>LR994572.1:5000000-7500000 GCA_905187475.1 Syritta pipiens | reverse complement strand
AAACTGCGGTAGATATTGATTATGAAATCGTTTGCAAACAGCTGGTAGTGTTTTTTTTGTTGAAATGAAAAATTATTTTTAAATTGGCAGTCTTTCAATTCAATTGATGCAGTGTGTGGCTTACTATCAACTCAGTTGACAACTCAGTTTACAATCGAATTGAATAGTGTATGCTTAAAGCCTTGAAACGCACCTAAATATGCCAATCAACACGAACTGATTTCTATATTTATTGTTTTTTTTTTATAAACTTGAGATATGAGTAACTGCGCAAGCAGCCATATTGTATATGGCAAAAGTTAACAAGTTTTTTTCCCTGTATTTGTATAAAACGAAAAACAAAAATGCCAACTTTTTATTTTTTCTTATCAGTGGAATTCAAAATGATTTTTTTTTTCAATTTAATTACAGTAACTTAACGTGAACACCATTTATGAATACACTTATTTATTGAGCGAGGTATATGGGTTCCAACCCGGGCCAGGATATCAAATAGTTTTCACAGTCCCAACTCTGAGAGTATTTCTATCTGAAGAACTCATTCGGAATTAGTTATTTTTAACTAATGCACTGTTCCCACTAAAATTACAAACTAGCAAGTGAGAACAATTGTTTTCGACTTTGTTTGATGGACAATTTCTTAATCAATGATAAACTTATGAGATTGTTTTGAATTGGTTCATACAAAATCCAGCTAATATATCTCCCAATAGCTCACCAACCAAATCTGTTCTTTCAACTGTCCGTATCCTGACTTCCTTACTGCAGTCATATGAGACCATTAATCTTATGGTAGGACAATTAGTTTTTGGGTCTTTGCGATTTGTGTGGAAACAGACCCTTTATCTCTTGCGCTTAATTCTCGTAGACGCAAAGTGGTCGGATTAGCCAATCAAGCTGGAGAAAACTATTTTGACAGCAAAAATAATGTTTAAGTGTAACCATGTGACGTTTCATGTGTTCTGATTGATAGTCAAATGTCTAACAAATTTCGTTTAGAAAAACATGGAAATTATTATTTTTAACAGAACAAAAGATTTTTTTTTCCCTATTTTTGTATAAAAAGGCTTTCTTATAGAAAATTTAACTTAGTTTGACAAAAAAAAAATGTTTTTTAATTATTTACGCATATTTTGCCAATTTACAACAACGATAATAATTCTTTTAGAGTCGCTCTTTAAGCTGTATATTTATGAATGCAGTCTTGGATTACTTACAATCAAGTCTTTTTAAAAAAAAAACATTATCATAATACACGCATTGTAATACTTTTTACTGCTTAAAGTTAGTACTTAAAGTTGAAAACAACTTTTCTGTCGCTTATTTTGTTGCATCGAATATGCTACTTTAAGGGTTGGTAATTGTTTAATACAAAAAAAAGATATTAAAAAAAATGAATATGCACCATAGTTCCCTAATTGTATATAATCGTAAAAAACATAAATCCTTCCAAATCGCATAGCTTTATTTTTTGCATTTTGCGTGGGTAAATATGTAAATCCAACCACTGTGAAACGGCCTGATCCTCGTAAGTGAATCAATACTTCCCGTCGTTTTGTAGGCTTTTATAATAAGCTTAATAATAGTTTATTGTTTTAAAAAAATTGCAATAATCCTCATTTATTGTTCAGTTTTAGTGCAAATATTGCAAGGTGTTGTCATTTCAGATCATGGATTGCAACCACAGTAAGCTATCATAGAAAAGCTTACACAGTGCCTTATATAAATTTTAAACGAAGCAACATTTAACATTGCCCGCCTTAAGGTACTTCATCAGTCCTTCCGCATAAATTAAACAGAGCACAATCATGCTATTATGATGTGATGCAGTAATTCACAATTTGGTTTCATTCCTTTAAGCAAATAAACAAATTAGCTTAATTTTATGATTCAACCGTTTCTTTTTTATGCCAGTGGCAGCATGAGGGGACAAATTGTGTTTTTATTTATGAAATATTTTTTTATTATTCATAAACTTGACTCTGTAATGCAATCCAATGGAAAGATTTCGTAACATGATATGCCGCAAACTTTGCTAATGCTTTGAAGTTAGTCAATATCAGAATGTTTATAGATTCAAATCTTTTAACTTTAAAAAACAATTGACTCAATGCCTCTGAATTTTTAATTCATAAATTAACTCTGCGAACCAGACTTCAGCATTAAAATCTCTCATTCTTTTTGAAGTCTTGATGGGATCAATCTTTACGACCAATCTTTTTATTGTAAATCAATCGAGTGCAAGTCCTTAGACTGACATGTTTGGAACATCAAGAAATTTTCGATGAAGTCTTTGAGACTTGCACTTTTTACTGTAAAAGGTTTAATAGTGCTTGGGACTTAAACTTTTTACTGTGAGGTCTTTCAACTTTTTACAATAAAGTTGATGATGACTCTACAAAAAGACTGAAGTCTCAAAGGCTTCAATGCAAAATTTTCAAATCACTGTAAAAAGTTGAATGTTCAATGGAGATTTTTAAAGTCCCAAAAACTTAATTTCTGCAATCAATGCAATATTAATTGAAAGATTTGCATTTAATTGATTTGCAATCAAAAGATTTATCGTAATGACTGATTCAGTCAAGACTTCAAAAAGAGTCCGAGATTTCAATGCCAAAGTCAAGTCATCGAATGAAATCAATTAAATGAAACAAAACATGAAATACTTTCCATCAGCGATACAAAAAATTGCAGTCTTTTACAAGTCTGATCAATATTACAAGGGAAGGGTATCACTCAATCGATTAAACGTTGAGGTAAACTCATCATTGTATTTTGCCAGTATTAACTAATTAGTGTTCTCAGAATTCGCCCAAATTAATAACCTCATAGAAATGTGGAACAACACCCAGCTAAGTAAAACCGTCACCCACATTCTCAACAGATTAACCACTTCTGGCATTAATTACCGCAGCGTATGACAAAAGCCAAATAATTTGCGCATAATTTAAGACGCATTTGAATATGTTACCAGATTCCTCACTCCACCCTTGGGGGCAAAGCGAAGACTCCCATCAATACACAAATCCACAATTATTTCAAACTTAACACAACCACAAGCCTCTCACCGGGCAACGCGTAGGCACAAGATATTGCTTCCTTATCTGATTAAATTTCAAGTAACAAAGGACGACTAACAGTGGGGATGCAGGTCTTCGATAAGAAAGGGATTACCTCAGAGTTGGAGACGATGTACACGTGCTCGATTCCCACCCCACCCTTTGCCACAGTCTCAATGAACATCCCATTAGACTAGACGCCGTGCCCAGATATTAATTTTCCCTTTTCGGTAGAAAGCGGTCCTCCATTGTAGGCAGCTCCCATCGGTGAAGCGAAGACGAAGAAAATTTATGGTAACATTTTACTCTGCTCTCGACGCTTGTGTCCTTTTAGCCAGCCACTTAGTTTATTTTTACTTTTTAACAAAAATATTGGACTTAAAGTCAAATAAATGAGAGGACTGGTCTACTCTTGACGGTTTGCTGCAAAACAAAAATGTAAAAACCAAAACTCAAGAGAAGGGTATAAATTTAAAAGTCGCCTTACGAAGTTTCAAGGGCTAGACACTAACAAAAAAAGGGGATTAGTCCCCCCAAGAAGTTCTTTTTCTAAATCAAAAATTTACACAAACTCGTTAGAGAAAAAAAAATCATTCTTTTTCTTCGATGGAGGGAAATTTCAACAAATTGCTTCAATTATTTTGTAATTTATGGTCTAACAACGTGGCAGGTTATAAGCAAACGAAAAATATTGCATTTAATGAAGCCATTAGGCTGCTCTTAATTTAATTGTGGAATCATATTTCGTTCGTTTCGACGAACAGCCGGAACAACAACATGCGGTTGCTATAGCGCTGTGGTTGTATTGTATCGATGGAATCAATATTCAATGAGTCATTGTCGCTGGTGCCGGCATGGTAATGAATTGTTGCAAATTTTTGTGTTGGGTCGGGAAAATAAGTTACACGAGGTGTTTTTTGCTACAACAAAAAAAATCATAAAAGAAATGCATGCCCTCGCGACCCCGATAATGGAACATGCGGCCACAAAAGATGATAATGATAAATATGCATTTAACAAGCGCACATTCTTTATTGGTTGTTGTTTCATGAAGGAGCTAGATCAAATTTGGCCAGATCCTGTGGTATACAGCACACACATAAACATCCTGCCTCCTACCAATGAAATTCAATATTCGAAATGTTTCTTTTGTTGTTTTTGTGAGTGCAGCGACGCTTCACGTAATTATACTCATTCACGAATTAAAAGTTGAAAAGTTGGTGGTACGTGATGTTCACAATAATCAGTTGAACGGTGTCTATTACACCTGCGAAGGTTGTGGGAGGTGTAATCTGATCTGTCATTGATTACCACAGAAATATGGGAGAGAGAATCGGAATGGAGTGGGTTAGGCTGTGTGCTAAAACAGATTTGAAATAACTAAAGCTAAAGCTACTGAAAAATCAACAAAACATGACTCGAGTCTACGCGATTCAGTCGCTTGGTGGAAGTTAATCGATAGTTGTTGGTCTTGAGTTGTTTCAAATATTTTATTATGACAACAGAATACGCCTAAGGCCTAAAACGTGTGTAAAACGTTGAGCTTATCTTTTGAATGTAAACGTTAATTGCAAATCTTAAGTTCATAGTAAGAAATTTCATATTTATTGCATTTCTACAATACAGATCAAAGCAAATGTTTTACAAAACTAATGAAAGTTAATATCAAAAGTCTAAAACACAGCAATGACAAAAAAAAGTTCTATTACTAAAATAACTTTATAAACTTCATAAATAATTAATTTTCCCGTATTCTCAGTTAAATTCAACCAGCTACCAAAAATAGAGATACCCATGTATACCTCTGTTCACCCAAAAATACTTTCTCAGTTGGAAATTTTCAACACATCGGAGGGACTATCTTTACTTCAATTAAAATCAAATCAAAAGATAATTACAGGCCAAGGTGATAGGCACCATAGACAGAAAAGACAGAAACTTTCCAGCAAGGGTTGAATGGTATACAACCCCATTGGAGTTGATGTTTGTCGGGTAAACTCACAACTTCATTATTAGATGCTTATGAAATGCTAATTAATTTATGTAATTACAAAAGGTGTTTTTGTAGAAACCTTAATTATACTCACAGCCATAGACTGATGCATGATTAAGTAAAAACTTGCAGGAATCACCATCAGGAAAAGAGGTTAAGGAGGCCTTTTCAACGGATGGAAATGCGACACTTTTAATTGGCTGCTATTCCCAGCGAGCATATGAAAATTTATAGGTTCGAATTTTTAGAGCATGCTTTGAAAAACTTTATTGCACTTTTCAGAGCTATGAGCCCATTTAGCTGTTTAAGTATGGTTTTATTTATCTAATTAGTGTTTCAGTCAACTCAGAGAAACGTTTGATTGCTTTGTGATTTCTTCTTTTATAAATCACGAAACTACAGACTTTTTACTAACGAAAAAAAAAAATCCTGACTTACTACAATTCTATGATACTGGTTTATACGAAAAACCCCATCGCCAATCAGACCAAGCATAGACAAATTTGACAATTAAAAGCATGCCTAGTATTTAAAACATTCAGACTTATCGCTACTCAAATTTTGTGAAACAATCCTCTTATGTTGTCCATTCTGACGGAAATTTATTTCCAACAAATTTACATGCGAACTTGCGAGGCACCATTAGGGACATTTGTCATAAACTTCATAAAATTAAGCGAAATTGTATCCTTCACATTAAGTGCTACTGAAGTGAACATAAAGATTTCTTCATTTTGTACTCTCTGTAGAGTTTATATTCCATGCATTTTAAGTAGGCAGACAAGAAACCTATTTGCCAACGTTCGCAGAGCATGAATATCGTTTCCTTTTGGTGAATATTAAAATAAAAAAAGAATCGAAATTAAAACTAATTTCAACCGCACGAACTTTACTTCATTAACAAAATGTTTCATTGTTTCTCGAGAATGAGTATGTCTTGGTTGTGTCTTGAGGAAATTCTTCAAAAGTTTTGTTTTAGTTTTCTTTAAAAGATGACCAGCAGATGACCATTTGAATACATTACTTTTTCTCCATGAAATTGTGTGCGAGAAATGTTTAAATTACGAATACAGGAAGTGTACACCAGGCAACATCATGCAAATTGTTCAGGCGATATTTCATTATGATTGTATCGAACTGCATGAGTTTATAACTCAGCAGTCGATGTATTTTATGTTGCTAAGTAGCTTTGCTGTTTTCCATAAGAAAACTTACCTTTTTGTCAGTAATTGTGAAGGTGTGATAGAAAAAACAGATAGTAAATAAAAGTGTTTTTTTCCTTTTGGTTTTCCACTTTAAAGTGGCTGTTGTTTTTTTTATTAGGCTTTAACAATGATGATTGAGTCCTGAATCGACTGAAAGGATATTTCACCTTACGTGCTTGGTTATATTTTTTCCGCTAATGTTTTTTTTTTTTTTTTGAATTTTCTTAAGCTCTGGAAAAACATACTTATTTCGTATACTTCAAAAATATTCTTCGTCGAAACGAAAACGCTAATAACGAACAATTGACAAATGTACTAAATGTTTAAAAAATATAATTAGCTGTGTGTATGTACGTGATGTGCTTCCATGGTTAAGGTATTAAATCAAGGATAAAAAAGCTACGTATGTTCCACAAACTTTAAATATGTGTGTCCTTTTTCTGAATAAAAATTAAAGCACATGGTTAGTAATAAAATTAAAAAAAAAAACACATGTGAACTCCTTCACGGAAATATTCGTAACGGCCACATCCTAGTGGTGCACCTTTTTATACGCTTTTTAGGAGATCGTTTGATTTGATTATTTGATTTTGGAACAGTCTAACGGAAATTTTTAATTTGCCCTTTAATTTTATGATTTTCTTTCGGGGAAACGCACGCACCTATTAACAGGTAGTAAAAGCTTCCGGATACATAACCTCCACTTGGTATAAGAAAAGGCGAAACGAAATGGTGGCCTCACCCTAGTGGTTAGCAGTGTAAATATTAAAAATATTCATCTAAGATTTGTGTGACACGCTTTGCATGAAAATGTCGCCTTCTCCTTGAAAAATGTAAGCAATGCACAGTGGGGCAAGATGCACCCAAAACTGGCATCAATTCAACGGATGGGTGTATTATGCGAAAATCATTTTTTTTAATTCTATTTAGCATATGAATAAAAACTAAATTTGAACCTATAAAATTGTTCGCGATTTTAGAAACGTGTAAAAGTCTACTTTTTCCTTAAGTTTTTAAAATGGAGCTAGAAAATACGATTTTTTTTTAAATCATAAAAAATGTTTGGCTGTAGATGCACATATTCTGATGACAGATATATAATGAACATACATGAAGCTTTTGATTCCATGGTTAATGAAAACTCTATCGTGATTTTGACGGGAGTTATTGATATTTTTGCACGCCACTTTTTTACTCACTTATTTAAACAGACGTTGCAATAACAATGAAAAGAGAGATTCAAGCGAACGTCAGGAGCATGTGGACATGCGAAAAAGGTAATTTTTTTGCAAATAATTTGTTGGAATGTTATCTAACGAATAAATATTAAGTCTTACTCATACCATGAATTTTAAAAATTTTGAATTAATTCTGATTTTTGATGTATTCTGACCCACTGTGCGACGGTTTATTAGAACAGAACAAATCAATCAATTCGAAATGTTACATGACCATTTGTTTGATAGAAGTGTTTCAACAAAAGCAAACGATTGAACTCGTATTATTCTCAATCATAAATACCTTTCGATTACATAAAGAATGGAATTGATGCATGTCTGCTTTAGCACCCGATAGCTTATTTTTATTTGCACATCAATGATAAATTGAGAATTCCATGTATGACAAAAGCGTATATTTGAAGTAATATTCCTTGGATCATTTGGAGATTGACAGAAATGCATGTAGAACATACAGTCAGTCACAGAAGTAAATACCCAGCTTACAATACAAATCACACTTCTTGGTATGTACTTACTTTTGTGACTGACTGTAGATTTTCTAAGGTAACCAATTAACTTTCGTTTTTTGTTTTTGTAGAGGGCAAATAGTCTCGAGATGCATGCAATCTAAATTAAATAATTCAGTCAAGTCAATAACAGAGATTGACCTCAATTACAGAACTCTAAGAGTCGTCCTAAATTAGAATTCGCGAAGTGCCATTTGATCTAAATCCATTCCGAATTCACCACTTTACTCCACTGCATAAATTGCTAAGCAATACCAACCCGACTCAAATCAATAACGTATTAAGGTCTCCTTCCCCATTCCTCTATTCCCATTTAGGCACGTCATTCTTTTTATAAAAAAAAAAACTGAATGATCCACTTTTGTTTTTCCCTTTTTTTATTCGTCACTCTTGTTGACGAGAGTAAACAATTTAGCAACATGTAGGTCATGTGCCTGCGCAAAACTGTTTGAATTTCTATTTTCAATTTCACAGATGGCACCTACGACGATATCAATTCACGATTGACCTCCTTTCTGCTAGTTTTTTTTTTCCAAATTTCATCACTAAGACGGCACTGCAATGTCCAACATCCCTTCAATTCCGCATTTAATTCGTTTTTTTAAATTAACAAATCGATTTGCGCCTTCCTTTAGGTCAAACTATTGGGCAATCTGCTCGGAACATAGAAGATTAATGATTAAACAATCTGTGGAGTATCTCAAAACCATTGTGACATAAATATTTATGAGTTCAATATTAGAACGCTCATCTGAATTTCTTTTATTCCACTCTCATCCTGACGACTGTTTTCGTGGACAAATCGAGGTTATTAATCACGGTTGCCACATCATAAGTTTTGAGTGATACCAACAAACATACATGTAGAACATTTGGTGAGGTTTGCAGAGCTTCTGGGAACCGCTGGAGGACGATACACGATAAATTCACCTTTGGTCGGGTTGAAAATTTGTCATGAAATGGATATTTATTTGCTTGCATTTTTGAAATGTGAGTACACGAATGATATTTATATTCATCCTTCAAAGTTTTGTTGTTTTATGAGTTAGTTTATCTTCGTGACACGTGTAGTAGTAAAAATATTTACTCGTTGTTAGAATATTATTTTTCTCTTTTGAGATTTTCATTGCAAATGTAGAAAAGGATATCGAACAACTTTTTAATTTTGACTAGTAAGATCAACACTGTTAATTCTAATTGCGTCGAGAATGAAAAGATCTAGGAACAATTTGTCAGAAATAAAATATAAACCGCACTTTTTCAAAAAGTTTTTAAATCTATGATTTTACAAAACTAAAGAAAATATTTTTAATTTTAGAGGGGAGAAGAGAATAAACATCAAAGGCTCAGGCTGCCGAGATTAGTTTGAACGATAAGTGCATTTACATGATATCTACAAAAGTAAACGACAAAATAAAATACGTACCAGAAATTAAATTATAAATAAAAAATTTACTCATACAAAAAGTTTCAGATTTTGATGACCAAACATTGCAAAGCTAAACAAATCATGGTGAAAAGTAAACGGTTGTCTGTCTGTTCAGCACTGTAAGCAAGGGGCATATTTATGAGGAGTCGCAAAGTTATTCCGAATATCAATTCTGTAAGCAATATCGCTAAAGGAACGAATACAAATTAGACGCCCCAGTTTAAAAATTTCGAAATCAATGAGGAGTCCCAAAAATTCGAATTTGTGTAAAAAACAATGTATTTTAAAAAAAATTATAAAAAATTGTAATAAGCACACATTTCAAGCGTAAGTTTTTATTCTGGCATCTTTTCCAATGAGTTGAAATATTTTTGCGGCAATAAGACAGTGTAACTTATGTCGACATAAGCGATTTCTCTGTTTTTCAATGGATATTCATTGGCATTTTTAAATCTACATTTCTGTCTTACCCCCATTTAAAAAGATTTGTCCCTAAAATTCGTAAATACTTTTGTTTGAACGGTAACCGATATGATAAAAATAAAATTTTCTCAAAATCAGTTTTTTCGACATAAGCTACTCTGTCTTATTGCCACAGGTATTATCGTTATATCTCTCTCCGTTTTCTATCATACATAATTTTTTTTAATCCTCTACAAAATGGTCTAACGCCTTAGATGTCTCCAGAAGATGCCCTGTTAAATGTTTGCTCCTTTATACAAAAAGGTTTAAGTGACAAAATTATGTAATGCACTTATGTATGCACTTCTTGTTGTTCACAATTTGCTTTAAAAAAGAAAAACAGCATGACGTAGTATTCCATGGCTCTATTCACAACTGGTTCGTACGTTATTTAAGCAATCGAAGACAAAATGTATAAACTACGTTTTTAGCAACTTGAAGGATATTTACTTGGGAATACGCCAACGTTTTGTGCCTGCCCCGATTCTCTTTCTAATTTAGATCAATTCAATTCAATTAAGTCAATTATTTGAACAAGTTTATAAAGAAGGTGAAGGCTTTTGCGGATGATCTTGCTATTGGGTTCATCGCTTCTATTCCTTAAGAGACCTTGAGCATTGTTTTGAGCATTCAAAGACTCACAAAATAGGCTCTGGTGCACCGATTTTGGGATTTTTTCAGTTTTCAAAAACTGAAAAAAAAATCTAAGAACCATAATCATTAAAAGGAACTTTTTGACCATCTTAATCAAAAATTTGCCATCACGGATTGTAAAGTTGGGACTGGAAAAACCATGGGTCCTCTAGAAAAACAAATTGAATACCATGGGGATCACCGATGACCGGAACTAAGTGTATTCGTAAATGACGTCAATGTGTTAAAAAATGGTTACTTTTTGGGACATCTAGGCAAACGGATGATCATCTACTCTTACTGGGCTTTCATTTAACTGGTAATTTGTGAAGATATTTTGATGGGCAGGTCCGTTGACAGTAGATTACAAAAAGAATATCGTCGACGTCAATTGGATGAATAGCATAAAATTCTTCTTTGATTGATTTAAAAACTTAGGAGAAAGAACACTAAGATATTTCAAAGGTATTTTATACACAAAAATACAACAGCCTTTATGCTAGTTTTGAGCTTTTGGTTTTTTTTGTTAAGGTGTAAAATTTTTTTTGGCTCAAGAAAAATGGAGTAATTTTGGTTATCTTGCTGTTGAACTACTGCTGTTGGATCTTTTGTTATAGTTCTTTTTATAGCTTTTAGAGAATGAATAAACCTTTTTAAAATTAAAGAAAGTTTTAAAAACGGTGCACCAGAACCTATTTTATGAGTCCTTGAATGCTCGAAAAATAGGCGTAAACTATCTTTAGACGCTCACAGTAGTTGCTCTTATAAACTATGAAGCTTATATATTAAGGTCGTGGCTTGCGAAACCTAAACAAAAAAACTAAACCTTTGATTTTTAGTTTCGTGTCCGAGAAACTAACTGAGATTAAAATTATTTTAAGTTGTTCCAAAAGGATTGCAGACTTTGTCCTCAAACTTGACTTTACCCTAGTGTAGCCTGTACAGCAAATTGTTTTAAGACTAAAATTGTAACATTGCTTAGAATCTTAGGAGTTACAATACATCAACATTTTAAATGCATCGATCAGTGAATATTTCTTCCTCCAGGTATTTCTTTCTATTATTCGATGTCTATACAGTCTAGCAAAATACTGTTCCAACGCCTTGTTAAAAACTTTTTACCATGGTCTTTTTCTCTCAATGGTAGAATGTAAAATTTGCCTCTATATTCTATGCTTGTAACGGCAAATTCAATAATTTTCAATACATGAATCATTATTCTTAAGATTAAGCTTCGTCTTAATAACTAGTATCGTTGTACCCCATGAGTAGTGCAAGTATCACAGAAATAATCGAAACATTTTTTTCCCCTTAAGGGAAAAACCCAAATTCCTAGGAATGCAAAAAAACCTCCATTGTTCCAAATGTAATGATACTCGTGCAGTCCTTAATCCCCATAAAATTCACAAAGAGCACTAAACACCTATTTGTGGCATTAAGTCACTAGACCAAAAATAATGCCAAAGTTCACTGCCATTTGGAAGATCATGAAAGGGACGATTTAATCACCCAAAGCCTAAACACATCCAATGGCACTGCACGCAACAATTTTAAGGGGTTGAAATAAATACTACGAGCTGTAAATATCAATTTCTGTCATAAACCGTGTACCAGTGTGTCTTCTTGCGTGCAGCCAGTTGCTATCATGCCCGAAATTCCTCATGTCACCTTAATAAAAGAAAAAAAAAATTGAGAACCCTCCTCGCGTGCTACATTTCATCTTGTGTTTATGTATATTCGTGCGTAATGTTTTCATAAAGATTTCCAGTGAAAAGTTTGTTTTGACACTTCATAAACATACTAAAGTCGCGCTAACAAAATAAATGTAATCCAAATTGTCTACCCACACGTTTACGTGCCTGCACCGATAACTTATCCGCTCAAATCAGCTCTAATTGGGAATTAAAATTAATATTTAACAGTGAGGCTAATTGAATTCCAAATTCCAAAATCGACAAGCTTTTCAATATTTTCTTCGTGTTTTCTTGAACAACCTCCACCACCCAGTCGTATACTCACCGAAACTCTGACTGACCCATATTCCGACCATGTCCAACTTCAGCAGGCGATAATAGACATTCTCGCCCTTCTCGATGTTCATGAACAGGTGGTAGACAAAACTGCCGCACCAGGGCGCAACGGATCCGAAAACGTGGCAGAATGATAAAAAACGATATCCTTTCTCCCAAGGCATCAGGCCGGGCACAATGGCAAGGATATATACAATAGGTATGGCTGGAAATACACAAGAAGGGGGAATTATTAAATTATGCATAACTAGATGTGTGTGTGTCAGTTTAGAGGTGTGATTGTATTTAGTTTTTTTTTTTCTTTGTTTTCCCGTCATCTCTTCAGTCAATGTAGAGATACAAGGAATTTGAAGACGGTAGCCGTGGGATGAGCTGGAAAAAAAGGACAACATCCGATGTGGGTAAAATATTCATGGGTGCTTTTGATCAAATCTGTTTAATATCAGCATTTGTTTTGCAACCCATCCACCTCTTCATCACACCGACTGCCTGCAGATGGGTTTTGATAAATTTTTACGCACAATTTGGATGATAAGAGAGAAATTTTATGGCCGAAATAAATTTTAAGTATTTTTTTATTAGATTCGATTTGATTGATTATATGCTCCAAAAGAGTTTTTTGTTTTTCGGCTCGGGTCTGGTCGGTTGGTTAGAAAATAAAAATAAATAAATTTTCTTAATTTATTCACGCGCTTAAATTAAGCTTTAGCCCGTTCATACTATTCAAGTGGATAATGTGAAGTGCCACTGCAGCGGCCGCCTATTTTCAGCAACTTTATTCTGCTAGGGATGCAAATTTTATTTTTAGGTCGCCAACAGAGCCAACTGTGAGTAGCCAGGCACTGTGTGCATACACGGGACACTCCACACCGTGTGGAGTGAAATTGCATTTAACTTATTTAGTTTAGTGCTGAATAGGAAAGTTTATGTTCGGATAATTTTTTGCAATTAACTGGGCCGTAAAGGGTGTTTTTCATACGTAATCATGTAAGCCACAGTGAGTGCTTTCAAAAGCATTAATTAGGACGGCAAGGGCTCGTCGACGAGTGAAATTTCGTAAATATTGAATTTAGTTTGGTGTTGTCTAAACTTCAAATTGAATTTCGTAGTAGACGAACACCTTTGTCACACTGTTGTGAGAAGTGTCTTTACAGGAGTTTAATTTTTATTGTAATATTGTAAAAACGTAAAACAGAAGTCGCAAAGTAATATATTGTAATGCTGCGAGTAAACTAAACCCAATCATAACTCGTTTGCATACTGTTAGAATTTATTTGGCAGACTAGAAAAATAGAATATTTCCTTGCAAAAAAAAAATAATTGAAACCCGATCTAAGGCTTCTTACAGATCTGGGCAAATTATAGTCGACTAATGACCAATTCATTCTTTAGTCCTGGACACAAGTATAATGTCATTCTGATTATTCATTCTGTTAATCATGCCTATAGCAGCCCATACACAATTCAATTCGATTGTAAACTAAGTTGATAGTTGGCCAAACATAACATCAATTGAATTGAAAGACTGCCAATTTAAAAATAATTTTAAAATAATTTTAATACTGAACAAAAAAAACATGACCAACTCGTTTGTAAACGATTTCACAATGAATATCTACCGCAATTTCTTAAATTTAACAACTTGTCGATGAACTTGCCCACACACAATTCAATTGAGTTGAAAGACTTGCCAGTCAACTTCGAAAAATCTAAATCTTTTAATTTTTCAACAATCAACTCGCCAACCGTCAAATCGATCAATTGACAAAGCCACACACGGGTTGATTTCACTGCAATTTGACTGAGTTTGAAATTTGATTGAATTGAATCGTGTATGGGCTGCTTATGATTGGTTAGTCATGACTCATGACTAACGATTGAACTTGAATCATGACTAACTATCAATCATGTGAATAACTAAATCACAATCCTGAATAAATTGTTTAACTTATTTAGTCATGACTGAAATTTTATCATTCTATATCAACTCTGGCTTCTTACGCAAGATACACAGTGAAATTGAATTTTATACCAACCACCAGCTGAACTCTTTCAATAAATTGCAAAGTCTCTACAATAATACGCCGAACGAAGAAAATCCAAAACGACTTTCAATCAAGAACTTCCGAAGAGTCTGCTTCTAAAAATAAAATCAAGCGACAACTTAAATAAGATCCCACAGATTAATTGTGAGAAGCATTCGTAAACACACCCCAACCCAAATACAAAAAATAAAGAGAGAAAGGCTCATAACTTATTCCGGATACAAACGCCAAAAACCATTTACACGGCACTACGTGACCAGAACAAAAACAAACTAAAGTGTTGCCGAGAAGACAAAATTCCATCAATTGACACATAGCAAAGCAAACTTCTCATAACTCATTCTCCGCGTTGCACGCTTCGTACGAGAAGGACATGTCATGTCCTCTTTCTTGAGTCGAGTGTGTAGGAGAGGAACGCACGTGTGACTCTAACGTGTGTATCTTCCCCATTCGCGAGGTGTGTATGCGTGGCTCAGACGTTCAAGAAAGATCTCAACACCAAAAGGATGAATGTCACACATAGTTATGTCATGGACGACATATTTCGCCGGATTCCCATTGGAGCACGTTGACATGACACAAACAATATTCCCAACCAAACAACAATACCACCAGCCAGCCATAATGGCAAACGACAAGCGACTTGCTGTCAATTTTCGAAAACCGAGAGCAACCTCATCCCGAGATGAGGTATGAATTCACCTCGGCATTTAACGTCATGTGCAAGCGGGGTTGAGAGCTCTACACCTTGGGAAATCCAAGTAATATAACGGTGTGATGGCACAGTCAGTTAGCAAGGACATGATGTGTTCCGTTTGAATTAAATTTTCGCTACAAGGCAGTAAATTTGTTTGTGGCTTCATTTTTTGTTGATTGCTACTACACGTCGAATAGAGAGGGAGGGGGCCTCGTTTTGGTTTAATCGGAGGTGAAGAAAAATATTTTTTTTTCGCTGTTCTATACTTAGAAATATCAAGAGTCACGGCTGTTACAGCCAACGTCATGAATCTTTTTTTCCCGTTATTAATGACGTTTCGAAGAAGTTTATTGTTGAACGAAACGGTTTTGTGGTGACGAAAAAGGCCATTTTGCTTCAAGGATGATGATGACGGGGCTGATTGGGGTTAGAATGCCTGCTGCAATTATTCATCTGAAAAAATTGAAAGGAATCTGGTCGGAGCTAAATGAATGGAAAAGATGAATGGGGTTTTGAAAATAAAATGGAACGAATTATTTCTGCAAAATCTGTTTGTGAATACTGTGTTAAGCTTGCTGGTTATCTGGGCATCATGGTAGGAGTACATGAATTAATGGTTTGCCATTTTGTGGAGGTCGCAAGTAAGGTCCAACCTTTTCTTGGAAAATATTTGATAGTTTCTTTCTTTTGTGATACTGAAAGGATTTTGTATGTATGTACAGTAGCCCGCAAAAGTATTTATAATTTGATTATTTCATCTTAAAAATGAAATGATAAACTGACTGATTTTGGGTGTAGGAACTAATTTTTTTTTTACTATTTTTCTTGTTTCTTCTTAAGAAATACTAAAAACAATAAGCTTTACTTATTCGACAGTGCCAGAAAAAAGTAATGAGATATCGTCACTAGTGCGAACCGCAAAAGTATTCGTGATTTTTTGAGGCCAACCGATACAACAAGTACGATAACTTTGGTGCCAAAAATCATAATAGGCGTTTTTATAGAGGGGTCAATAACAAGCATTTTTTACTATAGGGGATGGTCTACCTCGCTTCGTTTAGGAAGTATGAGCAGTTTTATAGAGAAATCATGATAAAATTTTTTTAAAAAAAACTGTGGCAGCACATACATACAATAAAGTCCTATGCCAGTTTTTTGTTTGCAGTTTACTTTTTAACTCGACAGTTCGACTTTTTTAATAGTTTTTGCAAAATTTGCATGCAAACTGAAAATCTCAATAAAACAAATTTTAAAAAAGCAAAACTTTTTTTTTAGTTTTAAAATATAGTGGAAAATTGACTTTTTGCAAATGTCTCTTTAAAGGGGGAACTTGAACAAGATAATGATCGCTGGAATAGAAGGCAAAAATTTAATATTTTGGATTGACCATCTTATTCGACGGACTTAAATGGAATAAGGCGCCTATAGAAACATTTAAAAAACAATTACCACGTAAAAAAAATAAATAGGAATACGTTTTTCGGAAAAATCCAACAAAAGTTCCGAAGTATACCAATCTCAGCTTGCTAAAAATTGGTAGGCCAAAAACCAAACAGGTCCGCTGCAGTTTTTAAGCCCGGAGGAGGTACTACAAAATATGAACAACATTATATTGGTTCTAACAAAAAAATATGCTGAATTCTCATGAGAAACTGCTTGTTTCCATACTTGTTTCCGTGAATTTTTGGAGGCAGTGTTCTAGCTTATGCTGAAATGAACTCTAAAGTCATCGGGTCATAAAACCTTTTTGAAAGTTGTTGAACAGGAAATTAATCTATGTATGTTTTACCACTTTACGTATGACGGGGTATTTTTTCAGAGCAATGACTTAATGATAACTTTGGTTCGAAAAAGTTATAAAAGTATTTTGCAGAGTTAAAAAAGCGTTTTTTACTATGGAAGAGGAGATCTATCACGCCTCGTTTAGGAGGTAGAGACAATTTAAGAAAAAATTAATTAACATAAAAAAAAATTATGAAAAAGCAACGGCAACACTTACAACACAATGAAGTATTATACCAGTTTTAAAATCCAAAAACTTATTCTTTAATTCTACATTTAATTTTTTTTTATTGTGTAAATAGTATATGAAAAATTCACACGCAAACTGAAAATTTTGATAAAATAAAAATTTAAACAATTTTTTTCTTTTCAAAATTTTGGAATGTTATATGGTAAATTGAGCTTTGTGGTTGATGCGATGATTTTAATTCTGAAGCGTATTGAAAATTAATATATTTGTCAGGCAGGAAATTAAGTGAATAAAGGGTGGATGGCCCACTTCGCGTACTCCAACTTTCTAACTGGTTTAGACGCTCACACTAAGCAGTCGCCTGCGTACCAACTTTTTCTACTACTGTGTATTCAAGTAAAACTATGAATTTATTCGTTTAAACTATTTTTATGTTGGAATCATCGTGCTCCATGAGACAAAAAAAAAACAAAATGCATTGCAAATATAAGCTTAACACAAGAGTATTTCAAGACATCAGATACGATCTTAAAGAAACTTACGCGAGCAAAATAATGTCAAAGAATAGAATTCCACCAGAGTGCCTTAAAATATCTTCGAGTTTCCGCTGCCTTCACAGAAAAGAATTAAGTCATCCTTTATCCACCAGCACAACACAGAAACCTGAAACCCCTGTCTGGTTTTAAATAAATAAAACAATTTTCGCTGCAGGAAAACAGCCTCAAACATCGGCCATGAGCCGCATTGACACGTGCCAATCATGCCCCCACAAGACGCTCACAAGGACTTGAATGAAAAAGACATCCCCTCCTCACATTTTAAAGAATAAACTCTCCTGCCATCACATTTTTAACCGCCTCTACACGTGGTTTCCTGGTGGAAAATTTCAACAAAAGCAAATTCAACTCACATCCTTCAAATCACTCTCTGCCACCGGATGTAGCCAATCAATCATCATTAAGTGGTGACACCACTCAGATAGGCAATTGTGAGCAGTTTCTTGTAAACAAAATAAGAACAAGACTGTCCTAATGAACTGTCAAGCTGTTTCACGCTAAAAATATCCCATTGCGACGAGCGTTTTTGCCCCAATACTCACCCTGCCACGGGCGGGCTTTAAGCTGTCACCAAAATAAATTAAAGTTCCCCGAGATGGATTACCTCGTTTCAACGTCAATTTTATGCTCTTATCTATCTCCACCTGCAAACAGGTATGTCGTCGGGTCCGCCTCCGGCGGAAGCTGCTCCCTATTTCCATCGAATTGCCTCGTAAATGTGTTTTCCTAATGAAAAACCCATCGCCGGAGTTAGAGCAACGTATGCGTTTGACCCATTTTTCAACGCTGAACCAATTGGTTTCGATTTTTCACATATCCTTAGTCCGATGTTCCACAAATGGCTTCCGTCCGGGGAATGGAGATGGATGAGCGAAAAAAAGCGAAAACCGAATGCAATTCAATTGACCTCTTAAGTTTGAAGTACATTATCCACTTGAGCGTAAATCGATAGAGAAAAAGCCATTCCCATCCCTCCTTATCGTTATGGCTGTGTTCCACTGTATTCCACCCACTGACCCAATGAGGACTTACAGCAGATCTCGAATATCCACCTGAAGGACTATTGTTCTATCCTTTTGTAGGGCTTCAAGTTATCCTTGCAAGGACCCAACACAGTTCAGGGTTTAAGTTTGAGTTAAAGTTTAAGCTTCCCACTCTGTGCATGTGAGTGAAACTTTAAGATCAAAGCCGAGATGCCTGCTGCCATTCCATTTCGATTAACTAACGCCGTTGTGGAATTATGAAATGTGAAGACTGCTTTGTCATCGACATCGAGAACGACATCCAGACTGGTATTCGGAATATCCTTGTTATTTTAAGCGCCTGTGTCTGTGTTGGTTGAATCTCTTTGCAATTCAAATTCTCAGGGTTTTTCGGTGAGGTGGATGGTGACACATCTGAGAAATATATTCAAGGGTAATTGGTTTAGTGAGCCTTTGTGTGTGTTTATTTGCTTTTCATCAGTTGTCGGCAGAAATTAAATCTTTCGAGTATTTAGCTGCTTAAGGACTCCCACGGAGTTCGGATGTGACAAATTTCCGTCTTATTCTGCACGAATAGGGATCGAAAATAAATTGATGTAGGCACTCTGGTTGAATGATGTGTGTCTGTGTGTATCGTGTGGGAGTCGAGTCAGGTCGGATTGCTCGAGTGCCGATGCGGATGAATTTCGTGCACGTGGCGGATGGCCCATGATTTTGGTGAGATATGTTTGATATTCTGGATGCGTGCAATGTCTTAATCACGCATAATTGAATAGGAAAATGAGAAATGTAATGGAAAATTGTTTAAGGCTAATACATAACCTGAAGATAACATTGCATTGTTGCAGAGAACGTAGGTCGAAGTGTGACAAAATTAAAATGGCAACAAGTCCAATACAGTAGAAGCCAAATACAAGTTTCTTTTTAAATGTGCAATAAAATTATTAGGGGTACAACTTTGCCATAGATGGCTGTAGTAGTGAGTAGTAGTCGAAATAAATGGATCGTAGATGTCATACAATAAGCTTAAGTATTTGTAGGTAGGTAATATCATCGAAATATTAGTCGATTTGTTTCTGCATCATAAAGTTATTCTCGGTTAAACATGTCAGCTAACTCGCCAAATTCTCGTCATTTGCGGGAGGTTTTAATTTTCTGCTTTGATACGAAGAAATCTGCGGCTGAGGATCATCGAATGCTCTCAAATACCTATGGTGAGGCCGCAGTTGGTGAAAGAACGTGCCGAGGGTGGTTTTAACCTTTCAAGAGCGGTGATTTTGACGTCGAAGACCGGCATGGTGGTGGAAGAGAGAAGGTTTTCAAAGATGCAGAATTTGAGGCATTACTTGATCAAGACTCGTGTCAAACGCAATCGAATCAATCGCAAAACAAATCATGAATGTATAACCAGTTTATTACAATAAAGCCTCGAATTTCGGAAAAAAAACGGGCGGAAACAAACAAAAAAACGAGAAGGGTTGTACACCTAATAAAAAAAAATAAAAACAAAATTTTTTTTGTTTTTCATATGACTTTATTAGTAGAAGCTAACAAACCAGAACACAACTTCGTTCAAGTGGCTGTCTCGGATGGCTTCGCAGTAGCGCATTCAGTCACTCCAATTTCCCAAGACCTTGTCGATGGTTTCGGGCTCTGGATCATGAGTAGGTTATTTTTTTTGGTATAGAGCACTATAGTAGCATGTGGGGTAGGTAATTTGGTGTTTATCGATGAAAAAATGGATTGGTTTGGTAATTTGAACATCTTCAAGAGTAACCAGCACGAAAAATTATCAAGTTCGGCTTGGAAGGATTTTTCATTCACCAACAAGATAATGACTCTATGAATGATTGCTTTGTAGTGCACGAAGCCAATTCAAAACTCTACTAAAATTCGAAAATGTTTTAATCAATTAAAATCAAGCCAATTCGAATGTTTTTGGACTGTTTTGGGAACATTTGGACCGAAGTATCAGACAGCATACAACAGAATCGGAAGTTGCTCTAAAAACACACTGCCAGAGGTCCAAAACCACTCCAACTATTACAAAATTTGGTGAAATCGATTCCATTTCAATTGTCTGTTATAAAGAAATCACAAGAGTTTTCCACAAAATTTTAATTTCAATTATACTCGGCAAAATTACTAAATTTCGTATACTGCTTACTTACTTTTGTGATGTAAATTTTGACTTTAGTTTTTTTAGTTTTTGCTTCACAGGTTTTACAACTATGCTCCGATCGGCTTAGTTTTTGCTTTGAAAAGCTATTAAATTTTGAAATAAAACTGCATTTAAGGTTTCTTCGTGATAGCTATTGTGAGCTTATTTTTCCATGATTACCAAGCGCCCTTCATTGTGGTTTCTCAATTTTGTGCCTGACTGTAGGTTTACGGATCAGACCACCCTAAGTGGAGTTCAGAGAGTTTGAATTCTTTTTTCTCCGCATTCTTTCTCCTCTTTTTTTTTTTTAAGAATTTGTCTTTTAGCTCAAATTCAAATGGATAATACAAAGCCTATTTCATGGTGCTTACTTACTTTAGTGATTGACTGTATAATTCAAAAATAAACCACTAGGTGGCCTAAGATAGAATTAAGACCGGAAAGTTAGTAAGAACGAAGACGAAATTCATCATTCCAGAAAAAAACATGGACGTTGTTGAAAGACTTCTCTACAGGATTTTCTTTCCGTGCTCGGTCTTTTTGATTCGTGTCCTCTTTTTTATCATTCATTTTTGTTACCGAAGCACATGAAAGGTACTCTGCTTCTTCATACGAACTGCAGACAAAATCTCCATCTGTTTACCACGTAGACCAATGTCACATAGCCACAGAGTAAATAATGGAAAACTTCAAACCGGAAAAACCCACATTGATCCTTTTTTCCACAACAAAACCAATTTTCAAGACTTAAACTGCTTCCTGTCAAAACAAACAAAAAAATACCACCAACATGAAAAATTTACAATCCCTGCATTTCCTGGAACCCAACCAAAACGTGGACTTTCCCCCACACCACCTGGCAACCATTCAAACAAAATATAAAAAAAAAGGAAAAGAAAATATGTCAAAGTCAAGTATAGACCTAAATTCTCGGTAAAGGCTTGTGGCTCTCAAGTCAATTGCAATTGCGGCAGCATTCGACGAGTGTGTAGGTTCATGCATCTAAAATAAATCTCTCATATCCACCGCAATTCATTTATATCACTTCCATTTTAGGCTAAAATAGATTGCAACACTTTCTGGATGGCAGCCAAAAAGTTTTCCAAGAACGTTTCGAACTTAAAAATTCGACTGGTGAATTCAAGGCGAATTAAGGAGAAACACAAACACAATCCAGGACTACGAAAAGCCGCGTTATAGATCACGTAACCGGAAAAAAGAAAAGTCTGGTCATGGACAACAAACAGGGAAAATAAAAAAAACAAACTTATTTGACAACAACACACAATGTCCCATTTTTACACTTTCGCGTTGTAGCTTTAACGGTTGACATACACGGGGCACTGTCTCGGTAAAAGGATAATGACATCCCTTTCCGTTGTGCCTTCCCTTCGTGTCCACTTTGTGTGTGTTTTTGTTTTTCGTGTTGTGTGTTGCCACCTTTCTGCTTTTGTAATTGCTTTATCCTGAAGTTAAAGCCCTTTTGATGTCCCCACATGAACAGTGGCGGCTATGGGGCTATGCCAGCCTTGACCTTTCATCGTCATAAAAAATTGTAAAAATAAATTTAGCACTCCACGGGGTATAAATCACTTGGACGGTGGTTGGGGGTGGTTGGCGTTGTGATGTCTGAGTAGAATGACTTGCGTTGAGTTATGAATTCTTAATTCTTGTTACGGATTCATGTGAATGGATGAGGAAGGCGGGTGTGGGAATTCCACTGTGAGGGGAAAGAATACCTTAGTCAATCAGCATGGCTGCAATGTTTACTTCAGCGAGGAGCGGGAGGAAGGATAATCGCTTTGTATAATAGTGAGGGCTAATCAAGGCACTGAAGTTACTAAAGTGAATTAAAATATTAAGAAGTACTTAATGCATGAGGGTGGAATGTGAACTCAATTTCAGACCATGAGATCGTGACTTACGGCTCTAATAATTATTTAGCACCTTAGTGTCTCCCTCGAGTGAAAGGTTGATACAGGTCTGTCCACTTTGCACTATCAGAGAGTGTTGCCATCCTTCTCATAGCCATTAAGTAAAGAATGTCGCAAATAATGGGTCAGATTTAAAATTTGCACCGCTTGAGCAACAAATTATTATCGATAAAGGCCGGACTATGACATTTTTAGCTGCAAACCTCATGAAAATCAATCGGAGGCAGCATATTGGTGTCTGATTTAGTTGGCAATAACTAGAGAAAAAAACCAAACCTGTGTACGAGAAACTCAGCCTCATAGATGTACGAGGCCTATTAATAGATCACTGTGACATAGGAACAGCGTTAAGATCGCACAAAGGATTTATTCCAGTAAACATTGGAAAACGTGAACTAATTAAAACCGAGAATGATCATGTTTTTGGGGTTCGAATTCAGCCCGGGCATATAACACCACAAACATTTTTACGGCCCCATCTCCAGCAAACGAAAACTTTCTCTGACCCTCAACGGTCTGTTACGTCGCCCAATATATGTATCTGATCATGTTGTTGAGATTGTTCGTGTTTTGGAATCTTACATTTTATAGTCTATGTTTTAAGCCTACCGTATTGTCTTCGTATTGCTCATAATACAAAAACAATTTTTTAGATTTTATCTCTTTTTTGCTTCAAATCATAATTTTCATTTAATTTCATTTTTAAATATTTACACTATTGGCATGGTTCATTAGTAAAATTGGATTCCTTTTCCTTAGAACTTTGGTCTCCCGCATACTACGCATTATCAATTTTATGGTATCACCCGAAGTCTTGAAAATTAGTTCAGTTCATTTTGTAGAAATGTTAAAAAAAAAATTCTGTTCACGTTTTAGAGATTTTAAAATTTCTTTACGATTTAGAACAGCCACACATTTTGGGGTGTTTACATTTTCAAAGGTTCACTGTAGGTATTAAAAATCGACTTATTATTTTTTCTGAATGATTTAGCCGTGAGGAAAAAAAAACAAATTTTTGAATTTAATTTAATAATTCTTAATTTTATAAATACAGTGAGGTGCAAAAATGAGAGCTAAGTGTAATGAACACCGCATAGAAAAAAAATGTATTAAGGTAAGCTCAAAATGTTTCTTGTAGTTTATTACTATGTTTAAAAAATGGAATATAATAAGTGACAGAAAACCTTAAAAATTTAAAAAAATAGCTAGCTAAACGAAAAACAATCCGCGTGTACTCAATTTTGCACCCAAATGTCGTACGATACTCTAGCACCAAAAACTCAGAAATGTACCATTATGATCGCATTTTTTTGCGTGTTACTTTGTGTTTTAATTTTTTTTTTGTGGCGTGTTTAACTGCGTGTATTACGAATGTTTTCTTCAATTCGATTTTATCTTTCAAGATTTTAAATTTTATCTTTCAATTCGGAAAATAGCATTGGTCTTAAGCGCTTTTCAAAAGAATGTTGAAACTATCACAATATATCGAAAACAATTGCTGTAGCTATGACAAAAATAGCTCCTCGACGCGAATGATAGATAAGCAGATCAATACAAAATTAACTTATAAAAAAAGCACATGAATATTCATTCATCAGCATAAAAACTGAAAAAATTTAAAGAAACTTTAAAAAATCTCATATTTTACCGAACAGCAATAATCATGATATAAATATAGAAAGTAATACAGTTGAAGCCCTCTAAGTCGAATTTTCACGGGATATCAAAATTTGTTAGAGTTAGAGGGATTTATATATTTTTTTTTGTTTAAAAGTCTTTATTTTATTCAAAAGAGTGTGTGTACAAGAAAAAACACAGGAAATTACTTAAGAAAGCTTGTGGCCCTAGACGACAATTGTGTTTGCCCAACATGATTGTGCTTCGAGAACCTCCATGCTTCCTCATTCTTGCTGTGAACATTCCCTTTCTTTTTTGCATAGGTAAACAATAATAAGGGCAACCACATGCGTTTTTTTCTCCGACGTGCACTAAAAACTCAACGTGAAATGAAAGTTTTTCGTCGTCCAGTGACAAATTGAGAGAGAGTCAGCGCATGCAATACAAGTTGCGAGAGGAAATTTTGTGGTTATTTTTTTGAAAAAAAAAAAAATCGACTTAGAGGAATTGAAGATAGACCAAGAGTAGAAAAAATGTATTCGAGTTAGAGAGCTTTTCGACTTTGAGGGCGTTCGACTTAGAGGATGGATTGATAATTTTCACAAATTTCTGTCTGTCGTCTGATGAAATTTCTCCCATTCATCCTTTCATTTATTATTATCCATTTATTTATC
This sequence comes from Syritta pipiens, assembly GCA_905187475.1. Classification (NCBI taxonomy): domain Eukaryota; kingdom Metazoa; phylum Arthropoda; class Insecta; order Diptera; family Syrphidae; genus Syritta; species Syritta pipiens. The sequence continues at coordinate 7,474,802 of LR994572.1, read as the reverse complement.
CTAAGATTATACAATTTCGAATAAAACTTATCACATTTTTACATTTTTTGTTCACAATTTGTGGTTTTTGACTAAATATCGCTACAAATGCTCGATCAGATTTAAATCCTGTGTGCTTCGAGTATACATACAGTTGTAAAGTTGCCCAATTTAAATAATATCGGCCTTATGTTTGTCCTGGTAGCAACAGTCGTTTATTAGAACAAATTTTTCGCCTGCTTTCTATTTGGAAACTTATTGAAGAACTCCCGTCATTTGTTCCTTCCAAATACCACCACACAAATCTAAAGATGCTCTAAGTTTTTACGCAAAAAAAAACAAACTTAAAAAACACCATGCTAACCAATTCCCAAGTCACGAAATTTATATCATCACGTAATTTACCTGGAAGCCCCCAGTCCCAGAGTCTCAGCCACATGCGTTTGCAGAAGAAAATTAAAACGACATTTCGACTTTATGACCACTCGACCCTTTAATAGTTTTCGACTTAACACTTTGACTTAACATTAAACCACTCGGTCTTAAGATTATACCTCTCAAAGGATCTGCATTTAATGACCCATCAAAATATAGATGATAATCCTTTCGTAGGTGATAGTATTAACGTCATAATAAGAGACCTTGACCATAACGTCACGTTTATTAAAAGTTCTGATGTGTTCCAAATGGGATGAGTGCGATGGAAATCAGTAATTCAATTTCATGCACAATCCATCTCACTATTAATCAAGTGAATTTAAATTTAGATGGTTATTTGCATCTGCAATCTGATTCAATTTGGACATCAAATTGATGGAATCACCGGGTACGAAATATTTGCCTCGTGTTAATCATAAAAACTCCATCGAAAATGAAACACTGATGCTCATTGTTACGTCGGTATAGCTGCAGATATTTTTGACAGAATTTGTGCATTCCAATTGATTCAATGTGACAATTAGAAGTGGTAATTGAGTTTGTAAATACGTTTGTAATTTTATAGATAATTTACTATCATTAAAGCTTTAGTTCAGATGAGTTGCAGTCAACATGTTGATGCTAACTTAATCATGAAAACATTTTAATTTGGTCTAATGAATATGAACACATTGTTCTAGTATGAAAATGAGGTAGATTCATGAAAGTTAAAGTTTATTTCATATGCCAGTTTTCTGAAGCTACTGAAGTTTTTATAAAACTAAGCTTAAAGATTGTAATAAAAGAGTTAACTTCTGTTAAAAAATGATGAATTAATCATAGAAACACTGAACTTAATAGTTCGTTTATTAGTTTAATGCCAGTCACAATTTATTTAAAGGCAAATTAAAATCTTCAACTTTAAATGAAATCTTGATATGACCACGGAAAGTTGTAGACTCATAACGCTTAACTCGACCACTCTCAAAAAGAAATTTTAAGAAAACTCTTATTTTGGTGCTGGCATTCGGTATAGACACAAATATTACGTATACGCCCTAGTATTAGAGTCATTCCATGACAAATCTCCCAGCCTATATGGGCAGCTCTGAATGACTCCATTCCGATTTTGTTCAAAATTGGTGGAGTTGCTTATTGAAGTGGTTCAAGTAATGGGATAAACATTTTTTGCTCAACTCGATATAGTTTGCGAGTAACAAAGGTTCAAAAATTGGTAAAAATTCAAAATTCAAGGTTTTTGTTAAATTTTAAAAGATTATAACTTTGGTTCTGCTTATCAGAATTTTGTCTTATTGAATTCAGGCAAATATCAACTTTTAGGTAAATAACACAATTATTTAATGAAATTTATTTGCAAGGCTAAAGAATAGTTCAAAATGTCCTTTTTGACACGTATCCTTGAATAACTCAAAAAATGGCATTTTATGCTTCTCTAACAAATTATATAAAAACACGTGTTCCTACACGGATAACTTGATTTTACGTGTACAACGTTTACATGACTACACGTGATACAGGTGGCATCTAACATGCATCTCAAGTATTTACAAAGCAATCGCAGATTGAAAAATAAAAAATTGGATTTAGTCAGACCTGTGAAATTTCAAGTACCAGTAACAACACAACAGTAATCCGTACATGTGCTTATTTTTTTTTTTTTGGTACGAAGTATTGGGTACTTGAAAATCGTCAAGCACAAGTACCTTTCAAGTCCTTTTTCTAAGTGCATTTACGAGTACTTGGATAATTTTTTAGGTACTTTTGTAAAAATTCGGTACTAAATTTTTTACATAGGTTACATCATCGGTAGATCAATAATAACACGCTTTTTAATAATATAACGAACTACTTTATTAAAAAGCTTACGATAATTTTAGCTTGAAAATCCGATTCCTGACTTATTAAAGTACTTAAAAAAGCATCCGTCAATGTACTTAGAAAAAGTACTTGAAAAACTACTCTTCCTCGACGATTTTCAAGTACACCGTGATTTGGCGCAGCATTAGTAAATTCAAAAATGAATCGTCTTACTTTCTCTTCTGAAAGCAATCTGTTGTGACCAGCTGGTGTAGTTTTAGGAGTGCAAAAACCACCCTCGTCCGACGAGCTTAGCCGAACTTAAACCACCACTGCCTCGACTAGACCAAAACACTCCAGCTGAGACTCATTCGATGCTGAAGATTTACTGCCCACAGAGAAGCAAAGTTTTATACAAATACGTTGAACAGAACTTCATATGAGATTTGATTGTTAATTGATTCAAAAGTTAGATTCAGAATTTCACTCCGCAAAACCACCTGACCGTTTCATTTCTGTCCATCCACCCACTCCATAACCCACACATTGCAATCAATGATTTTGTAGCAACCTCAAAAATCCATCAATTCATTTTGGATACCACTTGGGATTTCCCTGTTAATCCCAACTCCTCTCAACTTGCACTATCGTACCACAACCAGAAGAGACATAATCCAATTTACTCGCGGAATTGCATCAAACGAATACAATCGTTCTAATAACCCATTCAGCAGCTAAAAAAGATAGAAAAGAAATAGAGACACATTGAATTAACGATTTCAGACACTGCCAGGCGAATTAAATTTTTAAATCGAATTTTTTTTTTCTATCGAAATTGAAAAACTTTTTTAATATCACTCATGTAGTGCGCAATATGCTCTGCTCTGCTCTTCCTTGCTCCATTGTGAATTAAATTTTTATCAAATCTTGCAAAAGGAAGCAGTCACCGAGAATACAACAAAAGAAGAAAGTTTTCAATTCTTTTTCCAGCTCTTGCAATTTTGTTTAAAAGAAAGAATGAAATTTTGATTTAGGGCAACATGAGTTGAATTCAAAAAATGTGTGGTACTCAGTTGTTGCAAATTGGTTGCAATGATGAATTATTTTCCCACGAGCAGCACACATAAGCGAACATCTTTGAATGCTTAATTGTGCGGGTATTCAAAACATTTGTGTGATTGCAAGCAGTTATCTTTCATCGGTAAATAGAATGCACCGTTGAGCGTAGATTTCGCCACGGACTCTACATTCTTCATTATTGTACAATGGCGTTGTTTGAGAGGAGTTGTTTCGGGCGATAAAAAGAGTTTCAGGCTCGTCGAAGTCCTGTGTACACCATGACCGAAGTGAAAATTACCTTGTTGTGGGTGTTTAAGGATGCTTAAGCGCAACCTGATTTTGGAGATATTTTCATTTTATTAAAAAAGTTAACCGTCATAAGTAGATCGTCGAACTCTATTTTATTCATAAACTCAGCATGATGGGAAATTTACTTGCGCGTTCGATTTTGTTTTTCGATGGCTGTGCTATCAAGTGTTTCAAGTTTTGAGAAAATGAAGCAACGAGAACGAACATAAAAAAAACTGGCTTATTAAGATTTTTATATATGTCAAATGTCATTGGCACCTGAAAATTAATCAGGTATACCTAGTCTGCAGTAGAAATAAAGGGCTTCCAATAAGGACTTGACAATTTTTTTTAAATAAATCGCAAACCATTTGAGGTATTTCAAAACCTTTTTTATCGGCTTGAAGTACAAATAAACCATTTATGAATTGAACTCAACTAGCCACCGCGGGTAAGTTCGCAGCGGTCGATTCGTTGGACTCAATTTTCGATGCCTCGCCACACATTTTGGCCGAAACGAACGCTCTTCGCATTTAATATTGGCTCTACGTCATCGGCTTGTTGGCATAAATCAATGACTTAACGTAACCCCAAAGAAAACAGTCTAGAAGCGTTAAATCGCACAAACGAAGCGGCTAAACGACTGGCCCATTCTTGACACAATGATCAAACTTAATCTTCAATAAAACGATTGTAACGTGTGCTGCGTGGCTTGTGGCACCATCCTGTTGAAACGACATGTTGTCCAAGTCCATTTCTTCCAATTCGGGCCGAAAGTAATCGAACATAGCGCGAACGGTGGCCATTCACAATAACGTGGCGACGAAAAAATATGGCCCAATAACGCCGCCGGCATGCAAACCACATGAATGAAGTGGTGATTCATGAAGCACATGTGGATTTTCACCCGACCAATTTGCTTATTGACGAACCCATTGAGCCAAAAATGGGCTTCGTTACTGTAGATGATTTTGCGATGAAATTCATCATCTTGTCGCATCTTCTAAAAAGCCTAATCGGAGAACGTACGTTGCCTCAAACGATCCATGGGCTTCAATTCTAGGGTCAGCTTAATCTTGTATGGGTGTAAACCAAGATCCTTCCGCAAAATACGCTATAATGTTGTGTAAGCGATGCCCGATTCTTGAGAGAGCCGTGGAATTGATCGTTTGCCACGGATACCCGAACAGCAGCGATATATCCGACACTTCGACCAACCCGTTGTCTCACTGACACGGCAACATCACAAAACGAATATGTAGACTAAAATATTTCCACTAAACTTCTTATTGCCTGTCTACTAGGGCGAGAATTACTAGCGACAATCGGAGTTAACGCTCTTAAAGTTGCGGTCATCGACTCCGAATTGCGGTAGACATTTTTATAATTTGTAGACGTTGCTCGTTCGTGTACTTTACTAATGATAAAAATGTTGAGTTTACTAAATAAATTGACAATGACAGTTCGATGATTAGTGAAAGGGTGCGTTCACAAACTAAATTCAAAGTTGTTAAGTCGCTATTGGAAAACAGTTTATATCACGAACTTTGATTAAACCTTTGTTCATTTGGTTTTTTTTTTCTTCTTCAATCTTGGTTATACAATATAAAATCTTGTTATTTTAAGCTCTTTGTATTTTGAAATTTTGTCCTGGCCCTTAAAGTTCAAAATTATTAATTATTATTAATTTACTTAATCCGCTTTTTCCTTATTAATTTTTTTTTCATTATTATAATTCATTTATTTATTTCATGGAAAATCTGACATATATGTGCATTATTTTGTGTTATATATGTAAAGACTAACGAAAAAGATTTTATGAAATAATTAGGAAAATTATATTGCCCAAAGATAAGTGGCAAACTATCCTTGACAGCAAATTTAACTTCAAGGTAAGTTCTGGGGTCAATTAAATGGAGAAAGAAAAATATAATAAAAGTTATGAAATTTTTCAAGCGTAAGTAAGGTTACTACTTTATAAATAACTAACTAGGACTAATTCAAAAATCACAAATTTCGAACTTCCAAGTACTTTTCGAAACAACCAACAAATATTTTGTGGAGTCCTACAAGTATTGTAAAACAATAAAATATCCATTTGCAATTAATCGAAGTCTATGAAATTAGAATTGAATTCGCAAGTTTTGCGAACATAAAGGAACACCTGTTCAATTAATCCTGTCCTGTCGATTAATCGAAATAACTCAATTAATACATAGATTAATTTAAACTTAAACTTGGTACATGCCTTGAATTGCGCTTGTTGAGAAAATTACTTTTATTAACTTATTCCCTTTTTTTTCATTTTTATGGCAACCCAAATTCTGCATGAATGTCACTCAATCGATAGTTTACATAATTCGAAAACATCATATGGACGAACTTTTAATGAAATACTTTTTTTTTGAAGAACTATAAATCAACGAGAACGAGATAAAATAGAAAACTTTTTTATTCCTCGAAAATACCCAATTCCTTTGTCAAACCACAGAAACCACAGAAAGTTTATTTCTTCTTCTTTTTCTTTTATTATTCTCTCTACAGTTTCACATGTGCAACCCTCAATCGACCCATGTACCATCCCCCATCGGCAATGCCAATGTCAATGCATTTACATGTCAAACTTATTTTTCCGCTCAATTTCAGTACCCGTGGCAAGTTCAGAGCCAAGTTCCGTAATCAGTTAATGAAAATGTGGGCCTAGAGAATATAGAAGAACATTGATTTTATGCTTCTAGCTCTTTCGGTTGAGTTTAGTTTTTCTTGGTCTATCCGAAACATGTGCAGTGACGTCAAATCCTATTAAATTGATAGTTGTGTTGCAGGAGGCAATAAACCCATTTGTCTACTTAGACGTTGGTGTTAAAAAAAAGTCAGTGGACATGCTTTCAGGGTAGTGCTTTTGTGGATTACAAAGCTACTCTTTGTACAGAACACCTTTTTATCCAAGATTTACTTGTGGGGTGAAATAAAACTTTTAAGGGTAGTAGAATAGATAGTGGAAAATATTAAGTTTGATGAAAGGGCTTTGATGGCAGGTGGATGCGCATTAAATGCGGCTTCAGGAGACCATAAAGCAACAGTCGTTGAAGAGCAGTTCTTGTTACATAAAAGTAAGTTAACTTTCTCGCATGTGCTCTGCTTTGATTAAATGAAGAAATAAACGAATCAAGATCTAGGAAATAACTGTGAACAGACGACATAACGAAAACGCCAGGTCGTAGAATACTTTTTAAAAAATATGAGATTTAATGCACATCCTTATTTTGAATTTGGAGTAACTATGAAAATTGATAGAAGTAATGGAACAAGATCCTTCTTCCAGCAATAATTGCTCTCTGGTTTGAACTAAAAGAGTGACACAAGGTAACTTGCAAAAGTACATATGCGTGAATTTCGCAGAAAAAAAAAAACCTCATACACTTATAGTTACCACACGGCCGGGACTAGTCGGAATTCTCCAGAGTACCGCTTAGAAATAATTTATCCAGTCAAAAGTTCAAAGTCTTACCAAAACATTAAATTTTATTTATATTAAAAAAAGTGTATGCATCTTGATACGATTTTATAAAAATCACTAGCTGCTGCCGTGACGTTGTCCGCGTAAATATCACTTATTGCGGTTGAATAAATAATATTACCATGTTTAAGGTTCAAGCTTGTAGTCGCCGCGGTCTCACTGCGTTTTGTGGAAAAGTCTACAAAAAATGGAAAAGTCTAAAAAAATTGTAGAACATGAATAATAAAGAAACGTTGGAAGTTTAGTTAAAATAAGATCGTTAATTTCGTTAACACTACTATTGCAACTGTCCTTTGATAATCTTTTTTCTCTACTTCGACTTTCACCTAAATCACAATCAACTTCAATTTAATTTTCAAAATGCGGTACTTACTATACCTACTAAAAGCACAATAACTTTAAAGGAAAATGTCTACAGCTTCCACCCAATATGCTCTCATATTACTAGATAGTTTTAGGGTATGAAAAAACTTAACTAAAAACCATAATTGGGAAGATTATAGCACTCCAGTAGGCGCATGGTCCACGATCATAGACCACAATTTTTTTTTGTAAATGTCGTGTAATATTTGCAATTTTTTTTTTTTTGTTTAGTTTTAAAATTGTATAACAAATTATTTTGTCAAAAAAATTAAATACAATATGAAAAATAATGCGGTTCTCTATATATGTATATGGGGCGGCGTAACAGCCCGTTGAGAGCCAGAGTTTAGCTTTTTCGCGCCTCTACTGTGTTGTGCGCGTTATAATTTTGTCACATGTGGAGGGAACCTACTGTTTAATGCCGGTTCCGAACGGCGAATTGCGAAAGCTGTTCATGATAGAACTCCAGGAAGGTTGTCAGTCGTTCGCTGGAGGTGGGGCCGTGAAAAATGTTTGTGGTGTTTTTTTTTTTTTCCAATGCGGTTCTCTATAGTCCGACCCAAATTCGAATACAAACGACGCATTATCAAATACATATGTTTTTTTTCAAAATTAAATGGTCTTCAATCGAAGACCACACACTCACTCGTGTTTCTCCCAACGACGAGCCCACTAAAGGGATACGCAAGACTTTACAATATCCGCTCTGGTTCCCCTAACTATCAACGGAAACGTTTATCGAAAATCTTCAGCAGACATGACAGTGATTCCAGCCATGATCTTATTACAAATTCTAATATTGCTTATCTGAGCCTCTACAGAAGCTCTATAAATCATGATTTACAAAATCAGTAATTAAATACAACGAAATTTTGACAGTAAACAACTGCCTGAGTGCTTTTGCTGTAGAATAGAACACGCTTCAGACATGGTACTTTGCCATTGGCTATCATCTTTCGACAACTTATCATATACAGAAATTGTGTTATCATTTTTTTTTTTATTTACAAAATGTCATAATTACTCAAAAACACGATCAAATTTGAAGTCAAAACTTAACACTTGAGGAGAGCTTTTGGTAGTTTTTTTCTTTTTAAATTTTGTTGCATAGTGTAATCAGAAAAGTCACGGACAAGTGTAATCAAGAACTGCGGTCTTTAAACTCGTTGATGAGACGCTTAAGTTAAAATCAGACTAGCTTCTAATATTTTAGTTTTCATTAATTTCCAAAAAACAATGGTTTTCTAAATAACGTAAATAAGATAAGACTAAAAAAATATATGAGTAGACATCAACGACCTTTAAACTTACAATTGACCTAATTCCTAATCTTGGGTACCTAACCTCATAATTTCCTCCCTTTTTAAAAGATAAAATAAAAGGACTTAAAATACAGATTGTTTTAGGAAATCGAAAAAAAAAGAATCGAGAAAAACATTTCTTGATAAATGAAGGAGCCGAATTACCACAAACAATCTTCACAGGAAAATAATTTGCAATTCATAATCCCACAGTGGTTTCATCCTCATCACAGAAGAACAACCAAGGGCCATCGAACGTGCTACGCATATCTAAACCTGAAAAAAGTTGTCTATAAAATGTCGATGGACCTGGCTATTAATAACACAAACATCTCCGAAGAGAGTTAACCTTTAAAATATTTCCCAAGAAATCACCTAGCAAAAAAAAAACACAAATCGAACAAACCAAACACTGAAGTCACGTTTAATAACTCAGAAAAGCTCAGCAGAATTTAATACGTGAGCTGAAACTATAAACACATTCTCATACACTTCTGTCTACAGCAACAGTCTAATGAAGTATTCCTCATCAATTTCAATGAAATCATTTCTTCTAGTTACAAAGAGCCTTTAATAAGCGACTGGATAATATGTTCAACCATCAGAAGGCAGCCTCAAGCAGATGTCCAACGTAAGCAGATCTTCGACAAATTAAAGCCTAAAGACCCTCAAAGACCCCTTTCAATAAATCAAAGAGCCATGACGAACATGAGTGTGAAATCACTTCACCTCCCAACTCTACTCACCATGCGTTAAGATGTTGATAGTTTCGTTGTGCCAGTAGAACAAGCTTAATAAACATCCCTTGAATGTTTGCAATGGACGGTATCCCTTCAGGACATACGGATTGAATTGCAGATACTTTGGCATGTCCTTCCACTGGAGTAGCTCGTCGTAGCTGCTGACGCCGATACCCGCTTTCGTATACGCTGCTGCACTGCGAGATGGCTTCTGTATCCTCGACGCGGTCGTTGCACCAGTTGGTGTTGACGCCTCACTGCTGTTGCAGCTGTTGTATGTTGAGGTTGGTGTTGTCGCCGCTGTCATCGCCGGCATTGCTGGAGCTGCTGGGATGCATTTTGTGATCTGCGGCGAGGCACTGGCGATGCAGAGCTTTGTCTTTGAAGCGGAACCCTTTGAGGGGCTTCCCAGAATGAATTCCTCGTAATGGGCAGCGATGGCTTTGACGGACGACTCATGCTGATTCGATTGATTATTTAGACTACTATTACTAATACTACTACTATTGGTGTTATTGTTGATCTTCCCGGCTAGAAGGCGATTAAATAAGATACTTTCATGCTGCGGTAGCTGCTGCGGCTGCGGCTGATGGCTATTGTCTATGATATTGCTATTTGGAGTGGTCGTTGTCGTAGTAGTGATCGTGCTATTGCTGCCATTACATTCGACAGCAGTTTGCATTTTTTCGAACGTAAAAAAAAATTTAAAAAAATTAAAAATAAACCGCGAAATCAGAATCACTACCGCGATGAACTACGAAATAAATTTGATTTCTTATTTTTATATTTTTCCTATATTTTCAAATAAACGCGTATCAGTGCCGCTCTGGCAATTCACAATTTAACGCTGACGCTGTTACGTGGATGACTCATCGGTGGACGACATCAAAGACATCGGATCTGCAAAGAGAAGAGAAAAAAGGAAATTGTCTGTAAAATTGAATCTAATTTTGAGAAGAAAAATCACCCGACAACGGTCATGAATAAAAAATAAAACAAATTTCACCAGCACAACTACAGCAACGTGGAAAACGTAACGTTCGGATTCGGGAATAATAATAAAAAATCATAATTCAATGTGTGTCATATCCTCTGGGCCGCCTTGAGGACATTTTTTGCGAATACAAAGCGAGATTGTGGCTGTTTCTTTCTGGTCGGTTGAGTTCTTTCTTCCGCTCGACTGTGCAGGATGGACATGAATTTTACACAACGTTAGTGATGAATCAACACGGTAGGCGGACATTGGTAACGTCTTCGGGGGATGAAATAAATTGTCGTTGAGATTCAATTAAATTATCGACTGGATGGGGAAGCTCACCACAATTACATGGCGGCTGATTTAACTTGTGCCACAAAAAACAACCGCTAACGATTTGAAGGAACTGACCCAATTGTGGGAGAGAGGAGCAGAATTGAACCACGTGTGCAGATCTTTAGGCACTCGGGTCACGAGGACTTATTTTTATTTCGGCTGCTCATCAACCTAACCTAATCTTAATGAGTTTTGTCTCATAATGGAACTTATAACTGATTTTGTTGACGTCAGAGTCTTGTGATGATATATACCCTGTGTTCAAGTAGGTACGATATGTCCAATCGAATTAATAATATATCTCAAAATGCCGTTCTTATAAATTTAAGGCACATAAGCCTTAGAAAAAGGACCTTAAGGTATGAGAGGTTTAGGTATAGAATTTCACTTACACCTCCCACACTCAAATTAATTCAATTACATCTATCTTTATTGGAAATTTTTTTATTTAACGAAAGACAATATTCGATAACTAAGGATTACGAAACAAACGTAGGCTCAGTAAAAACAAATTACTAATAAACAAACTCGATTCTTGAACATGTCGAATTTGAATGAAATATTCACCCCTATAGCGATAGGCATTATGTTGAAATCTCATTGAACTGTGGCAGACAGTGAGAATAGTCACTCTCGACATACCGATTGTCGATTACAATAGTCCTGACAAAGTCGTTCTATCAAACGTTATATATGAAATGTACGTTTTTATCGACACAGTATGGTATTATGATTTTCAATTTAGTTCGTTTATTCGAAAACAAAAAAGACAATTCTTGTCGTTCACCAAATCGAATTTTTGTATGCAGGAGCACTAGAAATGCATTGGTTCCTAACCAGTTCATGATCGAAGTAATTGAATATGAAAGGGTAAATGGTTGGTGGGGTGTTCATTCAGCCCAGATGAGCTATAAGCTGATAACAATAATAAAATATTTGCCAACAAGCTTGCACCACATATCAAGCTATTTTAAGAAAGCAAAAAACCCTAAGAAAAAAAAGTAAAAAAACGGGAAGAAGATTCTTAACTCTTTCATGGTTATGAATGCTCCTTAGCTGTCGAAAGATTCCAGAGTGTCTTAAAAAAATTTGGTCGGATCATTAGAAAAAATTGTTAGTCAACGTACAAATAGAATTCAAATACACAAAATATAAATTTTCATAATCACTGGTTTTTATTTTTATTTCATAGAATTTTGAGTTACAGTCATTCTACTCCCATTTCCTTTTTTTTTTTACTTTTAAATATTTGTTTTTATATTATTTAGTTGGATTTTGTTTACTGTGAAGCACAGAAAACATAGTAAAAATAAATGTATGGCGTGTAAATCAGCTTGAGTGGTAGATTTATTTGCAATTCATTTTATTGTGATGTGTTAAAAAAAAAGGCCGAGATATTGACAATTGAAAGTGTTAGTGATGTGTGTTCCAGTTCATTAAAAACACTTATTGCAACAGGCGTGATTTTAATACCGATTTCAAATCGTCCATAATTATAAGTTTTGAGAGCTCCCGACCAAACCTTCTTTAGTTCTTCTTTATTTTCAACTTCCACTTGCTTACTTAATTAGGTGGCGCTCGGTCCGTGTGGACCTGGGCCTCAACCAACATGCTCCAACTGGCCCGGTGGTTTGCCAGCTGTTTCCAGTTTCGCACACCAAGTTGGTTGAGGTCCCTTTCCGTACAGTTCGTGGTTGAATCTCCTTCTCCACTCGCCATTTACGCAGGCAGGTCCAAAAATCACGCGAAGGATCTTCCTCTCAATCTCCACAGTCATCAAAATTAACAAAAGGCTATTGTGGTGAAAGACGGAGACATTTGCTCACGTTATTTATGGTAGCGACTTAAGTCATGATCACAAATGATTCAATGCTATTGAAAGTAATATTTGTTTCTAGATCACTAAAAAATTATGGTAGATGGTCTGCGCATTTAACAAACCCTTCCATCTTAGCAGGAATGATGAATAAAGGACCTCTGAGACGAAGGATGCACTATAGACTAACATAACTCTATTTGCATTTTTATTTATTCATATATAAAAAAAGCCTCTACAAAAAGTTTGTTTACTTTGAAATAATGGCTTAGGAAAGAAAAGAGTCACCTTTTTTAACATTTTACCATATTTAATACGCTCTTAATGAAAAGTGTTCTTATACAAATCTAGCGCCTTCATCTCCCTCTTCACAGAAAAATGGCTTCCTCTACAGTCGATTAAAAATCGTTTTTCTTCAAAAACTTCGCTGTTGATCACACCACCTAAACCTTTCCACAGGCAGTCAATTTAATTCACCATCTCCGCCAACCTCCACCAAAAAGACCAGCAAAAAAAGACACCCCATAGCAACCAATAACCAAGTCACCGAAGTGAACCTAATCCAAATCTCCCAACACTCCCCAACCATAGCGCCACCGCCGCTAAAGCCACTACCAACACGCAAAAACTAAAACACAACCAGAAACTAAACATGGACACCGTGAACTCAGCAAATAATCAAAATGAACCACAAAACGACGTGTAATCGCTGCCACTATAACCTAACGACGTCAATATTCATTTAGCACCGAAATGGTGGTTCTACGCAGAGGCCTGTTGACCTATCGCAGATGCTTCCTTCTGAATTCTGTCGCCTGGATGGAGCAGCTCCTGGAGGAGTCAGAACTCTTTTCAAGCGGAGAGCTTTTAGGGTGTGTGCAAGGGTGATAGTTGCAATGGAGTTAACGATAGTTGAATTATTTATTTGCTGTGGACCAGTTCTTCAAAAGGTCCAAAGATGAAGCGGAAAAAAAAAAGAATATGGACCGAGGATGGATGAGGATTTCGCTGGCAGTGACATGCACATCTGCCAGAGAATACACGCGAGTTGGAAACATGTACGCGGCAATTTATTCATGAAATTAATTCGGGAATCCTTCTGGCAGTGCAACGCGGAGAAATGTTTGAGGCTAGAACTTTGTTCGTCCTCTTGTGGGCATGGATGGATGCGATCAATTTGTCGCACGAGAGATAAACCGATTCACTGAAAACGGGCGTGAGTTCAGAGATAGTGGCAACTTTTATGCTGGTGAGGGACATAACGACAATATATCTTTTAGTTCCTGATAATCTGCTGCCCTTCAAGAGATCCACATAAATAATGAAAGTCAAGGTAATAAATATGAAATCTCTTCTTTCATCTCGACATGCTGAAGGACGAAACTCTCTTGATTGTTTGTGACTGCCAATCGATGGCGTCAATAACTTTTATGACTACTTTTCGGAAAAATAAAATAAAATGTTGACAGATACGATACGCCAGACATGTGTCGGTGGGTCGGGAAGATGCCAGGCTCATTGGGGAAGGATGCCAAAGGTTAGACATAATTTATTTCCTGCTGGGATGACCCGATTTTTACTTTTGACACTGAAAATTAAAGATAGATTCTACTTAATCCATTTCATAACAATGTACGTGTACATAAAGAACTTCAACGTAATCGCCCATGTTTTGAAATTGAATATCAAATTGCTCTAAGCAAAAAAAGGTGATCTGCCCACGTCCGCAGCATGAAGGTAAGCAAGGTAAATACCGAATATCCGGTTGTAAATATTAAATCCCTCTCCATCTCCTCCTCCGCCCGGGCCAATTATTTCGAAGGACAAACCGATTTCTTTTCTTAAGACCAATTGACGCCCGAAATTCAATTTCAAAGCAACATTTAAAAACTTGGACCCGTTCTTATTTTCATCTGTGTCTGGTTGCAAACCCATAACTTTGCCGTGCCTGAACGTCTTACAGTTGACACTGAGGGAGATTAATGTCGTGAAAACAAAGGCCTTTCTCTCTCACCTCTGCCAAGTTTTTTCTTCCATTTTCCTGCTGTTGTTTTCACTCCTTTTCTTCGTTTGGAACCTATTTCAATGACAGTGCTGTGTACCCAATCAATAGACGTCTTGAGAATCAGTTCCTCGAAGGAACCTACTAATTAGGCTAATTGACCTTCTTCTTTGTTCATTGGCACGTCTGCGTTCATTCTTCTTTTTTAACATAATGCTTGTTTACCCGAACAATAAGACCCACCTCATAAAGTCGTGAAATATATCAGACATCTTGTCGCAGGACGAGTATGTACACTGACACAATATACACTTTATTGTATGTATCAATTACTTGAGCAGCAGTAAAAATCGTCCGGTTGATTATGTATTTATCGGTTTTGCTTGTGCGGCCATCTCACAGCATCACAAAATTCGGAATGGGACGGGCCTACATTCGTGCCAAATTGAATGTGGTGCGACTGGCCCGGGGCTTGGGACTTTTCAAGGCTACTGAAGGATGTGAGTGAAGTGTTTGGGTGAAAGCATACTACGAGTATCTCACGGCGTGTAGTGGAATCAGATGGATTGTTGTGCGATCGTGACTGAAGTTATGTCGGGAATGACGGAGGCCTAGAGCAGGAGAAAGGTGCACGAGGACCGTGGAGCTATTTTTAGAACGCCGATGGTTGCTTATTGGAATTATATAGTGTCTGGGGAGGAATTGATTTAGTGTAAGTGGAAGAATGCCATTTTGGACATGAAGGATAACGAAGACGTCTGTGAATTTATGAGTTGATTTTTTTTATGAATAAGTTATTTGGGTAAATTTGAATTAAGAAAAATTTCGAATTCTCTGCCAAATGTTGGGAGATCATCATTTCTTCATCTTTCCACGTTCGTCGTCGGTAGGATGCTCAAGCCAGTTTATAATAATTAAGTGGAAAGTAAGCTTCAATAAATCATTAATTCGATAACCTATCTAAGCTGAAGAGGTCGGCAAATAAACCAAAATTATTTCTTCACCGTAGAAATAATTAAGCTGTTTCGACTTTTGTGAGCACATTCTTTTACTTTCTTTCTTTGCTTTTCTAGTTAATATTTCTTAAACAAATTTTCATCTATCTGAGCTTTCCTATCTCACCATTATTTGATCATAATTATTTCAAGCATTCCCACTTCAATTGCTACCAAGTTTTTCAAAAGCGATCAAAAAAATCACTAAGCAGTAGGTTCTCTTCAAAGCACAGTTGAGATTAAATGCTTACAAAAAAAACTTAATTAATCATTACTTGTAATTGAAATTTGCATTACAAATAATTGTAATGGAAAATCTCCAATTACAAATTACATGTAATTGAAGATTTCAATTACAGTCAAAATCAGCTATACCGAGCTCGACTGGACTAGAGAATTTGTTCGTTATATCCGGTGCCTCGTTATAACCGATTTTCCATTTTGAACCACTTGAGCGAAGCTTCATCAACGACAGGGTGATGTCTGCATCGAATCTTTTTTTTAAAGTTGGATTCTTCGAAATTGTTCGTAATTTTATCTTGGCCCATGAAAATGATAGGCTGATAGATGCCAAACTTTTTTTGGAATCACCAGCTTCGAGCCTTGAATTATTTTGCTTATTTCCAAATAAACTAAGGTGAAAAAATAACTAAGCATACCTGTTTTAAACAACAATGAAAGTTTGATAATTTAAAATTAAAAACAAGAAAAAAACCAATTACTTTTCTTCCCTTTGAAAAATCCTCTGAAAATATTTACAGCCCATGCGAGGTGTGGCCGAAACTCCTATACGATCAAGTAACTGTCGGCATTAAAATTTGTTCAATAGAT
This sequence comes from Syritta pipiens, assembly GCA_905187475.1. Classification (NCBI taxonomy): domain Eukaryota; kingdom Metazoa; phylum Arthropoda; class Insecta; order Diptera; family Syrphidae; genus Syritta; species Syritta pipiens. The sequence goes on along the minus strand of LR994572.1, from coordinate 7,458,361 downwards.
CATCCTTCCAGTTTTCCTTAAAAATAAACTTTAACTGAGGTGAATGGCCACAGAAAATAAATTGATGTCTACAAACTCAATCTATTCACAACTACTAGCACAGCTCTCACATAATCAATCTTTTTGGCACAAAAAAAAACATAATTTTTCCAACCGAAAGAGTAGTTTATGCATTGCTTTTTATAAGAATTTTGATTTTTTACTTCACAGTTCCGCCTTCTTTTATACTTCTCGTTTCTTTCAGCCCGAAAACCACTTCAACGAGTTCTAAAGGGAACTTCCACAAAACTTTTTAATTTCATGAACTTGTTACAATATCGTCAATATTCAGAATGTGAGATTTTTTCATCTTCTGGGGATTAATTAATCAATCTTCCAAATCATGGGAAAAACAACACATGATAGAAAAAAAGAAGTGATTAATTAAACTAAAATAAAAAATCCAAATCATTTACTTCACAGTTTCGCATTCACTACCGAATAAAAATTAAAAACAAAAGGAAATACGTTTTTTTACGCTCTTGAGTGCGAGTTGCACTTTCTTTATGGTCGTCCCTATAGACATGTCGTTTGTAAAGATCCTTACGTTAGAAATCTTTTCCATTGCTTTTGTCGAAAGGAGTGAATGATTTTTTTTTTTATTTTGTCTGTTCCTTGACTTAAGAAAGGTCTTTGTCTCCTTTGACTTCCAAAAGAAAATAAAATCCTCTCTTCGAGAAATTCAAGCAGAAGGATATCAGAACTTTTATCTTTATATTTTTTTTTTTTCATTTTAATGAAAAAAAAACTTGCAAACTTTCGTGATTTGGATTCAATGAGAGTAGAGCATTAAATCAATTCCAATGAATAGGTTTAAGGGAAAACTGGCTGATTGAAAAGTTATTCATTACCTATTCTAGTGTAAGAATTTTGATTAATCGAAGTCTTACTAGTTTTTTAACCATTCGAAAGAATGTATGATTTAAAAAAGTCATGTCTACGGAATTTTTTTCATGCCTCAAAAAAATATTTGTTAGCCAGCACTACATACAATTATATGAATATTATAACTTATTTATATATTAATATGCTAATGATGATAATAATAATAGTTGTCAAATGAAAATCAGTACAGTTGTCTCATTAGTAATTTTGTATCTTACTTTGAGTGGCAGTACTTAGCGTAGTTTAGCCGCCTTTCAGATAGCGAATTTTGTCTAAAACAGAGCAATACTATTACTTTGGGTAAAAATATTAGGCTTGAAATTGTAATGAAAGCTTTTGCTGACTTCTGCTGAATATTATTATTTTTCTTTTTAGTAGATTATGTATACCTTTTATGTCAGGTCGAAACTTAGACCTTACTTCAATACCTGCCGTCCTAGTTGGCTTCTCCAATCGGATAAGTAGAGGTTGTGGTATCCGATTTCATAAATACAGCTGTTAATAAACAAGTAATATGCAGTAAGAACAAATTGCAGATCAATTTTAAAAGCTGGCTATTTGTATATATCGTAAATAGGCTAGATATAAAGGGCTGCAAACATATATTTTTAAAAAATAAGTAACCAAATGATGAGTAAGAGGCCCTCTCAAATCAGGACTCAGGACCAATTTGTTGAAGCACTCATCCATGTACATCGGTCAGCAGCGCATATAATATTAATAAACGTCTTCTCCCTGGAGTATACACTTCCAGAACCCTTTATCCTTTTCCTGTCTCTTCATTTCTACTCACAGCCTCACCCCATTGAACATATGAGGGGCAAGACCAATCGACTACAACAAGTCTCCATGCGGCAGAACGGTAACTTTTTCACTTCCTGCCACTAACTATAACCGAAGATAAGTCTCATAAGTCTGTCTCTAGCCCGTTTTCGAGGAGAGCAAAAGGAAATAACAACCTCCATGCTTTCCGTTGCCCCAAGTCAGTGTCCAAACTTATAAAACAACAAACATTAAACTTCAACCTACATTAAACTCTCCACAACTTTTCCTTTGCAGGTTACAAAAAAACGGAAACAAAACTAAAAAATTTATGAAAGGATACCCCTTAGCCGCAGTTTATTACGCTGAAGTTTCCACTTTCTAAGAATTAAGTGTCACTTAATGAGAAAAACACCAACAAAATAAAAAAAATAAAATTTCGACTCTTATTCGTACGAATAAACAATTCAATTCATCAACTTCCCGGAGGATGCCAGCCTGGATCAAAAACTAAAGTTGTTCTCACCAACAAAATAAAATTCCCAAGACCACGATGCTCTAGGGGCAGATATGCTCAAAAAACATTTCGTCCATTTTGTGAAGATTTTTTTTTTGTTTTTTTTTCATGACCCATTATTTTTTACTCCTTTTGATATCTGTCTGTGAATGCACATGTAAGTGAAGTCCTAGGGACGACCATCGTTGTAAAGAAACGAAAGTCGGTCATTTTCACTCTCCCATCCTCAATATGTGTGCGATGAATGTGAATGCAGCGAGGAGGAGCACCAGGACGAGGCGTTTACGAATGCGGTTTGCATTTTTAATGACGATGGCGGTTGCTTGATTTGTCCAAGGCTAATGTTCTCGTTTTTATCATTGTCTCAGACGTGGATGGCGCATGAATCTGTTGCAAGATGAGCAACGCTGAGAACGACACTCTTCCAACAATCTGAAGGTTAATTCGTGTTTGCAACGAAAGAGAGACGCTCGATTTATCGTTTGCGGTAGCGGTTTATGTGGTTTTGTTTAATTTACTTAATTAATGCGAAATTATGCAAATGAATATTGTTTTCATTAATTATAGAGGTCTGTTTGTTCAATTAAATGTAGTTGTGTAATGCGAAATTGAAATTTATTGTTGCAAGCACTTAAAAACAAACAAAACATGGGCAACCGATGTGTGGGAAGTGTGACCATGAGTGGAGGTGTTAAAAAAGCGCTGCTGTTGCAATTTTTATTGCTTTTTTTTTAGATTAAATGGAATTTTAATGTAGGAAAGAGCATTTTATGCATTCGGAGGCTTAGTGTGCTGGTATCTTGGGCATCGTTCTAATGGATGCGTTCATAGATTCCATTGGGATGAGTTTAAAGGTCACCACGATTTATTTGTTACTAATTTTCATACAGCTTTATGCTTTCTGCTCAAAAACCTCATCTTAAAAATATAAGAGGCATCCCAAATTTATTTTTTTTTTGACAGGATACAAGACACAATTTATTATTTTCATCCAAACTATTTTCTGCTTAAACTGCCAGTAGAAGAAGTTTGGAGATTGGCATCCTTTCAACTTCAGAAAAAGTCGTCTAAGCTGTGTCAACGCTGCGGCCCTCTCTAAAGAGATTAATTTTCCTTACAAATGGTTAATTTTCCTTACTATGCTTAAGAATTCTGTCACTTGATGTCTAATGCGTCGGACTGTTAAGCGAGCGAACCTCGGAATCCAACCTGGGAAAAAACACTGCACACAATTTTCACGACCTAACCTCTAGCGAGTCTTCATAAAGTAATTTTTCCTCAAGAAGCTTTCGCAATTCGTCATTCGGAACCGACAGTAAATAGTAGGTCGCTTCCACAAGTGTCAAATTAAACTGCGGACAACGCAAAGGTTGCGCAAAAAAAAGCTAGACTCTGGCTAAGCTCTTCGCTAGGTTCCACACCTACATCACAGGAAGAAAAGAAAAAAGAATGCTTGACGTCGTCTACAAATTTAGTCGGAAATGAGATTGCTTCTTAGTTTGCTTCCACTTTAATAAGATTGCTTGTCTTAACAGGCGGACTGGTGCAATATGACTATTGAAACTGCACGTTTAAAGCGGATCTTTTCCTTTCTTCTTTTCTCTGCCTTCAAACCTCCCATTAAAGACTTTTTGCAACATCGTGTGCCGCACCCTACGACATAGTGGCAATTTGTATATAAATTTTCCAGTTGTGGTTGCTACCATCAATTCTGATTTCCGCGGATGCTATTCGATTTAGAATTCTCTGAAGTGCCTGCCTTGCGCTTTATTTAAATCGATAACGGATAGTAGTTCGCAGGGCCTTTTCCATCAGCCATTATTTCACTATTCATTACTTCCCTTTACACAGAAATACATCAATCCCTCCGACACCAATGAATGCGTCGCTTCTGTGTGGATCTGTTCAGTGCATTTTTTTTTTTGTGCGTTGTAACATTGTCACCTCTGGGCCTGTGTGCGGTAGTGGGTGGATTTACGAACGCGGTACTCAATCATGAGGCCAGCATTTTTGTCTCTGTGGGGCTTCAGGGAAATTCACTGTCCTGCTAATTGCGAGGACATTCTGAAATGAAGGAGAAATATGCGTGCGAAGGGAGATGAAGTTGGACAGTGATTGGAATTTTTTTTGTGATATGTGAAGCTTCATCAATGTAGCGGAAGTATTTTTGGCTCAGCGGACATATGATGGACGTACTGACGTCAACGGCAAACAGAATCGACAGAGTTATTGACAAAAAAAAATCGGGGCACTAGACTGTCCCGGCTGAAAAGTGTCCATTACCAGCTGGTTTTATTTTTTGCTTTCAGCCGTCACAAAACATTTGAGTGCCGACTTATTTGACAACAATGTTGACAAAAATTACAGCAACTCTGCTTTAGCCATACTGTTTTGCGTTTTTTATCGCTCCCCTATGTTGTGTCTTAAATTTTTTTTCTTTTTCATAACTTTTTCATGTCTTAAAATATTTACAAAAAAAAAAAAAATAATAATATTAGCTCTTGATTAAGTGATGTAAGAAGAATTGAACTCAAACTAATTCAATCTCCATTTTCGCCGGCCAAAACTAATCCATTCCAATATTTCATGAAATAAAATTGTTCACCCTGACAAATTATAATTGGGTTTTTATATACGTAGAACTGTTCTTTTTTAAATAAATTTAAAAAAAAAAAATTTCCTGATTTTAAAATTGATTGTTAACAAAAATAATTGCTAGAAAAATATTCTATTGCAAAATAGAGTATTTACCATTTAATAAAATATTTTAATAACAATGGCACGGTCCACATCAGTCATCGAGGTGGCAGACCCTATGTTAGCACTAAATGTGATGATAGAGCCTTGCTAAGGACTATTACAATGAATCTGTTTATGTCGTCAATTGATTAAAAAATAAATTGCATCTTAACGCAAGCGTGTGAACTATTACTTGAGGAGTCGTTGTAGGGCCGTATTTGGCAAAATATAAAAATAAAGCTTAAGTTTGGACATGAGCTTCTCAAAAACTGTCTTACAAGGCAGATAGTTCTTATTTTCCGACATGTCTAACATTAATTTGAACGGTTAAGAAAGATTTTATTGGGTTCATCGGCGAATCAATTTAACAAAAAGTCCTCGTTATTGTCAGGGTACTCGCACAAGAATGAGGGAGGAAGTGTCATGGTTTGGTAATACTTCTCTGTATCAATTCAACTCATCAAAATGTCAAGCTTCCTTTAGCAGGACCATGACCCATGCATACCGCAAAGATGGTCAAGGTTCAAAGAAGTGGAAGCTTTCCAATAATAACTTGACAACTTGTTTTTTTTTAATAGAACACAAACCATTTGAGATATTCCTAAAACTTTACTATCAACTTGAAGTACAATCAAAACATTAATGAATGGGCTCGACTTCGTTCATATGGCCACCGCGGGCACGTTTACAGCGGTCGATTCGTTGGGCCCAATTTTCGATGATTCTGCCACACATTTCGGCCGAAACGACCGCTATTTCGCGTTCAATGTTGGTTCCGAGTCCCAATTCTTGAGACCGCCGTGGAATTCACTGATTTGGATCGTTTGCTACGGACGCCTGAACCGCAACGATATTTTCGACATTTCGACAGGCCGGTTGTCTCACTGACACGGCAACATCAGACAACGAATATGTAAACTTAAATTTTTGCACTAAACTTCTCTGTCTACTAGTGGGAGAATTACGACCGAAAATTGGAGTTAACGCTCTTAAAGCTACGGTTACCGACTCCGAATTTCGGTAGAAAATTTTTATAATTTGTAGACGTTGCTTGTTCATATACTTTACTATGATGGAAAATGTTCAGCTTACTGAATAAATTCACAATGACTGTTCGATGATTAGTGAACGGGTGCGTTCACAAATTAAATTCAAAGTTGTCAAGTCCTTATTGGAAAGCCCTTTAGAGTGAACTGCTGCGGCTTCCTGAATTGTTCAGCTTGAGACAGCATACAAGCTGCCATTTTTTTTTTTTAATTTTTAAGTTTGGTTGCTTACGTTTTTGACCATTTGAAAATGGAGACTAAATTAGTTTTACTTTAATTATTCTTATATCATCCAATCGAGATTTATATTATATTTTTTTTTATATTTTAGAACTTGAAAATTTATGAAAAAAAAATATATAGATGCGATATAAGGTAACAAAACAATCGAATAGTATAAAGCGAAGTCGAGTTGCTTTACTTTTGACTAACATAGTAGACGTTGATAAAATCCTATTTTATAACAGCTATTCGTTCACTGGAGAAGTTTCTTTATTTCGTTATTCGTTATAATTATTTCACTTCGCTATTTAGGTCTGACTATTCGCCTCAGTGACGGCCACAAGTCGAATGCAAAATAGGAAAACAAACCTTACCTTAACTTATTCCTTACGATATGATGTAGCTTTAGAAAGTATATCAACTTTCGTAATATGTTTTCGCAGACTAAAATTCACAATTAGGCATTATTTTGATCTTTCTAGTCTTGCAGCGCATTGGAATGCGAAAAATTAGCAATTTGACTTTGTTTAAAAATAAACAGCAAATTTGCGACAAGTTGTGGAAATTATTTAAGACAATGCTAGTTAAAGTGGTAGTCATATGTCATTTTGTAGAATAACCTTAAAATAGTCACCACAGACGCCAACTGGAGAGGAGATCTCTATACAAATTTTATGCAGATTTAATCAGTAGCAAGGCGCGTCTACAACCCTCCGTTTTTACAGCTTTTCTGAAACTCTTGAATTCTACCAGTTTCCCAATTTGATCTGCCCCTAATCACCCAATCAGCACAATAACCAGATAACTTTCTAAATTGATACTTAAACCAAAATCATCTTAAAAATCTGCCTACCACCTCCCATTGCATTGATGACATAGCTCAATCGAAACATCTCCATGCTAATGGTACAATTACAACTTTTCCGCTTCGTAATTTAACTTCAATTTACGACTCACCCAGCAGACAGTTTCACGTCTTGCCGCCGCCCGTCGTCGTCGGCGTCGTTACCAAAACGATGTAACCTCCGTTTACATTTGGCCACAACGTTTTGGAAGAAGCCAAAAACCCATTAAGAAATATCGCTGATACCCATTAATTTTATAATTATCTCCATAAGAGTCGCGTCTCGATTCCACTTCCCATCACTCGTCGGTTGTCGTGCACGACAACGTTCTCATGCCGTACCGACTGAAACAAGAGCGTACACAAAATTGAATTACAAAACTGGATGGCAAGCGATAAATTTCAATCAATGCCACGACCAGGCGCAGGACCATACACGGAAAAGTAAATAAAGCGTGAAATTAACAAAGAAAATGTTGTTCCGAGAAAATGGTCCGGTCTGAAGTTCCGAATTGCCAGGCAAAGGATTGCAATTTGGCTGCCGTGCCACCATGAAAATCGATTCATCGGTTTCGGTGGCAGCGAGCAATACCAACCCACTGGTTCGTCCTGTAAATGCCAAAGAGTCGCAGTTCAATTGGTTTTTTTTTGATTCCTCGACACGGGGATATGCAAAAATACGGTTGTACCGTCAATTTGATGTGTGGTGGTTGACTCGCCACGGTTGCCGTCGTCCTGGCAAACGATAAACGCGCTTTTCACCTCATTTTTGATTTATTTGACAGCAAAAATTCCACCATTCATCCCCCGCGATAAATACGCGAGTGGTTCTGCACGTGTATGCACGTCACCAAAACGTGGAGGCATCCGATTATTTTTATGGCTCTTACCTTTCGAGGTGCCTTTACCCGACGGAAACACTCCACACGCTGCTCTTTTATTTAATCGATGAGATTTTTCGATTAATGCTCCCGATTAAAAAACGTTAACGTAAAATTTATACGTCTGGGTGGCATTTTTCCCCTGTTTCTTTACCAAAACGCTACTGCCAGATATTTTTACTGATAAAAAAATCCAAAAAATTCACTGTGCCGAGGTCGAGTTTTACGGTTGTTCTTTTGGTTTTTTGCCAATATCGTGTTCGAAATGGGTCATGTGAATGAGGGTAGGGATGAGAAAATAAAGTATTTTACTTTAAGTTTCTACGTCAGTTGTGGCATTCGACAAAACATGTGACCCACAGTGGAGACTTTAGTAAATGCAAGCTAATCGATGAAGGATATTGGTCGATTTTTGTTGCCATCGTGCTTGTCATTCACAAGATAAATGACAGAGATATTTTCATTTAATTTTCTTAAGTGCAATGGTTTTTGTTCTTACAAGTTTTTTTATTATCAAGTCCAATGACACAAAATGCTCAAATTAACATAACTACACGCTGGTATTTCATAAAGTAATTTTTTTTTTTTTTTTTTTTTTTTAAAATTCAAGTGCAAGTACAAGTACCAGTATGATTGTACTTGATTTTTTTTTTTAATTAAAAGTACAATTCTCTGGTACTTGTGCTTAAAAATTTCAAATACCGGGTCCTAGTAATTGTACATGCCTAAGAAGAGAATTATTAGGTTTTTCCACATCAATGGCCTGCCTTCGGAAATAAGAAGTTCTTGAATGAACATATCGCGTCGTAACCGCCAAATTATCGTAAGCGACAAAATGAAAGTTTCACAGAGGAATTTTTTTTTGTCTGAGCTGAAAAAAAATGTAAATGTCGCTTAAGATAAATTTTGTTCTCTCTGTTATTTATTACTGAAATGCTTTATTAGAAAACCAGAAAGTCATGCAATCGAGTAAACTATCGAACTACATCATTATCTCATTCTTACTTAAAATGCCAATTACGTTAATTTAGCGGCTAGGGCACGATATATTGCAGTTAAATTTCTCGAATTTCAAAGCTCGTTACAAGAACAGTTTGGTAAACAAAAGCAACATACGACATTGGTTTCGAAATATGCATTCGAATGATTTTAGTATCGAAAATAAACATAGGAAGCCGGAGACATTAGTTGGCATTTTAAAAACAACGCACAGTGATTCGAAAAGTCGAGAAGTCGAAACATTTATACGAACCAGAGCTCTAAATTTTTTTGTAATGAATGTGATATACTTTCAACCACGTTCATTACAAAATAGAAAAAAAAATATTTCTAAACAAAACTGGTTCTTTTTGACCCTGAGTTTTTATTTAACATTATACTTTTGAGTTGAGATTCAATAAAACTGAGAGTGCTTATTTTTATGTTTTTTTTTTAAGTTTTTTTTAGTTTTGACATTAATATTTAAAATATATATGATAGTACAAAATATGATACCAGTTTTTAAATCCTTTTTTGGGAAAGCCATGGCCATTGTTATAGCGTCGTGACAGTAGGGTTGAAAGTTATATTCATAAATCAGTCTTTCTTGTTTTGTGTTAAGTGTATTCTCCCAAGTCCCCGAAAAAAGTTTTTAATTGCAAGACAAGTTTTTTTACTTTAAGAAATATTTTTTACTGTCTGAGGAAACTTAGATTTAGATTTAATTGAACGCTATTGAAGTGATATCAAATACTGCTCTTTAAAAGAATGCTATTGAATATTGACTAGTTGTTACTGTTATAAGAACAATTGAACAAAAACAAAATAAAATCAGACAAGTTTTGAAGAGGTTTTCTAACTTTTAGTGAAAAATTTACAAAGCATAAGGATCTTATTACAACGGACTTTGCAAATAATTACACATCTTATGAAATACAGTAATATTCTCGATAATTCGAATTTTATGGAACTATGAAAAAACTTCGAGTTACAGAGGTTTTCGAAATGCTTAGTTTTAAGAAAAAAAAAAATTGCCCACTTTTGTAGCGTACGCACTTCAACTAACTGTTACTGAAGGTAAAAAAGGAAACTTGACTTTAAATAATAGAGGTTAAAAAGCCATCATTTTCGAATTATAGAGGTTTTCATGTTGTTTTGAACAAAAATAAATGCGGATTAACGAGGGGACGAAAGCCCATAGGTTTTCTTCGATTTACAGAGGTTGTTGAATAGAGGTTCGAACTATCGAGAGTTTACTGTACTTCGTTTATATCGAAAAATACTTGAAGCAAAAGAATACCGAATCTTCTGTCGTAGTATAGCTACAGAGTCTACTAGACTATATAGCAATAATATTATATTAGAATCTTTAAAATCGTTTTTTGCGAAATTTTTCATTTTATTCTTCTAATATAATTTTAATTGGTAAAAAATGGAATGATGATGATGAAAAGATGGATTTTTTTTTCTATTTCATATATAGTATTTACCGAGTGGTCCTTAATGAGTTTAGATACATGTAGAAGTCTTTATAAAAATCTTATTTTAGCGTTTAATCGGTGATATGTTGGTTATAACCAACGACTTTTTCACACTTTATAATGGTGAAAATATTTAAGCCGCCTTTATGCGGGGACAGAACCATGGAACCACTGCGTATCACTTTAAAGGAACGTTATAGACGCCTGCGAGTCCTATTTTGGTTGAATGCAAATTTAAGAAAAGATAATACTGGTTATTAAATATTACTTTAAAATCGGATATTACATGTGGATATCCGATATCTAATAGATGTCGATGAAGAATCGCCAAGCACCTTTTAAAGCATTTTAAATCTATTTGGCTCAGAAAGATGAGCAAAAGTTCCAGACAATCCATGCAGAAATATTGAACTTAATATTACCATTTGTAAAATGGACGTTCCAAATATTACCAATTTATTTTGTGTGGTTTAATGCAAAAATAATTATGGATTTTATAACTGCTCAGAACCTCATTTTTAAAGTTCCTTCACTGAAAAGCAAAATGATTCATCAAAATTTGAAAGCAACATAAAAGTACAGAGAGTAACTTTTAAATTCCACGCGTTTGAGGTCCTAAATTCCACACTTTAAAACTCAAACTAGTGCTATTCATAAGCAAACGTTCCACAAACAAAGCATACATAGCTCCCATTGAAGTTAACCCACCCATTTTATACCATAACCCTCCTTCTCTCTGGTCGGTTTCTAACGACATCAAAAACTCGTTGTAATTATGTATGTACATAAGAATGACATCGTTAACATATTTTTACGGAATTTCGAAAAAAAGAAACATTTATGGATCTTTCATTCATCCAGCATAGTCACGCGTACCATTTTAAAACAATAAAACTCTGCCCTGTGCCTATGCTCGTAAAAAAGAAAGTGAACAAATCCTTCTTCATGCTCACCCGTTTATGCTTTACCAAGCATACTTTCTCTCCTGAATCTACTGAATCGCTTGGCAAACGGCAGATCCTCGTATTTCACGAACAACTTAATCCAATTATTTTGCATTTGCCGGATCTAACCCTGACCCAGATGTGCCCCACCACCACCAATAACGAGCCGCTCAAAGACAATGTGCACCAAAGTACCATCCTTCGATAGATAGTGGTGCCGAGGTGAACTATGCTGGTCTGTGCACCGATGATAAACTGCATCCACATCCTGCATCCACAGAGAGAGAGAGTATCTGCGTTGGTGTAAATACCATCCTAAAAAATATTCCCAATTCGTTTCTTTGTCCTTCCGGAGGTTGCTTAGTTTTCGGGGGTATTGATGTTTTTGCTTTACTGACTCTCAATGGTGGTGTGGATTGTGTTTAATTTTCTCCCTCGGGGGAGTTTGTGAGAGAGTTATAATTTGAAATGCGGTTAAACGTGACAATGAAGCCTCCAATGGTTATAAGATTTTACATTAAAGCCACACGAGAAAAGGATCCTTTGAAGAGCGGTGATAAAAAGTTTTTAGTACTTTCATTAAAAAATAAACAAAAGATTCTTTTCTTCCTTTGCTGATTTCCTGGTCATAAAACGATGGCGGTGACGCATTTTACGGTTCATTTACATATGTTACTTTGTTGCAAAGCAAGTATTTTCCATTCTACTTTCAGATTAGTGAGACGTGGGGGAGGTAATGAAAATTCTTTAAAACTTTATCATTGTTTCGGTGGAAGTAGGGTAATTTTACTTTGACGTATGTAAGAAAATTGAAATTTTAAAAGCTGCTAAATCTTGCTTTGATGATTTTCTCCTTTAAGGAACGATTTAAATACTAGGGTTGTTGCGACTGGATTAAAGCTCGGTAGAACTACGATTAGGCTGAAAGTTTAGCTTTGACTTAGTATTATTACACTCCCCAAATTTGCCCCTGAACTTTTTGATTGATAAGATTATTTGAAGTTTTTCATAAGCTGGTCCCACCCAACTAAAGAAAAGATTTTTATAAGAACTGTACAAATTAAAAAAAAAAAAAAGAATGCAAAATTCTCGATAATTCGACATCCATAGCTCGAAAACCTCTGTAAATAGAACCATTCTCAAAGTCCCCTGAAAAAAAAATCGAAAAAAGCTCATGTGTCTTGCGATAGATGACCAAATGACGAACGACAAAAAAAACAGCAAATAAAAAAACACGAATTAATCATACGCAAAGTTTAATTTTTTTGTTCGGCGAGTACAGCGGGTGTCTGTATGGTCCGCAATGCCTATTACAAGTGATTTCCGATGAGTATTTTTTTTCCATCGTTGAATGCCATCAGTTCCCAGCATTCCGGCATCTTCTGAACAAAAGCCATAAGCCAACAAAAAATAAATGAGCCAAAAAAAAAAAAAAACTCGAACACAATTCAAAAACCAAGTAATTGTAGCACAGTCGAGCTCAACGGTCATACATCACCGAACCAAACCAAAACCCTATGCAATTTGGTTTTGTGTGCAAAACAACGTGAAAACCTCTCTTATTTGAAAATAATGGCTTTTTAACCTCAATAATTCGAACTTAAATGTATTTGTATTTCTCCAACAACCCTTAGTTGAAACGCGTAAGTGGCAAAACTAAGACTTTTTTTTTTCTGAAACCTTCGTAATTCGAAAACCTCTGTAATTCGAAGTTTTCCCCGGTCCCATGAAATTCGAATTATACAGAGTTCGCCGTATTAGGAATTTATAATATTTGTTCTTTGTTCTGCAGATATGTCTAAAAAAAAACTATTTGCCGAAATAAACTTTAAAGCATATAGACCAAGTAAAATCTTTCATGAAAAAGTCTTCGGTCTATAATAGGTTGATAAAATAAACATGTTCTTATGAAAAAAAGGCTTATACCGCAGCGCTAATACATAAGTAACGAATGAAAAAAGTGAGCCGTCTAGTGGTTACTTTTTTAATCATAGGTTATTTCGACACTGGCCGCTGTTTACAGATCAAAATCTTGACAGAAAGTGCGCATCATACCTCCGCAGAGTGAAATGAGTCGCTTTACGCCTAAGCAACTCAGAAATACAGTGCTAGATTGCATGGAAAGTCTTTTGAATGTGGATCAAAAGGATGTGAATTCGTTCAGTCTCACAATTTTAACCGAACAAGAATGCCAAACCATCGAAGAAAATACGCATAAATTATGATTATTCGTTGTGTGTAATAATGAGATCAAATTTTGTGTTTGAAAAAGAAGAAATAATAAGCCCGAAAGCCTTGATAAATGAAGTGATAGTCAAAGTCCGTTTTGATCAAATTGTTACAATTCCAGACAAAACAGGAGCATTCAATTTTTTGACAGAGTTTACATTGAAATAAACAATTTTCTATGTTAATGGCATGTTCTGAGTCTGTTGCCTTGCCTTAGGGGCTTGCTTCTTTGAATTCGGCTTCGTATAACGTATCTTCATAACAATATAAAACTTAAAGAAAAGTGGGCACCAGCTAGTGTGCAAAAGGGCTTCGCCCAGATGAAATTGTTGCTAACAATATTTCCACCTCATTAACGACGTATGATCTTCCTTCGTTGAACTAAAGTTTACGTGGGGGTCACATTTGTCTTGTGGGAAATTCAAAAAGAAGCGGAGAAGAAGTCCAAAGTGCATCACTCAACAATTTTGCATTTTCAAAGTTTGCTAACAACAGATGTTTAGAACCTGCCTCGTATTCGTAATATCACTTTCACAAAACACCAAAAGTTAATTCAACTTAAGTGATACGAATTGTCAGAGCGATTTGTGTCTCAGTTTCTATACAATCACTCCAACAAAAGACAACTTCAAACATCAATGCCACATCCTCAAAAAAAAAGACAATGTTTGTTCTGTTCACGTTTCTCGATTGTATTTACCCATCTAACTAGCCTTGATGTCTTTGAAAGAATGCAAACGTAACACGTACAATGTGCTGTCCTTAACCTTTCACATTCTCCGTGTCGCCGGTAGTACATCACTTCCTCTCTCTCTCGGTCTAATTGCACAAAAAACTGCTTCGATATTTCACTGCAGTGAGTGCCCCCCTGCCACTTAGGTCACATGCATGCGGCTGCAAATCTGTTAAGCTGCATCCGCATCCTTGTTCTCCGTTAAGAGCTCACTGGTAACATGACACGAATGCGAAGTCGATTGCGACTTTGACAAGGGAAACGTGGAAGTAATTAAAGTTTACTTCTCTCGTGCGCCACGACACGTCGTCGTTTCTAGGAAATTGAAATGAATTCCTCGTGCATACGAAGGAGAGAATAATGATGTCTGCAGGACTCTCCAGATGTAAATTTCGTTGCATTCAAAATTAACCGGACCACCAACGAATTTAAGGCGCACTTTCACAATGCTAACTATTCGGATTCCTCTAAAGAGAAATCCCTGACGAGTGCGCAACATTTCGGTAAAGGACATGCCCTATTGTCTCTCAGCGCTTTAACCTACATATTTATTAACAGAATTAGGCATGCAAATCAAAACAAAAAATTATATTCTTATTCATAAACTACACTCTGAATGCTTAGGGAAGCTATGGATTGGATGGCATGCAGCCTTAAAGAGCATTCAAGACCTGGTCAATATTCAAAAAAAATGGTTTTGAAGTTTTTAATTAAAATTTTCTGAAGAAACCACCGCTGCACACAAGTTCTCGAGTCTTCTGTTGAGTTAATGAATTTGCCTTTCGAAAACTGCTGAATGGACATGAGTCGTAATGCGCTCGTTTTGAGGAGAGTATTTCCATCATTCAACAATTTTCAATTAAGTTTTCTCTTACTTTCTTTAAGAGGAGTGAACAAAAACCAACTTTTCGTGAATACCAGAACATACATTTTTCTGTGTTATGATCGGATTTCTAATTAGTTTGGCGGTATTGCCAGTCTATTGTGTAGACTGCGAACAATTTTATGCCTTAATTGCTCGTTTTATGACCTCAATAAACTCATCACTCAATGGTACAGCGTATGCTGCTGTTTCATGGGTTTTCTTTTTGTCTTTGGGCCGTCGAAGTACTAACGACGACGTGAACCACTTTTAACATCTAAAAGGTCCTTTCTGTCGTTTCGGAGGGCTATTAAAGGAAATTTTAAAGTTTTTTTTGGAAGTTTGATAGCTGGTGAAGGAAATGAAATAGGCGTGCGAACAAAGTTGACTTAGATAATAGACGGTGTTTTTTTTTTCCATTTTATTTTAATGTGTTTGATGTAATAATTATTTCTTTATGGTTACGAACAGTTTTTTTTTCAAATTTATTTTAGTTAGTCATTGGCAATGAAGAAGCCTGTTAGAGCAACAAGAAGTTAAATAGCTTAAGGACTTGTAAAGAAATAAGAACTAATATTAGAAACTAATGCATTTCAATCAAGGTAATCAATGGAAATAATTTGAATTCATTTAATTTGAAGCAGTATGACAACTCGAGTTCCATAAGTCTGCTGCTGCATGTTTTCTACTTTGATAGCCTTTGAATATTACAATACAAATTTGCGAAAGTATTTGTTTGTGGAGCAAGGCAAATCTACAAAAGAGTTCAGAGCATCATTGTATTTATCGATTTTAGGTCAACATGTAAAATATGCTTCTGCGTGTGGATGGAATTCCTTAAACGATTTTATCAAAAATATACTATTTCATAAAGAAGGCTTGTAATATGAGTTTTGTTTAAATCACTGAGTTTAACTAATTTAAAATGAAAGTCATTGGCTTCAACTGAAGTATTGAATTTAAGTCAAATTACATGATTCTATGATTGCTAAATACTGAATGCAGCGAGTGATGATGATTGCTAAATACTGAATGCACCAATCAATGAGTTGAAAAAAATATTGACAAGGGGTCCCGGTGGTCTAGAATTCTCCAAAAATCAATTTTTTTTAAATATCGCAAAATATGGATAGGAAACAAGGTAACAGTGCACGCCCACAAAGAAGCATCAAAAGAAGCCCAAACAGCCCGGGAATGTTTTTCGTGTGAGAAGTGAAGATACCGAAGAATATGAACACTAGGAAGGAATTCTATACTGTGCTGTTATCGCAGAAAAAAGAAAACTATGGGACTACGATCAAATTCTGATTTCAAAACCTTCAAATTTTTTACAATCTGAAACTGTCGTGAATACCTGTTTTTAGAGTTTGAATTTTAAAAGCGCGTAATTTTTTTAATTTTCATTTTTTTGAGGGGAGGGGGGGGGGGGAAGAGGTGGATTAGTCCCAACTGTAACTGCACTCATACCGATAAATATTTTCTTGGTTTTTATTTTTTAGTTGTATAAGCGAGTCAAAATCAACAACGGCACCCAGGTCCAAAAAAAATCAACAAAACACCTCAAATTTTTGGGTTCTAGCCCACCGCAATCCCTTAAACTTTTTTAAGTCGCAGTCTTTATCTATGTTGCATTAATTAAAAATCTTAAATCACTTCAAGTCTTTAAGAGTGCATTCCGAAATAAATGCATTCTTTTACAACTCTGGCGTAGCAAACTATAAAGTATTGATAAGGATACAATCCAAGCCTAAAACAACTTTTTAAATTAACCATTTTTAAAACAAAAATAACTCAACTTTCTTTTTAATGCCTGATCATGAAAAATTTAAAGACACGAAAGTCAAGATCGTCTTATAAAAAAAAGACGTTTCAGTATGCATCTCTTCGATATATAGATTTGGTCTACGTGGAAGAGATGATCAAAAGAAGGTACACAAGATTCATTCACAATTACATTCGAATATCTCGCCTTGAATGAGGCAAAGGAATCTTTTTATTCATAGAGGCCAAGCAAATGTGAAAAGCCTTTCTTTGAAAAAAGATCCATGTCATCCTAGCAAGTGATGAAATACATTACAAACCATTGGACTTCCATCACCTGAATTCCACTTATGGAAATACACGGGATTCACGTCAAATTCATTACTTATCCTTTTAATATAAATTTTTCAACTTGGACTTATGCATAAACAATCAAATTATCTTATCTTTTCTGATGAATAAATGTGTAATCTTAACAGTTCAGTTCGAGGGATCCTGCAATTTGGGATGCTTTTTCATTACTTTCCAAGCTTCCACTGGCCTTTTCTTGGACGAACATGAGTCGTCGATGTTTTTTAGGAGTATTGAGTAACATTTTGATTGCCGTGATGATGAGAACCTGATATTCCAAGTGGACAATCCGTCGGGGCATACAAATTAGCGTAGTAAATTGTTGTACTCATCTTAATACAGTAAGCTCTCGATAAATCGAATTTCATGGAACAAGGAAAAACTTCAAATTACAGAGGTTTTTAAATTACAGAGGTTTCATATGAACTACGTACGCACTTCAACTAACATTTGAACTACGTACGCACTTCAACTAAAAGTTGTTGAAGAACAAAAAGAAAATTTGACTTCGAATTATAGAGGTAAACAGGTCATCATTTTCGATATGGAGAGGTTTTTATTGGTAAATTTCGAAGCACTAGTTTCCAGATTATTGTTGACTTTGACGAATGTTATCAATTTTCTGTCAATCATTATTAAATCATCTAAACCTCAAATGTTGGTTTTATTTAATTTTTTTTTTATATTCTAATGACAAATCACAGTCGTTGAATCCGGCTCAACGACAGAAACTGCGTTTTTTACGGGTGCCACGCGTAACAGGCCGTTGAGGGCCAGAGCCTAGCTTTTTGCGCCTCTACTGTGTTGTGCGCAACATTATTTTGACACATGTGAATGGGACCTACAGTTCAATGCCGGTTTCGAAGAGCGAGTTACGAAAGCTTTTCATGAAAAAAGTACTTCAGGACGATTGTCAGTCGTTTGCTGACGGTGGGGCCGTGAAAATTGTTTGTGGTAGTTTTCCCCGGGCAGAATTCGAATACGGGTACTCTCGTTTAATGGTCCGACCAACTAGCAATCGATCCACGGCGCTCAAGCCAAGCAAACAAATTCCTTGTACATTTCAATTAACGAAACTATCCCCTCTAAGAGGCAAAATACATTCTCCTTTCTCCACAAAAAATATATTCATCCATAAAATATTTCTGACACTTAAAGCCCCTTGAAGTCACAGCGGTATCTAGCAAACCACAACCGAAGCAGCATTTTTCTCAGGAATGCAAAAATTTTCAATGCTTGACCCATTTTCCTTTTCGGCCACCGTGTTTTTTGTTCCTAACACCCGGCCACCGTGTTTTATGTTCCTAACACCCGGCCACCGTGCTCCATAGATTAATTATTGCCAAGGCATTAACTTTTGACATTTTCAATTATCCTTCAGCAAAAAATGAATAACTATCACTCTCATCTCCAAAGAAGACCTCGACCACCCTTTGCATCGTTCTCCCGGTAAATCCTTTCCGATTTCTGAGCGCTGCGTTAATAATTTCTCACTTTCACTGGGAATGAGATAGGGCATTCATTAACCAGAGTAGTGGCAAATTTTAAATTTAAAAAGGATTAATTGCACAGAAACAACAGAATCCACTACCACCCACTCATCCACCCGAAACAGACACACACACAAAGACAAATTGGATTGCTGCTTTCAATGTTGCTGCTGCTGCACGGGCAGGCGATGCGATGCGGTGGCTCTGTGTTTGCGAGTGTCGTGTCATTTAAGTCCTTCGGGCGATAACATTCCCAGGATAGCATGTTGTCCGTTTCAACGTGTTTTCTTTTTCTCTATATCATATTCTGTCGTATGCACAAATAGTTATTTCCCTTTCCTTTGTAAAACCAAAGCAGCGAGTTGGGGTCATGCCCAAAGGCTTCTCACTAAATTCTACAGATAGTTTCACTTTTTCGCTTTAGAAAATGTCGAGTCCGACTGAATGTTGGAAGGAACAACTCGACAACATAAAGAAAGACCACAATTCGAAAAGCATATGCTGTTGACATTGGCGTTTACATTCGAATCAACGAACTAGAAGGAAAAGTTTTTTTTTTCTGTTTTCTCTGAAAGTAGGAGTGAACTTTATCAATCAGAAATCATTCTCATAAATGAATCATGTCGGATCTGAGCTGAATTGAAATAGATAGCCATTTTCTATTAGGAAAAGCTTGTCATCTACCGTCCAGCGAGAGTTGTGTTTGAATAAAAGATGTTTTGATTTGTCAGCTCTGACATCAGCACTATAATGCTTGATGGTTTAAGGAAACGCATTCAAATACGAGAAGTATTGGCCTTTTTAAAACAAATGCGTTGTGTTTCGGAATATGGACAGCATTTTAGACTGATTTTTTTTTCATAATTTATGATACACCTTCCTTTAATTCAGAATAACAAAGAAAATATGTACAGAAAACAACAAAGATAATCAAAACTGCGATCAGTTTCATATTACAAACATGCTTGTAAAATCTTTAGTCAATTAACAGGATATTATCAGAGTCAAGAGTGGGCATTCAAGTTTAAAGGCTTCTCCGTGTGATATACACGCACCTTCAAGTAAAGGTCCAAATTTCAAACTTGCATTTAATTACACGCATTGAGCTGAAGATCCTAGGAGCCACGGCTTTATGTATATATTAGCTTGTAATTTAAAATTACCCGTTAATAAATAATAATATTAATAATTACACGTATACGCGAACGTGTTGTCGTATTACACGGCACCTTAGACACGGGTACACTTATAGTTCATTTAAACATGGGTGAACATTTATTTAAATGTTTAGCGTAAGCACAGCGCAACAGCCTATTCACGTCTTTTGTATTGGCTACAAATCTCGAAATTTTAGAACAAAACTGGATATCTTTCAAAGAACTCGTCAACGTACATGAACTCATGCACATCCCTACAAATATTGTGAACAGTATCGGCATCCATGCACAAGTTGTAAGAGAAGCAAATACAGTCGAAACCCTCTAAGTCGAATTTTCACGGGATATCAAAAGTAGTTCGAGTTATAGGGATTTTTCGAAAAATTCGAGTTAGAGGGAATAATATTTTTTTTGTTTAAAAGACTTTATTTTATTCAAAAGAGTATACATGTAGTTACTTAAAAAAGTTTGTAATTTTGGATTGAGTCTTTAAAATTGGAGAATGAAGCCACAAATAACCTATAGCTCATTTGTTATTGTGTACAGATGACGATTATGTGGCCCTAGATGACAATTGTGTTCGCCCAACATGATTGTTCTTCGAGAACCATTGGCGAATAGTTTCGATTTTCCCGTGTTCTTTGGGTTCGATGTTTGCCGTGTAGGTCGCCATGCAAATCCTCATTCTTGCTGTAAACATTCTCTTTCTTTCTTGCATAGGTAAACAATAATAAGGGCAACCACATGCACTATTTTCTCTGACCTGTTTGCACTAAAAAATGAACATGAAATGAAAGGTCATCGTCGTCCAGTGCCAAATTGAAAGAGAGTCAGAGCAGTCAGAGCAGTCAGAGCAGCAAGTTGATAAAATTTTCGAAAGGAAATTATTTGTTTATTTTTTTGCAAAACAAAAAAAAATCGACTTAGAGGAATTGAAAATAGACCAAGAAGCGAAAAAATGTATTCGAGTTAGAGGGCTTTTCGACTTAGAGGGCATTCGACTTAGAGGATGGATTTTGTATGGAAAATTGAAGGGAATGCCAAAATATGCCAAAAGAATTCGAGTTAGAGGAATTTTCGACTTAGAAGGCGTTCGACTTAGAGTCCTGTATTAGTTTCCGAAAATGACAGTACAAAATGGTCGTAGACTAAAAGAATAATAAAAAAAAATATTTACACAGCATATGAACAATGCTTTTATCTAAATTTGCTGTCTACACAAAATTCACTAAATACACGTGTAAATATAAGTACACGTGAAAATAACACGGATAATTTAATTTCACATGTACTACGTGTGTACGGGTAAACACGGGCTCTACTTACTACAATTACAAAAATTTGCAGAGTGTAGAGCGTTTTCAATACGTCAGTTCGATATCACTTATCGAAATCAGCTGACTGGCGGTGAATGTAAAAAAAGGTCAAAAATGGTATGAGGATGTGTACACGTGTTTGAATCTTTGCTGTTGTATTTATAACATTTCTAGGTATCAAAAATAGACACAGGGGGGATGAAAGCGACGTGGATCCAAATATAAAAAGTTTCCCTGATTTATCTTCTTATCCTTCTTGATTGACTTCTGATTTGGCACCTACTTAGCTACTACTCGGTGCCTTGCGAAAATTTATCTACCCTAGAAACACTTATCCAGGTTTTCAATTACTCTTATTACTCTTTTTAAATTTTGCCAATAATCGAAATTGATAGAATGACAGAATAAAAATAACTCAGATTAGAATGAATTAGAATGTAGGGCAGAGAAAAGTTTAGAAAAAAAGTGTTTCATAGGAAGTTTTTTGTTTAAAACTATAACAGACAACGGAGAATAGGTTTAGATAAAGTTCTATTTCAACACTTAATCGATAGAGACCCGAAGCACATGACCAAGAAAGCGCAAGGTATGGTTTAAATGCAACCCTTTTGAAAAATTTCCAAGAGTTTTTGTAAAATAGTAATTTACTTCTGTGCGGGAAATAAAATACGTTGTTTTTTTTTGGCGGTTCAATACAGAATGTTTTATTTCTTTGTTCAGTTTAACTACAATTAGTTTATAAGCACAATGGCCACCAAAGTGCTGAATTCATTTTTCTTTGGACATTTACTAAATGATTTAGCTTTACATTCATTTGTATTATTATTTTTTGAAATTTTAGAATTTTTGTTTTTGGTGCTTTTACGAAACACCTTTGATGTTGTAGACTGGCTAGCTCAAAGGCCAGATCTTGCCGCAATTGAAAGTCGTTGGGACTCTAAAAAAAATTCACCAACTTCAGCCTTAAATGTTCTTTGGGAGAGAGCTCAACAACAGTAGGCTAAGATTTCAAGCCGTTCTATCGACTGTAATATCGATCAAGTGGTAAGTAAGAAACATCTTTTTATAAATGGGTTTTTATTTATAAGTTTTTATTGAAAAACAATTTTTTTAGTGACTCAGTCTTTCACCTAACTATATACTTAAAAAGCGTGTTCACAACCAACATTTTAATATGAGGGAGAAAATGGTCAAAATGAGTAAACGGAAACTATTAGATGTTATCTACTGCACAAACTGACGATGAGAAAGAACATTAATTCTCAAATTGTTACACAATTGTTATCAGAGTAACCGCCTATTAATTTTTAAATGCGAACTATCGAGAAAACATTTTTCGAAAAACCATAGTAACCGTCAGCACGATAAAAAAAAAAAGTGGTCAAATGTGAGTTTTGCTCTCACGCCGAGGGTTTCATTCTGCAACAAATAGATTAATACTTATGACTTAAAATAAGTCAAAGAAATTTTCAAATCAAAGTGTCATCAGTAAAATTCTTCTTTTCATTTCGAGTGAAAGTAAGCAAGAGAAAATCGTTACCCATTTGCTGACCGCGCCAGCTGTGCGAAAATTGCTTAAGGGTATAAATGCCCGCAAGCGAAACTGAGAATGTCGTCAATTCCACGTTTTTATCAGGAAACTGATCCGATTTAAATCGTTGATACCTCGAAAAATCGTGTGAAAATAAATTTTTTTTAAGGTTGTCAAATGGGAGATATTTGCTATTTGCTTTGGTTGTCAAATGGGAGCGCTACAGAGCTCGTATCCGACGCATAGCGTCGTTTTGTAGGTTCTGTCAAGACTTTTCAAATGATGTATTGCCATATACGAGCTCTGTTGCGCTTTGTACATAGCCGGAAAATTCAACAGACAAAAAGGCGGAAGTGAGATATTTGACAACCTAATATAATATTTTTTAATTCTTTCACTGAGGTCTATAAACTGGAATATTTATATCTTCAAAATTCGCATGTCATATTTTTTTGTTTTTGGCCAATAACTCAAAAACTATTTGAGCCAGAGTGCTCAAACCAATTTTAAACTAAGGATTACATCGAAAACTACGTCTCAGATTTTTTTTTTTCAAATTTACGACCCATGGGCGTAAAAACATGGTATACCTCAAAAGTTGCCCTTTTTTTTACTGTGAAATAGTTTTTCCTAAACTTGGCTTTGGTAATGACCCACACATTTTTTATTAAATTGAAATTAGGAGAGCGTTAAGGCTACTACGGAGCATTGATATTATTTCCATAAAAAAAACCATTTAATTTGTAAGGAAAGCAGGAAGGCCTTTTTTTTATAAAGACATGATTTTAAATCAGCAGTTTTTCGAATGGTTGCTAAGACCATTTGTATGTTTGTCGGATCTTTTATAAGCTTCAACTTTTTCAGAACACTCATAAACCAGAACACAACTCTATATAGCTACTTAAGGATGCATACCTTGCCTTAAACTGCGTTCGAAAATCTGTCAATTTTGAAAACAACGGCTGTAGGCCAATGGGAGGTTGAATTGTTTTTATTGATTCGAAAATAAATTACTTGCAATCGGTTTTAATACTCTACAGGAGAAAACACGTGCTGCACGCTGTGTGCATACATTAGCAGCTACTTTGCGCAAAATCTATTTTTGAAAAAAAGTAAAACCCACGTGACTGCAGCAAAATGGACTTTTTGAGCATCGTCACGTAACTTGCCTACCATTCATTGTTTGTGTAAATCGGAACATTTAATGTAAACCCAAAGAGATGCGAACTGGTAAGTGACGTATTTAAAGCTATTATAAATTGAAAAATATTATATGGCAGAAATTCTTTGGAGTAGTTTTATTCACAGAAAGTTAAAAGGAATTTCGTTAGTGGTTCGGCAGTGCGGGAAATTACAATTGATTCAAGCTTCACTCAAAATTCGCAACAACAACGAGAAAAAGTGTATTAAATGTGCATTTTCGGATGAAAAACAACAACTTAAGAACACATGCCTTTCTTAATCATGTTTTTTAGCTGTCAATTTTTAAATTTTTAGCTAGCTTTAAATAAATAAATAAATAAGAAGATATACAACTCAAAGGTCGAATAAAAATATTTAGACCAAAGTGTTCAATTCAATTAAATTAAATTTAATTTTATTCGACTCCCAAGTAAGACTGTAGTGTCTTTTATACTACATTTAAAAATCTAACAATAGGCATTTTAATTTAGGTTCTTAATCTAATTCAAATTTCAGGGAAATTAGGAGATAAGGGGAAAACAAGGTAGGAAAGGAATAAGGATGGGATAAGGGATTTAAATATAAGATGCACATAATATAATAAATATTAACTGAAGAGGTTTTATATTTCTGCAAATAAATTATTTGCACTATTTTGTTGCTATACCCGTATAGGAAGGGTGTTCTCTCTTTAACAGCAGCATAATCTCTTTAGCACGTCTTTATTTCAACACTTTCAATTAGCAATTTTAATTTTAATGATACTTTCCTTCAGGTAGTCTAACAAAGCTTTCTTATCTGATTTGCTTGTTAGCAAAACATCATTAAAAACATTCACCCTGAAATTAGATCAAAATTGAAACCATTCCACGTTTATTCAAAATACAAAATCACCTCCAATTAGCTGTCGTAAAACGCGCGTCGATTTCCAAACAACGCGTGTCACCCTCACCATTGGCATTTCCGAAACGCTCAGATAATTACATTACTGTCATTTGGCTGATTTTTCCTCCCGATTACCTAACCCATTTCGGCTATCACAGCCCTTGACCCCCTTTTTCCGACTTCTTCGACTGAATCGACTTCAAGTCAAGAGGATTAAATTACCGACTCGCTGAAGAACCAGCAGCAGCGGATCCCGCTTTGGGAATTCAAAAGGCCTAATTAACTATCAAAATATCATTTCGTTTGGCATCTAAGCGGATTCCGTCAAGGAATTTCGTGACCATCAATTACAAGACGGAGACATCAGGCATGATATAACAAAGAACGGAGAATATTCATGGGCCGGAGACGACCTCCACAGGAGTGAATTGCAAAACAAAAAAAAAAAAGAAACGAAGGAAGGAAATCACATGACAGTAAAGCCCAATCGAAAGTGTTTATATAACGATGTTTCCCTGTGCTGCAGCACGTGCTTAACCAGCAGAAAAACAGACAGGCGCCCCTTGTCCCTTGCACCGTATGCTGGCACTGCTGCCCTCTGGGTGTCACAGTCACCACACAAAGAAACGAAACAAAAATCAACTTTAAAACCGCCAATTAAAATGCATACCAACCTAAATTCTCCACCGAAAACTCAGTTGTAGACTTCCAACACGGGCACGAGACTTGACAAAACGTCGTCCTCCTGCCTCTTACATAAGACACACAGGCGAATTTAAAGATTTAAGGATATATGTGAGAAAGGTACAAAAATTTTAATTCACAAACTCTAGATTTATTCTCTATTTTTATTCTTTTCTCCTCCCACTTTTTCAATTCACATTAAGGATTTTTTCTGAACTATGCGACACTTTACTTCACTATTCCTCACTAACACACTGATGCTGGTATGAACCCAATTCCCGTACGCGCGCGTTTCCTTCTTCAACAACACAGAAAAGAAACACAAATTTCACTTCTTCTGACACTCGTCGAAGCGCGACACACATACGCAAGAGTGAAAACAAGGATTCGATTTTTTTTTATTTTTGCTTTTACTTATGGCAAAGGCCCTTCTTAAGCACACACAAGAGAAAACCGAAATTAATTTTTACTGAAACCGAAAAAATCGACCGACAGAAAACTCGTCAGGAAAAAAACAAAAAAACACACACGTATCCCTGAATCTGAAATCAGAGCAAGTGATGAGCACAGTGACAGTGAAACTGGGCAGAGTAGTGTAATAATTTGTGTGATTATTAGGGCAATAAATAATCGTGGGCTCAGTTCAGTTTCAGATTGAAAAAGGATTCGTGTTGGTGTGAAGTCTTGCACCGATATTGCCGACGAGTGAATTCTGACTGAGAGCCGAAAGTCCTCCACGGCTAAGGGGTAGTTCTTGGTGTCCTCAGGTCTCTCCGGAGTGGGAAAATTCACCACGGGTGGTCACCTCCCGGAGAAAATTGGGGTAAGTTGCGGCACTTTGGAAATTCGCGCGCATGACGGTGGAGCGTGTTGTGTTTGTTTGTGGGTGGATGGGTGAAATTGTTGTTCTGGGCCCGCATCTTTGAGGTGAAAACTCGTTCAAGGGAAACGGATTCGTTCAATAATTGTTTTTATGTGTTACGAGTATTTTCTCTGCTTATGTTCTGCTGGTACATGGCGTGTATACAAAGCAGCCATGTGCGAGGCTGCCATGTGACTTTTTGCGCTACAGACGTGTGAAGGTGTGAGGAGGCATGCAAAGTTTTCATCATTTTTCATTGACGGGATCTAGGGCGGGAGCGATAGAAAGCGTCTCCGATGACCGATGAACGTGTGTAGTGCTGGTTATTTTAAATGCGTCCGCGACACGATGTTGGGAGCTTTGGAGCGCGTTTCCAACCGCATGGGGAGTGATTTTCACTGATGTGTGTTTACAGAGCTCTCGCTTTATTATTCTCCGCTGATACTCGAAGTTCGGACTGGTTCCCAACTGTATTCGGAGACTGAAATACTCGAATTATACCCATGGGTGTTTTTCTGGTTTGGGGGAACGAATTTTAGTCTAAATTGAAATTGAATTTTAAAAAATGGGAAGATTCTTTCATGCGAATAATAACAACTTTTCATTCTAAAAAAAACGGATGATTCTTTTAAGGAATGTTGCTCTAAACTGCTTTTTCACTGCAGTTTGGTTTTAGGGTTTTCTTCGCTGGTCAGTTTATAAGCATTAGTTAAGTAATCACTTCGTTTTTTATCTCAAATTCCCACCACTCAATGATTAGTCATCTAGTATTGTTGACGACACGATTCATAAAAAACAAATTGTCTATTGTTTCTCAGAAACAAATTGAGGACACGTTTAGTCTCGGAAGTTCCAGTAAGTAAAAGGCTTTCCAATAGGGGCTTGATAACTTTGCATTTAATTTGTGAACGCAGCCTTTCTCTAATCCTCGAACTGCCGTTGTCAATTTATTCAGTAAACTCAACATTTTCATGGTAAAGTGCACAAACGAGCAACGTCTGCAAATTATATAAATTTTCTACCGAAACTCGGAGTCGCTGACCGCAACTTTAAGATCGTTGACTCCAATTTTCGGTCGCCCTAGTATGCAGACAATAAAAAGTTTAGTGTAAAAATTTGAGTCTATGATGTTGCCATGTCAGTGAGACAACGGTTTTGACCGAAGTATCAAAAATATCGCTGCCGTGCAGGTATTCGTAGCAACTCATCCAAATCAATCAATTTCACGGCAGCGGCGTTCTTAAGAATTGGGCATCGCTCACACCACATTATGGCGTATTTTGGTTTACATCCATACAAGATCAAGCTGACTCAAGAAATTAAGCCAATGGACCATTTGAAGCGACGTACGTTTTCCGATTGAGCTCTGGAGAAGATGTGCCAGGATGATGAATTGCATCGCAAAATCATGTTCAGTGACGAAGCTCATTTTTGGTTCAATGGGTTCGGCAATAAGCAAAATATGCGTTATTGGTCGGGTGCAAATTCACATGAGCTTCATGAATCACCATTTCTTACACAAAAAATAGTGCGGTTTGCATGCCGGCGGTGTTATTGGACCATATTTTTTTTCGACGACGTCACGTTACTGTGAATGGCCAACGTAATTGCGCCATGATCATCGATTTTTTTTGGAACGAATTGGAAGATATGGACTCGGACGACATGTGGTTTCAACAGGATGGTGCCATAATTACTGCAGGTAATTATACGAACTATGGGCGCCGTGGCTTAATCGTTAGTGCGTCGGACTGTTAAGCGAGAGTACCCGGGTTCGAATACAGCTCGGGGAAAAAAACACCACAAACAATTTTCACGGCCCCACCCACGGCGAACGACTGGCAATCCTCCTGGAGTACTTATGTCACGGAAAGCTTTCGCAATTCGCCGTTCGGAACCGGCAATAAACTATAGGTCCCCTTCACATGTGTCAAAATTATAACTCGCACAACACAGTGGAGGGGAAAGCTAGGCTCTGGCTAGAGATTTCGATTTAACGAGGTGAAAAACATAAAAATACGAATTAACGGGGCTTTTATATTTCATAATATTTTCCAATACCTACATATTCTTTAACTTTATTAAAACTAAGGGCTCAATTCACATACAGTCGAACTCTTGTAAGTCGAATTTTCACGGGACATCAAAATTAGTTCGAGTTAGTGGAATTCGACGTATGTGTAATCAAAGTTACTTAATAACATTAAATGCATATGCACAAAAAATTAAGAAGCAAACATAAAATTACATAAAGATTAAGAAAAATCTTGTTGTTTTAAAAAAATTGTTAGATTCGATTGCTTGATGTTCTTTTCGCCTATCTTTTCAATTGTCTTTTCTAAACCTATTAAATAATCAAAAACATTTTTTGGGACGTTATGATTTGAAATATAATACAATACCGAAGTTGTTAAATGGCCTATTTGGCTTGTTTATTCGTCATAATGAATGAAAATCTTACGAATTAGCGACGATTTTTCAAGGGACGAGCAGTTTCTTACGAATTATTGAGGTTTCGATATATCCGGATACGAATTATCGCTATTCGACTTTATTATTATATATTTTTTTTTTTTTTATAATCGAAGAAGGATGGAACAAATTAACAAAACAAAAGTAACTTCAATACTTAGGGTGAATTGCAGCCTACTGGTAGTAATTAACATGGGACACTGCTTACTAGGCTATCACGGCTGGAAGCTTGGTCTGACCTCATCGGACACCTGCAGAAACTGCAGGGATTCGTTCGCTAGCAAAACACTGGATCATTTGCTCTGTATTTTCCCTGTGCTAGCTAAGACTAGATTTAAAACGGTGGGAAGCTACTTCAGCATGTTGCTTAACATCATGTTGCAGCGAGCATTAAATCAATTCAATTAATAAGTTACGTACTTGCATCCAAATCCCTCTGCTTCAATCAGAGGTGACAAAATGTTAAAACTCAACTCTTAGACGATGGACTAGCACTAGTCTATAGGATTGGAGTTTCGAAGCCGTCTCTACACTACACTACACTAGAAAAAAAAAACACAAAAAAACAAGTATAGTAAACTCTCGATAAGTCGAATTCATGGGACCAGGGAAAAACATCGAATTACAGAGGTTTTCGAATTACGGAAGTTTCAGAAAAACAAATTGCTCATTTTCGTCACGTACGCATTCCAACTAACGATTGTTGAAGAGCAATAAGTAAATTTGACTTCGAATTATAGAGGTAAACAAGCCATCATTTTCGGACTATAGAAGTTTTCATGTTGTTTCGCACAAAAATGAATTCGAAATAACGAGGGGCCCAATTTGCATAGATGTTCTTCGATTTACAGAGGTTCTTTTCAGGCGACTGTGAGAATGCCTCTTTAACAGAGGTTTTTGAGTTATAGAGGTTCGAATTATCGAGAATTTACTGTATAAAAGAAGAATATAGAGATGAAACTAGTTGTCAATGTTCATAAATAGCTAATTGGAGCCCCAAACGTCAGTAAACATGCTTATCTGGTAAATAGTTCATAAGTGATTGGAAAGCTCTTAACTGATTAAATGAGAAAATATAATCGCCAACTTTGCGATCTGTATAAAGATATGGACAGTCTAGATGGCAACGAACAAAACAAAGACAACAATCACCCGGCTATATTGTTCGAATGAAAAGCATTCCATATAGAAAAGTCTTTGAATCACGGTTGCCACTTGAAGAAAAATTGTGTCCGAAGTTGGAAATAAAAATGATCAACTGTAGCTAAAAATGACGAAAATATTGATAAAAACAGAACAATGAATTCTGATTCAGACTGAGTTTTTCTGGCTTCATTATTTTTCCATTTCTTTTATTTTCGGTACAGATAAAATGTGGTCTACAGAAATGTAGATGTGTATTTCAACATCTGGTTTAGTTTTCTGTGACTGACGTGACCTAATTGTCACAATTTTACTGTCGTGATGTCCGACAAACACCCACATTTTGGCACCGTATATTTTCAAGAATTTAAGTATTGCAAATTTTAATTAACTTGTGGTGAATAAAAGGATATGTTTCATAGGTAATACATGGGGTCTATAAGGACCTACAGTGCTACACAAAATTTTGCGTACGATAGAAAAATCTCCTGAAAAAATGCGTTTATTCCCAAACCATATGTGAGAACTTACTAACAACGAGTATACAAAGGCAATGTATTTTTTACCTGCTTCCTTAATTAGTTAGTTATTTAAATGGTCCTTATTGAGAAAATTTGCTCACCGTAGGCAAACTTTTGTGGATTAAATTTGCCAATGTTGGTTGTTGTTTTTGTTATAACTTTGTATGGATAAGAGCATTGAATTAATTTTGGTGAATTCGGAAGCTTTTCAACTGTGCCTTTCAAAACAAGTTGTCACATATGGTTTGGGAATGAACTCCCTTTTTCTCCAGATTTCTTTATCCTACGGAAACTTTTGTTGGGCACTGTAAGTGACGCAGAATCCTTCTGCCAGCCCGCCTACCTACCTAGGAGTGTTTTTTTTTTTTTTTTTATTAAAACATATAAATGTGAACAATTATTATTATTACAATACTATGAACAATGAATAATTAATACAATTAAAACAAAAATAAAAGTTTACTCTAGCTGCTAGGGCTTTCGACTAAAATGTGAACAATTAAAAAGATTGAAAATATGAAAGCGCTAGTCAAAATTTAAATGAGACTGCCAAGTTTTTTTTTTTTTCGTTTTTCGGTGTCTGTTAGAATGTTAGTCCCAAAAGGTTAAGTTTCGAGAAAGCGGAGGCCGGGACAACTTCATTTTCACTTTCATTTGTGGTCTCAAATATCAGATCTTCATAATTTACAGAGGACACAACGTTTCCACGAAGCCAATCATTAATATCTTCTTCTAGCGGGGTTCACACCTTATGCAGCCCATGGGCAGTTCATAAACGATTCAATTCAATCATCAACTCAGTCAAATCACAGTGAAATCAACCCGTGTGTGGCTTTGTCAATTGATCGATTTGACGGTTGGCGAAAAATCAAAAGATTTTGATTTTTGCTAAGTTAACTGGCAAATCTTTCAACTCAATTGAATCGTGTGTGGACAAGTTCATCAACAAGCTGTCAAATTTAAGAAATTTCGGTAGACATTCATTGTGAAATCGTGTGTAAACGAATTTTGTTCAGTGTTAAAGTTTTCAATTCAATTGATGTAGTGTGTGGCCGACTATCAATTCAGTTGACAACTCAGTTTACAATCGAATTGAATCGTGTATGGGCTGCTTTACAATTTACTTGATGATATACTTCACGATCAAAATTAATGCGTAGCGTTCATACTATACAAAAGCTTGACAAACTTCATTTCCAATAAAAATTTTAAAGCACAGCCGCTCTTGTTGCGGCTGTAATTAATAAAAGGCGGAAGGAAGATATTTGACAACCCAATACAACATTGAAAGATGTATTTCCATAGTTTTTAATCAACACAAAATATTTTTTTCTGGTTATTTCTTCCATCCAAGTTCGATGTTCTCTCTCTAAAGTCAACACAAAAATTAAAAAATGCTCTAAAATTGTACGACAGTTGTTCACACCTGACAATTTTATCATCAAGCATTCGAAAAAATTTAACTTCTTCTGTAGGATAAATTTCATGACAAATTGAAAGAGCGTTCATACTCTACAATTTGGCCCCATTAAGCATATCATCAAGCAAATTGTAAGGTGTGAACTCTGCTTTTGGCATTCTAATGTTGAAAACAAGCAGTTTGGAAACCGATGAAACTTATTTGTAGTGAAATCTATTTGTACGCAATGTAGATAATGCTAGATTCTCCCCCTTAACCCAACTACTCTTAAAATATTTCAAAATTACCCAATAAATAAGCTCAAGAAGTTGCACTAATCGAGGCAACACTTTTAACAGGTTGCACTCACAGCGTCAGGCTGTGCTGCGACTTATGTGTTGCGAAAATCGAGTAGTTGCGCGAATCGAGTTGCTTTAACTGAGTGCGTACTGTATCTTAAAAAGCAAGTGACAAATGAGAAAACTTAAGTATAGATCCATTCATCGCAAATGTAAAGCAGGTTGATCTTCCAAACTGACACATCGTGTCCAAGATCTCACAGGACGATTTTTCATTGACTCTTTCGAAAATTCCTTAAGGACGATCTCGTCCAAGACCTAGACATTCAAACAAATGTAAGTAAATTACAAACATTGGATAAGATCTTTCACTTGTCAACCATGGCAATAGAAGAAAGAAAATAAAAAAATTGGAACAATCCACTCGAATGCTCAAAGCAACCCAAAAACCAATGCCACCTCCCAGAATTTGTGAAAATAACTTACAAATCAACAAAAACGAACATTTAAAATGTAACACTTTATCAGCACTTAAAAACTAAGACATTTATTTAAAAAAAACAGAAACATAATGTTAATTCATTAATTAATACGATTCCAGGGACTCGACTGACTCCAGTCTTGTTTCAGAATCGCAATACCCAGCCGTGATAGGCGAAGGCAAACGTTCAGTGTGTATTTGAACAGCAGTCCGATGTAGGGTCCCAAGAGCTCCTTCGAATAAAATTTCATTTATAAACTTTTCCGCATACAACTGTTGACTTCTCTCCAACGCCTTCCACTTTGCGGCCCAAATATCTGCCATTTTTGTGTGAATCTCTGGTTCCCTCTCCGGTCGATGTCGTGGAGGTGTTTCTGGAGGTTCAATATGTTTTGTGTACTTGTAAACCTCTGGTTCTTCTGCGAAAAATTGCTCTTGTTCACTTTCTAGAGGATCTTGTGTTTTCTTGAATTTTTTCCTAACTGGTTCGTCTTCAGAGGACTGAAAAAAAGGAGAGGAAGGTTATTTAAGAGCGGAATTTTGTGTAATTTAAGGGGCGCGCAACTACAGGGATCAATACATTTGGACGCATCGACGTCAAGAGTCTCGAGAGACGATCACAAATGTACAAAAACTACAGACGGCAAGTGTAGTCTTCACGGACTTTAAACAATCTCGATAATCAATCATAATAAATATCACAACAATAAAAAAAATTATTTGAATGATTCAGTCTGATAAATTTTCGCGCCAAATTTCACACCACTGTCACATGAAAAAGTAAACAAATGAAAATGATTTTCTTACTTTTGACTTTCTTTCCTTTTTGATTTCGCCTCGAGGTGAACAACGCAGATCGACGTCCTTAATAAAGCTCATTTCATTAAAATACCAAAGAGTTGATTGAATATTTTGAAATTCTTCGCCTCTGTGTTTTCGTAATTGATTCAAACGATTCCATTCTCGTCGAAAATTCGTTCGTAAAGTATTGATTTTTTTCGAGAGATCTGCCTTCTCAGCTTCTGGATACCTTTCTCGGTATTTGGCAAGAAGAATATCATACTGTTGAATTCTTTTAATTCGGTCACAATAATCGGGACTCTCTACGTCCCACAAACACGGCAGTGATCGGTAGGTTTTAATGAATTCAAGAACAAATGCTCGCTCATCATTGAGACGACCGTGTTTACTTGGCAGAGGCATATTTTTTTCTGTTTTTTTTTATTCACAACACAATCTTCGGTCAATCTAACACTTGAATATATCAATCAATATTATAATCATCATGCACAATCGAACCAAATTGTGTCAATCACCACAGGCGGACAATTACTGGCGATTGATGTCATTTCACTGACAATGCACGCTAATTGCTGAATCGGTCGGCAAGAGGGTTTTCAACTGCTGAATTCGTTAAGTGTGTTCAGGATTGAAAGAAAATGGAATGGAATGTTGAAAAATGTCATAGAAGGCGGGCCATCTAGTGGTTTCTTTTTAAAGTAAATTTGACACCGAGAGTTATTTTGTGCTTGAAATCTTCATAGAAAATTAGGAGTATACCCCTACAGATCGAAATAAATCAGCTTATACTTGAAAAACGTTGAGAAATAACAAAAAATTAATTTCAAAAGTGCTGTGTAGCTCAAGCAGTTCTTAGCGCTTTTTGAAAAGAAATTGTGTTGTCAGCAGTCTCCCCTCGGAAATGAGATTTGACCCATTTAGACATTTTTTTGCGTGGGTAACCGTGATGAGCCGATGTTATGCCAACGATTGGAAAACGATTCAACCGCTTAAGGACAATATCATCCAAGCAATCCTTAAGCTACAGACCAAGATCATCAGCAAGGTCTTGGAAATTGGAGTGATGGAATGCACAACTGCCAGACGAGACAGCCACTCGAACGACGTTATATTTTACAATTAATGGGAATGTTTGCTCTTACTAATAAAGCTACGATACACAGAAAAATCTAATTTTGTTCATATTATTGTAATTTTAAAAAGAAACTAGTAACTGGCCCGCACTGTAGTCAGACAGAAGCACTTTTTATCAAAAAACAAAGTCAATCGACAGTAAGAATATAGAAAAGGTCTCTGGCCTCAGCCGGCTTCTGGCCGTCAAATAATGAATATTATTGTTAATATTACAGAAGCAGATATATACAAAAGTCTGCCAACAAAATGAGTTACCAATTAAAACCTAACCAAATCCCTAACACAAAGCAAACATTTTGATATACAGACTCCACCAAACACACCCATTTGCTACAAGAAATGATTTTCCGCACACCTCTCAACAAAACATCCTTACCGACAGTTACACCAAAACAGCTGAGTACCTAAAAATCGATTCCGCAACATGGTTGAGTTCTGTGCTGAATGCAATTCGCAACAACAGCCAACTTCACAACGTGTTTAAAAATCCCAAACTGCTGCCGCTTATTCAGCTGTTTTCAAAAACAATCAGTTCCTAGGCCGTAAAAACGTCATAAAACGTTCAAGAAAACCCATCAAAATATTCCCAAGAATTCCCCGCCCTCAAAAGTGCCAAAATATCACGTAAGTCCAACAATTTTCACCCAAAAATCCTAATCGAATTAAAAACAAACTTTCGCAGAGTGAAGAAAACCAAAAAAAAAAAAGAAAAGAAACAGAAAAACGAGTGAGCGAGGCCGCCAGAAGAAGACGAAACAAAAATCCCCATATCTACCGCCTTTTATCAGGTGCATTGTTTCTCATCCCCTTTTCACGTGCGTCAAAGGCAATCTATTCACCCTTCTCTCTCTTGCGCTTGACATCTGTATTCTCTTCGAGTACTCGGACCAGAGATATCTCAAGCAAAACAACACTCAACATCGCGCACACACACGTGCACGCATGCAAACACCGACTTGGCGCGTGTACAAATGATTCTACGCAATACAATCGTAGCCCCGCAGTGCGAGTGAGATAACCGGACGGTTTTTTGTATTTGTGTGTATAGCATCGTCTCTCCATCCCCCTCATCATCACGGCTGACCAATACACTCACAGTTTTCACCACAGCAAAAATCAATCGATGTTCATTCGCATACAAGAGCCAGCCGTAAAAACTTGGAAGCGTGTTTCTAATATTATAAACACTTTGTGGAATAAATTATACCAGCCATCGTTGTATCCAGCAATTGAGGTAAATAATTTCAATTTTGTAAATGGATAAAGTGCAATTTTCTAGCGAGAAATTGATTGAAAATTCAAATTTGTGTTGGCTGTGTTCTCCCAGACGGGCTTTGTTTTGGTTTTTCGTTGTGCAAAAATGGCTGCCACGACGAACTGTCAAAAAAATTCAATTTCATCTGATTGTGGTTCGTGGGGACAGCTGCGATAGTGTTTTTCATTTGGAAAATGTAAAAAAATGTGCAAAATGCTTTGTGGAACATGGCCCGGCAGAAATCTGTGTATTTTTTTCCCCAAAAAAGGAGGTTAACTTTCGTTCAGCTGTTGCGGCGGTGGGCCAAGTGGGCTACATGGCAGTCACGGTTGAGTGAGTTGAGTTAGCACCTGGGTTTTTAGGTGCTATGACGACACAACATTACACAAGTGCTTCCTTGTTTTGAGGACTGCCATCCCAGGAAGGATGGCCAAAGCGATTCCTGGCGATTTTTCACAGTGAAATCGTGCCAAGGACCACTGAATTTTTATCCTCCGATAGCAATCTGGTCGACGCAATTAAAACTTGTGTGCAATTTTCACTCATTTTTCTTTTATCTTGTTGGATGAATTTATCCATCTCGTGGCAATAAAACATTTTTATTTTTCTGTACACCGTTTGCGAGTGCGATAAGGTTTTATAGCTTTTCTGAAGATTTATTTTTGCGATGGCGAACAAACAAAAGAAGGTACTCAATGCCGATTGCTCTTGAGAAAGGTCCTTCAGGTCTACTCGTCCTTTCATTCACCTGCCATTTTTTTGAAACGCAACTATTGATTTTCTCTTCCAGTAAACAAACGGATGGTGGGAAGTAAAAAGGTTCGAAAAACAAAATCTATTTATAGATTCGTCGAAAGGACTCGGTTTTTGATCAAAACAAAGCCGTGTTGATGGGAGCGGGGAGGCAACAGATTATTGAAATACCCTTTTTGTTAGGTCGGTTTTGTAGAGTGGGCGTTTGATTGTTGTACAGCAGGGGGCACTTTAAAGTGTTTGGTATAGATTTTGCCGGTGTTAAAAAGTTACGAGTGTCTCTCAACAATCGCTGTAAAAGCTGCAATAGAGTCCTGATATTGCGAAGGCCAAGGAATCGGCTACATTCGGTCGTACTAATCGGACGAAGAAAAATGGTTTTATATTGTTTGCTTTGGCTTTTTATTGAAATTTCGGTAATATTAAGCAGACGACGCGTCGTTGAAGTAAAAGGGTTTGATTTTTTATGCGGTGGCCTTTTATTGAAATTTCTGGATTATTATGAAATTGCCTCTTCAAATACACGAAAGCCTTACATTCCCTTGTTAATTAGGACCAGAAAAAACGACGTAAATCGAATAAATTTATGATTTATGATGAACGGGGGAGTGGCACCCTTGTAATGCGACCTAAAAGACCTATTGTACCCCGAATAAATGGTTCCAATGTATTTTAATTCCATAATTGCATATAATCTTGTGAATGACGCAAACGAAAAGACCGACGCAGCATTGAAATCATTCCTACCCTTCAAATATTCACCCGCAATACTCGACTCGCTAGGAATGCTTATCAGTACACCCTTAAGCTTGCTTTCCGGACGTACAGTAAAGTGTTGATACTCATTCTTTAGCCGCACCATACGAATATAGAATGCTCTTCGCAACTCAATATTTCCCTCCCATTACAACATACAGACATTTAAGATCAACCTTCACAGGTACCTTCTTTCAACCAATTCCTCGGTACCTTCGACCCGTGCTATGTCTTAAACTGGTTACTTAAGGGTAGTCCCAAATACTTTTGAAGGCGAGAATTGTTGAAAAAATTAAAATTAAATGATGAAACTTCCAAATAGTGCAAATGACGCAAGCCAAAGTTTCGGTGTAAAAGGTTCACATTCAACATAAAAAACCACTGAGGTGGTTTTAAAAATTGTTTTTCTCTTACGATTACAAAGGCTTATTGAAGAATAATAAGCCACAAAAAAAAGGAGTCGTAACCTAACCTAACTTAGTATCAAATTGATACACGTGATTCCTGAATAACCTCAAAATTAGTTGAAAATTAAAGGATACAGCTCGTTAATCATCGCGTCGTTGCCTTGTTATTATACGCTTTATTAACTCCTCGGGTCACATATGTAAACAAATCTTGGAAATTTAATTTGACCCACTTCCCGGTTTCCGATCAAGTTGAAATTTTGCATACACGTATCATTCGCAAGACAATGCATGCTAGGTAACGTCATGACGGACTAGCTATTTCTTTTGCACTACCATGATTTGGGTATCAAATTAAAGAGTTTTCCGAATAAATTTTATGTTAGAATACGAATAAAATTACTTTAAATTAAACGTTAAAATCATCAATATGGCGGACTCTCAAAAATGGCGGATTGTTTTTTTTTTGTTTTGCACTCATGACATGAGCAACAAATGAAAAGGTTTGATGAAAAGAATATGAAAAAAATTACGTCATTCTAATTGTAATACGGCGGGCTTTTAAAATATGTCGTACTATTTCTTTTTCAAGCACTATCATGATATAGGTATCAAATGAAAGGGTTTTGTAATAACAATATGATTACAAAAGATAAAATGTAAAAAATAAATTATGCAGTACGCACTCGATTAAAGCATACCCTTGATTCGCGCAACTCCTCGATTTTCGCAACACTTAAATCGTAACACAGCCTGACTATAAGTGCAACCTTTTAAAAGTGTTACCTCGATTAGTGCAACTTCTGGCCAAAATCGCAACGCCGCGTCCGGTGGGTCGGACTTTGACTGACGTTGGTACACGTTTTATCGACTTTACGAAAAAGAATTTCAACGCGCACCTTGCTCAATTTTTCAAATCGGAATGGAGCTCGCGCGTTAGCTTTCTCTAAACCA
The DNA here is from genome assembly GCA_905187475.1 of Syritta pipiens. Taxonomy (NCBI): domain Eukaryota; kingdom Metazoa; phylum Arthropoda; class Insecta; order Diptera; family Syrphidae; genus Syritta; species Syritta pipiens. Next base: position 7,419,605 of record LR994572.1, on the reverse strand, counting down.
GTTTATCGTCGAAATTTTCCATCCCTTAAAACACATTTTGTTATAAAACTACTTGATTTTGAAACTGAAATCAAAAGCAATTCTTACTTACTCAAATAATCGCCTTTCCGCATTCAAATTTCGTTTGTTAAAAAAAAAAATAATGCACACATCTGTCAAACGCCCGAGTAAGTTGAAAGTAGACACAGTCGGTCGGGCTTACGATAGTACGATCTGCGAAGTTGCAACGCCCGACCGTTCGATTTGTACAATGCTTTTACGTGTATACTACTTCAAAGTAATTGGGATGAAAAGTATGAGCTACCACTTTCTACATTGTCTACAAATATCTTAAGAGAAAGGGAATTGATTTCATCCGTTTTCGAACTTCTTGATGAAATTGTTTCCAACATTAGCATCTCATTGGCTTTATGCAAACGTTGAGTTATCCGCAAATTACGAGGATGCGACAGAAATTGAGAGCACAAATGAAAGTGAAAATAAAGTTGATCGGTCCTCTCCTTAATCGAAAGTTAAAACAGCAGTTGCAGTTCGATCTTTCAATGTATGTTTACAATGGCCCGAAAAGAACAATATTTCAGTAGAGGGCATTTTATCTCTACAAAAAATAAAAGAAATGACTCTTGAAAAAATATTAATTTTTCAAAAAAAAATAAGTAATATTTTTATTGTATTTATGTTTTGTAAATTTTCTAGGCTTTCATTTTCTAACTAAAAAAAAATCTGTTCAACAATAATGTTTATTTTTTTATAACACTGCTATTGCAGAAACTGTCATTTTCAACATAATTTTGTATATACAAAGTTGTCTGCCAGTAAGTGCAATAATCAACTGCCTTAATTTCTATTAGTTTCGTAGATCGAGCTCATACTGAAGTTAAAAAAATAAAAAAAATACGCTTAAATCACACACTGAACTAACCTTAGTCATTAGATATGAAAGGAGTGATTAGTTTACTTTTCGATTTTTAGTGCGTGATTGAAGCGTGTTTTTTTAGTTTTTTAAAATATAATTTAGTATGGAGATTATCTTCTGAGTTAGGCTCTGGCACTTCGTGGGCTGTTACGCTACTAATGATGATGGTAATGGAGACTATCTTCTGTGGAAGTTCTCCTTATAATTCCGTCACGGTCCTAGGGTTGGAAATGATTGAAGAGGCTGTTTGTTTGTATCTCTACTGAATATTTCCACTACTGAGAGATTGGGCCATTCCCTTAGGTTTGACAACAATGTGGATTGTTACCTTCTAACACTTCTGCCCTCGATCTTTCCTTGCATAATCAATTGGATTGGATTAAATACTTTACTTTATGTATATGTATGTCTCTTGGATTGAATTTAATTACTTTCTGTATTTTGTGTACAAGTAAGATAAAAATCTTTTTTAGTACAAAATAAATTCAAGGATACATTATCAATTGGACTCTTTGACAGCATATGGATTTCCGTATTGTACTTCGATCACGCTTTCGTTAGCGTCTACACTCATTTAATTTGAACGGAGATTTGTTTCTCTAGTCGCACTTTTCGCTATCGCCGTTTACTGTTGTTATCGTACAGTCAGCATTTGTTTTTTTTTTTTCCTAAAAGAACTTCTCGTTCACTTTCATGAGAAGCTTCAACAACAGCCAGTCATAAAGATTGTAAAGACAAACACGATGAAATGCGCTTTGACGTATTTTATGTTGTTTTCAGTGATATGTGGTCAAACGCTTGAGGACATCATATTCACCATCAGCATAAGACTAACCGGTTATTTGTGAAGTCGTCACTTCGCGGCTGCTTGTTGCGCACGTATGAGTTTTGGGGTTTGACGACCAATTCGGCTTTAACAACCTTTGTGAGTTGACTAATGTGTGGTTGTATTTTGTTTGTATGGTTGCTATGGACCGTTCGCATTTACTGCGAAATCTGTGAAAGCATTTCATTTTTTCAGTCCACATAAATTGACACTAAAGCGTCGTTCTGATTTGCAATTCTTTAAAGTTGGGTCGTTTAAAAGTTATCACACCTTACAATTTGTTGTACCATTTGATTGATAACCCTGCTTAATGGACCGTATTGTAGGATGTAAAAGATCTTTCAACTTTCAACTCAAGCAAATCCTACGACAAATTGTAAGATGTGAATGACGCTATTGTGGTTTCAAAGGGTATTTTCGCTCGAACTTGAGCACCTGGTACTTCCTTCTTAGGGTGTGGCCACGCCAAAAGCGACGAGCAATTTAGCGGCTGAGCGATTGTGCCGCAGAACGATTGAGCGGCTGAGCGATTGTGCGACTGAGGGATTGAGCGGTTGTGCGGCTGAGCGATTGAGCGGCTGAGGAATTGAGCGGTTGTGCGGCTGAGCGATTGTGCGGCCGAGCGATTGAGCGGCTGAGCGATTGTGCGGCCGAGCGATTGTGCGGCCGAGCGATTGAGCGATTGTGCGGCTGACCGATTGAGCGGTTGAGCGATTGAGCGCCAGAGCGACGCAAGAAAAACTAAAGCATGAAATTGTATGGAGGTGGCCACGTAGGCACTAAGCAACTTTTCTGGGAGCGACGTCGCTCAGAAATCAAATCTATTTTATTTGTTTTGAAAATCCCTAACCGACGAAATTGAAAAATGGAAAAAATTAATGTAGAAAAATGTATCACAGCTGTACAAAGCCGCCCAGTTCTGTGGCAGGACAACCACAATGAATATAAAAATAAAAATGTCACTGACAAGCAGTGAAATGAAGTTATCGTATGCCACGCCATTTACGAATAAACTTAGTGCCGGTCACCGGTGACCCCCATGGCATTCAACGTGTTTAACTTCTTGTCAGCATGAGCCACAGCTACAGTAAAATAGAAAAATAATGTAGGTAATGGACATAAGTGGAGCCAAAATTAGATTGGCACTCAAATTAGCAGTGTTTGCCATCAATATTGCCAAAACAGTTTGGAAACTTCCAGCGCCGAAAGTGACCAATCATAACTTCTTGGTATAGGCATACTATATTCGTCTACAAATTGTTGCCAATTGATAACACTTGTAAAAATTACATTTTCGCAACTAATCGCTCAGCTGTGACGCTCTATGTATTTCCACCTCTCTCAGACTCGCTCAATCGGTAACCCGCTCGTCGCTTATTGCCTGAGCGCACCCTTAGTCGTTCTTATGAAAGCGCATTTTGGTAGAGATTCCAAAATATTTCACACATTTGGCTTTCTAGCAGCAACCACACTCAAGTCCATCCGTGTTAACACAAATGATTCAACAGGTACGGGTCTACACATGTTTTGAATTGGGGTAAACTCATAAGCTTGTGGTTCGCATTAATCAATATCATATCGGCAACCATGACGTATTTATACAGAGAAGGTGCTAATCTGTGTACAAAAAAAGGCCCACTAAAACTGGCGTTTCAGATACGTTTAATCTACGCAAAGAAGACTGCGGTCATATTTTTTTTTTCTATGCCCAACACCATGGAAAAACAATGTCGTGACAATTTGACACACAGAGTTTTCCTTTCGTGCAGCTGACCAGTGATCAGAAAAAGCGGAAGATGGAATACGTTAATTAGCTCTAATCGATTATTGACCCGCATTTAGTTTCCTCTGTCCGGTTGTGTTGTTTGTAAATATTTTGATTGAGGTGATTAGCATCGTGAAAGGTTCTAAGTTTACCTAAAATTGTCCAATTGTTTGATTTGATAGACCAAAGACTGTGACGTACAATCGAAAGAGGCATCGTTGAGTTTTTTTGTTTTCTAATCTTTGTTGTGAAATTTCTTAGGTCGCTATAGAGAACAACGCTTTTGTGATAACCTTGCTTGAGTTCAGTATGCGTATGCAGACATCATGTCATTGAGGTGATTTGCGAATGTAAATACAAAATTTGTCATCACAATAAGAAGTGACACAAGGTGGTTCCTAGAATGTTAAAGCGGTCAAATGAATATTTGTTATTTACTGATAAGTTATCGGAATTGATTAAGGCTTTTATTATTATTTGGAAGTCGTATGTTTGGTTTTTAGAGTGTTTTCGACTATGGTTGAGTTTTAGTTGGGTTATAACGATGGGCTTTTAAATGAGCAAGGTGACTATGGCATTTAAATATACAGTTATAGAGTTTCTTAGACTTTTCATCCATTCCATCCATGGAGTGGCAATCTGGGACAGCAGACAAACTTAGGCCAGATTAGGACCATTGTGATATAACAACGCGGAAGACTACTCCGCACCATATTTTAACTATTTAGAGCTTCAATTGTTTAGTGTGGTTCCTTTTCGTTACGAATGACATAATCTCATGTACGTAAAAAGTCTTCTAAATACTCTAGAGACTCAACACTCAGAAATTTTTCACTTAGTCGGTCCTTTTGCCTTTTAATTTGCAGTTAACACATGTATCCGTAATTACCTTCTTGAGAAGTTTATAAAAAAATCAATTTGAATAAATTCAGTTGAAAGTAAACCTAATTTATTAAAGTGGCGCGATGTTCTACTATCTTTAATAACTTTCATTACTTACACATGAGAACTAAAATTCGCATTCAGTAAGGTTAGTGGTTACGGATATGTCTTTGCGGTAGTCAAAAAGCTTCTTAGACAGTTTTGTTCTAGCCGCCGCTGAATTCAGTCGTAGCCAATTAGCCCTTCAAAATGCCATTCTATTGCTTATTAATTTCATCATCATTAGTGGCGTAACAGCCGACGAAGAGTCCAACTTCACTGTGTTGTGTGCGTTATAATTTTGACACATGTTGAGGGGACCTACAGTTTATTGCCGGTTCCGAACGACGAATTGCGAAAGCTGCTCATTAATTTAGTAAATATTATAATGTTAATATGAAGTGTTGAGTTGTTAATCTAATATTGAATTTAATAATTGAAGAATTGAATTGAATTTAATAATAAAATACAATTTTCTTGGCAGATGGCTTTTTAACCTTCATCGCTTCTCGGCCTTATGGCTAAGATCAAAGTGTATCAAAGTGTAGTTTCACAATTTTTACTACGATCTTACCCTAAGGAACTGAAGTCACTTAATTGTAAAAAATGCATGTTTCATATTTTAGAAGATATTTGAAAAAAAACTGCTTCTAGTTTGACCGAGTGACGAATGAATTTTAAAAAAAACTACTCAACTGCGTAACTTTCGATATTTGCACAACTCCAATTCAGCGCATAAGCTTCTCACTAGTGTCATTTAAAAACATAAACCAAATTCATATTAAGTTTTCATTTAGCACACCATCCCACTTATTTTTCAAATGTCCACTACTCTTACCTTACATGTATTTTCCCCGCATATGTCGTTCTATTTGCATCTTTCCACCGCACCTGGCAAAATGAACGACTTGGATTGAAAATGAAAACACACGTGATACACTCGTCCAAAGGAAATTATCTCACAATTGGAATTTGATAATCTAAAATTTATTTATTTTTGTTTTCATAAAGAAAAAAAAAATCTTTTTAATGCCACTTAAAATGCACTTGAGTCATGTACTCTAGAATTTTTTTCCCAAAATTATGATTGTTGGGGAATATTTTTCGATCGATTTAAAGTTTTTTTTTTTAATTTTGTATCTATTAAAATTGTTTTTGCAGAAATTTTCGTAATGTCATTGTACCGCTGCTGATGATCTTGGCAGTTGCAACGATGGGATGAGACTATTAAAAATAAATTATATTTATAATTTCCTAAACGAGAAGATGCTATTTCTATTAAAAGGGTTTTAGTTGTTATAATTGGGACATGACCCATGATCTTCAATTTGTTCTGATCTTAGTGCCAGAAGGTCTGGCTGAGTGAGCAAATTTGTTTGTGATATTGGGTTGGTTTTGTTTTTTCGGTATCTTTTCAACCTACGCATTTTCAGCCCTACGCATTTTTTTTTGTATTATGTCTGTGGAAATGATACAAAAAAAATTATGTCTGAAAACACGATTTTGTGCAGCGGCTGTTTTTGTCTAAATAGGTCTTAAGTTAAGAAAAGGTTCAAGCTAAGAAGGCGGTTTTTAATTGTCAAAACTGCATGTCTCATATTTTAGAAGATATTTTAAAAGAACGACTGCTCCTGGGTCAATAAGACTCATCCGAGGGATGGATGAAGGTAAAGAGCTCGTCTTAATTGTAGCTAAAGTCACCATAAGCTTATCTGTGTTCTTGCTACAGATATGTTAACGTAAATGATGGCCATTTAAATTTTAGAACAATTAGAGTCCAAGAAAATCTTCGGCGTCTAAAAAACCATTGATAACTTATTGCACACCGCTTACAATCTGTATGCAAAGTTCTTTACTAACGCCGACAGTCTTATGCACATTCTGTGTATTTCATAAAGCTGACACTCCTTTTTCGCTGAAATTTAATAATTTCAATGATTTACCACGAAGCACTTAAAGCAAACATTTTACATAATGTATGTTTTTCGTTATCGCAACGCTGCCTTTGAGCGATTCAAACATGCAATCAGCCGACGATATTAAAGGTGATAAATTCAAACTTGCAAGAGAGTTATTTTTAGACTGATAAACTCTTTTCTTTCAGACGTTATTCTCTTGCCCTTCATTCACAAACTCTGGTAGACATTTATTGCGATGTTATGCATTCACCCACGCCATGTTCCAAGTACCTTAGCCTCCATAAAAGGCAACGAACGAATCTAACCTCAGTCCACCTGGTTTTTATTGTCTAATAACAAATGAGTTATTCTCTATATACACACTTTCCTTAATCTGTAACGAATTAACCCAGTCAATCGATTACCACAGACGTACACGCTCCTGGCGGTGCCACGATTTGCTCTACTGGGAGAAAGTAGGCGAGAAAATCAGATGTTTCTTAAACGAGCACTGGCCCACCTACACCTGGGGTGGATAAAACGAAAATAAACTGTGCGCCATAATGTGTACAAGATAACTTCCTTCGCAGACATCACAGCCCACCTTCATAATTATTCCGAGTTTTTCATCCGCCCACATGGGTGGTTGCTGTTGGTGTTCCTTCGGGAAATTGAAAATGTTTTATTTTTTATGCCTCTTTTTCCATCGATGGGTAATTGATAATTAATTTTTGTCGCTTTCTTTTAAAGATGCCAAGAACACGTAGACGTCATCACTCTCGTGATAGATCATCTGGAGGACACAGGGACAAGCGTAGGCGTGTTGATTCTGAAGACACCTCAGCAACAGTGGAAGCGACGTCGCCGTAAGTATTTTTTTTTACTGAAATCCTAATTGAGGATAAATACATAATTCCAAATTTCAAATTGTGCTAAGTGATTGTTATCTTATTTTCTTCTTATTCTCATTTTTAGTGTGTCACGCCAGAAGCGTAATGATGTGAAGAGGCGACGTCGTGACTCGGATGAAAGTTCCCGAGTATCCAATGGATCATCGTAAGTACTTCCATTTATGTTTATTTAAGTTTTTATTCTGATGAAATTGACTGTGAGTAACAGTGACCTATTGCCAAATTCATAGAGAGACAACAGAGGGATTGGCTAAAAAAACAGGCGTGTCTTCTTTATATGGGCCAAACGCTAGGAGCTAATGCTATTTTGGAAAGGTCCTTAACAAATAAGGTCATGGCAGAAGGAGGATGACTCCCTGAGGCGATTGCGATTCGTTTCGAGTATACCCACTCATTTTCTTTCTATTGATGATCGAGGGCTTTTGTTCTCCATGAATCCAAGTATCATTTAGTTAATCTGTTCGTAAAATTGATTAACTGACATAATGCTTATCCAGGTGTATTTAATCAATTAGTTTTCTTTGCTGTTTCTTTAGGTTTTTCAGCAGTTTAGATTTTCATCAATTCCAAAACTATATATTTAATAATTTCTGAGATACATGAAAGCCCAGTACTTGTTATTTTCGTTATTTCTTCTTAAGGTTTAAGGAGTCTTATACACTGTTCCATTATATTTGACTGCTAGGTTGTCAAATTATTGATTGTGTCGTGTTCAGCTATACATAAAGAAATGACTCGTTTCCGTTCTAATTGTTTACGTGAAGTTTGAACTAGAACTCATCGCGCTGTTGATATTCTGGTCATGATAGTATATTCGGCCGAATATCAGGTATCCGGTATTTCCTCAAATCACTATTCGTTACATTTCTAATCAAAATCGTTGGCTACTGAAAGATCTCTGTCTCAAGAATGCAACCAATTCCGAAAAAGGCGAAGATTGTGTCTTCTCTATGTAGCTTGTGGTCGATAAAGAAGGATAAAGATCTTGACGTCGTGGAAAGACGGCTGCAACAAAAATTGATGTCAAAGCATTACGTGAATGGTTTTTGATTGGCACTAAAGATTTTTTAGAGCATGTGAACACTTGGATCGGAATCTTGGAGCTGACTATTTCTAAAGGCTTCTCAAACGAACACAAACTGAAGACTTTAACGCCTACGAACCAAATAAAATTTGCTAAGGTGGTTCGATTGTGATCTCTTGGATCTTGGCAATCATGAAATCACATGCACGACTGACTGAGCAAAGGTCTTTTAGACTAACTTGAGATATGGGTGCCTCTATGACTTGTGAAGCCGTGCGACATATCTACAAATATGTCCACTCAGCGAATTTTTAATTTTTTCTATTTTCTTTATTTGAAATATCCAAAACAACTGATCAAAACAAGTAAATATAGTTTTAGCTGGTTTAACTAAAAAAATCTCAATTTGTACTGCGGAATTCAATTAAAGGCAATCAATTCAACTCAATTGTTTATTTCGTTTCAAAGTTTACATATCCACGACCCCATTAGTGGATAACGCGGTCAAGAAGATGATAATGAAGTTTACATATTAATTATCGCACAATTTATCGTATAGAGATATGATCGAAGAGTGACCTTTCTACTGAATAATTTTATGTTTGTACAAAAAGGAAGAATTAAAGTTAAAACAGAAAACAGCTTGAAAGGAAACAAAAAAAAAACTCAATATAGGAAGGCAATCAAAGTAAAGTGAAAATGTAGGAAATTCTTGTATAACAAATGATGTAAAACTCTAGATTAATAATGAACCCAATCTACAGAGCAGACTATAAGGTCTAAAATCTGGCTTGGCATCGATCATGTTATTGGACACCTGAATTTAAGTCCATTCCCTTGTAACGGACTTCCTTAGACCCTTAATCGAAGGAAATTTGAGTTCACCACAATAAAAATGACAGATTTCTCCACATGTTTTTAATCGGGTCCGATTAGCGTGCTGGCCTTTAAAAACTGGACTTTCTTGCAAAATCACTCTCAACACAGCTTCGCTGCTCACGACAAATGAGCTGCAGCATTATCTTGCTATAAAACCGGAATTATACCGACAAATATTTAAAAAATTCTGCCGGAACTTCAATACAATTTTTTAATTTTATTTGACCTAAACTTTTGCATTTTGAAATTTTACAATGATGGTTAAAAGCAGTCCGAACCATCAGTAATACACTACTAAAATTTCGCTTAGTGGAGAAGCTCCTCCGGCGGTTTGTATCTTGTTAATAATAGTTTAAATCGTCTGGTCCATCAAGATTAACGCTTAGATTTTGTTTAGATAACTTAAAGAATAATAGGTTGCCCTTAGTTATATTTCTCTGAGTGTATAATTGATGAAACGTCCACATCCTACGTTGTTTAGGCTTCGAATTGTAACTCTGGTTTTAATATTTTATTTGTAAAATACATTTTAATACTGGGTATATAATTCGTGCGGTTTTATTTTAATTTGGACGTTTATTAATGAACATGTACAATCGTATTATTCGAAGTATTGCCCATCTGAAGCTATGACTTTTTCCCATCTTCCATCTTCCATGGATTCCATCCCAAAAGAACTGCGCCGGCTTGGGAGCCAAGAATGAATCAAGCCATGAACAGTATTTCAGTGAGGACATTCTGCATCGACCGAAACAAATGGTAGTCAGAAGGGGCAAGGTCTGGGCTATAAGGCGGGTGGGGTAAAACTTCCCATCCCCTGTTTTCCACATAGTTCTTAACCGGAATAGTAACGTGGGGCCGAGCGTTGTCATGATGGAAAATTATTGCCTCGTGTCTGGTCGCATATTCCGGGCGTTTTTCGGCTACTACTCTCTTCAAATGGATTAATTGTGTTCGGTAGCGCTGTCCATTAATGGTTTCACCCGGTTTTAGCAGCTCATAATACACCACACCCTTCTAATCCCACCAAATACAGAGGTTTACCTTGGCGCCATGGATATTCGGCTTCGACGTTGATTTGGCTGGTTGGCCGGGTTTCACATATGATTTTTTGCACTTGGGGTTGTTCATCACCAGTAACAATCCGATGCAAAAACGACTTCCTTTCGTGGTGTTCCAGAAGCAGAAGAACTCCCCGCAGACACACTTTTTCAGGCACAAAGTTCGACATATTTGAGAGAAAAAAAAATGTTGTTTACGGTTCAAATGAATGACAAATACTGAAGTAGCTTTTCAACGCATGTTTCAATGGAATAATACAAGTTACGCCATCTCTCAGCTAACCGCACGAATTAAGTTATAAACCCAATACATTTACATTAAAATACATCTATTAATAAGTTCGAAAGGAATTATAAAATCCATTTGATTTCTGGAATCTAAGAGAAAAAGTCCACAAAATTCCCCATTTCACAACGAAATTTGAGCAACCAATCCGCCAAAGCAACAAAGTATAGACAACTCCACAAATCTGTTCAGTCAAACGGTTTCCCGTCGAGTCTTTCTAACCCAAAGTACAAACCTCTGTTTCCTGCCCACGACACATTCAACAAACCTCTTGCACTTAGTCTTGTAAATCTTTCCAACTTGTTGCACAATGCAAATTTATTTCCTTATCTTTCCTGATTTACTTAGACACTACAGCGAAAGAAGGAGGATTGGCAAATCTCCGTCGTTAGCTACATTGTCTTCTGGCAAAAAGGGCGTCACAATGCAACAACAAAGGTTTTGATTGGTATCTGAAGAACCTTCCAAAAGTGTTTGCTTGCTATTGCGCCCACATATCCCCAACCAACAGTGCAGGCACAACGACGACAGTTTGAAAATTCGACAGCCGTGTGACGGTAAATTTATTTATTTATCTCTCCACATGTAGTACACAAACATTCATCACCTTACTTTGTGTTAATGGTACGTAAAAATGTGGAGAACCAAAAAAAAAAAGAAAAAACGACGAAAAGTGAAAATATTATTATGCCAACACTTGAAAGAATGATGACTTATGATCCACGTAGAGGATGAAAACGAAAAAACAAACGACTCATTTCACTTTACCGTACACCTAAATCGATGGTCTACTCCTACTCTCTTTACCGAATTACGTTCAATTGTGAAATGGTTATTCCCAGTAAAAGGATTAGAGATTTGTATTAATCATCTGGAAAATGTTTTCGGGGAAATCTCTAGTGATTTAAATGAAATCAATCACTGAAAGGCGTTTTGTTAGGACCAGGATTTGCTCTTTGTCTCCAAGACATTGCCTCTGGCCCTAAAAAAAAACGAAACAAAGCAAAGCATTAATTGATTTGTTTCGTTGTGACGAGGAGAAGAGTGCGTTGGTTGTGATTGAAAATCATTCCATCCATCATTAGTGTTGCTACCAAATTCGTGACGTGGGTGGTGGATGTTGAGTAGGACACACAACATGCTTTGTTTGACCTTGTCTCATTATCTTAGGATGATATCTCGCAATAGCGAAAGCGGCACACAACCTGGCGAATTGTGTAATCTTTCGGAATTTGTTCAAGTGAAAGAGAAATCCAGTGATAACCCGGTTATGATTCAATGCGAAATGTTACGGTGCAGACCTCCTACACTGTGGTTTTATTGTTTGTCCTATATTTTATTTTTATGTTGACATTGACTTCGAGTAGCATGAATTGTTTTCTTTCATTAATACTGCCAACTAATATAGCAAAACATTCACTAGGAGTGCCAATTGGTTTTTTTTTTTTTGGGGGGAAACTAAATGATCTCTTACTGGAAAACATTAATACTTTTTTATGAGATTTTAATCATCGTATGAGGGTCATTTTCATGGTCATAGAAAGCTTTCAAGACAATGAACTTGTAAAAAAAATAATGTTGAAAGGGGGAAACCTTTGATCTTTGAGTTGTTTGGATTTTGGATGTTTGCTTTTAGCGACATTAAAAGTATTTGCAGTAAAAATGTGCGAAAATGTCGGCTAAATTAATCGTTTTCGATAAGCCGACCGGCGGTCGTTAAAATGTAAATCAACAGTCGTAAGACGTTGTTATGTTTAGAACGCCTTTTTATTGACTCAATTGCCTACTGACTTGGAAATTATTTTAACTGCTCATTGGTTTTCGTTGATTACTTTATTCACGTAGAATAAACGCAACACTATCGAAAAATGAGCTTCCTCGCATGGACAAAATACACTTGGACTCGATCCTATCTTGGTTTTCATATAAAACGCTCACTACCGGTCTAGGCTTGAAACGAGTTCAAAAAAGATCCCGCAATTATGATAGCCAATTGAAAATTTATTACAATCGACGAGTTAGTAACACCTCCTGTGGTACTTTTTGACGCATTCCTTTTTTCCAGGAAGTACCAAGAACAAACCAGTTGGCGCAGTGGCAGTTTAGTAATGTTGCGTTAAGCTTTGAATGAATGCCGATGGCAAACCGGATTTAGAAAAAAACGAAAGTGCATCTAATCCAAAAACTGTCTTCGATCAGACGGTTTGAATCATGCATTTCATTATTCAATGCCGTTTTAATTTCCATTGACAATCCTTCCAACCCGATTAGCGTTGATTTAAAAATTTATCGACTTGCAATTGAACATCTCCCATTCAACACACAAAACTGTAACATAAAGTAGAGATGTAGAGGAAGGAAACATGACTACTTTCTATCGATGCCTTTCACCTTCGTTCGTGGTTTCGATCATGGATTGTATGCAGCAATTTTTTTTTATCTAATTCATTGAATCCACATGCCTCTTATTGTGTGTGACATTTTCGAAGTCACACATCCTTTAGTGTGATGAACAAACATCCGATGAGTGTACAACACACAGCACGAAGTGGTGTTGTTCATTGAACTCAAATGGAATCCCCAGACGTTTCATGGAAAAAGTCATCAGTATTCTGCTTCCTTGACGTTGTATGTCCTCCCACTTGCGGTTTAGTCAAATAATATTCAAAAGGAAGCCTTACACGTCACACAACTGTAGTTCTCGGTCTTTCTTCTTTTTTTTTTTTTTTCTGTGCAACCAAATGACAAATGTCATCTCCTTCGAATGAGGCTAATTTGCATTTTCACTGCAACCTCTTTCTCCACAGCAGATGGTCTTAATCATACAGAAAAACAAAAAATAAATTAAAAGCAATAAACTTACTGTTATTTGCATTAAGTGTCAGCCTAACCATTTTTGGGATCACTTATGGTTATCCGTTTGGGACGCGTGTGAGAGCGAAGTCGTTTGGCGAATTATTTTCAGATAAATTTCGGGAAATTTATCCGATTCTCAATCACCCACAGCTGGAGGGGGTGACAGATGTGCGAATAAATTCTTGTCACCAGCCTATATTTGGTAAGTGCAAGTGCTTGAAAGGACCTTAACAACGGTGCTCGTTTGCTGGATTTTTAAGGAGGTTAATTATGAAAACTTGTTGGTGGTTGGATCCGGAAATCTTTTGAGGGAGGAGAGTGAAGTACCAATAGCGTCATCCGCTTTCTCTTCTTTGTGGAAGAGAATGAATCAGATCGTTAAGTGATCACGGATGACGATGAAGATCAGGTCGCACCGGAAGTATTTTTAGGAGGATGAAATTCAGAACACACAGAAGGTGCACGTAGAACTGAGTTGTGGGTAATTAAACTCGTCACTCAGCAACCAGGGCGCAGAGTTGTTTATAAACGTTTATTTGTTCGTTTCGTATTTTGTCTGCCAATTGACCGGTAAAGTTTAATGTGCTGGCAGATATATGGGTTAATGACTTTAAACACACGGTGCTGTGCATTTGCATGATACACTTTTAGCCAGGTCAGTGCATTCGCCGTGCGGGCGTGAATTGGGGTTTATAATTACCATTGATTGGTCTGTTTTGTTCGAGTTACTTCGTGTGAATATATTTTCCCATTTTATTTGTTTGTTTTACAAGGCATTGATTGATTTTTTGTGTAGACTGCACAGTAAATTTAAAGTAGGATAACCTGGTGCCTTAGCATCTCTGTGTGTTAATTTCATTTCGGTCCTAAGCTCCTTCACTGCGGTTTGCATGACACGGAAATAAAGCACGAATTTATTTCTTTTGCAACACCTGCATCTTCTTTATTTGATTTCCGTATTTCGTTATTTAAATTCAAGACTAATTAGACATGAATGGTTGTATAAGCAAATCAATTGGCTTGGCTCAGCTGTTGTATTAACGTGACAATGCAAAGACAGAATTCATCTATGGTCTATAATCGTGTACATGTTAATAGTTTGCTTAGCATTGTCCAGGTGTGGAAAAAAGAAAAGAAACTAAAAAAAATGACATTAAATTGTTTAAAGTATTCCCTGACCTTCTCAGTCATCGCCAAACCGGCAGGTGTCAATGTGAAAGTTTGCAAAAAGACATCCATGAAAATTATATGGTAAAGGTAATCAAAATTATGTTTAGTTAAAGGTTTGTTATGCAGCGAATCGTTGTTTTTATGGTTGAGAAATTAATTATCAGTGCTGTTAAAAAATTTTCTTTTTAAACATCTTAAATACATAATATTTAATACTGTGTTTTCTTTTTGGTTGGCCTTCTAGTTAAATCGTTCATTTATTTTTAGTTGGGTAAGGTGCGACATATTTAAGTTGTGTTTTCAATTATCAACTAGACCTTTAAAAATGAGCTATCAGAAGAAGCACAAGTACACTCACAATTTCATAAGTGCAATTCCAATTTCTTTGATACTTGTGCAGCAGTCCCTCGATAATATGAACTAATTAAAACAAGAAATTGTCAGATTTTAGACGGATTCATATTTATAAACCTTTTTTTTAGTACTTACTAAACTGTTTGAAACGATTTTCAAGTTCATTAAAAGCAACACAAAACAGACGGACATCAAAGTGATTCCATAAGGGCTTTCGTTATTCCTCTGGAACGAAACCTTTATAATATTTTAAAGCTCAGTTGCTGCCTTAAAAATTCAGAATAATTAAAATAAAATAGTTTTACTCATTTTAAAAAATTAAAAATAATATTGGCATTCTCAATTTTTGGTAAAATATTTTGTTATTTTGGGCTGGCAAATAGCTTGAGTTGATATTTTGCCCATAATTTCAGCAAACTGGAAATCATTTTTGTTTAATTTATTTTGATCGACGTTCTTAAGAAATGTATTTGTGCACTGAATAACTGGCGAGCTATTTGTCTTGGGAGCAGCTGGAGTGACTTCGTTGCTTTTATTCCTCGAAGTACAGTCGAATCTCTCTCTAAGTCCAATTTTCACGGCACATCAAAATTAGTTCGAGTTAAAGGGAGTTCGACTTAGAGGATTGTTTTTGTATGGAAAATTGGGAAATTTGGTTAGAGGGAAATTCGACTTAGAGGGAGTCGACTGTATCCTCAATTTGCTCAGGTTCATCGACGCCTTCTATGATCCAGTCTCTAACTTCTTGTATTAACATTTTGTGTTTGGTACCTATAATTACAAGATCATAAATTTCCTCTAACTCTCTATTTTGAGCCGCCTAACATTTTGACGATTTGAGCTTCGGACAGTACTCTTCGTAATTGGATAGGTAAATTTAAATCTAGATTTTCTCAATTTTCTTCCGAAGTTCGCATTATAGAGGTCAAAACCCAAGGCCCCTTCCAGCCGATCAGCTATCAGTTCAGTTAAAAAAAAAAACTATATTTATGCGTCAGTCTGATGTTCAGTTGAGCTTTCATTTAACTTGTAAGCAGTCGAAAGCAACATATTGTATTTTGCTTCCCCTTTCATTGAATTGTGATAAAAATGGTCACTTTTCTTCCACAAACTTGGATATGCGCAATAAATTTAAATGGAATCGACCATATTATCACCCCGTTTCGACATATCTATTGAAAAAAAAAAAGGAAAAAGACAGGTACTCGGAAATATTGATTCACCGCCAATTTCAATTAAAATGATTGATGACTGACCTGAAACGTATTTACATATCAGTTTAACTGATAACTGAACTGACAACTTATGGAAATTCCATCAGTTTTACTTTACGTTTTAGTTTCAGCTAAACGCTTCACTGTTTGCATGTAGACATCAGTTTAACTGAAAGATATATTCACATTATCGAGGGACCACTGTACTTTTAAAAAATTCAAATACCAGTAAAAGAATTGAAATGAACTTCCAGTTCCTTCTACAATTCCAAAAAAGTATTTTCCAATTACTTTTCAATTCCCCTGGTCTGCCACCGCATCTTTTTTTTTTTTGGTTATATCTGCCATTAGATCGATTACAATTTTAATCGTTAGTCTATAGCTTTAGCCTGTAAAAGATTCAGTGGCTTTTATTCTGTGGACAGGATGACTGCAATATTATTTAATACCGATTCCTATCGTAGTTTGAGTGACATGAATCTTGTAGCCACAGTTACAAACAATGGTTCAAATTTTGTTATTACTTTACAGGTCTGAATGAAACGTCTTAATTTAGGCTCTTTATCATTTCCGTGTAGTCCAAAAAAAAAAACTCCAAATCCAATCCATAAAATTCGACCACTTTGTAAACCAGAAATCAATCGCTCTTAACCATCGGTTCATTTACGCTAATGGTCAGTGGCTAACAAATTCATTCCATACTTCCATCTCAATCTTACTTTGTGCAGCACAACCTTACCATCATTCAACCAATTTGTTCAGTGAATTCCCAACTCTCAATTTGCATTCGATTAGGTACTACAAGATTTTCCTTTCATTTTTATAGCCCTCATTTAAGATTTGCCCACCAAAAAAAAAAAAACAACATCAACCAGATCCTTTTTTATGGAGTAAAAAACAAACCTCCCTACTCTACCCGCATAAGAAAAAAAAAAATGATCGTAAAACATTTGCCGGTACAATTCCAACCCATAAATGGCACACAAAAGGTAGTGCAGTCGCTGTGGCTGTCTATGCGACTTCCTTCTCGAAAAGGCGAACTGGTTACCAGCCGCCTCTTTCTCCACCCCAGGCCACCGGGTCTGTAAGTTGCGGCAATAAACTTCAATCAAAAGATCATAGGCCCAATGGGGGAATAATTCGTCGTGTTAAGACTTAACCGCTCTCTAAAATATAATTTGACGCCAGCTTTTGCGGCAGTGAGGTTAGGTAGCCTCGACCGATGACGACGATGAATTAATTTCGTATGTCGCTATAATGCATGTCGTCGTTAGATCGTATATTTATACAAGTTTTAGTCCCGGTAGTAGTTAATACATCATCTATGGCACTCCGTGCCGGGCGATGCAATCCTTCGATGTGTGTGATACTGGTTCGAGAAATTCCACACGCCATCGGAGTGTCAGGCGTTTCTGCTTGGTGTTCATTACAATAATCGATCGTTTAGTACTGATTTATTCGATTCAGATCGAATGGCTGTCACTTCTACTCGCCAGCATTTTTCTGATTCCACGCCTGTAATTGCTGCAATTTAAATATCGAATTACCGGGCAGATGTAGACGTTTATTGTCTGCATATCTTGTCGTTTTAATCTCACTCAACATGTTTTAATTCCACGCCATAGAACTTAATTTCAACCTGTTCGTGAGTTTAACTGGACGGTGAATACATTTCTCATTCTAAGGGTGATTCATCCGTCAAATGTTGATCAGGCTTAGACTATAAACAAACTGAGTGATGGATGATGACCCCAAAATTCTGCGAAAACTTCCGTTTCGGAAGACCGGGAGACACCTCCAACAACAAACAGAGATATTCTCTCTAAATATGGTATAAAAGCACCGCAGTTAAAACTTCATTTATTCTGTATCATCATGGAAATTGCTTCTTTTTTTCATCTCTCCTGTTTTACTTGGCCTCTTCGTCATCGCCTTTTGTTCTTAGTTTGAGGAGTTAATTTCGCTTTTGATGTGTTGCGTGTTTGTGAGTGTCTGGGAAACAGCCTGGGGGGGGCGCAGTTCTTTTGTAAAAGTCTCGTTAAATTTCTTATTAAACGGTTATCCGTTAATAACCACTGAGCTTGGACTCATTATTGCCTTGTCTTTGTGTTTGCAGAACCTCAAAGAAGTCAATTGTTATTGAGAGGTACATGGCCGCGGGTGAAATAACACGAAATAAACATGACGAACAACGATTTCGTATTGTGTTTGCGTTGTGATGTTGTAATATCGGTGTGTTAGTCAATTCGATCTGACGTTTGAAAGTGCCTGTCGTTAAACGGTTTGGAGTGCTTGGAGTAATTTGATTAGCAAATTCACGAAGCACAAGAAAACTGTTGGGCTTCTTGATTCGCTCTGATGAGAAGCATCGACACGTGTAAGAACAATAGATTTGTGATTCATATCGCCCATTGCCCAACTCAGACATAACAGACATGGTGTCACCTAAAAGTTGGTTAACTCTTCAAGTTCAGTGGGGCATGGTTCAGATGTGGCGCTTTCTGCGACGTTTATGTAACACACTTAGCATACCAATGTCACATTGTCATTTTAATGTCTGCCTACTTCCAGGTTTCTGGTTAATAGAATGTGAAAAAGCAGATGGAGTTTGTTTTATAAGATGTCGCCGACTATATCTTGAATTTTCTTAGCTACATGCTAATATCACATTAGATTAATCGATAGATTACCATTCTGATGACTCTTTTGTCACTTTAGGTTGTAGATTAGTCTAAATTTCGTGCTGTGTTCCATAATGAGTAGACGGGCTGGAGTGGAACTGCATTACAGGTCCACGATTTTTGTGTAAAAATTTACGAACTACAGTTGCGAACAAAAAAGTAGCAGTGGCAGTACAAAATCTACAAAAGGCTCTGTTTAATGAAGTTGTAGACGAATTTCGTATGCGAAACTTTTCTTACTCATAAATTAACAATAACTTCAACCACATATACAAAAAATCTAAAGATCACGAAAAAAATTAAACAGGCCAGCTCAAAGTGATGCATTGCTTACTCATCACGCTTTAAGGATGGATTTAATCCCTTCGGATACCTCCGGAAAGCAGGGACTCATCGACTAGCGAATCGTGCTATGTGCCTGCCCAGCGCCAGTTTCAAAACGTTAGGCAACCACTTCTCCGTCGCAAGCGTCAAAGCAAGTCAACTTCTGAACTGCTCTATTGCATCCGTGTGTCTGTACCGGGGGTAATTGGGTGTTCAAATTTTTATATGAACTCTGAGCTGGTGTAATACACTATAGACCTAAAAGTCTATATATTGGCGATTTTATAACCTAACCTAACCAATACTAGTGCACGGTTTTTTTTACTATCGAAAACAAAGACTTTAAAAAAATAAATTCAAAACCGAAACTATTGAGGTGCTAAATTTTGAAATTAATATTTTCTTGTAAAGCCTTTCTTTGCCGAAGATCGGTGATACATCGAGTCACCTAGGGACTGGCACCTCTCCAATAGGTCTACCTTACAAGACGCTTGTATTACTCTCCATAATTGATTATTTCTATACGGCATTGCTTTAAAAACTATTTTTTACATCCGCCCAAAGATTTTTAATTTCAAAACCAATTGTTTGATATTTTGCTGATGATATTTTAGGTCGAAGTTTTGTTGAAACATACATTTCATTTGCTATTTAAAGTCAGCACAATGAACCATAGTACATTTGAAGATTTCAACTGGAAAATGCTGAATTGGGGCTAGAACGTAGTACGCTCAATTATTTCAATGTCTGTTAGTATGTGATGGTCTCCGTACGTGTTTACGGGACCCATAGGAGTAAAAAAAAAAAGCAATTGCACCCACCGATCGGCAGGATAGTTATCTTGTATAGTTATCTTCTTACTTTTATAATATCAATTGCTAAACTCAATTCCTTTTTATATATCTGTACCTCGAGCACGGACATCATACATGAACTGTCTCACAAAGTGGTTCGCGTTTTTTAAAGACAAAACTCTTTTTCGGACTCCATTTTCAGGGTTTTCCTTTTATTTTTTTGGCATTAGAAATAATTTGGAAAGTGAAAGATTTCCCTTAAATGTTTATCTATCGTCGTAGGCTTTGAATTTCTTTAGTGCAGGGTTTTGTCCGCCCTGTTTTGCTGCAAAAAAAAGTTTGTATAGAATATTTAAAAAAAATATCACATTTCTACTTCAGAAATTTAAAAATATATAGCAACAAAATAGGACAAAGCATGAACTTCGAGAAAATGATTGACTGCTATTGTTTTAGTTGCTCAAAACAATACAAAGAAAATGAGCATGCAGAGTCCACTAATCTGGCGCTAGAAAAATAACCGTTATGTCTACGAAGTTGATTTTCTTACAACTTTATCTCGTCCATATGCTAATAATAAAATATAGATTAGATTAGTAATAAATTTAATGTTTTTCAGATTATTCGAAACGTTAATGCTGCACTGCTAATTTCTTATATGCAACTATATCTTTAATGCGCTTATATTTTTCTCTGGGTATTCCCCAATCATAAATATCCTTACATACAAACCAGTCTTTTAATTAATTAACACATAAAGCTTGTGAACCAGTTTCCTTGTATGGCCAACTGTCCTGTACGTGAACTGTTCCGATTGTGACAAGCATAATAGCTTACAGAACGATTGTCGTTGTAAGCGTTCGATTAAACTTGCTACGGTGGCTCAAACAGCCTTGAATATGTCTATCTTAAAAGGTATTCCTCGTTTAGAATCATTGCTTTGTCAGCCTGCAACCAAGAGAACAACTTATTCACTGAGATTAGAATAAATGAGCAACTAATCTCCTCTTTAAAACAAAATACCACTGCCAGTCTAGACTCAGACCATAGCTAACTATCAATGCCCTCTGACAATTTATGAAGCAAAAAAGAAAACGTGCATAAAATTTAAACCTAACATGTGACACATATCATTTAATTGACAATCTTCAGCTCAATCCCCAGACACACATGTGACCCCACCCTCTTCAAAAAATGAACGTATAATAACTTGTCATAGCAGCATGACAAGTGACAGTCTGTATTACAACAAACCACTGACCACTGACAAAAACGTCATTCCAAAAAGGTACAGTACTCATGCGCAAGGGCTTTACTGGGGACGTGCGCCTTCTCCACCCCTATCCTTAGTCTCTCAATCAGAAAATCTCCGGATAAAACAATTGACTCCAACCACGGCCAATTGAAATTCTAAAATGTACTTTTGATTAACATGAGAAAGTGTGTGCGCGGAGATACTAAATTACAGTGTCTGTGTGAGCTTGTGCTCGAAGCGGAGATAATTTCATTGCAATTTATCTGGTTGCGAAAGTGACATTATCACCAGCCGCGTGTGGATTTGTTCTACATTCGACGACAAGGGGCCTATTTCTTCTTCCGCAATTTTGCCCGGCAGGGTAAAAGTCGGTTAGTTTAATTGACAAAAATAAAAGTTATAATCAGCTGATATTGCTCAGCCATGACAAGTGTTATCTGTTTTCTTTTTTTTTTTCGACATTGTCTGAGCTCAGTTGTTTGAACAAATTTAAGCTGGGTCGACTTAAGGGAGTCTAATGAGTGATTCTTTTTCCAAATGATGATTGAATGGAGGCTTGCATTGAGAGGGGAATTATTCTAATCAATGCAAAATTTTATAATCGAAAGCGCAAAAAAGCGACTTTTGTTGACGTTTACATTGCCGAAAAAAGTTGGAGCTCATAATCTATAAATCCACAAATTCAGTGCTGAAAAACACACCGTTGATACTTATATTGATATAAATTGACATAAACACAGATCAATCTGCAAAAAGGTTTTAAGTTTCGTTGAGTTCAGAGTTTAATTTGAAGAATAAGTAGGACACTGTACCTGAATGAAAACAGTTTTTTTTTATGAAAATTCAATAAAATGTTTTAGTTAATCAATTTTTAAATTAAATCAACGTAATGTTGGTAATAGTTGGTAGTGCC
Organism: Syritta pipiens; assembly: GCA_905187475.1. Classification (NCBI taxonomy): domain Eukaryota; kingdom Metazoa; phylum Arthropoda; class Insecta; order Diptera; family Syrphidae; genus Syritta; species Syritta pipiens. The sequence continues at coordinate 7,397,557 of LR994572.1, read as the reverse complement.
TCCTTTTGGGCTTAACCGCAGTGCATCTGTTTGGCAAAGTATCGACAGATTTTTGGAACACAGATTGGTACACGGCACTACGTTTTTTGGATTTTTTTTTTTAAGTTTCCATTAAAAATTGTCCATGCCATATTTGTATTTTCACATGTGGTCATAGATGCTCGACTGCATTTACAGTATTGGCCAAAACTATAGCACGAAAAATTCTAACGAAAAAACAATTGACAAAAACCTTTGTTTTTATGTTACTCTTCAATACAGTCATTAATTTTTTTCTAAACCTTACCATATTTCTTAATAATAAAAAATATACAAATACAAGGAAAAATAATGGTAGTAAAAGAATCATCAACAACATTCAAAAGAATCCTTTCATTGAGAGTATTTTCTCTTGCATTATGTTCTTTAATATGTCTAGTATTTATTTATTCTTCTTTCACCTATTATTCTTTACATTCGGATGAAAGGACCAATGCCAGACCTCTGAACAGACAATATCCACCACGATTTTTACGATTTGTTGTTTATATCTTACTTGGTATTTATTTTACCGCTTCACGCAAGGTCTTGCATTACTTCTGAATTTTTGGAATTTAGAGTCTAAAAATAGAGCCTATTTTTACCTTCTTCCACCTAAAAGGAACGATCAAGGATGAAAAGTGAATTACACCCCTATTGCGAGTGTCAAATATCAATCAATTGATGGTTGATAAATTTATCAATCAAAAACAAAATCGGTTAAAAAAATGTTTGGCTATTGTGAATAAATTGACTACTGTGAATAAAGTTCCAGACAGCTGAAAATCTAAATTTCTGCTTGTTTGCATTTGAACATTGTTTTCGGAAATTGTTTAAATAAAATAAAGAAATAGAATTTAATTTTGAGAATGAGTTCATTGGAGTTGTGGTTCGATGACGACTATCAGGATTGCAGATTTTTGAATACGTTGAGCAGGAACAGGCAACTAAGGGAATTGGAGGATTCTATTCAATGTAAAGAACTTTCGTTTATTGAAGTCAGCATTTTCATATCTATCTAGCTTGTGAAGCGTCATGCATGTGTTTTGAAGTCTGGACGATTTTGGACATTCTTAGAATTGCAAGTAATCATAATTGAAAAAATAAAACAAGTCTTAAAAGCTAATATTTTAGACATTGGGAGTGTAATTCTTACCCTTCTAGACTTCTGTTGAACGTACATACTGCAGATAAAACTCTGTAATCTCATAAATCGCTGTAATCCTTTCATCTACTTTCACCCATCGGCTGTCAAGTGTCGCGAATTAATTCGCAACCTTCAGCCAAATGACGCAAAACCATTTCTAGACCTCACTGCTTGATCCTATAAGTTTAATTATAAATCAATTTAGAGCTCCTACTTGGAGCCTCCGACGTCGCAGACACGTCTCGGTGACCTAATCCTTTCTGAAATCCCATCTGTTCATCGAACGTTTTACCAAAAAAAAACAAATGAATAAATTATTCATTGAAATTGAATTAATTCCAATCCCCTTCATCTCCTAGAAACACAGCATCTCTAGGATTGGCAAAAAGCTTATTGAATCCAAAAACCATCTATCAATCAATAAAGAAACCCACTGCTAATTAAATTACGATTAACCATCGAACACACCCACCCTCCCACTTGAAAGATTTCGATCAACTTTGGTGTGGATACGTAGAAGAAGAGCTGCGTTTATAAGTCGCCGAGAAAAAAAAGAACTCCCTAGAAACCTTATCTAGAATAGCACAGGTCAAAGTGTACACACACGACGCGTTATCTAACAAATACTTTAGGCTCTGAAGTATCACTTTCTTCGTTTCGCTTGAGTGCGGCGTGTATTGTCACAGCTTAACATATCTTTAAGTATATGTATCTCAAGTCATTCGACATAATTGAGTCATTTATTAAACGCAATAAATTTTCTTGTTGAACTTTGTGCACTCTGCGGACAGAAGTTCTGCCTTACCATTCTCTCTTGCTCGTTTGCTCTTTATATTTCAGTGAAGAGGCAGCTCTTCGCAATCGTTTTACTGAATTCCCATGGCATTAAAAATTCAGATAAAATAATTCGCATAAACATTTTTTTTTTCGGGAGTTCTACTGGTGCTGCTACTGGTTTGTTTGATCTCTATTTTCGGAGGTGATTAATTAAATTTGAATTTTTTAATCATAAAACATTTGGAGTGACGCGTTATCACGTCGTTGAAGACGCTATTATTAACTTAAATATTTTAATTGATTTTTTTGCACCTGTTCTACCAAACAGGGAGAATGTTTTTGGACAAACACATAGATTGGAACATAAATTTGATGAGCAGACAGATTAACCTTTTTAAGAAACGAAGTTTGTCTAATTTAAAAAGAAAGACCGGGGAAAATTCATGGAATTGCTTGTGATATCAACGTATATTTTTACTTTAAAGAACAAAGGCTTAGATCAGTTGGCACAAAATTGAAGATTTTAATTCGCATTGACTATTTTAATGCCCACACAAGAGTCCAACTAAATCTGATCCCCAATTGGGTGTTAAAAGATATGGTTATAATTGTTTCAATTAAGTAAGAATGCCTGTAACGAACTTAATCATATGGTCACAATGACTCAACTTTCTTAATTTGCAAACTATCCCAACATGTGGTCGAGAGCCTTAGTTCGGATTAACTTCAGTTATGATTTATTAATAGGGCAAACGAAAATATGCTCTTAAAGAATCGTTTATAGCGCCTTAAAAAAAAAGGCGTTATATGGCTTTAAAATATGCTATAAAAACTATTGAAAACTGAGAGAACCACGAATGATTAACCAAAAATTATTGATTTCATTTCATCAAAGAAACAAAATATTTTCATTTCAGAAAATCTTTAAGAAACAACTTTGGCTATTGCTTTAAAGGTATTTTTGAAAAACTTCTGTCTACCTCAACGGCGCAAATTTAAATGCCATTATGTTGTATATGTGTAATATAATGTAAAGTAATATTCTTTTAGGTGTTAAAATTATGGGTAGAGCTAATTTTAAGTTCTGCATTGTTAATTTTGGCGATATATGCGGCAAGTTTAAGACCATTCATTTCCAATTTCTCAATTGATATAGAAAAAAGTCGTAGTTTTGCTGCCAAAAATACTAAAAGAACTTAACAAATATGCTAAAATATGTCGTAAAAAAATATGCCGAAGTATGCTCTTAAAGTGCAAAATGCATTTATACCCTTAATATGTCCAAATATAGGGCTTGTTAAGTTTGGGTACAGCAACACACAAAATATGCTTTTGCATATTTTTGGTTGCCCTAAACAAATACAGCAAGCTCTCGATGGTTCGAAAACCTCTGTAAATCGAAGCATTCTCACAGCCACCTGAAAAAACCTCTGTAAATCGAAAAAAATCTATGCAATTTGGTTATTGTTAATTCGAATTTATTTTTGTGCGAAAAAACATGAAAACCTCGATAATTCGAAAATGATGGCTTGTTTACCACTATAAATCAAAGTCAAGTTTACTTATTTTTCTTCAACAACCGTTAGTTGCTATGCGTACGTGATGAAAGGGAGCAATATTTTTTTTCTGAAACCTCCGTAATTCGAAAACCTCTTGGAAGATCGAAGTGTTTTCTTGATCCCATAAAATTCGAATTATCGAATACTGTAAAATGTTCTTTTTAAAAATGCAATAAAACGAACAAAATTAAATTTCGGACGAAAAACAGCAGTCAGTGTCAAAATATCCTATGATGTAAACTAGGTGACTTACCCTTCATGTTTTCATGACCGATCTCTATTCTTGTAGCCGATCTTTTAATCTGAATTTCTGACGCCATCTTAGGTAAGGTACTACGAATCAACTCCAACTCCCAGTATTTTAACAAGCACCAAATTTAGTTTGTATCCAATATAAAACCTCCATTACTGAATCATGTCTTTCACTAGTAAAGAACATATCTTTCAATAAATATCATTGAAGAGCTACAACATTCGTGTGAGGATGTATTTTATAATGTTTACACAATTTCATTACGTATAATTTCTAATTTATCCTACGACACGAAAGATTTATAAGCAAAGACGACCTTCATTCTCGTACGTGTTTAAAATTCAATTAATCTTGCTATGAATTCCAATACCATGGCGTGTCTATAAAACATGCATAAGAAGAATTATATTGTAAACATTCATTTCTCGTTACAAGGACAATATTTCTAGTTCAAATAAAATCATTTTCAAATACGGAAGTCTCATTTGTTACAGATTATTTCAGAAATTTGTCAGTCGATTGAAAATAAACAACTTTTCGGCATCGCTTTCAGATCTTCAATTTTCTGGTTTGTTTTGTTTACCAAAATTTCAGACCACACACATGTGACCCAATAAGCAACGTCAATGTTGTCCTTAAGTCCACATAACCCTTTATTTGGTGTTAACAATATAAATCAACATTTCAGTGCGAAAGTTTAATTAACCAAACAGCCGGCATCGGCAATGGTGGCTGTATATGTCATCATTGTAATTTTACACACTGCCTGTCACCATGATTGATTTACAACAAACCAACATAAAAAAAAAATTACATTAATAAACTGTTTTTCTTCTTTTCAAGTAATTTGCTTTAATTAACAAAAGTGATGTGAAGAAAAAAATATATAAATCTTCTCTGCATAATGTGCGTACACGCTTCGCAATTGTGCGTATTGTGCAATGGCAGTCCGGTGTTCGATTGAGGATTTTTGTAGTAACCACAACACCAACGAAAAAACAAAAAAAACATCTTCACGATTCGATGAATTTAATTGCGCGTCAGTTGACATGACAACTGAGTTTAAAACATTAAAAAGGAAATCTTTTATTTTATCATAAAATTACAAGCCTACTCAAAAGAAGACGGCCGGCGGCGTTGTTGACTACGATGCCGGGCGGAATTGCATAAATTATTGCACGCGTTGAACTCTGTATTCGAGATGAGCATCGTAGGTGGGCTTGCGGACAAGGAACGGCCAATGAGTATGACGGAAATTTTATGGCGAAAAAGGCTAGAGATGAGAAAAAGCTTTTTTTTAAGTGCACATGGATGTGATATCTTTTGATTAAGGAGGAAATAAAATTTGAATTGTTGTCCTTACATTGCATTTGTCGTGCAGTGAGCCATAGCTTATAGATTTTCAAGTAAATTTTAGTTTCATTACCCGGCAGACGGGTGATAGGAAGATAGGAAGTTGGTAAGTTTAATTTTTTTATTGAGCTGTAAATTTAACTGCAGTGATGGGCAAGGTATTGATCTCAGACATGAATAGGGGAAAGTTCATTTTTCAAGGCTTTCAATGCCCATAGCAAGATTGTTTTTATAGCAAGAGCGATTTACGTCTTACAAAGTCGTGAGTCTTTTAATAAAATCAGTAGGATTCGAACTACACGCATTTTTTTCAGTATCAGTACCAGATTGGAAGAGCTAAACATCCTGATTCTTAGGTGGACTTGATTGTGAAAATATACATTAATTTTTTCTTAAACCGGCATTAGTTGTGTGGCCTCAACGTCTTTCCGCAATCGTCACAATTTATCTTCAAATGGCAAAGTCTTGTTAGCTCTTAATTATTTCTACCCTGATTAACCGCAAACTTTTAAACCAACAAACGACACTTTATAAGCAACGTCGCATATTCATATCAGGAAGTCACTTTAATAAAACGTAACTATTGTGCTTAATAGACTCGAGGATTTCATCTATGTTTTGCAAAACATCTCGCACTCTGCGAAGTTGTGCAAATTGTGCTTCATTTGTGTGTTACGCGCGTATCACAATGACTGACACATCAATTAAAATGAAATCAAATAATCAACACATCTCGCATCAGTTTGTGACCAATTCTAACACTTCGAAGAGAGCAATGGTTTCATTTATTTGCTTATAGTTACACATTTATTTCTCATATTCTAACGTTCTTCATTTCATTTTCTTTCTTACATTTCAGAACTCATCCGCAGTTAGCTAAAGCTAATTCAATGTAAGTCTAAATTGCTTTTTTTTCTTCTCATAATTCAAATAAATTACAGACGACTAGAGAAAACCTCTTATCAACAAAGATTAGAACCGACAAAAAAAAATATTTATTTACCTTTTTTTTTTTATTTAATGCAATATATGTTTTTGCAAAAAATATTTTTGCGAAGTGAAAAGATAACAAACGATATTTTTGGCGACAGTGATTAGAAATGATTTATAAGCACACAAAAAAAATATGCAGTGGTATTTCTGGGAATATGGAAAATGTACCTTGAAATATTTGTATTTAAACTTCAACTTCGGGCCAATGTTCTGTGAATACAAAGTATCGAGCATTTTAAGGGTTGAACAGGTTTTTTTTTTATTTATTTCGGAGACAACGTGTTGGCGCCAATTAGGAACATTGACACCTTGAATTGGATTTATTGTTATTATTTAGCATATTGCTAAATATATTTTTGAAAATATTAACTTTTTTTTGTTGTTTTGTCTTTGCACATTGTTATGTAAGGAGCAAGCTTATTTTTTAACAAGTCACTTTGAATTTATTTATTTAGTTTATTCGAAGGTTAAGTCAGGTTAGGTACATGTGTACAGAAATTCTGCAATCGCATTCATACTGGACTAAGATCATTTTGTCGTTAGTCATTTTGAAAAGCGAAAAGCCTTTTAGGTTTTTCTTAACCGTGTCGTAATGAGATTTATCAATGATTTTATTTCACACAGCAACTAAACTTAGATAAGTGTGGTGATAATGGATTGATACACTCTTTATCCTTGTAAATACGGTTATAAATACTTACAACCGTCATTGAGGCTACGATTGTATTTGTTTATTTAAACCCAATTTTTGGTTATCGCATAAAATAAGTAGTCTAGACTTCAGTAGCACGAAATATGTACAGTGCGGGATCTAAAAAGTTTACTAAAAAAGTTGAAATTAAAAGCTGCAACTCATCGTTCTTTCGCTTAAGGCGTAACATACAGCTGCGGTCAAAATAATAACAGTGCACAGCAGTAATAGAGAAATTAAGGGAACATTTTTTGGGAATTTTCTTCTACTTTAGAACAATAACTAAAAGGAGTAAATGATTTTTCAATTACTCCAATCATTAGACGAGATATTACTAAAGTTGCAAATACGTATCCTTCAGAAAGCAACACAGCTATTATTTTGACCGCCACTGTACGTCTAACAACGCTAGAAATACGCTCAAACAAAACATTTTTTAATAGGGATAGCAATGGAAATTTATAAAAGTAAATAGTGCACATTTGTTACAGATCTTTCAACTTTAAGAAAAAAATTATTTTACTTTATTCTTACAAAAATAAATATGTAAAAAATAACGTCATCACCAACATAAAAAAAAGTTGGTCCCTAGTTAGTGAATGATTTTTCCAGCAAATGTTAATGGATCTGCAAAATTAAAAAAAAAATCTGGTAGAATAAAGTTGTAGTTGTAATCTCTTGAACCGGAATTTTGAACTTTTAAAAATTCAGTAATTTATGGCAGTTTAAAAAAAATTTGTTTGTCCTTTAAATTTTATACCTTGAATATTTATAAAAAAAAAAAATCAAATCAAAATATCAAAAATCCGGCATACAGAAAATTATAACAAAATATTAAAAATTGTGTGATATATTATGCGTGTTTCGAAAAAAAAAAACGCGTTTAAGTGCGTTTAGATCACAACACTTATCGGGCAGTTACATTTTCTATCATAACTTTGAATCTATGAGGAATTTTTGCAATCTATTTTCACAGAAATAATCCTAAAATAAGAAGTGAACAGCAAAAAATTCGATTTTCTTAAAAGTCTAGTCGTATGTATGTAAGGCCTTAAAAGATGTTAAAATAGCTCATTTTCTGCAACAATGGTTTAATTCCTGTTGGAATAGGTCAAGTCCCTGTTACTGAACTACTGTTCCTACTGCAAAACTGATTGCTTGGTACTCTCCAATATTTTCCATTCGCTAAAAAAAGGTTAACATTATAATAGCTTTTATAATTAATTTCTTGTAATAAATACAATTTTGCATTTGAGTTTGAATGTGCAGAACGAAAAAAAAATTATTCGGCGTCTACTGTACATTCAATTGAAAATGTATTGAATACTTTCACACGTTAATTTGTGCAAGGGCGTTGAAGTATTTCACATTTGAGTGTTTAAACATAAGCGTTTATACACTCGTAACTATCAACCTTGCGAAATATTATAGATATGCATTCATAGATAAGACCGATCACAGAATTACTTGAAAAAATGCGTCTAGACATCGTTGGCGAGCAGAAAGTGGTTGTTAATATAATTTTCATTGAAAGTGGGAATAGATATGGCATAGCGCAATTTTGGTGGAATAAAATAATATTCTAAAAAGTTTGTGAAGGTTTTTTTTTTTTCTCTTGGTGTACCTTACATTTTACATTGTCACAAAAATCATCTAAATTATTAGGTTTGAGTTTACGTTAATCTCACAGGAAACAATTATTATTATTCCAACAGTTTGTTAACAAAAACAAACCATGTCTCTGTACAAAAAATAAAACTGTACACGTGTATGATCAATCGAAATAATAAAGATGTAATGTAAGATAATATTCTAAAAAACTATATCTTAATTTATAATTGTTAAAACAACACATTTCGTTTTACACTTTTGCATTTTGTCTTCTGTAAAAAAAAAAAGTAAAAATGTGACTTATGTTGTTTCAACAACCATCGATGATAGGATCAATAATTAGCACACCTCCAAAAAGATTGCATCCGTTCTTTTGACACATATTCTTCCTGTTGCATAAACAGAAATTTCATAATTCATAACTGACTGCAGCACGTTTATTGTTCGCCTTACGCAGAATCGACTTAATATTCTCAGCTCATAGTATGTCTCGTCAAAGTTCATTCAACTACACTCGATCGCGTCAAGTGAATCTGCAGCAAACTTAACGAAGTTTTGCCATAAAACAAACAAAGTTTTTTATTATTTATTGTTTTTCCCTTTTTCAACCAATCGAGGAGAGGAAAAAAGTCAAAAGAACTCAAAATCTCTTACTTGTGGTGACCGAATGTGACTGCGTGCTTGCATTTTATAATCGGAACAAATATCTAAACGTTTATTTTCTCTCTTTTTGTGTGTAAAAAAGCATCTTTTAATGATCGGTTTTGTCTGTTTGGATATATAACGCCTACTAGACACTTTTGGACAATAAAATCCTTATAGATCCGGAATGCGGCACTGGATGATGTCATGGCGGAGTGGACGAACTCACTTTTGAGAGTTTTGTTAGAGCGAACGAACCGTGGACAATTTCCTTTTATTTTTTCATTTTTTATTTGAATTTTTTCAAAGATGCTCAGAAAGTCGCCATGAACTAAGAGATTTATTCTCTTAACAAGCAGGGGTTGCATTCAGTGCCACCCAAAAATAAAAGCTTGACTTGCACATGACCACATCGGGCTTCGGATTTAACAATTGAAATCGCCCTCTTGAGCAATGTGTGTTGTTTTAACGTGCGTTTAATGGATTTTGTGCGCTTAGTGCTTTGTGTTTTTAGCCGCTGCCAAGGTTAACACAGAGGTAAGAGTTGAACAAATTGACATTTAATGCGGCTTAAGTGTCAGCTGTTTGCAATAAAGTCGCCCTCTATATGTTTGCTGTTGCATATGGCATGGTGTTTTGTCATTTTCGAGTGGCTTATGAGTTTTGTTTTGTGTATTTTTGTTGTGATGCGTCAATTGCTTTTTCTGAGATGAAATTGAGTGTACAATTAAAAAATTTGGATGCTGACAAAGCTTTTCATTCATTTGGCACGTTGTCACTTTGCTATTACACAAAAGGGCAGAGGATTAAATTTCTTTAAGGCGTTTACTATTGGTCTTTTAAGAATCTGTCAGCAGCAAATCTATTTACATTGAGTGGGGGTAGTCATTTCTGCCAACATCTAGTCAAATGGGAATGTGTCAACGAAAGTGGGAGATTTAATTTTGTAACAGCTGTTGTGGTAATCTATGCGTCAGTCGATAGAATTGGAATAGTCATGTATCTTTTTCTAGTCTATAGAATCTATAAGTGACTGACAGTGCAATTCATACAATTGACTGAAAGTTAAATTTTTTTTATTACCACTTCGTGTTACTTTTGTCTATAAAACATGCAGCTTTACAAATTTAGATGACACTGAGATAATGGGCCAAGGGGCTTTTTTTTATGTTTGAGTTCTAAGAATTTTTCTCAAGAGTGCAAATTGTGCTGTAAGCAAAAAGTATTCCGACTTTTTTAATATTGCTGTTGGGTTCAATATTTCTTTAAATGCAAGTCGTTAATGGTTGGAATTCCTCACATGGAAAGATATCAAACGATCAAACAAAGACAAATTTCTTTAAAGAGGACACCACTTCAGTCGGGCTTAGCAGCAACTAACTCCGAAAAACTTCCGCCATTGCTTGAAGGCTGTAACTGTCAATAGAGCTACTGGCTTCTGGTGTTTAGCTTCTATTTGTCACTTGTTTCAAACAGCTCACGAAGGCAATGAGATGATGACATCAACAACTGCACATAAATGATTTAATCGTGTAATGATCAAGAGATGACAGACAAATCTCAGACAAATGTCTGAGAAGTGCAATCGGAGTTTCCATTGTTCTGAAGACTTGCATTAAGACCTTAAAATCTATTTACGTTTTTTGTGTCTACTAAGTACAATGCTTTTCAAGACTTCAGTAAAGGGTTTCTGTGATATGAATACAGGATGGACCAAATACAAGTGTCTTTTTTGAAATGCAATAAAAAGAACAAAAATACATTTTTTGAAGTATTATTACATCCGTTGAGGTACTATACTGACTTTTTGTAAAGATTTCTAGTGGGGAAATAGTTATCAATACCAAAATGACCTGTGATCTAAAAAGAAACTACTATATGGCCCAACCTTTATTTATTTCTTCTTTCAAGTTTAATGCCTTTTGATCCTTTCATGCTCGTGTTAATTTTACATGAAAGGGCCAGATCAAAATATCAAGTTATTTTGAAGAAAAAAAACCTCACGCAAAACACGCAAAACAAGTCTCCAGGCAACTCGATCCTCCGCTGCCGACTCTAACTCATCAAAAGGTATGTGCAAGCGCAACCAGACGAGATTTTGGATTTGGTCCAGCCATCTCATCCTGCGTCTGCGACCACATCTCATCCTGCGTCTGCCGGGCGGTTGCCTTTCTAATCTTTTAGAGAAAAAATTTAAATTACGGGACAAAGCTAAAATATAAAATATTGCCTATAGGCACATCGGACAGGAAAGTGTGAAGGCTACAATTGATAACGCCAACTTTTAGTGGTATGAATATAAATAAAAATAAAACCCTACACTAACGTTTGTTTGTGTTCCAAGGATTGCAATAAAACAGATTTTACTTTCCACTGCCGAAGTTCCAGACACCCAATGAATAACGCCAGCACAGTGCACATTCACGCGATCAAAATAAAATATCTCTGCACTGTCTTGTCATTTGTTTTCGTTAGAAAAGAGCACACAGCTGAAATCCGTAGTGTCACTCAATTGTCAGATCGTATCACAATATTTTTTTTTCGAAAAGCATTCTCTGGTAAGACATAATGCAATGATCAACCATTGAACTCTCTAATCACCTTTAATGTTTGTATAAACCATGAATATAACCAAAACAAACTGCACGAAGCCAAAGCGAATCTTATCTCACATATAACGCCGCGTGTTTAGCAAGACCCGCCTTATCTGTGAGAAAAAAAAAATTCCTCGTCACGACACTTTCTCCTCTCAGTGCTCTGTTTTTAACTCAAAAGCAATAAAAACCTTTTTCAAGTCTCTCTTTTTCTCCTCTAAAAAACCATGTCAAGAACACAACTCTGCCTTCTGGCTGTGTACCGAACCACTTCGATTGGCTTTAAGAGCGTGCGTCGATGCGCTGTCACCTTCAGTACACGGTTCAGTAGATAATTCAAACACAGACCCTCAGCCCCTCAGATATTGATACACAAAAGGTACAAAAAAAAAACCATCAACTAACCTGTCTTCAATTAGCGCGAAATTAATAAAATCAATAAAAACAAAGACAAACATCGAGACGCGGGACAACAAAACTTGGCATAAAAAATCAATCATCTGGACGCAGAAGGCCCAGGCACAGAAGCCCCTTCATGACGGTCGTCGGTGTCGGCATCGGCATCGGCATCGTCGGCGTCGAATCGCACCGATGTAGGTTAATCTTTCGGTCGCGAACCACACCACCTACCGTTGCACATATGATTTTTGTTTTTATTTTGTCTTTCGCGGCCTGCATTAGACCGGAGGTTTTCTCTCATATACATTCGTGTAACTAAAGAGCGACTTAAGAGTATCTAACGGCCTTCTGTTTTTCTTGTGGTGATCGTCGTTAGATCGTAAGTTCTCTTTTTATCGTAAGTTGACTTAATAAACCGCACAAAACAAGTTACTCAAAAGCCGAAGAACTGCTTGGATTACTACAGAAAAAAAAAAACAAACAAAACAAAAGAAAAGAAACAAGAAAAAAAAAAGAGCGAAAAAAGACGGATACGACAAAAAAACAGAAAGACGAAAGAAGCACACTCACCAAGCACAGCACAGAGGGGCCCACAATCGCTCTTCGCTTTGCGTTGTTTTGTGCGCCCCTTTTTGGGGCTGGAAACTTAGTCAGTCCGTTGGAATTGAAATTCAGTCGATGCGATTACTTTAAAGCGGATGGAGGTACCCACTGCGAGATATAAAACATCTAAAAGAAAAAGTATTTTTTCAAAAATAATTTTCGAATTCAATAAGTGAGAGAATCAAGCGGAGAAAAGTGTGAATTTTTCTGTGTTCGTTCGTTTTCTATTAAATATTTTTTTTAAAAAGAAAAAAAAAAAAGAATTCCATGCGCAGAATCATATTTTATATACAAATAGATCAACCGTAGTCAAATGATCGTTTCCGGTGTCGATCTTTTCGAGTTTGTTTTATTATTTGTATATAAACGCACAGCAAGTTGTAATTTTAAAAAAAAATAACAGTGATAATGTAAATTGAAAAGTATGTGCAGTTCAAAATTTCCAAAGTGTATCAGTTGCTGGTGATCCTAAGCGATCCCGGAACGATTGTGTGCTCTGGCCCCCTTTCAGCAGAAGTCTAATGTGTTGTGTTGTGTTATCAGTCGTCAGTCTGGCTCTTATCAATGACGATTAAATAGCTTAAATTCTATTTCATGGCGAAAAAAAAGTGACGTATTTGCGTCCGGAACAGATGATCGTGATCGCATTGATCGTCATCTTTAAACTTTACCTGTTTTACTTTTTTTGGGTTCGTTTTTCTTAACCCGAATCAAACAAAGAAGAAGGTGAAATAGAAGCAGAAAAGATACTTTACGACAAAACTAACAAAGTGAAAAAGGCTTTAAGACTTGAGAAGCCCCACGTGAAGAGAATGAGTAAAACTTTAGTCTCTCTGTCGGTGTTTTTATTTTTTTATTTTTATTTTGAATGGACGACACCAGGGCTCGTCCGTCTCATCAGCGCAGATCAATTGAATCAAATTAATGTTTTGTGCTAAGTTGTTATTTATATTTTTTTTTTAAATGTTGAAACGTTTACTGAATATTATGCGAGAAAATTGTGTGTTTGTTTTGTAACACGTATCTCTCAACTTCTTTGTTTATCTGCTTGTGGTGGTTGCGTTTGCGTTTACGTTGCAGGTGCATAACGCGCGCTACTGATGCGAGATACAAGTTTTTTGCTATAGAAAGTATAAAGTGTAAAGCGATTATACAAAAGTAGAATAACAAGTGGTTGAAAAAAAAAAATTTACCAACGCAACGCAGAGAAGGCAAAGAGTAGGTTGGTTCGTATTATTGATCTTGGCAGAGGAAGGATGAATAAAATTTTAATAAGTTTTTGAAAAAAAAAAAAAAAACAACCTGGGAATGCCACCCTTCTTAGATATGTGACTGAGTCATGTTTCTGTGAATATTTGATCCTTTTTTACGGTTCATTGATGTTTGTGTCACTGTTGCTAAGTCTTAGTCAGAAAGAAACTCTTAGAACGACCGTCGCTGGGAGAGAATCACTTTTAGGTATCTTGATATCAGTTTCTTGTATGTGATGTGTTATCTGAATCAACTGATTGTCATTTCCTCAGTGGTTTTGACTAATTGACTAAATTGTATAAGTGCGAACACTGTTCCTTTCTTTTTTATTTAAATCTGTTTTGAAGCCTCCTGTCTTTTAGATTTCTCAAAGGAAATCATTATTTCAAAGGAAGAGAGCTCGTTGCAAATTTTAGAAAAAATTAAAAACTCAGAAGAAATAAGTGCCTTCTTTAAATTTGTTTCAGCAGTTTTTCGAACCCATTTACAGTTCGGTGGGAAAGAATTATAGTTTGCAACTAAAATAACTGATCGAAAATAAGTTTTTTGAGAATTTTTTTTTTCTTCAAAGAAGTTCTAAGCGATAACGATCAAATCTCGGATATTAAAGTTTTAAAAAAAATTAAATTTAGGATACTATATGATAATTTTATAAAGCATCGATATACCAAAAAAATCACTATTATTAATAACTCTACCTGTGATCCATATTTATTGATCTCCGTCTTAAGACGATCATAATTTTCAAATATTGTAACGATGCGTATTCTACAAAAAATAGCAAGGTCTCATATTTTACAAATGCTAAAGAGTTCTTTTAAATCATCAACTCAACAATTTACAGTGATTTTATGATTGCTCATAAGGCCTTTTCATTATTCCACTGAGCTAACCAATGAGCTTTAATATCTAAGTGGGCACTTAATTAAAAGCAACTTCATACCATCACCACATTTCGATAATTCTCTTTCTTAACTACACCTGTTTTATGTTTTTTCTCCAAGTGTTCTTTTTCAAATAATCCCACATCACTAACCGATTGTAAAACTCAATAATGAAGTGTAAAATTCGTATTCTTACATAAAAAAAAATCTATACATATAAAATACATATATGACTTTACAAACATAAAAACAAAAATAATGTTTACTTGGTAATAAACAGAATGTTGTGTCTGTGGTGTCATTTTGTGGGTCGCACCTTTTTATTGCTTGAGTTAAGAAAATATTTTTTTTTTATGTGGAGTTAATCTCTACTTGTTCCTGTTGGTTTGCTTAGCTCCGGAATCGGTGCGCTAGGTGGGGCCTGCGTTTTTAAAAAAAACTTTTTAAAGCAATCGAACTGCAGAGGTGGACAAGTTCGGAAAACTATGGATCAGTAATTTGAGTTTAAAAAACTTCTGTAAATTGTATTCAGGTTTTTTTTTTTAAGTTTTTAATTATTGAGTAGTTTTTTTTATAGATTTTTGCTTCCGGACCATGGATTATCTAGTAGTTTTCATAAGACTTTATGTCTACAGGGATCGACCAATACTGCTACCGGCTAACGTTGTCGTTGATCGCGGTCTGAAAATTGGTCAAGTGATAGAGTGATCCTAAACCTCAGTCTCATTTTTTTGATTTTTTTTTTTTTTTTCATATGTTACTTCATAAAAAAAATTTGAAGTAAAGTAGTATTTCATTTATTCTAATAGCCTGCTTTGCATACATTTTGAAACGCTTACTTCTGCAAAAGAATTTAAAGCCTTTTATATCTGCACATGCTAAACACCGATCAATGTCATGACGACTAACATTACGGCTTTGAACTTAACAAAAAATTAGATTAGCCCTCACGTTTTACCTTGACCATGCGCTCTATAATTCGATTTAGCTCTAAATCCATCCTACTGAACGTAGAAAATGTTAATCCTATTTCAGAATCTTACATAGCTCTTATGCAGTCTTAAGCCATTTTGCTTAGAATTTCCGAATACAATTCACTAACTCATCATTGCATCCGATAAAAGGTTCTTCATCCACGCGGGAGGTCTTAACATGATATATTAAATTTTCTCTTTTTCACAAGAAAGAATGCAACAAAAAAAAAACCCAGACATTTTAAGCTTAATCAGAGAGCAAACAAAAAGAGAATTGTAATTAGATCTCAAAATGAAAAAAAAAAAGTAGAAACCCCTTTTATACTCGGCGACAGTCTAATGTGATTAGTTCGTTCAGAAATGCTGTGAATTCTTCGAAATGGTGTATTTTGTTGCAAGGCCATGCGTTTCTAGTTTCATTCTGCTCTCCTCCATTAGCCAGTCAACTTTTAAATTTGTTTAATTTCCACTGAACTCAAATCCATGCTGGCATTATGGCGCTTCGAAAATCAATAATTACACGTTCTGATAGGTGTCACTTTGAGGAGCAATAAAGCGAAATGGGAAACTGATAAGCTTCGAGTAGACCTTCTTTTTAAAGCGCCTGCGTTTTTTATCGTGTGAATTTTTTTTTTATACTTGGAATTGAACATGGAAGTCAAGAGATATCGCGGCGTCTAATCATCGTGGTTTTTTTTCGATGAATGGCGAGGACTTACGCACTAAAGCAGTTTTTTTTTTTCTACGAACAGCGAAGACTTATGCTCTTTTTTTCGATGAAAATCTTGCATGAATGAATTTTTATATTGATTACTTTACCAGTCACAGAAAATTTCAAGCCGTCATTTTTACGTCGGGAATCTGTGGTCTGTGGTCTGTGATAATCTCCGTCTCGAAAACTCAGTCTGTCCTTTATACAACTGTGTTTATAATTACTACCAAGAACTGCGTTACAAATTTCGAGTGCTTCAAAAATAGATATGAAAGTCTTTTTCATAAAAACTTGTGAAACTTTGTTGCAGACAGATTGTGAACGACACACGTCTGGTGTATTGAGTTCAATGCAAAGTCAACGTCTGGAAAATACATCAAGCAAAAAGAAAAAGAAAGAAAACTCACAAACATCTCTGATTCATAGACCTATTATTTTGAGTTTTAGGCAAAAAACTGCGCAGCATTCCATTGCAAGTATTTATCACATGTCTTAAAAATAGAATCTCTCGAAAATATTCAATGTTCAACAAAGTGAAAAAATAAACGCCGCAGTAAGAAACTGAATCAGCATCAGAAAGGAATCATTAAAATTAAGCACAAAACTCATTTAACTTCATTCACAAGCTTATTAATTAAATTTGTTTGTGTGTACAACATTGGATCAAAAAGGAAACTAAAATCGCTTGTATAACAATTTTTTTTAACGAACCCTGTTACAGCAGTTAGGCTGTAAAGTTAGTTTCACGCTTAAATCTTCTTCAATTAAGCAGCCATTCATAACGCAACGCTTGTGTAATATTCAAGACACATTCAAATAGCACCCACAATAACGTAGGCCACTTTGAATAGACAGACTAAAACTAAGCCATCCTCGTCTACTTCTTTTGATCGCCCTTGAACTTATTGAAGATCGTCTTTTGTGGCGGAATTCACAATCGCGAAGGTGTTCGGCGGCTTTAATAAGTGGTTGTAAAAAAAAAACTATATGGCGATTTCAATTAATCAAGGCGCGGAAGACAATCAATAAAAATGGAAAGAAATCACAGAGGTGGAGAAAATAATAAAATATAAACCACTTAAGTCAACAAACAATACGCAATGACTTCAAAGAAAAATCTATAACAACCGTCTTCGTGTACAGTCTGAAAAAAGACATAAGAAAAAAAGTTTTTTTTGTTTAGTTATGGTCACCTTCTGAAGGCGTATTGAACCCTCTAGACCTTGACTAAGACCTTTATTCCTTTAATTTGACCACTTCTTGACGAGTTGACTGTACAAAGTGCGTTCCACTCTGAGCTTTCTACTGACAGCCATTTGTAAATAAATTTTCAATCCAAACTGTCAACCAGTGACAATGTCAGCCTTTTGTAGAAAATCATTCGGAGATGAGAAAAATTCCTCTTCCGTCTCTGTCGATGACATGACGTTTGGTTAAAGTGGAAAATTAATTGCAAGTGTATATTTTCTATAAATACTTATATCAGATATAACTTTTAATTATTGAGAAGAAAAGAAATACACAAAAAAATGTACAACCAATGAAGGTCAAGTGCGCCCAATGTTGCCGTGAGTAGCAATTTGCTATTTTTTGCTGGCTGTTTAAATGTTCAAAATGCTCGTTTGTTCCGTCAATCAAAACGAATTTGATTTTCATCTTTTTTTTTTTTTTGTATAAAAAGACAAAGAAATGATAGATAGACATTGATTGGTGTTTATAGGTGAGTTTACTATTATCAACGGCATTGCAATGCATCAGTGGAACGAAACATAAAAAAAAAGTTATGTAGCTACGGTACAGAGTATAATTGGAAAACGTGACGAATTATCTTCACTTATTAAGTTGAGTAACGTCAGATGAGTGGGTAAATAAATGTGTAGTGAGCGATCGACACAACTCTCACTTTGGAGAGATGCTATAATTTGTTTGTAGATCTTAAAGCGATTTTTCAGGGAGCCGTAGACTATGCGCTAACCTCGCAAAAAGTGATGAATTTAATGTTGCAATCGGTGCTTGTTATGAGGTCTTGATAAAAGGAGCTTTGCGTTGTAATAATCATCGAGTCACGACAATGCAGGGTAGTAACTTGCAATGGATTTGAAACCTTAAAGACGAATAGTTTTTTTTAACCTGGCTTATTCCTAAAACATGTTTGGAAATATTTTCTACTCAAAGTATTTTCTATTTCAATTTTGTTTTATTTATATTGAGGTGTTTTTTTTTTCGTTTTCTCCTAATTTTTTTTTTTTGAACAAATATATTAAAATTATTCTGTAGAAAGATCAATCATGGATCATGTCTCTGTATCATAAATTTTAAAACGAAATAAACAATTGAATTGAATTGAAATTTTATTTTGTGCCTTCAATTGGATACAAAAGTTAATTCTTTATCGATTTCCTGGCTACTATTAAAGACAATCGTTGTATCGATACGACGACGACTGAATTTCGAATTTTACTGGTTATGCAATTAGGCAGAAATATAAATCCGGAAAACTCCAATGGGCTTCTTGCATAGTCTAATTCAATTTCTATTTAATCTAATTAATATTAAAAAGCCGGTGTGTTATACTCACTCGGCGATGGTTTCGTTCTACCACCACAAATAAGTATTTAAGATTTGAAACAATTAAACACTACAATTTTTTTGATAACGTTTTGAATGAAACTAGACAATCCTTTTCTTCTCCTTCTCCACGTACTGATCATTTAGCCTTGTTATTCCTGCTTATTCTAAAATTCGAACGATTCGCTTATTCCATTCGATACATCTATTCATTCGAATGAATTTCGGGTATTCTAAGATTAGAACGCATAGTATTCCTTGTCGAATAACTGCGTGAAATGAGTTCCAATGAATATGACTCTTGCAATCAGCTATTTGAAATTTACTGACATGTTCATTCGTTCGTCTTGTCTATAATTTTGGGTCTTTCTTGTTTGAATTGAGTCATGAATGTGTTCTACATTATTAAAAACCAATATATAATTTGATTTAATTGGTTTTCATACGTTTTTAATAAAAATATTTAAACTTACAAGATTCTAGTCGACAGAAAAAGCTGAACGACTAAGAAATGACAGTTGATCCTAATCATTCGAATACGTTTTAAAAATAAATATCCGGTTGCTAAGGTGAACTTTCGAATCGTTCAAATCTCAGAATACAAATCATTCGAATTCAACTCACTTTCGTACAAAAACGAATCTGAGAATAAGCATGATTGCGTCGAGATGGAATTTGCACAAACGAATTCACTAACGCAGCCGGCAATTTGCCGATTTCAGCAAAAAAAAATTATATGATTTGATTGTTTTCTTTTTTCTTTGGAACTAAACCTTAAAAAGGATCAAATATCACATAATCTCACAATGATGAAATCTGAATTCTATATTTGACACGTCTTAACAATTCAAAGGTTTATTTCAAAAGGGGGAAAACATTTCACATCACTTAACAGCTCAGCGTACAGGGTGCATTAATATTATTGCTAAAGCCACAAAATTTATTAGCTATAAATTACAATTGCCAAGATCAAAAATACCCTCCAGCAGCCGACCAATTATCGCAACACAACACATTGGACTTTTCGCCTGAAAAAACACACGAGACGATAAGTAAATTTTAACAAAACAAAATCTTCCCTCAGGTTCAATCAATAATGCATCGGCTTGTTTCTATTAAATTAAAATTTTATTCGAAAGCAAGTTGCATCGTATCATCAAATGACGGATGCTAACAACACCATCAGCACCCGCCAAACAAAAAAAAAACACCAGCAAAGAAAATGAAACTGACACCAGCAAATGAAACTATTTAAGTTAAACATAGCAAATAGTTCGTTTTAAAGAAAAAAATCATCCACTCATCATCTCTAAATTAGTGAAGCAAAAAAAGTGTGATATTTGTTGTTTTCTTTTAAATTATTTAAGTTTTGTTTATCGAATTTACTCGTCTTATCTGTTAAGTTAAAAATTAAATGTGATAAGTGTATTTAATCAAAATGCCTGTGGGACAATACACAAGCCGCCCGTATAGCTCATTTCGAGCCGGGAAACTCAACTCAACTACTCAACCATTTATTTCGACTGCATCCACAAAACAGCATAATTATTTATCACCAACGACATCGTCATCTCAATCGATCCCATCCTCATCGTTCACCAATCAAAGACTACAACCGTACCGTAGTAGTTTGTATGGCACTAAGTCAACAACTGGAGCAGCAGCAAAAGATGATTATCGTCGGGGTTCGGGTGCACTGGCATCTGCTACCATCAAACCGCTTACACCGAAAACTTGCAGACGCATTGAATCCTACGCAGACGCCCTAAGCGGTGGCAAAACAAAAAACTCAACACCAACGGTTGTGAACAACAACAACAGCAATACTAATAAGCAATATCTACGAAGTCGATCGAATAACAACAACATCGCGATCGGTGCGAGATCACAAAACTTCGATCGTGGTCACCAAAGTAACCTCAGCTTCCGAAGGAATAACCCCCAACCGCAGCAAGTGAGTAGCCAAATGCACGCCAAGTCACCTGCGGTTAGCAGTAGCGGTGCTTCGGACGAGTCAATCGTCCCGAAATACGGCGGTGCCGTGTACAGTGGGCGGACCACAAGTGCCCTCCTGAACTGTGGCTCACAGAAACGTGCCTACAACACAGTCAAAGTGCCAAAAGAAAATGTTCCTACGAATAACAATAACGGTGGCCACTCTTACAAGCTATCGACGAAAGTCGCAGCGCCAGTGGCCAAAGATACTCCGAAATCGGCAGCAAGAAACAAGAACCCGCTTCCCCCGCAACAGCAACACAAGAAGAAATACAAAGAGGACAACAAACTCTCCAGCTCATCGTCGCCACAGCTCAACGGCAGTCACAATCGACGGCAGTACCCCGTTGTGGGTGGTGGTGGTGATGGCGCTGGCAGCACTGGCAGTACTCTAAACGGCAGTGGCAGTGGAAGCATCAGCGGTGGAAGTCAGGGTTCACCCCGCACGAAGAAGGCTTTCTCGACAAAGTTCCCCAATGGAATGCCCTTCGAAGATGAATTTTACCGTGGCCGATCGTACTCGCGCTCTTCGAGCAACTACAGCCTGTACAGTGCACCCCGAACGCCCCGCGATGAGGATGACATGACACTGACGCGCTCCAAGTTCAATGGCAACGACGACGATGACGAGTTCACGCGAAATCCATCGAACGAACCACTCTACGTGGATTTTTCAAAAACGATCACACAACGACGAAGAAATGACAGCGACAACAACAGCAACGGCACCAGTGGCCTTAACAATTACTACCAACGGCAGCCATCAACGAATCATCATCAGTATTTGGAAACAGCTCGTGGCCAAACTAGTCATTTGCATTACGCTCAACAGCGGCAGCAGCAGCCCCAAACTCGAGTCAACGGGTACCTATACAGCGGCAGACGCGAGAGCGGCGGCAGCTTTAGAAAGAAGACGCTAGTCGGTGGCATTGCTTGCTGCCTCCATGACACTATCAATAACAATGACTGCGCCAGCAATGGAAACAACAACTACAACGACTTCGATGATGTTCACGATGAGCGTCATCATCAGCATCAGCAGCAGCAGCAGCAACAACGGAGCCGTGATATCGGCGTCGTCGGTGGAAAACGGAAGACGGATGTTTATCGAACGGCGGCGGTTCCCTCGTGGATTCCAAAATGTCCACAGCACACGAAGACTTACTCCACGTACGGTGATCGTTATAATAATCATCTGCAGGCCAATCGGGGGGACATTTTGGAATCCACGAACTGTGAGTATAAGTGAGTAGATATGAGTTTTATTTATTTTATTCGCCAATCGTCGTGTATCGGGAGAAAGTTTGGTTTTTATTTCGGTGGGAGTTAATGTTATCCTTGAGTTATGGTTGCTAGGGGATAGACGAACTATCTCTTCCGTGATTTCGAAATGCTGCATTGGTGTCAGCTTCGTGGGCAAATGTTATATCTAGAAATAAATTCATGAACAGCGCTATTCTTCTATTCAACTGGATTGAAATTTCGATTCATTAATCCGACCCATTTGTACACTACTTTGCCATTCTGCTATCAGCCGGTTGAACTACAATATTTGCAATCAATGTGACAAGCAGCTGATCACTGCGCGTATGAAAATCTTAAAAAGTTTCAATTTTCAAAATTATTCAAATAGTTCAATTGTTTTAAACTTAAAATTCAATAATCTAAAATTTATATTAGTCAAAAGTTCAAGCGAATACCAGAATGCCACACCGTGTTATCGACATTACTGATATTACCTCTGTCAATCCATATTCGCTTCAAAGACATAACCTATAGTGCAAATTCGACGCAAACTACGCCGGTAAATAACAGAATAGGGCTGAAAGTATATGAGAAAGCTTGATTTAAGTCTCATTTTATGGATACTGGATAGAGCCGTGATTTTTTTGAGCTCTTAGTGATTGGTTTATATGATGAAGCCGCTGATGCACTTTATATCCATGTTAGCAAAGCAAAGGCTCGAAGAAGTATGCACCTAGAGTGGGTTTCCTAGTACCAGAGAGTGCTGGGCATGTTCCAAGAAGATGAATTGGCATCTTCTTGTCTTTCTCATTCCTGCAGCTTCTACAGAAATCATTGAAGAAGTCGTCCATTTATCTGGCGTGGTTAAAAAAAACTTGTTTCTTTTAAAATTCAAAGGTCGAAACAAATTCCATTTCACAAATGATGAAAATCTTTTCAACGAATAACAAATTCAAACTCGCAATTGCGTCGAATATTCTTACAACAGAATTCTCTAATATGCTAGCCACCACAAAGATTCCGGGCGAGATTCTTGTATGAACATCATCGGCCGAATCTTTCAGATGTCTTCAGTCTCCTTCTCGTGGTTACACTTTCGGATTTCTGAAAATCGAAAGCATTAAATCGTCGCAGTTGTGCTGGCAACGAACACATTCTTCGTGTGGTCAAAAAATAGACATTCCAGGAGGTCCTTCCTCTTACCGAAGTTCTTTCCCAGATGCACTGTAACTTTGTCCACCATCGACATGACATCCCTATTCATCTTTTCGAAGCTCGAGAAGAATGCGCTCGGTTCATTTCAAACGGATCAGAACTCGAGAATGTTCAGCCACAATTGGTCACAGACAATCCCATCGGTCACCACTTTATCCGCGTAGTTCTCCAGAATGTGTGACTTTCCCAAGCCCTTCATGTGATGACACAGGAATACTGAGGCATGCTTTGGATCTCGAGCAAAGTAGACGATCTACAAGGAAGTGCAATCGCTACACATAAGATCTGTCGAAGGAATGCCTTTGGTTTGACTCTAGACTATGAATTTCTTTAGGGTCATGTGCATCGGGTGGTGCGTTCAGATGAATCGAGGTAACGTCCAAGTCTGGTTCAGATCGAGCGAATGTTCCTTCTACTGTGTTTCGTTGCAATTCTGAAGCAACGGAAAACAGTAAGATAACTTTTGCATTTCAAACTGGCAGTAGAGAACAAAATCAATTTTCATCTCTCTAATCAAATATCGAGTTGAGAGGAACTCCAAAGTTTATGAAGGCAGCACTAAGATCATAGATAAAAAAGGGGGTACAATCGATTTTTTAAGTCGAAATGTAAGTAGCTTATTGGCACTCCACTTTTAATCTATAATTAAAAATCTACTCCGAAGTTGATCAGCACTAATTTTTTTCGAAAAGCTGAATAAGGTGAACAAAATCGCCTTTATTGAATCTAAATTTATATTCGCCTATTCATTTATTTCAAAAAAGAAAAGATTAAAATCGAATAAAAACTAAACATAAACTTAAATATTTTACAGTACAGTCGAATCCCTCTAAGTCGAATTTTCACGGGACATCAACATTAGTTCGAGTTAGAGAGAATCGACTGTAATTTTTAATCAGTCTGCGCTTGGTCTCTATTTCTTTGCAACAAACAAAAATCATACAAATTTGTTACTTTTGCATGTAGAATACTAGACTAATTAAGTTTATTTTTGTGCCTCTGACACGACATTTCAGACCACATTAATGCTACAATTTCTTGCAGAAATTATAAGAACTGGCGCACCAATTCTACTGCCATCTGTTGAAAGACAAAACAAACAATGGTTGTGTTCTTGACTTACTTCTCTACCCCTTGATTCAGTTGATTTTTTTTTTTCTCTTACGCTCTATTTAAGCCATGTCAAACAAGTTCCCACTTTTTTTTCCCACCTTATCTCGTCAACTTCCAATTTCCTCTACTTCCATGGCTGTACAAGTCTCAAGTCGGATGATGTAATGAAAAGAGTTGCATTTGATTTTAAACCACGTCTGTATTTGTTGATTGCCTACACCTTTGTTCAATTCAAGATATTTAAAATAGATAAATTTTCTAAAACAACACCTGACATTCAGTGAACATTCTATGCAACCCACGTTTGTTGCTGTATGTGTGTACCCGGTGGGTAGGCCTACACCATGCTGCCGCCCATGAATCACACGCCGCCACTAAAAACCCAAAGTCACAGAGAGCATTGTGTGTGATTTTACACTATGAAAGTCTAATTTTGTTGCAACACAAGATCCGAATCGCCGCTGCCGTAGCCGCAGCCACCACCATCGCCAAATCTCAATTGGCTTAAGCTGTAAATCTTTATAATTTCGACTACGCAAGCCTTATTTTGCTTGTTCTCGCTCGTCCCACGAAAATCTAAATCTCCACCGAAATTGAATTCAGCCATTAACACTGGCTAATAGAAGAAAGCCCACGCAACAGTAAACACAAACCGCTCCAGGCATCGGATTTTCTAAGAAGCAGGCGCGAAATCCTTACGCGACTTCCATATATGGAAGCTTGCTAATAGGCACTCTCTGTGTGTCGGTCTCTTTTTTTAATTAACCATCTTTGGTATCTCGATTCAATTGGGGTTGTGCGGCTAACTGAGTGATAAGATAAGATGCAGCCGGTGGTTTTTAGTTCGCCAACCCCAGGGAACTTGAATTAACGCGGTATGATGTTGAGATTTGATCCGTGAAGCGGGTTGTTGACTTGAACGGCTTGATGCCGAGTTTATTCAACTCTCTATCACCCTCTCGAAGAAAACTTAAATTTGTGCCGCCAATTGTGCTGCATGACTCAGGGGATGATGGCTTCTGATTCGATGAGGTGCGTAGTAGAATTCTGTGGGAGGTGATGGTGGATATTTCACACCGTTTTATATTTTCTCTCAGCTTTTCGGCACAGAAATAGATCCGATCGTTGGAAATTTTCCCGTCTATTTTTGCTTAAAACCATTTGCTAAGGCGTTTATTTACTTGAAACACTTTTGGCGGACATGAGTATGCACGTGGTGCTGACGTTTTGACAGTAATTTGAGATATTAAACTTGAAAACTGGTTCGAGTGACCTTTAATTAGTTTCCGGCTTGTAAAAGCTGTGTGTGTGAGTAAATCGTAAATCTTGAAAAGCGATCACTTTATGATTTGTGTACATTTTGGAAACAGTTTAAATTTAATGCTCGTTCGGGTTCAAGATTGCCACTGAAGGTCGATTTGTGATTAATCGCTTGTCGTCCGTTAACTTTGGCCCATCAGTGGACGTGCTGAAGTCGACAATTTATCAGGTGGGCACTGATTTTGTCGGTTTGAACAGTGTTGCTAATTGCTTTCCCTTTGTCCCAGTTTCATTCGAAATCGTAGAGCGTAATTGTGACGCCTTTAAGCGAAGCAAAACCAGCTTCTTCCTTTATGCAAACATCACAGATTTATAGGTCTGGCTGTCTCAAGACATTTCCCACGACTTTAAATGAACGGATGTGCTAGCGCCGAATAGTGATGTCATCGAAACACATTGATGAATCTGTCTTCGACAGCAAATATTCTTGTTTTGAATTAAATTTCATTCCTAGAATGTCAAATTCATTATTCCTGACGTTTTTATCGTACACACAAAGGTCAAAGCTCCCATTCTGCCAGTCATGTCCAACGAACGAATAAAAGCGCCCCATTCCTTAACAAGCTCAATTACAAATAGATACCTAAAAAAAAACAGCATTTCGATTGGGTCGCTGTGATTATGTCATTTGAAAAAAAAAATCACAAGAATTTTAATAAACAGAATGAATTGAGCAAATAAACGTACAAACCCATTGACAACTCGAACCAAAGTGGCATTCCTTCTTCGACAGAACGCGACAGCGTGTGGATTAGTGCCACAGCTTGCCACGACTTGTCGACTACTATTGATTTATACACACACGCACGCAGCCTTTTTGAATGAATAAAAAAAAAATTGAAATATTTGGACACTTTTAATGGTTCACATGTTGTCTTCAACTTGAATTCTATTTAAATCGAGGAATGATGTCAATTACACTTTTTTATTTGGACAACTATGCGGATTGTGTGCCGCCGTCTTAATGAGATACACACGAGTGGCAAGTATGGTTAGCTTTAAGGGCTACACGTGTCTTATGAAGAAGCTCTTTTTCAGTCGTATTTAACAAAATGTTACGAGTGCTTAGACAGCACTTAGGCGTGTATCGATTTGGCATCACTTCAAAGCACCCTCTTATGTCGTCCATCAACCGGTGGTTGGCACATGCAAATGTCAGTGTTCCATTTTATTTTTATAATCACACGCGGTATGATAATTTTTATCAATATCGCAAATTTAATTAATATGTGTAATCCGTTTCGCAATCGTACAAGACGTTAACTTAAAAGAATTATAACGGAAACTTCTTGATTGTGGGCTATTATCTACAAGTATTAGGTGTGCAAATTTGATAAACAAACCTGATTGAGAATTTTACAAGTTCTTCTTAGCGCAGCAAATGTTTGTTTTTCTTTTTTAATCCAAAGAGCGAATAACCTGCTCAGCTGGCCGTGGGGATTTTTAGACTACGCGTCGTCTCTCTTGCGACTTACGAGGCATTCTTGTGACCAAGTGTTACGATTTACTCATGGCCTTAAGTTTGCTATGAGCGTACTCATGGCCTTAAGTTTGTTTACCTGAAACCAATTTTTTTTTAAATTTTGTCAGAGATATTTAACAATCGCACAATCAATGATAGGACAAGATATCAACCTATAAATCCTGCTCCATTGTCTATTTGGTTAAACAATAAAATTGATCCTAATCAAAGACTTAGTCTAGTGAAATCATAAACCTAGTCGCAAGACTTTGCGATCTATCTGACAAAATTGATGGTTAGTAGAGGAACTTCGGGTATTGTGGAATTCTGCCTTATTTTCTAAGCCACAGATGATCTGTCTGCTCAATTTTCTCAGAATGTAAACAGCATAAAACACAACACAATGGGCCATCAAGTGGCCTAAGTGAGCCTGCGTTACAGCGCGGGCAGTCACTTTTACCTAAGACTTTTACCTAAACAGCATAAAAAAAACGGCCTTCTCCTTATTGATATTACCAACCGCTGTGTCTGAGTCAGTCAAAGATCTTACTTATGGGCGCATTACTTTTTTTTGTACAGTTTCTTCAATTGTTCAAGTCTAGTTGTAATCGAACATGTGTCTAGCTTAATAATTTTGCTTTAAATCACTTAGTTTTTAGGTTATGGGTCGTAGTTTGCAATAGTTTCCAATCGGATAATGTGGAATACTACTTCCCATAACTCCCTTATTATTTTTTCGGTTTCTTAGTTCGAAACGGTTTTATAAGATGCATGAAAAATATGAAATAAGGCGATGAAATGGAGATGGTGTGTCGGTTTTGGTCGTCTGACCAAGAGTAAGATTTGTTCTCTTACATTTCAAGTAGCAAAAAAAAGAATTGCATCCCGAATCGCTTTCCACTTTAAAAGAATGAGCTGGGATGGATTGCACGGGCTTCGTAAGCGCCATAAGAACACGCTCGGAGCTCGTGTTCCAACTGAAACGTCATTCGATAAAGACAGAGGATTTACAAAGGAAAATGCAAAATTTATTTTTCAAACTCCTGCGCTTAAGCTAATACGCGACAATATGATGCATAGTATGTATATTATAATTAAAACAAAGAAACACCTATATTTCTACAGTTGAACTCCCTCTAACTTGAAATTCTTCGCCATATTTTGGCATTCCCCTCAATTTTCCATACAAAAACAATCCTCTAACTCGAAAACCCCTTTAACTCGAATATATTTTTTCGACTCTTGGTTTGTTTTCAATACCTCTAAGTTGAATTTTTTTTTCTTTTGCACTAAAATACGCAACTCTCGCAACTTATATCGTGCGTGCTCATTTCCTCTGACTCTTCAAAGTGGCCCTAGACGATGAGCACATTTATCGAACATTCATTTCGTATTAATTCTTGTAGTGCAAACACGTCGGAGAAAAATGTGCATGTGGTTGCCCTTATGATTGTTTAATGTGTTGTTTTTAACAAAAAAATGGCAATCCCTCTAAATCGATTTTTTTCCAAAACTCCCTCTAACTCGAACTAATTTTAATATCCCGTGAAAATTTTACTTATAGGGATTCGACTGTATTTTCTATTTAAATCTATTATTTTCATTCGAGGAATAGTATTGCACATTACCAACAATATTACTCCAATTTTAAAAATCTAAATTTTCCAGATGCTATCAGTAAAAAATAAATAAAAGTAGAAAATAACCCTAGCCGTCTGAGATTGTTGCTAACGTTAAACAATAGATTAATGTGCAAAAAAAATTAAAATTTGTCCATTTAATGCATGGTATCTGGTTGTAACATGTAAAAATTAAATGCGTATTTAACAATACCCGATGGTGCTCTAATGTCATAAGTCGAAATATTATGTTAGTACTTATGTATACTGTTGGCTTTTATTTGAAAAAGCATAATAGTAACAAGTAGTGTTCTGATGGCTTATTAATCTTCGATTTTAAACGACTAAAAAAGATCATCGCCAACTTAAATCGAGAATGTTAAACGAGGAAGGGTTCTTAATTTTACATGACGTAAACAGAACCAACATAAATCAAGTAATTACTGTATTCAAATTATTTGAAGAAATGCTAAACTTGATACTGCACTAAAATTTGTTTGTTCACAACCGTACATCAAAATACCCTTCAACTTCTCTAATTTCCATGTCAAACATTTTCACCACACCAAATCAAAACAGCGACCAACCTTGAACATGACCCCGTGTGTCATCAGCCAAATTTGGGAAAAAACCCATACTCAGTCTCTGATTTCCAAAAATAAAACAAAGCCCATGAATTAATTGCGTATAATCACAAGCTTACCGTTATTTCTCACAATGATTCACTCTAAATAGTTATCTCACATTTCTCATAAATGACTCTGCACTCTCTGTTTGAGTACTTTAACCCGTTGATTCTTGTGTCATCATCCATTCGTCTTCGTACGCAAACAGAAGCAAGAAAAAAAACTCCCCTTGTTGTTTGTGCGCATTCCAGACAAAGTAACGTGGTGACTTACAACGAAACTCAAATCGTTTGAAGTTTTCTTTTTTTTTTTTTAGCTCGATTCACTCTGCTGGGTGCTACTTGTGTGCTTCTTTATTATGATTAACGCATCTAAGCCAATTTACGAAAGCGGGCAAATGCCCTCAATCGGTCTCTCCTGCAGAGAAGAAAAAAAAAAAGAAGAAAAGGAAGCAAGCATCGCATACTAAGCCGAAGAAACGACGATGACCTTGTGTCTTCAATCGAAAGACATAGCAATGCCAACAACCCCGAATTCTAGATTGGTCGGGATAAGACGCAGCACAGAGGCTAGGAGAAGACAAGAGAGAACAAGTTTTGTGAATTTCATTGCTAACTTTGATCTGATCTGTGAGTGTGACTCTTCAGGAACGTCAAACATAAGTATTTATTACGATATCTGACATTTGAGGAGGTCCAAGAACCCGTTAGTCATAATGGGAAGTATTCATACAGTTTGGTAGCACAACGTTTAAATATCGACTGACATCTGTCAGTCTAAAATGTCATTGACCATTGAAAAGGAAACAGCTTGTCAAATAATTTCGTTCGTTTTGCTTCTTTTCATTCATCCGCTTAGAAATGATCGTTTAACATGCGTGTGGTTATGCTGTCAATTATATTCTCTCCATCGAAATGAAGACTTCTTTACAAATGAGCAATGACCAACACACACCTCGCAATTTAATTCGTTTCTCAATTGCTCTTGAATACCTGATCAATGTCAGGCAGGAAGAGAGATGTGTCGGGAATTCTTTTTTTTTTTTGTTTAAACATGTCAAGTGGCTTGATTATGATGGCTCCATGAATTATGCCCAATCCCCTCCTTACTTAATTGAAAGTTCTCCATTTGAATAAACTTTGAAAATGATGAGACATGCGTCGATTAAATTGCTCATAAATAATGATCGCGTCGACTGGCGTCCGCCGTTTGTGTTGGGCAATTACAAATTCACCGCCAAATGCTTTTCACTAGTGACTCATCTTGAAGTGCGATAAAAGACGCGACAATGATTACATATTCAAATGTCTTGTGTTCAGGTGGTTTCCGATTGTTGGCCCATTTTGTGGTAACGCGCACTTTTGGTGTTATAACGTGTTTTAGGAAATCACTTTTTGTTTGTTGCAGGTGGTCTACTTTTTTATTTGGTTTTGACCGTGACTGTAGGCTGGTCTCTTTCTACATTTTGTTGTCGAAGGTAAAGCGCTTGTGTTTGGGTGAGGGAGCACTTATTTCTGAAGAAAAAAAAAATGTTTTCATCGACGTTGTCGGCAATCGTTAAGATAAGGAATATCAATAAAAATTCGTCGGAAAAGATTAACTATGCAAAATGCAACGTTATTCGACAAATAAAAATGCCGGGTGCGAATTCCGAGGAATTTGTTCAGACTTCCAGAGATTAGTCAGATGTCGTTTGTGGCAGGTTTAAATTCAATGAGTCAATGAAGTTGCAAGAAAAACAATTAGGTACAAGGTACATAGAAGGGCGTCAAAGGTAGAAGAGTTTCTAAGGCAAACAAAATTCTAGATCAGACAGACGTTTAAGACTTCAAGATTTAAATTATTTTTCACAACGAGATCATGAATTGGGTTCGAATTTATGATTTTTACTAAAATGTCTCAATAAACAAACTCAAGCTACTACAAAACATTTCTGATTTGTTTTAAACTCGAATTTTACTAAAATATGAATACGATCCCATCAGGAAGGCGCCCGCTCGACAGACTCAGGATGAGATGGGTGAACCAAGTCCAAAATCTCGCCTGGCTACGCTTGGGCATATGTACCTCCTGATGAGTTAGTGTCGGCGGAAGAAAATCGAGTTGCTTGGGGATCTCTTCTGCGGGCACTGGCCCAGCGATCCCGATAGAAGAAGACTAGATGATGATGAAATTTGTAAATTATCTCAATGAACAAACAAAATCAAACTGCAACAAGTGGAGTTTCTTTTTAGACTCGAATTTATGATTTCCACTAAAATATTTCTATGAACAAAATCAAGCTGCAAAAAAATTGACTTTCAAAGTCTGGTCTCTTTTTTTTACCACCTTTTAAAACAGTTTCATTCAGTGAGTGCCATTTCCTCATTGCTCTTTGTCGCCAACATTAACCTGCGACTCATAAAAAAAGACTCATCAACGAGTCACAAGTAACCTCTTTGGTTGAAAGTTTCTTTTAAAGACCAATAAAATGCAACTTTCTGCACTAAAAACTGAGTGATGGCGCCAGTTTTTCATTGCGTACTAAATCGGGATTAAATCTGCAAAGAGCTGTTAATGAAAGTGTGATGGGGTGCTTGAAGATAATTGTATCGTGTTTACATGTATCTGGATGCTGTTAGGTGAAGCACTTACCTTCATTTGATTTTTCATTCGTGAAGAGTAAGCACAAACGGAACTTGTTATAGACGATTTGCAAATGAATTATCGTTGATAGCGGATTAATCTAGAAACTTAAAAGAGATATTTCAATGTAGGAAGCTGCTGGGTAAAACAAAGAAGAAAACTCAGAGATCAATGTCGTTCGATTTTATTAACAAAGACTGGATGATCTTTAAAGATTATTTATACATTTAGTTTGTTGGAATTTCAACGTTGGATCATACAATTGGATCTTGGTAAAAAGTTGAAGTAAAGGGTTTTCCAATAGGGACTGTGAATTCAATTTGTGAACGAACCCTTTTACTTATCCTCGGACTGTCATAGTCAATTTATTCAGCAAACTCAGCATTTTCATCATGGTAAAGAACACGAACGATCAATGTCTACAAATTATAAAAATTTTCTTTTTTGCACAAAACTTGTTATTGCCTGTCTACTAGTGCGAGTACTACGACCGAAAATTGGAGTCAACGTTCTTAAAGTTGCGGTCAACGACTCCAAATTTCGGCCTAGTAGTACTCGCACTTGTAGGGTAGTCATTAATCCTAAGAAAACCAAAGGAGCAAAGCTGAGCATGTACGTCGGGAGCAAGTGTACAAAAAAACAAAATAAAGATGTTAATATACTGTTTAAGTTAGACGCATCAGTAAGGCAGCCATGATAATTAAGCTTTATAATTTTTTTTTTTTGCTTCAATAAACCTCAAACTTCAACTTCAAACTTTTGTATTAAATTTGCAACACTTCGCAACTTAAGCTTAAAAAAATTCAAACTTAAAACAGTCTAGTCAGTTTCACATCTAGCCCCACCTCGAATACCAAACAGAGGACGAAGAGTATCATTAAACGCCCCTTAAATTAAAAATTCGTTTAACCAGTGTTTAATGCACGAACAATGTGTCTGCGACTTAATGTCCCAAATGACAACCAATCTCCACAAAGTCGTATTATTCAATTTTAGTTTGGGAAATTTTCAACAAAGTTTCTAATTCTTTGTCTTTCCTTGGGTTCTCAATTTAACTTTCTTATTTCCCACCAATTTCACCATCGCTTACATTTATTTTTCCATAAAAAATCCATTTACAATGACAAATCTACGCACAGTCTCAAGTTCTCTCATTGCCGACCCAATTTCATTATAATAAGACGCACATTCATCTGCTAACCCCGGTCCATCATTACAATTAGCACAAACAGCAGGTGGGGTTTGTGGTCAATTAAAGGAATCACCACCTCACTTTCGCTCAATTTACGATGAAAGTTAAACGATTAAGGTCACAAGCACTTTGGCACTTCCAGATGTGCGCTTCGACTCATCTCCTCCACCATTCGATGGCATTGAGATTCCATGGATAGTCTTTCTTAATTGAAACTCATTTCTATTTGCATGTGGCAATTAGTGAATTTAATTTCATCAGTAGTCTCACCCATCCATTCCGTACTCAAAAAAAAAAAAAAAATGTGAGTGGGTGTTTTCTCACGTTCACTTTCAGTTGAAATATTCGTTCACTCCCTCGAAACATCAAATGTTGATTCATCGTCACCTCTTCTCTCTATCATCAGAATGGAGAAGAGGAATAAAGTAAATAAATCAAAAAAAAAATAACGTAAACGTGTAGAAAGAGAAACGGCACATCTTCCCACCCGGACCGACAACGACAACAGCAACAGCAACGACGAAAGTTAGACAATAGTGTCTAGGTCAGGTTTGTTTTGCAGCAAAAGTGAAATAAACTAACGAATGTGTGCTACACTGGCTCTGTCGTTGTGGAGATTCACCTCTTTTTTGTTGTTTCCTTTTCGTGTCTTATTATCATCGAGTTGCTTATTACCTCATTTGGGGTACGACGAGATCCACACACACACTAAGGTCTGAAACAGCTTGACGCTCGATGACTGTTTACTTGAGAAATGTTCAGATGCTCAGATGCGAAGTATCTCATTTGTTCAGATTATAGATAACGACGTTTGCTCGTTTCTGTTTTTTTTATTCTTTTTAATTCGCGAGATTCTTTTATCAACACTTGAAAAGGGGTAATCAAAATGAGTTTAAACCGAATTCATTTAGCAAAGTGCTTAGCCGCCGTTGTCTAGGCTTAAGCCGGAAACTTCACATTGAAATTCTGTTTGTCTTTGGGTTGTTAAGTGGTAATAACTTTTTTTGTTGTGTTTTAAGAGCACTTGTGGAGGTTTGAATAATTATTTCATACCAACAAAAAACAAAACATGTGAGGTCTTGGAAAGCTTTTACGACGATAATCATGTGCTAAGGTAGACGACTATCTTGTTGCTAATAAGAGAAAAATGTTGGCAATTACTTGGGGTACTTTGGACACATCCGCGTTAAGTGGACTATAACTAGTTCTTGGGACGCAAAAAATGGCAGAAGTTCTAAGTCAACTTTGTGTTCTGATTTGAGAGTTTAAGAAGGCGGGGTTACTCACTTTTGTTTTAATGGTTACAAGGTTCGTATAGTGGGGGACAATAGAAATTGTTCACCTCAACATAACCTATAAACACAAAAAAAGGAACTTTCCAAAATTCCAAAATGCGGTCACTTTGTTTTTTTGCAAAGACTGACACGCGATTTTTTAATAGCTTAGTTATTTTTGTGGTCGGAGCAGGATGGCACGATCAAATGAGTAATTTTGGGTTACGACGCAAGTAGAGCCAAACATAAATAAAAGTACTGCAGTATAAATTTTGGAAAAGTTAAAAATTGATTTGATCCATAAACATTTTGATAGGTTTTTTGTTAATTTCTATTCATTAAGAATGCATACCCTTATGCACTTTATCTCATAGCTAAAGTGATGAGCAGAAATATAGGCACAGCACTGAGTTCTGAAAGGAAGCTCGACTTATAAAGAAAAAAAAAGCAATTTAGGGTTATCAAATATTTTTAACAAAGTAAACGTTTATTCAATTATAATTTCAATATACACTCTTAAATTATTTCTTACGAACTTATCTCTCTTGTGAGAGATCTGCCATGGTGGGATATGTTAGCTGAAGGATATCGTTTGAAACGTTGTTTGTTGTCAGCCTCAGAGGGCACTGAGTCACACAGGGATGAAAAACCAAAAAGAATGTTTTTTTTTTTTAATTTTCTTTAACACGATATACAGCCTTATTCTGTTCTTCACGCAAATCGCGATCCGATTCACCTATCGGATCTGCATTCACGTCGCTTTGCTATTCTGCTATCCGCCGGATAAACTGCATTATTCCGAACTAATCTGACATTAACGCAAGCAGCTGTTCCTTGTGCTTAGGAAAATTTTAAAAAGTTTCAATTCAAATTATTAAAATTATTTTAGTTGTTTGAGTGGTTATTTCTTGGTTCTAACAAATGTTTATAGCAATGAATTTTTTTCTCCACTTTACATGAGAATAAGAGACTCCTCATACGGGGAAGTTCAAGGACATAAGACGATCAAAAACATTTGGTTATGGGCAAAACTGTGCTACGAAGAGTTGATGGGTGGTAATAGAGTAAATAGAACGCGTTCGTTATATTTCACAAATTTTATTTATTTTGAACCGCGGTAGAGCATGATGGGATGATTTTTTTTTTTTTTCAAGCCGATTAAGACGATTATTCTAAGTCCTTTTTTTTGTGGTTCTCTTGCATTATGGAATTGCCGGATGCAACGTAACTCCTTTCATCAACACCTAAAATTTTGAATTCTGTATCATTTAAAAATAAATATTATGCTGCACATTTGTTTGTTTTTGCTCACATTATTCGATTTATTGCACAAAGAACCGAAAAAATAAACGAATTACATAAAAATGTAAAGAAACAAACCAACAAAATCACAGATCCGCAACAATTTAGCTGCGGATTTGAATTCTATGTGATTTGTAAGTTCGCGTGAATAGTAGAATACCACCCGTGACCGCACCAATTTACCGACTTTACTGATATTCCGGCTGTCAATCCGCATTCGGTTCGAATGTTTAGCAGAATAGCAAATAGCGAAAATTTGGAAAATATTCTCTCTGATGAATAGCAGAATAGGGCTTATAGACTCTTAATTTTTGCAAAACCTTTTGTGTGAAATCACTAAAATGTATTTTTGAAAAATAAAAGTACACAATTCATTACAACGCATTTTACGTGAACAAAAGTATTAGCCCCTCAATTGCATTGATATCACTTGAAATCATTATAAATGAAAATGTTTGACTAGGAAATGCTGTTCTTAAATACAAACATTGTTAAATTTAGTTATTGAATCATTCCGCTGGAATGTTATGCCTTCCATGCACTAAAATCAACTTCAAAGACATTTTTATTGATATTTTTGTGTTTGTGAAAGGTTGTGATGTGCGTATCAAAAAATGTCCGCACAAATAAAAAAATAAATAAATAGTCGGCGTAACAGGTGGGGCCGTGAAAAATGTTTGTGGTGTTATTTCCCCGAACCGGATTCGAATCCAGGTACTCTCGCTTAACAGTCCGACGCACTAACGATTAAGTCACGGTGCCCACATGTTCGCACAAATTATCTATCAAATTAAATTAAAATCTGGTCACTGTAGAGGCTCATTTGTTTGCTGAGGTGTTTTACGAAGCGACCATTCTTCAGCTATATTTGCTGTGTTCTCCGAATCGTTGCCTTCCTCCAACACCCGTGGACCAACTCCACAATCCTACGCAATTGCTAAATAAAAGCATAAAACAAGCTTACAAATTAAGCAGCAAATTAAGCATTAATTAAGCATACGTTTTTCTACTAGGACATAGGCCCTTTGTCCACTTGCCTATTCAATTGTCAACTAAAGAGAGAAGCAAAAGTGTAAGTAACCATAAAAATGACAAATCTTACAAAAAAATGGTGATATTGTAAGCAGAAAAAGTAGTAAATAAAACATAATTAAATATTAATGCAGTCCAGGCCATCCTACTAAGCTCAATGACAGCGAAAAAAATAGATTGGGTAGAACGTTTTCGGTTCTAAAAAAAAAAACTTTTTTTTAAGATACAACTTATAGGTTTGACAAATTCAGAACCAAAATCAATTTTTTAGAGGAATAACCCTCGACTCGAGATAAGATTAAATTCAGTTGTACCTTTTGGGCGAATACATTCACCGCCTCTGGGTGTTGACAAAATTAATCACTATAGCCTTCAAGAGTAAATCCCAGGTGGCTTAATCATTTTACTACCTTCACGAAAGTGTTCCGAAAACCAAACTGTAATAATTGCCATGAAATTTTATTAGCTAACATTAAAAGCAATGCCTCAGGCACAACAAAAAACTACTCTCCAAATAAGAAAACAAAATGTCTATGAGTTTGGAATCCGTTGAGTGATTAAATTTTTGTACACCTCACGCCACAGTGCTCTGCTACCAAAAAAAAATCTATTTCACAGTTAATCGATTAAATTTCCAAATCTCAATTTTTCTTAATCAAAATTCACGTGACTTAACCAACGACGGAACCAGTTTTACTTTTCCGGATATTTTCTTGTTTTTTTTTTTGTTAATTTATGATCCCAGTATCTCGATTTCACTTTCTGACTTTTATTTAGAAAATGCACCTCGACGTTCTGGATTTAAGAAAGAAAAATAAGTCATTGTCACACAATTTTCTCACATCTATCTGCAGAAAAAAAAAAATACCTGGCGCATGTGATCATGCAATTAGCATGAGATTAATAACTACTCTGTCTCCAATACCAGTCCAAGAACTGGAAGATAAATTATCCGCAGTCTGGAATTGTGCAATGCATACAGTGTTTGTTTTTTCTTCTGTCATGACAAACAATTGAGACAAGGTCGATGGCAATTTAAACGCATTTTCGGATCAGAAAGCAAGCCTCCAGACTTTGAGGCCCTTTATTTCAGAACAGAACATCATTCATTGAAAATGCGTAGGTCCCATTCCCTCTCTCTATCTTTTGTGTGGGATGTGAATAAAGCGAGCGGCGGCACTACTTCACTTTCGAGTTCAGATCAATTTATATTCTCCAAGCTAATCCCACCTCAAACTACAAACGACGACGTATGAACTTATAAAAGACGCTTAATGCAAATGGGTAAATAAATATAAATCGAAGCAAAAACTCGTTGACTAGTTGATGCTGTTTTTGTTGTTGTTGTTATGGTGGCACGTAATCAAGGTCTATCGTCAAACTCGACTGCTAGGTGGATGGTGGTTTTTGTGGTTGAAAGTTGTTGTATCTTCATTTGCTGTGCCTGTCGTACAACTTCTTCCATACGGCTGCTATTTGCTATTTATGGCAGATTTTCATATCGAAGATCTAGAGTCATACCTGGAGTGAGTAGGGCTGGCTTCTTTTTTTTGTAATAAATTGGTAATTTTTTATTTTCACTTTGGCTCTTGTTAAACGAGCGGTTATGACTTAAGGGGGAAACGTGCTTCGTTATAATTAAACGCACTCGAGCGATGGATTTTCCAGTGTTGGGTTAGCTTGCACTGTTTGCAATGTGTGCTTACCGCTTCACATTTCAGAGTGTTGTGATTAGACTTACTCTAGCTTTATTGCCTCAAGGTGGCAAATAGTCTTGTAAACACATGTGTTTGAATAATTCATGTTGGAGTTTTTTTTTTTTTTTTTTTTGCTACTGGAGCAACAGTTGGGGAGTAGCAAATTAGCGATGTTTTGATTAACGCCGCAAGGGAATCGTTGACATTTTGTGCAGCGATTTACATGAGATTCTTTGAATGCATTTAAATTTTTAATCGATTATTAGAGACACAAATAGTTTCTGATCTCTACTGATCCTTAAGTATCGCTGCAGACATGAACAATCGTAAAGGTGTCTACGCTTTCAGTAGATTGACGAACGATTTTGTTCGCGTCAAAGAAAAAATGTTAGTGTATCGAATATTAGTGGTTAAATTATACTTCTCAAGTTTTTCAAAAGTGTGCCGGAAACTTATTACAATTTGTAGACTTTAAGATCGAATTCAAAAGCACACAGATAATGTAAAAATAAACTTATCACTTTCGTTGTCCAACTATTATTTGAACGTTGTTGTGTTTCACATTTAAAGACAAAGTCTAATCTTCATAATAAAATAAAATTGTTTTACTGGGTGTTACTTTCGAAATCACATAATGTAAGGTAATAGATTTGCATAAAAACACACATGAATCTAAAACCGTACATGTAATTTGCTTCCCGGTTTCTAACACCACCCATTGTTCAAATGAAAACCTTGATTCTACAGCAGTAGCGACCTGATAAACATCAACACAGAAACCTTTCAAATATAGAAAATGCCCTAATTCAATTCCAACCCACGCATTCAGAATCTTATCTCATTGACACAATTTCCGTCAGTTGTGGTCTTCCGGTTTCTGGTCACCATGATTAATCTACTTCTCTCTAAAATGGCGATGATAAAGTAGAAAATTTTCCCAACCTTTTTAGTGCATTTAAACTCAAACTTAAGTCACATTTACTAAGAAGAAAGACGAAACCACAAAAACAGTGACGGAAACAATAAACTTTTCCGTAGGCAGGAGTGAATATTTATTAAGCGATCAATCGCTCCCAATCAATGTGTCGGGCTTATTAAAAATCTACTATGCTTACAAAATAAATCAAAACGCCATACGTCAAAGGCATTCTAATACACACTGACAGCTGACAGTGCACTGTCTGACTGCCTGGCTGGCGAATATTGTTGCAAAGTGGTGGCGTGAACACACGGTGCTGGAAAACGTGCCTCAGTCGTACAGAACGTCGTCTTCTTTGAGAAAAAAAAATAAATAAATTGAATGGGAAGATGATACGAACTTTCGATTCGATAAATCTATTTTTCTCATGCTATTGACACAATTCCATTCAACAAAAAAAAAAAAAAAAACTGATAGACAGCCGCACGCGTGCACAATGCACAGTGCGCTCCTACTCGATGATCACGCGCCTCGTTTAGAAGCAGAATAAGAGAACAGGCAGGGTATCTAGGCTACAGCACAAGTCTATCTAATATTTCATCAAACTTATTGGGTTGAAGAGTTACGACGACGTCGACAAATTAGAACGCAGAAGAGGCGCATCTCCTCACGTTTGCCGTTTTCTTTGTCTTAATGGGCAATCAAGTGAGGAGAGCCCATCTTGGCGTCGTGGCGTGGAATTTCACTATGCAAGTGGCAGATGCGTCACGAATACCTAAGCAACCGAAAATAATCGCGCCTAGGCAGTTAGGCACACTCAGTCAGCCAACGATGGACGAACGCGGATAGACGCGCTTCGTTACAAATTGAAATGTTGAAATCGTTTCCATTCCATTCTAGTGGAAGAGTGTGTGCTTGTGAGCTTCAGTTCTTTTGTTTGTCCGTTGCCTGTTGGGCATCTCAATTTCACTTTTTCTTGAGAAATATAATTTTTCAGAGACAGATATGAGTGTGTGTATCGTATATCTGTCGGTTTTTTGCTTTTGTTTGATAGAAATTAATTGATACTCATCAAACAGTTAACAATTTTTGATGGGTGGGGTGATGTGCTTAACACGCTCATTGTTATGGCCACTCGAGCGAGTGATTTTTTTATTTTTTCCCCCTGGTGAGGGATTAATTGACGTGTTGCTTTAGTTCTGGCTACGATCGAGTGCAGACGCTTAGCTTTCTTTTCTGTTTTCATTTTTTTTTTTTTCTCGAGGTCGAGGCTGGAGGCAAAGGTGTTAGGTTTAGGAAGGTTGTTAACACTTGTCTAAAATAATGACTTACAGTCAGAGGCAAGAGAAAGTGTACACCCTTGTTTCACGTATTCAAAGACTCATAAAATAAGTTCTGGTGGATCCTGTAGTAGGACAATAAAATAAAGAATAAACTAAATAATCTGCGTAACAGCCCATACAGGACCAGAGCGAAGCTTGTAAAGAATATAGCAGAAAGAAATGGCTTTTTTTGGACACCTAGGCAAATGATTGATCATCTGCTATTATCAAGCTTTAATCTGATCGATCATTTGTGGAAATGTTTTGATAGGAAAGTCCGTAAACGGCAGATGAGAAGAAAAATATCGTTTACGTTGATTTTAA
The DNA here is from genome assembly GCA_905187475.1 of Syritta pipiens. NCBI lineage: Eukaryota > Metazoa > Arthropoda > Insecta > Diptera > Syrphidae > Syritta > Syritta pipiens. Next base: position 7,356,246 of record LR994572.1, on the reverse strand, counting down.
TGCATGAAAGGCATAAAATTCTTGTCGAATTGGTTTAAAAAGATAGTTGAATCAACGCTAAGATATTTCAAAGCTATTTTAGATACAACAATATACCAGTCTCAATCCTAGTTTTGAGTTTTTGCTCTTTTTATTAAGGTGTACACTTTTTTTTGACTCTAGAAAAGTTGACGTATTTTGGTTATTTTGCTGTAAAATTATTGTTGTTAAATCTTATTAAGTCTATTGTTATAATTTCTTTTTCTTCTTCGTTTTTACTTCGGCAGAACGTATACTGAATAATTTCTTTTTACAAGTTATAGAGAATGAATAGATCTTTCCAAAACTGAAATAAAGTTCCAAAATCGAAGCACCTGAGCCTATTTTATAAGTCTATCACTGCACGAAACATAGGTGTACACTTTCTTTTGCCTCTAACTGTATATGAAAAGAGGGAAATTAGTCTGATGCCTCCGGCAGGCGAAGAGCTAAACAATCTATCATAGATGTGATTTACCTGTTATGTACACACCAAAGAAAACGTGTCGATTCAAATGAACTTTGAACATGGTTTCTTTTACAATCCATGAAAACTTTGATGTAACAACGTTTTGTAAACAAACTACGAATCTTTTTAAATCGAATGACAAACTATCAGAAAAAGACGTCGCACAGTTGTAGACTCTGCGCATCATTTGAATCGATGATTGTTAAAACAAAATAAGTGACATTCTTATTTTTTATAAGAGCGACAAAAAACAGAAGAAAAGATCATCCAATGCTGATCTCGTCCTCAAATTTGAATGTATTTCGTGTATCAAATTATGTCGTTTTTGCTTTTAAGGCAAAGCATTATAAAAATGTGTTTAAACTGATTTCGGAAACTGTGTTACTTACATTTTTTTAACCATCATTTGTTTTAGAACGCTTGAGTTTTTGCACATTCTTCTTCTTTTTTATGCGGCGCCACAGTCCGGGCCTCGTTTAGCGACCTCCTCCATCCAGCACGATCCCGTGCCAGCTGCTTCCAGTGATGCACACCGAGTTGGTTCAGGTCCTTCTCTACCTGTGTACGCCACCTTAGACGCGGGCGTCCTCTGCTGCGTTGTTCCATAGGTTCGGAGTCGAGGATTCTTCGCATTTGTAAATATTCATATGATCAAACCCTGCTGCTCTAGTTACACTTCTGATTGGCTTGATTTGCATATCATCTTTCAAGCTAACGACTTACATTGCTTTGATATTAACCCCTACAAAAAAAAAGTAAACTGTTCTCACTAGAACTTGTAGCTCATTGCCGTATCTAGAAGCTGTGTAGGCCGCGGACGTTAAAACTGACATGTCCTTAGCACACCGAACTCCACGTTCTTTTCGACTTCTTGTGTCTATCTCAATGTCAGTCATATTTCCTTCTCTTTATGTTTGCATTTGATGCATGACTGCATGCATAACATTACCCCAGTGTTAATTACATAATCAAGTAGCAAATCGAAAAAAAATAATCAAAAGCAAACACCGCACGCTCAAGTAGGCGCACGACGGTCGTAGAAACCCACATGTTTTTTTTGCAAAAATACATTTTTTTTTTTTGTTGTATCACTATTTCGAAGATTTCTAATTAAAACAAAAAGACTGAAAATCAGAAAGAGAAACATTATCCCAAGGGTGGGTTTCATGACATGACAATTGGCGCCACTCGCTAAATTGAAGGTTCACCTCGGTTGTCTTAACCGCCTTCCGTTTAAATTGGAGGTTAGACCTGCCGCTGCAGCCTAATCAAAGCTTCAATAACACGCATGCACCCAAGAAACTGCTTATGACAAATGGGCTTACAATTTAATTAACATAATAATTACATTGATTTAAAAGAACAGCTACAGTAATTCATTTTGTTCACTGAACAGAAAGATACCCGACATCTTAGAAAACTAGCAGCTGTACAAAGACGTGGGCAGGACGTCGTCTCTCTCGTCGTTAGCCATGCTGTGACACATAGCACCGTGTGCGTGGTCTTGAGAGACCTCTCCAGGCTACTTAACGTAAGATACTTTGGGCGAATCAGAGATACATCTATGGGTTACCAAATTTGTCAACGTCTCACTTCTCGTACGTGTGGAAAAAAAAAAAAAGAAAAGATTATCGTTTGTGATTACAAGCAACTCAGACTCGCGTAGCATGGGCGGAATTGGGTGTTTTAGCAAGGACGGACGTTTACATCTACACTAGATTGGTATTTGCTTGCGGTTGTAATTAATTTGTATTTTTGCTTAGGTGGTGTGGATTTATTGGGACATTCTACAGCAATCGGTGTTTGGGAACTTGGGGCATATTCGAGGAGCACCCACGGGGTGCTTGAATGCGGAATGGTTATGTAACAAGTCTGGCTTAGCTTATTTTCGATTTGCTAAAGAATTGAATGAACTAAGAGGTGAAAAATGTGCTACTCATATCGCTGGTGTCGAACCAAATAAAGGCGAAAGCAATAAAATTGCACTGAAGGAGGAAACAGATCTTAAGGTTTGCCATAATTCCATGCGTTGGCTGAGAAAATCATTTATGATCTTTTTTTTTTTTTTCTATATCTCAGCTGTAGTTCACTTTTTAATTGACATTTTTGACTTTTATTGTCGTTTTAATAGAACTTTATTTATCGGCAATGAGCTAGAGCGAGAGACAGTCTTAATTACCATAAATAAACCTTTTTACTTAATTTATACAGACTCGTTATAGTCTACTTCTAACTGGTAATTCCATTTTTCCCGCTCCTGTTTTGCTGTGTTGTTGAATAATTCCATTCATGAGATTGTGCGCCACAAACGACACGATAGGTTACAACGAAGAAGACCAATGAAAGTGCATGCCATTTTTGTGGTCTCTGAAGCTAAATAAAAAGAAATGCAACCGCTATCCAAGTCCAACTTTGAATTTCTTTGAATACCACAGCAACTTCTGATTGTAAAAACAGGATTTATTTTTATCTTCTTGTTTGGAAGTCTAAAGCACATAAGCGTAGTACATCAATGTGATCAAATGAACATAAAATCGAAACAAGTCTCAACTCTGTAAAAGAAAATCAATCAATAGCTAAGGAGCGGAACGATCTCTTTTTTTTATTTATTATTATTAAACATTTTTACTGATTTTCTATAATATTACTGTACTTTAGGTGCAAAACAAAAATCAACATCGCAAACTACTTATATTAGATTGTCAAATATCTCCCTTCCGCCTTTTTGTCTTTTGAACTATCCGGCTATGTACAAAGCGCTACAGAGCTCGTATCTGGCAATACTATACATCATTTGAAAGGTCTTGACATAACCTACAAAACGACGCTATGCATGATTAGTTTGGATACGAGCTCTGTAGCTCTTTGTACATAGCCGGAAAATTCAAAAGACAAAAAGGCGGAAGGGAGATATTTGACAACCTAATATTTTTTTTAACTAGCAATAGCTCATCGCCTCGGACGCTATCGCCTCTGCTCAAATCGTAACTTCATTTTATTTCATTTATTCATTCACTTAAGACTAAATTTACAATATTCATTTTAAAAGCATTATTTGGAAGAAGACAGTAATTCTGTAACAAGATTTAATACAATACAAAATCACTCTTTTATTTTGAACCAGTAAAGACTGCACCAGTATAAGACTTATCCGCCCTAAATATTCAAGATTCAACAAAATTCGTGCGAGAATTTATTAGTTCAGAGAATGCTTAACAGATTTGTACACGTCGCAATCACACTTGTTCATCTTAGACCCCCCCATATCCTTCAACGTGTGTGGTCAAACCTTAAAAATGGATCTAGTGTTATTTGAAAAGAACAACGCCTTCGTTGAATTGTAAAATGATATAAAGTACTCTAAGCACGTCGATCATTGAATCAGATTTCATTTACACGAATGGTTAAAGAGAACATTATCAGATAAACGTGACATTTTTCCAGCTGTCAATTTCATAGAGCCCAGAAATTGCACACTCGCAAGTATACAAAAAAAAAAAAAAAAACTAGATCAAATCAAGGTTACGCATGCGAAGTTATTCTCAAGAAGTCACATGTGTCGTCGAGCTCATGAAAATTCAAACTACTCCCGACACATTACATGCCTAATGTGCGACTAATTTCCCCGGCTTACAAATGCAAAAGTTTATTACCTGTCAATCCAGAGCTAATCTCTCCAAATAAGACCGCAAATTCTGAACTGCACGTGGGTGGTTTTATTAAGTCTATGGTGTTGTTAAAGTTGGTAGAGGTCACAACATGTTGGGAAACTGTCGGTAATTTTTGTTCTTTTTTTTTTCTGTCGTGAAAAAGACACAAGACACAATAAATCATTTAACAGATTCGCAGGTCCAATTAGTGCTTAGGTGTTAATTAATCATAACCTCACTCTGGAATGGAATGAAAGTGAAATTCAAGAAAAAAATCATTTGCATATTGCCGTCGATGTTATTAGAAGAAAGATAGATATTTGACTGTGATTTGCTAAACAAAAATTAATTTTCTAATGAATTAGGTTCTCCATTTTGTTTGCATATTAATGGCGGCGCTAGCGACTGAGACTAAAATATTTTTTTTATTGCAGTGGATAATATGCAAATTAGAAGTGTCAAAGTCAAGCAGATGACTAAAGTTGAAAGAGCATCCTTTTATGGACAGATTGTATTTGACTTTTGCCGTATTTGTTATTTGTTATGATGGCGTATTGTGGTTGCTTTATATGCAACTTTTTTGTCGTTATGTAAATTGTTGAAGGTCGCTTCGGGTAGAATACTTCCGTCACATCGTTCTTGGTGGAGTGGCTAATGCGGTGGCAGCTGGATAACTTGGAGTAGCTGCGACTAATTGTAGCCTTGTAATAGAAATAGCTATTTGAAAACTCAAAAACTCAGATGAAGTGAGTTCGCTAAATTCTACGGAATGTGGGAAAACTGTGAGTCAGGACTTGACTTTTCTTTCGTGGTTTTAAAAAATTAACAAAAAGGGCATGAATTAGAAAGTTGCTAAAAACAGTCCAGACCAATTAAAATTCCACATCTAAAGTTTCGCTTAGTGGAGAAGCTCCTAGAAGGCTTTATATCATGCCAATAAAATTGACTGGTCCATCATGATCAAGCTTAGCATGAATTGTCCTACAAGATTGTGCACAAAGAAGTATTACATTTAATTTTGTTTTGGATGTTTTAGAGAGAAATAGATTGAGTTAAATTGGATTTCAGTGAGTGTATTGTTCAATCAAACTTACTTAAACATCAACCAACAACAACCCTTGCAACTGCTACACTTAAGTTTAACAACCTGTCAAGGAAACAGTGATTGCAAGATTGGATTACACCGCAGAAAAAGTAAACCCTCAACCACTACCGCCTCCCTTACTTTCATTTGTCTACTGTAGGTTTCCCTTTTCATCTCCGCTAGTGAATATAATTAAAATTAATTAAAACAGTTTCACGCTTAACTCGCCCCAGTAGGCACATTCGTAGCCGCACAATGATATAACAATCATTTCGTTTGACGTTTCTGACAACACACATAACTTCCTTTGCGGATCTTTCTCACGACGTGTCATTGCGGTATATCATTCCACTTAATCTGTCTAATCTTATTGACAGAAGACAACTGGTATAGGACAAATATAGCCAATTGCAGCAATCATGCTTGTTACACACACACGTATACGTAAAATTGAGACACGCATACGGTTTGATTAATTCACTGCGAGGAATCTTGTCAGATTTTGAGTAGGGGTCTGTCCAGCAGCACACCAAACACCGTCAAATCAGCCGCCAACCTACCACAAAAAAAAAATCGTTTTTTTTTTTTTTTCAACACCTAAACACACAGATCGTGCGAGCGCACTTAGTCAGTCACTTTCAATGCTCAGACGATATTTTTTTTTGAACATAAAAATAAAATAAATTTAGTATTCTCAAAGTCAACAAAACATTTCAATAGACAGTTGTCGTTTCTGGATTTTCTGTTGTCTCTTCCTCTGGTCATCGTGTGTTGTGTCGTTGGTTGGCGCTTTCTTGTGTGTGTTTAGTTTAGTGACAACCTGTTGTGTGATTATTTAGCCGGCTTAAAAGCCCAGCTGTATATAATGTATGTATATGACTGGCTGTCTGTGGCCCGTTATGGTAAAGATCTCTTGACTGGAATTCAAATTCGGGGGAAGAGCATTGGATTGTCACTTAATTGACAGCTTAAGTTTGAATTTTAGTTGGTTATTTTTCACTGAGTTTGACGTATGTGACAGAAGTGTGTACGTATTTGGAGTAATTTTTGTTACCCGTTTTGACATTTATGGGGTTTTGATGATTTTTTCGGGGAGAGGTGCTCAAGTTGATTAATAGATGATAGGCGCTTCCGAAATATTTATGAAGGACGAATTAGTTGAACGAAAATAGCGTTTTAAGTGGGAGTTGTGGGAATGTAACTGGGAAGAGGCGCATGTGTGACATTTGGACACGAAAGGGAGTTGAAAACGAGAGCTAACAAAGATGAATCACAACATCTTTGGCTTTTATTTTTACACTTTGAATTATGCAAATGAAACAGAATTCAAGAAGTTCGTTTCTTGATGGTGTTACTGGCACGCAGGCACAGAGTTCGCGGACAAATAAATAGCCGAGGGAAACGGTTGCCTGTGAGACGGGTTTGGGGGTTTGGGTTGTTTTTTTTTTTTTTTTACTGAAAAGCAGGAAAGTCGAACGGTATAGTGTTGAAACGTTTTTCTTGGCTTCTTTTACTCGAATAAAGTTTATTTTTTGCCATAATTGAACGTATTTTTTTTATTGTCAACGTCCTGACAGTGGTTGGTGATCTTTATTGTCTCCAACTATTTTTTTTAGTATGAAAATTCAGTTTTATTCAGAACATTCATGGTTTAGTGTCGTCTGAACTTTAGCTTATGAAAGGTGGGCCATCTAGGGGTTTCTTTTTAAATCATAGGTTGTTTTGATACTGCCAGCTGGTTTTTTTTTTTTTTTTGTAATTGGCGCTTGTTAAAGGGTTTAGGGCTACCCTTAAGTACTCAGTTTAAGACATAGCATGACTGACAGCTGTTTCCCGGGTGAGATTGGCCGAAAGGCAGTATCATACCTCCGTGGAACGAAATGATAAGTTCATTCTGATTAGATGTTCAGTTTTAAGCTTAAGTTATATTGAAATATTGAAAACCTGTTTTCAAAGTGCTGTGTAGGCGAAACAGCACATTTTTTAAAAATTTTGTTTTTAACACCTTGACGATGTTAATTGGTTGCCTCAAAACTGCGATTTTCACCAATTTAGACTTTTTTTTGTGGGAAACCGTGAAGGACCGATGTTATGCCAACGATCTTAGATGAATCAAGCACATAAGCCCAATTTCATGCAAACAATCCGGGAGGTGCAACTCGAAACCATTAACAAAGTCTTGGAGCATCACAATACGCTACTGCGAAACCTGCCGTACTTTATTCTATTCCATAATTAATGGGAATGTTTGTCTTTACTTATAAAGCCAGAATGCATAAAAAAACATCTAATTTTGTCAATTTAATTGTATTTAAAAAAAAAAAAACTTGTATTCGGCCCACCTAGAGGGTGTGTGGATTGAACTGAACTGAATCTTCTGAAGCTTTTTTTACGACTGACCGCATAAAAGGTCAGTTTTACATTCTTAAATAACCTGACAAGATTTCTTTGACATTTTTACTTCAATTAAGCGGTTTAGTTGACGTCTAATTATCTGATCTAATCAATTTGACAAGACAGTGTCATTATGTCAACGCTGCTTTAAAGCAACTTCTACGTTGAAAGATATAGCGTCATGCAGTGCACAGCCAATAAAGTAGAACTGTCAAATGCATGCCACATACATTTACACCACCAACAAGATCTTATTTCATGCTCGATGAATCTTAAACGTCTCAGCCAGCCTAACACCCTTGAGCCTTCCACATCAAAGCATTCTAACACACACAGCATCCGTGCTGTTGAAGATTTGTTCATTCGTTAAATGACATATTACACTTGGCATGCAAAACTAATTTCATTCATCAATAATCTATTTATGAGCAGCGCACATTTTGCAATCGACTCATGTTTTTGCTGCGAATTGCAAAATAAAAATCTGTTTTCTTGTTTCTCTTTCTCGTTTGCGCCCTCCTCAGTAATCGTTATGTTATCAGAATGTCAACTGATAACATGCAACATCATAGCACTCATAAATAATTCCCTACAAGCTGCAACAGTGTCTAGGTACTGTTGCATTTCGAAAGTAATCATATGCTCGCGGTCCGTCCGGTTTATGGCTAGATCGGGAAACAAAACATTCGGTGAAAATATTCTCAATTAAATTCAATTAGAAGATCGTTGTGTTTTTAAAATACCCACTTGTTTGTTGCAGAGCCCCTTTAATAATAATAATTAGTATCCTCTCTGCGAGTGTTGAGTGTATTTTTTTATTTCTGTTTTTGTTCCTGTGGATATTTTGAACAAACTAAACCCCCGAATCGAGGGAAAAATATTCATTGTATTGTCAGTGTGCAGGTGCTCTATAAGGCACTTACAGCGGCGCGGCAAGTGAACTTAGTGTTGTCTCATTATTGCTCACTCTCAAATAAATTAACATACAAATATTAATTTTCTGTTCTTCCTCTCAGCGTTTAGATCAAACGAAAATTATGAGATTGCCGCGCGTGTAATATGTTTAGTGCCTTCGATACTGCCCACAACAATTACTTGCTGCATTTTATTCTGTTGTTGGTTTAGCTTGATATCTGCAAGATGTGCTGGGAGCATACAATTCTTCTCGGGCGACATTTAAGTGATATTATTCATTTGAAGACATGCGCAACGAATTACTTGTACGTGTTTGTTACGAAAACTCAAAACCTTTGTTTAATAATAATAAATTGCTCCCTCTTAATTTGCAAGTCTATTATGTTCACTAATTTTCTGCTCTAAAAAACGAAAATCTACGTTCCAGTTGAAGAAACAGATTTTTTCTGTTGCAATGCAATGTACACGCATTAATTGTTTATTTGCCACAAGTGTATGCAAGTGTTTAATAACCACAAATGCGTAAATTACTCTCGAAAATGGCGATGTTGTGTGTATAATTAGCCTCTCACGGATAACTTATCACCACGAATCTGGAACAAAACCATAACTCAGTTTGCGTCTTTACTACATTTTTGTTTGTTTTGTGAGATTTTATTTAAATTCGATTTTAATCCAAAATTCTCAAGACGCGAAACAAGCTGCAGACGTTTGCCAAAAAAAAATCTTTTTTTTTTTGCAAATTAGCGTCTAGTCTGTTGCACGGGAAATTTAGTTGAATAAATTTTCTTTTTCTTCCTCACTTTTGGCAGCTTTAATGGGTAACAATTGTCAGTTCAAAAAGACGACGATTTTAAATTTGTTTTCTTTAAAAATAAACAAGAAAATGTTTATATTTTTTATAAACTTTGCGTGTGGCGACGAAACGAAACATTAAAAGAGCAATCAGTTATGGAGTGACTGCGAAATTTGACAAAAAAGAGAGGAAAACCATTTTTTCTATTCGTCACGTGCATGTCATGCATATACAGCTGCGGTCAAAAAAAAATAGAAGTGAGAAAGGAAAAACCAAACAGCTATAAATATCATCCATTTTCAAATGTTGATAATTCTTATTTTATATTAAAAATCCAATCCAATCATTAAGAAGGAAATTATGCTAGCTGCAGACAAGTATTTTTTTAAAAAATGACACTGCTATTTTTTTTAACGCAGCTGTATATGTGATGTCATAAGTATCGAGAAATCCTATTGAATATTCAAATTATGTTTTGAATAAACAATAAAATCATTAGAAATATTACTAGACAACATCACAGATCATACTTTGAACTTTAATCGTCAAGTGGAATTCGAAATCTATCCAACGCACAATATTTGCATTTGTCACAACAAAATTCATATCAGACAAAAAGTCAATACACAAAACAATCAAATAACAAACGAATAGAAGTTTTCCTAATGCTTTGAAAGTCATTTCAAGTTTATAGGAAAAGTGAAAATAAAATCACTTAAGGCTATTCACACTCTAACCCCCCTCCCCACTCGAAAAACAAAAACAAAAGTATATTATAGAAATCTGTAATAATTTGTTTTGAAGTTTTTTTGTTTTTATTTCATATTTAAAATAAAGCTATAATTTATGCTCTCATCTTACGTCTCTCCATTACCGAATATAATTGATTTATTTCGGGGTTTTTTCAATGCAATCAGCTACAAAAGCTACCAAGAATATCTTATGCAAAATCTCTTGGATGAATTGGTTCTAAAAAGGTCGTCTGTATTTGTTTTTTAACTATGTGTCACTGTTTAAGTTCTACCAATTAATTTATATATTTGTTATTTTTATATCTTATAGTTATGATCGTTCCTCAAGACGCCGTAAAGAACGCTCAAAACGTTCCCACCGTAAGTCACCGACATCTGGTAGACGTGCACATAAGTATCGCTATAGGGATGATGCCTCTCATAGTAGCTCACGTCGTCGTCATAGGGATCGTGCAAAGGAAAGGGATAATAGGACATCACCAACTAAGGTAAAACCATTTCATTTTATATACAGGAAAAATATATCTTATTATCTAATTTCTAACAAACCAAAAAAAAAAAAAAAAAGATTTTCTTATAAATTTAATACAAACAACAAGAAGTATATAAAAAATGTTTGAGAACAAAAAACAGTTAGGTAAAAACATTTAGTTCATCTATGTGTAGTGTTTATGTTTTGTTTTTTTACTTGTTTTCGTTTCACGTATTTTTTTCAGAAATCACTTGCAAGTAGAATTAAAAAAAAACTATTTGTTTATAGATGAATTTCATTTCATAGATCTTTTTAGGTATTCATTTTTATTTTATTACTTTATGAGATTTTGATAGGATATGTGGATTGCATTTAAAGGTTTATAGTTATATAAAAGAAAGTTCAAGATTTTACCAAGTTAAGATACAAAATTGGATCTAATTTAAAGATCAATAACAATTAAATTTAATTTGTCGTAAAGGTTTGCTGTGTTTGCTAATGTTTAACGAGTTTTTCAAACGGGATGCTGAATTTTTAAAACTGTTGTTAAGAAAACGTTGTATTCTCATTCCAAATTGATGCTTTAATTATTTATATGCCGCGATAGGATCGTGTAAAATGTCATACTTTTTTGTAAGTACTCGAAAGCTCTAATTATTATTTAGAAAGCTTATGAACCAGTGAAAAATACCGTCAAAACCATCTTACCTAAGTGTAGTTGCTGTTGGTGGAGCTGTTGGAGAAGGAAAAACACCTGCGTTGACAAAAATCAGTTTAGCCGAACATTTCTCTGAGACAAAACATGCATTTACATAACCAAGAAAAAAAAATTCTCTCAATTAAGCTTTACACTCTCAATTTGTACACCTGAAATTCATTATCTCCCAAAACTAGACCATAACCTTTAACCTTCCGACAACAACTATACGTAACAAAACTAAAGTGAACAAGATATTTTTTGTCGCATCGCACTTGTGCCAATACTCATGTGATTATTTTTATTCATTCGATTTCTTCCGTTGAAATAAAAACAAAACGTTACTAATCGCCAACCAGTCTGAAGGACTGTTCGTAACGCATCTTAAAATCAAATTAAAAAAAAAAATCATTTCTTTTGCGAAACAAGAAAATAAATTTCCAGTGATTTAGTGGTAACAAAAACAAAAAATTATGGTGGCAACAATTATTTTTAAGGACAATCTAGATGATTTGGTTGGCGAGATGTTATTTAAAATTTATGTTGGAGACTTTGTTGACGAACAAATTTTTCGTGATGATAGTGATGATTATCTCGTGAGTTTTGTTTTTATCACAATTTATTTTGCATTGAAAAGAAAATGTTAACTAAGTCTTATTGTTCTTTAATGTGATTCGAGTTGTGATTGTGTTTGTATTTTTTGTTGGCCTTGTACCATAAGTACGAACGAATTGAGAAAAAGAAAATTTAGAGCTTTTAGTGCGAATGGTGAAGTGTTGACACATGAAGAGTTTATCAACCAAACGCATGTTGAATTTAAATACTTGAATGATTTTTTGGTGTTGATTGCGATTTTATTTTTATTTGTTTATTTAATTGGCAAAAAAGCTGTAGTTTTCTTGTAGGATTTTCACATAAAATTATCATTCGGATGTTGTTTTGGGTTTGTCTTTGAATAATTTCTAAACACTTAATGCATCTACACGTGTTAATGCTCGAAAGGGTATCGAAGCTGTCCGTTTTATGAAATTGTTACCGGCAACTAAGCAATTCCGGATTGTCCCACTCATAATTCTTCCTTTAGATTATACAATACAGTGGATACTGCTTAATTAAGACATATTTGGTCGAATTTTTTGTCCCATTTAAATAGCTGTCCCACAAAAACGATATCGCAACAAACCAGAATCCACTGTATGGGAAAAATAAACAAACATTTCACTTAATAATTTTGATAATGTAAAAAGATTTCTTCTAATGTTTTAAAAATTTATCCATGGTCGAATTTTTATATTTTAGCGGCATAGAACTTTAAAGAAATTTTTATATTTTAGAGGCATAGAACTTTGAAGTGGAATAAAACAAAGATGACTCTTTTAATTGACCTGAGATTTACTTCATTCAAAAGATAATCTTCTGGCATTATAATTTAAATATGATTTTTGGCATATGACCGCTACGACTGGCTCGGGCGTAGTCTAATCTGACATCCAGTTTTCGAGGACTTTTTCCAAGATTTGTGATCGTCGGCAATAACGCGGCGAATGTTGTCGTCCAAGTGGTCAATCGTTTCGGGCTTATCGGCGTAGACTAGCGATTTAATATATTCTCACAGGAAATAGTCAAGCGGCGTTAAATCGCACGATCTTGAAGGCCAATTCACGGGTTTATTTAACGTTGTTGCGACATGTTGCTATTTGACTATAAATCCTAAGAGATCTGTAGTTCTCTAGGGATCCTAACAGATAAAAATATAAAAAAAAAAATATGTGACAAATATTTTGCGCAACAGATTGTGTACAGAACCTAATTTCCACATGAGTTGATCTATGTTGATATTCCTTGTTTCCACAGATGTTATTGACTGCAAATTGCAACCTGTCAATACTTTTGGATACTGGCCACTAGTGCTTGGTCAGCGACATGTGAACATTTGAATAAAAAAACTTATTCCACATACGCCATGCATACCCGCTGATCCTCTTGCCGCCTAAAAGTATACCCCACTTGACAGAGTTCTACTCCCATTCATATTTCATTCGTTCTAATTTCGTGGTCTTTTCCGCTTACTGCAACGATCCAACAACAATTACTCACTCATAAACTCATTTTTGATGATGAAGCCAATGAATCACACTTTTATTTTTATCAACACTTGCTGCCACTTCCCTTAAAATCAAAGTCAAATTTGTGTGTGTTTGGCGTCGAAATAAGTTCACCAGCTGTTTTTATGGTATAGGAACACTAGGCCCACGATCGTCTATCCCCTTTAAGAGAATCAAAAGAGAAAAATAAATCTCTTAAACTCAAAACAAAACTATTTTGAGTTTAAACGAACCAAACAACTCAAAAGATAAAGGGATTTTCTTGAGAAATATAGTGATCTTCCTCATCTTGCCATATGCGCATGACCTCAACCACTAAATTGTGCGCTTATGCAAAACTTCCTCTCTCTCTCGTCAAAAACAACCGTCACATAAACAACAGAAGACTGTTTTTTACCTAGTCAAATGAAAAACTTAGCAACATTTCCCTCCCAAATAAAACATCAACGTCATGATTGTTGCGGCGCTCGTCTCTTCATCAACATCCTTCCTTTCTTCACTTCAACAACACCTATCTATCTGTTCTCGTATCTTTACATCCAAAGTGAAAAATAAAAAAAACAGAAAGGAAATATATCTCTCGCGGTATCTGTGGTGTTTTATGTTTTTTTCTTTTTTTTTTTGCCTTGCAAACTTCTGTGATGTGAGTTGTGTTGTGTGTGGGTCTGTCTCACTGTCTATCTATCCTCCGCGCCTTGTCGGAGAACTTACCCGCCGCAGAAGATCTTCATTTGTCGGTTGTGCGCGGTGAACAAAAATCCGTTCCCAAAAATCCACCTTCAAAACAGTCTTTTTTTTTTTCGTTTTTTCTTCATTTGTTTTTTTCAAATTTTTCAAAATCTTTTGTTCGAATAATTCATATTCCCGTCAAGAGAGAAAATTGTAAAAATAATTGTATAAATTAGTTTTTTGTTAATTTTAGTTTTTTTTTTTTTTGAAAAAATAATGTGTGTAGTGAGAGAGAAAAAAGTTTGTGAATTTAGTGACGAAAGGAAGAAAAAAGTTAGTGAATTCAGTGACGAAAAGAGGAAAGAAATTATTTATATAAAATCATAAGTGCATTTATGCAAAATAAAAAAAAAATGAAAGAAGAAAAAAGTAGGGAAACTGAAAATGTTTATTTCCCTCGATGCGGATCAGTGAATCTTTGACGCCATTGAGTCAATGTGTGTTTGATTTTTTTTTTTTTTTTGTCTTTCTCCTCACTTCTATCTATTTTAATCTGTGATATAACATTGAAAATATAAATTGCAAAAAAAAGAAAATTCGAAGTACAAGAAAATATATTTTCCATGCTTTTTTTTTTTTTGTGGTCTGACTGTGAGTGGTGAAAAAAATGTTTGTTAGTCGGAAAATTGGATTATATATATGTAACGGTACAGACGGAAGAGGAGAAATACGTAGAGAAATAAAGGAAAGCGCCCCTCGAGCAGTGAGACACACGTTTTGCGCCTACTTACTTGGCTGCTGAATTTTTATCATGTGTGTATGGATTTTAGTTGAAGAGAGAAGCGCATGAAAATGCGGAGCGTGTGATGTAAAATAATGGAAAAGAAAAAAAAAGGCGTTATTTTTAGAATAAACGTTTCTATTTTGAGTTGAATTTTCCTCCAACTTTTTTTTTTTTATTCAACCACAAAACAAAACAACAACAAGACCAAGCAAAATGCGGCAATATAAACAGTGTTCTAGATTTATTCAGTGTTGCAGTGCAATCAAACTTTATGGACTCTGTTTCCGATTTTAATTGAAATTATTATTATTTTTCTCTTCTTCTCTGAATCTTGTTGAAGCTTAAAGCATTTATCCTTTCTAACAAAAATTCCTAAATGAAATTTCTCCTTCGCCGATGATGAAGTACAAAATCTCTCAGGTAGTAGAAAAGAAACTAAACAAAAAAAAAACTCAGGGAATCGATCGAATCTAGATTAATTGGTCAAATAGAAAAGAAACCATAATAAAAACTATTTTTAAATATTAATTGAAGGAAAAGAACTTAACCGAATGTATTGAGATGTAGATAGCAGCAAACACAAGCATAAAGATCAAGGTTGTTTCGTTTCGTAATTGAGTAGGAGCTCTCAGAATATTTAAATCCAATTTCAAGAGTGTTGTACATTAATACAGTGGCAGATCAATTTCGTTGTAACACTCAATATAGTGGCTAATTAATTTTAGATGTTTTGGGATTTTATTCTTCCTTTTAAATGAACTGGTCAAAGATCGATGAGGTGCCATTTCGGACGATGTAATGATTTGTTACTTGATGTAATTACAGGGTATAAATGTAGTTGATGCATTCCTTTTTAAGCCTTGCATGACGAAATATTGTTTTTTTTTTAGGTGACTAGATATCTGAACTTTTAAAAAAAAACTGCTTAATTCATTATAACATTAATTTTTTAGTTTTTTTGTCTTCATAAAATCTTTCTTGCACACATTAAAGTCCAGTCTTCCTCTCAAGACTTTGTATGGTGTAGCCGAAGGCCGTCTACCAGTGTGACATTTAAATTTAATTCATAAACTTTCAAAACAAACAGTTATTGCGAAAGTTTTTTTAGTATTGTTAATGATAGAAATAAAAATCATCAATTGGCATATCAATTAATTCCAGTCTTTGCCAAAACAATGCATGGTTACCTAACCTCTGCAGCAACAGTTGCTGATTATTGTTTAGAAGTCTTGAATTAGCGAAGGTCTCGACAAAGGATTCTCTAATTTAGGTCCTAATTTCTGAAACAACTAATAGCAAGGAATAACAGTCCAGTCCAGTCTTTGCCAAAACAATGTATGGCTACCTAACCTTTTCTCAGGCAGTTGCTGATAATTACTTAAAAGCCTTAAAATAATGAAGGCCTCTGCAAAGATTGACTTATTTAATTCTGATTTCTGGCAGAAGCAATGGTAGTTGTTCATAGAATTTATGACAATCACGTTCATCTTTTGTTGCAGTCCTGGTCAATTTTTTTTTTTCAGACTCTTTCTGTTCTGATTAAATGGTTGTAATATTTAACTGCAACTTTCTACAAAATTGGAAAACAAAATATAGAGTCTTGTCTAACTAACAAAATGTGTCTTTAACAGACAAAGAACCTACGAAATCCCTCAAAAAAAAAACACGTGTTAAGGTTGAATTCTCTAGACACTAAAACAAGTGCAGAAATTCAATGAAAAGTGTGAAATATGTAACCGATTATACCCTTGTAACTTGTTTTTCAAAATGATTGTTGTCACAACAAAACTTTAGGAAATTGCGACTAAAATCATTCTTAAATCAAGCACCCATAGAGATATCAGCATAAAAGAAAGAAAGAAAAAAAAGGTCAAAGAAATTAGCCAACATGGTGCCATTTCAGAGATATTACTTGGCTTCATTCCAAAAATACTTTTGAGGAGGCGAACCAATGAAAAATAGAAAATGTAACATCTCCCTCTCTCGTTTTTTTTTATAAACTTCCTTCGTTCTAACAAAAAAATTTAGTTATTGGCGTTTCCTAAGATCCTCAAGGTCGGAATCCCCTTCAACTAATTAAAATTCCCCCACGAATTGATATCCTGTTTAAATTAAATTTGTCATCAGTGTATCTTTACTATTCTATTTATCGAGATGTTCTCGGTTGAAGTTCTTTTCTTGTTGCCTCTATTTCCCAGTTTCTTTTTTACCGTGCACATTTTTTTTTTTATAGATGATAAAAGGAACTGCGCGAATGAGTGCCAAGCAAGCGGTTGAAATGTCCGAAAGTTTATTCATAGAAAGAAATTTTGTACTTCATTGAGTTGTGGTTTTTAAACTACGTGCTTAGAAATACCCGAAGGGAATTCGAAATCAATTCTCAATGCCTTAGAAGAGCAAAAACGAATTTCCGTCGTGCATTTAAAGCATTAAATTTCAATTAATGCATTTATTTTTTTTTTTTTTTTCGTAATTTATCTCGCAAGTAACTTTAAAGAAAAATTTCAAAATTATGCACATACTGCAGCTCTAACAAAAAGTTTAACCATACAAATCTCACAAATAAACAAAACTACGGTAATCAAATCAAAATGGACATTGAAACTAGCGAATTAATTGCACTTAGTTGCGCTTCATCGAATAGCCTTAGTAGCATGAACTCCTCAGAAATAACAGCAGATACAACCAACAATGAGAAAATGGCCGCATGTAGTCCAATTAGCAAATCAACCGAAACTATTGCTGCAACCAATAACTTTACGGATCACGGCTACTGTAGCAGCACAAGTGACGATGTGTCTGCACCGCGCAATGCCCTATTCTCGTGTTCAACGCCAGTGTGCTTAGAGTTAACAACTCTACCGCAAATTATCCCAGTTGACTACCAGTCACAGGGTCAAGATTCGTCGACATCGACATCATCGATGTCGTCGGCTTCATCATCGATGACAGCAGACGGCACAACCACCGCCAACAATCATCTGTTAATAACGACGACCACAACCACCACGGAAAATGTCAATCCAGATCCAGATGGAAAAGGCGGCCAAGAGCTCCTAACCACGACCACAAAGACGACGACAACAACAACGGCGATACCACTTTCGGTGCCGGACCTGGCCAAAATCGATCTAACCTCTCCGAATGGCATCATATTCAAGAGCGGTGACATTCAGGTAACAATGAAGGAGCTAGACGAAATGGTTGAAAACGCCGTCGCTGAGTCCCTTGCGGCTGTTGAAAAAGAGAACGATCCACCGAAAGCCGGTCATCGTGTGAAGACCCCTCCTCCGGTAGGGGTGAGCATGGGTGTTACGCTCAAGCGAGTCACACCCCCAAAGACGCAGATCACAGTGAAAAATGGTCCCATGCTGGGCGTCGTGCTGCGTAAAGTTGAAAAGAAAGTCGAGCCACAGAAAAGTATCCTGGACGACGATAAACCACTGTATCACCTCTCGATCGTACGTACCGGTGGTGAAAGTAGAACAAAACCGAAACCCAAGCCAAAACTACCAAAGCCCGTGCCTTTGCAGAAGGTGGCAACAATCGGTGCAATTCCAACAACCACTTCCGCCATTGGCACTCCTGCAGCAGGTTCCGCTTCTAAGCCCCCAGTTGGCATAGCACCTGCACGACCAGGCACGACGACTGTTGTAAAACCTGTTGTACCACCCGGTGGTAGTGTCCTGCAAAAAACAAAATCTGCAACACACATTCGACGACCAGGCGTTCCAATCACAATCGAAAAGATCGAAGGCGATAAGATTATAATTATTAAAAAGATACAAATACCGAAGAATAGTAAAGTGCCTGAGCACTTCCTCAAGGTTGGTTGTGTCTGTCTGTAGTATCTGTAGCGATTTTTTTTTGTTTATGTCTCTCGTTTGGTTTAGAGTTCAGTTGAGTTATGATTTTGATGATGCATTGTCGTTTTTATTGCATTTTGAAATTAGAGAAAAAAAACTAAAATTTTTTCCTGTCTTCATTTGAGTTACATGTTGGAGTGGGTCAGAGGATGGTGTTTTTGTTGTCATCATAACTTTCAAATGTTCGTCTGGTTTTTGTTTTATAGTCTCAAATTTGTCTGGGTTTACCCAACCCCGGGTGGTAGTCATTAAAAACGGGTATTCAAAAACTATTTGGACATCGTAGATTAGGAAAAGAAATATTTCAAAACGCACATAGAAATGTTTTACTATGAAACGTTCGTGTTTTGATTGTCGTTAATGCGTCACAGAAAATAAAACGTAGGCAAATTTAAAGTTCAGTCATCTCAACGACGTGTGTCTTTTTTTAAAATCTATTTTTTTAGTTTTATATTCTGTGATGTGTGTGACACGGGCTAGCAATTTGGCAAAGTTGGATAGAAAAATTGTCTTCTTAATAAATAGCAATACAAAGCGACGCGTGTTTTTTAAGACTTTATATTGGGAAGTTTTTTTTTTTTTTTTTGTTTAAATGCTGCGAAGTAGAACGGCACACTTTGGTTCAAATACGTATTTGTTTTATATGGACAGAAAAAAACATATGATGTTCAAAATGGAAACTACTTTCCTACAATGAATTCTGAATGAATGGGTGCCTTGGGTGTTTTGTATGCCTTAGTAATGCATTCGAAAATATGAAATTCATATTTTGCATCTTTATAGAAAATGCCCACAATCCACTTTCGCAAAATTAAAAGCGCTATTCATTTAGGGTTATTTCGTATTTTGTGTGTCAAAAGCAAATGCCAAAATCGTTGTCTATTGCGGATTTTCATTCAATAACGCTTTTGCTGGCGGACTATGATGTGGGTTTTCGCATTTCTTACGTTGATTTTCTTAACAGTGGTACTATTAGACGTTTAAAATAAATGAAACGTTTTAAATAAATGAACCACTAATACGTCATGTGCAGTGCATTTCTATTTTCGTTGGCGGAAGAATGTAATTCCAAGAGCTCACTGTACGTGTCTTTTATCTTTTGTACACCTACAATTTTAATTGACTAAGGTTAAGTTGTTTATTTTAGCCGACTAAGTGCTAATATTCACCTTTTGCAAAGAATTTCAAAGAAAAGTGGCCGCTAGTTTTATAATGGCTGGGAATGAGGTTCGGCTTGTTGCACTTAGAACATAGTTTTTTCTGCTCAGTGCAGCGCAAGCATTTTAATATGCTCTAATAAAATACAAGAACAAATAACTTCATTGTCAGGAATTTCTAAAGGTTTCATTGTTAAAGTATTTGTGTTAGTAAAGTCAATCCAGCAGACGGGGCAGAACCATGCTGATTGATTTAGTGCATACCATGTGAAATTTAAAAAAATTGTTCTTCAAAAAAATGTTATCTAAATCTACAAGTACAAGAAACTTTAATTAAACTCTAATTCATCTATTTTCGCCTTATTCCAATAAATAATTGCGACCTCTAAGCCCACTTCTCCGAACACTTCTTTGTTTTTCCCAAATGACAGCAACAATATCTCTTTTGTTTGATGTTTTCTTTAATTTGTTACACTTGAACAACCTTGCCCAAAAATCTAAATTTATTGAAATTAATTAAGGTGCAACTGACATCAAGTTAAATCGGTTTCTGTTGAGAGTTTACTTACTTATCAAGCAGTTAACCCTTGGACGGTCTGTGGCTGAGCTAAAGCTGCCTTCCAACGTTGACTGTCCCGGGTATGCTGCTTCCAGTCCCTAAGACGAACCGTCAGCGATCACTTGATCTCTATACCGGAGGTTCGGTCTTCCTCTTCGCCTCGAACCAGAAGACTCAGATTCGTTGGCGTTTATTTCTTTTTAATTGTTACAAATGTCTCGATTAAAATGTTTTTTTTTTTACCAAATGCTTTAAAAAATGAATTTGTTCTTGTTCAGAGAGGAACTGTTCTACAACAATTAAATCCAAAAGTTGATTTGAAGTACAATGGGCCTAGCTCTGGCCTAAGTGTACCAAATTTTCGAACTGTTCAACAACTTAGAGAAAATATTACTTGATGGCAAAAAACATCAAAGAATGTCAACACAAATAATTCTCAAAAGACCACCACTAAGCTAAATGGCTTTCACTCTCTTTATTGTGACATTTCATAGTGTTATCACATTTCATAATTCATGGTGAAACTTAATCTTAATCCTTATTGTGGCAGCGTATGGTCACACCCAGAAGAACTATAAAATAATGTTAAACGTCCTCCACTCAACCCGTTTAAATCAAAAAAGAACCATGTTAAACAAATAATTATGGCACGATTCAGGTTAATTCTCCTCTGGCCCAACAGTCTATTCGTTTTTAGTCAACTGTTTCGCATAATGTTTCATTGTCCCATCGATATCCATTCACTGAGCATTGCAAATCGACGTAACTGTTATCCCATTACAAGAGATTCATTTAATTCCTGCAATCCGTATCTTAATCACTGCGCTGCTTTACTAACACGCTTCAAGATCCACCAAGATAATATTCTCGAACTTAATTAACGAGACCGACCGACTTGCTTGCGCACACACCGACAACAAGAAATCGGAGAAGAAGAAGAAAAAACTTATTTTTTTTTTTAATAGTATCTATTCCCCATTTAACGCATGAATATGCAATTTCACTTTCTAACCTCACTCGCAGTCAAGCGCAATAAATCATAATTATGCGATAAGTCCAAGAAAAAAAACTGGTGCAAGTAATTGTGCAAAAAAAGAGAAAAAAAAAAAAGAAATGAAGAAGAAATGATCAAAGATCAGCAATGAATTTCCAATACAACAACAAATGTGTGAAAATGCAAGAAGAGATTTTCCAACACCACGCTACTACTCCCCGCCAACAACAAATGCAATACCATCGACTTTAGCGACAACGACCTCAGAAAACAACAGCACCCATAGTTGTAGCCATAACCAACAGCAGCAAGAAGAAATGATTTCTTCACAGCAATTATCTGCAAGTGAAAATGTCGGCAGCAATAACAACAACAACTCTGGTAATCTACAGCGTTCACTAGCACCAGGCACAGGCACAGTCAATCAGCTTACCAAAGCCCCATCATCGATGGCAATCAATCATAAAAATGCCAACAACAACAATATTACCACCGTCAATCCGCCCATAAAGAAAATCGAAAGTCATGGTATGCCGCCCACTCCTCCGGTTGCAATACCGCCCAGGTTAATGGCTCAAACGGGCTCAGCCGCTTCGCCAGCTTCAAGCCTATCTCTATCCTCGTCGACCTCATCGTCATCGACATCACCACCACCCCCGTTGCCATGCCGAGCACCGAAACTGACTAAAACCCTTTCAGCCGGCGGCATCCACCGAGTGCTGAACCCTAGTGATACGAATAGCAACCAGCTAACTCGAAGTATGATGGCTCCATCGCAGAAACCCATCCCGATGAACATGTCCAAATCAATAACCAACGATAACAGTCTGAATAACAACATTGACTTGTTGCTCGAGAAAAAGCTGCAGCTTACAAAGGATGTTGTGATACCAGCTGCGTCTCCCTCTTCGCCCGGTATTCCTGGCAAAGAAAGTGACTATTACGATGCAGAAATTGATTACATGAACAAGTATCTCAAGAGTCTGCCTGACTACGGTGAACTGGATAAGAAAATCCATAAGGAGTACAAGAAGTGCGAAGACCTTTACGATCAAATGCAAAACTTCAACAGCACTGACGTTGGAGGAGTCGGCGGCAGTGGTATGTCGGCATTCAGACGCCAACAACCGCCGCAACCACTTTCTAAATCCAGCTCACATCAAAGTGTAACATCAGCGATCGGAGCAATGCCTCCCATGGTGTACCCAAGACCAGTTCTGCCGTCGTCGTCCTCGTCAACGTCGATAAACATACCAACGGCGGATGCGTCGGTTGCTGGATCAAAATCAAGATTGCAATTCCCCTCAATGGCAGGGCAGCAGTCAAGCGCTAAACTTACCCGCAGCATATCCAGTTCCAATGTCCCACCTCAGTACGGTGTTCCACCAAATCAGATTCAAGGATTGCCGCTGTCAGCTCCGATTATACCTGTGAGCACCCCGCCGATTGCATCGCTGCAGAAGAGTCTTTCGAATACATCGATAAAATCGAATCTCAGCGCCGGCAAGCAGTTGATGAATGATTTCTGGGCAGAGAACCTGGGATCGTCCACCAAGACTCCCAAAAAATCAATTTGGAACTACGAGAAGATCTGCGCGCCAACCGCCAACGTTGTTGAGTCAAAGAAATTCAACCAAAAACCTGATCTACAACCGAACAAATTGCAGAAGAACTACTCCCTCTCACACCTGGACAGGCAGATCCAGCAGAGTGCCACGCAAGAAGACCTCTACAAGCTGATGTGCAACGAGAACCCAACACCGCCGAAGCCTTTGCAAGTCATTGCCGGCAACCTACCCAGCAAAGTACCAGTGAAAGTGATACAAAACAATCCTGAGAACCAGCAAGGGCTCAACAAGAGCACATCACTCTCACACGTACCGGGGGTGGTTCCAAGGTCGGCCAGCAAGACGCACATACCGTGCTACATGAAACACTTGCCCTCGCTGACGCGGAGCACGTCAAACAGTGCGATTTTGATGAATCAGAAGGACATGAAGGAGAAATACCCGCAAAAGCCTCCAGCTCCTGCGCCTCCAACAACATCTACCACGTCGTCATCATCAAATCCAGGTCTGCTGAAGAGTACATCAAGTTCAAGTGTTTTCGGCGCAAAGTATCAGCCGTTCTATTTGCGGCAGAATGAGTCATCGACCAACGTAGTTCCTAAACAACAACCACAGCTGCAGCCGAATGCACCGCTGCACTACCATCACCAACCAGCAGTTGCTCCTGTGGATGTGGATGTTTCGTCGAGCACAAGCACAATGACGCATGCATCTCCGCACCACGATCGTAAGTCAGAGAACAGCAGCAGTAGCAGCAGTATAGCGACGAGCAATTGCTGCGCCACCCATCTGCCTCAGCTTTCAAAATTCACCTCATCATTTCATATTCCACCGGCGAACAGCAAACAACAACTGAAACTTGCTCCTACAACCTCGTCGTCGTCTTCACTAACTGCAGCACCAACAGCGCAACCACAACAACCCCCGCCCAGTGTCGGGTATAAAATTGCGAAAACACAGAGCAACGTTGATTTAGAACTTTCGAAACGGCAGAAAGATGCCGAAAATAAAATCGAGAAGTGTCTCAATGATATGTTAAAAATATCCTCAACGAATTTCAGCCAACAACACCAGCCACTGCAACAAACAGCAGTAAATTCGTCTTCATCCTTGGCACCAGCCACCACGACAAACGCCTCGTCGTCGATGGCAAAGTCAGAGAAATGCCATCCACAGCAAACTGCGTCATTGCTGCAGCAACAGCAGCAGCATCACCCACAGCACCAGCAGCCGTCACAACAACAACAACAGCATCCACTGCACCAGCAACTACCGTCGCCCCATCAAATGCAACAACCTGTTATAGCTGCACCTCTTGGCTCAGCGGCCGTGCTGGGCGCCATGCAACAGAAATCCTCTCAAATTCGCCCGAATCCAATTGGCAAGTCGTACAGCGCATCTCAAGTGCAACAGGCGTATCATCGCCAGGCAATATTGCAACACCAACAGGCGCAGCAAGAACAATTGCGTCAGCATCAACAGCAGCAGCACAAAAAACCGCTCACGAATTGGAACTCCTATGGCATGGATCCATTCTTACATCAGCAACAGCAACAACAAAAATTCCCCCCAAACGCCATGAAACAACAGCCGCAACAATCACAACCACAACAGCAGCAGCAAGTACAACCTGTTAATAATAATTTGTCATCAACAAGTGCCGGACCTCCACAAATGCAGCCGGCAAGCATAGCACCGTCGAAAGGGAATTTTTCCTTTGAAAACGCATTCTCAAAAATGAAAAACAACAAAGAAAATAAATTTCTTCCGCCACTGGGATTCCTCCAGCAAAAACCAAACCCCCTCTCACACTCGGCGTCCTTTTCTGTGGGCAAGCCAACAGCGGCCTATCAACAGCATCAAATGCATCAGCATATGCTGCCAATGGCTAAACAAATCCTCAATAACAAACCGTCAACGGGCAATGGTGGCAGTTGTTGTTATAACTTGGGTCATTCCGATGATAGAAAGAATATTTTGCAACCATTTGATCCCTACTACTATGCCAAGCAGCAAGCAGCGCCAGTGGTCAGTAGCAATGCGGGTGGTCATTATATACCAAACATAGGCCAACAACAACAGCCAATTAAAGTTCTCCAACAAACACCCGCTCATCAACCACAACAACAGCTACAGCAGCAACAACAACAGCAGTCAATCCCAACAACACAACCATCATCTATGTGTTTCAATCCTTGTAATATGTCTAAGTCAGCATTACATTATCTCGAGGTAGATTTGTGTTAGGTGTTTTGTGTGTTGTCAACGAGAATTTGTTGTTTTCTTGCTGTGCCATCGCGTGGAAAAGAGTTTTTTTTTTTTTGTTTGATTTTGGTAATATTTGCATGAGTTGTTTTTTTAACAAGTTTTTGTTTTGATTTTGCTTTAAACACGTTGGTTGATGATTTTAATTGTGGTATGCATTTTTTACCACAGTGAGCAAAATCATTGGGTGGGCTCTTAAAAACACATTAAGTTGTTTCAAATATAATATCATTTCTTTACAATCTTTAAGTGTGTGAGTTGGCGGTGTAGGAGACCCTGTCTCACTTGGGTCTCTATGGACTCCTTGTGCTAACAATGTTTACAATACTTACTACCCTTTGTGTACTCTTCTTTGCTTAGTTGCTTTTACCGTTAGACTTCTCCATAGCGGTCATTAAAATTGTCCGATATAAAGGCGGTTGCGAAGGCGCCGAAATGTATTTTGATCTTCATCATCAGATAAATTATCCACTAAGAGAGGTGTCCCTTATAGAGAAGTGTCCGTAAAAAGAAGTTTTACTCAGACCTGTAAGATAATTAAGTATTTTTGTACATAAGTACACTTTAATTAAAAATCCTTTTACTTGAAATTTCTCAAATGCAAGTACAATTCCTCGGTACTTGTACTTAAATATTTCAAATGCTGGGACTGGGTATTTGAAATTTTTAAGTACAAGTACCAAGGAATTGTATTAAAAAATATTCAAGTACAAGGAATTATACTGGTACTTGTACATGTACTTGAATTTTACAGGTCTGGTTTTACTGTATTTACTTACTAATCAGGCAGTCAAACTTTGGAGAGTCTGTAGGTGAGCTAAGGTGAGTTCCAACGTTGACGGTTCGGGCATGCTTCTTCCAATCCGGAAGACCAAGCTATCTTGCGTTCGCGATCAGTTGATCTCTGATTCTAATGTTCAAGGAACATTCTCACAGTCTCCTGAAAATACCTCTGTAAATCGAAGAAAACTTATAAAATGTTGCCCCTTCTTTAACTCGAATTTATTTTTGTGCAAAACAACATGGGAATCTCTCTAGTTCGAAAATGGTTTTTTTTTTTGCCTCTATGATTGGAGTTCTTCAAGAACTCCGTTAATTAAAATGCGTAAGTGACAAAAGTGAGCCATACTTTTTTTTCTAAAGCCTACGTAATCCTATAATCTGTAATTCAAAGTTTTCATCTGGTCCCATGAAATTCGAATTATCCGGAGTTCACTGTATTTTGTTTTTGAAACTTATCATGCTAATGCAATAAGCCCTTCAATTGAAATTCGTTTCATTTTTCTGAAAACAAGCGTTTACTTGTCTTATACCTTGGGCATGTACATGGGGAGCAAGCGTACGCAAGACAGAAAGCCTACTGTATCAAATTATTTAAATATTTCAATATTTTACTTTAATATAAAGTTTAAGCTAGGCATATCTTCAGTCAGCCATAACATTTAAGCTTTGTAATGTAAGGAAATCAGTTGTACTATTTGCCTCAACTTCAAACTTGTCTTATACCGGAAGTCATGCGCTGGCACTTAACTCTTTCTAATCATCTCATATGGAGTGGAATTTCGATTAGCCTATAAATTTCCAATTGCAAAAAGCAGTGCTTGAAAACTAACTGAATACGAATCTATTTTCTCCCATTAGTCAATTACACTCGCCAATAAATTTCCATACTCTACACGTGTAGAACAGAACTTATTTCTAGTTCAAAATTTTCTACCAAAACAATTATACACGTGCAATTGTGTTTTTTTGCTTTTATTAGCAACCATATTTTGATCCCTCAGACTCATATTCATTCGGTTTAATCATTCTCGTTTTTCCTTCTCTTTGACTATGTCATTGTGATGACTTACAATAACAAATGATTACACATCGGAAAACGTAAAAACGTCCCAATAAATCTTTCTCATACTTAAAATTAGAACATTTAGATACAGGGTGCTAAGATTAGTCACCCTCACTTAATAGTGGCAGCATCTGGTCTATTTCAAATGTCCATACTTCGTTGAGGATTGTATTTTTGACTTTTGTGGGAAAAAAAACTGCTGTGTATGTTCAAAAAATGATCGCCATCGTTGCGGATATCATTTTCTATGAGTACAAAGTGTTAAGCGTGTGCTGGCAATGAACCAACCTTTACCTCTTCCAATAGAATATGAACAAAAGAAATGAACTTGCAAGATAATTTGGCGCCAAAAAACTATCTGCGATGATATTCATCTTTTTTGAACACTTTTTTTTATTCTTATCCAAGTAGATCTCTGTGGATCGTGTGGGGATCAACAGCACATCATCCCCATCAAAAGCAAATGGCGATGAGATGTTTTATGTAGTGGTGTATTTATTGGTGATTTACAGATCGGGGTCAGTAAAGTTTAAATTTAAATTCGATTTGTTTTCGCGAATAAACAACAGCGGAATATCACAGAAACAGTGTTCGTTTTTTTTTTTTTGTGTTTTGACTTGAACGGAACAGAAAGTCCACCCTGTATTGGTTGTGTCAGGGGACCGCTTACACTCAGTCACAAAAGTCTACAAGCAGCCTTATAAAGTGCAGAACCTAAGATCCAACGTAAAATTAACGCATATTTTCCCAACGCCCTACTTATATTGTGGGACTTAAATGCAGCATATATGTATATCTTATATATTGCTTAGAAAACATTAAGACATTTAAAACTCTGGGATGATGATATTAAATTGAATATTGAATTTGGTCTACGCTATATTTTGCATCGGTTATTGGTACCAACAATTTTGTACTTACTTCCGTATGTAATATAAAGCGGTGGCAAACTCGAGTCCTTTCCTTCCATTAATCTTTGTGATCAGCAGCTTTTTCCTGTAAACTTTTTCATGAAGTCGTCCAGATCTTAACACTTTTCGAAGTGTGGTTTTTGTGGTGTCTTCAGTCAGTCTTAGAACGCTGGTTCCTAAGATTGGAAGTCACCACATTACGAAGGACCATTCTAACATCTCATTTGGTTCCGGAATATATTCTATTAAAATACAGCTGTATGCTGACTTTTATGAGATAATTCTTTTCTGCTTTTCTTCGTAGTTTTTATGTTTATGGTTGACTCTGTTTTTACACGCTTTATATTAATTTGACAACTATGTAAACAAATCTTGTAAGCTGAATTTGACCCACTTTCCGGTTTCTAATCAAGCTGAAATTTCGCATACACGTTTAATTTGCGTGACAATGCATTGTTAACTATGTGACGTTCTGCATTCAATATGGCGGACTCTCAAATATGGCGGTCAATGCATCGTTAGCTAGGTGACACCATTCTAAATTCAATATGGCGAACTAGCTATTACTAATATCTTGCAGTACCATGATATTAGTATCAAACGAGAGGGTTTGCTGAGAAGTATATGAAAGAATGGTGTTATTTTGAACCCAATATGGCGGACTCTCAAATATGGCGGTCAGTGCATTGTTAACTAGGTGTCATCATTCTGAATTCCAAAAATGGCGTTCTAGCTTTTTATTTTGGCACTGCTATAATATGGGTATCAAATAAAAGGACTTGCTGAGAATACGAAAAAAAAATTGTGTCATGAACTCAATATGGCGGACTCTCAAAAATGGCGGATTAGATATTTTTTTATCCATCCCATGATATGGGCATCAAATGAAACGCTAAAATGAGAAGAATACGAATAAAATTACGTCATTCTGAATTCAATATGGCCGACTTCCAAAAATGGCGGACTAGGTACTTTTTATGCACTGCCATGATATGGGTATGAAATGAAAAGATTATCTGAGAAGAATATGAATAAAATGGTGTCATTTTGAACTCAATATGGTGAACTCTTAAAAATGGCGGTCAATAAATTGTTAGCTCTAGGTGACACCATTCTGAATTCAATATGGCGGACTTCCAAAAATGTCGGACCAGGCACTTTTTATGCACTTCCATGATATGGGCATCATATGAAAGGGTTTGGTGAGAAGAATACGAATAAAATTACGTCATTCTGAAATCAATATGGCCGACTTCCAAAAATGGCGGACTAGGCATTTTTTATGCACTGTCATGATATGGGTATCAATTGAAAGGATTATCTGAGTAGAATATGAATAAAATGGTGTTATTTTGAACTCAATATGGCCGACTCTCAAAAATAGCGGACTATGGATTTCTTTTAGGCACTATCATGATATGGGCATCATATGAAAGGGTTTGATGAGAAGAATACGAATAAAATTACGTCATTCTGAAATCAATATGGTGGAACTCGCACGAATTGCGGACTTGTTCTTTTTTCATCTATTTTATGATAGGTAAAAATATTGAGAATAAAATGAATACAAACAGAAGGAAAACACTAAAAACCATTGAAAACACGAATTTGAGTTGGTTGGGTTTTTGATTTAGTCAGACATAAAAAAAAATTTATAAGTTTATTTTCGATTTTTAGTGCTTTTTAGTTTTTTAAACTATAATTTATTCTGAAAGCGTTATCTAGTAATAAGAAGATATATAATGGCTGCCTCACTTGTGAGGCCGCGTGCACTTAGATTTTACCACACATTGTGGCGTATGTAGACTTTTACGTTTGACTGTATGTACATCATAATATTCATCCATAATTGAATTGACCTTTATTAAATCATTATGAAGGACTAATTTTGGTGGCTTATGTTGTTGAGTAACGACTAAACATGTCTTAGTTGTTTCAACAAACTTGATAAAAGGATTTGTAAAATGAAATTGTATAAACTTTCAAGGTCATCCCAAACCATTATAACGTTTCTCTTCCAAGTTTTCTCAAATTACACACGTCTACTCAAGACACAAACACAAAATAATCCACTTAAATGTTATTTCCTCAAAATGCAAAGCATATGTGCACACACAATGCCATCATATAGACCATAAATTTCAATTAAGCGCCAAAAAAAATTCGCTCTTCTTAAACTGAAAATAATTTCTATAGCGCATCTTCAAGAGGTACAGCACACCACCAGAGCCAGCCATCAGCACAGACAATTTTTGAAATGACTAAATAATTATTTTGTGTATTCAACAAGTCAATTGAAAATGGTTCGTGTTTTTCCTTCTCAAAAATAGAACAAATTTTTCGCTGCTTCCCACCCAAAAGTGAAGAAATAAAAATTTTTAATCTAAAAAGCCTCTAGTGAATAGCGCTTCTGTGTTGTGCGAACTAAGGAACCTGCTAAAAGATATATTATCGCAAAGGAATGTCCAAAAAGATAAACAAATGGAGAAGTAAAAATGCAATATAAATATAAATGGTTTTTGATCTGAAATAAGGTGGAAGCAAGGAGAAATGTAAACCTTGACACAATTACGACCCAATAATTGGAATAATTTCAATCGATTATGATTGAATACTAAAAATAGTCTGTCTGTGAAAATCTATAATTCAAATTTACAAAGTTTATTTACACAGCAATTGATGGTTTTATAAACTTTGGTTGTCTACTTCAGTCTTGTTATGACAAATTTAAGAATCACTCGAATATTTGACATTCTTGATGCGCGAAGAATTCACTTAATTATCACTTCTACGACGTTGGCATTCATAATAAAATGTTTACACAGCGGCATTTTTAACTAAGCAATTATAATTAAAATTCCATTAACGTTGCACTCGCATAGTAGACGGATGAAAGTTAAGGAACATGCGAATTATTAATTCCAATTTATCAAAATACCAAATAAATCCAATCGGATGAAAAGGATGGAATAGACGTACCATTGTGTTATAGCACAACAACATCCATTGAAAATTAGCTAAAACTTTTTTTTTGTGCATACTTCTTTCTTGAGCAATAAGTACAAAAATAAAATTATAAACAAAGAACGCTATCTAAAACGAGGTCAACGGTGTACGCGTACCATTCTTGGTGTACGAGACGAGACGTGACATCGTTGTACGTATAAAATAAAAAAAAAGTCATATTGCGGGGAAAAAATGAACGAAAAGAATTATGGAAGTCATACAAACATGGAAGTGATAAAAATAAATGGCATATTATTGTGGCGCAATAAGTGCATCGACAAATAAAATCAATGAAATACAGAAATCGATTTTCAATAGTCATAAAAAGATTTGCCAATAAATTTTTTCGAAAAAGAGATATTTTATTGGGAATAGTATTTTATGAATAAAAACACCAAAAACAGACATACAGATCGCATGTTGCTTGAAGAAAACAACGAAAGAACTTCGAACTGCTGAATAGATGGCGACTTAATCGAGATTAAATTTTTTTAAATTAAAGTTGTTAAACATTGACTTCGACTATTTTCTAATATTTTTATATTTTGCCACCAAAGAAAACACGTGTAAATTAGCCTGGTAAAAATGAAGCCGGTTTTCTTTTGTCTCAAACATTAAAATGATCTGCGTAACAAGAGAGATAAGAGGGCTTATTCTTCCAGGCATTGTACATTATAACAAAAATTGGATGGCGTTACATCCCGTCTAGTGCCAGAGCCTAGCTTTTTTTTCGTGCGTCCATTGCGTTGTACACCCTATACAGACACATGCCGAAAGGACCTACATTCAACATTACTTTTATAAAATACTTGTTACACATTGTCTTCTGTCTCTTATTAACGCATTGTAACCCAAAGTAAGCAACTATAAGTCAGTAAACCACAAATAAGATGAATGTTACATAATTATTCCTACGCATTGAAATGTATTTCCTGTCGCGCTGTCTTGATGATACTCAAAATGTCACCCGTTCTTTCCCCTAGAATACTTTTCAATACTCAAAATTTTGATGTGTGTATAGTTATATTTAAGTGGTGATTTATTATTTTGTATCAGAGCTATCCGTCAGTGTCTGTTGGCAGTAGCAAAACATATCTCGCCACACATGCCTAAAAAGATCACAAAACAATGTCAATATTCTCTTCCCAATCTCTAAAATCCTATTTAAACGATGAGTGCTCCGCTGAAAAAGACTCAACTCAATTTCTTTGCTCTTAGAAAGGCTAATCTCTTTTTCTCTCTCCATTCTCTCATTCTCCCTCTCTGTATGTAGAGAAAAAAAAATCCCTCCGGTTTAATTTCGAAATAATAACAAATGGAGAAAAAATCTTCCTCGTATTTTTAATTCACAAAAATCATCACGGGAGAGCATTTTACGGACAGACTCGATCCCCATATACCATCACAAGAGAATTCACCACACAAGTCACACTCGTATTTGGACTCTCATTTTGGTGAATTTCAAAAATAGCTCAAAATTTGTTTTTTTCCCCAAAAATCACAGAACTGAAAAGTATCTTTCTATATAATTTGAAATTAAGATTGTAAAAGTTTGTGTTTTTGGGATCAAAAGCAAAAATTATAGAAAACCTACTCAATTTCCAATACCTCTCGCGGTTTGCGCTTGCAGCACACCGCACACAGTGTAGTAGTGTAGCAAAAATACAATTACGAGTACGCGATTTGTAAAGAAAAATTTTTGCTTTGAATTTGCTTAGTATTTTTCGAAATCTAAAATTTGCCGGGAGGCTGTAGGCAGCAGTTCGGTTGCTGCAGGCTGTTGCTAGTTCCAACTGCCCTCCTGAGTGTTTTTTTATTTCTCTGACCGCGCGCAACATCTTTGGTATTAAGTCATTGTGATTCTTTTTTTTCTCTACTGTCTTCATCCGGGTCAAACGTGGTGCTTTTTGCCAAAACCGATCGGATTGTGTGCCCCTGTTTTTCTCGAAAATCAATCACGGAAGTGAGCATCTTGGTCCTAAGTGCGTCGGCAATTGATACACAGTTTCTGTTACGTCAATTTTTATCTAAATGAATATCATTAATCGCATCTCTGTATTGACGCAATGAAAAGAAAACCAAATTGATAATTAAAAAAAACATACATCTTTTTAAATAAAATATCTATTTTTGTCAAGCTAAATAAAAGTCCCTCTCTGTGTCGTATGTGCACAACTATTATTCTATATTTTTATATATAAATATATATATTCGTTTTCACTCAGTGTCTCTGTTGCTTTGTTGTTGGTTGTCCCATCTGATTCCGGAGACGTTTTATACGACCAACTTAAATTAAACAAAAAGAAACGGAAATGTTACAAAAACTAGAGAGAAAAAAAAAAAAAAAGAAATATGCTTGAGTGAAAAAAAGTGTTTGTTGTTCTAGTGCCAATTCAATTTAAACCGACTCTGAGTTATTTGTGTGTTTGGAAACTAAATTAAATTTAAAATAATGGGATGAAAATCAAACAGAAGGCAACTGTCTTGCCAGACTGCTGGCTAATTGTTTTAACAGCAACACTGCTTCAGTGAAATATTTCATTAAGTGTATTCCACTCGTCTTGATTTTTTTTTGTGATGCTGTTTTTTTTTATGTCTGTTTCCTTTAAATGATCTTATTGTTTATTGGTTTATTGTTGAAAAAATCTTTCTTTAGAATTGAATAAACAAAATTCTTAAAGGTTTATGTGATCTACAATATGGAAAGCTATGAAAATGTTTTATTGATATTGTTGAGATATTTAAGTAGCAATCTGAGTTATCTTGTATAATTCTATTTGACGATGTCTAAGAATTTGGAAGCTAGGTTAGGTTAGAGTGGCTGGCTGGAGCATCTAAGGTCCACAGCCACACTTAGGCCAGAATAGGCCCATAATGATACCACACCACAGAAATCTTCTCCGCACCCTAATGGAACCATTTAGATTTTCTTATGAAGCTACCATTTGATAGTTAACTTTGCATTTCATCTTGTGATTGCAGTTAAAGCAATTGTTTCGGAAATATTTTGAATTAAACGATAGACGTAAGGTGTTTAACTTCTGTCTGGGCGTATTTATCTTTTGTCCAATTTACACACGTCTCTCGATTCCTTTTTTTAATACATACATACATACATACGTGTATGCAATTATTTGAAAGAGAGAATAATGTACGCAAAAAACCACCATATAGATTAATTTCTTTCATTCAAAAAAAAAAAAAATAAAAAAATCCAGCGAACTGCAATTTAAGGCAAACCATTTTTCTTTGAAATATCGAAAACTAATTTATTTAAGTGTAAATCTGTTGAAAAATTATTGATTATAGCCTAATGATTTATTTAATCAAAGAACAGAACTGACGAAAACAACTAAATATTTTTTTATTTAGTTAACCTAAAAAAAATCAGTTTGTACCGCTAAATTCAAAGGCAGTCAAAGTAAAGTGAAAACAGGAAATTTCTGTATAACGAATGATGTAAAACTTTAAATTAATAATGAGTCCAACCTCCAGAAGGGTTATATGCTCGAAAATCCTACTTGACGTCGAATTAAACATGAATTTGGACTATCGACCTAGAATTAAAGCCTTCCGTAGACCACCTTTGCAAAAGCCAGATAAAAAATATCGAGACTGATTCCCCACATGTTTTCCATCGGGTTTATGCTCGCTGCACGTGCTGGACATTTTAAAAGTAGATCTTCTCTCTTCTTTTAGATCTTTCTTTAAAAACCACTCACGACCGCCCCGTGACGCATGAACTGCAACATTATTTTATTGGAAAACTGGATTTTAACCTTTTCATGAACACATCTAATTCATGCCGCAGGAAAAATATTGTTTTTCACTTCACCGAAAACGAGGTAAAAGATCTCGGATGTACTTATTGCTAAGAGACGTTTGATGCAGAAGTAAATGGATTCAAATTGGGTTTGAGAAACTTAAGACACTTTTACTGCAATTGCGCCAATATTTTCGAGTTGTCGAAAATTAAAGTTCATATTGTTCACGAACTACACTGGGCATGAAAGTGTTAATCTGGTCTTTGTTCGAAAATTTCTGCCAAAACTTCTGAGAACAGAATAATATAATTTACTTGGATTATTTATTTATTAATTAGCTTGAACATTGCAGTATACATGCAATAAGAAAGCTCGTCAAGAGATTTAGGACATTTGTCTTCTACAACTATGATAAGGAAAAGGCTAATTTATCATGAAAACAGATGAGATATAGAAAACAGTTCCAGGGAAGCTACAAATAAAATCCTTATTAAACAATCTTATAATCTTATTTTGGCAAAAATTTTGTCTTACAATGATTTCTAAAAACCGCCTAAACTGTCAAAAATCCATATTTCTGCCTCTTTCCTTATATTGAATTTCGCTAAGTTTATGTTGTATAGATTATTATTACACTCGATAATTCGAATTTCATGGGACCAGGAAAAAATTTCGAGTTACAGAGGTTTTCGAATTAGAGAGGTTTCAGAGAAAAATATTCCTCACTTTCGTCACGCACGAATTTAAACTAACTGTGGTTGTAGGGAAAAAAAATTGACTTCGAATTATAGAGGTAAACTCATCATTTTCGAATTATAGAGGCTTTCATATTGTTTTGAACAAAAATAAATTCGAATTAACGAAGGCACTAAATTGCATGTTTTCTTCGATTTACAGATTTTTTTTTCAAGGGACTATGAGAATAATTCGATTTACAGAGGTTTTCGAATTATCGAGAATTTACTGTATTAATCTTTGTTATGACTCGTTGAACGTGCAAGGTTGATACTTAAAAAAGATTCGTAAGATACTTTTACTACACCCGTGGCTTTTATAGTCAGTGTTCAAAGAAATAGGAGCAAAGGTCCTTGGAACTTTAAAGTAATACAATTTATTCCGCCCGAATAACCTTAGAAACAACAAAAACTCGATTTATTAATTATACAATTTATTGTTCCTATTCTATGAAATACCAAAAATCGTTTCCAAGATCGAGAAATGCGTAATTCCCTGAAAAACTACTTTGTCTTAACGATAGAGAACTCTGCTTCGTGAAGCCGGAAACATAAATTTACCCCTCTTTACCAGTCTTCTGTGTAAGAACATGTGCAAAGTTCTTTATATTCTTATGTAAATTGATTTGACTTCAGTTTATCCCTAATCACTTCGATATACTTTTCTTTCTATAAACAAAACTCCTTTTCAAAACATTTTTCGTATAACTACAAACAGACAATGATCTGCTGAAGAGTTAATTAACAACGTCAATCACAAGAAAGACAACTCAGAGAACAATTGAAACAAAAAGTATTGTTTCATTTTTGTGTTTTAATTAATATGTGATAAAGAAATACAAACGTTTGCTTTAAAATACCCAACACACACAAATACAAAAGAAAAAAAATGGATAAACGTGAAAAAAGCTCAACAAGTGCGTCGAGAAAAACTTTAACACCGCCACCGCCAACAACAGAGGCGGCATTGCCATCATCACCCTCTTCAGCATCAATTGCGACAACAGCATCATCAACACCTTCATCTTCTAATACAGCAACAACATCGGCACCAAGACGCCGTCGTTATATCCGAAGCTCAACGGCCAGTGTTACACAGTTATTATCCGATAGTTGCAATAGCTTGTTGCAAAGATTTCGTCGAAATCCAAGCGAAAGACCTGATAAACGACAAAATCGGTAACAAGAGAAAAAAAGTTCTTTTTAAATAAAAAAATAAAAAAACAAAATTGTTCAAAGAAAAGAAGAAGGACGGGCGTGAAATTGTTCAGTGTGGGATAGGGCCGGTAAAAATAAGGCAAAACCTAAAAGTTACATAAAAAAAAAGTCTCTGGTTTGTGCCGTGTCCAAACTACTTATTTTGTCTTGAAGTTTTACTTTTCCTGTTATAAAAAACGCTTAACAATTTTCAGTATCTGTGAAGTGGAAAATTTTCCGTTCTTTCTAAAGGTGGTTTTAAGGACAACAATGGATTTGTATCCTCTTTCGTTGCGTGTAGAAAAGCAAAAGAAAAAAACGGGTGAAAAGTGAAAAACGAAGAAAAAAAAACAGAATATAAAAATAGCTTTCGACTATGTTTAGCAATTAATCGAAAAGAAAATTCCGATCATGAGAAGAAGTGTATTTTTATCAACAGGTTTGATGCGAAAGCTTCAAAAAGTAAATTAAATTAAACGAAGAAAGAATACCCCACTAAAGCTAAAGCTTTTTGTCTCTTGCGTCTCTTGCGTACGCGCATTGCCAAAATTTTGAAAAATCTATTTTTGAAAATCTCGCTTCTTTTTGACGGTGTATGCGAGTTTTTGTATCAGAGAAACGATGCGTTTTTTTTCTCTTCAGTGCATTACATTTCAGACTCCTTTGAGTTCAAGGTTAACAGCCCTAAACAAAACAAACTAAAGGAAAACTTTCTCAAACATCAGACACTATTAGGATGTAAGAATTCTCATGTCAAAACAAAGGCTTATTAAGTTTCTTGGTCGTGTTTTGACAATCACCCACCATTCTTATTCTCTGTGTATGTGTTCTCAAGAAATGAAAAAAAAAAAAACACTCATTTCAACATAAACAAAAGAAAATGAATATCGTATATAATGAGTCTTGACTACACGGAAATACATTGTAACTCAGTGCCGCATATTTTTTATTTACAAAGAAAATAAAATGCGAAGATCAGAATCCTTCTGAATTTCAATGGCTTTTTGTCTTATTTGGATTTTTAAGAGGCATTTCTGTGAAAAAAAAAGAATCCATTTTCATTGTTGTCATCTGTAAAATTACACAGAATTATAAACGCGTTAAAGGAAAAATAAACAAACCCGTTGATCTTTTCATGTTAATTATTTTGCTTTCGGTCTCCTTAAGGACATCCATTTATGTATTTAACCATTAAAGATACATTTGGTGATTTACGGTTGACTAGAACAGGTTACGAGTGGTTGTTGATGTTTTTCTTTATGGGTAAGTCAGACCTTATAAAGTTTTATCACCCTGAAGTGAATGATCTCGAGATAAACCTTCGATTAATGTTACACAAGCTGTTCATAGTAACCAAACACAGAATAAAAACAGTAACGGACATGTAGAAACTTTAATCGTCAAATCAATATTTGCGAACCGAATTAATGCATCTTAATGAATCGGTCATTAAATTCTTCCAGGAAGAGTTTATTGTGTCTGTTGTGTTAGTCAGAAAACCTTTTTCCCAAAAGGGGCTGCATCAATATAATGCTCTGTAAATGAACGTTTGTTCAGACGGACTGCAGAAAAAAGTGCTGATGTGTTTCGTTAATGAAATACGTGTGTATTAAACGTATTCTAGTTCACGGATGTACAATCCATTTTCTTTCTTCACAATGTTCATTGCAGTAGATGCATTTCTCTTCTCCGTTTTTTTTTTTTTTTTTCCTAGCACAAAGTTTATTTTTGCAATAAATCCTGCTATTTTCTTGCTTTAAAAATGCGGATATCCGCTGTAAAGCTACATATTTTCTGAATATAAATTCCTAACATATTCTCGGTCGCAATTAAAAAAAAAAAAAAGAAAATAATTCACCAAAATTGAAGACTCGTGCATAGCAAACTGACGGTGAACGTCATATCCGAAGGAAGTTCTAAAATTACTTAGCACGTTTTCAGTATCCCCAAATGCATTGTGTGCGTGTGAATGACATTGTCCCAAAACGATGAATCTCAAAGCATAACTTAACGAAACGCAAAGGCGCATATCTATGCTACCTAGAACAGAGCTACACACATGTTTTATATTTAGAACGCGAAACATGAATGTGATTTAGTTCAATGCGAACGCATTTTAGTTCACACAGGTGTATAGAGAAATAATGACCATCTCTCAAAATACATCATACAAATGCGCCCAATACAAATGTGTCCACACGCGAAGACTTTTCAGAAAAAAAAAAAAAAAGCAAGAGAAAAACAAAATTAAAACATATGTGAGAAATACTTTCGTCCGAAAAAGAACCAATACAGAAAAAAGAAAATTTTCCTACACCCCCGACAGAAAAAAAAAACAAAAATATTCAAGACTGATCATTTGCGAGATTTTCCGCCGCCGCCGTCAACCACCACTAGCATTGCCTGCAAGGCATTAACCTGTGGGAAAATTTTATTGGAATCACACAGTCTCATCTGTAAAATTGTGAAAAACGCTCGTGCTGAGCGCGAAGCTCTCGTCTTTCTCCTTTTCTTTGAAGTAAAAAAAATAATACAATAATTCGTTTGCATATAAATTTGTGTTCCTCGTCATAAACGGAGTTTTTTTTCCCTCTTTAGCTTTGAGCTAAGTCCATCCGAATCTGCTCCAGATATTAATTCAAAAAACGATTCCATGAGTGATCGAAGTCGGAATCGTTATAATACATCATCCGGTTATGGCAGTGCTACCGGAATTGGTGGATATTCAAAAAGTACAACTTCATCGGCATTAGATAGATTACGTTCAAATTTAAGTCCTGTAGCATCGGTTTATAAACCTTTAATGCGAACTTTTGGTCGGCGAGATGATGACGTGATAGTATCTTCAACAAAAGTGAGAAAAGAAAAATTTTTTTTTTTGTACAAAAGAAAATCAGTTAGGGAAAGTTTTGCGCATTTTTGAATATATTCTAAATTCTGCAACAGTCTCGACTGAGTCAGACGTCTGGAATAAATCTTTCGGTTGTATTTAAGTGGGGGCGCATAATTGTATGTGTGTACCTGCTGCTATTCGATTCCTGTACTA
The DNA here is from genome assembly GCA_905187475.1 of Syritta pipiens. Lineage (NCBI taxonomy): Eukaryota > Metazoa > Arthropoda > Insecta > Diptera > Syrphidae > Syritta > Syritta pipiens. The sequence continues at coordinate 7,316,528 of LR994572.1, read as the reverse complement.
TTATTATTTTATTTTATTTCTTTCTAATTCAGTATTTATTAAAAATTTTATACAAACTCTTTAACTTATACGGATTTTTTGGATTTATATCTTTTTAAAAGCTTTATAAAATTTGATTGAAAAAATTTTGTTTCAAAAAGCTTTTCACGTAAAAATGTTCGTCTATTTGACGTTGTCATAAGAACACACAAATGTTTTGTATATATACAACGGCGGCGGTGAGAATAGGAAGGTCACAAAATCTATTTGTGGGCCACGCCGCCAACATCAGCCAGGCGCAAACTTTTTTTTTTTTGTTTTGAATGTACACGCATTAAAAAGTACCAGAACCAATTGAAAAGCAGGTCATTATTACATTGTTTAAAATTAGTTATCACACTCATTTCTGCGCAGAACTTTCCCTGATATCAATCTCTCTAAAAAAAACGCCACCACTTCATTTTAATTTCGGTCTTTAATCTGTAGAAAAAAGACAATGGTGACAAAGACAAAACCCCGATAGCCGATGGAAAATCCGTGTCGACAATATCCCGCCTTGAAATGAAATATTCCGATGTGCTGGATCGTTTTGCACGTAGGAAACGCCAAAATGACAAAGATCGTGATAAAACTTTGGAACCAGATGAAAAAGCGAATCCCCTGTCGCGTTCAGCAACTACAGCACAACTGCCAAGTTCATCAAAAGCATCTGCTGCCGCAGTGGGTAGTTCATATTCTTTTAGTGCGGCTGATAGAAAAGAACGTACACCCTATCGACTGACAAGAAATAAAGCATCTAAATATCTGATGGACTCAACAGACAGTGGATACCTAACAAGCAGCAATGGTAGATCGCGTCCAGAGTTGACATTGCTAAATGATAACTCAAGATACGGTAGGACAAGGAATCACTACGACTATGATCCACTCCTGACAAGCAGCAGGTACCATGATTCCGCTTATGATTCTTCAAATAAATATGCATCAAGCTTTAAGCCGCGCAGTGGACTTGATTACAGTCATTATTATGATGGATCACGAGGGGCGGATAAAGAGAACCACTATAAATCAAGGTATGATCCAGATGAGCTGTATGCCGATCTAAACAACCACTATGAAGGTGAATCTAGCTCAAGACGTCGTCCAAGAACCTATCGTCGAACCAATACTGGTGAATCATTAGCTAGTGATCGTAAGCTACCTTCTGCAACCAGCTATCATATCCCAGATTATAATTTCGAAGATAGACCATATGCAGCAGCAGCTGCAACTGCCTCAGCAAGCAGTCGTTTTGCAAATCGTAACAATCGAAAGTCCTATGGTATTCAACGGTCGAAAACTCAAGGAAACATTACTGAATATGATCTGAGGCAATACGAAGAGGGCGACGATGATCGTTCATCAGAGGACAATGCTGCAATTTTAGCAGCTCTAAAAGAAGATAATAACGACACTGAAGCAAGAGCATTTGCAGATCGTATTGCAAAGCGAAAACAAATAAAAAACATGATTCTGAAATACGCCCAAGATGATACCTACGACAAGGACCAACAGGAAAAATCATCGGATGATGGGAAGAACAAGGAAGATGACAAAAGATCTCATGTAACTAGTCCGAGTGGTAGTTCATCCACAAAGTCTACTAAATCCACAATAAACAATCATGACACGTTAAATGATAAAAATAACAACACCACAACAGCCAAAGCCGCACCCTTCACTTCCTCCACCGCCACAACTAGTAGTAGAAAATTGAAATCCCCTCCACCGTTCGGTGATCGTTATCCATACCACCAGAGTCTTTTGAATAAACGAGATTTTGGTTTAGGTGCTAATAATGGTCGACAATTTTACAATCCTCTTGTACCATCAACAAGTGCTGCTAGTAATAACCTTAGTAAATATCCCTCCTCCTATAAATCTTACATGTTTGACAACAATCACAATAAATTGTTGGGCAATAGAAAGCCAGCAATTGGAGCAACAGCATCCACAATGTCTTCCTCAGCAGCTGGATCTGCTATGTACTCGTTAGCTAAATCCTCATCGTCTTCGGCATTGTACGGGCACAGATCTCGCATTCCAAAAACATTATACTCCTTTGTAAGGATTTTAAAATATCATATTTTTTTAAAGATTTTCTTTACTTTCTTGTTTTTATTTGCTTCAATTTGTGCAAAAGCAAAACAAAAGCTTTTCGGCTTAACATACAAAAACTAAACAGCATTAGAAACCTGCAAACACTATGACAAATTTTATCTAATATTTAAAATGAAAATATATGTGTTGTTTTTATTTTTGTTTGATTAACATCAAATAACAGGATTGATGGAATCCAAACTTATCGACTCGATTGTGTCAAGTTAACCTTGCATTTTGCTTGTTTGAATATTATGGACTGCGTACTAATTGTGTTTGACTAGGTAAAATCTTGAATTTTCATTTAAATTGAATAAAATATAGATATATATTTTTAAAGTAAATAATTTTGTTCTTCTATAAGACAGAAACAAGCAGTGTTAGTTTAAAAAAAAAACGTAAACAGCTTTTTTAAGGTTAGTTTAGAATTAAGTATTATGAAAGTTTTATTTTTCTTTATTTCTCAAATATTCTTGATTTTCTTTAAGCTTTTTTAAAGTAGGTTTGTATGATAGGATCCATAGTTATGCTCTAAATAGAAATTTAGGTACAAAAATAGGTTGAACAAAGTTTGACGTAATGCAATCCACAAGTCATAAGCTAGTTGCTATTTAACAGGGCTATGCAATTAATGCGTTCGTATTAAATCGTTGTACGAACGTCAAATGTTAATTTAAATTAAATAAGTTAAATAATTTGTAAGTTTGAAAAAATTAATGTCGCAGTTTTTAGCCGCATTATTTTTACTTCTCTCAAAAGCGAGGTCATTGTAATGACATCGTTTTGAATAAATACATATATGGTGGTATATCCTGTAAGATTAGAAGAATAGTGTTAGATAAAGTCTAGTCGTGTCTTCCTCGTACCTTAAATAGCAACTCTAGTTTTTCTTTTCTGTAATTTATAATGTTTAGTACTGAGTATATAAGAACTTATTTTTTTTTAGTTCTCTGTAGTGCTAATTAATAGTTATATGTGCTTTCCATTTAATTTCCTCCGCAAGGTTTTTTTTATTTTTATGAAGTGCAGGTATCAATTAGATTAATGCTTGTTACTGTTTCAAGTTCTACAAGTATTTTCCCCAACATTCCAATTAATTTTTGAAGATTAAATATCTATAAACATTTCCACAAAAAAAAGGCATTTTCTTAACATACATTTATTTAACAAAAAAGAACAAAATATAAAAGTAAAAAAAACATAATTAATATGTCTAAACAATATAATATATATTTTTTCTGTTTTATATGAATTTTTTTGTTTTAATTAATTTGTTATGAAACAAAACAAAAAAAAAATTTTGTCCGAACTAATTTTCTTACCGAAAAACGATCCGTATTTTTCTCGTGTTTTTTTCTGATTATGATGATGATGATGATGATGATGGTAATCATGGTGTGAACAACATTGATTGGTGAATTGTGAAATGATTCAACAACAACGACTCTTCTTCTGCAACAACAACTTGGGTAACTAACTACTGCTGAAATGGTTTTGGTTAAAAAAAAAACACAAAAACTATGGTGGTATTCTCGATTGTCACACACACTACCATTTCTACTCGATCTCTGCTTCTCTCTGTTTCTGACTCTGGATGATGTCCTCCTGTTCTTGACCCTATTATCTAAACTGATGGTACAACACTGATGATGATGATGATGATGATGATGACCGTGATGACTCTCCCCCCTGATGGATGATGGGACAATGACAATGATGATCTGATCCTGATGATGATGATGATGCACCAACAACAACAATTGCCTAATGCCAATCTCTGTAAACTGAAAACAGCAAGCAAAGCCAGTTATTCAAGATGATGCTGATGGCCACTTGATATATCACACCGGCGACATTCTTCATAACAGATGTTCGTGACAATTTTTTTTACAAAAAAAAAAAAAACCAAAACCAAAAACTAAAATAGAAAAAAAAAACATTTATTCCATTTATGATTTATTTAAACTTTTTTTCTGTTTTAATTTTTTTTTTAATACTATAATATATTCCCAATTCTTTTTTTCGTTTCTTATAATTTTGTTTATTTTTTTTTTGTAAATTTAAATCGCGTTATTTATTTTACTTGGGTTTTTCTTGCTAAAACAAACTATCATATTTTTATAAATTGTCAATCGAAAACAATTTATAAGAATATGATATCTTTGAATCAATCGCGAAACTATCGCGTAATTTAAATTTTTCCTAATTTCTCGTTCGCTTATTAATTTTTTTTTTTATAATTTATAATATTTGTCGCGGACTTTTTAAGGATTTACTTTGTTTTAAATAGTAAAATTTATTTTTAGCCGAAACAAAATGAAATAATTGTGTAAATTCCAAAAAAAAAAAATAGAACGGGTTTTTTTCTTAAGACACGGTATAAATTTCAATCATTGTTTTTTTGTTCACAAAAAAAAAGTATAAATTTTAGTAAAATTTTGTATGATAAAAAAAAATAAACTGAAATCACTTTAAACTAAAAACTTAAAAAATAAACAAGGATATTTTAAGTTTGTGAAAATTTCAATGGTTATTTTCGATTTTACAGATAAAATCATGGCTACTTTGGGAGAAGGCACTTTTGGGCGTGTAGTCAAGGTCAAAGACATGGAAAGGTTAGTTTTTTTTTTTCAGTGAAAAACTTCAATTTCTTAATCTTTTTATTGAAACTTAACTAATGCATTTGAAATATTGGCAGGGATCACTGCATGGCCTTGAAGATTATCAAAAATGTGGAGAAATACCGTGAAGCTGCTAAGCTGGAAATAAATGCACTGGAGAAAATTGCTCAAAAGGATCCCAACTGTGATCAGTGAGTACATACAGTTAGAAAAATCAACCATATACGCTTTCGCACATGTCTCATTTTTTTCTCTCTTCAATTTCTTATATCACTTGAATCAAACTTAATATGCATCTTTTGCTGCTTTCTACCATTTCCTTTTTACGATGAGGTTGAAATTTCTCTATAAGATCCTTAAGATTCAACTGTACCAAATTGTTATTTACTTACCTTTCTTTTCTTCATACTTTCGTATTTTTAAAAGAGATCTTGTCTTTTGTTACGCCGCATACTCGTATTTGTTGCACATATGGATTAATTTTGGGCGGCAATAGCAACGATAAATTAGGTCTTAGGCGATGTATCTGCCACGAAGATTCGCGGCCCACGTAGGCCATAGCCGAAAGATGGTTGACAACACAATGGGCCTAGCTTTGGCCTAAGTCTACCAAAATTTCAAAATGTGCTTAATAGCGCAAATATGTTACTTGTAATAAGTAGCATACTTGCTCAAGGCTAATCCAAACCCAGTTGGTTCTATTAATGAATTTGTAAATCTAACATCTGCATTAGCCAATACATGCAAATATTCAAAGAAGTAATTTTCCAGAGTCTGCTTTCTAATACTAGTCACTAATCAAAGTCACCATCTCCTTATCATTTTTTTCAATTAAATTCAACTCCTTTTCAATTTTTAAATTGAAACTCCTCATCATCCCTGTAGCTTCTGCAGAAATCTTGGAATGAGGCACCCAACCTTCTGACATGATAACCGAAGACACAGTGACCAGTTGACACAAAGACTAGTCTACTAATTCTAATTCCACTGATCGGGAGTATCTGTACAGTCTTGTTCTTATCCAATCTAGACATTTGCCTAGGGATGTGTGAATCTCATTATATCTGTAGTTTGCTGTCAATGTGGCTTCTGCGTGAGATAGGTTAGTTAGGTTAGGTTGGTGGGCCGGCGGATATACCGCCTCACTTAGGTCCTTGTGGACCCCTTGTGTTACCCATTGGGGGTGGCTGCGTGAGATAACTTCTTGCTTGCAGGGATACGGAATCTCCTGGTTATAAAGTCCACTTCCCCTCCTAATCTAGCTAATTCGTTGGCTCTAAAATACCCATGTGCCAGGGATCCAGCACACAGTGAAACTACATCCGTCTGCCATCTGACCCAGAGGTTGGCTACATTGTTTTAATTTTTTGATCGATTGAATGGTGTTTCCAGAGCCTTGATCGTAATCTGGCTGTCTATGTACAGAACAATAGACCGGCCATCTATCGAACACATGAACAGAAACGGTCTACCTCATGAATTGCATTTATTGCTGCCTGGAAAACGGAGATCTGTCGCTATATTTTTGGCCATTCTGCGAGCACTCCCGTACACATCTCATCTGTCTCGGATCCATCTGTATATAGTTCCTAGGCAGCTTGATTTCCACCTTATCAGTCTCTCAGTCTTCCCTTTATGGATTGTGGATATACCCATTTCGGATCCTAATGGTTTAAAATAATCAACAAGTGAAGTAGCTGACCTTTCAGCGCAAAAAGTCTTAAACGACAGGTGATGTATGAACTTAATCAGCATCTTTTTCGGATTTAAGTTCTGCCATCTTCATTGAATGGTAATATGCCACCTGCGCCATTTTCATATCGTGGTTCCGAAGTTGTGTCGGTTTTATTTCAGATTGCGTCGTTCACAAAATTACAATACATCGGAATTATGAAAACACCCGAATTGTGCTATATTTACTTTTTTTAAATGGCTCGTTTTTTTATCTTAGGAGGACATATAACATTATTGTATAGTTTTTCTGAGTAATCAGGTCAATTCTTCCGTATGGTCAGGTCACGCTAGCACAAAAAGGGTTAAAATAGATCGGAATCATTAATCGATTTGCGTTGTTTTTCTTGTCCCAATTAAAAACTCAAACCTAAGTTCTGGTATAAACGTGTAATCGATTCCTTGCAAGCAGCTCTTCCTGATAACTTGCCCATGACAAACGACCCTTACTCATGTAGTGACAATGAACACAAAGTTCCCACCTGTTTTCACAATGTCACAAAGGTTATTGTCTTCAGTAAATATTCCCGCTTTTAAGTTAATTCATTTAATTTGTAAAATAAGGACTTGGTCCATATGAGTAATGGATAATTGGTTTGAAGCATTTTCCCTAGTTTATTCACCCCGCAGCTTGCACGAACATAAAACAAAAAAAAACCTAAATACGAATTTAAACTTATGAAATCGGTTTTTATTTTTGTCCCTCCATTTATATTTAGTTTGTGCGTAAGAATGATTGATTGGTTTGATTATCATGGACACATGTGCATTGCGTTTGAGATGTTGGGCCTGAGTGTTTTCGATTTCTTGGTAAGTTAAAACTAATTATTTATGTATTTGATGTGTTTAATAATATAATCCTTTTTTTAATTGATATTTATCAGAGAGAGAACAACTATGAACCATATCCGCTGGAACAAGTGAGGCACATGGCTTACCAACTATGCTACTCGGTTAAATTCTTACATGACAATAGACTAACGCACACGGATCTAAAGCCTGAGAATATTTTATTTGTTGACTCTGAATACACAACACATTTTAATCATAAGATTGTAAGTATATATAAACAAATATAATTTCTTCAATCATACTAATTTAAAACAAATTCTTTTCTTCTATAGAACCGCGAAGTACGTCGCGTTAAAAGTACAGATGTTCGTTTAATTGATTTTGGTAGCGCTACATTTGATCATGAGCATCATAGCACAATAGTCTCGACACGTCATTATCGGGCTCCAGAGGTTATCCTCGAATTGGGATGGTCGCAACCGTGCGATGTTTGGTCAATTGGGTAAGACAAATAAAATTAACCAACCTATTTAGCAGAAGAGTAAAACTAATTTTGTGTTTTTTTTTTTTCAGTTGTATACTCTTTGAGTTGTATTTGGGTATTACACTCTTCCAAACGCACGATAATCGTGAACATCTTGCCATGATGGAAAGAATCTTGGGACAGATACCATATCGTATGGCACGGTAATGAAATTGAGACATGTTTACATTCTCTTTGATCAGCTATTGACACAAACATAATTAATGTAGTAATCATGTTCTTTACAGCAAAACAAAAACAAAATACTTCTATCATGGTAAGTTGGACTGGGATGAGAAATCATCGGCTGGACGGTATGTCCGCGATCATTGTAAGCCACTGTTTAGGTACCTGATGTCGGATAGTGAGGATCACTGTGAGCTATTTGAACTAATTAAGAAGATGTTAGAATATGAACCCAGCCAACGTATTACGTTAGGTAAGTGCGTTTTTTGTTTCTGTGTAATGAAACTAATATTTGCATTTAAAGAAAAAATGTCATTTTTGTATGAAGTTGGTCCAGACGCTTTCGAAGCAGAGTTAATTATATAAGTATTACTCTTGTGTGTTGCAATATAAGTGTCGGGTAGTATTTTGTACAATTTTGTCAAAATCGTTTTAACAATTGTCGAGAATGAGTTTTCTTTTGAACCAAAAAAATACCCGGTGAAAAGGTAAGATAGTAATTATCGTTCACCAAACACCTCGAATTTATCATCCTATGAGGACTCTCATCAAATTGTTACATCGTTGTAATTTACATCAAAACAGTTATCATAATTCTGTTACATTAAAAGAAAAACGTGGAGATCATTTTATTGGCGTATCCTTTTTGATATTGCGAAAAGTAATTTATTTCTTTTGATTGGTTTTTGTTGTAAACTTTCAATGGGAATGAGGATACGGGTGTGTTCATAAAAGTGAAACTGCACCAAACCATTGCGTTCATAAATTTAAATAACCTGCAGTATTGCAGCATCAAATTAGTTGACAACTGCGTTCATAAAAGTACGAGCCAATTCACAGTGATTTTGTTCGTTTTCCAGAACAGCGGGAAATATGGCGAGCATTTTTTTCGTCACCTGCTTTTGTTGCATTCATAAACTCTATTTTGACTATGTTGTACAGCTGCAAACTTGAGTATTCATATTTGCATTGTAAAATATTTTGTACCCTGCAGTGGCAATATTGCAAATATTAACTCACCCTACATTCTAGATTCACAAAAATGACGTTTTTAGGCAATTTTTTTTTTAAAGTGATACGATTTATTAACATAATTTTTAAATAAATCCACAGGAGAAGCTTTGCGCCATCCATTTTTTGAAAAACTCCCACCTCACCAACGCATTGGTGATCTTGGCAACAACATAGCCGCATCAGGCAGCAGCAGCCGTGAGAGGTCACACAGTTTATCAAGATGAGATTTGGCCCGATTTGGTTATTGTTAATTAATTAAACTTAAAGCAACTACAACAAAAATCAAAGCACACAAAAAAAAAACAAAAACAAAAAACAAAATGAACAACAACCTCCTTAAGAACCAGCAAATCAGCAGAAGTAACACAACAAGAGGGGAACAACTTTAATCAACTATACGCAGATCCAACAAGGACACTTAGTTTTATCCTTATTTAACTTTATATTATTACTATTTAATTTCCTTATTTTTTTTCTCTTATTCAGAAAAGGCATAAGTGTTTTGCTTTGTTTAAATATTTAAATCATTTTCTTGAAAGTTTTAATTATTATAATAGTTTAGTGAGAAAAGAAAAAAAAAACAAAAAACACTTAACTTGTACAGAAACACATTGTATGTGGTACATGCCAAATTTAAATTCTTTTTTTTTTTCAATAGAACAGCAAAATAACTGAAAATATACATATATTTTTTTAATTGTTATAAATAAAGTCATGCAACTAAAGAAAAAATATAAAAAAAAACAACACAAATTGATTTTACTTTTTTTGTCTACGTTGTGTTGTAGATACTCGTGTCCTGTAAAACATAAGCATAAATGTATTCCTTTTAATGTCTTTTGTCCCCTTCCCATTAGTCTATCCCTTATATGTAATTGGTGTTAAGGAGTTAAGTGTAATTGATTAATTGTAACCAAATCGTCTGAAGTACGTCTTTATTATTATTTCTTTTTTTTTGTCCACACATTTTTCCATAAACCATAAAACAATAAAAGTGAATGTAATGTGTAGTAGTGTTAAAGAAAAAAAAAAAAATATTTTTTTGTTCGTTATACGCTATCTTATGCGTAAAACTAGTTTTGAAAAAAAAAATATCTTTTGTGTAAAAATAAAAAAAAAAACACTGATAAGTGAAAATAGTTTACACTTATTCAGAGCAAATAACTTAAGGTTGAAAGAATTTCTTGAAAAACGAAAAAATACAATGATTAAATGATGTACTTTTTTTTTATTCTTTAAGACCTTAAAATAATTGTAAAAAAAAAAAGAAATCTGTTCAGAAAAAAATCTCAATTTTTTCTCTTAAGAGATTTTTTTTTCTAGTAAAATAAATAAACGGTTTCGTACTCATTTGCGTGTTTCGTTTGCGAAATTAGTTAAAAAAAGTAATGATTCTGTATGAGTTTATCTGTACAATAAAATTTATACGTAACGAATTAAGTAAAATTTACAGAAAAAGAAAACTTTAGATTCAATCGTTTTACTAGTTGCCAATTCTTTTAAATTTTCTTTTTTAATTTTATTTATGGAACACAACCAGAGAGAAAAAACGCAATGATCTATATGAAAATGCCAACTGATTTTTTTTTCATTAGCTATTGTGAAATAATGCATATTCTTATAAATCAACTATGTTATTATTCCTTTTTTTTTTCTTTGTTCAGTTTAAATCGCATGGCAAAGCGCATCTCATTGATCATTTTACAAGAATACAGGGCAAAAATTATGTATATTTGTCTTGATTTAGTCTTAATGAAAAACATACAAAAAAAACATGAAAATAAAATAAATGTAAACATAAAAAAAAGGTTTTTTTATTAGACTGGAATCGTTTCTTTCGAATGTCGTGGACTTACACAGCTTGTTCACGAAATAGGTGTTTGCCTTTTGTTTGCCATAAATCGTAAAACAAATGATGCTGAAGGAATAACAAAAGCATGGCATGACATACTTTGAGTTGACGGAACTCAAATTAATTTCTTCTCTTCGGACTCTGAACGTAACGTTAGGCCTCGAAAAAAAAAGGAACACCACCCACGCTATACCATGAGAACCATAAAGGATATAGGGAAAATATTATAGTATGGGGCTGTTTTTGCTGATATATTGCAAGGTATTATAATTGATATTTATTTTATCTGGTTTCAGAATCAGACAAATTATCAAAACACTTATCAAAAAAAAGAAAGAACAATCAGATAATGAATCGGATGCAATTGATATAGACCAATGTGATAACGAAAATAATAAGGAAGTCAATAAAATTTGAATCTTCAAGCAGTGAATATGAAGATCTTTGTTATATAGCTTCTAACAAAAAAAGAGGCAGGATTATTTCTGATTCTGAAACAGAGAGCGAAGATGAAGTTTTTCGTTAAGCAGCCCATACACGATTCAATTCAATCATCAACTCAGTCAAATCACAGTGAAATCAACCCGTGTGTGGCTTTGTCAATTGATCGATTTGACGGTTGGCGAAAAATCAAAAGATTTTGATTTTTGCGAAGTTGACTGGCAAGTCTTTCAACTCAATTGAATCGTGTGTGGACAAGTTCATCGACAAGCTGTCAAATTTAAGAAATTTCGGTAGACATTCATTGTGAAATCGTGTGTAAACGAGTTTTGTTTTGTGTTAAAGTGAAAAATTATATATATGTAAATTGGCAGGTATTCAATTCAATTGAGGTAGTGTGTGGCCGACTATCAATTCAGTTGACAACTCAGTTTACAATCGAATTGAATCGTGCGTGTATGGGCTGCTTTACACAGCTCTTAAAAAAAGAGCTAGAGTTATTTTTGCGAAAAATGTATTTCAAAAACAGAGTTCATATATAAAAATTTGTTTCCATAAATTTTTCGATAGTAAACATTTCATTTAAATTGATTTAAAACTATTGTCTTTGTAAAAAAAAAACTTTAATTTTCTTAAATGAGTCAAATTGGCTCGCTTCAGTAAAAATAGGTATGTAATCAACATCCGTAAATCTAGTGTTAATAACATCAGGCAAAATATTGTTCAGAGTAATTTTAGAAAAGGTCATACTTGTATTTGCCTCACACGGCCCTTCGATAACACTTTCAGTGGAATAACGATCCAAAACATAGGACGAGTCTTGTAAAAGATTGAATTCATGACCAAAAAGTGTCTGTTATTCTATGGCTAAGTCAACCCCCAGATCCCAATCCCATTGAGAACTAGTAGGATGAACTTAAAAAAAAATTAGGTGGTCAGTTCCTTTCTAACATGGACCAATTGTGGGAAGCAGTTGAAAAACAATGGCAAAAAATTTGTAGACTCAATGCCACGTGGAAACTAAAAAATAGTAGGATAACGAACAACTACTCATCATCATCATCTTCTTGACCGCGTGATCTACTAACGGACTATAGGAACACGAACAACTAAATTTAAGAAAAAATATTAACAAAGACCATACTTATTGATATTTAAAGAGGATACACCTATTTTTTTGATCAGCCGCAAAAATGAATTTTCCACGATTTTTCGAAATAATTTTTTTTTAATCTTCCTATGCACCTTTAAGTTTGTTAAATTGATTGAAATATTTTCATTTTATTGTTATTGCATTAAAAAAAACTAGAAATTTTTGAAAGTGCTAAAAAAATAAGAGTTTTTGAACATAAATTTTTCACATCTAATATTTTGATCATACTTCCGACAAAGCCAAACACTTGACTATAAAAGAAAACAAACTTCCCAAATGCGAATACTTTCTGCATAAATTAGAACCAAGTGATTTCTTAGAAAAAAAAGACGATATGAAACGCTCATGAGACTACTTCAATGTCTTCTTCCTTTAGCCCAAAAGCGTTCTTGATTTGACGGGATATCGCTTGCTTTATGACGACTTTAGGCTTTAATAGCACTTACAGTCAGTTACAAAAGTAAGTAGCCACCCTGATAAGCGCTTTTGTTCTTATGGAAACACAACCTCAAAGGAGACCTTAATTAACTATTTATTTTACAAAAAAGGCAGAATGTGTTTTAACATTAAAAACTTCTTAGTATATATTATGTGGCTTACGGCCGTCTACCAGACTAATATTTGAAGTTAATAGTTTAAAAGTTCTAAATCTTCTATAAAGTGCGTTTGTTGCGTACTTCTGCAATAGATCAGAGCCGCGGTCACCGTTTACGAGGGCTATCGCTTCTTTGACCGAGACTACCGGAGCTCCAAAGGAGTTGCAACGGAATTTCATAAGAATGGGGCATATAGCGATATGAAGGGTAAGATAGTTATAAGTCTGTATTCATCATTGATTGAAGAAGATTTGTAAAGTTTAGTTCTCAAAGGAATATGCATGAATCGATATCGAGCTGGTAAGCACTAGGTTTATGGAGTGGGGTCGCAATCTTCGTTCTCTAATCGTTGTAATGCAAGGTTGTACATTACTCAATTGTGTCCAATTGAAATTCTTGTTGTTGAAATTACTTCTAATAGGATAAATCTCATTATTGGAGTAGTCTACAGACCCAACAACCGCATTGGCCTCCTGCCCTTATTGATTACTGATTACATGCACTTCTTTCAGCGCTGCACTCTGCGGTGACTTAAATTGAAATCTCTTAGAAAAATCTGAATCAGGTCCCTCATTGAACACTGCAATATTTAAATCTTAATGCAACTAACGCTACTAGTTAGTTAAGTCAAGGTCATAAAAGCAAAACTACGACAGTCCCTTACTCTGGGATCTAAACATTCCGACCATATTGTGAACTTCGCACAATTCCTCCGGCAGTGGACCCTCCAGCAATTACACTATCTGGGGTTATGGATAATAAGGAACAAACAGACTTTTAAAAAGCGAGTACAAATAATATCGAAAAACAAGCTTGAGCATTTAATATTTATTAAGAGCACAAGAAATTCAAAACTGAAAAATAAAGTTATAGAGAAAAACTTTACAAATTGTTCGGGTAAAAAATAAAGACGGAGATAGGACCGATAAAGTAAGGCCTGAGTTGAGCATTCAATATTCAGATGGTTCAACAAAACTTCGGTTCCGGAGACCTAACTCTGTGTTGCGCACTGTGCAAAAACTCCACAATTCGCCCTTGGGAACCAGTAATAAGGAGTACACCGCCTAAACATGGGTCAAAATTATCGATTTGTGATATGATATTGTGTAGTCTCTGGCCCTCGTCAAGCTGTTATACCATCCAATGTATTATTCCCCAGCTCTATTCCACTGTGTACAAACATAAAGACATTAATATCCAAGTGACTAACGATATTTCCGACTTTTGATGAAATAAAAAATTTCACAAATCAATATCGTTTTTCGAACAAAAAATAAATATAAATTTCGGGATGACAGAAGCCAAAAAAACCCTTAGTACGCCTCGCGTCAAAGCCAGCCATTCGCTAAACATAACAGCTTCAACTTTGGACAATAGGATTTTTCCAGAAAACACCTTTATCGCTCAACTATCCAATCGTATGCGAAGACTATCATTTGAGCGGCAACGTAGTACTCTGCAGCAAATAGCTTCAATCGTTCATCAATTTAACCCTGATAATTTACAATAAGACTTAAAGAAAGCCGGCAAAAGTATGGTATGCAAACTTATTCGTTATGCATGGATTTGGTGATACAATTACATTAAATTATTGTGTATGCTCTTTGTATTATGTAAATGCATGAAAATTACGAAAATATAAAATTTTGTGAATCCAATACAGGGTTTGCATAAAAAAAAAAAAAGGTTGCGTATTTTTTAACAGACTTTTGGGCAGTGAAGCTTTCAGAAAAAGGAAGAAGAAACAAGATTTAGCAATTAATGTATTGAAATAACTTAATGCGAAGACCATCTGTTATATACTTTATTTAGACGAAAAGGAAAATAATAAGCACCACAAATAAGAATTACATTTATTTTAGCCAGTGATTAAAACTTTACCTACCAACTTATCAGAATTGTGGCTGAGTTTTATCACTCGTCTCTTTGTTTTTATGAATAAGAAGTACAAATTTGTTTTTCATAAAAAAGGAAAATTTTTATAAAACACTTTTAACAATTAGTTGGATTCATCCAATGTCTTACGTTAGTTCAACATTCTACTACATTATTTTACGATGTCTCATAATGCCACAAACTTCACACTTATCCAATGTCTTCTGTCTAACTTTTTTGACTGCTTCTCGTGGATCAAGTGAATACAGGTTACATAATTTTTCTTATATTTTGCTATTAAATCATTATACAAGTTCTATTTGTACAGACAAAAAAGATAATACAATGGCCGACAAAGTTGTTGCAAAGCCCACAAAGCCACCGGGAAATCCCATGAAATTCCCTTATACATTCTCGGCCAAGATTGCCCAGTTCCCATACAAGTTCTACCTTAAAAACCAATGGGTCTGGAAATATTATCTGATTGCTCTGGTTGTTGCATCTCCAGTTTTCTATAAAATTAGCAAACTTTGTAAGTATTTATTTATTCATTTACTCTATTTCTTTTTACTCACTTTGCACTTAACTCTAAACAGCGAACTCACCCGAAAACAAAGCAGCATTCGCAGCAGCGAAGAAGAAGGAAGAACATGGACACTAGAACCATTCACTTGATAGCCACTCATATTATGATTAGCATGGATACTGTTAGGCTATATTGGAACATTCTTTAGAAATTCCATTGCTTGGAAGTCAATCACTGCTTTAACTTTAAAATAAAATAAAAATATAAAACCAATTGGAGAAAGAATTGTAGTTCTTGTGAGAATTTTGTTACATAAAAAAGTTATTTGCATGGAATTGGACAGGGTCCAATAGGGGACCAGCAAAAAAATGTATATTATCAAGAGTTCATAATAACAAGGGTTTATTAAATTACCAAGGGAGGGATAAAAAAAAATCAAATTAACAAGAGTTTGAACTAAATTCGTGATTGTTCAATGATTTGCAATTGTTTATTTTGAAAAGGAATCAGTAATTTATGTTGAGGGAACGAGTTCCGTCTTTAATTGTTTAACACATTTTCGATTTTTAATCAAATCCTGAATGGAAGGATAGATTTGTGCATTAAAAACGGTTCAAATTATAGACTACGCACACAACATAGAGTGAAACTTGTCTAGCTCGAACTTCTGTTGAACTCTTCTCAAGAACACTGAATTTCCACGAATTCCTTTGCGTAGTATAGTTTTCCGTTCCCGGGACTTCAAATTATTGAATGTTGATGAACAAAACACCAACTAAGTTTTCCTCAACTTTAAATTACCGAGAGGACTAATCAATATTAATTTTATTTTATTCATCGAGTACACCGGGAAAAGATTTTAAATTATCGATAGATTTAATTAAACGAGAGTCGGCTGTACCTTTTAATTAGTGGTCGTGGGGATTTACTAATTTACATTGCCATGCAGAACATTAAGCCTTTCATAGTGAGTAGAGTAGAGAGAGTAGCAACTTCTATAGCTCGAACTTCAGTTAGTTGAAAAATTCTTTAAGTCGAACTTTTATCATGAACTCTAATTTTACTCGCTTTCCTCTGTATTGTATAAATTTCCGTTTCCGGGTACTGAAAACGAATTTAAGAAGATTTTTTTAGTTTCCGAACACATGACAAGTGTCCGAAGTGTCCGATGTTTTCTCAATGAAGTAGATAGGCATCATAGTTTTTAGATGTATTTCATTTATACATACTGATTTTTTTAAGAATGGGTGTAGATCGGCTGGCCCATACCTTAAAGGACATAAGGATCAATAAAATAAGCATAAATATGGGTTATGATGCCCAACATTGCCCACCCATATATAGGGAAAACATTAACAGATGAAAACGAAACAAAGATCGGCTCAGATCCATATTCCACTTGGAAGAAGAGCAATAAATCGTTAAATTGCGTGCTGGTTTATGTACATATATATTTCCATTAAAAAATTATGATCGCTCAAATGTCAGAACCCTGGAGACTAAGATGAAAGCTGTTTGATGAAAAGCGACTACTTCTCCAATTGGCCTGCTATTTATTAACCGATGCAAAAATCTCCAAGACGATTAATTTCATACAAAATTTCTTTGGCTAAATACTGAAATCAATTTTGCTTTCGGATACTAGTCTGACATCTTAGATTAAAAATGTGTTAACTATCCAGACATTAGTACCTTTACCCTAATTCGAAATTGTTGTCACTTGAAATTCCACAGTCTAATAAATTAAATATGGAAATATGAACCCTAATTTTAGTTTCAAAATTCGGTTTTATTTCGAAAACGCATCAAACAGATCACTCAGGTCAGATCATGTTCTTTAACATTTTCTTTCTAAACTTTCGGAGGATCAGCTTAAGATAAAATGCGCAGTGCGGTTTATTTTACAGGTTTGTCTACAAGAAATCTATTAAAGCTAAAAATTGAATGAAATACAAAGAATACTGTTTTTATCTCACAAACTTGTAAGAACATCACTGATCCTTTTGCTTCCTTTTATTTAATTTTAAATGAACCTCGCTTTCCTTCGTTCGCAATCGTTTAAAAACTTATTATGGTGTCGAAGCTACGTTGTTTTTATCTTGGATTACATCGTTTACAAAATTACAATACATGAGAATGATAGAATTAAGATACCTACATACATGAGAATCGTTAATTTGATTCTTTTGGTTTTTTCGGTCCCGTTTGACTACCCAAAGACGATGCTATGGTGTATTTTTATAGTAAAACATCAAATAGAGGAAACCACACAGAATAGTTGAACGTTAGTATGTTTGACGTAGTTCTTTTCCGTTGATGATGTTAATCAGAAGTAAGGGATTATTTATTCCGGGTTTTATCTTATTTCTGCTTAAGATGTACAAAAAAAACATTCACAAAGTCATAGAATTTTATTCGAAGCTAATCTATACAGCGGCTCCCCTACCAATTAGTGGTGAATTTTGTTGAATTTATTTAAAATTTCATGTGTCACTCATTTAATCTTGTGCAAAGATTATCAGTTTTTCTTAAAATTTTTCCAAAAAAGAAAAATCATGTTCACTGCGGATAAGGCTTACTCACATTTTAGCCAGTGATTGAAACAAAAATTTACACTACCAACCTATCAGACTTCCGATTGATCTATTATTGTTTAACCACCTTGCCTTGTCACGCACAAGGATAACTAAGTCAAGATAAAGTTAATAATCTTTGGTCACGCGCTTCCTGCTTCTGTCCTACAAGATCAGGCTGTCTTACATTAACAATAATTCGGACTCAAGTTTGGGGGCAGTTTTCCCCTTCTCTCGATTCATTCTAAATGTTCGATTTATCCGAGCTATTTGTAATGCAGTGAAACTTCTCTACAGCGTGATCATCAAAATCGTTCGGTATAAAAAGGGTCGAAGGGTCGAAGAATACTAATCTTAATGCCGGAGACCAGAGAAGTGTTCCTCATAGAGGGGCGTCGGTAAGGAAAAATTTCACGGTAGTAGGGTTTTTGCCGTTGGCACTCATGGAGCTCGTGGTTGCGTCGTCCCCTCGTCTTCCCATCTTTTTGCAACTACGCCGAATATCGCACACTGCATTATTCTTTCGAACGAGCACAGAACCATCTCTGCAACCCTACTTATCGTCCAGCTCTTGGACACATTTTACAAAAATTTCAAAGCTCTGACACCGTTTAAAGCTGCTCCCGTGAACTATTTATAAATCTTGTTCATATAATTGGTATATGATTTTCGCATTATAATAATTAAACAAACAGTCTTATTGGCAATTCAAGACAATCTTAGCTACCTTGTGGGGAATTAATTCATTTTTTAAAAGCTAATGCAGTGTGCGTAAGATGAATTTTAAAATTTGAATGCAAGCTCGTTGAATTTTTATCAGAAATAAGGAGTAACTGACTGATTTGTGATTTGGTGAGCTAACGTGTCGGTTGATTTTTAAATATCGCTTGAGCTAATTCATTCATATATATTTTTAACCCTTTGTGCTGCTATCTTATATAAAAAGGTTTATTGCATTTATTTTTGTGATTAGTTTTGAATAAATTTACAGAATTTTTTTTATAGAAAATGGATGCAATCATGAAAAAAATACCCTTTCCAAAACTTGGAGGGGACCGCCCCATGAAATTCCCCTACACGTTTGCAGCAAAGATTGCACAGTTTCCGTTTAAATTCTATATTGACAATCAATGGCTCTGGAAGTATTACGTTATTGGTTGTGTTGTTTCAATACCAATTTTCTTCAAGATTTCCAGAATTGGTAAAGATTTCGAAAACTATTTCTATACCTTAATTATTTTTGTTTATTTAATTTAATAGCTAATTCACCCCAAAACAAGGCTGCGCATAGAGAGGCTTTGAAAAAACAAGCTGCAGAGCATGCACATCAACATGATGAGATTCATATTGACGAACATGCTGATGCTAAAGGTCATGGTGACAAGGGTCATGGTGATAAAGGTCATGGTGATCATGGCCACGGAGGACATGATGCTCATGGTAAAGGAGGACATGATGCTCATGGTCAGGGTGGACATGATGCTCATGGTCATGGAGGACATGATGCTCATGGTCACGGTGGACATGATGCCCATGGCCACGGAGGACATGACGATCATGGTAAAGGAGGACATGATGCTCACGGTCATGGAGGACATGATGCTCATGGTCATGGAGGACATGATGCTCATGGACATGGGGGTAACGACCATGGCCATGGTGGTACTGATCATGGTCATGGCGGTCACGACCATGGACATGGTGGCACTGACCATGCCGCCCATGGTGGTAGTGCTGGCGGTGGTGGTGGTGGTGGACATCATTAAAACTCACTAAGCCATTTACGTTTCTGTAATTGATTTATGACTTACTCTACTAAATAAAATAAAGAAAAGGAAAGATCGCTTTTGAATTTATTTGTTTGGTTTAGTTTGTGTGCCCCAAGCATCCATAAATGAAGGAAAACAAGCAGGACAGATTGACCACGATTTATATGCACGTTGAATCACATCTTATGCTCTGCCGATTTCGGTTATACGGCAGTCTGAGAAAATGCTAATTCATTATTCCAGAGTTGAGACCTCGGTGATACAATTTTTTGGCATTTAAAGAATTAATCGCAGTTATTCAAAAACGTCTTTTTTCGGAAGAGCAGATTTCTGTCTGTTTGGCAGAAATTTAACATGTCACAAGAAAATTACTGCGAAAACTAAATTTACTAGACTAGTCAACCACTAAAGAGGACCACGATTTATCTTCACTAATATAATATTTTCAGGTAAAATAAGTTTTTATTATAAGAAATATATTTTATAATTAAATAACTGGGTGTGTAACACTTGAACATTAAACTTTTCTTAACCGTCTGTACTAAGGAAATGATCTGCATCAATACTAGAGTAAATGTGTCCCTCGGATGTCAGAAAATCAAGAATGGTACTGAAAAAAAATCAAACATTTAAAAGTTAGTCAAAGTGATTGGTTTATTAGTAAAAAAAAAACTTATACTTACTCCAATTCGCCCCTAGAGATATGATTAAACTTCTTTTGTAATTCCATGCGGCTGATTCCCTCTTCGGAAGCGTGATTTTTAATCGCTTGAAATACTACCAAGTGTTTACCTTCAAGTCCCATGTTGTTACCGCTCTGTCCAGAAACTACACTTGCTTGTGCATTACCCATGTCAAAGTCAAAACCACCAGCGTTTCCTGCTCCTTTCTAAATGTACAAAACTCATTAACTTTCAAAGCATATGGCCAGCATCTAAAGACGCACCTTTGAATATTCTTCAGCTTTAAATCTGCAATGGAGTACTTCAAGCAAATGAGTCACCACTTGATTTGGATCATTTACAGGTAACATTTTGAAAACCATTAATGTTTTCTGTCCACTATGCTGCCGGACGGTTCCAAAGACTTTTGAGTAACTATTTAGCATAACGTCGGGTGCTTTAAGCGTATCACCCTCTTCCAACCAGTAATGTGCATCAATTCTCCCAGTATGATCTTCCAATTGGTAAGTAATTTTCGTGGAAGATGTATCAATTGAGCGAACGATAGCGACACTTGATACCATTCCGAATGTCATTCCCCACATTTGGAAATTACCTTCTGGTGATTCAAGAACCTGCTTGATTACAACCGGAACTACACCCTAGAGAGTTTGAAATTTGCAGAATAATTTTTTTAAAACTCCATTTCGTGGCATACCTCGGCTTTTTGTTCGGTAGCGGCACCGGCATCCTGTGTTGCATGAAATGTATCACCACCAACTGTACAGATGTTAGGTTTTATTAAAGCAAGTGAAAATAGAAATTGTATTATATACTTACATGAATCATTCATTTTTGATCTTTTTTTTAAATACTTGCAAGACTTACTCCAAAAGCCTGGTAAACATCAATTGATGAAATAGCGTTTGATATTAGCGCCAAATTTACAAAAGTGACAAATGAACACTGACATTTACATTTCAGATTTGCCAAACAACTGTCATGAAACTTGAAGGGAGGCGCACAATTTATTGAAACTGCTACGATTAAGTAGCTTTATAGTACATGATCTTGTTGGAAATAACAACGCTTGAGAGCAACTATTTAATTATATAAAATTTTCAATAAATCAACAATTGAGTCATAACAATATTTAATAATATAGAGAATAATAAAACCCCTCTTATTATATTAACATTAGATCTACCAGATCAGTAAAAGAGATTAGTCCTGAAATTCCAATTTCAAATTTCAACTGCATGTAAAGTTTTCTCTGTGTTATGATATCATGGTCTAGAGAACTAGAGAACTATTTTTATGTATCACAATGAATATTATTGAACTCATTTTGTTATTTTTTAGAAGTTAATAAAGACTTTACTAAGATTTCTTTTCACAAATTTTTCTTAAGAACCAGTCATTTTAACTGGTTTTAATTGAAATATTTATATTAAAATAGCTAATAAATCTAGTATTAAGTATAGTTCGGAAGACGACCGCTCGGCAGACCCAGGATGAGATGGCTGGACCAAGTCCATGAGTTGAGAGAAGATGATCGAGTTGCCTGGAGATCTGTTCTGCGTACATTGCTCCCGCAACCCCGTTAGTGGAACACGCAGTCAAGAAGATGATGATTATGCTGATTAAGTATGAGACATGTATTTTATATCACCATGTAAGTTGATGTACAAAAATTTACCATAACCATTTTGTATGTTCGTGTATTTTATGCACATTTATCATTAATTCAAATCGAAATTTTTTTCATAGTTTTTTCTCCTTTTAAATTACTGTACTGCATATCTCAACCGCTGCACATTTTCAGCAGTAACCTTCTTTGAAGCCGTATCCCTTGTGGAAGGTAGAGCAACATTGTTTAACCCTAATCCTTCCTTTAAGTTTTCATGAAACTGTTTGGTAAAGTAATATTATTCGCACTAATGGATTTTGTTTCCCTTAAGAAACATAACCTAGAAAAGAAAACAAAACGTCGAAAATGTGTCACTGCAACAAACACCACTTAGTTAATCTGGGCGGATTAGGCTTAAATATTGTTATACTATGAAGGAAAAAATCGATCTATGATTGATTGAAGACCAATTTAGTTTTCTCGCTAAATCACAGCTGAATTCATGAATTTTTGTTGAACACAGAAAGAAAGCTAACCTGAAATCATAACACTAGTGATTTGCTCCGACATAACTCGAAACTGCATTACAATCATCCAGAAGAATCTGATCCCCAGATCTCCTGATCCATACGTTGTACCTAGCAGAAAGAATTCAGTTTCCTGTGTAATCGTTGTCTCCAGTCCGTCACCCACAAATGAAAACAGACCACAAAATACAAGGAAAACTAGTGTTCAATGGATGCCGTTCTTCATTTTGAAAATAAGCGTGAATTTCGTAGTGTCTTGCTAACGGTTGAGAAATTAAGTGCAACAAGTCAAACGCGTGTGTTTTGTAAAAAACCTATATTACAATTTGATTAGGCTATAACTTTTTCATATATATCGAGAAGTGGAGGTATGGAATGTTAATTAGTTATTTTTTGTTGAACATTTTGGTAATTGCGTGCGAAATGCTTAGATTCCTAGGAAGAATAAATTGTGCATATCTGGCATATAAATCACAATTTTTATTGTCTTAGACACTATCATAATAAATGAACGAAACGAAAGGAAGTTAATTTGTTGATTATGCAACTGATGTTTATGGCATTGTTTTAAGTATGCACAAGGTATAATATCTGTTTCGAAATCTTATCATAAGAGAGAACTGCCCACTTTTATTTTATGATCGCATTGATTGTTTAAAACGCAACCGATAAGCATTTATATGGATTTTATTTAGCAATAACAGAAAAAAAGCCTACCCTACACACATTTTACAGCAAATTAATGGGAATCTTAAATGTGCATATACCTAAGCTTGTAGAAGACTGCTATCGCTGCGTTAGTTTGAAAGTAAAGAACAGTACCTCATAAAATTGAGGGTACACCCATAAAAATCAACTTTATATTTCGCTAGGAAATATCATGTGTAACTCTCTTGTGTAACTTAACATCCTAAATTTCCCATGCAGACATATTTTATTTCAGTAAATTCATCGATTCCATAACGGGAACCTTCACGACCAATACCCGATTCTTTGACACCACCAAAAGGTGCTTCAGCTACTGATATCAGTCCTTCGTTGACACCAACCATTCCTACCTCAAGCTGGCGTGCCACTCGAAATATTTGCTTATGATCTGTGCTGTAGAAGTATCCAGCTAAGCCTCTCTGTGTATTGTTTGCTCGAGAGATAGCATCTTTTTCATCTTTAAACTTACTGATGGAAATAACAGGACCAAACACCTCTTCTTGGTAGATTTTCATGTTTGGCTTGACATTTGTGATAATTGTCGGCTCATAAAAAAGACTACCAATTTTGGGTTGGGCTTTGCCACCGCATACGACTGTTGCCTTATTCTTCTTCGCATCTTCAACAAATTCAGAAACTTTGTCGAGCTGTTGTTTGTTAATAAGTGGTCCAATTTGAACACCGATATCCTTACCGGAGCCCATTTTTAACCCCTTCACTCTGTATGCTAGTAATTCCACAAATTGTGTATAGATCCCTTCCTGAACAAAAAATCTATTTGCTGAGACACATGTTTGACCACAATTGCGGAATTTCGATATCATAGCCCCATCCACTGCTTTATCTACATCAGCAGAAGTGAAGACGATAAATGGTGCATTCCCACCAAGCTCGAGTGAAATCCTTTTTATGCCTTGCGCAGAGTTCCTGTACAACAATCTGCCAACTTTCGTCGATCCTGTAAAAGAGATTGCGTGGACATCGGGACTTTTGCAGAAAAGTCCGCCTACGGCTGCAGAATTCGTTGTGGGGACTACATTAATAACACCACATGGGAAGCAGGCTTCTTCGGCCAGTTTGGTTATTGCCAGTGCTGTGAGTGGTGTCTCTTCAGAAGGCTTTAATACAATAGTGCATCCTACAAAGACAAATAATATAACATGTGTCTGTCATCAAACTCTCGTGCTTACCAGCAGCTAATGCTGCCGCAGCTTTTCGTGTGTACATGGCCAGGGGGAAATTCCAAGGGGTAATTAAACCTGCAACACCAATGGGCTGTTTCCAAACGATCGTTTCGCGGTTAGGAACTGGCGACGGTATTACATCTCCGTAAATACGACGAGCTTCTTCAGCGAACCACTCAACAAATGAATTTCCATAGTCGACTTCACCAAAAGATTCTGCCAGGGGTTTTCCTGACTCTGCTGTCATTATTTTTCCAATTACGTCTTTATTTTGTTTGATAAGTTTATACCAATTCTGTATAAAATGAGCGTATTATATTAATCAATGAAATAGTTTTGTGATATAACCAAAATACCTTCAACAAAGCTGACCTTTCCTTCGCGGTCAGACCAGCCCATTCTGAAGAATGGAGTGCAGTATGAGCTGCCCTAATTGCTAGTTTCGTATCGTCTGCTGTCATATCTGCTACACAAATGATTTTTTCTCCATTTGCTGGGTTGAGTACAGGGAACATCTTTTCATTTGAAGCATCCCGCCATACTCCATCTATAAAGCCTTTAGTTTGTATCAAGGATGAAATGTTTCTTTGGCCCAATCCAAGGGGCAAAGTTTTAGACTGTACGAGAAAACCGCGCAGCATCTTTGTCAGACTGAAGAGAAAAAAATCGACAGAAATAAATTAATAATTTTACAGTTGATAAGATCTCGCACCCAGTTCAAATTAATTTCATAAACTGCCACAAAAAAGCTTTACGAAAATCAATTAAATGATTGATATTTTGAAGAAGAGATGAAAAGCCATGATACAAATGTATTAAGGTAATATATTGCGTGTTTCCAAAATGGCTGCAAACGTGACCTCAATTTTTGTGACATCGATTGTCACACTTGTTTACGTTTACTTGTGCATTTCGAAGTACAGTGACAATTTAAATTAAACGTTTTTTTGTCTACGGGGGGTCCCGAACGGCGCCATTTTGACAACAAGCACAGAATGGAATCAAAATATTTGGAGTTAGCTACGGCTATTCCCAGGATTTCTATTTATTTTTAAAGATAAATTGTGAAAGGCACTCAGGCATTTCGTTCAAGCTTTCCTTTGCCGTGTGATGAGCGTTGGCATCAGAGTCTGTTATGATTTGGAGGCCTCTTCTTCCACAATAGTAGATCCTGCAGGTCGTTAGGGTCTAGGTAGGCTGAGCAGATATGCATATGACCTGTCTTGTTGGGTGGAGGTGTCAGTGGGCTCTACAATCATAGGGCTGACCCTCACGGTCTTAGTTGTCTAAGACTAGTTTTTAAACGCCTTTGACTTACTTTTGACTACTGATTGCAGATGCACTTAAAGTGCATGAGTTTTCTTTGTCATGGCAGGTAACAGAGAGCTATCTATTTCTGGCTGAGGTGGCTACAAATTGGAGGAGCGTACAGTTCTTGTTCTCCTCTAGAAGGCTCTTCCTCATCAGGCTCAGTCTCATTTTCTGCTCTTTTAGGATCTGCTGCGAGCGCAGAGAGTACATAATCGCGACCTTGCATATGGCCCTGATGTGCTCGGTCGTTCTTGTGCGCTCGCAGGAGTGAGTGGTTTTACCACCGATTTCATCCCACTTGATCCTTTGTCGGGGTCTGAGATGGGTTTGGCTGGGTCCACTGAGCGACCAGTTTTTATTTTCGTCACAAGAGCTTTTAAAAGCCTCTATGTACGGCCGCTGCTTTTTTGGCCTCTGTCTTCTGGGCTTTTCTACGGGAGAGTTTCGACTGATCTGCAGCGCTTCATTGATTGCGGGTCTATCGCCTTTCTACTAGCTCTTTTTGGTAGTATCAGATCGTATCTGACTCGTTCTTTCTGCCTTGGTCTCCATTCCGTCTCCCATCATTTCATTTTTTTTTCATTTCATCATGACACGCTATACACGACCCCTTTGGGCCTTAGTGATGCGTTCCCGGATTGCTTGCGTCACTGTCAACTACGACCGCAGTTCTTGAACCAAGAGATGCCTGAGTACCCGGGTTTCCCGTCTTGTTGGACGGTTGTGCTGTTGCAGTTTATGGAGATAGGTCTGACGACTCTGTCTCTGCAATGTGTATCACTGATGAGCGGAGTAGAGAGTCATCGTCTGACTCCGTGTTTTAGTTTTATTTTTGTTTTAGTTTATTGTTTATAGTTGTCTAGTGTTGTTGAGGTCCCATGAGTGCGGCGTGAAGGGGTGGTCAGCCATCTACAGAGCTGATGCGAGGGCGCCCGTTATTGCATAGGGACAGTACGTTTACTATACACATTTCCTGCACCATTCAGTCCTCTGCTCGTATTCCAACTACCTTGACTTTGGAATATGTGTACTCTTGGTCCGCTGCGGTAGGAAGACGCCTACAACCCAAAGTGGCCTTCCCCCATTCGCCACCCGGGGACGCGCCGGGGCGCTTGAGAAGCTCGATTTTCCTGATGCGCTAAGTACTCCTATTTGTATCATGATGAAAAGCTTTGTAATTTTCTGTGAATGAAATGCTTGCTGGTCGAACGGAAACGAAACAACAAACACAGTGCAATAGAAATACATTAGATTAGTTCGTTCGCTGATTGGTTTCAATTGTTTATATTTGGCTGTGTAATGTAAAATTCCCTTCTTACTTAACTTTTAGTTTCAATCAAGGGAAGGTGTATGTATGCGAAACAGAAATACAACTCAATTTTGAGATAAGAATTTATGGTTTAATTCATTGATAGAAAGATAATGATATCACTGCTTGCACTGCAATGGCAAGAATGCTAAAAGATATAAGCAAACCTTTGTATTTAAATGCGATGAGGTCCCAAGCAAAGGACCAGTTTGTGGGATTCAGTAAATATTCTCATAGTCACATAGTCAGTTAAAAACAAACAAATTAACGTATTTATAAAAGTAATATCGGTAACGTTTTTATTCTTTAACATCATTGAACTTGAAGTAAAAAGCAAAACAAGCCAATAACGCATTAAATTGCTTATGACCCAATATTAGAAACAAGCTTGGCGAGAACAAAAAAAAAAATCAGCCAAAATTAAGGACTGGCATTATATGTTCTCGTTGCGTCTGTTCTCATTTCATGGTGCATCTTTCTTCTATTAACAACAAGAACTGAAAAATGTGATATAGACTGCATTCCGCAGACAACTATTTTTTTCTTATTTGTATTTAGCGAAGTTTTGCTTTCTTTTATACAGAAAAAAAGTAAATACTTAACATTATGGAAGACTGTGCTATCGCAGCTCTAGTTTCTATATAAAATATGTGCTTTAAAATTTAATTTTCTCTTTGGAATAATAGTATAACTATTTCACTTAATATGCTAAATTTCCCATGCAGACATATTTTATTTCAGTAAATTCATCAATTCCATAACGGGAACCTTCACGACCAATTCCAGATTCTTTGATACCACCAAATGGTGCTTCAGCAGTTGACATTAGTCCTTCGTTGACCCCAACCATTCCCACCTCAAGCTGACGTGCCACTCGGAATATTTGCTTATGATCACTGCTGTAGAAGTATCCAGCTAAGCCTCCCTGAGTATTATTTGCCTTTGTAACAGCTTCTTTTTCATCTTTAAACTTAATTATGGGTACAACAGGACCAAACACCTCATCTTGATAGATTTTCATGTTTGGTTTGACATCGCTGATGATTGTCGGTTCATAAAAAAGATTACCAAGCTCACTTCGGACTTTGCCACCGCATACAACTGTTGCCTTATTCTTCTTCGCATCTTCAACAAATCCAGAAACTTTGTCGAACTGCTGTTTGTTAATAAGTGGTCCAATTTGAACACCGCTATCGTCACCGGAGCCCATTTTTAACGCTTTCACTCTATTTGTTAGTAATTCCACAAATTGTGTATAGATCCCTTCCTGAACGAAAAATCTATTTGCTGAGACACATGTTTGACCACAATTGCGAAATTTCGATGCTATAGCTCCATCCACTGCCTTTTCCAGATCGGCAGAGTCGAAGACGATAAATGGTGCATTTCCACCAAGCTCGAGTGAAATCCTTTTTATGCCTTGCGCAGAGTTCCTGTACAACAATCTGCCAACTTCTGTGGATCCAGTAAAAGAAATTGCGCGAACATCGGGGCTTTTGCAGAAAAGATCCCCTACAGCTGCAGAATTCGTCGTGGGGACTACATTAATAACACCTTTTGGGATGCAGGCTTCTTCGGCCAGTTTGGTTACTGCCAGTGCTGTGAGTGGTGTCTCTTCAGAAGGCTTCAATACAATAGTGCATCCTATAAAGACAAATAGTATAATATGTGTTTGTCATCAAACTCTCGTGCTTACCAGCAGCTAATGCCGCTGCAGCTTTTCGTGTGTACATGGCCAGGGGGAAATTCCAAGGGGTAATTAAACCTGCAACACCAATGGGTTGTTTCCAAACAATCGTTTCACGATTAGGAACTGGCGACGGTATTATATCTCCATAAATACGACGAGCTTCTTCAGCGAACCACTCAATAAATGAATTTCCATAAACGACTTCACCCAAGGATTCTGACATGGGTTTTCCTGACTCCGCTGTCATTATTTTTGCAATTGTATCTTTATTTTTATTGATAAGATTATACCAGTTCTGTAAAAAATGAGCGTATTATATTAATCAATGAAATAGTTCTGTGATATAACCATAATACCTTCAACAAAGCTGACCTTTCCTTCGTGCTGATACCAGCCCATTCTGGAGAATGGAGTGCTTTTTTAGCTGCCTTGATTGCTTCTTCTGTATCTTTCGCTGTCATATTTGTTACAGAACCGATTTTTTGTCCATTTGCTGGGTTGAGTACAGGGAACGTCTCTTTATTTGAAGAATCCCGCCATACTCCATCTATGAAACCTCTAGTTTCTATCAAGGTTGAGATGTTTCTTTGGCCAGGTCCAAAGGGCAAAGTTTTAGACCGTAAGAGAAAACCGCGCAGCATCTTTGTCAGACTGAAGAAAAAAAGTCGACGGAAATAAATTAATAGTTTTGCAGTTGATAAGAACTTGCAGCCGGGTCGAATGAGTTTTATCAACTGTCACAAAAAAGCTTTATGAAAATCAATTAAATGACTGAATTTTTAAAGAAGAGATGGAAGAAGCTTTGTGATTTTCTGGGAATGAAACACGAATGAGAGAATACATGTAGCCTATCATTCTTGCGCGGCGTAATCTTGTATTCTCTCATTTGTGGGAATGAAATGCTTGCTGGTTGAAAGAAAAGGAGCAAACAGAGTGAAATGAAAATACAGTGGGTAAAGGAAGTATTTGCACACCTCTTGACGATTTCGCGCTTTTCTCATACGTTCTTATTCTATGAACGCATTCGTAATAATTGCAGAAGAGAAAGTCTCCCCAAATTTCTAAGTTGAATTACCAATCAACAAAAAATATGTCTTATATTGATTAGCTACACCACTCCTAAGTCAGCTGCCTTAAATTAGTATAAGTGCTATAGTATTCATTTGTTATAAACCAACACTACGGAATGTAAAAAGAAAAATCGCAATAAAAATACATACATACACGTAAGTTCACTGTAATCTGAAAGGATTCCGTGCAATGTGAAAATAAAGAGCAGAAAAAAAACATTTCTAAAAAATATAAAAATGGTTAAAATCGGTAAGGAGGAACGCCAGTTATTCAGGGAAAAGAACAGCATTGAAGTCAAAAAAATATTAGCACAGTTTAGGTTGGGAACGAATTATAATGGAAATAAATAAGTTACAACTCCAACTGATAGTTTGTGTGTAGTTAAAAAGTACTTCAAGATGTATTTAGCAGTACCCAGTGAAAGTACACAAAACGAAGTACTTGAAAAAGTATTTGTGTGATTTTCAAGCACCAAGTACCGGTTATTTGATTTTTCTGGTATTGGTATTTGATTTATAATAAATTTTATAAATACTAATAAAGGACATTCGCTTTTTGAGTTTTTTTGTTGATGAGTATCGTTGATTTGTGAATTGATTGAGCGAGACAATTCGACAGCTATTCTCGCGCTGGACGCGCTTCTCGCACTCTCGCCGCTTTGTGAAACATGCATCAGTTTAGGTGTACGTTTTTTCTTCTTTTTTTTTGCTTCGACTAAAGTCGATTTTGACTTGCGACGCGTTTTGCCTGAATGAATTAGCGACGTAAGTCGAGGTATGTCTGTATGGTATTCTCTCGATACTGTGAATCGCCGATAATGTGAACTTCTCCAAAATGGGAATCTCCGATGTCCACTTTACATTATCATCTCTATAATGTGAACTTCCGACAAGTTATCTTTGTAATGCCATCTTCATAATGTGAGCTATTGAAGACATCTGGGCAGATGAAGATTTAGTTTCGTTTATCCAGTGAAGGTGATAGTACCTAAAACTGAAAGAAACTTTCAAGAAATAAATGATCTACTTGAAGTTATAGATACATAGCACTACATTTCACTACAAGTAGTTAGAGACTGAATCTTCGTAGAAAGTACTGAACCTGAACCGAATGTCAACATTTCGGAGAATAAAAGCAACGTAGTCTCTTATGTTACACCCTCAAAAAGAAATGAGCTCACAAGCAATAAAATGCATAAATACGTTTCTCGAGTATGCAGTTCAAAATATATTGGACGCAGAAACAACCTCTAGTTTACTAAAATTAAGGGTAGTAGCAATAGAAAGATCAAGTTAACCCTTTCATGGCCGAATTAATTTGGCATGAAACAGTTGTTTAAGAGTATACTGAGCGCAAATCAGCTACCAATATTTACAATAAAATATTTAACAACAACCTTGCACAACATATCAAGCTATTTTGAAAAAAAAAACCCTTAGAGAAGGATTAAAATTACGGGAAGAAAACCCAAAAATGTAATGTTGCCTGTAGGCAATATCGGGCATGAAAGGGTTAAGCTATTCTTCTGCCCAAAACAACGAATTATTTTAGCAAGAATTGTTGCTACGCCGAGAACAATGTTTTTTTTTTGTAATTTTTCAAATGAATTGTTTGCGTAATGAGTACTAGGTATTTATTTTTTTTTGTCTGAACTTAATAAATGTTGTAAAATAAAAACTATTGTGTTGTGATAAGGTTTTAAGGTTTCAGGTAATGTGAACACCTAAAATCCCAAAAGGTCTTGTTTTATTTAGTTCACACCATCAAAGGGCTATTGCTGCGAATATCATCAAAAAACTGGGTGTACATATACTTTTTTTTACTCTGTACATTCGCCGGAGGATGCAAATTTCCCATTTTATTTAATTTTTAGTTTCAATTAAGGGTAGGCATGCAAAACAGACCCAGCAAAAAAGAGAGATAAAGTAACTCGAGTTACCACTCTAGAGATAGAAATTTGTAACTTAATTCATTAACAGAATGTAAAGATATGACACTGAATGAGATATTTAGAAAAAAGTAATGTACGAGAATTTATGTAAATTCAATGAAAATTAAAAAAAAATTATGAATATTTAAATAAATGCAGCGAACAAACCCGTGCTATATTTTTACCTTTTCTTTTAAAAACAAAATTGGGGTATATTTCTTCAAATTATTACAAAATTTGAAGCAATATACCCTAATGAAAATGATACAAACAGCTTTACCACGAAGGCCTATTGTTGACCTCAAAAAACATGAATCCATTTGAATAGCTATCAATTCTTTAAAGTTACCATAGATTTGTGGATGCTGACTGGAAATAGGTGAAACGATTTGTGGATCCTGCTTGGCAATAACTCAAACGCGAAACAAGTATGCTAAACAATTTAATCAGTCAGTGCGCTAGTAATCTTACTCGTCTACTCATTTTAATTCGGATTTGAGCTAAGGCTTCAGATCTCTTTTTACACAATACAACAGTTCGATTTCATTCACAGACAAATCGACATCACTGCTTATCAGTACAAAGAATGCAAAAAGAAGATATAAAGAACGCTTTGTATTTATTTATACGATAAGATTACCAGGACCAGTTTCTGAGATTCAGGAAATATTCTCGATTTAGTTGTAATCACGAGATTGACAGCATTGCAAGTAGTCAGTTAAAAACAGAAACAAATTAGCATATTTATAAAAGTAATATCGGTTATGTTTTTATTCTTATCTAACACCCTTGAACTTGAAGTAAAATACAAAAGAAACCAGTAACGCATTAAATTGCTTATGACCCAATATTAAAAACGCAAAAACTAAAAAAAAAATCAGTCATAATTAAGGATTGGCCTTTATATCTTCTCCTTTGATGCTGTGGTACATTCACCTCATTTAATGGTTATCGTTTGAGTTTGTGTCTTGTATCTCGCGTCTGTCCGCACTTTTTCATGCGTGTGCATCTTTCTTTCTATTGTGCTATCGACATCAAGAACTGAAAAATGTGATGTAGACTGCATTCCGCAGACAGCTCTTTTTTTCCCATTTGTATTTTGCAAAGTTTTGCTTTCTTTTATACAGAAATAAAAAAGAAAATTCAAAAAGTAAAGAAAGAAGTGAAAAACATGTTTCGATCGCCACCCAAATGACCACCTGCATCAAAGTAAAAGAATTCGCGATTCAGTTTGAGAATTGCATTTGAATCGGACAGACGTAATTTAAGAAGATAACTCTTATAATCTTAAAAATAGTAAAAAAAAAATAAATTTGTTAGGAAAGTGCATAAGTGCAGTGGTTTTTAAATTAATAAAAAATTCAAATTATATCTGATCAACGGCTAATAATACTTATTTGAATATTTTATTTTCTAACTACAGGCTGACGTCACATTTAACCGCTCGTACATAAGCCACTCAAAACGAAATTGAGTGACTATCTCAACTGGAAACACGAAACGTGAAACGAAACAAAGATTTGTTAGAAAAGGAAAACAGGCGAATACAATAGAATAAAAAGGAATACGAAACAAGCGACGAAAATGAATGACCGACAACCAAAAAACAGTCTTAAATTGAACGTAGAGTGTAACGGGAGTGGTGGTTCTATCTCTCAGCAATCAGGCAGTGGCGAATCAAAAGAAGGGAATTCAATAACTGCAAAAGAAACTTATAAATCCATTCCAGAAGACTCTCTTAAACTTGAAAATAATAAAAAAGGTAATTGAATAAAGTTTTAATTCAAAAACACATTCGATTTGTGTGAGGTATTTCGTCGACCATAGAAAAAAGAGATTCCACCACGGCAAAATTTCACTTGGACAGTTTGCATGATGCAAGATTTCATTGTCGAAAAGTAATAAAAAATGACGAAAACGTGCGTTTCTAAAATTAAACCAACCAATTATTTCTTAAACTGGAATATGGGTCATAGAAACATAAAATGAACCAACCCTTCTCTGATAACATTTAAATATCTGTATTGTGCAGAAAATAAGCAACTTGCATTCTTAATCTTATGTATCCATTCATCCGTGACGGAAGTGGCCAATTCCAATAAGCCCAACGCAGTTATTTTGAATAAAAATGTTATCCATGGCATAAGTTATGATATACTTTAGCTGCGATTATTTAATTAAAATCATGTGCCATGATGATAGAAGAGCTTTCAATTGACACGTATCAGATAATTTTGCCATTAAGAGGAATGTACGCGTTGTATTCGGCTTGTCGCTGGAGGGCAAACGAAACCTGATTTTGGACAAATGTCATTTTTGCATTTTCTTTTTTATAATTAGAACATAATATTATGCTTTTAGTATTTTTACACACAGCGAGGTGGTTGATATTTAGTTCTAAGTTATTTAAAATAAATATTTTATTAAATTTTCTTTGGATTCGCCGTAAAACTGGATCACAGACGCAGAAAAAAAAAAACCACCGAACCTTTCAGTGATTCACTCATGCGATTTAATACGAGTAATTTAAAACGTTTTGCCACACATACAATCATATAACTCACAATATACAGTTGTAGATATATAAAGAGACATCTGCGTCTTATGTACATTCAGTACAAAAGTACTTACACTCATTTCGCTATGCCTTATCCAAACACAAATTATGTCTCTGGGATGATAGATACAGGGGAGGTCAAAAAAACAAGAATATTTCTATAGCATCAAATCGTTCATCTTCAAATGAAGGTGGGTGGGTGAAGTTAAAAATACTTCGGTTTATCATCTTATTTGATTTCATTCACAGCAACAAAGTTGTCATTAGGGACTCTGAATTGATTTGTTGCATATTTGTTCAGTGGACAAGCGATCGAAGTGGGTTATCAAAAACCAATAATGTAGCATAGACATCTTATGTCCGACTAAACTAATTTAAACATATTTGATAGAAAACCCTAAAGGCATAATGTGTATAATGCAATTATTGCCCAGTTGTTAACTTAAATTCCATAAAATAAATTTCTTGCAATATTGATTAATCACGTCCATGTTAATGTTTTTATTATATGCTCTACGTGCATATATATAGATAAGAACCAAAAGTTCCAATCTATGCGGTTACACGAAAAATGTAATTCTATTATTATATCTTTCTAATTTTATCGTGTGCTAGTTTAAAGACTATCGGCTATGGCCACGTGCGTTTCGCATCAATTACGATTAGGTTATGTTAGTTAGAAAATAATATTGCAATGCATTTTTAAGTTGGAAAAAATATGAAGTGTTATTCTGTTATATTTATGAATTCGTCATATGCACAACGAAAAAGACTGTGTTCATGTTTTTTTCCAATTGGTACACTAAAAAAAGAATAGTATTTACTCTCAAAAAAGAATTGTATTTCTAAAAATACTGATATCGAAGAACATTCAAAAATATATTAGTTTCTAAGTTGTTACAGTCGAATTTCGATAATTTGACCAGAGAAAAATTTCCAATTACCACGAGTTCAAAATAAGAAGAGTTTGAATAACCGAAATTGAAGAAGGAAAAAAAGCAATTGAACAAGAGTTTGATTAAAGTTTGTGATTTGTTATTTAACATTTGTACAACCCACAATCGCTCTTTTTGCAAAGTAGTCCATAATATTCTGTTAAAAAACCGACTTTCGTCTATCATTGTCAATGAACTTTCGATTTCCAAGAAAATAAAAAACGTTTTCGAATTTGAAAAGAGGTTTTATGCACAATTAAAGACTCTTCAAATTATAGAGAGTCGAATGTTATTGAATGTTGAGAAGCAAGAAAGCATTTTTTTAAGTTCAAATTATCGAGGTGACTAACTAATATTGATGTTATTCAAATTACCGAATGTTTTTCAAGTGACTGGAGAAAGATTTCAAATTATCAAACAATTCAACTTAACCCAAGCAGCCATATATAGCTTCTGATCTTTAAACGCCAGCTACTAAAAATTCGCAATTACCATTAAGAAAATATCATTTTGATTGATATTATTGGTATATTTTGTAAAGTTGAAAAAAGCCTAACTGCACAAGCAGCCAAACATACAGTGCCTCGCAAAAGTATTCGTAACTGTATTATTTTGCCTTAAAAATGTAAAAAATAGATTAATTTTAAGTGTAGGAACTTAATTTTTTTCCTTGCCTTTTCTTCTTAAGAAATACTAAAGACAGTAAGGTAATTGCTAATTTGATCGTGTCAAAAAAAGAATAATGATGAGGTATCGTCACTTTTTCGAACCGCAAAAGTATTCGTAATTTTTAACGATAAGTTTGGTGCACAAATTTAACAACGGTATAGGGGTCAAAGACAAGCATTTTGTTTTTTTTTTTACTATGGGAGGGCTTGGTCTGTCTCCCCTCGTTTAGAAGAGAGATATAAGCAGTTTTATAGAAAAATCAATGAGCATGAAAAAAAAAATTATTTAAAAACAATGGCGGGACATAGAATAAAGTACTGTGCCAGTTTTAAAAGCCAGAAACTCGCTCTTTAATCATACATTTAAGGTCAATTATTAATGTCCATAGTTTTTAAAACATTCGTATGCAAACTCAAAACTTGGATAAAGCGAAATAATAAAATTACGAATTCTTTTGCAAGGCACTGTATATGTCAAAAATCATTACCAGTTAAAAAAAATTGGTTAATTTTGTTGTTTCAATTCCTTAATTTTACAAAATAAAAAGCAAAAATGCGAGTTTTTAATTTTTTTTGTCATTGGATCATGCTGCGTGCCGAGAGGGTTGGTTAGGGAGTGTCAAATTATCAAGAATCCTCTGGTATTTGTTTCAGAAACTAACTTAAGTCATAAACCAATCTCTACAATAAAAAAAGAAGTACACATACATAACTCAATTGAACTTAATAATTGGGATATAAAAAAATGATATGACACGTGTGTAAATATACACTCTGTAGCTTTGACTTAATGCGAAAGTTGTCTAGTATTATCTAACAAAGCAGATAACGATTTTGCCGCAAATTTAATCACAACAAGTTATATTTGCTATAGACACTGCATATTGCCAGTGGAATAATAATCTTACGTCGTGGGTTCAAATATAAAATCAAAAAGGCCGTGTTATGGAATTTGAAATCAACTTTTTTTTTTATCTCTAATGGATGGCACACTTCCAATCTATCATAAAGTGTTATTCTGTTATATTTATGCCTTGCCTTTTTGCTTTACTTTTTCTGTTTAGAAGAAACACCACCATTACCAGCAGGAGTAGTTGAAGTTAAAATGGTTCAAGGAAATGATGGTGCTGATGAGCAGATGCTCGGAAAGAAAGATGAAGTTAAATTCATCAAGGGAGATCGTCAAAATGGTGATGCTAAAATTGATATCGGAACAGTCAGTAATAAGGTAAGTTAGAAATGAATATAGTTATTAAGAATAGATTCGTTTATGGGCTTAATACGTTTTGAATATGCAATTATATTTTGCTTATTGATGCCGCTCTAACTTAGGAAAACGAAGTGGTAAGATATTTTTTCTAAAAACTCAATGTGATAATTTTTGCATTCTAAAGTTGTAAGAAATCTTTCTAATTCGACTGGTATTAAAAACTTGTATTACAACTGCACTCGAACAGATTAAACTTAGTCTATTTCTACCAATAGTAAGATAAAATTCACTCAATCCTTTTCGTGAGATAATTGGCAATGTTAGTTTTGATGGTTGTTTGTTTTACTGTCTTTTTTTAACGTGCAAATTCTCTCTCTTTTTGTAGACCTTTACTGGAATGAGCAAAGATGAGCTAATGAAATATGCTAATGATCCCTTCTGGGTACGCATTCGTTGGATCTTTTTTGTTTTGTTCTGGGCAACTTGGGCTGGCATGTTGATTTTATCTATTTTGATTATTGTGAATGCACCAAAATGCGCAGCACCGACTCCACTAAAATGGTACCAACAAGGACCCTTTGCTCGTTTTAAATCAATTGATAATGTCGCTGCTGCCGATGTTGACATTGCTAAGAAAATCCATGCTACAGGCGCCATTTATGAATTGGCTCCAGAGGACACCTACTCAGTTAAGGATTCTAAAGTTGAAGAGAAAGTCAAGAAATTAGTTGAAACGTACAAAGATTCTGAAGTCAATTTGATTTTGGACATTACACCGAATTATGTAACAAAACATTCCATTTTACTAAAAGACGCATTAAGTGATGAGACTAAACGATCAGCATTTATTTGGATTGAAAAGGCTGAGGTACCGAATAATTGGCTTTCAATTGTTAATGGCTCAGCCTGGGCTGAAGTTCAACCAGGCAACTATGTGCTAAGTCAGTTCGGTGACGGACTTTATGACCTGCATATGAATGATACAATTGTTAAAAAAGAGCTTAACGAGACACTGAGGCATTTGATGGGCTTGGGAGTTAAAGGGTTCCGTCTTAAGAACACCAAGTTCTTCTTGATATCCACGAATATTCAAGATGAAATACCCAACAATGATCCAAAATATATCCACACGCAGTACGGCTTTTGGACACACTCCCAAACTACTTTCCAAGAAGGACTAGGTGACGTGCTCTATGAGTACCTGGTTGCAGTCAAGAATGTCAGTATGGATGCCTTCTTGTCGGTCAGTGAAGATACGATTCGCCCCGAAGTCTACCAAACAAAAACAGGCGAATTTGGTATAGATCTACCAATTTATGGTCGACTTCCGCACATGTTAAGTGCCGCAGATGGCAAGAATCTATACAACGAATTGCATAACACAGTCGGTACCATTGGTAATGGAACATGGCTGCAGTGGAACTATGAGCCAGGGACAGCAGTTGATTCGTCTGCATACACCCTGTTCATGAGTATGCTGCCAGGTACTCCAGTCATTCCAGCGGACTCTGCCGCAGTTGAACTGTCGCCAGTTAAACTGCAACACATCAACCATCTGCGTGAATCGGCTTCCTACATGCATGGCGAATTCGACATGTACCGTGTAGGGGATCTTTTAGCCTATTCCCGGTAAGTTTTTTCGAAGATTATACTTTTACACTTCTATTTCATTTCACTCATTAATCCACTCCAATGCAAAAAACATAACATTCGCATGACTAATAATTTCATTTCTTCTTTGGGTGCAACTAACAACCTATCGCTAGTCAAAGGTAATTTTCCATTAAATCATCATTGCATTTGGTTTTTATAATTGTAGTCTAACAATAATTCTTTTTATCTTCGAACAGAATCAAGTCCGGAAATCCAGGATATTTAGTTGCATTTAATCCAAGTAACTCAGTGGTAACCGGAAACTTTTCCGGAGTTGGATTGCCAGAAAAGATGTCAATTGTTGTCTTTAGCGACAATTATAACGTCACCGATGTCGTAGAGAAGTAAGATTCCATTCAAACTTTAAATAACTTTGGCTCAAACATTGTTTTTCTTTGATTTTTTCAGAAGTCAAGTTCAAACTGACTCGGTGGTACTGACACCATACTCCACAGTAATTTACTCGTATGTTCCGATTAAATCGGGCTAAGCGAGACGCGAACGAATGCAGTAATCTCTTTCTCAATCTCATGCAAATACAAAAGTTAAAAATACTTTAAAGTAATTAGTTGAACTGATTTGCATACATATAAATAAATGTTTTTGCGTTCGCTTTTTTGTGCATTTATGAAATGTATGCATTGTTTTATTTATTAGATAATTTTACGATTTTTTAAACAAGGGGAATTTTACAATTGCTTGTGGTTGAAGATATCGCTTAAGGTGATCAATTGTTTTTAGTGATCACAGGTGGTAAACAAAAATCACGCCATCTTCCAAAAGATAACATAGCCTTCGACATTTTGGAAGGGTCACAGCTCGGATCACAATGAAAAGATTTTTTTGAAATATTTAGTACCCACTAGCAATAATAACAATAATAATCCAGGAAGGAGGACGAACAGTGCGGCTTTCGGTAACGGAGGATCTAGTTGCCTGGAGATCTCATCTGCGTGCGTTGCTACCGTAACTCTGTTAGTGGGACATGCGCACAGAGAAGATGATCATGAAAAATCAATCACAATCTTGAAGTTAGCAAGAAGTGTGCTTTGTGTGCTCTGCTGTGTACTTACTTTTGTGGCCGACTGTATGTACACCAAATTGTCGTTTTGCATCGACCTGATTCGCATCTTTTCGAAGTTGCGTCGTTTAAAAATTATCGCAGTTTCGAAATCGTCCGTCGTTTTTATTTTGGGTTCGTGTCATCATTCACATGGAATTATGGAATTAAAGTCCAGGAGAAGCGTTAATTCGATTTCCGTCATGTATTTCTGGTCCCAATTAAAGACACAAAGTGAGACTTTGGTGTACTTTGCTATTATTCAATTCTATTCAAACGAGAATGCAAACTGTTAGCCATTAACCATTAAAATGTGAAATATAAATGGAAACAGTTTGAAGTTTCTTAATCTTCTTTGAATGAAGGAAACCATTTTTTCAGTTCCTAGAAAATGAATATTTTGTAGACACTTCCTTAAGGCAGAAAGGGTATGATGTTGCAAATTATTTCGCCAAATGGGTCAACATATGGGAGATATTTTGGATTTGTGGGTTTTTTGCCAAAGCTGTTCTACTCTTTTTTGCTCCGTCCTCGATTTGTTTGAACGAATCTATTACTTTCCGAACATTTATTCCCCCATGTAGTAAAACGAAAAATTTGAACTGTCAGCTGGCACGCACTATTGACATATCTGTCGCGCTTCTTTTTAAAAAACAAATCTCTGCATAAAACATAGAATTAGCTTAAAATTCTTAGTAAAATTTAACAAAATAGCGGGTTGTTATAAGATTTTCTAAAAACAAATAAATTAAAATAAAAATAGAAGATTTTATTTTCATAAATCATGACAAATTCCAAAGACATATCAGCAGCTGCACAACAGAAAGCCATTGAAAAAGCTGCACGAGCAAAAAATCCATTAGAATCTCTGCCAGATGCTTTAAAATATTCCGGTCCAAATGGGGAATATACCTTATATTGTAAGACAAAGGCCGACATGGATTCGAAGACTCTAAAATGGGCATTCAAGTTGGCAGAGAAAAATGTGAGTCCATTTTATAAGGAAACCTCAATGGGATGGCAACCGAAAATCAAACAAAATGATTTGAACAAGAACTGGGCAAGGTATCTTGTGGCATTGGATAAGTCTAAAAATCCTGTTGCATATGCTATGTTCCGCTTTGATTTGGATTATGGAAGTGCTGTGTTGTATTGGTGAGTCTCCTTTTAGCTCCTCTTAACCCACTAATCCTATATGGCGCTTCTATTTCAGTTATGAGATGCAAATTGAGAAATCATCACAACGACAAGGTCTTGGAAAATTTATGATGACCGCTTTGGAAAACTGCGCAAAACACTGGGAAATGGAGAAATTAGTTTTGACTGTATTGAAAAATAATCCAGTTGCAATGGAATTTTTCCGCAAAATTGGTTTTACACTTGACGAAAGTTCTCCTGATATCCTTGAAAAGGCTGACTATGAAATTTTAAGCAAATGTTTGCTATAGCTTTTAAGTAACTATCTCTTTATTAAACATATGACATTCTATCTATAAACATGAGAACGTTTGAGAGTTTGATTTACAGGAAACTGCATCGGCATGTACATATAAGTGTTTCGGGTCTGATGTTGAATTACAAAAATCTCTTTGCTTCGACATCCATAAATTTTGCGGCTCTGATGTCCTTTGCTGATAAACCACCGGCATCATGCGTAGACATTGTTACTTGCACCTTATTGTAGACGTTAAACCATTCGGGATGATGATTCGTTTTTTCAG
The DNA here is from genome assembly GCA_905187475.1 of Syritta pipiens. NCBI lineage: Eukaryota > Metazoa > Arthropoda > Insecta > Diptera > Syrphidae > Syritta > Syritta pipiens. The sequence goes on along the minus strand of LR994572.1, from coordinate 7,274,932 downwards.
CCAGTAGTGCGACGGCTGTCATAAAGCTGAAGGCTTGATTGAAGTCCTTAAACAGATACTCTTTGTAGATGGCATCCCTGTCAGACACCATCGTCCACCCAGATTTCAGCAATGGTTCTAGTTGCTCTTTGCGTTCTGAATCGTTTAGCTTAGTCTGAAAGAAAAAAAAGTATACTGAAACAACGAACCTTTTATAGAGAGGTTGGAAGGAAAGAAGGAGAATATCGAATATCGATTCAACAAAGTGATGTTGTCCTACGCTAGACTATCGACAAAGATTTTACGGTTCTACGTCAAGTGCTTATAGAGATGATAGGTTAGGTTAGGTTAGAGTGGTTGGCTCTTTGAGGCCCAACCACACTTAGGCCAGACTAGGCCCATTGTGATACCACAATGCGGAGATCCATTCCGCACCCTAATGGAACCAGTGGGAGCTTCTTATGAAGTTGCGTATCTGATTGATGCTGATTTTACTCAGATCGCTCAGACTGTCAAGGAAGTACTTGCCCAGGTGAGTTTTTCTACTAAGCGCCAAGGCCTCGCATGAACATAAGAAATGGAAGATGGTTTCCTCATCCTCTTTATTCTGACAACTTCTGCAAAAGTCATTGGCAGGGACTCCAAGTATAGAAATAATAACTTATAAAAAATTGTTTGTTGCCGGCTCAGGCATAATTTATTCTTGAAGATATGTTTTAGTAATTGAAAATAAAACATTATCACAGTTTGCCAGCTTTTAATCTAAGAATGTATGACGCATTTAATCAAGTGAACAAGTAGCAGAACACATTTATAATAATTTGAATTGGCTGAAATTGAGTAGAAAACACAGAAATGCGTATGATACTGTAATTCCAGTTGTACGAAATGGAAGCGGATGAATGTTTTTTAAGGCACGCCAGTTGGTACCGGAAATATGTTTTTGATTTCATTGTTATAAGCGACTATAAGAGCACAGAACCCCATTGAATGTTAATTTCGCTCGAACTTGAGCAAACTTGTGGCATACCTGTGACTTCCTCTTTAGACTTAAGCATGGAGTCGACAGTCTTTTACCGAAAGCGAAACTCCATATTCCTCGTCTAAGTTTCGCCATCATATTTAGAAGTAGATTCAATTCACTCTCAGGCATTGGCAATGACCGTCCAAAAGAAATGGACAAATTCCTATTAATGCTGCTATTGCTAATGATGCTATTGCTATAATGCTGAATTAATTATTTTACCAGATAATTATTGTTATTTCGCACAAACAAAACAACAATTGGATTCAAGTGTTTTTTTTTTAAAGCATTATGTAAAATTATCGAAATCTCACAGTTGGTTAGGTGAAAGTGCAATACTAATTTCCAAAAACAACGACGTCTGTCAATTGTTGCAGATATTCTAAGTGTCGTGCCTGGTGAGATTGGAACGTTTAAATCAGTGGATACGGCCATAGATCAAGATGACAGCTTTAATTATTGGATGGAATTTTTGAATCCCTTAGATTTGTCTGGACTGGACGGCCTCATCGTTTACAATTGAAAGCTTGTGAGTCCATTATTCTTCATCATCATCATCATTTTCTATGACCGCATGTTCCACTAAAGGGGTTGAGGGGGCAGTGCACGCAGGAGAGCATCCATTATTCTTCTTTGGAATATAAATCGAACCTTATTGTGCAACGTAACAAAATAGGTCCTGACTAATCTTCTTAAAGCAAAGATTTTAAAAGGAAAACTCCAAAGTGAAGATGTATTGATTCTGTGTATTTCTATGATTCCACCGAATTTACATTTTGGCTTTAAAAGTTATACAGTTTTAAAAATGCCTTTCAACTAAAAGGTACAAGGACAATCTTTGGAATTGTGTGGACTTGACTTAGAATATCCATACTTCCATCTTCCACAGACAATTATAAGTAACATGTTCATGTATAGGGAAGTCCTGAGTTCTGTTTATTTACACCACAACTCCGGGCAGAAGAAAATTGTTTATGGTAGCGTTGTGATAGTTTGAGTGCTAAGCAAAGACTTATTTGTACCATAAAAGATTGCAAAACATAATTATTGCATTCCCTAAGACGTTTGCCGGTTGAAAATTTTCGAGTATACTTATACTTAGTGATTTGAAATTATATATTTATTTAAATAGTGATTGATCCTGGGTATTTGAAGGATTTTAGTACCTTCCATAGCTTAAGCAAAAATACAGCCCAAGACGAAAAAAAGAAATAAAATAAATATAAGAAAAAAACGAGTGAATTTTAAACGAGTGTGTTTTTCATTCTTGTATTTATGTTATCTTCCTAGCGAAGTAGGCATACGCTACGATAATATTATAAGAAATTTTTTTTTGTTCTCAACAAATAAAATAAAGTCGACAAGAACCAACGAGAATGTAATGAAATATTTTGTTACTTTGCGTTAGAAAGATTACGAAAAAATAGAAATAATGCAAAAACTAACTAACTTGTCCAATAAAAGTAAAAACAGGGTAAAATTCTTCCACTTAGTGCATTAATTAACGCATTAGCATATAAAAGTTCTATGTGATGTGGGCAGCTCATTAGTTATGGAAAATTAATAAATAATCTTAAGTAAATCGGATCAAGTCGATGCTTTTTTATGACCAGAAATATCACTTAAAGCAACAGTTCATTTAACGAAGTTTATTTAAAAAAAAAAATCATTTATGAACTTTTCTGGCAAAGCACTGTAATTTATGCCCTTTTCATTATTTTTAATTTACACGCCGAAGTATTCTAATACATTTCTTAACTTATAAAAACACATTTAATCGACGACAATCTTACATTAACCATGTTTCCTCACAATTCCGATGCACAGTCAAACGTCTAAAGATAACTAAAAGTGACTGATACTTTCACTTTTGGACAAGCTTCTGTTTTAATGAGATTGTAATGAAGCATAGAAAACACACAAGAAAGGTTATCAATGAAAATATTGACCTTATGTACGTGGGCTCTGGATTTAATATTCTCTCAAAACAACAATCAACAAGTAATTATATTTTTTTTTTGTTTTCAAATGGAAATAAATCGATTAAACTGCAACAAGTTTTGCCAGCATTACTCACCATTTTTTTTCTTTTAGGTGCAAGAGCAGCCTTCGTATCTGAGTAATGTGCTAAACTGAAATTAATTCAGAGCTTTAGAAATAAAATCTTTACTTACTCTTTGATTTATACACTCACCCCCACTTCCATGAAGTAGCTCCGGTAAAACCAGAAATGGGCGTAAGTATTGATGTGGATGGTGGTCCGGTGGTGATTTTTGCAATGCGATTGTGCGGTGATGTTGTTATGATATTTCTTCTGTATAAGTGAATTGGGTAGATACTATTTTGCTTAATCCATTTCAAACTACGGCAAATTGGAAAAATCATGTTATAAATTAATAACTTATTTAAAATTTTATTTTATTTTATTTGTAGCGGCGAGCTGTCAATGGTGTTTACATTTTTTTTTTGTTCCAATTTCGTTGTGGAATGTGTTTTACCATGCGAAAGACGTTTACTACATTTTCAGACAAAACCTTACAAATGCATTTTCTTTAACTGTTGAGGTTTGAAAATTCAGAATCAAAGTCGAATGGGATACTTGTGTTTTATTATTTAAAGTCTGCAAAGGAATTAATGTAAAATTTCTACATGTGCCATAAAAGACCCCGTAGTCTTACCTACGTGTCGATTAAAAATAAGTTGAATTGAACTGAATTAAATAAAACCCAAGTCTTGCACCGGTCACATTTGCATCTTTCAGAAGTTGCGTAGCTTAACAAATTATCGTGAGTTTTTGAAGTTGCGTCGTTTTATATTCAACTTGCGTCACGCAGAAAATTCTAATATGTAAGAGTCATGAAATTAAAATATGTACATGAGAATTAAGAATTGTGTTGTTTTGATAACAGCGTGTTTTTCTGGTCCCAATTAACGACGCAGAGCGAGGACTTGGTACATAATAAAAAAAAAGGCGACAGACAGACGAACACCGAAATGATTCCATAAGGGTTTCGTTATGGAACGAAACCCTAATTAACACAACATGAAAATTTGTTGGTTTGTCGGCATTTATATTTTATGTCGTTGAATCGAGCGCACTATAAAATTTAAAAACAGAAGACATTATACGATGTGTGTGTTTATTACTTCAAAATTTAACCACTAAAACTTTTTAATGTTAATGTGTTTACTCTCCTTGACTACAATTTTATGAAAAAAAAAAAAAAAAATACAATTACTGTTAAGCTCTGTGTCTAGGCTGATTCCACTGAAATAGAGTCATCATCGTCTGGCCTTTTAAGATCATCCGGAGCTCTAGATCCCCTATCATCACTGGAAGTAACACCATTAACAGCTGGATTATCGAAAACATAGTTTGGCACATAATAACTGGGAGAAGCGTACGACAATGGAACATTATTTAAATTGTAACGAATCTCTACAGGGTGATAAGCCTAAAAATTAAATAAACACTTAGATTCAGAAGGAAAAATAGACCGCCTTACTTACTCCTCGGACAAGTGGTGAAACAGCTTGATATGAGTGTCCTTCAATTGTACTATAGGCGAAGCTACCACCAATTCGATCCGATTGAATTATAGCCGAATCGTACTGTGGTGTTCTGACAAGTGTAGGGCCTGGCAAAACCACTGGTGCTAGTCCAGCGGAGACCAACTGAAGAGCACAAAACGCAGCAATTAATCCCAGAGTGGTTTCCATCTTTGTATATGTGTGTATCCTTTAATTATCCTAGCAACCGAACTCTTTGAAAATGCCCGCACAATTCTTTTATATGAAATGTCTCGAAGCAATTGCAAATCTTCAATCCGCCGATGGCCCTTTTATAGATCCATCGACGATGTTGTAATTTTCGTCTTCTTTTAACCAGAATTTCTGCATCTGTAGATGATAGCGACATGACAGGGGTGCCAGCGGAAAGCCGAGACTGCTTTATTTGTTTTGTAAATTGCATAGTACGAGACAAAGTCTGGGTCGATGGTGGCGGTGCGGTGGTTACCTGTTTCGTTCTGGATCTTAAGTTTTTTTTTTTGTGCAATCTTCTGCAGTTTAGCTAGCACATCGATCTCATTAATGCGTCGATGTTTATATGCTGAAGATCAAGTTTCAATTTTCAACTCATTTTCCCTTATGTAAACTGCATTTTATGTCTCAGATTTATTGAAAGAAAAGTAAAAAACTAAGTGGTGCCGCGTATCTTGTGACAAAGTGCGCAGACATTTTTCTTGTTCGCTTGGCTAACAGGTGTGTTCGATGAGATGAAGTGTTGGGAAATTCTACAAATCATAAAAATATACTATGGGAATCTGTTGAATGAGATTATTGTATCTGCCCTGGAATTTGACATTGATTAATCGCATGGCACTCGGTTAGCGAGTCGGTTTTGGATTTACCATTTAAAGGATGGTAAAACGACTTCAACATCAGCCTACAACTTGATAATTGGTACACATTTGATTTAGAAAAAATTTTAGAGCAGGTGTTTCAAATTTTTAGCGATAATAATGGCATGAGTAAATACAATAAAAACTTTAGTGAGCAAAACAGCCTGTGTACACAATTAGAAACTCAAGGGCATGATTCCTTTTTGTGGGATGGTGGGGGTGTCCACCGATTTATAACAAAATACCTATATTCCGCTGTACTTTTACAGACGTGAAAATTTTCATTAAATTGAACTCATTGTTAATTCTTTTTATTAAAAATTCGACAATGGCGTATTTGGAGAAATTGCACAATTGCATTATCACTTTCACTTGAAAACATAATATTAAAAATTATTTACCGAAAGTGTCACTTCACTACCGAAACTCGATTCCCTGTCACAATCGTCAATTATATCCAGAAAATATTGTAAGCCGTACTTTTTTATCTGTTCCATACAAAGATTGTACGAATAGGTCGGGAAATTTGTGACAATTTTCAAAAAAATTCCTGACAAGAATAAAATAGAATAGAATGTACTTTATTTTTTCAACTTAATTTGGAATCTAAATTAATAATTTAAAAATACAGTTTTGGCCTTGGTTTGGAACCGTCTGCTAGATGCCAACTAATTTTGATTGCTTATTTGTTTTATAATTAAAATATAACAGTTTTACAATTATAATAAAGCGGAAAAATACGATGTAGTGTTTAACTTTATAGAAAACAAGATATTATACATCAGTTTGAATATTATTTTTATAAATTTCAAATTTAGTTTTTATTAAAAACGGTTGAGATACATAGATTAACATTATGCTGTTAGTCAAACAAATATGGAGTTTTATACACAGTAAACTTACTAATCCTTAAAAAACGGGAAAGAGAAGTAAAGAAAAAAAAGACATAAGATCTATTAAAACTCAATAGTCTTTCCGATACTTCATAGCTTCAATACAAAACTGGGCAAGAAGTTTCCAACTTTCTCCATTTAAGATGTTAATCGACTCATGTTTAGTCAAAAAAAAAAATGAAAGTATATAAATCTTAGATCTTTTAAAATAGGGCGTACAAATAGAAAATGATAAGATGCTTCTTGTTCTTGTAGGTTACACAGAGAGCAAAACGTTCTTCGGTCAGTGAAGTAAGGTCTATAGTTTAAGTCAAGAAGCTCTCCTCTGATACGGAAAATGTTTGAGATATTAAACAGGCTTAATTTATCAGTAAAATAGTTCCTGTCATTTTAATTATAATTAACCTTAGAATATAGTAACCGTCGCTAAGAACCTCTGGCTTTCTCTATTAAATCTAGTTTCATACGAAGATCCATTGTACTAAGAATTAAAAAGCCTTTCTCGCAAATGCTCATCTGAACTATTTAAAGATTGTATTGGCGACCCATTTGGGTGCCGTGGCTTAATCGTTAGTGCGTCGGACTGTTAAGCGAGAGTACCTGGGTTCGAATCCGGCTCAGGGAAATAATACCACAAACATTTTTCACGGCCCCACCTCCAGCGAACGACTGACAACCCTCCTGGAGTACTTCTGTCATGAAAAGCTTTCGCAATTCGCCGTTCGGAACCGGCATTAAACAGTAGGTCCCCTCCACATGTGTCAAAATTATAACGCGCACAACACAGTGGAGGTGCGAAAAAGCTAGGCTCTGGCTCTCAACGGGCTGTTACGCCGCCTAATACAATAATACAATTGGCGACCCACTTAGTAAAAGTATATCTTCCCGGTTTTTAAAAATTCCTGACAATTCATTTTCATGACAATTTCTGTAAATTTCCTTTGTTTTTCTGCTGATGAATACAGGCGAAGCCCTCTAAATCGAAAATCCCTCTAACTCGAATTTTTTCATCATATTTTGGCATTCTCTTCAATTTTCCATACAAAATCCATGCTCTAAGTCGAACGCCCTCTAAGTCGAAAAACCCTCTAACTCGAATACATTTTTTCGACTCTTGGTCTTTTTTCAATTCCTCTAAGTCGATTTTTTTTAGCAAAAATATAAACGAAAAATGTCCTCTCGCAACTTGTATTGCATGCTCTGACTCTGTCACAATTTGGCACTGGACGACGAATACCTTTCGTTTCATGTTGATTTTTTAGTGCAAACACCTCGGGAAAAAGCGCACGTGGTTACCTTTATTATGGTTTACCTATGCAAGAAAGAAAAAGAATGTTCACAGCAAGAATGAGGATTTGCATGACTACACGGCAAACATCGAACCCAAAGAACACGAGAAAATCGAAACTATTCGTCAACGGTTTTCGAAGCTCAATCATGTTGGGCGAACACAAGTGTCGTCTAGGGCCACATAATTTGTTATTTGTGCACACAACCGTGCGGCTCTGTATGAATAACTGCGCTGCTTATTCATTGTGTTGTTGGTTGGCTTCAAAAAATTTCCTTTTAATATAAAAATAGTTAGGCATCTGAGGTGTTTTCAAGCATCATTTAGTGAATGCATTGAGACTCCGGATGAGGTCCAACACTGCGTTTTTTAAAAGGCTTCATTTTCCAATTTTAAAGACTCAATCCAAAATTACAAGTTTTTTTAAGTAATTTCCTGTGTTTTTTCCTTACATGTATACTCTTTTAAATAAATTGGCTTTTAAACAAAAACAAAAAATTTTAATCCCTCTAACTCGAATTTTTCGAAAAATCCCTCTAACTCGAACTAATTTTGATATCCCGTGAAAATTCGACTTAGAGGGCTTCGACTGTATTTATAATTTTTTTTTTTGTAAAATGATTGTGCTTTCAAATGCGTTTAATATTTTTTTGTAATTTTTAAGGGTTCCGGAAATATAAGCAATATGCTCCAGATCTTTGCTTGACCCATTATAACTTTGAGCTACAGTATCTACAATAAAATAAAAAAAATCACTTTTCTAAGGTGGAATGTACATCGATAAGTTATTATGAAAATAAGAATATCATGCTAGGTGCTTTTAATTTCTTACACGACATCTAATTATATTACTATTTTTTGTTTAACTTGTAGTGAGAGTTGAGAAGTTAAGATTTACAAAAAGAGACCCTTTATCACTTTAACGGGTTAATACATAAAATTTATTTCGTAAGTTAATCCGGTAGGAATTGTGAATGCATGAGGAAACAAGTTCTTTAGCATCTTACATCGGACAAGGTCATCGGTTAGCGTAAAATAACTTCCCATGATCTCGAAATAATCTGCTTAATTAAGATACCCTAGACGCTATCTAAGTTAGTTTTGCCTTTCCCTTTCATTTAACTACGATTTATTTCTATTTTATTGCCAGATATTTTCTTAAGAAATTAAGTTCATATAATGAATCACAATGGCCGTCATTTATTATTGACTCGAAAAGCAAATTTATATATATTTAAAAATAATGAATACGATTTTTTTTAGGTGCAAGTAGAATAAAAGGAAAAGCAATTGCATTGTATATTAATACTCTTAATACTAATTTTTATGTGATTTATGGATATTCTGGTGTTCAGTAATCGGCCTTAAGGCTCGGTGCACACAAACGCTTTTTTTGACGTGCGTCACCGCTTGAGCGTCTAACAATAGTTAAAAACTAATAGAGCGTCATCGCCCGCTTGTGTGAATTATTTCTGATTATCGAATGACGCTTAAGCGGTCCCGTCGCGTCACAGCCGCGTCAAAAAATCGCTTGTGTGGTTCTAAAAAACGACTGGTAGATTAAGATCGACTTTTCAAGATCCCGGTTATGTACGAGTATAAATGTAGTTTTTATTAGATTATAATATTAAACAAGAGTGATATAAAAATGAATTTTTTTAATATTCACCAATCTTAATTATTTTACTCAACCATTACGGCAAGAGCTTTGGCTTCAAGTGACCATGATTATTTTTTTGGACCCTCATCATCAGAAGCATAATAATCGTAGACCCATTCCGTTTGAGTTGTAGTTAAAGGATTTTTTGTAGTTTTAACCTCAATACTCGGCTTGGTGGATGGAGAAGAGCCAGCAGTAGAAGTCTTGTCATCAACCGGCAGGACTGTATCGGGCTTAAAAGTTTGAACTTCTGGTTGAGTCGTAGTTAAGTAATTGCCATTTTCATTGTCACGAGAGTCTGATAATGATATTGTATTATTTTCAAAAGTTTGAGCTGATTTTTGTCCAATATGAGTTTGAGTTGTAGCTTCCAAATTTTCACCAATTTCTGTTACATTGGCCTTAACCAGGGGTGTTTTCGTAGTTATCTTCGTTCCATTTCTAAGACTATATCGACTTTTTAGAAATGGTTTAAATGTTATCAAGTCTGAAACTAAATTTGAGTGGAAAAGAATATTAGATAAATCAATTTTGTAACAAATTCGATTCTTTTTACCTGCAATTGATCCCAAACAAAATATTGCAAAAATTTTCACTAAAAACATGATGGTATTTTGGTTCAATTCACGACTAGTCTTCGAATTTTCTGCAATGAGTTTTCATTTCACTTTCTGCTTAAATAGAGAACGACTATCTTCGAATGCAGAATATTTTTTTATCATTAAAATAAGAGAAGCACTCGACCATATGATCTGGCATTCATTGCCACTGCAAGTTCAACGCACTTCGTAAACTCCCAGGGGATGATCATGATTTCGCATTGCGAAAGTGCAGTCCATTGTATTCGATCAATGATCTGTGTTTAATTTAAATACAGAGATTTCCCATGAGTACTGAAGATTATGAATTTCTTAAATTTGTTTTTATCATTGCAATTGCTCAGTAAGGTATGCAATTGTAGTTTAGCTTGGGGTGTTTTTTCGCCTTATGAGATGCAATGCAGTTCTTAGCCGGTCTTTGAAGTTGCATACTTCTGTGAAGCTGCAAAAAATTGTTCTCTTTTGTTTCAGTTTCGTTTGAAATCCGTTAAGAAAACTTCAACCGCGTTAATGGTTGGTTAAAACTTCTATTTCGTAAAAGAAAAGTAGGTCATTACATTATAATTCAAGTCCACATGGTTTTGGTTGTTTTTGAACGTCTGTATTATCCTGCAAGCTATTTCTAAGTTGCAAGCAGCGTATTACATTTAAAAGTACCTTTGATTGCATACGAGTATACAAAAGCAAAGTTTCCAGTGAAAGTAATTTGAAAGAAGAGAACGATGTATTTTTGATGTTATCTTGTTCTTTTACTATAATTTATAAATATCATATTTTCGGCTTTTGTCGATGTCCTTGTTGCCAAGCCATATAGCAAACTTGAAGTTTATTTGGTTTTGCTGTGAATAACTTGCATTTCTTTAATGCATTGAAACCCTCAGTGATCATGCATTAAAATCTGCGAACATGGCAATTGACTGTTTACTAGTGCTTTACTATGTCCAAATTACTCCTGTCTAGGGTAGTGTTCGTGATTCCTTTTTACAGAGATTTCGTATTTTGTTCCAAGACAAAGCTAATCTCAGATACATCAAATCTTTAATTTACGTCGTTTCGAAGTTGCATCGTCTAAGAGTTATCGCGGCTCCGAAGCTGCGTTTTTTATTCAGTTTGTGTCATTCACAAATAAACAATTAATGGCAATTGTGGAATTAAAATAATTTTGTAATTAAGTTGTGAACAATTTTGATGTCATCAAGCTTCAGAAAAGGAAGTCTTTTAAAGTTTTTATTTTAATAGTCTCGCCACTCTTGAAACTGGACTCGCCAAACTGTTCACATACACTCTAAAACAGCAAGCCGACAACATCATAAAAGTCCTCTCGCACCCAGAAACCCGTCTAACCAAGCAAATGTTGTCGTACGAGCTGAGAAATCTAGATTGGTGGTTGTACAAGTGGAAACAGATAGGCATCGCGCGTGAAGAAGTTTCAATAATAGATACAAATAACTTGTGCTCCCAAACTTTTCTCCTTAGCGACTTGTATAATTCAGAAAGAGAATCCTAACTATTCCGAAGGCGAAGGCCTTTGTTGCTCTGGCTACATTTTTTTCTAACTGTCAATTTTTAAATTTTCAGCTAGCTTTAAATAAATAAACAAATAACCCTAACTATGCAAGATATGATTATAATCCTAAATGAATCCAACTGGAAGAAACTTTACAAATTCACAACGGAGTTATATACGTACAGAAATTTATTAATCACGAAGTTCGCTTAAAAAAAAAAACTTACATCGCCAACACACCTGACGGCAACACCATAGCAATTATTATTGTTTTTGTATTAATTCGAATATGAAAATACAATCGAAGCCTTCTAAGTCGAATTTTCACGGGATATCAAAATTAATTCGAGTTAGAGGGAATTTTAGAAAAATTCGAGTTAGAGGGAATTTTAGAAAAATTCGAGTTAGAGGGATTAATATTTGTTTTTGTTTAAAAACCTTTGTTTTTCAAACGAGTATACATGTAAGGAAAAAACACAGGAAATTACTTAAAAAAGCTGTAATTTTGGATTGAGTTTCTCTACTCTAAAAAGGCAGTGTTGGACCTCATCCGGACTCTCAATGAAGCTTAAAAACATTTCAGATATTTGTTTTTATATTAAAAGCAAATTGTTTGTGGCCTACCAACAACACAATGAATAAGCAGCGCAATTATCCATATAGAGCCGCACGGTATAGCTCATTTGTGGTTGTGTGTAGAGGACGATTATGTGGCCCTAGACGACAATTGTGTTTGCCCAACATGATTGTGCTTCGCAAACCGTTGGCGAATAGTATAGCAAAAATAATCGACTTAGAGGAACTAAAAATAGACCAAGAGTCGAAAAAATGTATTCGAGTTAGAGGGATTTTTGAGTTAGAGGGCGTTCGACTTAGAGGATGGATTTTGTATAGAAAATTGAAGGGAATGCCAAAATATGACGAAAAAAATTCGAGTTAGAGGGATTTTCGACTTAGAGGGCGTTCGACTTAGAGAGCTTAGACTGTATATGAATCTATGAAATCGATGAATCTATTAGTCCCACCACAGGATTTAAAAAAATTTATTGGAAATGGAATTAACTATCAAAATAGTCAAATCATGGAAAAAAAGACAAAATAGCAGACGATCACTCACAAACAGTACGTGATTTATTCTATAGAAGCGGTTACAATCCAAATACACGCCGAAAAATAATCGAAATAGGCGCAAAATTTGATAAATAGGCATATAAACAAGACATTCTAATTTGCAAACGGAGACTAATTTCAATTTTGTGATAAGTTCAAATTTATTTTTATCTTAATATTTTTGCCTATTTTTTTGTTGTCTTGGTCGATGTTTTTAGTGTGCCAGGAACACTAGAAATGCAAATTGTTTATTATTTCGAGTCTTCTCGATTCGGGGATTCCTTACCGACTAACTTCCGAGTCTAACCGACTCGCTGTTCAATATAAGACTGACTTAAAAACTACTTAACATCGAAATTCAAAAATTTCTTACAATATACGATAACTATAGAAGGCAGGTAATTTTTGACCTGCGAGCGATGATATGTTCCTCTATCGGTTTTCCTATCTGAAGGGGTCGGTGAGTCAGTGTTTATTGCTCATGTTTTTCCTATCCCTTCGCTGGTCCTTTTTGACCCGCGATGGTTCTGGATTACCTTATCGGTTGTTTGGTGAGCGGCTAGGTATGTTGGTGAGCTAGTGCGTTAACTTGCATGGGTTCTTCAGAATGCTGCTCCTTTACTATAAGGCTCGGTGCGGAACTGTCGTGATTTGGGTTGCGTTGGCAGCAAATAGTATTAGTTCACTTTTAAAATTAAAGTTATTTGAATATAAAAACATTTTGAATCACTACAATCTCCAAAAAAAGACAAAAGTTGGGCAACAGCGGCTGGACTGGTGCAGGATATGAAAAGAAATCCAATATAACGAACACAAAAATGTATTGCCAAATTCTTGATAATATCTGTAATACACACACACTATTAAATATCTCAATGCTATCAAATAGAGAGAATAAAAGAAAAGATAAATTCCCACAAAGGCCTAAAGATTGATCTTTTTTAGGTCCAGTGTCTTGGAAAAAAGTTAGCCGTATTGATAAAACAATGTTAGACATTTAGAATGACAGCACACAAAATTTGATATGGAATGATATTTATTTTGATTTGGTAGAACTTAGACTTACTGACCAAGTTTTTTTTCTGCTTTAAAATATGAAGTATTTTTAGATCAATTTTTTTGTATGTGAAGGACGGGTACCGTAGATAAAATAAATTTATAATTGCAAATTTGCTGGAGTCCTGCGTTCATTTGCAATTTTTTCGTTTCTACCTACTCGTACAATGGTGTCCCTACTTTTTGTAATCACTAAAACCAAATTCTTAATAATCGGTAACCTGGTAACCTTACTAACTATGTAATTTGTGAAAGAAGAAAACGCTTTCGTCCAAAATAATATAGATTTAATTTATTAATTAAAATTAAAGCACGATAGTAAAAAAATACAAAAATTAATTAAATAAAATACACAGTAATAAGTTAATCGATTCGTCGCGCATGTGTCAACCACTTTGCTCGCCGGTCGGTGATGATTGTGAATGGAGCTTATTTAAACAATATTTTTTACAGTAAACTAGTTTCGTCTGACAAAGAGACGAAAGGGTTTATCACTTATTTGCCTTAAGCCTTAAGCCTTCGTCGACTTGCCACCGGTGGGTATTGGTGGTGGTGGCACATCGGGAACTTCCTTATTTTTACTCGGTGATGTATTTTTTATGCTCTCGAGTGGAACGTCCGCCGAAAGTTGAACCTTCATTGGTGCCGGCGAGGTCGGTTCTGGTTGTTGATCTTGGGGGACTTGGGTTGGTGTGGGCTGTGCTAGAGGTGGGTTACTCTGTGGGGGCGCAGAGTTTGGCGTTCTTGGAGGTGCAGCAGCTATTCCATAGGTGTGACTTGGGAAGTAATCATATGGAGGGAGATAATGGTCTTGGTAGCCATTGTAGGGCTCGTAGAGGACTGGGAAATTCTGGTATGGGTATGGGGGCAAGTTGATTGGCAACGGTTGACGTGTCCGCTGTGGGTAGGGCTGCAGTGGGACTAGGCTTGGTGGGAGACCGTACTCGTTCAGCGGAATCGGAAGTTTTTCACTTGGCTGCATCTGTGGAGGCCTTGGCTCTTGGATTGGGACTTGAATGGACTCTTGAGCCGGTGCCGATGGAGGAGGAATCACTTCGTTCTGACTCTGGGGTTCAAGTGCTGGTGGACCAGTTGGTGGTAATGAAGGTCCAGTCGGTGGTCCTGATGGCGGAAGCTGCGGTTGTGGGGGTGGATACGGCTGTGCTGGTTGTTGAGGTTGGAATGGCTGGAAGGGTGGCTGAGGTGGAAAACCTTGCGGTTGGAATGGATACGGACGCTGAAAAGGAAAAGATCGTGTGTTAAAAAAAAGATAAAAAAAAGATAAAAAAAAGAGTTAGAATACGAACCTGATCTCTTGGTGATAGTCCTGGAACAAGAGGTTGTCCAAACCGCACAAGCGAGTTACTGTAGAAGCCATAAGGGTTATATGGTCCATATGGGTAGGTTGCTATCCCCGTCTCGTGGATCGATGGTTGAATTACAGGATATGCTCTACTTGAGGTGAGGTTCTCGTCTGTGGTGATGAGGGCATTGTAGACTTTCGGTGTTCGTCTGAGCGCAGCTCCACAACTTGAGTAGCAGTTGATAACGATCAACAGTGCGACCAGAATCTGAAAAAGGAGTAAACAAACGAGTCAATGACTTGTCTTCAATTCCGCATTGGCTTCCAATGTCACTTTAATTGTACTTTCTACAACCTCAAAACCGTTTCATTGTCAACAGACACAACTTAAATTTAGCCCCCAGACACGCGTCAGCTTGTCAACTTAATTCGATTTGGTGGCAGTCATTGAATGAGCGACTTCAACTCAAGAAAGGAAAACCCACCCGGAGTAGCGTCCTTGGACCCACATCGAAGTGTTAGAACCTCCAATAGCTATATTTAGCAAACCATTGTGGTCTGATCAAAGTTGTAGGGGTTTTGCATACACAGCAGTCAACCATGTGTCTTATCAGAGGAGTGTATCTTGAGCCGATGGAGGGAGAATGTGGAGTAAAAGAGTGGCAAATGAAACCTTTCGTGTGTCTGTGTTCGTGTGTAGTGGTCAAACGACATTCTGACCAGCTGAGCAGGCCTTACTGCACGACTTAGTCATGGCATTTGAATATTAATCATGCGTAAAGCTTGTCTCTGTTAAGGTGGATTGGCGACCGCATTCGCGGAGGCAGGAGAGGTCAGGGGTTCTAGGAAACAAATATGTCTTGCAGAGTGACCAGCGCGGTGTAAAATGCAGGAACTACTTATGCACAACTCAGACATGCAATCGCTCAAAATGATGCAAGTGCCAAATGGAAAGTGACAACCTGTAAGTCAGAGACAGCGGCGTGTCTTGGGCCTACTCATTTCGAAGCGTTCTTAGTGTGATCGCAAAGTTATTTAATTTTTTAAAACCGTTCAAGTTATGCAACGCAAGACTGCACTCCATGCATTCCGATTATGAGTTGTCGGAGGGGCCAATCCATAGTTTTGGAATGCTATTTTTTTTCTATAGCCAATAAGGCGTGAGCTGTACGAGTCTTGTATCTAGTACGATTATTTAACTACATGTTTTATGTTTGAATCTGTTTGGTGTACAAGGTTAGAATTCTCAATAAGCCATGGGTGAAGAACATTTTTCTGGTTCTGGTTCCTCTGTGTGTGATGTTGATAGTGGGAAAGGCTTGAGACAAAACAAATCATCGCTTTAATACCTCGTTAAAGTGTATAAAGATAATTTATAGTAGTCGAATGGGCGTGTTCGTTTGGTGCAACAAGTTTTTCTATTTTTTTTTGTTTTCAGTGAAATTACTTATTCAGTCTCCATCCCGTGGCGTGGCGAAATGTGTTTCTTCTTTTAGAACGTTGCAAGAATTTTGAATTAAACTGATTGTTGAATGTTGGGATACTAGGCGTGGGATTTTAAGATGTTACTTTTATTTCATATTTTTCTGGGAAAGAAAGTTGGAGCTCAGCATTTTTAATGAAATCCAGGGCAGTGACTTTATCTTTGTTAACACTAGAACTACGAGCCGGTCAATATGACTGGATGACGTGTGCTTGCAAAGTATTAAATATAATTCAAAAAACTTATTGTAGATTGTATATTTACAACAAATAGAATTTATTTCTTAGATTTATTGTAAACACAGGTCGTTTTTCTTATAATTTTTAGGAAAAAAGTACCAGTACGTTTAACAGATCAGTACAGTTTTGTAGCTTAAAACCGGCTGGTAGTCTTAGTGTTAAATTGGATTTAATTCTTTTTAAGGTTGAGATTAGTGCAGGCTTTAACTAGATGCTCTTATGTATTCATGGTCCAATTTCGTATCATGATGATGGAAAATTATTCCCTACAAATCGATTATATTCAAAATATATAAATATTGAATGCTTTTAGTACGAAGCGGATGCTTTTACATTTGCGTTCGAATATGCCTGAAGAAGCTATGACGATGACCCGAAACACAGCAGCCGGCTTATGAGAAGTTTCTTAATAGAGGAGAATGTTAATGTTTTGGAGTTTTTGGAGTAATAGAGGAGAATGTTAATGTTTTGGAGTTGCCAGTCTCTCAACCACAACACCAAAAAATGTGTATGGGATCTTGTGGATATAAAGAACTTAGTTAAGGAAAACCATCGAATTGTTCTAAGTTTACGGAACGAATAAGGTCAGAATGGGAGCAAACACCCCCCGACTAACTAGTATTGTATTGTATTGCATTCCTTATTAGTTCAGAAGAACTCTTAAAAAATTCATTTACATTTCATTATAAAATCTGCTCCTTAAACCTAGTTAAACAAGTTTCCGTTCTATCTAATCTATTACTCTATTACTATCTAAGTTACTAAACATTTGGTGTCCCTTCACGTTGCGTGCTGTTACTGCAACAAAGGGTGCGCAACAAAGTAAGTAAGTTTATTTATTTAATTAGTTATTTATGAAATTAGTTTAAAAGAAATAATTAAATCTCTTAATTTTGAAATGAATTTTTTGTCAGTGTTCTCTAGCTCACATTTGCGAACAATTTTGTTGTAATAATTGTCGAAACGATTTATCGAAAAATTTTACAGCCCAAAGACAGACGACATGGTTCAATACCCGAAAGACGACATGTCGAAAAGTTTGACGCACAAAAAACGACATGTTGAAAAGTTATACATATGTTGATAAGTTCGACACATGTTAGAACTGATAAAATCAACTCTGTATGCAGGAAAACAAATAATTTCAAAAGTTTGTGCAAATATTCAAATTTACTATTAAAAATGGTGTCCCTCAGGGGTCTGTCCTTGGTCCTTTGTAGTTTTTAATTTTTATAAATTCAGTCTTTCAGTAATCATTTAAAGTACAACCAATCGCGTTTGCGGATGGTATAGCCTTTAAGTATCATGAGGTTAATTTCTTTAATTGTGTTGCAAGCATAAATGAAGATATCCATATGTTCAGGCAGTGGTTTGCCTTTCACAAGCTAGTTGGCAGAATCAAAACCAAACTTATGCCGTTTAAAGTGATAGGAGATAGTCGTTTCGATCTTGATATAGTATTTTAAGCATATAGTTAAGGTTAAGGTAGAGGTTTGATTTAACTGTTCAAAGTATTATGACGCAATCCCATGCTCTAATAAATGTTTTAAAATTGAATCTGTTAGCGAGTATAACTACCTAGGTGTTTTAATTGATTCTAACTTTAATTGGAAAGCACAAAATCCAGCTACTAAGTCGTGAATTTTTATTTGCTTGCTGTTGTAAATAAAAAATAAATAAATAGTATGCTTAACATGCAGTAATACAGTGCCAGAGCATAGCTTTTTCGCTGCTGTAAATACGACTAAATAACTAAAATGCTCTAAATTGAAATCGGACTACATAATGATTCTTAAAATGATGCATAACAAATCTAAAAAAAAAAGATAGTTGCTGAACTTGTTGAATTTATGCATTATGTGTTTGGGCAATATTTTAATTTTGTAATAGCATGAGTAAATTTATCCTACACTGTATGCAGAACCACTTTCAAAAAAATTGATTTCAATAGTTTATGAAAAAGACATACGAACTTTGATTTCATTAAAAGTGTTCATTTCATGTTCACTAAATAAGCGGCAATGGCTATCTAACTAACCGATAAGTGAATGGTGCGCAGCAAGTTTTCAGTCAGTCGTAAAGAGTCAACCAGAAAAATTTGGTGAAATAAAAACATCACCGGGTCTATAAATCACATTTCAACATCATCGTGGATTATTTGGGGTATAGATGTGGGCTCTACTGCCTCATATCTTTCATCGGGACACGCTCTATCGTTGTCAATTCACCACCAACCACAAGTCCAACCAGATTTGGCCAAAACCATTGCGTGCATACGCAGATAAATTACGCCGTCATTCCATTCATTTCTACAACGTTTAATTGCTTATTTCCTGCTGAAAAAAAGAGAACACAAACTTAACCTGTCAACTCACAGGTTTCACTTGTAACAGAAATTATGTCTTCAGGTTTTTGACATAAGCTATGTTACGATGTTAGTCAAATCTCGTTTAATTGGTTTGGCGCCGACGATGGTGTGATTCGCCTCCAGTCAATTGCTAGGACTGCTTTCTTACTTATTCTAGACATTCCTGGAAATATGTGGTTTCACTGAATTCCACGTCACTCTGCAAACCAATCTATTTCACTTTACGTATCTGGATCAAGTCAACTGACGACTAAATTAGCGACAACCTACAATTTCCAATGTATGGCGCAAAAGCGATTACTAGACTGACACTGTGAGTGAAAATAATTCGTAATCATTCGTGTAATCGTTGAAAGACTACAAGAGCGTTTCTCTCTCTAGGTTTTTTGCTACACCCAAGAAGAGGTTCCTAATGATGACAATGGTGCGTCATTAGGCGCGCACTCACTCTTTTGCTGTTTTGTTTTTTCTCTCGTTTCACCACTCCATTGTGGTTGTATTCTTGAACGTAAATTACCAGAAGGCAGCGTTTCAGCGCCGCATTTAGATCGACTTTTAACACATGTTTCACGGTACTGAAGATGCAGATAAACACGACAAACGACGAGCAACGAGCTGCGAGTGAAGACCGCCAGTGAGAGGAACCTTCTTGAAGCGCGATATTTTTGCAATTATCCACTTAATCAAGAATTTCCCACAGTGTTCTCTGGTGTTCCTTTAAACACGTCGATCTGTCTGGCTGTTGGCTTGGCCTGGATGCCTCTGCGGTCGACAAGTCAGTCAG
This sequence comes from Syritta pipiens, assembly GCA_905187475.1. Taxonomy (NCBI): domain Eukaryota; kingdom Metazoa; phylum Arthropoda; class Insecta; order Diptera; family Syrphidae; genus Syritta; species Syritta pipiens. The sequence continues at coordinate 7,255,236 of LR994572.1, read as the reverse complement.
CCGATGTTGAAGTCGGTCGGTCGGCTGTTGAGTTGAGTTGTAAGGGGCTTTATGAAGTAGGATTTGATTTACCTTCGAGTTTGGTCACAGATACATTTTGTAGATTGCCGAGATATATTTTGCCGAGTTTCTTCTATTCGCGCGTTTACGAACACAGAGCAGTCTTTATGGTTTACAGTTATGTAAGGTATTTTGAGATGATCTTTATGGTTTTCGTTTCGTTTCATTTTGTTTTGCTTTGTTTTGAATTTTTCATTATTGCCTGTAGGCAGCTTAATAGGTAACTAGGACATACTGGTACCTATGGAATGGAGGTTACCAGTAACTGTGCCGTCAACCTCAATCATGCCGCCGATATTGGCCTGACATGACACATAAGTTAGGCGGCAGGCGGCATATTGTGTTGTCTACAAATTTGCATCTTACATAGATTTACAAATTGTATTTGAAGGCGTGTGGCGTTTGACACGCCAACGTCGTTCTGAGAGTCTTGATCGTTTGGACGGAAGTGATCGATTAACTGGTTTAAAATGATCGCGTTCTGAATTCTTTTTTGTTCTTTCAAGAAACGTGTGGAGGGCGAGCATATTTTGGCCAGGCTTTGTAGCTCAAGAGTGGGTGTGGTGTATTAGTCAACTAGGGGCGAGCGTGAGGGGTTTGCACAGTAAGCTCATGTCGAATCGAATCAATTGACGCCTAATTAGGGGATAATTGTGAGGGAGTTTTTTCTTTTGTGATTCGAGACGCCTGCGGTGACAAAAGTGGTTGCGATTTTATCAGAATCTAATTATATGTTGTTGGTTGGTTCTGGTGGAGCATTCACACCTAATAAGTCAACAATTTCGAGATGATCGATTATGGTCGCTTGATTAAACAGATAATGGTCTTTATATTTCGGTTATGGTAACGGCATTTACTAACAAGCTGAGGGGGAAATAAGAGTAAGTTTTGGGATTCTGATGAAAATACTCATGTGTAGTTAATTTTGTTGATTAGTTGTTCTGAACTGGTTTCTGCTGGGTTTGTGTGGTCTGTCATTCGATTTAAATAAAAGATAAAATAAAGTTTTTTCCGTTCCAAACAGCAGTTATTTACACGTGTTCAAAGCCACGCCATGCATCACACTGCGAGCTGCCATTTTTTTTCATTTAATCGGTTGAAAAGGTTAATTCATATGTTATGACTTACTTTCGCCTCGTGCGTATATTTTTTTTTTGAATTCTTATTATTTATTTCAATATTGTATTGTGTCTCACATCTGATATGTTTGACATTTTAACTGCTTATTCATTAAGTTCAAGTGAGTTGCTCTATGAAAACAATTTGATCGCTTGATAAGTGAATCACCCAATTTAATTATTTAAGCAAATAATTTAGTAAGCATGTGTCTTGGGTTTGCCACAAGGATGTTTTTTACACAACTCAATCATCTAGAATGACATGTAAATTATAATTTTCAAGGAAAATAATTAAATTTCATGAATCACCGAGTGGCTGTGAAGTCTGAGTACATGAAGCCAAGAAGTTGAACAATATCCGGTCAAACTGAACTACTTTACTACTTTTTTCGACCTAGTGTGTATTTAGATAACATTGTTGCAATCGAGATCGTATTCATACATTCATTAACACGCCTTTATTATCGCAGCAATCATAGTTTCAATGCAAACTGTCAGTAGTCGCTGTCTCGCACAAATCTGATTGACAATATTGTATATGGTAGCATTTAGAATTCATTCTGAATCTGAATAAAAGAATGGCGCATAAATAATTCAATGCAATATCATACAGACATTTATTATTCAATACAGATCACTGTAGCAGCTTTTCAATATTTTATTTTTGGACCCGTTTATCATAGGAGTGCTCCTTAGAGATTTCTACAGCGTTCTGGATGTGACACGGTTCAACAAAAGTGTAAAGAACAATAAATGCCGCCCTTCTCATTACATTACATACATTTACAATTAATGTAATTATTTAAATGATCTCCTGTAGACTCATTTGACAGAAAGTAAAAGCAAATTAAGCCAAGCGTTTCGATAAACAATTTCCTCAACAGCTACGCCCCACGATATCACTCTTCAAACTCCCGTATGCAAACGAATTACCATAAAAATGTCGTTGTCGACGTTCCCCTGCGATAGCCAGACAAATTACAGACTGCATAGGAGCACACTCTACTGCATGCGGGCTCGTAACGCCACGCGTCGATAATCGTCAATAAGTCACAACCAGTGCGCACGCATATATCGCATTTGTTGATGTTACCAAAGTTCAACAGTACGAAGAAGATGTAACAATACCAAAGACGAGATGACCTCTTCAGGTTTGGCGTTATTCAATCGGCTTAAGTGATGATTGTTTCAATTGCCCTGCCGCCGGCGTGGGGAGATCTTTTGTTTAGTTTCGAAAAGAGTACGGAAGGTGATGGGCTGACGCGTCATTGGGGACATCGATTTGCACAGAGATCACCAAGGCACACTAGACAAAAAGCAAACGATCGCAACTGAGTCTACACATATGTAGAAAAGTCCCGCGCTTGCGCCAATGTAAACTAGGTCACATCAAGTATCAAACAAAAGTTATTGTTATTTTCTTGGTAAATTGTTGTTATGCTCTGTCGCGGCGCGGTAGACCTGAGGCACTGCGCGTTTCAGCGTCATAGAAGTGTATCTAGTCTAGGCTGGTGAGTAGGAGGACCGGTGTGAGTACCAGATACTCAGAAATACTGGCACTTACTTTCACGATCGCGCGGTTGATTTTTGCTATTTGCACTTGACCCGAAAGTGAAAGTGCTTCAAGATTTGTTACGGTTTCTATAGATACTCATACAGTGAGAATCTTTTTTTTTTGTTGCGCTGTGTAGTTTGCAAAGAAATTCCGTGTACGGATTTGTTGTTCAATATGCTTCAACTGTTCGATGAAGTTCAGCGAACTTGATAGTTTTGTGCTATTGGAATTTGTGTGTTCGAAATAGGTGAAGAGTGAATGTCTCTTTCGCCTGGTGAATGGAGGAAAAGTACGAAGTACTCTTGTATATATTGTATTTACAATTAAAGGATAGAATTTAAACGAGGTTTCTTTCTGATTTGTTAAGTGAAGTTTGCAAGTGGTAAGAGTTGGTATGCATGGGCGCATAAATTAAAGTCATTTTGCACGAGCGTTGACTCTCCAAATTGGCCTGTCTGACAAAAAGGTTTTGGATTCTGTAAGGTTTGCAATGTTGAAACTTATCTAAATTGTTTATTTTTTTGTTGCTTACGCTTTACATATGCAGATAAAGATCAACTTTAAACAGCTGCGGTCAAAATAATAGCAGTGCATAGCAGTAATAGTGGGAGAGAAAATTTTTTTCTTGGAGACTTTGGGAATATTCTACTTTAGAACAATAACTAAAAGGAGTAAACGATTTTTCATTTACTCCAATCATTAGCATGATATTACTCAAGTTGCAAGAAGGTATCCTTTAGAAAGCAGCACTGCTATTTTGACCACAACTGTATAAAGAATTTTCTGTCCATTCTACATTTCATTGAGCTGCATTTTATCGGACTACTTTGTCGCAGATCTCACTGCAATAAGCATGACACTTTGACTACCATGATCGTGCAGAAGCCAAATCATTAAGCATAAAATTGATGCCGAAGATATCTCTTCTTTACCAAATTACTTGTGAACATACTAATTAATTTTCTACATTTGTTGGGTTCATTAACGTAGACTTTCTTTTGAATTCTCTCACCGTTGCGAATTAATCAATTATTTTTTTTATTGTTATGACATGCAACGTCTTGATTAATCTTACAATTAGTTATCAATGATGTTAACGATGTTCAGGTGTTTGGGATACTAACGAGGCTGAAAGTTCATCACAATCTGCATAAGGTGACAATAAACTTTATCTATTGATATGTCGTTAAATTAAAGTCACATACGAGTACATCAGATAGTCGTAATGTTTGTAATATTTATTCCTAGCTTAGTGCTAAGACAAACGAACGTAAAAAAATTATAAAAAATCGTGTATGTTCTGAAAAAGCAAGATAGTAAGCGAAAGTTTTTGATCAGTCTTACTTAAAGATCACCTGCGAGATATCATTATTTTTTAAAAAAACCTACTATTTGATTATTGATTCACACAAAAGCATCTAATTTTCTTCGCTTAAGCCATGCTCTAATTATTAAAAAAAATTAAATAAATTATATATATAATTTAATAAAGATCGCCTCAAACCTAGTGAGTTAGATAATAATGGATAATAAGAAATAAACAAAATAGATAAAAATAGGGAGAGTGTGAAGATCTCGATATACAGAACAGAGCAGAACTTATTTTCTCAGTGAAAGTAATTTAAAATAGTGTCATTTCGCGTCAGTAAAAAAACATTGAGTGTCAGTACACGACACTTTTTTATAATTAGTTAGTTATTATTTTTTTGGATCTAAGATAAGTGATTAGTTAGTTATTCTTATTTTGGAGCTATGATTCCAAATGGTGTTTAAAAAACAGATAAAATAAGTACAGTAAAGTCTCGATAATTCGAACCTCTATAATTCGAAAACCTCAGTAAATAGCAGCATTCTCACAGTCCCCTGAAAAGGCCTCGGTAAATCGCAAAAAAACAATGGAATTGGTGGTCGCCTCGTTGATTAGAATTTATTTTTGTGCAAAACAACATTAAAAACCTCTCTAATTCAAAAGTCAAGTTTACTTATTGTTCCTTAACAATCGTTAGTTGAAATGCGTACGTAACGAAAGTGAGCAAATATTTTTTGCCAGAAACCTTCGTCATTCGAAAACCTCTGTAATTTGAAGTTTTTTCTTGGTCCCATAAAATTTCAATTTACTGCAGTAGTATTTAGAGTTGTAAGAGACTGCAATTTTTAGTAATACAATCCTCGAATTCGGGATCACAAATCCAGAAAGTATTTCCAGATTTATGATTTTTTCAATTGAATTCATTTGACGACTTAGACTTCATTGCATTGAAACCTTCATGACTGACCTCATGATGAATGAATTAGTCTTAACGACCAATTGCAACGAAAGTTTTTAGACTGCCATTACATTCATTGAAATCAAGAAGACAAGAGTCTTGGGACTAAAAAATTAACGTTGAATCCTTTGGGGGAAAAAATGTTGCATCTGAAGTAACAGTTTGGGAAAATTAAATATGTTATTTATAAAATTAGATAAAATATAATTCGTTTACTTTTTTTTTTATTAATTGTTTCATTTGTATTGGTACGTCTCCATCGGCATCCGCACCACTTCTTTCCACCATTTCCGGCATTTCCATATGCCCCATTTCTCCTAAGTCTTAAGGCCCATAATACTCCATATAAAAGTACAATTCTTAATTCTTTCACACTTGCTCAAAATTTGCTCGTATACTTCAACGAAAATTCTTGCACTTCCGAAGATGTTAGGTCAGAGACTTGCATTCAATTGATTTAAAGCAAATAATTGATCATAAAAACTTATTTATTCAAGACTTGAAAAAGAATGAGAGATTTCAGTGCTGAAATTTGGTTCGCAGAGTTAATTTATGAATTGAAAAATCAGATCAGGTCAATTGATTTTTAAAGCGAAAAGACTTAAATCTTTTAAACCTCTATTATAATTATCATTATGACAGTAGTATTTGTGGCATATTTTTTTGTTCACACATTCTAAAGTCATTGCTTTTCGATATTAAAATATTATCATGAAACATTTTATTATTGAATTTATAAGTAAGCAGTTTAGTGCACAAATCAATTAGCTCCACATGTTAAAAAATTTAAAATTTAAGTGTCGAAGCGCTTTGCATGGTCATAACGTTCTTTATTTATGATAAAAAAAGATCACGATAAGGCAACAAAATTTTTTGTTACCTTTTAAATAAAAAGTATTTCAGAAAAAATGTAGATTATTACATCGCATAAACTTTTTGTTTTATGTAGTAAATCGAATGGCTGAAGTTTTATTACCTAAAATAATAAATATAATAAAGCCGGAAAAGAAAAACTTAATTGAAACATCGAGTTTATAGTTCAATAGTTAAGTTAAATTATGGAAATAAGAATCAAGGCGGAATTCAAAAGTTTTCTTGCTAAAGCTTTTAAAGCATGAATATTAATGGCACTGCACCCCACTGGCAGTCCAGTTACACCCATTTCTTAGCATTTTAGTCTTATTTTACCGGAAAGACTAAGACCACAACATTGACGTGATTTTTTTTCAATAACTAGCTATTAGGTTTACATTAATTGAAAAGTCCGTAAAAACAACAAATTGGCATATTTGTGCTGGAATCTTTTTTTTATCTTTTACTTAGAGGCATTTACGCGATAAATATATGTGTATTGAATACTAGATATTAAAATTAGCAAAGTAAGCAGCACCGTACATCACATTTTCCTCTTATTTTTGAAAAGATATTAAATATAATTAATTAAAATTCGTAATATGAATTTGTTAAATATGACTGGGTGTAGCTATGTCTCAGATGTCGGTAAGCAACGAATAAGGCACAGTGTTTATCGGTAGTTTATTTAGCTACAAAGTAAACTCTCAATAATTCGAATTTCATGGGACCAGAAAAAAAACTTCGAATTAGAGAGGTTTTCGAATTACGGAGGTTTCAGAAAAAAAATATTGCCCACTTTCGTCATGTACACATTTCATTTCCGAAAAAAAAGTAAGCCTGACAAAGCCATTATTTTCGAATTAGCGAGGTTTTTAATGTTGTTTTGCGAATTAACCAGGAGACCGACTGCATAGGTTTTCTTTGAACTAAAGAGGTTTTTTCAAGGGACTATGAGAATGCTTCGATATATACAGGTTTTCGAATTATAGAAGTTTTCAAATTATAGAAGTTTGAGTTATCGAGAGCTTACTGTATTTTGGAGAAGAATTTAAATAAATAAATCTGGCAATACATCATTTGAAAGGTCTCGACATAACTTACAAATCGACGCTATGCATGATTAGTTTGAATACGAGGTCTGTAGCGCTTTGTACATAGCCGGAAAATTCAAAAGATAAAAAGGTGGAAGGGAGATATTTGACAACCTAATATTTTGCCGGACCAAGAACAAACCCGCCTAAACTTTCTTACACGTCATTACGTCCAAATTAAAATAAATTTTAGCTTACATAAAAGAAAACAAGCAAAATATTATTACAAAATTTCTAGTAACTGATTGTGATAAACACCCAACATGATTCTTTTTCAAAATGTAAGAAGTAACCAAATCTTGCTTTGCCTGATACAAACATTTAACAAATCATTAAAAATTCCAAGTTATTTGTTTTAACAGACTCTTGAGTTGTTCTAATTAAATAAATTATTTCCAAGTTCCAAGACACACAGGCAGTTTAAAAATTTTAAAATAATTTTCAAAATCCCTGTGTGTTTGTCGATTCTAGAAATTCATTAATTCATTAAAAAAAATAATTTTTAGCTTTATTTATTACATCCTTTTAGTAAAATAAAATCAATTATATTACTATTTAAATTTTTGCAAAAGGAGTTTCTAAAGAAAGGAGCATATTAGAGGAAAAGAACTTATTAAATGCAAGATATTTAAGTAAAAGGACTTCGAACTGAGTGACAGTCCTCCCAAATGAAGGTTTTTTTTAGCAACGGTTGTCAACAGATATAAATCATTTTCTATTATTTTATGGGTAAGTAGTAATAACTAGCAATTGATCTTAAAAATGGAAAAATTGCTGTCAAGAACAATAAAATTTTTCATATCCTTAACTTAAAACTCAGTTGAAATATTGCTCATACGCCTACGATTTTTCAACGTGCGAATTGTCCTCCTACAAGTCTTTCTCAAATTATTAATCCAACATATCAGCTGCAATGGTTTAACTACATAAGATTAATGAAAATGAGTTACTCATTAGAGTAAATAGCAACGAAAAAACCAGATCACGACTTTCCGCTGTTCGTGAATGTGTATGTATGAATGCACTTCAAAAGTAAGAAAACCAAACAAAATGAAACCAAAATATTAAAACTAAAAGAAAAAAAAAAGAAATTAAAATTCACCTTTGCATCCATGGTACACGAGAAGGTGTCTTCAAAATATTTTTTACGTAACAAATGACAATGATGTGTTTTTTTGTTTTTTTTTTTGAGTTCGTCGAATCCTCAATTAAGAATGCAAACACCGTAGCTGCACTTTGCCAATCGCCCCGAACTCCTGTTGCACTGCTGTTTCGATGCACCGCGAAGGTTTCAGTTCGAATTCTTGTCAACAACACTTGAACGAGACGTACACTTAAATATTTTTTTTGTTTCGTTTTATTTTAGGCGAAAAGAAACATGATACGAGTCACAGAATGATTTATGTCATTTAATTATGTTTGCAGTTCACGATTTTCACCCACAACTCTATGCGAAGGTTGTCTCTCTTCGATGGTTAGGAGTAAAGTTGAAAGGAAACAAAAAAAAAAAAAGGCGATTCAGATTTGGGATGATGAGTAAAATAAGAAATAAGAATGAATCAAAGTGATAAGAACGGAGCGAACAACTGAACAGCGCGAACAGACGCAGACCGCAAGTGATTGAGCAAAAACTTAAGACTTCAAACCTTTTATACCTTTCTCCAGTTTGAGTCATATTCAAGTGTATCTCATGGTATGGTACTCACTGGCCACATGAACGAGCCAGACCAGATAGATGTATCTAACTCGTTGCCGTGTGCGGAGTGGGGCTCTCATTTTGTGGGCTACGGTTGTTATTCCTGCTGTTTAGTGCTTGTGCTTGTGCCAGTGCCAGTGCCAGTACCAATGCCTGGTGGTAAATTTGTCTATTACAAAAGATTGCACTCCATTGTCAGTTCTTTATTGTGGATCAATGGGCTTGGCTTTGGTGGTTGATTGTGGAGATTTGGGCTTTGGGGTAGAAGAAGAAGTGCAATCGACCGATTGATCGAGTTCGCTGAGTTCGTGCGAATCTGCCCAAGGCATTAGGTTAGATACGAGCACAAGAATAATTGTTTAATGAACTCGAACGAGAGTCATTCGGGCACACAGACAGACAGCAATTTTTTTTTTGTAGTTTTCTTCTGTTTTTGGTTTTTTTTTGTATTTATGAGGTCCGTTGCAATTTTGAGTGAGTGTTTGACTTTATTTCTTAGAATGTACTGCGGGTAATTTATTTTACCCGCAGCATGCTGTATGTTTTATGTTTCGACGAAGTTAATTAACTTGTACGTTTTCGATTACGGTCAGTAGGCTTTCGGAGTCAACTTTAGTTTTTATTTTGGAGAACGGACTCCTCTAAGGCCTGGAAGAGTTTTTTCTTTTATTATAGTAATTGAAGAGTTTTTTCTTTTTTTTTGATGATTGCAGTTTTAAGTGGGGAAATGTTTTCAATTTGAGTGGAAATTAAAAAAGGCTGATGTCAATTATTATTAGGTGTACAATTTTGCTTCCGCCGTTTTGAAATAGATGGGTGTAACAGTAAGTAATAGTCGAAATAAATAGATCGTAGATGTTTTACAATAAGCTTTATTATTTGTAAACATAACGCCATCGATATATTAGTCGATTTGTATCTGCATCATGAAGTTATTCTGGATTAAACATGTTAGCTTACGAGCCAAGTTCTCGTCATTTGCGCGAGGTTTTAATTTTCTGCTTCAAAATGAAGAAATCTGCGACTGAGGCTCATCGCATGCTCTCAAATACCTATGGTGAGGCTTTAGTGAAAGAACGTGTTGAGAGTGGTTTGAACGCTTCAAGAACGGTGATTTTGACGTCGAAGACAGAAAGAGAGAAGGTTTTCGAAGATGCAGAATTGGAATTGGAGGCATTACTTGATCAAGACTCATGTGAAACGTAATCCAATCAAAAGCAAAACGAATCCTAATTGTATAACCAGTTTATTACAATAAAGCCTCGAATTTCGGAAAAAACGGCGGAAGCAAAGTTTGTACACCTAATACAAAATACAAACTCACATGAAAGAAAGAATTATTAAAACTCACAATAAACATGGTGAAAATTTGGCAGAGGCGGTTCGTAAAACTAAAACATTTTTGGGTCGTCGTCGGACCGCAATGCAGAAATTGGTGGAAAAATTCGAGCTGTTGGGACAAGTGAGTGATTTGAAGAGTAAAACCCGTGCACGTCGTTCAAAAACAACTGAGAATATTGTTGCTGTAGCCCAAAGTGTTGAAGAAAACCCAGGTTTGTCCATTCCTCGTCGTTCTTTGGAATTGGGTATTCCACAAACGTTATTATACCGTATTTTGCACTTTCTTGTTTCTTAAGGCTTAAAAAGTTCAGTTACAAAAGAACTTAGCCCGGTCGATCATCAACAACGTCGTGTTTTTGCTGATTGGGTCCTTAAAATGCATGAAAATGATCCGAAATTTCATCGAAAAATCATCGTGACTGATGAGGCCCATTTCCACCTCGGTGGCTACGTCAATAAGCAAAATTGTCGCATCTGGGGCTCGGAAAGCCCAAGACTTATTGTTGAAAAGCCTCTAAATCCTCAACGTGTAACTGTTTCGTGCGGTTTATGGTCCGGCGGGGTCATTGGACCTTACTTTTTCGAAAACGAGGCTGAAGAAACCATTCTGGTGAATGGATTGTGCTATCGAGAGATGATTGATAGTTTTTTGTGGCATTGATCTGGACAACGGATTGGATGGGATTGATCTGGACAACGTTTACTTTCAACAAGACGGCGCTACGTGCCACACAAGCAACGAATCCATCGATCTTTTACGGGAAAAGTTTCCTGACCGTGTTATCTCTCGAAGCGGTGTTCACAATTGGCCACCGAGATCTTGTGATTTAACACCTTGCGAGTTCTTCCTTTGGCGCTACGTGAAAGATAAGGTCTACGCCAACAGCCCAGCGTCGATTCAAGACCTCAAAGATAGAATTCGTGAGGCTATTGGGGCATACAGCAGCCACTTTGGTGATGACAAATTTCATGAAAAGGATACGGTTCTTGACTAATATTGTTTTTCATTATAAATGGCATACCTTCCTCTTTACATTGAAATAAACATCTGATCATTTATCTCAAAAAATGTCATTTTTCCTTGAATATCAAAATAACACCTCTTATTGGAAAGCCCTGTATGAAAAATATCGTCTTCTTTATAACATCCCATTCATCATAAATAATATCCCCTAGGATCTACGAAAGATCTTTCAAATTTCAATTTCTTTTTATAATTTTAAGTTTCTAGCCTAAGTTTTTGTCCCTAAATACTAATTGTTTAATCGTATCAATCAGAATACGTAAAATTAAATTTCTTCCAAAAAAGCTATGGACTTCGAAAAAACACAAATATTATTGTACAATCGCATTTTCATTAATTCATTGGAAATTCAGTAAAAGAAACAGATAAAGTTCTGGTTAATAACGATAGAATACGTTCAACTTACTACTAAAATAACAAATTCAACAATTTCTAATTTAAGTAGACTATTTTTATACGTACAAAGATTATGGAACAAATGTGGTTCCGCATAGCGCAGTCATATACCTTAAGCCTTATGAACAATTCAATGCACAAAAAGCTGTGTTAAAAAATTATAGTATTTGTTTACTATTTAAGAGAGAAAAAGTTGAATTCTATTAAAATTTCGATTTATGTAGGAATAGCTTTTATGGAATAAAATTTGCAGTTACTCACACTACTTGTTCATGACCAAACATTTCTATCATATTACATAAATGTCGGCGTGTGCCCGTAAGAACATAATTTGACAACATGTTTTTCCAGCTCAAAGGACCCCATTCATTGCTCGTTTTGCCTCATCAGACACGGCTGACCCACTGAGCGCGCCCCTAAGAAGTGCAGACCGCGCCTGTCCGCCAAAGCAGGAAGCATTCGCTGTCGCTACCTTTGTCGATATGCGCTAAAGGGCAGCTACCACATCAGAAGATTATCCAGCTCCTGTGCAACGGTGAGACTAATCGATCTTGCCCCCTCTCTCTTGTGGTGTGGTTAACGTCTGAGAAGAAGAAAACTTCTCACCGCAGACGCTCATGATAATCGCATTCATGTCATCACCGATTATTTGCGCATCGATCTTGTTCAGGATGATTAACGGTCACTCAGATCAGAATATGGACCACCAATTTGTAGCAGGGTCCGTTCGTTGTTGGTTGTTTGGTTCCTTAGCCGCACAGTCTACACTCGACGCCATCAGTCAAAATTCGATTTATTGACTATTTGGCTCGGTGAACTTTCACAATACGAGTTGTTTCTTGACGTCGGAAGAGATGAATGCAATTTGTTGTTTGCCACACGGGGTAGAGGGCCGGCATAACCGCACGAAGATCCTACTTGTGTTTCTCGGTTGTTTACTCTGGTTTTGGCAGCACTTTTACCTTTTTCGGAAGAAGTACTTTCTTTTGAGAATACAGCGCGCGTGCCGGATTTATCCCACTTTCTAAAAAAACTACTAAAAACACTGACGTGGAAAGTGCTTTGGGAATCGGAATCGGTTCTGAACAAAGGAGCCCATTCATCTCAAGGCGATTTTCTTCTCGTAGATAAGCTTATCGAAGAGATTTATTACCTGACTTGGCCACACCAATGATACTCATGAAATTGTAAGTGGCGGAGATTTACTCACGAAGTAGTGAATCAAATTTGTAATGCTTTTGTGAAACCAATTAATTGAAGAGAATCGCAATAAATGTCTGATTAATCACTGTTCGGAAAATTATCGAGGGATGGACCGTAGATCGTTTGATTAGTGAGTCTTACTTTTTTTTTTTTTTTCAAAATTTCCCAACTGATTTGGTGGGCTAGAACTATCACGATGCGCCAATTGGATATGTGGTTGGACGTGTTGTTGAAAAAATAAGATTTATGACAACGTGATAAAGTCATAATGAAAAGCCTGTAATTCAATATTTTACAAGGTAGATAGAAAATTATTTTATCCACACAATCAGTGCTGAGAAAATCCTTAACCTTGAAATATGAAATTAATTTTTTAATTTTTAAGTTAATTTGAGTGAATTGTAGTAGTAGATTTTAGTTAACATGTCGTGTCAGCTGACTTCAAATTTCGTACACCAAATTAGTTATAGACGTCCACCTCTATCGTGCTCTTTGTAGCTGGTCTTTTGCCATTTTCTGATTCGACGAAACAGCGTTGCATTCGGAAAAAGCAAGATCATTCATTTTAAATGGCCCGAGTATATTATGGAAGACTTTGTTTTTCGTAGCATCTTTGGGAACTATTACATTTTTCTTGAACCATTGACAGGAATAAAAAAACTTCATTGCGCTCTGAAAACTAATGTCAGGGTATGCCGGTAAGTCTGAGCCGTGGACCAGACAACATTGTAAGATTTGTATGTGCCATATTTGTTTGTTACTCTGTGTTTATGTATTTCAAGAATTGCAGCAAAAAAAACTTGGCCTCTTTAACATCAGAAAGGCCACAGCCTGTTGACCATAAACTCAAAGTGCTACGACGATGGTCAAGTCTTATACAATATTCTCGGTGTAAATTTGAGCACAGTCATGGCGATTTGGTCAATATTACGAAACCTTGAGCGAATTGTTTCCATTAGAATAAATGTAGAAAACTTTGTTATGCTATGTTAAGTGGTGCAGACTAGTTGCCTGTACGGACCTGTAGGTCCGTAGTGCACAAACTCACAGTTCCCTTGAATGGAACACCTACTTAGCCCTGGGGCACGCTGAAGGATTAGGATGCGATAGCGTAGTATTGAAGTTGACTCGCTTTGAAGATCGCCGTTTTATTCAACGCATTGAAAAAGTCTTGAATCTAATTTGGCTAGCGCAGGACAGGTACAGAACACGTGCTTCAACATTTCTCTAACCGATGACTCTCTGCAGTTCTTGCAAGTGTCCGATAGGATAAAACCCAGCGTGAAAGTGTGATGGCCCAGTCAGTGGTGCTCTATGAGAATATCAACCGTGCATTTGGCCTTGCATAATTTCGAGATATGTTTCGTCTTACGTAAGCAGCAATCTGATCAAAAAAAATTTTGGTGATGCGACAGGACGTTCTCTGGCTCAAAACACCAGCCATTGTTAAGAGTTTGACGTCACGCTAAAATAATGTTTGATTTGGACTGAGATATGCATAGTTTCGAAAAAAATTGAAACGCCATACCAGAACATCTGCATCTTCATTATCCTCTCTGCCTTGACGACCCGCAACACACCATAAAGTAACCGATTTCCTGCTCGAGTGCTGTTGCAGTGCCTTCTAGCAATTTTTAACCGTCTCAGACTTAATCATTCTATTGCTTAGCGACTTAAGCGCTGTCTGACTGTCCACGTAGATATTAACCTTTGTGATGTTAGAGTAACCTGACTTGTGGCTATCTCCGTCGATTTTAGTATGGCGAACAATCCAAATTCATAAGCTTTTATGCAGATTGTGTGTGGCTTCAAAGACTCCGGCACCTACACCCTCAGCTTGTTTCGAAACATCTGTGTAAACATTGATGCAGTTGGCCTTATTAGAACTCCTTTCAATCTAATGGCTCCTTGCTGGAAAAATCATTGAACAGTTACGATCAAAGAAGATCGTGAGATTCAGGTAATAAGTGTTGATATCACCATTATATTGGACCCTATCGTGCCCGAAAGGTTTGAACCTGAAGCTCTTGGCATCTTTCATCTTTCATCTCTCAGAGGCTATTTAAAGGTGGCACTCTTAGCAAACAGATTAATTGACATTAGATTCAGGATCTTAATTTGATCCTGAATGATCTTTTTGCTAGGAGTGTCGTGTTCAAGTCGGCTCTAAGGCTAAAAGAGACCAACAGCTTCAGGCTTAAATTGTTCGGCACAGTAAAGTTTTGGATCTTGATAATGACAATGTGATAATAGCGGACACCTACATGGCCGACATAACCGACGTTCAGGTGCAAATTTAGTGACGAGGCTGCTGTTGTTTTTAAAGACCCGTTATTTTAATGGACATCTGGCGTTGCAGCTTTTGCAAGCGCAGAAGAGTCGATTTATTTTTCAGAGCGGTCCACCATACTACTACTCTTTATAGTAATATCGGTCTTACTATTGAAGTATAGATCTAGCGGGTCATTTTGGGCTGCCAACCCTACTTTGAGCCGAACATTCTTTTATACGCTTAAAAGGCAATTGGTGCCTAGACATTGGGCTTTCAACTAACCTTTGTATAAAAAATGGCACCAAGGAATTTGGCATGATACGCTACTTGCAACACTGAATCGCCCGGTATAATATCCCTAAGCTTCGGAATTCTGTGTTTCCTAGATAACACCAGAAGTTTTGTTTTCCTCGCGTTTACAATTAGGCCTCTGTGAGTCGCCCACTTTTTGGAATGAGTGCACTCTCCATGAGTTCACTCATTACGTTTCCTAATTTGCTTGTTACAAACCTATGGTGCAGAGTTCTTAGGAAGGAATCAACCATAAGTACGTAGTTAGGCGTAGCACGCCTTCCTCCAGTCTGTGGTGATTATACGGCTTCTAAGAAGCTTTAAGATGCACATGTAAGTAAGTAAGTATGTAAGTAAGTAAAATTTTTTTTGTACAATAAAATATGACAAAGACATCATTATTTCATGGCGTAAGACGCCTGACGTAACGTCTGATACAAACGAAAGCTAACAGGCCAGCCAAGATGTTCTTACCAACTACTTCCATCGCGTCGCTAGAACAAAACAACTCCTCAGGCCAACTAGGAATCAGTGCTCAGTTAACAAACACCTAAAAGCAATGGACGCAAGGCAAGATAATACTTGGCGAATGTGTGACGAGGACGAAGAAACAGCGGAACACTGTAACTGCTGGGTCAGCACACGTTATAGGCACCTAGGCCATAGAAACGTAGATGCAGACAATATCGCTGCTAGCTAAACCAAGAGGCATACTAAGTTTCATTATGAACTACGGTTTCCTTTGTGTGCTCTAAGTGAGGAAAGCACAATTGCCCCTTCCGTGGCGGTAATGATGTAAGCGACTTTTTCTCATCCCTCACCACAACTCTAACTAACTCTAAGTCGTTTGCCGCCAAATGTAAATCAACCTATTTACTCCGGCTCGCCGTAGAGAGTTTGAAATAACCTCATTAGTAACGTTGTTGTAAGCCTAATCTCTTTACCCTAATCGAGAAAGGGTAGAAATGTATAATGTTTATAATTTATTTATATTTCAATAAAATTTAATAATAATAATAATATCTACTGTAATGTAGTGAAGTCTTCATTGTCTGAGATACCTCGGTAGAGCTGTTTCAGTAGATTTTGGTACGGGTGTTGTGAGGAAGAGAAAAAGTTCCTTGGAATGGATTTATTTTTTTGGGACTCTATTATCCTTTCCAGAGTCTTCAGGAGAAACGAAATTAAACATATTGGTTTGCAATATTTCGTATGGGAGATTTTGCACATTTATGAAGGCTGCACTCGAGATTCTCGTTTTCTTGTGGATAGTAATTGTTCGTAAGATTTTTGGTTATAACTTGCAAACGTTTAGAGTACATTTTTTATAACAGATGAACAAAATATAATATATTGCAATTGTCAGAATAAATTCTTTTTCTAAGGCCGATTTATAAGCTAAAGAGAATTTTAAAAACGGAACTGCGATTGTACCAAACAACAAATGTCACTGGCTTAGTCTTCTAGTCCAGTTGTGCGGAGAAAATTGGTAAGTCCATAATTAATATTAACAAAAAAACTGGTATATCTAACCTTCGTTTTGTGTTCTTCCCATTTGCATTTCGAACTTGCGTTGTTTAAAAATTATCATGGTTTCAAAGGTGCATGTGTTTTATTTCACTTTCCGTCGCGAGGTTTAGGTGGACATCGCTCATAACTCAATTCCGAAACTTAGCCTAACGAGTCTTTTTTCATGTTTAAAAACCTGGTCCACAAACATGGCTTGTAATGTTGGAAATAAAAAAAAATAAAATCATAAATCAAAAATAATCTGCGTAACAGCCCATACAGGGCCAGAGCATAGCTTATACGCATCTCCACTGTGTTGTGCGCGATATAATTTGACGCAAGTAGAGGGGACCTACTGTGAAAGGCGAATTGCGAAAGCTTTCCATGACAGAGGTTACTCCAGGAGGATTGTCAGTCGTTCGCTGGAGGTGGAGCCGTGAAAATTGTTTGTCGAATCCCCGGGCTGGATTCGAACCCGGGTACTACCGCTTAACAGTCCGACGCACTAACGATTAATGCACGGCGCCCTCTTCGTCATCATCATCATCATCATTTTCTTTGCCCGCATGTTCCACTAAAGGGGTTGCGGGGCAGTACACGCAGCAGAGATCTCCAGGCAACCCGATCCTCCACCGCAGACTTTAACTCCTCGGGGGTATGCCTTAGCGTTACCAGGCGAGCTTTTGGACTTGATCCAACCATCTCATCCGGGTCTACCGAGCCGTCGCCTACCCGATGTAGTCGCATACAAGGCACGCCGCGGTAGTTGTATTGCTGGGGGCATTCGTGGCACGTGACCAAACCATCGAAGTATGGATCTTTTCGTTCGGAGAAGCAGCTGCTTAACATTAAGCTTGCCACGCAGCGTCGTGTTTCTCACCCTATCTCGGCGAGAAACTCCCACAACAGCACGCAGAAATCTCATCTCGGTAGCTTGTATTCGCGATCTTATTCTTTCGGTCATTACCCAAATTTCATGACCCTAGGTGAGAGTTGGAACAAAGACCGAATTAAACACCGATAACCTTGCCACCACCCACACCAAGCTCGGCCTTTCTGATGACAGACCTTCCAAGCTGTTTCAAAATTGACCCAGCTTGGCCAATCCTACAGAAAAGCTCAGTATTGCCCCAACCATCACTCGTGAAAAAGACCCCGAGATACTTGAACTTCTACACCTGTTTCAATGGGACTCCACTAATATGCAGAGTGCATTGGACAGGCGGTCTGAAAATCGGATTTGTCCACGGTAATCTTCATTCCAGCATCAGTACAGACGGCCACAAATATCTAGCGCACGCTGGAGTTCCGTCTGTGAGGATGTAAGGATAACTAAATCATCTGCAAAGAGCAGGTGACTTACCCTCAGCTTCCCCAATGTCAAACATTCTTCACCTCGGCTGCGTTGTAACATCCAGACCATATAAATAATGAAGACGCACCCTTGGCGAAGTCCAACGCCCACCGTGAGAGGTGTTGATTTACTACCTTTTATCCGAACACAGCTGCTACAGTTCGTGTGTTGGGACTGAATGGCAACAGAGACCCATCAATCCCATACTCCTGCAGAACACTCCAGAGTTTTCCTCGAGGGACTCCGTCATACGCCTTTTTCAGGTCTACAAAGCAACTGTATGATATGTTTCACATATTCACACGCCTTCTCCAAAGCAAGTTAGTTATATATTAGGTTGTCAAATATCTCCGCCAGAGCTCGTATCAAAACTAATCATGCATAGCGTCGTTTTGTAGGTTATGTTAAGATCTTTCAAATGATGTATTGCCAGATACGAGCTCTGTAGCGCTTTGTACATAGCCGGAAAACTCAAAAGACAAAAAGGCGTTGCCTCTATAAATACTTCTTAAAAACAAAAAAATAGTAAGCACCAAACCAAGCTCGAATTCGATCAGATTAAGTAAAGCACATGTTGAGAACATTTTTATTTATTTATTTGCTTTTCTCAAAAGAATAATTTCATTTTGTAAGTGCTACAGCGTTTCATTTGAATTGTTGTGTGGTTTTAATGTCATCAATCATTTCTTATAACAGTGTATGGCTCAAAAAGTATTTTTTTCGACATGAAATTTTGACCAAATATCCATCTATTTCAATCATTTTTCCCACTGTGCGTCGTTCACAATTACAGAATTAAAAAACATCGTTAATTCGATTTGCATCATTTCGATTTTCGTCGTGTTTTTCTGGCCCTCATTAACGATGCAAAGAAAGGCTTCGATGTTCTTCAGTATGTCTTATCAATATTATATGCCCTAACAAAGTACCAATATAATTAATTCTTCATGGTGCTTAAGAAACATTTTCGTTGTTGTATGAGAATTAAACTTATACGCTTTTCACGCCAACAATGAGAATAAAAAATGTCTAGCCCAGATAGCAAACAGAACAAAAATCCACAAAAGATTTGATTGTACTCAAACATCTTCTTCATCTCCCCACAAACAAAAATCCAAGTTGACAATGAACCACCATCAGGTGTAGAACTTTCTTTGTCGATTCGTTTATTGAACTTATCCGCTAAGACGAAGAGAAAGAACGAACCATTTCCGAATCATTGACAGTGGATTTTTATCGCTTAATAAAGAAAATGTTTCGAGGCGAACAGATAAAGACTTACAGCACAGATATTCTGCATTGAAAAACACCTTCATAAAATTGGCCCGTGAGCAGTTGTCAGATGGACAGGATCAACTGTGAAATGTAATTTTTTACAGTTGATCGTTTGTAACTTGCAGCGCTGGATTGACTGCATCATTCATTTAATGAATCTCTGCACATCGAGTACTTAGCTACTTATTTTGTTACTTCCTGGCGTTGAGTTGGATGGTTTTATATTCGATGAGTTGTTCGTCTTCGTCTACAGGACTAGTTTGGTGCAGTTTCACTTTTGAATAAATGCCACGCACAGGCAGTTAAGTCTAATTAGAAGCGTTAGCCATTTGTTGGTCAGTGTGCCTCAGTCTAACGACAGGAATGACAGGAGGGATTATCGATGGTATTACTTCGTGTAAGTATATCCACGTTATGCATAGTGGTTACTTAAAATCGCTTTCACATTTTGAGGGATTATACAACTAAAGAAAAACATTTGCCGTCCCAAGAGCCCATCTTAGCTTCTAACAAGTTTTTACATTTTTTTTCCAGGAGACAACAAAAAACCAGTCCCCCTAATGACCCAATGAATTTCGAAAAGAGAGGTGCTCACCTAGTTTTTTCGGTTAGAATCATGTCAACGAGTAGAACTCTAATTCACACTTCAATTACTAGCCATTCAACGGGTTGTGATTTGTCGGCTTGTTATTTCGACCCGATTTCACTTTCGTTTCATTAGACGACTATCTCCGCTGGTCACTCAGTGTTCACAGAAGGGACCATTGTCCGAAACCCTAATGGTGACCAGGAGTCATCACTTACTTTTGTAGAGTCATTCACTGTTTACAAACTCCAATCGAGGGTTACACTTTCTATTCCTGAGCGGAAAAATGAGCTTCGGGTTTGTTTTTTGGGTCGGTTGTTGACTCGAGAAAAGAACAATCCGATCATGGAAGCTGAGGGCTCTGTTCTGTTTCTGTCAATGGAATTCCAGGTGATGGATAAATGATGGCAATAAATTTGCGTAACGGTTACGTGGTCCCAAACAATTGTTTGGTTTGTAGCATTTTTGGCAGACTGTTATTTGTTTACTTGTTTATTTTAACATTTCACTTTGATGTAACTGTTGAGGTGATAAGAGACAATGTCAACAGACAGGTGAGTAATGTGAAATGGTGTACGGAACTGTATTTGATATGAATGAGAAATTGGAGTTAGACATCATGCATTCTTCCGATGTTTTCAACGAAGTGATTTCTCTCGATCTCCGAACTAAATTGAGTGGGAACGTGACTTCATCCATCGATTTTAAAATTAACGATCAACATCTTTTGTCAGGATAGTATCGCTGAACTGAGACAAAAAAAAAGGTCCTTGATTTCTTTGTATTTTTGTAACCAAGATGTAAACGTATTCAGCCGGATTTTCGAAATTGGTGTATTAAATGTTTGAACAAATTCGGTAACAATTTTACTCCAAAATGAAACACTTTTCTCTTAAATTTGGAACAACGTAACTTTAGTAGACCAAATATGTGCCGTTTTGATCAATAATTTTTGGGATTAAAGCCACTATTCTCTACTTAGAAATCTTGGGATTTCTTGGGGAAGAACTATTCCAAATGTATTTTACAGGCCCCTACAGAATTTAAAGCTCGTTTAATCGAAACAAATGATAATTTGAATGTACTAGGTTTGGGCTATGAATCAAACCTTCGCAGCCAAGCTCTTTAAGTTTCTGATCATCAAAGAGGTGTGTTTCATGAATTCATCAAACAAATGAGCAAAATTGTAAAATAAAGAACTAAAAATGTAAAGCATGCAAAATGTCAAGTAAAGTTAAAACGTAAAAATGAGCTTCGCACTTTGGCGGACATATTGTTTACAAAGTATTGTACTTAAAACTAAATTCACATTAAAATATTCTGTATTGAACAGCAACAGAAACAACGTATTTTATTTCCCGTTCACACTAATTTTTATTTCACAAAAACTATTGTAAATTATTAAGGTGTATCCACACCGCACACATCCGCTCTGGACACATACAGTGCCGTGCCAAAATGTATACAAACTTGGCGGTCGTATGCTTTTAGTAAACAAAAACCCTCTAATTTGACCGATTTGAATGATTTGTATGTTATTTTTTTCCTTACTTCATCACAAAAAAAAGTGGTATAAATGCGAAAATTCACAAAAGCTCATATTGACCCCAATGTATCCAATTTTTTGCAAATTTGGGTAATACAGTCGACACCCTCTAAGTTGAATTTTCCTCTGACTCGAATTTTGTCGCCATATTTTGGGAATCTCCTCAATTTTCCATACAAACTATCCTACAAACTATCCTCTAAGTCAAACTCCTTTTAAGTCGAAAATCTCTCTAACTCGAATACATTTTTTCGAATTTTGGTCTGATTTCAACACCTCTAACTCGATTTTTTTTTTTTACTTTTGCACAAAAATAAACAAAAATTTCCTCTCGCAACTTCGTATCAAGCACGCACACTTGTATCCTCTGACTCTTTAAGGTGGCCCTAGAAGACGAACACATTTCACGAACATTCATTTCGTGTTGATTCTTGTAGTGCAAACACGTCGGTGAAAAAACCGCATGTGATTGCCCTTATGACTGTTTCCCTATGCAAGAAAACGCGAGCATTCGATATTCACAGCAAAAATGAGGATTTGCTTGCGAACATGGCCCTAAATGGCAAACATCGAAACCAATGAACATGAGAGCGAACATGGTCGTCGTGTAGGGACACTTTTCACTGCACTTCGCGCACACAACCGCGGGTCTCTGTATGAACAACTGCACTGCTTATTCATTGTGTTGCTGGTTGAGCTCCAAAAACAAAGACGTCTACCAGTGACGTAAACATTGCAGAGCAAAAAAAGGCTCTTTAACGAAAAAATATCAATCCCTCTAACTCGATGTTTTCCAAAATTCCCTCTAACTCGAACTAGTTTTGATGTCCCGTGAAAATTGGACTAAGATTTCGACTGACTGTAGCTTTGATGTATGGGAAGAGTAAAATATCGTCGGTGCGAAAAATGTATGATGATTTTTTATAGAGCGTCCAAAACTGAACATTTTTTGCTATAGGCGGGCGATCTATCTCACCCCGTTTTGGAGATAGGGGCAGTTTAAAATCAAATCAAAGAACATGAAAAAAAAATTTATTAAAAAATAACCGAAACACCTACAATAAAGAACTTTTTCAATTTTGAAAGCCAGAAATTTGTTCTTTATTCGTATATTAAAGTTAGATTATTCATGCCTATAGTTTGTGAAAAATTCGCTTACAAACTCAAAATTTTGATAGAAAATAATTAAAAAAAATGTGTAGAAACATTTTTTTTTTCAAAGCTAAAATTCGTAGTACTAAATTAGGACCTTGCCGTGAATGCTCACGTTCATTCTGAGTCATTGTTTTGCCTTTACATTGAGCTATAAAGTAAAATAAAGAGAATTTAGCTTTTCTAAATTATGAATCATTTAAAAATTTGAAAAAAAAAGGCTGAGAGCCATTAAACACGATAGGTGAGTGTCTCGACTACATTTCCGCATGAATGTGCACATAACAAACGCCGGGTAATAGCAACAGTTTGAGAGATTGTAAGTTTGTTAAAACTGTGGCTCTGCATCTACTTTGCAAGCAAAGTTTGGGAGTTACAATATGTAATATTTCAAATGGTTCTTGTCTTTAGTACCAATGCTGACTGGTACACTATTAACGGAAAAAAGATAAGGGCAAGTGATTAGCTCGCAAAAAAAAAAAAAATAAATAAATAAAAAAATATAATATGGGTCTGTTTGAATCAAAAATTTGAGATGGAGGTATATGTAGAATATATCAAACTATCGTTAGTCCTTTTGTTTTTTTGAAAATTGGATCGAATCGAACTGCTGCAAACGTGCTCGCGGTGGCCATATGAACGAAGTCGAGTTCGATTCATAAATGTTTTGATTGTATTTCAAGCCGATAGTACAGTTTTTGAAATATCTCCAATGGTTGGCGTTTTAATTAAAAAAAATGTTGCAACCATTTATTAGTACTAAAATCAATAATCTACGACTGATTTCGGAAAAAGTACACGATTTATTTTTGTGTTGATTGAATACATTTTCATGCCTAATTTCATTTCCATTTTCGGGCAATTGGACATCAAATTTGTTTTATAGGGGCTTCGTTATTACTTTTGAACGAAACTCAAAAAAAAAATTTATATTGTTTAAATAATGTCAATTGTTAGCTGCATTTAATACCCTATCTGACCAGAAAATTTAATTTTATTTATCGGAGCGTCTACAGAAGCACTTTTGTTAGGAAATACTCCCAAGAGATGGTTTAATAGAACCCTCAACAACACAAAGCAACGCTTTTTTAGCAACAAAACTGTATCCGTGTGTGAATTAATTAAAAAATCAATCTCCTTGTTTAACTAGCCACTGTTCGATCAAACTCACAGCCGACATCAAGTGATAAATGATTAATGACTTTCCAGAAACACTTATTAGCCAGCCCCTGCTCCCTCCCGGCTACGAATGATTTCATTTCGGATGTCATCGCTGATGTTCAACAGTTTTTGTGAAACCCAAACCCGAATTCAAGCCCCAACCACCGACCAACGAATCTGAATCTGAATCTGAAAAAAAATTGTCTTCAGTTTCTTTTAAGCGAAATCAAACAGAATGCCAGCGCAAATATTGACCATCGTTTTAAAATTTTGAAATCCAACTCAAAGTCGGCTCGGTCTGACACAACACACTATCACAATGCAGTTGACAATAATTATTCCCGTCCGACTACTGGTGGCCCACTCGGGCATTCGGCATTAATTCATAAGCGACTCATTGGTTTACTTTTTATGAAACACGAGTAGCTGCTTGGTTGGTTGTTTGAAAATCTCTTTTGTATACTTTTTATGCCGCGCACCGCTCATCGTCGTCGTCAGTTCATTTGATGAGACAGCTCAATGCGACGAGTGGGAATGTGTCACCACGTCACCGCGCCATGACTTTGGGTGGCTCCGAGGGCCGAGGTTTGGCTGTCGGATTGTTATTGTATCTGGCGATTCGTGTTTTTGTTGATCCCCACAATTGTGTACACAGAGCAGCTACTGAACCAATTGAAAAGTGTACCTACAGTGAAGCCCGGTGGCCCAAGTTCGTACACAGAGTCAACAAACCGACACCTGTTTACCCACAACGGCCACAAAATATTCAAGGATAAGTGCCACCGTCCGTCGTCGGCGGTAATGGCGTGCTTATCTATGGAGCAAGATTACACATTTTGGTGTATCTTTGAAATTCGGCGGTGGACTGGTACGCGCAACGTTTTCTATTTGAACTTTTACAGGCGGTTACTTAATCGTCACACCTGACAGAAGCCAATAACCTCATTTCGCAAGCAACCATCATCTTGTTGTTTGCTTAGGTGAGGATCCCAAGACCCATATCTGGTATCGTACACTCATTAGGCGGCTTTCCACCTGCTGAGCTATCAAATCTCCTTCTCACAGGATTCCCACGCTGCTGGGAGGACTCAAACAAAACAAAGATGAAGTTCATTCGATATTTATCTAACCGCATCTCGCATCTTTCCCCACTCCGATCCGAGTGGGTTAACACGTCCTAAAATCGTTTCGCCGATGAGGATCAATTGTTGCAACAATTCATCTCAATCGCCGACGACCGATTGATTCAATTGTGGCTGCGATGTAATCTTGTTGTTCGATGAAAATATCAAATGTTCCCCCTGGCGAAATTGTCTTCTGGATTCTCGGTTCTGTGTTCTGTGCGCACTTGTCTCCCTTCGAGTGTTTGTTTTCACAGATTGCGGGTACCCGGGATGATGAGGTGAACACAAATAGACGTGCACAATGGAATGTATCTAGTTTTTTTTCTCTGTGCGGACTAGGGCTTCAATTGATTAATTCTTTTTTTCTCTTCTTTGGGGGTATT
This sequence comes from Syritta pipiens, assembly GCA_905187475.1. Lineage (NCBI taxonomy): Eukaryota > Metazoa > Arthropoda > Insecta > Diptera > Syrphidae > Syritta > Syritta pipiens. The sequence goes on along the minus strand of LR994572.1, from coordinate 7,229,977 downwards.
TTATTTATTTTTTTCTTGGGATTCTGGTGTATCATGGGGATTAATTACATGCTGAGGAAACTGACATAAAATGCTCAAAATTGGGATGAATCCCAATGATTTTCGTTTTGTTTTTCTTAAATTTTTTTTTAACAATTCTTTTTTTTTTTTCTGAAATCTCATCGTGCTTTGAGGGGTTTCCGGAGAGTTACTAAAATGGAAAGAGGCATGTCATTTGGACTTCCTGGTTAATACTTGTTTGAATGTATGCTCCCGCAACCGTAGATGAGGGTTCCAATATAGCCAGCTTGTAAAAATAATAGGTACAGTATTTTGCTTTTGGCTGATTTCGGTTGTAATAAAGAAGACCAGAGAGCACTGGCACAATCAGATCCCTTGAAAATTCGACTTAGAGGGCTTCGACTGTATTTGAATGTTCTGTGGTATGAATTACTCGATTTTGACCTAAGCCGACTTAGGTGATTTGGACTTGTGACCGCAGAAATAACATGTATACATTTGTATTAGCTTCAAAATGTAATAAAGTAATTTTGATCCTCATACGAAGGGTTAGGATTTTGTTGACATAAAAACGTAAGAAAAGGCAAATCAGGATACTTAAAAAGGCAAAAAAAATGCATTCATTAAAAAATAAAAAAAATAATGTACATTTAGCTGCAATATTATCGCATGGTTCTCTTAAAAGCGCCTTTAAGGATATATTTGCGATTTCTACTTCAGCTGAAAAGAGTAGTAAGGTTTGAACCTTACTAAAATCAACATTTTCTGAAAGTTGGGGATTCAAGTCGCCGTTCACTACAGAGTCTATCTCCGCAATCGTTTTCTGTCAAATATTTGCATTCAAAACTCCGTTAGAACTTCCTTTACAACTAACACTCATGCTTATTCTGATTTGATGGGTGTTAAATTAACAATCCCAAATATGGCAAACAATTTTTGATTTTGTTTATATACAAATAAGAAATATAAATCTTTTCATGCCCACACTTAATTCTAGCCTCAAGATCTTTTTTTTTGCACGAATATTATTATTGCACTAAGAAAGCCGTGTTCAAAGATTGGTTTCGTTTTCAAAGCTATCGTCATTACCTTTTCCACTTCTTCAAACTTTTTCCATTCAATTTCTAAATTCCATTTATTTAGGCATTTGTGGATAGTGGATAGTTCTTTAAAAATATGTCTATGATGATTGATGTAAAGTAAAAGCCACTTTAACATTTGTAGATAAAAAAAACCTTCCTAGAATAAAAATGTCTTTCATAGTTTCATAAAAAAAAACCAATATATTTTCTTAGTTTCAGTTTAGAAGCTATGTCAACTTATCAAGGCGTGATCGAGAGTCGAGACTGAAGTAAAGGATCTCGAATATAATCTTCGCATTGCGCTTAAAGTCGTCTGATGCAGAATTAAATGAATTACGTTTTAGCATGAATTCAACAACTTTCACTGTTATCGCTTCAATATGTTTAAAGTTCTGAGTAGATGAAGTTCATGTTGCAAACGTACAAAACTGGGCATTATTTTTATTACTTGATTAAATTTTTAGACAACTAGATTTGATAATTGAGATAGTCGTTGTTGGATCAAAATTTTTTGACGGCAGTAATGAAATTATAATTTTTAATTATTAGTCTTAGTAATGCTTTTCATCATCATTAGTGGCGTAACAGCACACGAAGGACCAAACCCTAGCTTTTCGCGCCTCGCGCCGTTGTGCGCGTTATAATTTTGACACATTTGGACGGGAACTACAGTTTATTGCCGGTTCCGAACTACGAATTGCGAAAGCTTTCCGTGACAGAAATACTCCAGGAGGATTGTCAGTCGTTCGCTGGAGGTGGGGCTGTGAAAATTGTTTGTCATGTTCTCTCCCCGAGCTGTATTCGAACCCGGGTACTCTCGCTTAGCAGTCTGACGCTAGTAATGCTTTTAGGGATCGAAAATAATTATTAGTGTTCAAAAGTGGATCAAGGATTCGGTAAGGAACTATTAGTATTCAATAGTGTTCAAATAATAGTTTTACGTCGCGAAACTAGTACAAGATGAACAGGAATAGACGTATGTTTGGATAAATTTGTGTAAAGAAACAAAAATGCAGTAAACTGCTGCGTCCAAATTGTTGCAATGTTTTCTTAATTTATTTATACATGTATCTATGTACTAACTTGTATGTAGCTATTAATATATTTATTTTTTTTTTCTGTCTATTATCTATTTCCGGTTATACTTAATTGTCTATCTACATTCATATATGTACTTATTTATACATTCACTTATTTATTTACTTGTTTGTTTACTTTCATTTACCTATTTATTTATTTATTTACTTGTTTATTTATATATTTATTTATTTATTTAATTATTTATTTATTTATTTTTGGTTTTACTGATTTATTTGTTTATTTATCTATGTACTCACTTTTGTATCTAGAAATCTAAATATTTGCTCAGATATCGCTCTGTTCATTTATTAGCTAAATCTTTAATGTTGCTTTTCTTTCTTTTTTTTTTTTGTTTATATATTAAGGTTTTTCTTTCGTTTTCCTCAATAAATCTTTTGTAGTTCTATTCTCCTTTTCTTATAAATTATCAAAAAATTATTCTTCAGTAGAAAGATTGAAATTACAAATCATATCTCTGTACTTTTTTATGTAAATTGTGAGACAACTACTGTAACCTTTATAACGAAATAAATAAAAATTGTTGCAATCAGAAATTATGCACAAATAGTGCAAAAATCAATTTCTTGCTAATGGACATATTTAAAAATAAGAAAGGCAAGAAGAAAAGAAAACAGAATAACCGACACTTAAGGCAGCAGTAAGATCCTAGATCAAAGAACATTAGATCTTTTAGGTCGAAGTACAAGTGACCTAGTGACATCCCCATTTCATCAATAAGTAACCGAATGCAAATCCAATGTGGCAAAAAAGTGTGGCTTATATGGCCTTGCTTTGAATGGTCTTACAATCGTCGATCTGGTTTTAATAAAGTCCAGAATGATACAAATTTTCAGTCAACCCCATTGGAAATAAATTCAAATAAGATCAAGTGCATTAACGACCAGATAAAACTTTGATTATATGTGAGTAAAAGTTTTGAAACCTGTAGAATACCTTAACTTCTTGACTATCAGATTTGCTTTTTATCTGCACAGTCTGTACACGGAATCGGATAAATTGTTTACACTCAGTCCCTTGCACTTCCAGATAATGCAACCCACATTGTCAACCTCCCTCGAGCACTGCACTTCCGATGTTAAATTCAAGTTCAGTTACATCACATTAACACATATCGCATCCATCGCTATAAATAAATATCGTTCCAGCAGCTGAATGTAGCTCAGTCGATCACAAAGAACATGGCAAACCTCCGCACTTTGAGTTTATTCTACTTGTGCCTTATCAGCCTCGCTGGAGCTCAAAGTAAGTAGAAGACCAACGTCATAGCTCTGTGCTAAATTTTCATTTTCTGCTCCAGATTCCACTCGCATCGTGGGAGGAGAGAACGTCATCGGCCCGATTCCCTACCAAATATCCTTTCAGCGATGGATCAATAACCAGTGGAGGCACTTCTGCGGAGGCTCAATTATTTCCCCCGACTTCTTTCTAACCGCAGCACATTGTGTCAAAGGTGAGGATCCAGTGCTGCTCTCAGCTGTAGCTGGAGTTACTAGTCTGAAGTCAGTCGAGGGATCTCGCCACCTCATTCAAGGCTACCAAATGCATGAGCAATTTGTTCCGATTTGGAAGAATGACATTGCTATTGTGAAGGTCTATCCACCCTTCGAGCTGAATAAGGTGACGATAGACGCGATAAGCTTCACCGACATTACACCGGTGGGTGGTGATGTTCCTGTGATCTTGACTGGCTGGGGTTCCAGGGAACAATCTGGACGTGGACCATTGCCGGATCATCTGCAAGTGCTGCCAACAAACACTTTACTCAACTCGGACTGCCAGCAGTTCTTTGCGAAGTTGGAAGCCAGCGAGATTTGCGCGCTCCGATCAAATTTAAAGGGCGCGTGTAATGTGAGTGTTGGAGAGAGTTTCGAAGACACTTTTCAAACCTAAACCTTTTTATAGGGCGACTCTGGAGGTCCACTCGTAAGCGGGGACATGAAGAAGTTGGTAGGGATTGTAGCTTTTGGAACGAGGACCTGCGCCAATGGATACCCCGACTTTTATACGAGAGTGTCACAGTTCGTTGGCTGGATTCTAGAGAAAATGGCATTACCGTGATTTCAAAGACGTGTACATTTTTTTGTGTTTTTTTAATAAATAAGAACTTGGGCTCGCAAACAGATTAACTCCCACGATTAACAATCATTAAAAAATATTTCTGTAAAAAAGGTTCCAAACGTTTCATTCCACACGTTCCACATTCCGTTTGACAAGCTGTCAACCTTCTCTTCAATTTCAAAATGGCCGAACACTGCTTTTAATTTATGTCAATTACTTTTCTAACCTAGTCAAAGAACACCATCAAAATGTCTGCCCTCACTTCCGGTGCCACAAACTGCATTTGACAAATAACAAATGTAAAAGAAAATAATGACACACCACAACCACCATCGTTGTTGTATTCGCCACCATGTCTGCCGCAAGAGCTCAGAAAAGAAACAAAAAGGATTCAAGAACCAAAACACAATTTCACGCCGTGTTTCACATACACAATTTGTCTTATCCCTGAAAAGGAAGTTTTCTTCTTTGCCACTTTCTTTTTCGATTCGAATTTCGTTTCGTCGTTCGTTTTCCCTGCAGCCTTCGTTCGTTGCCCGCCTTTCTTTTGTGTTCTTAAGTTCAAAAGACAACACACAAAAGCTAAAGAAGTTTCCTCCTCGTGGACTCTCACAATCGGTGCGCAGTGAAGCGATCTCCAGTTCACCACCCACTTTAGAGGGTCCAACCTTTTTTGTGTTGTTGCTAGTGCCAGTGCCTTGATCTGATCTGGGAATGTACTGAGCAAGTGTTTCTTTGGGAAGTCGCTTCTTAATCATCACCCCCCTCCCGCAATGGCCGCAGGGCCTCGTCCTTGTCATCGTTGTCGTTCTCGTTGTCGTCGTGCTAACAAAAGATAAACGCCCGCCACACCATTGCGAAGAAGATGAAAAAGAAACAAGAAAATGTCAAATGCGCCGCCCTATGACCGCCGCGCCGCTCTCTGCCGGTACATCATTTGGTTCTTTTAAGGGCTTGTCTTGACTTTTTGGTTGTTCCGGCTGAGTTGCCGGAAATTAAGACAATCAAAGAATTTTCTGAAGATTTTGCAAAAGTATCCGCTGCCGAGTCCTCGATTCTGCTGGCGACTGATAGGCAGCGGTGGGAGTGGGCGGATGCGTGTGCGTAGCTTTTGTGGCATCCACCAGCCAGATAAATGGAAAGGATATTTTCAAGGATGCTCTTGAGCAAATTAACTTTAAATAAGATGAACTGGGTGAGTGGAGAGTTTTGCATTTGACAGTTTCAGATACCATCGAAGAAAATTGTCTTTTCTTCTGCAAATCAAAGTTTTTATAGCCAAGGAATTGAGAGGTCTGCGATAGTTGGATTTGCGGTGGTGGTGGGATTCTATACGCTGAGCTTTTGAGATTTTCCTAACTTTAAACTGAATGTGTAACTTTTTATTTTTTGGTATTTTCCTGGGGATGGAAATAAATTGATGTCGTTAGTTAAAAATGCCGAAGGCTTTCATTTTATTTCTAATTCGAAAAATTGAAGTGTACGCACTTGACTTATTTTAGGACCAAATAGGTCGTTGATTTTGGGCAAATGGCTTCAGTAAGTTCGTCAGTAACGTAAGGAGGAATTAGTGTTGGGGCTTTAAGTCTCAAAGGAAACTTCTAACATGTTCTCGTTTGTGCTTTGAAAGAGCCAAGAGGGGGCTAGTTGGGCCACGGGGCAAGTTGGACCACGCGAATTTCTCAAGAACCGCAAGCAAGCTCTGTAGCGCTTTGTACTTAGCCGGAAAATTCAAAAGACAAAAAGGCGGAAGGGAGGTATTTAACCTAATAACCTAATAATGTTATTGCATTAGACCCGTCAATTGTTTTTCTTTTGGCTCACCCAAGTCACAATTATTTCAATGCAACACTCACTGCGAACCAACAAGTGAAACTCCAACATTTAAAGGGCAGACATATTTCCCCGCTCTTAAATTGTCAAAAATGCACGAATTGCCTATACCCCATACCCATCAAGTCAATACAACCAGTGATTGCTTAAAATTATACGCACAGCTGGATTTTTCCCTTTCCTCCAATTCGTCCAAACTACCCTCTTTCTATCCGTTTATCAAATTAAGTAAACCAGCATGTCAAATTCACCGAAAACGAGTCCTTCACACTCGCATGCCGTACATTATTCATTTGCTTTAATTTCACATCAACTCTCCCCTTCCCAGACCTTGTCGGTCTTATTGTAAACTAATAACAGTATCACCGTTCTTCCCCTGGGTCAGACACCAACACCGGCAGAGGCGTTCGAAAACATCGGAAACTGTATTTACCCAAAACAATCACCCGATTAGCATCAAAAGTGTGCTCGTGTGAGATATTTCCTTCCTAAGCCCTACCCTAGATCATAATTACGTCACACAACCGAAGCACTGCCATACGGTTACACTGTTATTTCTGAGTTGCCTTCGGCAAAGAAAAGGAGTCCTATTACAAGCGAATAGGAAAAAAATATCATACATCCTAATAACTGGGTACAAGGACGTTCATTTTTGCTTTTCATTCAACGCAGCATTGTGTCAAATTGCTCAGTCAGTGAAGATTATTTCTTTTGCTTTGCTGTTGCGGATGTAAAAAATGAAATACAGAAGAAAAGAAAGAAAAACAGAGGTGCGGTGTCATATTATTAGAAGAGAAGGATGAAATCCTCAAACCGGAAACATTTCTACTTCTTATGGCACAATGCCGCCTCAGATATTGGATTATTTTTGGTCCTTGAAACAGGACCTAAGTTTCGATTGGATAATATTGATACGTATGTTTACTGTTGTCAACCCTAATCGAAATACATTGTATGCTGGCTGACTGACTGTCTGGGGGCGTAGGGTGTCAGTATATTGGATTTTCAAGATTATCCTTGTAATTTGATTAGGCAAACGTTTTTGGGAGAAGATCAAATCGATTGGAAGTAGGAGGAGAACGAACGAAAAAAATCCCAAAACATGTTTTATTTGGCTTTAGAATATTGCATTACATTAAAATATAAAAATCTTTCAAATTTTCATCATTTTTGGTTACACAAAATTCTCTTTGTCTTTTTTTTCGTAAGAATTTTCTATTTATTGAAATCGAACGTTTTAACGGGTTGTGTATTAAATGCACTTGTAAGAAAAGCAAACAAACAATTTAATAATTGGTTCCCGTTTCGTGGCCGGGCACAATGTTTCGCCGCACGACATGATAACTTTAAATCAAGTGTATGATGATTACAGTATGGGCCAAGTACAAGTTTCTTTTTAAAATTTCAATAAAATGAACACAATTAAATCTTTCCTTGTGTTATGGCTTTATTTTTGAGAGCAAACATTCCCATTGTGGAACACAGCACCGTTCAAGTGGCTGCTTCGGCTGGCTTCGCAGAAGTGCATTCTGTAAAATTCAAGTTCCGAAGACTTTGTTAATAGTTTCGGGCTGAAGGTCATGGATTGCTTTGATGATTTTCGCCTTAAGTGCTTGAATCGTTTCCGGATTGGTGGCATAACAGCCCTGGTCCTTCACGGTTCCCTCAAAAAAAAGGCCAAAGGTGTCAAATCGCTGCTCCGAGGAAGCCAAGTGACATCGCCCAGACGGTTGATAACACGATTTGGGAGTCCAGTGCGCAAAAGATCGTCTTTAGGTTAGGTTAGGTTGTGTGGTGGTCTGCGCAAAGCAGCCAAGTACTTAGGCCAGACGAGGCCCATTGTGATACTACATGGAGCGGATGCAAAACATCCCACTACTTCAGAAACCAATTGGAGCTATTGATATAGCTGAGGATACGGCTCATGCTGGTGTCAGCTAGTTCGCTGAGATTATTAACCATATTTTGAAATGTTGGTACACCAAAACTAGGCCCATTGTGCTAGCCATCTTTTGGGTTGAGAAAGTAGTGACCAAGATGCCTCTTTCTACGGTTCGCGAAAGCGCTGCAGCTCCCTAAAAGGTGGCGCGAGGTCATCTTTAAAAATACCTCTTTTAATTGCTAGGAATCGCTGAGCTTTTTCGCCAAACAACAACGCAAACGCTTGCTTTAGCCTAAAAAAGATTTGCCTTAGAAATTGTACTAGATTTTCGTGTGATGAATTCTTGGATACAAAATGGGGAAAGCCAATAAAGTGACAGAGGATAGCAAATAAATAATTGATGAAATAAAATTGATGAAGAACGTTCTTGCTTTCCGCTTTAGAATGTTACAAAGCACAATCAATTTCTATTTACTTGGCACAATTAATCAGATTTCTATTTAAGTTCATTGAATGTGAAAACTTATTCACACACGCGTTGGCATTGACTTCGCTGTCCGAATCGATTTCGTTTCATTGTTTCTACATGAGAATATCGCCTCCCATTGATCACATGAAATAATTATGCAGAAAACCATTCTTTTGTCACTTTTATTTGCCGTATCCCTCCTCTATTGATCTTCTGAATTATTTACAAAATTATCCATTATCCACAATTGTATTCAATTGTACGCTTCGTTTGGTTGTACCATGTCGGTGATGCAAAATTCAATAGTGTCGCCACTCCAACACAAATGAAACCACCATTACTCCTCCATTCCCCCATTTTTATTGCACATAGGTATCCAAAAGAAACTATTTCTCTTGATACTCTCGTCACAGATACATCTCCAGTGCATTGCTTACAGTACAGAGTTTGTGTGCAACTCTCACGCTCAACCGATATGGCAGTAGGTAGCTCTACCACCACCACTACTTCCTTTCTCTTTCTACGCCATTCATCTTGAATTGAACTACTTCCCCACCCTTATTATACAGTGTTTCAAACATTCGTTTCCTAGTGTTGGTGTGCGATTTTCGTTCCGTGCAACTCCTCCTTCAAAAAAGGCGGAGTAAAAAATATCTAGTTTCGTCTGCGGAACATAAACTTGTATGCGAATTATCCATTCTGTTTCGAATTGTATCTTAAAAACTGTACGTTTTGTCGCTCCACTATTCGTTAGATTGAAAGTAGGTGCATTCCTGTTCAATGGGTGTGCTGCAATTGAATTTTGTTTTCGGTTTTTTTTTTTCTTTTTTTTGCGAATATTCAATGTGTGAGTGGCGGTGAAAATGAACTATTGACGATGGGGTTTTATTGCACAGTGGAAGCTTTAAGTTTTTTTTTCCATTGATGCTGTTTCAGATTTTAATAAGATTTAAAATTACTGACCGTCTGCTTAAAAAGAAGGGATGGCTTAGTGAAAATTTTAATAGGACCAAAAAAATGCGTTAGCTGTGCAAGATACTGACGGTACTCAATTAACTGGTTTAACGAAATAAAGTATGTTATTATTCTTTATAAAATCGGGAAATAGTAGAGTAAGTCAGATGAAGTTTTTCTTCAATATTGATTTCGTTTTTAATAATTTCAAGTTCAGAATTAGAGCCGAGAAATGTGTCGTCTTAAGTTAAATCTAGGTAGGGAGTAGGGACAGTGTATAAAATAGAATTTTTCGGAATTCACGCTACGTAGGTGGTTATTTATTTATTTAAGGCTACCTAAAAATTTAAACATTGACAGCTAGAAAATACAGCCAGAGACGTAGACGCTATAACGCGGGTTTCTAAGAGAAAAAATTAGAGGATTTTGCGACGTAAAATGATCTTAAAAAAAATAAAACAAACGGCGAAATTTGCAAAAAAAAAAAAAAAAAAATAATAATCTGCGTAACAGCCCATACAGGGCCAGAGCATAGCTTGTTCGCACCTTCACTGTGTTGTGCGCGTTATAATTTGACACAAGTGGGGGGGACCTACTGTTTAATGCCGGTTCCGAAAGGCGAATTGCGAAAGCTAACTATGACAGAGTTTACTCAGGAAGGATTGTCAGTCGTTCGCTGGAGGCGGGGCCGTGAAAGATGGATGGAATCGAACCCGGGTACTCTCGCTTAGCAGTAACGCACTTAAACAACGGCGCACATGTGGCTTCACGTTGAACTTTGGTAAACGTGAATTAATTAAAAACAAGAATGTTCATGTTTTTGAAATTGTTCATGTTTTGCAATGTAACATATTCCTACCGTATGGTTTTATATAATTCTGTAATGTTTACTGCTTTTTTACCATTTTCAAAATTTCAACTTTTCCGTTCAATGTGAAAACCTTCACTTTCTTTCAACACATTTTTAAAGAGAAAATAAGACGTTGATCGGTCCCAATTATGCAAGACAAAAACAATAACTTATTGAGGAATGATTGCAATATGTACATGCACCTATGGTACCAAATAGGTTAAATATTAATAAAGTTTTACTATTATTTGAACATTTTTGGACACCTTTGATATAAAGAGATAGGGGGTGCTTTAGTTTTGTCGCGTTGATTTTTTGACTTTTTGTGTTTAGAGATTTTTTTATAATTGTTTTGATGTTTGTATGTTTATTTTGCTGAGTAAAGTTAAGAAAATGAGGAAACAATTTCACTTCATAACTTTACTCGGTCATCCGCTACAAGCAAAAACGTCAGTTTGCTTAGGGAGTGCTGTTGTTTTGTCCGATACTATATTATACGATAGTATCTCCGGAAGGTTTAAAAATAGATTCTTAAAACTTAAAATTAATTCTGTTCACGTTTGACAGCTTTTGAAATTGTACACGTTTTAGATCAGCCATTATAACAATAATAGTGTTCACGTTTTGAGGTATTTCACATTTTACAAACCAAAATTTTAATAAAGTTGCACAACTGATTTGGAGGCTTTTCTAATGTAGTTCTTTATCCTGCAAAAGGCTCATCTTTGAACTCAAGCTCAATTTTTAAACATTGGCCTTATTTAGAGTAAACAGTGTTTGGTTTAAAAGGCAAAGTTTTACGCTTAAGTTCGTTTAAGGATATTTGATTTTCAGTTTCTATAAAGAAGCCTTGGCTTGATAACTACTGTGTCGGATCGTTAAGTGAGCGTACCCAATTTTGAAACCAGTCCGGGAAAACATCACAAGCAATTTTCACTGCCCCACCTACGGCGAACAACACAATCCTTCTCAAGTACTTCTGTCGTTAAGAGTTATAGTAATTAGCCGTTCGGACCCGGCAGTAGAGCGTGGGTCCCACTGCATGCATAAAATCATAGCGCGCACAACGCATTGAAAGCATGAAAGTCTAACCTCTAGTTTGCAAGAGGCGGTTATGCCACCCAGTCATAATCATTATTATAAAGCAACTTCAAAATTCAGAATTCATAGGCTTTATAATTTACAGATCTTTCCTATGACACAAAATATTCTTTTCTGTTTAATAGACCTTGCAAATGTAGTATTTTTATAATTTTCTTTTGATCTAAGAACGTAATTAAATCCTACTGCACCAAAAGGTGAAGAACCTTTGGTTTACATTCAAGATCATTTGCTAGGGCAATCATAAAAATAGTTTTCGCCTTAAATAGGGTAACTGAGGACGTGCGGTCAACATATTTATACTCTAGAACTCTTTTCGAAAGTTACATACATTGTTTATAAAACGATAGTTTTAATCTTACAATTTATAAAAAAGGTTAGTTTAACGCATTAAACACTAAAAACTCCACAAAATGTTATTTACATTCAAGTTCACATTTTTTTCGCTTCCAGAACTTTAAATTCACGTAGGCATAACATGGCTTATGTTTGCCAAAGTACAGTGAATATTGGAAAACATGAACCTCCAAATTGTGGACTACACCAAATCGTGAACACTGTATTTTTACGTTGACTGCTCTAAGTCACGGTGCACATAAGATATTTTTGGACGCGGAGTCACCGCTTGAGCGTCCTACAATACTTGCATATCGATTTGTAAGCATCGAAGCGGTATTGCCGCGTCAAAAAAACGTGAACGTGAAACATGAACAAATTTAAAAGTTCTAAAACCTTAACAGAATTTTTTTCAGCATTTCGACATTCAAATTCAACGAATTTATTTTCAAGATTTCGGAGATCCGATAATATTGGTAATGCGTAATATTCGGGCGAACGGAGTTAGATCCGTTTCAGAACCATGAACATGAACAGGATGAAGACGACCAAGGTTATGTTGAAAAAAAAAAATATTCAAAGAGTTACCGCAACTAAAATCGTTAAGATATTTAACAAGACTTTGAAACGGTGTGTAGATAAAGCTCAAAAGTTCTTAAACGTACTTAAAGAACTTAGAAAAAATTAAAGTTGATCAAATGTCATGAAAAATATAATACAACAGAAGAAAATTACTAATTTCTTTGTTTCTTTTTTACATGTTTTAAAACCTTTTATCTTTAAAACATGCCACAAAGAAATCTGATCTTTTTTTCTACTGAGCCTTATCAGTATGTCCAAATATGTAAAAATATTTATGAATACGAAATAAAAATGTGTTTTATTTTAAGATAAATAGTAGGACAACAACGGTAGGAATATCTTCTTGACCGCGTGATCCACTAATGGCCACTCAAATCATAAAGTTCCAAATAATGAACGATCTCAAAAACATGAACACAATCGGTTTTCATATTTTCCAATGTTCACTGTACTCAATTGCAACAATTTTTATTAAAATACAAGATTTACATATCGAAAGAAATTCACATAATGTCGATATTAGCAACATGAACTTCGAATTTTGTTAAATATTTTGTAGCACAAACTACAAGTCTTGGAAGTCCTTTTTACCTTTTTACCTTTTTACCTTACATTACCCTTACAAATAAATTTATAGAAAAAATTCAACTTTCCACAAACTTTATATAAGATTCGAGAATAAAAGCAAACTCGACTTCTCAGATGTACATACAACTAACATTCCTTTTAATCTTTGCCCACCTTCTAATGGAGCTTGGCCACTCTATGGAAAGTCAAGGGTGTATAAATTTCTATTACAATCTTCCTACCCAAAAGCCTTACACAGAAGTTGTAGAAACTTTTAATTATCAAATCTACTTCCTTTGAACTGTGCACCCATGTAACACAAAGAGGGTACCTACCCATCTACCCGGTAGACGGTCGACGGTAGCCGGTAGGTTCATTAGCGGAAGACCTAAAGAGAAGCGAAGGGAAAACTTTTCTCCAAGTGGGTACACATAATTTTTGGATTTTGTTGTATTACACAACCCGTATTTTTCCATTTTCCATCTCTTCTTCTTCTTCTCACAGTCACATCACGTTATCTGTATCAAATTACAGAGGCAACTCTGAAAGTGGAACACACATTTCTCCTCGTTCCACTCGAAAAGTCACTTACGCCAGAAAAACTGTTTCAAGTTTCCATTGTATACAATTCTCACCAACACCAACGTGCACACAGGCTCTCTCAAGACGTGTGCTGTGTATCCTTCTTCCACAGCCGGAGAATGACTGAAAGGCAATCGTTATCCTTTGCAGAGAAACAAAAAAATCACCGCCTATCAGAAGCCTCAGAAGCAAGTCCCCCACACAAACACTTGCATGAAACCTGCGCCATTTAGCAGAACGATACTCACTCACTCACACAGCCACACACTACATCCCCTATTTTCAATTGCTAAAGTATCCGAAGGACTGATACAAAATCAAAATTTTCATCCCTCCCGCCTTCGCGCACTCACCAACACACACGCGCACACAACTCTCCATCGCTTTTGGTTGGTCGGTATCCGGGCCCAGGCTTTGGATGTGTGTGTTCCCACCGATGAATACAGATACAGTACCAAAAATTTTGTAATTTTTTTTTTTTGCTTTTCCTTCCTCTCTCTTTCGTTCGCTCTCGATTCGATTTGGCCACGTCTCTCTTTCGCACGTGCGGTTCGGTGCGGTGACATTTTCACTTGAACTTTTCCTCTCTCATTGTATGCCACGTTACGTGTACGTGAAATATTGTTGCCAAAGGCAGTGGCAGTGGAAAGGTAGCAAGTAGCAGCTGGTCCAGAGGTGGAGGTGGAGGCAGGCTTCACGTATATCGTATTCCAACCCTTAGATCGGTAGCTCGGGTTTTGGTTCGGGTTCGGGTGGAAACTATTGAATGTTACTCTGGGATTTGGAATCAGTTGCAATTGGGATATTGTCGGGTTGTGACGTGTGTGCGGAGTTGTGTTTGCTGCTTTCGAATGAATAGAGCAGGAATTCATTTTAGACTTGTGTGATTTATATTTTTGGACACGTGCAAAACCAATTTGTGTAAAAATCAAAATTTCTCAAACATATTGTTGTGAAATATCAGTGGAAAAAAAAAGTTTGAAGACGAAAGTGAAACTATGAGTTTACCCAGTGGTGTCGATATGCAGAATCTCATGTCACAGCACCCGGTTTTGGGAGCACTACCGCCTGCGTTTTTCCTACGCGCCGCTTCGGAACGATATCAGCGGACGCCAAAATGTGCACGATGCAGAAATCATGGTGTTGTGAGTATTTTTTTAAATTGTTACATTTATTCAAATCCTGAGACAGTGTAAGAGCCGTCGGAACTATTTTATTTACAGCCGGACCGTGAAATGTGTGAAATTATTTCTGGTTATCTTCTTAACCTGAAGTGTGCTATATGGTCAGACCCAGAATAACTATAGAATAATGTCGTATGTTTTCCACACAACCCGTTAAATGAAAAACAAAACATGTCAAAAATTCCTAATTATAGCACCATTCGGATAAACAGGGATAAAAATCTGTAAATTGTTCCTGTTGTATTTTTCCCAACATCTAAGCAACTGCATTATCTCTTAGGCGTCAAAGTACGCTAATATCGCTTTGGTCAACGCCTTCATCTGTAGGTCATTCCGAAGCCTTGTTTAATATTTTAACTGCTTCAGTTGCGCTAAGTCTTTGAACATCTTTTTTTTTTTTTGAACAAAGACATCATCGTCTTTCTCCTGCTTATGTTCATGGTTCTGAGACGAACTAAATTTCTATCCCTCAAATACCTCGCACTGCCAAAATTGTGGGATCTCCCGAAGTCCTGAAAATAAATTCATTGCTTTTGTATGTAAAAACATTGAAAATATTCTGTTCAGTTACATTTGTTCACGTTTTAGAGCAGTCAATGTAAATAATAGGCTGTTCTTATTTGGGGTCGTTCACGTTTTCCAATGTTTACTGTTGTTTTTTTCAAGTCAATATGTCGGTACAAAACCGCCCATTAGGAAAAAGATTCAATTACAGATTTTATCGATGCTTAATGAATAACGTAACTTTAGCAACTAGGTTAAACACTACACAGACTCACGATGTTATAACTGATGTCATTTGTTTGGAGCTTCAGGAATAGTACAAGGCGACAAGACTTCAAGGATTTTTGATTTTTATGATGAAATGCTCAAACGAACAATAATAACCTTTCGGAACAACAAGTTAGTTCGGAACAAGAAGTTAAACAACATTTGATTTATCTTTTGACAGATCCACAAAAATTGTAAAAATTTGACATACTCAACAAGTTAAATAACAATTTTCACGCTATATGACGAAAATTCAATACACGAAAATAAACATATCCTAAGTAAGTCATAAAATTTTGGTCGCATTACCGACGGAGAACATTGATTTTGACGGATTCCCTCCGTAGGTCGCGAGAATCGGTGTACCGGCGGATTGTGCTGAATTCTGTTGACATTGAATATAAGCAATTACTTCTATTACTGACTTCACAGAAAACATTTGATTGCTTTGGAATAGATTCATCAAAATTTGTTTTATTTATAGCATCAGTGGCCTATCATAATTTTAATAAGAATGGTTTTAACGGTATACTGCACTGAATATCCGCATCTACAATACGTAGACAGCAAACTCTTGCAATTTACTGTGAAGTTTCTATTGCCGTGCAGTTCTTCTTCGTTTACATTGATTTTCATATAAATTTTTATTAAATATCAATGAAAAACTGTCTGTTGTTGTTGACTATTAACTGCTAACTTTCTGAGTGAAATGGTGGTTGGTTCGTTATGGGTCACCTAATAAGTAAGTGAGAATCAAACTGAAATTATATTTTTGCGTCTATACCTATAATTGCTGTATAAATCGGGCATAACTTGAACTCAATATTAGTATGATAGTTTAGACTTATAAGACGTACTTATAATAGGAATTGAACTGTATTGCAATGAACAAAATGGCTAATGTCACTGAGGCACTTGTGCTGCGATCTTAAAGATCTATTGTATTAGGTTGTCAAATATCTCCCTTCCGCCTTTTTGTCTTTTGAACTTTCCGGCTATGTACAAAGCGCTCGTATCTGGCAATACATCATTTGAAAGGTCTTGACATAACCTACAAAACGACGCTTTGCATGATTTTCCTAATATATCCCCTTCTTTGGTATAGGATTTGAATATTGATGAATGAATTCATAAATTTGACAAAATCCTTAGAGGATATGTTCTCGAAGTGAATCCCTGTTACGTTCGCTTTGTTGACTATTTTGAATTTGATTAGAGCCAGGCTTGGGCTGTTGGTTGGTAAGGATAGTTACTACCTAATTGATCAGTCTTTTAGGACGCAGTACAAGGGTCTTAGTGACAATACCGATTTTATCAATCTCCATGGACTCCTTCGCCTAACCACAATGTCTGCAGATTACAGTGCTGACACTCTTCTTGTGAAGCTCGTAATTACATCCTAAAATTCATAATTATACAGTAAACTCTCTATAATGCGATTCTCTATAAGTTGAAAGTAGGCGCCGTGGCTTAGACGGTTAATGCGTCGGACTGTTAAGCGAGAGTACCCGAGTTCAAATCCAGCTCGGGGGAAAAAAAACCACAAACATTTTTCACGGGCCCACGGGTCCAGCGAACGACTGAAAATCCTCCTGGAGTACTTCTATCACGGAAAGCTTTCAAAATTCGTCAACGGAACCGGCAATAAACTGTAGGTCTCCTCCACGTGTGTCATTATAACGCGCACAACACAGTGAAGGAGCGAAAAGCTAGGCTCTGGCCTTTCGTGGGCTGTTACGCCACTAATAATGATGATAATTCGAAAGCCTCTGTAAATAGAATCATTCTCACAGTCCCGTGAAAAACCTTTGTAAATCAAAGAAAGCCTATGGGTTATTCCATGACAAATCGCCCAGCCTATATGGGGAGCTCTGAACGACCCCTCTTCGTTTTGGCTCAAAATTGGTGGAGTGACTTATTGAAGTGGTTTAAGTAATGGTGCAAAACAATATGCTCAATGCTCAATATAGTTTGCGAGTAACGAAGGTTCAAGAGTTGGTAAAATGTCAAAATTCAAGATTTCTTTTAAATTTCAAAAAATCATAACTTTGGTTCTGCTTATCAGAATTTTGTAAATTATGTCTTATTGAATTCAGAAAAACTTGAACTTTTAAATAACCCACACAATTTTTATTTGCAAGGACGAAGGATAGTTTAAAATGTCCTTAATGGTATTATAAAAAAATTAGGAAAATTCAAATTCCATTTTTTCAGATATTCAAGAAACCGTGTCAAAAAGGACATTTTGAACTATCCTTCGTCCCTGCAAATAAAAATGTTTTGTCCCATTACTCGAACCACGTCAATAAGTAACTACACCAATTTTGAGCCAAATCGGAGGAGGGTCATTCAAATCGTTGAGTGATCCTGCGTGAAATGACCCCTATGCAATTTGGTTCCTTCGTTAATTCAAATTAATTTTAGTGCAAAACAATGAGAACCTCTATTATTTGGTCAAGTTTACTCTTTTTTTCTTCAACAACCGTTAGTTGAAATGCGTACGTGAAGAAAGTAAGCAACATTTTTTTTCTGGAACCTCCGTAGCTCTTTAAACTTCTTTAATTTGAAGTTTTCTTCTCGTCCTATGAAATTCGAACTATCGAGAGTTGACTGTAATAGAAAAATGGATTAGTATATTATAACAAGAAAAGAGAGAAAGTTTAATTGCTCTGGCTATATTTTTCTAGCTGCAAATTTTTAAATTCCTAACTAGCTAATTAAAAAAAAAATAAAGTCTGAATATTTGATCTTGTTCTACTACAATTCTGTTATCACTAATGGTTTCTAAGAGTTTTGGAACAATCAACAGTTCTATTAGGGCTGAAAAAAATTTTGTAGTTTTTTTGTATTTCTGATTCTTCCTATTTACTTTAGAAGTCAAAAGTTAATGTATTTTCAAACTTAATACTTTGCCATTATACTTAGAAGTTCAGTAGCGTATTAGGCAGAACCACAACTTTGTACTTTTAATCCACAAATTAGAGAAGGTGAAGTTTATCAAGTGGAAGTATATAAATCCAATTGCAAATGTGTAATCTGGTGAACTAGGTCATTGACTAGATTTTGAATTGTATATACCAATTGAAGGATGCAATTCCTACAAAATATTTGAAATATGTGCACATGAAAATGCGATCATCAATGAAACAAGAACGTACAGAAACAAATAAGGTTTCTTTGAGAAGATGGACCAATGAGTTGTCAATTTAAGTTTCAATTAACCTGATGTTTGAATAAGAAACAATGACCTCTTTTTATTGGCAACCGAGCTATCTAGTTCAAAAATCAAACTATATTCTTTAAAAAAAGTGTTAAATATACAGACGCTGTAAGAGGCAAAGCACTAGGGACAGGTAGATATAAAACATTTATACACTCATCCAATGAAAAGTTTTGTGCAAACCGAAATCGCGCAAAACGATTTATAAGCGTACAAGGAAGACATGATTCTTTGAAGAAAAAACGTTTTTTCGCGCAAGCGTAAGATGAGACCGCGTAAAATGAGACCGCGCAGAACGAGGGATGAGTGTTGTAACTTTCCTGAATAATAAACCTTCACGTTTTTTGAATAAGTATGTAATTTCAAAATAATAAATTATTCATTTCAGACGCAAATGTATATTATTTCATGTGATTTCTCAACTTTTTTTTTATAAAGTTGATTGATTTGTGTATTAAACATCTTAAATAGCAGCGGTCTATAATGATTGAAGTCAATTGCAGAAATGCATTAATGGAACTGAGATATTGAGATCAAACATACGACGAATTATTGTCCGTCGGACTTTCAGTATTTTTGTACAAATCCCTTTTATGACTTTACTGAACTACTGTTTTTTAGCCGAAAGTCCTAGCACCTAGAGCTAATTTGTATTAATAATGAATTTTTAATAAGATTGTAATAATAATACGAGACTATTTTATATTATTTCATTAAATTTGTTTAACGAACAAGCCGAATATTGAAAAATGGTGTAGACACAAATCCAATTAAAGTATTTTATTTCCATTATTTCCAAGTTGTGTAATTTTGTGATAGACGCAAAGTGACATAAAACCGACGTAGCTTCGAGACCACAATCATTTTTAAATGACACAAATTTGAAACGACGCGTCACAACGCAAATCGGCAGGACGCAAAGCGGGGCTTTGGTGCATTTATAAAATTCTATTTTTTTTTTCATGAATGAGTTTAGTTTTGCTTACAGAAAGCAGTTTCCACTTACGTGTTTTGATTCGAATTGGATTTTGTATCGCCTTCTATTCACTTCACTGAAAAAATTTTATTTGATAATTTTATTTAATTAATTGACAAAAACTCTTTGAAAATTATTTTACATTTTATTACAAATTTGGAATTTCTCAAATATTTAAATATCCACACAAGATACATACATACATCATATGAAAACAGACATCTTATGAAAAGTAAATTATTGATTTTTTAACATGAGTTAAATTTTAACGCGCACAAGACGGCGGAGGCACGAAAAGCTAGGCTCTGGCCTTCCCCGGGGCGTTACGCCACCAACGATGATGATGATGAAATTATTCATTGTAGTCTGTAATAAAAGCTAATTTTTTGACGTGAAATAAATTATAAGTATCATCTCATCTTCTATTTCCAATTTCTTTCCGTTGCAGGTTAGCGCGCTAAAGGGTCACAAAAGATACTGTCGCTGGCGTGACTGTGTCTGTGCAAAGTGCACATTGATTGCGGAACGACAACGTGTTATGGCAGCTCAGGTATGTAAAATATCACTCCAAGTGTTGTACGACTAAAAAAAAACCCTTCTTTCCTCACATCTGTGCAAAAATGCATTTAAAATCTTTGCACTTTTTCCACCAGCCATTTTTAACGACTCCAGTATTTCTCTACCATTCAGGTGGCTCTACGCCGTCAACAGGCTCAAGAAGAAAACGAAGCACGAGAATTGGGCTTACTCTACTCGACGGTGCCAAGTGCACAACAGAATGGTGGTAATAATGGAAACGGTCCTGCAACTGATGGTGGGGTGGCAGCACCACCGCCGGGTGTCTTCCACTCGGGAATGCCTTCACCGCCAAGCGACATGGACGGTAATCAACGCGTGCAGTTCAACGGCAGCGAACCGGATTCAGATCGGATACGTTCGGATAGATTGTCGATGGGTTACTCACCGGATCGCACAGATGTTGATAGTCCTGGTTAGTATTTTTATTTGCTAACGTAGTGTGAGTGAGTTAGGTTAAATTTAATTTGAATTAAAATTTATTGAATTGATAGGAATGCGATTGTACAAAAGTTGTCGTGTTTCTTGTGAAGTTACAAGAAATTGAATTTTTATGTAATTTTTGTGAATTGGAGTGAAGAAGGTGCAAATCAATCGCCTGGAACTCTTTGAAAATTCCACAATTCTCTTCGTCCTTCCTCTGGTAAGAGAAAAAACTCGAACATTGCATGTGCATTTGTTATTCATGAAATACCCACACACCCACTTGGAATTTCGCCTTTGACACCGTCAAGAACAAACAACAACATGACGCGAAGTAGCTTCAGAAGTGTTAACATTGCGGCCACCCACCTCGGGTTTTCATTTTTCACCTCGCGAAATACAAGACTTCTGCCAGCCAGAAGTCCCTAAAACGTAAATGTCACACAATGGACGTTTATAACGAGCGGTTACCCTTATTGACATTTCGTTTCTGTTGTTCAAAGATGGAATTTTGTTAAAAAATACGCATGAGTGTTTCCTTTAGCACTCATACGACGCGCTGGTCGAGTGGTTGGCAAGATCGTGATGTGGGGGGCTGTGTGTAGGGGTGTTGACGGGCTGAACAGTCTCCATTGCACTTGGCAACGGGCATTTTTTTTATTTTCTTGGATTTGATTAAACGAAATTGTTTCCGTCAGTCCGGACGTCTACTGTTACACCCTTCGAATTACGGGGGTGATTCATCGAGGGATGATGATGTTGTGTCTTGTGGACGAAGGTAGAAATAACTGAGGCGCGAAGAAGTCAACAGTATGGAAAAATGTTTTGGAACTGTTCCGGGGAAGAGGTGGAGTTTTAAGTTTATTGTTTGGAAGGATTCTCGTGGAGGGGGCTCAGGAACATATGTTGAAAAGGGGAGTTTGCTCTTCGTTGCGTTGAAACAATTTTGCATTTTCTTCTACGGCAGAAGAATTTTGAAGTGGGAAGAAAGTAAATTTGCTACCTGGCTTGATTTCAGTTTCAGTTTTCTGGTTCGAGACATATTTAAGTCAGCTGATCCCTTAATTTATTTGAATTCAACATCGTGGAGTGACATTGTGATCTGGTCCTAGTTGGTGGAGATTTTAGTGTTGTGCGCGTTTTGATTAGGCACGTGTGAAGGGGACCTATAGTTTATTGCCGGTTCCGAACGGCGAATTGTGAAAACTTTCCGTGACTGAAAAACTTAAGAAGGATTGTCTATCGTTCGCTGGAGGTGGGGCCGTGAAAAACGTTTGTTTATTTTCCCCCGAGCTGGATTCGAACCAAGGTACTCTTGCTTAACAGCCCGACGTACTCATCGACTAAACCACGGCAAACACTGAGTTTGCGCACAATTGTATACTCTACACTCGTCAATTTTCATTAGAAGAGTTCCCTGTTTTTTCCGCGTCGATTTAGCTCTTGCCAACTCTACTTCCCTTCTACTGTTATTGTTATGATCTTAGCAGGAACTTTAGAAGAACACGGTCACTCGCACTTAAAAATACTTGTCTGATTGATTAAAAAAGAAGGCGAATCGATATAAATTTATATGTTCGTTTGTTGTTTTGTGGAGTTTAAAAAAATATTCTATTACTATGCATGGTTTTACTGCCTAGATCTAGTACAAGAAAATTGAAATTTTCTAGTCTAGTCTAGTCTAGTGATTTTCTTCTTTTTAATTTTTCACACACAATTTATCTTATTTTATTATTATTATAAATACATTCCAATCGGCAAATGCAAAATCTCGTTTGCAAAAAATAAGAAGACATCGGGAAACCTCAGATTGCAGATCCTCCACTATTCTTTACGATTGATAGTTGGTACTGGTACTGAGCCGCTTTACGTAATGTTGTTCCTAATTTCTGATTACTTGGAATTTAGAGCTTAAATTTAGAGAAGTCGAGGAAGGGAAGGTACAACGTAAGATATGAACTAGTATGAACGACTTGCGAAGCATATTAGGGCTGTAAAACAATTTTTCCGGAATAAAGAAAAACTTTATAATGTTGCTGACATAAAATCAAATGCTGACTTAGGAATTTGTGCAAAATTTTCTTACTCGTACTAAGGGTAAGTTAGGTATAGAAATATTTATGGAATAAGACTTTCATATTTTTTATATCTCGGCCTGATATGCCTTACGAAATTTTTTGGTGGGAGTACATACGTCTTCATTCTGTCATTGTACTCGCTATAAACTTTGCCTCTTTTGTTTCTTTAATTTTGTTGTAGGATAAGTTGTCCGAAAGCTGCATTGAAGAAGAGTTCTAGTGTTTCACGAAAAACGCGACAAACACGACCTTTCCCAAACGATGTCTTGTTTCCGCTTACACAAACAGGCTGCAGGTTGCCAAACATAGAGGCCTTAAATTTATATTTCTCACAGTTTCAAGTCAATTATCGTCGAATAACGAAAATCTGCCACAAAATCAACAAAAATTTGAACACACACACACTCATACCTTACCTTACTTCCATTATGAAACACAAACACAAGAAGAAAAAAAAAACACTCCTGTTTTCGAATTTCCTCGTTTAAAAAGGTATCGGATATCAATGGGATCCATATGGTCCTGTTGCTATTGTAATAACATTAATATCACGAAATCAAGGTGGTCCTCGAAGCGCTCCCTTCGTCCGCTCCTGTTTGTTTGTTTGTTTGTGCACTATTAAGGGATAAGCATCGAGTCAATTAAGGCTGAGAAATGTTTCAAAAAAGGACACACGCAGCAAAGGAAATTAAATGAAAAAAAAACTTCACTCAAGTGCACTTGCAACCCCTGAAATGAAAGTGTATCGTTTCGTAGAGAAAAATAAATAATTGAATATCCTTTCAAGTCCCCTCACCCCGTTTCGTGTGCGCGCTTCGATGAGGGTGCACCAGGTATGAAAAGTAACAAATTTGAGGTTTCTGTTTGAGTGAGCACTGAAAAAAACCGAGCGTTTGCAGTCTTAATTGGAGATTAGGACGATTTCATTAACATTTTACTTTTTTTTTGTTTTCAGGATCTAAACGAGCCCGTCTTTCGAACGAAACCGATCAGGACACCGGCTCGGAATCGGCACCCAGTAGTCCACGTCACAAAACACAGGCCTACAACCACTCAGCGAACCTTTCACCAGCACGTACAGGCCCACCGAGCTCCCCAGAGTCCGACCTAGATGTGGACTCTGCCCCGGATGAGGCGACTCCCGAGAACCTAAGCTTGAAGAAGGACGACTCGACCTCACCACCAACCACGCCATCGGACAGCTTGCATCTCCTGCGTAGTTTCAGCAACAATGGCCAGGGCTTCATCCCCTACCACCATCACTCTCAGTTCATTCCGGCGGCCTTGCCCACACATCAGCACCAACAACAGCACCAGCATCAGCAGCGATCCCCAGTGGACGTCCTCTTGAGGGTGTTCCCCAATCGGCGGCGCAGCGAGGTGGAACAACTGTTGCAGCGCTACCGGGGCGACGTTTTGCAGGCAATGGAAGCCATTCTATCAGGAGAGGATATGACGCAGGCGTTGAATGCTGCCGCTGTTGCTCCCTCACCACCCTTCCCCATAAAATCCGCATTCTCACCGCTCGTGCCACCGGGGGTGTTCGGATCACCCAACAATCGATACCCATTCATGCAGGCCCATGCAAAGCGGTTCCTAAGTGCGCCATACTCCGGCACTGGATACCTCCCCGGTGTCCTACAGCCCGATGCAGACCAATCCGAGTCCAACAGTGCCAACACTGACCGCAACAGCAACACCGGTGACTCGCAGGATTGAGCTGGCCTGGCGGCGGCTTTTAATTTTGTCAAGCTTTTGCTTTGTCAGTCACCGTTGGACGTGTAAATATGTAGTTGTTCAGCTTATAGGGCAGCGTTAAGTTTAGAATTCTATCAGACCTAGAGTAAATGTATTATACATTCGAAGTAAGTGTACTTTAATTGCGATTTATATTTAGAGATGAATTATGAACGACTAACGTTAAAAGACAAAAGGATAATCTAGGATATGTTAAGAGTCCACAACTGCAAGTGTGCGTGTGTGCACGAGACATTTAAGAGTAACGTGTTATGATTATTAATGAAACAATAAACTATATATGAACATAAATTGAAAATTTGATGTGTTTTTGTTGCGGAAAATTAATTGGGAAGGATGTCGAGAATATTTCAGAGCATTTCACGAATGCATGAAAAAAAATTAATGGTCACAGGTATTCGTAGACGTTTTGTTTGTTTCAATTTATTGTGGTCGTTCGTAGACGGTTCTGCGAAAGTTTTCACGATACTTTGTTATTAGTTCGTACGACGTTCGGATTTTCTGAAATGGGAATGAGTGGCATTGGTTATGGTTTGTACTCGTATTCTGACATTTCAGAAGTCGGAACAGAGAGGGGAGCTACAACTTGTATGGTTTTCCAAGTTGCGAGCATCGCGTGGACTGTCAAAATTGTGAAGCCGTTCACAACAAAAAAAAAAACTCCTGGCATATCGTTAAATTGAAAATTGATTTGCAGCTTAGGAGCAGTAGATGCGCCGTCCAGTAAACAAATCGGTGAACACCATAAATAAAAATATGAGAAATGCGATGAAAAAAAAATTTCGAATCTAAAATACAACTACTTTTGATTCAATAGCCAAAAAATTTAGGCGTTAATTATTATTAATATAATAGTGAAGATATAAAAAATTATAACTCTACCAAGAGCCTTAAAACTTAAATTTATGATTTTTTTAAAAAGCGGAGTTAATCGGCTTGTGCACTGAACGGCTCAGTTAGTAAAAGAAAAGTAAAAAGATTATTTCCACCTGGACTTTAGATTAGATTAAATTATTAGTAGATTTTTTTTACGTTTATTTGTCATCGACTTACAAATGTTTATGCAAAGAGTTCTTATCTTGAGATTCGGTTTATATGTTTCACCTGTCAACAATAAAACAATTTAATTTTAGTCAATTATTGTAGTAAAATTTAAAAAGTGCAGTACTTAATATATATAATGATATAAGACAAACTAAAAATCTAAAGAATCTTTTTGTTTTAACCGTTGTTTTCTTTTATGAGGGTAGTAATTCATGAGATATGGTGCATTCTTCTTTGTTTCTTTTAAGCATTTTTTTTTTATATGTATTTTTTCTAATATCCCTTAAATACTGTATTAAGAAGGAGCAGCCATAAAAAACCTTCATTCAACATGGGATAAAGTGCAATAAAATGCATCGCTGTGTGAGGAGAGACGTGAAGTATCGCTGAATGATTTGAGAATTCATAATGATAGCAACAAATAAATAAATGAATTGATACAAAAAATGTTTCAATTGTTTCTCATAAAGTATTAGATGTTTCATCAAACTTTTCCATGTTTAGAAGAGCAAAAATAAGTACATGAGGAACAATACTACAATACTTTGCACGCAAATAATTTTTTTTTCTAGTTTTTTTTTTAATAGAGTAACTTTGGGTATTGTGGTATACCCATTTTATTTTTACATCTTACAAACAGATACCATGCATTGAATGGAAAATTCTAATTACATTTTGAATATTGATATATTGGCTTACGTTAGCAACAATATCACACTTTGGGCCATTTTTATGATTTTTATTCATTTTTTACTAATACCATCTTGAAAATAGAGATTTTTAAAATTGGATAATAATGTGGAATACAATTCCGAAACAAAATTATAGAAAAATAAATATAGGTATTTCTTTATTTTAATTAAAATATACCTATACAATGTGCATCATAATGTCCCGTGTTAGCTTAAGTGTAGGAGTTTGAAAAAGAAATCTGCATATTCCTTTGTAAATCCTCAGGCTCTATCGAATGACGTTGCAGTTGGGGCATGAATTTTAGCGTGTTTTTATGGTGCTTAAGAAACCTGTGTAACCAATCCCTCCAGCTCATACTTTTAAAGTGAAAAAAAGATTCGAAATACAATTTTTTGCCACTTGAAATGCAAGAGAACGAAAGTCACTCTTGGTCAGACAACCAAAACCGACACTCCATCGCTATATATCATCATTTTTAGGCATCTTTACAGGCAGTTTTGAACTAAAAAACCAAAAAAATAATAAGCGTGTAACGTGAAATAGTATTCCACATTATCCTCCTCAAGGTATTCCAGATTACCCGATTTGAAAGCTATTGCAAATTACGACCCATAACATAAAATATATTTAAAAACTCAATGATTTAAAGCAAAATAATTAAACTTGATATATGTTCAATTAAAATTAGACTTACACAATTAAAGACTGCACGTTTTTCGTCCGAAAAAAATTCATGCAAAAATGCACAAAAAAAGTCATGCACCCCTAAATAAGAACTTTGAATGACTTAGACACATCAGCTGATAATATCAATAGAGAAAGGCGTAATACTTCTCTTATGCTATTTACATTTTGGGAAAATAAAGAGGGCAGCCAAACCTTCTGCGGCTTTAAAAATAAGACAGTATTCCACATTAGACGCATATTCCACAATACCCGAAGTTACTCTATTCTTTTTTTACTTGACGTCTATGAAAATCAAGTATCACAATCAGAGCACTATTTTGCACTGTCTATCACAATCAGATTAGGGATATTAAGGTGGACGTTTAAAATTAAAGTTCAAGGTGTAACCGAGTAGTAAATATAGCCCTCTCTCCTTTTTTACGGCAAAAGAGTTTTTTTTTCCTGTCGGTGTGGCTAGTTATTAAGTTAAAAGAGCACTTTAATATCACGCTTATTTCTATGATTTAATTTTCTGTTCTAATATTTTGGGCCCTAGTGTATGGTTCAAAAGTTTATAGACGCACGAAGAAAATTGGGCATCAATGGGCATATCTATTGGCATATCTATGCGTCCTTTAAGCAAATAGCCGTCGTGTTTATTTCTGCATTCATACAGCTTATCTATGTATCATTCCATTTGTTCACGTTCGTCTTTGTGAGACGTATTATGGAAGCATTTCACGGTTTGAAACTCGGCAGGTAATATTAAAGCGTCATCTTGAGAAGCCGCTTCTGAAGGCAAATGTTTCTAAGGTAGATTTGAGAGAACCCACATTCAACGTAGATAGCATATGAGGTGGCTGGAGCTTAAAAAATCGTTTGAAGAAAATCTGTTGGGCCGATTCAAATTCCTAGAAGTATTTACAGTCAAACACTTGGTTAACGTAGCAGAGACGCGTTAAACACTTTTAAGTTTTGATGCACAACCAATTCTTTGCTTGCCAAAAAAATGTCCACCACATTCGGCTAGTGGAAATTTTAACAGCTATTCATGAATATTTGCTTTCAGGACAAGATTCGCTTTTACTATGAAGTGC
The DNA here is from genome assembly GCA_905187475.1 of Syritta pipiens. NCBI lineage: Eukaryota > Metazoa > Arthropoda > Insecta > Diptera > Syrphidae > Syritta > Syritta pipiens. The sequence goes on along the minus strand of LR994572.1, from coordinate 7,202,094 downwards.
TTTTCAATTTCGATCGGCTGGCCTTCTAAATTTAAAATACTCTCGGCTTCTTCTACCGCTACCGAAAATAAAAATATTTGACTTTGAGGTGCTAATCTTCACGTTTCAAAAGCTACAAAGCTTTCGAGTTTGTTTATTTGCAACTTATTATTGATTATGCGGTTCTGTAGGCTTTCAGTCAAAAAATCCAGATCGTCTACAAGAGGACGGAACCTCAACACCAAGTCTAACCCTGCCCGGTAGATAACTAGCTTTATCATCTATGTAGACGGGAAATACAAGTGGACTAAGTACACAGCCTTGTGGAACCCTTGTATGTACTCCAAAAAGTCTGACAAATCAATAACATTCTATACCGTAGTGCAGATTTGTGTGGTTATAAACCCAAATAAATTTGGTCCGTGGAATGCGACAACACGTCACGTGTAGTAGTTCAAAACATGTCTAAAATCTGGAGCTCTAATACCTATTTTGTATTAAATTGGTTGGAAATGAAGTGCATCTTTGAGAAGAATTTACAAAGCATTTAATTCAAAGTATGTAAGTCGTGGACCACCGTCTCCAGATGAAATTAGTGTTTTAAGTTGGTTACAGCAAAACCGAAAAATTGTTCATGCCCCAAATGATCGAGCTCGCTATAAGACTAATATTTTTCTTATTGAGAGAACGATATCAGCCCCTGACGATACGAGAATAGAACGAAATGAGATAGAAATAGGATCAAATATTTTATCATATTACTTAATGTGAAAAATATTATCGCCCACTTTTTCCAATGTTTCTTAAGGCTTCAAGCTGTGGGTGGGATGAAAGACAATTCTAGTTTAAGCCTTTTTCTGATGTAAAACTGTGAATAAACCAGTCATTTGTTAAATTTTTTTTTGTTGTTTCGCACTCCACTCAATTTTTTTTTTTAAATATTATTACAACATTAATTTCATTATCACCATTATTAAAACTAGAATTTACAATTACGAGTAGACGGAAGAAAAAACATCTACCCGCTGCTGATACACTTATAAAAACTAAGTGTGTTTGTTAAAATTTTTAATTAATAATCAAATAAAAAAAAAATAAATTAATTTCAATAAACTCAAAAACAATGGTTTTAGCGATTCTGTAGCTGCCTTTATCCATTGTCATCGCCATCAATTGAATCTCATCTCCCACACTCGTAAATACCATCATAAAGTCATGTCCTTTATTTGCGGTCGTTTATCAACAAAATCCTTTCGCCCTAACACTCCCACCGAACAAATAACAATTATAACCAATAATGACAGCATTATTAATTGGTTATAATATGTTTCATCAAACTTTGTGCCTTTTGTGTGGTGTGACATGCCGGAAAACTAACCAAGCCATCCCAACAGCATAATGACCAGCGTAAGGCAAAGGATTACCAATAATCCCATTGTCCCGCATTCAATGCCCAATAGACATCGCCTAAGTGGTCAATATGCGGCACAAAACAATGAGAGAGGGGCACAATAGTTTCGGGATAATAGCCCGAGAGCATCTTTCGATGGCACGCATACACAGGACACAAGAGTGGTGCGTCGTCGTCGTCGTTGGCGTCGTGGGTAGTTCATGAAAATGATTTCCCACTTTTTGGGCGAACTCTTCGTCCTTCGTAGAGAGACAGAGAAAGAATACAAGGACCTCAACGGTAACGGCTCCCATTCTCAGGATTCGCATTCGTATTCTTCTCCCAAATGGATCCTTGATTATGATGGCGGGACTTGACCACATACAGTACATATCAAATTCAAAGCCCATTGTCCTGCCGATGGAATTAGAAAATATTGCTCAGGAGTCAATGAATCGGACATTGTCATCGAAGGGCACCAGCAAACAACAATATTGAGTACAACTGTACATCGAATTCCCTGCGCCGAGGACATCTTCCGCTCGGCATTGTTTTGTGTGTGAGCACGATCAAAAGGGAGTGTAGATTTGTTCCATACACTTTGAACTGTCTCGAACATAGTTTCGTCCTTTGTAATCTGTGGAAACATGAGGAAAAAATTAGAACGGGTGCTCTGTATGCTGGCTGGTCGGTTGGTCGGTTGGACGGCTGGCATGCATTTCGCATCCCAACTGAATGCATAACGACTTGTGTATCTGTCCGATGCAAGTCTCCTTTCGAATGACAACACAACAAAACGAAACGGAGAGCCGAGGACATTTCGTGTATAAGTAATATCCTTTTGTTTTGTACCCGCTGACTGGACATTTTACCTGGACGATTGCAAAAATTCCTATCCATCCGGCCAACAATGGTAGCGGCTGCCATTATCGAAGCCACCACCAGGATGGCGTGCAAGGAATGTCCTTTTCACTGTACCACTGCACCAGTGCACCATCGGCGTTCGGTGAATCTCATTCGGGCAGCGATTCATCTTAGAACCGCGTGACGGAAAATAAATCTGGACCGGGACGCGAAATTTCAAATGTAAATTCACAGTAACTAGTCGATAAGGGCAATGCAGGAAGAGAGTTATGCCAGTTTATCGCTTCAAAGAATCACCCCTGGACTGGACGGGGGTTGTGTGTGTTGCGGCTTTCGGCTCGCTGCCACCATTGTTTGGCGGTGATGTCACGTGGATCTGTGCCTGACATTGAACGTCGTCGACGTTCGCCGCAACCGTCGTGTCACGACGCGGACGGTACGATGTGGTGCGGGGAGGCAGAACGCCCTTCCAGTAATTGTTCTCAAATTCGCATACAATTGGTTATTTGGAAGCACAAATACACGTACCTTTTGCGGGGAGTGAGGAGAGTGCGGAGAGTGTTGTTTTGTTTCCCCCGGCGAGGGATGAAGTGGAGTGGGGTGCTGGGTGCTGCTTTGCGCTTCTTCGAACTGGCTGTGCCCTAATTTAAAATTAAATTCATAATTGTTGGATGTTTGACTGTTTGGATGGGATTAATGAGACGGGAATTGATGTGCATGAGGGTTTGGTTGTGCTTGGCCGTGTGAACACTTTTCCCCGTTTCATGTGACTTTAATTATTTTATTTTCCTGTATTGTCCTGTGGAGTTTTTGTTTATATTTAGATGATGATTGTTATGGACGCTGACAGCTATTCTGGGAAAAGGATTAAGTATTTGTTGTTAATTGGGCTTGAGTTTTTCTTTTTTTTCAATGGAATTCTTTTCGTTGGGGTTGAACAAATGTCAATGTCCTGGGAAGGGGAAGTTTTACAATGGTCGTTTCTTTGTTATTAAATCATTGAAAGCTTCGTGTTTGGCAAAGAAACGGAGTGAAAACTTCGCTCTTGGTTTCTGTGAGTATTGGCAATTATTTCTGTGCACCTTGTGCAGTCTTTTGACGGGGGACTGACATTGTTTGTCTGTTTGTTTTAGCTTAGACACGGGTGTAAGAACTGTACTGAAGCCTTTTTATAATAAATTGCCAAGAATTGGTTCTAAAAGGTGTGTTTTATCAGCCGAAAAGAAAATCGTTACATAGTAAAATGTTAAACTTTCTGCAATTACTACTGCCGGCCTAATATATGTTTGTACGTTGCAGCTAGTCAGACTAGACATCTAAATTGCGTATGAACTGGACTGTCTTAACAAGACAACAGCGTAAGAAAGCCTTTGCTGCTTACTGAAAAAAGGTAGCGATACTATCTGAGCTTCTATACCTGAGCTAGAATACTCCTTTCACATTGGCGGTCCCAAGCACGCTGATTTCAGACACACAAAGCCGTCTTCCGTTCGCTACAGTTGGACTTAGGCCTCGATAAGCATACCTCGCCTCGTATCTTTTGGAATCTTGCTCTTACTTTGGTCCTTTCGTGATGACAACAACTAAATGGTTTTCCAATAAGGACTTGAAATTTTTATTAGCACATTGAATGCCACGCCGATTACGAACAAACTGCCGGTCACCGGTTACCCCCATGGCATTCAGCGTGTTAAATAAAACGCAAACCATTTGAGATATTTCAAAACTTTATTATCGGCTTGAAGTACAATGAAAACATTTATGAATGGAACTCGACTTCGTTCATAGGGCCACCGCGGGCACTTTTGTAGCAGTCGATTCGTTTGACCCAATTTTCGGTGACTCGGCCACACATTTCGGCCGAAACGATCGCTATTTCGCGTTCAATGTTCTGCTCTGAGCTCTTCCAACGTCGTCGGCTTGCTGGCATGAACCACTGACTTAACGTAGCCCCAAAGAAAATAGTCTAGAGTCGTTAAATGCCACGACGGGGCGACCAATTCAATCGTCCATTTCCTGAGATAACACGCTCATCAAACTTACTTTTCAGTAAATCGATTTTAATGTGTGCTGTGTGGCTTGTGGCACCATCCTGTTGAAATGGTGTCCACATGTCGTCCAATTCCATATCTCCCAATAATCGGTAATCATGACGCTATAATGCTGGCCATTCACAGTAACGTGACGATCGTTATCGTCGACGAAAAAATATGGCCCAATAACGCCGCCGGCTTGCAAACGGCACCAAACAGTTATTTTTTGTGAATGAAGTGGTTGCATTAGATTCATGAAGCACATGTGGATCTTTACCCAACCAATAAGGCATATTTTGCCAACTGTCGAACCCATTGAGCCAAAAATTACCTTACCAACCACAATTTCATCATCTTGGCGCATTTTCTCCAGAGACCAATTGGAGAACGTATGTCGCTCCGAATGATCCATCGACCTCAATTCTTGAGTCAGCTTGATCTTGTATGGACGTAAACCAAGATCCTTATGCAAAATACGCCAATTCTTGAGAACGCTGTGGAATTGACTGATTTGGATCGTTAGCTACGGAGCCTGAACGGCAGCGATATTTTTGACACTTCAACCAACTCGTTGCCTCATCACATCACACAACGAATATGTAGACTCAAATTTTTACACTAACCTTCTTATTGCTTGACGAGAACTGAGACCGAAAATTGACATTGACGCTCTTAAAGCTGCGGTCGCTAGCTCCGAATTTCGGTAGAACATTTTTATAAATTGCTGACGGTGCTTGTTCTTGTACTTTGCTGTGATGAAAATGTTGAGTTTACTGAAAAAAATTGACAACGACAGTTCGAGGATAAGTGAAAGGGTACCCTCACAAATTGAATTTACAGTTGTCAAGCCCCTATTGGAAAACCCTTTAACTCTTTGGTCGATAATTTATGTATATTTTAAAAATAATTATAATTGAACTCATAATTTCGATTGAAATACATATACAAAATAATTTTTGCCTTCGAAAGCGACCTCTGTGGGACGGATTTTTGACTTTCGGACTAGTTTGTTAGTTGATTTGACTTTCATTTCAATATAGTTTTTTATACATTCAACGCTTAATCTAAGTCGTATTGGGTTTGGCCTGTGGCCGTCTACCAGGTTGACAAAATAACTAATATTAAAAATCTCCTCCTACTATTCGCTTTTAATAAGGAAGTGCTGCAACTAGGTAGTAATGTAAGGCATTCCATCCTAGTTCTTCATTTAAAATACTTATTGTTTCATCCTCCTCTAAGACGCACTTTCCAAACGTTGATAATCGGAATTCTTTTAGAATTGGACCAAGGAAATGAAAGACCTCTTCTCTCTGATAGTACTATTTTTTTCAGTTGAGTAACTATTGATAAAATACGTTTTTGCAGTAATAGTTTCTGAATAGCGACGATCTAGGTTCTTCAATATATTGGTCATACATATGTATGTATGTCTGCTAAAATTCTCCAGAATTGCGTCCTTAAGTCTCGTAAAAATCGCAGTTGTCTTCTCTTCCATTCTTCTTCCTCGCCGACAGGACAGAATATTAATAAAGGGACGCAAGTTACGTATCTGTACGGCGGTTAAGTCGTTCCGACATGCGTTCTAATTCGATCAGCACTTTTGTATCGAGCAATATCCGCTGCGATACAATGTGCTGATGTAGCATTAAAATTCTCCGGGCAACAACCTTCTGTTGTTGCCGGCAAAATTGCAAAGCTGCAATATCGTAGGCTCAGTTAATTTTAAAAGATTACAAATATTCGAACAGCAATCAAACCGCTCTTTCATTTAAGTCGTCCCAACGGTGAAATCGCGACAAGATAACTCGCACGCAAAAAAACTTGAAATGTTGTAAAATGTGGAGCTACATAACTCCACTATGGACTTGATCTCTGTTGAGACTAAGTAATAAAATTTCAATTATGGTTACTGGGTTCAAACAGTTTTTGAAATAATTTTGCTGTCTCAAATTTGTGCGTCCTTTAAGAGGAACGATTCGAAAAAACTATGACGAAATGATGAATGATTGTCATCATCGTTTGGCCGTTCAATTTTATTAGTTTAATTTTGATTTGAATTTTGAACTCTGGCCGTCTACCAAAGCTGTTTTTTTATTTCACTTTTCCCTTCTCCACGTTAAAGTTCAATTAGCCCTTCAGTGTTGGCAAGTTTGACGTCTTTTACGTTTTAACCTTTTATTTCTCAATCGGCAGCAAATTTTTCAAAACAAAAGCAAAATCTCGCATCTGTAAGAGTACGAATCTCAAAACTCTCGATAAAATAATTTCATCCGCCCACTAAATTTAACGCAACATCTGCCATGCCCCTTCAGAACTCACCCACTTCTCTTTCGAATTGAAATCCGTAATTTAATTTCCAACGTTTCATCGCGCAACGTGCCCCTTCCCCTTCCTGTTATCCTTCATCCATCCTTCAGTACGCCATGCTCAAACAAATATCAATTACAACACAAAGCCCACAACGACATAACGACGAATCGACAAAAGGATTTCACGTATTAATAGACCGAAAAACAACAATGAAATTAAAAGCAAAGAAACGAAAATCGAAATATCCTTAAATATCCTGCGCCGTACTCACAGAGGGTGATGATTGTAATTTGTCCGATCGTGAATTGCACACAATTGCCGTACATAAGGAAGTGCCAGTGAGTAAATAAAAACGTTTAACCGCCCAAAAACTCAAAACTCAAAACTACAACTCAATACTTAAGTTTCCACCACTGTGGCCATTGTGCGCGGTACAATGCGAACAAAAGGCAATTCTTTTTTTCTCCGCGTGTTAAACAACGAGGAAATCCAAAGAACTACGTACCCAATCATCGTACGTTAGCATCCTCATCTCCGTCCTCTCATCCCAACAAAGGCAATCGTCGTTGATCCTCAATCCTCCAGGATAATCAAGAGCGCGTCCTCATCACTCAGAGCGTACACTCACTTCCAGGAAATTAACCAGAGCCACACAGCCTGTGAATTTGCGAAGGCCGCCAGTGTAGGGCACCCCCTGAAGCCTACGAAAACATTTGCCCAACCCCGTCCTCAATTGAATCCTTTTTTTTATTTATTTCAATTCAAATAAAATTGTAATTCATGATTTGGAACCGAATGCTGTATGGTTTATTTGCGATTACCCTTTGGCTTCTGCAGAATGTCCTCATTGGTTGCTCTGTGATTGTGATTGTGACTGTGTGCAGCAGCACAACCCTCCCCTGGCGAAATTTGAAACAAAGGATCGAGTAGTTGGGCGAGTTCTTCCTTCGTACGCGATTATTGTTTCAACTGTCGCAGCTACAATGGCGGGCCACTCGGCGAATTGTATGCAATCCTTGTTCTCTTTCTTCTCTGTGTGTATGCCTTTGTGTGTGTGTGCTATCGTTCAAGGATTCATTATTCAAAATTGTTTCAAAGTGCTTTTGATCCTTTCTGCCATCATTTGGTGACGAGATGACATTTCAATTCGAAGCAGAAAAAGAGAGCTGCGAAAACGTTGAAAACTTAGCGTGCACTTAACTTTTGTTGTTTCCTTGATGGCTCTTGGCTCTTGGCTTAAGGACTTTTCCGTTATTTTCTTCGTTTTGTTTTAAACACTCTGATGGGAAATTTTATTTTTTGGCAAAATGCACAAAGCCACGATAAGTGAGAGTTCGTGAGAATGGCAAAATGGTAGAAAGGAACAGTCGAGAGGTGGCGGTAATTAGGTTGAGAAAGAGTTAAGGGGTAGCTTTGGAACTTCTTGGGGTCTATTGGTGAAAGGTGTTCGGAAGAAGCTGTTAAGATGTGCGGATGTGGAAGTCTCACGCCATTCAAAGATCAAGATCTTAAACCTCAACGAGGTTTATTGCAACTTGGGAGTACAAGAGATGTAGTGCCTTCCACTCGATAGAGATTCATAAGTTCCTGATTTCGTTTTTGTCGGTCGGGTTTCTTGTGAGAATTCGCATTTTGCGAGTAAATTGGGTTGGAAGCCTTTAAAATCAAATTATATTTAAGAATTGAGTAAGCTGAATGAATTCAAAAGCAATCGGAATAAAGTGCGTCTACATTTTGGTGTTAGCCTGGTGTTGAAGCGAAAGAGGCTAAAATGAGTCTGACGGTAGATGAGGGCAAAACGAAAAGGGCTTTCTAATAGGGACTTTACAAATTAGTGAGTGCACATTTTCAGTAATCATCGGACTGTCATTGCCAATTTATTCAGTAACCTCAACATTTTCATCATGTCAGTCGGAATTCTCGCTCTAGTAGACAGGCAATAACAAGTTTAGTGCAAAAATTTGAGACTATATATTCGTAGTTTGATGTTGCCGTGTCAGTGAGACAACGTGTTGGTCGAAGTGTTAAAAATATAGCCACCGTTCAGGCGTCAGTAGCAAACGATCCAAATCAGTCAATTCCACGGCGGCGGCGTTCTCAAGAATTGGGCATCGCTCAGACCACCTTACGGCGTGTTTTGCGTAAGGATCTTGGCTTACATCCATACAAGATCAAGCTGACTCAAGAATGGAAGCCGATGCATCATTTGAAGCGACGTACGTTCTCCGATTAGGCTCTGGAGAAGATGCGCCAAGGTAATGAATTTCATTGCGAAATCAACGTCAGCGACAAAGCTCATTTTTGGCTCAAAGGGTTCGACAATAGGGAAAATATGCGTTTTTGGTCGGGTAAAGATCCACATGTGCTTGATGAATCCACTGCAACCACTTCATTCACAAAAAATAACAGTTTGGTGCCGTTTGCATGCCGGCGGCGTTATTCGGACATATTTTTTCGTCGACTATAGCGATGCTCACGTTACTGTGAATGGCCAGCATTATAGCGTCATGATTACCGATTATTGGGAGATATGCAATTGGACGTCATGCCAACAAGCCAACGACGTTGGAAGAGCTCAGAGCAGAACATTGAACGCGAAATAGCGGTCGTTTCGGCCGAAATGTGTAGCCGAGTCATCGAAAATTGGGTCCAACGAATGGACTGCTACAAACGTGCCCGCGGTGGCCTTATGAACGAAATCGATTTCCATTCATAAATGTTTTGATTGTACTTCAAGCCGATAATAAAGTTTTGAAATATCTCAAATGGTTTGCGTTTTATTTAACACGCTGAATGCCATGGGGGTAACCGGTGACCGGCAGTTTGTTCGTAATCGGCGTGGCATTCAATGTGCTAATAAAAATTTCAAGCCCTTATTGGAAAACCATTTAGTTTGAGGCCTTAAACGTAACGAAATTAATATGAATTCTGCAATAACATAAAATAACATAAATAGAATACTTGTGTTACGTAAGCCAAAAAATGTATTACTTGGGACAAATGCAAACACACAGCTGTAAAAATTACAAAAAGCAAGGAGATATCCTTCCACTAATTTTCTCCTCATTCCCCACCCGCCTGTGTTCCGTTTCTATTTGTTTTTATTTCCCCCTATGAAAGACCACCCGTCTTAAGTGGATTTTTATTAAATTACTCATTTAAAAGGGCGTTAAGCAATAAACTCGCATAAACATCCTTCACAACGATTACACCGCTCGTTCGTCTTTGCAATTTTCCAGCCGCCCTCCAGCCGATGACGTGCTGGGAAAACCCAAGCCCGAAAGCCCCTCAAAAAGACATAATCCCCCGCAAACAATATGGCAAACACAGAGAAAACCCTTCAGATAAGATTAACATGCCAAACAATCTGTTTCACGGAGTCATCCTTGCCGCAGCCCTGCGGGGTGATGAGAATTTTCACGTTTCTTAACTTCTTCTTTTTTTGCTCTCCGTAAATCACTTTCGTTGATCCTTGAAAGGAGAACGCGCAGAAGGAGTCATCAGCCGCCACAATTTTGCGCCACACCAGCTGAGGGAGTCAACGACGTGATGGTTTCCAACTCGAGGGTGGTCTTAACCAGCAATCAGTGTGATTATCTCAAGTCCCACAAAAGAAAATAACCACAACAAAATTACTCAATCCACCCGAATACACTTTTGGACGATTCTGAAGTACGTGCGGCAACTTCTTAGGCTCTGTGTCTTAGTTTGGTGAGCACCGAGAGTCTCCACAAGTCGAATGAAACTGTTTTGAGACCGCCTCCAGACACCAGAGACCGCCTGGCACTCTTGACAGGCGGAAGCCACTTAATTTTTTGACTCTCTCCGCCTGTTTACCATGTTGTCCAAGGCTGCTGACAATGCGGCTACCTAATGCGACTCCGCGGTGCGTTGTGTTGCCCACGTAGGAAGTGGAGGATGCCGTCTCCGAAAACGTTCGTTGCCCCTCTGAGGACGGTAATGGGAGGTCATTGGTGGCATTGTTTACACTGTCATTCAAAAATATTGATGTCCGCTACGTGTGTGTGCGCTTGTGCGGTCCCGAAAAAAACAAAAAAGATGCACGCTTTAAGCAAATAATGCGACAAATGTGGCAGCTCAGAGAATATTTCGATTTTGACAGTCCCGTCGGGCCGTCGGGGATACGCGGATGCCATTTGAAGTCTATTTTCGTTTCATCGACACATGATGGATGATGGATGACGATGATGACGATGATGACGACGAAGTGAGCCTCTGCCTCTGCTTCTGTGAGATATTGTTACGCTAATTTGCCGGATACCTTGGAGGAGGCGGCCAGGCCCCGGAGAAGACACACACCGGCAGCCTAATGGGATCCAAAGAAAAGAAAACATTTGTAGCCTTTCAGGACGGTGTATGGGCGATTGTTGTTGTTTTAGTTGGTATTTGTTTACTTCTGTTGATATCGTGGCACCACCGGTGCGGCGTGATGGGGGACAATTGATTTCAGTTGAAATATCTCAGCGGTGTGTGGAGAAATTGGTCTTTGTGTATCTCTGATTGGGGAATGAGTTCCAGACGACCAAATGCGTTTGGAAGTGCAGGCTTTGATCTCTTGTGTCAGCGATTAATGCAACTAGTTGCAGTTGGTGGTTCAGTGCATTAAGAGCAGGGCTGTCTGCCTTTGTGATCGTTGATCGATGATCGTGTTTATGTAGTGAAGATGTGTATTTGCTTTAGAAATGAATGAGGGGAAGGGCTTCGAGCTGGGGATGCATTCCTGTGAGCACGTGTTTTTGTGGTTAGCACTGAAACGACAATTTAATGCAGTTGACAAATGTTGACAAAGTTTTTGCGGAAGAACAATGAAATCTTTTTCATAGCTTACTCCGTAATCAGAAAGCTATGAAAAATATTTTAATAACAAAACATTCGAAGCCGATATAAAACAGAAATTATAATCGGGAAATATGTCGCTTTGCCGCTCAACAATTTTGGAATTGCATGGCTCAAAGGGTTGTATGGAACCTTTCCATAAAAATAAAAATAGGTCAAATCGTTCAAGAGCTACACTATTTTATCAGGAAAAACAACAAAATTTTAGTCAAAAAAGTGTTTGCATACTTAAGGTTTTGAATGGAATGTAATGGAAATAAATAAGTTTCAAATGATATTTTGTGTGTAAGAATCAGGAAATGCTAACCTTACTTGAAGTAAGAAAAAAGAAGGCTATCAAATAAACGCGACCTAAAGCCTGCATTTTTGGAGAAAGGGCTTTAGATAAGACCTCTAATTTTTCGCAATCTTGTTGATTCGAAGCGGAAGAGATTACAAACCAAGATAGAAGCAAATAGACTATACATAAAACATCGTTTGGTCTTGTAACTTTTTTATGTCCATTACATTTTACTCACAGTATGTAAATACTTTTTTGACGTGAATTTTGTGTTTTTTCTCGAATATATGGAGTACCATTTTTGTATTTTAATTTTCTGCTTTTTCTTTCCATATATAACACTTCATACAAACTTTTCAGATTACGGCAAAAACAAAAAAACTGGCTGTGCAAATACTTTGTTTCAGTCGCTGTACGAAAAATTCAATGGAGGAACTGAAACATGCAATTGCAAATCGAATTTTATCATTTAAGGTTAATGGATACTGTACACTTTTCGCAACTATAAATACGATGATCTGGGTAAATGTATTTTACACATTTTTCACATCGTATTGAATGATTATTTCCATTTGACAGACAAGAGTACAAATGGCAACGAGCCCTTTCTTTTTAGGTGGTGCATGTGTTTTTGACGTTGTTGATGTTTGCGAGTTATGTGATGTTGATGGTTTGGATCGTGTATTTTTCATACTTTTAACAATTGCAAAGCTAGTTGGAGCACATATGTAGATCATCAGGTTATCAAAAACAATCTGTACGAATCGCGACTATATAAAGCGATTCTGTAATGCAAAACAAACATAACCAACAAAACATAAATGTCAAAAAATAAAAAAAATGTAAGCAAATGAAAACAAACTTTTGCCAAAAAAAATTAACCTTGGACCAACCAAGGTTAAAATAAAACATTCGATTTACAACGTTGAGTTGAAAAAAACAAAGAATTGCCTCTTTATTTAAATATTTGTGCTTAGGTGTCATTAAATTGAGAGTTCTTTGAGAACGGGCAAAGTTTAATTTATTGTATTAATATTATTGACTTATAAGGGATTAGTAAATTTTTCTTGTGAAGATTAGCTGAGACTAAGTGTTACAATTTATTAGGTTTCTCACTGAGCCAAACACAACTGAAAGGTATTTACCTAATGCTAGTAATGCTGTACGTCCCCTGTGTTGCTATACGTCTTAAGCTGTTTGGTAAGAATATTATAGATCAAGAAGTAGCACATAATAAATTTGATAGTACAAAAGGGTGGGCTGTTGCAGCTTTGCGAAAATAAAAGAGGATTTTGAGAATTAAAAGAGCCTTAGGCTATTTTATTTTATATATTGTTAATGTGGTAAACGTTTAAAAGCCAAACTAATTATGACTTAGAATACCTTTTTCGTATTGTTGTATATAATTAAAATAAAAGTCAAACTAAAAATAAACTAAAATATAGCATTCACCCATTCAATTTAAATTAAAATAAAACGTTCTTTTTCCAGCAAGTTATTTTTAATTAAATTAAAAGAAGAATTAAAATTGCAGTGAATGACATGAGATCTCATTTAACAGCCATTTGTGTTCAAAAAGGTGGTTCGGACTTTGCAATTACATTTTAAACTTCACACAAATATTCACTCTGACAATTGTCATACAATAGCTCTTCAATTTGATCCGCCTACAATTCAGCACCACTGCGAAGACCAAATTTAAAAAGCACTCTCGCTATACAACCTCCTTTCTGTAACCTTTTCCAAGAACTCCTCACCGAACACAACTCAAAACAGACAAAATAACCTTCTCTGTACATATGAAAAATATCTGCAATTTGTATCTCCGCCCATTTACTTGTACACATTGGAATAACGCAAAGCACAACTCCTCTTTCCTTGAATCCTTTTTTCTGTGTCTCTTTCAGTACATAAGCCAGGATGCCTCTCTGCCCCTTCGACCCATTCCACCCCACTGGCATTCCATTCCTCCTTTCGTTATTATTTTATTTCATTTCAATTGAATTGAATGAAAGCGCGGCGGTATCTTCTTCCACACAGTACACTTCAACTTCAAACTTACAAAAGATCGTTGGATATCGTTTTTCCTTCACCGTTGCCAGTTCGCTATAGTTCGTCTCGTTCGTAACTCCTATTGCCATTGTGTGCGATTGTGTGTGCACAAAATTTATAATTACGTTTCGTCCTTTATTTCAATTTGATTGAAATTTCAATAGACGACGAAAGCACAATACTCGTGATGTTATACTGGATGACGACGATGACGATGATCATAATGACGATGATTCTTTCCTTTCTGTGCTCTTCCCGCCTGCTCAGTCATTTTTTCCTTGTTTTTGCTTTATTCTTTTTTTTTTTTAAATCGATCCAGTTGTGTCCTTCATCTGCCGGAGGGATAAAATGGTAAAGTACACACTTTCGGGAAACGCAAAGGTAACATTCAATTCAACATTCGAACAGAATAATAAAAAGGGTTGAATGGGATGTGATGATCCCTTCGGCTCCCTGAATGACAAAACTACTTTTAATAGAAGGATTGGTGTGCTCTTTCATTTTATTTTTTTGGGATTTTTTTTTTTGTTTCACATCCGCCATTGAAGTGAAGTCTGCTCCTTTCATTGTGCTCGCAGATAGAGATATAGTTTTGAGATTGTTTGCACAATGCATCGAATGTGGTTGGGCAATTATCGCGATCGAAATTATTACTCGTAGTGAATTTAAATATTTGCTCTGATGATGATCTTTTACGGTCTAATGAAGTCGGCCTCTGACTGTCGAAATGAATCTGGTTTGAGGTCGCGGTCCGTGTTAGTAAATTGTGATCTTTGTTTGCGTAAGGCACGATTGTTTTGCCTTTCTATTTTAGTATAATGCAGTGTCTGATAAGATCTGACGGATTGACTACCAGCAACAGAGACTTAATTTTTCTAGAACGTGTTTTGTGAGATGGAGCTTTTAGTAAATACAATACAATCGAATTGCGATAATTCGTACCCCGATAAATCGAAAGCTCAATACTTCGTAGAAAACTGCTCGTCCCTCGAAAAATCGTCGCTAATTCGTAAAATGTTCATACATTTTGCTCCCCTCGTTATTTAATATTTTTTTTTTGCAATGCAATGAACACAAAACCTCTTATAAATCGTAATTCGTTTCTAAAACCTCTTATAATTCGTAATGCACAATGCAAAACAAAACCTTTTCTCCTGTTAACTTTTGTAGACAATTTTGTTGGCTTGATGTCGCCATCATGTCGTTGTTAGGAATGAGAGTGATGAGGAAGATAGTGACGTTGAAGTAGAACTGACCAATAAACAAGCCAAATCATCCCAAAAAATGATTCTTTGATTAATTGATTGGCTTAGAGAACACAATTGAAAAGATAGGCGAAAAGAACATCAAACGAAAGTAAACATTTTTTTCTCAATTACAAGCTTTTAAATGATTTTTCGTGTCTTCAATTTATAAAGTAATTTTGTAATGTAATTTTATGTTTCTTTTTTTTTTGTACATAATGTAGGTACTGTAAAATCATCAGATTTACCCTGCGGACACTTACTCAAATTTGACAGGCCTGCAGATGATCGCCGCATGGAATCAGAACAGAGCCTTGTCGGTGCTGTCAAACTATCTGACGTTCACACTTCACACACATTTTACAATCTATTACAGTACTTAAGATGTAATAAAATATATGTGAATATTGTGCTTAGTTTTAATAAAGTTAAGCAATATGTATTGGAAAATAATTTGAAATGTAAAAGCCCCATTAGTTCGTATTTTTATGTTTCCCATCTTATTAATTCAAAATCTTGATAATTCGTACCCTGCTATAATTCGCAAAAAAATTCGATTTCTTTAAAATTTCGAGTTATCAGGATTCGATTGTATTTAGACGACTGCGGTTTCTTTGCATTTTTACATCTGCATTCTATTAAATCTATTACTAATCTAGCCTACGTTTTATTATTAGCATATCAACGAGACAAACCTGCATGAAATTGAATTTCGTAGATTTTTTTCCGTCGAATTGGCCAAACGAAACCAAGATATAAAAAGTTAGTTAATAGATATAAAAAGTTAACTAAACCTAGTAGTAGTATTCAAGGCAGAAGGTACTTATGAAAATGCCTACCAGCTGATTTAAAGAAGTCATAAATATCAAAATACGCAGTCAGTTTTTGTTCAAAACAGATAATAATGTAATACCCATTTATAAATATGCCGTTCACTTAAGTTGAATTATCGGAATTCGTTCTTGTGCAGTTTGCCACTCACATCAATGTCATTGCGCCATCGGAAATTAAGTTATAAAGTCACAAGGTGCCTTTTAAAAAAAAGAATTACCATATATGCTTTGCTACATTTGAGCCGCTCAGTGCACAGATTGATTAGCTTAATTTTTTGAAAAGTCTTAGTTTAAGGGTCAAAGTACTTGTAACTTTTTGTATTTACAATAACCTACCTGAATAATTAAAATTAACACCTCTAAACGACAACTATTTGAATAAAGCATAGTGTATTTCTGAGGCGAAAAAAAGGTATTTCATTGTTGTTCCCGATTTCGTTTTATGAAGTCAATCAAATAGTGCTCTGAACGGCTTATTTATCAAGTTGCAAATACAGTTAGTTTTCAGCGTTTCTTTTATAACTTGAATTTTTGCTCAAAAGTCGGATGCCATGGATGAAAATTTATGTGTAGACACCAATAAGACAACCAATTTTTTGGATGGTTATTATTAATATGTATGTATTTGAACAATGTAATTCTTTACAAAATTATTCTTTTAAGAATTTATTTGCACAATTTTTAATGGAGCTTTATTTTGGCTTAGACTTCAAGTAAAAACCAAAATAAATTTTAACTCTGCCCACCGTCATTGCATAAAAGCCGGCGGATTTTTGAAAACATAATTCAGAACGCGATACACACACCAACCGCTCATACACTCAAAATAATTACGCAAATGTACATTACATTGCATGTATAGAGCATCAACAAGAAAATAAAGTTTCCATTGTACGAGTAAATGAAATGTTTCCATTTTGCGCCGGTCCCTTCAGGCAACCAATCCACTTCAGTGTGTAACAATTTGTTGTTTCGTCATGTTTCTTTCTCTCTGGGGGTACTTGTTTGGGGTGTGGCTTTGAGAAATGAAAATAGATACATTTATCCACGTATTTGTGTGTTAAATGTTTTGCACAGAGTTAAATGTTTTGCAAAGAGGAGAAATGTGTCTAGATTGTTTAAATGTAATTTTGGCAGAAGAAAGAAACGGTTATTTCATGTTGAACAGTTTCTTTTAAATGAATTCAAAAAAATATTGATCGATTTATTTATAGATCGAAATTAACTTGAAATGTTTGTTTTTCGAATTTTGAAGTAAAAACAGTTTAGACTTTGATGGACTTTTGTTTGGTTCGAATTGACAACTGTTGCGGAATTTGGGAAACAAAATGAAACACATCGAACTAAATATTGAGAGAAGAATTGTGTGGAATTAGATAGATAATTTGTTTGTGGCAGACTTCATGTAAGTAAGTTTATGTCAACAATGTCCGATTCATTTCTCTAACCAAAAATGTGAAAAGTTTACAAAAATAATAAAAAACAAAACATTTATTTTGTTTAAAATAAGAAATTGTAATTTTTTTGACGTTATTCTAAATTCGGGTAGACAAAAGTACATTGGAAGTGAGGTTTGTAACAAACATTAGGCCGTCGCAAACAAGCGCCAGTTGTATGAAGAAGTTGTATGTTAAAGGTCAAAGCTAAAATAAGCGTCTAAGAGGGATATGATTGGAAAGAACACAAAATTTCTCGTCAAATTGACCTTAAAAAAAGATAAATTGCTAATGTGTAGATCAACGCAACGAAGTTTAATCTGTTTGAAATCGGCTGTGAAAGGAACCTAAGTCATCCCTAAGGTCGGAAGGAAGGCCAATATTAAGGAATTCGATAGCTAATATGCAAAAAACATTTTCCTTGTCGAGATCGCATGTTCAGCTTGCATGAGACATGGTCCCATGCCCTTCTTCTTTTTGGGAAACTTTCCTGGCTTTTCTTTTGTGAAATTTTGAGCTTTGTATATAACGACGGTAGGCGCAACCGCCTCTAAAATGGGGAGAGAACGATAGGTCAATAAGAAACATTTTTTTACTATGGGAGGTGAGGGTCTATCTCGTCCCGTTTGAAAGCCAGAAGTTTGTCCTTTAATTCTACAATTAATTTTTTTTTATTGTGGTAATAGTTTCTGAAAAATTCTCATAGATATGGGCGGCGTAACAGCTCGTTGAGAGGCAGAGCCTAACTTTTCGCGCCTCCACTGTGTTGTGCACGTTATAATTTTGACACATGTGAAGGGGACCTACATTGCCGGTTCCGAACGGCGAATTGCGAAATCTTTTCATGACAGAAGTACTCCAGTAGGGTTGTCAAAATTTTCATGCAAACGCAAAATTTTGATAAAACAAAGTGAAAAAAAAAAGTTTAAACCAATTTGTTTTACAAAACTTTCAAATGTAATGCTAACTCATCAGGAGTTATGCTCAAGCGTAACCAGGCGAGATTTTGGACTTGGTCTAGCCAATCTGATCCTGGGTCTGCCGAGCGCTGGCCTTCTTGACGGGACTGCACTCAAAGCGTGCCTCGGAAGTCGTGATGAGGGCATTCATGCCACGTAACCAAACCATCCACTTAAGCATTTAACAATGAAAAAAGCTGATTGCAAAAAATTTCAGAGTAAAATAACACAAAAGTAAAGGAAATTATTATTCTGTGTGATGCAAATGGGTTAAACTACGGCTCACTTTTAGTCTCCAAGGTAGGACATTATTATTCTGAGCCTTAAAAAAGTATTGCCTAGTCTTAGGCACTTGAGTCATGAAACTGCAGCCATGTACAAAATAGAATACGATTTTCGAAAAACTTTTCATTATCATTCCCAGCCTAAGCTCTAATATTTTCCAAGAAATTAAATTAAATTAAATTAAAGGACTTTACTCACCCCCAAAACAATCTCAATTTATTTTTCTGTGAGATAAAATGATCTTAGCACGAAAAAACTATTATAAGGTTGTCAAATATTTCCCTTCGGCCTTTTTGTCTTTTGAATTTTCCGGGTATGTACAAAGCGCTACAGAGCCATCCGTATCCAAACTAAAAATTCAAAAGACAAAAACGCGGAAGGGAGATATTTGACAACCTTATATTAATTGAGGAAATTAATATTTTTCGATGGCGTTATACAATTGCGATGACAGTAATAGCAGTGCTGTTTTCTGAAGAATACCTTTTTGCAACTTGAGTATAATCTATTACTCAATGATTGGAATGGATTTTTATTATAAAATAAGACTTATCAACATTTCAAAATAATTTATCGATGATATACATTACCATTTTTATTTGTTTATTTATTGAGCTGTTTGGTTTTTCGTGTATCACTCCATTCGGAGCTTAGCTGTATGTAAGTAAAACCGAGCCCAAGATAAAAATGAGTTTCGTAATGAAAGCAAAATTCAACATTTCAAATTAACAAATCGACAGCTCTTGGCTGATAAAAATTGTGGCACATATTCCATACAAAAATTTCACTTTTGTCTTCTCATCATTCACCACAAGGACTCCTTAATATTCCCACGAGTATCTCTCAAACGCATATTTTTCGCATTTCCACTCGTCCCACCGAAGTGTTGTTATTCATTCTGTTAACAAGCACAACATTGATTAATGTGCCAATATCAACACGATGACTATTGAATTCATTTAATATCGTATCGTATCCATCCCTACGAAAGCAGCCAAAAAGAAAAATACCCGCCATCACACAATAATAGGCACAAGGCACATGTTTTTGACATCACCCAGAGAAATGTGCGAAATTCCTTAATATACCGCAAACATCTTCCCCAGCAAAAGAGCCCAAATATCTTATTATTGTACAATAATATCTCTATTATTAATATCACACTTTAGCCCGCCCGTCCCACTCAGTTCGTCGCATTCCTTCACGTGTCAGCACATCGTTCCGACCTTGCTCTGGCAGTACAGCAACACATAAAAAGTGTATAAAGTAAAATATTTTATGTCCACACACAGCTCCCTAATGTCCTGGGCGCATAAAAACGAGTTAACTGTAGAACATTTCGCAACAAGAATAAATACGATGGTATTCTCAAGACCAGAAGCGAGGGATCCAAGAAAAAATCCTTCATGGAATCCAATGTGACGCCGCAAGGCAATAAAATTTGAATAAAAGGGTGGAAAGAAATTTCTTTTTGCTACGAGTTTTTTTGAACAGTTAGCAATTTAGTTTCAATATCTGTTTCGAATGGTCTATCGATGGATGTCAAGTAAAAAACTTCTCGAAACTCAATTAAAGGTCAAAACCACGAAGAATCTAACATTAAAACAGGTCACATCCACTCCCACTCGATTTGCCCAGTCTCCGGTCGCTCGTTCAACCCCAATCAACCCACTTTCCCGAAACCACCGCCCGTCAGCACATCATCACCCCGACAACTCAACGCAGTGGTGCGGGTGGAGAGTATCGAAAAGCCAAAGAGTGTCTAAATGTCTGCGGGTGACATTCCAAACACCAAACAAATTTTATTATATCTCATTGGGGGAGTGTGCTGGCAGCTGGCGGGCACTGTGTGAGTGTAACGTGGCAGTAAATGAGAGTGGTGATTTTAATATGGCAAGTATACAACCCTTAATAAAATTATAATATTCTGGCCTGGCGTTCAACGTTGAACGGCAACTCGATTTGCCGTTTTTTTTTTTTTTTTTTCTGTTGCTCTGTATTTGAATGTGCGGATTGTCACTCTTTTGTGGAGAAAGATATTTGCATTTTTTTTTTCTTCTTTGCTTCGTTTTTTAGTCGAATTCCGTCGATAGATTGCAATTGAAAAATTTTTCTTCGTGTAGAGCACATTTGGTTAAGGGCAAAATGTGCTCTTCAAATGAATGAAAATAGAATTGAAGGTTAGCTAATATAGGTGGAAAAGAATGGTTACTTACATACAGGCATTTAACCTTTGGATGGTCTGTGCCTGAGCCAAAGCCACCTTCCAACGTTGACGGTACCGGGCATGCTGCTTCCAGTCTGGAAGACCAAGCTGTCTTGCATCCACGATCACTTTATCTCTGTACCGGAGGTTCGGTCTCCCTCTTCTCCTCGAACCAGTAGGCTCGGATTCGAAGACCCTTTTACCTGGAGCGTTTGTGTCCATGCGCTCGATCCGGCCGAGCCACTGACTATATGCGGACTATATCCACATCTTTGTACAGCTTATAAAGTTCGCGATTATGTCTTCTCCTCCATTCGCCTTCCGTGCATACTGGACCGAATATTAAAGCAAAAGAATAGACGCCACTTTAAGAAATTCCTGCCACAAAAATAGTGGGCTATGTTTGGCCAACTTATTTTCGTAGCATTTGTTGAAAGTTTCACGTACGCTCGTGGGTAGTTTGCACTAAAAATACGTATCGTGTTCTTCATTTATTTTTATATACGACGTGTTGGACGAGAGCAAAAAAAGAATTCGATGCATTTTATGGTTTTTCCGTTCTGAAAAAAGAAAGTAAACAAAGTTGCCCAATATGTCAAAAGCGCCCAAGACTTAAAGATCGGCCACAAAGCAATTTCAAACATTTACGAAAAGTTGGATTCAAAATAAAAGCTTGATATTTGGGTACCACACTAATAAGACAAAAAAAAATGATTGATATCTTGTCTGAAAGGAATAAAATCGCCGCATTTTGTTAAGCGGATGGGGACAGGATGAAAACATTTTGCGAAAAGATTACCGATGGCGAGCTGATCGAAAAGTTCGTCGAATGACGAAAATTGGTATTACCATTCGCGACTCGCGCAGATGACATTCGCCTCAAATGTAAGAAATTTGACGAATTACAAATTCACCGAATTACCGTTCGCGAATGTTCGCCGAAGTTCTCCCTTTTTCTGTCAAAATCGTGCAAACAAAAATGTTTGGTGACTGGAGAATGAACAATATGGCAGAAAAAATGTAAGTAAACGTTGCATTTGAATTGTTTAGTAATTGCACTTACCCCTATTACTTTCTAGGATAAAGAGGACTACACCTCTACACTAACCTCTAACATTCATCAATTTCAAAAACTTGTACAGCTAATGGAGGCTAATCCAGACATTGCTAAAGGAGTAGGGGTATTTGGTTCATCCAAAAAAAAAAAACCAACACGAGTTTTGGGATGGCTTTGCGATCGCTTTGCTTTGCTTTGCTTGGTGCCACCTGCACGTGGTGGGAAAGAATGGCATAAGGTAATATTTTTAACTAAATGTTCGATGCGTTTGTACAATTTTCTTTATTAGATATGGCTGGATTATAAAAACGAACGGAAGAAGAAAATTGCCTGAAATAAAGGCGAGCTCATAGCCACCGGTGGTGGGCCTTATAGTCAATTGTCCCTATCGCCACTAGAGACTGCTGTTGACGATCTTTTAGGCCTAAAACATGCTGTAGATCCAGAGGGTGACGTTTTTGGTGGTTCCGTGGACATACGAAAATCTCCCGAAAAAACAATAACAAGCGCTAATACACCACTATCGGCCAAAGGATCTAAATATGTTGCAGAATCCAAAAACAACACTTTTGCAATGCTGGAGACACAAACGGAAACTCAGTAAGAAATCTTAGCAGTCACGAAGAAAATGGAAGCTTCGTTATTCGAAATTGCTCTATATGCAAGAAAAGGGTATGAGCAGAAATGAGCATGTGGAACTAAAATACTGGCAGCCGTCATGCTTGAGCGTTGCAGGGCACCTTAAGTGAAATTTCTTCGATATGGTGGGCCGATTGATGAAGAGATTGCATTTATTTGAGAGCGAACTTGAATTTTCTTATACGATTCTGGCAGAAATGACTTGTTTCGTAACCAGCGTGGCTTAAATTTCGCTTTAAAGCGCCGATGGACGACAACCTATCATATCCAATTATTTTTGTACCAATTTCTGTATAATGCAGAAACTTATTTCTATAGCGGACAATGCTTATTAGGTAGCAGTGGCGTGGCGTCCATATAATATACTAGCAATTTGCATAATTCGGTACAAAAACATATTAAAACGTATAAACATATTCGTAGCTGTTTGTCTTTGCACGAATTCGGTAATAATCGGATTGAAACCTTCTTAGGTAATTCTTTTATAGCTTACAATAAAAAAGTTAATAGGAACCGCAGAGAAAGTGTTGCAGATGCCTTTTTTTTACTGCCTTACCATTTCAGACTTTTCACGCCACGCCACTGTTAGGTAGGATTGTCTTAGCCCTATGCTTTCGGCAGAGCAATTACTTACAATGTTGGTCTTATTGAAAGTAATCCAAGTTAGCAAATAGGAACTATAAGTAATTAAAAGGAGTTTTAGAGTTCTAAAGGAGTCACGAAAATTCACAGCCTGAACTCGTTCAAACTCTAAACTTTTGCTCCACTTGAAGATTGAATTCATTTTTTTAAGTTCAATATGAAACATCTAGCTGAATGTGCTATAAGAAAAACTACTATTTTAAGCAGTATATCTATAAATGCATTTTTGGTTTCCTGATAACCAGTTCTTCTTACGAACAAATACTTTTTCGAAATACGAGAACACACACCATTTTTTACAACTTCTGAAAGTTCAACAAAGAAGACAGACTCTGCTGTCGCTTGTTTGTATCGAACATGCGACTTTAGTTCGCTTTAATCAAGAATTGTTAAAAATTAATTTGGACCATTTTGTTTTTGCATTTTGTTTAGGCTTGATTGTCGAATCTGACTAATGTGCGACGCTAAGGTTTGTAGTGCATTTGTTGGGACTGCAAAGGATTTTTTTTCTTTATTAAGAGTTCTTTGCATATGGACAGACACGCAGCCACTGAATTTGCATATTTTTCGGCCAATATCTCACCCATTTGAAGCTGGCGAGAAATAGTCAGAATTGATCAACAGAAGAGGTTGATGTTTCATTAGGACAACGCCAAGCCACAGGCATCTATAGTGACACTGCCAAAACTATTAGAGCTTAGTTTAGAAGTTTTAGTTCATCTACCGGACCAGGTACCAACAGATTATCACCAGTATTTTGCTAAAAAAAAAATGCCTGCGGAAAGCGACCAAAAGCGGTCAAGACTTTTATGAAGAAGCGTCTTGAAGTTACAAATTAAACGGCAATAAATATTAAAAATGAAATGTTGAATATACGAGTATGACCTAAATTGGACAGATCTTTTAAGCTCAAGATCACGGCAAGCTTCCGTCGTAGGAGTTTTCAGTTGCATGAAATTTTTATTTTGCCGACACTGTATATACATGAAACGGGCTCCAGCCATCAACCGGCCATTTGTTGGAACTTCTGTGGACTTTGTGGCTGAATTTAATTCACTCTCAAAATTGTTTAAAAATAAATTGAATCCTATTGACTGTTCGTTTGAAGATTTTTATTTTGTTAGAATGGAAAATAAAAATCGCCACATGATGCACGATCAAAATTGACTTCCATTTAATGTCGTCGTAAAATTTGATATTTCCCGAAATCGTGAATTTTTCAAATGTGCATCACACTTTCGCCATTTACCAATTCACACTTTCGTTGAAAATTTCTTAAGATTCGTACACATTTTCCTTAAGCCACCGCACAAGGCTAGCACAACATTAACTCCCCCAACATCAAGCCCCCGCATCGATGATATTAAAAAGGGATTAGCATCATGTTCCCGTTTCGAAGCAATAACCAAACTCCCTTTGCACACCACACCACAAGGCAGATGATGATGTTGATCATAATCGACTTCCTAAAAGATGTATCTGTGTATCTATGACCCGGAACGTTGGTGTTTGTAACCAACCGTAAACAAAGCGATGTAAACAGACATGGGGTGAAAGCAATTTTCCCCCTTTCCGCAATCCTGAGAGATGGATGAAGAAGATGAAGAATGAAAATGCCATTGAATCGAATTAATAAACATCCCGAAAGCAATGAACTCGCTTCTTAATTCAACTCGTCTGTGCCTTTCGGCCGTCCACCCCTCGAAACCAAACTGCAAGGATACGACGGGTATTCGGGATTTTAATAAATTTTCAAATCACCATCCGCCCGTCACTGTGTGCGAGAGTGTATAATAGAGAAATTAATTTAATTTCATTATTATAACAATGGTCACACGAATGTCATTTGTACTCGAGGATTTCGGGTTATTTTTTTTGTGTGTTCATCTGAAGTGTATCTCTGGCGCTGTGCTGTGTGTGGATTGTATCTTCCGAGGAATTTTGTATCTGCCGTTTTCGAAATTCGAAGGGGGTGAGCACCGCACAACTTTCATCTTCATGGGATGTATTTAATTTATTGGAATTATTTATGGCACATGTCTTTGGCAATGGCCGAGAGGATACTGCCAATTGTTTCGTATTTATCTGGCTGTGGTGAAGGGACGGAACAGGGACTCTTTGTGCGGATGGAACTTTTTAATAATGTGCAACTTTTTGTATTTTTCATTTTATTTGCTCGCTGAGTTTTCAGTGAAGGGTAGAGGAAGGCAGGTCAATGCTTTGTGCAGAGAATATGTTTTGGTGACAGTAATCTTCTTGGGTTGGGATTATGTGCAGACGAGTTGAGGTGTAGGATGGTGGTTTTTCAAAGATCTTATCTGTTCTTCTGGTTTCGAGCACGTGCGTTTCATTTGGGAAAGTAACAAATTTGTCATTCGGTTTAATTTTTAATGTGGTGGAGAGTTAAAAAGTTTGCGTTTTCAAGCGAGGCATGAATATTAAGCAATTATGTGGAAAATAAGTCTCTTTACGACCGCTTAACTCTGGCGATGACATATGTCGTGATTTGGAAAATTTTTGGGCTTATGTTTGACAGACGTTATGTTTGACAGACGTTTTCTGTATTCTGGAAACTAACTAAACACTACTCAAAATTGTCAGTAAAATGTAGGCGTAGTACTAGCACTAGTAGTAGCGAGTGAATACACAAAAAGAAGAAGTACAGCGTGGGCCAAATAAAAGTATCTGTCATCATTATGATCTTCTTGACCGCATGATCCACTAACGGAGTCGCGGGGGTAATGCACGCAAAAAAGATATCCAGGCAACTAGATCCTCCGCCACCAACTCTAACTCATCAGGGGGAATGCCCAATCGTAGCCAGGCAACATTTTGGACTTGATCCAGCCATCTCACTGGGGGAGCGTGGGGAGCGATCGCGTTCCTGACGGGATCGCATCTTTTTAACAATGCAGTAAAATGAACAAATAATTTTTTTTCATGTATTATGTAATATTAGTAGGAGCAAAGATTTCCATTATTTATGGAACACAACGTTATACAAGTGTTAGCCTCGGCTGGATTCGCAGTAGTGCATTATCTTACTTAAATTTTCCATGAACAAGGTTTCAGGTCACGAATTCCTTGGATGAATTTGGTCTTAAGTGCTTTAATCATTTCTGAATTGTTAGCATAACATCCATCGGTCCTTCACGGTCCTCCACAAAAAAAGATCCAAAGGGCTTAGATCGCAGATACCACGGCCAATTGACATCGCTAAGTTAGCTGATAAAACGATTTTTTTTTTTCAAAACAAAACGCACTATTTGCGTTGCACAGCACTCACTTTAGAAATAAAATGTTCCAATGTTGTTCAAGCATAAAGGGACTCATTTCGTTCTGCGAAGTTCTTTTCCTGCTTTCTGTCGAAATTTTGACCGGGAAACAGCTGTCAATGTGAAATTACAATTGCTTTAAAAACAAACATCAAGATGACCCACAAGCAAATCCAACAAATAAAGCTCAGAGCAGCAGACTTACTGCATTTACAGGTACGAATTTAAGACAAACGGCTTAGCTTGGAATTATAGCTCATGACAAAGCTGTCTGTGGTATTAAGAATGAGTTTGAACTTTTTCTTTTCCTATGACAGCCCAAAAATAGGCCTGCCTAATATTTTTCTTACTTTTTCATGGAAAATTAAATGATTTACGGTCTAGATCTAGTAATAACTGCTTGTAGAACGACAAAGGCTGAAGACAATTATTGAATTATGCAAACCATAAATCTCACGGCTCATGGGTTGGAAAAATTAAAATGATTCCAATTTGTAGGTCACTTTTTGATCATAGCTTTGAAAGCAATACAACCTATTTTGTTTTACTTTAAATTCTGCATATTATCTTAACTGCATTGAACTGAATGCATTTAACAGAATTCACATTCATATAAATGAAAAACAAATATGTAAGGGTGACAGACAGACAGACAAACGGACATCGAAGTGATTCTATAAGGGTTTCGTTATTCCTTTGGAACGAAACCCT
The DNA here is from genome assembly GCA_905187475.1 of Syritta pipiens. Lineage (NCBI taxonomy): Eukaryota > Metazoa > Arthropoda > Insecta > Diptera > Syrphidae > Syritta > Syritta pipiens. The sequence continues at coordinate 7,175,042 of LR994572.1, read as the reverse complement.
AAAAACTAAGAACGATTTTCAATTTTTCATAAATTCTTCAAACGTGAAGACGTGTAGCTTCTTATTGTGTGCGAAGGCAGTGACTGACAAACACTTAACTGTTTGCACTAATCAAAAGAAGTTTGGTTTGTGAAATTCGACCAAAGGAATTTTTGAAGTACGCTCGCCACGTTGTTTTGAAAACCTTTGTATTCCGTTGCGTGAACGTTTGAGTGAACGTGTCACATGTTCACTCAAACTCAGCTCCACCAAAACCATTCCTCTTAACGCATGGGATGCAACCAAATTACAGCATTTCCACTCGAGTATGTATGTGTTTGGGGGCCTCACAGTTCCTGAAATAAATAAAAGTTAACCTAGTTCACCGCCCATGTACACACACATTTGAAAGCAAACTTACACTCTTAATCTCGTCATAAACTCACAAAAGTAATACACTACTCTCGGCTGCATTAACATCTTTATCTTTTCTGCAGCCACAAAAAGGTCTCAGGCGGCCGGAGGCTTTGGAAAGGCCAAAGAGAACCGGTATATGTTTTCCCATGCACACACAACAATTTAGAGCCAGACCCAGAGTCAGAGCAAATAAAAATCACGGTACAGCGATTAAAAAAGCAAGTGCATGTTCTCTTATTTTTTTTACACAAAATACGCCATGATTTCCCACAAAGGATATTATTTTTTTTTTTTGCGGGAAAAGCAAAAACACTTAAAAATCCTTTTTGCGAAACTCCTTTCTTTCAACTCTTTGATGCTTTGTTTCTATGTATGTCAATCTGCTTCTGCGGCGCTGTGAGTGATTGAGGGAAGTAGTTTTCTTTGCTTTTTTTTTCTGAGTGAGAAAACATTGACTTTTCTTCTTCTAATTGCTTCTTTCCTAGAGAAACATGCATGTGACGAGATGAAAAATACTATATATACATTTAAATGTCTAATTAAATCGTTGGAATTACTTTGGGCTCACAAGTTGAACCGCAACTTTCTTTTCATCCCCTTCTGACACGTCGAAAATTCCAACGAAACAAATTCCATCACTCAGTGAAGTGGAGTGAAGTGAAGAAATTCAAATGAAGTTGTTATCCTGGAAAAAGGATTAAGCTTCAGATATTTTAATAGTCACTCGTCGTAGTTGCACGAAGTTGGATGTTGGAAATTTGCACTAATTATGCATATTAATTGAGTCTAATGTCACTTTAATTAAATTGGAGATTACTTTGTGCGATTTTATGATAAGCACGATTTTAATTAATCACACTTTGAACAGGTGGTAGGAAAACAGAAGAATGGTTTGGATTGGGTTCGTTGCTGGATTTTGTCACGCGTTAAACAGTCATTCATTTCGAGAGTTAGTATATTAAGAAATTTAATTTACTTTTTTCATGGTGGTGTGTTTAAAAGATGATTTATTTGCTGACGTCGTGCCTACAAACTTTTCTTGGTTCTGGGCTGTTTGATGACTTGCGAATCTAAGCGATTTTTGTTCAACCACGAAAATGACAATCAATTTCGCTTCCCAATCTTTCTCCTGGCAAAGGGCTAGGTAAACGTGTTCTCCAAGTAAAGATTGGACAATCTAGTATTTTCTTTTTAAATGATAAATTATTTCGACATTAATAGTTTTCCGCTCGGAATTCTGACAAGAAAGTCAGTATCATACTTCAAGGACCCTGCAAAGACCCAATGATGACCCGTTCATGTGGGCCAATTAGCCTCTTACCTATTGTATCGAAGGTTTTTGAAAAAAAACTATTACTTGGCCGTATAGACGCAGTTGTAAGACAAATAAATCTTATACCGGACCATCAATTTGGATTCCTGTAAAAGCACTCGACTGTACAACAAGTTCATCGAGTTACCAACAAGATTCTTAACGATGTGGACGGAAAAAGGTTTTGTGTGTCAGTTTACCTAGATAGTGTTTGTCACAAATTGCTTGTGATCAAACTTAACGGAATGCTATCACATTACGTCAAAATAATCAAAAGTTAGTTGGGCGACAGACATTTCTATGTTCAATGATGAACGCTCAGAACTATGCAAAATAGACGCTTGTGTTCCCTAAGGGAGTGTTTTAGGACCAACACTGTATCTCCTCCACAAATCTGACATACCTCGGCCAACTAACTCGATATTGTCTACATTCGCAGACGACACTGTTATTCTATCCTTAAGCAAATGTATCGAACTTGCTGTACAAGAAACTAAGTTAACTCTGAAAAGAACAGCTAACTGGTTCAACAAATGGTATATCAAAATAAAAGACGATAAACCTGTACAAGTCATAAATAGTGCTTCCAGAAACCATTCGCTCATTTACCCATTTGAACGAGAAAATTGTCATAGAAAAGAAACTAAAAGTCCTATCTGTATGGAAGTGTATTTTATTGATAGTGTGATGAGCAACAAAGAGTATGCATTCTTAAGACACACTGCTTAACTAGGGCAGGTCAACGGATAGTGATGCCAACTGCATTTGAATTTAATGTAACGACCATAGTCACATACTAGTATCCTAGAATACTCAAATGAGGCTGCCTCCAAGTACCTCGTAATGAATTGGAACGCTACTGGAACCGACAGATACAAATTTAATCTAAAATTTTTAGACATTTCGCAGCAAAATATGCGAAAAAACATGAGGTTGTCAACAAAATTGGCTCGAAAGTCGGTTTAATAAGTGGGACCAATAGATGACGTCCTGAATGATAGCAAATAACATCTGGCATGGCTCAAAACTATTGGATTTCATTTAAAATAAATACAAATTATTTAAAAAAAAAGTTGGATCAATAAGATATTCCATCAACTTGTAACTTGCGAGGTTGAGCGAATACTTTTTGAAGATTAATACGTAAAGTTAATTGACATTTCTGTGGGTAGCTTTGTTGAAAACTATGATTTGTGTTCCGGCTTATGTCATTTTATTCAGTATGTAACTCAAAATAAAGATATCTGCATATGATTTTTGTAGGACTTGTAGTCTATTTTGATTATTTTTTCCTTCAAACGGGTCGGTGAGCGAATAGGCACTGTATACGAATAAAAAAAACTTTGACCCATAAAGTATAACAATTAACAACAAACTGACATGGAAACCGCAAGTAAACAAAATTTTATTAGAAATAAGTTCAGACAGTTATATTGGGTCTTGGGAAAAAAAGCACTAAACTATCGACAGAAAACAAATAAAACCAATTTGGAATTACGGCATCCAGATTTGGGGAGCTACCTGTACGACAAACTTAAAAATCATACAACGACTATAAGCAAAAACTACGGAATTTACCGACGACTAAAAAGACGCAAGCCGGTTGACCTTCAATTCTAAAACCTCTAATTTGTAGTAGATTGTAAGGAAATATTGTGAACGCGAGCAAATTGAACAGCACCGACAACTCCCGATTTGTTTCGATTCGATGTACCGATCAGCTGTCGGCCTGTCAGATTTGCTCTCATGTGGCGATTCAAAAAATGTCAGTCATTTAGTTGAGTTGTGTTCATCAGACAGCATTAAAGTTTAATAAAATTGACTATATTATAAACTATGTATTTCTCTTGGTATTTGGAGACTTCCCCTTCTACAACTTTAGTAAAAAGGAATTACAGGTGTATATGTTAGCTAAACGTAATGCCAGTCAACCCTTAATGTGCATCGTGATTTTGTGAGGTAATGGTCTCAAAATTAATTTATTTCCCATTTTCCTCTGTAACAAAAATTACTAGGTATTAACCAAAGAGATTTAATTCATATTTGGAAATAAAAAAAATATGTCTACGGGACGAAACATGTTTGAACAACACTGAAAAATATTTAAAACCTTCAGATTGTGTGCTGAGTAGACCAAACAGGGCATTTTTTGAGAAGAAATCGTGTTATCTTGATGATGTTAATTGGCCGCCTTGGAATTTGACAACTTTGGACATTTTTTTTGTGGGGAACCGCGAAGTACCGATTTTTTGCCAACACTCTGAAAACAATTCAACCACTTTAGGTTAGCAAGCAATTCATAAGCTACAGCCCGAAACCATCAACAATGTCATGGAAAATTAGACAAACAGAACATAAAAAGAGTGTGCTTTAGACCAGACAACTGAAATAAAACTTTTTTAGTTTTAGTCAAACTCAATGCATCGAATTGAAGTGTAACATGTTTGCAAGATAATGAATTTACCTTCCAAATTTCAACCAGATCGGTCAAGCCGTTCCTAATTTGCAAATTCCAAACATTTATGGAGCCGATCAGAAAGCCCATAGGATTTTTTTCAAACTCTTGAACGGCTGAACCGATTTCGATGAAATTTGGAATACAAATTTGTTGTCCTACACTAAAACGTGAACTAATTTCTTTTTGGATGCAATGAGTTTGACTCAGAAAGCAACCGCGGCACATTGCAGGCCGACGTTTCCATAAATTTTAAGGAAATCGGATCTACTGAAGCTTTTGGCGATTGCGCACACGTGTTCAACTATAATATCATCCGGTACTGCTGTGAAGCACAACTCACAAGTTTACATTAGAGGGAGAGACAAAGCACCATCACACTTTTCGTAACGCTCTTGTCTCATATAAATTAGTTTACCCCCAACGCGTGTAAAGAAGTATGACTTCAAAAAAAAAAAAAATTGTTTGTTCATTTTATTGCATTTTGAAAAAGAAACTTGTATTTGGCCTATCCTGTACTTTTTTTTTAGAACTATGAAAAGTCGTACTTCCTCTAATGGAAAGAATACTGACAGGTCTACAAGTTTAAATAAAATTGAAGGTAGGAGACTGCAGCGATTACACTTCATCAGTTTTCGCGACAGGAGGCGTGAGTATAGTAAAATAATTATCATCATTGATAGCGTAACAGCCCGCGGAAGCCCAGAGCCTAGCTTTTCGCGCTGGATTCGAACCCGGGCACTCTCGCTTAGCAGTCCGACACACTAACAGTAAAAGTTTAACCCTTAAGTTTAACCCTTAAAGGACGAGAGCTTTTTTGTAATACTCGCCCATAAGACGACGGAAAATCTGTTGTGTAAATTCCACAATATTTACGCCTTAAAACGTTATATTTTCGTAAACATTTCTTCTCAGTACATGATCATCGAACCGCGGATGTACTAAGTTGCAATATTTATTAAAGAAAACTACAACGATTATAAAAAATAATTGAAATGAAACTTCTCTTTTCATATCCTCATATTGGGGCCTGTCGTTATCTGTGGCATAAGTCCCCTTAGCACGGCATTTCGGCCGTTAAGGGTTTATTCAAATCAAATTTTTTAAGAAAGGTTGGAGAACCATTCGACAATCACAAGCTAATAGGCTGTTTAAGTTATCGTTATAGGTTTGGAATTAATGATTAACCACTTCTCTGAACGAATTAAATTTTTGTGCACATGATCTAAAGTACTCTTAAATAAAGGGTTTTATATGTCTCATCATTCTTAATAGAAATGGTGACAATGTGGCCTCAATCACGTTGCAGAGTACAAATCTAGCATCAAATTTGAAAAGTGCCGCTGGTGTTAAAAGTGACATCCCAATTGTCCATTCACACGAGTGCTGAAAACAATCAACGCGTAAATGAAAATTATTTTTCCATGTCCTCTGTGGCATCGTGCATAAGGATCTTATGTATTTGTTTCCCGTTCGTCTGTTCTCAAGGACATCAAAAAAAAAGAACTGAATAGAAAGTTGTTCCAACACAAAAAAAAAAATCTTCCAAATCACACACAATACCTATCATTGCGTGGGTGGGTGATGGCATCATGACAACAATATATCCTTACTCACAGGACGAATTATAATTTTACGCAGAGGATGTGTAACGTTGATAAAAAAAAAATTTAAAAAAAAATACTGAATTTGATTACAAGGACATCCACTTCATTTTTAATTTTTGTTGCTGTCAGAGAGAGCAAATGAATCCCACAGCCTTATAAGGACATCAACCATCCGTTGACATGATGTACACATAACAAAAATCTTGTTTTGACACTTTTTCGCTTCAAGGATTTCCAATTGAATCCGAATCACGATGATAATGATGAGCTCCGTCACAATGGTAATGATTTCGATTTCAGTTGTGAAGTGGAAAGCCATAGATTGTAGAAAAATCCTTCATCGTCCTTCACATGTGTCCTTTTAAACCATGAAAAATGTAGAAAAAAAACCGCTTGAAAGTGAAGTTAATCAAGCGATTAACCGTTCAATGGGAGATATTCCAATTACTGATTAATTCGTGCTTGCATATGAGTCTCACAAGTGGCATCAGAAAGGATGTACCAACGACAAGAATCCTTTTTCGAGAATAGAATAGAATAACGAAGGGAGAAGGCAATAGCCATAGATGTTCCTAATAAAAGCATATTTATTTATTTTTTTGATAAATCACCCTCCAGAAACTGTCCTTCGCACGATTGTGGGCATGAGAACCTTCCGACCTTTTACATTTGAGGTAGACGTGATGATATCAAAGCAACGATGATTGTGATGAAATGATTTGACGATACGATTGAGGATTGCTCAAGTGGTGGACGGTGGATAATAGGCCTCCCAAGATACACAATTTGGCCAGTAGCAATTGAAAAGGACATGTGTATTTCTTCGTCAATAAAAGTATTATCCTTTTTGTGGTACAACAAACAACGGGGAGAGAGAGTAGAGCATATTGCACTTGCGGTTGGATAAGTTTTCCACTTGAGTGGTTCGCCTGCGAAGCGATCTCGGCAAGAAGATGCCTCTGGTCTTGAGGGTGCGTTTGTCCTATTCTGTTGTGGGACATGTTCTTGTACTGAAGTTGTTGCCTTTTTGGCAATGAACATGATGATTGCAAACAATTAAAATTTGATTTGTTTGCAATTTGGGGGATGTGAAGTGTTTCCCTTTCTTTCTTTTTTTTCGACACATTATTATTGCGGGTGGCGTAGTCCGGTGTTTAAGGGTGCGTCTTTAAAATGAGTAATATGGGAAAAGAAAGCTGTGTGCTTTTAGTTTGTGTTGCACAGATAAGAAGTCGATTTAAGAAGTCGACGATCTTTTACTTTTATGACTTTACTGGCAGTGAAACTCCGAAAAATCTTATTTCCACTTCTTGTTATTTAGACTGAAGAAAGATTTAGTGCAAATTTGTTAATCATTTTTGTTGAAATATAGACTTGCCCAGTGAGTGAAAATGTATTTTAATAAATTTTTTTTCTAAAGCTAAGTTAATTTGATCCACACGTTTTATGGCCTACATAAATGACTTTTCGGTCATAAAGAAGATAATAAGGAAAGGATCATTACGTAAGACGATTAATAGGTAGAATGGTCATTATGGAGAGAGGATCATAAAGTCCCACAAACTTTCTGAATTTCAGTTATTTGTTTGAATATCTCATCCGATCATTAGAACAGGTCAGTCCAGGACGAAGAGGTCATTAATGAGAGATTCATTATGCTAATGAGATGCGTGTAAGCATAAAAGCCTAATTTCCAAGACTATATATTCAATTGGTTCTTGAAGCCTAGCATAACAGCACGAACGATCAGTCTTTTCTTAACCTTTTATTCTATTTAAAATTAAAAAATAAAATGGAAACCAAATGCAGAATTTCAAAGTGCTGGTGGGTTGGCGATTACATCGATTTTGTAGATCATTGCGTGACATACCACCGTCGCTTTATAAAATTTATCGACGCCAACAACAAATTCAATTTCAAAGTGTACGATCTAATGGAAGACGCGTTCCTACTCTTCGACGGCAAAGGCTTATATTGGTTTTTAAGAAACGTGTACGAAGAAGATAAGTATGTCTCCAGTAGTGGGATATTTGCAATTGCGTCGTCGCCAAAGCAAATGTACACGGCTGTGATTGGCGCAGTTGAGGATGGAGCGGTTACCTACATGGGCCCTTTCATAACGCGGACTGGACCTTATCCCCAGGACTACGACATCGAGTGGTTGTCAACGATTGAGTTGATGCAACAAACACGGGGAACTGGCTCAGTGACAATTTACTTTGGAGATACTCCAGCAGTGACGAAGGACGAACGATTTGAGAACCGATCCGATGGCTTATCGGACATATCTGATGAGTGGCTGGAAGACAGATTCAAGGAGAGCGAGGAAGAATACTGGGACATCTTGTCAAATATATCCGACGAGCCCCTCGAAAACTATTTGATGTGCAAAAAATTTGAGAAGGAAGTTGATGAGCAATTGTTTGATTTATCAAACATTTCCGACAAGCCTCTGGAGGACTATCTTTCTGAGGAGGAACCCAATGGAAGCCCGATCCCGTGCATAAGTCGGCCACGTATACACCGGTCTGTCAAGCACAAACATCAACGTAAAACTCCTAAGCGATACCTAATCAAAATAATTTGATTATTTAATTTGTTTTGATTGTTTTTGATGATTTTGTGACTTTGACTTTGTTACACATTTTGAACTGAGCTTATTTTGTAAAATATTTCAAAGAAAAAGTGTGCAGTAAAAATAGAAAATAAAATATTAAAAATCAGACTTTAAATTTCTTTTCCTTCTTATTTGTGGAGACAAGATTCGTATGTTTTTTTTACACTTTCATAGACTTTGCATTAGGAGAGTGCTCAGACAACCTCCGCCGGTAGCGGACGCGTAGTCTCGACTACGCAGACAAAAATTATAATTAATTTGAATTGAATAGAATAAAAATAAATAAAAATTAAAAATAGAATAATTTAATTCAATTTTTTTTCTTTAACGAACCCGAAACCAGATGTCTATTCTCATGCACTGACTTGCAATAATTTTAAATTAAATCAATATAAATGTGTGACTAGTGTAATTTATCAATTATTAACTTACTAATCAATAATTAAATAGTGAAACTTGTAGCGATGATTGTTTTTAGATATAGAGCGAAGATGAATTTTCACATCTGGGCCTTTTACTGGAGTCTTATGGGGCCCATAGACGCAACACAGTTTTCAACACGGTGTTGCACGGTACACGGTATCGCCAATGGCGATATTAGTTGAGGAACTCTCCAGCACAGATCCCACCAGCGTGGTTCCCCCCAGACGGTTATCTGAGCTGGGCTTGTACGCAACACAGGCAAAGGTCGCATCATGGTCTTGATGCTCTGGACTCCTTCCGACGCCGTCTTTTGCTGCCTCACCAAAGGCACATATACAATCGATTGCGCCTTCAGCAAGTCGCTCGCATTTTAGAGTCTCTACACTTCTTTTTCCCCCAATTCCTTTTTACCTAGAAGCCTACGTATCGTTCTACCAGCAGCTGCAGACGATACAGAAAGTCTTGACGAGCTAGCGATAAACATGGAGTCATCTTCCTTTAGAAATAAATTCCTCAGTGTGAAGTCCTCGGTCGTCTTGCTGCTCGCCGACGAAACCTTTATTGGTGACGGACCACTTTTTTTTTTTTTTGATTCCCAAATTGTTTATTTCCTGTCTTAGTTTTTGACATTTCATAAATGTATTACATGTTTAGGGAATGTACTTTATCAAGTCAGAATCTACCCGAAGCGTTGGGGGTTTTATTCACTTCGAGCGCCCCTTGTCGCTCGTTCTTGTCGCCAGGTTTTTGTTTTATGATTATTTGTTTAATTTTTTACATGCATGCTTATAGACTATTTTACAATTTTTATGTGCGTATATAACGGAACACCTAATAGGAGGTTTTCCTCCTCGTCCATCAACATCTTTTCCGTGGTCATTATTGTTGTAGAGTCGGTTTTATGAAGGGCCCCGATGAAACACGTAAAAAACACATAGTTCAGAAACAGTTAGTAGTCTAATCCTGGATACAGTCGGAAACACTGTTGACGAAACAAGCAAACGAAATGAGGACAATGCCTTCAGGTTCTGCAAGTAGAAGGTAAAGTCCCTTAAAGTCTCACGCACCGCCGAAGAACTCGCGAAGGCCCTGGAGTCCTACAAAGCACACCTTAACGTAATCCAGGAGGTGCGGTGGGATGAGCCGGGTAAAAAGAGAATTACAAACTGTGATTGCTAGAGAAGGTTAAGACAGCGCCTATTGGGGTGCGCATTTGTTCGAATCAGACTTATGCCAAGGTCTTAAATAATTACATAAGCGATAACTAATTCATATCGAAGCTGAATTCGGCAACATCGGCCTGATCTGCGGTCACGCCCCTACAGAGGACAATGATTACAACAGCAAAGAGGACTTCCTCGAAAGAACCTACGATCAGTGTTCCAGCTATGACACCAAGATTTCAACGCCAAGCTGGGCAAAGAAGAAATCTTTTCCAGAGTCATTGGAAAGCACAGCCTGCATGCCAACACATCGACAACGGACTCAGGCTAGTAGACTTTGCCATGGGACGGAACCTCTCTGTAGCTAGTAGGTATACGAGTCCCACGCCTCAACATGCACAAGGGGACCTGCTGGTGACCTGATCAGTCAACCGTCATCACTCCTTCAGAATTTTCGATGTTTCAATGCTCCGAGGAGTCGACATTGGCTCAGGTCATGTCCGCCTTGTGTATCGAAAGAACAACTAAATTCAATTTAAACTCATTAACTTCGAAGTATTCGATTCTACATAAAAGGTTTAGCCCGAATTTAGAAACTACTTTTCTGCAATTTAAGACAAAATAGGCTAGACAAGTTTTATAGCCGTCGTAAATGACAATTCGGTCTTAAAGAAGATCAGTAGAAAGGAGGATCATTAGATAATCTAATGATCGTGACCATCAGAGTTACAAGACACCTAAACTTTTTTTTTAAATTTTATGTACTCTCATAGAGGCATAGAAACACTCCAAAAATCACTATTTTCCCAAAATAACCCCAGCAGAAGAATCGGAGAGCGTCATGATTCAACCACTGAAATTTTTCAATAAACCATCCTAGCCCCACAAAAAAGATCACAGACGCCAACAACGCGTACAACACAATGGCCGACGCATTGCTCTGCTTAATTACTTTGTGACGCCTTTTCCGTTCTCCTCCCAGTCTCATTCTGTTTTTCTGTGAAAAAGGAAAATTAATTCCCATTGAAATTAAAACTGAATAACGAATTTTTCAATAAACTTCACCTTACAACAAGCACACAGTTCCAATTTTCCATCTCACTCAGTCGAGAGTCTCCAGCACCAGAGCAGAGTTGGTTGCCTACGCGCTCAACGCCCAAAGAATGTTATAAAGTTAGAGAGAGAACTAAGAAAAGAATTCCATTCCATGCCACAGCGTTCTGTTCGTCGCCCCATGCAGGCGGGTGGTCGGAGAGAAGGAAGGGTATTCTGCATACATTCCCCGAGGGCAAAACAAAGCCAAACGCAGGAAGCAGGAAATTATCAGAGACAAATTACAGAAGTTTCAGTATTCATAAAGAATTGCCAAAGTTACTCCTCGACGCTGGCGATGGCGCTCAACTTCATACTCCATCTAGGACCTCTGCACATAATGTTGGCAACAACTTTAGACTCCGGGCCTGGAATCGAAATCGGGGCCGAGGTGAAAAAGGGTTCCGTATAAAATCGTCTCACTGGATGAATGCCATAAATTTAATTAAATTACATCTGCAGATGCTGAACTTGTTCCACCGTCACTACCGCCCGCACCGCGTTGCCACTGTAGATACATATTGTATCTCGCATTATATTCATTGGTCCTGGCAGAGTGTACACTCCCATCAAGCCTGTTTCATGGTTTTTTGGACCGGGTGCTTGGCGCATGCATGTTTCCATTGTAAACATTTTAAATGACCCCTGCGTGGCGTTGTTTTAAGCCCTAGCATCATTTACCGGGCGTCGGGGTGCGGTGATCACATGCTATTGTGTTGTTTTCCACTTGATTGTGCTCAGCTACCCCACCAGCGGGTCGAGTGGGGTAGTGTTTTTGACCTGTGAGCTGGTTATTAACTCTATCCACACATACACACGCAGTGGTGGTTTGTCTCTGGGCCAGGCCGGAATGAGGGCACTTAATAATCTGCTATTGTGTTATGTCGAAAGTGCGCTTGGAAACGGCGTTACCCGGTCTTGACAGCGAACAATGCCAATGAATACAATAACCAAGCGACCGATGGTTTGAGGAATCTGCTGTGCTGCAGAGAAACGAGATTTCATGGATTATCGAGAGTCGGTAATGGGGAGGCAATTAGGCGCAATGAATAACAATTGAGATCTAAGGAGGCTATGAGGTGGTTTGTGTTTTCAATTGTTCTTTAATCTATGATTCTTTTCTGGATCTCTTCCTGTAGTTTACCTCCTGGCCTGCTGTTGAGAATGCAGGTGTAGCTGTGATGAACCCTCCTGGGCGGTGGGTAATTTCTGAAGTTGTGGTTGCACTTTCGGACGACTGCAATCAGATCAGAAGCGTAGGTATGATCGTCAATTTGGTCAACTATTTCATGTTCACTGAAGCCGTGTTGCGGGCTCCAAACACCAAGAGTCCACCAGAAGCAGTGGAGAAAGTCATGTGTCGGCTTATCGTCAGGGAAATCGAACCGGGAGTACCTGGCGGAGTATGATGGAGGCACATTTGCGGCTTTCATACATTTTCCCGAGGTTCTTACAGCTGTTTTCTTATCGATGCGCCTTCCTTCGATGACGACCTGAAAAGAAATCTTCAATTTGAGTGTCTGTTTTTATTCGTTTTAAGGAATATTCTTACGGCTATCAGGAAAATGGAGAGTAGTGTTACCTTCATGATTGTGGACAGTGTACAAGTGAACTGTTTTACTACACTGATTTCAGATTTTATGGAAACCGCAACAATGAGTTTGATCTGATGAGTGATCTAAAAAAGAAACAAAGCAACAGATGTTGTCGTTCTACAAAGTCTGTGTACAGTATGCGCAGAAAGTAAATTTATTGTCCCTCAAACATTTCAAGTTGTGCTTGATCAAACGAAAATTGAGAAAGGCATATGAGTTCTTATTAAGCGTAAAATAAATCACGAGAGCAAGTGTTTCTGGTCGTTCCTAAATTCCAGGCGCAAGTTCGTAAGTCTTCCTAATACTATGACATATAAAGGTCTATACGCAACTAATAGTGATTCGAAAGATATTTGTGATACGCTCCTTTTGTTTTTCCAATCCAACTTTGTAGACGAAAACATTAATTACAGTAAATTTTATGTATTTCCTGTAACTGATTTAGGATCTGTTTAGTTTACTGACGATGATTTTTTTGACTCTTGGATCTAGTGCAAGCGTTGCTTCTGGCAACTTTCCACCCTTGATTCTTTAATGTTTTGAATGGTCTATAATAGAATAGAATAGAATATAATAGAATTTGATTTTATTCAAAATTATGTATATACAGTGGCGTGCAAAAATAGATACATACTCGGCGGTCGTATGGTTTTTTGTAAATAAAAAACCTCCCACTTGACCGATTTGAATGATTTTATGTTGTTTGTTTCCTTACTTCATCACCAAGTACAAACGATTTTAATCGCATTTATAGAACGGTGAAAATTTACAAAAGTTCATCTTGACCCCAATGTATCAATCCACGTTTAGAAATATATATATTTTGATGTGCGAGAAGAGTAAGATAACTTTGGCGCTAAGAATTGATAATGGTTTTTCATAGAGCGTCCAAAAACGAGCAATTTTTGCTATGGACGGGGGGTCTATCTCACCCCGTTTAGTAGGTAGGGGCAATTTAAAATCAAATCAAACAACATGGAAAAAAAATCATTAAAAAACAATGGCAACACCTACAATAAAGTACTATACCAACTTAGAAAGGCGGAAACTTGTTCTTTAATTATACATTAAAGTTAGATTGTTCATACCCATAGTTTGTGGAAAATTCGCATACAAACTCAAAGTTTTAATAAGAAATAATAGAAAAAAAAGTGTAAATATTTTTTTTTTGTCATAACTGTAAGTCGCAGAGCTAAATTAGTACCTAATTTTAGTGTTTAAAAAGGTGAGTCGATTGCACAACCCTTTTAAAATCAAAAAAATAAAATGCCCGGCTGTCTGCAACGAACTCCTGTCAAAATCTACGACCAAAAGCTGAAGAAAATATATGGATATGTCAGAGACTCTCAATCCCTGTAGCTGCTAAATTGTGATGCAGAGTCCTGAACGAAGTGCCGAAGTTGGCAGCATGATGGTGGCCGAACTTAAGACCCTAATGTAAAGCTCAATTGCCGAGTTGTTGAACGCAAGACTTGGAAATTTGCCCACAAAAGCTGACATTGATGGAATTCATGCCGAAGTACAAACTTTGCATCAAACAAATTGTGTATTAAAACGCAATTAAACCAAATGGCTAATCACTGTAACACGTTGGATAAGCAGATAGAATATCTGGAGAGGAGGTCAACGGAAAAGAGTATTGCTGTTCATTTGCAGAGTAAGTACCCGGGTTCGAATCCAGCTGAAAAAAACAAAACAAAAAAAAACAGTGCAAGCATTTTTACGGCCCCACCTCCAGTGAACGATTGAAAATCCTCCTGCAATACTTCTGCCACGGAAAGCTTTCGCATTTCGCTGTTCGGAACCGGCGATTAACTGTAGGCCCCCCATATGTGTCAAAATTATAGCGCGCACAAAACAGTAGAGGCGTGAAAAGCTAGACTCTGGCCCTTCGTGAGTTGTTACGCCATTAACGATGATGATTTGCCAAGTAACAATGTTGGGAACCCGCCGGAGAAAGCCAAAGAATTATGTTTGGAGTTGCTGCAAACAAGTAATCCAGGTGTGATCTCTGGAGCAAAATGATTGTGTTCGATAAACAATATGATCATGAACGTGATTGTTGACGTGCAGGACAGGGAAGATGTTGCAAAAGTCCTTACTGCTGCCAATAGGTTACGACGAGTAGGTTTGTCAGTGCACAGAGACTATCAAGCAGCCAGCAGGCAGAGGAGGAGACAATTGTTAAGAATAACAGCCGAAGTTTAAATGGTCTATAGTAATGTCCTTACGCATCATTTTTAAATCTTTATCTCTTGGTCGTGGTGAGTTTATAAATCGCTGGAAATTTTCTTTTCATGTGTCTATCCACGAAAAAAGTGAAGATCAATTGCTGAACTTCAGCTTATTTTCAAGATCTTTGAAGCCAGTATTAAAAAAAAACTACTTGGTCTTACAAAATCACATTTCTAATTTCCAGCATTTTGTAAATGGGCGATACACAGTAACTAGTCTGGTAATTATTTTCAATTATGTGTATGGAAAAACACTGTTGGCTGTGTTTCCAAAGCGTTTGACCGCGTTCAGCAGATCGACCTGATCTCGCAGATTCAACTTTTTAAATTTCCCTCCAAGCTTTTGTATTGGATTCAGAATTATTTCTGCGGTCGCAGCCAATATGTTCGTATTGAAACTATGTTGTGGAACCTTGCCTACAAAAAAGTTCAAAGTTGTCAAATAGTAGCTCCAAAAGCTAATTAAATCGATTATTTTTTAAAACAACATAAATACATTTTTTTTTACAGGAGAGACAAAAACAGTATTTTTAGTAGAATAAAATATACTGTTGATTCTGATTTCGCATTCAAATTTGAACGCCTTTTAGGTATCCAAATAAAAGTAATTTCGAAAAGTGTGAAGATGGCTGATAGATATGGTTTGGGTTACACAAGCTTCATTTTGGAAATAAGATTTCAATATTTTACAACGATTCTTAAGAATAAAGCGACTCCGCAAAGGTTTACTGACTTCCTGCGAAGATGTCAAGCGGGAAACAGCTGACAGAATAAGAAACCACTGGATGGCCACCCTTTACATAGGAAACTGTAGAAACAATTGAGTTCATACTTTTGTACTTACTGATTCACCAAAACCCAACGATTATTTTCGATATTTTTCATACAAAAAAATATACTACTGATACCGATTTCGCATTCAAATTTGAACGTGTTTTAGGTATCCAAATAAAAGTGATTTCGAAAATTGTGTTACTCATATTGTTTCAACAATCATCGATTCAATTGACATCGCCACGATGGCTGATAGACACTGTTTGGGTTACACAGGCTTCACTTTGGAAATAAGCTTTCAATATTTTCCAATGTTTTTTAAGAATAAAGTGACTCCGCAAAGGTTTATTGACTTTCTGCCAAAATGTCAAGCGGGAAACAGCTGACAGTGTCAAAAAAATCTGTAATTTCATAAGAAACCACTGGATGGCCCACCCTTTATATTAGAAACTATAGAAACAATTGAGTTCATACCATTGTACTTACTGATTCACCAAAACTCAAGTCGAAGTAGACTTTAGGCTCCCCTACTCCTTTACAAATTTCTGTTTGACCTTCATTGGACTGCCACTGTTTCCAAAAGTTTACTGCGTAAATCTTTCCTTTGCACCGTCTGCTTCCGAATTTCATTCAGTGATGCTAAAAATTAAAATAAATTTCAATAACATTTACCATTGACACAAAACGCACAAACATCCATTCATATATCTCAATCCACCCAATTCAGTCAGCTAACAAAACAGAAGAGAGAAACCCTTCTCGAGGCGAGTGGGTGCACACTTCTAAAATGGTTCATTTGGAAAAATGTTATTGAATGGAAAATTCAATTCAATTCTCAATGGCCAGTGTTTTTCTCATTCAAGTGGCCAATTCAAACAGTTTTCATATTTTGCACACAATGTTCAGGGCCGAGAGAAAAATAATTCTGATATTCTTTTTCAAGCCATTATAGAGCTCACGAATGTGGTCATTTAAAAAACACAGCTACCCATTCCCCGGTATGGCCCTGTTCTCGGTTAAATCATTCATCCCCATGTGCCCCCAATACGGCCTCGAAATATGAAATCCGCATACGAAAAAATAAAAAATACGAAATCCAACTAAAGTGGTTGCCAACTCTCTCGCAATTCAACAGAAAATTGGTTTCACTTGATTTTTTTTTTTTTTTGAGCACTGTTTTCATTTTTTAACGGGCTCTTATAGCAAACTGACCAACGTATTTTCCGCTTTCATAAATAAAACGAAATTGTAAAATTGAAGCGTTGCCCTCTTAACGGTGTAGCATGGCTCTCGTTGCGGTTCGCGTTGTTTTACAATTTCCATGGTCACAGCGAGTGGAAAGTTAATAAGTATTTTTATACGAGTTCTTCGCCACCCTCACCGGACCACACACATGCTCGTTCGGTCTGTGTTTGTGTGAAAATGCATATAAAAGTGGAAAAAAGAGCGATTTCCACACACACACACACACAAAAGGGAGAAGAAAGAAGAACCGGTACATAAAGCTGCTGTGTATCCCGAGGACCTCCAGCCACTATGCGGTTTATTACAAAGTGACCACTTAATGGTTGACCGAAGGAAGAAATGCTCACTCTCTCCACTGTGTGGGTTTGTTTCTGGCGAGGGTGAATTACTGGCGCGCACCCCTCGTTTAAGGGCTAATTGCTATTAATTAAGACTTTGCCAGCGGTGGTGGATTCGGTGGGAGAGTGCTTTGTGAGAGTTGTTACGCAGAGCTTGGACGTGGGTAGATTTCTGGGATGGTTGACTCGGTGGCGGATGTTTTATTTTTATTTTTTTGAAAAAAACAAATTTTCGAGCGAAGAAAAGAAAATTTTCTTCTTCTCGGTAGATGACTTTAGTTAACGGAATTTTTAAGTGCTCCATCGGTTGAGTAGAAGTAATTCATTTGCATAAAATGCGTTTACAGTTGAAAGTTTTTCATTTCTGGAGAGGGGTCAAGTTGAATGGCGTTTTTTTTTTTTTTTTTGAGATTTTAAATGGTGGAGTTATGAAAGGAAATCCTTGCAGTTATTTAAGAAAAACGTTTGGATGTTTTATAGGAAAGCGGACTGTCCAGACAGTAGCAGAACCCCTAAGCATTGGCTTTATTACACAATTGTTGATTATGTTTCGATAATCGGTGAAATCTGCGCCAATTGTATACGAAAGTGATGGGACGATAAAGTCTTAAATCTGCAAAAAGTTGTTAGTTAGTTGCAATTTTATTATTTTATTTTATTAGGAGTACAACTTTAAAGACGCGTATTTTTTTGCTAAAAAAACCATTTATTTGAATATGAAAACAAAACTTGTGTAAATTAACTTGTGTATACTTTGACAGATGGAATTAACTAGATTTTTCGACGCTCTTTAACATACAATAGCTGTCACTGTCAAAAAAATAGCGCGTGTGAATATATATGAAGTTAGTAACAATGCGCGTCTTTCAAGTTGTACACCTAATATAAATTAGCTTTGTTTTTAAATCGTACGTATGGTCTTGCATTGCAAACATAAAACAGGAGGTTGTTTTTTTTCCGTAAGCAGAATATTCTATCTAATCGAATGACTATTAACGTTTTTAGTTTCAATATTAATTACTTTCCATTAATTAAATTTCTAAGCAAAAAAAACCTTTATCAACTTCTGCGAAAATTAAAAACTTTATTATATGATCTACTGTGCCTACATGCAAGGAAAAAATAATAAAAAGATACAATGCCCCTCAAAAGCATTCGTAATATCATTATTTCATATTAAAAATGTAATAAACTGACAAATTATGGGCGTAGGTACTTATTTTTTTTGTTTTTTCTTGTCGTTTTCTTCTTATAGTAAAGCCTTACTTATTTGATCATGTCAGAAAAAAAAAAAAAAAATGAGTAGATACCGTCACTTTGGCGAACCCCAAAAGTATTCGTAATTTTTATAGGAAAACCGATATAACAAGTCCGATAACTTTGGCGCCAAAATTTGATAACGGTTTTTTGCAGAGGGGTAAAAACAATATTTTTTACTATAAGGGTTTGATCTATGTCGTCTCATTTAGGAAGTAGGGGCAGTTTAGAAGAAAAATCAATTAACATGAAAAAAATTATTATACTATAAAGTACTATAACAGTTTTGAAAGCCAGACATTTTTTCTTTAATCATACATTCAAGTTAAATTATTCATGTCCAGTTTTTAAAAAAATTCAGATGCAAACTCAAAATTTTGATGAATGAATATGGAAGAAGAAAAAAAAAATAGAGTGTTGGATTGTTTTTTGTTTTTATCAAAGTTTGTGAGATTCCAATTTCAATTTTCATTCGGTTTTCTGTATTCGATTCAGAAAAAAAAAAAAAACAATCCAGCACTCCATTTCAAAATTTTGCAAAAAAAAACGGTCCACGTTAAAATCTGTGAATGGAGTCAATGTTGCATTTTTAAAATAGACGTATTTAATGAATTTTGATCTGAGGCTGAGAACGAATCGATTATGTGCATGGCTTTTGGCAGTCACTAACGCCGAAAAGGCAGTTGAATCTACGAAGAACCCTGCGATTTATACAAATGACTTTCTCAATTTTCATTTGAAGAAAAACTCAATTGAATTATTTTAGATTTTCGCAACTATACTTTTATTTACCACTGTTTTTACTTCTATTATACACATTTTGAAATTTTGGTAAACTTATGCTAAAGCTAGGCCCATAATGCTGCCAACCATCTTTTGGGTTTACTTTAAGCGCTATAGTCAATCGGGCAGATGGCAATGCCATACAAATTGATGTTGTATTTTGTTATACATTGAAAAGAAAAATAAAAATAATTTAATCTAATCTAATCTATTTGCAAAAAACTTCCTCAAATTGAACGTCAAAAGAAAATTAATTTAACAGATTTTCTAGGTTAATCGGAGTCTGTAGAGAGATAGTCGAATTTTCTAGAAAATCAGTAAAAAAGAAACCGAGTTGAATTTAAAGAAATAAAAGAACACAGTTATCATTGTGCCTCTGGACAGTAGCTTACCTTCATTTTGAGAGAATAATCGATTAAAGTAATCATATTTTAAATAACAACAAACAAAATTGTTAACTCTTTAAAAAAAAAACGAAAAACTTCATAGCTGCCCTCATGGCCGTCCACCTTTCCCACAATGAGGATTATGAAAACGAAGAAGAGGAATTAGAGTCCAAAGACGATGAATACGACGAGGACTATGAGTCGGACTACTATGGATCTGGTGACGACGAATCTGACGACTACGACTTTGTGCCCGATGAAAACGTGTCCATGGGATTTTGTTGGCGGAAATATTTCGAAGCTGGCGACAACACTGAAGCTAGAACTATAAGTAGTGAAATTATCAAAATTACATTAGCGGGTCCGAAAATGATCTACAGAAAACTTTTGAAAGTCGCATTTTGAAAATAAGTTGGGTTAAGGCATCAGAGTTGACTATTCTGTAGTTTCGAACATGTTCAAAAGTGCCCCAAAAAATTTGTTTAAATCTATCCCGACTGTTCCAATCACTTAACATATTTCATAAATAAGTAATTTTCATATTGTATATTCGTTCATAAGCTTACCGTGTTTTAATTCCAAATGTATTTACTCCACAAAATTTGCCTTCCGTTTTTAAATTGCGCACTCAAATTTGTCTACACCCTTACAACTAAAAGACACAAGGGGTCCACAAGGACCTAAGTGTGGCAAACCTAATTCTGTCAGCCCGCCTACATACAAATGAAAAAACGAAAGAAATACATTACCACTATAAAAAGTACTTGTCACCTGAAAATCTGAAAGACACCTGAGAGAATCAAGACAAGTCAATGACGTTAACGGATATGGAAATGCCGAGTTAAAATATTAAACTATTTTTAAAAAGAGTGTTAAATTAAAATTTTATAAGCCGTGTTTAAATGCACTCTCCCCTAATTTTTCAT
Organism: Syritta pipiens; assembly: GCA_905187475.1. Taxonomy (NCBI): domain Eukaryota; kingdom Metazoa; phylum Arthropoda; class Insecta; order Diptera; family Syrphidae; genus Syritta; species Syritta pipiens. The sequence goes on along the minus strand of LR994572.1, from coordinate 7,154,439 downwards.
CTGTAATATTAGTACAGTCAACTCTCCCTAAGTCGAATTTCTCTCTAACTCGAATTTTTTCGTCATATTTTGGCATTCCCCTTCAGAATTTTACAGACAAAAACCATCCTCTAAGTCGAACTCCCTCTAACTCGAACTAATTTTGATGCCACGTGAAAATTCGACTTAGAGGGATTCGACTGTATAAGTGATACAAAGTGGGAATGGAAATGAAAAACCAGTCAATAGAAGAAAAAAAGAGAAAGAGGTACAGGAAATTCTCGATAGTTCGAATTTCATGGAACCAGGAAAAAACTTTGATTTACGGAGGTTTTCGAATTACGGAGATTTCAAAAAAAAAAAAGAAATATATCTCACTTTCGTCACTTACGTATTTCAACTAGGGGTTGCTGAAAAAAAACAAATAAACTTGACTTTGAATTATAGAGTTAAAAAAAGCCATCATTTGCAAATTAAAGAGGTTTTCATGTTGTTTTGCACAAAAATAAATTAAAATTACGGAGAGGCCCAATTTGAATAGGTTTTCTTCGATTTACAGAGGTTTTTTCAGGGGACTGTGAGAAGGATTCGATTTAAGGAGGTTTTCGAATTATAGAGGTTCGAATTATCAAGAGCTCACTGTACATATATATTGTTTTTTATTTGTTTAACAACTTCCGTTTTACATTCGGTATTTTTTAAGGTTTTACACGAATATGAAGGCGGGAGACCATCGTTAGTTATCAAGAAATTTTGAATAGTTTGGTTCACTAATCAATTTAGAAGATATTTCGCAATTTTTACGAAAATTTAGAGCCAAGATAGGTACAGAATGTAGTGTATGAACCCTTAAGAAAGTTAATTTTTCTATCTTTGTTTTAAACCACTTTGACAATATTCCAAAAAGGTATTGAATTTTAATCCAAAGAATGTAATTTTGAATTCCATTTTATGTTGTTTTAAATAAAGATAAGTTTTGAGATGAGATTATTTAAATAGCATACTTTTTAATTGTATACTTGTACGCAAGAACAAAAAATCAAAAAACCTTGTTGAAAATATTGACAAAATAAAAAATTTTTGACGCAAATAAAACAAATCACTTTAAAGAGGAAAATATCGTTCTCCTCTCCCCCCTTTTCCTCCTCGACTGGTCGAGTATAGCTTTAACCTCGTCACCCACGGAGCTGTCAAGTATACAATTAACTGCATTGTAAATCCAGTGAGTTTCATCAGATGCCCGACGTTTTTCGTTGCAATCTTCAATTTCAGCTATAATCGCTTCAGAATGCTCATTACCATCCAGCAATTGTCTAATATTTTCGGAAACAAATCCTCTGTCGGACTCCCAGATGTTTAACAACTCCGAAACACACCTCACGTAATTGCGAACAGCAACGGTGTCAGGGTATGTGTGGTTTTGAAATTGTTCTAGCTCCTCTGTAGTCACAGGAAACATTTCGATGCAGAGGGAACGAGCAGTTTGGACTTTTTCGACGTCCGTGAAAACCCAGCCGTGAGCCTGTAAAATATTCGAAAATCTTATTTATAAAAGTAAAAAATAAGTTTGTTTGCTGAACTCAACCAGAGTAATAACGGCGAAGAACACTATTAAGAGTTTCATTGTTTTAAAGTTAGTCGGTTGTGACTTGGTGTGGTAGGAATTCACGGGCTTATATACTGTCAGAAGTTGACAGCTGTTCAGCCAAGGAATGTGTGATAAAATTAGAACTTTATGGTTAGAGAAAGTAACAACTGTCAACGATGATAGAAAGCAATTGATTTTGATGGAATTTGAAGATTTTTGTCAGATAGTTTCCAATTCTGGTATGCACTTTGATTTCTCTTGGCACATATTATTAGCATGCTTTTTTTATAACATTGTGTGATAAGAAGATAATATGTGCCAAGAGAAATAAAAAATAGACACCAGAGTCTGTTACAATTTACATATTAAGAATTTTTCTAAATTTGCTAGGTTATTTCTAAGAAATTGAGGTTTAGGTCAAGATGGTGGAAAATGGATGGAAAATTGAAGTTCAAAAATGTTTCATACAATATTTTCTAAATTTCTAGAATATCAAGCAAACTTGAAGGATTTGCATCAAAAACTGTTCAATCAAGAACCAGGCTCGACTACTTTCATTACAATACATTCTTAATCAATGCCTTAATTAATTGAATCGACCCATCCAATGAATTTTTCACATCGTAATTCAATACTTTATTCGAACAAATGACCACATTTGCTACCCAAAAAAGGTCACTTTACTTTTCATCACCACAAAATATCATTAAGAGTAATTTAGATCTTTGTCGTTATTTATTTAGCCTTTGTACTGTAATTGATCTTATATCCAGACCGGAAAGGCGTTCCTCTCCTAATTGTAACACACTCCTCGTCCTCGCGAGGAAAAATCCTAAAATTACTTCCGAAGTAGAAAACAGAAATCCGATCCTGCAATTACAACGTAATCGCATCCTTACACCTGGTTCTTAAAAAAAAAAATGCACACATCATTAATTTTTGCATTTCAATGAAAAAATAATGCAGGACTCCACTCACCCGTACGGTGTTGGTGTTTCGAAAAAAAAAATCTCTTCTCGTCAGGTGCAAGCCTGACGGTGTACAGTGGTGGTTAGACGGGTTCCCATTAGAAGAGCGAAATGCAAACACTTGACACAAGCGATTGAATTATTTTGAACTCTTAATTTTTTGAATGGAAAACCGATGCCACATCCAGCATCGTAATCCATTTGTCATTCAGTATTAATCGGCTTCGAGGTAGCAAAGGTAGCCGCCCCACCACTCGCCACCCACCATCAATGCATGTCGTCGAACCATTAAAAAGGATCGAAATCAATTTGCTAAGCACGCCATGGCAGAAAACACAACAAATCACACATATCCTTGAAGGACTTGTGCACACAAATGGGGAAAAACTATTCAACTGCGGGAAATCTCCGAGAGTTCGAATATGGAGAGGTGGAAAAAAAAAACCAACCAATCCGGCAAATCGTAAGCTTTCCAGCACAGAATCGAATCCGAATAAATCTTTTTAGAGGTTCTAGTTTGGGTTTTTTTTTTTTCTCTCATTTGTTGTTTTTGTTTTGTTCCGGGCATCCTCCAGGCGCGTTCATAGTTTGCTGGGACAAATGGGATCCGGCTTGCGAGTGTGAGAAAAATTAATCTCTCGCAATCAGTTTTGATCCAATCGACTGAGGGATATTGTTTTCACTCAACCCACACACCCGCATATACGAGCATCAGATATGTGTAAGCTGTGGGCGGTGGGCTTAAGGACAAAACCTCGTCATAGACGACGCTATGATTGATGTATTTCATTTGTTTGGGGCTGATGACTTTTCCAACCTGTAAATTGTTTTAGTCCTTCTATTCTCTCTCTTGGAAAATGAAAAATTCTTGATTTTTGATTGGCAAAATACTCTGCTCGATTTGGCACATCGGTAAAGCCTCTTCAACTAAAATTTTTTTTTTGTTTTATTGTTTAGCGATTTCTTGTTTGATTTGTTTTTTTGTTCTTTTTGTTGTTAAAATATTTTGCATCCCTGCAGATGAGAGTGTTCATTGTGTGATCGTTGTTGATTTTTCAAGAATTGCGGCGTGGAGTCCGCAAGTTGTCATTAGAAATTGAGAACTTAAAATAGACTAGAAAAACACAGAATCACAAGACCGAAAAATGACCAATCTAGAGAAAGGCATTATTTTTTGCGTTAAGTTCTACTCAAAAATTCTCAGGAATTTAATCTGTTCAATTTGTACTTCGCTGCTATTGATAATAACTGATAATAGCTCAACGTCTTTAATGCTTTGTTAATGACGTCAAGAAATTTCATAAAGGGTTAGAGAAAGTCAACGATCGGATGGTTGTGGACCTTTCCCTTTGCTTAGATTCTTATCACTTCGACTTCGATTTATTGTGATTTTCTATTGAACAGAAAGACATTTGAAAAAAAAAACAACAATCAAAATAATGTAGGAGGAGAAATAAATTTCAATCGTGATAACATACTCTTCAAAAATTACAGAAAAGGTCAAAATTGTTAATTGCGGAAATAAATTAGTTATTTAGCTTTAATTCCAACTAGAATCAATCATATCTTAAACTAGCCATGACAAATGTTTTTTTAGTAGTTTTTCTTTACAGATAAACATTATATTTACCTAATTATTTGTTACATAATATTACACAGCTTGAAGCGATCATTGTGACCTAATCCTTCAAAATAAGACTAAATGTGCAATGCAGCAATTACTATTTAAAATAAACGAAATGAAAACGAATAATGTTGCTAATAAATGTTTGATTTAATTTCAATCCGCTAATTAGTTTCGATTAGAGACTTAAGATTAGGCATTTGGTAAAAAAAAAGTAGACAGTTCCACATCTTTTAAGTGGGCGACGCACTGTGGCTCTGTAGTGGAAAAAGACACCAAAATGTTTGTTTTATTTTGAAAGCTGACATGATTTTTGAGTTCAACATACAATATAATATATTAGGGTGTCAAATATCTCCCTTCCGCCTTTTTGTCTTTTGAATTTTCCGGCTATGCACAAAGCGCTACAGAGCTCGTATCTGGCAATACATCATTTGAAAGGTCTTGATATAACCAAAAAACGACGCTATGCATGATTAGTTTGAAACTAATATGAAAACTAAAGCAATATACTGTGGAACTCGGATCGTTCCACATCGTTACCACAAAGTTGGGATTTTGAAATTCACGAAAATGCATATATTTTTTTAAGCTACTTTGACGTTTTGAAGTTTACCGTTTTATAGTGTTTAAATTTCAATTCAATTTCAAATTGTAAAGTTTACATATTTTAACAAATTGCTACAAGTTAGAAGTATGTTTTGAGAGCATGTAAAAAAATTACCAGAAACAAATTTAGAAAATAGATTACAAAGAAGAATTTCAATTAGAAACATAGATTCAATAAATTAAAATAAAAGTTGAAATGATAAAGTTTGGAATTAATGCGTCTACAAGTTAGTGGCAAGAAAAAAAAAAGTGTCTTGTTATAGAAATATACTAATGCGATTATATTGCGGCTTAAACATTTGCTTACTTTTAAATAATTTACTAAATCGAAGTCTACATTTTGTATTGTGTGAAACGACTCTTGTCGTTTTTCATGGTAAAACGATTTTCCAGTTTTCTGGAAGCCTTCAATAGGCTCCAATGGGGGACTTACATTTTCTAAAAGCTTACTGTATTCTCCAAGAAATTTAAAACTACAAGTCACTTCTAATCAATTAGAGAAAATAACGAATTAAATAACGCGTAGCGATGTCTAAAATTCTAGTACAATTTTTTTGTGTAAATTTTGTGGGAATGTTTTACAAGGCTTTAAAGACTTTTTGTTGATGTAAAATGGAATTTGTTAGGCCTCAAAGTAGTTTTTATTGCTTACGCTTTTGTTTTAACCCTTTTTTAGTATTCTGGGGATATAAAATCATGGCTGAGCCATGCCGAAACGGGCATAATATGGAAATTTAGGCTGATATTGCCAAGACAAGTGATTGATGACATGATAATTTGCACATTACTTTCTTATTTCCAAAATATTGAGAATCTTAAGTGTGATGTATGTATATAGGTAAAACAAACACAATAAGTATTGCAGTTGCGTTTGTATCATAAACTTGAAGGATATGACTGAATATCAACTAGATGTAACAATGTTTTTCATGGATGTGATTTTGGTTTCAGAAACTTTGTATTAGACAATAAAAGTGACGGTATGCCAAATTTATCATAAAGTTTTAAAGGCTCATTAAATTAAATTAAATAAATTAAATAATTTTCAAATTGACAGTAATTTTAGGTCAAAATATTCAAAATCCTTAGAAATGGATTCATGAAAGCCAGGTTTTGAACTTCTTTATAAGTTACGCGGGACCATACCATAACATGCCCCCAGTATGCGTTACTGTTTATAGGTTTTTTCCTGATCATTCTTTTCATATTATATATAACATTCTACTGAAACCTTTCAGATTACCGCAAACCATCAAATTAATCAAAAGTCGGTTTGCAAATACTTTCTTTTACTGGAGTTGGAACCGGCACTAAAAAACAGGTCCCTTTCTATGCGTTAAATTATGCCGCCCAAAAAAATTGTGGTTGCGCCTAAAATGCTAAGAAAAGCCATATTCGGGCTGTTAAAACGCCACCCAAGGAAGACGATCTAGAACAAAGAACGAAATGGTCCCTCTCCAGGTTTTTAATTTCTTAAAAAAAGATTTTATTTCCAAACTACGTTTGGGCAAAAAATATGATAATTTTTTCATTTTGCTGATATCAGCATTCGAGACACTTTTGTGCAATTAATTTGAACTGTCACCGCGGTAGGAGTAAGTCTATGCTGGTCAAATTCAAGAGGGCAGCGTTTAAGTAGTAGACAAAAGATGTAGGTACAATAGATCTTTTAGGTAGCAGCACAAGTGGCTCATTAACACACCCCAATTTCTTCAATTTATTATTATTATAAATTGACAAAAAAGATCACAAATTTTAAGTCAACAAATTGAGAAAGAGCCCTAGCAGCAAAAGCTTTCCTTTAAGTCAATGCTAAGAAATTTTAAATTGTCAAGTATTGTTTTCAAAGCAAAGCATACATTTCTTATACGCATTTCAAATTAATATTTCAATTAACTTGCTCGAAATGCGCAAAGCAATTCAAATTAATGTCTACTTGTACTAAAACTTTGAACATTACTTAAAATTACTCACCCAAACCATTCGAGCAAGCCTATAGCATCTGAACAAATTAGTTTGGTAAATATCTACAACACTTTGGGCGTTGTTTTTAATATTTACATGACCCTTAATTTTTTTTAAACTTTGTTACTTTAAATAGTAGCTTTATTCTTAACGTATCATCATGAGTGTTGAGTGTAAAAAAAAACGAGTTTCTGTGAATCCAACTCATGTTATCTCAGAATTTTATAACCAACCAGTTGACCTCCCGTTACGGCGTTGATAATCATTACAAATTCAATCCGCTCAAGTGACTCATTTAAAATTAAACCAGAGTGATTTTATTTTCAGTCACCAACCCGAATGCACTCCACAAAAAACTAATTTAACGATGACAATTATGTACACATGTATACCACAACATTCTGCCTCTAAATCCATGTGTATTTGTATGTTTTTATTGTCGTTGTTTAAAATTATATCTTCTCACCAAAAGAGCGGCTACTTAAGCGCGGATTTCACTCGGACCCTCATCTGATCACAGCCGAACGCCGAACTGATTAATACGCCGACATATCTACGATGGTCAAATTTCTTGGAGCATTTTTGTTGTTGATCGCATTCAGTGCGTTGGTGAGTTGTATGATTGTTTATCTATTCATTTCAAGGTACTAAATTTAATTAAATTGATTAACAGACGTTAGCGCAGTACGAAAATAAGACTGAAGAAGAGTTCGTTGAGGCGAGTAAGGAGTGTTCTGCAAGCTTACCGAAAGATTTGATTTCAAAATTGGAACGATTTGAGTATCCTGACACACCAGAGGTGAAGGTGTATCTACAATGTGTTTGGAAGAAACTGCAACTGTGGGATGACACGACTGGCTTCAATGTTGAACATATCGCTGAGCTGTATAAGGACAAGGAAAGGGTTGAGGTTCTTATACCGATTTTATCCGAATGTAATCGCAATGCATTGAAAAATATCTATGAGAGCTACATGTGCATTCTAAAAAGTCGTGTTGGTGGTTGGTTTATGGATGATGTCAATGCATTTGTTAACAGTAAACAAAAGAATTGATTGATGATTGATTTCTTACAAGATTTTTGATGAAATATACAAGATGAATTTTAAAAGTAAAGAGCTGCTACATTTCTTTTTCTCTAAGACATTGCTGAGTTGCTCCATAATGCTCCATAAAGTTGTTAGCGGGGGCAGTGCTGCATGCAATGATTTAATCAAGACATTGAAAGAATCGCACAAATTTCTGTTTTGCAATATGCAGTGAACTCTCTATAATTCGAATTTCAAAACTTCGAATTATGGAGGGTTCAGAAAAAACGAATGTTGTAACTCTTACAAGGAGCGTGCACGAACTTGGGGTCAGCGATTTTGATGACATTTGGCATACTGATAGCTCCTCTACAGGACATTAATTCCCCAACGTAAAACACCTCAACACTATTCCTTTTAATGAAAAACGCCCTCAAGTGTGCCAAGCGATTCCTAGATTAAAATGAAACCATAAATTTTCGAAGTGGCAGTGGCCTGGGGTAGTGGTCCAGATTGTGATTTTGCATTATTTTTGTTACCAGGTTTGTTGAACAAAAAAACTTGATTTCGAATTATAGAGGCAAAACAGTCATCATTTTTGATTTAGCGAGGTTTTCATATTTTTTTGCACAATAAAATGAAATTGAAAATAGAAATTTTGCACAATAAACATATTCAATTTAATGAAAGTGACAAATTGCATAGGTATTGTTGGACTTACAAAGTTTTTTTTATGGTAGGAATACTTCTAATTCTAAACAGAGGTTTTCGAACTATAGAGGTTCTATTTACAGATGAACCAATGTATTTAGTCTCCTAATAAAACTTAAAGTTTAATTAGTACACAAACAAAATAGATTGCTTAAGACCATGATTTTTTTTTAAATTGAAAAAGGGTGTTCATTTTACAAACCTCAATGAAACGCATTTTCAATTTTCAATATAAATAAAAAGTAAACTAGGTGTCAATGACTGATTAATAAACATTGGTGTGGTACTCAATTAAAAAATGAGGTCTCACACGAGCTGTTCTTAGAAGTCACCTGCATTGGCGATAAATTTTAGTACACACGAAAGTCGGTCGATGCCAATTTTATTTTTATATTTTTTCGAAGATAAGCCGACTGAGTTCAATCGACTTTGTTCTCAATAATAGGTAATCTGGAACTGGATTGATGCAATAATGACATGAAATTGCGAATAAAGTTTGGAAATTATTTATTAAATCCTCCTAAGGTCATGTTAGAAAACTGTGAAATGCACTTTCACAGTTTTCTTGTAAATTGCAAAAAAAAAGTGCTTATTTTGGCTAGGCAAAGGCGCCGTGGTTGAATGTGTCGAACTATTAGCAGTCCAAGTTCGAATCCAGCCGAAAGAGAAAACACCAAACTCAATTTTCACGGTTCCTACAGGGAACGACTGACAATTCTAATAGAGTACTTCTGTGGTGAAAACTTTTGTAATTGGCCGTTCAAAATCGATATTAAACAGCAGGTTTTTCTACGTGTGTCACATTATACCGCGCACAAGTAAAGGCGCAAAAGCTAGGCTCTGGTCCTCAACGAGATGTAACGCCATCAAATTATTACTATTATTAATCTATATTAAAACTGAGGGATTATTTTTTTACTACGAAATATAAATGAATTACGTAACAATAATGATTTAAGCTCTACCTTCCAGGGGCTTCAGTTAAAAAAAAGTTGGCAGATATAATAAAAATTTACTGGGCAATGATAGACGCGAGCCAATAATTACGGGCTTCTTTTCAAAATGATCATTCTTGAATAATTGCACAAATGTTTGAAATAATAATAAATAAATTTTTTCACTTACATTATTTTGATCTTTTAGTAATTTGAAATTTTTTGTGGTTATCTGAATTTCAAATTATAGAGTGTCGACTGTATAAAGAGTGGACCAAGTACAAGGTACTTTTTAAAAATGTAGTAAGATTAAAAGAATTATTTTAATTACTTTTTTTTCACGTATTATGGCTTTTTTTTTAGTAAGAGCAAGTATCCCTATTGATTATGGAACACAAAGTCATTCAAGTGATTGCCTCAACTGGCTTCGCAGTAGCGCGTTCTGTTACTCTAAATTTTTAAGACCTTGTTATGGTTTCAGGCTGCAACCTAGGGTGGATGATATTGGAATTATGTAAGTATTTGAATCATTTCCGGATAGTTGCCATAACATCGGTCATTTATGGTTTCCTACAACAAACAAAAAACAAAGGGGTAAAATCTTAGCTCCGAGCCGCTAATTCATATCATCAAGACGGATAACACGATTGGGAATTAATTTTCAATATTTCCAAACATTGTTTATATAAAGCGACTCATATCACTCTGCGGTACTTTCTGTCAAGATTTCGTGCGGAAAACAGCTGTCAGTGTCAAAACAACTTATGATCTAAACAGAAACCAATAGATGGCCTAGCCTTTATAATTTAACCTTAAATTAATATTTTTGTTGCAGTTTCAAAATCAGCACCGATTACATTTATGTTTACATGTACACTTTTTTGTTGCAATTATCCTTCCGTTGTCGTATTATACCAAAAGGAAGAAATTATAGGAGATATTTTAATAAGAAATCAGGCAGAGTATTGCGTTTTTGAAGTCGCTGCAGTATATGCCTTAATCGGCTTGAAATCTGATACTATATTATAAATATTGACGATGAAATATTTACTGAAACATAATCCTTTGGAAATGTCTTAGTTCTCAATACTTTACTTGTTTTAACAGTCGACCAAAGACAACAAACAAAATATCGAAATATCAGATGGTGGATATGGAATAAACATTTTCGCTGCAAAGACGGTGTTTTATTACAGCTCACTGTATTTTTTCATGTGCAACAAAATGTACGTCAAATAGCAAATGATTCTTTGCAAAAACTTTTAAATAAAAACACACATCAAATCTTATCACTCCTTGTCACCCCATTAATAGACCGAAGACCTGTGACAGTATTGACAAAAAAAGAATTAACGCCAAGTCAACAGCCCTGAGATGTACTTTCACTGGTTTGATAACGACCACAATCACCCGGGTCAAAAAAGAGACTTCACATCCTATAAAAGGTGTTTTTCAATTGTCGTCCACCATCACAAATCGTTTTCTTGTTCCCACAGTCAGTCAGCAGCAGATCATCATGAAATTCCTGATTATTCTCGCACTTGTCACACTGGTAAGTGAATTTGATGTTAGAATTTCACCGACATAACACTACTTCGATTCTGCTTTTAGGCCGCAGCCGATTGGCAACCAAAGTCAAGGGAAGAGCTGAAACAAGCTCGTCTCAACTGTATGAAAGAATTGAATATGCCAAGGGATTTGTTGGAGAAAATCAAGAACCAGGAGTACCCTGAAACTGATTTGGTTAAGGAGTTTGTCCTGTGCGGTGGACGCAGTTCTGAACTGTGGAACGAGCAACAAGGATGGTTGACCGATCGCATTATGCTTCTTCTTCAGGATGACAATAATCTGAGCAGGGAAGAAACCCGTCAGGCTATTGATGCGTGCTTGGATAACAACAGCCAGGGAAGTCCATTGAAGGAATGGGCGTTCCGTAACTACAAGTGTGTCATTGAAAGCAAGGTTAGGGAGGCTTTTGGAAAGATAATGGCAAAGATTGAATAGATTCAAGTACTTTGCATAGGTTCCCCAATTCCTTAATATCCTTTTTTTTGTGTTTTTTTTTTTATTGTAACTGATATGCTTTTTGTAATGTATAAAGTTTGACTGAAGGATTTTTTTAGGGGATGACGGAAATAAATCTTTTTTATAAAAAAATAATGTGTTTGTCTGAAGTAATAAAACTTAGCAGTTCACGAATGAAATTGTATAATTTATCTAGTTTACAAAAAAATACTAAGACTTTCGCCTCCTTAATACGTTGGCTGCACACAACAAATTTCACCGCCTGAAAGTCTAACCACTAGAGGAAAATATATCACAGGTTATACATTCATAGATCTCCAGAATATCGATAAAAGTAAACGATAAAAGCTTATATTTATGTAAATTCTGAAATTAAAAAAAAGAGTTAGTATAATTTTTTGCACAAAAAGTAAAACCAAGTTCTACCAAACCAGTCTACATGACTGGTCCTTAAGAAACAAATTAAAGACATGACTGGTCTGTACTAACTGAAGTTTCCAGTCCTTATTTACTTTTAAAAAATAACAAAATTACTTCAATAATATTCATTGTAATACAGAAAAATGAGTCCTTAGTTATAGCTACGAAAGTTCTGATATCGTTACAGAAAAAAAAAGCGTTAAATGTAGCACAAATTTCACATTGTAATTACAAGATTAGTCAGCCTGGTAAATCTAGTGCTAAAGAAAAACAAAACGTAAAAAACGAACAGTATTTGATGTAGTAATGCAGCCTGATCACAAAATCATATCAGTACTCAGAGCTCTCAATGGCCAAACACTACTTGGGTGGCTTTAAAAATACTACTGCCTTTTTTATATTGAAATTCTAAAAGTAGAAAAGAGTACTTTGTAATACGCAACTCTCTTTGAATTACCAAAATTAGAGCCCCCTATTTCACGTGTAATCGTGTACACGTCGTACACGTGAAATTAAATTATCCGTGTAGGAGCACGTGTATTTTTATTTTCACGTGTATTTAGCAAAATTTGGTAGACAGTACAAAATATTACAGATTTGGATGAAACCGTTTTTGTAAATCTTGTGTAAATATTCTTTTAATTCACGACCATATCGGAGTCATTTTCCGAAGCTAACATATGCTTCTCTAATATGCATACTATGCATGGAGTCTTCACCGCTCACGATGCTTTTAAGGATGTGCATGGATTCAAGCAAGTTTACGAGTTCTTCGAAAGATATCCAGTCCTGTTCTCAAATTTCGAGCTTTATAGACATTGCAGAAGAAGTGAATACTCTGTTGCACTGTGCGTACGCATTATAGTTAAATATACGTGTACCCGAGTTTGAATGAACTACACGTGTACCCGTGTCTATAGTGCCGTATTACACATATGATAACTCGTGTCATAAGTGTAATAAAAAAAACACGTATACAATCTACAGCTTTAGTCAAAATTCCTTTAATCAGTTTGGTCTAAAATTAATACATTTTAAAGAACCAAAAAATTGAACTCATTTAAAATTATTCGTACTATTAGAAAGCAAAAAAACAGTGTATAGAAAAATGCTTCTTTTATTTCAGCGACATTGGCCAGATTTGGCAAAAAGGCATCCTGAATCCGATCTTGGACGCAACAGAGGCTTATGAGCTTAATTAGTTAGAGCCAATTTTTCTGTATTGAAATGCGTTTTCGAATCCATACAATATTCAAAGCGGGGCTATGAAGAACCCCCAGCAAAGTATACAGTGGGTAGAAAAAGAATTTCCACACCCAGCTTTTTCTTAATTTTATTGTAATCTGTAAGGTTCGAATGGAATGTTATGTACACTAATAAACTCCAAGCATTAAAAACCTTGTCTTACAATACCAATGTGGTTAAAATTGGTTAAAAATTCTCTAGCTATTACAAAAAAAAAACGACAAAAATAGAGTGAAAAAACTATTTGCACCTATTAGGTGCTCGAAATATAATGGAAATAAGTAAGTTACAACTTCAAGTATTAGGTGTACAGCTTTGCTTCCGCCACTTTTTTCCGAAATTCGAGGCTTTATTGTAATAAACTTAATAAACTACGAGAACTTGGCTCGTAAGCTGACATGTTTAATCGAGAATAACTTTATGATGCAGACAGAAATCGACTAATATTTCGATGGCGATATGTTTACAAATACCTAAGCTTATTGTATGACTGCGATCTATTTATTTCGACTACCACTTACCGCTGCAGCCATCTACTGCCAAACGGCGGAAGCTAAATTGTACACTTAATAATATTTTGTGTGCAGTCTATTTCAATAAGGGCTTATAGATGTCACAAGTTGTTAAAGGATAATATATGTACAGTAATCATTCTTTCGTAAATTTTGTCCACTTTCCCCATTTTTAATAACCCTCTTGTCCGTTTGTTAGAAAAGCAGCCCCTGCATATCCAAATTGATGGTGTTTTGGCTCAAATTACAGTGCAAATTATCGATAACCTCAAAACCAGTCAAAATTCCGCCTACGAAAGCCAAGTTTCTAACTTTTATATGTCCACCACAATATTTTACTGTAGGTTTTAGATTTTGTTATTTGAATTTTTGCACATCTTTTTCAATTGGATCCAAAAAAGTTAAACTTGTGTTTATCGGAAGATACGAATTTCCACAAATTCGTAATATTTGAGCCGTTCAGTGTACAAATCGATTAACTTCATAAAACAAAAATTTTAGAAACTCGATTAAATAATTTACATTAGCCTCTGAAATAGATTTACTAAACCGCTCAGTGCACCGACTGATTAACTCCACATTTTTAGCTCTTGGCATAGACCTAATTTCTTATATTGAAAATAGCTTTCTTGAATAATAAAAATTAAGACCATTAAACGACAACTATTTGAATAAAACGTAGTGTATTTTAGAGGTAAATGTACATTATTTCATCGCTTTTCTCAAATTTTTTGTTTTACGGACGAGTTAATCAAATTGTGCTCTGAACGGTTAAATTTTTATTCAAATTAATCGTTTCATCAATGTGTACACAAAGTGGCTCATAGTTTTTAAAAGCTAAACACAGAATTTTAAATAAGAAATTAAGAAACACATTTTTTCTATATTTTCCGCCATAAAAATATTAAAATTTTTTGGTCCACGTTGAAGTATTAATTAAATAGAGAAATGAACCACTTACCGATACTACATGTGATGAAATACAAACAATTATATGCTCTGGGTCAAACACAGATGCTTCCAAAAAACACCGTTGAATTTCACAGATTCTCCTTATCAGTATCTTTTCAGACATTTCTGACGTCGGCTTTAATTTCATTATCAAATCCAATAAAAACAATTACTCTTATTATCAAGCCGACTTCTGCACCACCACCTATAGATTTTTTTTTTTAAATCGCAAGCTTCAGATTTCATTTTTTTGGCTATTTTAAGAAGTAACTTTGAAATAAGACTAAAATTAGAACTTGACTACAATTTAAGCGAAGAGTAGAACAATTGATGTCGTTAGAAGAAAACGTACATTTCCAAGGCAACACACAGACTGTTTACGTTGATCACCACAGGCTCTGGTAGTTTTCCAGGCTTATTGAAAACAACAATAAACAAGTGATAAAATTAATACGTCCAGTTCAGTGTAAGTGGACTTGTCTAGACGCAAGAAAAATGACTCACCTATTGATGAATTTGTTTATTCCATTTTGTTATTATTTATTTATTTTTTTTTTTTGCAAAAAAAACAATGCGGCCAACGATGCAAATCCTGATACCGACCTTAAAGATAGCAATTTAAATACAAATATCATTGCGACAATAACAATTTCTTTATCTTTAGAGCTCCTAGCCTTAATAATTTTCGTAGGGATATTTTGATCTGTCGTTTTATATAGACATTGCCTTTAGAAGCTCGACCCATTTGAGGGAAAAATGGTAATAGAACAACCAAGCAATACAAAAATCATAAGCACATGCTTTTATTCTGCGTTTAACACTAAATAAAACGACAGACACAGGAATAAAATACCATGATTTTCAACAAAGCTGCCTACAAAAATGTTTTTTAAATTTGTATTTTAAACCCCAAAAAGTACTCGGTCATCCTCACAATAGTTCGGCTCTTGGTTCCTAAGCCAACTTTTTTATAATAATTTATATTGATCTATTTAGAATGGAATCCGACAGTTTTGAGCTTACTGTTTTCGATAGCTAGAAGCTTTCCATAATTCTTTTAAATTCTTTTTTTTTAGCAATTGTCTGAGGTTAGTTATTTTCTTTTCGATGATTCAGGTAATGACTGTAAAATTAAACTTAAAGTGGCATCTCTGATAAATTCGCATCTGCTGACTTCTACCAATTGTTGTTGACGTCTATTTGACGATTGAGATCTTTGAAATAAAGCTCACAAAACATGCATCGCAAATTCTTTCAAAGTGTCTTTCAAATCACGGAAGAAAAAACTCTTGGCCTTTCGCAACATTTATAGTAAACTTACATGATCACATCTTATTAGTACCCTTTTATGATCACATCTTATTCCAGCCACAAGAATACCATTTTGTTTCACTTAACCAACAACGAAGTAAGAGATCTCGTATGTTCTTTTTGCACGAACAAACGTCTGAAGCAGAAATAAGTGGACTGAAATTGGGTTTTGGAATAACCTTAACGTGCTTTTACTGCAATTGTGCCAATACTTTACCAATACAACAGATGAAATTTATGTTGTTTACGAACAATACTGGCATGAAGCGAATAAATCCATGGTTTGTTTATATTATTAAATCATTTTTCTGTAGCCTTGACTTTACGTCATCAGAGCATTTAACATCGTATTTAAAATTTTAAGAAATCTTACGCTAAATCTGTGTTTTGTATTCACAAAAACTTGGTTTCACAGTTCAGCGCGATGAGATGGTCCTTTTGAAGTCAATTTGGTAGTTAGTGTTTGAAGCACAGCTTTTCTTATTTCAACAAATTCTTTATTTATATTTTACTAGTTTTATATTTTATATACGATTATTAACATTCGCGACCCCATTAGTGGATCACGCAGTCAAGAAGAAGATGATGATGATTATTAACATTTGTTCTATGGAAGATATACGCACCTCTGAACTTGCTGTTTTCTTCCAATCAACTTTTACCCAACTCGCTCAGAAACAAACATGTCACGGTTATGATCAAAATTTCACAACTTTACTTTATAATCGCGCCTTGAGAATTATATATCAATTTTTATTCTCAAGACATTGGTCCTTCGAGCCTTTTTAATTGCGCTTACTCAGACATTGGTCCTTCCAAGCCGTCTGAGTACATTGGTGAAGGGATTAATTTAACAACATTTATTTATGTAATAAAATATTTCAATACTTTTCTTAAATTTCAAAAAATTGTATTGTAAGCACACAAATAAACTTGCCTTCACATTAAAGTTGTCAAAAATTGTAAGCCCCAGAAGACTTGTTAGTTTATATTTATAAAATGCAAAGTTCTGGATAACAGAGGAGAATGAAATATTTTAAATACAAAAATATACCAATGAAAGACGTTAGCCCACGGTGTCTGTTTTAGCCTCCCTCATCATTTGCCATCCACTCGGCATAAACACCTTCCGAGCAATAACACCAAAAACTAAATTTCTATTCAAGAACCAGTAAACTAAAACCACTTATTTTTGTGCCTTGCTTTTAAAGTAACTTTAATTAAATTCAAAAATTGTTTTAAACCATAGTCGCTACCGTCTTGTTTCAGCCGCATCCCTTTAATGATTGTGACAACAATTATTGCATTGAGAAGAATGATGATGACCGGAATGTTCATGACTGGCCTTCTCATGACTAGCATGCTCGTGACTAGCATGATCATGTTCATGACAATTCTTATCAGAGCAATCTTGGCAAGGAACACTCTTCTGTACCAAAGGTAAGTTCTCTTTCATGAAGCACATGGCACCACGGTAGGCCCATTCGCATGTACCTGATCCTTGGGTGTTTTTGTCAGCGCAAGCTGCAATCTTCTCATGAACTGCATCGTTGTGATCAGCAGGCTTATCTTTCACAATTTGTTCGTGAACATTCTCAACACTGTAGCCGGTAGTCTTATCAAAGAGGCCGAATTTCTCCATCACACACTCAATGTAGCAATGAGTCACAGAGTCATCAGGGAACACCCAAGTTTTATACTTTGTCACAAGATCTTCCGGAACACTCAGCTGTTTAACGCACTCATCACGATATGTGGAAAGGTCCGCACCGGTCTTCACGACATATTTGGACGATGCCTTTGGATTTGAAGAAGCAAATCATAATTAGAACAAGAATATGAGGCGTTTGCTTGAGCGTCTTACCAAAGTAGCGAACAACACAATTGCGATGAAGTATTTCATTTTGAATAGAAGTAAAGATGGATCTCTGGTCTCACGGGTGATACAACGATCAAGCTCAAACTGGGTATCGATTTGCGAGAGCTTCACTGTTTTATACCTCAGCTCCGGCGATTTGCAGTTCGTCAATTGTCTCCCGCATTTTAAATTTTTTTTTTTTTAGTTTTTTTTTTGTTTTGTTTTGCTTTTACTGGTTCAGTGTTCCCGTGTATCAAATTTCTCGCGTATCTGTTGTTTTGATTCTCCTGAAACACCGTGTCGATTAGAATCGTATGCATAAAATAAAACACAATCAAATGAAAAGAAAACACACAAATACAGGGGCATTATTTGTTTGACCTCGTGTTATAAGCGATGATAAATAAAAACGTTAAACGCCGGCCGGTCCGCTCTGTGTGGTTGTTTAGATGGGATCGGTGCATTGACAATGAAACACCTTTGATTCAGTTATCAGCTTGATGAATTTGAAATGTTGATGTGCTAACCGACCTGAGGGTCATAAATCGATGATAAGCAATAAAAGAGCTTGCCTTGTAAGTTTATCAGCATAGTAGTCAGTTGATTCTTCAGTTTCTAACCGTAATTTCTTTTGAAGGACTTCTGGTGAAGATTCATTGCTTTTACATTCAAAAATTCTTTAAATGAACAGTTCACAGGTTTTTACCATTAATCGAAGAATCCTTCTCTTTTTTTAAACTCAAAATTTTGTCTAAACTGAATGCTAAATATCAATCGCTTTGAAATTCAACTTGATTTCTCTAAACAAGTGGGCTAGACTCCGAATTTCTCCCCAAGAGACAAATCTTCATGCACTTAGTCAATTCTGAAGAATTTTCGTACAAATTTCGAGTCTACTTTTGCTCCTCCTGATGCACAACAACGTGTCCCAAGCTCCCACAACATCTAAAAATGATGTCAATGGAATCCACATTTACATAATCTCAAATTTTGAATTTCTCTCAAATTCCCATTTCCACTTAAGGATTTCTAAAAAAATTATCCTGTTGACATACTCAAAGTTTTGTCTAAACTGAACGCTAAATATCAATCTTTACTTATAGAGTGTAATAAATGATAGTATTGCACAATCGTGACCAGCAATCGAATGATATTTTTAAAAATACACTTGCCTTTCTGTAATGCAAAAGAATTTGCAGTTTATAAAATACAGTCGAAGCCCTCTAAGTCAAAAATCGCTCGAATTTGTTTCGCCATATTTTAGCATTCCCTTCAATTTTCCATACAAAATCCATCCTCTAAGTCGAACGTCGTTTAAATCAAAAAGCCCTCTAACTCGTTGGTATATATTCAATTCCTCTAAGTCGATTTTTTTTTTCTTTTTGCAAAAAAATAAACAAAAATTGTCCTCTCGTAACTTGTATCAAGCACGCAACTTAGATTGCATGCTCTGGCTCTCTCTCAATTTGGCATTGGACGACGAACACTTTTCATTTCATGTTGATTTTTTAGTGCAAACACTAAAGGAGAAAAATGCGGTTGCCCTATGAAAGAAAGAACGAGAATGTTCAGAGCAAGAATGGGGATTGGCACGACGACCTACACGGCAAACGTCGAATCCAAAGAACATGAGAAAATCGAAACTATTCGCCAACGGTTGTCGAAGCCGTTGGGGTCATGTTGGGCGAACACAATTATCGTCTAGGGCCACATAATCGTCGTCTACACACAACTACAAACGAGCTATAGGTTATTTGTGCACACAACTGTGTGGCTCTGTATTAATTACTGCGCTGCTTATTCATTTTAAACAATTTGCTTTTAATATAAAAGCTTCATTTAGTGAATGCATTGAGAATCCAAATGAGGTCCAACACTGCCTTTTTAAAATAGAGTCCTTTTTTCAAAAGGCTTCATTCTCCAATTTTAAACTCAATCCAAAATTACAAACTTTTTTAAGTAATTTCCTGTGTTTTTTCCTTACATGTATACTCTTTTGAATAAAATAAAGGCTTTTAAGCAAACAAAAAAAAAAGTAATGTATCTAACTCGAACTTTTCGAAAAATCCCTCTAATTCGAACTAATTTTGATATCCCGTGAAAATCCGACTTTTTGTTATAAGGAAAGGTTTAAAAAATTGACTTAAGTCACGACTGCATGTCAATGAGGAATACCGACCTAAAGTATTCGTCAAGATTAGTAATCGCAGTTGTCTTATCTCTCTCAATCCCCAGACGTTGAACCAATCAAAGTGTTGGGGATGCTTTTCAAAAAGGCAAAATTTTTATTATTCCGAGTTTTAAGTTATAGAATCTGAAATCGCTTTATTGAATGTTTATTTAATATGATCTTTTTGCCTACATTTTGAATTTAAACAGGGGCCTTCCAAAAAGATCATCAGCTTTAAACTTTTTTTTTGAGCAGCGTAAAAAAAAAAACTGGTGGATATTCTTTGTGACCGCAGAAGAAATTAATAGCAGATTTGTAAAAGAGTGCAATATTTTGGAAATGCATTCGTTTCTGTTATATCAGATCTGTAATTCATTCAATTGACTTGATTAGACTTGACTTCAATATTGAAATCGCCATTTGCTTTTGACATGTTGATTCAATCAATTGAATACAAGTCCCTAGAGCTATTAATTATTATTCTTTAGTATAACTTCATGCCCCACCATTCACTTGAAGTCCCACCATTCACTTAAAGTCAACCGCATTCAAATGCAGTCTTTGAAACTTCAACTTTTTTTGTTGCAGTCTTTTGCGATAACATTGAAGTCTCCGGGAATTCAACTTTTCAATTGAAGTCCTTAACAAATCTCTGTCCTCAAGTTAATTCAACTTAATTTTTTTTTTTGCTGAGTTCAACTTCCACGGATTTTAGCATTCACTACTGATACCTAGTACGTTTGTAGTAAATCTTTCTGACCAATATTTTCCAAATGTTTTCCATAAGATTTTGGTTAACTGAGCATGCTGGTCAGTCTATAACACGACTATTTTCATCAATCAATCATCAATCATTAATCTACTAATCTACACAACGAGCGACAAGGGGCGCTCGGATTGAATAAAACCCCCAACGCTTCGGGTGGATTAAAACCCACCTGTGCCATACGCAACATAAAACAACAATGAAGGACATTGGTCCTGACTTGCTAAAGTACATTCAATAAACATATAATACCTTTATGTAATGTCAAAAACCAAGACAGACAATAAACAAGTTGGGAAAATAAAAAAAAAGAAAACAAACGAATCTACAATTACATAACATACAAAAAAATTATAGTTTTTCAAGAGCTTCAATGCTTTTCCTTTTACTGGAAAGAAGTTGTCCAATGAATTAAGTCGTTGGCTGCCAATGTGAACATTTTTGTGCTGTACACTTCATTGGAAAGACAAATCCCTTTTTATTTCCTTAATTTGAATTATCTCAAACAATTCCTTAGAATTTATCCCAATAAAATTTTTTATTTAAATATATACCATTTCTTGCGATATCCTTATCTACAAGGAAAAAGATAAAAACTCCAGTAATTTTGTAACTTTGAATTTTGTTTTTTGCATACAGCGGCTGTCCATTCATTTGAACTTTTGTAATTGAACGGTTCTTATCACCGCTAATCAAAGTTTGAAGAGTTTTGTTGTAGGTTTTGTAACAGGAATAGGTAGATACAAGTGCTGGTACTCAATAGAGGGCAGTCTGAGCATTTTAAATGAAATTCAAAAGTTGCTTATAACGAAAGTAAAATTACTTGTACATTAAATTTTCTGATTTAATCTGTTTTTTTATTTCATTTCATTTATTGTAGTTTGATAATTCTTGCATTTACATGTTTGGTATTTACGAGAAACAGAAAATTAAATTCATTACAACTTCAATATACTTAATGCTATAATCAATAGGGAGGAAGTAAATACAATAATTTTTGAAGGAAAAGCTATAAGTAAAAAACCCTAATATAGCACTTAGAACTGAGATTATTTAATTTGAGTTTTATTGCTACAAACACAAGAGGACACACAATTTAAGTTTTTTTAAACTAAGCTGGCTATAAATGTTACAAAACAGATTTTGCATTACTGCTTCTAAGTAAATAACAATCCATATTTTTCTTATTTAGTATTGACCTTCTCAAACTGTTTAAGAAAGTTCCAGCATAAAAATACAAAAAATTTTGACATATTATTAATAATCTTTAATTTCTTTTCTTATTTTATAACAAAAAGTGTATTTACATGAGTGTTTTTATAGATATAATACAAAATTTATTTGTCTTAGATACAGTTTTATAAAGTTTTCTAGCAAAGTGGAAAGTGGTAAAAGTAGAAAAAATTCCATATACAGAAATACAAAAACAAATTACACAGATTATGGGGATGGAAAGCATACGTATTATCGTGTTGATCATCTTCTCAAGGAAATGACTACTAGCACTTAATCAAAACCAACAAAAATCTCTGCCATATGCACTGCCCACAGATAATTGTTTTTATTTTCACCTTCTTAGGTACAAAATTATCTCCCTGTCCATTTACTAAACAGCTTAGTTATTTTTCCAGACCTTTCACATTGTTGATTAAATTTATTGAATAAATTTAATTTTCCTGTTTACATTAATGTGCTGAGTGGACTGCAACTGATAATACTTATTTCTATTAATCAGATTGATCAGTGAACATCTGAACAATGTTACTTTATTAGACAAAGGTCAGCAATGCATTTCTAATAAAGTGATTGAGCAGTTATTTCCCAAGAAAATTTAATAAAACAAAGTTTTTGTCTAGAACTAGTCGATTTAGGACCAACGCCTGAATTCCACTGGAATAGGTACGAAATCTGGAAAATGTTGTAGGTATTGTAAAAATGATTGTGAATGTAATCAAAAAGGAACCTCACCTTGAGTCCAAAGACAAATAATGCAGGAGTGCAAAAATATCCATTTTTGTGGCCATAGTTTTATGGAACGTATAACAATGTTCGTATAAACAAGAGACATTGTATTGAAAATACAGTTGGTTTTGGTAGAAATTCGTCTTCTTCGCCATTAAATGAATAAGAAGATAACTTTGATTTTGATCTTTTATTTTTTCGCACGACTGCATTACACTTGCGATTTTAGGAGTGGTTTACATTTTAGTTCAAAAGTTAGTAGTGGTTCATACTTAAGCTCAAAGCAAAAAGGAAATCCTGTTTGATGTCATTTCTGATCAACTGCCACTACCAGTTTATTAGTCTCCTTTTAGTGCTACTTTGACGAAATGATAACAAATAAAAAAAAAACAAATAAATAATTAAAACATTTAAAGTAATTTCCATGGTGTTGGATAGAAATGGTAAATGTCAAAACTATCAAATACCATCACTTTAAAACCTATTAATTCGTGAAAGGCTTAGCTAAAGTTCTGTAGAAGTTTCTTTAGTATTGTAATCAAAATCTGAACGAATCATTAATTAGTTTTTTGCATAATGTCAATTGTTACTTTCATACAATACAAGAGAATAAATTCCTTCTTGTATATTCAACTGCACATCAGCGTGGACGTGTTTTATTTAGTTCCACTGCCGGCTTATCAATTATTAGCTCAACACCAATGATTATTAACGCTTTAAGGTGATCAGCAAAAAAGAGTTATTTGCTTCAACACTTTCAGAATTGGCAAAAGAGTCTACAAAACATTTTAACCTCACCTTTCAAAAGGTATATTATTTGGATATATTTAATGTAGATTTTTGTGCAACAATTTTGTAGTACGCGATATAAGTTTAACACATTTGAAAGTGATCTAAGATTTTAGGCAGTTCCGTGTGACGAATTTCAAAAGCTTGTCATAACAGAAGTCAATTGGTTGTTAGTCGCTCCTTAGCGATGCGGGTTTTTAGATGTTTGTCCCTAAGCTAAAACAATGAAGTCACAACGCCCGCGTCGTCGTAGCTAGAAACAAACCTAATTTTCCCCAACCCACTTTAAAATCCCAACATTATTTACCGTATAAATACTACTCTCGCTAAAAATCAATCACTAATCTTCCCTTATCAGTACAAGAATTGACCCATTGACATGTAATTACATTTTGCAACAGCTTACGTGCGAACTTCGTCTCCTGGCGTATCTACTAGCATCTTAATGTACCTATAAATAATTAGATGTAGACCGTTAGTCAGCAGTTGAAACTTGTTACTCAAATAAATCACATCCAACATGAAGCCCTACGCCATCACTTTCCTTTTCGCCATCCTTGCCGTGGTAAGTCGCACGCAGTTCAAATTATTTCCAAATCAGTAATAACACCGGTCCTATTCTAGGTTGCAGCTGAAGAATGGGAACCAAAGAAACTGGAAGAAATGGGACCATCGATAAGAAAGTGCATGTCTGAAAATGCCATTCCCAAGGAACAGCTGGAGAAAGAAATTGAAACAGGGCTTGAGCAATCTGAAGGAATCCGAAAATTAGTGTTGTGCAATGCGAAAAATTTTGGATTCTTCTGTGAAGAAAATGGTTACCATCCCGAGAGATTAGTAAAGACTTTCCCGACAGGAATGGATGAGGCCGAGGCTATTGCTATGGTTGAGAAATGTGCAGACAAAAATGAGGAGAAAAGCCCTGCCGATGTTTGGGCATTCCGTGGATACATGTGCATTTCAAAAACTGAATTTGGTAAAAAGGTGAAGGATTTGATGTTTGTTGACAAACAGGAATAAACTTTATTTAAGGTATTTGTACAAATAAATAATTTTGATTAAGAATTTGTTTAGTGTATTTAATCCTAAATTAAAAGAAGGAGAGGAGAAATGTCTGTCTGAAGCCATTATTTCTGAAGATGAGTAGCTTTATGGAAAGTTACAAAAACTATAAAGGCAAGGTTTTTATATAATGTCCAAAGGACATGATTGCAATTAACTAACAATAATTGAGACAGTATTGTTAAGAACAGAATTCTACTTCATTGAACTTACTTTGTGGAACTTTTTTTCGTAGAGCTCCTGGTTAGGAGGAAAGACTCGAATTTCCTTTGTTTTCCGACAAATGAATTCGAAGAAAAATATGGAATTGCTGAATATCATATTGATTTTGGTGAAAGCTTGTGGGTTGTGTTTCAGTACAATAACGCTGCCATCCATACCTCGGCATACACAAAGAGCTACTTTAAGTCGCATAACATCTCTATTCTTCGTAGACCTGCAGTACGTCGGGATTTAAATATAGAAAACCTATTGGGAATAATGTGGAAGGTTTGAGGTTTGTGGAGGGTTTACTAAGGTCGACGACAATTCGGATGACTTTTGAAGGTAAAAAGGAAGAATGGCGAAATGGCGAATTACCAAAAGTTTACATATCCACACTACTTTTTTTTTTATAATTTTATTTAATAAACATATAACAAGGTACAACAATATATAATTTGCGAAGCCTTGAGGCTTGTCTGCAAAAAAGATTTTATACATTACATTAATATTAAATTGAGTTTAGATTGACGATTGACTTTTATGTAAAAAGAATTGCTAAAAACTAGTCCATACACGAATATAAATTAGATGTAACAGCCATAAATGAACAAAATGAAATAAATAAATACATGAATAAATAAATGAACAGATAAAAAGTAAAAAAGACAAGGATTGATTGATGATAAATAGAAAAGAGAAAAATCAAAATACATATTTTAGAATTTAGTGTTGAGATAAATATTATTATATTTAATACAACTCAAAGTCTTGATGGAATTTAATTATTTTTTAATAATAGGATTGGTCAATGGGTATTGTTGTAAAATATGCGTTAAGTCTATAACTGTATTGCAGAAATAGCAGATTGGTGGGTTGGTTCTATTTAAGGAAGTAATGTTGCATAGCTGCAGTGTGTCCCAGTCTTAAGCGCAAAAAGTTGGAGATTTTTTGTTTAGACAAAATCAAATACAAATACAAATACATGCTTGTAGGATAGACGGTTTTTAATCTTTCAGGATTAGTTTTTTTTAGAGACTTGGTGATAAAGACTCCAATCATGTTTTAGGTTATCAGAAGTTATTTTCTAAATTTTGTTTAAAAGATCTAATTTTGTGAGCATCTCGAAGGTGTAGCCTAGTGTCCCTTATAATTGTTTCGGGTATGTGAAAGAAAGAAAAAAAAATTAATCGTTAAGGCCGCTTGAAAACTAAGCATATGTTACTCTCCTGCGGAATTAACTAATTTTATGTATGTAAGTATACGTTGTACAAGCTAAAGAAATTAAACGAAGTTTAATATTCGCGTATAGGCGTATTTACAATTGGTGTTTTATTGTGTCTAAAAGCAAATTGTATAAACATTTTATAGAGTCTTTTACAGTTTTTGTTTTCGCATTATTGCCCCCATTTACTGTGGCTTAAAGCCTTAATAGCATTTTTATATATTCACATTATACACTACATTTCATTTTATTCATTTTATACATTTTTCATGTTTACATTCAACAAAAGGTGTTTGAGCATCAAACAGCATCTAAAACAGCATCTAAAACTTAAAACATCTAAAAAACCAATTTTCAAAACTAATCACATTAATTGTATGCAGCAAATAAAACAACCACTCCGATAAGTGTGCATAAGGAATACCATGCCGATCGTATGGCCAAGAAATTCAAATTGGATCTGGATTTGTTGGGTCTCACGTTTTTTCAGCGGTAATTGTAGACACACCAGAAAAGCTAGCATAACAAAAATTTGTTGAGGGAATTTTATTCAAGAGTTTTTCCCATATTTTCTCATTATTAGCGATCATATTTAGCGATGTTAACTCGTGAAACAAAAAAAAGTCAAGGACTTCTCTCTCTGAAATAATTTCATTTAAAAATATATCTTTATCTCTCTTTTAGTCAAAATATAACTTTTTTTTTTTAAGACTCCGTTGCACAATTTACAAAGACAGGGTTGTTGCTACCTCACTACTGAAAAATAGATATTATTTTTGGCGAACTCGTAACAATATTAATTTTAACCCTACACTGCGCAGTGTACCAGATCTGATACAACTCAATTCTAACTTCTTTCATAAACTATGGATCACAATTTTACTAAGTTGAGCTTTGTAGACGATCTGCTTTATAAATTTTGAAGGAAATAATCTTGCCAATTTATGTAAACTAATGTCTTTTTTTTATTAATATTCTGGTATTCGCAGGCATGAATTATATAAGAAAACATTTTTTTAGTAAAAAAAAAGTCGCGCGGTGTAGGGTTAATTCTTATCGAAGAAAAAGCTTTAAGAAGAAATTAATTGCTTTGTAAATTGGAGGTGATTGCATTTATTTTAAGTAAGTACATTTTTAGAAAAAGAATAAGTAGAACAAAAGGAAATTCAATCTCGGCTCCACTGGTGCATCACTGTTATCAGCAATGAACGTTGAGTCGCACAGTTTCTGTCCAGATTATCACACAACAATGATAACAAAAGCAGACCCAGTGCGTTCCAGTTCCAGTGTGCCCCGAACCCCAAGTGGTTGCTGATATTGAATATCTCCTACACCCAATCCATTCCAGAGTACGACTGATTCTCGTCAGCAAAGTGCTGTCTGAAAATGTTATAAAAACAAAATTATCTCTCGTTTTTTTTTTAAACTAAAATATAGTAAAAATATCGACACCGTGGCCCCTCCTCCAAAAACATGCGTAAACACCACAATGACTGATTGCACCAACCCTATGTGCAACATTTACCCTCATAACAACAGTGGAAATTTTCCTGGGACTGTGCAATCAATGCAACAGATTTGGAAAATATATTTGAAGTCAAATCACTCACCTCCACAGCTCTTCCATCTGTCTTCTATCGGTGACATCTGCAAACATCTTATCATGGTTCCCCGAAAAGGTTAACAACTCACCACTTTTATTTTGTGTGATTTCCTCCTGGTTCTCTGTTATCAGCAAGAGGATTGACCCACGAACATGTATTTACTTAGTGCTGTGACAATAATGCGCCCGCGCTATCGCCCAACTATAAATAATTTGACGCGGGCAGCACTGGACATTAGTCGAATCTTGTTGTTTGAAATACACGCAACCACCATGAAGATTTTTATTGCTGTTCTCGCACTTGTTGCTGTCGTGAGTGTTCATAGTAATTTGAAATGCCTATAGAATTCTAATCCTTTCCCTTCGTTTTTATTTCTGACTCGTTCCAGGTTGCTGCTGAAGAGTGGGTCCCTAAGAAGGTCGATGAAATCAAAGCCGTTCGTGCTCAATGTCTCGCCGACCACCCACTGTCGGCTGAGCACCTGGAAAAAATGAAGGCCTACCAGTACCCTGATGAGGAGTCCGTTCGCAAGTACGTCCTGTGCAATGTCAAAAAGCTGGGCTTGTTCTGCGAGCATGAGGGATTCCATGCCGATCGTGTGGCCAAGCAATTCAAACTGGACCTGGACTTGGCTGAGGCCACTGAAATCGCAGAAAAGTGCGCCGATGAGAACACGGAGAAGAGCAGCGCTGACGTCTGGGCTTTCCGTGGTCACCAGTGCTTGTTGCACAGCAAGGTTGGCGAGGGTATCAAGGACTTCATCAAGAAGAATGTAGCCAAGGCTTAAGAAGTGAAATGTTTCTGGAGACTGATTTTTTTACGAAGAATAAATGATGTACTGAAAAATTTGTGTTTTGTAAAGTGATGATGAGGCGTTTGGTGTGAAATTCGTGTTTTCATTTTAAAAATTCATTCAAAATGCTTAATTGATGTAAGTCCCTCGCAGATCTGGTTTCCTGGCATGTCACTTAATGATAAATAACGATTTACAAGTTTGGAAACGCGAAACAAACGCATACGAAACATCGAGTAAAATTTGTGACTGGTGGTGAAATAATTTATAATTTCTATCTAATTTTTTTCCGGTGTCGTTAGAATATATAAACTTTTTTGATTTGAAGACTGCGTCACTAAATGAGCTTGGTATCATAGCTCACACTTTGATGAACTCTGTTCACCTTTTCTGTGGACGGTGAAACATGAATTTAGTTGGCCTATTCGAGGCTAATGACCTTAGAACTTTTTCCCTGAGTTCATAGCATGGTGAAATCTTTTCATTCTAAAGTCTCTCATTGGGATTTGCTTAAAATATATGTAAATTTTTTATCATTGTAATCAGTGACTTTTTACATAGACGGGAAGCCGGTGTTAAATAAATTGAGAGAAAAAATAAGAAGTTGCAACTGGGTGAGTAGCTAAGACCAAGCCACATATACAAAGAACACACTTGGACTAAATTCAGAATAAATTGTTGCATTATAAATTAAAATTTTCCAAACATTACTGTCAGCAACCTGGCGTCAAATAAATATGCCAAACACTTCCTTATCGTTCGACGTTACAGTACGGCAGAGCTTAGTTATTCTGCGCAACCACAGTGTTGAATTCACATTTTTTTTTATAATAATGTCTTTTGTAATAATTTGGTGTTAGTATTAATTTGCTTGCTACATATTAAGTTAAAGAACATAATCGCCTATGTTTTTTCATCTGCTTTTTGTGAACTCAACCACTTAAAATGTAATCAGGAGTTCGGTCATTTTGAACGAAATTGTGTAGAGTGGATAGCATTCAAAGTAAATAATTAGAGGTTCTGTATTTTATTCGAAATCATAAAAGTGAAAAATGAAAAAAGAAAAAAACACCAAGCCTTAAGCAACAATTTAAAAAAGTGCTCATAATCATAATTTGGATCAGATCAAACTCAAATATAGTTCTTAAACCGCACCACTGAGCTAGTAGGTTTATGGTCACCAAATAATTCTCCAAGGACCTTAAAAAACATGTCTTCAATCACACGAATTTAAATTTATTCAATGTCTGTAAAATTTATTTGACGAACGGGTGCAACAAAGTAACAAAACATCGTACATTTTAAGGGCTTGCTTTAGGGAAAAGAACTTACTTATCAAACAGTCGCCCTTGAAGGGGCTGTGCCTGAGCTCAAGCTGCCTTCCAACGTTGACCTTCCCGGGCACTCTGCTTCCAGTTCCGAAGATCAAGCTGTCTTGCATTCGCGATCACTTGATTTCTGTACCGGAGGTTTAGTCTCCCATAAAAAAAATTTGTTAATTCCAGTCTCAAAGTGTGCTAGTTTTATTTTGTAGACTCTCCTCAACAAAACGAAGAGAAAAAGAAATGAAATCGGTCCATATTTGGTCTTTGCTTACTTATGTCCAGCACTGTATGTAAAGGCGGTAGATAGACAGATGGACAACGAATTGATTCTATAATGGTTTCGTTATTCCTTTGGAACGAAACCCTAATTACACGTGAATTGTTGGTACATATTTACATTTTTTTCTTAGTCAGAACAATGGGTAGCACTCGTACCCAATTTCAACGAAAAGTCGACCCCCTAGCCCCCTGCTCTATAGAAATTACAAGTTAATAAGCGATTTTTACGTTTTAAAAATGATGATTTTGACATTTTCTGCAAAAGGGAGCCCTGGACATCCCAAGAAGTTTGAGGACATCAAATTGGAGGAATCACTTGTGAAAAAACATATTACATACAAGAAGCAAACTACTTGGAGAT
This sequence comes from Syritta pipiens, assembly GCA_905187475.1. Taxonomy (NCBI): domain Eukaryota; kingdom Metazoa; phylum Arthropoda; class Insecta; order Diptera; family Syrphidae; genus Syritta; species Syritta pipiens. The sequence goes on along the minus strand of LR994572.1, from coordinate 7,124,174 downwards.
GATAGGACAATCGCTTCTAAGTATTTTCATGTACTTATAAATAAATAGTCGGCGTAACAGCCCATATATATTCATGTACTTATAATTATCAAAAAACCAGAATATTGGGTGCTGTACAAGTTGAAACCAAGAGATGCTGAACGCCGATTTTGCATGTGTGCCAACTGCTTGCTAAACAGCACACTGGCTTAAGTTGTATGGAGATCAGACCTGTAAGATAATTAAGTATTTTTGTACTTAAGTACATTGCAATTACAATTCCTTGTACTTGAAATTTTTTAAGTACAAGTACAATTCCTTGGTACTTGTACTTAAAAATTTCAATTACCCAGTCCTAGTAATTGTACTTGTACTTGTAATTCCTCTCAAAGTAATTAAAATCACAATCTAAGTACCGAAGCACTTAAAAAATTATCTTAAGTACTTTTTAATTCCTTAATTCCTTTTTTAATTCCTTAATGCCTTTTTAATTCCTTAATTCCTTTTTAATTCCTTAATTCCTTTCAAGTACTTTCAATTCCTTGTAATTATTTTGCATTCCTTAAGTTATTCCAATTCCTTTTAAATAAATCGTTGGAGTACAAGTACTCGATTTTGGTACAGACTGTTTTCTTTCTTCAGTATTGTGAAAAGTTAAAAATAAGTGAAATATAAATTCTCTACAAAAAGTGAGCTTGTACAATATTAAGGTAAGTTAAAAAGTGATTTTGTATAAAGTTCATAAAGATAAAAAAAACTTGAGTAGGCTTTTTGAAAATATCACTTAGTCATGGCTCAACCTATCGATATTGCCGAAGAAAATGATTTCAGTTGCGACGATTCCATTGCCGATCCAACTAATCAACATCTTGAAAATAACGGAAATAGAAAGAGGGCTTCATCAAGCTGCAATGATGAACTCGTCATCTCAAATGAAAGAAAGAGAAGGTGGGCAGAAAATATGGAAAAAGAACACAGAGTTTTGTTCAACGGAGAATTTTTTGGGCGAATTGAACAGGTATAATAACATTATTTATGGCAATGGACTGAAGAATCACTTTTTTTTTATCAAAGATTTAAAAAAAAAATATGAAGAAACAAAACTGTAGTCTGCCACTCCTAATTCCTGTCCAGCCATTCGCAGATAAGAATGCTCTCGACTTTCCACATTCGTTTCAAAACTCATGTCTTTGCTCATTGATCATAGTAAAAGTGAAAATAACACCGTGTAATAAAATTTGAAAAAAAAAAATTGTTCCAGTTTAACACCTCCTGTTATTACTAGGTGGAACTCTCTTTATGAGGCGTTGAAGAAAGTTTTGAATTGCAAAGCAAATCTTTCAGCCTAGCTGTTGCAAGGCTTTCGCTCAGTGATTTATTGTATATCGAAGAATATTGCTTGCTTCTGGAGCCGGTGTCAGCAACACTTGATTTTCTTCAGCAAGAACAAAATTTGTTATACGAATTTTTTCTTCCGGCTCTAGTTACTCTAAAAACAAAATTTCGGAGAATAATACTATCGGACAAATTAAAACTTTTTAAAGGTGTAGCCGTGCAATTAGAAGAAAGTTTGATAAAACGGTTTCATTGTTTTTATTTATTGGAGCCCAAGTCCGATGAAGCCATTGTAGCCGCTGTGCTTTGTCCTTCAATAAAAATGAAGTGGCTCAATGCGTTAAATCGTGAAATAGAACATCGGTCTAATGACGAAATTAGTAAATTAGTCCTAAAACATGCAGAGAAACTTGTGGAGTCTGAGGGTGATACTCTCGAATTCAATGAGGGAGATGATAATGACAATGCGGAAGAGTCATTTTTTGACTTTGGAGGTATAAGTATATTTTATACAAGCTTAAGGATATGTTGTACATTTAATAATTTTACAGATCTAACTTTCCCAACAACATCAAGCCAACAGCCGAAAGCTATGCATAGTTCGCACTCACGCCAAATTGAGACAAACGCCTTTTGACAGTCCCGTTTATACACTTGCTACCAAACAAATTCCTTCGGTCACCAATATTTCTGTGGTTTCTTTTGGTTTTTTATTGTGAATTGTATTTATTTTATATGTATCTATTTTTTTTTTCTGTTAAGCAAATTACAATTCAACCAATTAAAAATTCATTACATAAAAATAAGAATTTAAAGAAAGCAGTTTAAAGTTTAAATTTTTTATGTTTTCTGAACTTATATTTTCCATCACAGAATTAAAATCTTAGTTTATCTCTTAACAGACTTCACCGTCTTTCAGTACCCAAATATCGAAAATGTTCCTTATACACAGCGAGCAAAAATGCATTGAGCAAAAATATATCGAATCTGAAAAATGCAATGCCAATCTAAAGATTTGCGCCCATTCTTGTCGACACAAACAGAAAAAATAAATAACATTTTCGGAAAAGTTTTGTCGATGTTCACTGATAGGCGATTTTTAATCAATTGACAAAAAAAAGGCGTCAATTATACTTGTCAAGTAACATTGATCGTGTTTACGTTAAATTAATTAAAGTTTGAAAGCTGTCAAATGGAGTTATTACTTGATGAGCTACTTTGACACGTTTGTATATGAGGGCATTTAGTAGTGAATTCCGGTTTTTAATTCACACACCGGCGGAAATTCACTTACGCTTTAAATGATGATGTGACACTAAACATCCAAAGTCCGGTATCTGTTTTTGTTTTTGAACTTAACCGCAGTTAAAAACAGAAAAAAACCTCTCCCATCTTTGCGATACAAGCCAGTCACACCCACATTACCAATGTGTGAATTATTTTCTCCCTGGAACTGCAAATCCGTCTGAACCCACAAAGTCTAGTTGCTAACGACTAGATTGTTGTTCTAAGCCAACGATAGGGAACCCCAAAATGATTTCGCATGATCAACAAACACCAAATTAAAATGCAAATGTTGACTCAACTCATTACGTCCGCACTTCTCAGGTACTTGCGATAAATTTCGTCGAAGGCAGCACACGTACGTCATTTTCAACACCAGCACTGCGACATTAGTAGTGTTCCCCTTACGATTTGTATGCAAAGAGGTAGAACTCTTGTCGGAGAATACACAAATTGCGAATTTACCGCCAGATGGGAGAGTTTAACGATAAGATAAAAGCTGCTATTTACCCCACTCCACTAGCGCCCATCCTGACTGTTCTGTTTACCTTTCAAATAAAATTTATATCAGCTGAGTGATATCTCAACACAAGTGGTTGTCAAGCTTCAACATTCGAAGTCAGTCGCTCGGGTACCAACACACGGTTCAGTTCCCTCGCACACTTGTGTCATTAAAGAGACCACTTAATTAAGCTTCTCCGACATCTACCCACCATTTGTTATCAGAAGGCATACACAAATATGTGCGCACTAATTACAATTAGATACACGTAAACACACATGGTCCAGACGAACGGAACGACAGACACTCGTAGATACAACGCAACGGAACGAACGTCCCCGAAGTGAGGCACGAACGAAAAATCGCGTGCGCTTATCAAATACGCGCCCTCCGAGTACAAGATACGCGACGCGTACCAGCCCTATTCACACACAGCTCCAGCTCCGACAGCGTTAGCAGTCTCCAGTGAAAGCTTACCGAGACGGCCTCAGTTGTATTGCGGCTGGCATGGAGTCCGTCCAAGTGAACTCTTCAAGGTTCGGCCGATATTCGTAATGATGACGACGACGAAAATGATGACGATGATGTCTCCGGGACGGCCGACGGTGCTGATAGCGATGTTTACGCTGCTGCTTCTTCTGGCCGAGGTAAATGATCGATACGATCGATTTGTAATTGAACTCTTGACCTAATCTCGTCGTGGACGTGTCTAGGCGGACTGTGTCACTCCCGAAGACGTGCGCTTTGCTACGATGCGCTGCCAGAATGACTCCACTAAGGATGCCTCTATGCGACTGCAGTGGTCTATGCGGATGTTTCCGGACAACCATGAGACTCATTGCTACATCAAGTGCCTTCTAAGCAAATTAGGGCTAATTAATCTCAAGCATAGGGGACTTGATGTAATCAGTGCACACACATTCGGATACGGGGAACCTTTGATCTGAGAAATTCCATTTCAGGGCAACTTATTTATTCAGCCGCTGGAGAGTCGGGGCATTGAGGTCACCGAAGAGTGCTTTGCGTTGCTGGAGGACGAACTCGGGGGATCTTGTGAAGCCTACTACAGGAAGTGGATGGAACTGAGACATCACTGCGAGGAGTTCTTCTACATATCGCTCTTTGAAGATCCGCGAGAGCTGGACAAGTACAACAAGAACAATGTAAGTTGATGACATGGACTGCCTTTGATTTTTCCTCCAACCTCATCGTTTGTCTTAAGGCGTCCCACAGTAAAAGTCTCGGAGAATCAGCCTTGGAGTTCTGCAGTAAAAGTGTACCTGAGTCAGAGAGCACGGAGGTGACGTCGGCCCAAACAGACAGCGGTGACATCTTAACCCTGTTCAAATGCGAGTTGGCGTGCGTGTTTCGGCATTTTCGGTACTTTGACGCCTACGGACGAGTTGATGTAAGCAGTTCTCATGCCTATCTCAAATGATCACTTAAACATAATTTGTTTTTCCTGCAGCAACAAGAAATCGAAAGAAGTTTCGAAGAAGCCAACAGTACCGATCATAAAACAAACTTTAAAGTGCTCGAAAAGTGTGTGCATCGATCGAATGCGTTATTCTCAATTGGATCATGTCAAATGGCATACGAACTTTATCAGTGTTTGCTAAAGAAATTCAAAAATTTTCGACAAATTAAAGAGCACCGTGATAAGATAACCCGCTATTACTAAGCTCTACTGACAAATTGTGATTCTTTATGCTCTGCGTCTTGCAAGAATATATCGTAAGTGTAAGATAACAACGATGTTTGTTTGATTAGTTGAATTGGTGTGTTGTTGTTACGGAAATCTTTTATAGCGATTTATTGTGATTTGGTGCCAGTTGGGTGGCATAGAATAGAGTATTGTGTATTTTCGGTGTTATCTTGCTTCGGAATTGATGAAATGAGTGACAAGTTGGAGAAAAAAAAAACTTTTCATAGACCTACTTCTTTTTCTAATTGAAGATTCGAGATTGGAGGGGGAAAATGTTTATAACTGCATGGGCTTCTGACATAAATAGGAACGCATGAGTTTATGGTGAACGAAGATGTGTTTAGCTTCGAATTGAAAAGTAACCACGCGAGCGTGGGTTTTGCCGAACAGAATGGTTATCCCAAACAGAATGGTTTTTCCTAAAAAAATGTTTTATACTTACCATATCAGATAACAACTACAAGTTATCGAACAGGTTGTAGAGAGTAATCAAAGTAATTCCTACTCTAATTTCTTTGGCTAAAAAGTAACGCCAAAAATAATTTCACCAGGCCTCGTATTTCGTTAATCTTGCTTCGTTAATTTTCAAACCACATCCTTTCAGTTATCGACAGGAGTTATTATTAGATTTTTATCACCTATTTGCATTTACCGTTCCAGTCATACATATGAATTCAAAGTAATAAATAAATTCACAACTCATTGAATTCAAGAGAATGGTTAAAAAAAATAATGCAATCTTCCGATGCTAAGTAAATGGTCCTTTTTACTTTTAGAATTAGAAGCAGTCTTTTTTCTCAAATATCTTCCAAAATATGAGACATAGATACAGTTTTGAAATTAAGTAACTTTAGTTTTTGTATGAGAAATGTTAGAAGACCAGTCAAGGCAGCGGAGCATGAATTTGAAATCGTGCAATCCTTCAGCTACCTAGGGTCAGTAGTAGCGGCGGATAATAACATGGAAGAAGAAATACGCGGGTGGTTAAAGCCAAGAGAACCTACTACAGTCTTGCAATGCTTTTCAAATCCAAGAACCTTACCATGAACTTAAAACTGCTTCTATACAAGACACTTATATTACCAGTACTCACATATGGATCCGAGACTTGGGTGCTAAGCCAAAGGCACTCTGACCTCTTAGTCGCGTTCGAGAGGAAAGTTTTACAGAGAATTGTTGGCCCCATATGTGGGGAAGGACAATTCCGGAGACGGTACAACCATGAGTTGGAAACCTACCTCGAAGCAGATGTTATAATGAAAATAAAGCTCGGTAGACTCCGGTGGGCTGGGCACCTAGCTCGTATGAGCGAAGAAGACCCTGCTCAGAAAGTCCTTTGCGGTACAATTCATGGTACAAGACATCGATGCAGACCGCGCTTACGCTGGACCAGGACGCTCGAAGTCTTGGGGTGCCCAACTGGATGGCGTCGGCAAGCGATCGGGATAGGTGGAAGTGCTTGCTGCAGGAGGCCCGGACCGGACACCGGTTGTTCCGCCGATGATGATGATGAGTTTTTGTATGTAGCTAGCAGCTCTGGCAAAAACGAATAAATTGTTCACTAGGTTCGTTGCAGTAAAAGAAATAAAACTACAGTCGCCTGGGTCAAAATGACCCGAGGGACGGATGAATGTCAGGTCTTAAATGAAGTCAATGATTGTAATCATTGCATTCTTTGAATGCATTTCAACTCTTGAGTCAGCTTGATCTTGTACGGGTGTAATCCAAGATCCTTAAGCAAAATACGCAATAATGTGGTGCCATGCTCAATTTTTGAGAACGCTGTGGAATTGACGGATACCTGAACGGCAGCGATAATTTCGAGACTTCGACCAACCGACACTTCGACATTGTCTAACTGACACGGCAACATCACACAACGAATATGTAGACTCAATTTTTTGCACTAAACTTTTTATTGCCTGTCTACTAGGGCGAGAATTACGACCGACAATTGGAGTTAACGCTCTTAAAGTTGCGATTATCGACTCCGAATTTCAGTAAAGATTTTTATAATTTGTAGACGTTGCTCATTCGTATACTTTACAATGATGAAAATGTTGAGTTTACTGAACAAATTGACAATGATAGTTCGATGATTAGTGAAAGGGCGCGTTCACAAATTAAATTCAAAGTTGTCAAGTCCCTATTAGAAAACCCTTTACTTGAGAGCATAATGCGGAACATGCCAACACAAGAGGCACAATCTTTGAAAAGTCTACAATCACTTCACAGAGGGCTGTCTGTGAGGTACTTGCGAGTAGTTAAGTAAAAGCAGCCAAAATAGGTCAGTCAAGCAGTCAATGAGGTATATGAGATCAGGTATATACTTCCATCAAGGAAGGACTTCACACCTTGGACAAAGCTTCAACGTTGAAAATATAACTTCGAGGTGATCATGGATTTTATCTATCTAGGGTCTGAAGTTAATTCATAAAATGACACCATCCTAGAAAACTAGCGAAGAACGACAATTGCCAATCGATATTTCTTTTGGCTAAGACGGTAATTGAGAAGTAAAGTCCTCTCTAAGATAATTTTAACCACAGCAGCGGAAATTGCACTTTAAATACGGTCTGCCAAAATAATTGAAAGATCTCTTCTGCTGACGCATTCTCAACCAGCTGTTAGAGTTGGGGATGGTTTTTTTCCCTCCGTTGATTGATGAGTCGCGGACTTAATCACAGTTTTTGAACAAATTTTTGGTTTTTGTAGGAACCAAGAATAACCTCTGCTGTTCGGATTTTCATATCGGGACTTGTGCGTTGACCCGAACTATGGGAGTTGATGCAAATTGTTCATCATATCCTGACTGGTTTTCACCTGGAATGCTAAGAAATTGACAATTTCAACATTTTGAGATGCATTAAATTTAATATTCATCGATCACAATCAAATTGAAACATTTTACACTTAAAAGGATTACCACCACAGGTTTACATTTTTTGTTTTTCAGTGTTTAGTGGAAACTTCACTCGAACCACGAGTGTTTGTTTCTGTGAGAAAACATATCTACTACATATAAAATTTAACAGCAGTTTTTTAGTAACAGATACGATAAATAATTTCTCTAAAATCGCCATAAAGAAAGCGAGAACAATTGGATAGAGAGTTGTCCAAAGCCCTTGTGACACTACACTTATACATTTAGTGTGTTTTTTTTTACTTTCAATGAATAAAGAAAAAGCTGTATTTAAATGTCAACTCTGAGTTGATTCTTAGTTTTCAATTGATATGGACTTTAATGCCTCAGTAATGTGATCCTCCAGCGGAAGGGATGCGTCGAGCGATGGGTGACGATAGCCCTCCATGAAGTAGCACGTACTATCGCCGGCGTTTGTGAATTCCTTCGGCAGGCAGGACGGATCCCGCGGTTGGAGATCAAATTCAAATCCAGGATGCTTGATGAGCCACCTACAAAGAAAAGTGATTAGAACCAGATCACATCACTCTTAACTATTGAAACTCACTCTCGAGTCGTTGGACTAACGTTGATTTTGCATGCTTCGCTGCCAGACTCAAATTTGTTAGCGATCGTAACATTGTGCCCGAAGAGACAGTAGCGCGGCATTTTCCTCCCTACAACCCCAGCCAAAACGGTTCCAGTATGGAGACCAATTCGCATCTTAATCTGCTCGCCATCGTGGGTGATGTGCTTGGCGCAAGCGTCAATCATCTTCAATGCCATCCATGCGACTTTGTGTGCATCGTAGATACTGGCCCTGTGTAGACCGCTGGCCACGCAGTAAGCATCACCGATTGTTTCGATCTTGTAGACGTCGAAAAGATCGCAAAACTCATCAAAGTCCTTGTAGAGACTCTCCAACATATTGATGACCATGAACGGAGTTGCTCTGGAGCAGATACTCGTAAATCCAACGATGTCACTGAACAAAATTGTGACATCCGGATAAGTCTGTGAGTCGATACTTGATCCGAGCCAAAGCCTTTCGGCGATTTCAGCAGGGAATATTAAGTGCAGCAAACTGACGTTCTTCTTTCGTTCCTTAGCAACAGCGATGTTGGCCTCCTCAATCGAACTCTTCAGCTTGTCCATTCGCCGCCGAAGACCGTCTTGAGCACGAGCTTGCTCACCGACAAGAATCACCTCACGTGTGGCATCGTGCAGTGGAATATCGGAAATAAAGAGTCCATTGCAAGTCAAGCCATCGAGGCCATCTAAGAATGGAGAGCCCATGAAAAGCAACGAATTCGATTCAGGACAAAAGACCATTTGTCCTTTGATCTCAAGACCCTGCGGAACAAATTGGACACTTATTCATCTCGTTTTAATGTGATTTTAACTCACCTCGGCCGGGAAGTCAGTAACACCAGGAGGCGACTTTAGTGCGATCAGAAACGGTGTGTATGTGCGTCTAACAATGTCCCTGAATTTAAGGGAAAGACCCTTTGGTCGTGAAAAATTGAAGTAGTTCGAAGCCAAATAACCATTGGCACTTAGATATGGCTTATAGAGTTTGCTGAAACCTCGACCTAAACAAGGATAAATTTTCATACAGATAAGACTTTGACTTAAAGAATTCTTACCCAGCTGAACTAGCTCCAGACCCTCATTCATTATGAAGTGCCATGGAAAAGCCTTACAGAATGTGCTCGAGTTCATGGTTAAGTCGTTCGCGTTGGTTGAATTACTGCGCTGTACTGAGAGCTCCCGGGCAGCAGCGACCTCCGCTCGACGAGTTATGGCGTCATGCACCACTGAGAACAAATACCGATAGCGGCGTGCGTCTCCTTCAACAGGCTCGATTTTTATGTTTACTTTGAGGTTAAACAGCATTCGAGTGAGGGCTTTCAAAGAGCCGAGTAGAAGCCACGCAATCACTGGTCTCTCGGAGGTAAAGATAAGTTCACCGTCGCCAGCGCAAACAAAGCCCGTGTCGGTTACGTCTTCCTAAAGGGTTGAAAGCAAAGTTAGTTAGGTTATCTATTTAGAAAAGCAGTCTTTTTTGTGATGAAAATTTTGTAATGTAATTTTGACGAATTTTGAGCTTAAAAATTCATCGATACAGATTCATGGTCGTTTTAATATGCAGCGTTTCAAAAAAAAAAAGAAAAAGAGGGACTGGTTACTTTCGATACTCTGTGCCAAGGTGCCGAGCTAAGATTTGAACGTCTCATTGTACTTTGAACAAAAAACATAAAATCGAATTCAAGATGTAAAGAGTGGGCCGTCTAATGGTTTCTTTTTAAATTATTGGTTATTTTAACACTAAAAAATGTTTCCCCCTCTAAGTCTTGATAGAAAGTCAGTATCATATCTCCGCGGATTGAAGTAAGTCGCTTTACGCTAAAACAACGTTGGGAAATATTGAAAACTTATTTCCAAAGTGAGTACTGTGCAATCAAAACAGTGCGTTTCTGGAAAAGATGTCATTCTATTAACCGTCCCGGCGATGTCACTTGGTCGCCTCGGAGCTGCGGCTTAACCCTTTCGGACGTTTTTTATTGTGGGGAACCATGATCGATGTTATACCAACAATACGGAAACGCCTTAACCATCCAAAGCGAAGATCAGCCAAGCATTCCGTGACCTAAAACCCGAAACCATTAGAAAGGTCTTGCAAAATTGGAGTAACAGAATGAGCTACTACGAAGTCAGTCGAAGCCATATTTAATGGCAATGCTTCCTCTTACAAATAGTACTTGGAAACAAATTTTGTTCATTTTATTGCATTTTTAAAAGGAAACTTGTATTGGCCCGATCTATAATTCATGTAGCGCTGTGAAAGTGAGGTTGAAAATTATTTTCATGAACAAGGATTTCTTTTTTGAGCCAAATTTTTAAATGTGTTCTACCACTGGGTTTTATATTGCAAGAAAAGTTAGTTCCCTAGTTCTACTTTAAGAAATGTTTTTAACTGTCTGTGCAAATTTTGCGGCTTGATATTGGGCTCTTAATTACAACTCCTCTTATAATTCTTATTTTGGATGATATCAAATAGTATTCTGTAACGAAAAACAATCCAGTCGGCAACGCGGAGGAGAATGAAACAGAGAAGTAAGAGTAGAAGTGAGGATAACAGGTATTGAGGCAATGACAATGAAACAGACAAGATCATACATGGAGATTAATATTTTTTACAAAGATTATAAAGTGTTTATTCAAGTGTGAAGGAAGTACAAAGTAATACAGGCAATTATCCCAAGTAATATTGAAATTAATCGTTTGCTTTATAATTCTTTTATAAGAATGCTTGTCTCTCAACTCTAGCTAGCTGTTTCTGGATATGTGAACAGTAAATCCGTTTCAATCCGGATGGTTGAATACCAGGGAATTGTGTGTCAATTCAAAATCAGACAACTAATGGATAGATTTTTCCTAATTTTAGTAAATAATTGACAAAGAATAAGTCTTTTGTTATGAGCGATTTTGTAAATTCATATACGCCTTATAAAATAGTTCGTTTGTACCAAAAAAAAATAATTCAAATAAAACAATGCCAAATCAATTGTTGAAGTGAGACTACAAAGTTTGTTAGACTATACAGCGGGACATATCGCGCCCTAACCGTCAAATTTATGTAAGCGACAAAATGAATATTTCATAGAAGAGGCGTTTTCTTTGTTTTTTGTCTGAGCTAAAAAACATGTAAATTTCGCTTACAATAAATTTTGTTTTCCCTGTAATTTTTAACTGAAATGCTTTACTAAAAACCAAAGCAGGACGTCGCACAATCGAATAAACTATCGCTTTCTATAATTTGGCACTATATAATGAGACAAATTACGAAAATTTTCATTTGCAGTTTGAAAGATTATACTATTAGCTTACAAAAAAACAAACATAAAAACAAAAAAATAAATTCAAAACTCAACAAGACTTTTCCAAAAAGATTTTAATTGGTAAAAGATGGAATATCTTTCTTAGCTTCGATTAAATATTTGTCTTAGCTTCTAAATTAACTAGGTGGTTCCTAATAATTTTGAATACACATATGTACACACATTTTGGTATAAGAATCATATTTTGGCGTTTAATCGGCGATACCTTAGAGACTTTACAGTGTAATGTAAAATGGTAGACATTTCTATAATCAGCGTCTGTAAATTATCTAATAACTAACAGTTTTTCTACATTTTGAAATGGCGAAATAATTTTAATCTCCTTTATTCAGAGATGGAACGATTGTGCAAGGGTGAAACAATGGTATCACGTTGAAAGAATGACGTCGACGTCAATGAATCCTATTCTATTAGGTTGTCAAATATCTCCCTTCCGCCTTTTTGTCTTTAGCTCTGTAACGCTTTGTACATAGCCGGAAAATTCAAAAGACAAAAAAGCGGAGGGGAGATATTTGATTATTTGAATACAAATTTATGAAATAATAACATTAGCTTTTACATTTTAATTGTAAAATCGGACATCACATGAAAAACCGACTCGTACAATATTGAATCAATAAAATTTTATTAAAAAAAATGATAATTGCAAAAGCGTTGTCAACCAGATAGTTTTTAAACTGAATTGACAAATGACATCTAGAGATGGCGCTTCCAAACATTACTAGTGCAATGCATTTTGTATGAAATATTACATAAATGCCTACAGTCGACCCTCGTTGAATTGAATCTCTCGATAATTTGAAATCTTTCCCCGGCTCTTTAATTAAAAATTGAATAAAATAAATAATAATTAGTTACATCGTCAATTTGATGTTGAAGGAAGGCTTTCTTTCTTGTCGAAATAATGTCTTGCTTGTCAATAATTTGAATTCTTGACTTTCCTACTCTCGATATTTCTATAACTTGAAGCATCTTTCATCTAGAAGCTGACTTATCGTTTTAATATCAGACATATAATTTATTTATTGGAAATCGAAAATTCATTGGACAATGATAGACAAAAGTCGCTCTCTCAAAAGAACGCTGTAAACTGCACTTTACAATGAGAACCTGTGAATAATTGTACAAATGTTTTCAATAATAGATCACGAACTCTTTTTCCACAACTTAGAGTGAGTTTAAATGAAAGTTATCTCTGACAAGCCAAAGAATGACAACACTCATCATTACCATTGAAATCGTAATTTTTCATTCATAAAAAAGATAAAACAAAAGTATAGATAACTTGCGATCGCAAAAAAAAAACAAGGTGGTATACCATTTTCTAAGAACTATTCTTATCACGTAAACTCTTTTCGGAATTATAATTGAAACACTTGTTTTTATGTCTTTGAGAGACCTTGAAGATCTCATTTAGATGTAAAACATTTCTCTTTCTTCTGATTTATGGGTGGCTTTATATTTGACTTCGACATGCAACTCTGTATCAGTTAAAAACCAGATGTGTGTTGACACGTAATGGCAACATCAATCACTTTAACATTAAATTAAAAGGTAAGTCACACAAAGATAAGTTAAAATGAAAAGACAATGACGAATAAGACCAGACATAATTACTCGTTTGAAAAACTCACCTCTTGTAGCTTTAAAACGTCATAGACTCCATCCAGTGATCCCAAGAATTCCTGTAGATCTGTTCCCAAGCACCTGAAAGCCCTTTCAATTATTCCTGTGCAGCATGTCGTAATGAGTTCTTCTCCAAGCAACACCAGAATTTCGCTGGCACTCGACTCGTCCATCTCCAGGAGTGTATCCTGAATATCCGCCAAATAGTCATAGTTCGGATACGACCTCAATACGTCCGTATCGATTTTCCTGCAAAACATCCGTTTGTCCATTAAAATTCCCTTAACTCGTTAACCTTAAAAATAGATCTCACAATTTGCAAATAGTTGGCCAGCTGTGAGTGTGTTTGCTTATCAGCGACGTAACTGCCGTGTTCAGGTCATCATTCTGTAAAATAAATAAAATCCATTAGTTGCATAAATTCCACGCAAAAAGTTCATCTATCAATGTTGACAGTAGTTTGCTTTGTACGAATTCCCCGTTGACAGCTCGTTCGTTCTTTGCTGTTTGGATGTTAAATGAAGGGTCGTGGGGCACCCCACTTAACTTACGTAACACAGCGTGATACCTTTTTTATGTTCAAACTTACCGAAGGCGCTGTCAACAGTTGTATGGCCATCTGTAAGTGGGTCAATGTCAGTGCATCATCTGGTACTTCCGCCAGCTCATCCTCCAGTGCCCATGTATTACCCTCGACAACGACTGAAGGTTGTCGCGTTAATGAATCTGTACGACGGAAGAAAGGACACGCCATCTTATGAAGAGTTTTCACTGGTGTTCTGGGTCCTTAAGCGGCGATGGCAATTTCTGAGAAAAAAAAATTGAATCTCTTGAGATAAATGAAGATAAGAAAGCGGAATGAAACGTCCAATTAAACGGGTCGGGGGTGAGTTTTTGTGGTTAGACCAAGTTCACTGTGCACTAGGAGAGGAACGAAAAGGTAGGAATCGGCAACCATCCTCCCTTCCCACCCACTCCTGAAATAGGGGCAGTAGAACTTCATGGATACACAATTTTCCGTTCTATTTTCTTGTGAAGACTCAAAAGTTTTCTTTCAATTTACTGCACTTCTCAAACGTTTCTCACGGGAATACAACACTAATAGGATTTGTATTTAGTTTCTTTAAATGGATTACCTCAAGAAAAGGGTAAAAAATCTATATAAATCACAAAAAGTTTACCAAAGCGAACCTCTGCAACTCGTGGAATTAAGTCTTTGACAAACGGCTGAAGAACTTCAACTGAAAAAGTTGCGCGGATTAGAAAAGTGGGGGTATATTTTCAGACGCAATATCCTGAGATGTGAGCTTGAAAGCTACACATAGAGCTTTTTGTGTTTAAAATGAGAAACTCTAACCTACTTTTGGGAAGCCGGGAAATGTCCATCCCCCCGGTTCGCGCATAAACAACCTGTTGCATCTGTTGAGTGCGTTGCGATTTAATAATTTATTAATTTCTATTTAATAAGCATGCGGTTGTTATTTATGCAGAGCCAATCGTCAGTTAGTTTATCGTGTACTTTGTGTTGTTATGGCGATGTTGAAGTCAAGCAGAACAACGAGGCTATCGATGGAAATATCTAAATGTTTGTGGCTACTTTTGTGATTAGTTCTAATCTCAAGGTTGTCGTTATAATTTGATTGAAACTTAGACGTAGGCAAAGGTGGATTATTCCAAAATAAATTTGCTTAAGAGACCTAGAGTTCCATACTAATTTAAGAGTTTTATTGATGTTTGTTTGTTTTAGCTGAGACTAAGAGCGGGAAAATCCATGTGGCATAGGAAGACTATACACAGTGTATGAAGCTTCTTTCTAATTTTGGGCAGTTAGTGGCAAACATTTATAAAATAATATGAAATGTGAGCGCTGCGATTAAAAGGACTTTCGTAATGATTTTCTCTCTTAATTCTTGGTTTATTTAACACAAGAAATATGTTTGGTATATCATATTTCAGATTTTATTCAGTTTTTGCTGTGTATAGATTCACCACATTACATAGTTCAAAAAAAGCTGAAGTAGAAGGTAAGAAGCTGAAAGTGAGGTTGGGCTCACTTAGCTTGGCCAGTATAAATTTTGGAGATTATTCACCATAAGTTGCGCTATCTTGACAGTCACTAATTTGTAAGAAAAAAGTTTTTGTTAAGTTCTTTTGCACTATGCTGGTTGTAAAAAATAATTGCAGCTTAGATATAAACGATAAAATAAGATGAATCAACGAGGTTAGAGCAAGCGAGTTCAAAACTTAAATGTGTACAAAATTATTAAACCGAGCTGTTCAAATTTAATGAACAAGTAAAAGATTGAATTACTTTTTTCTTTTTATTTTTTTGATTGACTTTTATGTCTCTTAAAACATTTGCCATAAAAAAGATCTTATTTTAAGTCTCTAAAATTGAATTTTAGTTTCAATACAAGGAGAAATACAAGTCATGACGTATATTTTAGCACTTTTCTCAGTTTAATTTAACTAATCAATCCGAAGAGTTATTGCTTTAAATTTGTAATTGTTTGTTTTACGTTTAACTTAAACTCCTCTAATTAAACTAATTCTAATAAAAATGTGCACACACACATATAGCTAAGTAGATGCATAATTAATGTTAATGCAAATGAAATAACCCCAGTCAATGACAATTATTAAAATGTAGTTAATTAAAAAAATCCAAGCACTTAGTTCTTATCAGCTTCTTCTCATTTAATATTTATCATCGAATACACATGTGTTTATCCCTATGTGCATGTGTTTACCGATTCTTTTAAGGCATTTCAATTTAACCAATCAATTAAAATACAAAATTGTTAAACAATTTATTTTGCAAAGCAACCAATCGATTTTATATTAACTTTTTGCATAATTCTTTTTTGTTTTTGATTCTCTCATTGTAAGCCTTAAGTCTCTCTCATGATGAACTTGAAACGATTATTTAAACGACTGAGTTCGCTAAAAATTTACTCTTCATTTCTTCTCTTTAATGTTCTCTTTCAGTTCAATTAAATTCGGTTCCAGTCAATTTATTGCATGCACGCAATTCATTCTGAAATTATATGTGTATAATTTTTTTGCTTTCCTCTGAATGACATTTTTTTGCGCTTCAAAGTCTCATTTACACTCACATGAGTATCACTGAGTAGAATGCTTTCCGTTTGATAGCGAATACATTTTTTAAATTAGATACAATTATGGTTTCACTGGGTTGGAAGGCATAAGAAGGAATAACTTGTATTGGATAGGTTGAGTACATATGCACTTTATTTAGAATCACAAAAAATAATGAAAAAGAAATGTATATACATATGTACCTTCAGAGATCTTTGCCTAATAAAGAGCATTAGCGATCAACTCAAATTGTTAAAATTGTTCGAGTTTTTAGACAATTCCTTTTTTTAGGGCGCAAAACCAAAGACTTATCTAACATTATTAGTAGTAATTATTAGATTAAATTTTGCAAAAACACACTTGAATTGGTTCATCGAAAAATGGAGTACTATCATTTTCATACATAATTCAAAATTACCTTTTCTGCAAAAGTGCTTTTTTGGACATCGACCTTTTCGCGTTTTCTAAGGGTCAGTTAGGGTTGTAAACGGTTTTCAAATAGGAACTTGACAACTTTGAATTTAATGCTTGAACACATCGTTTCACTAATCATCGAACTGTTATTGGCAATTTATTCAGTAAACACAACATTGTCATCCTGATAAAATACACGAACGAGCAACGTCTGCAAACTAAAAAAATTTTTTACCAAAATTCGCAGTCGGTGAATTTGACATTGAACGCGAAATAGTGGCAGTTTCGGCCGAAATATGTAGTCAAGTCATCAAAATTTGGGTCCAACGAAACGACCGCTGCAAACGTGCCCACGATGGCCATATGAACGAAGTAGAGTTCCATTTATAAATGTTTTTATTGTACTTCAAGCCGATAATAAAGTTTTTAAAATATCTCAAATGGTTTGCATTTTATTTAAAAAAAAAGAGTTGTAAGGTCCTTATTGGAAAACCCTTTAATTATGTGGATGTGCTGCTTAGCGAGTTGTGTTGGACCATTTCATAAGACTGTGGGGATAATGGATCGTTTTGCCTAAAATATTTTTTTTAGAAACACAAATTTGGCCGCATGCTGATTCGAATATGCCGCTACTATGGGTGTTTCAACACGATAACAACACAAAGCACTGACTAAGTGATTCTTAAGCTCTGAGTTCCAAAATTGCATTAAAAAAAAAAAAGGTTCTTCCAATTAGTAAGGACTGAATGCAAAAAAAGTAGAAGTATATATACCTAAAAATGGTCTTATCGCTTATTATCATCAATAGCTGTGACGAGACTGTAATTTAACGCTCTTAGATAACTCAGATGGAACCTAAGATACTAAGAACAAGCGCGCATTTACACTAGATTAAATTTTAGTTTAGATTAGAAAACTTAGTTTTACTATTAGCTTCAAGAACCGTTCCGATGCTAAGTTTTTCATTTCATGTTCATATTTTTTTAGTCTAAGTTTTGCCAGAACGAAAGATATTATTTTTAAGGAATTCTGTTTAGCTAAGAGTGGTTTCATGGAGCCAGTAAGTTGGTTAAAAAGGCGTTAAGTTAGTAAAACTAGTTTTAAGCATATTTTTGTAGCGCGTAAGATTAGTATGGATTCAAAATAAAAATGCACTGAAAGCAAAAAACGAAAAAACACCAGTATTTGAAAAAAGGAAAGTTCTTCATAGTCATAACGTTAAAAATAAAATGAAATTCTTGCAATGTTCACCTGTGTATGGAATCTTGTACTCTACTTATGAACTTCATTTAACTGAATTGCAAACAATCAATGCATTCCATAGTAAGTATTACCTTAAACTAAATCAAAATTCAACTGCCATAAAATCTATTTATAAACTCCCGCCACCCCCAAAAAGGTGTACGATTTACGAGAGTACTTCTCTATTATCAACAATAACCTGCTACCCCTTGTTTCCAAACAAAAGCAATGAAGAGAGACATAAATTTCTCTTTCGACTCTTTCGCTTCCATTCTCTAAACTCACTCTCTGCAACGTTGCGTTGCTATCTGGAACTGGAACTAACCAAGATACATATTTTCAGAAAGCGCGGATACAGAAAATTAGTATATTTTCGTTTAGTCGTTCTTTTAGTCCCAATTGCGTTGCTCCGCAATTCTGCTCGTCGTTTTTCGCTCAGGTGGTGGTGCCGTCAAAATAAACGTTCGGTCTTATTGATACGTCAAGTCACGTTCCCGTGAGAGTGCGTAGAGTTTACAACGAACAGAAACCGATTTATGTACCTGCCTTTAATATGTCTACAAAGATGGCAAAAAAGAAATCAGGCAATCAATTGGACGAGAAATCGGGAAAGCCTGAAGTGAATTTACGATTTGTAAGTTTATTTGCATAACATAACCGAAACCAAACCATCAATGGCAAGTCTTATCGGTTCTCTACAATCTGACTCCAAAACAATAACGTCCTTGACCTTCTATTTTTGCTCTCTCTGCGGCCGTTTGTCTCTTGGGGACGGTAGACAATAATAAGCGACACTTGTTTCTTATGCGTCTACCATTTGAGCTTCGCACATCTTTCTTTTGTTTTCTTTTGTAAAACGAGTGAGAGAGTGACACTGACACATGGAAATGTTGTTGTCCGAAAAGCTCATCATTACAGCACAACAGTTTTTTTTTTCTGCATTGTAGCAGCCAATGTCATTAAATCTTTTTTTTAAATTGCCGATCGGCTATAGTATGTCGCAGTGTTTGGGTAATTAAATTCAAAAATAATGTTTCCATCCAAGGTTCGTAAGAAATTGAAAAATAATGTAGAATATCTCATTTCGAATTATTTTTAAACTCAAGATTAGATTTGGAAAATTCTTAAGATGGAGTCTATTAGAGAAGTGATTACGATGTGATTATCGACATGACATGCAGATTATCATTTTAGTTGTGGCAACAACAGGTGATTACTATTAATAGCAAAGAAATTCAGACCTTTGTGTGCGTGAATTATTTTTTAGTTTTGGCGGGAAGTTATCTGGTTTCTCTAGGAACTATGATTTTTCTTAATTCGTAATTCGTGAAAACACTTTTAATAACTGAAAATAACAGTCATACCTCCGTATTCAGCAATATAAAGCCGTCTTTCTAAAAAAAAAAAACAGTTGATAGTGTTTTATGTTTACATGATTCCTGAAGGCGACAACAGTGCAGCAACAACAGCGTTTCTCATGCGTTTTTTTATTTCTATTGATTGAAATCAATTTTTATTGTTTACAACTGATTACAGATTGCTTTAACCCTCTATTCTTTTAATTCCTATACTTTCAATCGTTTGTTTTCTAAGTGCACATCGAATCTTTACTATTATTATTATTACAATTTTATTAATAATGGAATTAGTTCATATTTAATACAAATTAGCTCTAGCTTCTAAGGCTTCGGCTAAGCACATCCAATAATTTTAACCAACTATTTTACTCTTATTTTGTTACTTTAAATGATTCTTAAACTTTAATCTTTTTTTGGTCTACTTAACTTCGCTATTGTTTTCCTTAACGTAAACACTCCTGATTTGTTTAAATACAAAATAAAATCTGTCAAATGCGATTTACACTCACGCACAGATGATTTCGTTCTGACTGCTTTATTGGACTTTAAGACTTTAACTTTATGTAGCAAATAATGCTGACGCTATATGTCAGTTACAGTGATACATTTTTAACTTTTACTTTTTATTTCTACGTAGTGTTTCTTTTGTGAAACAAATTCAATGAGTGTGTATATATTTGCTTTTAAAAAAATTTGCGAGAACTGGAAAGATCGAAATTGTAATTTTGACCCAAAGTCAGTCAGGGTTAAGGACTAATCTCTAGAAATTCTCAACTGCTTCAAACAAGCAGAAATTGTATGAAAATCAAGGAAACAATCCAATCAATTCATTTCACTACATTCATTTTTTTCAACATGAAACAATTTCCGTTCTTTTTATTAACAACGCCAAATATATGTAAATTAGGGGTTGAAATAGTTCGAAATTGAAATGTAAAAATTTGAATGGCTTCTTATTTATAAGTTGATAAATCTAGCTATGTGCGAATTAAAGATTGAATTTAAATTCGAGATTTGTCTTAATCTCGAAAACCAGACCTAAAAACAAACGTCGTATCTTGTCGGCAAAATCTTGTGCTGTATTTCCTTTCTGTGGCAATAAGACAGAGTAGCTGATGTCGAAATAAGTGATTACACTTTTTTTCAATGGATATTTATTGACACTTTGAAATCCGCACTTCTGTCTTATCCCCATTTAAAAGGATTTTTCCATTACAAAGATATCGTAAAATTCGTGGCCACTTTTCTTTGAACGGTTATACAAATCGATATGATAGAAATCAATTTTTCTCGATATCACTTTTTTCAACTTATTGTCTTATCTCTATCTTATTGCCAGTTTTAATGACAAAAAATTGGATGTTCAGATTTTAAAAATTCGCAAGTTTCCCTTTTACCAATAACTTAAAAGCTGTCAATATCAAAGTGCTCGAAATAATGTTGAAATAATAACAGATAACATCAAGGTACAGATTTGAGATTTTTTTTTGGGTTTTTCTTACTTAAAAGCTTAATATATCAAAAACGAGAATGTTAAGCAAAAAGTTGAAAAAGAAAACTCTATTTTGTTTTCTCGATATTTCGGAATTCTAAACGTTCGAAGAGAATTTTTTTTAGTAATCTATTTTAGTATGAACAAAAACTCGCACAATCATTCTAAGTATTTTTCGTACTTCAGTACCAAACCTCCTATAGCTCGAATTTTCTTTCAAATTTTTCAATTCACTATTTTAGAAAAAAAAGGTGGAACGTCTGTAGACAACACTAAAATGTTTTTTATTTTTTTTTTATTTAGTGTTTAATACCAACTTTTTCACTAATACTTGCTTTTCTTTAAATATATCTTGATTTGAATTTCATTTCTTCTTAAATCTAAGTGGTTAAATCCTAGTGAAAGAAGAACCCAGTTGTCGATATTTTCCTAGTTTCGACACCACCTTCTTTGAAAAGAGAAGCGCACGGCTAAAGTAAGTTTTTTTTAGGCCTTAGTGCATCTAGCAGTCCCTCTATAATGTGAACTAATTAACACAAAGCGTTTCCGAATTTTAGAGGAATTCACATCACTGGAACAATCTTCAATTCTTCTATTCTTATTAATGATTTGAAACAACTCTTGTACGCATTTATTACAACATGAAATAATTTTAAAGCACTGTTTCTACTTTTATTAAGTTCAGACAACAAAATGTGTTATTTTACATAGTACTAATAACGCAAACAATTCATTTCGAAAACTTAAAAAAAACATTTGAATCGGTTTAATATTATATCAATTCTTGGTAAAATAATTTGATATTTTGAAATGGAAAATTTTCTGAACTTAAATAAACTGAGAACGTTTCTATGTCCAATTTATTTTGATATGCATATTTGAGCGTATTTATGCATTGTATTGCTTGGAATCTTGTTACTTTAGGTGCAGCATAAGCGACTTCATCGACTTCATTCTCCGAAATGTTGGCATTCAGTTCAGGCTCAGTGCTTTCTATGATGACATAACTAGTAATTTCTGGTATTGAAAAGTTGTCTTTCCGACCTTTAACTCCAAGTAGATCATTTATATCTTAGACCTGTCTTTTTAGCTTAGTTTCGGACCATGCCCTTCATAATAGGATAATTAGAATTAGATCTGTGGCAGTAAGACAGAGTAGCTTAGGTCAAAAAAAGTTATTTCGAGAAAAATTTATTTTTATCCTATCGGTTTGTATAACCGTGCAAAGAAAAGTTGTTACGAATTTGACGATATCTTTGTAATGGACAATTTTTTTTTTTTGAATGGGAACAGAGTTCGAGTTGGAAGAGAAATGTGGATTTCAAGGTGCCAATGAGTATCCATTGAAAAACAGAGAAATCAATTATGTCGACCAGCTCTGTCTTATTGTCTGTGCCATCTTTATCTGCTCAATTATCTTCGGAATTTCACATTTTAGATTTGACTTATCAAATGCTCATATTATAGCGACGACAATGTTAAGTTTAGGAGGTTCATATTTTGGTTCATATTATCGAGTACTAGCTACTTATTTAATCAGTGAATGATATCAGAAAAAAATTTAGAATGAATTTATAGGCAGTTTTAGGTCATAGGCAGTTTCGCCGTGGAGACAGAGGTACAGACAAAGATGTGATTCTCTAAGAGTTCGATTTTTTTTCCTTTGGAATGGAACGCTTAAAAAATAAAGATGGATAGAAAAAATTTGAGCCTGCTTATACAGAAAAACGCCAAATTACCACATGAACTGAATTAAAATAATAAAATTAAACAAACTCCTTTCATCCTTTGCAGATAGCGCTGGAGCTACCTCGTTTGGCAGCATTCTTCATCGTACTATTTATTTACTACTTCTACGTGAAAGATGACGGAGATGTATACGTCACAACGATTCTGAAGATTTTACCTATTTTTACGCTCGTCATCTACGTCTTCACCGGCGCCATGACAAGTAAACCTGAGTAAGTTTCTCGAATTCAAAAAAAAAAAAGGAGAAACTGTCTTTAACTGCCACTTCATAGATTCAAATACTCTCACAATATAGTCACTGGACTGGGAGTCTCCATGATAGGGGACATCCTTTTGAATTGGGACTATTTCACGCCTGGAATGTTGGCGTTCGGAGTGGCTCAAGTCTTCTACATCAAAGCGTTTGACTTGAAACCATTCAAGCATCTCTTCCTCGGCTTTTCGATGTATGCGCTAGCTTTGTCAAGTAAGTTTAATTTTTTTTTCATAATTTAAAAATATTTAAAAATGCTTAATGTTGCTCTTTCCAGTGGTAGTAGTAGTGTTCAAAGTCTTTCCTGGTTTGGAAATAGATCTGATGATTGGGCTACCTATCTACGCAATCCTTCTGATAACGATGTGCTGGCGCAGCATTGTACGTTCCAAAGAAGTCGGAGGTGTGTTTACAACCCTGGGCGCCATTGGAAGCGTTTTCTTTGTTGCATCTGACTCAACGATATGTGTTGATAAATTCCTTCGACCTATTCCCAATGCAAGAGTATGTGAGATTAATTTTCTTCGTTTACATCCGATTTTGTAATGCCTATTTTTACAGATCTATATAATGACCACATACTACATTGCTCAATTTTTGATTGCAATTAGTACGTTAAATGATACAATGAATCAGCCGAATGTGAAAATTCAGACACGATCGAAAGTTGATGCTCGTCGTGCCCAACTTCAACGACCATCTGCGCCGTCAAAGTCGTCAATCCCATCAAAGTCTAATTAAAGGCCAAGAAAGTGAAAAACTGAATGAATTGTAAAAATCAATATCTTCCTACGAAATAGCCAACCGATTCCTGAGCGGGAAACATATTTCCGCTCTCTGGCCAAAAACGCATGCATTTATATCTGATTAAAAGAAAAAAAGAGAATGACAAATAAAAGTGTTCTCGTTGTACTTCCATTACATACATGTAGTATTTAAAAATTCGGTGGTTTAAATATATTCGACATCGGGTGTTTACAAATATTTAGATCGTCGATTGTAATTATTAAAGTTTTTTTTGAAATTTGTAGTTGTAGAATTGTAAAAATCTATTTGTGCGTGATAATAAATTGTTCAAGATTGTATTTTAAGTCTGAAAATTCTTTTTTTTTTAAACTTTGTTCTTAATAAGAAGTGAAAACAACAACTTATTGGCACACTTTAAAAGAGCGTCAGGAAAACTAGAACTTTCTAGACGCTTTTGGAAGAACCGAACATTTCATGTTAGGATAATGAGTAGAGATTTGCAAAAAGCAGGTGATGTTTATGCTTCGCATACTTTCATCAACAACCATGGCGGCTTCACAAAATACCAACATTTTAGATCCGTTTTGTAAAAAAAATTATCAACGTCCTATGAAAATCTAATTTGCTCATTTTGGACATTTTATTGATAAGAGACTAAAGTTATAGTACTTGATGCAATCAGAGTTTTAAAAGAATGCAATCTTTTGGGAATGCATTCGCTGAATTCATGGAAAAGACTTCCGGATTTGTGATTTATTCAGTTGACTCCATTAGGTATGTTTGCTTTAAATTTTGAAATCACCATTCTCTATTGAAATCTCAAGTGCACCAATCTTTTGGGCCACTCAATTGATTGAAATCAGTTAAATGCAAGTCTTTAAAATTATGTGCATTCTTTGAAGTCACATTCAGGTCCCTGTTATTTACTTGAAGTCAACAGCATTCACTTGAAGTCTGTGGGATTTCAACAAATTTCGTTGGGGATTAAACATTTTGCATTGAAGTCCTTGAGACTTCGGTCTTCTTGCAGAGTCATCACCGGGCTGTCTTTCAGAAAACATATGAGTTGTAAAAAGATAAACTTTTACTTAAGTTGGAAAGTACGTAACAGTCGTGTTAGGTGTTTCACGTGCACTCTACTTAATGCGAAAAAAATATGCCCAAAAAATAAAAGTTTGTATACAGACTGGACCAAATACAAGTTTCTTATTAAAAATGCAATAAAATGTACAAAATTAAATTTGAAAAATTAAGTATGATTTAAAAACTTATTTTTTTAAGTTACGTTTTCATTTCTATTTCTAGAAAAAGCTGAAATGAATTCATCATTTCTCTGTTGCAATTTCCCACAGGTAACACTAAATCTTTAGAATACTTTTAATATCGATATTAATAGATTTAAGTAAACTACTTTAGCTAAAGTTCAAATATTACACACAGTTGAAAATGTGTTAACGATTTACTTTAATATCAACATTAAAAGTTTTCTTTATCGTTAAGTTAAATACTAAACATTTTTCAGTCAATAAAACATGAAATTTTCACAAATCGTAGCAGTCTTTTACTCTGCTGAACGTTTTGCCGATAGAGGCATCCTTCCTCGTAGCCAATAAGATTGTGAAACACCAGGATACAGTTGTCGGAAGCTCTCTTTCCACAGGTTTACATTGAGTTTTATAACTCGCTTCCTCTCATTATTCCGACAAACTGGCATCAAACACTTTCCGTAGGCTTGCTGGTAGAGGCTCTTCCATAGCCGAAAATCATTGGCAATTCTATTAAAACGTTTACACACCAAGGACAGACGACAAAGATCTTGTTCTAGTAAAAAGGAAAATATTTTCAGAAGTATTTCGTCAGGCAAAATGTCTGTGGTTGCTTTTTCCTCACACCAGCTGTCCCGCCTGTGTAATGCGCGCAGGGTAATAATTCTTAAATCAGAAAGATTGCTGGCGGTAGGGCTCCCTTTTTTTATGGCACACCATTTCCGATGGTAACGTCGGGATATTCTACCGGGCGGTGTACGTGCTGAATGTAGTTTAAGTGGCTTGCAATTACATACTGGAGCTGCAGTTTTTGGGCCTACAACTGCATTAGCTGATGTTGAAAGCTGGACCTCTTGTGCTGGTATGAAACAGACCGTTAGCATTTAGGGGTCAATCAACTTAATTTGATTACATACCTGAGTGTGTCGTTGTGGTGTTATCGTGTGTGGTTTCAGCCATGACGTTTATAACAAACAAAAAGATGAGCAATACGAATCACTTGTGTGATTCTGGCGAGATTCAAAGAAATGTCGAAGAGCTGTTTACATTAATTGCGACCGGGGAACTACTATTCGAAGATTTTAGTGCTACATTCATTTATAAGAAATGACTTATTCAGCACTTAGCCCCATGTACAGTACAGGCTGAGTTCAAAGACACAGTATTAGCCTAATATAAGAATTTCATTAGATAGCGTTGTGCAAACGCGTAGAAATCTCCATCAATTATAATGAGAACAGTGATTTTATTTACACTCTTTAGCTGAAACCTCCGGTAGGTAGAGCTTGATTCTTTTTATTAGTTTATTAATATTTGAATAAAGTAGTAATAATAATAATAATTATTATTTACACTTTCCCTCCATAGAGAATTCTTACGAAAAGTTCTATCGTCAAGTTTAAAAATTGGTCTAAAAACAAAGCTCTCAATAGTAAGAAATATTCTGCAGACAATAAATTCTGCGGTCTCAAGCGATAACCTGAAGTCGAATTGGGAACAAAATTAGGATTTTTTTTTTGTGATACCACAGAATTTAAAATGGCCGTAACATTTAAGACAGATTTGAATATAAACGAAGCGAATGTTATTCATTTTGATTTTCATATGAATCTTCAAACTTTAAACTTTCTTTCAAAAAGGCGTGCAAAAATGACCCAAGTAGTTATTCCTTACGGCCACATAAATGATCAGAAGTAATTCTATTTCGCTGTTCTATAAAGTTTATTCTTATTTCACCTTACACTTTAAATATCTTGCGTAATAAAAAGTAACAAAACTTTGTCAAATAACACTGTGTAAAAAAGTTTGTTTATTTTAATTTTTTTGTAGTTTTTTGCTTTCATATGATTCAATCAAACTTTGAGCAATCATTCGTTCCCACTGTTAGGCTTACGACAGCGGTGATGGTGTCGCCAAATGTGAAATGCAAGCAAAACAAACCCATCTTTTGAAATCGGCAAACAGTGTGACTAGTCGTTAGTGGTGAGAAAAATATGCTAACGTTGAGTAACATTTAACTTTCTATATCTTCGCATAGCCAAAAATACGATATTCAGCTGACTCAACATTTTGAACGGAAAAATGTAAGCACTTCTTGTATTGGTAGAGTACTCCAAATTTATATCAAGCGGGGACCATAGGATGGCGTTGTTAAATCTGAGCTGACCATAATTTGTTGCAATTAAGAGGGTTTTCTATTAAAGGGGTTGCCGATATCCAGGGATTACTGTATTGCCATTTTATTTAATTGAAAACTCGGATTGATTTTAGCAATATTGGTTGTTATTTTTGTTATAATTTTTGAATGGATAAGAGTATTGAATTAGTTTTAGTAAAGTCTGAAATTCTTTGTGCTTCGCTCTTTTCAAATATACCTTTCAAAATAAGTTGTCACATATAGTCTGGGAATAAACACTCTTTTTCGCCAGAATTCTCTACCGTACGCAAACTTTTGTGGAGCACTGTATGTTGTTTTAACAATCATCGTTTCAACTGGGAACACAAAAGAAAAACTTCATGATCTTGGTCATTTATAAAGAGCACAGGCATTAAATCAATCTTCCATAGTAACGTCGTCCAAAAACCAATCCAAATCTGCACCCAACTTCGAGTTGGACAAAGTTACATCACACAAACACCTTTTCCACAAGGAATCACACCTTATCGGTCCACTTAATGTCAGTGAAAAAGTCACATTTATTATCTCAGAGTCATATCAACTGCCAAAAATTGTCCAACCATAGCCTTACTTATCTCCGCACCTTGTATATTAATATCCCACGTAAAGAACTTGCGTACAAAATGATTAATGTTTTTAACCTTTAAATAAAGTGCTTAAAGATCATAGTTACGTTTGTCATACTTTTTGGAACCGATTTAAAAGAAAATTTCGGCGTTACAGTCTTCCACTTTTTATTGGACGTTCACCCTCCATACGTAAGGGCCCTTACAGAACAAAAAAAAAGGTCTGATCGGCTACAAATATTGTTAAGTCCCTACGATTTTGTGGCAAAGAGAAAGCACTAGATCGTCATCGAGATGATGAAAGTGGGAAGAGAAACGACTAAAACATCCCTTCACTAAAGACGATTCTACTTCTGGCAGTATCAACCAAGGAACATGTATCTCTGGTTTACGTCAAGTACAAGATTTTGTATAAGCCCTCTACTATACAAGTAGAAATATAGGGGTTTTGTTTTTTAAACGTTAGCAACTACTAGAAATTCGCAATTGCCGTTTGAAAAAATCGTTTTAACAGATTTAGATTAGATCTTTGATTATGTATTTTTACGAATTTGTTTTTTTTTTTTTGTGATTCAGCATAATTGGAGCCCAATTATACTGAATTGGACTGTGTGACTGTCTGAAGTCGTTTTGCAACTAAGCAAGTAGCCTGTAACGTCCGGCGTAAGACTAACTTACTGTGTTGCACAGATTTCAAAAACGAATGTTTTTTAAGTCGCATTCCTCAGATATTGAAATCAAAGCGAGCAAACCTCACTTCTCCGACAGTGTATGATCAGATTTTCACAATAGAAATTAATGATAGTCACAAATAAATAAAGTGTTATTTTTATTCCAAGTAGACGCATTAATTTATTTTTTTTGTGGGGTTTCTTTACAAAACGATGACGAGTTTTACGATGTTCCTTTGAGAGTTGTTAGGAGTTCGCCGGCTGCTTGAAGCTCTTTAATGATGTCCAATCCACCAATTAGTTCACCTTTGACGTAGACTTGTGGATAGGTCGGCCAATCCGAAAAGGTTTTCAGACCTTGTCTCACTTCCTCATCAGAAAGAATGTCGAATGTATCGTATTTGATGCTGGAAGTAAAAGAAAAGAATTATTTATATTGCTACTGTGGTCTGAATGTTCTTCAATAAGTAAATATGGAAGAAATAGCAGATGAAAAATTCTAAAGATTGCGACATTTAGAAGTTTCTTTTTAAATCATTCTTTATTTTCACACTGACAGCTCTTTAACGCTCGCAATATTGACAACATATCAGTATCATGCCAAACAGTGTGTTTTTTGAAAATAAAAAGCAACTTCGTCAGTTTATTGCATTTTTCAAAAGAAACTTGTCCGTCCTATAAGCTTTCGTTGGAAATAAACCAAACTTTTTTCGATTATCTTATTTGTTTTCAAACTTCTAATTTCATAATTGCAGCAGTTTCAGTTTTATTTCGTTCTATAATCTATAACTCTTGCTCTATAAGAGCGGTTTCTTACAATTTGTCTTGAGTGAAATAATTGGCTTACGCATGTGACCAACTGTTTAAGACAAATAGTCAGCAAATCATATGAGCTAAAGCATGTAAAAAAATACTAAGTATTGTGTTTACATAATATACCATGCCAATAGCTGGATAAACAACAATCTATACCAACTGCTTTAGTTTGAACTTCTATTTCCGATTCATTAACTATACGTTAAGCAGATGTGTGTAGATAAGAGTTCAATTCATTTAAAACAGGATAGACGTTACTAACATCATCACACGAATTGGCGAATAATTTTTTTTAATTAAAAGAAACTTTGGTGACGCATACAAGCTAAGCAAATATGAATGCAGTAGCTTGTTCTCAATACTGTGCTAATAAAACGATTGACTTAATCATTATCTATGCGGCTAACATGACTCACAGATTAAGATTCTTTAGATAACTAATTGAAAAACTATACCGATCCTTCTTACCCAATATCATTGAAAATTGCAACGATTTGCTTGGAGAAACCACAGCGCGGTGCGTCTGGTGATCCTTTCATGAAGAGCATAACATCAGCTCTATTGATCAAGGCTCGCAATCTATCTTCGAGCGAAGCGCCAGTACCGGCACCAGAGGTAGAACCGAGTTTTTTACATATCTCCGTAATAGACGCAATATTAACTCCATCCACCCTGTCTATAGCTTGTCCTTTTTGGAAGAAAATCACCGTGGGAACAGCATCGATCTGTAAACAACGACAAACAGATAATTATTTGTGTTGTTAACTTCTCATAATTGATTTACTTACCTGGTGCTTCATCGAAATGTCCGGATAAGTTTCAGCAGGCAAGTTTACGAATTGAAAATTCGTATAGCCGATTTTTGAAATTTCTGATAAAACATCTAGAACTTGTGTACACTGTTCGGCCCATTGTGCCGAAAAAAGGACAACAGTCGTGAGCTCGGAGCTAAAGTCAAAGAGGACAAACTTAGTTCTCACAATTTAAGGACCCAAAGGATATTTAAAGGAACTTACTTGATTAATTTGCTATATTCATCTAGTGATTTTACATCAATGACAGACATTTTATTTGTTTATTTTATTTTATAGAATAAATAAATCACGTAAGATGTGAAAAATAATATGAAAACACCTTTTGATCAAATGCGTGAGCTTACTTCACTTGGTTGCGGTTAGGACATATGTTAATCTTCAATTTTACAGCGGTGCAAGAAAATCAGTACAGCGGCTAGGCCAAAGGGTGACAAAAAAAATTTAAATAAAAAAAGGAAGACAATTTTTGGTTTTTGGAAAGTAGCAAAATATCATCTGGACGATTGTGTTTGATATTGATTAATTTGATTTACTGAAATGATTTTGCGACATTTTAATAATTCACAAAACTAGAGCTTAGTTATTAATTTGTTTAAGTAATTTTTTGTTTTCGGCTTCTGAAAGAGAAATTGTTTCTTTCATTGAAAGTGCGGTCATGTGTGATGTACATTTTATTCATAACAATAATTTCCAATGGGGACGCAGAAATCCATGTTCAAACTAAAATTGGGCCACCTATCTCCAATTTTTATCTTAACATGAAAACGAATGAACATGAATTTGGAATTCGCTGTAAGTTGTTCCTGTTTTTTGACAAACGTACAGGCACGAGGTACATTTATATGTGTCTGCTGGTCCAGACAAACGTATTTCTCAAGAGTATTTTTTTTTAAAACCGAAAAGTTTGCTTAGATATCGTCCGATGAATGTTTGCTCGTGCAATATGACACGTCATAGAAAATCTCAAACAAAAAAATAGTCTCTTAACCCTTTGTTGGGTAGTGGTTTCACACCCAATATTTATCATATTATTTTTCTCTATACAGTCGACTCCCTCTAAGTCGAACTGCCTCTAAGTCGAATTCCCCTATAACTCGAATTCGGCATATTTTGGCATTCCCCTTTCTAATTTTCCATACAAAAACCATCCGCTAAGTGGAACTCCTTTTAACTCGAACTAATTTTGATATCCCGCGAATATTCGGCTTAGAGGGATTCGACTGTATTTCTTAAGGTTTCATAATAAGTCAAGTGTATTTCTCCAAATTGGTAAATCATTTTAATAGGTTCAACGCGTTGTAAGTATTTTTTTGCAAATTAGTCTGATATTTCGCATCATTAGGAGTGATATCTCCGAAAACAAAAGTCTGAACAAGAAAAAAAAAGTATTTTTGTGGAGAAATTAATATTTCCCGATTTACAATCGAGTCAAATACGTTTCCAATTTTAAGAAAAACGAGCCCAAAAATTTGCTGTTTAGAGACAGAAAAATGTATGGCAAATGGTATGTCCGATTTTATGTCTGCCAAATTTATAATTGGGAAGACGTGGCAGAAAACAGTAGCATCAAACCCGCATTAAATTTTTTATATCATGATATGCCCTTTCCCCAAATAGCATTAATACACCTTATGAAATCGATTTATTACATATGAACCTTAAATAAGACCAGTAAATATCCTCAAACCTGAATTCATCCTTTAGCAGCACGGAACATGTTCATTAAATGCCAAAAGGTCAACGACTTCCAATGCTTGACATATGTCAATCTACTATCTCTTGCTCAATACATAAATTTTACAAATAGTTTAAGCAAATTAATACAATTTAAAAGCATGTAATACCGATTAATATTCCGGTAGAAAAAATGCCTAAACCATCAATTTTGATTCTCGAAGCATTTTTTGGAGGAAGCCACAAGCAGTTGATTGAGACTATTGTAGAATGTAAACTTCTAATCGGATGCTAATGCTATCTGTTCAAACACTTATCTATTGCTATTTTTTTCTCAAAAAGGTATACCGGCGGGTGAATACGAAATATATAGTCTTCCAGCAAAAAAATGGCATTGGAGAGCTCGTACCAGCGCATTATACTTTTCACAAATAATTCCATTGGATCATGAATTTAAGGTGCTCTTCACTAGTTCTGTGTTGAATTTAGCTGAGCTTATGGGTACACGTTCTGATTTGATTGCATGCCGGAAAATTGTGTACTTTCATGAGAATCAATTAGTTTATCCTGTGCGTGAGGTAAAGGAGAGAGACTGCCAGTATGGTTTCAATCAAATTTTAACATGGTAATTATTCTGTTCTTAGTCTTTTATGTCGCGTGACTTGTCTTAGCTGGCACTTGTTGCAGATAGTAGCTATTGATAATATCAAAAATGGGAATTGTTTACCCCAAAAAATAGTTTTTGTGTATGCTTTCCTATTGAAAGTTTTCAAAATTTAATTTTTAATTTGAAAATTACCCAATACTTTGTTAAACTCCGCAAGTTTGCAGGCCAGGTCACAACCAACCACATATATTTATGACAAATAACATCCAGATAATGAAATTTCTTTACTTTCTTCACAGCCTATCGGCCGACCAAGTAATCTTTAATTCAAATTTCAACCGCACATCGTTCCTAGACAACATCACTCCATTCCTGAACATTCAACCTGACTTAAAGCTAAAGCATATCCGTCAGAAGATCGAATCAAAATGTGAGGTCCTATACTACCCTATAAAATTCCATTCAATGCCCAAGAGACTGATCCCCAACGAAGAGCGAATCTCAAACGAGACAGACTGCCTCCATTTGATTTGGCCCCATAGATGGGAGCATGACAAAAACCCAAACTTATTAGTTGAGGTTCTTCTCGAGTTAAATAAACGTCAAGTGGATTTTAAAGTAACTATATGTGGGGAGAATTATCAACTAGCTCCGGAAGCTTTTGATGGGATTCAAGAAAAACTCGGACCGAAATTAATAAACTTCGGCTTTTTACCACGTGACAAGTATATGAAAGCGCTGATGTCGGGCGACATTGTAATATCAACAGCTGGCCATGAGTTCTACGGTGTTGCGATGTACGTATGGAAAAGTAATAGAAAAGCGTTTTATGTTAAAATATTTGTGGTCTTTTTTTCAGGCTTGAAGCAACTTACTGTGGTTGCATGCCGATAGCACCAAATAAATTGGTCTATCCGGAAATATATCCAAAGGAAAATCTCTACAATACATCCAATCAATTGATCAAAATGTTGTACAATTGGTTTAGAAATCCAACACTATTCCGTAAGCAACGAGATAAGTTTTTTGAATGCTTTACATTCGATAAATACTCAGCCGAGTATTTAGTACCAAAATATTTAGAAAAACTTCGGATTTAACGTATGTCTAAGTGCACAATTCGATTTTATAAGGTTTCCCAATGGAATTCCAATTGTCTTCCGTTGCGATTGCAGTTATGGTAGTTTTAGTCAATCTTTTTTTTTTTTTCTATCCATACTCATAGCATAATAGGAATTCATAGTGTTTGCCAAGGTATATTATGTATGTTCTAGAGTTTTTTGTTTTTATCGTTGTTAGACATTTTTTTTTTTACATTATAAGGACCATGTTAGATTGTTATGTTATTCTAATGTATAATTATACTTTATGAAGTAGAACAAAATGTGTTTTCTTTCTTAATCAAAATTTTACGAGTGGAGTTGATGGGCCCAAAGAGACTGCAGCCTTTCCTAAGCATCACTGCTATTAGTAGTCGGATGTATTACAGCTTTGGGCGAATGGAAAAACCACAATATTTCATGGTATAAAGGGCATCGTAAATAGGTATTTAGCTAGAGACTATTTCTATTTCTATTGATGCAAGAGAACAGTGATCGGACTCTCTAGTACGGAAGTTAAATAAATCGCTAACGACATCGAACTTGTTTCGTTAGATCTTCTGATGTCGAAGATAAATTCGCAGCCAGAGGTGAGATGTAATGATTACGCTCATTACAGGTTTAATTTCAATTACAAGTAATAAGTGATAGAAATGCTTACAGTTGTGTAATGTTTAAGAATTCACAATTACAATTACTAATTTTATGTGTTGTAATTCGCTATCGAAAATTTACAACTACAATTACTTGAAAATTAGTAATTTCAATTGTAAATTTTCAATAACAAATTACACGTATTTAAAAGATTTCAATTACACATTAAAAGTAATTTAAACTTAATTAATTATGGCAATTGAGGAAACAGAGTTATTCATTACTTTTGACGTATTGATTACATAAGGGAAATATGTGCATATAAATTATTTTGTATGAGTGCTTTTTTAATAAATTATGTGTCAAGTATTTAAAAAGAAATGTTAACAACATTTAATTACATGAAAATGTATGTATTACAGCATTTTGATCATTACAAGTAATAAGTAATGGAACTAGTTACAATTATTTCACAAGTAATTGAAATTACAATTCCATTTTGTATAATTGAAAATGTAATTAACTTGAAACGTAATGGAAGAAACACCTTTGATAATTGCTTTTTACGTATTGATTACACAACATACAGTAGCTTCG
Organism: Syritta pipiens; assembly: GCA_905187475.1. Classification (NCBI taxonomy): domain Eukaryota; kingdom Metazoa; phylum Arthropoda; class Insecta; order Diptera; family Syrphidae; genus Syritta; species Syritta pipiens. The sequence continues at coordinate 7,089,701 of LR994572.1, read as the reverse complement.
TTCGTCTACTAAGGTATCGGAAAAGTGGTGAAAATAAAAATTAGATTTTCTGAAATGATTACAAAAAAAAAGAAAAGAAATCAGTCATTACAGCATTGCGTTTCCCCAATTACTTGAATGGACTAGTAATTGTAATTAAAATAAAATCAATTACAAGTAGTAAGCATTTAAATTCGTATGTTGTTAATACGTCCCAACCCCAACTATGCTTGACACCACTCAGAGTTAATTAAAACAACAATTTAAAACGATAAAATGACCTAATTTTTTATTTTTATTAAATAGCATTCTCTTTCACAGATTCAAGTTTCCTAGATTACGTTTTTTTTTTTCATTTTATATTAAATACAAAATTAATTTCTAATAAAAAGACTTAATAACAAATACATGGGTGGCTACTGCCCCACGATAATATACTCTCTCACTTTTGTTGTTTTTTTTTTTTTTTGCATTTTAGTCAGTCGAAACATTCAAAAATTCACTTGCACATCTTAACACAGTGTCTGAGCAGTGACAATCAGTCGCTATTGTTTTGATGTTGAGATTGATTGAGCAGGGCAACATTGCTGGCTTTTAGTCTAGCAACTGTGGCATTCGAAACTGTAGGCAAGCATGGCGACATACATGGTGTTGAGCAATGACTGGTGCTTATATCACATTGATCGAGGAGCCGCAGTAGCTCAACCATATCTGGGCCACCGGAACTTTTGCTCTTGTGAGCGTTTTCTTTGGAAGCCAAAGCCAGTTTGGCCGTGAGATCCCACATTTGTACGGCCCCGTTGCAATGACCAGTAAGAATGAATCGGGATCCCATTCGGGATGGTCCTTCAAACTCATGCACGCAAAACGATGTAATCGTGGAACCATCCACCGATTTAATTACACACACTCGCTCTCCGTCGGAGGCATATCTGACATACAGCTGATCAGTCTCCGGGACAACCTTCTGTACGAAAATCGGTTCATCGTACTTCCCACCAAATGGACCGAAATCATTGCCCGCAGAGTAGGCGTAGTTTGTGTCGGTTGCTTCCAGTGAAACTATTTTGAATGATGCCTCAGGAGTCGATCCGGGTTGAGTGGAAAGCATGCCTCGAAAACGCGGCACAACCCAAGTTCGCACGTGGTTGTATTCACTGCACACCGATATGAGAAACTTCTCCGACAAAGTCACCTTTAGAAATTATGTGTAAATCTTTAAGTGACTGATTGTTCAAACACATTGTTCACAACTTACCTTTGTCACTGGACTCTGATGCACGCTAAAAGTTTGAAACAATTGTGGTCCATGTCCAACTGTTTCCGGATGCTGCACTATTACCCGAACCGAACCAGATTTAGTCCCATATGCGATTTCAATCCAATTTCCACTCAGGCCTACAAATTCATTCTCATTAAATCATTTCGTCATTATTGAGTGTGCGTTCTAAATAAAAGCAATAGACAATAAATAAACGAATAAATAGAAAACAGCAAAAAGCCTTTATACAAACACATCAGGAATTTTACAAAACATTTAACAGCAAACAACGGAGTTTGAAGAACAAATATTCAATGAAATATGCCAGCACCGAGTCAATTAAAGGCACTGTAATAAAGAAGTTTTTCTTTTCCTTTAACTTTTATTTACATAAATTCGAGTGTAACATGGGATAGAGGGGTTCATAAGCACAATGAATGGTCCTATATTAACATCAGTTCAGTTCGATTGTGGTGAGTGAGGTTTTTCGCGTCATTCTTGCTTCTTAGAGAAGAAAATACGAATGGTATTGCAATACAAAAGTCTTTACGTAAATACCCTAAATTAAAAATAAATTATATACACATAAGTTCAGAGTGCGACATCAATGGTGAAGTAATTGGACAGCAACAGAGTTGGGATTTAATGGTTACATGGTGGAAATCATTGCAGGTTGAATGAAAATTACTTGTTATTCTAACTGAAAAGATTGATTACAGTAGTTGTAACTGAAAATATTTCATTGAATAGACGGAAGATTTAAAAGATTTCACTTACTAATTACTGTAATTTTAATTAAAAAGATTTCCATTACTTATTCCCACAGAAAGTAATTGAAATGTTTTCAGTTACACAAAAAAATTGAAAAGATTTTAATTACCAATTACTGTAGTTTGTAATTTAAAACTTTAATTACTTAAACAGCAAAAGTAATTGAGGATGTAATTGACTTTAAAAGTACAAATGTAATCATAACAGGATTTTGACCAGTACATTTCACGCTCAATTACATGTCTGTAATTTATACGAAAGTAACTGAAACATTATTACATTACATGGATTTTCATTCATCGAAGAAAATCATTTGTAAATGTAATTGAAAAAAAAAAATAATTATAAATACAAGTAATGAGTAATTAAATTTGTTTATAATCATTACATTCCAACCCTGGACACTGATTAATAAGATAGAGACTACACAGTCCTGCCAAAAGGCTTTCTTAAAGTTTTTTTTTAAAACTATACGAATAGGCAATTTTGTTTACAAATTAACGAACATTTTTTTTCATGTAAATACTATGCTCTATTTTTTCATAAATCCCTAGTCAAAGTGAAAAAGATACACAATGCTAATTGCACCAAATAAAGGGTGATTTTTTAAAAGCTTTAGGATAATTTTTCAAAAAAAAAAAAACATAAAATTCAGAAAATGCTTGAAATCTTTATTTGAATCGACAGTACGGTCCATATAATTTAATGTTTGAAGATTATTTCATGCAAATGTTGACCTTGACTGCGCCTCAAACGGCCCATCCGCTTAGTCCAATTTTGGCATACTCTTTCCAACATTTCGGCCGGTATCTCACGAATAAATGCTTCAATTTTGTCTTCCAATGCGTCAATTGAAGCGGGCTTGTCTGACATGACATGAGACATGAGCTTTAACATAGCCCCACAAAAAATAGTCTAAGGGCGTTAAATCGCACGATCTAGGCGGCCAATTGACCGCTCCCGAACGTGAAATAAAATGTTCACCGAACTCGCCTCTCAATAAGTCCATTGTTGCGCGTGCTGTGTGGCATGTGGCACCGTCTTGTTGAAAACACATGTCATGCAAGTCAAGCTCTTGCATTTTGGGCAAAAAAAAGTTGGATATCATCTCACGATAGCGCTCACCATTCACAGTTACGTTACGATTCGCATCATCTTTGAAAAAGTACGGTCCAATGATGCCACCAACTGTGACTGAACTGTGACTTTTTCTGGATGCATTGGTAGCTCTTGCAATGCTTCTGGCTAATATTCACTCCAAAATCGACAATTCTGCTTATTTACGTACCCATTGAGCCAAAAATGAGCTTCGTCGCTGAACACTTTCTTAACTTTCTGAACTTTCTTAACAGAGCACGCTTTTTTATAATAAAATTCAATAATTTGCAAGCGTTGTTCGTTTGTAAGACGATTCATGGTTAAATTATAGACCAAAATGAAGATGTTTGACAGTGAAACAAAACACGAAACGTGCGTAAGCTGTTTAAACCAGTGTTGCCAAAAAGATAATAGCTAAAAAATCACCCTTTAAAAGGCTTTGTCTGTTTGTTCATAAGCCACATAAATCATGAATCAATGAAATAAATATTCTGAGCTGCATCAAACGATGGCTAAAGCATATTTCAATTAAAAGACAGCGTATTTCAAATGAACGAAAATAGCGTTAACAAAACTAGACTTAAATTAGTTATAAATTTAATACTTTCGGAATCTTTCTCCTCGTGAATTGAATTCATCTTTCTTCAAACTTCACAAAAATTAGCTATTCCCAATCCACTAAGTTTGAAGAATTAACTTCGTCTAACTTAACATGTTCCTTAAAAAGATTTTTGACTGATATTTATTTTTTACTAAATAGTATGTTTTGGTTAAACAAATGACTTTGAAGATGTAGACCTTTTAATTCTTAAACTCAAAACTATGAGCCACACTTTAACACAGTGTTCAAACAGACAGAATCTCTCCATGTAACAATTAATTGGGACATGACATTTGAATATTGAATTTTTTTTTTAAGAAACAAAAAGGAAAAGATTACAAAAAGCAAGAAAAAGAAAAAAAAGACACAAGTAGTATGGAATTTATATTACCTTCAAGTTCTCTTTCCGTTGCTGACATTTTCCATTTTCAATTTCGGACGAAGTTTTTTTTTTATTTAAAAAAAATACACCAATAAAATAAGGATGTTTTCAAAATACAATCATACATAAATTAAAACAAAAATTTTATGTTGAGATTTTTAATGCTGCGAAGCGCACTTACGTGCAAAGGTATCACAAATTAAAAAAAAAAAAAATTAAAATCATTTATCTTCTGTTGATCAACCCGGTGCATTCAAAAAATCGGTATTTCCATTTTAAGTAAAGCCAACGCTTTTAAAAGTACCTTTTATATTCAAATATAAATGTACTCAGAGCAAACAAGCCGCTGTCGATTTTCGAGGCAAAATGTTAGAAGCTCAATACTATTGCACACATAATTCAATTTACAAATAAATATTTTGGAATTATCATGGAAGCAGCAAAATATCAAAAGGAATAATTTTGTATATCATATTCTCTTTATTTAGAGCGTATCTCTTCTCTTCTCTTTATGTAGAGGTATCTTTACATTTAACGCAAAGTATAGCAACTACTCTACGTTGCATTTCAAACAACAATCTGCAAATGATTATCTAATATACACTCCTCATCTAAGTCGGGTTAAGACACCCCGACTTTTAGTTTTTTTTAATAATTTTGTTTAGCACCTACTACAGATGTTAGTGTTAAATAATCAGTGCTAGTTCTCATCATAATTTTTATAACTACAAGTCCACGTCTTCCCACTCGTCCCTGTAAATTTACGTTTTTTGGTAACTCTACCGCTACAACTGGTTGACACAGGCTATGAATACATTGGAATTTGACAATTACTTTTTTTTTAGGTTGATGAGGCTTTTCTTTCGAAAAATTTGTTTTAACGGGCAATATGGTTAAAGCGCAGAAAAACTACAAGTGTACATAAGAATAGAAACAAAAAAGGCTCACAAAGAGAATAATGTTCAAAAGTACTTGGGCCCGCTTCAGCTTGCTGTTGCAGACCGGACACTTGCAGACTTCAGAAGTTGTTCGCTGTGTAACTTAATGATTCAATCAGAAAACATGTCATTAAAACTCTCATTAGTGTTATATACAAAAATGGGATCTAGAAAAATGTTGAAATGAACAAAAATTCTATTGGAAGTGTGAGTTTTACTCAGCCGCCGAGGGGTCTCGTTCGCAAACAGATTAGTAGTTTGGACTTAATATAAGTCTAAAAAATTAACAAATCAAAATAGCTTCAGTAAAACTCTTTTTTTTTCATTTCTTCATTTCATTTGGGCGCCGTGGCTTAATCGTTAGTGCGTCGGACTGTTAAGCGAGAGTACCTGGGTTCGAATACAACTCGGGGAAAAAACACCACAAACAATTTTCACGTCCCCACCTCCAGCGAACGATTGACAATCCTCCTGGAGTACTTCTGTCACGAAAAGCTTTCGCAATTCGCCATTCGGAACCGGCAATAAACTGTAGGTCCCCTTCACACGTGTCAAATTATAACGCGCACAAAACAGTAGAGGCGCGAAAGGCTAGGCTCTGGCCCTTCGTGGGCTGTTACGCCACTAATGATGATGACTGCGATTTAAATCGTTAATATCTCGAAAAATTGTACGAAAATAATTTTTTTTACAAAATATTTTATTGTTCTTTCCCCGAGATCTACAAAATGGCGTTTTCGGATCTTGAAAATTCGAATGTTGTTTTTTGGTTTTTGGCCAATATCTCGAAAACTATTAAAGCCAGAGTGCTCAAACCAATTTTAACAGAAAGATTACATCAAGACTTACATTCCAGATTTTTTGGCTCTTTTTTTGACCTTGAAGCTTAATATCTCGAAAACTTAACTTCCAAATGATGAGTTCAAAATAAAAACTTTATTTCATTTTACAAGACATATTCGATGGTACCTCACTTAATAAATTCCCGTGATTTTTTTTTTTTTCAAAAAAAGTTAGTAGATAATTAATTTATTTTAGTATGAGTAAAAAATCATACACGATATTTGGTTAATTTTGGTTTGCGATTGAGTTACCTCATAACTTATGTTTTGGTCAAATATTCTAGAAAATAAGTTGGGGAGCACGGTATACAAGTCAGTTTTTGGCAGTTTGTTGGCTAATAACTTCTTACCACTAAGAGTAATGTGATTAGAAAAATTTTAAAATCAACTGAAATGTGTATTAGAAAACGCCGAACATCTGCAGAGAAAGCGGCTAAAATGGAAACCTGCTCGAAAGTCAGTATATTAATCTCCGTGAAAAGGGAAACACTGAAATTTGTTTTCCAAAGTGAGTGAAAGAAAGAGCATTCACAGATGAACAACGATTTTGTTTAAATTCTATTATTTTCAAGATTTGCTAAAAAAGATAAGCCGTCCCTAAGACGACGGCAACAAGACAGAGGTAAAGTCATGATTTTGGCAGGAATCCATATACAGTAAACTCTTGATAATTCGACGAGGTTTTTGAATTACGGAGGTTTCAGAAAAATTTTTGCTCAGTTTCGTCACGTACGCATTTCGACTAACTATTGTTGAAGGCAAAAAAAAGTAAACTTGACTTCGAATTATAGAGGTAAGCAAGCTAACATTTTCGAATTATGGAGGGTTTTTACACAAAAATAAATTCGAATTAAAGAGGGGGTTAATTTGAATAGGTTTTCTAAGATTTACGGAGGTTTTTTAAGGTTTTTACTGTGAGAATGCTTCTTGTGTTTACAGAAGTTTTCGAATTATAGAGGTTTGAATTATCGACAGTTCACTGTATAAAAAATTAATCATCAATTCAGAACGGCTTGGGCTATTTTGTTTATATATTTTTTTTTGTTCAGTTGTTTGTAATTGCAAAGCAAATCTGTAAAATATTAGGTGTACAACTTTACTTCTTTTTTTTCCGAAATTCGTGGCTTTATTGTAATAAGCCAAGCCAATAAAAACATTTATGATTCGTTTTGCGTTTGATTCGATTACGACACGAATCTTGATCAAGTATTACCTCCAATTCTGCATCTTCGAAAACCTTCTTTCTTCCACCGCCATGACGGTCTTCGATGTCAAATCATCTTGAAGCGTTGAAACCACTCTCGGCACGTTCTTTCACTAATAGCGGCCTCACCATAGCTATTTGAGAGCATTCGATGAGCCTCAGCCGTAAGATTTCTTCAGATTAAAGCAGAAAATTAAAACCTCCCGATGAGCATTTGGCTCGTAAGTTGACATGTTTAGTCGAGAATAACTTTATGATGCAGACACAAATCGACAAATATTTCGATGGCGTTATGTTTACAAATACCTAAGCTTATTGTATGACATCGAAGATCTATTCATTTCGACTACCACTTAGCACTACAGCCATTTATTGCAAAACGGAACGGAAGCAAAGTTGTACACCTAACAGAAACTCATATTTCGTTTTAATATACAAAATTGCAAATTTTCAGGAGTGAACAGAAAGCAGTGGACTTGCAGTTTTAAGAATTAACCCTTGTTGTGCCAGCGTGATCTTATAGTCACACCGAGAAGAACTATAGAACAATTCCATATGGCTTCCACTCAACCTGTTAAAATCAAAAGCGAACAATGTCAAAAAAATAATTATAGCACAATTCGGGTTAAGACAAAAATTAACACTAATTATTTAACAGAAATATCTGTAGCAGGTGCTGAATAAAATAATTGAGAGTTCTAAAAATCAGAGGAGTTCTTAATTGTCGCGGAGTGTATCATAACAACTCATAAGAGTGCCATTTGCTGGAGAAACTGTTTTCTTAAATTTTTTGTAGGCTGCTCAGTTTCCCGAAGCATTCAGATCTCAATGAACTACAAGCATATTTTCTTTCATTGGTCATTAAAGGTTCAAGCGAAATAGGCGAAGTTAGAAACGACAATAAAACGAGATTCAAATTCAAACGGTTGACTACATCATCAGTTAAATTCGCTTCAAAAAAATAATTCATAGCTAATCTCCGTTTAGGAATAAAAAATAACGAGAATTTCAAATTTAATGCCTGAGAACGTGTTTCTTTATGTGAACAGCACGCAGGATGAATGCTTCATAAAAGAAAAACAAAGCAAAATGAAAAAGAAAACATTTCGCAAATTGTATTACTAAGCGCACAATTGAGCTTACTCCATAAGGAAATATCATTCACTTATACTTACTCGTTGTTTTTTGAGTCAAGTATACCGAAATTGCAGTGATGGGGTCAGAGGCAGGATCCTTGTACAGCTCCGTTACCAACAAATCGTTATCCTTCATCCGAAGAGGAAACTTTTGCATATCTGCGAATAAAAATTCATTTCAATCCACGCCTCCATCGATCTGTATCAGAGCAAACCTATGTAGTATATCGAGCCGTTGTTGCATCCCAACAGAAGAAATGAGCCAGCACTGTCGAACGACAAAATTGGAACGAGGTCCTGGATCTGCCAGTGCTGTGTCATGGCGTGCCATACACCAATCTTCCCCGACGAAGACAGCGCGACAAGCTGACTTCCGATAAAGAAGAAATATTCGACACGAACATTTAAATTAAATGTCCCAATATCCGTTTTATTCCCATCCTCCTGGACGTTCCAGAGCCTGATTTGGCTTCCGTATGATATGGCAATCATTTTGCTAGGAACCTGATCAGCACTCGAAAAATTCACTTTCGAGTCCATGGCTATGCGCTCGATTGTGGAATCAATGTGCGGGGAGGTGAACACCAGTTGCCAGCCTGTGGAGTCCTTCAGCCGGTAGCACGTCACGAAGTGGGCGTAGGCAACCGAAATCCAGTTGTGGTGCGCTTTGATGATTTGCACCCGCAGTGGGTCCACCCAATTCGATGTTAGAGTCGGACTGAACACCATGCTAACATCGTTCTTGATCAGCTTATTCAAATCAGCAGACGAGTTTCGGGAGTGGCGCATTAGGTCCAACGAAGCTGTTCGCGAATGACCTGCAGACGTGACCCATGGCCGACTCTCCTGTCTTCCCGACAATCGCAAGTCCCACGATGAGTTCCTCGAATGCGAGGAGTGTCGGTTGCTGCTGCTTACACTCGCAGAGCTGGACAACTCAGGCACTCGAACCATCGAGCCTGGTCGTGCGTTCATAGCCATCCCGGCAGTCGCCTGCGTGCTGGTCGATGGAACTGCTGCCGCCTGCTCTGCACTCTGTCCGGATGATGAGGAGTTCGAGTTATTCGATGAGGTTGAAGACGCCGAGTGCATGGGAATATTATTATTCGGCGGCAATGGAGGTGGGGAAAGGAGTCCGTAAAACAAACTATCACCACACGATGAGTGAGTGAGATCTTCACAGAGCATTAATCGCTTGATCAGAGGGGTTATGCCATAGTATTCCGATTCGTGACGCAATGCACGAACGTCGCATTTCGTAATATCAATGTCCTTAGTGCGTAGATAGTTAAGAATTATTGAAAATAAAAATGGATCTCGGTCTATAAAAATTGCTCCGTGTTCATCACGCAGACTCGAGATGCGTCCACTCAAGAGTGCTGTGAAGAATGTGTCAGGAATCCAGGTCAAGGTTTGCCGTGATGTAGAGAATCTGCAAAAATACATAACCATTATAATGAAATTAGATGTAAACTCTTTTCAAGATAAATACACACCTCTGCCCGCCGACATTTAAATTTACAATATCGCCTCCGTGCGAGAAGTAAGACATTTCCGTTTATTCTTGATATGTTGCTTGGTATCGGAATTTTTGTATGTTAGCGGAAAGAGCTAATTATTTATCGCAGATGTTCGATAACTTCTTTTATTCGCGATAAAAATACAAGAACTTCTCCGCTGACGTCGTGAAATTTCCAATTTGTTTGTAGACGACGACGACGACGACGACATTCATTCCGATGGAGAGGTTTGTTTGTTTTTTTCTTTTCCTTTTTGACATGGCGTCAAAACAGTGCTCGCAGATGAGGTTCTGTTTTTGATTCGAAATCAATTTAGGAATAATTTCAATCTTATGGAATGATGTTTGCAGGAAACATTCGCATGGAGCTAAGCAGCACTCACTTTGGAAATAAGTTTTCAATATTTCCCAGCGTTCCGCGGAAGTATGAAGTTCACTAGCTCGAACATTAGCTCATCATTTTAACGCACATTTGTTTGATTTGCTGTTCAAAGCTCTCACACGTATTCAGAAACACAAAATGTTATGAAGAAAACTCTGTCAAATAAAATCAAGGAGCAAGAGAAGAAGAAGCTGGGTATCTGTATTGGCTCATTTGTGCTTATGATCTAAGAGGAAACCACTTGGTGGTCCACCCTATACATCACCTTCTGTGAATGTATCTTGGGCTAGGTTCCGTCTTTTATTTTACATTAGCTTATATGACCTATATCGACCGTAAATAAATCGAGTTTCTGTGTAAAAAGACTCAAAGTACCTTGAATTTAAAATATCAACCGAATATAACACTTTTATAAATCAGAATACAACCCAAGTTTATAAGACGGTACTCTACTACCCCCCGAGAATCTACTATTTTCAACTCTAATGACAGCTGTCAAAACAAAAGTGGAAGCCAATCTAGCTGACGTGTTGACGCCGAAAAAACCACAAAAAACTTGAATACGTTGGATAAAAATTTGCAAAAACCTAACTTACAAAATGTTTGATATCCAAACGCATATGGTTAGCGCAAAAAATACTTCATAAACTTGTACCTGAACTCATATTTTATAAACTTTTAGGACTTTGATGGACAGCATAAAGCTGAAAAGTACTCCAGGTTCATCATCACTCTCTTCGGTATTGTCGGCTTGATTTGGGGTGCAATCATTCAACAATTTTCACAAACAGTCTACATATTGGGTGCTGGATTTCTTCTAGCTGCACTTGTAAGTATCCAAACAACATTTCAAAATAAATTTAAACATATCTTCCTTCATTGTGTAGCTGACTGTTCCTCCATGGCCTATCTACAGGCGTCGCCCGCTGAACTGGCAAAAGCCACGTCCAGACACAACTGCTGGCGGTGATGACTCCAAGAAAAAGAAGAAATAAACCACTATCAAACATTCGATATTCATAGTTTCTAAGGAAATCTCGACTTAAAAAGAATTTTGAAAGAAAAATACAAATTCTGTTTTCCATCAAAGTGATCACGTTTATTCTTGGTGTCCTAGATCGGTCTCTTATAGGATTTCAGCTCGTTGTGATCGTAATACTTGTGGATGAGGTCGTACATATTTGAGAAGAAGTACATGAGGTTGTCATACTGTCCATTATAGGGAGCTGTAGGTTGCAGGTCTGTCTCGTCATGGTCGACCACGTCAGTTGTCTGGAAGCAGGCGTCGCATATCTCCAAGTTATCAAGACCACGGTAGTTCTTGTTTAAGCCCCATGCGTTCATGTGAACTTCCAACATGAATTGATGGACAGCTTCAATGGTTGCGAGGTACCAACGTGGACTGCCTTTTTGGTGGCGCCAAAACTGCGAGTATCTGTTCTGCAGCACCACCGGTTTCAGACTGCACACACGCTTGTCCTTGTAGATTCCTCGGCTCTGATTCCAAGTACTGTCGATAAACACCGCACGTTTGACTGGCAGATTATCGAATGTGTAACTCCTAGGTTGGTTCTTAGGATTCCCCTCGTCCGTGATCACTTCGGGGACCCTCTTCCTCAGAAGGGTGCCCATGTTATAGCCATAGGGAAGACCATAGTTGTCGTCCGTTTTCAGCCTCACGTTCTTGTCGAACAATTGACCCACTGTGACACTTTCCGCTCCAGGGAATATGAGAACCACCCCCTCTTCCAGCGAATAATCTGGGATGTCGGGGTATGTAAAGATCCGGCAGGAGTCCGGTGCGAGAACCGCGGCATGGATAGCTGTGCTCTTTCCATCAATTTCCTTCTTGTGTTTAATAATATCAACTTTTACTGGCAACTTGACCTTTGGCAGGACTTCGTCAAGTGTCCCCACGGGTACATAGCAATTGTAACAGAAAAATTTCCGCGAACGACCGCAAATTGAACACGAGTAGCGGCCGTCGATTGTATCCAGTATGGAGTTATCGGCGATTTTCATATTCACAAAGGGATATTTGCGAGGTGCAAGCACCATTTCGAGTGCATGACTCATTCGTCTGTTTAGTGGATGCACGGTGAAGAATTTTTATTTATGTTTTTCGCAAAAGAAATTCAAAAAGATTCACGAAGGCGAAAGAAATTGTTAGTAGAATTAGCGAATGTGTTGTTATGACATTTCTTTAAACTGTTATATTGTCAAGTGTTCAGCGGTTGAGAGTTGCGAGTAATGGTTTAAGGCAAAAGAATTAAAATTCTTATTTGATTTCGATGAAGCTTTTTGGAAAAAATCATAAAAAGTTCATCACTTGATACATTTTTTATAGCCGGTGAAGTGCGATAGGTTAATAGACGCATTGTTACCGCCGAAATATGTTCAACATTAAGTTTATTAAATGAATTTCATTTGTTTTAATTATTGTATCTTTATTGTATCACCCTTTATTATAATCGTATTTAAAATTACACCACACTACTGGTATATTGTTGTAACGGTACCTATGTACATGAATTCTGAATTTCGAAAATGTTCGAATAGGTCATAAGAAAATTAGAGTAGGCAGTTGAAGTCTAGCTAAAGTGGAGTGACATTACAATTTATTTTAAAACGAAAACGTGAATTGAACTAAAATTTAGCAAACTACTAATCTATTTTGAAAATTGTTTCGTTTGTTCTACCTTTAACTCTGAATCTTAAATTGCTTCAATAAATATTTAACGTGCTTTTGAAAAATTGTTTTGTTTCATTTAACTTCAACACGCACATTGGGATATTTGGGTTGCTAGCCCGGTCAAAAATATTTTTTTTTTTCCTAATGAAGTGGGATCTGCCTAAAATAACTTTTAAGGCGTTCTTAAGTGTATTTGTGAAATTAAGGTATATAATAAATACACATACACAATGGACCTACAGGTCTATGTGATTGGTTACTAGCCGGAGGTATAAAATAAGTGCAGTCGAAGCCCTCTAAGTCGAAAATCCCTCTAACTCGAACTTTATCGCCATATTTTGACATTCCCTTCAATTTTCCACCCAAAATCCATCCTCTAAGTCGAATGCCCTCTCTAAGTCGAAAAGTCCTCTAACTCGAATATATTTTTTCGACTCTTGAGAAAAAAACCAAAAAAAAAGTACTAAGCCCTCTCTCGAATTTTTCGAAAAATCTCTCTAACTCGAACTAATTCTGATATCCCATGAAAATTCGACTTAGAGGGCTTCGACTGTATTTTGGTTAGAACGAAATTAACTTGATGGATTTAATCAGTGGCACTTAAAGTTATTCAGTGCAGTCTGCCCGGGTTTCTATTATTTCAACACATTCCTTATTTGTTTCTTCGTCTTCACTTTCATTTAATATTGTGGTTTTATCGAAATTTTGTAACACATTGAATGCCACGCCATTTACGAGCAAACTTGGTGACAGTCACCCGTGACCCCCATTCAACGTGTTAAAGCTGATGAGCCATGAATACTGCAAAGCAGCATTTCTAGAGCTTGTTTGGTATATTGTTAATGTTATTACTTGCGTCTGCTATTAATATTTTTGAAACCTATTAAGAACATTCATGTTGCACTCGGTTCTAAGAAGGGGTTTTCTTGAGATCTTTCCCGCAAAATTTACAATGTAAAACCTTAAATACTTACTAAGTGCTTCCGCTGCATCTTCTAAAAACTCCACAATCAACAGGAGAGCACTTCGAGTAACTTCTGATCCCTGCAGAATAATTTTATGAATCTTTGGAGTCGTCGGCTGCCACGGATAGAGCTCGACATGCAACATAGAAATACATCGCGCATCAAGCTTGGGAATTGAATTAAATTGAACTAGAAATTACTTCTTATATGACTTTTAATCTAAGAATAAGTTGCTCATCAACAGCAGTTATTTCAGCAACTTCTGGGTCCAGTCAATGTTGATACCTCAAAGACTCCAAGCAAGCCAAATTAATTACGTTAATGCAAAACTTAGCACTCGTTTCGAAACAAAAAGTAGATGAACCTTTAGCTTATTATTGAATAATTGAAAGAACTAGTTCCATATATCTTACATTTATTTAAAAAAAAATGCTGCTTTACAAAAATTGAAATTTGTATATGCTCCAAGTGCACTCTAGCAAAAATAATAAATGGCAATACTGTGTTAGTCGTTGTGTACTTTGTTCTTGTTAAAATTAAAATCCTAGCCCTAAAATGTCTTAAACTGCTTTACGTGGGGAATGTATGTTAAGTTATGTAAAACTTCTCCTCCTCCTTGACTCAAATGCGTGCAGGTCTGTTGCGTCTTGACTGCACGATGTTAACCACAGATATACTCAGCCACCCGAACACGGCCAGCCATGATCCGACCAATGCAATGTACAAACAAGCAGCGCTATTTATCCGCCCGTATTTACGTCTTTCATAAGTGTAACTCTCCACCAGATAATCCATGAAATCAAAAATTGCAGCACACGAGAGTCGTCCCTTGATCACTGGCACAATATTTCCAACACCTTGAATTTCCTTTAGAAGTGTTTCACGGTATTGTTTGCAAGTAGTTTCGAATCCATCCGTAAAAATGGCTGCATATACAAGTGTATACAGGAACATAACGCAGGAAATGACTGCTGCCGGTGTCCAATAGTAAGCGGAAATGCCGTTGTTCGTTAGTTCCGATTCCGTTGTGACAACAATCATGTCGCCGGATCTAAAAACATAAACAGAAGTGATTTTTTTTAATTTATTTGAGGTTGTAGATTTGTTTTTAAAATGATTTTTCTTTGTTATTGTTTTTTTGGGATTTTTTTTGGCAATGCGAACAGAAATAATAACTTGTTGGTGAGCAGCGTCTATAGGGAGATTCGGTTTATTTGTATTTCTATATAATAGATTATAACATGTGTGACAAATAATTAGAGCCAAGTCGTCAAGTTGATATGCCGAAATATATTTTGCTGTTTAATTAAAATTTAATGTCTATGTCATGAAATTAAGCAGACGACCAGATAAAATTAAATGGAATGTTTGAGGCAGTCGCTACGGAGTACTATTTGATGAGGACTTTAGTCTGAGTTCGTCTCTTTTGTCCAACGTTATGCGGCCATGTTAATGAGCTAATTGTGAATTGTACACATTGGTATTTGTATTTTCGTGATAAGTTGCTGGTTAGAAGCTAATTTAAGTAAATGTATGGATCACTAAAAGTGTTTATCTGGCGCTTGGTTTTAAAAAAATATGTTTTCTTATCTATTAAACGTGATGTTCGGAAATAGAAAATGCAAATATTTAGAACTACTGAGATTTTCATATCAATTCAATCAATTTTTATTCATAAAATGGCTATAAGAGTTCGGTATTTTAGGTTTTCTTAATGCACGATAGTACTTTTTAAAAGTATAACAATGTCGAAAAAGTCTGGCGCAACCTCGAGCTTAGATAGCCTTACTGTAAAAAGTCAACAATTTTTCGCTGTACGAACAAGTTTTTGCATTATGCGGGAATTGGTACGGAAAGAATTGGGTGTGATAGGGGCCGATAGATGCTCTAAATCGATGCTGGTCTTTGTGAACTCATTCTACGAAAGGAGCCATTTCTGCCAAATCAGAGGCGCACAAGGAAATTAGAGTTCGCTCGCAAATAGAGGCACTGTACCCTCATCTAGTGTAAGAAGGTTCTATTTAGTGATGAAATAAGTAAATATTTTCTGACATTAAAGTTACTGCAGAGCGCCGCATGTCGGGGGAATTTGACCCCAAGTGCACCAGTACAACGCTAAAACAAGTCCGTGTTAGTATTTTTCTTCCGAATACAATGTTGTATCGTGGTGTCCGCCATTCTAATAGAAAAGATTGAAGGATAGATGGACAATCTTAGTATTGCTAAATATTGGAGAATAACATGATTTGTCTATACTTTGATCTTGCAGCAAGACAATGACGAGGGGAATAGCATTACAAGCAAACAAAGGGCTTTAGTGACTGGTTTGGATTGCGGATCATGAAGTCTTGTTCTCTTTCATATTTAGAACGTATTAGAACGATTAAAAAAGTAAATATACTTAAAAAAAATTTGTAGACGTTATATAAGGAAACGAATATTTCATGATAGAATATCGGGCAGAGGTTTCGCAAGAAACAGGTGTTGCTAACGCTTCCAATATTGAATACTGAAATCGATGAGTATAGCTACTACATAAAATACCAAAGCCCTTTTGGTGAAGATAATTTATTAATTTCTTATGAAAATCTTAGGGTTTCTAATTATATGCTATTTTGCTTATTTTTATGCTTTTGATTGATAAGCGGTTAAAGTTGTGGTACTTGATGTAAAATCTATGGCTTTTTTAAAAGAAGTTATAATCTGTAGCTATAAAATAAATAAAAAATGCTTTTCTAAAATGAAAAATAATTAAGTTGTGACAAAAACTTGACATTGAATTTACACCAGGACTTGGGCCTAGCAGATAGATTCTTAGAAGACTGTTGGAAAGGTAGGACAAGAATGAAAACTGTATAGACGCGCACAAAGTTGCAATTCATAAGCAAACAAAGGATGAAGAGTTTTCCGCCTACTAGGTTCTAAGGTTATCAGTGCTAGTTTTTTTGTCTGGAAAAATCATAACAAAAGTCATGATTCAATAACAATAAATAACAAAAAATAAAATCCAATAAGAAAATATAAGAACATCGAGGTCTCTTTTAAAAGACGCTAAGTTAATGGGTTTAAAAAAAAAAAAAACTGCTGAGAGCTGCCAAATGTGAAGTTTAAGCGAAAAATGTTAGTGGCCTTTCCTAGCAGACTATAACAAAACCTCATTTATTATTTTTATGCAAATGGATAGTAGAAATTAACACCAATTATCTCAATTGGATAGCTTGAAAATTGCGACACTGCGTCTCTGAATGGATGATCATGTCATTGGATTTAGAAAAAAACTTAAATTTATCTCACGCCCTTTTAATCTTGAAGCGAATAACGTTGTTGTGGCCGACTTTTTTCATTTGATCTTAGGAATTTAAGGTTAAGGAGAGAATAAATTTTTTTTTCGCGATCACCTGCAGGGTCAATGGACTAAAAATATAAACAGAAACGCAAAATTATTGACTCCAGATAGTGAAGAACAACAAACAACACTACTCACCTCTGTCTCATTGTTGTGATGCCAGTCTTCCTCTTGCTAGTGCCCATGCATACTCTGTACACATGATAGATTCCCAATATGACAGCGAAGAAAAGCGGTAGAATCAGTCCGTAGGTGGCCAGGTGACAATAGGCAATGTGGCCACCCTCAAAGGTGGTATATGTAGTGCGTCCATTCAAAAAGCATCCACAATTAGTTTCAGGACAAGCATTTAGCACGTAACGCCAATGTGCCCACGCTACTCCCGACACAATGCAACATAACATCGATGTGAAAATGATGAGTGGATAGAAAAATGCGAGTAATTTCTCAGCACTGTACGTATCCATGATTCACCCCGTGGTTTAGATAAGAGTCGTTCTCACAAAATGTATTGATTCAATTTAAAACTTAGCACCAATTTCTATTTCGAACGTTGGTTTTAGTAATTTTCTTATAATTTTCACATATTCTCCGATAGAATACAAAATATGATACACACTTCTCGAATAAAACTGACGCCCAAATTAAGAAACCAGTCCGCAGTTCAGTTTGAAAGACCGAGAAAATAACAAAACGCACACACTTGCCTCGAACGTACTAACACACTGTTTTCACTTTTTTTCGCTCTCCCTCTCTAGTGGTTTTGGTTAATAAACGAATCGAACGAGTAGTATGTTTACCTGCTGTTACAATTGCGAGATACCAACTTACCTGTGGAGAGGGAAGAGTATCTATACTAAACCGCGCGCGTACTATGAAACCTGAGATAAACTGAGCGCTCGCGTACAAGTGGGGACACACCTTTAATCGTTTGTGTTGTTTCTCGGCTCTCTCTTTTGTTGCGTTTGTCGGACTTGGTTGGCTTCTCTTGTCTGGAGAGACAGTAATTTGATGACGAAGTCAATTTCCCCTTTGGATACACTATTCGATTCGTTTGAATTGTCTGTAAGGTTAAAGAGATACTTAGTTTCTCTTCTGATCGTATTTTCTTACTAAAGGGACTTGGCGAATGAATCGTAATTCATTTTTGAGGCCATTCGGTGCACAAAACGTGCACATTAGGTCAAAAAGTCCGAAAATGGGAAAAGGGAATCGGAAATGGAAAAAAGACTTTTTTAGCAGATATTTTCCTTCAATTTGATTTTTTCAGATTTTTGTTTGTGACGAATAATGTGTATCATTAAAAATCATATGTTTCAGAAATAGGTGATAAAAAAACATTTTTCTTGCAACGCTTTACGGAATGGGCCCAATATAAGTTTCTTTTGAAAAATGCAATAGCATAACCAAAATAAAACCTTTTTCATTGTATTATGACTTTATTAGTAAGTGCAAACCTTCCCATTAGTTATGGAACGCAACGTCTCGACGTTCAAGTGGTTGCCTCGGCTGGCTTTGCAGTAACGCTTTCTGTTATTCCAATTTTCGAAGACCTTGTCGATGGTTTCGAGCTGCAGCTTACGAATTGCTTAGATGATATTCGCCTTGCCTTACGGTTACCCATAAAGAAGTCCAATTGTGTTAAATTGTAATTGGCATCGCCCAGACAGCTGATAGCACGATCTTTTTTCAACCCACGGAGGATTGATCTTGACTTTCTGTCGAGATTTCGAGTGAAAACAGCTGTCAGTGTCGAAATAACCTATAGTTTCAAAGAAACCTTTAGATGGCCAACCCTTAACATGTTCTTTAGTAAAAACTCGAGATCAAAAACACTCACTTTATTCTCATTAAACTCTAGGACACATTTGTTAGAAAACAATGAAAACTAAATTTACCAAATGAAAATGAAATTTTGCACACATAATACAAACATTTATTCAATTTTCTTAGAAGTACACATTAGTACGTCTGCCATTGCACAATGAAATAATAATAAATCATTTCAAATATTTATATGCACTTGGGCAATGTGGTCGACTTCGTTATGTGCATGTTTGTTATGCGTCATAGCGAGATTTTCATCTTGAAACAATGTATTTATTAATAAAAGCAGACGTGTACATGAGTGCAGTGTATATGTACATTGAGTATAAGTCGAATATTTAGAATGTACCCTATTACAATCCATTTTCTAAGTGAAACGTGCAAATTATAAATTTAAGGATACATCTGGCGTGCGGCTATAATTTTTCAGTTGTAAGAAATGTTCAATTCGAAAATAAAATAGTACGAATTTGTTTTTCAAATATCTACTCATTTCGATCAGCAAATATTTTATTGGGTACAACTACACATTTGGCGATTGATTCTATTATTTGGGATGGACTACGTTTTGTATAAATTGCATAAGTGAAAAGTAAGTGAAAATAGAAAAGAACCAGTTTCGTAAAGAAATGAGAATACTGTTAAAAGCCAGCGTTTTCTTTTTTAATCTTTCTTAATATTTACTAAACAAAACTCCATACACACATATGATGCCGAATTACATTAGTGATACTTAGCTTAGGAAAAAGCCATAACCTTTTTTTTCGGTGTACAACATACAGATCTGCTGACAGCTCAGAAAATGTTGGCGCAATTGCAGTAAATGTGTCTTAACCAATTAAACCAAACCGAAAACCAATTTTGGACCATTTTATTTTGCATTTGATGTCTCAAATATTTGAAACCTTTAATTCCGTTTTACTTGCAAAAAAATATTTTCCCTGGGTCATGAAAAGGTTAAGGACCTCCCGTCGGTCGCTTTATTCCACGTCTTGCAAATTTCTTTTCTGTCAACATGCTAATATTTATCACAACACTCTACATTGTTTTATATTAATTCTTTATGCTATAAAATGCCATCGAAGATAATTTGCCTCATTGTAGGGATTTGTTTTAAAGCGCGGAGCCCATGCATACGATGGATCGCCTGGGTTAATAGTTCTACGTGTGGTGTGTCTCGTTTGAAAAATGTCATGTAAGTAAGCCAAACTGGATTAAGGTAAGCATATTTTATTTTGGTATTAAACTGACACACAGAGGTCCATTCGTAGCAATTAGTGAGCCAAAAGTAAATTTTCTAAAGTAACACTTTAGATTTAAAAATTAGTCACAAATCTAGAGGACAACCGTGGTCAGAGTTATTTATAATAAAAAAAGTTATGAAGTTGTAAATTTGAGCTTATGTGATGAGTCAAAGTGTGTTGAGAAGAGAGAAGAGTTCAATTTTCATATCGTACGTTCTCGTTAAACGTTAGCTTTAATATTTGGTGATAGGTTTGAATACTTATGGTCGAACAGTTTTTGTACCACTTGTGATTGTTAGGCTTAAAATTTATTTATTTTTTGGCTGAGATTTTATTTGTATTTTATAAAAGGCAATAATTTTTGTTGAAATATATGATTAAACGTTAAAATAAACCATCAAATAATTTTGACCGTCGAAATATTTAAAACCGACGTCTGTGCGACGCGAACATCTTAACAGATTGGAGTGTTAGTATTTCACAAGTTTTGATGACGTCCTGTAGAAGGGTAATGATTAACACCTTTTTTTATTTTGAACAGAGATTAACTTTTCGAAAACACGAAAATGTGTATAGTACAATGATCCTTAGATGCATAACATTCCATATGTGGCACAATTCTGAACAATATTCTAGCTTGGAGATATGCTGTTCGATGGCTTAAAGGATTGGTATTGTCATAAACTGCATTCTAAAAAAATGCTTACAAATAATTTGAAAAAATTGATAAGAAAATGTTTCTATAGCCAATACTTATTCAGGATAATTTTATGCATCTCAGATTGTCTAAGATAAAGAATAAAATAATAATAAATGTAAATAAATACCCAGTAATTGTATGTTTGTAATCTAAGGGCCTTACTCTGTATTGCGAGTCGTGTGAATTCGCAAAGTAAATTTTTCAGAAATCGAATGATTTTGCTCGAATATTTCTATATTTTTGCAAAAAACGATACTCTGTAATGCTTATTTTAATATCAAATCCGTTCGTATTGACATTTTATTGTTCGACTGTCTTCGAACGGCGAGCAAAGGATTTATTTTATTTTTTTAAAAATAGCTTTGCAATTATATCCTGCTGTTATACTAGTTGAGGCTTAAGCGCCATAAATTCACTCATTTTAAGTTGCATCTTTTATTTTCCTACAGCTAGAAACTTTTTACTAGCTGCCCACAAGTCAATAGCCAAAGGTTTCCATAAGAATGTAGATGATAACAAGAAATTCTTTATTTCTTAAGAAAATCCATCAAAGTTTTAAATGCCGATGGTCCCCATAATCGGAACTCGAGGTGATCCCAGAATCGGAATTCAAAATAAAAAAGAAATTAATAAATAAATAAAATTTTTAACCACTTAGTTCACTACGTCTTCTGTTATCCACGAAAATTTCGGGACAATTCCTGCCATGATTGGGCTTTTTACAACGGCAGTTTTTTTTTTTTAATAATTCTCACAGTGTCAATCCGAAAAAAAGTATTGTTTTAAAAATGTTAACTGCTTTTGTAGAGGCTTTACAATGAAATTTAAAAAAAAGAAAAAAAAAATCGTAAGACCCATGATACACGAATGGTTTGTTTTTTCGAACACCTATTTTCACTCAAAAGTCTGTATACATTCTTTGCAAGTTGAATTTGCAAAAACAAAATTTTTGTTTAAAAAAACTGGCATTCCCCAACCTATACATACAGTACATTTATTTCAGTTGAGTTTATAAACATAAGTTGTTGTTATGTATGTATTCCTTTTTTTTTATTAAAAATAAACAAAGACTCGATACATTCATTGTCTCCATTGCATCACATATTCATTAGAAGCAAATAATTTCTTCAAACATTTGCCGACAGCTACCACATCTGATGTATGTTAGAAAAACATGCACGAAACAAACCACCCAAGGAAAATTGATTACTTTGTCTAAGAGATGTCATGACCCCCGCATCTCAATGCGACGAGCCAAATCCGATCTGCACCTTCCTCCTTTGCATTCATAGAGCGTTCGCCAAAAATTCAACGATCGACATGGGCGGCGGCAGCGGTAGTATCTGTTTTTGGCGGAGTCTGCAATGCGCGGGTAATCTTATTAAAGCGCTTGTCGATTTTCGCGCATCCCGCACATAGCAAGAGAGATGCAAGGAAAAAAAAATCTGCTCGAGTTGATTCAAAGGGCGTCTAACACGTCAGCCACAAGACCAAGCATATGTTCATGACTCAAAAAAGAATATTTAATTTTTTTTTATTTTTCTTTTTTTTTTTTTCTACCACAATTTTGTAAGTGAAAATTCTTCAGTCACTCGTGATTTTCGGTGAGAGATAGATCGTGTCGGTTGAAGATGGAATTTCTTGTTGGCCATTTTTGAAAGGTGTTGCGCTCTGTATTTTGAGTAAAAGTGATGAGATGCCAAGAATTTGATCTTTGTGTAACATTTCATTCTTTATGCCCCACCCCCTCAAAAAAAAAAAAAATTCTTGTGAAAAAAATATATAAAACAATGAGTTGTGAAGTTAAAGTTTATGAAGTTTTAGTGCAGAAGGAACATTTTTAAATCTTTAAAAGAACAAAATATATACATGGTTGTCTAAATATAGAAATTAATTAGTGCGTTCTTAAAAGATCATTAGAGTATGCCATTCCCAGTAAAAATTATCGCAAACAAATAAAAGTCTGTTTTAATGACCTAAAGAGTGTTTTATTTGGTTAAATCGTTAAATGTGACTAATGAGCTTTTTTGTGTTCATGTTTTCTGAAATTAGTAGAGAAACTATTTACGTGGTGGTTAAAATCTTCAGGAAAACATAAATTTAATCTGACTTCGTGAATTTATATGTGGTTTTATTATTAACAACATATAACATGCAATAAACATTCATGCTACTTACTAAAAACCACTTCCGTGTGCATTTTTATATCTAAATACGCAGCAATGGCGAGTATAATTTAATTTTATCTCACATAAATGTACATATCAGGAATGGGAGTTGTGAGACTTTATTTTCTAAGTGCTGTAATTTACCCTTTCTTTGACTTAATTCTATAAGCTTGGATTTATAAAAAATCAAATTTAAAAAGCAAAACGACCGTCGACGAGTCATGTTATCACATGTACAATAAAACATATTTAAAGATTTATAAGAAAATTCCCAAAAAATAATGATCGGACTAAACTTTATGCATACCTTCCCAAAAAATCTCAAATTCTTTTCTGTAAAGTGTAATGATCTCCGGAACATGAAAAAAATAATTATTTTGTGAGGAACATTTTTGTTTTTAATTGAAAATCATGAGTTTGTCGGAGCAAGAAGTTTCCGTTTCTAACGTTCCGAGCCAAACTAAAATAAAATATTTTGTTAAATAAGCTTTTTAAGCATAAAACTGCATGACCAAATATTATGTGCTATTAATTTTGTAGTTTTTCTTACATATGCATGTGCAAGTGTTACAATCATTTTTAATTGTTTAATTTAAATTATAAGTTTGAGAGGTTTAGTAGTTTTTAGAAAATTCTTGTGTAGGTTTGTAGAATTTAGAGTATGGCATGATTTTGTTTTACAAATAGATAGTACACATATAGTAATTTAACAGTTTTTTTTAAACATCTAAATTCATTGTACATACGTGTAATTTGTACACATAAGAAAAGTAGTTGCTGCATGTACATGTATAAATTTTACTTACCGCCGCAGGTCAGTAATTCATCTTTTGTAGTAATGAACGGAGATCTTATGGTATCTGAGAAATAAAATAAGCTGAATGTTTTTGTCGAAAACGCAAAATAAAGTAATTAAGAATTATACCATTAAATTAGATGCGATTTATTTAAACGATCTATGTGCCTTTATTCGACTTTACTCTAGTTTTGTTGGAGCTATTAACCAACTAGCTCATTTCTATTGAGCTCCATTATTTGATTAGCTTTGTTGTACGTTTTCTTTTGAAAAAATTGTCTGGGGAAACAGAGAAAAATAAAAGTTAAATTTTTTTCCGTATGTTCTCAATCCCACGTTACTTTGCTGCCCTAATCGTCTTTTGCAAACGTGTGGATACAAAAGAAAACCTTTTACTCGAATTCAGGACATCCTCTTACACAGTTTTTCAAGATTATAAGGCCCGGTTGTAAAGTTGACTCTCGATCTTTTGAAACTCTTTAAATTGAACCTCACTATAATTTAAAATTTTCCCCCGGCTCCTTTAAAAGTACTCGATAAATTTTATTGAAGTAGAAGGAATGGTCATGAACATTCTATAGTTTGAAATCGGGTTTCATCAATCTTTATAATTTAAAGGGTTTTTACACAGCCCTATCGCTTACATATCAAAACGAGGACATGTGTGAGTTCGCAGTTTGCAGTTTAGTCTTTTTTCAAACGTTAATTACTCTCCGCTTCTGCGTCCTTGGAATTGACACAAGTATCATTTTCTTCTCACCAATATCGAAAACCCATTGGACAATGATAAAAACACGTTGCTCGCTCAACAACATATTGCTGATTTCATAATGAGTATGTGTGACTAATTGAATCGATCATTGTTTAATCAACATAAGTGACAAAATATTTTGTAGAACAAGAATACTGATTTCGTATTCAAATTGAAATTTGTTTCAGGCATCAAATTATATCATTTTTTCTTTCAACGCAAAGCTCTACTATAGGTAGCAGTACAAAAAAATAAGAATCTGAAAAATATGTCAATACAGTCGAGGCCCTCTAAGTCGAACGCCCTCTAAGTCGAAAAGCTCTCTAACTCGAACTTTTTCGCCATATTTTGGCAAAATCCTCTACGTCGAATGCCCTTTAAGTCGAAAAATCCCTCTAATTCGAACTAATTTTGATATCCCGTGAAAATTCGACTTAGAGGGCTTCGACTGTACTTATGCTATTTTATAAGTCATTTATTCAATTGTACAATCATATGAAATAATAGAACGCAAGAAGAACGCTTATTTATTTATTTTCTTTTTTCTTATTTCCTCTTGGTTGCTTAAACTCTTGTTTTTTTTTTTTAATTCTTGGTAATTTGAATTTTTTCTCTAGTCCTTTGAGTTTCAAGTGTCGTCTGTATTTATAGACAGGACATTTTAGCTCTAAAACATAAAGTTCTCTAGCA
Organism: Syritta pipiens; assembly: GCA_905187475.1. Lineage (NCBI taxonomy): Eukaryota > Metazoa > Arthropoda > Insecta > Diptera > Syrphidae > Syritta > Syritta pipiens. The sequence goes on along the minus strand of LR994572.1, from coordinate 7,064,409 downwards.
ATCTACTGGAAACTTAAAAGTTTTAGATTTTTCTTTTCGATATATTATTTCGATAGATTATATTTCACTAAGTTTTTAGAGGTTAGCTCAGAGGTTCTGTGTTATAAACTTTGAATATAGTAAACAGAAAGTGATCTCCTAAACATTTTTCTATTGTGATATAAACCAAAAATGTAATAATAGTTTTTATAATAACTTTTTTTTAGTTCTCCAATATTCACAAATTATCTAACACTTAACACTGTTTCTGTACATCACACGTTTTACGTAAATAATTGACCTTTAATTCACTATAAATTTTGCCAGATACTAAATTTGTTTATTTTCATTTCACAATCATAAATACCTCATAACACGAAAACTTCAAAGAAGTACATCAATTTCAACTGTTTATAAATGAACAAAAGAAAAAATAAACAAACTCGGACATTTTTAAAAATTACCTGATAAACCAAACAGAACATATTGCATATTCTTAGGGTTAACTCTTTTAGTTTAACAGAATAGGAATAAAATTTAACAGAATGTTCACATAACACAATTGAGCGCGGTTAAAAAAACAACAAACCACACAAATTCAAAAGTGATCGACAGTCAAAACATAAAAAGCATATAAATAAATAATTTGTCACAAAAAAAAAAAGAAAAAAAAATGGATAATTGGAATGTTCTTGCTGTACAAACAACGTCATCAGCAATTGGCAGGGATGGATTGGGAAACGTGTCAAAGGAAAAATTGGTGAGTGTGTACCGCATTGAGTATCTTGAAAGAAATTAGAAATATTTTGTTCTATTAGTAGTTAATGGTTCACCTGTTGGGTAGATAATTGTTTTGCTGAAAGTAAGGATGATGTTTCTCCGGTTTAAGAAACAGTCTGTTTTCCGATTTGTCATGTTCGTACGGTTTGGTTAAATAATGGAATTCATATTGATATTTGTTTAAAGTTAAAAAAGTAAAATAATTTTGTAAGAAATGGAAGAGATTCAACAATATTTTAGTTCATGTGTAAGCGAATATAAGAAATATAACTATTCATTTTAATTGGTTAATAAAATTGCTTATTGGGATTATTAAAAAAAAAACAGATTTACATAAATTATGAGCAAGTTCGATGATGTTAAATGTTTTTTTTTTTTGAAACGACAGTTATCGATCTTGGTGATAGTTCGAATCTTTACCTTTGCGAAAAAGTGAATTAAAAAAAAAAAGTTTTTTGTTTTAGATAAGATGAATTTATCAAGAGTGTTGATAATTCAGACAACTGCATTTCAGGAGTATTTATGATTGAGAATCTTTTGTCTTTACACGATTGAACATTCTATATATTTTTACTTTTGGTGAATATATATTTAGTATAGTAGTGCAATATTTCTATCATAAAAATCAATCCATTGACGCATCGGAAGACACCGAGATAGGCCGTGTACGGTCTATATTTAAAATGTTTGTGGGCATTAGGACTAAATTGTACAGATTATCATGTGTATCGTGTCAGTGTCTAATTGCGGGGTTGTTAGTTTCCAATCAGTGAAAATAAAGGCAGTGTCATCTTTGTCTTTTCCAGAGTTGGGAACATGTGCCAATGGTGATTCATCAGACTAGACAGAAACTAGTCGAGACTAGACAGAAATTTAAGAATGTTCTTATATTCATACAGTATCGGACAAAACCCAGGCATACTCTATCATCAAATGTTCAAATAAAAATAAAACACTGATAATAATTTGTTATAAACTTTTTTGTCTTCAACTTCGGCACACATTTTTTTTGCACAGGTTGACAAAAAATTCCTTTTTTGTCCATAGGCATATCTTTCTATACATCTTCAACTGTCTTTAAAGCTGTTCCAAATTTTTGCACTGCAATTAATTGGCCTGTGTACTGTCTTCAAGAAGTTCTCTATAAAGTTAATACTGCGTTTGTCAATCCAGAACTACCTTCCTCCCACATATGTTTCGATTATCTTATTTTCATATTTTGAATTGCTAGCCTGTTGGGATGTTCATACCAACAGTGTTTCCTCTTATGCAGAAAGAGGTCTTACGCTGCTTATAAGATTAAATCTTTTTGTGTAAATTGTATAACTATATTATTATTGTAATAAATGAAGTGAAATGAAAACATAATCGATTTCAATATTTCCAAATATTTGAACCAATTCAGATTTGAATTACTTCTAGTTCTATTCTTCAACTAAAGAACGTTATCACACTAAAGCGCTCTTTCCACTACAGCATGACCGTAGGGATGCTGTATTTCGGATATATTCTTTTCCCTTCCGGGCTCAGTATGCTTGTCATCCAATTTCTTTTTGTACTTGGATCCGTCAGAAAAGAAACTAGTTTCTCTATTTAAAAACGCTCAATTAAAATTTTTATATATAAACACTATTCTCTGGCCTTTCAGAAATTAAGGAATTTCATGGTCTGTGTCGCGCGTCACCAACTGTATATTCCTTTCACAAACCGTCCTAGTGTTCCTTGGCAATTGCAAATGTTTAACAATTAGATTTGTAGATGTTGATGGACGTTTCATAAATTTTTGTGTAATGCGATTGTCACACCTTACAGTGGCTTTTCGTGGCCTTTCCCGTTATTGTTGGGTTGTATTACCAACAGTTGTCCTAAACTGTCGTATTAGTCGCAATATCATATTTATTCCATATCTAAGGCTAATCTGCTTTAAATGAAATCATTAATAAATTTTATTTTAAGACTCCGGACATTGTAATTGTTTCCGGACGTTTTGTTTCAATATTTTGAACACAATAATTCTTAAAGTTTGGCGTAAACTGGCTTTCTTCGAATTGGACCGCTGTAGTTATATTATTAAAAGGATAATCTACAAATTTATTGTAAAAAAATAGGACGGAGCCCTAAGTATGAAACAAAAGAAGGAAGGTTTTACAGCAGTGGGTGCTTTAGTTTTGTCTCTGTGATTTTTCGATTTTTCGTATTTACATAATTTTTAGAACTTTTTTCGATACAAGCAAAAACTTTAGTTTGCTCATGGGTGGTGCTTTAGTTTTGCCGGATACTGTGTGTATGCTTTTATGCCTGAGGAAAGATACATGGTCCCATTTTTCTAATTGGAAAAGGCATTGCTTTGTAGACTCTTTGTGCTTTGAACTGAGCAACATGGTAATAGAGAAGAATAAATAATATTTAACTAAAACTTCAAACGTTAAGTATTCCACAAGTCAAATCCGTTACTGATTTTAGTGCACCTATTACAAAAATGTGTATTATTGGTTTGAGACGCACTCGTTACTTTTTTGTTTATTTGTGTCTTTAGTGTATCGCGTCCTAACCACCAAATTGTCGTAAGCGACGTTTTAAGCAAAAATAAAATTATGCAGTTAGATAGTTTATTCGATTGCGCGTCTTTCTAAATCATTGTTTTTTTTTATCAAACCTTCCAGTTAAAAATAACAGAGAAAATAAAAATTTATCGTACATTTTTTTTTTAGATCAGAAAGAAAATAAAAAAGGCCCCTCCGGTAAAATTTTCATTTCGTCGCTTACGATAATTTGGCGGTTGCTTCCAAATGAACTTATTTAAATTTTTTTTAATAAATATGCAGTTTTTTAGAGACGTTGGCAAAAACTTAGTCTCATTCACATCCAAACAAATGCAAAGAACAAAAACTTAATTATAATAATATCATTGGCAATCAACAAGTTTCATTCAATAAAACACTCTGTACAACAGGTGCAGTTCATTTAAATAAGTATAATTATGCCACATTAACTCGTCTTATTTTTATTCTTATTTTAAGTATTTTATCTTCGAAGTAAACTATGCAACGATGACAATAGGTGTAAGTAGATATGTTTATAAACCACCGCCAACTACATGGCTAAAAGTAAGCACATGCAGTAGTTTCCTTCCGATTGTAGATCAATAGAAACATTCGGATGAATTTATTTTAGCTGAATATATTCGTAGATGCTTAAAGGTGTGAACAGTGCTTTTACTCGGCGATCAGCCACGAAAGAGACAATTCAGCAGAAGTTAGAACTTTTCTTTTTGTTATTTTCAACGTCAGGCTAAAAATAAAATTTCCCATGCGTTTGGTCGGGTTATTTTGGAAAATTTCTCTCAAAAGTTAATTCAGTTACTATACGAATTTTACATAAGAACAATCGGAAGTAGTAATTCTTGTGTACGAATTACTTTTGAAAAGAAAATATATTTCTTTTTCTGTACAAAATTCTGTGTAAATGTAGTGAATTAATAAAAGTGTCTATAAGAGTTTCTTTTAAAAAAATCGCATCAAAACGTTCCATATAGTATATTTGATTAGATTTTCAATTTTCAAGGTGAAGTGCGGTAGTAATAAAAATCACTCAAAATGGATATGTCTACAGATATTTGGGGCCAACTAGCTGTAGAGGCATCCCAAGTGTATCTTTCTGATGGAACAGTGCGCAGTCCATTCGCTGACACGGTAATCGAATAATTATATATTTAATCAATTAAATTTGTAATATTCTAAATGGCGTGGGATCTTTCTCTCTTGAAATACGGGACACTTGTTTATTAATGGATACTGCATAAAAGATATGTATGTGAAAGTGGCAATGAATGAGTGAGACTTTATCGAAACAATCTATTTTTGAGTGGTAACAAAAATTTAGAAAAGAAATTAAATTCGAAAGTAAAGTGTTTTTTTTTAGTTTCTCATAACGAATGCCGTTTTTACTTTAGGGGTTTGTTTGTAAAGGAAAAGGATTTAATCGAGGCAGATGATTGTTCACCGTGTCATCTGTAATTTTCTTCTGCCACAATATCAGTCCTAGATAACCTCTCCGCTGTCTCCTAATGAAGTGCCAAAATTATTTTTTGGTTTCCTCCTCTGTTTTCTCTAAATTTTTAAGTATACAAACACAATTTCCAGTAATTCTGTCGTAGTGCTAGCAATGATTGAAGCAATCGCAGATAAAAATGTAATTTCGTGAAAGTTTTCATTGAATTGAAGAAAATGGGGAGTTTCATTGAACCACTTGTACTGCGATTTTAAAGATCCATTGTACCCCCTTCTTTCATCTGGGATTTGAGTGCTGTCTTTAGGAATTTGAAAACATTTTTAGATGATGGATGTGATGTTTATAGATGAGAATGTCTACTAAGCCCCTTTTACGTTCATTATGATGATTATTTTGGATCTGATAAGATCTAGGCTTGAGCAGTTGGTTAGTAAGCCTTTCGTAGTTTAATTACCTTGCAAATTTTCGTTCTGCTGAAAGTCCTTAAATTAGAACTATGTATCAATCACTTCTCTAATGACAATAACGACTGCTAAGGCGACATCAAACATTTTTGTTTTATCAATATATTGTTTTTGCTGCTTTGTTAAATTCCAGTGATCTGATGGCAAGAACGTAGTCTGGTGAGTTAATGTAGTGATTTAGTTCTTAAGTCCATGAACCCGATAAAGAAGCATTTTAGCTTGAGTGTTATGTTTGATTATTTATTTTTCAAGATGGGAAATAGAAAGTAGTCTTGCTTATTGGTTGCTCCTTAATATGACACCAAAAGTATTACGGAAGTATTTAAAAACGCTTTTTTTTCATCACAGACAATAGAGAAACTGCCGGACAAGGTGCTCCTGCACATCTTCTCATATCTGTCGCACCGTGAAATCTGCCGATTGGCCAGCATTTGTCGTCGTTGGAGACAAGTTGCTTATGACACTAGGCTATGGAAGAATGTATCACTCCGACCAGAGGTTTCTGGTCTTCATGTTGGGTCCCTGGAGTCATTGTTGGCCTTGATCTCGGTGCGATTTGGACCAACTTTACGATACATTGAACTCCCTATTGAGCTTATCACACACACAGTTCTACATGAACTATCAGCAAAATGTCCCAACCTGACGCACATGCTGTTGGATTTTTCAACAGGTAAGTTACACGCAAGATAAGGACGTAAACAATTAACTTTTTGGGCTCTTTTCACAGCTATGCAGTTGCACGATTTCAGTGAAATGCAAGCTTTTCCAACCAAGCTCCGGTATATGTGTATTTGCCTGTCTGAGGTGATCTTCATGGAGGGTTTCATGAGGAAAATTTATAATTTCATCAATGGACTCGAGGTGCTACATTTAATCGGAACCTATGAGAAGTGTGAGGAGGAAGAGGAGGAAATCTACGAGGTCATTAACGTGCATAAGCTCAAGTCAGCAACTCCAAATCTACGTGTTATCAATCTTTATGGCATCAATTTCATCGACGACTCACACATTGATGCGTTTAGCTCGAATTGTATTCAGCTCGAGTGTTTGGCTGTGAATTTCTGTAACAAGGTTACTGGATCAACTCTAAAGACATTAATTCAACGATCCAAGAGGCTAACCTGTCTCCTGATGAACGGAACTAGTCTAAAGTCGGAATATGTAATGCAAACCGACTGGGAGAAGTGTGCGCTTCAAGAGTTAGATATCACTGCCACGGATTTGTCGGCGGAGTGCCTTATTGATATGCTTACTAGGATTCCAGCTCTAAAGTTCTTGTGTGCTGGTCAAATCAATGGATTTACAGATTCAGTCTTGAAGGCATGGATGGAATCTGGAATGTCGAGGTTAACATAGATTTCCGGTCAATTGATTGTGAACAGATATAAAGCCTGTATATTTTTTTTACAGATCACTCATTTCATTGGATTTAGATGCATCGGACAATCTTACAGACGAGGCCTTGCAGAAGTTCCTCTCCCGGCATGGGAATCAATTGATCGCTTGTTGCTTGTCTGGTATGCCACACATTACCGATCAATTGTGGATGAGTATTCTTCCGCTTTTAACTAATGCCAAGTACAATCAATTATTTGAATTTTTTTGTTATTTCTTAATTCATAACTCGTATTTTTTGTTAGGATTCTTGTTATGGGTACATCAGAAAAACTTGGAGTAAATATTCATGTTGACCAGTTGATGGATACAATCGCATCGAATTGTGGATGTTTGGAACGTCTTGAGTTGAGGTGGGATCCAGATAATTTACGTTTCTCAGATAAGAGTCAAAAAGCAATTGATTTACTTCGTGTTAAGTGCTTGAAACTGAGATGTATGGTGCTTAGGTGAGTACATCAAACATATTTGTGAAAAAGCAATCATTAATTAGTAATTGAATATTAAACTGAGGGGCGAAGTTAGCCTACGGAAGAGGCCGATCTTCGAACCGACAGCTATTAGGAATTCAATTAAACTTAGAACTTATTGCTCGACTTATTGTGAGTCATATTTCGTCCCTTTTCTGCGTTAATCACATATCTACAAAACATTCATTTTTCATGAACTAAAAGAAAGAGTGATGTTTCTCAGTAAGAGACAATTTTGAAACTAGCTATTTTTCTTTTATATTTTATTCTCAACAGTTTGCATTGTCGTTTGAATATAAGTACATACATGTTATAAATGTTTTTGTTATATATGAGTTTTCGTCTCATATATTTTAATCACACTTTCAAGATATAAAGCTGCTGTTTTTATATTAAATACCTTTTAATGGTTAAGGCTGTAATTTTCAGACTAGCCAAACTGTTAATATATATAAAATACAAAGATTTTATTCAATTGAATTGGAGAAATTGGAGTATCGTTGAGCAGATTTTGTAGGTACCTTCTTTTGTTTAAGATTTGAGTGCTGTCCTCTTAAATTTGATAGCATCCCTATGTAGGATAATCTGGAAGACAAACACTGCTGCTATTATTTTGTTTTTTTTTTTTTACATCTTACAAGTGCAAGCGTTGGACATCCGATTCATACGTTTTTATGGGCTTCACGGTGTCTACAATTTCTGTGCTAATGAGGTGGCAGTTGCATTATCCATGTCCTGTAAAAGGTTCACATATTATTCTCCGGTTTGATTGCCTTAGTTCTATAGCCTGTTCGTTTAGAATTGTGGCTGTTTCAGGAGCGTCCTAGAGTGTTCAATAAAAATCCATATTTAGAGTTTTGTGCCTTTGCAGTTTAATATGGGAGATATCAGATCACTTAGGTAGGCGGGCTGACCGAATTAGTTCTGCCACACTTAGGTCCTTGTGGACCCCTTGTGTTATCAGATCAATTGCTCTTGTAAATTCTTAAATTTTGTCGTTTTTTGACCATCTCTAAACGTCTCACGAGTTCACTTCTTTGTAGAGCAATGGCTTGCAAAAGTGTGCAATTGTGGGACGTTCAAAATAGATTCCATCATTACAGTTGGAGTCATTCTCATTGCTATAGTTGTATAGATGCTTAATAGCCTTTGTATTTTATTGAATTTTGTAGTGGCTTATATTTTATCGCAATTTTTCCACCATCAGCATTTAGTTTTATGTCTTTCATTTTTAGGGAAAAGCTTTCTATTAGGACGATAGAGCTGTATTTGTTAGGAACTCAACAGACTTGTCCAGCTCTTTAGAAGTGTTTGGATCCAATGTACACCTTTTTGCCGATCAGGGATACAATAAATAACATGGTAATACGAACCTCACAAATTACAAATTAACGTATTGGCTAGCTCACGGATAAAACATAAACAAATTTTAACGAAGTTTTCTCTGTTTAACAATATGTGTGCAGCTACGTCGAAAAAGATTTAGCTTTAAAACATGCTAGTTGTTGTGTTTGGACATTAACCCTATTCGCTATTTAGTTAGAAGTTTCCAGTATTGTTACATAAAAAAACCTAATTTTATGAAAAGTGTATATTCGAGGTTAACGCAGAAAAGGAGCGATTTGTTGTTGTCTTTTTTTTTTACACACAATCGCCGTAAAAGTTTCTCCAATAGGATACTGGGTGACGATATACACAGCTCAACCTGGTTTACAACGACAGCATCTTAGTTACTATTTATTGATATTTCCTTGCACAACTGCGTCTCAATTGATTTATTTGAAAATTAGTCGAGCATGTTTTCGTTTTCTTGACTTTTTCAAATGCAGTACACCAACGCTTCAGTTTGCATCAAACAAACTATCGTGGTTTTGAAGCTGCGTCGTTTTTATATAAGTTCGCGTCGTTCACTATATTACAATACAAGGGCAACATAGAATTAAAATACATGGGAATCGTTAATTCAATGTGCGACATGATTTTCTGGTTCCAATTAACGATGTAAAGCAAAGGTCTAGTATATAGCATTTTTCCTTACGAGCTTTGTTGTTTCTTTAGTTGTGTTTATTTCTACACGTTGGTGGTAGGCAAGTTGATCGAACAGAGTTATGTTTTCGAAGTGCCTTTCTCTTTTTAATACTCTTTTAGCAGCTATTCATAATATACACATCGTTCGTCTTTTAATACATTACGGTTCGTAGATAAAACGAAGTGTTCCTTGTGAAACTAGTTTCCATTCATTTTTATTTCATACTCAGAATCAGCATGAGATGGTGGTTAAATTTACTGACAAATAAAATTACATTATTTATTGTCTTATCACTAATAATTTTTATTTTTTCTTTCTTTCAGCGATGGTCGTTACTACGAGACAGTTAAAGCTAATTTCGAACGTGCCGATCGCGTCACAGTTGTTCGCACAACAACCTGTTGCCGGGTATCTCCCTACCATTTGTTGCAGAATTACAACGAATTGATCTTCAACTGAAAAGCGGGCTAACCTTGTCGTGGCCCGATTCTAGTCAAATTTGCATGTTTGTGTATTTTGTGTTTTGTAAATAAAAATGAAATCTCGTTCTTCGTTCTTCGTGTTTATTAACAACCAACTTATATTAAGACCAGACATTGTAAATGTGTAGAAAAAAAAAATTGGAAAGAAATACTTGCACATTGTATTATTAAATAATATATTTATTCATCTCATTTAAAATTGTTTTCTTTTTTCTTATGTTTTTTTTTGTTTTAGCGATTTCATCGTACTCAGACTTCACAAGAATAAATCACTTTATTTTGTTTTCTCCCCATTTACTTGTTGGCTACAAATTAATGTTATAAAATAGTACAATAATAATCACCGTTAAATTTATTTAAATTTTTACTAAATATTTCTACAAAAAAAAAAAACAAATTAAAAGAATTCAAAATCAAAAGAAGAAAATAAAATTCTTGAAACAGAAACAAATAAAAAAAAAAGAAGAAAAACTAAAGAAAGGTAATAAGGATTGATTGACTTTTCTTTCGTTAATAAAATTATTTAATCGGTCAAATGGTGCAAAGATGTGAGTGGGACACAATCGAGTGTTGATCGAGTCACAGATCTATTTACAATTTACATCTGAATTCCCACCACTATCAGGGCGTCACGCTCGATGATCTTTGAAGATGAGGCAGCAACTACATTAAATAGTAGACCTTGTTGTGACTCGTATTGTGGAGCAAGGATGTGAGTTGGAGACACTACCGAGTGTTGATCGAGTTGCAAAACAGATCTATTTACAATTTTCTATCTGAATTTCCACCATTAACAAGGCGACAGGCTTGATGATCATCACGTAACTTTGGAGATGAGGCGGCAACGACGTTATACAGTAGTCCTTTTTGTGGTTGGTGTTGTGGTGCAAGGATGTGAGTGGGAGACACTACCGAGTGTTGATCGAGTCGTAAAACAGATCTATTTACAATTTTCTATCGTCGGAATCCCCATCAGTAGCAAGGCGAGACGCACGATGATCATCACGTAACTTTGAAGATGAGGCGATAACGTAGTCGTTGTTGTTGTTAGAATTCATGAGCTTTCATCTTTGTTTGTGGGTATGGGTTTGTGTGGGTGATACATGCGTGTATGTGTATATGGGGTGTGTGAATGTGTGGTATGTGGTAAGTACTTATTCCTGGGCTTCTACTTGTGAAATTCGGAAATTGTGAACTAGGGAGCTGCTACTATCGTTGTCGATACTACTGGTGGACACTGACGCAGAGACTGTGGAGGCGGCCGCTGCAGTCGGTAGTGAGGTTCCGATTGATGCCACGGCTGCCATTCGATTTTGTGAACTTTCTGCGGGATTTGTTAGCATCCGAATCTCACCGGCGGAGATTCGCAGCAGCTCCTGGGCGTTATTCTTTAAAATAAAAAGCGTTTTAGCTATAAAATTTTAGCATATGCTAAGGAATCGGTTCTACATTGATTTGCCGCTCATCTTGTTGTTGATTGGCTTGCACTTGGCTATTTTCTTCCGGCCTATCTATATACATCATTATTTCGTGGCACAGTGGACAGCGGTCTTGCACATACAGCCATTTACGCAAACACACACCATGAAAGAAGTGCCTGCATCGGGTTATCTTAGCTGATTCCATTTGCTGAAATGACAAAACAACAAAATCAATTGAGATTAAATTTGATGGTGGCTTTTGAGTTGACTTACTTGATGACAAATAGCACAGACATCATTTAGGTTGTTTAACTGCGCCTCTGTGGCTTCGGGCAGAGCAGATATCTTATCCACAGCTGATCTCCTCTTCATAAAGATCGACCATCCGGCACGGGCCTCACACCAAATGTTGAAATAGGCGTGGATGCACATCATGATGGCTCTGATTGCGCCCCCTGTAGCATTTTGTGCTATCAAGTTATATCATACGGTACACCAATCAACCAAATAAAAATTACATGCACACAGTTTGTTTTGTTCTTTTTTTTTTTATTAACAATTGTTTTCGTAAAAAAAATGTTAATGAAGCAGTGAATGAAGAAGGAAATGAATGCGAATGACATGAATTGTAGATGTGTTTTTGTTTTTACTATTCACATTCAATAGAATTCAATAGAAAGCATAATACAGAAGCACGAAAAAACAGCGAAGACTAAGAAAGTTTTTGTAAAAGATTACTTTCGTAATATGACAATTTTTCCTAAACAAAAGTAGCAAGCACAACTTAATGTACGAGAAAGTACACAGTATATGTTTTAAAACAAATAAATTTACTCAACACTACCTACCGAATCCAACTTCTAAGAAAGTTAGTAAAAAACCTGTTCCCAAAATAGATGTTCGAACTAGAAACGAACGAGAAAAAAATTCAAGAAAAAGCATAAGCGTGTTTCCTAAAACTAGTTTAAACTGATTTTACAACGCTTTGTTTTATATAAATAAAATAAACTTGTAAATTTACTCTTTTCTGCAAACATTTTTAATGCTTGACAGGGGTTTTCAACATTTACGGTTGCGAATAAAATAACTTTTTTGTCCTCGGCTTTTACAAAAAAAAACAACATGATGCAACAGCAAAAACTTCGAATAGAAAAATAACTGTGCAAATATTTTTTGCCACCAATATTTAAACGGCAACACTAAGTTAAAAGGAAGAAATCGATAAATAAAAGATTCATACACATATCGCGTAAGACAATAAATTCAATTTTAAACTGAGGCCGATATAGAAACTGCTTACGTATCTAGTCATTTATCCAAGTTATACATATGACGCCTATTTCGGGTGGTATTTCATTCATAAAAATTATAAGTTATAGATAGATTTTTACTCGTCTACGTATACTTGATAACAAACTAATTTGTGATATGTATATCAGTTAAACCCTTGGGTATTGCTACTACCAAAGTTCAGTTGTATTCCGACGTTAGTCTAGGTGACGTAGACAAGTATACTCTTATAAGGCCTTAGTTATCTTGCAAAAAATTGGTAGACTGGTTTACAACGGTGATGGTTACATAACGTGGTGAAATGGAATATCTACTCTTGGAGAAATAAACACAAAACGATAACGGAAAAATGTTCGTGACGGAGCCAGGACAGCCGCCCTCTTATACGAAAATATTTTAAGCTTCTTTCTATTTAAAAAATGTAGGAAAAAAAGCACGAAAAAAGTGAATATGATTACTATCAGTGGCTTCATTTGATACCGTGTGGACTAGGAATAATTGTACAGGAAAGAAGCAGTTTAAGCAAAGTCAATAAAATAGAGTGCATCGAGTTTAAAATACCTTAAACCTCTTATACGGTAAAAAAAAAACTAAAGAACAAAAAAACTAAAACCAAAATCCTCTAATGTTGCATCGATCTTTCAATGTTTAACACACAATGATTTCTTTCAACTTAATGATTTTCGAATTTAATATTAACATTACAATAAATAAAAAACTTACCAGATTCAAAGAATAATATCCAGGCACCATTAAAGAACAACAAAATTCCGAAGCAGAATTCAACAGAATTCCCAAACGCTCGCACATAGTACACGTAATCATCAAGCTTCTCCCAGAATGTATCCCGCCGCGCATCATACAAAAACAGTGTATACGTCGCTAAACTGACAAGCACCTAAAATAAGACATATTAATTAGACAATAAGTGAATTTTGGAAAAAAATATTGTTTAATTTTACCTTAACAATAACTTCAACAGAAAAGGCAGTAACGGCTAAGAGCCAGGTAGAAGGGGAATGTCTTGACCACAGTACAGCGAGTAAACAAACTGGCGCCACCAATAAAAACATACATACAGTTAGGGCGCGAGTATGTCGCTTCCGCGATGGACTTCTCGCCGCACTTAGTGACATAAGAATCGGGGAAACAATATTGTGAAGGAAATGCAACAATGCCGTTACCAAAAGGCACAAGTTTCTACACAGACGAATGAAACGCTTATCCGGCGAAAGCGATGTTAGACCGGTCTGCAGTGCTAAAATATAAAAAAGCACTGCGGATACGGTTCCCAATGATTTCTCTTCGTCCGTATCACCAGACATTAAGAACCATTGGAACGTTTTTCCAATATAATGACAAACAATAGAAATCACACTGGTCATCCCAAGGACAGCCGTCAGAGTCTCACATCCGTCTGCGAGCAGTTTGTGAATTGTTCCGAGAACATTTAACGATACATCTTCTGCGAATAGAAGTGATATCAGTTCTTGACCAATTCTAGAAAGAAACAAAATTAATACCATATACACTGAGTTTAAAAAATAAATCCTCTTACCGTATAGACCAGAACACACGAAGCACACATGGGACATTAAGTCTTTGCCATTCATTCTCAATTAAAGCGGAGAGACCGAAATTTGAAACAAAATTCATCGCGTACTCGTATCCGTTTAAAATTGTTTTACCCGCTTCCATTGCGCTTGTATAGAGGGTGATTTTGGTTAAAATAAATGGTATCACTGCAGCCAATGCTGGCGTTAACTTGAGGAACGAAGAGGGTAGTGGCAGCATTGCCAATAGAATAGGACTTATGAATATGAAGGGCATATTTTTTTGTAGAAAATCATATCTTGGACCAAGATGAATGTACGCAAATAACATTCCCATGAACCATTGAGCTATTAAGTGTGGTATTAGCGATAGTGCAACGCCTCCTGGATCAAGCAGTCGTGTTGTGTTAAGTGATAGAATGTCTACCAGAAGGCATGGCCCATTCTCCATTAGGGCTATCGCTGATACATTACTCCAGTACGAGAGAAATGTCAATCCCACAGAAATTATAAACAGGTATACCATAACCAAGTGCCGCGTCCATAGCATAAACACACAAGCTGCGCTGAGAAAACCTGAAAAGAACATAAAAAGTTTATGTTAATATAATTAAATAGAAAGTTAAAAAAAAACGTCAATTATGATATATGTATAAAATATAAGGATATTCTAGTTTATTTTTGGAAGAAATGCTCCAACTATGGAGCTTACCTCCCACAGTGGTCTCTTTTGTAAGGAACAATGCAATAAAATCTTTAAAATAGAAACGCGAGAGATAACACAAGTGCTGCTAGCTCTGGCAGTGATCGCAAAGTTGAGAAATGTATATCCTTAATGATATTTATCACACCTAAAATCCATATGTTGGAAATATTAAAGTAATTTGCGATGTGTAGTGTAGGTGTGGTGGCGGCGAAACGCCAATCACGTAGCCAGTGTTGATTCATAGTGTAGCCACTGTCACAGAGTTGAAAATAAATTTGTAGCATCCCGTCGCTCCTGACTGAGACAGACGGATTGGGGTGCAACGAAACTTACTAATTACGTCGATTTAAGACTTGCTGCTTCGTTCAGCGACGTAATGAAGTAGCTTCTCAACGTTTTTTGTATCTGGTCCTTACTAGGGCAGGCCACGCGCAAAGCACTTGCTCCAGTGTTTCACTAGCCGGAACGTGCAACTTTCACAAAGTTTTGGTCTTATTAGTTCTTTTATAGGTTGAATCCAATAATCATATCAGGTTTATAAAATAAAACAAAGATGTTGGCTTTTTTTCCCACGAAGGAGTCACTGTGCCTTGTTCGTAATTCAGATTGATATTGTCAAATTAGAAGACGAGGTTATAGTTTAGTGCTATTCACTTTTATAAGAAGATGGAAGCCTATTAATATCTCGGTAACAGGCAATAGAACTAGTCAGTAGTGATTCATTTGCTAAGTCATAATTATTATGAATCTTCTTGAGTCGTCCGTTCGAGGTTTAACTGCTTTGATCTCACGCAGCATAAACATTATTTTTCCTCCGTTTTTTGGTTGGGCATATGTTTAAATCCCAGAAATGTCTTTTATGGTGGCTAGGTTAGGTTAGATTGATGTGGCCGGCTGCAGCAAGTGATTACATCAATGAAAGATTGACTAGCCATACTTAAGTACTGCTGCAAAAGCTACTCTCAACTTACAACCCGTTTCCTATTTCTGATATGGTTATGGATATGGAAGAAGCTAGGCTCTGGCCCTGTGTGGGCTGTTACGCCGAATATTTATTTTTATTTTATGATATGGTTCATATACCTTAATGTATTTCGCAACATTTCATGTAAGCCTTGTGCTATTTTCGGTGGTTGAATCGGTCGCTTCCCCGCTTTAGCACACCTTCAACTTCACTGTCATTATTTGCTAACGTCATACAAATAATTAATTACGCTGAGGTCGCTTCTCCTAATACTATTAATTTATTCCATTAGCACTGCAAAATTATTTCTTCCTATTCGATTCAACAAACTGTACGCCAGCCTCGGAAAAGCTTAACTCTATTGTGGTCTAGTATTTTCAGTAAAAGTGTCTTCTTGAAAGCTTTGCTTAAGGCTACGTGTCAGGTGGTATTCATTAAACCCGAAACATTTACTAATTAAAAACTTCCATGACCCTGGCTTTGTCCATTCACTTAAAAAGAAAAACAACAATCGCAAGCTATTGCCCTTCTTTTGTAAACTCAAAGAACTTCAACCAAAATTCACATGAACCATCAACCAGCTCAACAATCTGTCTGCTGCCTCTTCTTTCTAACTACACCAACAATAATACGTTAATTGTTCAAAGCTTCCTTTTTTGCGACTCTTTTTGTTTTTTGTTTCTCTTGATTACACACGACACATGCTCCCCGCCCGCCTTTCAACGTTTGATCCACAAGTAGGTAGCCACATTTTTTTCCCCATGGTCGAAGTTGCTCGCAGCACATGAAGTGTTATCATATCGCTTTCGGCTAATCGTTTTCGTTTTGCAAATTTTTCGTAATTTTAGTTTTTGATTAGTCATTGTATTTTCCTTTTGCTTCTTAATACAAGTATGAAACGAGGTGTATGCAGATTGCTTGCACGTTTATTGGATCGAGACGTGAATCAACATCAATTCAATGTTATTTCTGTTAAAAGAACGCACGTTCATACATCGCAACGAAGCAACCAAGCATTCAAGAATGCAGCCAGCGTAGACAGAGGTCTAATAATCTCTACGTTTAAGGTTTTTTTTTGATTTGTTGACAAGTCAATGAGATTGAGTTGAAATGTAATTTGTATTTGTTTGTAAGGCTTATCAACAATTTCGCTGAGATGCGACGCAAAATGTTGAATTGTTCATACTGTTAATTTATTTTGTCTACATGGTTTTTTTGGCGTAAGCAAACTGGAAAGTAGACGTAAAATTTGTTTATCTGCTTTGTTTCTGCCAAATTTAAAATGTTTATAACATTAATGTATAAAAAGATGCATGATTAAGATTAAGCTAAGCTAAGCTTCAGCTTCATTTTAGATTTTCTACTGAAGAATTGATTCAATTTTGCTTTATTTTTCTGTTATAGATAAGGTGCAAGGTTAAAGAAATAAAAAATATTCATGGATGTGGTTTTCCAAAGCGACTTAGAAGTTTTATTTCTATCGATGAACAGACGTTAAGACAAATCCTCTGGTTATTTTATTTTTAAATAATAAAATTGTTCTATTATTATTTTATCGTTTTAATAAATAATGTTTTTTGGCTGTACTACTTCTTTTTGTATTACTTAGCTTTTGTTTTATTGGTTCCAATATATCAAATTACTTTGGAAAGTACAAATCATGCGTATCCACAAAACCTTCTCAGACAGTTCAAAGAAAAATATATTAAACTTGATTTTGGAATGGCAACCAAGGCTGGCAGTTCAACGCACTGGGCTTTCAACCTCTTACACAACTTTTACGTTTACGACTAAGAGAAGAAAAAATAAAAATAAAAAAACCAACGCAATCGCAACATTACAACGTATTCGCTCTTTGCCGAGTGACGTGATATTCAAGATGACTGTGCTGCTTCATTTTATATCTTCAAATTATGGGGAAGTCTCAGATTCAATTTACAGCATACAAACATTGATTTAAAAAAAAAATTGTCATTCATTCAAATCTCGTTAAATGTAAACGACAGATAATATGCATTACTTAATGTGTGTAAAGTTATAATTAAAGATAATAAACTTTGCATTGCAGGTGATAACAGGAAAAACAGTTGTTTTTTTTTTTTAGAATAATAAATGAGCCGTTCAGAGCACAGCTCGATTAACTCCATAAAATAAAAAACTAAGAAAAGCGATGAAATAATTTACATTTTCGAAAAAACTAGGAAACATAAAGTCATTCGGTATTCGGTGTTCGAAATCAAAATACGCATGGACCACAAAAACTCAGTTTACCACTAGCTTGTAAAATTAAAAAAAAAATTGTTAAAGGAGGCCCAGGTCCACCCCGGACTGTAGCGCCGCAGAAGATGTGCATTTTCCAAAAACTGTTAACACAATAAAGAAAATTTAAATGTAGGATTAAACAAATAGTTTCTCGCTTTCAAAGCTGATACAGTACTTTTTTGTAAGTGTTGCCATTGTTTTTCAATAAAAAAAAATGCTTGTTTTTGACCTCTATACCGAATATCGTGGGCGCCGTTGGCTCGATCGGTTAGTGCGTCGGACTGTTGAGCGAGAGTACCCGGGTTCGAATCCGGCTCGGGGAAAAAAACACCACAAACATTTTTCACGGCCCCACCTCCAGCGAACGACTGACCACCTTCCTGGAGTACTTCTGTCATGAAAAGCTTTCGCAATTCGCCGTTCGGAACCGGCATTAAACAGTAGGTCCCCTCCACATGTGACAAAATTATAACGCACACAACACAGTGGAGGCTCGAAAAAGCTAGGCTCTGGCTCTCAACGGGCTGTTACGCCGCCCAATACAATAATACCGAATATCGTTATCATTTTTTTGCGTCAAAGTTATCGTACTCATGTCTTGGCATCCCCCTATGTCTTTCAACGAAAATGCCAGTTCTTCGGTGAATGGCCAAAACTGTTCCTCGAACACAACGTGCAACTAAACTGCGACAACCCAACAACATTGGAAATTCCATTCCATTTGGAACGCTATAAAGAAATCCTTATTTGAATTTTTCCGCGAACGAGCAGAGCAAAGTGAATCCAGGAACTTGCATCGAACACCAAATGAACTTACCAAATAAATACTTGTACAACAATTACAGTATTTTCACAATTCTTAAAGTAAGAGAACAGTTCTCTTGCCTAAGCTATGTGCCACACCGAAACGATTAAAGCCCTGAATGTAGACTGTGCACCCGCCTTCCTGCAGCAGACGTAATACAGTTTGTTTTAACATTCTTAAACCATCAGAGGCGCCCAACGGGGCAAACAAAGTCGCAAATTGGATAAGCTCAAAATTATTTTAAACGGCGATAGCTGGCTCACTTTGGTGAGCTACGTTAAAACTGCCTGGAAACAACGTGTCCATATAATACACGAACATTTTTGACCAAAACTACTTTGAGTTTTTTTTTAGGTAAAACTTCTTTACGCGGCGCGAAGAAGCTAGGCTCTGGCCCTGTATAGGCTGTTACGCCGAATATTTATTTTTATAACTTCTTTACGCGCGTTGGCGGTAAACTGATTTATATGAGACGAGAGCGTTACGAAAAATGTGATCGTGCTTTCTCTATCCCTCTCATGTAAACTTATGCCTTGTGGTTCACAGCAGTAGCGGGAGATCCTATAGTTGAACACGTGTGCGTAATCGTCAAAGGGTTCAGTAGATTGGTCCGATTTCCTTGAAATTTATGGAAACGTCGGCCTGCTATGTGCCGCGGTTGCTTTTTGAGTTAAAGTCAAACTCATTGCATCCAAGAACAAATTAGTTAACGTTTTAGTGTAGGACATAAGAAATTATATTCCAAATTTCATCGAAATCGGGGCAGTCGTTCAAGAGTTAAAAAAAAAATCCTATTGATTTTCCAATCGGCTCTATTAATGTTTGGAATTTGCAAATTTCGAACGGCTTGACCGATCTGATTGAAATTTGGAAGGTAAACTCCTTTTCTTGCAAACATGGCTTTAAGCTACATTTCTATTCAATGCATTGAGTTTGACTACAGCGAAAGATATTTTACTTCAGTTGTGTGCTCTAAAGTACACTCTTTTTTTATACGAACGAGTTTTAGTGCATTAAGAAATTTTCTAGTTAAATTGGAAAATTCGTTTATTCGGACTGACCTCGCCCAACAATCAACGAGCTTTTACTGTAATGAAAAATATTTCAAATAATTGATTTATGACCTATAGTCAGTCACAAAAGTAAGTAAGCACCATGAAGAGCGCTTTGTAATTATGGGAAAACAAGGTCAAAATAGCCTTTACGAAAAAACTTTAAATGCAATTTTATTCGAAAATTCAAGATTTTCAAAGAAAAAAAAAACTGATTGGACCATAACTGTAACAACTGCTCAGCAAAAACGTAAAAAAAACGCACATTTTATTAAAAGGATTCAAAGTCTTTAGTTGCAGTTAAAGATTTCGCAATATGTAAGCTAGTTACTTTTTTTTTTATACAGCACAGTGTAATAATATGCAACAATTTTAGAACTGCAAATTCATTTCAAAGAAAAGCCGTCAAGTTTATCATAAAAATCACTGCCACAGGACTGTTTATGGCATGAGTCTGACCGGTGGGTCGGTTATTTACATCTCGCTTGACTGATTGTTTACTTATGCTAAGTTCAAGTAGCCAACAGAGGGATATTGACCTTTAAATTAAATAACAATTCGCCAACGCGAGGGTTTTTTGTGTTAAGGTTAACTGATTTCAATAATGACACGTATGGTTCTATCCAAAAAAAGTATTCCTTGTAATTAGCAATTGAATGACCGAAGCACAAATTCAATTCAGTTCGTAATGGACAACGAGCTTTCTTTGACGTGACCTTTAGATTGAGTTTTTACTTTTTCAGTGAACACTTTTGTTTGTCGTAACTTGAACTTGATTTCAGTTTTAAATTTGAAGGTACTGCATGTAAATTTAATTACTGAAATCTATTTTTAATCTCTTTCTCTCTGCTTTTCTGTGAATTGAGACTTGGTAAAGCGAGAGTCGAGGATCTGAAATGTGAGTCTTCCCACATGTTTTTTTTGAACCCTTTGACTTAAAATTGCTTCATACAGCGAAGAATGATAGACTGTGACTCTATCCTGTAAATTTTCTAAATAGTACTGTCTTAATTATTTATTAATGCAAATTTGAAGTATAATACGCCAAATGCATGAGTAATTGGTATGGGGCAGCAAGTTAGTTTGGAAATAAATAAACATACCTGTCTGGAACGTAATATTCAGTAAAAGAAAATAAAAACACATCTAAAACGGAAACTAATACTTCCGATCCTCATAATTACATGACAGACAATGACAACAACTTACTGAGCCATAAAGTTGAATAATAAAATATGTTTAAAAACCAAAAACATTGAATATTTAAATAAAAGTTAATCGTAGCCTTCTACAATGACTTTCAAAAAGCCGTTTAGAACTTGGTGTAAAACCACGTGCTCACTAATCAGATCAATAAATTGGAGCGAATAATTACACCTGTGTGCCTCAAACAATTTATTTTTATTCTCTTAATGATTGGGTGTTGTAGCACTGTCTTCCGCGACCGTTTTAATTATGTGTAACTTTCTTGACCTAAAGAAAAAAACTGAAATAGATAAAATATTATTTTGAGAGAGATTTCAGGTGAGAGTTTCCATAAAAATTAAATTGACGTCATGATTGTTTTCATGTGGGAGATTTTTCATCGAATGTCTGATTTAAAGCGATAAAAATCCACTTGTTGTGCCGCTCACAGTACAGTATACAGGCTAATTAAATGTGCTTTAAGAGCATAACATGCACAACGTATCAATCTACAATATAACATGTTACTTTAGATGCAAACTGGCTTTTAAGTGTCGGTTGCAGCGTTTAAAGAAATATGAAACGGTGTACACTGTTTGACGGTATTTAAACATGCAAAGTGCAGTCATTTTTTCCTTTGCATAACGATATTGATTTTTTGGGGCTTGGTTTAATGAACCTCCGACTTTTTTAAAGACAAAGTGTTGTGGATATTTCCATCCGTGCACAGCAGCAAAGATTGAAGCCTTGATAATGGATAAAAATGGCTCACACAAAGGTTTAACAAGATCAGTCAGAAAAATAGGCCTTTGCTTGAGTGAGATCGAGTGGAAAAAGAAATTGATTTTTTTTTTAGATTAGATTTTACATTTATTAAAACGTTATAGACAGACATCGAGTTAGTGTAGAAAAATATAAATCATTTTAGACATGGCTTTGCCGTCTGCTGATTGGCTATACTATTTATATAAAAAGGAATTGCATTAAAAGCCTTTTTCAGCTGAACGCGATGCATTGGAACACACTTGCTTTAAGTACAGCTCTCGTTAATCACACAATAAAGTACAAATAACAGTGTACTTAATTCAATGCCTGTAACCACTAAAAATCGCCGCTGCTTTGTTTCTACAGGAATATACCTTATTAACAAGTCCTTAACAGAAGTAATCTCTATATTTACCAAATCGAGTTTTAAGATTTCATCCTACAACACTCAAAAGTAAGAAATGTCTACAATTTTAGCATTTAGAATAGGTTGAAATAGCCGGCTGCAGAAGAGCCACAGCTGCACTTAGGCCTAACTAAGCCGATTGTGATGAAAATTTAGAATAAATCCTATTGAACCCATTCTCTTCGCTGAAATTATAGAGTTTTCAAAAGAAGGAGCATTGGGTGTCACACTAGACGAAATGCTCACTTGGAACTCTCACTTAACAAAGACCATCGAGAAAGCCAAGAGACAACCCTATGGACCAGTAAAGGTCTCACTGGTAAAAATTGGTTTGACAATCCCAAAATATTCCGCTGGCTACATGCAGACACCATGAAACCAATCCTGACATGCACTGCGCCCGTTTGGCGGAAGAAATCAAAACATAGATTAGTGGAAACCGAGCTTAATAAACTACAAAGACAAGCTTGTATCTACATTACAGGAGCAATGAGAACTACGCTCAGAGTAGCGTTAGAAGTCATTACGGATCTACCACCTTTCCACATCCAATTGAATGAAGAAGCGTCATGGTCTACGCCCAGATGCTCATCGCGGTGAATGATTATAATTCCAGGATTACTCATCCTAGCATTTTCTCTAAATTGAATAAACAGGAAATCCCAAAAATATCACACACAGACACAGTCTGTCTGGATACAACTTCAGTCATCACTTGTAGTAACTTTATCTTCTCGTCAAATCTAGGGAACAGAATTGGAGCAGCAAAGCAGAACGTCCTTTAACCGTGTGTCTCATTTATGTGTACCCAGATGGTCCCAAAACGAACGAGCGCGTTGGAGCTGGGGTATATGGAACCAATTCCGAAAACCATATCTACTAGAGTATGGACGTATAGCTCCATATTTCGCGGTATTCGCTATCGAGCTCTGCCTTAGAGAAAATCTAAGCAGAACCATGAACAAATAAGAACATTTATATCCTCTTACAGTAGCAAACATAAATCTTAAACATTTTTGTTTGTCAAAAAGGAAACAGCTAGAGCAGGAAAATACAGTTTTTTTTTTAACTCTTCAAGGTCGTCGGCAAAAGTCTGGAAATCAGTCAAACTTTTTTACTGAAGAACCAATTAAATTTCATCGTCGTTGCAAGCATATGAACTTCGTGACTACTTTTGGAACGTTCTTAATGCTCCACGTATCGCAACACTTCCACACTGCACAGCTCTACTTTTCACAAACGACGATTTGCTTAGCGGTATGAAGTCGCCATAAAGCCAGTACGGGAATGTCTCCAATTATTGCACTATTTGGCCAGCATATATAGAGCTCATCTCATTTGGTCCAATTGGAAACAAAAAAGAAGACATCCAGCAAAGGATTTGCATCACTTTTCATGATGCCTCGACCATTCTGTGACATACCCATTACGAGTGTTAATAAGTGCTGCCTAAAAGCTGGGTGAGGAACATGGCCGATCGAGTGAGAACATTATGATCTGTGCAAAGATGTGGATATAGTCCGGAAGCCAAAAATACGTCGACTACAATAGCTCGGTCACATCGAGCGCATGGGTACAAACGCTTCAGCTAAAATGGTCTTCGAATCCGAGCCTCCTGGTTCGTGGAGAAGAGGAGGACTGAACCTCCAGTACATTGATCAAGTGATCGAGGATGCAAGAAAGCTAGGACTTCTTCCGGACTGGAAGAAGCATACTTGGAACCGTCAACGTTGAAAGGCAACGTTAGCTCAGGCATCCTTTAACCCTTCAAGGGTTGACTGCCTGAAAAGTAAGTAAATAAATTCACCTAAGAGTATAGCGTTTTTCATTGCGAGCTCAGGCTTCTTACGTGATTTCGAAATGAAGCTGTAATAAGCTCAACAGTTGTCGCAGTAAAATTTTGATGAATTTGAAAAAAACATCTTTTATACCAAAAAGTTATTTTCTTTGTTTTAAAGTCAACATAAAGTAAAAGTTGCATTCAGAAATAACATGGAAAATGTATAGGATTCACTTGGTAAAGGCTAAGCGTGATCAACTTCTTTTGAAACAGGTCTCACTGTATTTTATTATTACCTAGATGCGTAATCTAGGGGGGGCAATGCACGCAGACGTGATCTCCAGGCATCCCGATCCTCCGCCGCCGACTCTAACTCCTCGGCGGGTATGCCCAAGCGTAACCAGGCGAGCTTTTGGACTTGGTCCAACCATCTCATCCTGGGTCTGCCGAGCGGTCGCCTACCTGATGGAATCGAATTCAAGGCGCGTCTCGGAAGTCGTGATAATGGAGACATTCGTGCCACGTGACCAAACCATCGACCATTAATTCATTAAAAAAATATTTACATTTAAATGTGCTGACTAAAATTGTTCAGCTTGTTTTGCAGAACTCACTCAGTGACAGGGAGAATAAGGGACGCACTTTTTATTTCTGTTTACCAAGGTTTTCTATGGCAGAAGTGTTTGAGGAGTCTTATCAGACGTTCGCTGGATGTTGGGCCGTAAAAATTGTTTTTTGGTTCTTCCCCGGGTGGCATACGTTTGCTCAATTGGCCGACGTATTAATCATCGATCAACGGTGCCCGATGTCACTTGCAGTGTTCAAAAATTGGCAGAGACTTGTGCACGTTATCTACCTAATATTTGGTGAACGTCGACAACAAACTATCACAGATCCGAGACTACATCTAGTCCATGTAAAACTGTGCGCATGTGCGAACTCTCTGGGATTGTGCTTGCACAAATCTTCAGTTGAAAACAGTTGTGGTGAACAGTTAGACCTCACCACCATGTGTTAGAAGTAGGGCAAGAAATGTTCCATGTGTTAGAAGTATGGTAAGAAGTTGGACACCAAACATTCGTCATGAATTCATCGCTGGATATAGTTCACGAGTACAAATCACCTACGTGCAGTGTCGTGCGTCGATGCGAATTTGCTTACTGGAACACCACTCTTGAAATTCCAGAGTTTCATTCATTCACATGTCTACACAACGTACGATCAAAACACGGCTTAGTCAGTGCCTTCTGACGGGAAACATTGGCACTATTCTAAGAAACACGAACAGGAGCCAAAGCATACGTTTTTAGAATAATCACTGTCATTATCTACAATCGAATCGAAAACTATTCATAGAGAGAATTCAAGTTATCAGGAACCGAAACAGCATGATAAAGCACACATTAGAAGTACACAAACAAACACTGACGTCATGTGAGTGAAGGGAATGTGCCAGCAATAGGATTTTAAATTCATGGCCTCACAAGTTCGACCAGACATGCAATCTCATTGGACCCTCACACACGAAATAAAGTTACAAAAAAAAAGAGTTCAATCAGGTCATTAGCACTTGAAGAGGCACAAAGTTCAAATTGATTTGCCGTCAATTGAGTCGTCTGAGTCACTGTACAGCACTGTACTACATAGTTGGAAGCAGGTGAAAGCCGTTGCTTGATAATGATATTGACAATGAGACAGTGTGTGTTGTCGCCACCGTAGAACAACCACCGACACAGAAACGGAAACGAATGAATCCTTTTATTCTTATTAACTAGGCCAACACTCACCCACTAGACAAATTATGAATTTCACAGCTGTAATCGATAGAATGTCATTTAGATTGCTTTCTATAGCTGCCTCGATGCCTTCTTCTATCAATTCGCCGCCCGTCTCAGTTGCGTTCTTTATTAATAATCCTACTGCCGCTGATGCAAGGCCAGGTACATTTGTAAAATTGCTAGAGGTGTTTGGATTAAAAACTACAGAGGAGTCGATTTTGTCACCGTCACTGCCCGCGCCCCCGCCATCGGCTGCATCGTCTGTGAGTCCCGTTTTATCCTGTGGGTTCGGATAGAAACGTGTGGGCAAACCCATTCCGATTTTGAGTATCTCATCGATGACCAGAATGGGTGGTACACGCATCATAACGTCGACCAGACCGAGAACCTTCGCGCGAAATGACATTGTACTATCTCGTCTCTGTGTAGTCTTCGTTTCGTTTAGGTAGTTGTTTTTTTTTTGTTTGTTCTTTTTCTTTTGCAAAATTAATTTTTTTTTTTTTTTGATTTTTTTTTTCTGCTTTCTGCTTCGTTTCTTCTGCTACGTCCGACGTCGTAGAAGGCTCGATTGACAAATTGAATTCGCAACACGCACAATTTATTAATAACTACAAGTAATTTTATTGTTTTCCGTTTTGAGCCCAATAAGGGCGGGTTTGCAGCATGAACTTGCTCCTTAAGCTTGCACTTTCGTATTTTTTTCACGGGGCACTAAAATTTTTGACAATTCGCGGAGTCATTTTTGCTTTTTGGCTGGTCGATGTTTTATTTTTCTTTGTTGCGAAGTTCATGCGCGTGAGGGCGTTGTAGTCAATTGAGAGGTGGGGGGGCTGTATCAGAGTGAAAAAAATATATGTCGTTGTTTTCACTTGTGCCTAGTTGTATTTTGTTTTGTTGCTGAGACACTTGTCAAATGTGAGGTTTTGACGTGTATTGAGACTTGGAACGGTGTGCTCTGGTGGTGAATAGGTGCGCAACGGTTACCCGATCGGATTTTGACAGGCCGAACGCGGGAGTTAATTTGTATGAAACATTGGAAATTAATGTGAAATAAAAATACAAATTTAAATGTGAAAAATAAAAGTAATAATTATAGTTTTAATTGCAATGGCTTCAGAAAATGTGTAAGTATTTATTAAAATAGTTGTCAAGTGTTTAGGAGTGAAACTCAATTCAAAAACATCGTCATAAAAAAGCAAGAAAAGCACTATGTTGTTTGTGTAATATGTGTTAAGTGTAAGGTGCTATAAGTGATTCATTTATTACTTATGTGTTGGATTACAAATTAAGAGATTGGATACAAATAAATTGATAAAAAAAAAATAGTGTTTGGTTTTATTTTTCATCTGGGTGTTTGTTTGTGTCTGGGATTTTGGGTTTATAGTCAACTAGGGCGGAAGTTTATTTACGCTTTTGTATTTGGGGCGTTAAGTTTGATATTAATTCTTGCTTGTTTTTACTTGGGGTTAAATAGAGCAAGGTCGTCTGATACTGAATTCGACCTCAAAAGAGACGAAACCCAACATGGAAATTGCAGTACCTCCATTAAATTTCCATTGTGGAACTTCGCAAATTTTTTCATTGTTTTTACTTTTTAGTCCGATTGACTAAATTCAAATCACATGCAGTTAAGAATGACCATTTCAAAGGGCCTATTTCACTTCGCAAAAGAAATAAACTAATAACTTATATCCGCAAAGTGGTATAATTGCTTTGCATAATGCACATTTTTAGTTTACAATAAACAATGTTTACAATCACTTCCGACCAGTTAACAAGCATTAATATCCAAGTTTAACATGTTCTCTATTGATTTTTGTTTTTATTTAGGACTGTTTAATTCATAAACAATGAATAAAAACGATTTTTTTTTCTACCGATTTTTCGAAATCCCATACGATTTTCTTCGCGCCAATAATCTGTAAAAATTCTGTCGGGACACGACGTATAATCTATTCTCCACCAGAGGCGCGGAAACTAGTTTTCCAAGTGTCAATAAAAGAGGGAGAGAAATATACAGTTGGAAGAAGTGGTGGTAAGGCAGTGTGATGGTTTGACTAATGCCCACTAGGTGGGAGTGTGTATTTACAGTAGAGGCAGATTCTTATAAGAGCTAATTCTTTTTGCATATGTTGAAAATATTTATTCTAGAGAGAGCGGAAAGGTGAAAAATTGATTACCAGGGTATAACAACATTCATCACATAACTGAAATCACTGGGATTGAATAGATATTTAGTTACTTCACATCTTACTGAACCGAACTTGGTGCAAGGAAAACCCTTACTTAGGATTTTGGTTTCTGACGCATTAGACTACGTTCTCAAAAATTAAAAAAATTGGTGAGTATTCAAAGCTATTTGGGAGAATATCTAAGATCAGCGGGTAACAACTTCAAAGCACTATTTTCCGACTATTTGAACGCTAACAAAAGCTCATTACAAATGAGCATGCGTGAAAAATTGGTGCAAAACTAATTGTAAGCCAGAAAAAATACAAAAGTTAGACGTGTTTTGCGTGCTCGGTGATTTCCTGCTGTCGAAAAAAATTGATCAAAGAATTTGCATTCAATTTTCTGTTAAAATGGAATTAAGTGCTCGAAAACACTTGAAATGTGGCATACGATAAGTGTACTCTGAGTCAAAATAATGTTTACAAGTGGTACAAGCTTTTCAAAGAATGTCGAGAAGATGTGAATGAAGACATTCGCCCTGGACGCCCCAGCACATCAACAACCGATGAAAATGTTGAGAAAGTAAAGAAAATTATTATGGAGAATCATCGAATCACTATTAGAGAAGTTGTTGAAGATGTCGGCAAATTGGTTGGCTCATGCCATGCAATTTTTTCGGAAATTTTGGACATGAAGCGTGTGGCAGTGAGGTTCGTTCCAAAATTGCTGAATTTTGACCAAAAAAAACTCTTACTTGTTCCTAATTTTTTGGCCAAAAAGAACACCGTGCCTCATCTTGCCTCAGCCACCGTATTCACCAGATTTGGCCCTTGCGACTTTTTCCTGTTCCCGAGATTGAAGAGACCCTTGAAAGTACGGCGTTTAGCGACGATTGAGGAGATACAAACCGAATCGCTGAGAGAGCTCAAGGGCATACCAAAAAATTGCATGTCAGAACTGCTTCCAGGATTGGAAAAAAACCCTGGCACAAGTGTATTACATCTGAGGGGGACAACTTTGAAGGGAACAAAATAGAAATTGCTGAAGAAATAAATATTTTTTTAGAAAACTGAAAATTCACATCATTTTTTGAACAGACCTCGTATATTGGAAGGTTTTTTTTAGTCTAAGTTTGAATTTCGCCAAGGAGACATTGTGAGAAGGAAGAAGTTAATAAAGCAAACTTCTTCAAACAAAAGCAGTTCTGTTTAGGGTTTCGTTCCAAAGGAATAACGAAACCCTTAAAGAATCACTTCGGTGTCCGTCTGTCTGTCTGTCTTTTTTTAAACTCTTTTTCTTATTTATTTTATTCTTTTGTTTCCGCGCTGGGCTACGATACAACAAGCTTCTCCAATCTGATGGAAAAGAATGCGCTAACTATTGCAGCTGTGACGAACTATACTTCTAACAACTATCTCCCACAGGTTTTCAAAGGGATTAAGAGCGGAATATACTTACTTACTTACTTACTTACTTAACAGGCATTTAACCCTTGGAGGGTCTGTGCCTGAGCCAAGGCCGCCTTCCAACGTTGACGGTCCCGGGCATGCTGCTTCCAGTCCGGAAGACCAAGCTGTCTTGCATCCGCGAACACTTGATCTCTGTACCGGAGGTTCGGTCTCCCTCTTCTCCTCGAGCCAGGAGGCTCGGATTCGAAGGCCCTTTTAGCTGGATCGTTTGTGTCCATGCGCTCGATTTGGCCGAGCCACTGTAGTCGACGGACTTTAGCCTTCCGGACTATATCCACATCTTTTTACAGCTCAGAAAGTTCGCGGTTATGTCTTCTCCTCCATTCGCCTTCCTCGCAAACTGAACCGAATATTCGACGTAGAATTTTTCTTTCGAAGAAGCTAAGTATTAGCTCTGCAGTCCTGCTTATCGTTCAACTTTCGGCTTCATACAGTAGAACTTCATATTGGCTCTACAAGACCCTTATGTAGAGCATGACCTTAGTTCTTCGAGTCAGGAGTTTTGACGCCTAGTTGTTTGGACAAACCGAAGTAGCAGCGGTTGCCGAGGGTGATTCTACGACGGATCTCCACTACGATGCCATTCGTGGAGTTTACGTTCGCCCCGAGGTATACGAGCTCCTTAACTACCTCGAAGTTATAGCTATCGACTGTCACATTTTGTCCTAGGCGGTGAGCGACGGATTCTTTCTTCGTCGACGTTGTCCTCATTTATTTTCAGACCAGTTCGTTTAGCCTGCTCTTTAATCGCTGGGAAAGTTTCCACAATGACCCGCTGGGAACGAGCGATGATATCAATATCATCTGCGTAGCCCACCAGCTGGACCGACTTATGGAAGATAGATAGTGCCTTCCGTATTGACGCCGCACTATCTGTTTCAGCACGAGATTGAAGAAGTCACATGACAGCGCATCTCCTTGCCGAAATCCGGTGCATGTTTCAAAGGGCTCAGAGGTTCTTGAGCGGAACTGCACGGTGCATCGAGTGTTGTTGAGCGTGGTTCGACACAACCGGATCAGTTTTGCCGGGATCCCGAATTCAGAAAGATCGGAATATGGTGCCGGCAAATCCATTACTTGAATCTTTTGAGATTAAAACCAATCTTTGACGATTTTG
Organism: Syritta pipiens; assembly: GCA_905187475.1. Lineage (NCBI taxonomy): Eukaryota > Metazoa > Arthropoda > Insecta > Diptera > Syrphidae > Syritta > Syritta pipiens. The sequence continues at coordinate 7,034,071 of LR994572.1, read as the reverse complement.
GCAGTATGTTGCGGATAATTGTTCTGCTGGCAAACCCTTTTCAACGCCAATTCTTCCTTGAAGTTATATTCTCTCTTCAGTTTTCCAGATAATATGAAGGAATTTATCATAAAGGACCTTACAAGCTGTTCTGTGATTGTTCTAGGTCGATGCATCGGCCATTCAACGTGGCTCAATACTTTTAACCGAGTTGTGGGAGTTAAAAAAAAAACTTTATAAAGCGGTATATCACGGACTTTTTAGTGAAATATTTATTGGACAGGTCCGATTGTGAACATTTTTTTTTTACAATCATTAATAACTTGCTTCTTAGTAGCTTCTGAATACTTATTCCTCACCATTTTAGAAGAAAAAAGCAGCAAAACAGAAACATTTTACAATCTGAAACTGTTTCGTATTTTTCAGTATTTATAACATCAAAGGCATTAAAAGAAATATTTTCGTTGCCCCTAGGAAGAAAATATGATCATTAAGAAAGAAGGGTAAAGTAGTTGCTTTATATAAATGTATATTTAATTATTTACTGTTTTATTTTCGCCAATTTTTGTAGTCTTAATTTTTCTTTAGTTTTGACAAACACTATCTACTACAGCCTATTTAGTTCCTACTATAGCAAGTCTCATATTGACCGAAATTCTTAAGCGAACCATTAATCGGTCCGAAAGATCCCTTCAGTTGTTTCCAACTACACCCTCCAAATGCCCCAAAACACTGCCCAAGAAAACTCCCCTTTCCCGTCCCCATCCGTACACGGGAACTGCTAACGTTCCCTCACGAGCCTCTGCCTAAAGCGTGACCGCCACTCAACTCGAACGAGTGAGATTCGCTTCCCGCACGGAGCAATCTCCAAATCCAGTGATTTGTGTGTCGCAATTGGTTTATTTATTTAGCGATTGTATTTAGATGCACAGATTGCTGAGTCTGCAACCTGTTTTTTGTGTCTTCATCTCTTCTGCTGTTGCGCTACGAAGAAACTGAGATCTCCAGCCGATAGCGAGACGAGAGAGATATTGGCTTCAGAAAGACCTGTCGTGAGGGATACACTCTCGTCGACCTTCGCCTCAATGGCATCGGTGGATGGATACACTGAAGCGGCCCGATTCGATCCAAATTGATTGGGGCCTCTTCTATTTGCCATCCATCCACCCAAAGTAACACACAAACCCTTTCCACACAGCCTCAGGGAAGTGGAATTTTTATTACCATTCTCGGAGCGCGCACAACAATTGCCAATTAAAATTGTTTCCACCAAACCCAAAAGGGTTCTTGTGTTCCGGCTAATTAATTGCTGTGCTCACGTTTCGAGAACCGCACACAACACTCACAAGGCCACAAGAGCAATAGGCACCAGCGGTAGCGGTAGTGCCAGCCTCTCTAGGCCATCGAACGATCGGCGGCATTTCATGCTACAGACACAGAGGAAATCTGGACTAGCTAAGGCTTCCGCCACCGCCACTGCCGCCGCCGTACGTTGCCTAAAGCGGGATGCCAGGAATCGGATTGAACTCTGGACGCCCCGATGAAGTTGTTGCCTGTGATTGCAGTAGACCGAATTAATGTTAAGTAATAGCTGTTGCCTTAATAGATTGCCAATTCGCGTAATTGGAGGAATTGAATGTGTAGTCGACGTCGGTGTCGGCATCGGCGTCGGCATCGGCATCGGCATTGGTATCGGCATCGGCCTATTGGACTTAGGCGGTGCAGTAGGGGCACACAAATGTGCGGAGATGTATGAGGCTATGAAGGCAGATGAAGTGAGTGCGAAGTGGTTAACGTGATAAGTGTCCGCGAGATAAGAATTGAATTTATGTATCTGCGGTCTCGAAATTCAATTTAGCAGAACTCTCGCGATGCGGAAAGTCAAGTGGATGCTAGAGTGACGCGTGTGTTCTTTTTCCTAGAGAGCAGAGAGTTGATGTGTCTTCATCAGTTAGAGTTCGAAGTGGTAAAGACGAGATCTGAGTTTTTACTTTTATCTTTGGCCAACCAATGTAACCGCTAAAATTGTATTGTTTGTAATCTTGGAAAAGTAAAAACCATGGATTTTCTGAAAGATGCGGTCTGTAACTACAATAAAACCGAAAAATCAAATTTCTAAGCTGGGAAGTACGTGCCGTATGATGAAAACAAGAATATCATGTTAAGTGTGTCTAATTCCATACATACAATTAGGTGCAAAACTGAGTCAGAGAAAATCGATCTTTGCTTATAAAAATGATTTCTTTTTTCTGCTTTTTCTTTGTGATAAATAATTACTGAGTGATCATTAATAAATTATGGAATGTTTTGGTTTAAATTACGAATATTAATTTTTTAATTTTTACTGAAAAACCTACTTTTTGCTATAAGTGACTCAGTTTTGCACCCCACTGTACTTACATTCAGGACACTGGACGTCTATTGCTTTCTGAAATACAGTTTACAGGAGGAATAAGTTGACTCTAAATAGAATGATTGCCGTTTAAAAGATAAATTTTATTTCAAAAAAGTAGTAATTTACAGAAAATTAGTGATAGCTTAGGCTTGTAGAGCATTTTCAGCTGCATAATGGCTCAATATTTTTGCAGTGGCAATATTTTTGTTCAGTTCAATTAAAATAATTGATTTTTCTTGTAACTTACTTTTGTGAAAAATTAATGATTGTATGTATTGGTTCAAATTAATATCGAATGTTTCCTTCTTTCATTAGTTTTTATTGTGCCTTTAATTGTATTACTACGTAGGTTTTCGAATTTGGCTTGGAGCCATTGTCTACGCAAAATGGTAAATGCATTTGAAACATTTATACTAGCACAAAACGATAGACAATAGTCAAAAGTGAAAAAGAAAACTTAGCCTACTAAAAAAACTAGAGCATGCTAAAAGTTAAATCTTCTTTGCCAAGAAAAAATATTTTGCTCAGGTGTTTTTTTTTTAAACAAAAATTCTTTTCACTGTAATAACTTCCAATTCAGTGGCAAAATTGTTAAAAATTCAATTTTTTTCTCAGCGACAAATGACCGAGCTCTTCAGGCTTTTGTCGCATTTACTATTGTTTCACACAGATGTATAATTTTTTTTATTTTTGCACGTTTACAAAGGCTTTTATAACATATTAGGTTGTCAAATATTAGGTTGTCAAATATCTCCCTTCCGCCTTTTTGTCTTTTGAATTTTCCGGCTATGTACAAAGCGCTACAGAGCTCGTATCTGGCAATACATCATTTGAAAGATCTTGACATAACCTACAAAACGACTCTACCTTATGATCAAAAAAGAACCGGAATTTTCATTTTAAAATTCCCGCGCTTGTCCAATCGGTAAAATTTTATTCTCTCAACGTTCGCAACACTTTTATACATATTCTGTCAAATTTTGACGGATATCGTATGATTAGTTTTTGTTTGACGTCTATACAAATAAGTTGAAAAATTTTCGTGTGGCGATTTTTATAATGGATGAAAATTTAGAACAACGTGCGTGCATCAAATTTTGTGTTGCAAATGGATTTAAGTGTTCCGAAACGTTGAAAATGTTAGAAAAGGCCTTTGGTGAATCGTGTCTAGGAAAAACACAGGCATATGAGTGGTATAAACGGTTCAAAGGTGGTCGTACAAGCTTGGATCATGATGAGATCCCTGGCCGCCCAACAACATCTGTTACTGAAGAAAACATTGAATCGGCGAAGCAAATCGTGTTGCAAAATCGTTCTGCACCGATAAGAGAGATTGCTGTGTTGTTGGGCATCTCTTATGGATCAACCGAACACATTTTAACTGATGTTTTGGGTTTAAAACGCGTCGCTGCTCGGCTGGTGCCAAAAAACCTGAATTTCATTCAAAAACAACGTCGTTGTGTCTCAGTTTTTTGGCCAAAAACTCAACCAATATCATCAACCAAGCACCGTACTCTCCAGATATGGCCCCGTGTGACTTTTTCCTCTTCCCCAGACTCAAATTGCCATTGCGGGGAACGCGTTTTCAGACCATAGAGGCCATAAAAGAGAATTCGCTGCGTGAACTAAAGGCCATACCTTCGGCGGCCTATAAAACTTGTATGGAAAATTGGATCAAGCCTGGGCATGCATGTATTGCCGCAGGAGGAGAATACTTTGAAGGTGATAATAAAGAAAATTATTAAAAATTGAAATTTTGCGTTTTTTAATAAAATTCCGGTTCTTTTTTGATCATAAGGTATGCATGAAAGCCGGAAAATTCAAAAGACAAAAAGGCGGAAGGGAGATATTTGACAACCTAATATTATTTTGTTAAGGACGTAACACAACTATCGTCTCACGATATCGTTTGAACGATAGCTGTGCTTCACGTAAGCATTAAAAAACGATGTCGACAGAACGATATCGTTTTTTTCGCTTTACGTAAGCCGAGATCTGTAATTTTCTATCGTCTCTACGATGGTTTTCTGACGATACCTAAATTGCTATCGTCCTAGAACAAATTGTGAAAAATACTGTACGATTTTTGACTTAAATACATGAAATATTGGGTTGAATGCGGAAAAAATAGTTTTGTTAATCTTTTTATTTGCATTATACATTGTTTTTCACAGAAAAAATGTCTTTTTTTATTTCTCACATTCGACCTACAATAAAATATCCAACCTAAATTTACTCTTCAATTTACTCTGTGTGATGGAAATGAGATGCTTATAAATAGACGCTAATTTAACTAATTCAAGCTTATGAGTCTTCTTGATATGAACTTGAGTACGGTATACCTTCTTAGTACTCATTACCTATATTTTTTAGTAGTTCTTGCACTTGAAAATACGAAAGTATAATGAAGGATGAAGGATGAAGCAGCTTTTCTTTTGACATAAGGAATGTAGCATTTAGTAGCACTCAAATTGTGACGATAGACGAAACGATAACGATAATGTTACGTGAAGCAAACTTTTGACGATAGAGCTGACGACACTCGTCTGGACGATGATCCTCTGAGAAGTTACGTGATGAGAACCTAGGCTTTAATGACTTTATAAATATAAACAGAAGTCTAAGGAACATCTTATTTTCCTTGTCCATTTACCAGAAATAAGGTAAAGTTAATTTCATGCCACTTTTAAAAAGCAAAGTATAAAGCATTATTGAAATATAATAAGATAACAAAATAAAATAAAAAAAGAAAAAAAAAAAAGGTCACAAGGTTCTACCGAGATTTGAACTCGGATCGCTGGATTCAAAGTCCAGAGTGCTAACCATTACACCATAGAACCATGGCAACACAGTGTTGGCTAAAAACAGATTTCAATTTGATATACACAAAATTAATTGTAGAGGTCAGAAGATATCGTGTGGCAGAACACGTGGTGCACAGTTCACAACAAAGTGGACAAAGCTTGAAATATAATAAATTGTTAGCAAGAACATGCGAACATTAATTTCCTTATTCAGAATTACAATGTTATAACATTGTGTTACATACAAAACGAATACGAAAAACTATATTCTTCAACAGACTTTATTATGGAACTTTCTACAGAAATGTACGTACATCAAGTGTAAACAAATACAGTCGACTCTCGATAATTTGACCCTCGTTAAATTGAATCGTCCCATAATTAGAAATTTTTCCCGGGCTGTTGTTTATACTCATAAATGGAATAAAGTCAACGTTAATTAGTTCCTTCGGTATTTTGAATTTAAGGGAATGTCTTGTTCATAAACAATCTATACTTTGAAGTCTTGGCTTTTCTCTCTGCACAGCTTACTATGCAGTTTTGTCGTTTGTTTGCAAAAAAGGGGATTTGCATGACTTCGCAATTTGCTGTCCCATCTTCTTTCAAATTATAACTACCCTCCGTTTCTACGCGATTGGAATCGATACAAGTTCTCAGTTTTCACCAAGACCGAAAACTCATTGCACAATTATAGACAAAAGTCGCACACTTCATAAAAGATTATTGATCTAAAATTAAACATTTGTGAATAATTGAATCGATGATTGTTAAAACAATATAAGTGATCTTTTTGTTTTTGTTTACAGGAGAGACAAAAAATCAAATATATTCTAGAACAAAAGATCAGTCACTGCTTATTTCGTATTCAAATTTGAATGAGGTTCACTTATCGATAGGTGCGATCGAGGTTCGAATCCTTATAATTCGAAAACCTCTGTAAATAGACGCAGTCTAACAGTCCTCTGAGAAAACCTCTGTAAGTCGAAGAGGTTGCACATGGTTGCACATCCCCTCGTTAATTCGAATTTATTTTCGTGCAGAAAAACATGAAAACCTCTTTAATTCGAAAATGATGGGTTGTCTACCTCTGTACTTCGAAGTTAAAGTTTAAGTTTTATTCTTAAACAGCCGTTAGTTGAAATGCGTACGTGACTAAAGTGAGCAATATTTCTTTTCTTAAGCCTCCATTTCGAATTTACAGAGGTAATTCGAAGTACTTTTCTGGTAGCATGAAATTTGAATTACTGAGAGTTTACTGTATTAATCTTTATTATTCAGGAAAGTTAAATAATATCTAAGAAGGTATATGACACATAAATTTAAGATATTTCATAAGGAGTATTTTATGAAACATTGGATCCAAGCCAGCATGACAAATTCACAATCATCGCTGAGCAGTTTTAAGATTAGCAGATTGGCAGAAACCTTCCGGTGCTTTATTTCATACCGATTTTTTGATTATATTCACACTTTAGGCTATTTCACAACTCGTACTGTTTACAAACATCCGGGATCCAGTTAAATCGATCTAATTGAAACTTATCTCCTACAGAGGTGGTGTAACTCCAAGAAAAAGTAGATCCGCAGCTCTTTGCTTGTTCCAACGATTACTTCGATTTCACCTTCCATCAGAGTTTCTTTCCTCAACCCCACTTCTCCGACGCACCATACGAATAAATCGAATGGCAAAGAACTGCTGCACAATCCAATCCGATCGATCCGATGCAATCGAATCGGATTACAAACACACAACCCCCATACAACTGGTTCTAGTCCTGGCCAAGTCCAATCTGAGAAGTGCCATCTACCGCGATATTCAAATTGACTGGCATCTGTCATGAAATTGTTCCGCGTAAACACACGCATGCATTTCGATGCGACTTTCTAGTTCACCTCAACTGGACCACAACACAGATCAGTCCTCTCCTCCGTCCGTTTGGTGTTCGTCTCGAGGAGCGGTAGAAATTCATCAACAGTCAATTAGTTTGTCAGTCGCAGTCGGCAGCAACTAAAGCCAGTGGTGGTCAACAACAGCACAGCCTGTTCGTTGCCCATCCACGGACGGGGCTCCCGCCAAGCCTCCACCATTGGGCGCACGTAATCAGAAATGGTGATGCTAATTTCTATTCTAATTAGCCATATGTCACTGGTGGAATGTTTGCTCTTTTTGTGCGCATAGCGAGCGTGCGCGTTCACACAGCGTCAGAGACGCCCGGTGGCTGGTCTGGTCGCATTGATCTCTCTCAGAGCGAGAGGTGCACCTGCACCTCGGCGACACTGGTGATCGTTGGCCAGGCCAGAGTAATGGTTCGGTGACACTTTGTAAGGCAGTTAAGATACAATTTCGTGTCAATTTGCTGTGGGATGAACATTTATGGCACTAGTCTGGCAATTAGGGATTAGCTGAGAATGGTTGTGTTGTGTTGTGCTGGTGTTTTGCTTTATTTTTTTTTTTTTCATTTTGTTTTGCTTTATGGCGCAGCTTTTTGCTGATGTTTTGCAATAAGCTAGTTAATTGGTTTTCGACTCGCTATATGAAACTATTCTAATCAACTGCTTCCGATCACGAAAGTGGTTTCGTTAGCGTTGATACTTCATCATCATCATTAGTGGCATAACAGCCCTCAGGGGATCAGAGGCTAGCTTTTCTCGCCTCCACTGTGTTGTGCGCGTTATAATTTTGACACATTTGGAGGGGATCTACTGTTTATTGCTGGTTCCGAACGGCGAATTGCGAAAGCTTTTCATAACAGAAGTAGTCCAGGAATATTGCTATCGTATCTAAGCGGTACACGACAATGTTCAGTTACAGATAGTAGTTCATCCAGCTTTGTTAACGTATTAAATGGAGTTCCACAGGGATAAATTCTTGGGCCTACATTGTTTTCCTTATATGTAAATAGCCTGGAATTATCAAACACAGCAAGGTTTACATGTATGCTGATGATGGTTAGCTTTTTCTAAGTCTCAATGAGATTGACCAGGCAGTTCATACCTTAAATGAAGACTTATCTCAGATCTATGATTGGTCCTTAAGACATTATCTACGACTAAATCCAGATAAGTCTTAAGTTGTTGCTATTCACCGCAAGACTTTTGACCTTTCGCATCTTCCGCGTATTCTCCTCAATCAAAGTCCTATAGAAAGGGTTACGTCTGCTAAGAATTTTGGGTTAGTTTTTAATCGTACTCTCTCCTGGGATGCGAGCATCAATACAGATGTCTCCAAGGTTTATAGCGGACTACGGACTCTCTGGATGTCTTAGAATTTCTGTCCACGCAAATAAAATTAATACTTGCAAAATCTCTACTTCTGCCAGTGCTTCTATATGGGTGCGAAATCTTTTGCAAACTTGACGACAAGAGTATGCGAAAATTGAATGTAGTTTACAACAACATATTTAATTTCAGAAAAAGAGACAATGTTTCAAGATTCGTAAAACAAATCACCGGATGCACGATCATGAATCTACTAGAAATCAAAACACTTTGCTTTCTGCAGAATCTCATTATAACACGACAACCTTATTAGCTCTATGAAAAAATTCAATTTTTCCAATCTCCCAGACTGGTAAGTATTATTCAACAAAAATTCTGTTGCCTCCAGTCAGAACGGCCAGTACAATCTGCTAGGCTTGGGAATTCTTTGCCAGCGCATATAAGAGACGAGCACGAAGAGATTTAAGGCTTCCATTTTTGCTTACATGACCAAAGATCATAGTTAATTTCTATTTGCAATACAATTAATATCATTTAATAACTTTTATGACTCTTCTTTTTCCTTCGCTTCTTATTTTAATTGGTATAAAACATTTGTGATTTAAATGTTTATTTGCACTCACTTAATTAGTTTTTTTTTTAAAGCTTGCATTTAATTTATAAGATACTGTAATCTTCCTAATGTAAGACATAAATTGAATAAAATATGAAATATGAAATATTGTCAGTCGTTCGCTGGAGGTGGGGCCGTGAAAAATGTTTTGTAGTATTATTTCCCTGGACTGGACTCGACCCAGAGTACTTTTGCTAACAGTCCGACGCACTAATCCTTAAGTCATGGCGCCCATAATACTCACACTTGGTTTTTAATTTTCGACTTTCATTAAAAATCATTTTCGTGAGTTTTCGAATCCTTTAGGTAATGCCATAAAGGACCATCACAAGTCTCTTAAACTGCTTTAATTTTTTTTTATCAGAATACCACTCACAAAATTTTGCAAGTCTTTTATGGTATATTTTCCCAGGCGCATTTTACCCAAATATAAGCCGTTCAGAGAGCACAGATTGATTAACTTCAATTTTTGAAAAAAAAAAAATAGATTTAAGTGTTAAGGCGCTAATCATAACTTCTTATGTTTACAATATCTTTCCTTAATGATAAAGATTACCACAATTAAACGACAACTATTTGAAAAAAGCGTAGAGTATTTGTGAGGGGAATGAAAATTATTTCATCGTTGTTCTCAACTTTTAAATTACAAAAAACCATACGACCGCCGAGTATGTATCCAATTTTGCACGCCACTGTGCATAAATGCATTAATACCCTCCAACATCTCCATGGAGCTATCCATTTAATGGTGGTTAGAATCTTAAAGCTGTAGAAGGGAATCCATGAGAAATGTTAGACGGCTTTAGATACAGTCTTCATACACATATACAAATGTACAAAAGTATAAATTAAAAGGAGGCAAAAGGCAAAGCCGTCCGTAAAGGCATTTCTGCAAAAGATTGTTCGATTTAATTATCATTATTCAGTCATAATGTGTTGTTTTGCTTTATATTAGGTTAACAACTTTGCTTCCACCGTTCTTTTTTTCCAAAATTCGAAGCCTTATTGTAAAACATTCATTTTTCGCTTTGCATTTGATTCGATTGCGTTTGACACGAGTCGTGATCTAGTAATGCCTCCAATTCAGCATCTTCGAAAACCTTCTCTTTTCCACCGCCATGCCGGTCTTCGGCGTCAAAATCACCGTTGTTGAAGCGTTGAAAGCACTCTCGGCACGTTCTTTCACTAATAGCGGCCTCACCTTAGGTATTTGAGAGCATCCGATGAGCTTCAGCCGCAAAATTTCTTTATTTTAAATCAGAAAATTAAAACCTCCCGAAAATGACGAGAATTTGGCTCATAAGCTGACATGTTTAATAGAGAATAGCTTTATGATGTAGACCCAAATCGTCTAATTTTTGGATGGCGTTATGTTTACAAATACCTAAGGTTATTGAATGACATCTATGATCTTTTTATTTCGACTGCTACTTACCGCTGCAGACATCTATTGCAAAACGGCCGAAGCAAAGTTGTACACCTAATATAGGTAATAGTGAATATAGATGTTTATTGTGTTAGTTAGGACTACTTCTTTATTGCTTTCTTCCTAATTTCCATCGCAGGGATATTCCATAAGTCTCGCGGAAATTGATTGAAGACCGTGGGTACGACAAAAAAAAGTTGTTGCTTGCCATAGGAGTTGCGTATCTTCGGTACCTTAAGTACACCTTCCGCCCGTTGTCTTGTGTTTACTTCGTGGTTAATGGGGTGCTTAAACCATTAGTATCAGTATTTACAACAAAAGTGTACCATTCAAGAAACTTTAACTTTTAAGTCTTTCTATTTTTAAAAAATAAATCAATCAATCAAAAAAATAAAGCAATTGCATGCAGCAGCTTTCCCATGATAACGACTCTTTTTCGTTCGTGGGCAAAAAGGTTCTACCGAGATTTGAACTCGGATCGCTGGATTCAAAGTCCAGAGTGCTAACCATTACACCATAGAACCGCACTGATCGCGCCTACAAAATATCAAAAGCCAATGGGATTTGCCTTGTAATTCAGTCAAAATAAAGTTTCTAAAATAAACACAATCGATCCCAAACAATAAAAATAAAAAAGCGCCTCACACAGATGTATAAATAGTTCCCCCATTCAGCGATCGTGCGCACTGCACTCAGCAACACCTCAACAATATCAACAAGTCATCAACTGTCACAATTTTAGCCGCGCACACGCTAATTAGCAAACCGCTCTGATAGTAGCCTGGCAGATTGTATTGGCAGCAGTAACTGAAAGTTCGAGTATCTTTCCGTCAGAGATACATGAGTGCAGTCGTGCGAAGGAAACATCATCATCTGGTTGCCATCGAGATGATGTTCAACTTGTCAACCCAGGCAGGGGCAGGGTAATCGCATACTTGTAGTAAATCACTTAGCACCATGTTACGATGTCACATGGGGGGAAAAACGATTCGGGTAATCATATTCGAAGTCAGGCAGGGGGAATTGCCAGTTCATTGGAGCAAATGTGATACTGATACGGAGGCGATTGGGGTGGGGGTGCGTCTTTAAGGAAATGCGACTGTTGGCGACGTTTTATGACTTAAATGGAAGGAAAAATTAGGCAAGCTGTAAAAGTAGAAGTCAGAGTCAGAGTTATGGCGCGAAAAGCCACCTAATGTAGGAGTATCAAACCAAAACCAAAAATTACCACTTTTAGAGTCAACAGAAAATTAGATTTATGAAATTATTTATTTTAATCACTGTTTGATTTGAAGAAAGTTTGTTCCACGAATTTTTTGCTGTGCTCGCAAATATATACCGCTCCAACGAACTATTTCTACGCCCATTGAACACCGATGCCGTCTGTTTTCATACAACCGCATACAACTTTGCAAACAGGTCTGTGCTTACAGAAACATGTTTCTCCTCCACAATTGCACGGTAGTTCGGGGTTCTTGAGCTGTGTCTGCCACTCGAGAATCTTATAACCACAAGGATCTGGTGGAGCATTTGCAGCCATCTTACCCTCCTCAATAAGTTTTTTCTTGAATTTATGAATCTCGTCATCCTCCTTCGGTAATGCACTCGCATAGATTTTGTATCCCGTCCCGCCAAAAGCTTTGCACTTCGAGCAGAAGCAACACGTGCAACTCTTCTCGTGTTCCTTCTTTCTGGCCTCCTGTACTCGCTGAATGTAGCTACAGTAGGCGCACTTAATTCGATTCTCCAGCTTCTTTTTCTCGTTCTCCGACAAGCCCTCGGAGCCGGCATAAACTTCTGCTGAACGCTGAGCCGCTCGCATCCACTGGAATTCATCTATAATGTCGGAGTTGTACATGTCCGCTGTCTGCTTGTAGTAAAAAGCCTTGAACGCTCGCTTTATGATGGAGTACGCTAGGTGAGCTTCCACTCGGTTCATTCGACACTTTCTGCCTAGGTCATGGAACATATCCTCCTTACGAAGTTTTTTTCGCAGCACATCACTCACCGGGTCCGGGACAATGTCGAAGTGCAGGAAACCAAAGACTATCACGTCGGCAGCTGCCTTAGCCTTGCACTCGTGGATGCCACAGATGCTGAGCACACGCACTATGGTCTCTGTGCAATCAAGCATGCGTTCGATAAATTTTGTGGATTTGCTAATTTGACGAATGCAATTGCATGGTGGTTTCGGTGGTAAGTGAAATCGGGAGCACTCGTCATGGTCACATTGGCAATAACATTCGGTTTTTCTCATTTTCCTGGATTTGCAAAGCGATACTTAGTAATTTTTATATTTCCAAATGACATTTGAATCGAAACTATAATAAAAAGTTTATCACTTTTAGGATGGCTGACTACCTTAGAAAGCTGGATATGATTAAATAAAACTGTGCTGGTTTCTTGCCAGGTAAGAGTCGTCCTCGAGATTTTGTCGAAACTTCGCTCTGGTTTGTGAAATATTTAACAAGGATTTTAGCATTATTCAATAGAAATTGTGAGAAATTTCGATGGAAAGAGTTTTTGAAGGTGTTTCTAAGGTTAAATTGGAATGTTTCATAAGTTAAATGTTGTGCCATCTAGTGGTTTCTTTTTAAATCACAGGTTAGTTTGACATTGACAGTGGTTTCGTGCTAGAAATTTTGACAGAAATTTAGTATCATACATCTGCGGAACGAAATGAGTGTTGAAGGGAGCTGAACAAATAATACTAAAAACTTATTTCCAAAGTTATTGCTGTGTAGTCCAAACAGTTCGTTTTTTGAAGGGAAGTTCTGGTCGAAATGAAGCAACAACACGCCTGCTGTATGCGAGTTTATACAAAAAGTTCGTGAAGTAGGGGACAACACTCATGTTCCCCGTCGTCGTACAGTGCGCATAGACGAGAATGAGGCTGCTGTAGCCGAGAGTGTAAGACTAAATCCATGAACATCAACTCGCCACCGATTTCAACAGCTCAATATTTTACGCACTAGATTGAGGGGAATTTCGCGCAAAGATCTTATGTTATTCGTTCAAGGTTGGAAGGTGCACAACTATCCTTCGCAGTATGAACCTTAGAGGCGCTTAAATTGGACAACGATTTTGCGGGAACAATCATCTTTTCTGCCGAGGCGCATTTTCATTTCAGCGTATACGTTAATAAACAAAATTGCCGCGTCTGAGGCTCGAAAAACCCGCACGTTATTGCCGAGAATCCAATGCATCTACAGAGATTTGAAATGGTGACATTATTGGATCCTTTTTTATTTGAAAATGAGGCGTCCACAATGTTTCGGTCATTACAGAACCATGTTTTTTTCTCCTTACAGATATTGATAGCATAGATTTAAAGGACCTCTGGCCACATAACCGATGTCACAATTAATCTTTTGCGAACCGAAATTCTCAAATCGTGGTATGGGCTGTCTTGGCAATGCCAATTGTCCGCCTGGATGCTGCGATTTGAACCCCTGTGCATTTTTTTTATAGAAAATCATCAACTATCTGAAAAGATTCAAGCACTTAAGGCCAATATCACCTTAACAATCCGGGAGCTCGAAACCATCAACAAGGTTTTTGAGAATTGGAGTCACAGAATGCGCTACTGCGAAGCCAGCCGAGGCATTTGACAATTAATGGAAATGTTTGTCTTTAGGCCGAATACACAAGGAGCAACAGAAAAAAAACAAAAATAACCGATCAGCGATGCGAATCGGCAACTAGTTTGCTTTGAGTCATGTCCTATGTAATCAAACGGGACGTCGCATACAACGCAACTGGTTGAAAACTAATTTGCGATTCACCAATAAACAGCCTGTAACCAGTCTGCTGTTGATTTGTATGTTGGGTGATTGATTGATTTCAGTTTCTAGTTTCCGAAAAGTTGATAACAACAGATGTTGACGACAGTTTTTTGTTGAACAAAAATAAGAGATTTTTATTGGTGGTGGTAGGGTTAGAATTTTGCTGACATAAAGATGTAAAAAAAAAGGCAAAAAAAAAAACAAAAAAAAGGCAAAAAAAAAATCATTCATTGAATATTAAGAAAAATAATGCACGCTTAACTGTAGTACCATCGAACAGCTGTCTCTTACAGCGCCTTTAAGGAGATAAATGGCCTTTCTACTTCATGTGAAAAGAGTAGAGTGCTTAAGCTACTAAAATTAACATTTTAAAGCTAGGAATTCAAGTCGGAGTTCACTTCAGAATTTATCTCCTCAATCGCTTTCAGTCCCATATTTGGATTGAAAACTCCTATAGAATTTAATTCACAACTAACCCTTATGCTTTTACCAAGCTTTACTCACATGACTTTGCTTACAAATAAGAAGTATTAACCCTTTCACGACCGCAACTAGTTCCAGCTGCACGATCGTTTTTTCTTTACTTTACCATAAATGAAGCAAAGGATTTCGAAATTATTATTGGGAACATTTCGATAGGCAGGCCCGTTGACGGTAGATTACAAGAAAATATCGCTTACGTTGATTTTTGTGAATTAATGGCATTCAATTATTGTCGAAATGACTAAAATATTAGGTTATCAAATATCTCCCTTCCGCCTTTCTGTCTTTTGAATTTTCCGGCTATGTACAAAGCGCTACAGAGCTCGTATCTGGCAATACATCATTTGAAAGGTCTTGACATAACCTACAAAACGACGCTATGCATGATTAGTTTAGATATTTGACAACCTAATAGTAAGCAAAATCAACGCTAAGATATTTAGAAGCTTTTCTAGATACAAAAGGATAGCAGTCTCAGTTCTAGTTTTGAGTTATTCGTCTTTTTATTAAGATGTACACTTTCTTTTGCCTCTAGAAATATGGGCTTATTTTGGTTAACTTGCACTTAATCTTTTGTTGTTGGATTTATTGTTATATATCGTTTAGCAACTTTATAGAATAAACCTTTCTAAAACTGAAAAAAGTTGTAAGATCGGAGCACCGGAACCAATTTTATAAGTCTTTGAATGCTCGAAACATGGATGTACACTTTCTTTTGCCTCTGGCTTTATCAGGAGGTAATGAAACGTATTTCTGTAAAGTCGGTGCTATCTTCCGATTAACAAAAAAAAAAGAGGTCAAGTTTGCCCCCGCTGAGTTCGTGACTGGTCTGTAACTTGAGTTGCAAATCAGTTTAGTTTTTTTTTTCAGTTGCTCCGTATGTATTGGGCCTTACTAATAAAATCATAAAGCAATGCATGGAAGAATCCGGCTCGGGGAAAGAACACCACAAACAATTTTCACGGCCTCACCTCCAGCGAACGACTGGCAATACTCCTGGAGTACTTCTGTCATGGAAAGCTTTCGCAATTCGCCATTCGGAACCGGAATTAAACAGGTCCCCTTCACATGTGTCAAAATATATCGCGCACAACACAGTGGAGGCGCGAAGAAGCTCTGGCCTGGCCCTGTATGGGCTGCTACGCCGACTATTTATTTTTATAATGCATGGAAGAAATTTAATTTTGTTTATTTTATTGCATTTTTAAAAAGAAACTTCCATTTGGCTCACCCTGTACAATAAGTGTTTCCAAAACTTTGGTGTCGACAAATATGCTAACTATCCATTTTCTTGTCGTTTACATGTAACAAAAGACAAACCTATCCTTGTATCCCCTGCATTGACATCCTAAAAACAACTCCTCTTACTGCATATGTCTAGCTCCTAGCTGAAGATCTGCTGGTCCCATTCCATTAAAGGCCACACAGCCAGCTATCCAAAAACTTCTTACGCAGTTTTTCGTCTACTTCGTGTACGAATGCGTTGTCACTTAAAACATCAGCCAACTTCATTCGACGCTGGCATGTGACAGAAGTGTCAATAGTCCTGACATCCTACTAACGTCTACTAATGTACACCATTTATATTTAATTTCAAAGTACTTAGCTTTAATATAATACACACACCACTGCCATTCCACTACGCGCCGTCAGAGAATTAATTCCAATAAAATCTTCGTCTCGCGCGGCCAAGTAGCGTTTCGTACACACAAAGCTAATAGTGTGTCACAGAAGCGATCCCCAGGGAACGATATAATACGCCATCAGCACCACCACATCGCAGGTGAATGGCGGACAGTTGCACACATGCGCAGCAGAACAAAAAACACCCAACAACTCGCTACTAAATGTTTAACAATATACACACATGTCGCACTCATACTGTACCATGGCTGCCGATTGTGGGCAGCCCAACCGTCAGCCTACACGCCAGTGAAACACAGAAAAAAGGAAAAAAAAAAACTAAACCTACAAACCAGCAGCGGCCCGAAGAGGGACTCCTGCGGCTGGCCAGCCCTGCTCCTCGGGCGCAATTTACTCGGAATCTGGTTAATGCAAGGCACCCGTCTCCATTTACAAATAGCGAAATGACTAATTAATGGCGCGCAAAACACATATCAAGATGAACATTTGTTGTTGTTGCTGCAGCAGTGCAGATGTCGTCGCAGCGCTCGTCATTGGTGCCATTTCGGTCTGCGGTAACATCGTTGTATTGACTCCGAGCATGAGTGATATAGCATAAGCACCGTGGATCCTGAAAGTCACTCAACTGGTTCACACAGCGGCGACTGGTTGGCCGTCTCTCGATAAATCGTCTCGCGCTGATGCTGATGATGATGCCGATCCTTCGTTGTCGTCGTCGTAGTCGTCTTGGTCGTAGTCGTCGACTGCGATTTGGTAAATTGTGTGGTGGCACTTTTAGCAAATCTAAACTGCGGTAATAGCCATTTAACTGTTTGGCCGTTTCCTTTTTAATGAAAACATCTATTTGCTAGTCTGGTTGCAGGAAGCCGCCGGCGGCGTCCGCCACCACCACCGCCACTGCTTCTCCGGACAGCCGCCGTCCACAGTCCGGCGGATGGTATCTCTGGGCAGCATCGCCATTCAGTGGGCACAGTTGGTGTTATAGATCACCTCGATAGATGCCCCTTGGAGGGTGAGCACGCTGCGGACACATTCGCTGCTGAACGATGTACGCTGTACGCAATGTTGAGTTGCATGTCATGCGTGCTAAGAGGTAATCTCCGAGGTTTTTATGTGTTTCTCCACAGCTCCTAAGCTCCACAGGTCCTCAGGTTCGATCCGGATCCGTTTGGTAGTCTGGCGACTTGGTGTTGGTTGTGGCTGAGGATGTGGCTGTAGCTGGGGATGGGATGTGATCTGGCAGCAAGTGCATGCCACGTATTTGGAGTTAATTGGATTTTACTTGTCTATCATTGGGTTGGAAATTATTCTCGATCGGTATCTAATCATTGGGCGATAGATGGGGCGAGTGGTTTCTCGTGGTTGGATGTCAGTCGGTTGTAAGAGTCCAGAGACGAAGTCGAATGAAGAAGAATGAAGCAAATTGCTTGTGCACGACAACAACGACGTTGATGAGGACACAACGGATGTGTAAGGTCTTGATCTGGTATTCCTTTAACTTGGTTTATTCCTAAAGAGAGGTCCAGTGGCTCGGCGAAAGGGCGATATGCGTGATGATTTAAATTTATTGAGTGCCTGATTGGGAAATAATTGTCTACATCCCGATTGGGTGTTGCAATTTATTGGGCAATTAAAAGAGCAAGTTGGTCTTTTCGTTAGAGCTTCAATTGAGTCCTTAGTTTGAAAGTGACCTTGGGTAAAGGTTTCGAAAGACAAATTGGCTAGATGCGTGTTTTGAATCTGTTCACTTGGACCATTAATATGTAGAGAGAACAGAAGCATTTATTACATTTGTAAAAGAGGCATTTACATTTACCAGAAGTGCGTTGCTAACAAAGTTAGCTTTCTTCCACACGATGTGATCTACATTTTCCACATATCAAATTGATAACAAGGTTATTGAAGGCTGGGTTACATTATATTTTTTTCATAAGAGTCGAAAACTAAGTTAATTATGAAAAGTATTCAGTCTTATCGGCAATTACGTGCGAAATCGAAGTCCCCAAGAACTCTATTTTCTCGGGAATCGATCTCTCCTATCTACAATAGCGGGGTTCACACCTGACTACAAATCGTACAATTTGCTTGACAACCAAATTTGCCTTAGCGTCCACATTTGACTACATGATTGACAACTTCAGTTCAAAAAACTCCAGCCAAAATTATTTTTCTATGCTCAACGACATTTTTTCCGCTTTGCTGAGATGCTCAGCCATCGAGATCACAAATGAAAATGAAAAACACTCTGAAGGTGGAAGACAAGTGATCACACTCAACTACAAATCGTTCAATCGAGGCAAAAAGCTGAAAATATCGAACTTTCTGACTACAAGTCTGTCGATTTGTAGTTTTGACCGTTCACATTGACGATTTGTAGTCGTCAAGCACGATTGTCATGCCAATTGTACAATTTGTTGCCAGGTGTGAACCCCGCTATAGGAAACTGCCGTAAAGGGAAACCAATTCGGTGGAAATTTTATTCTCGATAGGGCTTATTAGATATTTGCGTCAGTGGCCTTAATGATAAAATATTTTTTATTGATGCATCTGCCTAGCCTTTGAAGAGAACTACTTAAAGCGTCAGTACTCTACACGTGTAAGATTTTGGAGTTTTCCAGTAGCTTCCTCATTTTCTCTAGTCATGCGTTGCTTTTTCAGGAGAGCGGTAGCACACTTTACAACAATCTGAACATCGAATAATTAAGACAGGTCAGGCTAGACAATTTAAATTAAGGATAAATAAATCAAAAAAGGTTTTCAGGTTTAGGTACACGAGATGTTAGGCTTCAGCTAGGTCTTTATAAAATACTTGTGTTACCCGAATTGAGACCATTGTGGTCCCTTCCTGATTTTCCGTGGTGGTCTATCAGTGGCACGGTGTGGTCCAAGGGAAAAAGTTTATTAAAACAAGTTTTACAAGAAGTGTCTTCAAAGCGTTCTGAACCTAGGGTGATAAAGGCTGAGACAGTGATAGAGGTAGGGTTGAGTGTCTCCTCACTCTCCCTCGTTGCCACAGACCCTGCATATATTACCGTCTAGGAGTCCTTTCCTAAAGAGGTGGTCTTTGAAGCTGAGAGAGTCCTGAGAATAAGCTAATCACTCTTGAAAAAACTTTTTGTCATGCAAGTGTAGTATTTTCGTACCGTTATCATAGCTCGGCGACATAGTCCTAGTCGTAACGTATTCGATCCTAATTGTGTTATCCTCAATGGATAGATCCCTACTATTGCCGGTTTAAGACTTAACTTATATCTCTCTCAAGTATTTCCAGGGACCCAAAGGAGTTTAATTCTGAACCAAGAATCTTCGCGCCAGCTCAGAATCAGACTGGACTTGAATTTGGTGGCTGAAATTGCTTTTATGACCGCCATTATCATGAGTGGCAATAGCAATGGTGATATCAGGCGGTAGTATATCATTTCAGCCTGTTACCCTCTTGGAAGACGAAGCCTGATCTTTGCATGTCCAACAATAGGAAACAGACACCTGTGCCTTTGCCTTCCTCCATCTCCAAACCATGGCTACGGTGTGAACCGTAACTGCCGATGGTTATTATTTCCCAATCCTCTCAAAAAATATACACACAAATTATTACAGTAAAACCGAATCAAAGTTTACAACTTTTCTTGTTGGAGTTCAGTGGAAAATTAGAAAAATACTGTCTGAGAACATGCCATCAGCAATAGATGAGAAACTTCAAAATGGCCAGCCACATTTTTTTGATAAGATTTTTTTTAAGGAAAAACTATAATTAGTAAAATTATTTTTTTGTCATTCCTTTTGTCCATTTTTGACCAGAAAAAAGAATTCTTTAAAGGTGGTTTAAGTTCATCAGATCACGATTTTCTTTGTCCGATAAGAAATTGTGTCAGAACTTTCTCAAATACAACCATCATTTCAAAAACAAGTCAACTCAAGCAGCCGAATCATATGCACTTCCAGCTTCCTTACTTGGCGAACAACGTCGTCATTTTATTTATCATCACTTTAAATTTTTCTCCAATTGAAATGGATAATGATGAGGGTATCGATATTAAGAAATCCTTTTTTATCCTTTTAAACAGAAAACAAACGCCACTTGGGAATTGCCACTTCATGAGTTGAAGTCGAATAATAGCCTTATAACCTCATCTCCACTTCTAATCCTGCTGTTCTTTTGTAATCGATTTACCGCAACCGTAACGACCATAAAAAAAGATCCATTGAGAAAAATAGAAATATCTCAATGAATGGTGAAAAATGTTTCTTGTGAGATTGTCACGCATAAAAATGATTTTTCAATTATCCCACCGTTTTCGAGTGGATTACACTTAACTGCAGAATTTTTTAAGTTTGACATTTGAAAAAAAAAAAAAAAACAATAACTACATGTTGAGCACCGTGGAGAATCGAATTGCCGAAATTATCTTGCTTTTTAGCACCTGGTAAAAAGTCTTTTGTTGCAGAATTTCAAAAAAATTTGACACATGTCTGGGATCACAACAAAATACCGAAAGTAGTTAAAGTAAATTTGTTAATGATGTTGAGATTAATTAAAAAATTATACCCGTGAAATATTAAAGTAACAAGTTTTGTTGACAAATGTCATTCGTGTCATGTTTGCCGCCTGACAAACGATGCTTTAAGATTGTGCATTTTTAAGTGTCAGTGAAGAAAAAAAATGATTCTTCGTTGTCCTTTAAAATGCAAATTTAACTATGCACTCCGAACCAAAGTAATTTTCAATTGGCTCTTTGTCAAATATGGACAAGGACAAGTAATGAATTTCCATGATTTTTTAGGCTCGTTAAATGACTTCAGTCATCAGTTATTAGCTGGTGCCAAATTTTTTAACAGTTACTTAATTTCTTGACTTACAGTTAATTATCCGGACAAAACTAAAAGATGAGTAAATTATTAAAACGCAGTCAATTAAATGTAAGTTAAAAGATAAAGTGACTGCTTTAAATTACTATAAACCTTAGGAGACTTACAAGTGAATAGAAAGACTGGCATCACTCAATAATGGCTGAAGTTATGTAATTTGCACTCAATTTTAGTGCAGAATATCCAAGATGACTGGTGACTATAATTCTGAAGTTAAAGTTTTAAGACTAAGCCATAACTTCTATTCAAAGGATTTAGTCAATTGACTGAGACTTAGCTGACCATGTAGTCAAATGATCGCAGTCGTCAAAGTTCTGAGCAGCACTCCTCTTTCTTATTAAGTCATCGGCAGTCTTTGTACATTTTTCTTTGAATACCATTTTTTTTGTGTTTTGAATTTTTGTCCGGATAATCGCGAATCCGGATAATCGAAGTTCTACCGTAGCTGTAAAAACCACGGCTGACTAGGAGAGACATTTTAAACACCGCTTTTAACACATAAATTGTTGAATAATTATTCAAATCTAATTACAAATATTTTTCCTCTTCAACAATAACCAGTAACAAGGTCCACAAAATAAATAACCCACCATAAGTCGTATACCACCTACAGAGCATGCAGCTCACGTCACATAACTTAAATTCACAACGATTTAAAGTGCTTATAACTCCTAAAATTGATAAAGACACATGACATACTTTATAGCATCGTACACCCTGCCTAGACAGAGACCCAACTAGCCGCCAACCCGTTCCCGTCCGTGTGCCCAGCTGTAACATAAATATCCAGCAATTCATAAATATTACCAAAAAAATAATTAAAAGAAAAATTAAATATCACCCCGTTCCCGAGGAGCAACCAGCATTAAATTAGATTTACCGATCGTCGATCACCGACAAAATACAATTAAAATCAGCTTAGTATGTTTTATCGGCCCGAAAACACGCCGACGAACCTCCAAAATAAGTTATCTCCGGGAACAAGTTTATAGGAAACGTAGATTCGGTCGGAGGTCTTATTTATTGTGTACGACTGTCTCTGTCTCTCTTTGAGCCGCACTTTGACTTTTGTTTGTCCACCAGAGTGTGATGGTGATTTTGGTCTTTTCGATTCACCCCGATGGATAGATAAATCTTTGCACTACAATATCTCAATGAATGAGGAGCGTATTAAAAGGGAATCGGTGAAGACTTCTATTCGGATAGGACTCCACAATTGCCCATTATCGGGGATTAATGTGCGCGCTGGTGTAGCTAAGAAAATTTTTTAAATTTATTGCCATCGAAATAATGGCCTTCTGTAAGAGGGTCGAGGGGTAAAACAGCACATTAATGGTCTGCAGAACAAGTAATAAAGACATTCACTGTCCAGGTAATGGGACTCAATTGTGTGAGACACACACGTGAATTGGTCCAAGTGGGAAGACGATGCTCTTCGTTAATTGTCAACAGGATCGCGGTCCTTCTCGATGCGGAACCGAATTCAGGCGGGTGTTGATTTATTCGAGGCGAGGGAAGTTTTCTGAATGAGAAAAAAAAAACTGAGAATTGTTTGTTGACAAGTGAGTTTGCCAACAGGAGAGTTCATGGAGGAGTCAGTTCGCTGGTGGGCTGGTGAAATATGAAATATGAGGTAATGCTCATTGAATAAGATTGTCGCTTCTTGAGTTTCTATATCTAATTGTTTTTCATGAAATAAAAGAGATTTCTTGGAGGTCTCCTCCATTCGAGCCCATGTCAAAGTCGGTGAATGAGTGGGCTCCTGTCTTTTTACTTCTACGGAGTCTTCCCTAATCGGTCTTATACAAAAGAGACATGATCACAATGAATAATAGAAGGCAAATATGGCTTAGAAATTGGATACTAGTAATAAGTTAAACATTCCTCTCTGTCAAGCCGAAACCTTTGTAGTTTGTGCCAAAAAATGTTAGCTTATTAATTTTAATTGTAAGGTAACGAGCTATAATAATCATAAACATTCCTCTAATCTCTAGCCGATAAAATTCCTAAGCAACTCAAAATTTTGACTATTAAACTCGGCAAAACAACAAATTCCACAATAAGAAATGTATTTTTTTGTACTGAATTATGACATGTTATTTTTGCTTACTTTATTTTAAATAACGGTTTTATCGCCCCTGTTCTGCATTCCACTTTTTTTGAATTCAAGCCACAAAAGTGGAATCAGGTTTCATACATTTCGAGTGATATGAAATAGAATCGAAAATTCGAATTCACTCGGATTGCAGAACACCGAATTTCATTTTGAGTGAAATTGAAATTCGTTTTGAATCCACTTTCACTCGAAATACAGAACAAGGCGGTATGAATTGCATATTGTTATAAATAAATACGTTTTGCCATAGAGTATTTTAGTACTTCATTCTAAGGACCCAACAACATTTTTCTTAAATAAAACGCAAACCATTTGGGATATTTAAAAAACTTTATCGGCTTGAAAGACAATCAAAACATTTATAAATAGAACTCGACTTCGTTCATATGGCTACTGCGGGCACGTTTGCAGGGGTCGAATCGTTGGACCCCATTTTCCATGACTCGGCCACACATTTCGGGTTCACCGCTATTTCGCGTTCAATGTTAGGTCTGAGCTCTTCCAAAGTCGTCGGTTTGTTGGCATAAACCAATGGCTTAACGTAGCCCCAAAGAAAATAATCTAGAGGCGTCAAATCACATGAATGTGGCGGTCAATCGACTGGCCCATTTCTTAAGATAGCACGCTTATCAAACTTTCTCTCCAATAGGATTGTAGCGTGTCATGCTTGTGGCACCATCCTGTTGAAACCACGTGTCGTCCAAGTCCCTATCCTCCAATTTGGGCCAAAAATAATCGGTTATCATGACGCGATAGTGCTGGCCATTCACAGTAACTTGACGATCGTTATCGTCGACAAAAAAATATGGCCCAATGATGTCGCCGGCAAGCAAACCGCACCAAACAGTTATTTTTTGTGAATGAACCCCAAGGTTCACACATGTGAATCACAAGGTTTGTGATTCATGAACCACATGTGTATATTGCTCATTGACGAACCCATTGAGTCAAAAATGGGCTTCGTCACTGAAGATGATTTTGCGATGAAATTCATCATCTTGGCGCATCTTCTCCGGAGCCCAAACGGAGAACGTCGCTTCAAATGTCAACTTAATCCTAGATCCTTACGCAAAATACGCCATAATGTGGTGTGATCGATGCCCAATTCTTGAGAGCGCTGTGGAATTGACTGATTTGGATCGTTTGCTTCGAACGCCTAAACGGCAGTGATATTTCCAACACTCCGACCAACCCGTTGTCCCACTGACACGGTAACATCACACAACGAATATGCAGACTCAAATTTTTGCACTAATCTTGTTATTGCCTGCCTACTAGGGCGAGAATTACGACCGAAAATTGGAGTTAACGCTCTTAAAGTTGCGGTCAGCGACTTTTGAATTTCGGAAGAAAATGTTTATAATTTGCAGACGTTGCTCGTTCGTGTACTTTACCATCATGAAAATGTTACGTTTACTGAATAAATTGACAATAACAGTTCGATGGTTAGTAAAAGAATGCTTTCACAAATTAAATTCAAAGCTGTCAAGTCACAATTGGAAAACCTTTTACTGCGACCAAAGACCCACATGCCCAACTGCAAGTCCAAATTTCTTGAATTTTCAAATGCAAGACAACAAGCTTCAACATAGCTCTGTTTTAACTTGCCATAGCACGCAGACCAAGGCCCTCACCGGACATATTTACTAAAGTCAACATCTCTATTAGCCCCGAAGCACGCAGCTTTAATTTTAGAGATCCTATCAGACCTTATTGTAGTCCATAACTATTCTGTCAATTATCGTCTTGATTGTAAACTTATGGCCAACAAAAAAGAAAAAAACACGGCACCCACCCACCTATTTAACGTCTTACAACCGTCATTTCCTCTTCCAACTTCCACAACTCTGCGTGAATTTTAGAATTCTTCAAAACAGCAAAGCATCCAGGACACATAATCATCCTACGACAAGGATTCCAAACCCATGCGTGACCGCGTAACACTAGCAGTTGCATGCATGTCACCACTATCCACCAACGAGGCGAATAACAATTATGCATTCGTAATTACAACACAAATTCAGACGACGACGAGCACAGAGACCAACTGAGGGAAAGAGAGCTACATGTCCGGGAGCAGCAACAAAAATTCCACAATAATTTATGCGATCCCATCGAGCCAACATAGCACAGCACCCAGCCCAAGCCAGCCCATCTCGTGGGGACACCGCAACTGCCACTGTGACACGAGAACGTGTGACAAATCCCCGAGCGCGATAAAACGGTTCACCTGACACGCAACCCCAGGCTTCAGGCCCAGGCCCACAATACAACACACCGAACAGAGTTCGCGAGGCGACGCGATGTATGCAATTAGATAAGCGTTTAATAATAATTGCTGCGGAATTAATAGAAATGTTTTATTACAATAAATTAGCCAGCCAGATAAGTGCAATTCGACATTTTGCACTTTTCGCGCGAGCACCGAGCGCCAATTACTCGCGCTGCGGATGCAGGTAGTCGGTCCGCATCTGCAGGTTAGTGCTGGAGCGCTCTCACTCTACGCTCCTGCTATCGTCGCACAATTGTCTGCGGCGCGCGAATTCAAATTGCGCTGCGAATGCGTGCTCAGTGGGCCGCCCCCTGCTGTGCCGAGCCTTCTTCGCACCGCCATCGCCATCGACACCGACACGCCAGCGTATTTATTGTGGTTAATTATTTGTTTTCGTGACATCAATAATTAAATACTTGGCTCCTTCAGTCGAATTGGACCAGGACCGGGATTGTGGACGCGCTAATGAGGCCGTAGATGCTAACCCGGCTGACACTGGGTGATTTATAAGTTTTCAGTCACAAGTGCCCGGTCTTATCGGCCGGTACGGTGGCAGGCTTTCTCGCTCCTGTGGCGCGCACACACCTCATTAAATGACCGGCATTATGTTTGCTAAGTGAGACGCTTCCTTGAATTGCTAATGCGGCGGGACTGGGGTGTGATTAATTTCATGCGATCAGTGCAGAGATGCGTTTGTGCTGGACTCGTGGTCGATAGCTGAATGGCACTCGATATATCTCCTGTGATCTGGCTTTACGGTGTAAGTGTAGCCCAGGAAAGGCGGTAAGTAGACCAAC
Source organism: Syritta pipiens (assembly GCA_905187475.1). Taxonomy (NCBI): domain Eukaryota; kingdom Metazoa; phylum Arthropoda; class Insecta; order Diptera; family Syrphidae; genus Syritta; species Syritta pipiens. The sequence continues at coordinate 7,007,672 of LR994572.1, read as the reverse complement.
AGTTCATGGGCACAGGTGGCCTCCGGTTCAGGAATTGGCACTCCCTGAATCCTTCGTGATTTGCAGAAATGATTTTAACGCCGGCAACCTGAAAACCAAAACCTTGCTTGGGAAATTTGATCTGAGAATTCAGCAACTACGTCAAATGCAATCGCGTGCAGTAATTGGCGTCAGCTAGCGTTTGGCTGCATTCACCCGAGCGTCAGGCGGGACAATGACAAATCAAGAAATTATCTAACGTCGGATCCTATCGTGAGTGTCTCGGCTAATAAGTAATTTATTTGAAAAAAACAATTTTATTGCAGTGGTGCTGTTACCGTTGCCAATCGCGCCATAAATTTTGATATGATATGCAAATGCGTTTAACCGTGTTGCCTATTCCGTGAAAGGTGCTCATAAATCAGTCGTTGGACGGTTGTAATAGGGGGTGGCATTTTTTGTAGCACCTAGCATTTTAAATTGTACGTGTCTGCGATCTAAATTAATTTCAAGTGTCAACTCATTGTCACTTACGAAACTAAATGGTCTAATTAGGTTAACTGATTAGGAAGCGGTGCAAAAGAAGGTTTTCGTGTTCCTTATTGAAACTAGACAAGCTTTGGTCGGTGCGAGCAATCTTACAGTCTTTTACAAAAAGCTTGTCACGATGTAAATTATGGTGAATTGTCGAACATCCATATTTCGTTGAAATAAAGGCACCTCAATTACGTTAAAGGTGAAAACTTTGGAATAAATGCGACAACTTAAAATTATTTGAACAGTTTTGTCTTTGGAATGCGTTTTTGTGAAAAACCGAATTAGTGTAAAAAGCAGAAATACATATGACAGGAATAACGACAGTATGTCGACCATCTTTTTGCCATTTTTACTGCGACGAACCTAATAACTAATTTAATTTTTTTTGGCAGAAGTGCTAGTTATTTACGAAAACTATAAAACGAGTATATATCTCATTTAAAAAAAAAGACGGTTTCTAGGTCAAAACAATCCATGGATGAAGGTAAAAAATCGATTTCAGATTCCTCATACAAGTGAAAAACATAAAACCAAAAACGTAAGTCGAAATCAACAAGCATTTCTTGCTACACGAAGAACTTCTACAGAGCCATCTTGTTTGAAAAACAAAAACATTTTTACCAAGGGTGAATAACCAAACTGTAAGCGATGTAAATAGTTTTTTTTTTAACTCCAACATAAAGTAGCAGACCAAAACTTAATTACTGCTTACAATATTTGACACTTCCGTAGGCTGCAATACCAATTAATCTCCGTCATAATCTCATTCCAAAAACAAAAATCCACGGTACCACAAAAGAATATCTTCTACAACCCGCAGTCAATTAAAAATCCCATCCATCTATACACAAGCGAGTGAGAAACGAACCAAAAATGCAAGCCAACAAACAACGTAAATTAATCAAATCCTTCAATGTCCTGTTCGTATAAAATATGAACTCCCTTAATTACCAAACGAAATACCACACGCCTTCGAATTAAGTGCACGCCATTAATTATCCCAATCCCTAAAGCGCACAGAAAAACTGCATTCACTGTCCTGCTCGTGCATCGAGCTGAATTGACACATAAGCCCGAACTGTCAAAGCAGCACCTCCACCACCATTCCCCCATCATCAGGCTGACAAGCAACAAAACATCGGGACATGTTTGTTAAACATGACCAAACATTGGAGTAACGATACCCAAAAACAAGATTCATGGATCACGGCGGCAAATGGCGCTTTGCCGAGCAGTAAATTCAATTTAGAGAAGGCCACGTCACGTCCTCCACCTCACACACATGGGACCCCCGATCAGCCACCACCGCCGCCGATCATTTGAAGCAAAATAGAAGCAATTAATAATCCGTGATGCACTATTTAACAGCTGGGGGAAGCGTCTCTCACTTAATAGGATCTTAATAGTTCTATTAGTGGGACTACAGGAGCGGCACTGAGAAGGAGCTCCCTCTGTGAGCGGTGCCGCCACTTTGACTCACGGCGCACACCAAGGAGGACGAGCGATGATGAAGGAGCAGATCACTTCGCAGTGTTTGCCACTTAATTTATTGACTTTCCCGAGGATGAGATTTTTATTTATATGGATTTGCTGGTGCTCTCCGACCTCGTCCCTAATGCATTCTCAAGTGCAGGCGGCCTCCGAAGTTGGAGTGAGCTCGAGAGCTCTCGAACGACACAGCATCTGGCAAGAGCCATTCGGAGGGGGTGGTGGTAGATGATGGCGATGATGACGATCATCAACAGAAGCGTTTAGTGTGCATATTAAGATGTTCGCTCATCCTGGAGCGGGTAATAAATTTTGTGGTTAATGGAGGAGACATTTTTGGAATTGGCTACGAAGAGGGAAACGTTTTTTTTTTTTGAGGAGTAAAAGTTAACACCGGAAGGTGATATTTAATGGGACTTTTACTTTTTGTTGGCGTGGAGAGGTGAGTTGTTACACTTTAGTGAGTTTTTATTTCGATTGAAAACCGCTAAATTTGGGCGGTGATAAGATTTATGAAAACTTTTAGGGAAAGCTCAAAAAGATGCGGTTTCATGCTGGAAACTGGAAAGAATTTTCATCCTACAGGGATTTCGTGCAGCGCATGGGTGGAAGTTGGAAGCAGCCTGTTCAACTGGCCATTGTCTTCTAGTTCAAAAGAAAACTAGAAAGGGCCAACTATGAACTAGAAGACATAAGGCCATTCCGTTTTTTTGTGTTCAATTCAAAATGAACGTGAGCGTTAACGCCAAGGTCCTTATTTAGCACTGCGACTTACAGTTTTGAAAAACAAAATGCATCTAAACCTTTTTTTCTATTATTTCTTATTAAAATTTTGAGTTTGTATGTGAATTTTTCACAAATTATGGGCATAAACAATCTAACTTTAATGTATACTTAAAGAACACGCCTTTCTAAGTTGGTATAGTACTTAATTGTAGGTGTTGCCATTGATTTTTAATGAATTTTTTTTCCATGTTGTTTGATTTGATTTGAAATTGCCCCTACCTCCTAAACGGAGTGAGATGGACCCACCGCCCATAGCAAAAATTGCTCGTTTTTGGAAGCTCTATGAAAAATCATTATCAATTTTTGGCGCCTGAGTTATCTTTTTCTCCCGGCACATCAAAATAGATATTTTTCTAAGCGTGTAAAAATGGATACATTGGGGTCAAGATCAAATTTTGTGAATGTTCACCGTTCTATAGATGCAATCAAAATCGGTTGTACTTCATTTTTTTGCTGATAAAGTAAGGAAAAAATAACGCAAAAGTCATTCAAATCGGTCAAATGGGAGGGTTTTTAATTACAAAAAACCATACGACCGTCGCACAGTGGGCCCAAATGGCAAAAGTCGTGGCAAAAATACAAAATTCTATGTTTTATTTTGTTGTTTTTGTTTTTTGCTTCTTATAGAAATATAAACAGAGCTTCAAAAACAGTAAACAAAATAATTTTCTGATTTTTATCTTGGCTTCTAGAGCGCTTCAAAGTTAGTCAATTTTGCTCAAGAGTAAATAATGCTGAAAAAAACGAATTTCTTTGTTTTCATTTTTGCGATTGTGTAATACTAAAGAAAAAATTTAAATTTTTTTGAATGCAGTTTAGTTAATTCATGTATTAAGAACATACATAGATATATAAAGATAAGAGAAGAAAAATATTTTTAATGAATTAAACAAAATAACACCTTTTTTAGTTGTTTTTTGGGTTTGGGTTGAGCAACAAAAAAAAGCCTGCCGAGTCATGCGGAGAACCGACTATGGTAGTTGACCTCAATTATTTGTAAAACTATATGCAAAATTTCAGCTGCAACTATTCGCAATGTTCGGAGAAATTTTAATTTGTTTAAACGAAGTCGGGTTCTCAGTGCTTCCATTTTTGGAAATATTTTGATTGTTTATAAAATAATAGAGCTGAGAGCCTAAAATGTTCTTCTTATATCAATTATAAATAGTTATGCTATCATTTGATTAGTAAAAAAATACACCTACTTCCACGCCCCTTTTTTCCAAAAGGTTTTTTTTTTATTGTTTTCTGAGCTAAAAAACGTGTAAACGTTGCATACGATGAATTTTATTTTCCCTGTTATTTTTAACTGGAACGCTTTATTAAACAAGAAAAAACAATGACGCAGAAAGACGCGCAGTCGAATTTACATTAATTTGGCAGTAAGGGCGCGCAGGTATATAAACTCTGAAAAAAAGATAAACTGTATTAATTTTGAAAAGACTTTACTCAAGAGCAGAACGTGCAAGTTAAATACCAAGATAAGTATTCCAAACAGAATACTTTTTGAACATTTTATTAATGTTTCGAATACTGGACAATTTTTTTCTTCAATAAGGAAAGAATATGAAGATATATGTATGTAAGTGACAACGATAAAATGCCAAAATTACTTCTCAAAGCCAAATACAGCGACAAGCTCTTGACTCCAACACTTCACAAAGTTCTAGATCATGGTGGGGAACTTATAAAACATCAAATTTTGCCAATAGGATAACTTTCAGAAGAAGAAATAAAAAATAAAAAATAACGATGTCAATGAATTTTTTAATAAAAACGAATAACGTTAGAAATAATTTAAAAAAAAAAACATATTACATTTTCTATTTCTCATTTGCTGCATTTTTTATTTTTTTTTTGTGCTTTTTTACTACACTGTTCGTCATGAAATATGTTATTCAAACAGTTTTTAGGATATAATGAGCTACTAAATTGAAAAAATACTTTCTTGTATTACTTGTTAAGAAATATTGCAGAACTGTATTCTTTAACTTTAAGCACCCACTGTTGTCATCAATTTTATTGTAGAACTACTTGTGAATACTTAAATAGTCATAGACTTCTTTTCACAAAATTTAGGAATAATTTTAAGGGTTAATTTTATAGTTTTATTTCGTTAATTCTTTTTTTTATGAAAATCTTACTTTAGTCCACAACTGTGAAACACCCTGTGAATCAATTTCTTTCAAATTTTCCATTTTTATAGCCTTGGAAATTTTTTCTAAGGGGAAAAAAAAAATTGTGGCGATATCTTTATGCGTTCAAAAGTTTTGATTTTTGCAACGAGAAAAGTCATTTGGGACCACTGTGCGCCGAGTATGTATCCATTTTTGCACGCCACTGTATGATCAAAATATTATTAGGTGTACAACTTTGCTTCCATCGTTTTTTCCGAAATTCGAGGCTTTATTGTAATAAACTTGTTATACATTTATGATTCGTTTTGGTGTTTGATTCGATTGCGTTTGACACGAGTCATGATCAAGTGATGCCTCAATTCTGCATCTTCGAAAACCTTCTCTTTTTTCTCTGTTGATTTCTCTGTTGATTTTTATTAATGTGACAATTTTGCTTGACAAAAACATTGAAAAGCACATAAACGTTACCTGAATGATGACACGTTCACGTAATATTGTCAAATAACATTGATCTTGTGTATCGCAGTTAAAATTCGTCAGAATCTTTTCATGTTTTGCATGACAATCAAAAGTCATGTCAATACAAAAAACTTAAGAACAGCAAAGCAAAACTACTCCTCTTATTTTCTGAGATTCTGCGAATTAAACAAAGTAACAAACTTGCACCGCACAAACAAAGAAAAACACCAAGTCGTCATCCACCCCCCACCTACGCACTCCACACGGACCCCTACAAACTGTGAATGAAATCAATTTCCTAAGATTACTGATTTCCATTCACTTGGCTCAACCAAGAGGTAAACACCATAAAAAGCCTACATGAGGTCTTAATCTTCTCATTCCTAAGCACAGTTCAACACCTACTCGCATCGGGCACCGATTTCTTATGTCCACCGCAACAGAAGCCCCAACATCAGTGCCAACAACAGTAGCGGCAGCATCAGCGGAACAGCACCAGACCATCGCGTAAATAATGTCATTAGCTGATTGCATGTAACTGTAAGTGCGCTGCTACATTACCCGCTGCCACCTCGTCCAATGTCGGACGGAGCGCCATCGCCACTCGGCATTACACACAAATCGCGACCAATTAATTCGGTCGGTCTTTGAATTTAATTATTTCGTTTGTGTGTGGAGCCTGCGGAGCCCGCCGAGGGGTGTTAAGCGAAGTCAACCCTTTTTCCATGCAGTGTCCTTACTTCGTCATCCGTGTTTTTTTCTGTTTTTTTCTTTTACGTTGTCGTCGCAGTTGTCGTTCTATCGTGTGCTCCAATTAAGTCTCCACTTGGCCGTCGCCGGGAGTGAATTCGGTCCCGTGAGACGCGAAGGAGATCTGTGAAGCCACACAGTGGGCTGACTTAATTGAAACACATGACCTACTGCAATCCTTGTTAGTTGGTAGTTTATTGCTGCAATTATCGCACAGGGAAACGACGGACTGCTTCAACACTTCGGGAGAGACTCGAGAGAAGTTGGATGAGGCGGTGCCGCAGGGCAGGCAACCACAGAAAACAAAAAGCCAAGTCACGCAAAAACGAAATCCATGTCGTGGAATTGTTTTCTATCACAATTGGCGGGCCAATTAATTAGAATGTCTATTTTAGTTTTCTCTGAAGGATTTCGTGAGTGGGGTTGGAGGTTGGACTGACCGGTGAGAAGGTTCTTTCGTTTTTGATGATTGCTTTTTGACATGCGGCATTTCTAAGAGGCTCTTACGAGTTGTGAATAAAGGTCTCCTTCTTGACAGTTCTGATGACTTTGCGGAAGTGTGTCTGTTTAGTTTTATTCAACTTTTAGGCAACTTTGATAGCGGTTTCCTTAGCCTTCCTTCAGGACGCTGCTTTGATCATCTTCATCTTCGTGCACAAGTTTCTTTTAAAAAATATTCTGAAATAAAGAAAATTAATGTTTTTTTCAAGAATTATGGTCTTTTTTGTAAAAGCAAACTTTGCCATTAATTATGGAACACAAAGTCTTTCAAGTAGCTGATTCTACTGGCTTCGTAGTAACGCATTCTGTCACACAAATTTTCCAAGACCTTGTTGATTATTTTTTCACGCTGTATTACATGGATTGCTTGAATGATATTGGTCTTAAGTGCTTAGATCGTTTCTGGATTGTTGGCAGAATATTAGTCGTTCACAGCTTTCTACAAAAGTCGAAACCGTAGCTCTGAGGCGGCTAGTCCGACTTCTTTTAAAAACAAAGAGCTGTTTGAGCTACACTGCACTTACTTTGGAAATAAGTTTAATTTGCCCACGTTATTTTAACGTCAAATGACTCAATTTGTTCCGCGGATTTATGATACTGACTTTCTGTCAAGAGTTCGCGCGGAAACAGTGTCAATGTAAACTATGATTTAAAAAGAAATCACGAGATGGCCCGAGTAAGAATTTACATCGACTTCTTCATAGTTGTGGCTTTTTTTTGGAGAATTACACTCCTGTTTTCATGAATTTAACAGAAGATTTATTCAAATATCGTTGTTGTTTAAATTTTAACTGACAACCAGGTCTGTCAAATTAGTTTAGACGCATAACTTTACAACAGAAGAAACAAACCCAAATTGCTACTTGTCAAATCGCAGTTAACTTCTCATACTTTCACTCGCATCTCCATCAACACAAAAAACAAATCCCCTATCAAAACCACGTAAATGAATAATTAATTAAAAAATCATTCCCTCTTAACAGGTGATCATTACTCAAAACAAAAAAACCCTTTTAGGTTCCTCACAAAACCCACAATTAGTTCTGTTTGATTGACCGTTTTGGACTCCACACGCATGATAATCAAACTCAATTAACAGGCAGACAAATTTCCAATGGACTAAAGAACAAAATGAGCCTTTTTAGCCGCAATTAAGTGTCTGAAATATCTTCATCGCGATTCAAGGGTCTGCGTTTTGCTGCACAAACACAATCAATCAGAGCGCGATAATTGAAATATGCATCCCGTCTCGTCTCTACAAAATGTCACTTCTCTGCCACATGCACCTGACAGTTGGTATTTTGTTGTCATTAATTTTTTTTCTGATTTTAATCACGCATATCTTTGGGGTTTGGTTTGGATTAATTCGGCTCTATGGCGAGAGCTGGTAGATTCATTCATCAGTCAGATGAGTTGTGTGTCTTTAGGTAGTTCGGCTGCGATTGACAGTTCAGTGGAAAAATATTTTGATTCGATTTTGAGTAATCAATTATGGTTGGCGCTTCTTGAAGTCGTCTTCCACTTGAGTGGTTGCGTATTTTTTTGTTTTTGGGAGTTGTTTATTTGATTGGGATGAATGTGATGGCGTGAGAATGGATAATTAGTCGATTTTCGGTTGAGGCAAAGTTATGGTGGAGTTTTGTTAGGAATGTAGTAACAATTAGCTGTTGAAGAGATCGTTATCAACGTGGGAATCCTTTAAAAACTGAACAAGTGCTTCTTATCTGAAAGAAGATTCCTTACCGCCTTACGTCACGAAATAGTCCGAGTCTTTAAAAAATATAGTACCTTTGATTTATTCAAAAAATCCATTAAGGTTGAATTATTTCCATGCAATTGTTAAAAGAAAAAGATCTTCTATCCTTAAAAGTGACCATTCAACTATAAGAATGACAAATTGTAACTTCTTCCTCTTCAACGCACATTTTACTTCACTGCAGTACGATTCCAAATCCTTTTTACTGGCGCCTGCTTTAATTGAACTAATCAAGTAGTCCCCACGTGTGCCTCTTAGCAACCGATCTAAAAGCGCCTCTCATTATTTCATCGACAATTTTAATAATTTAATGTCATTGCTGCACGCAGTAGGTACTGCTCACGCTGCTCATGAAACTGCATGACGGCTCACAGTGAAACCAGCATCTACCATTAACAAGTAGGTGTGTAACTTATCATTCTTTCTCGCATCCCACGAGTGAAAACATTAAATTCGTACGCCAAAGATATTAATAAACACCCGGCTAAGAGTCATTAGTACAGATGGGTACTGTTGGCTGTGGCGGTTCTTCTGCCACAAACTCGCGTGCATGATACGCCTTTGACGTGCGCGTTTCCCGCCAGCATAGGGGTGCATAAATTTGCAATCGCGAGCGGATTATGCATCTGAGTTTGTGTCTCATGACTTTCCAGGGTTCATGACATTTGAAATTTGACACATCACCCGTCAAATGAGTTTGAGTGGCTGTTGGCAGTTGAATGCGACAGGGTGCAACCACAGTTTGCAAATTCGACTTGAACGCGAATCCCTTTTAATTATCACCTTTGCCAATCGGTAGTCTTCTCTAAAAAGCGACCTTCCACGACGACGAAGACCAAACACAGCCATCTAAGATGATCGTCTCAAAAGGAACGACAGACATTCGGATTTAGGTCTTGGGGAGGTGATCGTATTTAATTTGGACTTGAAAATTCTTTTAACTCGTCTGTTTAGTGTTTTGTGTTTCTGTTTTGTTGGCTGAAAATTTATGGATCTACATAATTGTGAATGTGGTTATTAATTAAGCAACAAATGTGCAGTGGCTGGCAGACGTGTAACGCAAATACTACCACAGACCCACAAGACCATGGGTGGTAATAAGGTGTCATGTTTATTGCCTCAAATGAGTTTCGCACTAAATTGAATTGTTTGTTTGTTCGTGGCAGGTTTTTTACGTGTTTTAGTAGAAATTACCTGTAAAACTGTGGTAGGAGTGCCACACGAATGCCAGTGGATTGGTTTGGTTTGTTGCACTGGTACTTCTTGCGAAAAGAAGGTAGTTTCTTGGTACGTTTAACTTTGGTCTAAAAACATGAAGAAAGAACATAATATTTGAGCTTTAAGGTATTAAAATCTGTATTTCGCACTTACCACAACAAATATATTTGACAATTTTTTATATTTTTTTTTATGAAATTTCTTGGCAATTACTTATTTTAGAACATGAGTACAAATATGATTACTTCTTTTTCCGCTCCGATTAAGCGATTTTTTAAAAGTTACGCACATCGGTCAAAATTTCCCTAGATAAATATTTTCTTTATCTTCTATTATAATTTTTAAAGGTCTTGTTTCACAGAAAAAAAAAATGTTCTTAGCGAAAGTGTTGTTAACACTTCATAGTATATTGAGGGCAAGTTCTGCTTACAGGGTCTTTCGGTCACATAGAGAAGCATTGAAAAGTTAGCTCATATTTTAAGAGAGTTAGGTAAGGAAAACCGATTTTCAAAGTGGCAATGAGTCTGCAAGTATTATATTTGAGAATATGCATCGAGTAGTGCAGTTCGATAAGAAAAGTTACTGCAATAGACGACGTGCTCGGGAAAAACTCGCTCCAATTGGATGTGTTTTAAAATATATGTGGTCTCTCATTTGACTGCCTTTTAATTTTTCGTTCTCTGTCTCTGCTTCATACCATAATCCACACAGACCAGACTTCAGAACTTATTTAACAAATTAACGTTCTGTTCATGTACTAGGACTCGACTTAGGTATATTGCCTCCGCGATATTCCTGTCTGACTTCCGAACGTCAATTCTTTGTTTATGCCACTCGACTCTGGAACTCCCTACCACGCCAAATTAGAGATGTAAGAGAGAAGACAAGATTTAAAGAAGAACTTAAACGTCACTTAATTGCCTAAATTTTAGCTTCATTTTTCTTTTAACCTTAATCTTTTGAATTTTTTTTTGTTTCCTTTTAGTTGCTTGTTTTTTTTAATGACATTTTGTTAGCTAGTTTACTTTTAACTTTAAAATTCTTAGTAGCTTCACTACCTTAAAAGATATTTTTTCTTAATGTGTAAGCCATGCAAATAAATAAATAAAAAAAAAATAGGTGAATGCGTGACTATTGAAAATTATTTGAAAGTTATCGTTTGGAATCTTAACAGTTTCGAAAGTGAAGTCAAAATTCGACGCTGAAGCTGTAAATTTTAACAATCACTGCTGTTTAGAATGGATAATATGCCCAAAATCCATTACTTGCTGGCGAATGTTTCTTCATTCTATTTCCGTGATGACTCGAACTTCACACACGAATAAATATAAAAATTTACAATTTCATTTAGGGTTTGCTTATTAACATCTTTAATCCTAAGGGATGAACCTTAATTACTAACGATTCAAAAGTTAAAAGCGGTTTTGTAGATCGAACAGATAGACAGGCAGACACGAAAAGCTGTCTTTGCTTGGAACAAGGCCATCTTTAAAAAAAAACACGGGCTGGTTTTTTTTTGTATAGAATCGAAAGAATGACATGAATGCTAAAACAATAAAATATTCATTCAAAGTTGCATTTCCCCGTAAAGACGAATCTTGAATATTTGTATTTTATTTCTTTAAATTTGCAATTTTTAAATGATTTTAAGTGTTCTTTAGTTAGTTTTTTGTATTAAGAACATATACTATGAGAATAATGATTTGAACAAAGCGATGAAAGCGATGACAGCTCAATGCTGCCATCTTGCAAAAGTGCAAATAATACTTATTTATTTGTAAGTAACTAATTAATTTTATTTCGTTCTAAGTAGTTTGTGTTAAAAAAACATTTTTTTTTCTTTGTTTTCATTTAATTTTGTACCAAATTCCGTAATTATTTATGACTCCGTTATAGTTACAGTTCTATACAGTTGGCCTTGTTCAAGATTACAGTCGTTTCTTGCATAGTTAAAGTTCTTTTTCCGAAATGTACAACTCGCCGAGGCGAAAAAATAGGACAGATATTTAAAAACTTTTACTTTAGGTTGCACAAAGAACGAAATTAATTAAATCATCCATTGTAAGGGTTTACATGTGTTGGCCTACGTGAGCCTACGTTTAATCGCGGCAAACACTAAGACCTAAGGGGGTTCTATTTACATAGTTCGTATTTAGTTTTAAAAATTAGTGATATTAATATGAAGATCGTTGAAATAGTTCATCTCTATCAAACGAGTATTAGGTTGTGACTTATGAGTATTTAATTCTACTCACTGACTCTCGTGGTCTCCCTACGAACTCACAATACTCATACTCACTCATATTTTTAAATATTAGGCTGTCAAATATCTCCCTTCCGCCTTTTTGTCTTTTGAATTTTCCGGCTACGAGCTCTGTAGCGCTTTGTACTTAGCCGGAAAATTCAAAAGACAAAAAGGCGGAAGGGAGATATTTGACAACCTAATAATTCGATATAATATGCCTTTGATAAAGTTCAAGTTATTTGTATCTATAACGACGTCTAGTGATACCTAAATGCTTCTATCTGTACAACCACCAATCCTCATTTCCCATTTTAAGAGGATTTTGATAATGTAGTCGGGCTGTAGTAGGTCTCCATGTGGCGTCCATGTCATAGTTTGGTGTATTGAATGGTAAGTTAAAGTTAAACTTTTCAACGGGTTCGTATTCATCGATAACCTAAACTTGACCAGCATACCTGGACTGACTTAATTACTGCATCAAATATTTTATATTTTGAAGAAAGGCTTATCCGACTATTCAGAAAAATGTTTGTCCATGACACATCGAGTAGGCTGGGTGATGCATTCGATTTTTCTGTGAGTTAAAATTCAAGGTTCGGATTGGCTTCGGACCCCGATACGCCAACTATCTCCAAGCTAACGACCTTATTTGTAAAATAATATTGTATGTTATTTGGTTCTTGTTTGATCGACTGAATATCATGACTTTAGATTTGGTTGTGTCAATACCAGGACCCCATTGATGGCAATATTACTTCTGGGGACATCGGGGATTCAGATAAAATTAAGAGGTAAGTGAACATCCTTGTTTTGCTCTGTTATTCGTTTCGAATCAATCCGAAGAGGTTGTGCCATCCTATACAGCTGCCATTGTCTTCGAATATAGTTCATTTATAACAATAAAGAACTTAGAAGATACTCGCAGTCTTGAAAGTTTATACGTGTCTACTATAACTCCTACTGAAGCCGGTGTATCTTATTTTTGAGGATAAACTTTGTTCAGATGACTGTACCTTCACTTTTGACGCTGACAGTATTACCCAGCAAGAAAACGAAGAAATATTACTCCGCCTTATTTACTGCTGAAGGGCAAATTCGTAGAATCCCGATAAAAAAGATATACATAGGCATTTCATTGCATGTGGTCTAAACCCTCAACACGATGCAGAAATGCTGAAAGAATGAGAGTCTAACTATTCAAAAAAGGGTTGAAATTCTTAAGTGAAATTCCAGGAGAAGGATCTGAACCTACACTTCCGAGAGAGATCAAGAACGAACTTGAGTTTCCTTTTGTGGAAAGTAGTAATTTAAAATTTCCCTATTTGCCGTAGTCAGCTGCGGAGTCGATAATTAAGCCTGACGTTTGTTTAGCTCCTCACAACTTCCAGTCTAACCAACAAGGACTACTCACCATTTTGCAAAAATGCCTCCGGAGTCCAACTCACTTCCCTAATTAATCAGCACTGCGCCCATTCCAGCACAGCTGGTCGATCCATCTACGGCCGCGACACGTACGATTCCCCATGACGAAGAGAGGCGATGGCATCATTTAAAATTCCAAATTAATGACAAATCGAAGGCCTAATTGTATTTTATGAATTTTAAGCGTCCAGCCCGACACAACACCGTCAATTGTTGATAATTATTCAATCATTAAGCGCGAACTCGTAAACCGGTTGCCCCCGGCTCAGGCGTCAAGTGCGCGAACGTCCTCACCGAGAAGGAGTCGTCGTGGTGTGTGTCTAGGAATAAATTGCAAGCCAGCCTCGCGGCTGTGTTGTGACAACTCAGGATCCATGTTGTGAAGTCACAACACGTCGCCGGTGTGCATAAACCGTCACATTAATGAAATCAAATCAATAATAATCGCGACTAGGTTTCCCCCCGTCCAGTCCTCGGGGCATTTGGCTTGCTAGACGTCATTTGAGTGCGCGCACAGCTGCACTGCATTGTTGGCGGTCGTAAATTCACCTGAGGGCTTCTGGCCGCGTCCACCGTCCAAAGAGAATAAGTTATCTCCCTCTAATTAGAAATTTATTAATGATCGGAGTGACTTTAATTAATTCCTGCAGATCTGCAGAGCGCTTGTCGTGGAAATGAAAATGTCTTCACTGCGTCTTTCTGCCGGAACGAAGGCTGGTTGTCCGGATGAGACAGTGTCTCTGGGCTTTTGTCTTGTATTGGCAGGAAATTGGACATCAACTGCTCGCAGAACGGGCTAAAAGATGTCCTTATTCTTTCATCGATTTGTTTGAACGAGTGAGAGACCGAGAGAGATCAGAAGCTCGGTAATATGTGTTAGCTCCGAGATGCGAGATATTATCGCAGCATCGTCAATCGGTGGCAAGTGGATGGTGTCCGGAATGGGGCTTCGATGGGAGGGGGTCCCAGCATTAATTTATTGCAAAACGATTGGTTGGGCTTAATCGAACGAAAGGTGCAGTGTGGTGGGTTTCTTTTATCCGCGTGTTCCTCTGGTGTTTCACTTCTGTGGTGAGCTGGTAAACTGTTTTTGTTTAATAAGTGGAAAATTTATTGCTGTGGTGTTGTAATTTCTGTAATGAGTTGAGAGAATGTGTCCATGGGAAAATGGGAAAAGGTGATGGATGTACAAGTTGCGGAAAACGGGTTGGGCGAGCATCGTGAGCATTCATCAAATAGCCTCCATCGAAAGGAATTTTCATGTTTTTGTTTCGTTTAAAGGAGAGTCTTGTCAACGAGGTTTTAGCGCTGATGTGCTTTCGTTTTTCTTTCGCTTGTATTTTTCTTCTTTTTTATCGTTGAATGATTATCAGCCCACAGGTGGTTTATACCGCGAATTCGGCTGACAATTTTAATGCCAAAAAAAATGCTGTGAATTAAAATGCTTTTAAGAATAATTAGGTAATAATTGGTAATAAAAAAATAAATAAATAATTAAAATGTCGGAAAGGTAACCACATATTTTGTGACACACGTTTGTTTAGTCCTTTTCAATAAAAAATGATAATTTAATTCAAACGTTTTTTGTCGTAGGCGATCACGAACTGCACCATTAACTCATTTTTGCTTAAAATATCGCTTACGATAATTTGGCGGTTCGGACTCGATATCATTCATGAGGAATCGAGTAAAATGAAAGAGTAAAGTGACTGCTTTATAAGGATAATGGAAAGCGAATTCCAATGCATAAAAGTACGACCTTTTATACATTTTTAAACGCTTTATTAACTTGTCGTGTAAATAAACAAATCCTGGAAATCAAATTTGACCCACTTCCCGGTTGCCGATCAAGCTGAAATTTTGAATACACGTTTCATTTGTGTAACAGTGCATTGTTAGCTAGAGGATGTCATCCAGAATCCAATATGGCGGACTTTCATAAATGGCGGGCAAGCTATTTCTTATGCACCACCATGGTATGGGCACCAAACGAAAGGGTAGAAAAATAGAATAATAGTAATAATAAGTAGAATAAAATTACGTCAATATGACTAGTTCTTTTTCGTGCACTACCATTATATAGGTGTCAAAAGAACAATACGAATTCAAAAGCCTTAAAAGTGTGGGCACCGTGGCTTAATCGTTAGTGCGTCGGAGTGTTATGCGAGAGTACCTGCGTTCGAATCCAGCTCGCGGAAATAACACCACAAACATTTTTCACGGCCTCACCTTCAGCGAACGATTGACAACCTTCCTGGAGTACTACTGTCATGGAAAGCTTTCGCAATTCGCCGTTCGAAATCGGCATTACACAGTAGGTCCCCTCCACATGTGTCAAAGTATATCGCGCACAACACAGTGGAGGCGCGAAGAAGCTACATATGCTCTGGCCCTGTATGGGCTGTTACACCGACTAAAAGTAAAAAAATGAATTATAGTTTAAAAAACTATGAAACACGCTTTAATCACTGAAAATCAATCGATTGACTATATCCAAAAATATTCTCTAACCTTAATTCTTCAACGAATAATCCACTTTACCCGTGACATCTGTCAAAACCTGCCACAAAAATTTAAAATCACCATCTCCCAAGTTGCCACTTTTGACATCTGTCAAAATCCAACACAAAACTTCCATATCACCCTCTGCCAAGTTAACAACGCGCCCACCTCCAATCGCGCACACGTTTCCCCCAGATTCCCGATATGGCCGACAGTTTACATCACCCAACGCGATAACATTGTGATTTAGGTTGTCAACTTGTCGAAGCCGATGATTTTTCGCACGACCATAGAAGTGCACATTAGGCCAACAAACCACGGCTCGCGGTATGAATCAATTAAACAGCACATACATGGGAATGCAGTCCACCACGGCGATGACAACGCCAGCAGCACGTTCACAGTGCACACAAAGATTACCACGGCGAAAACAAATCGAATTCCACAGTTAGCCACAAACGACATCGGAGACAAAACGTCGATAAGACGCCGACAAGAAGTTAATTAAAAGGTTTTTCCACAGCCACAACAGCCGGAGCACCTCCAGTCAACTTGGCCCAAAGAGAAAGCACTTGAGTTTCCCTTGGAACACATGGCAGCAACAGCAGCAGCAGCATCTAGTGGACCCTCGAGACTAGGCGGCTTTTTGCATGGTGAACCAAATCAGTTGTAGCTCCAGGTGCTGTTCAGCATTCAAGATATACCCGGCAAATGGCATTGCGGCAATAAATCAATTTCGTAATGAGATTAATGTGAATTAAGGATTAATTATTTATGAGTAATTGGATATTGGATGTCATTTGTGGTACATTCGTGATTTGTGTTACTGATATCGCGGAATCATGTTCGTTCGTGGTGGATGGGTGGTGAGTTTTGGTTTTGTTTTCGATTTTTTGTCAACGGGCGCTTTGATCCCTTCTAATGGCGTCGTAGGTTTCCTTTTTTCGAAATATTAAGCGGGGTTTATAAATAGAGTGAATAATTTATTCCGGGAAAGACTGAGGTGGGTTGTGTTGATGGTGACATGGGATGGGACCGAAACTGAACTGGGAGAATTATTTGCTCCTAAGGGGTCTGTGATCGATTGATAACAAAAATTTTATAAATTAGATCAGAAAATCGAATGGAATTGTAGGATGAAGAATAAACGAGGCTATGAACTTTGATAACTATTTAAGGACATGGTCTGGCAAGTGTCCTTAAGCTGGGTGTTGAGAATCACCTGAAGCTTTTCAATTTGGAATTCAAAGTTGTTTTCCCTTAAAGTTTCTATAAATTGTTAAATCCAGAAGAAATACTAAATGAAATTCGATCACTTTAATATTCAGAATTTCTTATTATTTAAATTTAACACTGGACTTGCACGCTGAGGGAAGGTGCAAGTCTCATCCTTGAGCTCGGAATAAAGTCAATAAAATCCAAGTCTCGTTTAAATGTACAAAAATTTAAGACATCTTTTAAAAGGAGGAATATCTGCTTCGACTTTGATTTCCGACCAACAGAAGACCACCGGAAAATTCCCAGTCTCTGTCTTTGTAACCCATCAACTCAGTGACAATTATTCTTTCGCACAATCGAATCGCCAACACCTCGAACAATGCTTAAAGGTCCTGTGGATTCCTTGACCAGTTCTCTTTGCTAAAAATCCCTCCACTGCAAACATGACACCCTTCGGCAAGTGTGCAATAAACATGACCAGTAGCCCAATCGAGTAGCTGTTAAGTGGAATTTCATTCTCCTTGCTCCTTCATTTCCACAAAAGTCCTTCAAAGATTCTGATAAGCCTCTCGCGCTCGCACCATGCATGCAAGCGATTCTCCCGGCCAAGAATAAGAACTTAATCTCCAGCGCATCACTGCAATGCGACTGCTCCACGAAGCGACCACAAACCGCACAGCAAGACAGCGTCCAATATATTTAACCCAACTAATGGCCTCTGAAATGAGGCAGTCTCTGCAACGGTGACTCTGCTTCTCAATGAAGTCGAAGTCGAGCCCACAATCAAAGCGGGAACAGAGAAAAACCAGAAAAAAAAAGGCCAACAACAGCACAGAACGGCTCACAAACGGATAAAAGAAGTGACGAAGAAGATAAAAGGATTAATCGGTGACATGGACAATGGATTTCATCGCGGGATCCAATTTAATAAAAAGATATCGCGCAGTTAAACATATTGTAATTGGATGAATATATGAGCGGTTCGGCGGAACGGTGGAGCAGCGAAACGGGTTCTGGAAAATGTGCCTCCTGTTGCTGGAGGCAAACGACGGATGGAGGCCGGTGCCGACTCCCCCCCGCCCTGCCCGTCCTTACGTACGATAATTTGCTGTGGCATTCCGAGTGTATGTCGTTTTATCCCGCATGTCAATCAACTACCTAATTATTCTTTTGGGGATAGAATGCAAAGATAATTGGGAGGAGGGTCGATTCGATTGAAAGGATATCAATTCCAATATAATAAAAATAATTGCCTCTTCTCGATGCGGAGGAGGGAGGAGCGTTTGTCGTTGAAAGTCACCGCGCATTATACGTGGGCTTTTGGCATGCCATAACTTGTCCCAGGTAGAGGAGATGGATTTCAATATTGTCATTTGTCTGTCTCGTCTCCGAGCTCGTCAAGTTGATCGGTTGCAGCTGCTTCTGGGGTCTGAGGACGGGGCTAGATCTTCTCCTATCGATCGGCTTTGAGGAGTGACACAAAACGGTTGTCATCTTAAGGATGGTCTGAAGAGCTATCACTTCTTCGATTTTTGAGTTCTTGATATTTTCAATCAATCTGAGATCTCTTTGATTGCTAAGTGGATATTTACTTTACTTTTAATATTAACCGAAATGAGAAAAGACCCAAATGCAAGTCGCATTTCAACTCCCTTTTTCTACTTCAAGAATAAAAAGTGGGCCATCTAATGGTTTCCTTTTAAATCATAGGTTATTCTGACACTGACAGCTGCTTGCCGCTCAAAATCTTGACATTAAGTCAGTAGTTTACCTCAGCGGAACGAAATTAGTGAGTTTTACGCTTGAACAATGTCCGGAAATATTGAAAACTTATTTCTAAAGTGAGTCCTGTGTATCCCAGATAGTGAGTTTTTGAAATAAATCGTGTCATCAGACGTCTTGTCAATTAGTCACCTCGGAGCTTCGATTTGATCCCTTTTGTGGAGAACAATGAAGGACCGATTTTACACCAACAATCCGGAAACGTTTCAAGGACTTAAGCTCACCGAGAGCTACAGTCCGTCACTGTCAAAGAGTTCTTGGAAAATTGGAGTGACAGAATGCTCTACTGCGCAGCTGAGGCCAGCTGAGGCTGCCTCTTGAACGACGTTGTGTTCCATAATTAATGGCAATGTTTGCTCTTAAAAATAAAGACATAACACTTGAAAGAAATTTAATTTTCTTCATTTAACTGCATTTTTAAAAAGAACTTGTATTTGGCCCACGCTGTATAATGTGGCAATCAGCAAATGGTACTCTTCTTTACATACCAAAGAGCTGTGACATGTGCGCCATGCCTTGGTTAATGCGTCGGACTATTGAGCAAGCGTACCCGGACTCGAATCCAGCCCGGGGAAAGAACACCATAAACAATTTTCACGGCCCTACCTCCGGCGAATGAACGTCTGACAATCCTCCTGGAGTACTTCAGTCACGGAAAGCCTGCGGAATTCGCCGTTCGGAACCGGCATTAAGCAGTAGCAGTAGTCCCCTTAACGTCTGTCAATTTGCATCGTACACAAGACAGTGGAGGAGCGAAAAGGCTATGCCCTGTTTAGGCTGCTACGCAGATTATTTATTAATTTTTTAAAGACCTGGAACAGAAACTTCAGGTCTCACCTGTTCCTTATGAAAGTAATCAGCTGGGGCTTTTTGGTGAAAGTCTTAAGCTCATCTTCCTGTTCTTTGTTCTGCAACCATCACGTGCAACTCACGCATCACCAGTCTCCACTTTTCCCAGACGCCTCCGTGTGAGCAGAGCCATCTGCATTCACAGTCGTATCATGGCGCGCGTTTCCCATGTACGTTGTTGTGTCATTTATAATTGCAAATCGCAAATTATGATATGCAGCAATTATATTTAATGATATCTGTCAGTGGGCACCTGATTTATGAGTCCGCGTTGATCTTGCGTTTTGCTCGCGATCGAGTGCTGAGTCGCAATGCGAACCACACGATTTAAGGTGAAACAAGATGCCACTGGTTCCACCGTTTCCCGATGCTGATGAGAAATGCAACCTGGCTCCTCGAGGTAACTCCATTCACGTGAAGACCCAATGAAATATGATACTGGTTAGCGATAGCAGGACACAAAAGCCAAGTCCCACTGCCTTCCTCCCGTCAGTTGCAGGGATGATTAAGTGAATTGTTCGATTAATTGGATTATGGATTCCGGTTTAATGCCAACAAGGTCGTAATTGGATTTTAATTCTTGTGAAACACGACGTGAATGTGATAACTACGACGCTTCCTGAGGAGGAGGAGGAGGATCTCGGAAATTCTAACCTCATTCAAGCCAATTAGCGGAATGTGATTTCAATTTTTGATTCGGCAGTGGTAGAGTGGAGCCGGAGTTTTTTCAGTCGGCTTTCTATGGTGAAATGGCGGCTTTTTGCATTTTTATCTGTCCACCGCTCGCCATTTATCAAATTGACAGTTTCTTTTTTAATTTTCGTAAATCGCTTTTGGCTTCCTCTTTTGTGCGCGCGGCTGCTGGCATTTATGGTGCGCGGGGACGTGTTCAGAGCGTGCCATGTGCCTTGTTAGACATTCCCGAAAGGGTTTCACTTGATGATTGGTCCCGTTTTGGTTGTGGAGCTGGCTGCCTGGCCTTTGGTTGACAGAATTCGTTGTATTTTCGGAAATAAAGAAATTTATATTAGGCCACATTTGAATGCCATGAATCAAGCGTGGAATTTTGATGAGGATCTTACGTGAACCTTGATTTAAAGGAGATAACATTTAAACGGTAACGTCGGAAAAGAGATTCTTTGAATTTGGAGTCAAATTTGTTTGAAATACAAAATTCTTTATCGATGCTTTAATGAAAGATTAAGCAAGATGTGTATTTGTTGATTTATATTTAGTTACTCGTTTTTCTAAGCCTCGCTTTGCGTAGTTCCGATTCGCGTGGTTTCGAAGTTTTTTCGTTTATCGTGGTTTCGAAGCAGCGTTGGTCTTATTTCAGTTTTTTCACAAAATTACATGGGAATTATGGAATTAAAATACAGTCGAATTCCTCTAACTCGAATTTTCACGGGACATCAAAATTAGTCCGAGTTAAAGGGAGTTCGACTTAGAGTATGGTTTTTGTATGGAAAATTGGGAAGGCGAATGAAAAAATATAGCGAAAAAATTCGAGTTAGAGGGAAATTCGACTCACAGGGAGTTCGACTTAGAGGAAGTATTGTATTAGGCGGCGTAACAGCCCGTTGAGAGCCAGAGCCTAGCTTTTTCGCACCTCCACTGTGTTGTGCGTGTTATAATTTTGACACATGTGGAGGGGACCTACAGTTTATTGCCGGTTCCGAACGGCGAATTGCGAAAGCTTTTCATGACAGAAGTACTCCAGGAGGGTTGTCAGTCGTTCGCTGGAGGTGGGGCCGTGAAAAATGTTTGTGGTGTTATTTCCCCGAGCCGGATTCGAACCCAGGTACTCTCGCTTAACAGTCCGACGCACTAACGATTAAGCCACGGCGCCCATAGAGGAAGTCGACTGTATATAAAAAACGTAGATTCGATTTGTGTATTTATGTTGATTCAACAATAAAAGCATATCGCTTTACTAAAACAAAGGGGTTTGATAAAGATGTTTAAACAATTGTAACCCATAACCGGAATTGGTAAAAACATTCTGTTGCAGAAGAACTTGCCAATCAATTCTTAACTACTTAAAGTAGAGGGTCCAATCTCCAGTACAAAGACTAAAACAAAGACAAAGGCAAATCTTGAGAATTAAGACCAGCGTGTCGGCATGAAATATTTTTTAAGCGTTCTGACTTGGCGCCATTGTTTTGAGGAGAATCCTAAATTGAAGCGCATTTGTCATCTGTAAAGAAATTTAATTTAATAAGTTCGTCACTGTAGGTTAAGCCCAAACCGCAACGGCGCGTTCGGTCGACCAGACTTTGACAGTCGTTGGTGCGCGTTTAATCGACTTTACGAAAAAGAATATCAACGCGCGCCGCACTCAATTTTTCAAATCGAAATGGAGCTCGCATGTTAGCTTTCCCTAAATCAGCTTATCCTCGAAATTTTACATCACCTGAAACAAATTTCGTAAGAAAAGAATTTGATTTAGAAACTAAAATCAAAAGCAATTCTTCTTATTTCTTACCTTTCCGCATTCAAATTTCGTTTGTAAATAAAAAAAATTATGCACACATCTGTCAAACGCCCGAGCGAGTAGAAAGTAGACCCAGTCGGTCGGGCTTACGATATTACGATCTGCGAAGGAACAACGCTCGACCACGCTATTTCGATTTATACAATGCTTTTACGTGTATTCTATTCAAATGTAAAAGTCAGACCGACCGATCGCGTCGTTGGAATTTGTTCCTTACTCTTGGATGTTCTTAATTTAGGACCGCTTTGTTTCTTTTTTTCTATCCATTTTACTAACTTTTGCCCTTCCCCTTCTACTTAATTGTTAGAATTGAGAAATTTGATTTGCTGTATAGAAAGTTTATGTATGTATGTCTTCATTAACCTTAATAGAAGGTGGGCCATTTAATGGCTCTCTTTTTTGACATCTTCTGGCAGATTTCTGGCTTTCTTTCTGGCAAATGTCTGCCGCTCAAAATTCTGATAGATAATCAGTATCAAACTTCTTCATTTTATTGCATTTTCAAAAAGAAACTTGATACAAACTTTTCCGATAAATGAGAGATCTTCAAAACGCCATTTGTGCAAATACTTTTTCGACTGACTGTATTTGACTCACACTGTATCTTCTTGGTTTTCTAGCACACTTTATAAAGGCAGTCTCTTGCATTTCCTAAATAACCTTGCATGAGTTACAAGACTAAAACTCAATGAGTTTAATGACCATAAATCTTTTTAGTGTGCTAGTCCACCATCTAAACCACTTGTTCCACCAAAATGATTCCAAAACACATCAAAAAACCCACGACTAAAATAAAACTCCGTACAACGGCCTAACCCCGAATGCAATGAACTCAATTTGCACAAACCATTCCCGAAACACTTCAGAAATTAGAAAATAATTAGAATTGATTGCTGAATTATTTTGCTGTGTATCCGTACAACGTACCCAATAGAATGAAAATATGCGCGCACGTAAATTGGGATCAACGCCACCGTCCCCCAACCGGAGCACAATTAAAATTCATAAAAAAAAGCCCCAATCAACCCCCTCGGACAACCAGAGGTGTAGTTTCAGAGTTAACGACCGGACAATTCAATTTCACAGTCCCGTGCAAAACTATTTTCTCCGCGGTACTCCACGCCATCAATCGAATCGAATTACGTTCGATTTTTAACTTTTTTTTTTCGAATGGATGTCAATGGGTTCATTTTCATGAAATTTAATTAACTGATCGGCGGTCGTAAAATACCCAAGCAAACGTACAAATAGTTCGACGCGGTGTACAATGCGGAGGCATTACTACACCTCAGTGTTGTCACTGCATGGGGCTACAAGCCATGAGCGGTGAGCTATAAGCCGAGTTGTAAGGGGATTTTAAATTGATCAATGCATTGACCATCGATTGAAGTGTACTGGAGGGAGTGAGTTAGTCGGAATAATTATGTGTCAATGTGACAATCAATTGGGATCTTAGTGGACGCGGCCGACTGCGTCTGTGGATTTGAAATGTTAATCGGCAAGGCTTGAGGTCAAAATTCCTGTTAATGAGGGGAATGTAAATGCAACGCTCATGACTTGTTTATGGGTTTAGAACCTTTGGGCTTTCCGGTATATCCTTATCAGTGTTCAGGGATTCCATGCAGCCACACTGTCTTGTCTGTCTACTGACTTGGTCTTTGAACTTGATATTTCATTCGTAGTTGACTATGCATGACCGTCTTGAGTCAACGTTTTCTTTGAGACCATCACAAAGGTGGTTCTATTTGATCATAAATAAATCGAATTGGTATGAGAAGTTTTTATAAATTAATCAGCGATCGATGGTACAGGACGGGTCAAATACATTCAGTCAAAAAAGTATTTGCACACCCAGTTTTTTGACGATTTCTCGTTTATCGGAAAAGTTTGTATGGAATGTTATGTATGAAAAGATAGAGCAGGAAAAAACTACAGTAAAAATTAAAACCTGCAGTAAGACATGGTGATAGGCATGTTATAGTATGGGGACGTCACGGAAAACTTTCGCAAATCGCCGTAATAAATTGTAGGTCCCCTTCACATGTGTCAAAATGTAACGCGTACAACACAGTGGAGGCGCGAAAAGTTAGGTATTATGGAACTATTTGTAAGAGAACAAATTCCCATGAATTAAGGAACACAACTTCGTTGAAATGGTTGCCTCGGCTGGCTTCGCAGTAGCGCATTCTGTCACTCACAATTTTCCAAAACCTTGTTGAGTAGTTTCGTACTCTAGCTCGCGGATTGCTTGGATCATATTGGACTTAAGTGATTGAACTGTTTACGGATTGTTGGCATAAAATCGGTCGTTCATAGTTCGCTACAAAAGGGATCAAATCGCAGCTCCGAGGTGACTAATTGCCAAGACGTCTGATAACACTATTCTTTTCAAAAAAACTCACTATTTGGGGTACACAGCACACACTTTAGAAATAAGTTTTCAATATTTCCCGATATTGCTCCAGCGTTAGACTCACTAATTTCCTTCCGCAGAGGCATGATACCGTCAGTCAGTGTCACAACAACCTATAAATTATAAAGAAACCACCAGATGGCTCACCCAGAATGTGATCTGTTCGCTTTTACTAGTAGTTCGAGCGCTTTGTACAAAATTTAAGGCCCACTTTTCACTCGCAACTAGAAAAATCTATACTGTGCCTACTAAAGTTTGCTTATCGAGTGTAACGCCAAGTTTACTTTTTAAGAGACCGATGCAAAAACACATTTCCAACTCACTCACTGACAGTTTTCTCTTTCCGCGAACATTCTAACGCTGTCACTCATAATTAAATGTCATCTCCTCATCAAACGTCAAATATGCAACAGATCCATGTTTAGCGATAGACAAATGCCAATTGCATGCCTCCACGCACACACAGCCACTTCATTTCATTTTGTGTCTCACCTCGACGACGGCGGTAACCTGTTAACGCGATCCTTAAATGGCATTATCCTCGCACAAGTTATGCATTCAGTATTCAGCAGTCAGCAGTCGGCGGCATTCATTCAGCCTACTCTCCAGTGGCTCTCATTGTCACCTCATTCCTCTACGGTCGTTAACCACTTATTCCATTTTCGAAAAATTGCGATATTGTGTAAATTTCTAATTTAACTCTCCTCTGCCAAATCGAGGCCGAGCGCTTGTCAACCAACGCCGATGACGTCGACGTTGTCGTTGTTGTCGTAGGACGTTTCGGACGTCGTGCGGAGCACCTAGTCTCTCTCCTCCATCAGCGGGGCATAATAAAAATACATTTTACAAAAATGGCAAATATGATTGCAGGAAACTGACACTTTTATCAGGTTTAATCTCGCCAGCTGTAATCACCATTTGATTGCATGACCATTCGAACAGGGCTGCCAGAGCAGGCAGAAGGAGCACGAGCGCTGGGGCATTCCTTGATGACGATCGCCGTTGTCGTC
Source organism: Syritta pipiens (assembly GCA_905187475.1). NCBI lineage: Eukaryota > Metazoa > Arthropoda > Insecta > Diptera > Syrphidae > Syritta > Syritta pipiens. The sequence goes on along the minus strand of LR994572.1, from coordinate 6,982,125 downwards.
GCTGTCGTCTTCGTCGTTGTCAGAGTGGAGGAAATGTGTGTGTGCTCACCTTCGTCTGCAGCCCCAACAATTGCACTGCTTCCTTCGGGTGTTGCATCCACGCTGCTGCTTCTGATCTCGTTAAGGATTTACGAGTAACTTTTATCACTTGGCGAATCATTGACAAATCCAGGCGAATATAATGGGGCTGCCTTTGTTCGCAGAGGCAGGCTGCCTCATCATCATCATCATATCGGATATTTGCCACATAACATGGATTTTACCATTTTTGAGCAGCCAGAGCCCGAGGCGGAATGCCACACTCTCTCCGTCGATTCCCAACCACCAGCCATCGAGCCGCCGTCGCTCGCCGACACACAGTGCAGGCTTTTGGAAGAGCCTGCATCTGAGGCTATCGATGATCTGGCAGCAATCGAAGGATCTTTTGCCGCGCCGATGATTTCTTTCCAATTTATGTGACATATTGATTTTAAATTGATAGACCTTTTATAAAGTGGGTGCTTGTTAGTTAAGTCTTTGACGACTCGAGTTATTGTTCGAGTTTGTGGGCCTGCTTTTGGAGGTTTACGTTCGTTTCGGTGGGTGAAACGAGATCATCTTGGAAGGACGGCTGGTTTGCCTACGAGCTTCGGACTTTAATGGGCAGAGGACTCTTCCATTTTGGAAATAATGAGCTCGGCTTGAATATGAATTGTTGTTTATGGAAATTGTGCAGAAGAGCCGAGGTGAATACGGCTGAACAGGGTTGTTATCTGAGATCTGAGAGAGGTTTTGGTGCGCATTCGGTGAGGTTTATGGATTCAAGATTTTAATCAGTTTGGGCTTCTCTTACGGCCATGCGTGCTCAATGAATTCAGTTTCAAGGCTAAAATGGTAAAAAGTTTAAAGATGAGCAGCGGTTCTTCTTCATTCACCGTATTGCGTTAAAGTTCTTAACATTCGACGTTTTTAACATTCGATTGGATGACAAGCTTCGTGACGCCGTAATATAAGTCACCCTAATGAGAGTTAAAATTGCTAATAACTTGTATTAATTTAGTTGTTTCATGAGATTCTGTGCAATCAATTCCAATTACTTGCTTCTAATTTATAGAAAACTCTAATGATTAGAAGCAAAATTTATAAAGAGATTTCCAATAAGGACTTGACAACTTTTTTTTTTTTAAATAAAATGCAAACCATTTGAGATATGTATTTCAAAAACTTTCTAATAGGCTTGAAGTACAATCAAAACATTTATGAGTGGATTTCGACTTCGTTCATATGGCCACCGCGGGCACGTGCAGCGGTCGATTCGTTGGACCCAATTTTCGGTGACTCGGCCACACATTTAGGCCGAAACGGTCGCTATTTCGCATTCAATGTTGGCTCTGAGCTCTTCCGACGTCGTCGGCGTGTTGGCGTAAACAGATGACTTAACGTAGCCCTAAAGAAAACAGTCTAGAGGTGTTAAGTCGCACAAACGAGGCTGGCCCATTTCTTGAGATAACACGTTCGTCAAACTTACTCTTCAATAAATCGGTTGTAACGTGTGCTGTGTGGCTTGTGGCACCATCCTGTTGAAACCACATGTCGTTCAAGTCCCTATCCTCTAATTTAGGCCAGAAATAGTCGGTAATTATGGCGCAATAACGCTGGCCATTCACAGTAACGTGACGATCGTTATCGTTGACGAAAAAATATGGCCCAACGAGGCCGCCGGCATCCAAACCGCACCAAACAGTTACTTTTTGTGGATCAAGTGGTGATTCATAAAGCACATGTGGATTTTTACCCGGCCAATAATACTTATTTTGCTTTTGCCATTGAGTCAAAAATGAGCTTCGCCATTAAAGATGATATTGCGATGAAATTCATCATCTTGGTGCATCTTCTCCAGAGCCCAATCGGTTAACGTACGTTGCTTCAAATGGTCCATCGACTTCAGTTCTTGGGTCAGCTTGATCCGGCTATGTACAAAGCGCTACAGAGCTTGTATCTAAACTAATCATGCATAGCGTCGTTTTGTAGGTTATGTCAAGACCTTTCAAATGATGCGAGCTCTGTAGCGCTCGTCAAAAGACAAAAAGGCGGAAGTGAGATATTTGACAACCAATATTTCTGATACTATTTTTTTTTTCTGTAATCAAATCTATTCTCTTTGCTATGCTGTACAATCTCACGTATCTTACAGCCTAAGTGTTTCTAAATGAATAAATAAAGCTATATGTATAAAGCATGGCTGACTTCTTTAAAAACAAAATGCCTCCCAAGTGGCCTTCTCCAAATTCCTACTCCGTTGGTCACCAAAAATTCTGTCACAAATTCGACATTCCCAAAAAGAATTCACCAATCCAAAAATGCTGGAATGAAGACGTCTGTGAAGAAACCAAAAGATTACTTACGATTTCACAAAAATGGGGGAAAGTCTTGAAGTCGAAAAAATACCTAATTATACGCGTAAAAATTAAGAAATACCCAATTAATTGCACAACAATTCGCAGGTGGCACAGCCAAAATGCTGACACAACAGAAAAAAAAAAACAACAAAACTCTCAATAAAAACCACAAACAAACAACGCACCGCTGCAACGTTACATTTGTCAAACATCTTGCCTCTTTGACATACTTTCTCGCTCCTCATTAAAAACGCGACAAAAACTCGCCGCACCGCAGAGAGAAAGAGGACGCGTTCAGATTGGTGAATTCGTCAAACCGCTACATCATTAGTCAACATAAGCCTCCCGAATAGGTCCCAATGTCAACTCCATTTGTCCCAACAGACTGTCGCCGAAAACAATAAAATCCCACAAAAACTCACAACTGCCGCCATCGGCATTTAGTCCTTTTAAGGAATCGCAATTAATTATTTTTAACTGTTCGTTCACGAACGTACAAACTCGTTGCAAAGGCCCGCGTCTAGCCGAAAAAAAGAAAAGAAAAGAAACGCTCTTCGGCCACACTCGCCCGCAGATGAGGACAAAAACTTAGTACAACAATTTTAATTCAATCGCATAATTTTCTCCCGCGATCCCGCAGCGCATCGGCCGAAGATGGCCGAAAAAGCTGACGCGCAGCCCGCCGAAATGGGTTCACGAATTCGGCGCAGCGGATCCGTGTCATCCGTGGACGGGACTAATTGTGTATTCCACCATCACGACTCATCATCATCTGTCGTCGTGAAAGGAAGCAGCGATGGCGATTTTATTTAACGCACTCGCATTCGCCGCATTCCGAGTGGTCCTCCACGGTGGACACGTAGTCTGGATGGCGAATGTCCTGCAATGAATTTTCCAAGTTTTTCCCTCGGCTATAATTTGTCATTTCTTTAATTGGCCCGGCCAGCCATACTGGTTTTGGCATCATCGTCATCGTCATCGTCGTCGTTGTCGCCCTTTATCAACCATGATGCGAACATGGCTGCGGTTGATGGATCTTCACAAGTCGCGTGTGGTGGGGCGGCCGAAAGAGGCTGGAGGATGCTGCTGCAATGACTGGAATGATTGAAAGCGAAAAATCGAAGAGGGATTGTGGAATTTTAACAAGCTGTTTGTTTTCTGGTGTTTGGAATTCCACAGGAAATAAAATCGTTTCGCAAAGAAATTATATTTTTCAATTGCAGGTATGTACTTCTGCTGCCGGTCGATGGTAGCTGGCGAGTTGGTCTTGTTAAAATTCATCGTTGCAAGGATACTCAGGATGACGAAAGGCATCTTCTGGCATTCTTCAGAGTAGTTTCAGGGAGATGAAGTCGCGTGTGGTTGGATTATTCATTGAAATCGTTTGGTGCTAAGTTTGACAATGGATTGGGCATAGTGTTTCAATTGATGTAAACAGCCAGTAAATTTGCTAGCCATTAATCTACAATGGAATGTCGAAGGATTAGCTGCCTGGAAATTTAGTCGGAGCACACTCATGGATGTGGGCGCCGTGGCTTAATCGTTAGTGCGTCGGACTGTTAAGCGAATACCTGGGTTCGAATCCGGCTCAGGGAAATAACACCACAAATATTTTTTACGGCCCCACCTCCAGCGAACGATTGACAATACTCCTGAAGTACTTCTGTCACGGAAAGCTTTCGCAATTCGCCGTTCGTAACCGACAAAAAAGTGTAGGACCCCTTCACATGTGTCAAATTATAACGCGCACAACACAGTGGAGGCGCGAAAAGCTAGGCTCTGGCCCTTCGTGGGCTTCGTGGGACACTCATGGCCTGACTAAAGTTCGTCCTACAATGACTGCGGGCGAGGCATCAATATGTTCATTTCGTTCAGGAACGCCCAACTTTCGATCATATTTTCGTCAACATGAATTATTTTTGCACTCTGTTTCCCAGTTTTCAACTCGTGCAACTTCAGTTTAAATCTAAACAAAAATATCGCTAATAGCAACTGCAACATTCTCTGTCATTTGAAATTAACTGCCAGACTGCCACTCGTTAGCATCAATTGGAACGAAATGTATCATTGGAGTCTCCACTTCTCACTCGCTCTACACTACACTCAACAAATAGCTCACATTTTTGTAGTGTCCATTTCGTCCAAGCTATTCGGGAATAAAATGTGTCCACTGAAAGTGAAACCACAAAAAAATAAAAAAAATAAAAAATTTATAAAGGTCCAATCTCAAGCCAAGTATAACATAAAACGTCAAATCATGGAAGCATGTGGAGGCGGCTACTTCAGGGGTAGATAGAGATGATTTTAAAGTAAAGTCTCATAAGTATTATTTGGAGTTTAGATTTAGAGTTTATAGTTTATGCATAGGTGTAAAAATATGATACAGTAAACTCTTGATAATTCGAACCTCTATAATTCGAAAGCCTCTGTAAATAGAAGCATTCTCGTAAGTCCCCTGGAAAACCTCTACAGATCGAAGCAAACCTATGCATTTTGGTCCCGTCGTTAATTCGAATAAATTTTTGTGCGAAACAACAAGAAAATCTCTATAATTCGAAAATTATGGCCACTTTAACCCTTTTACTGTTTCTTCATCAACAACCGCTAGTTGAAATGCGTACGTGACGAAACTGAGCAATATTTTTTTTCTAGTCCTATAAAATTCGAATTAGCGAGAGTTTACTGTAATTAGCAGTTCTGTTGTTCCTGTGACTGATGGTGATGGATGGCGATTACGTGTATAATAATCCATCGCAATGCTGAAGAAATCGCATGACTAATTTACACATATGAGTACATGACCAAAATTATATTATTTTCCTTCTGTCATTAGTCATTTAGTTATATTCTGCCCGGCTCTGGCCATTTTTGTAGAATGGAACGCTTTTTTCACTACTGATAAGTTTGTGTTTAAAATGTATGTGTCCAAACCACGTTTAGTGCATATAAATTATTACTGACATTATTTGAATTTTTAGAATCTCGCTAAGCCTTTGACAGCAGGGTTCACATTATACGATTTGTCAAGACAATTTGCTTGATGACTTTACTTGATGGGCGAAATCTATTTTTTTCGACCTTTTGATTGTTTCGACTTATTGTATGTGCGAACAGTTTACATTTCTCATTTCGCTGTGATGTTTGTGACATTTTCGTAAGTCACAAAACTGACTTACAAATATAGAACGTAATATTAGGTTGTCAAATATCTAATACAATAATATACATCATTTGAAAGGTCTTGAAAGGTCTTAACCCACAAAACGACGCTATGCATGATTAGGATTGGATATTTGGATATTGCGTTCAACAGTTATAGACGTGTAAACATGGAGTTCACTTACGCCGAATTTCGCAATTCGCGCTATTTTAAAGTTTTCCTTCGTTATAGGCAAATCCGCTAGAGAAACGTTCCGTGAGATTAATGGTGTTTTGGGGGATGGTACTCTATCACTTCGAACCACGGGAGAATGGTTTCAACGATTCAGAGCCGGTGAAACCGACACATGGCGGAAGACCTGTAACGACGAAAACCGATCGAATCATGGAAAACATCGAGGGAGGCCCAGGAGATGGGAGTTAGTTACCAAACCATTTTAAACCATCTGCAAAAGGCTGGATACAAAAAAAGTTTGATGTTTGGGTGCCGCATGATATGAAACCTTCTGGACCGAATCAACGCCTGCGCTATGCTGCTGAAACGGAACGAACTCGACCCATTTTTGTAGCGGATGGTGACTGGCGACGAAAAATTTATCACATACGACAATATCAAGCGAAAACGGTCGTGGTCGAAGGGCGGTGAATCGTCCCAAACAGTGGCCAAGCCGGGATTGACGGCCAGGAAGGTTTTGCTGTGTGTTTGGTGGGATTGGAAGGGAATCATCCACTATGAGCTGCTCCCATATGGCCAGACGCTTAATTCTACCATCTACTGCGAACAACTGGACCGCTTGAAGCAGGCGATCGACCAGAAGCGTCCAGAATTGGCCAACAGGAAGGGTGAAGTGTTCCACCAGGACAACGCCAGACCACACACTTCGTTAATGACTCGTCAGAAGCTACGGGAGCTCGGATGAGATGTTTTATCGCACCATACCACCATCCATACCACCATATAGCCCGGACATAGCGCCAAGTAATTACCACCTGTTCCTGTCCATGGAGAACGCCCTTGGAGGCGTGAAGTTGAACTCAAAAGAGGCTTGTGAAAAGTGGCTTTCCGAGTTCTTCGCAAATAAGGAGGGGGCTTCTACGAAGGGGGTATTATAAAGTTGCCGTCTAGATGGAAACAGATTATCGAACAAAACGGCGCATATTTGAACTAAATCCGATCACTGTAACACTTTTTATGAAGCATTGAATGAAGCGCAAAAAAGCGGAAGGGAGATATTTGACAACCCTTTATATATGAGCTGAAGGTCCTAGCAGCCACGGCTCTATATATATTAGCTTGTAATTTAAATTACATGTTAACAGGTAATATATAAAGAAAAATAAATAAGAACGTAACATATTGCACATGTGGCAATAAAGAAAACCGGAACGAAAATGGCTGAAAACGTGACTCAAAAAAAGATAAAAAAAAAAAATATTCACGTTTTTTTACGTTTACTTGTGTATTTAGAAGTACAGTGATAGTTCAAAGCAGCGGGGTCACAAACGGCGCCATTTTGACAACATGCACAGAACGAAATCAAAATATATGCGCTATTGTATGTATTTATATTTGTATCATGAGTTTTGTTTGCTTTTGACGTTAAGCAGCTGCAAATTTTCATATTAATTTTTGGAAATCAAAATGTTTCTTCTTTAATCAACGGTCTTATCTGAATAGCTGAGGTCGTCAAATAAGTTTGAAACGGATCAAACTCAGAAATTAAACAGGAATCTCTGTTTCGGCATGACGAATGAAACTCGTCTTTAATACCTTCAATATCACGGAGTACTTATAGATTCATGAATGCAAACAAATACCCACAACACTAGCAACATCACCCGCATCATAGTTAAATTCCAATTAAATTCCTCACCGAACGAGTCTCTTCATTCTTGAGCAAATTTCCGTTTGCAAACTCTCACTGCGCCTTCGACATCAAAAAGAACAATCACCGATCGATTCCAGGATACTCTGCTTAAATAAATTCAAACTAAAGATCAAATGCTAATCGCCAAGTAGCTGAAGAAGCGAAGAAGCGCATCAGAGAATCTCTTCAGTAGCACAGCACCCAGCGCACAGCAGCGTCCCGCCATCACCATCTCCTGCCGGGAGAATGAGCCTCGTGAATAATCCACCGAATGATCATATCACCGTCCGGAGCTGTGGTTCAGATTTATTTCTGACTAATAAAACTCCATTCGATGCCCTTATCAAAGCAGCGCCAAAGATAAATCTTCGATAAGTTCTGCGCGCCCAAGCTCCAAGCGTGCACACACAGTCGAAGCCAGCGGTGGAAGGAAGCAGGCAACGTCTTCTTCCTCCTGGTGCCAGTCGTTTGGAGGCATGGCACAGCGCAAACTTCAGGCAAAGTCCCGTCCCGTCCCGTCCGCGGACGAGTTCGTGGTGAGGAATGAAATTAAAACCAATTAAATGGGCGCGATCTCCGCCAAAAAGCAGCACGACGACGAAGCAAACCCAAAAAGGGACCGGACCGAGGAGAGAGAGAGAGACCTTTTCGGTTAGAACGGGCTCAGCTCCGCACCGCACTCCGTCGGTCCGTAGGGGACGGGGACGAACAACGAAAAAATGGTTGTTGCACAGTGGCTCATTAGTTTCGAGTTTTTCTAATTGGCTTCGAGTTCTTAACAAAACGTTTTCGATGCCAATCGAATCGAACACAACATTGATGATGATGACGACGATGATGATGGCGATGGTGCTCCCGATGAGCCAGGGGTCAGCCGAGACGGAGTAGTACCACCACCAGCACCACCAGCACCGCCGTCAAGGCGATCGCGACGTCGCGTCGTTGCCGCACACACTGGCAGCTTGACCGCCGCCACCACCGCCGTCGTCGTCGTTGTCGTCGTCGTCTTTCAACGTCAGCCCACGAACGGAGGGGGGCGCACAAGTTGCACAAGTCCGGGACCGGGCAGCTCCTGCGATATAAATTTAGTAGTTAGGTCCCGTGTTTTTCCGCTTTTAATTGTTTCCAATCGCTGATTGGAATGCCATCAGCCATCGGCCATTGGGGCAATGGCGCAAGGATCAGATCAGGCCGCCTGTCGATGGTTTTCGCTTCTGGGAATTATGTTGTTCCACTTAACATAAAGAAGTGTATCGCGGACCGGGATTCGTGGCCCGCTCGTTGTGTCCCGTATTTGTTGGCCCTGCCTGCGCCTGCGCCTGTTCCTTCTGCTCCTGCTCCTGCTCCTGCGTCTGTCCGGTCCGTCCCGAACGAGTTAAATATGTAAATTCGATTTCGGAAGCCAAAGTAATTAATACCGTTTCTGTTTGTATGCCTCTGCCTGTGCCTGGTCTGGATGCGGGAATCGATTGGAATCAGTCCAGCAAACACACACACACACCACCAGACCAGGCCGGTCCGAGGTGAGAAGGCTTTGTGGTGATTATGTTGGAAATTTATTGATGTGATATGCCACTGCCACCGTGTGACGGTGGTTATGAATGAATGAAAGGCATTTTGGGCCTGACCGATAAGGATCTGAAACTGAGACTGGGATTGGGACTTTGACTTGGAGCTTGACTTTCGGGGAGGTAAATTGGGGATTCTTTTTGCCCTTGCCTTGGCCGTGTTCCGTGTAATTGGAACTGGAATCTGGAAACGATGCTAATTAGGTCGTGAATGCACATGGTCCCTTTGGAATGGTCGATGCTGTTTCGATTGTGGTGTAGGGCAGCGCCTAATGGCGCTATAATTTTCCTCGAATTAGACTCTGTTGGCAGGTTTCTCTGATTATGCGTGAAACAAGAGCAGTTACGATAGCCATCGTCATTGATATCTGATGTATGCATAGGAAGCAGCGGGGTTATGGAAATTAGTGGCATCCGGTGGGGGCTTAGATTTTTTTTTTTGTTTTTTTGTTTCTTGTGGACCGTAGGTGGTGCGTGGCAAATGACAATCAGGCTTTGTGGTAGTTCCAACCACAGACATATGGGAGTCCATAAAAGAGTTGTATGTTCGAGAGGGGGGAAGACTTTCATTAATTCGGTGGCTCTTGGGTGATATAGAAGTTCAGGGAAACATGCCTTTGCTGATTGTTTATTATCCAGCTCTGGTGAAATGTGGGCGGTTGTAGTAATTACAATCATTAACTCTGTTTTGACTACCAAGATATGGACTGAAATTTGTTGTTGAAATACAGGTACTCTGTAAAAGAGAAGGTTTTTAGCTTCTTCAGTTTAAAGGCAAGGGCCAGCTTCGCAGCAGCAGGAATCGTCTTGTTCTTTAAGCTCAGCTTTTGAGCAGTAAAAATAGTCTTTTCTTGTAAATTATAAATACAATACTAAGCCGAAAGAAAAGATTCGGTTACTTTTACAGACTTACTCTGATAACCAGTCCGTTTCATGACTATTCATCATCATTAGTGGCGTTACAGCCCACGAAGGGCCAGAGCCCAGCTTTTTCGCGCCTCCTGCACTATGATGTGCGCGGTTCGCGAATTGCAAAAGCTTTTCCATGCCAGAAGAACTCCAGGAGGATTGTCAATCGTTCGCTGGAGGTGGGGCCATGAAAATTGTTTGTGGTGTTTTTTTCCCTGAGCTGTATTCGAACCCGGGTACTCTCGCTTAACAGTCCGACGCACTAACGATTAAGCCACGTAGCGCTTTGTATATAGCCGGAAAATTCAAAAGACAAAAAGGCAGAAGGGAGATATTTGACAACCTAATATTTATGGTTAAGAAGAATTTTTTAGACTTTGGTTATATCGGGTGTTCAAACGAAAGATTTTTTCTCACTTTTAAAACGTGTTCATCAATAACTTTTTGTCATTTTTGGGGTAAACTCATTCATCCATCAGTGTAGCAACTCTGAGACTTCTGAGCAAAAACTGGTCCCAGGTCGAAAGAAAGTCTACACCCATTCAAAGACTAATGAAATAGGTTCTAATGCTTCGATTTTAAATTTGTTTAGTCTTGAAATGGCTGTTTTATTCTCTAAATGTGATGAAAAGAATTTTAATAAAAGAACCAACAAAAACAAAAAGGTAACCAAAATAGAATCAACTTTAACGACATTTTTCTCATAATCTACCGTTGACGGAGCTCGCTATCGAAATATTCCCAGAAGTTTAAAGTCTGGTAAGGGTATTTCATTATAAATTTTCCAAGTTGTCCAAAAAAGCAACCATTCCTAACAATTTTCGCTGTTCTTCGGATTGTTAAGCTGCTGAAACATTCGTGGCTTTTCTAATGCTTACTTCGCTGCCAATGAGTTTTTGAATGTTCGAAACATGCATGTACACTATCTTTTGATTTGAACTTCAGTTCTTCGACTAATTTTCATGGTTATCTTTCCGCTTCTATTGTTATATTGTGTTTATTTTTTAAGTAAATTTTCTTTACGCGCGTTGGGGGTAAACTGATTTTTATGAGACGAGAGCGTTACGAAAAGTGTGATGGTGCATCCTATTCTCCCTCTCATATACACTTATTCGGCGATCGTATCCTGTATATTTTGTTTTTGTAGAGCAGAAAGGGGTTGAAATAATTTTGCATTGTGGTTTACAGCACTAGAGGGAGAAATTATAGTTGAACCCGTGTGTGCAATCGCCAAAGGGTTCAATAAATCTGTCCGATTTCCTTGAAATTGATGGAAACGTCGGCCTGCTTTGTGCTGGTGTTGCCTTTTGAGTTGAAGTCAAACTTATTTCATCCAAGAAAAAAATTAGTTAACGTTTTAGTGTAGGACATAATAAATTTATATTCGGGTCAGCCGTTCAAGAGTAAGAAAAAATCCTATGGGTTTTCAAATCGGCTTTATTAATGTTTGGAATTTGCAAATTTAGAACGACTTGACCGATCTGGTTGAAATTTGGAAGGTAAACTCCTCATCTTGTAAACATGGCTTTAAGTTAAATTTCTATTCGATGCATTGAGTTTGACTACAGTTAAAGATGTTTTACTTCAGTTGAGTGGTCTAAGCCAGGCTCTTTTTTTTTAGTTTAGATTCTAGTGTGAAGTTTGTTGAGTTTGCTGAATTCGTTAACAGCTTCGAGCAACAAATAATTTTAGAAATATTTAAAATCTTCGATAATAAGAATTGATAATGTTTTTTTGCCAGAAACATAAAGTTAGAAATCAGAGGGTACCTTAGATGTGACTTTAGGTAACGATGCTTGGGAAGGCAGGGGTAGGTTTGCATGGACGGCTTTTTGAGATTATCTGTAGCAGCAATGAGTTCGATACATCTCTGGGCTGTAAAAAAAATAGAATTAGTGGTATTCTCGTTTAATAGTCTGTCTTAATTCATCTCAGGCATTAAACCACAGCCTGTATCCCTGTCAACATATTTTTTACTAAAATTACAATTTTCTTTTTATAAATCTATAATTACAGTAGTCGCTCGATAATGTGAATTACCAATAATGAAAATTTCTTTAAAATGTGATACTGCCATTTGTGTAGAAGCATTAATCAGTTTTTGGTTATATTTTTCCAGTTAGTTTTGTGTTCCTATTCCTTTTCTCGATTCAGGTGTAGGTCTTTGGTACTGGAGGCCATTTGTTGGTCCATTGTGTTGTCACACATCCGGATTGTTCTCAGTGCTCGCCTAAAAATTTTTGTCTTAAAATTTGCTGCACATATACCAAACAAAATATTAGCAGACATGCTTGGTCGTCACATTCAGAAGAACTTTAGAACAATGTCAAATGTCTTCCACTCAACAAATTAAAATCAAAAACGAAAGAATTATTATAGCACGACTCGAATTAAAGTAAGATTCTTAATTGTTTGCGATTCCAAAAATTGAATATCTATTCATTGAAGCACCCTGTGCCCATGCAAGTCCCTATCGTTAATCCAGTCAACCTCTGGCAAAATACAACAAGTGCGCATATTTGCGCTCCATCCGCCGAAGAATCCCCGCCATCCAGTGCACCCAGCCAACTAATAGGTGACTCATATATTTCGTCCCTGACTCCAAATGTGGCTACTACCACAGCGTGGTATGTAAATAAACTGTGTACCGAGGTTCGTGTGATTAGTTCATGTGGCCCCAAAGCAGGCTACCTCGATGGTACCTGGTGCCTAGGTCTGCTCTAAAGGAAGTGGTGCATCGAACCCAACCCAGGCGGAATCCCAGTGGCATTGTGCGCTCCGGGCAGCCCATCTTCGGGGATAATCCCCGCGCACAGAAAGTGAGTGCAGAACAGAGACAGGAGAGAGCGAGTGCACACACTTAGCTTAACCTGGCCCCCGGCTAATATGGCAATCGGCAGCATTCACGGCTGGCTGATCGGATTGGTGGTGTGTGCACTATTAAATTTGCTACCAATTCGCCGTGTGCACATATTTAGCATCCAGTGCAATGCAGCACCGGGGCAAATAAGGCAGCGGGAATTTGTTGCCTTAATTTATTGCACGTAATTAAAGTTTACTCAAAATGGGCAAATGGCATCAGTGCAGTGCAGTGGTGTGCTTGTGAGTGGGGTTAGCATCAACCTGTGCTGGTGCTGCTGCTGCTGCAGTTGGAGTGTAGTTTTATGGGAATTTGAAGCGCGGCCTCTGGCCCGGCTGGTGGTTGTTAGGTGGATCTGAGCTCTGTGCTCTGTGCTCTGCGCTCCGTGGTCTGCAAGACGAGAGACAAATCTATGGTGGCGGGTTGAATTTATACGACGCGCAAAGTGTTTTACTCACTTTTTTAGATCCGATAAATTCGTGCTGAGGTTACGTATGGCAGCTACTGCAGGTTGCTGGTGACGATGGTGTGGTGTGGATTCAATATCCATCCCATTGATGCAATTGAAAGTGATGGTGATGGTGATGGGGCAATAGGGAGCTCTACACTTGAAGAAAATAAATTGTAAAAAGAGGTATGATTGGGGTGTATTTTGTAATTTTTTTTTTTTTGTTTATTTACTTTTCAATTCAATTCAGTTTTTATTTCGGTGTACAAATAAGATACAAATCTTTTATAGTACAGTATTGATGAAAATTAAATAATAATAAATAAAAAAATCTATGGAATTTTGCTAATACGATTGATAAGGGCGATGTTTTATCCAACATCTTCGTTTTGAAGAATTCGTTTCCAAATTCGTTGCCCACATCCAATTTAATTATAGAAGCCCAAGAATTGGTTGGCGGTACGATGGGCTTAATTTTGTTAGTTGCTTTAAAAATCGATGAGATCATTTTTTTCAGTGTACAGTAAAAGATTAAGGTAGTTTATGATCTTCTTAAGTTAAAAGGATATGTTAGGATTGCACATAATGAAGACAGACCACTTGCTGGGTTGAAATTAAGCCATTTTTTTTAGTCTTTTAGTCTCTTTTGAAGATTTCAAAGATTGTTATTTAACTGAACACGATGCACAACAATTCAAATTAAGGTTGGTCTTTTTAATATCAAGGACTAATATTTATTTATAGAATATTTAATGTATAGAAATCGCACACTTAGGCTTTTGTAAGTTTTTGTTAAAGATGAGTTAAGTTTTGAACTTTTTCTTTAGACTTTTATACTTTACATACTTTACTTTGAAACTCCAGTGAAAGTTAAAAGAGACTTGTACCGAAGAGTATGCTACAAAAAGCGCTCATAATTAACCCTTAATATTCGAAAGACCCCGCAACGGGGATGAAAATGTTTTAGTTTCCATTTCATTTATAGTCAGAGCCAGAGGAAAGTGTACACTCATGTTTCTAGAATTCAAAGACTCATAAAATAGGTTCCGGTGGTTTATCGGAGCTCACAACTTTTAGTTGCGGAAAAGTTTGAAAACATGTTCTATAAATCCACAGCTGCTTTTCTAAAAAAAAAAAAATAGTTGACGTAAAGAAATTTTACATATACATAGATTTATGAACTATTCATTAATCCTCCTGATTCGTTGACTAGAGTTAGTTTTAGGAACACTGCCTCAAAAAACTCATGGAAAAGACTATGGGAACAACAAATTTCTTTTGAGAACTTTGTATATTTTTTTATTTAAAGCAACATAATGGCGTCTATATTTTGTAATACCTCATTTGGGCTCAACAGCTGAAGCGAATTTGATTGTTATGGGGCCCACCGATTTTTTGTGTCGATTGGTATACGAGGTCTGTTAAAAACATAAGGTGAATTTTCAAATTTCGCGGACTACGTACATTCGATTATTTGTTGTTGATTGATTGTTGTATTTTGTTATGTTGGTAGACTCGTCCCGAACATATGCTTACAGTTTCAGCTATACTCGTGTTGCATATTTATTTTGTTTGTGAGAGGCATAAAAGTTGAACGTGTTTTTTTTGAACGATTTTCTGCTATCGAAAAAAATGGTTTAAAGAATTTGCATTCAATTTTGTGTGAAAAATGGATTTAAGTGCACAAAAAGCGCACAAGCTTTTCCAAGAAGATCGAGAAGATGTGAATGAAGACATTCGCCCTGGACGCCCCAGCACATCAACAACCGATGAAAATGTTGAGAAAGAGAAGAAAATTGTTATGGAGAATCGTCGAATCACTATTAGAGAATTTGCTGAAGATGTCGGCATATCGGTTGGCTCTTGCCATGCAATTTTTTCGGAAATTTTCGGCATAAAGCGTGTAGCAACGAAGTTCGTTCCAAAATTGCTGAATTTTGACCAAAAAAACTGTTGCTTGTGATTCGTAATTTTTTGGCCAAAAACAACACCGTAATCATGCCTCAGCCACCGTATTCACCAGATTCGGACCCCTGCCATTTTCATTTTTTTCACGGATTTTGAACTTTGAATTTCCTCTTCGATCTTTCTAGTCATTTGAGGTCAAAGCGGCTCTGGATTTGGGTTCCTATGCATTAGACTATGTTCTGAAAAAATTTCTGAACAATTTTTAGTTACATTATTGTTTGCAAAAACTAATTTTCATTGATTCTTTGCTTAGTTCTCTAGTTGGTGTTTTTGATCGATCCTTCACTGGTTTTAATTTTAAAGTGAAATTTAAAGTTTTAACATAATATATAAGACTCTTAAGTTATTTTCAAAGAATCCTCGAAATCAAAACCTAAATCTTGAATTTCCAAATATATAGAGACACCCTGTTCTGCAAAACTATTTAGTCCCTGACGCCCATCTTCTCCGATTTAGCCATTAGGCAAACAATGTGATGCCATAAAGCAGGCACACAACGCAAGCACCACCAACCTCCTCCCCCCTTTTCCGTAGCAGTCAGCAACTACGACGCTCCAACCAACTACGGCATCAATGCACCCGAGCTGCGACTACAAAAAGTATTAAGCAATTACAAATTAACTTAATTGCTAACATTTTATTCTTTAATGAGAAATATTTTAATTTAGAGTAGATCGTGACATTAATCGTTTATCGCAGGCGCTCCTCCTTCTCCGTTCGCGGTCGGGTCGTATCTTTGCGTTTTGCGCGAGTGGTGAGTTTCTTTCTCTATGCAAACACTGCGCGTCGTGCACTTGCGCCACTTAGATGTGTTTTTTTCTGTCATAGAAACATCGACGACGACGTTCACTGCTGTTTTCCTTTTTTTTTTTCGTTTCCATTGCACCACAGATAGACGCGCTGGCACAGTGACTACAGTACGGCGGCGGTGGTTCCAAATTATGAGCAATGCATGGATTTGGGGTAATCGTGACATCGCCTTATTCGGCGGCCCTCAAGTCGAGAGGGAGCCTTAATTATCCACCATCCTACGCTTGGTTCGGGTGGACTGTGAAACGTGATTATCTGATTGTAAATCTCGGCTTAATTATTTGTTTGTCTGCGATTGTTTTGTTGGGTGATGTTTGTGAAACGTTGCATTTGTCAGACCGGAGGCACTTTGGTTAGGTGTTGAGTTAAGGGGTGGATAAAAGGGGGAGGCTGTACGCTATTCAAATGGAGTTGTCTATGAATTTGTCACGCTGCCACCGACAGATGGCAGGCTTAAATGGAATTGGTGGTTTTTTTTTGTGGATTTTCTTTTTCGAATTTGTGACCATGAAATGGACGCCATGGGGATAGGTGCCATTGAAACTTGCACTTAAAGTGGGAAACGAGCGAAACAAAATTGTAATTCAGGACGATTTAATCGATTTAAGCAAATTAGACGAAAGGAATCAATGAGAATCTTTAAGGTATCTTGTTAGGCCATTAATTTCAAACTCTTCTTGACTTTTACAGTATTATTGTTTTCAACTGCTGACTTGGCAATGTGTTTTAAGCATTTGAGTAAACCGTGGACCATCTAGTGGTTTCTTTTTAAATCATTGCTTATTTGGACACTGACAGTTGTTCCCGCTCGAAATCTTGACAGAAGAAAAGTTGAGTAAAATACTGTATGTTGGCAATGAGACAGAAGAACTTAGAATCTTAGAAAGAATCTTTGTCACTGTAGCAATTAAAGGGATATCTCTCATTTTACAAAGAGCTAAAGGTGGCAAATTATCTAAAGCTTACGACACATTCCTTAGAATCAATCCGTCAACCTGCGTCTTGCGTCAATGAAACCTTTGAGGCGCCTCTACGGTCATTACTAACTAGATCCTAAAGCTATTTCTCCGACCAAGAAATTTTTGCATATCGAAGCAATAAAAGTATCTCTTTAACCACAAATCGCTGGATCCAAGCGTTCCCAAGCCACCACGACTTGTACTACCTGACGTTTATTAGAACGGCCTTCCCATTACGCCATAACTCCTACCGAAGTTTTGTATCTCAAACCACCCATAACCAGTGAATTAACATACTTTTGACAGTTACCTGAACCAAGAAGAATGTCAACAGTGGCAGCCAGACAATTCGCCTCGTTATTTATGTTCAATAAATTTGATTTTATTGAATTGAAACTACCCAACGGACTGGCGAGCAAATCCGATATCAATCTCAACACAAGAAGCCATAGAATTTTTATTTAGTTGTGGCGGTCATATAGGTATGCCTTTTTTTTTTAATGCCACCCGAGCCCCAAGAAAGGCCGTTGAAAAAAGATCACAAACTGTCTGGAGTGGTCAAACTTTGAGGCTCACCTCCTTCACCTTTCGAATTAATTAATTAATCAGAGACACAGAGAGGAGAATATTTTCATTCACCAAACGAACACCGTGATTAAAGACAAATAACGATCGTAAATATCCGAAGATCAAGATTCAGCCTAATTGGATGCCATAATTAACAACTTTGGTGGCTAATTAAATCTGGTAGACTCGCAGACGATGACGTTCTTGGCGATCGATTCGAACAAAAAGAAAAAAAAAAAAAAATAGTGTTAATGAAAGTCCCAATCGAATACCGAACCGGGAACATCATTTTCAATTTCTAAAACTCATTGGAATTTTAAATTTTCAGTTTCGAGCTGCGGATACATTCGAATCCGCATCGAAAATCGATAAATTTTGGTTTCGACATTTTTTGTTGTTGGTGTTCTTTCTTTTTTTTTTTTGTTGTTGTGTGGGATTGTGGGCGTTTTTTCTAGCAATTAGACAGCTAAATCGGGAGTCAGCAGTTCAATGGGCGACTGATTTTGTATCCTCGTGAATTGTTTTTTTTTGTTTTGTTGTCTGCTGAAGATCTATTGCCGGTGTTAACGATCGGCGGAGATAATTTAATCAATTAAATCTACATTTTCTCGTCGTTATTCGTGGTTAGTTTGATGGAAACGTGATTAATTTGTTACGAGAAAATAACAAAAGAGGGAAAATTTTAATCTCAAGACACCTGGGCGTTAAATGTGTTGCCTTTGATCATGGGAATTGTTGAAAATGAGACACATTGACAAATAGCAAGCAATGAAGTTTGATTTTCTTTCTATTTGGAGAGTAAGAATGGATTCTATCTGTGCTGTTGGCAATTCCCATACAAAATATCATCAAACATGTCGAAGAAATAGGATACTAAAAAGTCGCTTAGGTGCACAAGTTGTCAACGAGTAATGAGCCACGAAAGTAATCATTTAAGAAAGAGATTTAATTTAAAAAATAAAGATATAAGATGAAAATGTTGTTAGCTTTGAGTTGTTCTTTTATAAAAGCCAAACTCTCTTATTTTCTGCTGGGCGCAGTAAGTTGTTCTCAAATCTGCATATCAGAAAGTATTCTATGAATATCGAGATTTCATCAAATTTTTCTAGATCTCCAAAAATTCTATATACCTCTTACATATTGTGAGTTTCGCAATCTCAGGATTAAAATCGTATTGCGCTCATTTGTCTGTGAAAGGTCGCCAAGCCGAACCCAAAGCGTGGACTTAACTTTATTTTGGTTAATTTTTTAATATCAGAATGTTAAATGTCAAATAAAGTGATGCAATCGAAAAAGCGGTCATACTTTCAATAGAAATATTTATAAATATTTATTCCACAGCTTTTCGCAAGTCCGTAAGTCTTAGAATCTAACCTTAGCAATGCAAAACATTTTTTGAATTTTGTATTTTGCTTATTTGGAGCTCGTTGCATAGCAACTCTTGTCATCGTTAAAGAGATTACCGTCGTTTTCACAAACACTCTTGTAAAAAAAAAGTCCTTAAACACTGCTGCACATGGGATTAGTGTAAGGAAATAATAAAAATCGTAATTATTTATTTCGCACACTTCCGACAAACCTCATAAAAACTTGCTCACTCGAATGGGCGTCTCCTGGCTTCTCATTTATTTCCATGTCGGAAACGCGTCTGCACCCAACTTACAGTTGTAATTGAATCATCACCATATCGACCAGCCCCACCTCGAGTAATTTGTGACATCGATCCAAATTAAATTTTCTCCAACCTAATCCACACGCAGTGCGCACACGCTGAACAGTAGTCCTCGCTAACCCGCCCCACGACCAGAGCAGCAGGTTCTTAGAAAAATCCCAGCCCCAAGAGAGGTGCCTACAATTTGAAATTCGTGCCACAATTTATCGTCCGCCCATGTTAACCACGCAATTACAATAACCGACTCCGCACGGACCGCGCACTAAGGACCAGGAGCCTGACAAATAAAAATATCTAAATAAGAACACCACCGCACCGAGCACCAGGACACCAGCGCATCTGCGCACAAAAAAAAAAAATAAAAAAAAAAACCAGAACAGGCCCAGCCAATATCTTAACTATTCTCCAACATCTCCTAAACATGGCCTCACCTCATTTGTAAATGAATTTCTCGTTGGCTCTCAATTAAAATTCCAAACAAGAGACGCGTTTGCTGCTTCCATTGCAGGAACGCCGGTCCAGCCCAGCCGGCCCGGGAGTCCGTGTCCGGGCAGCCACGGACACTGGACTGGACGCTCCAAACAATGTCATTATTTTTGGTGAAGATACAGACGGAGTCCCCCTTCGGTGCTATGCGGTGGAACTTTAGTTGGAAGCCCTTTTTCTTATCGCGAAAGATGGCAGCGCAGCTTCACGTTCGGCTGTGCGACAGTGGGTGCAGGAGTTAACTCACGGTAGCATCCTTAAATTGCACCTAATAAACTGCTACCGATTGCCGCAGCGGCCGTGTGATGGCAGGTGCGGCTAAATCAGGAAAATGCATCTCTGTGCGAGAGCCAAGAGCCAAGAGCCGAGAAGAGCTGAAAGGCACTTACCTGGTATTTATCCACCTTGGACTACAAAGCCCGTGATGATTCTCTAGTAATGATAATTTTTCATGTTTCGCCGTATTACCAAGAATCGATGGTAATGGTTTGGGAATGAAGTGGTCGGGAGTTTGTCGATGGCATGGTGGAGTTTTATAGTTGATTGTGATTGTTTCTCTTGAAAAGGTGGAACTTAAGTGGAGGAGTGTGGTTAAGTCATTCGATTATTTCGCAGGACTGTGCTTTGTTTTTTTTCGACGGTTTTTGTTCTTTTCGTTGACTGCAATTAGCTGACGCGCTTCGTCAGCGAGGTCGATTAATTGAATTTAAGAGTAAGAGGTTGGCTATGGGAACTATCAAATTAAAGACGATGATGTATGGAGGCTGGCATTAGTTTTTTCAGGCAGTTTGAAATTAGAGAAAAATGATTGAATCCTATCATCGACATTAATGATGTCTTGGTTATCAGTTTTCTATCAGGAGGTGTGTGCTTTTCCTGCAATTATACTGAAGAGATCGATAAGTGTGATCCATTATTATTTAATGATACTTTCTTCGCAATTAAGGCTATTGAACTGAGTGATTCAATGTCTAATGGAATGCGAAAATAATTTTATAATGCGCAATTCTTTTGCTATGTGCACAGCATACTCATTAGCAGTATCGAAAAGTTATGGCGTCTTTTTAATCAAATGTTTTATGACCTATATTACAAAAAGAAGAAAGGAAAAACTTGCTTTTTTCTGTTATTCCAGCCATGTTTAATGGGACAAGATGGCATCTTAGTCTAGCGTCGGTAATACATTCTCGTCGAAGAATGTATTACCGACGTTCACGCCCCCCTTTTTTTTCATTCTGTTCACTCGTTCCCGAAAAAGTACAATTCTAGTCATTTCACTCAATGATGTAAATCAGGCAGAGGGCATAGCCAAGCTCAAGCGATGCTTTTTTTGTAAGAAAAATACTCTATAAAAATATGATACAATAAATCGAATAATCTATCAATCTATCTTTCAATCATTTCACTCATTTCGTTCAAAAGTATCAATTGAATGAATAATCTGCGTAGCAGCAGATACAGGGCCATAACATAGCTTCTTCGCGCCTCCACTGTGTTGTGCGCGTTATAATTTTGACACATGTGGAGGGGACCTACTGTTTAATGCCGGTTCCGAATGGCGAATCGCGAAAGGTTTCCATGACGGAGATAACTCCAGAAGGATTGTCAATCGTTCGCTGGAGGTAGGGCCGTGAAAACTATTGGTGGTGTTCCTCGGGCTGGATTCGAGCCCGGGTATTTTCGCATAACAGTCCGATGCACTAACCTTTTAAGCAACAAAAATAAAAACTTTTCCGATGAGGACTTGACAATTTTTTTCTTAAATAAACCGCAAACAATTTGAGATAATTCAAAAACTTTACTTTCGGCTTAAAGTACAATCAAAACATTTATGAATGGAACTCGACTTCGTTCATATGGCCAACGGGGGCACGTACGCAACGGTCGATTGGTTGGACGTAATTTTCGATTACTCGGCCATACATTTCGCCCGAAACAGACACTATTTCTCGTTCAATCTTGGCTTTGAGCTATTCCAATGTCATCAGCTTGTTGGCATAAACCAATCACCTAATGTAGCCCCAAAGAAAATACCGAACAGACGTTTAATACGACGAACGAGACGGTCAATCGAGTGGCCCATTTCTTGAGATAACACGCTCATCAAACTTACTCTTCGTGAGCTGTGTGACTTGTGGCACCATGCTGTTGCAACCACATGTGGTCCAAGTTCAAATCTTCCAATTCTAGTGAAAATAATCGGTAATCATTACGCGATAACGCTGATCAACGCGACAATCGACGTCATTATCATCGACGAAAAAATATGGCCCAATAACGCCGCCGGCGTTGAAACCACACCGAACAGTTATTTTTTGTGGACGAAATGGACCTGACCAACAACGAATATTTTGGTTATTGACGAGCCCACTGAGCCAAAAATGAGCTTCGTCACTGAAGATGATTTTGCGATGAAATTCATTATCTTGGCGCATCTTCTCCAGCAGATCCCAATCGGAGAACGTAAGTTGCTTCAAATAGTCCATCAACTTCAATTCTTGAGTCAGCTTGATCTTGTACGGTTGTAAACCAAGATCGTTGTGCAAATTACCCCTTAATGTGGTCTGAACGATGCCCAATTCTTGAGAAAGCCATTGAATTGACTGATTTGGATCGTTTCGGACGCCTGAATGACAGCGATATTTTCGACACTTCGACCAACCTATTGTCTCACTGACAGGGTAACATCACACAACGAATATGTACACTCAAATTTTTGCACTAATTTTATTATTGTCTGTCTATTAGAGCGAGAATTAAGACCGAGGATTGTAGTTCACGCCCTTAAAGTTACGGTCATCGACTCCGAATTTCGGTAGAAAATTTTTATAATTTGTAGAAGTTGCTCGTTCGTGTACTTTACTATGATGAAAATGCAAAGTTCACTGAATAAATTGACAAAGACAGTTCGATGATTAGTGAAAGGGTTCGATCACAAATTAAATTCAAAGTTGTTAAGTCCTTGTTGGAAAACCGTTTATGAGAAAGGATAGGAAAACTTTTAATCTCACCATCGTCTCTTGACTTTATCGGCTATACCAATGGATCTGTCATGGCATGGAACAATTTAATTTTGTTCATTTCAACTTGTAGTTGCAGTTCATGCAACTTGTAGTTGGTCTGCAGTTGGAAAATGTAAGAAACAGGTTTGACGGACATTTTGCAAAAACAAACCCTTCTTTCGTCGCTTTCTTAATAGGTTTTCAAAGGTTTTTCGTCATACATTGCTCGTCTCTTACAGACAGGCAGTTTTTTTCCATTGGCAATTTGCTAAGATCCTAATAAGGACCAAGTACTGGTCATTATAAATAGCCTTGATGGATTCCAATGGCTTGTTATGGTACTAATCGCTGTCGTCTTCAAGTACCAAAGTACGAAACCCCCCTAAGGTAAACTCCGAAGACCAAGTCAAGAGATCCACAATCTTCTCAGAAATGAGTTCAAATCCTGCTCCAAATTCGAGCCAATAAACGGTCCCCAAACGGATGAACACTCCAACAATTCAATTGTTCTTCTTAATCTCTTCACAATCAATTGGCTGTTCCCCAGTGAATAAGTAGGTCTTCCCATAGGTCCAGTCTGCCCTCAAAACAATAGAACGTACCCCATCCTTTATTCCCGCTGCCGCGCCGCTCGTCACAATGTTATTTACCTTATTACATCCAATTGGGGGATATCGAGGATCAGCTCACGCTGCTGCTGCAAAATTTGGACTCGAATGGCCACATAAACCAGAAATTGACATATTTTCTATCATCTCGCTAATTGGTCGCTCAGCAAGTCCCGACGGAGTATGATGTGTGTGCGCATCTTCCCGTGCAGGAGGACGTCACAAGAATTCCAACCGTATCTTCTTCCAGAGATAAAGTCAGTTGCTGGTAACTGGAGGCCATGTCATGTAATGCCAACCGTGCTGAGAGCCTCGGTCCCATCGACCGGGGTTACAATATTATTCCGGCCACTGCTATGCACATTGACCAGGCCAATTATTATAACGATTGAGGCCTTGGCGACTTTATCAAATCGAAATATTGATTTATTGATTATCCGCGGGAGGCGAGTGTGTGTTCTTGTGTGTGTCCCTTTATTTATTGCCGCGAATTTAATTTTCGAAATTCATTCATTCGCCGGCCAATTACGTGACAGACAGACGGACAGGCTAGCAGTTCTACGAATTGCCCACAAAATTGGTTACATTTACATTTTGCCGATCTAAGCCAATTACTCACTGCAGCTTCGAGTAGCCCGTCCGTGGAAAGGCGAAAGGCTCCAGGGGGCGACATAATGGGACGTGGCTGCTGCTCCCAAATTGACACTCGGCGAAATATAGAAATATAAATGGCGAATAAATAAAACGCTGATTTGTACGTTTTGCCAATGTCCTGGCAGCCAATTACCCGTTATTATAAACTATTTTACCTGTCGCGGCACGGCAAGATGGCATCGCGCGGCCATCCGCTAGCGGGTTGCAAGTGCCCCCCCGGGGCCAGTCGGACGAAATTTAAATCTGGAAAATGTGGCACTTAGTGTCGTCGTCTGCGAACGAGTGCGCTGCACGCGTACTCTCCGGAGAGATGGAATCCTTTTATCACCTCGCTACCATCTTTAATTGTTAGCACAATGCGGCCCATTCTTTTTGCCGTGTGTGTTGGCAGTTGTTGTCACCTTGATGTTTATTTTGTGTTTTGTTCGTTGCTGCAGTGTGGATGCATGCGTCGCGTTGTTTTGCTTTGCGACAGTGGCACTAGCAGTAGCAGTGGCAGTAGCCGTTTCAGTGTGCGGCTGTTAATGCGATTATTAAATATGCACAAGGGGCACAGTGTTTTATGTTCGAGTTTAGATCGCGTAACTAGAGGCAAACAATGGCAGTCGAGGTTGTTGAAGGGTTGGCCGACAACAGCCGGCGGGTGGGGGTTGTAATAAGTGCTCATTTCGCGGAATGGCGAAGGATGATTATGATGACGATAATGGACGTTGTTGGCGGTGAATGGATTTCTCCCACAAATGGAAAACATTCGCAGTAATTGGACGTTTTACATGGCGGGTCTTAGATGTGTGGTTTTGTTCCGGGAAGCCGTTTGGTTAAAAAGAGATTTTCCGCATTTTCATTCCATTGATGCGCGAAATGTGTTCATGTTATGGATATGTATGAAAACGAGTGGATTGGGGCTGTGGTTAGGTTCAATTCTGTGAACTATTAGCTAGACGAACTCGAGGAACTTAGTTTGTGGACTTTGGCAACGAATTTTTACTGATGACCTGCTGTTTAATGCCAGTTCCGAACGGCAATTTGCGAACGTTTTTCATGACATAAGTATTCCAGGAGGATTGTCAGTTGTTTGCTGCAGATGGGGCCATGTTTTTGGTGTTTTTTTCCCCGAGCTGGATTCGAGCTCGGGTACTCTCGCACATTCAAATAGAAATAACTTATCGCTTATCCTGCAGATCTATAGAGCTCCATTGTTCCAAGCCGACCGTTTTCCCTATGGACAGCGATATAATCTGAAGGATGTACAAACATTTCCCAGAAGCTACTCATTTCCAATTAAAACCAAGTCTGTAATCAGCCGAAAATCAGTCCATTCATAAGACATTTGCCGACCTCCTGCAAGCAACAGCCTCATTCCACTAAAACAGTAGCCGCATAGTAATTAACTACATTCTCCGGATAAGGAATATTAATTAACACAGTCCTCCAAAGAACCAGGGTGTCCTATCAGAAATCATCATCATCGATGTCGAAACAATAACACAGACAAAGCAACCCAAACTCGAATCCAAATCCAAACCCGAAAGTTAAACAAAAGATTTCGTTAATTAGCGCCGGTAGTTTTTGGAGACCCATGGACCGATTGACGCGATCAACATCTGACATTTATCTGTCTCTCGACTGAAATACACATCTTACACGCTCATAAATAATTCAAAGCCACGCCATAGCTCTACACCACAAGCATGATCATCACCATCACGGAGAAGAGGAAGCGTCCAGGCGTCGATCTGCATACAATTTGTTATCTGAGATCAACTGTCACCTCGAAAACATTCCTGTGATCGATATTCCATGGTAATTCGATATTTGCTTAGCATTCGAGTTGAAAAACACAAAATTAATTAACGCGATCAGGGCAAGGTAAAGTAATTATTTAAAAAAACATATTTGGCAAATTAAAATTCAAATTTGTGTACGCTGTGTGGTTTTCTAATTTGTGAACGTGGCCCAGGCTAGAAAGTTAGATTATTTGTTCGATAGCGGTTTTTATAACGGCTGTAAATTATGTTTGATGTTTTGCATATCACCTGGATATGTGTTTACTAATTAATGTTTTGTTTTGTTTTGCTTGGAGCTCGAGTTTGGAGGCTGATCCATCACGGCGAACACCCACGGCGAACGAGATTAAATGTGAACGAGAAATATTAATAAAGTTTCAGAGATTACAATATTTATCAGATAACTGAATTTATGGAGCGAATTAATATTTACATGCGCCCATGAAATCGGAGAGGTGTTTCATCACTGCACGGGGAGTTGAGGGTGTTATGGGAACTGCGTTTAAGCTGGTTATGAGATGTCGACTGTTTTGGTTGACGTACTTTATTGGACATCACAAGGTCGGAATTGGATAACAGAGAATGGAGGGGTGAAGGGTTCTGGACATTCGATACTCTGGGACATGGTCAGAGAGGTGGTGTTGCCAAAGAATGTTCTCATGGTCAGGGATAGATAACAGATTTGGATTGAAATACGATTTAAACAGAAGGTCAGTCTTAAACACTGAATAGTTGACAAACGCATTACTTGGATGTTAAAAACGAGCAGAATCTTGTCCCTACACTTTCAGGAGCTCAGGTTTGATCCGCTTTTTGCAGGATGTCCTGTACTTGTACTTGTATTTGAGAAACTTTTATTTCCTAAGAAAGATTACTGAGAGAGGTTAGTAATCGAATTGCTAAAACGATAGTGGCCAGAGTGACAAGTTTTCAGAACTTGAGAAATGCAAATTCGGATAGATTGGGCATGTTGTTACACCTTAGCATTATAATTGGTGTGAAAAAAATCGCTAATTTCTAAAGAAGAAATATGCATTTTTGCCACATAAAGGATTTAGCATCTAGCTGTTTCTTTGTAAACTGAAGGTTATTTTGACACTGGCAGCTGTGTCTCGCACTAAATCTTAACAGAAAGTCAGTATCATACCTCCGTGGAACGAAATAAGTGAAATGAACGAATGGCTTACACTTGTACAACGTTGGGAAATATTGAAGGCTTATTATTTATTTATTTAAAGAAATAAAATTATTTATAGGAAGACATTAGGGCAACAAGACCATAGATGCCATAGATGCATAGAAGGCTTATTTTTAAGCCTTCTATGCAAGCGAGTGTTAAATAGCACAAATAATGCGTTTCTGTTTTATTAAAGTTATCAGCGGCGTGGGCGAAATCAATTAGTCGCCTCGGAGTTAGGGTAAGCTCCCTCTGAATTTTTTTTTTTTGTGGGGAACAGTGAAGGTGCAAAGTTATGCGAAGAACCCGGACATGATTCTATTACTTAAGGCAAATATCATCCAAGCAATCCGTGAGCTATAGCCCGAAACCATCAACAAGGTCTTGGAAAAATGGAGCGACGTGCGAAGCTCTCCAAAACAACGACTTGAACGAGGTTGTGTACTATCCATAATTAATAAGAATGTTTGTTGTTACTAATAAGGCCATGATACATGGAAAAAAATTATCATTTCATTGCATTTTTCGAAAGAAAGTTGTATTTGGCCAACCCTGTACGCGATTTAACTTCTTTTTCGACGATTACAAGGGAAGTAATATATCTCAATTTGAGATTTTGAGCTTAATTTAAGTCCTGGTCTTAACCGATTCTATCACATAAGGCAGAGGCATATGGTGGAAGTGTGGCATTTAAAGGAAGATTTTTTCTGACCAAAAAAAAGTTCAATGAAGGTAAGAAAGCAGAAAAGTGCAATACAGGAGGAATGGAATAAAATTCTAGGTGATAATGATGTGTAGAACCTAATTTATTCAATGAAAAGAAGACTCCAAATCGTGATCAACATTATAGGTGGCCATACGAATACGAGCTATTCTGTAAGTGTCAGAATGTGTCAGGAATGGTTTGCACGCGTTAAAAGTGGTGATTTTGACGTTGAAGACAAGGAACGTCCTGGCCAAGTGAAAAAGTTTGAAGATGCAGAATTGGAGGCATTACTGAAAGAAGATTCATGTCAAACTCAAGAGGAGCTTGCGAAATCATTTGGAGTTACCCAGCAAGCAATTTCCAAACGTTTCAAAGCATTGGGAATGATCCAAAAGCAAGGAAATTGGGTGCCGTATGAATTGAAGCCGAGAGACGTCGAACGCCGATTTTGCATGTCCGATAATTTTCCATGATGACAATGCTCGGCCACATCGCACTCAACGGGTTAAAAAATACGTGGAAAATGTTGGATGGGAATCGCTACCCCACCCTCTGTATAGCCCAGACTTGACCCCTTCCGACTACCATTTGTTCAGGTCCATGCAGAATGCCCTGGCTGGAATACGCTTCACTTCAGTTGACGGTATCAAAAATTGGCTCGATTCATACTTGGCCGCCAAGCCGGTGCAGTTCTTTCGGGACGGAATTCACAAATTACCAGAAAGATGGGGAAAAGTTGTGGCTAGCGATGGGCAATACTTTGAATGACATGTATTTTCATTTTCATATTCAAATAAATGGTATTTTTAACAAAAAATACGCGTCTTTCAAGTTGTACTCCCAATACTTCAAGAATTTGAACGTTGAATAATTGCAAGTATCGATAAACTGCTTTTCCTCTTCGAGTTCGCTGTTGCATTCATATTTTCGTAGTTGCAATTTTGTTAAGCGTACCAAGCTTTTTCTTGCGAACCTAATGTGAGGCTGCATTAGGCGCTTGAGTAAAAAAATTCTAAAGCATAGAACTTTTCATATTAATTAAATAAGATGAAAACTAATATAAATATCAATGAAGTTCTTTTCTAGGGTTTCGTTTTATAGGAATACTGAAACCCTTCTAAAGTCACCTGGGTGTCAGCTAGTCTGTCGACTTTTACATATTTGCTTATAACGTTTAAAACCTTTGTTTACTAAGAAATGTCTTCGTTTGTCAAAACAATTTTCTGACAGACTGTACATACTTGTTTTTGATGATGTACATAACCTTTCACATAAGTCATTCGAAAAATATGACCGGATGCAAAAATTGTCAAGCAAACAGCTACCATAGCGCCAGGTCACTTCAACTGTCGCGAAATCCCTGTTGTTAAGAAAAAACAAAAAAATCCACAACTCTCACCCTTTCCTTTGTTGCTAAAAACCAGTTGCACTTAGATTCGAATCTAAATGAGACCAATTCAAAACACCGAAACGCCATCTCATAATCTCTCTCCTAATTAAGTCCATGTCCATGGGCTATCATCACTCCGTCGCCCCGCGGAAATAGACAGCAATCAAAATGTTTGTTGCTCTTTTTCCTTTTCCAACTCACAGTCCCACGATGTCACCATTCAATCAGTCTCCAACTTCTGAGAATCATTAAATTTCACGACCAACGACAATCCATGGACCCATACTTCCCACATAGCGTCACGCACCCAAAAGCCTCACGGAACCGGATCCCTCGGCGTACACTCACACTCACAGACCACTCGCTCGCTCACCGTCCACAAAACATATTTTAATCAATTTACATTCAGAATTTTATATTAAATCGCTGTTCGTGACGCTGACCACTGCGGGACGGACGATGGCTCGTATCACGGTATCATGATACCGGAGCTAAGAGAATTTTGGGTCCTGCAGCAGCATACCTGCGTATCTCGTTATTAATTAGCGAAAACAGTAGCTGACAGATTCAAAATGTTTGCTAATTTGGAAATATTTGTTGCTGTTGTTGTTCTCTGCGTGACGATGTGTCTGTGCGGTGCCGGTGGTTCGAGTTCGACAGAGTTGGACAAAGCAAACCTTTTAGCATCACTTTGGTGGGTTTTAGGGCGAGGGCAGTCTCTGTTGTTGGGTTACGATCTCCCTCTCTCCTTGTGGATGCTTGGGAGCAATTATTTTTTGTTTCAATTTTATTGGTGACTGTGTGCCAAGAAAATAAAAAAAAAAAAAAACCAAACTGACAAGCGACCTCAGATAAAGGCTGAGTATACAAAATTCCAAATAAATTGGGCAACCGGACGATCGACGGTGGTGGACAATGCGAAGAGTCGTTTTTTTTTTTTCTTTTTTGGCGAGAGATCTTCGAAGATATGTCGATGGAGTTCCAATTAATGAGACACATTGTCGATACCTTATAATCGCCACCAGGTTTCAGTCTTTTCTTGTGGGCTTAGGTAGAAAATTCCCGCCTAGGTTGTGGATCAGACAGGTGGTGTGATGTTGCCAATTTGAGTGACTAAAGACAACAACATGAATATGGTTGCTGAAGTGATGGAAAAGTACTTTCCAAATAAACCTGCTCAATAAACAACTTAAGTTAATACTAAGAACTATCTAGTGGGCGCTGGGCCTTAGTCGTCAGGGCGTCGGACTGTTAAGCGCGGGTTCGAATACAGCTCGGGAAAAAAAACACCGTAAAGATTTTTCACGGCCCTACCTCCAGCGAACGACTGACAACCTTCGTGGAGTACATCCGTCACCGAAAGCTTTTGCAATTCACCGTTTGGAACCGGCAAAAAACTGTAGGTCCCCTTCAAATGTGTCAAAATTATAACGCGCACAACACAGTGAAGGCGCTAAAAGCTAGGGTCTGACCCTTCGTGGGCTGTTACGCCACTAATGACGATGATAAACAAATCAAGAACTGATATTTTAAGTGGGTTATCGAAGGTTAAGAAGAGGCAGATTTTTCTTGTTTCGTACATTTGAGGTGTTTCTTAACTTTTTGAGTTATAGTTTTCTTTCGCCTTTTTGTCTTTTGAATTTCTGGCTACATAGGCAGAAAATTCAAAAGACAAAAAGGCGGAAGCGAGATATTTGACAACCTAATATTTAAAGATATTTAAGTATCTTACTAAACCATGCCTTAAAATGAAAATTTTGTTTGACGTCAATATTTTAAATCTTTCAAAAACATTAAACTTCTTACAAAGATCCAAAACTACCCACTAAAGTGGCATCACCGATACCCACTGACACCTCTTCCTTCTCGCCAATCACATGAGACCCCAAAGGGTCCCCTCACCATAAACCAGTCAATTCACGTCTAATATTTCGACTTATTTGGGGAAAGAATTGTCATCTGCCCGTCGTGCGGCAACGTCGCTGCTGTTGGTGTTTTCTGTGTTGCAACATGACTTATTACTTACGGCCATTTCCGTCGATTGGTGGTGTGGCTTTGGGTTAAATTAATAATTATCTGACTTCTCGTGAAGATCCTTATCCCTTCATTTCAGTTGGCGATCGTTGATCGAAGCTGAAGTCGGATGCTGTCGAATGCGATGCTGAAACCATAAAACCCTGAAGTTTGCTAATTGGAAAATTATTAAATGTTTCCTCTCTCTTGTTAGGTGGATTTGTTTTGTTTGATTTTTTCTTTTCGTTCACATAATGAGCTAACAAATTTTGAAGAGATGGTGGATGCGGTGATTGGGATATGGCCGGACACCCACGCTGCGGTAGGAGGAGGTAGAATGTGTTCAGTGACGTTAATTAGTTTGAACGATGAGTAAATTTGACGATAAAATTGTCAAATCAAATTATAAGCTGCAGTGTAGGATCGTTGGAAATTGTTGAAATTATGAAATTTCAAAACATTTTGTATTATACCTTGTCGAATGCTCTCAAATACTTATGGTGAGGCCGCTATTAGTGAAAGAGCCGAGAGGGGCTTAAACGCGTTTTTGACGTCGAACGTGACGTCGTCATGACGTTGACCGGCATGGCGGTGGAAAAAATAAGACTTTCGAGAGGCAGAATTGGAGGCATTACTTGATCAAGACTCGTGTCAAACGCAATCGAATCAAACGAATCATAAATGTATAACTAATTTATTAGAATTTCGAAAAAAAAAAAAAAAAAACGGCGGAAGCTATACACCTAATAAATCTGTTTTCTAAAAGTAAACATGTCTACTTTAGTTTTAAGATATCCCTAAAGAACGCAGTGAGCTTTAAGAGAATATGTGGCTATACCACACCGCCGCTGCCCCCACCGGCGTCCCCCAGGGTAGCCACCTCCGTCCACTTCTTTTTATTCTAGCAGTTAACGACCTGGTGCTTGTCATCAAATATCTGGGTCTCCCTTTACGCTGACGACACCAAGTTTTTGAATTAATCAATTCCCCCAATAACTCTCATCAGCTTCAGATGACCTTGATAGCTTTGCAACTTGGTGCAAACAAAAATTGCCTCGTCCTCAACATCTCAAAATGCCAGTTGATTACCTTCACTCGGAAACGCATCAGCTCCACCCGCCGCCTCTACTGCTTTCATGGTCACCCACTTTCCCACGTAAACTCGATTCGTGACCTAGAAGTAGAATGCGAAGTGAACTTAACTTCCGGTCTCACATGGACCAAATTATTTACAAAGCCAGCTCTGCACTAGGTTTTGTAAAACGATGGTGAAAGAGTTCGTCGGTCCATATGTGACTAAGTCTCTCTACATCACTTTCGTCCGCCCTATTCTAGAGTACGCCTCTCAAGTCTGGTCTCTCTACCAAAGTGCTCATATTGCTAGGATCGAGAGTATTCAACGTCATTTTCTACGTTTTGCCCTTCGTCGTATTCGCTGGCATAAGCCCCTAAGTCTACCTCTCTATGAAGACCGGCTTAGTCTCCTCAACCTAACCTCACTCGAATCTCGCCGATTTTCTGCCCACGTTCTTTTTATTCTGCGTCTCCTAAAAGGCCTCACTGACTGCCCCAACATCCTAATATCCATTCATTTCAACACTAACCCACGTGGCACTCGCACCCCTCGTCTTTTTTACCTCCCCTTCCACCACACCTCTTACGGCTCAAATGAACCCATTACGCGTATGCTGCGTTGATGCAATAGCTTAGTTGCCTTTGACCTTAACTTCACTCCCGCTACTCTCTCTCGTCTCCTTCGCCTACCCGATCTCAATCGCTAAAACTACCCTGCTTTGCCTCTAATGTTTAATTTAGGTTGTCTTTCTGTTAGGTCATAAGTTAGATTAAGTTTTTTTGGGCTCGCTTAAGCGAATAAATGGGGCTGTAGTCCCACTAAAACTTAACATTTTCATTTTCAATAATATTTAAAGCTGACATGTTGAGGGCGATGTTGGAAAATTGAGAGTTGATCAACTTCAGAGCTGTACTCAATTCAAGATTAATATCTGACCAGAAAGTTGAAAACTGTGTTTTTTTTCACTATTCAATCGAATTTAAAATGTTGTTTTACTTCCAGTTTTTAACTGGCACATGGATTTACAGTGTAGTTAGGAGCTATTAATTTTTAAAATGAAAAATGTTTAAAGTGAAATAAATGGTAAATAAGAGCACCAAAGCAGTGGCTGCTACTCAATTGGAACGAGACCCATTAGAAGCCATATTTGCTGGAGTTTATTCAGAACTGGGAATCACTTGAACTACGCCAAACGCGTGCGGTATAATTCAAAGCATGTGGAGGTATTTGAACCTGAGTACGTTTGCTTGCCAGTCCGGCGCTCTCAGCCTTTGGTCTATTCGATTCATCACGAGCTTTGAAACGCAGAAGATGGATCTCAAGTAGGTGGTGGTGGACAAAGTCGCAGCTCGACGGCGAAAGAACATCGATATCGGGGATACAAAGGATCTTTTGAAGTATCTATCGGTTGGCCTTAGTGTCTATTGCACAACTGTGCCGATTTATTCTCTTAAATTTCCTGACGTTCGTGTCCGGACGTGTAACCAGATCATGTTCACAGAGGCGTTTCGGCAGGAATGTCTGCGGAGGCTAGCATACTATAAAATTCTGCCATAGGAGCCATAATTGCGAGTTCGAATTTGCGATTTGTTACAAATATTTTCAACAGCATTTGTGATATGAAATTAATTTCGTGTAAATAAATAAACAAAATAATGAAAATACAGAAATAAAGAAATATCCGAAATTTCTTTCTACTATTTCCGTAAGTTGTGAAAATAAGGAATTGATAAACTCTTAAGTTGTAAAAAGTTAAAATGATAAAAGTTGAAAGCATGAAAACGATATTAGAAGTTAGAGAGAAAAATCCTAAAGTTGTGTACAACTTTTAGGGAATAAAATTTGCCTTAGTTGGGTAATAGCAGAGTTGTAAAAGATTGCAATCTTTTGATTTTAAAAATCAATTGAATTCATACCTCTGATTTTTCAATTCATAAGTTAAATCTGCAATTAGACTGCAACATTGAAATCTCGCAATCTTTTTGAAGTCTTGATTGGAGCAATCCTTACGACCAATCTATTGATTGCAAATCAATTGAATACAAATCTTTAGACTAAAATATTTGGGACTTCAAAAATTTTCTTTGCAATCTTTGGGATTGCAAAATTTTTCGATGAAGTCTTTGGGATTGCAAGTCCCAAAGACTTCAACAAAAAATTTTACATTCCAAAAGACTTCATCGAAAAATCTTGCAATCCCAAAGACTTCATCGAAAAATCTTGCAATCCCAAAGACTTAAACGAAAAATTTTGCAATCCCAAAGATTGCAACGAAAATTTTTGAAGTCCCAAAGATTGCAACGAAAATTTTTGAAGTCCAAAGACTTCAAAGTTATTGCAATGAATGCAATGCCAATCTAAAGAATTGCATTCAATTGATTTGCAATCAATAGATTGGTCGTAAAGATTGCTCCAATCAAGACTTCAAAAAGAATGTGAGATTTAAATGCCGAAGTCTTAGTCATCAAATGAAGTCAATTGAATGAATCCCAAATCATAAAAATCTTTCCATGAATTCAGGGATTGCATTACAAAAGATTGCAGTCTTTTACAACTCTGGGTAATAGTAACTCGAAAATTAAAAAAAAAAAAATATGAGAATTTTTTCGAATATGTTTTCAGAACATCATCATCATTAGTGGCGTAACAGCCCACGAAGGGCCAGAGCCTAGCTTTTCGCGCCTCTACTGTGTTGTGCGCGTTATAATTTGACATATGTGGAGGGGATCTAAAGTTTATTGTCGGTTCCGAACGGCGAATTGCGAAAGCTTTCTGTGACAGAAGTACTTCGGGAGGATTGTCACTCGTTCGCTGGAAATGGGCCGTAAAAATTGCTTGGGTTGTTTTTCGCCGGGCTGTATTCGAACCTGAGTACGTTCGCTTAAGAGTCCGATGCACAAACCATTAAGCCACGGCGTTTTCAGACCAGTATAATCAAAAACAAGCAACACCATCATTTTATTCGCATTGAATGTAGTGCTTGTTGTTCTTCGGTGGTGTTTCAACAATAAAAAAAAATAGCAATATGAAAGACGCTTGATATCAATAAAAACAAAAATGTGTGCTATTAAGGAAGTGAAATTAAATTTGTGGGTTTTTGTGGGATTTCAAAATTAATTTAAGCGATTAAATTGCTCCAGATTTTTATTACCGCCAAGGTTATTACTGGTACAAGAAGATATGATATTTTTGAACGATCTGATCAGAGCAAAGTTATACAACAAGCTACAGTCCGTTTCATATATATGTATGATCCATTACAAAAATTTTAACTATTTTTTCGTCTACATAAGATTTTGACAAAAAAGAAATCGGGAACTATACTACTGCTGGAGATAGTTCTTCAAAGCAAAATACTTCTTCAAAATGTTGTAAGACAAATCTTATACAGTAGGTAATAGTGAATAAAATTTATAAATTATATCGTTTCATATTTAGAACCCACCAACTAATACTTATTTTAAGTCAAAAGAAAAACGTGAGCTAATAATTAATTTAAACATCTTTGGCTAGGATCAAGCCAAACACTATTTTTCATCGAGTATTTAAAATTTTCGTTTACATTTTTGAATACTTCTTTCTGAGAGGTAGCTTAAGCTCTGCTACCGATTGGAACGTCCTTCCGCCTATGTACATTCTTCTCACCAGGATTCCCCAAAGATTTTTTTATGGGACTTTCATCGGCGGAGCACACTGGTCAGTCCATTAGATTTACTGAACTGAGCCTCAACCACTTGATAGTGTTCATACAGTGTCTCGCAAGAGTATACAAAATTGTTTAATTAATTTTTAATTTTTTGATCCACGAATACAGTAAGTTTGGTGCCAAGATTCGATGACGGTATTGTAGAGGTGTCAAAAACAAGCTTTTTTTTCTAAAAAAACATTCACATGCAAACTCAAAATTTTGATAAATTATATTCCAATTTCTAAACAAGCTCAATTTTTTCTTAATTTAATTCAAGGCTCTAAATTCCGAAACATGACCAAGAACTTAGTTATGACCAAAAAAAGTGAAACTCAATTCAACAAACCATGGACATGAAGAATAGAGCTTACTTTCTTGAAGTCTAACAATAAATAAGATAAGGCCTCCCTTGTTGCATCAAATAGCAAACATGAGTGGTGGTCTTCATTCCCACGAACACATCGTCAGCATAACTACACCTTATGCCACACACGCCTTCCAGTCAACGCCGACGGAAACTTGACGAGTACTGCGTCGATGCCAACATGCGCCAGAGCTAACGCAGAATTCTAAGAAGCCTTCGCGCACTTGTAAATCAATCGTCCATTGAAACAAATGCAAGTCCCGTACTCGGGCACAAGCACAGCATTCCAATGCCAGGGACCACACCATTTTCTCATATTGATTCCGATCAGGATACACGTGATCAGACGCCGCCTTGTAAGCAATTATAATCAACAAATGCGTGATGATAGTGCACATTGCCTTCGAAATTAATCCGTTTCATGTTCACGTCCATAACTGACTAGACGACGATGACGACGGTGCAGGAGCATCACCATCACCATCACCACCACCACCAGCAACATCTGTTGGCGAGACGCAACAACCACGCCGGCAACATATTTGCGCCTAATGAGACAAGTGCCAGCAAAATGCATCGGCCTGCATGACGCATGACGGCATTCGGCTTGGTAAACAAGACGCGCACACCGATCAGAAAATCAAGAATCACTACGCATTGCTCATAAGCTGCTCACATGCTGGACGTGGCATCACACTCTGCGGAGCAATAGACCGTGAACAGAAGACGCACCGCACACCGCGCACACAAACACGCTAGACGCTAGCGACCGACGTCGGCCGCCAATTAACCTCCATGCAGCCAGTGGCGGCTCATACTACCGGCGACGGAGAGAAACGGTCTGGCGGATAACGTCGATGCGCAACTCATTCGGCTTCAATGAGCGAGGAGAGCGTCCAGCGCCACCACGGAGACTGAGTCCCGACTCCGATAACCAGTTTTTTCTCACCTGTGGTGGTGGAGTCGATTTCCCCACCTTGGCTTTCACACACTTCGACGCAGACCTACGTGTGTATGTTCCGCTCCGCCGCCCAACTGCTCTTGTTGGCCAGAACCGTCCCCATCATTGATTTTCTTTTTTTTTTTTTCCTCTCTTTCGAGCATAGTGGCGACTTGAAGTCAACCTGCCATGACAGCGGCAGCCCAGGCCGAGACTGAAACTGAAGCCAAAGCCGAAGCAACTCCACTCCACTCCCACTCCGACGGCGTTAGGTGGGAAACCTGATCCGAAGTCATGATAAACGAATTATCACGCCTTCGGGAGGTGGAGCTTAAGCAACCGCTTTTTTCTGTAAACTTCTTAGACGCAGGAAATGGTGGATAGGTCAGCTTGTAACTGCTGGTGGCGGTTAAATTTACTCCGCCGTGGAAATGGTGGTTACGTTTGATGGTGGGGGTCGAATTCGAATTTTTTTTTGAAGTGCAGAGGGAATTTTTGAAAAAGTATGCAAACAAGATGGAAGGCTCGTAACAATTAAGGCGTTAAAATTCAATTCGTTGTGGCACCTTCGACATGGTGCTTGTTCACAACTTTGTTCTCTTTGTTGCATGTTGCGAGTTTATTGCTTAATTTTAAGAATGGAGTACTTTGTTGTATGCAATTTGTGTGATTTAGAGCGCGGATACTTTCAAAAAATTTTGAAACCCTGAAATTCGAGGTCTTTAATTACTAAAATAGATTTTGCGATGAACAACATCCTTTTGTAATTTATGCTTAAGAAGAAAGAACGAAGTGATTCTTGTGGCAAAGTAATAAAAATCATTTGGTTCGCTTCCTCATTTTAAAGATGTACAAAACTTTCCAGGCACTTCCACGTGAAAAAACGTTGATTGAAGACAGTGATATTGATATATCGCAGCCAATCTTAAAGTAGTAATGAGATATAGCCAAAGCGTGTTCTGCCGGCAATAAACTAGCAGGACTAGTTTTGTATGGACGGACTTCTTCGTTAGGTACAATTCATTACATGTTTGTCAAATAATTTCCGATTTTGGATATTGAACGAGTTCGATTTTTGATTCTTTATGCTGTATGTACTAAATTGTAGGGAGACATTGATATCCAAAACTGAATCACGTAGCTATAAACATTTAAATACGCAATATTGGTTGATCGCCAAAGCAAGTAGTTCTTAGCGCGCCGTAAACACACATTAGACGGTTTTCTTTTGGCACTAACAGTCCATCTAAATTTAATTTATCATTTTATAATTCAGAGTTCTGAGAAAAGCAATTAAGATCATTAACTAATGCTCAACTTTAATTTCTGTGGCAATAAGACAGAGCAGCTTATGTGGACATCAGCGATTTATCTGTTTTTCATATTCATATTGAATATTCTGGTACTTTGAAGTTCACATTTGTCCGTTACAAAGATGTCGCAAAATTCGTAACCACTTCTGTTTGAACGGTTATACAAACCGTTACGAGTAAAACCAATTTTTCTCGAAATCACTTTTTTCGACATACATAAGTTGTCTTATTACCACAGATTTATACGCAGTTTGAAAAAATCTACAGCTTTACTCTGTACTGTAAAATGACCTACTGAACACGATATAATTAATTGTTTTGTGATGAAATTACTATTTTCGAGTTAAAGTGGGATACAGAAATGAGTACATAATGGTTCTAAGTTTAATTTAAAAAATTTAATAAAGTATGCTAAAAAAAAATGTTTTGCACTTTATTACTGTTT
The DNA here is from genome assembly GCA_905187475.1 of Syritta pipiens. NCBI lineage: Eukaryota > Metazoa > Arthropoda > Insecta > Diptera > Syrphidae > Syritta > Syritta pipiens. The sequence continues at coordinate 6,943,311 of LR994572.1, read as the reverse complement.
AATTACAAACAAAAGAGTGTATAATAGAAGACGGAAAACAAGAAAATTTAAGAAAAAAACAACAAAACAAAAAACTTGTACTCAATTTTTCACCCACTGTTAGCCCCAAGAATGTTCGCATGTTAAAAATGTTCTTATTTATTGATTTGTGTCTTAAACATTTTTGTTTGTCGATGTGACGTGCAATAAGACCTTTTCCAGAACAATTTATTCTTTAAATTTGAGAATGACATCAATTTCAAAAGATTTTCAAAAGTCAAAAAAATGGCTTAGATGGCGGTCAAAAATGGCTGTAAATGTACTCCACTGTATAAGCGACTAAAGTTGTTTTTTAGGTGATTTTCAACTGTGAAGTGTAAGTCTCAGATCACAAAAGATTTGTCGTTTTCGTCTTCAGAAGATTATTTTACAATATAGACAAAAATTGGGATTTTTCTTTCAAAGCAAAGCCCTTATATTGAATTATATGGGTATGAAAAGGTTAAGGGTTTGTTGAGTGTGGGAACAGACCAGATCTGCTATAAAAGTGATAACTAAAAGTGATAACTATAAATATTCGCCAACAAGTTTGCACAACATATCACACGTTTTTTTTTTTAGGAAAATAGACCTTAGAGAAAAATTTTAAATTATGGGAAGAAGATCATACGTTTTTAAAGTAGTAGTAGTAGTTACATTTATTTTCATTGAATAACATAGATATTACAAGTTTATTTTGAACTCAGCTTGCACAGAGATATAATAACAATTTATCTTACTACTGAACAGATACGTTTTTAAAGTGTTAACTTACAATATCTGGCTTAACTTATCTGGTGGCGCTACAATCCTAGGTGAGTCAGGGGATCACATAGTTAATCTCTCCAACCAGCTCGACCCCTAGCTAGGTTACGCCACCTTTTGTTCCCCGGCCTTCCTCTTCCGCACCGGCCCTCTGCGGTGGACTCAAAGATTTTCGGCCCGGAGCTCCTAAACACCCAATTATTGAAAATTTATGAAAAGACATGGAAAAAAGCTTAAAAAATCGATCGAAAAACGCAGCAGATTTATTCATCAAATCAAGAGAATATGAGTTCTTTGATGGAACATGACTAGCAAACTGTAAAACAAACAAATGGCTTCCAACGTAATACTAAAGATTTTATTCCAGATTTTTTAACACGAATTTTTTTTTTTAATTCTTTTCTGACCCTTTCTAATTTTTTAGCCAGCTTTAACCTCACTTGTTTCGTTTTTCATGAATTTTGAATATTTTATTTTATCGTTGAAATTCAAAGTTAAATGAATTTACAAAGCTTATGATTAGTTTTTTTTAAGCTGTGAAGTTACTTTTTTATGCCCTTGAATAAGGAATATTAAAAACTGTATATAATTAGAAATGAAGACGTTTTGACCAACACATTGTGTTTACTGTTCACGGTGTTCACCTTCCTGGAGCAGGTTAGGTACTTACCTTCTGAAATGTATTATTGGCAATGCCCTAAGACAGCCCAGCATTATGTATGTAGACAAATTAAGAGCATTCCCAAGAGGACGGATTCATTCTCTCCTGGCCTTCTAACATATTACATTAACCCGCATTGCATTACATTAATATTATGTTTAGTTTGTACTTAAATAAAGAAATTCTGAAGTAATTGATATTTGTTTTAACATTTTACCTTCCACAAATAAGTTTGTGCTACGAATTCAACTTTAGCTTTTTTGCAGAGCTCGTTAAGTAAGCCATCTGCTTCAGCAGCCTTTTCAGATCTAAATTAACTCACCCTAGGCAATAAAGGGAAGAGAAAAAAGAGTTAAGCTTTGATCCAACTCATATTCAATTGACTATTTCTAAATTTATTCATTAATGACATTATAAAAAGTACATTCCATTACAAAAGTAATCCTCTCTGTTAGCACTTCTTAAAAAATACGTAATTACTGCGAATTACAATACAAAAACACTGAACTCTCTATATTTCGAATTTCATGGGACCAGGAAAGAACTTTGAATTGCATATGTTTTCGATTTAAGAAGGTTTCAGGAAAAGACGCATTTCAACTAGCGGTAGTTGAAGAAAAATAATAAAATTTGACTTCAAACTATGGAGGTAAAAAAGGAATCATTTTCGAATCAGAGAGATTTTCGTCTTGTTTTTCACAAATAAATTCGAATTAACGAGGGGGTCCAATTACATAAGTTTTCATCGATTTATGGAGGCTTTTTTGAGGGACTGTAAGAATGCTTCTATTTACAGAGATTGTCGTATTATTGAGATTCGAACTATCGAGAATTTCGAGACAGATCAAAAATCTAAGAGAACAAAAAGAACTGCAGAGACAAATGTTTAATATATCAAGGAACATTCGTATAGAAATTCAAACTTTCTGTGACAAATTTGAGCCGTATAATTCGATTAACTCCAAAAAACGAAAATTTGAGTAAAATGATGAAATAATGTACTTTCGCCTAAAAAATACGCCACGTTTTATTTACATAGTTGTCGTTTTATGGTGTTAATCTTAATTATTCAGAAAAGTTATTGTAAATATAAAATGTTGTGACTATACCAAGTGCTTTGACACTTAAGAGTCAAAGTAATAATCAATCTGTGCACTATCTACATGGACACGTGTGATTTTATATACGTTGATTAATGTACAATATTATAGACATCATAAATCATCACATTAACGCGTAATAAGGAAACATCTACGTTCAAATAACTCTTTTCACTCCTCATTTGAGACAAATTTATGTGCGACGTATTAAAAACAAGTTTTAGTATCCAACAAAACATCGTGTAAAATTGTCCCAATCGATCTCTCAGGATTACTTTAGTGTCATCCCGACGCACCAGTCCGCTACACCAATTTCCGCCGCGCGATACTCTGACTTCCTTAATAAAACGCGTTAACTCTTTACAAAAAAAAAAATCTGTAGTCGACCTAAGAACCGTCGCCACAAGGTGAAACCCAAGAGGAATACCACAACAAAAATGGGTAAAAGAATGACTAAAGTCGCACGTTAATTGGTTTCCGATTTGATTCAGTGCACACGGCTGACGTTAAGTAGTGATCCAGCAAATTTTTACTGCGCCAACTCGGTCCAGCTTCACCTCGAAAAGAGCAACCAGGCCGTAAATAAGTCTCCCAAGAGGGATACATCTTAATTAAGGATCTTCGAAGCCTCCTGGTGCTAGTGGTGGTGGTTGAAATGGCTGATTGCTGCCATTCAGCATCTGAGGCTCGTCTTAAAACTCCTCGACAGTAATGGCTTTTTGAATGCCCAGCAACTGGTACCTTGGCTGGTTGCTGTTCCTATTCAAAATGCCCAATTGAGTGATTATTTTGGTTCACTGTGCGTCCGTCGCCTGTCCGTGTCCTGCTGAAGCTCGTTTTAGCCCTTCAAGCGCCTGCACACATTTAATTGCTGATTTTAATGTTCATTTGATAATACGTTCTTGGCCGCCATTAATCCGGCATTTATGGTCACTTACTCAATCAGTGTGCGCGCCGCGAGGGTGCGAGGCGACCCTACGGCGCGACGGACGTTTGCCCATCATGGGCGCGTTGCGGGTTGCGCGTTGCCAATGGTCCGGCTCCTGGGATATATCTCAGTTTTATTACCGTTTGTCATTTGCTCTGCATATAGGAAATCGTTAAAATTATTCAGGACGACGCGAACATGGCTCGGCAGTAGGTGGAACTCAGTAGGGGCTGAGCACGCAGCGAACGAGAACGCAGAGCAAATCCCTCAGCCATATTTGTATCTCGTCGAATTAATGGCCGCAATTAATTTCAACGAAATTAGGTAGAACACATCTTGCGAATGTGATTTTTGTGGTTTTACGATGCTGCAGATGCGCCTTCAGAATTGCTTCCAAGAAGGCTTGGCTGCCATTAATTGAGGTTTCTGTTGGGACGTGTGTTTGTGTGGGGACGTCTCTGTCCGTACAAATAGTTCTAGTTGGCAATTTATTGAGTGAAATCTCTTCCCACCATCGGTCGCTGCCCACCTCACTAATTGGTGACTAAATTATTCGTCTCAAGTGCTGCCTTTGATTTGCGCCTGGTGTCCTGGCAGAGATGTGACAGTGGTTTGGTTGGTATAGGAGGAACAACCCACACAGGAATCATACATTAACGTCAACGTTTAGAGCAGGAATCAACGACAGCAGAGGAGCGGAGTGGTCTGCTCTGCTTCTTCGTACAATCAGCGTTAGGTTTGGCCAATAAATAAAGCCACTCGAGGATATCGCGTCGTTGCTGGTGTGTCTCATTTATGGGATCTTAGCTCGTTCCGTGCTCCTCCGACGGGTCTATAAAGACATTCATCCATTCATACGCTCAAAGAAGGTGGTGCGATATAGGGCGCGAGCCTCTAAACAAAGCGGACCATGAAATCCATTCGCGGAGGACGAAAGACGTCGCATTTTGGTGGCAGCGATGGTGGAGTCTTGGCCGAATCCAAATTAAGACGTTTTGTTATGCAGCACTTAGGAGGGTCTTATTTATTGTGGTCCCTCTGCAATAGTTGCCCGGGTATCTGCATCTCAATGTGGCTTCAGCTTTCGTAGTTATTGTCGCCGTTGGGCTACTCCTAAGCACATGAGGCACGTTAGTCGTGGCTGAGTTTAAGGCGATTTGCAGAAGGAGGACCGTGTAGATGTGTGTGCTGTGTTGTTGATACACTGAAAGAAAAATGACATTTGCAGAAAATTTGTAGAGAAAGGTTAGAAGAACCACAATTACCTACTGTTTCTTTCTATAGTTTCAATGACCCAGATATTTTTGAGCTTCGCTCACTCGCCGAATCGTTTCTATCGAGACACAAAAAATTACTTTTCGCATTTTTCGTACATTTCAAGACCGCTTTCGTAACCTTGGGTGAATCTGTAATATTTTACAAGCTTTTCCAGAAGGAATCTCGCTTTAATTCGAAAGAGTATTGCAAAATTTACAGGACTACCAAACACAAGGGGAATGGAAAATGTGTATCAGAAATGTTTGAAACGATTTCGGGAGTAAGCCAAGGCTGTGCATTTAGTCCAAGTTTATTTTACTCTTCATTGAATCTAAAATCGAAGCATTACATGCATGAATTGAGTATTCAGGCGTTAACATGAAAGCTCTTCTTTTTGCTAACGACAGTAGAATGTAATAAATCTAAATACAGTGGCCCACAGTAAAAATGGCCCACCTAAAAATATTCATTATTTTAGTAAATAATCCATAAAAACAAAAAAATGCAAATAAAGACAAAAAAATAGTCAATTTAAGTAAATTACTGTATTCATAATTCAATTAACAAAAAAGAGCTTGGCCTTACATTGAGTCATGCGGCTGGTTCTGTGCTACTGTGTGGCTGTATGGACATGAAACTGCACTTTATTGATAGTGTAATGAGCCACAAAGAGTAAAGAAATATTTTAAGGACGAACCCCTAAACTAGTGCATTTAAGAAGGACCATGATGCTAACTGCATTTGCACTTAACATAACGATCCTAGTCATAAAGCCTAGAATACTCAAATGTGACTACCTCCAAATACTTCAAAATCAATTGGAATGCTATTGGAATCGTCAGATAAAGGTCTAGTCCAAAATCTTGAGACATTTTGGAGCGAAACAAATGAAAAATTTATCAAAAAACTAGCTCGAAAATCGGTTTAATGAATGGGAACAATCACAGATGTAAAAGATTCAAATCTCTTGTCTTTAAAAATCAATTGACTTCATGCATTTGATTTTTGAATTCATAAATTAACTCTGCGAACCAGAATTCAGCATTGAGATCTCTCATTCTTTTTTAAGTCTTGACGGGATCAATCTTTACGACCAATCTTTTGATTGCAAATCAATTGAATGCAAATCTTTAGACTGACTAAAGTCTGAAACTTTAAGAATTTTTGAAGAAGTTTTTGGAACTACAGCTTTAAAGAGTGCAGTTTTTGAGATTTCAACTTTTTACAGTAATCTTTGGGACTCAAGTGATAAAAGAATGGAAGTTTTCCTAATTTTTTTTTTTATTTATCTATTTGGTTCCTTATTTTTTTGACTAAAAAAGATACAACAAGGTACAGATAAATTGAACTTATTTGCAAGAACATGGATAAAGTACAATCTGTTGCCATTTGGCAAGTGGTCAAAGAGTACAACGTCCTTAAAGCTCTTTATATGCCAAATCAGAGTCTTCCAAAAGAGTGTTTCTTCAAGCCATTCAAATCCGAAGTGTATGTTTCGAAGCTTGAACGGAATTAGCAGAGGAGGTGGACTTTGACCTAAACTATAGCAAGCTTGTTTAATGGAAGCCAACTTTATCCCGTTTAGTTACTCGTCTGGCTCTGGATGAAGCATTAAAAGAACAGTACATAGAGTCAGCCAAAAGTTTTCTGCATCGTACGATTTAAAATTGTCTGGACAAAGAACTACGAAAGAAATGATTTCCATGACTACTACAAAGTAGAACAAATTTCATTTATGTTCCAATTAAGAGAAGAGCTCCTAAATTTTGAACTACGTTCCTCAAAACGAAGACCTACAGTTATTATGCAACCTTTATAAAATTAGTGATCTCAAGGATGTATTTCAGTCTGTGCGGCATTCTTCTTCTTCTTCTTTGTGCTGCGCTACAGTCCGGGTTGGACCTGGGCCTTCTTTAGCAACCTCCTCCAGCCAACACGATCCCGTCCCAGCTGTTTTCACTGACGCACACCGAGTTGGTTCAGGTCCTTCTCTACCTATTTACGCCACCTTAGACGCGGGCGTCTTCTGCTGCGTTGTCCCATAGGTTCGGAGTCGAAGATTCTTCGGCCCGGAGCTGTACTGTCCATTCGCTCTACATGCCCTAGCCACAGTAGGCGTTGAATCCGTAGACGCCTGGCCAGGCGCATTCCGCTGTATTACAGTTCGTGACTGAACCTTCTCCCCCTGTAACCATCAATGCAAACAGGACCAAAGATCGTACGCAGAACTTTTCTCTCAAATAGGACAAGGGCTTCTTCATCAGCTTTTGAAAAGGTCCATGTCTCCGCGCCATAGAGCAGGACTGGGATGACCACGGTGTTTTACAAAGCCATCCTGGTTTTTCGAGAGAGGGCTCTATTACTCAATTGCCTCTTGAGCGTAAGGAAACAGCGATTGGCAAGTTATTCTGGGTTTGATCTCGGTACTGATGTCATTCGTAGCGCATCACCGCAGAGCCGAGGTAGACGAAGACCTTGACCACCTCAAATTTTTTGCTGCCTATTGTGACGCACTGTCCGAGTCGTCGATATTAATGAAACCAATAAGACATACGCTAGGCAGAGACTTTATTAAGCTTAAGCAAATAAAGCAAATAATTCTTCTAAATAATAAGATGCTAGACCTTCTACTGGAGATTGATATAATAAAGTTATAAATAACAGCAGAAAAGCCTTCCGGCTTCATAAAACATATAAAAAAACTTAAAAACAACTTGGAAAACTTATTCGAATAATTTGTAAAAAAGTTAATTGAAATAAAATGGCCACAACTTGCACCGAAAAAATGCAAAAGGCACCCAGGTTACCAAATATTGAATGAAACATTCTAATTTTAAACTCTTACTTTTTAAATGAGTATAAAAAAATAATTATAGTTGTCAATCAGGCAGACGGCAATATCATGCAATATTGATGGTAAAAAATGAATTGAAAAATTGTGTAAAAAATAAATAAAATAAGTAAAATAAAGCAGTCAAGGAATCATTAACCATCAAGTCATGGCATCCGCAACTTTAAATGTTTCAATTATTTTAATTTTCGCAAATAGATTAGGCGAACAAGTGTAATCTACTAAAGTGTTCTAAGACATTTGAATATTTTTTTCTGAACTACTTTCTTTAAGGTTTTTTGTATTTTACGGAACGCTTTCTTTAGTAGTGATCAACAATATTTGGCTGCACTGAAAATATACAGTAAACTGTCGATAATTCGAATCCGTTACGTACGCATTTCAACTGATGATTGTTGGAGGAAACCAAATAAACTTGACTTTGGATTTTGGAGGCCAAAAGTCTTCATTTTTTTCGATTTGAAGAGGTTTTTGCTTTCATGGGACTGAGGAAATGCTTCCATTTAAGAAGATTTCAGAAAGCTTACTGTAATTAGCATCAACAAAAACTAACAAACTCTAACTAATTATTTCAATTTATCAAGAAAATTTAACAATAATTTTTTCTTGGTGTACGACCGCTCTCCACACGTCAGACGTACACCAAACTCCCCGTATTGCTCACGTTATAGCCTGCTACCAGTTTAAATATGTAAAATTGGTAATGGGACAAACTGGAGGCCCACCTCCTCCCACTTCACGAAGGAGCTGTTGTTAGCACATAAGAGCCGCAGCAAGAGGGAAAGAGAAGTCGAGTCACCTTTACCAAGTGATTATCTCAGCTCTGCAGTCATGGTTTGTTTTGGAATAATTACTTGGAACAAAGTGTTTCACTGCTTTTTGTTGTCGCTGCCTCATGGTGCCTTTAAAAGGCGTGCAATCCAAAAAGAGTCATGCAGAATAGACAGCGGGGTATGCAACACCTTGGGGGTGTATCTCAGATGCAGGAAGGAGACAAACAGCAAAAAAACGTTTCAATAGACGCGTTGGTTTGTTCACATGATTAGACCGTTAATGTGAGAACTTTACCACCGTCGCGGATTTATTGTTAATTCTAAGACAATGGCCGGGTGCTTCGTGGTGGCATGGAGGTAACGAAGCCGATGACTCTGATTGTGCTCAGAAGAAATTGGCGCTGGGGAAGGTTTTAATGAACTTTCCAAACTAGTGGTAAATTTCTCCACAATCAGAGGACGACTAAATCGCACTCACAGCCATCGCGGACCACCTGCCGACTTTTGCAAACATCTCAACACAAAGTATTCCAAGTGATCTCCTGCCAATCACTGCGCCGTTGAACTCTCTAATCGGCAGTTTAAGTCCGCCGTTTAATTTCCGTTTCCCTGCCAAAGTCGTGATCAATCTGATTGCCGATGGGTCTGCCCCTCTTCCGCCTTCGAGCCATCAAATTTGCAGTAACATTCGTTTCGCGTTTTGATCCGAGATGAGAAGCCATCTTCGTCGATGAAGCCGCAGATCTCAACAGCACCATGTTATTTGCGTCAATAAAAAAGCGTCCGCTGGCAGCGTGCGAGCTTACAACCGGATGGAGCTCCCCTACTGCTCGATCATTTCATATTAAAGAGCGAGCGTGTATAGCAATTTCGATGCCATAAAGAAACCCATTGACGGCTAACTACTTCATCTGGATCGAGTCGAAAATGAGTTAATCAATCTCGACACTAGCGATGAATTGTTTGCAGGCAATTAATAGAAATTATTGCGAATCCGATGGGTACACGACGCGACGACGATCCGGCCGGACGGGAGAAGTGTAACTTTCGAAAGACCGAATTTCACAAGATATGGCCTCGTCCTCGGCCACGGCTCATGGCCAATGAAGTGAAGTCGGGCTAATTAAAAGTTATAACCTCTTCGTCGTAATGAAACTATGAATGGAGTTGATAATTACACATGGAATTTAGCTTCAAAGTTGTTTGCCAATTGCAGCAGGACGAGGAGAGGAGGACGGACAGCAAGGATATCCAGTTCATGGTTATGGCCGGAAAAGGGGAAATGGGAAAGTTGGAGATTGTTTGTTGGTGATTAGGTAATTTTATTGCGAGATGTATGTAATTACTTGTGGTGTGTTTAGTGTTTAAGTAAGTCGTAGCAATTCTGTTATTCGTTATATTGTTGAATGGTTTTTCCATCGAAGAAATTTTGCAGCGAGCTCTGATTTATTTATGCGACGCCCTAGGTGAGTTCTGTAAGAGAGGCTGCTCCAAGAGAGGCTGCTCCAAGAGAGATGTGCCCGGTTGTCTAGTCGATTACGTATATTTTCGTTTGCGCTAGACAGTTTCAGTAACTGACACCCATTTGATCTAAATAATTTTGATTCACGAATTTTTTCCGCTACGTTTCGAGTTTTCTGTCAGATTTTAAATGAATTTATCAGAGAAAATTAAGCGCGAATAAAATAACAAGATGTCGGTAATTTTTATAGGCGTTACACTTTGGTAGGAATTCTCACTTTTTAAAACTTTACTATCGTTCGTGATAAATTCGATTTATCAAGCGTTGCGCTATGCGTTCTTTTCAAAATCGGTTTTTATTGACAAATAAACAACAGAGCGATATACGTTTAGAAAGGGTAGAAAAAAAAAACTCGGTGGCCCAACATTTTAAGAGAGTGTACGAGGTCTGTTCAAAAAATAAGGTGAATTTTCAAATTTCACGTGCTACGTACATTCGATTATCGATTTTTTTATTTTGTTAGGTTGGTGCACTCGTCTCGAACTTATATTTACAGTCTTAGCATATTTATTTGCTTTATGAAAGGCATAAAAGTTAGACGCGTTTTGCATGTTCGGCGATTTCCTGCTGTCGAAAAAGATGGATCCAAGAATTTGCATTCAATTTTCTGTGAAAAATGGAATTAAGTCCTCAAAAACACTTGAAATGTTGACAGTGGCATACGGTGAGTGTACTCTGAGTCAAAAAAATGTTTACAAGTGGTACAAGCTTTTCAAAGAAGGTCGAGAAGATGTGAATGACGACGCTCGCCCTGAACGCCCCAGCACATCAACAATCGATGAAAATGTTAAGAAAGTGGAGAAAATTGTTATGGAGAACCGTTGAATCACCATTAGAGTAGTTGCTGAAGATGTCGGCATATCAATTGGGTCATGCCATGAAATTTTTTCGGAAATTTTGGGCATGAAGCGTGTGGCAGCGAAGTTCGTTCCAAAAATGCTGAATTTTGACCAAAAAAGCTGTTGCTTGTAATACATAATTTTTTGGCCAAAAACAAGACCGTAGCTACCACGCCTACGCCTATTCACCAGATTTGACTCCCTGCGACTTCCCTGTTCCCAAGATTGAAGAGACCCATGAAAGGAGGATGACGATTGAAGAGATACAAACGGAATCGCTGAGAGGGCTCAAAGGCATACCAAAAAGTGCATATCAGAACTGCTTTGAGGATTGGAAAAAACGCTGGCACAAGTGTATTATATCTGAGGTTGACAAAATAGAAATTGATGAATATGGTTTTTTTTTTAAACGGACCTCGTATTTCGCTCCGAAATGTCTCGAAATTTTGGTCTGGATTCATACCTGATGAATGCAATGGTATTTCAATCCATTTTATGATATTTGGAGGTAGCCACATCTGAGTATTCTAGCTTATACGATCAGGATCGGTAGGCTAACTGCAAATGCAGTTGGCATCACAGCCCTTCTTACCTTTACTAGTTTTGTGGTGTCTTAAAAATATTTAAATACTCTTTGTAGTCATCATCATTACATTAATGATGGCAAATACCATCTGGCATAGCTTAAAACTATTGGATTTCATTCAAAATAGATAAATACAGATTATTATAAAAAAGAAGTTGGACCAAGATGCTCCATGAACTACAACTGAATTATTGCGAAGGTGAACGAACACTTTTTGAGCCAAGACTAAGATGCAAAGTTAATGAACATTTTCGTAGGTAACTTTGTTGAAAATTATGATGTTTTTTAGTTTTTTAGAATTATTAGTTTTATTCAGTATTTAACGCAAAAAAAAAATCAGGTACATATGATTTTTGTAAGACTTTTAGTCTCGTTTCTATGACCATTTTTTACTTCAAATTTGTCGGTGAGCGAATAGTTTCTGGAGGCACTTTATATGCATACGCACTAGCTTGCTCCTTTTATGATGAAAAGTATTTTTTTTTTCGAAGTTCGAAACGCTCTACGTATAATAATTTACAAATGCTAAAACATGACAATCTGTTCCGACCGAACTAAGAAGTTTACATAAAACATTTTATTCTGATATATCGGTCTGTTCTTAAACTTATATGCATTCATATTATTCACAAAAAATTAAATGAATAAGAGTTAAAATAAAATGAAATTTAAGATTAATTCATGTTTTCAGAGAACAGATAGTTCAACGTCGCTGGCATCGATGTTTTTTTTTTAATTAATTCTAAACTGTTTAAAGATTGGGCTTTCAGATACTTGCATAACTTCGTTTTCGTTAGCTGTTTTCCAAACAAATTCATAAACCTGATGGCGATAAGCGAAAGCAACAATTATTTTTCTAGATCTCTTAAGATTGAGTGGGGCTACAGCCCCATTTGATCGCCTAAGCAAAAACTTAACCTAACTTAAACATAGAGGCAAAGCAGGGTATTTTTAGCGATTGGAATTGGGTAGGCGAAGGAGACGAAAGAGAGTAGAGTAGTAAAAACAACAAGCCCCATTTAAACAGCCAATGTTCGAAGCTGTTATGTTGCACCATATTATTTATATTTTGTTATGAAGGTTTCAGTCAAAGCGAGCAGTTGAGTTGAGACGGCCGTAACTTGAAGATCACGCTCTTAGGTTGGGTTTAATTCTTGCGGTCACATGTAGGAACTGCAGGGACTCATCGCCTAGCAAAACGCTGGAGCGCTAGCCAAAACCACTTCTTCATCTCCTTGAGTGCAGCGGGAAGCCTGAAAGCAAGTCAACTTGTGAACTATGCTATCGCATCCATGTCCTTATGTCTGTACCAGGTGTAAATGTGTGTTTAAATTTTATAGGAACTCTAAGTTGGCGTCATGCAAGCCGACTAATCGATACCACACAACCTAACCTTTTGCATACCATTCTGTTATTACATTCTATTCCCCCAACCATCATTTTCTATGAAATTCTAACATCACTCGTCAAAGGGTTACAGTTTCGATCTTTACCTTTCAGAGAACTAAGTCGCCCTTCCACGAATTTCCTCACCTCAATCGGTGGCGAAAATAGGCGTTTGTCTAATTAAAACCGCCACACCCAATTCAGAAACTCTGAAAGATTACGAATTTCCGTCAGCATGCTTCAGCAGGGTGTCATGCGAACAATTGGACAATTCACCTGATAATTGTAATCCACCTCCTCTAAGACGAACTTCGCATGGGCGTTTCGTAATGCGAAACAATCGTTACGTACTCAGGGATTACCACAACATTTGTGTGTTTCAAGAAACACAAAAAGACACGATAAGTCCAGGTAGAACCGGCCATAAGGTGTGAGTAACTTATGACTTTGACAACAGCTTAAGGGATTATGTTTTACATGGGTTCGCCATTTGCCACACGCACGTTGTACGCCGAAGGATGGGTCATCTCTCTCCGCTGGGAGATCGTAAAAATATTTTAATTCCTGAGGATTACACGTCAAATCCAATTTTGTTGCTTGCCATTGTGGACTAAACAATGTAACAAGATTAAGCACGTGTTTGACGGAGGCTCGTGTTCTGAGTGTTTGTTGACTTTTTCTCGGCACTTGCGGATTTAATTTATAAGGTTCGAGTGGAAGTGAAAGAGTTTTGAAATGAGGTTAGGTCACGAGTTGTACACAGGTTTTTTGGGTGACATTAGTTTCTGGTGTTGGGGGACTTTTGGGGTTTGTCTGAGAACAACATCACGCCTTTATAATTGCCGTTTATATGAGCTGGGACTTCCTAACAGTTTATAATAAGTTTATAATGTTTCGAATTTGTTCGTCAGTCAGGAATCATCATTAGTGGCGTGACAGCCCACGAAGGGCCAGAGCCTAGCTTTTTGCGCCTCCACATTAAATATATACAGAGTAACAAAGGCCTTCGGCTAAGAAAAAATTTATTTTGCTCAATATTGAGGAAATCTTGTTACAAAAGTTGATTTTTTAAAAACAAGTTGTTGGAAATCATAAACAAGACTTAATTCGAAATTATTTTGCTTTTCAAAGCGAGTTGCTTCAATGACGTGGTCCTGGCATTTAATTCACAATCGATCTAGCTTTGAAAATGAGACTCAGTTTCACAGCAGGCTTACAGTCGGCCTTAAAAATAAATAAACACTGCCTTGTTCTACGTTTAATTTCCGGTCATTGTTGAGTTAGAACGAGAGAGACATGGCCTTAAAGTCGTATTAACTAAAAACTTCAAATAAGCTGAATTTAACAGCCCAAAACAAGGTCAAATGTTAATTAAGTAGAGGTTTCGCATTTCAAAGTGTTTGGTTATATTTCAAAAGACCAACACCATTCCTTTTTATGTGCCACATATCATTCAACAAACACACCTCACCCTATCGCAGCCGATAACCCAAGCACTGTCATAATAATTGCGCGATACTGTCTACACTTCGAAGGAAATTTCCTCTAAATTGCCTTTGCTTCAGCTACGCGAGTCGCAGTGACAAAGGCTGAGATTTGTCTCCACCAAAGCCTTTCAGCTCCCACTCCAATCCCACCGACGGTTCACAAAATCGTGCCAACTTTTCACGACATGACGAACACCACAAAGAAACAAGTTGCCAAGATTAAGCGAACAGTTAGCCACAAATAGGCTGCCAGGGACTGTAACACTGCGAAAGGCAATTGGAAGATCGATCCCCAACCGAAGCCTAAGCCCGATTTCGGGACTCCTCGCCTGCAAATATTTTATAATCATAACAATAATAATAAAAGCCAAGCCGAGCCAAGCGCCGTCGCAGTCATTCACGTACCGCACGTAGATTTGTTAAAACAATGCACTTTGGACACTCGTTTCGCTCTCGTCCTGGTCGTCGTCGTCGTTGCGGTCGTCCGGGAGCTGAAGCAGCTCCAGCACCATCACCGCTCCAACCGCTCGCGTCTCTAAGCGCGATGAAGATATTAAAATGTGAAATGAAGTTGTCGATATGTCGCGAGCGATTATGTCATGCCGCAGAACACAATATGGCGGCGGAGTTGCGCGGTGTTCAGTGGACGGTGCGCGGTGCGCGGTGTGCCCGCTGCAAACACTGCAACACTGCCACACGGTGTACAATGAGCACTCCAGAACGCTTCACCTCATATTCCTTCGTCCTCCCTTTCGGGGGGAATATTTCAAAACAGAAAACCGAGTGGCGGGAAAATGGAAATGGCGGGTTCAGAAGTCCTGCAGGAGATGTGATTTATGGCGCACGAAAAATTCCTATGCGGCTATTGTGGAAAATTTGCATGTTGCAAGTTGTGTTGTGCTCTGTGTGCCTTGGGTGCTTTGGGTGCCTTGTTGCCTGAATGTCCATGGCGGGAGAGTTGGCTGCCACTGCCACTGCCACTGTGTCGCTGTTGCTGATGCCTTTGATGGAAGAGGGACTCTCTTGGTCTTGCGGAGCACACGAGCGAATGCTGCGGAGGTGCTACTGAGGTTAGATGCGAATCTCATGGAGTTGCAGCGCGGTTTTTTTTTATCCAACTTGCTAGGCTTGGAGTCGTCGCTGTAGTCGTCGCCATGGAATGCATGTTGACAATATAATTAACAATGAAATTTGTTCCTCATTTAATGCGATTTACGTGAAGTTAGTTAGAGAGTCGGTGGGATGATGACGGCTGGCGCGGAGGTGCTGCTTCGTCCTCCCGGTTTGGGGGTAATGAAAGGTTAATGAGGAATTGACATCATTTTGAGAAAAATTTGTTGTTGGAAGGCTCGCCGGCTTTGTCAACATGGCTGGACTGGCTTATACGGGCGACTCATTTGAATGCAAACGGTTTTGGAATTGTTAATTGGTTTGGTCGTTGGCAGGATGGGTCTGTGATGTGGTGAGGTGAGGCAGAAATTTGCATTTTGAGTAGTTCTATGTCATTATCCGCTTAGTTCGTAAAGGAGCCAATACGTGCATAGGTAAGTTCCGGTAGTCATGTTGTTGTCTTATGGCATGGAAAATAGCAAGGAAAAGACGGGAAAACAGGAGAAGGGGGACATAAGTCGGATTTTGAAGGGCCTTAAAGTTATTGTGGTTGTCTTCTTCAGTTTTAGCGACATATTTCTGCGTTTTTTTTTTTTTTTTTTTGTTGCGAAAATCTCGAATCAGCGAACAAAATCCTTATGATGTAAGCCCTTTCATCGACACTCAAGGGAAGTAAATGCTTTCAAGTAGTCTTTTCACTAGCTGTTTTAATAACTGCAAGCCGGTCCTTTAAGAAATATTATATTAGGTTGTCAAATATCTCCCTTCCGCCTTTTTGTCTTTTGAATTTTCCGGCTATGTACAAAGCGCTACAGAGCTCGTATCCAAACTAATCATGCATAGCGTCGTTTTGTAGGTTATGTCAAGACCTTTCAAATGATGTATTGCCAGATACTTTTACTTTTACTAAACACATTTTGAAATTTTGGTACACTTAGGCTAAAGCTGGGCCCTTTGTGCCGCCAGCCATCTTTTGGGCTCGTGATGATCATTATCATCGACGAAAAAATATGGCCCAATACCGCCGCCGGCATGCAAACCACCGGCATGAAAACCATACAATTATTTTTTGTGGATGAAGTGGCAATTCATAAAGCACATGTGGATTTTCATCCGACCAACAACGCATATTTTGCTTATTGACGAACCCATTGAGCTAAAAATGAGCTCCATCACCGATCTTGCGACGAAATTCATCATCTTGGCGCATATTCTCCAGAGCCCGATCGGAGAACGTACGCCGCTTCTGATGGACCATCGACTTCAATTCTTGAATCAGCTTGATCTTTTAAACCAAGATACGCCATAATGTAGTCTAAGCGACCAATTCTTAAGAGTGCCGTGGAATTGACTAATTTGGATCGTTTGCAACGGATACCTGAATGGCAGCGATGTTTTCGACACTTCGACCAACCCGCTGTCTCATTGTCACGGCGACATTACACAACGAATATGTAGACTCAAATTTTTGCACTAAACTTGGTCTTGCCTGTCCAGGGGAGAATTAAGACCGAAAATTGGAATCAACGCTCTTAAAGTTGGGCTCATCCACTCCGAATTTCGGTAGAAGATTTTTATAATTTGTAGACGTTGCTCGTTCGTGTACTTTACCGCGATGAAAATGTTGAGTTTACTGAATAAATTGACAATTCGATGATTAGTGAAAGGGTGCGTTCACAAATTTGCTGCCAAGTTCCTTTAAGCCGTTTATAAGAAAGGATAAGAAAAACGTTTAATCTCAGCAACATGTCTCCACTTAATTAGCGATGCCAATGGATCAGTTCTCTGGCAATACATCAACTACCCTTATTTCAAAACTCAAAACATTTTTTAACTTCATTTGAATATTATGGAAACTATCCAAAGACCCCAGAGAAAAACATTACGGATACCAAATTAGCCGTCAATAATCGTTCAAACTCTTAGAGTGGTGGTCCCCCAGCGAAATTTTCCTTTCCAGACAATCTTATCGGTGAAACCATTTTGAAAAGGGCAAAGAAAAAAAAGAAAAAAAGAAAAATAATAATAGTACCCTCTTAAAGAGTAGAGGACAATAAGTGGTTAGCATTAACCGTCATTTTATAGTCATTTTTCAGTAACTACCCTTAAGCGGGTCTCTAAGGGGGTAATTTCAGAGCCGTTGATCGTTCACACTTCATTTATGCCACAATGGCTTATTGCAATAATGACCCCAGGAGCAGCGCGAATTAAGGTCCTGTAAATGACTTTTAAAACGAATATTTATTGGCATTGCACTAAAGTGGTTTTATCTTTCTCTCTTTTACACAAACACACGCATACGCTGCGCCGCCCTAGAAAAAAAAAAAAGATTAACGATTCATGAGACCTACAAAGTCGTTATGTAAAAGTGTCGCCATGCTATCTGTGCGACGACAAAAATTGAAAATTGAATCACAGAAAAAAAAAAAAGACTTCATCGATGGAACAGGAGTGAGGGAGAAATCCTTGCAGTTCCAGGATTTATCGAAAATGGAACTAATTTCCGGTGGTGGCAGGTTTTAATTGAAAATTTTGCATTTTGATGGAATTTCAATCTGGTTGGCGTTTGTGTTTTTTTTTTCCCCGAAGCTTTTTTCTGTGGAATTCCTTTCTTCCGGACGAGGATCATGTGTCACCGGGTGGATGCGCTGAATAGGGAGACAGTCTCCTGTTAACTGGAATTAATTTGTAATATTTTATCACTGTTTTTGTGTGGGTTTCGATACAATTGACATTTTTCAAATTGAAATTCTATGAATAAAATTTTCGACGCAATTTGTGGAATGGGAATTGTCTGATTGTTGTGCTAATGGACGAGAGTCTGAAAAAACCTTAAAGACATTAAATGTTTTGCAAAATCAGACACAAAAAACGGACTAAGCCTTACATTTTATGTTTGAAGCAAATGGCATACAATTCACATCAAGGACACAAACTAATTACTCAATAAAATTAATTCCTAGCAATTAAGTTGTTCTACACCTCTAAATGGCATGACATTGACTAACTTATTAACAAGCGGGTCAACAATAGGACCAAGAAACAATTATCCACTCGACCACTTCCCACAGACCATTTGTGACAACAAGACTCGTGCATATTACAACATCAATTACGAGCGACTTGGTCTCCCAGGCCAAAACCAATTTTCAATTTTCCGCTCACTTTTTCTTACTCCGACCACCTGACCACCGCTGACTGCTTAGCATATTTTGAGTTATTGACATCAAACCGCGAAATTGACAATCGAAATGAGTTATCCGACATGATTTGCATTTAATTTATTCCCCCAACGTTCACAATCTGTACGAGCAAATGACTCGCGATTGTCGATTGTCGATCATGAAGTTGCAATTAACTTTTGTTGTCCAATTAACATCCACAGCCTTGATGCGGGGGGAATTGACACCAGAGCTCATATTGGCGGTCGGATGCAGAGAAGGACGATTGTAGGTGGTTGAGGGTGGCGTGCCATAGTGCACAACAGTCGCAGTGGCCGCCCGGATGACAACAATGTTGCCAATAAATGCCATTCGCATTGGAACGAGGCACATAATCCGTTGGGGCAGTCATGCCATTCTGGCTCCGGCTACCGTGGAATTCCTCTGTGGGCCTCAACCACAATTAGAAAAATTCACAATGTAACGTGATTAAGACGTCTGGTGGTGGTTTATGTAGGGCTTAAAGGCTGCACGGCAGCGAATGGGCCACGAACAATATCTGACATGGGTGCAAACAGAGCTTAAACCACAGGCAGCCAAACAGTCGGTTAGAGAATCGGTGAATAGATTTAATGAAGCGTGGCGCATTGTTGTGCGCGAGTGTATTCTAATGGCTGAAGAATTTTCCGGGCCGCCTGTGAGATATTTAATCTCCATGACAACGAGGTCTGAGACAGTTTGGTGGAGACATTGAAATATCCTGTTTTATGTTATTTGCAAGACCAGTAGTACGATGTGTTGCTATTTAATAGGTGCTTTTCGAATACTGGAAAAGATTTTACTATAGGAAGTTCAGTTTGCTGGATCTATTCCTAATTGACATTCTTTAAAGTCTTTGAGCTGAACTGAACTTCGTAAGGGAAAAAATATTTGTGAGGATAGAGATAGAAAACGTTCGTCCATGCCAACCCAACAACCTACTCTTCGGAAAACGAGATGAGGTCTTACAAGTTCTAACAAGCGCAGATTGAAATAACTAATGAAAAATCTTAATCTATATAATGGATGAAAAATATTCCAAAAGAATGAGAGTCGTAAATGAGTCGATTTTTTCCTTTCTATTCGATATTTAGCTAGACAAAAATTTGAGTTAACTCTTTCTCAGGAGGCTGGTACGTACACTAAAAATTAAAAAAAAATGTTCGCACGAGTTTTCATATTTCATCACTAGTGGCGTAACAGCCCACGAAGGCCCAGAGCCTAGCTTTTCGCGCCTTCACTGTGTTGTGCGCGTTATAATTTTGGCACATGTGGAGAGAACCTACAGTTTATTGCCGAGCGCGAATTACGAAAGATTTTCGTTAATCGTTCGCTGGAGGTGGGGCTGTGAAAATTGTTTGTGGTGTTCTTTCCCCGGGCTGAATTCGAACCCGCGTACTCTCGCTTAGCAGTCCGACGCACTAACCGATTAAGCCACGGCGCCCACTAGACTAGTATAGGTTGGGCCAAATAAAAGATTCTTTTGAAAAATGAAAAAGTGAAGTTTTTTAGATGTATTATTGCTTTATTAGTAAGAGCAGACATTGTCATTAATTAAGGAACACAACGTCGTGCCTGCAAGTGGCTGCCCCGCGCATTCTGGCGCATTCTGTCACTCCGATTTTCCAAGACCTTGTTGATGGTTTCGGGCTGTAGCAAACAGAAATCAATTTATATCTGCCCAACAAAAAATTTCTTTAAATCTTTTTATATTTAAAATTTATATTTTTTATACCTTTATACTTTTTTACTTTTTATATTTATATTTAAATATTTAATAATTTATCCCTAGCCTAATTTTGTAAGAAAAATAGTCTAATGATGCCTCCAATCCATAATCTGCACCAAACTGTTACTCTCTATGGATGCATTGGCTTTTCGACAATAATGTGCAGGCTTACCGAGTCCAGATGCGGCAAATTTGCTTGTCGACGTAGCTGCCGAGATGAAAGTGCACCTTGTCAAAAAATATGGTTTTCCGCCCAAAATTGTTGTCCAATTCAAGCTGCTCTAGGGCCCAAACTGCGAAGCGATAACGAAGCAAAGAGTAGTGCGCATTCAATTGCTAAGCCAATTGGACCTTGTAACCAAATGATCTGAGATCTTTTTTTTTACAGAATTCTCCTTAGACTAGTGCGTGAATTGTTTAACTGTTGAGATCGATGGCGAGTTGGCTTAACAATTGTACAAATTTGTTTCATTGAATTTACTTTTAAATTGGCTAAGCAATTTGCTTCTAAATTTTGGCTTAGCACAACATAACCAACAAAACCAGAAGTTTTAAAATCCGTGCAGCTGATTCTATTTAATGTTCTTAACATGCAGTCAAATCCCTCTAAGTCGAAATAGACTTTCAATACCTCTAAGTTAATTTCTTTTACTTTTGCAAAAAAAAAAAATAAAAAAAAATGTCCTTCCACAACTTATATCAAGTACGTACACTCGCATCCCGTCACTTTCTTAAGGTGGCCTTAGACGACGAAAATCTTCCCCGAACATGCTTGTTCGCGGTATCCGCTAGACAATGAAAATTCGCTAACATTCATTTCGCCTTAATTTAATTTAATAGGAAACACATCGAAAAAAAGAGCATGTGGCTGCACTTATGAGATAGAGAAGACGATGTTCGCAACAAAATTAGGATTTACTCACGAAGCCCCTAAACAGCGAACATCCAAGTAAACGAACATCGAAATTTTCCATCAACACCGAACGGTTCACGAATCACCTCTAGACGACAAAAAATGCGCGAGCACGATCATGTTGAGCGAATATGGTCATCGTCTAAGGCCACCAGAATGAAATAAACTCTCTCACAAAAAAAAATGTGTACTCCCTCTAACTCAAATTTATTACAAAACTCCCTCTACCTCGAACTGATTTCTATATTTCGTGAATTCGAGAGAGATTCGTCTGTAATTTCATTCAAATCAGTAAAGCCATTCAAGGATTGCCAGCAATTATGGAAAAGAAGAATTTTTGTCGCCATTACCTTATGTTCATACACTTAGTAACAACAGTCTACATACAAACTTTTAAACTACAAAATCTAAAACATCGATTTCTTTATTTAATAAGTCATTATTTCATAAAAGAAAAGCAATAAAAATTAAAGTAGAAGAAGAAAGAAGATTATTGACTTGCCAATTCTCTGCTGGCTTTAAGATTCCATACATTTTATTGTTAGTACACAGTGTATAGTTTTGGCTAAGTCTTTATTTATGATAAAAATTTATGATTAGAAAAATTCAATTTTGAGTGAATTATTCGACAAAATAAATCACGAGTTCACTAACCAACCATTTTGCATTCCCTCATTGTCGCAATTTCAGTCATCGAAGGAATCTTTGAAATTTTTCACAAACATCGCGTAATATTTTTGCTGCTCATAACTTACAGAAAAAATGACGTCTTTCTAGTCATAAATCCAACCGATTTGACACATATTGTAATGCAGTTAGATTTCCTAAATAGACTGCGAAAAGGATAGCACAAAATTTATGAGTCCTTGTCCTGGATGAACGTGTATTTTAGCAGTGTGTCCAATCATTAACATCGTTTTACAGCGAACACAATCACTATCTTCAAGATCTCGATTAAAACGAAATACCATATCAGATTGTTAATCGATTAAAAAACTATTGAACAACAAAAGGCTTACCGGTCCCTCCAGCTTTAAATTTTTTTTTATATTTTTTTTTAAGTCCCATCCGTCCCCTCAATTGCACAAAAGGTTCCCTACATTTCGCTGGAGACTACTCTTGCAATCAAAACTCTCCGACACTAACCATTGTTAGCTCATTCGTTAAACGTTTCGGATTTATTGCTGTCACCCGGGAATCTCCACGCAGGATCTTCTCAACTCGCAACTGCACATTAGGACGAGACCGAAACGATTCGTTGCATCTGCATCTGCATCTGCATTCGTAATCACACAGAATCCCGGCCATGGTCTCGCTTCATGGGCACGCTGTACGCTGTAACGCTGCACGGTGCATTCAGCGCTTCGGGACAATGGAACGCAATCATAAACCTTAAACGCTGCGCGTTCCATTGTCAGCCGGTTGGACTTTCAACACCCATAAACTAGGATTAATTTGGTGCTTATTGAATCGAAATCAAAACACGAATAACTCATGAAGTGGAAAGGGTATAACGCATAAGTGGAGGAGTTGCCTGTAAAGGGATTTGAATTTTTATTTTTTGTTGTAGGTTGAGGTGTGGATATTATTTTACATTAAGTCGGGGTTTGGAGTAAGGAGTTTATTGAACTTTTTAGTATTTATTGACTGCATGGATTTAGTACTGCGAAAAGAATTTAAATTCGTGCGTCTCTCTGATTGTTGACACACCCTGTGGGTATAAAAAGTAGATTAGTTGCAGTCAAATTAGAACAGACCGTGGATAGAAGTTGGAAGAACCTCAATCGAAGTTCCTCTTCACCTCATCATTATCACGCCCTAACCGCCTAACCGGTGGGCTGTCTTGCGCAGCCCACCACACAACCTAACCTAACCTAGCTCAGATAAAAAAAACAAAAAGCAGCCTCTCCTGTAAAATTTTCATTTTTTCGCTTACGATAATTAGGGATTAGGACGCGGTATTTTTCGATCCACCCTGTTCATTGAACGACTTCGTACAACTTCCGCCTGAACGTTTCCACTGCAACTTCAAAGAATAACTCAATCATCTAACATAGTGAAGGCAATTTACAGAATTAATGACGATGTTCCGTGTCATAATTATTTTTATGACATTTCCTCCTAAACACAAACACACAAACCACAACCCACTCTGATCTCCGAGGCTACAGCAGTGATCCCAATCCTTTACGGATTGAGTCATTTTTGGGGGCGATTTTGATTCACTCTGCAGTTCGGCTGGCATTTAACGTCAGTGATTTATCACCCGCTGAGGATTAATACGTTTTCGTTTCTATAATCATCGTTCCGTTAGCGATCGCGCAGAGTAGAGACTATCACCCTCGCATTAACCAATTCGACAATTATCTCGAAGGAGCAACAGCCAACTGCCAGTGCCAGTGCAGTAACGTGGCGCGCGATCATTCGAATGCGATTACTCCGATTTAATTGCTGGAGATATGACAAAAATCGAAGATTTACGATCGAACGGAACCAGAGTCGGGGCCTTAAGAAGATCGGCTGGTTCGTAGCGATAAAAGCGCGTGCGCTTATGTGTGTGTGTTTTTGTGCTGTTTTGGATTACCTACATAAATCACTGATCATGATTCGACTCAGTGTGGCCGAAGCAGATTGTAGTGATCAATTCCAAAGGGTTACCCGATCCAAGTGATCTCTCCTTCCTCGTCGATCGTGTCAGTGTAATCATCCGCCCGCCGATGATGCCGATCATTAAGCCATTTTAATATTAATTTACACCCGAATGAGTTACGGGAAATATGGTGGGGCGTTCGTGGGAAGGCGGACTCAGTTGTTTGTAGAAAACCCACAAATATTCCTGAGGATGGTGATGAATACTGTTGGTAAATTGGTGATTTGATTTCATGGCAAAACCACAGGGAAGAATCGATCATCGGCTGGTGTCAAACTGTGACTCACAGCTGTCAATCTTTTAAGAGAGTTTTTTTGATGATGATACGTGGGATTGTAGAGCTGTTAGGACTCCCAGATTTACTGAGCGATTAACTAAAGAATGCGCTAAAAGTCATAAAATAGGTTTGATTGATTTTTTTTTTCCTATTTGAAGATCAGTAGCTACCTAGAAACTAGTTAATCTGGGAGCTAGTTTCAGGCATAGCATTAAACTAGAAATGAACTACCATTCGTTCATAGTCAAGGATCTTTTTCGGGTTTTCAGCAGTAAAAAATTTAAACGTCTTTAACGTGAAGAGCACACCGGAAATGTTTCACTTTTTAACATATTTGAAAATTTGTGTCTTAGAAATTATAGAAGAAAATTAAATATCACTTTTTAAATAGAAGGCCTTAAGTCAAAAGGTTTCTATGATCTTAGTTGGAACAAAGTTTAACTTATTCCTTTTAGTATGCCCCAAAATTATCGAATCTTATTGCATTTTATTCACCAAATTATTCAAAATTTGTTAGTTTTCCTGTTCTCGAAGAACCAAGAGAAGATAGAAAGTTTAGTAGATTCATTTTAATAAAAATATGTCGTTATTCTTAGTTATCGCTTTTTTCTCGGCTTAAAGATCTTCTCCATTTCTTGCAGAGTTGTAAATGCAATCACTTTAGAAAATAAATCATTTTGATTTGATTAGAAGTTCTCATGAAGACATCAACACCTCCGTTCACATGAAGTAATTTGATTTCAATAACTCTTTTTAAGCCAAGGATTGCATTCAATGAGTGTTTTCATTTATGATTTCAATGGACTTTTATAAGTCATTTTTAAAGGGGATTCTTTTTGAAATCATTGAGATAGTTGAAGTCATTTATTAATTCATTTCAATTCACCTTACTAGTTTAATTGATTTCGAACTTGATATATAAAACTATTAAAAAAGACGCTTATAAAAATAATGTAACAAGTAATTAAGTGATAGCTAAGAAAAATCCGTAGTCGTAGTTCCTCCACTCCCGATACGAAAGACGCCTAGTCCAAAGAGAGCTAAGCCCATAAAGACAAGATGACAGTAACTAGTACGGCTATGCTTTCGCAGAGTTTTAAAATCAAAAAACAAAAAAACATTTGAGTTAAAAAATCGCCTTAAATTACGTGTTGATCGAACGTGTTGATCGATTACTAGCAAAATTCAAAGCGAAGTTCAAACACCATCTAAGTTTCAGTGTCTATTCTGCCATTATAATAATAGCTACTGCTCAATCTTATGGTCCAATTTAAATTTGTTTTCAACCTGCATTATTAAAGCCAACATATAAACCAGATACTGTAAGCTCACGATATATCGAGCCTCTATAATTCGAAAACCTCCAAGCATTTTCAACGTCTCCTAAGATAAACCTCTGTAAATCGAAGAAAACCTATGCATGTTGGCCCCTCGTCAATTCGAATTTATTTTTGGTCAAAACAGCATTAAAATCAACCTCTATAATTCTAAAGTGATAGCTTGTTTACCTCTATAGTTCGAAGTCAAGTTTACTTTTTTTCCAACTACTGTTAGTTGAAATGCGTACGTGACTAAAGTGAGCAATATTTTTTTCCTGAAACCCCCGTTTTTCCTGGTCCTAAGAATTTCGAATTATTGAGAGTTTACTGTGTAGCTTATTTCATTATTTTTCGAAAATAGTGTTTGAATTAAAACGACAGAAAAAATTGAACGACAAGGAAATGACTGTCGCCTGGTTCGTCTGTTCCCTTTGTAATAAATTTTCGATTGCTTAAAGTGAACTTTCGCATTGTTCAAAACTCTAAATAGATTCGATTCATTTCAATTATTTCTTTTTAAGCAAAAATTTACAAAATCAAAAAAACAGAATGGCTTTGCCGACTGCGAAAACTCAAAATACAAATTATTTTAAGTAGACTAAGTTTTTCATGAAAATGAATCTCAAAATAAGGCTGATTTGCTATAGAGCAAACGCCTCTTTGCTTATATAGTCACCGATTTTAAGAGACTACTTCTTAAAAATAGATATTTTTATTTTAAGTAGTACAGAAATTCATTGGAAAGGAAATGGAATTTTGGTTCAGTTTGTTTTGACCAATTTCATTTGCTATTTAAAAATTTCATTCATCAGAGTTTTAAAATTACAACCAAATGAAGTCTGCATCATATCGAAGATACCAATCCAAATAAATAACATACCAAGGCCACTATTAATTTTACAGATAATGGCATTTAAAAATCGAATAAGCTCACCAAATCAAGCCATGAGTAAATCAAAAGTTATGAGAGGATTAGACAATTCGTTTCTCATAATGGCTGATCGTTTCAAAATTATACCATTATAGCAAAAAGTGAACACTTTCGCACAATAAATTTAAGTTCCATACATCCTTCATTTTTGTCATTACCACAAACAATTGAAAGAACTGTTTTAACCTTCGATGCATTTGAACTTAATACATTTACTAAAGACATGAAAAATAAAATCTTTTTAAAATTAAATAAGTTTTTTAAAAAACATAAAGATTGTTTGGTCAAATGTTGTATACCATATGCCATCTATTTAAATAAACAATTATTTTCCTCGTGATTTTTTATCAAAAAGGCTTAGTATATTTGATTCTAATTGCTCGCTATGAATTAAGAGTGTAAATGTTACAAAAATTGTTTCCATTTGAAACATTTTAGCGGCTTACAAATATTAGCTTAGAAAAACCAGCTGCCTTAGCATTCTGCAGAAATTGGCAACATTGTCATTGCTTCAACAGCCCGCCGGCGCTTACAAAACACCAAAATTCCCAGACGAATTGCCAGAAAAGTTCCCCTGAAGAGGAAAGAAAAGCTTAGCATGAGGTTACAATTTGTCATTTCACATCCAAACTGGACGGGTAATCCTGGCAACAAACAAATGGCTTTTTTGTCGAGCGGTTATTAAATTCCCTGACGGAACAAACAATTTGCAATTTAACAATAAATTAAATTAAACAACCTGTATCTCTAAGATATTGCTTGCTTTTATGAACACAAATGTTTCGATTAGCTTAAAAAATGTTATCGTCGTTGTTTTAGACTTTTTTTTACTTGCACCAAAACATAACTACATATAACATTTCTAGATTTTTAGCGTTTTCAGAAAACATCGTCTGAATTAAAAGTCCTTTCTAATACTGCCCCAACATTTTCTACTTCCCCAGCATTTGGTCTGAACCTCCTCCACAATCAATAAAATTAATGAATTTACCAATCTTACACATTCATTCGCAGTAAAAATTAATGTTCCAAAGTTATAATGGTTCAATAGCTTTCAATTTACAACACAAACCTCTCACCTGGTTAATGAAAACACATGGATCTCTTCATAATTAATCGTCCCCCTTCCAACACCTACCCGATTTCCTTTGTCAAAAAACCCGATGATAATCTCCCTCTTCACACAATGGCCAACTTCTCCGAAAAGAAAACGACCCAACAGCTCCCTCGAGTACGGTCCCAAGTCTACCCATCTATCCAAACACCAAAAGTGTACTCTCATCACCCACTGGAAGCCGACACAAAAGTACCCTTTCGGTGAAAAATCAAAAAAAAACCTCCTGTTAGCTGGTAAATTCCAGTATAAGTGTAGCTAATTGAATGTGTACACAATGTGCCGATCGCAAGTCAATTACGATCTTAACCACCGTCTCGATAGGGCTTCAGCGGGCATTTAATTGAATCAAACATCAACTACCAGCCACTCACTCGTCTCGTCGAGTTGAGTCTGAAGGGCTGCCCCGCTCCTCGCGACCAGTGAGGATCTATTAACGATTATCAATCATCAGCAGGGCAAGCATCGTAATGACGACGATCGACAATCATGCGCGCACAAGTATCAACATCAATAGTGTTCCTAATTAAATAATAAATAATTTCATTGATCCTTTCGCAGCGATCGGTCAGATCAGACACCGCCGCATCGGTCCGCCGCCGTCCAATCAGAATCCACTCGATCGGGTCCCATTCACCGCTGCTTACCATAACGATCCATCGCGTCGAATAATTGACAAATACCCCACAATTTATCGAGGAGAGGACCGAACAATTACCCAGAGGTGTCGGAATCCCTTTGCGCAGCACCTAGAAACCACTCCGATCGAGCGTATAAGAGACTTTTGATTGAATAATGATTCGACATGATCTCACTTGTCGACCTGTCTGTCGGCCGGTACGTTCTCCTGGTCGAGTACCGCTGCCAACAATGGACGCAACAATAAATCAATCAAAACGCAACGCACTCCGACGATGATCGTGCTTATTAGTTGAACAAAAACTCACCGATCGTTTGGGAGATCGAGACGGTTGTGGGAGTCAATTAAACGCGAGAGAATAATGATTCATGCACAAATTGATTATTGAATTGTATCTGATCGAAGAGGGGCTGGTGAGGCGAGAAGATGCTTCTTCAGAGTGATCATTAATTACGTGTCGAATCGAAAGGCGATCGTCGGAGGATGGGACTCCATGGGGTCATTAGCATGCTGTGTGGCAAATGGCTGGCCAAATATTGATTCGGTTGCCTGGGGCGACGATGTGATCGACCTGTCAGTGGGTCGAGAAAAGGAAGCATTAAAAAAAGTGTGGAGTTTTTGTCGACACCTGGTGGAAATTTGCTCGAGTTGAGTCATGAGAAGATTTTTTTGTTTTGGTTTTCAAACGATAAGGAAGTGTTTTTTTCATGAGTCAGACGTACAGTGTGATTTGACTGAGTCTTTGTGTAGAGCTTTCTTTGCTCACATTAAAAAACCCGAGCTGCGATAAAAAAATCTGCATAGCTCAGTGACATATTAAGTATCAAAGCTAAATAAAGGATTCCCAATAGGGACTTAGGCGCTACGAGCTCTGTAGCGCTTTGTACATAGCCGGAAAATTCAAAAGACAAAAAGGCGGAAGGGAGATATTTGACAACCTAATATGTGAACTGTCTTTGTCAATTTATTCAGTGAACTCAACATTTTCATTTCAAGAAAACGTAAACTCCTATTTTCGGTCATAGTTCTCGCCCTAGTAGACAGACAATAACAAGTTTAGTGCAAAAATTTGAGTCTACATATTCGTTGTGTGATGTTGCCGTTTCAGTGAGACAACAGGTTGGTCGAAGTATCGAAAATATCGCTGCCGTTTAGGCGTCCGTAGAAAACGATCCAAAACGATCCAAGTCAATTCCACGGCATTGTCAAGAATTGGGCATCATAAATTCTTGACAATCACCACATTGTAGTGCATTTTGCGTAAGGATCTTGGCTTACAACCATACAAGATCAAGCTACATAACTCAAGAATTGAAGCCGGTGGACGTACGACGTACGTTCTTAAGCCGTAAACGACGTATGTTCTTCGATTGGACCTTGAAGAAGATGTGCCAAGATGATCTAAAGTGACAAAGCTCATTCGTTCGTCAATCAGCAAAATATGCGTTATTGGTCAAATGAAAATCCACATATGCTTTATGAATCACCACTTCATCCATAAAAAAATAACTGTTTGGTGGGGTTTGCATGCCGGCGGCGGTATTGGGCCATATTTTTTTCGTCAACGATAATGATCGTCACGAACCCAAAAGATGGTTGGCAGCACAGTGGACCTAGCTTTGGCCTAAGTGTACCAAAATTTCAAAATGTGTTTAATAAAAGTTAGAACAGTGGTTAATAAAAGTATGATCATCACGTTACTGTGAATGGCCAGTGTTATCGTGCCATAATTACCGATTATTTTCGACCAGAATTGGAAGATATGGTATTGGACAGCATGTGGTTTCAATAAGATGGTGCCATAAGCCACATACGTTACAATTGATTTATTGAAGAGTAAGTTTGATGAGCGTGTTATCTCAAGAAATAGGCCAGTCGAATGGTAGCCTCACTCGTGCGATTTAACGCCTCTGGACTATTTTCTTTGAGGCTTTGTAAAGTCATTTGTTCATGCCAACAAGTCGACGACGTTTGAAGAGCCCAGAGCCAATAATGAACGCGAAATAGAGGCATTTTCGACCGAAATGTGTGACCGAGTCATCAAAAATTGGGCCCAACGAATCGAGCGCCGTAAACGTGCCTGCGGTAGCCATATGAAGGAAGCCGAGTTCCATTCATAAATGTTTTGGTTGTACTTCGAACCGATAGTGAAGTTTTTAAAATACCTCAAATGGTTAGAGTTTTACTTAAACAAAAGTTGTTTCCAAGTTTCCAAGTCCTTATTGGAAAACCGTTTATTTCTAAAAACTGAAAACCAGCTCGAGAACATTCTAGAACTAGTTATTAAATGCACAGTAATTTTTAATTAAACATTTAATTTTGAGTCCCTTTGGGCGCCGTGGCTTAATCGTTAGTGCGTCGGACTGTTAAGCAAGAGTACCCAGGTTCGAATCCGGCTCGGGGAAATAACACCACAAACATTTTTCACGGCCCCACCTCCAGCGAACGACTGACAACCCTCCTGGAGTACTTCTGTCATGAAAAGCTTTCGCGATTCGCCGTTCGGAACCGGCATTAAACAGTAGGTCCCCTCCACATGTGTCAAAATTATAACGCGCACAACACAGTGGAGGTGCGAAAAAGCTAGGCTCTGGCTCTCAACGGGCTGTTACGCCGCCTAATACAATACAATACAAATAAATTCACACTACTCATGGCAAAGTTAGAATTTCATTACATTGTTCGTTCTGATTGAACTTTCCATACATTTTACATACAAAGGTTTAACAACAAAAGTCAATGAAAATAACAAAATTAATTGAACTATCCAGTGCTAAACGTCATTAATTTATGCATAAAAAATCTGCGGAACATAACTTTGGCGTATCGTAACTATTCTACAACTATGAAAAATGCAGAGAACTATTTCAATTTTATATAAGTTTGGCGACCTAAAACAAACATAAATTTTTCTTAAGAACGTGCACCTCAAGTTGTCTTCTAAAGATTTGAAAGACACTTTTTAATGACGCCTTTATACGATCTTCATAAAGAGGTAAAAGTGATGTCATCTGCCTCAATCGACAACAAGTAAACTAATTAGATCGTTTCCCCCTTACCAAAATCACTCTGATCGGTTTAAGACGAAGATTTCGGCCGATGTTTTGACAAAATCCATTCTGCAAAACTCCTTGTTTGATAATTAGAATCCAAAACAAAAAAACTAGGAGGCGCACTTGTTTCCGTGTGCAAATTACTTGCCCTGAAACTCGCAAATACGCAAATACATCGAACAGTTTCCTCTGAGCAAACAAATTGACTTGGCCTTCAAGACATAAACTAACTACTAAACAAATCCTCTACCACCGTACGATCCCAGAAGCTACAAAGAGTCCCTATTTATTTTTAAATTCATTACGTTCGGCGATAATTCCAAGAGCGGTCGGTTTTAACGACCTCCCTCGGTCTGTCGTTTATCTGTCGAAATGGCGTCTTAAACGCCTAGAAAACGGTCCCAAAAACAACTCTCTGAGCAAATTTTTATTTACGATCTTCAACATGTGATCGGGCAAAAACGCCCATCAAAAGATTTAAGTTTTGACGTCTTAATTTAAATTAGCGCTGCAGTATATCACATAAGAGAGGCAAGCGTCGTACACCACCAACTGCGGCCCACATAAAAGCGACAAATTTTATGTTGCACTCTGAAAATTTAACTCGCACTCAATCGCTTTTTATGACAACAACTAGGGGCCTCTGTGTGCATGTGAGGAATGGAATGGAATGGATACATAAATACATGAATACGTACAGCACGCAGGATATGAGATCATTTAGCTCACGGGCTTCCCGCAAATGTGAATGCGAGCGGAATTTACGAGATCCTAGCAATGACTTTTACGATCGGTGGTTGTTGGGATAGTACAGCACCGAAAGGGGTTTCGGCGGGCTTGGCTTGTTATTTTACCAGGAGGAGGAGAGAAAGATATAAAATAAAAAGGGAGCCTTGGCTGATTGCGAAAGATGGATGTGTGTAGCGTATTTTTGGCGCGATCCATGATCATTAGGAGCAGAGCACAGTGTACAGCCGGGCGGACACGTGCACTCGCCACTCGGCACTCGGCAGTAAATAAATCTTCACCGTTTCCCACGCAAAAAGTGCAAGGCAGCCAAACACCTTTCACCACCTCTCTCGGTTAATCCAATTCCCCAAGTAAACCCATTTAACAATCACCCTCGATTCCCATTAGCCCCGGACATGATCTCGCGCGAGCGTGTCCACTCTTCCACAGTAATGATCTGCAATTTGAAAAACACCTAAATATTTACGATCAGCGATCAGCGGACGCGATGATCGGCCAAAGATTCCTGATGGAGTTCGTTCCATCTCGAATCGGTCGCGGTGCGGTGAAATTATGTTGAATTGACGCCAGAATACGCCCCGCGATCATCTCAGCGTCATCAACGCGATCATCCCGGCCGAGCGCGTCGATGACGATCAAATTTAATAACAATCATCGACGTTTTCCCCGTCGCATCGGGCGCGCAGGCGCAGGCGCAGACGATCATTGTTATTAAGTTCTTGTTTGTGCCATAATTGAACAATTCATTTTTGGGCCAAATTAAAGACGTTACAGGGCAGGGCAGGGCAGGGCTGCAACAAAGAACAAACGGCGACCGATCCGCAGGGACAAGGACAACGTCAGAGGACACATCGCAGGCTAGCACCTTAAGTGGCCATTTATGAATCATGGTGATTAGCTTGTGCTTTGTGAAAATTAATTGGTACATGATTTTCAGGCTCGAAAAGGATGTCCCGATGTGCGTCCGGCTCTAGTGAAGCTGGTTAAATTGTCAGGCAATGTGGCTTGTTAACGCGGTGTGTGCCGCGGATTTAATGAGCCACACAGTTGTAGTTGCGCGTCTTGCACGGCTCTCTGTACGGGTAGATGCGGTGATCAAAGGCGAACAGGATGCCTCGGGAGGTGGTTACGACGAGAAGGTGTGCTTGATTGATGGGTTCGAATTCAATGAACGAGAGGGCTTATTAGGGTCTGACGAAGTGGGAAATTACTTTGTCGATAATGAGTATATCGAGCCTTCTCGTGGCTTCATTTGACGAGAGGCTTTTGGTGTTTATGTTATTCAATTTAATTCTATAGTGGAGCGTGCAATTAGTAAGGTCTTGTTATTACGCAGGAAATGGGGGAACCTTTGTTAAAAAATTCCAATTCATGTGCAGATTTTTGTACATTCTTT
The DNA here is from genome assembly GCA_905187475.1 of Syritta pipiens. Taxonomy (NCBI): domain Eukaryota; kingdom Metazoa; phylum Arthropoda; class Insecta; order Diptera; family Syrphidae; genus Syritta; species Syritta pipiens. The sequence continues at coordinate 6,910,056 of LR994572.1, read as the reverse complement.
ATTTTTTTTTTATTAGAAACATGGAACAGGGCTGCCGCTGTGTGTTTTTATTCTTCACAATATTCTTCTAACCACACCGCAAAAAACGTAGTTTAAGAACATGGGATGAAAAGCATTTGAAGTTAGATCTGTCAACATCTAAAGCAAGTCAAACACTAACAAATATTGACTACTTTAGAAATCTTTAAGAAAAATAAAAAAAAGAAACTTAAAGGATCAGACATAGCTTTTAGTACTATTTGAGGCGTTCACTTAATATGCCGCTGAGATAGAATGCAGTTTTAGTTCCCCACTCGACTTGACGAACTAAAGAGTTTTGCAATAAATTAGATAAGTTTTTATAATTTGCAAGCGTTGCTCGTTCGTGTACTTTGCCATGATGAAAATGTTGAGTTTACTTAATAAATTAATAATGCCAGTTCGGTGATTAGTGAAAGGGTGTGTTCACAAATTAAATTCAAAGTTGTCAAGTCCCTATTGGAAAACTCTTTAGTTTCGATTTCAGCGTTTGCAAAGCATTAACATTAACGATATGACGGTTGTTTCTTTGAGTTTTGAAAGTGTTTTAAGATTTTTTCTAGCAATAGTTTTGAGGTTGCATTTACATTGAAATAATTTAATAAAACTGCATTATTAGTCAATGCCAAACCGAAATAAAAATGCATCACTTGACAGCTCATAATATGGCTGCCAGTTAAAATAGTGCTGCCAACATAAGTTCTATGCCCTTTGGTAACAATGCCACGTGGAAGCTATTTGTCTGAACAAGAGAAGTACCAAATTTTGGCCTTTAAAAACTAAGGTCTAAAAATTAATCGCCACCACTCTACTGTCTCGTGCTTTCTAAAAGATCCAGCAGTTATGGAACACATTAGACAGGAGGGCCAAAAAAGAACTTTCGTCCCGACAAAAGAGGCAACTAATCAAAATAGCAAACAATTCAATGCAATATCTTGGTAAGTTAAAGGCCTAACTTGTCCTACATGTGTAAAAAAAGCATAGTCAATTATAAGATCTGGCAAGCTTAAATACTCAAAGTTAAAGCCAGTGCCAAGGCTCACATAAAGCTATAAGGTAGCTCGGCGAGAGTTCGCTCGGAAAAATTTAGGCCGCGATTGCAACAATGCAAGTAAAAAACGTTTAGTAATAATTTTTAGCATTATTATTATATTTTTTTTTTCATTTTTTTTCTGACGAAAAAAAGTTCAACCTCAATGGTCCAGACGGTCTCCAATGCTATTGGAGAGATTAAAGGAAAGATCCAGTGTATTTTTCCAAGCGGAATGGTTTAGAGTGCATTTTGATCCGTTGGAAAAATCACTTTGGCATTTCCATCCACCAAAATGAACAGCGTCGAATACATTGAAGTTCTTCAAAAAAACCTAACACCATTTTAGGAGCACCATCGAGGAGAAAACCTTGTGTTCTACCAGGATAACGCGACAGTCCCCACAAGTAGGGCTACCAGAATGTGGTTGCAGCAGAGTCGCATCAGCATAATGGATGGGTTAGCCTGGTCATCAGACCAAAATCCGATAGAATTTCTATGGGGAATACTTGTACGAAAAGTTTAAGGAAGCAACAGGCAATTTGAAACAATTGCCGACCTTAAAAGGGCAGTGACAAGAGTTTGGGAGGAAATTCCTCAGCGAACACTCCAAAACCTGCCAAATCGACTTTTTAGTGTAGCCGAAAACCGGGGCAGCTCAACAAACTACTAATGTACAGTTTTTGTTACTTGTGGCTATATAGTTATGGAACAGGTATAAATTACATTTTTTATGGTTTTACTAATTTCAATAAAATTTCTTCATAGGTGGCCTTAAATTTGTTGTTTTATTTAATTTTTTTATGTCTTAGAAGAAATATATGCATACTAGCATCGTTTCTATAGGCATAAATTTAATTTTTGGGGGTGGCTATATAGTTATGAAACGGAGTGTATACAAACTGCAAAGTTTTCGGCATTTAAGTTGAATTGATTGAAGTTCACAAGAAAAAACATTGCTTCCATCGCCCTCTTCCTTTTTATTAAGTCTTGAACTTCGGTTAAGAAGTATTTTTGGTGCAAAAAACCTCAAATCCTGGAAGAATATGCTTCCAACACGTTTGCCTCGTTCTCGTTCAGCCATCAAGCGTAGGACTTTGCTTCGGTTACGACTTCTACTTCGCATTGGCTTTTGTTTCTGATGCCACACTCCACCATCATCCACTGAGAAAACTTCCCAAAAATAGCTCAGTTTCTTATCGATAAATACGTTTTAAAAATAAGAAATCTTCCACTGCTGGACGCAAGTTATTTCTTTTTCAAGATAAATCCCCACCCCACAGGTCAAGGCATCACCAAGTACCGACGTCAAACTATCACCGAGCATTACTCACATCTTCTCTCGCCATCGGCCAACCACTTAGCTATAAATTAATAAAAAATAACAAATTCCCAGCACCATGCTTATTCACAAGCCGAGCATTTTATAAATTCTTCATCTTAACAATTTTTTTTTGCCCATTTTCGTTAATCGCTCCCGCTCGGTGGCGATATGCAAATGATAAACAATCGGCGAGCGCTATAAAACAATTTGCATTGTCAGCCAATTTGAACAAACAACAATAATTATTAAATTACCCCCTTATCTCTCGTGTACAAGCGGCTACCTAATTAATTTCATTTATGTACACACTGACTTCGGTGACATTTGGAGTTCCAATTATACAATCCGGCCAAGCTGTACACGCACGCACACACATACTGTCGGGTGTTTGCTTTAGCGCGTTCCATGAGACTCTGTCATCGCAAGACATTTCAATCCGAGCTCGCAAAAGCTGTTTACAGCTTCGTCGACCAGATACAGATGCAGATACATACGTATGGTACTGCGACGACGGCGAGAGCTCGTCATTAAACGCCGCTCTATAAATACCCCGAAGGCGAGGCTTCGCGAAACGATAATATTAATTACTCAATTAAATATTTAGCCATTATGAACGATAGTTGCAGGTTTATAAGTGGATTGACGATTGGCATAGGGTCTGTAGAGGCTGTCGAGGCGGGGAGGCCGGGAGGGTTGTATGTAGATGGATCGTGCGTTAATCATTTGCGCGCTTGGCTCAGGTCATTTGTCGAGGCGACTACGATAAGTGATCGAGAGGTGGTGGTGGCATTTTAATTTATAATGAATTATTTGTTTATAACAAATTCGTTTTGATGCAATTTAAGTGATTGTTTGATGGCACAGAGATTGGACGGTTGAGAGGATGGTTTACAACGCGGATTCATGATTAGTTAACGGAGTTTTACAAATTGTGCTTTGGGACAGTGGGGTTCAGTGGCCTGTGAAGATCAGATGGTTGCTTAGAATGGAAGGATACCAAATGTTTTTTTTTTTATAATTGGCGTGTGCTAAAGGGATTGAGGCTACCCTAAAGTGTCCAATCTAAGACACAGCAAGGCCGAAGGTACCGATGGAGAGGTGGAAAATGGGTACCGGAACACGTTGGTTTTAAATGTCTGCAAGTTATACTTATTGTTAGATTTAAAAATTGATTTGGGAAAAACGTTCAATATTAATGTGGTACGGCTAAAGAATGAATCTCTGAACTTTACCGTACGTTGTCCTGATGAGCATTCCCAGCGAATCGAGTATTGTGGGTCTATGTTTGAAGGGGAGGAGTGCAGTTGGCTAACTGACTCGAGCATTGTCTGCTGAAGTAGCAAGAAAATAAAGATAGACGAGAAGAATTTCGACGGTGTTCAAGCAAGTTTATCGACTTGTCAATATCATTGTCTCCTATCAGTTTCACCGCTCGCTTGGATGCACCAAACCAGATATAAGGTTGTCAAATATCCGCCTTTTTGTCTTTGAAATTTTCCGGCTGCAGAGCTCGTATCCAAACTAATCATGCATAGCGTCGTTTTGTAGGTTATGTCAAGACCTTTCAAATGATGTATTGCCAGATACGAGCTCTGTAGCGCTTTGTACATTGCCGGAAAATTCAAAAGACAAAAAGGCGGAAGGGAGATATTTCACAACCTAATATGAGCGTTGTGCTCGAGTTTGGGGCGGATATAGGCTTTATAAAGGGAAGCCCAATTGGAATATTTCTTGTATCGTTTAAGAAAGCCTAGACATTTCGCAGAACTCGGATATATAATCATTCCAGTTGTTATGAATTGACGCAGATGCTGATGATGGAAAGTCTTTCGATTTCGTTGACATAGGATGTTAAGACACAAAGTGGTGCAGATGTTTATGAATCTTGCTTATCACTGCAGCCTGGCAGAGCATATAAGTCTTGATCACTGACATCTGGAAAGATTAACGGCTGAGGCTCATCTAACACTAATAACATTTTTTATTCAATGAGAAAGTCTAATATTTTGACAAAAATTAAAAAAAAGAAAATAAATAATGCAAATTTGTTAATTTGAATAAAAAAAACAATATTTTGTGAGATATCTCTTATTGGCTGTAGACAAGTTGCCTTTTGGTAGCCTGATAACTAAACCTTGGCTTTGGTTTTGTGGAATTCTTTTCTAAAGATATTCGATGTTCTTGCACGAGTTCTCAATTGGATTGAGATTCTGCGCTGCGCGGATGCAAAACGCTTGAACTTTCTTCTTCAAACAATCTTCTCACAAGCCGTGAAGTGTGTTTGAAATCGTTGCATTGCATTGGAGTGGCGTAACAGCCAGTTGAGGGCCTAAACGAAACTAAATCGTTGTCTTGTTCAAAAATGTTCCACAACATCAGCCAACATATTTCTATTAACATGCTAATCCATTCGCTATTCATGCATACGATTGAACCAACACCGTAGGAGGAAATGACTGCCCACACCAAGTCATTTCCTTCCTCATGCTTGATGGTCTTAATGGTAATAGTTTTAAGTTCCTTGATTGCCGTGTTTCTTACCATCAAAACCAAACATTCTGAACTTGGATTCGTTATTCCAGGATATTTTTTTCGAACACAAAATGTTTTTTTTTTTGAGTACTGTTTTGCAAAATCCAACAACTTCCGCGAATCGCCTTCAAGTAAAATGTTCCCATTATTTCTGGGTGTTGTTTGAACAATTATAATTCACTTTCATCTAATTTGTCGGAAAATTGAAAGTTAATCAACTTGGGAGTTGTTCTTAACTCGCGATTTGACCGGAGAGTTGAAAATCGATTTTATTCACTACTTCAGCTGACATTTTCAAATTTAAAATCAAGAAGTTGTATGAAGTCCCTTTTCAGCTCCTTTTAGACGATCATTTCAGTTTCAGTTCAGGAAAATCAGGCATGGAGGACTACACTTGGGAAATGCTTGAGAAAGGCTTTGGAAAGTCAGGCACTCTGTAGGAATATGCGGCTAGAGAGATGGCCGATAAGTCTGGCTGCACATTCTCGGGGTATGGTCCATTCGTAATGAGCTCTCTTTATGAGCTTTGGAAGGATTAATGGTGGTGGATCTTAAGTGGCGGAAAAATTTGCTGCGCATCAGCGAAAGAACATCGCAGCCAAGGACATGGAGGACCTATTGGAGTATCTATATTTTTTTGATTTTCAAACACTCGGACGTCTAATCACGGAAAGGAGATCTTGATGTTTCCAGAAACGTTTTGGCGACGACCGTCTGCGACGGCTTGCATGTCATAGAAACCTTCCCATTCTTTATGACGGAATTGCAAGTATGAATTTGTGATTTTTCAAAAAGGGTTTCAAAGGCATTCAAGAAATAAACTTTTAATTTTAAAGCAAACAATTAAATGCAATAATGTACATAATGAAATAGAGAAAATCCCCGGGTTTTCTCACTCAACTTCTGCTGTTTTCGTATATTGAGAAAATCAGAAGTCGATAAGCTGCCGATTTGTAAGTTGAAAGTTGAAATGATAAAATCTGAGTAAATGAAGACAACGTCAAAAATTGAAGAGAAAATCCTTAAGTTCTGCTCGACTTTTAGTAAATGAAATCGCGCTAGGTCTATCTTCTCTGACCGCTGTTTTCTTCACTTGGGTTTTTCTCTTGGAACTCTTCATGCTGCCTGTTTCCGCACAGATTTTAATTGCACCGCAGACCATCTGGAAATAATAATAAATTACTGTACAGAAAAATAAAAATGTTCTTCATTATTTTGCTTATTTCTAATTACTTTTCTAAATAAGTCTTTATTCAGCAAATGCACTGAACTCTCCCATAACCGCATAGCGATGGTGGTGAACAATTTGTCCGGGCATGAGAGGTGTCTGCAAGGAAAGAACGCACTTTATCAGGACTCTTCAAATTCCTGAGCAACGATCCATAGCAAAACACTTAACCGCAACCCTATCCAAATGCATGAAAAGTCACCTCACCGATTGAAAATGGTTATTTTCTTTTTTGATGAATAAAATTCATTAATCACTTACTCAGCAAAGAAATTCTTCGCCGCGTGTGAAATTCCTCTGACCAAATATTTTCCCATGACAGCCAAAAAAAAAAAAGAAAAAGTAGAAAAAATCCAACACGAGATGTCTCTTCTCATTTGTAAAGGATAAAACCACAAAAAGAAGTCAATCGATGTCAATTCTCGTCCACCCCATTAAATTCGCATTACACAAGTGCACGCTGACGTGCAGAAGGGAACTCAGCCCATTGACGGAATAAAAAAAGGACTCTTTCTCGCATTACACGCAATAAATTTCCCTAAATATCTTACAAAGCATTCCCCGATATATCTTAATTATGTCAAATGTAATGAACTGTCAATAATCGCATCGCAATTCAACTTTACGTTTGTGTGTCCTCCATTCATGAACTCATGAAAAAGAAGACCGAAGAAAAGAAAACGAAATCCTGCTGAATGCAATTTGTTCGTCCTTTTATCGTCCTCGTATCAATGAATGGAGAGACGCACCTTACACTTTTATGTCCTCTTCCAATTGAAATAAAGTCGCTGCTGATGGACAGCGTGACACAAAACGAAGCATGTCCAGCCTCGGTCAGGATCACAGGGACGAACGCCGCGCCTTTACCGACGGCATCTTGTTCGAGTGTCATTTTTCACACTGATCAGTGGTACATGTAATTTATCACAATGCTCCCCACTGCCGGACACTGAAAGGACATGAATTTTGACACCATTTCTTGTGCCACATGAAATTCGATACCGAAATGTGCTGTATCACCAAAAAAGGAAGAAGAAAAAAAAAAAAAACTGAACGCTGATGATCCTTCGCGGATCATTAAATCCCAATCACATAATTTTTCTTTGGAACATGTCCTCGCATACACACACACACGCGCTCAGTTTAATTGTCCTTTGACTGAATGAAGTGGCGGAAAAGAATTCTGCTAAAGAGGACGTCTGCAGCAGCAGCATCAGAAGCAATGGTAGCATCCTCCCTATTAAGACCCATTCACTGTCAACTGTATTATGATTATTTTCATGCATCGCTGCGTCGAATTCGATTTAATTTTTTTTCCATTTAATGGCGGAGTTAATTTATTATCCCCGGTTGTGTGTGTGGCGGTGACGGTGTCCTTTTTGGTGACATCGCAGATGAACTCAATGCCATATGAGTGCCAGAGAGTCTATTAAATGTGTGATCCTGTTTCTCCCTCTCTTGCCATCGAGGGAAAGGACACTTTAATTTTCGTTTAATTTTGAAAATATTTATTTAAGTGCTCGTGAGAAGGACCCCTATTATAGAGGACATAGAACACTCATTAGGGGTAACAAACCTGGCGATGGATTTTTCGAAATTGCATGTGATTTATGGACGAGAGGACACACTGGTTATTTAATTTTTTTTCTTAAGGAGTGGCGGTGCTTTTGTGTGTAATGTTTGTTAATTCTTTTTGATTGAATTGGATTGTATGGGAAAGTCAAAGAGAACATGTTTACGAAGATGTTCTTTTCAAGAAAAGTCCTTTTTAAGGGCTAGTTACTAAAGAGATGCTTAAAGGATTACAAACATTGCTCATGATGGTCGCTTAGTGAAAGGGTCTTAAGAGTGTCCATTGCTGAGAAGACATCTGGAGATGATTTCGTTGTTCGACTTCAAAGTGGACTGCTTCAAAGTGCCAAGTGGTTTAAAATTCACTAGGCAGTTCGAAACGTGATGTAAGAAAATACGAGCCCAAAATTTAATTTGATTATTTTGTTAAAAATGTTGTTGTAACTAATATGCAATATTAACAGCCCTAATCGCAAAATTAAACCGTGCTGCAAAGGTTTGTTTAAGTTAATCATTTGATAGTTTCTGCTTCCATATGATTGGTCAACCTTTGGGTAATTTATTTGTTCCAACTGTTAAGTTTACGGCCACGCCATGGTTCGCCATACCGAATTGTGAAAAGCAAGTAGAGCAACCGTATCTCTTGAAATCGACAATAAGTACGACTAGTTGTTAGTTAAAGGTAAAATGTACAGACCCTAAGGCAGCGTTCAGTACCAAATTTTAATACCTTCGCACACCACAAAGTACGGAGTTCCAAATTGGAAAACACTTGCTGTATTGATGTTGTAATTCAAAAAGTATGTGTGGACCATTGCCTCCGAAAGTCTGCGATGATATTCACAGACACAACAGAAGGCTCTATACAAAATACAAAATAAAGCAACCATGCTGAGTTGGTGGAAAATGTAGCGAATAAGTTGGGAATCATTCATTTCCCAGTACCAAAAAGATTATTATAATGAAAATATGGAGATTATTCATAAAGTGGTCTCATCCGAGGACAATTGGAATTTGAATATCATGCGCGGCTACGCTTGGTGCCCAATAAAAGAAAAATCTGAAGAGCATACAAGAAAACTAAGAAAATCTCTGCACTTTTTAATGTTTATGAGGTGACCAATAACTATTTTATTTGGACACATGATAAAATAATAATATTTGAGGTAACATTTTGGATGATGTTGGCATTTACATATTTTTTTTTTAATTTTCAAAAATTCATAAATGCACGAAAACATGAACTTTGAGATTAAATTTGCTTTATTTAAGGCTAACACTTATGATAATTTTTTGGGATTTTCGAAATCAGCTGACATAGTCCAATTATAAACAAAGCAAAATTGCAGGTAAACAAACATTATTTAGACTTTTGTTGCACGATGTTATCGTAAGCAACATTTTTATCATATCTACCGTTAAAACATCACTCCAAAGGTCTGAAACAATTAACCATAAACAAATGAATAAATTACTAATTACTAAAAAATGTTAAACAACCTGTTGAACATATTCTTCCTATAAAGGCAGCTTATGAAAAATTAGAATGAGATGAGAAAAAATGAGAAGGCCAATAGATTTGCAGAAGGCCAATATTTAAAAAACGTGTTCCAAGCACACAGAGAACAAGAAGTTTCAGCAAGTTGTCAGGCCTTTGACAAAGTTTGGCATGAAGGTCTAAATTATAAAATAAAAGTTCTTTTTGTATAAAAAATATGCTGCTATTTTAGAATCATATTTAGAGAACAGATTTTTTAGAATAAAAGAAGAAGACTCCTACTCAGAGCTATGTCGCTTGTTTTATAGCTAGTACTGTGCACTAAAGAGAAACAAAATTTCAGTGCATAAGTTCCTCTACAGTATGATACAGAAACTTTAAGTGTTTGAATACATTTCGCAAAGAAGTCTGAAAAATTCAGTAACACAAAATATATGAGTTTGATAAACATTAAAATTAGAGTAGAATGAAACTCATGATGATGATGTAGAGTCTTAGATTTCCGTAGTAGTAGCAGACGAATTTAGCCCTATGCCGCTTTCAAAAGCGACATTGTGCCAAAAGTTAATATTTATAATTTGGTATAATGTCGTTTGGTACAATGTCACGGCACCGTTTACGGAAGTGAGGAACGTGGTTTCAGAAGAGTTAAAGAATGAAATGAATGAATAAATATTCAAAAGCTTACATCGAAGAAATAAGATTGGCAGCCAGCATGTAACCGCCAACCAAACTTTTACTACCAAAATCTTTTCGATAAACCCAAGGCATACAGGGAAAAGAAACAAACAAATTTTGTAAGAAAACAATTTGATTTTGAAGCTAAAATCAAAAGCAATTCAAATGGCCTTTCCGCATTTAAATTTTCTTTGTAAATATAAAAAATTATACACACATCTATCAAACGCCCAAACGAGTAGAAAGTAGACCCAGTCGGTCAGGCTTACGAAAATCACGATCTGCAAAGTTGCAACGCCCGACCGCGCTATTTCGATTTGTACAATGCTTTTACGTGTATACTACTTTAAATGTCAAAGTCAAACCGACCGAACTTGCCGTTGCGATTTGGGCTTAAAGTTAAAAGTTAAAATTGATACCAAATTAAAACTAACGACTTACAATTAACGAATATATAGGGTTGAATTACCCACATGCCTAGCCAACCCTTGGTTTTAGCACACTTTTTCTACACTTAGAACTTTGTTATTTGTAATTTCAACGTTCGAAAAACATTTTGTTTATTGCAAAAAAAATAAAAAACCGTTCAACCGCCTCGTGTTTAAGAAATTTAACAACTGTGCAGTGAAGTAACTCTGGCGAATAAAACGCTTCAGTGGTGCAATGAAACTTCAATTCGGTGCCTTAGAACATCCTACGGCTCATGTATTATATTGTCAATAGGGACTATGCGGTTGTACCAAGAAATGTAATGCTGATGTTATTGAAATATTTCAGAACAAGGTTTAAGCAGCATTAATGCACCAAGCTATGCCAGAAATTTAAATTCCCACAGAGAATTAAGTGTAGAGAGTTTAGCCCAAGAGAAAAATTCAGGCAGGCGTGAATAAAGGTTTCAACAACACGTAAACGAGGCACGACAATAACTAGATAATATAAATATATTAGTGTGAAGGCTTAAACACACCAAACCGCATGAAGTGGTGGAACTAACTAAGGTAAGTGTAATGAAAGCGTAGCCGCCAATTAGAAAAATGTCAGAATTTCTTCGCTACATTTAATAAAAACAACTAAATTTTTAAAATTTATTTTAATTTATTTTTTTAAATAAATAATAAATTTTATTTATTTATTCCGCCTAGGCGGACTAAGTTAAAAAACAATAGTGGCGGTCTGTATATGTTTCTTACAGCAATATATTCCAAACTTTTTTCTCATAGTGTTCCCGTAGAGGAACAAAGTCAATAAGTTTCAATGGTTTTGCTTTTCAAAATTTTGTGAAAATTCTCGAAGCTGAAGCAATGACCCAAAGTCACCGGGTGGGATAAGAGTTAAGCGATTGCTTTCCATTTACCAACCCAGTATGATGTCACATAATGCTTCGGATAAGGCTTTTTTTTTTCCTCAAACTCTGATGAGAATTCACGGAAGCTACAAATTCCTCCACAGCGAGTTTCATGTGATGCAGGCTATAGATGTGACATCACTTCAACTTCAGATTATCAAACAAAATTTGAATATTTTTCCCATGCTTCGTTTTTTCAAAGACAGATTGTCGCCGGGCTCTTAGTGCATCCTGGGCATTAATCTCACCTACGACTCCAGCTTGTCTCCCGAGTCGCATTCCACTCCACCAAACGGAGACTAAAAGTCTGTGTGGTCCCACTAAAGACTCCACTCAAAAAAATTCCATTGCACTAAATTTTTCGTTAATTAGCCAGACTTCACTTCCTTTGAAAAAATTCCCCCCCAAAAAAATTAACTCACCGTAAAAAAATCCATTAACCACTCCTTAGCATTTAGATGAACCATTTCAGATGAAGATTTTTTCCGGTATCTCCTCCTCGCCGAGAATCCTTAATCTTATTTTGACAAATCATTAACTCCCATATCCTGCCACAACCAAGCGCCTTCGTGTCTTAGAATTTCCTCCAACCAGAACGAAGATCCTTCGAAATTCGATCTTGAAACTAATCATTTCAGACATTCAGTCGTTGTCTTGTGTAGCCGTCAGTTTCTCAACTTTCCGTGTCCCTGTCAAGTCAAACACATGTTTTGACCGCGAAATAAATCATCGCGTCAAACTTCTCTGACAGGATCATTAAACGTGGCCGAACGATCACTTCCAAAGGAACCGCCGACATGTTGCATGGGCTACCGCATACAAGCGCCACACATGGATGTCCTTCGTGGAAGGACGAGCGTTAAGCGCTGGTAATTGGATCTCAAGTGGCTCGGGGTCATATGGTTGATTAGCTGAGCCAAAAGTGAAAACGATCGGTGTACACTCCCCCGCCAGACAGAAGTTCGTCCACACCCCTGGCGCCGTTCGCGGATACGGATGATCGCGGCAAACACGCCGCTGGATCCGTTTTTCCCGACAAAAGGCGTGAAATCTGACAGTTTCCTCGGATTTTGTGTGATGACATTGAAAAACGGCCAAGCGTATCGGTTTTTCGGTTTTTATTGCCGAGGGCTAGTGTCGTTTTCGGTTTCAGTTTCTGGGAAGCAGCGTCAGGCTAAGCGTCAATTAACAATCAATATACAAGCGATTAGGACGCTGGAGGTCGCAGCGTTTGGGTCAAGTGCGCTTATCGCGGGGAGCAACAAATCTTCTGATATCGCGTCTCAATCGACGCAATTACAGCGTCTAATGTGCGTAGAGGCTTAACCGCTGAAGTGTTGTGCCCCGTCAGATTAATTTCAATTACGCCTTCGACTGATAAGACACTGCTGCCCCTGACCTTGTTATCCTTTCGCTTGGGAATTACTTCATCTTCTGTGCCAAGCCCTCGTGGTTCTTGATTAGATACGGGAGGACACTTTGAGTTTTCTTAAGGACGGGCTTCACTTGTGATTTATGGAAGTGATAGCCCAGGGCTGAATGAGTCGTCGTCGTCTTATCGCGGCAGTTTTTGGTGATAAATGGAATATTAATTTTAAAAATTTTATTACCGCTGATTGGTACGTCATTCTTCTGTAATTGTGAGTATATTAAAAGAATTGTGTGTTGTAATTAAATTGAATGTTTTAAAGGCCTGGTCGGCAATGGGGGTTCATTGTTCGCTCTGGGGGTGAACGTCTTATCTTTTTCGATGTACTCGTTGAGAGGAACAAGGAAATGGTCTTAAAATTGTTTTATTTTCATTGCTAAAGACGGTTGTTTTATCTTGATTATTACAAATATTGTTGTCCATGGGGACGTTTGTAATTAAGGTCCATTTCCAATTGATACGCTCGGTAAATGTGATAAGAGTGTGTGCCCTTTGCTTTGAAGGACTATCCATTAAAATTTTATAGGCTCAAAGTGCATTCCAGAAATATTGAGCATTTTTTCCATGCATGTTTTTTTAAAAACTCGATATGGATCTTCTAATTTTTTTAAATGGTTAGCTAAAAATTGCATTTCATGCTTTATGGACCACTAATTCAGTTCGACAATTTGCGAAAAAATTTTGTAGGTAAACTATAAATTCGTAAATCTAGAAATATCGAGCCCTTTCCGCCAATTTATCGTCAGCGACAATCAGACAATTTTGCAGGATTAAATTTTGCTATTTTTAGCTGAAGCATCTACAAATGTTGAATGTCGCTTACGATAAAACTTGTTTTCTCTTAAATTTATCGTAGAAACTATTTTAAGGTAAAATGATTAGATCAATAGACGTGAACTTGCTATTTTTTTTGCCAATCAATAACTCTTTAACCTAACTGGAACATCTCCACGCAACGAGTTAAAAAAATCAGTGCTCAAACTGCAGTGAAGGCACTCTAGTTTCGAATTGCTTAAATTCGAATTCACCATTTGTTTTGGCTTACAATTCCAAGTCAATTTAAGTACGGATTTCAGGCTTCTTCCACTTCACAGTGTGATACCAACCAACCAGGTGGTGACTACACCCCAACAGCAGTTGAAACGCATTCACACCACACCACCAACAATAGAAATGTGATTAGAGAAGCCTCGTTGTGCCAACAAGGACTACATAGTACCACAATACGACCAATGGAACGAACCTTTGTAATTTCTTTCCCTAAATTTAACACCCATCATCACCATCAGCATCAATGCCGTCGCTCGGTAAACAGCATTTTAATAAAAGCCCATTCTTCACGATCACAATGGCAGCAGTTTATTGAGTCAGCAGCCATTTTTCCATCCTGGACTATGCCTTTTCTCTACAAAATTTTTGCAACATCATCAGCACCATCCTCCCCTGCTCAGTGTTCCCTTAACGTTTTTGTTAGACAAATCGCATCGCAATAAACGCACCATCATCCAAAAAAGACGCCTCATTCCGAATCGCTCGACTGTGATAAATTGCACTACGAATGCCAACAAATCGCAACTTTTCGATGTGAGAAGAGGGGTGTGCTGTTTAAGCGATCGGGAGGAGTCTTCGACGACATATGCAGCGTCTATTTGGGTAAATGAATTTCAATGGCGGTTTAATGAGAAGCAGCGCATTTGCGAGACCGATAATTACTTTCGAACGCGTCACTCGGACGAAATTAAAATTTCTCGTATGCGTGTGCAAAAGCGGAACGATGATGCTGAGGGTGGTTCTTGGTTTCTCATTTTTGAAATGGTTCGGGTAGGTCTTGATTAAGATACTTGACAGCTATGCTGACAGCTAAATGTAGTTTTGGACGATTAATTTTCCATTAGGGGTGTTAAGTAATGCGGGGAACATGGCGATGGTAAATGGATGCATAATCAGGCATAATGGAGATAAATCGAGAACAACAATTGGCGGTGGTGTGGGAAAGTTTGCAGCATTCGGCTCAATCAGAATTAATTTATTAAATCAGTTTAAGTTAATCACGTTGTTAAGTTATAAGTGATTTTTTAGAAGTGATAAGTACTTCCGATTCTTTACATTTGAACGATTTAATCTTTTACTACAAATTTTCATTGTGATTTTGGCTTGGAAGACGATTAACGTCCTGTTAAAGCTTGAGGATGAAGAACTGGAAGAATTACTCCATGAAGATTGTTTCCAAATACAAGAAGAGCTCGCAGAATCTTTGGGTGTCTGTTAAGCAGCCATTTCAAAACGTTGAAAAGCAGCTGGATATATTCAAAAGGGAGGAAATTGGGTTCCACATGAACTCAAGCCGAGAGACGTCGAAAGGTGGTTTTGCATGTCCGAAATGCTGCTGGAACACCGCAAAAGGAAGTCAGTTTTGCATCGGATTGTTACTGGCGATAAAAAATGGATCCATTACGACAACTCCAAGCGCAAAATATCATATGTCACACCCGGCAAATTCAACAACAATGCCAAATATCCATGGCGCGAAGGTAATGCTCTATATTTGGTGGGATCAGAAGAGTGTGCTGTATTATGAGCTGCTAAAACCGGGTGAAACCATCAAGGGACAACGCTACCGAACACAATTAATCCGTTTGAAGAGAGCAGTAGCCGAAAAACGCCCGGAATATGCGACCAGACACGAGGCAATCATTTTCCATCACGACAGCGCCGGACCCCACGTTGCTATTCCGGTTACGAACTATTTGGAAAACAGTGGATGGGAAGTCTTACTTCACCCGCTTTATAGCCCAGACCTTGCCCCTTCTGACTATCATTTGTTCCGGTCGATGCAGAACGCCCTCACTGAAATACGATTCGGCAATTCTTTTGGGATGGGATCCACAAATTGCCAGAAAAATGGGAAGAAGTCATAGCTTCAGATGGGCAATACATTGAATAACACTAATGTACATGTTTTTCCTTAACAAACGTTCAAATTTTGAACCGCACGAATTAAGTTATATACCCAATAAGTGAGTACTAAGTACTGAACGTGTACTTGAGTGCTCTAAAAACTGAAAATCTGTCTCTTTGAAAGCACTACAGGAGCTCATTTTTCGTCAGATCGTTGCAAAATTTTGTTTAGACAAAAGATTCTTCACATCTATATCGCCCAACACTTTTTGTTCTTCCTTTTCTCATGGGTGGCCGGGTTGCATTCGTCATAGCAATCTGCAACACTGCTACCATGTCAAAAGTTAAACACACTAATTACTACACACGTCCCAGACACTGTCCGCTGCCACACACCTCCGCGTAGGCAAACTAATCTATGACACCGGCATTCCACTGACCATCGGCTACAATGTCTCACGTTGCAGTAAGTGCAATCACTATCCTCCTCCTAATGGAATGCACGCACGCATGCAAATGAAAGTAATCAAGCGTCAAGCGTATAACAGGCGATGCGTCCATTGATTAAGCGCACAGCCACCCGGGACCATAACTCGTGGAAACACTGCTCCCGGTGGGGGGAAACGCGAATCTGTGCGCGCGCAAATTATAAGCCAATAAATCACCGACCAGCGCCAAGGAGAGGAGCGCATCCTTTTCGTGCGCATACCAACGTCCGAAGGAGGATGCAGTCGAAGTCGAAGCCACCACCGCTGGGGTAATTTATTATTGAAAATACTTCACGTCTCCGGATCGCCCCACCGGCCGACGTCTTCTGGTGTTAATTTGGTGTTCATAATCGTCCGGAAATTTGTGTAAGTGTGTGTTTGACACTTACGGATGCTGCACGAACCTTAATCCCATTTCACGGTGATTCGCTGGCTCTGCGCAGCTTGGCCCGGCCAAAAAGTCACAATCCATTACCGATTCGGACGACTTTGAGCGTGATGCCGCCAATTATGCACCACTCGTGTGGAATTATCCCGCACAGCGCCCTCGGGAGGTCTCAAGTCTCCAGTCTTTCAGGGTGGTGCGGACATCTGGTTGGCCCCGTCCCCACAGTCTCCAAGTACGAGGGGCAATAAATTCAAGAGTCGCAACGACAAAGAACGCGGATCGCATAATTTATCTGTCTTTCTTATTATTAATTTGACATGCATTCATTGTGGCTAATTGCGCCAAACGAGCCTTTTATGACAAGCTCGCGGAATTATTGGTTCGGCGCAGGAGTCGCGGGCGCGCATGCGTTGCACGGTCTAACTCTTGAACCGCGACTAAGGTCACTGGGACATTAATCACGGCGCAAATGTGTGCACCGAGAGACGACAAGTAATTTTTGAGATTTTTTTTTTTTTCTTGAGTTCGGAGATACTCACACAATGCGATTTGATTGTACATTGTCGAGTGAATTAATTTATTTCGATATTAAACGTCAGGTTGAGTTAATTTGAATGGAGGTGTGTACCACTGGGGCAGACCATTGGAATAAGGCATGGAGCCGAGGACAGTGTTCGTTAATGTGACACAATGAATGGGTGTGTGCGGAGTTGCGCGGTGAGAGCGGTCAGGGCTTAATTGGCGATTTCAGCGAGAAATTAAATTGAAGATGGACGGGGAACATTCAGCTTGTGCTGTTGAAATGGGCCATGGAAATGATTTGGTAAATGGGTTGCGTCAACTCGGTATGAGCAACTTGGTAAATGGTTACAAAATAGGTTCAATATAGATTCAAAATAAATTGTAAATTTGAATAACAACCGTGCGGGATGGTTTTGATTTTTTTAGATCCTTTTCTTTTATTGTTTTCTGATCTTTCTTTCGCCAGGTTGTACACGAACTGCCTCTCTTCTTTCTTTTTTTCTCGTTTTTCGACCACGACCACTACAATGTGAAGTTGACTCCACTTTGCACACATCTGACGATTCTGTCAGTGTTTTTCTCACCGTTTTACACCGTTTACATCAACTTCACATCGGCCTCGCAAGTTATTATTACAAAATGTACCTTGAATGCCAACTGGCACACCACGTTTTCCGGGCCAACATATCACCTTATGTGTATTACTAACTTTTGACAACATTATCCCTGACCAAGTTTCATTTTCGCTGGACAATTTAGAGTTGAAATGAAAGTAAACGGTTCTTACTTTTGCTCAGCACTGTAGTTAGGCTGACGAGAAAGACGAAAGTGTCTCTGAATTATTACAATTTTACTTATTTAACAGACAATTAACCCTTAAAGGATCTGCGCCTGGGCGAAAACAGTCCCAGCCATACTCCATCTCGTCTTTGGTCTTCCTCTTCTCGTGGAACCAGGAGGCTTGATTCAAAGACCCTTTTAGCTGGAGCTGGAGACCCTTTTAGCTGTATCGATGCTCTCGATGTAGCAGTGCCATTGAAGTCGACAGATTTTTGTGTCCCGAACTATACAAGGTCTGTTCAAAAAAAGGTGAATTTTCACTTTTCTCAAAAAATATTCTTTTATTCATCAATTTCTGTTTTGTCCCTATCAAAGAAGTCCCCCTCAGATGTAATACACTTGCGGCCCGCGTTTTTTCCAATTCTCGAAGCAGTTCTCTGACTCCGAACCTATAGAACAACATAGGAGAGGACGCCCGCGTATAAGGTGGCGTACACAGTTAGAGAAGTATCTGAACCAACTCGGTGTACTGTCTTGTGCGCGATGAAATTTGACACAAGTGAATGGGACCTACTGTTTAATGCCGGTTCCGAACGGCGGATTGCGAAAGCTTTCCGTGACAGAGATTACTCTAGGAGGATTGTCAGTCGTTCGCTGGAGGTGGGGCCGTAAAAAATGTTTTTGGTGTTTTTTCCCCGTGCTGTATTCAAACCCGGGTACTCTTGCGTAACAGTTCGACGCACTAACCAACTAAGCCATGGCACCACAGGGTTTTGACTTTAGAAAGACCACATTAGCTCTGGTTGTGATTTTACGACGAACCTCCTGTAGGATGTCGTTAGTGGAGTTTATGTTTGACTATACGAACTACTTGACTTTGGTAGTCATAGCTATCAACACCTACGTTTTTCCGTAGGTGGTGTGCAACGGGATGTTTTTTTGTTGACATCATGTACTTAGTTCTTTCCTCGTTTATTTTAAGATATATTTTTGAAATCAAGCTATTCAGTCTGATTCTAAGTAGCTTTGCCTCAGTACTCATTTGACATATATAATTTAATATCCAAATATCTGCCGACGAATTTTCCTCGAACATGTGCACATGAAAATTGTACGAAAACTTTATTTCATGAAGTGTTAATAACGGAGATGGCCCCTACAAAGTTCTAAAGTGTAACTTTTAGGTATTAAATTTGCATGATAAATGTATTTTGAATGTATATATATTTTTTTTAAGTTTAAAAGTGACAAAAAACAAGAAAGAAAATCAGGAGGGAGAATTAGAAAAAAATGGTCACTGCGAAGACATGAGCAAAATAATCATTTTATTTATGTGATTGTTTATTTTTATTGTGTCGTTGGAATGACTTTTATATCATCATGATAGAATCTAAGATCTCTTTTGGAAGAATTGGTGCCAGTTTCTTTTTGAATGTTTGTTAAATTGCTCGGTATTTAAAAAATATAAAACTGTTTTACAAAATTAATTGAATGCGAGTCTAATAACTTTTTTAGTTGAAAGATCAAGTCGTAAAGAGAATCGAGCTAAAGCTATGAAAAAACAACAGACACATCTGTGCTAGAGGAATTTTTACTTAAAAACTGAAAAATAAATTATTTTCATCAGTTAATTCTTCTGCGACAGTGTTAGCTGCATCTGCTTCGACTACGACGCAACCAATGGTCTGCCGGATAGAAAATGATCAAATGCCATTTCAGGAAAGTGTGTCAAGCCAATTAAACAAAAAAAAAACTAAAATTCTAAACCTCCCAGACACCTTGTCGTGACGAATTGTCTACGCCGCTGTTTTGGGTCACTCGCATTCTCGCTCTCCCTCATTCGAAAGTATTTTACGCAAAAACAAAAATTTCACAGAATCGATTTGTGACACAATAAACCCGAAATTCCTCAGAACCCATGCCCAGTATGCCACACCTTGAAGTCAGAGAGGACCCCTAACGACCGCACCAGATTGTTGCAATTATATCACTTTACGCCCCCTGCCGACGGCCAACAACAGACACTCGAACGGACAGAAACAAAAACACAAACAACACCCGAACAATGCGCCGAACAAAGGCCGGCCAATTTTAAGGGCGCTTCGCATGCACTTCAACTCACAAGTGCCATCATTGTTCGGACACAAAAGAAAAGCAAACCAAGCCGGCAAGCAGCCTGCTGCACTCGCATTCACACTCCGAAAGATGCGTGCCAAATTTCTAGTTCAAGTGGACCGCAGACCCAGATACAAAGGCAGAAAAGGGCGGGATGCCCAACACCAGTTCCTCGAAGATCGGCCTCGGTGTGCAGTTTCACACTCGACCGGCGCGTTATTTATAGCTTCTGATTTGTTCGCCGAGCAAATCACCTGCAATTATCGCATTAACCGGCTCCGTGTGAGTGTGAAGAGAGTAGGCGGTTGGTACTGAGGTCTTGAGTTCCTGGGTTCCCATAGAAATCCAATTAATAGAATTTAATTTATCACGACAAACAATGAACACGGTACGGGGACGAGCACCTCCATATGTTCCACGGGGTGTTACTTCACACTCCCAGTGCCGGGCCAAGCCCAGAAATATTCGTGTAAGTTAATAACTTAGGTGCAACTGCTAAGCCCTGTGGTACACCGGTGTGGAGTGCCGAGAGTAATTAGCTTTCGTGTTTGCAGGGCTTGGGCGCGGAGGTGGGAGCCGCATGCGTCGAGTGAGTGGGAATACTGTTTCAATTTAAATTGCATTTCGTTTCGAATTCGGAAGCCGAGACGGTGTGTTGTTGGGTAATCAATTAATTGCAGATTTTGCGTGGCTGCTGATTGTGAAACGCGCGAGTGCTGAAAAGAGGGCGGAGGCGAAAGACTTGTAGACAAATCGCACATAGAGCTTGAGTGGGCAAGGAGTGTTGAGCGTTAAGTTAAGTGATCAATGAGTGCGTGGATGCTTGACCGGACATGGTTAGGGTTCTCTAGTTTAGACTGTTTGATGTCACTGGGGAAATAAGCGATCTTTGTTAGATACAATAATGATACTGTGAACTTCATAGACTTACCGCCGTGATTCCAATCCAATTTATGTAAAGGGTTTTTCCCATAAAAAATTTGCAACTTTGAAGTGTCGAAAATATCGCTGTCGTTCAGGCGTCCGTAGCAATCGATCCAAATCAGTCAATTCGACGGCGTTTTTAAGAATTTTGGCTTACACCCATTCACGATCGAACTGACTCAAGAATTGAAACCGATGGACCATTTGAAGCGACTTACGTTCTCCGATTGAGCTCTGGCGAAGGTGCACCAAGATGCTGAATTTCATCGCAAAAAAGCAAAATATGCGTTGTTGGTCGGATGAAAATCGACATGTAGTTCATAAATCACCACTTCCTCCACAAAAAATAACTGTTAGGTGCGGTTTGCATGCCGGCGGCGTTATTGGGCCATATTTTTTCGTCGACGATAACGATCGTCACGTTATTGTGAATGGCCAGCGTTGTCGCGCCATGATTACCGATTACTTTTGGCCCTAATTGGAAGATATGGGCTTGGTCGACATGTGATTTCAACAGGATGGTGCCACAAGCTACACAGCACACGTTACAATCGATTTATTGAAGAGTAAGTTTGATGGGCGTGTTATATCAAGAAACGGGCCAGTCGATTGGCCGCCTCGTTCGTGCGATTTAACGCTTCTAGACATTTCTCTGGGGCTATGTGAAGTCATTAATTTATGCAAAATAGCCGACGACGTTGGAAGAGATCAGGGCCAACATTAAACACGATAGCGTTTATAGTGTTTAGCGACCGTTTCGGCCGAAATGTGTGGTCGAGTCATCAAAAATTGGGTCCAACGAATCGACCGCTGCAAACGTGCCTGCGGTGGCCATATGAAAAAAATCGAATTCTATTCTCAAATATTTTGATTGTCCTTCAAGCCAAAAATAAAAATTTTGAAATGCATCAAATGGTTTGCGTTTTATTTAAAAACAAAGTTGTCAAGTCGTTATTGGAAAGCCCTTTTTTAGTATTACACGTTTTTTAGTGAAAGCAAAAAGTCACAAACGTTAAAAGTATATAGTAAGTAGTTACCTACGGACTTTATCAATGTAATCTGATGTTATAGAATTCTAAAGGACCGGAACCACATTAAGACCGCAAGGTACCAACAGCTTTATTTTTTGATCCCAAAACGCTTGCTGCAATAGGTCTTTCAATCGATGTTGTCGCTGCATACTTAATTGAAAGTAAAGTATTAAAGAATTATGCCATCCAACAATTTAAAACAAAGCCGCTGCACAAGAGTAAAACATTTTAAACAATGACAAAGTTGGTACTTCAATTTAATATACAGTCGACTCCTCTAAGTCGAAATCGCCCAAAGTTGAACTCCCGAAATAATTTTGATGTCTCATGAAAATTTAATTTAGAGGGATTCGACTGTAATTCTAATTTATTACTTTTGCCAAAAACAATTTACCAATTTCTAATGACTGAAACTTCTCTGAAGACTGAAGACTTGAAGACTTTCCATCTCGAAAGTCAAAAATATTAAACAAAAAACTGCTGATGTTTCAGCTAATTTGCTCAGTCAACTTAAATAGATCAAACGTTGTTGGCTCGATTACAATGGTTTTGTGAACGATTGTAAATTCTATTAAATTGTATATCGAATATTGACTTAAAAAAACTGAAAAGAGTTTAAGATATCGGAGTTTTGACACTTACTTTAATGAAGTAATTAATTCAGCATGATCACTTTAACCAAAGACCATATAATATAGAAAAATGTTGGTCAAATATTTTTGTATGGGGTGCACCATTTTGTTATATGGTCCTTGCTTTAACTAAATAAACGCTGTCTGGTACTAGACACTGTCTAATAAAAATAAAATTTAGTACTCAAACCAGATTTTAGGTAGAAAGAGGTTCGATCTGGTCTGATCTGATGGCTACGGAAAAATAAAAACAAAAAACATCAATCGCACATAAAACATGCTACAGCACACGGCGGTTGCAATCTAAGGACCTTTTAAATCGAGCTCCTTTCATTTTCTGAATGAATATGTAAAAAATGAAAAAGAAACACGCAATTTCAACTCCATGTATTTTTCTGTTAATCTGAGATCAATTGAAGATCAAATCATCAAAAGAAACCCCAATACGCATGGCAACGCTGTTCGGAATCATTAAACAAATAAAATCAGCAAAAATCTCCGAAATATTATAATCGTTAAATTTCATGAAATTCTTCTTCAATTTGACAAACAAAAATAGAACGTATGACCCACTAAGCCTAATCCGTTCCTCGTCAATTGACAAACATTTCAATTCGTCTGTCTCTTACGTAACCTGGTCATATCTTTGTTGCTTCTCTGTCTCTCACCATCACTGTGTCACCTTAATCACTCGAAGAAATAAGAACCAAACTCCCATCAATTTTATCCAATTAAGATAAATTTTATGTAAACTCTCTTTGAAGTGATTTTCAAAATTCCCTTTGGCGTAATCGCTTTACAGTAAACGAACGAATGAGATGGAGAGAAAAAGAGTGGTAAATCAAGTTCAGGGGGAGAAGTAATAAATAAACCTAACAACCCTTAAATCAACGTACAACCACACTCTTCGATTTCCAATCTCATCATCCGTAGCTGCTGCTACCCCCACACACTAAAATTCCCTCGAAAACAAATACAAAAAGATAAAATCTTTCAAATCCGATTTAGACAATTAAGAGTTCAGTTATTTAAATTGGATTCTATCGTTTTCTTCTTCTCAACAAAACAAGAGGAAAAAAAAAGGTACTCGAGATATTTTATGGTTATTTTTTGAGATACAGCGTGTGCCTTTTGTGAGACTCGGAATACGCATCCGTAGACAACTTAGCGCCAAAACTTCTTTTCTCGGAGGAACGGGCACGCACTCAAGGTGTGCGGTTCACCCTCCGGGTCTCTGACAATTGCTCTCAAGTGGCTTCGCAGGGAGACGTTCGGAGAGTAAGTGCAGGACACAATAAATGTCCTGTGGTTGTGCGAAGGCAGAACATCTGTCTTTCAGAGCTCAGTGGGTGGTTGTTGGCAAAGCGGGATCTCCGTCCGCTTGCGTAAGGGTTGAATCTGGTAGCAGAGAGACACCTTGAAACGGATGTTGATCTATTTTCTACTTGAAGTCAGCTATTTGACGAAAGTGGATCGGTCAAATATTTTAATTGACTTCTGCGTTGATTTGCGATCAATATTTGCGTTAGCAGCAGGTTTTTTTGTTGGTCGATTATACGAAATTAATTGACAGAGTTTTGTTTACCGTGACAGATGAGGGTTTCCCTGAGATCTCTTAAAAGGTTATTTTTTTCGCTGGAAATTAATTTGTTTACGTGTGCTGGATAAATATTAGAGGTCCAAAGGTTCTCGTTGCGAAACAACATGCCGGGTGAGGAATACAGTGAGAAAGCCAGGTGGTTTGGTCATGATCAAGAGTGAACCTAAACCCTGGCGATCGATGATTCACGTTGTCAGCGCATGGAATTCAGTGGGAGTTTTTGTTTTATTTTCCATAACGAAATTTTCAAAGGAAATTCACTCATATCGGTGATCGTTTTTCATGAATTTGAGTCAGTCAATAGAAAATATGTAAAAGAGGAAAGCTTTGTGTACAAGCTTAGACGATTTAAATAATGTTTTGACTTTTCAAGCATTCTTCAGACTCACTGAACTTGTTCGGCTTGAAATGGACGTATATTTCTCGGACCCATTTCATAATAAAACAATGATGCCAGCTTAACTCTCTCAGTACTGAATGGAAAACCCTAAATTGACAACACAGATAACTCGCGAAAATGTTTAAATTAAATAATGGATGGACTTATCAAGGCTTTTTATAAAGCAAATTTTTATGTATTCTTTATAATGATATTCGAAAATGAAGAAGAAAAAAAATTTCAAATATTTTGCATCTTTTCAAATCACATAAATATATTAAAACTCACTGTATATTTAGTGCAGTGCCAAAGGAGGCCGGGAGACAAAAACAATTTCAATCCAATTTTAGTGGAGATATTGATGAAGTTTTACTCTTCGGAATGCTTGAGCTTCTAAGCTCACAAGACAATTAATTTAAATCGATGATGCTGTTATTACAGACAACACACATATGCACACAACACCTTATTTATTCTTCAAACATATTTTTCGAATCCTTAAACAAGGGGGAACTGATGACAGAGTTACGCAGCCCCACGATAAGAATCACGTTCTTCCCTTACGCCTTCATTGTTGCATAATTCCACGTGATTATTTTTCGCAGAATTTCCTTCCATTCCCAATCCACCCCTCAACATCCTACTGGTCGCTTATCTCCATCATCTAATCTCATTTAATCCCAAGCTAACGAGCTGTTTGCATTTTGTTTACTCAGTAATTAAACGCCGTCGTTACCTACACGATTATCGCCTTCGTTCACCATCCCCCGTTTTCCCAATCAGCGTCATCATCTTCCCCTATTTCCTTTCGCCCTCTCAGCGCTGACCATTCATTCCATATGCAAACAATCGCCAAAATTTGCTTGACACATTCGTCCTGCCGTCGCCCGTATAATTGATCCTTTATCCTTGATTCTCTCCTTCTTGCAAACATTGATGGCCAATCGGTGATAAGCGAAGAACGATTAAATTTTATTAAGTCTCCCTTATGCCCGGCGAATGGGAGACAGATCCTTATCTCGTCAGCATCCGATCGAACACATCCTGGCAAATAGAGAATGCAGGATGCATTCGCAGTTGTCATAATTGATTGGCTCTATTCTCGTGAAATTGTCATGAATTTTGAGAGAAATTGTAAAATTTTTGTGGGAATTTTTTTTGAAAATAATTGTTTTCGACACAAAGGGCAGGCGAAGATGGAATGGGACGTCATTGAAGTTGGACGTTTGTTTTGATGGATTGTGGTTGTCGTGGAATTTGGGAGTTTCTCATGGCAATTAAGTGGAGTCATGGAACTGATTAAATGACGACAGAGTTTTTCATACATGACGCTGATGAAAGCGGGTGCTGAGATTTTTTTTTTCCAGCCAGAAAACTGGTTAAGTGTCTCAAGTATAGAGGCAGTGCTAAAAGTTGTAGAAGGTACAAGAATTTTCAGCCACGAATTTATGGAAGTCATTCCTTAATCGCCAAATATCTGTATGAATCTTGAAGGCTATTGACAGATGGCACAGCCTTCGACGAAAAACTTTACGACTTGATTTTGTTATGCCACAGGATTCAGGAACAGCGTATAAGGTGGGTCAAATACAGCTTTCATTTTAAAAACGCTGTTTCTGCGGCTCCAAATTTAATGTTTTCATACATTATGGCATTCTTAGTAAGGCAAAAGCTTCCATTAATTATGAAAGACAACGTCATTCTAGAGCCTGTCTCAGCTGGCTTCGCAATAGCCCAATTTTCCAACACCGTGTTGATGGTTTTGGACTGTTCCTTGAATGATTTATTTTAAGTGTTTTAATTCGGACTTGTGCCATTCGTTCACGGTTCTCCATAAAAAAGTCCAAACGGATCAAATCTCAGCTCCGACACGTCCAATTGGCGTCGCCAAAACGGCTGATAACAATATTTCTTTTCGACCACAACTCACTTTGGGAATAAGTCTTCAATATTTCTTAACGTTGTTCATACATTAAGCAACACTTTCGTTTAGCGGAGGTTTGACACTTACTTTTTGTCAAGACTTCAAGGGAAACAGCGTTCGAGTCAAAATAACCTGTGATCAAAGAAGAAACCACTAGATGGCCCACACAAATCGTTAAGGTTGCAGTACAAGAAGATCAGTAAAATTCAATTACCTGTCCCAGTAGTCAACAAATGTTAACTTGCATTTCAAATGACTGCCGCCAAAAAACCGATTCACACCGAAAAAAGCCCTAAAAGACGTTTGCACTCCGCCCACTCCGCTCACAATTAGCCAATCCAGTGCGTCCTCGAAATTCGGGACCCGCAAATTTGCTGCCAGCAGCTTATTAACTGCATCGATTTCATGGCAAAGATAACCCGCAATTTTCCCACAAACTCTGAGACCATCGCAGAGGATCCATTGTCCCGATTTCGAGCCTATCAGCCCCTCAATCTGAGCAGCATGCTTCTAATTAAAATTCGTTGTTCCTATGGTTCCAGAATGCATAGTCAAGTAGGCGCCAAAATCTTGCACCAAGAATCAATGATGATGAAATTTAATTATGAATCCCGATTGAGACTTCGCGATAAAGCCAGCAGAGCGCAGGAGACACGGACGAACGAAACGGTGTCGGACGGACGTGCGCACGATTTTGAGTGGACACAACCGCATTACACAGGACACGGCACGGTCTGGCGTGGAACATCTGAAATTGAATTTCCTCCGAGTGGCTCATCAGGAAAGGATATCAACAACATTACGACACCAATAAACCACTCCCCAGCACACAAACTGACCCCGTTTAGTGTCATCAAAACCACCAATCAGTCACGCTGAAGTGCAGTGTCCTCGACAGGGCCCATTTCGTTTCGGGCTGACATCTGGAGGGCTGCTTATGTTGGCAAATAAGAAAGGAATTAGAGGAGATCCTCGGAGAGAACACCTTTTCACCGATCCGGTTGTTCTCTTTCGGCATTTTGTGTAAAGGACCTCTTGAGCGTCCTGTAGCGTCTGCTGAATGCGTATAAATTGCATTTAAAATGTTCTTTGAATGTCAGTTTGACACTTGGAAATAGATGTTCCTGGGATTTTCTTTTGTCCTGTAGATGGGACCTCTCCAGGTTCTCTGTGGAGAATTCCCTATTGACGGAGATAGAAAAGAGAGTCCTTCAGAGACCATTGTGTTGGCATGAGCCTGGTGTGGAAGTCCATTGAATTGTTTTGTTAGTCCTACAGGAGTTTATTATCCCGATTTGGTTAAATGGGATAAAAAAAAAGTCGTTGTCGTTGAGTGGAGTCGAGTGGAATTCGATGGAATTAAGGTTATTAGCCAATTTAGTGGCATTCTATGGCACGAGGAATCTTTTTGTTTGCTGTTGTTATGTGTTATTTTGAATACCTTCGATACTTTGACTCGTGTGATGGAAGAGCCGAAGGTGGCATGAGATCTCAGCAGATGGCTGAACTCGAGGGATGTACTTAGCGTCGTCATAATTGACGTCAGATGATTCGGTGTTGCATGATGGATGGTTGAGTGATGTCAAACAACGTGCTGACAGTGATCGTGAAACGGAAAGCGTTCATAATTCAAGTGATGTGGGGTCTTAAACTGAATTATTTGCCAGAGAATGGACGTAGGAGATGTCGTTAATGGAGTTGTAGATTTCAAAATGATTTTCAATTTCACGGAACAAGACTTTTACCAGTCACAGCAAAATTTCACAATAAGAAAATTGTTGTTAAGAAAGTCTCTTTGAAGCAGGGTCACAAATTGAACGAAAGGAATGGTGTTATTGTGTTAAGACATTGTCTTGAGATCACTGCGGCTGATAAAAGTTCGGAGAAACGGGCGTTTGTAATTAGATTGGCGGTGAAGGGTATTAAACACCACACACGATATACCAAAAAATTTTACGTACGGCAGCAAAAAATGTCTTCGTTTTTTGTTTTTTATGAAACTGTATCCAAATTTTGTGACTATCAAATCCTTCCGATTAAATTATTTTGTATAAAGGTATGCAAGAAGGACTTGACAACTTTGGTTTTAAATAAAACGAAAACCATTTCACATATTTCAAAAACTTTATTATCGGCTTAAAATACAATCAAAATATTTATAAATGGAACTCGACTTCATTGATATGGCCACCGCGCTCGTTTCTTTGGACCCAATTTTCGATTACTCGGTCACACATTTCGCCTGAAACGGCTCGTATTTCGCGTTCAATCTTGGCTCTGAGCTCTTCCAATGTCGTCAGCTTGTTGGCATAAACCAATGACTTAACGTAGCCCCAAAGAAAAGAGTCTAAAGGCTTTAAATCGCACGAACGAAACGTCCAATCGACTGTCCTATTTCTTGAGATAACACGCTCATCAAACTTACTCTTCAATAAATCGATTGTAACGTGTGCTGTGTAGCTTGTGGCACCATCCTGTTCAAATCACATGTCGTCCAAATCCATATCTTCAATTCGAGTCAAAAATAATCGGTAATCAAGGCTGAATAACGCTGACCATTCAGAGTAACGCGACGATCGACGTCATTATCGTCGAAGAAAATATATGGCCCAATGATGCCGCCGGCATGCAAACCCCACCAAACACGTTTTTGTGATTTTGATTTTCACCCGACCAATTTGCATATTCACGAACCTATTGAGCCAAGAATGAGCTGCGTCACTGAAGATTATTTGGCGATGAAATTCCTCACCTTTTCGCATCTTTTCCAAAGGCTAATCGGAGAACGTACGTGTCTTCTGAAAGTCCAGCGGCTTCAATTCTTGAGTCAGCTTGATCTTTTAAACCAAGATCCTTACGCAAAATACGCCATAATGTGGTCTGAGCGATGCCCAATTCTTGCGATCGCCATGGAATTGACTGATTTGGGTCGTTTGCTGCAGACGCCTAAACGGTTGCGATTTTTAAAATTGGAATTAGCGCTCGTAAAGTTGCGGTTACCGACTTCGAATTTCGACATTGCTCGTACGTGTACTTGATAAAAATGTTGAGCTTACTGAATAAATTTACAACGACAGTTCAATGATTAGTGAAAGGGTCCGTTCACAAATTAGATTCAAAATTGTCAAGTCCCTATTGGATAACCAATAGGAAAACAAAAAACAGCAGATGGTCCACCATGTAGTAACAAACGAAATGAAAATTCGAACATACAGTTGACCCCACTAAATTCTTCCAACGGAGAACTTCAGCTTTCAAATTTCATGTCCCGTCTAAATCGACACATTGTATAATCATGAAATGCCTGCTGCCCCAATTCCACTGATATTAATGTAGATCAGCAGTGCAATTATTTCCCAGTTTGTTGCATAGAAAGCCGTTTCCATTTCCATTTTTTTTTTTTTCAAAATCTCTGCACACTCCACCATCTAATGGCTCACTTATCCCGCTCAAACAATAACTTCCCGCCGCTCACTGAGCCCAACTCACGGAACGAAAACAAATGCAGCACTGAGCCAATAACCAAGCCAAACAAACTTCCAATTGAAATGAACATGAGCACCGCGTAGCTGGAGGTCATTAGAGCCTCACCCGGCAAATCACCGTCATCATCATCATCAATGGAATAGAGAACAACATGCCAGTTCTGTTCGGGCCGTCATCAAAGTGCCTCTTAGTTGCAAGGAGCCAACGCTGGCAACGACCACAACGACGATGACGACAACGACGACGAGGACGATGGTGATGGCGACACCGTCGACCGCAAAGCTGGACAAAACCTCGGATTGTATGCAATTTCAGAACAAAACTGTGGATTCAATTGTCTCCACGGGAACAACAACTCACCGGCATTCACGACGGCAACAAGCGACGGCGCGGCGGCACAGCACGGTGGGAGCACCGCAACGTCGTCGTCGCCGCTCAGAAGAATAAGTTTATCGTCTTCGCCGTCACATTAAGTGTCATTTTGAGTCTGCTAATTGACATAACAAATATCCCAACATTCAGGAGTCAAAGAATTGTCATTGTGTGCAGTTTTTCGGGTTCGTGGATCTGTCTCCAGCAGCAGAACCGGTGAGCAACACATCGCGAGCAGGCGCGTCAAACAAATGTAACAAACCATTGCATTGCAGTCGGTGGCCGCGGTGCAAGAGTGGCATAAAATGCCACTAATGACAGTAGGACCGTCTGTCTACGCGGGGCGCTTGGATTGAGTTAGCGCGCTGTGGACTCCATTATTTGCATGGTGCAATGAACAGCGAATCAATATGAGTAATGAAGTGCTTCTGCACGCTGTGGTGCCTCCTGGCTGCTCGATCCACAGTGCAAACAAGGCGCACTGGCACCTTCACGAGAGGGACGACTCATCTCGTTGCGCGCAGCGTGCGCAAATGTGACGCGAGGTAACTGACAATCCTCCGGCCGGTGGTGATGATGATTTTCGAATCAAATTTATTGGCGTCTGGTAATCTGCGCTGTTCGCTTAATTGCTTTTAACGGATTCTGTTGGTTTAGCGCTTCGGATGACATTTTGTCGCGTCACGTCACGTCTCGTCGTTTTGCCGGCTGTCATTTGAGTCAGAATCGGCATTCAGAGCGATTTGCGTTTTGTTTTTTTTTTTATTCTTTTTTTGGAAAGCTAAGTAGAGTGAGCGTCTCTGCGCGTATAAACAACAGCGTCCACGACCACAGGTAAATATTTGTCTGCAGCCGAATGCTTACTAATGTAGCTCTCTGCGGGCTCCCGGTGAGTGAGTTCTGCGAAGAGCGCGCTCACTTGTGGCGTGAATTGTGGAGTGGAAAAAACGTTTAATTAAGTAATTGCGTCGGTTAAGGTGAGGAAATAAAGTTGTGTTGATTGTTCCAAGGTGTGTGCAGTCGTTGATGGGGATTCACTTTTCAGTGGTGCTGTGAGAGTATCGCCTGGGGGACGGTTAATTCAGGTGGCAGTGGTTTTAAATTCATGATCATACTGGGAACTATGGCCCACAGGACTGAAGCAAATGATAGTGATTCTATTCAAAGGCGTGCCTTCCTGAGTCTCTCTTTTAAGATTCTAAAACTTGTTTATATCACGAACCTCTTAGTTTACGTAGTATAAGGCGATCTCCAGACAGAAGAGCGTGGTATATGCGAAATACAAGTAGATTAGAAGCTCTATAAGTCGAATTTTTACGGGATATCAAAATTAGTTCGAGATGGAGGGACTTTTGAGGTTAGAGAGACGTATATTTTTTTTTTTTTGTTAAAAACCAGTTTTTGTACTTACGTCACTGATAAACGACTGCATGTTACTCTTTTAAAGTAGACTTCCAATACACGTACTAAATGAAGCAAGAAAGCATCTCACACGCCTAACTATTTTTAGATTAAAAGCAGATTTTGCTAAGCCTAACCAACAGCGCAATGAATAAGCAGTGCAGTTGTTCATTCTGAGGCCCGCGGTTGTGTGCACGATGCGACCAAAGGTGGCCCTACACAAAGACCATGTTCGCCATGTAGGGCCATATTCGCGAGCAAATCCTCATTTTTGCTGTGAATATTGTCAGCTCTTAAGAATTGCTATTAGAGTATTGCTCAGACTTGAATAAGTATATTCGAGTACAAACACACAATTTTTATATTTTTTATAAAAAATATATCTGCCGCAGACTTCTCACAAAAATTTGAGAAAAATTAATTAATCTTGTACAACACCTTTATTGCATGTAATTAGGCGACGTGTTTATCCCTCTGATACCTTGCCCCAAGAATGGATTCACAGTGGGCAGTCGGCACAGTTTAAAAAAAGATCCAGATCCCCAACAATAAAATCCATTTGCGAACCACGAGATAATGAACTACAAAATAATAAAATACTCCCCTTGGCTAACTCATGTGCAGTCTCCTGTGAAATCACACTCCGGGAGAGCCTCGTTCATGTTCGAAAGTTATTCACAATTAACGAATGCGCAAAGTACTCCCCTTTTTTTTTTTTTGCAAAATTTACATCCGGAAAACAAACCAATTTGCTGAGAAAACAAAACGCTAAAATCACCGCCAGCATTTTACCGCACAATTAATCACCCCCCTAAAGGCAGCCGGGAGCCTTGAACAAACTATCAAATTCCGCCGCAGTTGTTCGCCCACCCCATTCGCCGGATGATAATCGAAAAACAATGAAAATTCATTATCTTCATAAGCAAACCAAGCCGAGCCCCAGCAAATAAACGCCGCGGTACCTCCACCACGACGACATGCAACCGTCTCGTTCCCGCAGTCGTTAGCCGTTTGGCATTTGAAAAATGGCAAATTGAATAAGTGACTAAATTACCAACACTTGAGTAAATAATCAGAACC
Source organism: Syritta pipiens (assembly GCA_905187475.1). Lineage (NCBI taxonomy): Eukaryota > Metazoa > Arthropoda > Insecta > Diptera > Syrphidae > Syritta > Syritta pipiens. Next base: position 6,877,382 of record LR994572.1, on the reverse strand, counting down.
CCGAAGGATCCTTTTAACCACCCAGCAACCCCCATTTAGCAGATTTTCCGAAAATCACTTCAAACCAAAACATTCATCTCTCCCATTCATTCATCCCCCTGTCCGGGCGCTGGATATCTTATTACACACGGTCTGTTGGAAAAGTCAACTAGGGCTGCTGTCATCCCTCTCAACTCAGTTTAATTCAATTCAACGGCTGAGGTTGCTTGCGCAAAGTACGGGGCAGAAAAAGGAACACCCGAAGCTGGTGGCGGCGGCGAGAGATACACGAACACATAACAACCCCCATTCTCCTTCCGGGGGTAGAAAATCTAATTCAAAACCATTATTATACCCGAAGTTTGTTTAATACACAAAACGATTATACGCACAATAAGGGTAATGAATTTCATCCCCTATTCATATTTGCAGTTATCTTTCGCTCACACATACCCCGCCACGTAGAACGGCGACAACGACAACGGCAACGACACTAAATAAGGGTGTCCTTTCTCTCTCGGCATGGAAGGAGTCTCTTCCCTTTGCGCGCTTAGGCCATTTAGCGTCATTTTGAGGGTGCCGCACACGTACACACCACATATGCAGCCGGGAGGGTTGTTCTACGGTAAAACGATTTGGGTGACACATATCGAGCGGAGTTGACTCTTCTAAAACGGGGTGGGGGGATGAAATGGGGTTGAAATTGCTTAAACGTCGATTAATACACACTGTTCCACTGGTGCGACGACATTGAATCAACAAGATGGGACATCTTCCTGCGCACACACTCACATATGTATGTGTGTGTGTTGTGTGTCAGGACGGGTAGAGCGAGAGAGAACGTAGTAGATGCTCATTTACAGCAATCAATTACTGTTACTTTGCAAAGGATAATGGGAAAGTTTGTGATGCTGCTTGTTTGGTATATTAGTAGCAATTTAAATGGTAGCTGTTGTCAGGAAAATAGCATCCTTTTGTTAAGATGAAGGGATGGATATTCATCCCTCGGGTGGGATAGAGTTGACTTCTTTTGACATCACTCCGGATGGGATGGGTTGAGTGGTTTGTAGCACAGATTGTAAGGTTATGTTGAGCGATGGAGTGGAAGGGGTTAATTGAACGAGAGAACTAATATTCTTGACTGTTTTATTAATTAATTTTGGTTTACAATAGAAAAGGGAACATAGGAAGACGGGCGGGGAGAAAAGTTAAGAGTTTTTGTAGACTTACTTTCAATAAAGGTTTCTAAATGCTCAGTAGTTCAACGAGAAAGTTTAAAAGTTAAATTTGACAGATGACAGAAAAGAATTTCTTGTCATTAGCTGACTTTTCAAATTTGAAATCGAAAAATATCGTGTCATCTGGTAATAAGAGGAGCGGTGCGGTGACTGACATTTCTTTAAATTTTTTATTCGATTTGGAATTTTCTTAGTTTAAATTGAAAAATAAAAAAATATTGGAAAATTCAGTATCGGACAAAAGGTTTTTGCCTTTGACAATGAGGTGTTTGCCTGTAGCGTGTGACCGAGAGTAGTTTTAAACGCATCCTTAATGTGTACGGGGAAAATTCAGAGCTTAAGAGCTTAAGCTTCGGGATTTTGTTATGATTGTGTAATGACCTCCATATGATTTGATTTGTCTCTGCACCGAGTCAGAGAATTTACAGTCGAAGCCCTCTAAGTCGAATGCCCTCTAAGTCGAAAAGCCCTCTAACTCGAACTTTTTCGACATATTTTGGCGAAATCCTCTACGTCGAACGCCCTTTAAGTCGAAAAATCCCTCTAACTCGAACTAATTTTAATATCTCGTAAAAATTCGGCTTAGAGGGCTTCGACTGTATACTCAAAACTGTAGAATTAATTTTTTTTTTCGACGAAACGTCGTGGTCGGGTTTGCCAATCTAGCTAGACAAAATTGAGCTGTAGAGGGGAATCATTTATCATTTTAAGAAATATTTTTTGCTTTATTGGGCACCTATAGCCAAATTATACTTTAGTAAGGCATGGACGGTTTGTGAGTACCATGTACCAAGCTAACCAAGGTAATCAAGGTATCAAGGTCGTTACTTACTTACTTACTTAGGTGTCACTACAGTCCGGGGTGAACCTGGGCCTCAACCAACATGCGTCACCAACTGACCCGGTTGTTTGCCAGTTGTTTCCAGTTTCGCACACCAAGTTGGCTGAGGTTCCTTTCCACTTGGGTGCGCCACCTAAGATGGGGTCTTCCTCTACCGCGATTCCTCATGGTGGTAGACTCGAAGACTCTCCGGCCCGGAGGATTGGTGTCCATCCGCTCTACATGGCCCCGCCATCTAAGCCGCTGGACTTTGGCTCTTCGTGTCCATGTTCAGCCCGTACAGTTCGCGGTTGAATCTTCTTCTCCACTCGCCATCTACGCAGACAGGTCCGAAGATCAAGCGAAAGATCTTTCTCTCGAAACCAAGGTCCGTAGTACTCCAATATTCTTTTTTTTAAAGCACACACAATTTATTTTAAGAACAAAAATTATGTTTTAAATGGTCTTAAGGGTATAGGAGGCATAAAAAGATTTTTCAAAACAACGTGAGAAATTATGTTTTCATTTGTACCAAACACACGATTTTTTCCTTATTTTTGTATAGAAAGGTCTTCTTATGAACACCGTTGTTGATTCTTATTTTTAGTTAGGAGAAAATGTTATATTTAACCCATTTATTCGTATTTGACCAATTGACAACGCCAAAAAATACTCCCTTGGAGTCGCATATTTCCTGATGCGATCATTTCAAAAATTAAAAAAGTTGTATGGCCGTCGCAAAAAAGCGCAAGAAGTCTTTACACTTTCTGAAAGGGAAAACTTCAAAGAATCAGAATAGGGTGCTGGCATATGAAGTCGGCCACCTCAAGTTGTCGGCCGCACGAAGCGTAATAGTTAATCCGTTTGTAATGCATACTTAACATATATGATAACATAATGATTTTCTTATCAGTGAGTAAAAGGTTGTTCCAAAACAGTTTGCTAGTTTCTAAGTTAAAATTGCCACTTTGATTGAAGTTTTCATCGAAAGTGAAATGTCTGGTTTTTGGTGTTAAAAAAAATAGTGGAAGTGGTGTTCAAAAAGTTTTGAAATTAGTAAAATATTGCCGGTAGTTGCGATAAAAAAAAAGTTAAGTGGCCAACTACTGTCTCCGTCACCCTATATAAGCCTTAAACCCGCACTTCCACTGAAAATTTAATTATTTCTTTTTCTTAAGTTCAATTTTCAGTAGCTAACTAAGTGCGCCACATACAGTGGCGTGCAAAAATGGATACATACTCGCCGTTCGTATGGTTTTTTGTAAATAAACAACCTCCCACTTTACCGATTTGAATGATTTTTATGTTATTTGTTTCGTTACTTCATCACCAAAAAAATGAAGTACAAACGATTTTGATCGCATTTACAGAACGGTGGATGTTTATAAAAGTTCATCTTGACCCTAATGTATCTATATTTGCACGTTTAGAAAAATATTTACTTTGATGTGCGGGAAGAGTAAGATAACTTTGGCGCCAAAAATTGATGATGATTTTTAATAGAGCGTCCAAAAACGAGAAATTTTTGCTATGGGCGGAGGGTCTATCTCGCTCCGATTAGGAGGTAAGGGCAATTTAAAATCAAATCAAACAACATGGAAAAAAAATTCATTAAAAAACAATGCCAGCACCTACATTAAAGTACTATGCCAACTTAGAAAGGCGAAAACTTGTTCTTTAATTATGCATTAAAGTTAGATTGTTCATGCTCATAATTTGTGGAAAATTCGCATACAAACTTAAAATTTTAATAAGCAATAATAGAAAAAAAATTGTAAATAATTTTTTTTCGTCATAAGTGTAAGTCGCAGAGCTAAATTAGCACCTTGCCGTTGATGCTCACGTTCATTTTTAGGTTAACACAAAAAACAGAAAGGTCCTATGTCTCCTAGTTCAAAAGAAAACCAGCAAAGACCAACCACTTTTTTAAAGAAAATTAAAGTTACTATTACTGCAAGCAAGTGCCTTTGTGCATAAGAGTGTGACTGGTTCATTTATAAAATTGGTGGTCCATCCTACTTTTCTTTTTAACTAGAAGACATAAGACCACGACGCTTATACTTCATTTTTTTGGTGATGAAGTAAGGAAACAAATAACACAAAAATCATTCAAATCGGTCAAATGAGAGGTTTTTTATTTACGAAAAACCATACGACCGCCGAGTATGTATCCATTTTTGTACGCCACTGTAATTACTGTTTCTAGCTGTAAATTGATGATCATATTTTTGGATTACTCATAACCAATTATTCTTAAGAAAAAAAGTTTCATCAAAATACACGCACCGCAACACTTTTTACAGCCATTCAAAGTTGAACAAAAAAGTTTAATTTCCTTTATTGCCTCTTTGCTTGCATGAAACATATGACTTTGGAACTTAATAATTTTTCAATAGTAAAAAAAAAGTGGAAAAAATTGTATATGAAACTGTAGAGAAAAAATACACTGCGAACAAATAAAATCAAAGATAACAAACGTACAGTAAATTGTCGTAAACTCTTTATTTCTTTCTTTGTACTGATCACCGCTGCAATTGGAGGTCATTGCATTTATACAAAATTCTATTAAAAAGCTTTGGAGATTTAAGGTCATTCACCTGACTGGATGTTCGGCTGTTTTTCGAAATTCGCGAACCTAATAGTCCGCAATGCATTTCGTTCATTTGCACAGTGTGTTACACAAGAAGGTGCACACCTAATATTTTTTTTCTTACACAACATTGTTCCTTATTATATTAGGTTGTCAAATATCATCCTTCCGCCTTTTTGTCTTTTGAATTTTCCGGCTATGTACACAGCCGAAAACTGTGTATAATTTTGATTTTTGCATTTTGTCCAGGTAGATTGGCTAATCCAACTACTGTGCGTGTGTTTTTCATAACTAATTCTCGAGAAAAAATCCGATGGATGTAATAGTCGCGAAAGATCTACAGCGGCCATTAATTATCTGTACAACGTACTACACCAATCACACACCCATACGACCACCAACGGCATATAAATAAAGCAGCAACAAAAGGAGAAAATGTGTCAATGCGGAAATTGAGAAATTTGTGATTTGTGAAATGTTTTAAATTTCCAGCCGAACGCCCACCCCAAGGACTCACAACTCTCCCCGCGACTAGATACGTTTTGAATTACATTGTCATCGATAAGGTCGACGTTACCCATACACCCGCACACATCAAGTGTTTCGGTTGCGCTGTCACATGGAAAGCCGTTGCCGCAACGGGCGAATTGAAAGAGCCATAGAAATCCTTTTGTTATCCTGCCGAGTGCCATTCTATGCGCCATTGTTCACTCGTAATTTTATTTTCTTGTTAAACAACAGAATGGATTGTTGGTAATATTGATAAATGGATTATTAATTTGACACCGAAGGATAGTGGAACTCAACCAGGAGCAAAATATTTACGGACAATGAGTGTGTTCGTTTAGATGAATTTCTTTTCTTTCCGCTCGGCTGGACGTGTGTTTGTAAATCAATCCCATCAACTCACAGCCAACCGCAAATTAATTAAACCAACATTTGTCGGGAGAGGGTTACAAATGCTTTTAGACACCCTCGCCCACACCTCGACGCAGCGCTCGTAATTATGTCAAACAAAAACGAAAGACAGAATAAAAAAAATTTATTATTAGTCGCCACCATTTTCAAATGTTGCGGAGCCCCGAAGACAGCCATGCTAAAGGTGGACAAATCTGTCGGTGGGAGAGGCGCTCGCTTATGTCGCCGGCACACACTTTGTGACAGATAAACGGAGCCCCATCTAATGACGGCTACGGCCTCACCGGTGGCACGCTGAATTAATGAGATTTTTTTTTTTAAATGGAACGCTCTGTAAATTTGTGTAATTAATTATGAAATTCGCTTTAATTCGCCAGTCAGTTCGCAATTAACCGCTGATTATTTAAATCTTACGTTGGAATTAATTAAGAATTATGGCAGCCATTGTGCGACGGTATAATGCCCGTCTGTGATGGTAGTGGTGCGATGGTATGGGGTTGGACTGGGCTGGGTTGGGTGCAATACAGACGAGGCCTTTATCCGAAGTCATGGCGTAGCTAAAGCAACCTCCGCATTCTTCGTTTCGAGTCAATGTTGTCTTGTTGGATGCTCGCATTAGGGTAAAAGATACGTAGCGACCGACACACAACTGGATGCTGATTACCATTAAGATGTTGCGCGCGAGCCGACGGTTTAATTAGGCAAAACAACCCCTAATTATGAAAGAGAATTAATTACAATCGTCGTGGATGTTGCTAAATGGCTGATGATGCCGAGCTGAAGGGATACGAGGATTGCTGCTGTTTCATGTTGTGGCGATAGTAAAAGAAAGTTTAACGAGACTATTGCTTATTAGTCGAGGTTTTATTAATAAGCAGGTCGTTTTATGTTTTATTTTTACAGAAAATTTCGACAGGCGTGGACATTAATAGACCGTTAAATTAAATTTGAGACCAACCTCTTTACTTTTGCGCGAGCTGTTCAGACGGGTCACAGCCAGTTAATTCAGCTGAGTAGACCGATCGGACTAATGAGTTCATGATGAGCTGCTTGGCATTTCCATTTGTTTGCTAATTAGTCGACAACGAAATACTTTTTTCTCAATACAACTTTTTCATCACTAAAATGAGTGATGAGCTGTGTACAGTAAATTTATTGTATGTAGTAGAACTATATACCATAAATTCAGTGTTCAAAAGCTCATCTGACGAAAGCATTTAAAAGACTTTAATAGATAAGCCCTTTGTCTCTTGCGTACTTTTTTCTATCAAATCCTCTTCCATGTCGATGACTATAGTCCCAGTTTTATTCTGTGGTTCGTTTTGAGTTGAGTTTATTTAAATACTTGATATCTCCTCTTCTCTCAAAAAAGGAATACCAAAAAATTTTTATAGAGACAGACAGACAAATCGACTCCATTCAGTTTAAGAAAAATCACTAATTAAAATGTCAAAGCACTTGGTGAACTCATGCCTTTTTAATGTTTATAATCACTTTTCTAAAAAATAAAGATTAACAAAATAAAACGAATTTTTTTTGGTTATTGAAAATAAGTACATAATTTATTTCATAGGCCACAGTGTACTTTTTCAACTTTTTGTTTTATGAAGCTAATCGGTTTGTTTAATAAATAAAATAGATATATCAATCACTATAGTCACATCAATATTGCGTGTATAGATGACTCTTGCGACTTTTTGTTATATATTACAGCTCTCAGCAAACAGATTTCTACTAAGTCACTGCATTCATTTTTAATTCCTAAGCCCAGTACTGTCTTGCGATTCTACTCCCGGTTTTTGCATTTCGAGATAAATACTCTCTAAGTCCATAAACGTAGTAGGGTGATGGCATGTGAGGTCGGCCACCTCCAGTAGTCGGCCGCCGCGTCATAAAACAATGCATATACACATACATTTTTTTCTCTATAAAGGATAATGATTTTCCTATCTGTGAGTAAAAAGTTGTTGCAAAGCAGTTGCTAGTTTGTTAGTTGTCTCACAATTTACATAAAAAAAGGTACAGAGTAGGTAAAGGAGGCCGACTACTGAAGAATGACGTTTTCATCTTATTTTTGTGAATAATTTGTTTTCGGTAGTAAATACCATAAAAAAAATTATTTTCATAATCAAAACATCAATTTTAATTAATTGTAAGTGATGAATAGCCTATTCTTTACTACAAACACCGATTTTTAGGAGCAATCAAACGTAAAAAAAATTAAGTGGCCGACTACTGGCTCCATCACCCTAAATGATATAAATGTAGAAGGTAAACAAATTATTTCAAATAAATAAATTAAATTTCTTAACATTAAGCAAAGAAATAATAAAAAATATGTTTCAATATGTGGAAAAACCAGTAGCAGAAATTCCGTATCTGCATCGTTCGTTCTCTGCACTTTATTAACGAATTTTAAGACTAAAACATTTTTAATAACAATTTCGAATAAACGACGAGAAACACTCTGTTGTTGGAACTTTTAGTGAATGGCTTTTGAGAGCTATTAATGCCGCAGATAATTTTTCTTTTCATTGAATTTTATTTTTTGTTTCCTGACAAAAAAATATGCAATAAAAATTATTTGAGCGGTAGTTTTTTCTTTTTTTTGTGACATGTGCCAATTTTAGTCTTGGCTGCATAAAAAGAGTCTTCAAAATCTACCAGAAGTTTTTCAAGATTGTCTGTTCTTAAAACTTCGATCTATACCCTAAGATACGCATGCAATTTTCATTTTACAATAGTTCCTCGATACTGTGATTTAATTTAAAATGTGAACCGGCAAAACTTTACATTTTTATCTCTGTTATCTTACGAAATTTTTAAGCTCTAAAATGTGAATTTTTCTTATAAGAGTTATATATTTTTCTTGGTTCTTTTGCACGTTTTGTGTGCGATATTAGGAACTAAGAACTTAATTCATATTTGTTTTTTAGTTGTTAATGCAAGAACAGGGTATTGAAAGATCAAGCTAGTATTTACCAATAATAAAATTTTTTATCAAAAATTTGAAATATTAATACAGTCGAACTTGAATTCGACGGGGACCAGAAAAAAACTTCATTGTATTGAAATTTCATTATACAGAAACTTTGATATTTCTCATGTCTTTTCAACTTTTATTTAAAACAATCAGGTATTTTAGTTTGTATTACACCGAATCGAACATCGACACCGAACAAACAAACAAGTAACGGTTAAAAGTACTGTTTCGGTTGATATTTGTACAGACGTGGAAGCATTTTAAAATAAGAAAATACATAATTTGAAAAAATTAATTATATGGAGACAAAGTCGAGTTTTCAACTAGAAAATTTATGCATTGCATAGAAAAATTCGCCATATGGAAATGCTTCATAAGAACCTAAAAATACACGTAAAATAGAACCAGAAAGCTGTGTCTTTCAAATTAGTTCATTATACGGAGAACTTCATTATATAGACGTTCATTATAGGGAAGTGCGACTGTATCTAAGTATACCTACCGATACAAATGTTATTTTTATGTTTTGAAATGAATAAAATTATTTTTTCGGTTCAGTTCTGATTTTGTTATATTGAAACAGTGCTTTAATAAATCACTTGTGTTGCTTTTATTAGAATTGAAAATCGTTCCAATCAATTTAATAAATACTGAAATAAAGTGTAAGTAATGTGAATACCTCTAAAATCCGAAAACGCATTGTTTTAATTAGTTCAGATAATCAATTAACTACCGTAGTTTATTGCTCATTTATTGTTTTTTTTTTTATAAAACAAAAAACTGCTTAAATGTTTATTCGACATTTTCAATTCAATTTTGTCAAGTTTATTGAATATTTGCAAAGAAACTAAAGTAAGTGCAGTCGAATACCTCTAGGTCGAACTCCCTCTAAGAAGAATCCCTTTAACTCGAATTTCTTCGCCATATTTTAGCATTCGCCTCAATTTTCCATACGAAAACCATCCTCTAAGTCGAACTCCCTTTAACTCCAAATAATTTTGTGTACCCATGAAAGTTCGACTTATAGAGATTCCACTGTAATTATTTTTTCGTTGTTCATTATATTAAACTGTCATCTGAAAACGAACTAATACTTGTTTCAATCCCATTTGAAAATATGATGAGCTTGGTTATCGTGAGTTAACTTAATTAGTCATAACCTTAATTAGCACTTTTAGAACTTAAAAAAATAAACTTGAGCAACTAATAATTAGCGTTTGATTCTTATAGTCAATTAAAAATGCGATGGATATCAATGAAACATCCGACGGCACATATTTTCCCAAACATCAACTCATATTTCTACACATTTATTTTACTTTTAATCACATCAAAAAGACCTCGAATTTAACTCGAATTTTAAGCAGAATAATCAATAATATAAATGTCTAATTAGAGAAAATTCATTGGCTTGACAATATTCACTTTTCACAAATAAATCAGCATCAAATCATATTTTCTTTTTATTTTTCATATCTCGCACCATCGAAAAAAGAACCCTTCGCCAGCGTCCCATTAGCAACCACTCCAACCCAACACCCCACCGTTGTCAGTTATTTTGTATCTAATTCCACAAAGAAATTAAGAGAAAAAAAAAATAATAAGAAAAACATAATTTCCTTTCAGATTTGAATCTCTTTCAACAAATGAATTAATTTTCTCCTCCTTCTGCTGCATGACCACATTTTCACATCACCATCACTGTGCAATAATATTCCAATATAATTTTTCTAAAATTCTCTCCCGAAATCCCCTTTCAAAAAAAAAAAGAAAAAGAACAAAAACAAACATAAAGCTGCTATATCCATGCACATGCACACACACTTCATTGTATACGCATCTATTAGATACTTTTGCACCGAGTAACCAAATTAAAAAGGGGTAAACGAGTAAACGATTAAGCACCACCAACAGCAGCACAATAAAAAAGTACAACACTCTCAAATCAAAAAAAAAAAAATAAACTCAATTGAGAGAGAGAGGAAAATCAACCAAAAGCCAACAACAACAACAACGAAATGAAAACAAAAACAAGAGGGAAACAAAAAAGTATCTGAAGAGAGAAAGAAGACTGCCTAGACAGGACGTCCCCATTGCTTATTATTCGATTGCCAATTATCTTCATATTTTCGAAAAATGAATACAAAACAAAATCTCAAACTCACACACACGCACTCACAGATAAACACTGAAGTGGGATAGAGAGATATGCGCATAAGTGACAGGGCAACAAGAAAACTAACGAAAAGTATCTAAAGTCTGCCATATCGAAAAACCAACTCTGACTGTCTCGGAAAAACACACGAGCCAAAGAGAGACACAGGAGGACCATGTACTCGCCCAGCACATCACCAACGTTTTCACCAACGCTTCATACCCCTCTCGGAATGGCAGAGAATTCAAACTCAAGAGGCGTACCCGCCCCTGGCTGCAACAACAACTCGACTGCGTACGAAAAGATGAGAATAGTTAGGGCGAGATAAAAGAGACAAAAAAAGTGGAACCGCATTTTATTGGTCCTTATTCATCTTTCTGGGGTAGCCCGCCGATTGGAAAGGGTGTGGATTTTTCAATTTTTACAGTGGTAAAACAGGTTCCACCCGAGACTGTGTGCGTGCATGTATGCACAACGTTCCGGACTGACTGAATGAACATTGATCTTAACTCATGTGCTTCAGTTGTAGACCAGTCGTGATCTCATTTGGACGTGTTCTTCGTACAATTTTTCCGTCTTTGTGGACAGAGGAAAAAAAAGTTGAAAATCTAAAAAATAAAAAAAAAATAGAAAATCAGATTTGTCACTTTTTTTGTTTTTTTCGTATTTTCTACTCGCCGTGTTTATGTTCCACAAAGAACACAGATCGATCTATCTGTGAGATACATATCGACCAAAGGAAAATATGTGCCAGTGAGAGATACAAGGATACAAGGATAATCCTTTTTTTTTCGTGTGCAAGTGAATTTAATGAAAACATACATTCTTTCCCAAATGAAAACGGAGAAACTTGTAGACCAGTGAAGAGAGAAAAAATAAAGTTTTTGTTTTTTGAAATTTTTATCTATCCAGTGTGTGTGTGCGTGCTTGGTTTCCTTTAAAAAATTCACCCCTATATGATAAAACTATCAGGAATGACTGTGACTGGTGTACGAACAACGATGACGAGCCCGACGGTTCCACCAACATCGCATCAACAAATGCACAAGTCCAGCTCCCGCTTGAGTAACTTCAGCGTTGCGTCTCTGCTGGCCGACACTAGGCCTCGGAGCCCAGCGGAACCCATCGACATGATGCTGCCAACAAATCTATCCTCCTCAACAGCCGCCGTGACAACTGCCACCACGACCTCACCACAGTCCGTGGCTTCGACGGCCTCGACGTCACCTCCAGCGGCACATCATCCTGCGACGCCAATGCACCTACATCCGCATCCTCACCTGCAGCACATTGCCGCCGTTCACCACCATCACCTTCAGAACAACAACAACAACAACACATCAAATCACCTGCCAAATCATCACCAGAGCACCAACTCATCATCGCCCGTCTCATCGCTGCATCATCACCAGGAGAGCAATCACAGCAGTCTGACCACGACGACGACGATGACGAAAAACGAACGCCACACGCCGCACAGTTCCGCCGAATCCGAGGTTGACTATGACTCGAATCAGGAGGAGGAGGACTCGATTGTTGACATCGAGGACATGAATAACGACAGCAGATCAACGCCGGGCCTGGACACCAGCAAATCACCCGAGATGCCCAACTCGATGCAATCCTCCCCGCACATCCTATCTTCCTCGGCAGCAGCATTAGCGGCGGGACACGTTCCAATCCGGCCGACACCGTTCAGTGCACTCGCGGCAGCAGCAGTTGCCTGGGGCGGCATCAGCGGCGGAGTTCCATGGCCAGGCGCACGACAAATGCCGCCGTTCGGACCGCCTGGATTATTTCCTGGACAAACTTTTGGACCCGGTGGAGGTAAGCATCACAAGTTTTTCTTAAGTCCAAGCCATTTATCGCCCTATTTGTCTCACTCGCGAGCAATAAAACAATTTACCGCCCACATTCAATTAGAAGAGGCACCCTATTCTCTGTCCACGCAATGTGTAATTGTCTCCTCCCGCTTTAATGGATCCAATTTATTAAAAACAATCAGCAACGTTGTCTCTGTTGTGCCACTGTCAAGACTCATTAATCCAACGTCAGTCTCGCCTCTCCACCAACAAAAAAAAAAAAAAAACTCGTGATCGCCGTCGGTTTAACTCCGCCAAGCTAATCAAGCTTTCAATTTAGCCTTGTGTCTTTTGTGGCTTGTGTTAGTGTGTTGGTTTTGTGAAGTGCGGCGGCCATAATTGAAAACACCGTCGCCGGTTGGAATCTACAAAATAAAAAATTAATTTTTACCCATCGGGTATTGTTGCCGTCGAATAGGGAAGTTTGTGGAATTTTCAATGCAATTTAACTTAATTCTCGGATTTCCGTTGAAATTGAAAAATGTTGCGTTTTTGTTTGGGAAAAGTGGAACGACGAATGGGATCCACATAGAGTAGATGATGTAGGATTTTGATAAAATAGGGTTCGTTTGAAAGATGTATTTGAGTGGAGGTTTTTTCTAATAGTTTTTTCTTTCGAATGTCCTTTAAATTGATACAGTGCATGCCGCAATAGGTAAACAATTGCATTGACATTCTGGGTTCTAGAAAAATGTATTTCTGTGCAAGCTAGAGGACATTGTTCAAATATTTTTATACTACGACGGAAGGAAGGGAAATTAGACTCTGGTTCTTAAAGGACTGCACCCAACTATAATTATTAAAATATCAAGAAAATAAATCTATCAATCATCTGAATTAAAGTTTGTTTTGTTTCCTTCGTTTTATCGAGGAGTCGGACAAAATATTTTCCGGTATAACTAGGTCCACAAGTCTTATGTCAGAATCTGTTATAAATTTCCATTTTTTTTTCAAATTTGTAGTACACAAATTTCAAAAGTAGATCCCCTTACTTTACTTAAAAGTGAATTTTTACGCTGTGCCTAGTACAACATTGGACTATGGCTGGCCCCAAAGAAACCATTAAATGGACCAGTAGCTTGGACAGCTGTCATTATCAAAATAACCTAAGATTTAAAAAGAAACCACTAGATGGACCAGTAGCTTGGACAGCTGTCAGTGTTAAAAGATTAAGATAAGTGTCAAAGGTTTATGATTTAAAAAGGAACTACTAGATGGACCAGTAGCTCAGTGTCAAAATAACCTAGGATTAAAAAAAAAAAAACACTAGACGGACCAGTAACTTGGACAGCTGTTAGAGTCAAAATAACCTAAGATTTAAAAAGAAGGTCCAGTAGTTTGGGATCAAATTTTTCTTCAGATCCCTACTAATCCATTCAACTAGTTGCAATTCGATCCAAAAATGGCATCCTGCAACTCTAAGTAGAATACACATAAAATTCAACTTCCTTCCACTCATTAGTATACATTCCAGTGAATTTACTTACCTACACGAACCTCGACGACAGCCTTAGCCCCACAACCGACGACAGTGTCGTTTATTTTTTTACCTCTGTGCCTAGCATAAAATATCAGCACCCATTTCGCACTAGTTTTTGCAACAGCAAACACTTTGTCACGGTCTTTGGCATTTAAAGAGTCTCTCTGTTTCACTGAAAAGGGGGGGACTTACAGCCCAACTATCCGGGAATTTGTTTCCACAACGAAAATATCGACTTTTTCGTATCGGTGTTGAATGGGAGGGAAACTCCACACCAAGGAATTTGAGTGACAACTCCTAGACTCGAGCGGAATTCGTTTGGCTTCGTTTGGAAATTTGTCATTTAAGTGTTAAGGTATTTTTTGGAATACAAAAAACCCGTCTTTCTGAATATCTCACACCCACAGGAAACGGAACAGTCTGCGCCAACTACAAGAACAGAAATCCTTATTTGCATTTTGATTAATTCGATTCAGCGCCCACCCCGTGCAGATACACAACAACTAATTAGGCAACCTATTTAGAAAATAGTAGAACAACAATTTGTTCTTTTGTTTTGTGTGCCCGGAAAAGATGTTTGGGGACAAAACAACCACTGCCATGAAATTAACGCCAGATACAATAATAAAATAGAATTTTTTATTCATCTAATAAAAGAAACTACATGTGGTTGTAGGGGCAGATTGATATGTTGGTGGCTGTCGAATCAGAATCCGTGAGAACGAGCACAAATTCTTCTCGAGTGTATTTAAATTCAAAAAGAATCTGTTCTCGTGTTGACAAATTAAATTGATTCGGAGATTATTTTTCCCCCGAACGAGAAAGAATTTCACGAATGCGTACGAGTCAAGAACAACTATTTGCAACCGACATTTATCGGCGGTGAGATAAAATAAATAAAATAATCGAACACGAGGTAACATTTAAATTTCAATGTGTATCGCTGCTGTCTTGTCGGTTGTCGGTTGTCGATTGCACAAAAACAGGTGCGGCATGTCAACGCGAAGACGAACGGGAAAATGCACAGCAAGGTCGTCCCGTACATTTCATCAGGTGTTAGAAGGTGTATACCTGAGGACCTGAGGAGAGGTTCAGACCACACGTCCAGATCGATGTCGGAGATTACGGTCGAATGTCTTTAAGATTAGGACCCCATGCCGCCTGCATCCCATTTTTTTGTCGTTCTCTCTCGCATCGAAATAAATAAATTGTTTCGCTTAATTAAGTTGATTTCCTCTGTAACAATACCCACTCGATGATAATAATCGTTTTAAATGTTTTGCGACATCAATAGATCGTACGTATCTGCGATAAATGCGTTGCTACTGATGCTCGGCGTAGGGTCACCGGTTGACAATACCTAAATACATCCAGTGGCTAAAGAAGTGATATACCTCAGGGGTAGCAAGCAGGCAGGCAGTTGTTTAATTTCGTTTTTTGTTTACTCTCTCGTCTCTGTCACTCTCAAACTCGGCCTTCTGTTTGTGTAGACAAACGAAAAAAAAAAGTAAACGACTTCTACTCTGAATGACGGTAATTATCTCTTTTTTGTGGTATTTTACACTGGGGATGGATAATCGCAAAGGTGGCAACCTTTTAAGTAGGCAAGCACGAAAGGCAGAGAGAGACGGGTTGTGAAAGACTTCAGACGAAGGGGAAGCCGAATCATTGTGACATGATAAATGATGCATCTGGGATAAATTGAGTGGATTAATGAAACATTTTATTGAATTTTTGATAATTTGGAATTGATGAAGCGACGGGAGGGGTAAAAGGCATTAAGTAGAACAGCGGTAGCACGAAAGTTATAGCACATCTAACTGGGAAATTAAGGAAACGAATTTTGAGGCAGATTCAGTGGCTGTGAATAAAAATCCGTCGGCCAATTGGGAAATGCGAAATGAGCCGCTCTGTGCCCGAATCGATTAACTCCACTTTTTGAAAAGTCTTAAATTTAAATGTTAAAGGACTTGGTGCAGTCATTTCTTTTGTTTTATGGTTTGCGCCAATGGATGTGTAATTTTCGCAAGACACTAGCAACCCGTGTGCATGATTCGCGGGATTTTATTCTCCTTTTACCTCACGCCTACCACACATCTGCACTCACCAACCACTCTCCCCATGGGACTGCTGTTAGGCATTACTTCGCGGGGCCGGTTAGCTATGAAGCTCTATTTACTGCCTTTTGGGCTTTTCTCAGGGCTTCTGCTGTTCTTAGAGCTGCCTGTACCCTTGCGATGAAGTAACTTTGCAGTGGCTGTCGTAGGTTTTTATGTTTGCAACTAGGGTGCAAGCCCCGGCTCGTCTAGCTCGGCAGCGCCTACTGCAGTGGCTGCGCGTGGATGGTGAGAGGCTTCCCGATCGTAAAAAGCTCATAATGAAAAGGCTCGTTAACTTGTTAAAACTCATCTATTTTAAGTTTTGCTTTAATCAAATTTTTAGCAGCCTAAGAATATGCAATTGGCTATAAAATTATTATGTCGTCACAAAATTTTCTTTTATTAACCAATAACTTAAATGTATAATAATTTTCCCAAATGATATATATTATATATTATATGATATATTTGTACAAAGCCGGAAAATTTAAAAGACAAAAAGGCGGAAGGGATATATTTGACAACCTAATATTAACACAATTAAATGGTTTTTCGCCATTGTGTAAAAAGTAATTTATTTCAGAGGCCAGTGTTAAATATTTCATCGCATTTCTCAATTTTTTGTTTCATGAATAATCGATTTGTGAACTGAACATTTATTGACGTTTTGCAAGTTGTTGATAAAACTTCGCTTAGGTAGCAGCAATAAATCGATAGCGGTTTATGTCCGAAAACGATTTCAGTTGACATTTTTGTTTGCCAATTAGTTGGTACAGCCAATTCTCGATAATTTGGCATGCGTAATTTCAAACTTTACCGGTTTCTTGAAAACCGATCGGTAAATTGAATAAAAACAATATTTATTAGTCCCCTCCATAATTGAAAGTTGAAGGAAAGCTTTCTTGCTTGTCAACATTCAATAATAAGTCTTGACTTCCCTACTCTCTATCACTTGAGGAGTCTTTTATGCACAGACCTATTATTTCAAGATCCAACTTTACACTTATTCATTGAAAGTTGCAGATTCGTCAATGACAGATAAAAGTCGCTTCCTTAAAAGAAAATTTTTGACTTCTAAAAATGAGCGTTTGTGAATAGTTAGTTGTTCAAACGTTTTAAATAATAAATAAGCCGTTCAGAGCACACATCGAATAACTCCATAAAACCAAAATTGAAGAGAAACCATGAAATAGTTTTCAATCGCTTCAGAAATACACTAAGTTTTATTTAAATAGTTGTCGTTTAATAGAAGTAATCTTAATTATAAATTCTTAAGGAAAAATATTGGAAAAGTGCTTTGACATTTAAATCAAATTTTTTTTCAAAAAGTGGAGTTAATTAATCTGTGCACTGAGCGCCTCAAATCACGAACTTTTATCAAACTCTTGTGCATTTGATATTTCTTCTTCTTCAATCTTGGTTAATTAAACAATTGTTATTTTGCTTGTTGATTGTTTCCAATTATCAAGAGTCGCCTGTAGCTAATTCCATAGAACGTAATATTTAATACAAACTCGAATTGCAATTAACTTTTGAGTTTTTAGGGCTTATGCCTCATTATTGATTTTTAACTTAATTTTTAAAGTAACTCTATAATTAAATTTACATGCAACAATTGTGTTAAAAGCTAGTGCGTTCAAGGAAGGACACATTGGCCGGTTTCGTCAATCTAGCTTTGCACTATTAATTTATTTTGAGAACGAAAATCATTCCTTAAAGTAATTATGTTAAGTTTTATGGGTGGTTTTTGGTCATTAGAGACGTAATAAGTTTTCCAGAAAATCATGAAAAATTATGGTTTTCTTGGCACCAAATATGGTTTTCTTGTTACTACATTTATTGACTCTTATTTTTGACGAATATCCACATCCACGTGTGTCAAAATATATCGCGTACAACACAGTGGAGGCGCGAAGAAACAAGGCTCTGGCCCTGTATGGGCTGTTACGCTGACTATTTATTATTTATTTTTTTTTTTGACGAAGGGAAAATGATATTTTGAAGCCACCTATACATATTTTACTAATTGCCAACAACACAAATACTTCTTTCGGAGTCACCAATTTCATGGCGTGAAATTGGCCCGGTCATTTTTAAAATTCAAAAAAATTGTATGGTATCATCTGAACAGGGACACCTTACAAACACAGAATATAGAAACTTTAAGTTTGGACCATTTGCGTTTCTAATTTAATTTCAAATTTAATAACTTTTTACCCTATTCGAAAATTAAATTAAAATTTCTCGAGTTAAATTTTCAACATTTAATTTAATGAGTTATAAAAATATTGCTTTTCTAAGCTGCATGTTTATAAATTCATATTTGGATTACTGATAACTAATAATTTTTAAGAAAAAACTTGGTTAAAATACCCGCATTGTAGTACTTTTTGTAGCTTCTTAAATTTGAACAAAAAAGTCTCATTGTTTTCGTTTATGTACTTGTATCGATCATTTGGGACATAGTAATTATTTAAAAGTGAAAAAAAAGAGTCCCTTTGAGTCGAATTTTCACGGGACATCAAAATTAGTTCGAGTTAAAGGGAGTTCGACTTAAAGGATTCAACTGTATATAGACAAAAAAAACTAAAAATGCACCTCAGTTCTGTATTGTATCAAGAAATAAGAATGTATCGATCTATACCAAATCGCATAACTTTGGTTTTGCAGCTTTGCCGAATCTAATCACTATGCCCCTGCTTGAACTCACCAATTTTTAGCACAATTCTTGCATATAATTCTAATCAAAGTCTCGCTTTAAGAAATCATTAATTCGGTATTGGCCTTATTGGCACAGTGGTTTCGTTTCTGAACAAAGGCGACCAAAACTATTTTACTGCTTCGCAATTTCGAAAAATGGTTCATTACTTTACGAAACACTGTAGAGTTTGCAAGTTAAACGACAAAATATGTTTTAGATCTAGCCCAATCTGTTTACATGTAGATTTAATGAAAACCTCTAAGAAAAGACTATTTTGGAATATAAAGAAATATTACCAATGCATTGGTTTGAACATAAATGACTGAGGGTTTAGCCAATTCACAAATTATTTGTTAGACAGGACAAGGAGTTTCTTTGCGTGTAAGATCAACACAAATACAGTCAGCTTCAAAAGTGACTGTATCGTCATTTAGTGCAAGCTTAGTTGTAGACTTTTAATTTCATGTCCACGTCTACCACAGCTCCTGCTGGTGTACTTTATTTTTAAGGAAGAATTTGCTACATATGATACCTCAATAACACCCTAAAAGTTGTCCGACTTATAAATAAAAACAATGAAGAGAAGAATTCGAGAATGAATTTGTCTGATCATGAGTCGAACTCGAAAATTGCTTTTTTATTGCTCTTTAACAAAATCAAAAAAAAAAAATGTCTAGAAAATGTTCTTAGCAAATTTATAAAGTCCACTGATTTCTCGTGTGAATTGTGATTTCAAGCAGATCCTTTTTCTAAAATGACGCCGATCAGAATTAGAATCTGGAATGCTCAACAAAGAAGAATCGGCTTGCAGAGCTTAAATTTTCTCACACACTTCCTCCGCTCCCACAAAAGCCACCGCATCAAAAGAATCATGATTTGAACTTCTTGACTTGATCACGTTCAATAAGGTCACATGTAAAGCAATCTCCTCGACAGCATGATCAATAGATGAAAAAAAGTAAAAATCGTGGCGCCCACTTGACTCATAAATCACCAAACAATGTTAATTGAATTGTTTTCCCAGAAAGAAGCCAGATAAATGCATTCATTATAAATCTCGTGAAAATCAAACACAACAAAAAAAAAAAAAACAATGTAATCCTCTAACAACAATCAATTATCGAATTGACAGATATCAATGCGACGGTTAACATGCCTTTCTGATGCAAAATAATTTACGATCCACATGCTAATATGCTACCAGTCAGTACTCGTGCTCACAATGACAATTGTTGAAGAAAAAAAAGAGAAAATCAAATTGTTGACAACATGCTGACTAGCTTAACATGGAAAATTAATTAGTATATCCACAGAGAAATATATACGTGAATGTATCTACCAATTACACAGATGTCATAACTTGGCACAGCCGGCGTATATCACCACGGCCGACAACTTTGCCAGATCGGGCCAATGAACAATGAAGATCGAGATCGTTATTCTATCACGTATTTTTCTATTGCAATCCGATAAGGCATTTAGAATGAGGCACATGTTGAAATTTGATCTATGGATCTTGACTCGACTGCCAAATGAATTGGGTCTTTTGAGAAATTAGCGAAGAAAAAAAAAAAGTCCACTGCACCAGTCACACAGTCACACAGCACCGAACCGACCGAAAGTAAACTCAAACCACAAATGATATGGTAATTTCATGCAAATAAATTACCACTGTTGAACATTAATCATTCGACTGAACAAATAAACGAACAAATGTGAGAAAGAAGTCAAATTCAATGTGGAAGGTGCGAATGTATCTAAAACAAAACATCTACAGATAAGCTCACCGATATGAGCGGTGCTCGTGCGTTCCACAACTAAAACGAGCCCATTAGTTGGTTGGCTTGAAATGGCGTGCAAAATGCATATTATGAAGTTCAAAGTTGCATGCAACTGTGCCAGACACACCTGAATTTGTTTTGCAAAAAAAAAAAAAAACCAACAAAGTTCAACGGGAAAAAAATAAACAACCAACCAATTCGTAATTAATTTTCACGTGATAGATACTCGAATAGTGATGAGTGTGTTCAGCGAAACAAATTGATTGTAGAACGAAAAAAAAAATGTGATTATCGCTTCTGACTGCAACCGTGCTGCGACACAGCATTCGTTTTTGTTGAAATGATTAGAGACATAAAGTCGCGAACAAATCGAGCCGTCGTCGTCCACACAACACACAACAATCCAAATAAAATCACAATTTTACAATTTTATAATTTTTACAATTTTCCAATTTAGCCCAAGCGTCAGACAGGGGAGACAAGTTCGCGCGCTGATTACGCGAAATCGTTTCTCTTGATGTTGATGTTGCTGCTGGGTGTTTTTTTTTTTTCTGTTTTTTCTCACAACCAAAGAGACCCCTCGTCCTGTTTGAATTCGAGACTCTAGAGCAATTTGTATGAGTTTTATCTTTTTATTAGCACTTCACTACAATGCGTTTAGTGTTCGTGTGTAAAGGAGAAGAGTGTGCCGTGGCTTGTGTTTTAGAACGCGTCTTGTATGTGCGTTTTTCTGTTTTTTTTTGCCTGCTTGTTTGTGTTTTTGTTTTTTTTTTATTTTTATTTTTATAGAACACACATTAGAAACGGTGATTAAATGGCCAAGATAAAAATGAATAATGTACATGTGCAGAGAAATAAATTGACTTCTACTACACACATCGTAGTGTTGTGTCCAGTGAGCAGGGTAAAAGATATAAAAAACCGAAAGTGTAGCCATTACAACACACACACACACACACATACACATCCACTAGGGGGGCTTGAACTAGAGTTAGTTACTCAATTTATCAGGGGCGGTATGCTGGTGCAGTTTACTTGGAAGCCGATGACGATGATGGCAGAAAGAAAAGAGGAAGTAATTATTAGACGGGTAATAGCTGTTAATTTTATGAGTCTGTTTATTGAGATTCCGCAGCTTGGGTCTGTGGGAGGCGGACTGGACTGGATTGGATAGCG
The DNA here is from genome assembly GCA_905187475.1 of Syritta pipiens. Classification (NCBI taxonomy): domain Eukaryota; kingdom Metazoa; phylum Arthropoda; class Insecta; order Diptera; family Syrphidae; genus Syritta; species Syritta pipiens. The sequence continues at coordinate 6,855,600 of LR994572.1, read as the reverse complement.
ACGGGCAAGCCCCTGTGTTGGTTGTTGATTATGAAATGAAAAGAAGTTTTGTTGCCCGTTTAATGGTGTCGATTATTTGTTGCAAAATTTAGGACATTCGTAAAAGAAAGGTGGAGTACAGTTTTAGAAAGGAGTAAACAAAGTCTTCGTAGATTGCTTAATTTTGCGTGTTTATTCGTTTTTGATGGTTGATGGTTTCCATTAAACGAGTTTGGTAAAGAATTCATTCTCAGTCGACGCGTGGACCCCTGGAGTTATATGGCAAAACGGCAGAACGGAAAGCACTGATTTTGCATGGCTGAATGTATTCTTTTTCAAATTTAAGAACGCGGCAGGATGCACTTTTTTTTTATTCTTGGGAAGAAAAGAACCATTAAAAGGGACGGACAGCTTCCGTGTTCTGTGGTATTTATTCAGATGAAATCATGTCTTTATCTTTGGAAATTCACAGAATTTGTATCCGTAATAGAAATAAATGGTGATTTTTTTTTTGCATGTGAAGTATGATCATGACTCTTGCCCGTGACCGCTGATGATTGACGTGGTTCTAATTAGAAAATGAATGATTGTAGATTGTGGAGACTTCCCGGATTTGTTTGCTTTCGAGTCGATTTGTGAGTGATTCACCTAGTAAAATCGGTGCTATTCTAAATGTAAAGTCTTTAGGGTGGGCCATTAAGTGCTTCTACTTAAATTATAAGTTTTTAAGGTGGGCCATCAAGTGGTTTCTACGTAAATCATAAGTTATTTTGACACTTGTAGGCACCTTTCTTAGTCGGTTAGTGCGTCGAAAGCAAGAGCACCCGGGTTCGAATCTAGCTCGGCGAAAAAACACCACAATCATTTTTCACGCCCCCACCTCCAACGAACGACTGACAACCCTTCTGGAGTACTTCTGTCATAAAAAGCTTTCGCAATTCGCCGCTCGGAATCGTCATTAAACAGTAGGTCCCCTCCACATGTGTCAAAATTAAAACGCTCACAACACAGTGGAGGCGCAAAAAGCTATGCTCTAGCCCTTCGCGGGATTTCACACTACTAATGATGATGTTTTTGACACTGACAAATTGAAAAAAAATTGGTAACATAGGTCCGTGGAAAAAAATGAGTTGCTTACCGCTTGAAATAACATTTGGAAACATTTGATATTTAATTTTGTTCATTTTATTGCAAAAGAAACCTATAGCTGGCCCACACCGTATGTGATGTCCACCTCTTTGTGGAACGCATCTCCACTCAAACGGACGTACAGGTGTGAAAATAGAATACCACAAAGTAAACATTTAACTTGCCAGTCACCATCTGCAGAGCAATCATCCAACTTCCTCTGTGGATACAAAAAACAAAAAAGCTATCCACATCCAATTATGATCATTCAACGCACTCGTCGTCCGTACTTTTCCTTTCTCTCGAGTCTACTTTGTCAATCTTCAGGTATTCGAAAATTCCCATCTGTCAACTAATTAGCTAGGAATGACTACATTTGTAGACCCACAACTTTCCATGATTCGATTTTTCTTTCTTTCACAAAAAAACACAACGCGGAGAAATTTTCAAACTACACCTTCCCTCTCCGTATCTGTCAGATCACCTGTCAACGTTACGCGTTCGCACATCTCACAATCTGTACGTCTTTGCTACATTGTGGAGGACTTTTGTCCATTTTTAGATTGTTTTTAATGTTTTTGTCTCGTCGCCTCTCTTAAATCCTTTTGTATCGATCGACGAGGTGAGTTCATGTTTCAGTAATTTTTATTGCAAAATTAATTGATCATTTGTTACTAATTGCTGGGTATAGGTTTCGCATTTTACCATAATTGTATTTCGATCGGTCTCGGTGAGTGTGTGCATGCATCTGATACACATCTGTATCTATTAAGCTCCCAATGGGAGATCACCGACCAGAGTCTGAGCGTGTGTGCGGATGACAACAACATCGAAGACAGACTTGGTAATCGTAAGCCCACCAGTCCACACAGGCTTACAGGTACATGTCCTTTTTTTCTTTTAACTGCAAGCGTGTTGATTTCATTGATTTCACGAATTCCCTCGATCATTGTTGGAAATTAAAATCGCGAAATGGCGAACAAGACTCGGTCGGGCATGGATCGGATTTTTCCTCGCCTTCCCCGTCGAGCTTCGGCAATTAGTTTGATCACGTACATTTGTATCTGTATCCGTAGGCATGTATCGCCATCGATTAGCAATTATTCGCTTCATCGTACATCTATGGGCACCGGGGATTTCATAATAAAAGAAGTTTTCATTTGTGTATAGCAATTTTAATTAGACCCAAATTTGTCTCATATGGGACACTCACAGCGGGACCTGTTTCAGGTTTTTCTTTTTTGTTGCACATCGTTTAATTAATTGAGTTATGCTGCCACACAAATCGACAACAGAGACAGACAGAGATAGAGAGAAAACAATTTTCAAATCAAATTACCTTCGAATAAAATGAATGAAATCAAAATATCCTGATCGACAGCGCGTAAACAGCCACCACACATTTCCTCTCGCCCGTTTGTCGTTAAATTTCATCGTTTTTTTCGTTTTCGATGTGTACGAGCGCACTGTGGCGAGGCACGGCAGTTTGTTGTATCTGTTTGTAACACAGTGTTGTGTCACAACCCGAGGAGTAATAAAAATCAAATAATTTGTGGCCCCAATTAAATTTGGCACATTCAGCGATTCCCAGCGCAGCATCGAACGACGCCACACCTCGCGGTGGGCTACAGCCGGTGCGGCGGTTGGCAGTCCGCATTCGCGTCCGCACATTTGTTCTCACATTCCCAATAATTTATACGATTTGATTTCTATGTAGATACTAATTAAATACAAACCACACACTCCCAGCAGAATTCACTAAATTGAATTTGATCACCGATCACCGATCGACGATCACCGATCGCGCCAAGTTCTGCGCGCGGGAGAATAAACTGAATAAACTTAATTGACATATCAAAAGATATGGGAGTCACAATAAAACCCGAGTGACATATGGATTTCAAATTAGCATCTTCTTCGCTCATTCCATGCCGTGGGCTGAGAGAAGATGCGAAGGTAAAAGAAAGAAAGATACAAACAACCAATTGGTTAACAAGAATGTTGAGATAAATTACAATTTAAATGTTCGACCAGACACAACTCCACACTCTAGGTCAACCTACAAACACACAGACACACACATACTCGTTCTTCCTGAGTTTCAAAAAAACCGGTAGTTAATGAGCTACTCGTCCTCCTCCATCTGTGTGTGGGTTGTGTGTATGTTTTGTCTCCCAAGCAATACCAACTGACAAATGTCATATCCAAATTAAACGTAACATTAAAAATAATCGGTAATCTAATAAATTTCGAACTTCACAATAAAGAAGAATAAGAGACACAGAGACAGAGAGAACATGAAAAAGAAAGGATTTTTTTTTTGTTTCTGTTTGTGGAATGTATCCCAAGGCAGGGTGAAGTAGTAACATGTGTTATGCGAGGATGCGCTTCTGTTTATATTGTAATTTGGTCTCGGGGTGAAATATCATTTCCTGTGATGCGATTTGTAAGCTCAGATAAGGACTTTTGTCGAGAGATATTCAATAAATTTTCGAATGAAACACTCGTAGATGACGAGTGAGTGAGAAAACAAGGCAACCATGTGGCTGTGTATTAAGAATTTTTTCAAATTCTTCTTTTGTGGATAGTAATCGACGGCAATAAAAACGTTTTACTTAATTAATTCCGATTAATATCTCCTCTGTCGTTGTCGTTGGATATAGGTGTTTTTTTAGGATTTTTTTTATTTTATCTATTCTCTACGACGACAAAAGGGAACACAGAAGTCCTAAGCAATCAACACTTTACGGATGCGCTGTAGTAGGTGATTTGATTTGATTCGATAATGAGCGATCTCACGGGAGGGAAGGTGAAATGGAAAAGACTTTAAAAAATGCTGTGAGTGAGGCGCGATTGAATTTCATCCAAAGGTTCGGGTTTTAGAACTAGTTTTCCGACGACTACTTTCACTGTCACTGAACGTTGGTGGATCTGCTGAGGCAAACTCAAAAGAAGTCAGTGAATGTTTGGTATTTAAGTGTCTCAGCAGTTTTATTCTGTTCAAATAAAAAATAAAATAAATGATCTGCGTAACGGCCCATACAGGGCCAGAGCATAGATTGTTCGCGCCTCCACTTTTTTTTTTATTCTGTTCACTCGTTAATAAATTTATCCCAAAAAAGTATAATTCTAGTCATTTCACTCAATGTAAATCAGGCAGAGGGCATAGCCAAGCTCAAACGATTCTTTTTTTGTAAGAAAAATACTCTGTAAAAATATGATACTATAAATCGTATAATCTATCAATCTATCTTTCAATCATTTCACACATTTCGTTCTGCAAAAGTATCAAATGAATGAATAATCTGCGTAGCAGCAGATACAGGGGCATAATATAGCTTCTTCGCGCCTCCACTGTGTTGTGCGCGATATATTTTGACACATGAGGAGGGGACCTACTGTTTAATGCCGGTTCCGAACGGCGAATTGCGACAGCTTTCCATGACAGAGGTTACTTCAGGATGATTGTCACTCGTTCGCTGGAGGTAGGGCCGTGAAAAATGTTTGTGGTGTTTTTCCCCGAGCTGGATTCGAACCCGGGTACTCTCGCTTAACACTCCGAGGCACTAACGATTAAGCCACGGCGCCTGCCAAAGTATCAATTACTTTCTATCAATTTCGAGCGGGAAACAGCTGTCAATGTCAAAATAACTTATGATGTAAAAAGGAACCACTAGGTGGCCCACGCTTTATAAACATTTTGAAATCCAACAGCAAATCCACACGCACATTTTATGATTTCTCAGACTAAAGGACTGTCGGTAAATGATCATTCAGTTCTAGTTTCAGTGTCACAGAACAAGTTTTTTACAGATTGGTTGCTAGTTTTCGCATAAATTAGGTGCGGGTGTTTTCCAATAACTTGACAACTTTTTTTTTTTGAATAAAACACAAACCATCTGAGATATTTCAAAAACTTTACTATCGCCTTGAAGTACAATCAAAACATTTATGAAAGGAACTCGACTTCGTTCATATGGCCAACGTGGGCACGATTGCAGTCGATTCGTTGGACCCAATTTTTGATGACTCGGCCACACATTTCGACCGAAACGGCCGTTATTTCGAGTTCAATGTTGGCTCTGAGATCTTCCAACGTCGTCGGCTTGTTGGCATAAGCCAATGACGTAATGTAGCCCCAAAGAAAATAATCTAGAGGCGTTAAGTCTCACGAACGAGGCGGCGCATCGACTGGCCCATTTCTTGATAAAACACGCTCTTCAAATTTACTCTTCAACAAATCGTATGTAACGTGTGCTGTGTGGCTTGTGGCACCATCCTCTGGAAACCACATGTCGTCCAAGTCCAATTAGAACAAAACACTGGTCATTTACAGTAACGTGACGATCGTTATGGTGGACGAAAAAATATGGCCCAATAACGCCGCCGGCATGCAAACCGCACCAAACAGTTATGTTTTTGTGGATGAAGTCGGCATTCATGAAGCACATGTGGATATCACCCTCTTTCACGCTCTTAAAGTTGCGGTCACAGATTCCGAATGAAAATTTTTATAATTTACAGACGCTGCGCGTTCGTGTACTTTACCACGATGAAATTGTTGAGTTTACTGAATAAGTTGACAATGACAGTTCAATGATTAGTAAAAGGGTGCGTTCACAAATCGAATTCAAAGTTGTCGAGTCCCTATACGAAAGCCCCTTATAGGAAATTCTTTACAAAATTTAAGACTTCCACCTGAAATTTCTACAGCTTCATTTAAAGTGTCGAGTAATCATATTCAAAAGTCATTCAGAAATTCCTTTAGGTGTGCAACTTTGTTAATGTAAATGGAGCGCGTGCATCGGTGTTGTTCAAGTATCTATTTCACATATTTGTTTAAGCCTACACTATAATTCATCCCATTTGTATGGTAAATCATTTCACGACCGATGCTCGTCACCGATCGATCAAACCTGATTTGAACTCAAAAGCGTTATCTCTAATCTAGTTGCTTACAAGATGTCTGTTTAGCACTTTAAACACCATCACAAATTTCTTCGACCCCGTTCAGTTTTTATTTTTATTGAATTTAAATATTCAAGCAATGAAATTCAATCTACAACGTAAAACCAGTTAGAAGAAAATAAAGGAAAACAAAACAGAAATGGAACTTAAACATGTCATCCTAATTACAAAATCGTTTTCGTGGAGCAGACGCATGCGCAGTCTGCAGAAAAAAAGTTGAATTCCAAGAATCGCAGCGCAGTATCATAATACCATGTCGAACATTTCCATTTCGCCTTATGAATGAATTTTGTATGCAAATTTTCTCAAAAAAAAAAACACCACATATTCCCTCCGTCTGTCACATTTGGTGTGGTGGATCTTGTGGCTTCGTCTCCTCGGGATTTTCAGGAACGGAAAAAAATGTCAATTTGATGGCACATTAATTGGTGGGTAATAACCCGCGTAATGCAGTATTTTACCAAGAAAATGTGATTGTTCGTTTCTTCTTTTTTTTTGGCTTGCAGAAAGTATCTGCACCGTGAATTCGAATAAAAATGCAAGTAACGATGCGTTTAATTAAATTTCTTTCGGTACTAAGTCGAGTTTGAAATTAAATTTCCATCCATAGATGCGATAAATCACTCATCAGTGCTGAGCAAAGGAATCTCGGATGCGTATGATCCCGTCTGACCCTATTTAAAAATCACTTAAAATACCGCGATTGTGTGACATGATATTTTGTATCTTCCCCGTCGCTGCACTGAACACAATCGAATGCGAAAAATGCAAACGAACAAAAGACCTAAAAATCCCTTAAATTACATTTTCATCTCGAAATAGATACTCGTCGTATCTCGTCGTCGTTGCTCGTCAACGCAAAGTGTGAGTTGTGTCGGTTTTTTTTTTTGCACACACACCCGGGGTATTGCCGCACCAAAGGCGACATTAAAATTTTCTCTGTGTATCTTTTTTGGATTTCTTGTTTCGTTTCGAGGGAAAAGAAAGACTTTGGCACGGCGGCGCTCACTGTGTCTTTTTCTTTAATGTCTGACAAATAGTTTAGACAGCGAATTTATTGGCCACTTAGATAATTATTGTTGGAAATTGTTTAATTCTTTGTCACTTTGCGGTTGCTACCTTATTTCTTGGCTCGGGCTCGTATTTCGATTGCGTGTGTGTGTGTTTTTTTTGTGTGATGTGCCAGATGAGGATGGAAGAAAAAAGGTGTTGATTGATTTTACAGCCATGTAGCTGTTTGTATCCATCCAATCTAAGGCAATCCCATGTTGTATGTCAGTCATTTGGTAAATGTCTAAAATTTAAATCACTTTCCGATCGTCCGGATCTCTCTTGCGCTGTCAGTTGGAATTCGGTGCATTAATTTATGTTACTTCGCGTTCAATTAACACTTTTCACTTCATTTAGTCGAGTTAATAGTCCATGCCACCAGAGAGTTTGCCACTCTACACATTTGGTAGGGCATCATTAAACGAGACCCTATTAATGGTTGGAATGCATTTCGGATACGATTCCCATTTTTCGTTTCTTTTTTTTTTCATTTTCGGAAGAGGGTCTTGCTGCTTGTTTGGTGTGTGTCTCTCATTCGGATCAAAATAATGCCATTTGGAGGGAAAAAGTCAGACAGTCGACATCAATTTTAATTCATGATTGGCGTGGTATTCATTCAGTGTCTTGACGTTATGTGTTTCAGTGCAGTGGTGTTAATTCTTCTGTTTTTGTATTTTTCGACAGCCGATTGGAGGTTGGAAAGATTTATGAAAAATATTTGAAATGCCTTGTAATGATGGAGGAGGGTGGATAAGTAGGGGTGCGACACATCTGTCAAATGTTAGAGGTTGTGCTTGTGACTATTTGTTTGCTGGCATCGCTGTAGAAAAAAAGAAAACGCATAAATCATGGAGACTGACTGTGTGGTTTATATGACGGACGGTTTTATGAACTTTTTCATTATTTGAGACTTCGTTTTTTGGCATCGGTTCCATCCAACCATTATTTTCTTGAAAATGTTCGCCATCATCATCATTTTCTTGACCGCGTGATCCACTAACAGGATCGCGGGTCCTTGTTGCGGTTGTGTGAAAATGTTTGATTATTTGAAACTCTAGCCACATTTTTTAGCATCCAACTTTTAAGAAAAAATTCTTTTCTTGAAAACTTCCTTCTCCCAAAAGTTTGTGTTTACCGACGGCTTTTTTTTATTCTCGTCTTATAATCCAAAACCCTACGTATTTTTACAATTCTATACTTTTACTAGTTAATTAAATAATAAAACAGATACTTATAAAGTATTGTTTCCTTTTATTTCAGAAAACAACGAACCACCACGCATCAAGTGCAACCTACGTAAGCACAAGCCAAATCGAAAGCCGCGTACACCCTTTACCACTCAGCAATTGTTGTCGCTTGAAAAGAAATTCCGTGAAAAACAATACCTAAGCATTGCAGAACGTGCCGAATTCTCCTCATCACTAAGGCTGACTGAAACTCAGGTGAAGATCTGGTTTCAAAATCGACGTGCCAAGGCGAAACGCCTCCAAGAAGCTGAAATTGAAAAAATCAAAATGGCTGCCCTCGGACGTGGTGCACCTGGTGCCCAACTTTACATGGGTTACTTTCATCCAAACTTGATGCATTTAGGATAAACAATAAATGCAATCCGATGAACCCGCCAGAGAAAACTCCCTCGAGAAAAAAAAAGTAAACACCCCCAAGTTGCTGTGATGCTAGAGCATTTTGTAAATAAAATTCAAAAACAAAAAAATAAACTAAAAATTTAATTTTTAAGACAACACACAAAAATGTCCAGTTAAAAGAAAAGAAACAAAAAAAAATGAAAACTAGAAAAAATGCGTAGTATTATTAAAATTTAATTTTTATCAGCAAAGGAAAATAAATTCCTTTCGATTCAATTCGTGTGTATTAGATGATATTCAAATCAAAACTAGAAAAAAAGCAAATCAACTAAAATATTTGGCAAACAAATAAAATGTAAATATCTCTGTTTTTAGTGGCTATAGAATTAAAACTATAATTTGTATTATTCACTGCGTGGTTGTATTATAAAATAAATTAACATTAATCAACTGACTCAAACACACACGATAAACAAAGAATTTTTTCTTGTAAATAAATATAATCTAGTTCAATTTCGAAGTTTCGTTTTTGAAAGAATAGAAATAAAAATAAAAGTAAAATATTTCAAAAGTGGGTTTGTGAATTTTTATGTTAAAATCAAAAATGAAACAAAAAACGTTTTTTTTTTTTTGTTTTCTTCTCAAACAGCAGAACAGATAATTTTTTGTACTTAATTCATTTAAGGGCAAAAAGTTTAAGTAATCATTATGTAAATACATACATCAATATATATATTATATATTATAGAAGTATATGAATAGAAATGTAAACGTAGCATTAAGAAGATTATTGTATTATTGTCAAAGCTAATTGTATATTATTTTAAACTATATTTAAAGAGAAAAAAAATGAGATAAGATAAAACAAAAAAATACAAACTAAATCATCAAAAATCTGAAAAGAAACAAATAATTATAAAAGAAAAATCATTTTTGAAGAAAAAATTAAATAAGCGAGTTTTATTTTCATGTTTCAGGATGGTACATGATTTTGGTAAAGTGTGGAATTACCAAAGGTGTATGGATCATTTGGTCTTACTTTTCCAGCGATAGTTTTGGAATATTTTTTTTTTTTTAATTTGAAGAGATCTATTATTGGCGAAGAAACTGGTTCATATTACCAATCATGCAAAATCTATAATGTTGTACGCACAATAAATTGAATATTTATTTTTGGAATATAACAGCTGAGAATTTACTAAAAATGAATAAGATCTTCGCTGTTTGTTATTTATTCAATCAATTCCTTTTGTTTATAAAAAAGAACAAGAGAATATGGCAAACAAATGGGATAAGAAACTATCGTTATCTATCTGCTTATTATTTACCCGTGCAAACATGACTAACTGATTTTATATCAGTTGTGTTTTGTTAGCGACTAAAGTACAAAAAAAGACGAAGAAGAAACGATGATCTTTCAGACATTTGTTTTCATCAAATTCTGTTTTGTAGAATTAATTTTTTTTTCCGAGTCACTTTTCAATCAGGGCTTACGCGAACTTTTTCACAGCTGGTAAGGAACTAAAAAATAAGTTTATTTTTGTGCTAGGGTCTATCGGTGCTGTTCCTAAAAAAATGAGGTAGGCGAGGTTAGAGCTCACATAACAAAGCAGTCTTTTCCGCAAGCCTATTAAGAGGCTAAATTTTTGCGTACGTTTTGCCACTTCTCATTTAAAATTCGAATTAAGATTTGTGTTTGATGTATTTTTCAGTGGCGACTTACGAAATATTTCACTAAATCACAATTTTGTTATTTAGTTTTCTGTTTCAAATAAAGTTAACTAAAAAATTATAATAATACTATGAAATGCGGGACGAAAACACTTGCGGAAATCAAGATTTTTAGAATACCAGGTTGCGACGTAACTCTTTTTGTTCCGCGTCCACTTCATAAGGGACTCAATTTCCTTGACTCGATTCCTTATGACGTAGAGTGAAACAAATCTTGTATGCAATAAATCTTGATTTTGGTGTGCGGGATGAAAACACTTTCTGAAATAGGACTGTCCTGTCAAATTTCAAAGATCGAGAGCGTCGCATAAGGATTGAAATTTCAGACACAACAAAATATTTTATGTCGTGAAATAAAAGTTTTTTTTTTTTATCAAGGATTTCAGTTTTAGCCGATCAAGAACTATAATTTGAATGCAATTCTAAGGTACAGTTTGCAAAACTATATAACAAAACTATCTTGCTTAACGTAACAGCTAGTAAATGCGGAGATTTGGTGTAAGTACTGTATTGAGCGCTGTTTGAAAAGGGTTTTTCCATAGGGACTTAACAGCTTTGAAATTAATTTATGAACGCACCCTTTTCACTAACCATCGAACTGTCGTTGTTAAATTATTCAGTAAACTCAACATTTTCATCGTGGCAAAGTGCATGAACGAACAGTGCCTGCAAATTATAAAAATTGTCTACTAAAATTCGGAGTCGCTGACCGCAACTTCACGAGCGTTACCTCCAATCCTCGTTCATAGTTCTCGCCCTAGATAACAAGCTTAGTGCAAACGTTTGAGCCTACATATTTGTTGTGTCATGTTGCCGTGTCAGTGAGACAACGGGTTTGTCGAAGTGTCGAAAATATCGCTGCCATTCAGGCGTCCGTAGCAAACGATCCAAATCAGTCAATTCCACAGCGTTCTCAAGAATTGGGCATCGCTTAGACCACATTGTAGCGTATTCTGCATAAGAATCTTGGTTTACACACATACAAGATCAAGCTGACTCAAGAATTGAAGCCGATGGACCATTTGAAGCGACGTAAGTTTTCCGATTGGGCTCTGGAAAAGATTCGCCAAAATGATGAATTTCATCGCAAAATCATCTTCAGTGACGAAGCTCAATGGGTTCGTCAATAAGCAAAATGTGCGTTATTGGTCGTGTGACAATCCACATGTGGTTTATGAATTACCACTTCATCCACAAAAAAATAACTGTTTGGTGTATCCCAGCGGCCATATTGGGCCATATTTTTTCGTCGACGATAATGATGTCGATCGTCGCTGATCGTGAATGATCCGCGTTATCGCGCCATGATTAGCGATTATTTTTGGGCCGAACTGAAAGAAATGGACTTGAACGACTTGTGGTTTGAACAGGATGTAGCCGCAAACCACACAGTACACGTTACAATTGACTTATTGAAGAGTAAGTTTGATGATCGTGTTATCTCAAGAAATGAGCCAGTCGATTGGCACCTCGTTCTTGTGATTTAATGCCTCTAGACTATTTTTTGTGGCTACGTAAAGCCATTGGTTTATGCCAACAAGCCGACCACGTTGGAAGAGCTCAGAGCCCACATTGAACGCGAAATAGCGGCCGTTTCATCAAAAATTTTGTTCAACGAATCGACGACTGCAAACGTGCCCGCGGCCATGTAAAAGAGAGTCGAGTTTCGTTCATAAAGGTTTTGATTGTACCTACTTCAAGCCGATAGTAAAGTTTTTAAAATATCTTAAGTGATTTGTGTTTTATACATCCATTTGAACCAGAGATATGAATTTTGCCGATTTTCCCGGCTTGATAAATTTTTAGCGCCCTGTCTCTAGCGAACGACTGTCAATCTTCCTGGAGAGTTCGAAACTCGGAGTCAAAAACATACAAGGGCAAGTAAGACGGGCTTGAGTAAAACTTATTTCAATTATAACTTTTACAATGAAATAGGAGGCCGCTTCCCATTTTTTATAACAAAAGCTTTCAATGCTGAGTTCGCACTCGAATTTGAATATGTTTCAGCTATCAAATTATGTCGTTTTTGCGTCTTTCGTTTTTCAAAGTTAGGCTGTACTTATAAACAGCACAAAAAAGCTAGGCTCTGTCCCTCAATGGACTGTTACGCCGCCCAGCACAAAAACGCAAAAAAAATTGTTTCGAAAATCATCGTTACATTAAAAATCATCGATTCATTTGTGTTCAGCTCAATTCCTTACCGATTATCGGAAAGTTTGATCAATCGTCTAAACAAATACAGTTTTAAATGCCATAAATATGCATCCACCCATTGAATATTAATTAGATCTCAATAAGCTTTCAAATGTCCAGGAACAACATCACTGGTCTGCCTATTTTATTGAACCTAATCCGTTCGCCGCACTGCAGCTTATCCAACCACATGAGTGTCTAGCGAATGACCAGCCCCCTGCAGAGTATTTGGGAAGCAATTAAGCGATATTTCCGCCTAATGGAGTGCTGATTGCGACCGCGTCCATTCGGTGACTTTTGTACCGTCCTCCAGATACACCACGACGTCCATCCCCACGCCATGGGATGCCGTCACCCCCGGCGGGCTATGTGTGGGTTGTTATCGGAATGAATCTCCCTCTCTGTCGAAGGCCGTCACATATATTTCGACACAATCACTGAGCCGCCCCGCTTGAGTGTCAGTCGCTGTGTCGTCGCCATAATGGGTGACGGCTGAGCCGCATATGCACACAGCGGTCTCATTCAAATGTAATTTTTCGCTCAGCAGGACGCATTCAATAAAGTAGAGCGGCGCACTTGTCTTGCTCCTTCACCGCTCCCACACATTATCCTTGTCTAGCCCCCCGGATATCTTTCAGCCATAAGCACCTTGAAGTGTTATTGCAGTAAATTGCTTGCGGCGGACAAAGACGCCTCCGCTGAGTGATGAGCAGACCGCGTAGCGTCGGAGAAACTGTCATCCGAAGACAAGTTATACGGGTTCAACTTTAAATGAAACAGAATCCACAATTGAAATTGACACATTACAACGTCAAACCCCAGCGCACGTAATTGAGTTCCAAAAGCAGCATCGCTTTTCCACACGCGATTTCTCAACGCCACCGAGATGTCCCAATAATAGATTCAGCAATTTTTCCCCGGCTGCCTCGGAATCGCGCAAAGCACAAAATTTATGCGAATCATTTGGATCCACACATTTGTTGTGTATCTTGCGAGGGAACAAAGAAAATGATTGACCTTAGCCAAAGACTGCTGTCGGATTGATGTCTCAATCGCGGACGCAGGAGTCTGCCGATGGACCAGGCACCAGAGAAGAAAAAAAAACGAAAGACCTCAGCTTCAGTGGAAAATATTTGTTAACAATTTTTCACTGAAATTATACAACTGCTACCGGCCGAGATGTGTCCGTGATGTGTTCGGCCGACCCTGCCCATAGGTGGACGTGCCGAGGTGTCATGAATTATTCCACAGGGTTTTTTTGTGCGGCCTTAGCGGCTTGCGCGCGTTGGGTTGGCTATAAAAAGGCGAGAAAATTGAATTCCTCGGGACGCCAGCACTTAAGTTGAAGTTGAAGTTAAAGAAAAATTGCAAACGGGGAAAACCTTCGCAACACAAACCGACCGATGACAGTTGATTACAAAGTGGAGCTGAGGTGAGAATAATCGAGATGCATCGGAACAAAAGATTTTAGTGTTGCTTGTTGAGTTGGCGGGGCCGGGAGTTTTATTTTCAATTCGACTTTTTAATGAGAATGTAGTGAATATCTAATTTTTCTAGTTGCAATCGCATTTGTAGTCATAGACGTGGATTGTGGGACGAGGATGTGAAGTTTTTTGCTTGGTCTGTGGGGGAGCCTCTGATGGGAAATATAGTTTGTTCATGTAATTTCGCAAATTAGTAATGCTTTTTCTATCTGATTTCAGGTTTTGTGCGGGTATATTCACAGAAATAGCAATCAAGCTCATTCAATTCAGCTGAAATATTATCCATCAACTATCCAATGTACCGCTTCGTTTAGAAATTATATAAAAAAAAAATAAAAACAAATAATTTGCGTACAAATTCTACGATAAAATTTTAATTCGTTCTTATGCAAAAGAAGTCAGCTACAATGAAATCGTTATCTCTTTTAATGAAACATCTACACATAATGTACGACAAAAATGATTTGAGTGTGGTGTGTTACTATGGCAGCAAACTTATATTTGTTTGGATTTCAATTAAATGTCCTAAGCATCCTGCAAACGATCAATGTTACTTGACAAGTATAATTGACACATTTTTTGTCAGGAAATTTTTATAAAAAATATCCATACCAGACTTGTAAAAGACTGCAGTCATTTAGTAATGCAGTTAGCCCAGACACAGTTAATTAGCTTTTTTTTGAATGCAAGTTAATACACTGTGAAAAGAACTTTAACTGAAACAAAGCAGTCAAAGCAGACTAAAAGTTAATTCAACTTCAGTCAATCGAAATTTTTGAGTCAGTACTCAGTGAGTGTGTGAGTTGTACATTAGTCAGTAAGTCTTTTGACAACAGTAAATTGACTGCAAGTCTTTTAACTTATCTTAAGGGGATCGTCCATAGAGGCTTTAAAGCTAAATTTAGCTGAGAACGATGCTGGTCTTTTGGACGCGTTTAACGAAAGAATCCATTTCTGCCAGAGGAGAATCGTACGTAGATGAAGGTTCGATGGTCGTTTGGTGACCATTTTGGATAAACGATCATAAAATTTTGATCTTTATTTTATGGACACACTAAAATAGTAAGTTTAACATCAAGAAACATCAGTCTTAAAGAACACTACTTTAGACGTAGAAAATTCAAAAGACAAAAAAGCGGGAGGGGGATATTTGACAACCTAATATTAAGGGTGAGAAAAGGGTGCTAAAGCATTGTACCCTTAATATTTAAGGGTGAATTTCTAGGATAAGAATATGTAAGTAAATTTCCTTAAATTTTGCGGATTTCGATTTTACGTAAGCAAAGGTTTAAAAATAGTTCAGATATTTGAGCGAGAACTGAAACTCTTTTGTAATGATTGAGTGATTGAGTGAAATCTAGCACATAATTTCAAAATCAGCGCCACTAAAAATTTGAGTGTACTTGGCAACGGCCAGAAACCCAAAGATCTCGTGAATATCTACGCGACCTCAAATCAGTTTATTTGCCCCAAGAAACACGTACGCTCAAGTTTGCTGTTTAAATGAGTTGTCTACTATTAAAGCAGATCACATTTTTCGCAACTGTCAACTCAGACAAATTCAGAATTTCTGGAATAACACACCACCGCATCCCACACTCTTTAAGCGGCACATTTCCTAAGTGAAGACGTCTCACGTCGTCGTCACCGCTTGACAGACAGCCCCCACCCCATCTGTCCCCACGCAAATGTCCTTTCGTTGGTGAATCTGCAGAATGGCATCTCAACTCATTTCGTGGAATTGCCACCGCTCGAGAGCAGTTCACGTCTGAAGATTTTTATCGCACGTTTTGGATATTAATGCAACACAATGTGCCTAAAACCGAAGCAACCTCAGGGGGAAATGGGGGGGCGCACACCAAATGCCCGACTCAATGCAACAGAAAATTAAGTAGCAGGCAATATTTTATTATTAGCAGGTAAAATTTATATTATTCGCAATTATTTCATGTTTCGGCCAATTTACTGGGACAAATTTATCAGTACGGTGTCATCTACTTAGAATTGATTGCGTCCGACCTACGCGTGCTTCGTCGCGCTACTCTTCCACTGAATGGAAGAGGAACGTTACGATGTTCTGTGGTGTCCCGTGGCACTGTGCCACGTTGTTGGTCACAAGTTCTGCAACCAAATTGAAGCATGAATCGTATTTGTCTCTCTCTCTCTCTCTCTCGCTTTGTCATTGTGGATAGTCCGCAAACGTCCGGAATGTAAACGAACAACAAATGAAATTTCAGCGTCAAATTTATTCAAAAATTACATTCTGCACCGATTCAGATGAATTGCGAAATGGGAACAATTAAGATTTGCGATTTGATTGTGAAAAAGCGGCCTTCAGTTGCTGTGGAGCAATTCATTCCGTGTAGACAGGGGTGCCCTTTGTTCCTCACATCGAATAGATGCGATGTGGTTTAGTTATTATCTGCACACAAAGTATCTGAAGTAGGACGACGATGATCGCTTTCCCAAGCTGCAATTAAAAATCCGGCAAATTAACCTCGTTCCACAATCTCGCTCTCGATACGCTCAATTTTTAATTGCGCTAATTAAAATATTGCCCCCAAATGTGAGTGCATCGGTTATTTTTTTTTTTTTTGGGCAAAGCAATTAAGCGCACTTTTGCTCCATCCTCTGCCGCAGTTGGGTAATTTTTTAATTGCAAATAAAAATTAAAACAAAAAAAGAATTAAAACTTGGAAGGAATAGAATTATCATTATTAACCCAGAGAAACGTCAGCGGTGCTGGCAGCTGATGCACTTCGATGCGTTTATTAATTTTTCCTCGAAATGAACGCGCGTACACGTACACACATTCGTCGACGCGTCAGTAGAGTTTTATTTTTTATTTTTTTGGTTGTGAATGAAGACGCACACGTTCGCCCCAACACCCACACTGGCACGGAGGCCTGTGGGTGGGTAATTAAGGCAATCGGAGAGCAGTAACTCAATTGAGTAGATCTGAAGTGGCATCTAATTACGGTCTGAGGTGAGATTTCGTTTTCAATTAAAAAGGTTTCGAGTTGAAGTTTTGCAATTTGCAATGGTGGAGATTTTGAAACTAAGGACGGGCCATGTTGATGAGGGAAGTCAATGGACGGTGGCATATGAGAGATGAAACCAAGCAGAGGATGTGTATTTCGCACTTTGTACCTTGATTGAAAAGTTTTCAGAGTTCGTATATCGTTAATTAGAATTAGAAACTTGGTGCCTAAGGTCTTAGACACCACTTTCAACTCAACATTGCAACAATGAAACATTCAGTTTCCAAGCGTATTTCTTAAGATCAGTACACTGTGATTTTGTATGTTAAAGGGTTTTGTTGTTATTATTTTCTTGAGATATTATTTTTTTTTGTTTATTTAATTTGTTTATACCATAGTTGCACTAAGCAAAATTAAGAACAAAAAGTGTCGGAAAACATCGCAAATAAAATTATCTCGCTTATTTTAAGTGAATACAGGGAAGTGGGCTAATTCTGTTTAATCATTTAGAAATTTATATATCGCAATACATACTAGGACACCACCGTTCCCCGTTTTCAAATTAGTGTGAACCTTAGCAAAATATATCTTCTGCTTAAAAATTTATAAAACTGCTTTCATTATTCCTTTGATCAGTGAGCTGGACCACTTCAGTTAAACTCGATAAATACGAATTTTATTTGTCATCTGCTAAGACCAACATCAAGAAGAACTCCAAAATATAAATCCCAACGCAAAACGAAGATTTGTTTCCTCTAAGTTAATCGCTCATCCATCTCATTTTTTGATCCCAAGTTCGTAAATAATCTTCAAAACCCAAAGCAACATTGTATTCAATCAGAACTAACAGCAGCTGACTTATCAACAAATTGAAAACGAAAAAAAAAAAGTCGTAATAATTGCTTTTGTGTTTTACTCGAATGAAACAAATCATTTGGTTCTTTTTTTTTTCTTTCTAAAAAAAAATTATATTTGTTCGTAATTAATTTCAGAGAATTTTTTTGTGTGAATGTCAGCGGTTGGGGTCAACGCTGCTAATCAGCAAAAATTAAAACCCAATTAATTTAATTACAAATCAGAGAAGCAGCAAAAAGCCACAGACAGAGAACTTAGAGCGTATGCATGCAGTTCCTTATGGCGCTGTGAGTTGGTGTTGCTTTAAGGGCCATTAAGAATGATAAGGCGCCTAGATTGCAATTCGAAAAGCGAGTAAACAACTCGGGAATCGATTCGCAATGGAGGAGACCTTCATGATAACACGACTGTTCGATTGGGGAGATTTTTCAATTCGTTGAAATATTATTGTGTCGGGTGTTGTGACGAGCTGTCGTCACTGTCGCGGTCGATGGGGCGCGGGTTATCGGTGTGATTGTTGAAATTGCTCACGACGAATCTGTTACTAATTGACGTGGTTCATGATTGAACCGAAATTCTTCGAATTAATTTCAGTTCGGTAGTCACATTTGACACGCGCTAGTTGCACAGCGTAACTTATTACATTACATATGAAGTTTGGGTTTTTCGGAGATAACGTAGGGTGCAGCATTCAGTTGAAAGTAGAAATTTAGTAGACGTTACCCGACTAAAAAGAAACAAAGAATTTGAGGTTGAGTTGAATGACCTTAAGTTTATGCACCTTGGCGAAAAAAATGTCAAAACACAGATGTATTGGCCGCGATTTCGTCAAAATGAGCAAGTGCTTGTAAATATGAAGGTATACATAGCTCAGTGATTGTATACTAGGCTATATTTTTACGCATACCTTTCTAAAACTAGTTTAACAAACCAATATTGTCTGGAAGAAAATATAAGCCTATTTTCTGAAATTGTGATGCATAGCTACATGTAACAAAATATTTAATTTTTTATTTTTTAATTGAAATGGGTTTTTCAATAAGGACAACTTTTTTTTTAAAGTAAAACGCAAACCATTTGAGATATTTCAAAAACTTCATTATCGATTCATTCATTTATCGGTCAATAGACTGGCCCATTTCTTGAGAGTAACGTGACGATCGTTATCGTCGACAAAAAAAATTATGGCCCAATAACGCCACCAGCATGCAAACTGCACCAAACACTTATTTTTTGTGGATGACGTGGTGATTCTTGAAGCACATGTATTTTTTCACACGAACAATAACGCATGTTTTGCTTATTGACGAATCTATTGAGCCAAAAATGAGCTTCGTCACTTAAGATGATTTTGTTATGAAATTCATCATCTTGGCGCATCTTCTCTCATCTTCTTCTATCGAAGAACGTACGTTGCTTCAAATGGTCCATCGGCTTCAATTCTTGAGTCAGCTTGATTTGGTGAGGGTGTAAACCAAGATCCTTGTGGTCTGATCGAAGCCCATTTCTTGAGATCGCCGTGGAATTGACTGATTTGGATCGTTTGCTACAGACGCCTGAATGGTCGCGATATTTTCGACACTTCGACCAACCCGTTGTCTCACTGACACGGTAACATCACACAACAGATATGTAGACTCAAATTTTTGCACTAAACTTGTTATTTTCTGTATACTAGGGCGGGAACTACGACCGAAAATTGGAGTTGCTCGGTCATGTACTCTACCATGATGAAAATGTTGAATTTACTGAATAAATTGACAATGATAGTTACATGATTAGTGAAAGGGTGCGTTCACAATTTAAATTCAAATCCTATTGGAAAGCCCTTTACATATTTCTTAAAATTTAAAAACAAATATTTTGTTCTTAAAAAGAAAGAAATCACTTTATTTTTGGAAAATTTGAGTAAATCATGTTATACATTTTATCAACTATAAAGCTTCATTTCTTTCTTTTTCTATTAAAGTGAAATATTTTCGACAAAACTTGTCTTTGAAATTTGTTTGAAATTTGCTGTCCAAATCAATCAAACAAATGGAATTGCAGGAGTATATTTCCCAAACCTATAACTCCTAGCCATCCAACGACAGGCCCCCGAAAACTATAAAAAAATGATTGAGATTGATAAATTCCACCCCAGCAATTACAGCATTGTAAAACTCCAATATACTCGAAACGTTCTGATAAGCCAATAGGACCCATCGTCACAAAATGTGCTAAAGAATCTAATTTTCTCCAAAAAAAATTCAAGTCCAGCGAACGATGTTGTTTTCCTTACCGGAATCGCTGTCAAATAAATTCACTTTTACTTCCATTGTCAACAATTAACTCCAAAAAAGGACCTTTCCGCACACAACCAAAAATTAATTAAGCCTCTCTCTCCCCACCACTTCACGGAGGTCCAACTACAGGAGAGCAACAAAAATTATACAATTACACTTCACCTCGTATAACGGTTCGATAGTAGGGCGCTAATGATTAAAATCAATTTTCGGTGATGCCTGAACAAGTTAATTACGGTCACAAGTGGAGCAAGGACCAGCAATAAAATAAACATGGCATCCCGCTCCAAAAGAGAGAGGGAGAGCCACCTCATGATGGCGGCTCGCATCGGACAAAACACGTTTCGAGAGGAAAATTATCGCCAGACCGTCCTCCCGGCGATCGGCAAGCTGAAAATCAATAAAATTTTAATTTTATCGTCGAACTGAACTCTCAGTCTCTTGTGTTACGGTGAAGCTGTGCTAATGGCTGGCAATTTCATCCAACGATGGGCATTTAATTACGCACACAGACACAAGCGCACTTTTCCTCGGTCGGTACACAATGAAGCTCTTCAGAGTCACCAGCTAAAAATCATTCTACTTATTGATCATCGTCCCCCCTTACATTCACCCACTGCTACTTTTGTTGCAGCTCAAGTACTTTTAATTGTACTCAACGACGATGACGACAACGACAACGACAGCGAGGACAATGGCAAAAAAAGGACTACAACGACGATGACGCCATTTTGAACTTTTTCCCATTCAAATGGACCGTTATTTATGTGATCCCTTTCGCAAGGGGTCAGAGGTGTTCGAGCGAACAAAGTCCATAGCGAGAGGGGCTACGGCGCGACGTATCTCGTCTATTTCATGTGTGTGGCAACCCCGCACCAGTCACCGACAATCCTTTCATTTCTCCTTCCTCCTTGTCCCACCACCACCCACCCGTTGTCGAACGAAGCGAGCAAAAGGAACAAAAAAAAGAAAAAGGAGAGCAAAAAAAAAAGGAACAACCCAAAGAGAGAAATTTGTTACAATGTAATTATTTTCCACAATTGGACATATTGATATGGTTTCCATTAAAAAAGGACTCGACGGGGGTGATGGTTAGCACGCCACTACATCCACACGACCGTTATGTGCTCGGGAAACGAGTCCTTATGTACTCGCAGTGGCCGCACCGCGCATGCTGCTCCCCATGAGAGGAACACACCAATTGCAGGCCTTCGTTGAACTTCCCCTTAACAGGTTGCTTTTTGGACTCTGTCTACAAGGGTTGGTATCGATTTAAGGAGTTCTTTTGCTTTTTGTTTCTCTTTGTCCTACACACGTACACATACAGGCGTGTACACACAGTCAACGATGGTAAAATGAGAAATTAGTGCGGAGAGGCAACTATGTAGTTAGTTAGGGATGCTGGGGTAGTTATCGTTTTGTCGGTCAATTTTCTTCTCGTGAATACGAACAAATGACCTAAAAGGACCCGCAAAAAGAAGGGTTGAAAGGATTTTAACTCTTGCGGATGACCATCGACGATGTCGGACGGGAGGGTCGGGGTGCGCGTTATTGTGTGAAAGGTACGCTTTCTCCCCCATCGGTGGAGGGAGGGCTCATACAATTAGAAGTATATTAACAATAATTAAAAATTATTTAATTAAGGAGAACAGGACGGGTTGGGAGGCGTAGATTTCCACTTGGTAACGTAGTTCACAAGAGGTCAGCTGGAGTTGGAGTGGCGGCACAGGGGGACGATGAGGATAAAATTGGAGGATAAAATTTGCACGAATTAGTCGGCAGACAGAGAAGGGATTCGAAATGGGTACAAGATCTTAATTGCGTTTAAATAATGAGGCAGGCAAGTTCTTTGGTTTTCGACGAGAAAGACAGAAAGGCAGCAAATGAATGTTGAAAGGTCTTCAAAAAGAATCACTTCAAAGCTGTGGAAAGATACTGGTGAACGTAAGAATCAGCTCAATATTTAAAAAAGAGTGTGCCTTAGACCGCTCAACCGAAGTAAAACTTCTTTAGCTGTAGTCAAACGCAATGCATCGAATAGAACCCTCCAAATTTTAACCAGATCGGTCAATCCGTTCCAAATTTGCAAAGATATTAATTGAGCCGATTTAAAAGCCCGAACCGAAAAGGCTGAACCGATTTCGATGAAATTTGGAATATAAATTTCTTACGTCCCACACTAAAACATTAAATAATTTGTTCTTGAATACAATGAGTTTGACTTCAACTCAGAAAGCAACAGCTGCACATAGCATGCCGACTATTTTTCCCGCTACTGCTGTGAGCCACAAGCGCTTTGTACATAGCCGGAAAATTCAAAAGACAAAAAGGCGGAAGGGAGATATTTGACAACCTAATATTAAATTGTTGAAATCAATTAAATTCTGTAACAAGGTGGACCTTAACTTTTTATTTTTTGCACTAAACTTTTCCGATGATAACAACATTAGAATACAAAAAGAAAAAAATTGTGTTGGCTGGTTGGACATTTTTTTTAGTTGCCATAATACGGAAAACTCGTGATAATTCGAGTTGCATGGGACCAGAAAAAAAGCAGGTTTCGAATTACGGAGGTTTCAAGAAAAAAATATTTTCTGAAATGAAATAAATTGTATAAGTTTTCGATTTACAGAGGTTTTTTCAAGGGACTGTGACAGTGCTATCATTTTCAGAGTTTTTCGAGTTTTTATAGACATAGTCAGCTTAGCTTATACATCGTCGACAAGATCCAGAACTTTTTTGACGGGATGTGGGCAAATTTGTGAGTTTTTTTTTTCTACGAGAGAGTGGGTGACGTCTTAAGTCTTCCAAAGATATGAGAGAATGTCTTAAAAAAAAAAACTCTGAGGACGGTTTTGTTCACTATCGTTCAATTTGTCGGAAAATCGAGAGATGATCAACTTCAGAGTTATACTCAAGATTTAACCGGAAAATTGATTTTATTCACTATTTCAACTGACAGTTGGAAATGTAAAAAAAGGGCGTTGTCTAACTCCCTTCTAACGATCGTAGAAGAATTTAAATATCCCCTGCTATGCTGCTCTACACTGCTCTCACTCTTTCGTCGTATGGCAATGATTTCCGTATAAATTTGAGCACAATCCCTTTTGAAATGCGAAAGCGATGAATGAAATTGCGGTCATACCATTTGTTTAGATCAACCCGCTTAAGCATCTTATATTCGCACCTTGCAAGGGTAAATAATTCTGTTGTCTTCACGATTTCAAGTTATCCAATCTTTCCAAAAATAAGTAGAACGAAATATTTTTGACCCTTTTTAGCTGGATCATTATTGAATTCACGAATATTTTTTTTTTAAATATAAAATTTGATAATGAACAAATAGAAATATAACAAAACCCCGAGTTTTCTCACTAAACTTCTACTATTTCCGTAAGTTGAGAAAATCAGGAGTTTATAAACTCTCGAGTTGAAAATTAAAAGTTTAAATAACAGCTTGTGAGTGAATGAAAACAAAATCGAAAGTCGAAAAGAAAAATCCTGAAGTTGTGTTCAACTTTTAGTGAATGAAATCGCCCTTAACCTCCCAATACATCGGCCTTCATTTAGCTAAGCATTAGAATTTTCAATAGAAAAAGAGTGACCCAGTTGGAAGGTTGAAAGTCTCCTTCTGATTTCTCCTTGCTTAAGACTCTAATACCTTCCAGATCATCTTGATATGAGTCTCGATAGAGAATCGAGGCCATATTGGTTCCGATTTTGATTTTGACGTTTAGCAAAAACCTCACTTGATCTGGCCCAGTCGCAGTATAGACGTTTAACCTTCACTCAAATAAACTTATACCTAACTTGCATATTCGTATATGTGTTTCATTTATAATAGTATTCATTTCTTTTGGTCGATATCATTGGTCCTTCGAGCCGGACCAACTGCCTGAAAGGCAACTATGCTAACCATTACACCACTCCTACTGATCAAATTGATCTCAAATATCGAAATGTCGTTTTTGGAATTAAGTTATCATCATTCGAGCCGCTCAAAGCACACATCGATTAACTTCATAAAACAAAACTTTGAGAAAAGCGATAAAATAATTTACATTCGCCTTTGAAATACAATACGTTTTTTAGTTGTCGTTTAATAGTGGTAATCTGAATTAAGGAAAGGTATTGTAAGTGTAAAAACATTTAAGTGCTTTGACACTTAAATCTAAAATTTCGCAAAAAGTGGATTTAACCAATCTGTTTCTCGTTTAAAATCACATTCGTTTAAAATGAACTATAATCCTTTTTTTGACCATCAAATTTGAATATTGTTAAATTATTTTGTATGAGGATGGCACATTGTTTTTAAATCATAATCAAATACTGCGATCAACAATAATAGTGTGGCGTTGAGGGCCAGAGGTAAGCTTTTGACGTATAGTTTTTGAAGGAACGTGCGGCTTACTGCTGATTCCGAACAGCAACTTTACGTGACAAAGTTACTCTATGAGGATTGTCAGTCGTTCCCTGCAGGTAAGGTTTGTGTTCTTCTCTCCCGGGATGGATTCGACCCAATGTACTCTCGCTTAACAGTCTCACTGATTTACTATAAAGCCACGGTGCCCACAACTTGGTTACTTCCACAAAAAATTATGTTGCTTTCACTGTATAGAGTCAAAGTCAATCAGAGTGGTGTTTGTATGATCCCAAAATTGTCTTTTCCCAAAACCATGTTTTGCATAGACAGCCTTCTGCTGAGACTACTCCTGCTGCAGGCACAACTTAACTCTCAGTTCTTATCTACCTGGCACAGCTTCATCTTACGTCCCATGATCGATAGACACCGAAAACATCTGTAATCCAGTGGTACACCACAAAAAGAAACATAATAAGTCCAATAATTGAGATTCAATTTCAATTTCAAGGTCGTCAATGCACAAAAGACTGTCAAAAATTCACTCAACTCCCTCCAACCAGTCAATTAAACTATCATCCGTTGTCAGTCTTACAGTACGTCACCAGGCCAAGCGATAATTGCTGTCCATGAGATTTTGATGAAGTCCTCACCTTTCACAGAAACTCCCATGCAAATGTCTCAACAATAAGCCACCTTCGTCACGCAGCAGGTAATCCCTGTTGCAGTAAGGACGCGCCATGTTTGTTATCCTTCCACGCAGCTTGTTGTATTCAGCTCCTCCTCTCTGGTACGAAAAAGTCAAGTTGACACAAATTAAGGACAACGAACCAACTTTACATCTTTCTCTCCTGCTCGGTCAATGAGCTCACATCGTGTTGCCAGGGTGAGAATAGAAATATCCGTTTTGTGTTGGATTAAGTCCCTGACACATGTCAGACTTTGCGATTGACGGATTGCAATTTTATAAGTCAAAAAGGACCTTTTTTTGAACAATCGATTATGGGATTTTTGGTTTTTTTTTTCTTTACTTTTTTGGGCGAACAAGAAGCCAAGGAGATTGTGATCCTTTTTTCGAGTTGCCAATGACCCACGGGTGCTGACTCTTAATCGGAGAATGAGAAATTACAATTTGATGGTTTGTTTGGTTAAGCGTTTTTACGGTCCTAGGAGGTTTCGGATTATGAGCTGATAATTTTTTAATCTCATTGTCATTTTGTGACTTTGATGGATATGAAAATCTGCGTGCAAAATTTTGAAAAATTTAATTTTTTTTTTTTCAGAAGGCGAAGGTGTTTATTGGGATTGATATTGTGAGTTCGAGTGGGGGAGTTGAGGAATATGAGCATAGAAGTATCTATGAAAACGAATGCTGGAGTAAAGTCCCAATGGGCAACGAAGGTTTTATTGTGATGGATTGGTTTTAAACGACACATGAGATTCTACCGCACAGAAAAATAGCATGCAGCTGAACTTAAATTCTGAACTGCAGAACTGAAGTTCAGTTGTATGGTGAGCCTTAAAAATGAGATTTGATGTAAATCACGCTAAGCATTTTCTGTCAAAATAATTACGAAAATCAGGAGCTACAAAAATAAATCTCATCGTCCATCGAAAATAATCAGAATAATCACAAACTTGTTTGTCAGAAAGGCATAGAGTCAATCGTCGTCTACTTTCGGGTTCATATCGGCGTTAAAAAGCCTTTTTTTTTGTTTAGTTGATTTATTAAAGATCTCAAAAGCATGACCGCAAACTACAGAAATTTCCTTCAAACGTTCTTGACAAATAATTGTTTTCCTTAGAGCCAGCCAGACCACCACTCATCCCCCTCTATCCTTGACAGTCATTTATCGCAAGATATTCACGTGATAGACTCTAGATATTCACTCTTCCACTGTGATTGTTAGCACGTGTTGAAAATTGAATAAGTTCCTCACATCTTCTTATCGATTGTAACATATAACTCTGTGGAACACTAAGGAGCGGTTTCAACACCCACCATCCACACTCATTCCAACGCCCGGTAGAGATTTCAATTTCTCCTTTCCATATAAAACCTCCCTCATAACACCCGCCCGGACTAGTTGAATAAATTTTATGCGCTCTTCAGTTGATCCTTCATTTTATTGGCTCGAATTTGCATTCGCAGACACTTTATATGCCAAAGATACACCACACTCTCAGTGGAAGTAGTTGCACGTGTGTGAGTGCGCACAATATGCTTCGCTTCAAGGATACTTAATTTCCATTCTCCTTTTTTTTTTTGAAAAATATGAGAAATAAAATTTGAGTTTGACATCCTTCTATGTATTTTCACAGTTTCCCCCGGCGATGGTGACTGTGTATGCAGAAGAAAGAATAAATCCACCATCACATAGTGTGTCCTGGAGTCCTGAGACAGCGGCAGCATTCACCACCACCAACAGCAACAGCAGCAGCAGCAGCATATTCTCCGCTTCAATGGAACACAATGGGGTCCAATTTTCTCTTGAGTCTGCACAAAACGGCGACAATCCCTTAATCTCCAAGATCAAATATCCGGCCTATTTTCGCCGCAATATCGTAGATACTTTTTTAAGTATCTTTTGTTAGCATAAAAACCTTTTTGATTTTATTTTCTCTCTCTCTGACTTTTTCTTCTTTTTTTTTTTTTTGCTGTGTGTGTGTCCTTTCACCACCCTCCCTCGGCGGGGGTGTGATGAATGGCCGGGGGATGGTTCCTCGGCCAACCGATGTCGAGCATAATAATGCAATATAATAAAAGTAATAATAACGCTGATATGATGTTGCGAAAATCGGATGAGATATATGAACTGAGAGGCGGGTGGGTGGTTGGGTGGCTATGGGGTTGTTGATTGTTATTGTTGTGTCTCTCGTTTTTTGTTGAGTGTGTGGTTTTTGAGGGTGGATGGGAGTTTTTTTTTTCGCAAGTCTGTCTGTATGGCAAATCCCATGCTGTCATATTATAAATTCGAATTTAGTGCAAATCCAAAGTCACTGCTGCTGGGATTGTATTATTATGATTATTTTCTATCTCAGCACTCTGTATTAATACAATTTTATATGTGATGGTTGGGACGGGGGAAGGTGTGCAGGGAGTGGAAATGAAATTGATTGTGAAGCAGATTTAGAGGATTCGCTATAGTTTTGTTGGAAGAGATTATGGGCTAAGCGAATTGCTCAATTCTGGTAAAGGGGATATTACGAATAATTCGCTTTGTCATGGGAAGTCCAGTGAGATGAAGGGATTAAGGCGAAAAGAGAAGTGATGTTACAACAGTTTCACCTCATACGAATTTGTCCACTTTTTTTTTATTACAGGGAAAACTCGAAAATAAGAAAAAAAAATGTTGACGAATTAAATTTTACAATGTTTCGAATCTCCGGGCTTTTTTTGATTATAACAGAGGAATCATAGCATCAACTCGTATTCTTTCACTAAAGCTAAAAAAATATGGATAGAAAGAAAAAGCTCGGTTTATTAGCTTAAGAAAAAAAATATTTACTTCCGTTAGTTTTTGGCCAATATCTTGAAAACCATTAAAGCCAGAGTGCTAAGATCAATTTGAACAGAAAGATTACAACAAGATCTACATTCCAGATTTTTTTTTTCAGATTTTTAGACCAACGGGTGTGGAAATTAGGGCGGGACGCCTTTTTTCCGACTTTGAACCTTAAGGTCTCGAAAACTTAGCTTCCAAATGAAAGTTCAAAATGAAAACTCTATTTCATTTTACAAGACCTATCCGATGGTACATCACTTAATAAATTTGTAAATTTTTTTTCAAAAAAAGTTTGTGATTAATTTATTTTGGTTTGAATAAAAAATCATACATGATTTTTTGATAATTTTGGGGTATTGCGATGAGTTGTCCCATAACAAAAATTTTTTTTCAGATTTTTTGGTCAAATATTTTAGAAAATAAGGCGGGGGACACGGAACACAAGTCAGTTTGGCAGTTTGTTGGCTAATAACTTCTTACCAATAAGAGTGAGGTGAATACTATAGTACAGCTTTTTGTTCTAACTATCATCCTATTTCCAACGATATTTATATTAAACAACTAATAAAAGAAATTTCTTTTTCGAATTTAGTATTGGTACTAAGTTTTTTGCTAATAAGACATTTTCTTAAAATTGTTTACCTGAACTTCCTTTGGGCAAGTTAAATACATCTTTTGGGGGAGTTTAATTTCTTAATTCTTAGTGGTAAAAGGCGACAGACATATACCGAATTAATTCCATAAGGGTTTCGTTATTCCTTTGGAACGAAACCGAGCGCCGACCGCCGAGCATGTATCTTGCATGCCACTGTACATGGCTACATATATTGGGTGGCGTAATAGCCCGTTTAGAGCCAGAGCCTAGCTTTTTTGCGCCTCCACTGTGTTGTGCGCGTTATAACTTTGACTGATGTAGAAGGGACCGACTGTTTAATGCCGGTTCCGAACCGCGAACAGAAGAACTTCATGAGAATTGTCAGTCGTTCGATGGAGGTGGAGCCGTGAAAAATGTTTGTGGTGTTTTTTCTCTGATCTGTATTCGAATTCGGTTATTCTCGCTCAACAGTCCGACGCACTAACTGGCTAGATTAGATGATCATTCATTTGTCTCGGTGTACGAAAACAAGACATTCCTCACCTATTTTTGCTGTGTTCATCGGATTGTTGTTCTATTGGAATGCCCCTAATCCATTTAGTGTCAACTTCGGAACCCTTGACGGTCGATTTTTGGTTTAAATGTTCAGATATTCATTTATTGTTAGTTAAAACCAAGTTTCTTAGTACTAGGCTCTGCTATACACATCCACACTTTAGCCAAACCACTATCATATGCCATACTTTTGTATATTTTTTGTCAAATTCTTGGTTTTTGGTTCCACATGTTTCTGGTGTTGTAGGTATTTTTTTTACTAACTTAGTTTTTTCGTATTTGCTTTCATTGTTAAAAAGCTAATTTTTCCAGCATGTCAAACCTTAACTTTAATACTTTTAGTATCGTATTACCATCAGGAACAGATAAAATCAGAAAACAAGAATTTTACATAAAAAAATAAAATGGCAGCTATGTCACATGATAGTGGTTCGGCTATAGTGTGGGGTGAATACCTGAGTCCAATGTTCAAGATCTCGTCTTAAACAGTGTAAAAATGCATGAAACGCATTGGCTGAATATATTGAGTGAAAATTTGCCACCAAAGGTCCCATAGTTAATATTAAATGCGTGCTGGTTGTATCTTTGTGAGTGGTGACGAAGATGATCCAATATCAGACAAAAACTTTGCAAAAATTAAAAATCTAGATTGCGTTAAATAAAAATATAAAAAAGAATCCTTGTTCCCCCATTTTTTTTCTAATTTTTTCCATCATTGCTTTGTGAGTATTTTTGTTCGGCACAGTAAGTGTAGCAGCGGTGTATTCTCGAAGTCCGAATTACTAATGAATTTAAAAATTTACGTAACTTCAATATTTTACATCTTTCGCAACCACTTTGTCAAGTCAGCAAGACGGTGATGTCAACGGACTTTTGACGGGCACTGTAAGTAGAACAATTACTTTTTTTTTTAAGTACATATATAAAATAACTAAGCTCATGATAAAATAATTAAGCTGTATAAAAAGTTTGAAAGAAGAAAGTGTATTAGTCCTTGATACTGTTGCCTTATTCTAATCCAATTTTTACCAACTAATTGTTCAACCTTAAATTTACAAAAGGATTAACTTCCATCTCCTCCTTGTCCCTCTCTCATTCTCTTCTCTTAAACCCCAATACAATCATTGAACTCGTCGGGGCTTTCATTATTTTCGAATCAAAGGCAAACAATTCAACGCCATGCACTTGCATCATTTCCTTTGGTATTCCAAGCGTCTCAAGCGGCTCAAAAGAAAAAAAAAACTATTTCAGGTAAAGTGTCAATTAGCATCTGCCAATTGTCTCGCAACAAACCACTCGAACTTAGCACAATCAACATTCCGCAGGCCCTTTCCGCCACCAGCCACCCAACACAGCCGCCGACGACAACGACAACGACAACACCAAAAGCCAACGAGTTCGACTTCGAATCGTCGTACTCCGCGTCCGTACTCTGGGCACGGTGATGACATCGGTGAATTAATTTGTTTATAAGTCCATTTCGATGTCAGTCAGAAATTTCCACGAAATAAAGTATGGCCAGTCGACATGTCGATGCATCCCATTAGCCGAGCACCGGGAGTGAGAGCGCAAAGCGCCCAATAGAAGTCACATTATATACTCGGAGCATCGCTCTAGTCCCGTAGGCTGCCGGGCCGCCTGGGCCCTTGGACCCGCGAGACTTCTGCACGACGACGACAGCAGACGACGATGGCATTTCATGTCCCGCAGCCCTTCGATGCGCGATGTGGTATGGAAATGCACGGATGGAAATGCACGAGCAGCAAAATGCCGCATTCGGGATTCTCGCGCAATCGCGGATTGAGACATCAACGACAGGGCTTCGGCTTCGGCTTCGGATTTGGCTTCGCCCATTCTTGCGAGGGTCACCCCTGTTCTTGGAAACCAGCGGATGCATATTGTTAATTTGCATATTTACATCCGTCGTTTGCATGGTCATTGTGCAGCGGTCCCCACAGCGATTGTGTTGTGGGCTAGCGCCTATAAAGATGCTCCAAATTGACAAACAATTCCCTATGTCATCCTTCGTTCCAGCCGCATCCCCACGACCTACACAACGTGGCTCGGAATCGGTATGATGATGTCCATGATGCTGATGATGATGATGATGCATGAGGCTGTGTTGAGAGGTCCGAAATATTCATTGGACGCCCATATTCGTGATGATGTGCTCCCGCGTACCGCCCTAACCACCCTAACCGTCCTATCGTTCCACCCTTCTTCCTGCTCCGCCTTCGCATCCAATCCAATCATCGTTTCGCACTATCGGTGCGCGAGTGGAACATAATTTCTGTCGGAGAGACGGCAAAGCACGGCATGGCACAGCACATTCAGAGGTATTCAAAGGCCGATCGCCTGGACAATTGTTTTCGCTGAGAGATCTTCCGTGGAAGTGAAGCCGGAGGCATGCGAGTTGGATGTTAGTCGGTTGACTATGCCCGGATGGTTTAACGAACGAGAAATTGCGAGAATTTTAGCATTTCAACAGAAACAAACGAGCGACACGCCGCAACAGAATTTTAAATTAAAATTTTTCGAATATTTTCCATGTTGAGACGGTTTTTTGTATTTCTATTTACATCGGGACTGGTCTCGAATTGAAGTTGGATTTTGTTGCAGTGATACAGCGTGACTCAAGGAGACGTTTACTTTTGATTCTTAACCACGACTGACAGACGAGTGAATGTTGGCACTAATCGATTTGTTAACTTTAAAAATTTGGAAAATTTTAAAGTCCAACCGCGTGGGCTTAGGTTTTTTTTTTCAATTCAATTCAATTTTATTTAAGAAAATTTTTGCTTTGCACATAAGACCAAATCTTTTAGGGTACATACATAGAAAAGAAAAATTGGAACAAAGGTTCTCTTCGAAATATTGGATAGTCGCAAAGTTCGGCAGTTCAACCTTCTTTCGTCCATCGGCTGTTGCTTTTTAACCACAAATAGTCTTTTTTCAAAAGTCTTCGAAAATATGAGACACAGTTTTGAAATCAAATGATTTTAATTTTTATGTGGAATTATGGCTCCTGGTAAAAAAGTTAAATGGACAGGTTTGTAATTTTACTATTTTAGCGGAGAGTAAAATTGAAAGGTCTTGATATAACCTACAAAATGATTAGTTTGGATACGAGCTCTGTATCGCTTTGCACATAGCCGGAAAATTCAAAAGATAAAAAGGCGGAAGGGAGATATTTGACAACCTAATATTTTGACCGCAGCTGTATGAGCTACACACTGACTTTGGAGTAAGTTCAAGCTTAAAACGCTCCTAGCATGTTTGATACTGACTTTCTATCAAAATTTTTATCGGGAAACAGCCGTCAGTGTCCAACTAAATCATGATTTAAGAAGAAGCCAATAAATGGGCCACCCTGTAGATGATAAAATTTATTATGAAATAGCGCTAGAAATCAAAAATAAAAAAAAACAAGCGTAAGTAAGTAAGTCGTTTGTATTAGCTTTCTCACACAAAATGTCGCTGGACGAAAAGGCTTCATCGATTTTGAGTCACTGTAAATCAAATCACTTTGCAATCAAATTCCTTCATCACCATTAGTGGCGTAACAGCCCGCGAAGGGTCAGAGCCTAGCTTTTCGCGCCTCTATTGTGTTATGCGCGTTATAATTTTGACACATGTGAAAGGGACCTACAGTTTATTGTCGGTTCCGAAAGGCGGATTGCGAAAGCTTTCCATGACAGAAGTACTTCAGGAGGATTGTCAGTCGTTCGCTGGAGGTGGGGCCGTGAAAAATGTTTGTGGTGTCTTTTTTCCGAGTTGGATTCGAACCCAGGCGCTCTCGCTTACCAGTCCGAAGCACTATCCAATTAAGCCACGGTGCCTACAAAACCAAAAAATTCCTTTCTTCAAGCAAATCAACGCATGCCCACTAGTCCGCTCAGACCTGACACTTTATTTAAAAAATAAATGAAATTAAATCCAACTTCCTCTCGTTTTCCCGACACAGATAAAAGGATTTTTTGGTATCCAACTGAAATTAATTGAAAGCCTACAACAGATTTCCCCAAACAAACGACTTGGTCCTTCGAGCCCCGTCCACCCCCATCCGGACAAACAACAAGACTCACCTCGAATAAATTAATTTAAATGATAAAAAAAAAAATTACAAAAAAGAATAAAAAACAACAAGGAAAACCTGTTGTCGCTATCAGGAGCATTACACTTAAAATTCATAATTGAATTTTATAACAACCTCATTCTGGCATAAAACAACAGACAAACATGTCAAACTATCCCGCACTATTGTCAGCTGGAATTTCAATTTAAAATTTACATAACCACAGCCATTTTACAAATCAATTTGTGCGCCACAATAGACAACAGGGATTCGTTCGTTCGTTTTGTTTGTTGAGTCGTTCGAAGTGCTCACCGCTTGTTGGTCGTCGTGTCGTTTGTCGCGCTGCGAATGCCTCCTGTCTGTCTGCGATGCGAGCGGATCCTGCTGCTGCCACACTCTGCCATAGCAAATGATGGGGAAAAAGGATCTCTTTGTTTCTCTCTGAGTTTTGTTTTTCTTTTTTTGTTTTGAAAAATTGATTTCCTCTTTTATTTTTTCTGTCGCAGAGGGCTAAAAAAAAGACAAAACAAAAAAAATCGCATTCAGCCATTCTGCTGCAGAGCGAAATTGTCATCCAATTATTTTTCCACAGCGAAACGATGCAACGGCGACGGTGAAGTGGGGAGTCTGACAGAAGTTTCACCATTCAAATGGGAGTGAACAGGGAGGTGGTTAAAGGACAACAACCTCGCACCGGGTATCCATATAGCATGCCATTGGACGGAGGAACAGAAGTGCTCTTTTTTTTTTCCTCCTCCTGCTCCTGCCGGCGAATAAATCCAACTAACAAGCCAACTAAAGTGCCACAGAAAGCTAAACAAAGCGAAATGGATAAAATATAATAAAAACATAAATGTCAATTTAGCATACGCGCGCCAATCCATTACGGTCGCATAATTTATGTTGGTTGGCTAGGGAAGTTGCACAATTCGGTCGCATGGGAGCGGGAGTGTCGAGTGTCGGTCGGGCGATGCAATTTGCACGACAAAAGTGCACGGCCGGCGCTGAAAAATACACTCTCCATGTATTCGTCGGTTCAATATTCAAATGAGGCACAAAAGTGACGGCACAAGATGAGGCTCTGCCCAATTTGGAGTGAGCTGGAGAAGAAAAGCAAAAAAAAAAGAAACTTGTGGGCTGAACTCAGTGCCTGTCGCGTGTTTGGGTTGGTGGGAGGAGGTTTTTTTTTTTGTTGTGTTTTGGGGGTGGGTTTGACTTACCTACATCGATCGGGAATCTAAGATGATTTATTGAGATGTCGATAAGATTTGGGTAGTGATAGTAAGTCTCATTTTTTCAATATCATTGGCACATAGTCCATTCAACATAGTTAACACATATTAGTATTTGGTTGATTTCGGAAATTTGCCATACTTAGAGATTATATTTATATTGGTTCCTTTCTAAGATTCTAGGATTCTTTTTTTAGGACGACCGTTTAATTGTTTTATACAAACTGGGCCTCTATAGAAATCGAATCTTACCAGAGAAACAGCGTCCAATCTGTAAAATGGGCATCCAGTATCCACTCGAACGTTGTTTTCCATAGTTAACGAAAGTTGATTTTTTTTTCATTTTGATTTTCAAAAAGAAAATTGTGTAGGCCCACCACGCAAAGTGGAACTTGTCCAAGTGGAATTTCAAGAGACCAGAAAATAAGGTAGATAAGTTTGAGTTATAGAAATATTCTGGTTATAGAAATTCAAGTTCGGGAGCAAAAAATATAAGAAAACGACAACGAAAAATTATTCTCGTTCTTAAGTTCAACCTTAAGAAAATTTCGAGTACCTAACATAAGTTCGTGCTAGTGATGCTCCACTGTAATAATCAAATTGACATTTTTTCATGAAGTATTAAGCATAATTCAAATCGCTGTGCGAAAACTGTTCACTTCAGGAATAAAAATATTTAAGCCATTTATAAGGTTTTCCAACATGGACTTGACAACTTTAAATTTAATTTGTGAACGCACCTTTTCACTATTCGTCGAACTGTCATTGTCAATTTATTCAGTAAGCTCAAAGTAAAACAAAGTACACGAACGAGCAACGTCTGCAAATCATAACAATTTTCTATCGAACTTCGGAGTGGGTGACCGCAACTTTAAGTGCGTGCGTTAAGTCCAACTTTCGGTCCTAATTCTCGCCCTAGTAGACAGGCAATAACAAGTTTAGTGCAAACATTTGAGTCTATATATTCGTTGTGTGATGTTACCGTGTCAGTGAGATAACGGGTTGGTCGAAGTATCCAAAATTTCGCTGCCGTTCAGGCGTCCGTAGCAAAGATTCAAATCACTCAATTCCACTGCGCTCGCAAGAATTGGGCATCGCTCAGACCACATTATGGCATATTTTGAGTAATTTATGTTTTTTACACTCACATAAGATCAAGCTCACTCAAGAACTCAAGCCGATGGACCATTTGGTGCCATTTTTCCATTTGGCACTATGACGCTTGGCACAATGTCACGGCACTGGGCCGTTTGAAGCGACGTAAGTTCTCCGATTGGGCTCTGGAGAAGATGCGCCAAGCTGATGAATTTCATCGCAAAATCATCTTGACGAAGCTCATTTTTGGGTCAGTGGGTTCGTGAATAAGCGAAGTCGTCGGGTGAAAATTCACATGCGCTTCTTGAATCACCACTTAATCTACAAAAAATAACAGTTTGGTGCGGTTTGCATGCCGGCGGCGTTATTGGGCCACATTTTTTCGTCGACGATAACGATCGTCACATTACTGTGACCGATTACTTTTGGCCCGAATTGGACTACTTTTGGAATATGGACTTGAACGACTTGTGGTTTGAACAGGATGGAGCCGTAAACCACACAGTTCACGTTACAATTGACTTATTGAAGAGTCAGTTTGATGAGCGTGTTATCTCAAGAAATGAGCCAGTCGATCGGCGCCTCGTTCTTGTGATTTAACACCTCTATACTATATTTTTTGGGCTACGTTAAGTCATTTGCTTATGCCAACAAGTCGTTGAAAGAGCTCAGTGCCAATGTTGTAAACGAAATAGTGGCCGTTTCGGCCGAAATGTGTGGCCGAGTCATCAAAAATTTTGTTCAACGAATCGACCGCTGCAAACGTGCCCGCGGCCATAGGAAAAAGAGTCGAGTTTTGTTTATAAAGGTTTTAATTGTACCTACTTCAAGCCGATAGTAAAGCTTTTGAAGTATCTTAAAAAAAAAATAAAAGTTGTCAAGTCCTAACAAAAAGGCGGAAGGGAGATATTTGACAACCTAATATATTTTTTTCCACTTTTTTATGTCCAACAAGCAAAACACATTCCCCACTTTAAAAAAAAAATCATACCTTTCAGCGCTTAGTCCTCCAAACTTACGATCTCCAACGCCTTAAAACGCAACGACTTTTAAGTAAGTCTTGAAATTTCAATTTTGCATTTTGCGCATGCTCTCCCTACAACTGGCCCCAGTGTGCGACGTTGGAAGTGCTCAGAGCCAATATTGAATCATCCAAAATTGGGTCCAACAAATCGACCGCTGCAAACGTGCCCTCGGTGGCCATAAGAACGAAGTAGAGTTGCATTCATAAATGCTTTAATTATACTTCAGTCCAATAATAAAGCTTTTGAAATATCTCAAATTGTTTGCGTTTTATTTAAAAAAAAAAATTGTCAAGTCCTTATTGGAAAACTCTTTAGTAAAACAGATGTGAAAGTGTTGATTAGGGATTCCTAAACTAGATTTGTCATCCAAAAGCCTACGTGCGAAAACCTTCGAAAAAGAAAACTTACATCAGATTTAGTAAAGCAAATATTTTCACTTTGAGCTCAGTGGTTGAACAATATTTATCATCGTGCCCCAACGCCACCTTCTTTCGAAGTCTTTCTTTGGAAATTTTCTCCGTTCCACCAACAAATTTCGAAAAAAAAAAATGAATGTAAACCGTTTCAACTTTCTCACGAAACTAATCGCAATGCTCTCCACCATTTTCCACGTTAATTGAAAGCAATTACCAACCGCACTGATGATGAAATTAAAATGCCAAAAGACTAACGCGCCCCCCCACACCGATTTCAATTACTAAGAAGCGAAATAGTTGCAATTAAAAACCATGAAACCAACGACCTTTTAATGGCTCCATGCCCAGCCACTGAAGCCTCAATTTCCACGAAGCCTCATAATGCGCTGATGAATAAGCCGCCACCTCCAACTAGCGCGACACGCACAGGTGATCATCTCGCTCATAAGTGCACGCTCATTAGATCATGTATCCTCCACCACGACCGTCTCACATTTACGACACTTCAGCGAATGTCGCACACTTTCTACAAGCGCAACAACCCCTCCAGGTGAGAGTGGTAATAAACGTTAAATTAAAATTAAATTTTTGATAATGGCCCGCTCACAATGATGGTGGCGTTGCCGTTGACGCGGTGGTGGGTCGGTGAAAGGTCTCTTCCCACACATACGACGCGCAGTAATAAAAACGTAATAATATGCAAATATCCTTCGCAATAAAAACCGAATCAAATTAAAATTAGTCCCATAAAAGCAGCAGCGATCCTCGATGGCACTTTGCTGTGTCGAAAATCATTTATCATGGCGCGCCATGCTCTCGTCATCGCCGGTTATTAAAATCAGGATGCGACTTGGCCCAGGGACGGGTACATCTTCTGAGGTAGTGATAAATTTTTAATTAAAAACTCGTACACCCGTCCGTGTTGCGTTATCCTGTGCAATATGTATGCAAATTTCGTGCCGAGTCGTGTGACAATACGACGATGACGACGACGCTCTCAGGAGCACATGGGAAAACAAACAAGGACTACGATGATTTCGTTGCAATGAATAAATTTCGAATGCGCCTGGGATTACATGGTGTTCGGGTGAGTAATGAGAGAGTCCTTTTTTATTTGGGTGTGCGCCTTATTTCTTCCCTTGTTATCCTGCTCATCTTCGGATTCTTTTTTGGCGAGGATAATGGCAATCAACCCTCTGTTATTATCGATGTGGACATACCATAAACATCCCGGCCGCATCCTTTTCATTTGTGCAATATGTTTTACTCACCCCTTCGCAAGGAAGTATCGCAAACGACCTCACGCACCAAGCTTCCCCAGGGGGAATGTTTAAAAACCGCAAAATAATATTTAGAGATTCCTTTTTTTTAGCAGAGTGTGTCAGGACGTGTGGACCGAGGGTGGCTGGTGGATGCGGACATGGGAGATTACAGGCGTTCGACTTGCTAAGTCCTGTCGTAGGGTTATTAATATTTCAATGATATGGAAGGACGGGCTCGAGGTTATTGTTTAGTAAGCCCATTGACAGTGGATGTGATGCTGGGATTTGGAATGGAGTTAATTCAATTACACAATATAACGAGGAGTTAAGCGCTTTATAGAAGGCGGACAATGCAGAAAAATCATGGGGTTGTGGTTTGAAAATGATTTTAAGTGCGATAAGGTTATTCACAATATTTCGGAAGATATTCACAATTGTTGAGGATGGTGGGAAAAAGAGAGAAACGTATTATAATATCCTGCGCCGTTGTCAACAAAACGGCTAATTCAATTTTTCAAAATGTGGACAATCTTTTCTGTTTTTAAAGATTATTTGAAAGAAAAAACTGCCGCGTGTGCTTTCATTTTATTTTATTTCATTTGTTGATTGTTAAAAAAATGTGTGAGCTAAGCAGTTGACGGAGATGCCTAACCTTTGTCCAGCATCAAAATTCAGTAAACTCTCAATAATTCGAATTTCATGGGACCAGGAAAAAAACTTCGAATTAGAGAGGTTTTCGAATTACGGAGGTTTCAGAAAAATAATATCGTTCATTTTCGTTACGTATTCCTTTCAGCTAACAATTGTTGAAGAAAAGAAGTAAACTTGACTTCGAATTATAGAGGTAAACAAGCCATCATTATCGAATAATAGAGGTTTTAACGTTGTTTCGCAAAAAAATAAATTCGAATTAGCGAGGGGACTGAATTCCACAGGTTTTTTCCGATTTGCAGAGGTTTACAAAGGTTCGAATTATCGAGAGCTTGCTTACTTACACACAAAATTTTCTTATTTAAATCCAACCCGTCTTACTTTTTCACTTATTCGCATTATTCTGATTCTTTTTTTCTACAAAATTGCATTCGTTTTGCAGACAAAGAGAGTGATGCCTGCAAATATAATGAAGGCTCATTGGGAATTGGAATGAATTAACCGGAATACAGTGGGTTGCGAAAAGTTTCTTACCTTGCATTATATTTTATTTTCTACAGAATGTTAGTGATCTGTATCATGCATTTCACCGACCTCCGGATTAGCTTATAAAGCTTCTAATTGCTTCCGCAAACCTTGATCACTAGATCAGTGCGTGGGAATACTCTCACTCATATTCTCCTTCCTCTATTTGCCTTTCTCACAATCACATCTTCCTCTAATTCCTTAATTTCCTTGCAAATAAAATCAAATAAAAAACTATCTGTTTCCACGACTAGACAACAAGTAAATCCTCCCCGAAGCACTTCCATTTTGACCGGGAAAAAAAAAAACCAACCACCACTCACGAGGATATTTTCCATGTGAAAGTCAACAGGATACAGGTCTAATCGGCTTAAAGCAGCATTCACTAAACGACCAAAGAGGACTTTGGAGAATCCCGACAACCCCTGAATGAAAATGACAAAAAAGAACGAGACCTTCGTTCACCTAATAACATGCACGCGCATGTGAGATATTTTGTGTAAATATTTGAGTGGCCTCACTTTACCGATGTTGTGCACATGATTGGTACGTCGGGCGAAGGACATGACCCCTAGGGGATGAAAACGTTTTTCGAGGATGGGTAATTTTTCTTAATTACCCAATTCTGACATCAATTGATGTTGGATTAGCCTAGCTGCTTGTTGTTTTTTTTTTATTCATTTATTTGTTTGTTATTGAGATTTGAATTCCATTATGCATGCGATGACTAAAATGACGGTCGAATGATGAGGATGAGGGAGGAAGTTGAGTGCGAGTCATCAATGCGGACTTGAGTGGCATCATACGTGTGGCAGAGTTTTGAAGTTGGTGCTCTAAGTGATTTTAGGCATTGAATTTTATTTAATAATAATTAAGTGTGGTTTTTTTAAATGCACATATTCACTTTGGTCTGCATTGTGGCTTGATCGTAAAAACAGTCGGGTTCGAATATGGACTGGAAAAAAACGCCAAACAAACGTCATAAACTTCTCCTCCAGCGAGTGATTTAAAATGTGCTTGCAGTTTTTCTGTCATGAAAATGCTTTATCTCTCTTTCGTAAATAAGCACTAGTGTCCAATACGAAACGTTGTGTCTGATCTTTCTACGCAGGTCAACGTAAAAAGGCTTACGATCGAAACCCACAAAGACGACATGAAAATCACAGCATGGAAAATCTAAAATTCCGATTCCAAGCTTTAAGCAAAAAATGTCCTTAGTTTGGTACAGCTATGGTCAATTGATAGACACCTATCAATTTTCAAAAGAAACCACGATAATTCCCATTTAGTCGGACTACTGAAGCTTATCTGATCTCAATTCAGGGTGCAAGCTTGTGGTGTTCCTTCCCCGAGCTGGATTCGAACCCGGGTATTCTCGCTTAACAGTCCGGCGCAATGAATCACAAATGGAAATTCGGCCCATTAAATTTCTTACAAAACCCAAAAATCAGGCTTCTTTGTTTACCTAACTTCTTTCAAATGGTTAATAATTGTTTTTTATAATTTCGTCGACTATTCCAGTGATTGGTCGATCGGAGCTAGGCGATTTTAACGCGCCTTGTAATAAGTAATGACTAAGCTCATACCTGTCATATATACTTGTCAGATACGGTAATACAGTAATCCCCGGTTAATTGCTCGCCGCTTAGTTGTGCTCTAATTCAAGGAAACTTAAAATTTCATACAAAATATATGGAACATTTCTCGTTGAACTGCACCTCAGATATTACATTTCAGAGCCATCTACCGACAATTTATTATTGAACGTCTTCGAACACCCGAAAGTTATAAGTCGAAGTGTATACTGGTATTTCAGTTTATTGGTTTACAATGGCACTTGTTTCAAATTTCCACAGGCTGCTTTTAATCTATTTCCTGCTTTATTTAATTTTTAACGAATTTTTTTTACAGAGCTCTTCACATTTTGGCGTTATCTGTTTTATTATTCCGCAATGTGTGTTGCACGATCTTAAAAAGAATTGTGTAAACGGGAGAATTTCGCGAACAGCGTTCTGGCACCTTAGGACCGATTTAACGGCGGCTTATTTACTTCAGAAGTATCGTACGTGCACAGGGTGCGCATGAATTGAAACTAGGGTTAGTGCAGGTAGCACAACTTTATTTTTTTTGTAAATCTTCTACAAAATGTCACTCAAGTCAAAGTGCACAAAATCGAACATTTCATATGGTGCCACCTATTATTTCTCGTATCGTATACGCATGACACTCATCAACTAAAATTTACCCTCTCCGTGAATCTTATCAACTCTCAAACAAAACAATTTTAGCATTTCCTTTAAAATTTCCTCAAATTTTCACCGTCACATTGCAACTAACTGCCACGTGTCACTGTCAAATTTTTTCGATCATCACCTTTCTCCCAGGTTATCTACGGACCATTACAAAACCACTTTTCAATAATTCCTCTTCCGTGTCGTTTCCCATACGCAAAAGTTCCAATTTGCATCCACACATAGCCCCACATGTAACGTTTGTTATCAGTAATTTCAGACATCAAAACAAATGACTCGGCTACACCATGCAGCACAAATCAATAAACACTTTCAGTCATCAAAACTTTCCAACAACATGACATCACAGTCATCATCATCATTCCCATCGCCGGCATCATCGCCGTCGTCGTCGTCGGGATCGTCACCATCACTGCCGTCATCATCATCACCAACCAACGACATCGCATCGTCATGAATCTATCACGAGATTTTTTTCTTTTTCTTTTTATTATTATTTATTCGTTAACACCGAGAATCATGTAGTTCGTGATGTTCCTGTCGGGGTCTATATCGTCGTCGTTGTCGTTGTCGTTGTCGACATTCGAAGCTGTCGAATGTGGAGAATCCAGCAGGCAATTGTCGTGGCGAAAACTTTTCCCAAGCTTGAAGAGCTCCGGTGTCATTTGTGAGTGGGTCCGACAGCGGTAGCGGGTGTGTATCGGCTACAAATATGCACTCACACACGTTCGAATCGGAAGTTTTGCAATTCAAAAACGTGCGCGCATCGGTGAGGCGGATATTGATACTCCTGTAAAAGGATTTCGCCACACCATGACGCGCGAGTAATGTCGCAACGATGGCAACGGGAATTGCAATAAAAAATCGTAATAATAATTCCCACCTCCAAATCCATTTATCGTCGAGGAGAATGTTTAAAACCCACAAGGACATGAAAAGACTTTTCAAAATCTCATTACACGACGCCACCGAAATGCACGCGCGTCGAAATTTGAAATTTAATCCTTGCGCGTTATGAAAGGATCGCTAATAGGTTTTTGTTAATCATAAATGACGTTATCCTTTTTTTGCCGGGCCGCCGATAAAAACTTACCGAGCCACGTGACAAGCCGTCGGTCGATCATTCGTCATGATAATCGCAGGAGGAAATTAAGCCTATTTGCTGCGAACAATGAACACGGTTGTCACCTCCGACAGCAAACAGTGTGCGGCAGGATGCTACCAACGTCGTCCTGGTGTTGGTGGCCAAGGAATTGTGCAGCTCGTGTTACACTGCTGTGCCGTGCAACCACTGTGCAGTAGACGTTCGTTGGGATTCGGTTGAATTAGATTCCTTTTTGCTCGTAGGATTTATCCGATTAGGATGTTACGTCGACGTGTGGATTTCATTGCGTGGCATCGTTGGTTATGAGAGAAATGCGTGACCCTTAGACTTTCTGTCCCGTCCTGTCTATCGTATTCCAGACCAGTGGCCCCAAATCGACTTACCACTCACCCCTTTGGCACACAATATGCCAGCTAATGGTGCGCCCGCCCAACCCCTTAATCACACATGGGGACGTGTCTGCACACTTTGTCTAACACAATCCGAAGGCAATAAACGGAAAAATTACCCCTCAATAAGTCTCCCCACGAACAATGGTCGGAAACTTTTGGAACGAAGAAAAAAAAGTTCTGCCTCACCCCCATCGACACCAATCAAGATTCCATGCATGTATTCGTGGACGTGTATGTGAACAGCCGAAACTTACCTTAGCCTCGGGGTAATTCCACTCCCATTAGCCTCCGCCACCAGTTGGAGCTGGGCCTTATCTCTGCACACTTAATTACGTTTGAACGCTTTTTCCCGTGCTCATTCGTCCGTTATGAGAATTACACTCCATTATGTAGCCATTTTGGAAAAGGCGAAGCGGTGTCAGCGCCCAACGCCCAACCATCCCTCCTAGACTCCTAGATAACATGCTGTGTCGAAGTTTTTCCACCGCCCCCGCGTGACTTACAGCTGCACAGCCCTTAATAAAGTAATTAAGAGAAAATTTCGTATATGAATGAAATTCGAATTGCCACCCACTCGGGGGGTGGGTCGATAGCAACAATTGCTCCGACGACGGGGGTAATTAATTCATTGTTTCGTTTCTTTTCGTGGCTCCATTCCTCAGCGGCAAGGTGTCTGAATTAATGGGGTGTTAAAGTTAATTGCCGTGGCATGAATATTTCCTACCCAGAAAATTTTAATTGCACCAGTAGCCGTTAAAGTTCTCCACGAGGGGCTTCACTTTTGGGCCGGGCACCCAAGTGGGGCGGGAAATAAAATTTTTGAAATTGTTGCTCATGTTGGATAAACTCATGGATACATATCTCTGGTGGCACAATTTAAGCGCCGAGAAGAGCTATCTCGCGGGGAGTGAATTGTAAATTAGGTAGATGGATCAACCCCAAATGGGTGCCACCATCATCATCATGGCCGACAGCACCATTTTGTGCCAGCATTCCCCCCGGGTGTAGCCAGGCCATGCCGGGGATGCAATTTATTTGATTTAACGCCCTCGGTGTCGGTTTCGCCCGCCGGCTTGCGGCCTTAATACGATAAAACGAATAAAAATAAATATATTCGCAGATAAGACGACGAATGAGCCTGCATCTTGAGTGAGAGAGGACGATGGTGGCGTGGCAGAAACGACTTTTGGCAGAGAGGGATTTAAGCGAATTCCCTTTTTCGGGGGCGATGGGGACGGATGAGCACAGTGCGCGTATTCATTTATCTTAATGGTTTCCGGCTGAGTTTTATTGAAATATAATGATCCACTTGGGGGGTGAGGCGGGGCGAGAGAAGTCCTTGAGGACGATGAGCGAAAGATGGCGATGTGTTAAGTGGAAGTCGTTTATTTACATTTGAGGCGCGGCGCATGTGATTTGGAAATTGCTAGCCGTGGTGAAGCTTGACTTGAGTAATTTGAAATTTTAAGGACATGAACTAAAGTGCAACGGTGAACAGAACAAATTTCGAAAAGGACTGCATTTGAGCTTTTGCATTAGAAATGAAGCCCTTTTTGGTCAAATTTTTTTACAAATTTGTCAGCGTTGTATCGGAGAGTTAATCAAAAATTCAGTCAAACTTGGAAAAAAGCAAAAGGGTGAATTGTAAAAAAAAAGTTCTGAAG
Organism: Syritta pipiens; assembly: GCA_905187475.1. NCBI lineage: Eukaryota > Metazoa > Arthropoda > Insecta > Diptera > Syrphidae > Syritta > Syritta pipiens. The sequence continues at coordinate 6,810,650 of LR994572.1, read as the reverse complement.
AAATTTGCTGACCTTGTCAAAGCAAACATGGGACGGAAAACGATTAAGCTAATAAATTCTCTAGTGAACGTTGACTTGGACTCCAAAATTACGAAAATATTGATTTTAGTAATGTTGAAAACCTTAAATGCCCTCCATTCCGTTCACCTGTAGTAGAAACGCCATTTCACTCGCTAAAGGTGACTGTGAGAGACAACCGGAGAAGATTTTTACAAGATATAGTATAAGTTCATTAAGTTGTCGTGAATTCCTTTTCTTATTTTTTGCATTTTTTCGCCTATAAAATGTTTAATGTGTTCTTTTCTTCTACGCTATGCTTTCTGTAGTTGCGGTAATAGAATACCATCCAAATGGTATTCTATTACCGAGACAATTTTAGCAAAAATATTAGGTGAATTAATAAGAAATTCATTATTTTTGTATGAAATTTAAGGCTTTATTTAAAATTTATAGAACGTAACGATCTCAGTAGAGTGTAACGATCTCTCATGTCTATTGAACGTATAATTACAGCAGACAGTAAAAAGGTCTGGTAGTTTATTAATTCAAAAAGGAAGTCAACGGCAGCATCAATGCATTTTAAGTATCTTGCATTTAGCAACATCGAAGCAACTTTTTGCCAACTTCTATCAATCAGTATATACCACCTATAATCAAGCCCTCAATTATTATTCTCTTGTTTGTTCTGACTGTGTCGATATCGGATCTTTGAGTCTAGCCCTCATTAGTGGTGTAACAGCCCACGAAGGGCCAGAGCCTAGCTTTTCGCGCCTCCACTGTGTTGTGCGCGTTATAATGTTGACACATGTGAAGGGGACCTACAGTTTATTGCCAGTTACGAACGGCGAATCGCGAAAGCTTTACGTGACAGAAGTACTCCAGAAGGATTTTCAGTCGTTCGCCAGAGGTGGGGCCGTGAAAATTGTTTGTGGTGTTATTTCCCCGAGTCGGATTCGAACCCGGGCACTCTCGGTTAACAGTCCGACGCACTAACCATTAAGCCACGGCGCCCACAGGAGTCTAGCCCTCACTGATGTATTATTCGCTCTTAAATCATTAAAATCCACTTTAACGAAGTGGTGGTTAAGACGGTAACTCCGCTTTCCTGCTCAATGAATGCAGTGTTACGCTATCCACTCCCCTCGATCAGATTTTCAATCGTTCCCAAATTCTTTCACTCATCGAGAAAAATGCCACTAGAAACATCTTCCTCGATGTGTGAAAGAAATCATTTCTAATAACTTTTCATAAATCTGGTTCTAAGAGTAATGTTGAAAATAACAGAGGAATTTCTAAGACCTCAACAATCCAAAAATTATTTGAAAGGAAAATAAAAACAAAAATTGAGATCACCTGAGCAACATGGTTTTGTTTTAGGTCGGTCCACTACCTCTAACTTGGCACTGCTGTCGTCGCATGTTCTGAAACAAGTGGAGTCTAAGAATAAAGTAGACACCATCTATACTGATTTCAGCAAGGCCTTTGATTTGGTAAATCACTCGCGATTAATTTGCAAGCTCGAATCGTTTGGTTCTCATTCTGTCTTCCTATTTCTTAGGTCGAACCCAACACGTCAAAATCGGGAACCTATATTCCAAAGATATCGTTTGTTTTTCAGGTATTCCACAGGAAGCCATCTCGGCCCACTTCTCTTTGTAATTTTAATTCGTGATATCGTACAAGAAGTTAAACATGGGCAGTGCTCTTTGTTTGCTGATGACCTAAAATTATTCAAGTCTGTTGGACACATAACCGATTGTCTATTGTTACAATCCGAATTAAATAGCATCACCGAATGGTGTTATACCAATGCCTGAAATATAATTAAATGTAACATTATCTCTTTCTCTAAGTCATTCGCTAAGATTGATTATGATCATTCTATTGCTTCGATTGTTCTATCCCGAACATGAGGTTAAGGACCTTGGGGTCGTGTTGGATATGTAATTCACTTTCAAATCACATTCTCGTATATCGATCGTGTCGATCGTGTTTTAGCCAAAGCTAATTCGGCAATGGGTTTTATTAAGAGAAATACTAAAGGGTTCACTGAACCGATCTCTCTCCTGTCTTTATATAATTTCCTTGTTAGACCCTATCTTGAGTAGGCGGGCGGTAATTTGGAATACTAGTCTCTGCACTGACACCGATCAAATTCAACGTGTTCAACGTGTACTTTCTATGGAAAAGATAACTATACAATTCAAAATGAAACTTTATGTCCCTGTGAGGCCTTTAAGAATTCTTAATCGTCTCTTTATTGATCATCATAAAACCCATTATGGTTCAAATGAATCTCTTACGCGCACAATTATGATGTTCAATGAAGTTAGTAATTTTGTGGACATCTACTAAGATCGGGTCTATTTTAAAAACGCTATTATAAACTTTTTGTATACTTACTTACTTAACAGGCATTTAACCCTTGGAGGGTCTGTGCCTGAGCCAAAGCCGCCTTCCCACGTCAACGGTTCCGGGCATGCCGCTTCCAGTCCGGAAGATCAAGCTGCCTTGCATCCGCGATCACTTGATCTCTGTACCGGAGGTTTGGTCTCCCTTTTCTCCTCGAACCAGGAGGCTCGGATTCGAAGACCCTTTTAGCTGGATCGTTTGTGTCCAAACGGCGGATATTCGGTCGATCGCAGATTGGACCGAATATCCGCCGTGGAATTTTTTTTTCGAAGGAGCCAAGTATCAGCTCTGCAGTCCTGCTTATCGCCCAACTTTCGGCTCCATACAGTAGGACTGGCAGGATAAGGGTCTTGTAGAGCATGACCTTAGTTCTTCGAGTCTTCGAGAATTCTTCGAAATTACTAGATACCCCTTTATTCTGTTCGATGCGAAAGGGTTTTTTAAGTTTAATTGCATGTCTCTCAGAAATAGAGAGACAAAAGAGTTGAAGACTACTAGAATCATTACTTCTTTAATTAGTTCGCCGTGTAAATTGCTTTGTAATCAAAAATATGAATTTTTATAACAAATAAATTTATCATCCACCTGTCGCTTATTTTTTAGTCAAAAATGACAATGTCGACCCGTCTTGTGGTTTTCGTATTTCTTGATTTACTAGTTAAAAAAAACACACGCCTCTTATTGTTAGCCTGATCGTTATTCTTAGTAAATACGTCGTAACGTATTGCATTTATTTTAACTTATTTATCTGGTTGCTTTGATGTGGCAACCATCCTAAAAGCCGTATCCCACTGTTGTATAAGTTACCATCACCTAATCGATTTAACCCCCTCATAAGCCCGACTTGCAAGCACACGCTGCCTGCCAAATCGTAAAAACCAATTAACCCGTGCGAGGGGAAACAAGAAGAAATAATAAGCACACACACACATTCGATGCTCATTATTAAAAGGAGTGCGAGCACACAATGAGATTATGATTAAGTCATTGTAATAAGGGGGATGATGTCGGTTGTAATGCGATACCAGACGCCGATGCCGATTCCGACGCTGACGCCAAGGCTGATGACGATGACGACGACGATGAGGCCCAGAAATCAAATGAACGGGAACAATTGACACGAGCAATCTGCAGGGGCGATATGTGTTTTCGACGATGCATCACCCTCAGCCACCCTCAGCTAATAGAGCGGATAACAGATTGATGCTGCCACTGGTAAGAAGGAAGCGTTCCTCCGCCTTCGTCCTTTTTTTATGTGACAACTTTGTCGTACAAGGATGGAATTTTGATTGGAGCCGCAAAACGAATCGCAGTCACTTGCTGTATAAAGTGAGAGCCGGAAGTGAGAGTGAAGTCAAAAAAAAAAAAAAACGATACCATGGCGAAGGGATAATGTCGACTCTGAAAAATCAACCCTCCGGCCAGGAGGATGGAATGGGAAAAGTCAAAAACCGTTTGACGAGTTAATCTGTTTTCATATTGTTATTGGGTCTAAGAACGGGTGGGGGTGGTGGTGGTCGTTATTATGTGTCAGGGTGCGATAAAGGGTGCAAAATAAAATAAATATTTTTCTTGTTTGTAACAGTGGTTCATTGTGTTGAGACAAAAAAAAGAAAAGATAAATAGGGTGAAATTCATCTCTGGAGTGACATGGGAAATTGCAAAAATTAACAATTTGGACAGGGACAAGAGTGCAGGAAATTGACCGAATGTGAATTTTTATTCCGATTTGACGTCAATGAATGGTGATGTAGTGATTCTTATTCATGGTATGAATATTAATTTTACCCCTTTCTTGAAATTTATGAGAGGGCTGGGCTATCCTGTTGGATTGACACTTACAAATGGTACTGAGTTTTTTTTTTGTAATTTACTTTTAATTTATTTGAAGACATATTAATTTCTTTTGATTAACGTTACACAAAAGAATGTCACGTGCATCATTCGAAAGGCTATTTCTTCCGAATTCACTTGGACGCCATTGACGACGGCTTTTTTTTTTTAAATTTTAGGCGAAGGACTTAAACCATTACATTTAAGGCGACATTTTTGTTAAAGTCGTTTATTGAAAAAAATTAGAAAGTTTGGGTCGCTGATGGACTCTTCTCGAATTGTGTTTAGGATCACTAATAGGAGATTATGAGATTGTAGAGATCGGGTTCGTTAACATGTGGATCCATTTCGTTGTCTGCTGCGATTGATCTCACATTTTTAAATTGTAAATTGTATTGTCTTTTGCTCAATTCGCTTATATGTTGTTAAAAGGAAAGGAAAATAACGGCTTAGATCCTGTGTATTTTTTTGTTATTACTTTAATAAGATTTATAAGTATTCAGTGAGCGACATTTGTTCATAATTGTCCAATGAGCCTTGAATATTGGTGAGAGTTGAGAGAGAGTGAAGAAATAATCACTTGTGTCGGTTTTAAGGGCGTAGAAGCGAAGGGTAGTTAACGTTTGAAGGAAGATTAGATTGCAAACCAACTACTTCAACACTTCTGTGACAAAAAATGATTCAGCCGGGTCTTCAAATTAAAGAATTTTTTGTTCTTTATTTGGCATCAACTTATTAATTGTATACAAATAATTATTTTTGAGATACGGCTTACGTATATAACATTCCAACAATAATAAGTATAATTTTCTCAATTAATATGGTACAATTTTTAAAAGGCATTCGGAGGGAACAGCCATTAAAAACCTTCATTTAACAAAAATTGTAGAGTGTTCATCATTCTTTTTGCTTGAAATCGAGATCTAATTCATATAAATTTTATTCAATATATTGAGTTTTTTCTAGGGTCCTGGAAAACAATTTAAATTGTCAAGAGATTTTATTTAACGAGTGTCAAATTATCGAGAACCGACTATAGCATTGAGTCACTGTTAATAGATTTAGATTTTTAGATTACCTAGGTTTTTATTTCCATTATTTCTTTTGAGTCACTGTTAATATTTAGAAACACATGTACTGCGGACTGTGAAAAAGCTTTGTTTCGGTCCTTCACACTCTGTCATGTGACTAAGTTATTAAGTTTAAATTTTATTACTAAATTTTCAGATAGGTTTTTCTAAATTAACTTCTTTGAGAGAGCAAACCTTAACATTGATCTCACTTCGAAGTTCATCAAACACCAGACCCATTCGTCCCTACAAGCGCCATCGTAAACATCCCTATCGCACACCATCTCGAATTATATCCTCCCATTGCATCCTCGCGCCCCATTTACATAAATCACACATCTCCGAAATTCATAAAACGAAAAAAAGGTCGTTTCAGCCAATCGGTCGAACGACGCCGTTCCTTGGAAAAATGTCAAAACCCCTATCTGCAGTCATTTCTTTCTAACAATCGCATATGCAAATCCGAAGCATCGGCCCGCTGCCGAATTGTTCTCAGATTTTTATCTCGGCACTCTTTTATTTGACGTTCCTCTACTTTTTTTTTCATTTTCATTTTTGTTTTTCGTTTTCGATTTCGACAGCAATGTCAAAATCTCGAAAGGACACGTTAAAAGAGAACGCGGAGCGAAACCAATAAAAGAAACATCTAAATGGAAATTGACATATCCGCTCCATTGGGGAATTGTTCGCGTCGCAGTAGATGGATGTGGTGCAGGAGGCACGAAGGCGCCATTTTATGGCCGCCTTGCAACACTTTTGGTCCCAACGTTGGTCTCTTCCTCCCCATCCTCCTCTTTCTTTTTTTTTCTCTTTACTTTAAATTGTCCTCGTTTTCAGAGTTCTTTTTTTTTTCTCTGTTATTGTCAAAAGTGCACATTGCGTTTTACTCAACTGACAATCAAACAGTTTATATGCAAAATCGTTCTGCTCTTTGGCAGCGCACACTCAGGACGACGACACAAGACCGGATCGCTTCCAATTCCTAACACGAGGAAGGATAATAAAGCGGCAATGTACGTGATATCGCGCCATTTCTCTCGAAATTGAAAATTGGAAAATTGAAGAAATTCGCTGCTATTGGCACTTTAGGTGGATAAAAAAAATTCAGGATTTGCATATGAATACTGTGGGCGTCCTGGAAAGAAGCACACTGAATGTGCTGAGGTGAATAATAATATCGAAAAAGGATAAAATGTATTTTCACTCAAATTGAGTGATTTAGATTTAAATCTCCGCGTTGGATATTTGAATATATATTTCTTTTTCTCTTGTTCGTCTTGTCGTCTCGCAAAGGACTCCTCACATTTAATGGCAGGATATTCAATTCGGATATTTGACAATGATCCGGGAATGAAATGAAATTTAAGAATTCTATTTGCACAGTTGAGAGCAATTGATTAAATAAAAAGAAAATGTCAATCGGCTTCTCTTCTTTGTTGAGAAATCTCGAATTGTCGTTAATCGGTGTTTAGGGAGTGTATTCTATTGATGAGACTGATTGACAGATGTTTTTTTGTCCTTTCTTTGGTAAATATTTGCTAAGGTGCGTTTGATGTTGTGCCCCTATGTGATGACAGTTTGCTTTTTGAAAACAAAGAGCGGTCGTTTTATAAAGACGGCTTAGTAGAGGAATGGCGGCGCTTAAGGGACTTATGTGCGATAGGGAATGTTGTTGAGAGGCGATTAGTTGATTCAAGTGTGTAAGGCGCTGCTCTTTTTGGTTTACCAATTTTTTTTTGGCACAAGCCGACAGAAAATTTTTTTTTGTTGGTCACACTGTTGGTTATGGAAAACGTCGGATTGAATAGGTCTCCTTCAAAAGTGCTTAAATAGTTTCCGGACGTGCGGTTTTACCGAGATCCACATGCAACAATTTTGTTTTTTTGACGAAGCCGTCGAGTTGAAAATGCGCCTCGTTAGAAAAGATGATCTTTCGCTGAATATCGTGGTCCAATTCAAGCTGCTTTACGGCCCAAACTGCGGAGTTATAATGACGTCATTCTTGGACCTTCAATTGATGAGTCAAAAGGACGCTGTCGCCGACGTGCGCCTCTGTTTTTTATGAGACTTTCTAAGTCAAGTGCGATCAAAAATTAGACTTTTTCCAACTTTGAAGCTTAATATCTTCAAAACGAAACTTTTAAACAGAAAGTTGATATTAAAACCTCTATTTTATTTTTTAAGACCTATCCAACGATGTATCACTCGATGGACTCCAATGGATTTTTTTTAAGAAACTAGTGTTGGTACTAATTTTTTTCTTAATTTATGACTAGTTCCAAATTAATCTTAGTATTTGCATTTTTTTCCTTTGAAAGAGAACCCTAAAAATTAGAAAATATTTAGGGTATTTTGCGGCGGTATGATACTGACTTTCTGCCAAGATTTCAAAGGAAACAGCTGTCAGTGTGAAAATAATCTTTGATTCAAAAAGAAACCACTAGATGGCCCATCTGAATTTGATTCATCGGCTTGGAACTGACTAAAGGAATGCTGTTCAATGGATTCTATGTGGAAATTTGACTATAGTTATCCACCGTACGAAATGTTTTGAGTGCGTTATTAGTTGAATTACATGCAGTTGAATAAGGTTTCTCTTCTAGCACATTCAATTTATTTTACTCATCCATTTGCATACTAAAAAAACCATGTAATTGCACCATGTATAATCAATAAATCTAAGTACCGGACAATTAATGCAATTTTCCTCTATTAAAATGTAAACTTTATAACTCGTATCTAATTACTGTGACCTTTTTCACAGCACTCGAACATGATTTTTATCTCTTTAGCTCCGTGTGGGATAAACTTGTTCACTCAACTAAATCAACAATTTTAATTGCTTCCATTACAATGCTTACAACAAAAGCCGTCCGAGCAAAGTCGCCGTTTAGTTGGTCACAAATTGACATGTCAAATCAAAACAAACGAATGACACTACTCAGATGCAATATGCAAATGTCTTCCTCTCATTCCTCCTCTCGATCGGTCGGATCGACTCGACTGAAATGTCATCGCTGCAATTTATTCCGCGACTTTTTTCATAACAAAAAAAACAATACTCGCGGCGGCATTTGCATGCACTCATAAATCCATCCATCACTCGAGCTTTAAGAAGGACGTGAACGAGCCTGGGACCCTTATCGTGAGCAGGAAAAAAAAGTATAATAATCATACACAGAATGGGACTTTATAAATCCATCTTTCGAGCATGCAGATGCATTCCCAAAATAACCAGATACCCAACCTACCCAAAATGTCAAACGGGTCTCATCTGATTGACACGATTGATGCGATGTGATGCCTGGCAGCACTTGGGGTGAATTTGAATACCAGTGACGATCCAGCTACAAATTCAAAAATTATTCCATTGATACTTATTAGGAAATTCTATAGGCTGACTCCCTACGCTGTGGAGGAATTCCAGCACCACACTCCAAGGTGGCCGCATGACAGGCGTCTGCATCTAGCCCGCGGCCCCGTCACGTCGCGTTGCGCTGCACTGCTTCATCACAAAATTACCATTCATTGCTTCAACTTGTTTGTTGATGTCTTCATAACGATCCTGCGTGACTCACTCGTCGCTCAAAGTCGATGCAATGGGACAGAATCCGTCAGCGGCATGCAACATGGCCAATTGATATCCGTGGACCACAAAATAACGCTAAAAAAGGAGTTCGTTATTTCTGTAATGAACGATTTTCCCCCCATTCGACAACGACAGGGAAGGGGGCTTCTCGAAGAAAGCCACATTTACGAAGCTCATTTCTTGCAATCGTACTATTAAATTTTCCGCGGGATTGAATTGTTGCATCGCAATGCGAATCTATCCACCATTCTGGGTTGTTGTCATTCCGCGTCCCGCTGCAGAGTCGCTCAGCAAATGATCCTTTTCGGATGATGATTGGGCTTCTCGTTCAGTCCGGGGACTGAGATCGAGAGGAGTCGGTGGAGAAGAACGATTGCGCTGGATGTCTGATTGCAGTTTAAATGGTAATTTTGTGCGAATGCGGAATGTCATGCCTCATGAGGCGATGGGGAATCGCGAAGCGAATGTGGGATGTGGGGTAACGATATTCTTTGGGGGCTTCTTCTTGGGAATCAAGATGCGTTCATTCCGATCCCAATCAAAATTTAATAAATATTTAATTTTGTTTTTCCATCTACACACGCGCACGCATATTCTCTGTGTGTGTATTTGTGGTGAAGAAGAAGAATATTTTATGGGGCGGGGACCCCTGCCATAAATGAGGATAATAAAAAGGATGCGGAGGAAAATTAATTCCAATTTGTTGTGAATTGAAATTGCAAACGGATTTATAATGTTTTTATACTCTTTGTTAAGCTATGCGGTGGAGTTATATGGTCTTGGAATGGGATAAACGGTCCTTGTCTGATGTCTGGAATTTTAATGGTAGACCGGCAATTGTCTGAGATGTTAGTTTTAGGAAGGATCACGATCACGATCACGATCACGGGAGTTGGTGGCATTAGAAATTGAGATTCATTAAGGAGCATTAAATTTTGCACGAATGCCACTTGAATTTTTATTGTTTTTTAACCACACGAGCTTGATTTTTATTATTAATTTTGTTTGACAATATTTTCTACGACTTACATGTATGGCGCTCATAAAATCAGATGTCGATTTTTAAGTATTTAGCTACTTGAACTCAGTTACTACTTACTGTGTTATTAGGAATGCATTGGAAATGCTGTTTAAATATTTTTAATAAAGCGCTATGTGCTTGGTTTTATGCGAAAATTACAGAGTTTAGTCATATCACAAAAGTTTTTTTTTTTTTTTTATAAAATCTAGTTAATTGTAAATGTCACTGAATAAGATTAACTAACAAGTGGAACTAAATTTTAGCAAATAAACCTAATTATTAGTGTAAAGCCTGAATCTAATATACATACATAACTATTATTATATAACATATTGCCAGTTCGCATGTGATTATGTGGTAGTCTTGTCATGGACAATTTTTTGTACATTATTACAGCACTGCAGACAAAAAAAGTATTAGTAGTAGGAAACAAAAAATTAATGAGAAAGGTACTTTTAACAATGCCAACAAGATTTCAGAGTGCCGGATTTACGGAAAGACAGCCTGGGATCGGGATACAGGCCCCGGCGTCCACAAAACAGGTTGACCACACTAAACCAATTACCTTTCGTCGACGTTTCCAAAGAACTGATTAGTTCGATCCACCCAGAATAAAAAAATCTAAATATTGCTCGGTGTTAGTGGACTCGGCTCTCGATAAATCTCATGTCGATCAAGCGGTTCGATATATTGAACGATTGATGCCAATAGAAAGATGTCGCACCTTTTTACCAAACTGCGGTCATACAGACGAGGCCATAGAAAACGCTTTACTAAAATGTTTTATTGACCATCAAATAGACGTTTTTGATTGCCGATAATGCTGTGAACGAAGTGCATACCCTCCACATTTTTTATATTTTCTGAAACATATTTAAATATTAGGTTGTCAAATATCTCCCTTCCGCCTTTTTGTCTTTTGAATTTTCCGGCTATGAACAAAGCGCTATTTGACAACCTATTATGAAATTTCATCTTTCAAAATGATCGCAACCCGTGCGCAAACCGGGGGAAAAAAGATCTGTTTTCAATTTTTTTTATATAAAAAATAAAATATTTTATTTAAACTTTTTAGTGTCTTAAAAATATACATTTGGAAAAGAATTTCTGAAATTTTCGAAGGAAAACATTCAAAACTCCGTCGTTGTGACATCATTTCTGGTGGTCCCCCGGGAAAAAGATGCGTCCGCGCTGACAGAAGAGCTCATGGCAGGATCATCTGAAGTAAAAGAAAAATTCGTGTTTTCGTTAAAACTAAACAAAGACTAAAATTGATAAAAAATATGAATTTAAAAAAATGAAAATTGATTTTTTGGCAGAACTTTTTACAAAAAAAAAAAATTTTAAATTTGTTCAAAATTTTTTTTAAATGATTGAAAAAAAATCGTCGTGAATTGTATATCGAAGACCTGTGTCAAATCTCATCAAGATCGGTTGAGCAGTTTTCGAAAGTTTTTAACAACCGACTTTTGTTCGATTTTGTACCCAAATTTTGTTCGATATTTTAGCCCCTAAAGAATTTTTTGACTTGTTCTTTTATGCTTTAGTTTTTTTTCGTTTGTGGTGTGCTTAGGTGTATGTAATAAAACCTTTTTTATCCTTCAAGTTCGAAACTAACCTTGATTGCAAACGATTTTTAAAAGAATGATAAAACTGTCACAATATATCGAAAGCATTGCTGTTTTACATAATACAATTTTCCGTTTACGAATCTATTCGTTTTTTCGTTTATGAATATTCATACAAATTATCTGTCAGATTAAAGAGATTAGTTGTGATTCTTACTTTTAATTGAAAGTTTTTGACAACAGTGGAAGCATACATTTTTTATACGAAAATTTGAGAACCTTTATTCCATATTTTCTGATCCCAAAGTAAAAAAGTGGAACTCGAACCTTCTGCTATTCGAACTTTTCTCTAAGTCGGACTGAAGTCGTGAACACTGTTTTTTAATTGCAGTTTTTCATATATTGTTTTCTTCCATAATTCGAATTTCTGGATCTATTCTAAGTAATATTTCAATCGTAACTCGAATTTTCGAGAAATTTACCTTCTGAACTAGATTTAAGCGTAGAAAAGGAAGGTAATGTCCACGAAAATACCTTTAATTCTTTACATTTTGGGGAGGTTCTTGTAGATTAGAAGAAATGGTCGTGGTAAACTCGAACAAATTATGGAATTCTTAAAAAAAAAAATAATTTTAGACCCGTCAATTTTGCAAATTTTCTACAATTTCTCGAATTTTTTTTTACTCGCTTGAAATTCGTTTTAGTAAAGTTCCACTGTATTTAATTTCGTTACCATCAACTTATGCACTACATAACAATTTTGAATGAAATTTTACAAACTTCACAATTCGAAATTATTGGGAAAGAGATATTCGGGCAATTGCAGTAAAAGCAATAATACACCTTAAAAAAAAAAACTTCTAGGGTCTTACCGCGTACCCGAGCTCGAATCCAACCCAGGGAAAGAACACTACAAACAATTTTCACGGCCACACCTCCAGCGAACGACTGACAATCCTCGTGGGATACTTTTGTCATAAATAGATTTTGTAGTTCGACGTTCGGAACCAGCATTAAACAGCCGCAAATTACACCGCGCACAATACAATGAAGGCGCAATAAAGCTAGGCACTAGCCCTTAAGGAGCTGTTATGGAGATTATTTTTCTAGAATTGTTAGATTGATGGTAGTTTACGAGAAACAAAAAAAAACACTTGTAGTGTTCTAAATTCGTGTTGTAAATTCGTTTCTTTAAGATGATGCTTTGGTTCGATTTGATGCATATTCGCCTTAAACTTCATTAGAACTGATCCTCTCATAAAAATAATGACAAATGCATCACCTTCCACACAGATCACAGAAATGCATGCCACTTGGACTGCAGGCGTCGCTAACCTCTTTCAATTAGTGATCTGTTTGATTAACACGAAAAATGAAAAAGACCGACACGAACAGCCGTCCTGCAATCGCAAACACTCTCCGAAATCGTTCGGGTAAACTTTTCATTATCTCACTGCAACTCAACCCAAAAATTTGTTGATGTACCCCAACCACTTCATTCCAATTCAATACCAAAAAGCTACTTAACGCACTCTCTTTGCCAGCTCGATCCGGGCCGGGCCTCCGTCATCCGTTCACCGATTTCGGTCGGCGCGGCGCATCGTCCGCTCACTGAACAAACAAATTCTCCCTGTTTGACCTACAACGTAGCTGGCTGCTGCAGAAGTTACTGCCCCCTCCGTGTTTACCCATCGGATTTACCATATACCGACAAATTGAGTGGAAGAGAGCTGCCCCGACGAGGAGGTCCTCCTGGAAACATCAATACAAACGCCGACACACACATTGTCAGCCCCGAACGTGCATATTTGTCCATTTGGTCGTTGTTTACCCCGTTAATTTGGGATTCGTACTGCCCAAAAAATTGCCACTCAAGGTTTCCACTGCGTCAAGTGGCAGCAACATCATCGCACCGCCACTGCCACTCATCGGGGCAACAAACACAACACACGGCCGGGGAGGCTCGCTCACCTTTGAAGACGCACCAGCCGACAGCAGCTCCTCGCACACACAGATACCTGCGTATTGTTGACTCAAGCGATTATCAATTTACACTTCTCGTCAATACGCAGCGCTCTAAGCAGTTTTGATAAATTTTTGTTTATTTTTTTAATTACCAATCGCCGATGGGTTAATTTGGGCGAGAGCTGAGTTGGTTTTAATGCGCCGGTAATGTGCTTACTCCCATCCGATCCTCCTTCCATTAGTGACGCGCTCCGACTCGGTCTCTGTCTTGGAGGGGACGTGCTAAGCGTCGATCTTCGATTGTCGATAATGAAATTGTTATGCGCGTTCAATGAGCGGTTCAATCATCGAGTGTGAGTGGGGGCATCCGATGCTTTGATGTTACGTGTCCGTGCCACGATCAGATCTTGACTGATCGACGCTCATCGGCGTTAGCGTCGGCGTTTATTTGTTCAAATTTGACGCGGCTGAAGAGCTTTCGATGATAATTGATACTCGTTCCTGCTTAATGACAGCTCCACGAATGGCGTGTAAGCCGCAATTAATTTGAAATTTAATTGCAATTGATTTATGGTGTTTGATTTTGATTTCCTATCGATTGTGAAATGCTAATTTCTCGTTTCTGATTAATCGAAGTACTGCAGCAATTAATTATTTGTTAGTTTGTTCAGATATACAGCTTTGAGATACGTTTTTTTTTTCTTTACTTTACTAATGTATATTTTATAAAGAAAATCACGTTTCGATCTTACGCTTGTGTCGTTTCGTTTTATTATTGTCTCCAAATTTAAAAAACTCTTTCACTTAAAATTCTGTAGAGGAGGAAAGTGACGTTTATCTGAATTGAGGTTTGTGTTTCAGTAATTGTACTCCTGCCAAGATCTTTTCTGCAGTAGAATAGTTTATTTCAAAACAATTGAGATGTTCTCAGAGCAAATTGACAACGGCTGCGTTGAACGAAAAAAGCAAACATGCAAACAATTGGCATGATCAGTGGCAGCAAAAATTTTCTTCTGAGAAAAAAGTTTATTTATAAGAATCACAAATTGTGTCTGCTTCACAATTCATTTTTGTAGTAATCTTCCCTCACTCGAGATTTCACTTTGACAAAAGACTTTTTAAAAATAGATCATATTTCAATTTAAAATAGAATCATTTGTCAATGAAGCTATTACTGCAGCTAGTGGAACAAAATAAGTTAGAAAACGTTAGCAGAATTGCAACTTCGTGATTTTCTTTTTTATACAAAAATTCTCAATAATTCGAACCCGAACGATGGTTGGCAACACAATGAGCCTAGCTTTGGCCTAAGTGTGCCAAATTTTCAAAATGTACTTTAAGAATTCGAATTTGATGTGACCAGAAAAAACTTCGAATTACAGAGGTTTTCGAATTACCAAGGTTACTCACTTTCGTCACGTACGCATTTCAACTATCGCTTGTTGAAGAAAAAGAAGTAAACTTTACTTCGAGCTATAGCGGTAAACAATCTATCATTTTCGAGTTATAGAGGTTTTCATATTTCTGCACAAACAAAAATTCGAATTATCGAGGGGAGCAAATTGCATAGGACTTCTTCGATTTACAGAGGTTTTTGCAGGGAACTGTGAGAACGCTTCTATTTACATCGGTTTTCGAATTATAGAGGCTTGAACTATAGAGTCTGTTTAATGTGTATAAGAATCAGCGGAGCATGTAAAGTTTGAAGTCGATTCAGCATATTTTATGCGAAATCACAAACATATTTGACGCACATAAGCCAAAGGATTAATTAAGGACTTTTTTTCCCCTCTAATAAATCACCACAAGCACTTGACTTAAACTCTCATCAATTTTCCATGAATGAGCTAAAAATTTTCATTGATGGCTTCATTTTCGAGACCAATAAATTAAAATTCTCAACAATAAGTTAATCGAGAAAAAAAGAAATATTTTTGAGTAGAATTCCATAGAAATCAAACTTAAATAAAAAAAGATCCCTAGAGCATCAATTTCCCACACGATTCTTTTACGCTCTCCAACCATACCAATAATCTCTGTGCAACTAATTGATTTATTACACCTGATTTGTAGGTCACTGTTATACGTGTCTTTGTAACACGCCGATAGTTGAGTAACTACCAGAGGAAAAAAAAAACGACTTCAACTCCGACTATAAAAAAGGACAAATTTTCCGAGCAATTAATAGATCACAAAAGAAATGGACTTGGCTGGCACAGGTACAACAGATACTCAGAGCATCCTTTTTTTTTTTGGTATGAGCAGGACAATGTGTTCCCACGTTCTACAGGAGCAGCCTGATCCGTTTCAAATTGAGAGATCGAGATCGGAATGGGTGCACGTTGTTTTTATTGATCTCAACGGCATTGGGCGGAGATGATACAGTCAACTTCTACGATCTTGAAATCTAATCGCTGGAATGTTTTTCTTTTATGGGGACCTTAATTTTGTGACTTTGGCCTGGTGCCGTAGATAGAGGTAAGTTCATCTTGGTTGAAGGGGGTAATAAAATAAAATGGTTAGGAGTGTCGTAGTTCAAAATAAATTTTTAGATTATCCAATTGGTTGTTGGAGTGGACCTCAAATTCCAAAAAAATTTAATGCATCTTAATAATTTTAAAGATTTTAAATTGTTTTTTCTCTTTGGTTATGTAAACAAAGACATATTGCAACTGTCGTAAGGCAAAAAAAAAATATATGCAATGTGAAAATAAACTGCTTTTTCATTTAAGAATTGTCCCGAAATTACCATTTGAAGTAAAAAATTGTCATCGAAAAAAAAAAAAACGAACATTTTTGTAGGTAGCTTTGTTGATAATCATAATATTTTATTCCTGTTTATGTCGTTTTATTCTGTATCCAAAGCAGAATAAAAGCGTGTACATTTTTGTAGGACTTATAATTTCTTTTCTATTTCTGTTTAGAGGCACTGTACATAGATAGATAATTTGTACAGCGCGAATTTAACGAAATTTATTTTTAAGTCTTTTTTTGTATCTTTTTAATTTTTCTGGAAAATTTACACTACGGGTCCTAGTTCTTAAAGGTACAGTGTTATGCAAACTAATTAGACGAGTCGAATTCTTATAAAAAAAACTGATTATAAGAACTAATTTGTCTTGCATTTATCTTAAAGTGGTCCTCTACCTTGCTGAACATTAAAGGTACCTAAATACACATTTTTTTTTATTTTTTAAATTCTTCGCCATGGACGGATAGCTTGAAAATTTCTGACATAAATTTCTTGTTCACTAAAAAATCCCTTTTCATCAGCCTGGCTTTAATAATGACCCCCAGATTATTTATTGATTGATTCATGAGAGCTGCAAAGCTACTACAGCGAAAATGGGCTACAACGGCCTTCAAGGGACCGATGAAGATGGTCATTATAAGCGATAGGTCACTGTATCCGATATCAAGGTATATAGGTAAAATTTCAACTAGCTTAAGTATTTAGCTTTGTATTTTAATTAGATTATTTGAAATACCAAAACTTGTAAAATTTAAAAAAATACAGGAAACAAAAAACATCCACCCGCAAGTACAACCATCAGACATTTCTCTCATTCAATTAGCACAGTCCCTCAACAAATAAGCTCGAACTACTTTCGCACTCATTTATCCCTAATAGCCTAATTACAATTTTCTCATAAGGCCCCCAAGTCAAACGGCTTCTGCTCATCGGCAGATCATCTCAGTCCGCACCGTCCGTCGCGTCATACAGAGGCGAGTACGAGTATTGACTTGCGTCATTTACACCGATGATTGCATCCACACATCGCATCTAATAAATTCTCGTCCAAGGTGTTAATTGCTATTTACTTAACGTGCCTGTGATTTTCGGCATATCACCGGCGGCTTTCATCTCACAGCGGACCGCGACGGCAACGTAATGAGAATCACATCGACTGCCATCTAATTGAGAGATAATTAAAAGTACAGATACCGAATGGGATGTGCTTTTATCTTTAGCCGCCCGCGCTATTTGACCGTCCAAACGATGATTGGTGGTAATTTGTAGCGATCGTCTAAACGAGTTAACGATGATGAATTTGTGTGTCAAGTCTCGTTTATGTGTCAGTGGGTCGCGGTGTGTGGGCGAGCCTTAGCCTGAGATACTTTCCTTTTGCCTGCGATAATCCGCATTCCACCGACAAATTGATCATCGCCAAAGATGACGAACGATCTGTCACAAGGCAATCAGCAAAAAGATTTCAACCAATTTGTGCACGCGCACAACATAACTAAACGCGCAGCCCTGAGTCCGACAAAAACGTCACAAATGTAGCGCGTGAAATTAAATTCGCCACATCAACTGTCAACGGATTGCTGGTAAAGCGCCGCATCGACCGCCGCAGCCGCCCGACAAACAATCCAGACGTTGGCATCGCAAGGACGAAGAAGAAAAACCAACATTTTTGTAATCATCCTTCATCACACGTCAATGGTGGTCCACAGTCATAAATTCATCGGCAGCCAAGGGACCTTTTTGGAATTATTTTTAGTTATAAACTGATCGATGTTAAAGATTTGTAGGCTGTTTTTCGGAGGCACAAAAACCACGCACAAATGTCTTTAATTCGATTTCTAAAACGAGACGACAAGCGGCCCGGCCCGGTCCGCCCGCGGCGGACGGTAGGGCGTGTAGGTTGGGACGACGTGCTGGCGGTTGCGTGTTGCGTAGATGCCGTGTTTTTATCGTGTTGCCAGAGATAAAATGGGAGACGACATCATGTCGGACATTCCTGCGTCTTCTGGTTCTTAATTTATAGTTAATTGAGCATTTGAGCGTTTGGGCCGTGGACTAGATACGTGCGTCGTGCGGCCGATGGTGGTTGAGATGTTGGCCTCCAGTTAATTATCGTATCTGTACATATTAAATGGTTTTGAATTCCAAGTCTAGCCTACGCAGTCGATAGCTCACGGTTGAGTTTGAATCTTAAAGGTTGTGATTGTGAGTGAGTTTGAGTGTGGATAACGCGGTGATTGATAAGGTGCATGAGAGTCTGGGGTGGAGAAAATTAATGGAAAATCTTTCTGTTACAACATGTCAAAGTGTGTAGGTCATGGAAATTGAGATGCTCAAATTTCGTCCTGTAGAGAACTAATAAATTTGACTTCGAAGAGACGGAAGAGATTCAGTGGATGGGTCGGATTTCTTTTAACAAATTGACTACAAATAAATGTTTGTCGACAGCCTGGCTTAAGAGTCATGCAGGTGATTGAGACACTGAAAAAGGAGTAGGTGGTTAGTTGTCAATTCCAATTTTAACAGCTACTTCTTGGAATCTCGTAGTTACGTTAATAACGTTCAACGTTCTAACGCTCATGAACTGTGCAAGAAGGAAGCGTCGAGATCGACTGCATAAATCTGTCACTGGAAAAGCCGGTATCACAAAAAACATATCACTTATTTACTACAAGACTGTGATAACTCAAAAAACGTGATTTTTGAGTTGTTGATGCAGAATTATTCGTTTTCTCATGCTTTATATTGTGGAAAAATTGCATATTGATATCTTGTATAGTCTCGGTGTAGGAAGAGAATATGAGGCTATTTCATTTTACATGTATACATTTATTTTACTTATAAGAAGGACATCTTAGTTGTGCATCGTGCATAGCTGGTTTAAATCTAACAAAAAACTGATTTCTGTTCTGATACTATTTTTGATAAGGTAGCTATATACAGTCGAAACCCTCTAAGTGGAATTTCTCGGGATATCAGAATTAGTTCGATTGGAGGGATTTTTCGAAAAATTCGAGTTAGAGGTATTAATATTTTTTTGCTTAAAAGCCTTTGCTTTATTCAAAAGAGTGTACATGTAACGAAAAAACACAGAAAGTTACTTAAAAAATCTTGTAAATTTGGATTGGGTCTTTAGGATTGGAGAATAAAGCCTTTTAAAAAAACAACTCTGTTTTAAAAAGGCATCCGGACTATCAATGCATTCACTAAATGAAGCTTGAAAACAACTCAGATACTTAATTCATTTTTATATTAAAGCAAATTGTTTAAGTCCAACGAACAACACAATGAATAAGCAGCGCAGTTATTCATACAAAGCCGCACAGTTATGTGCATTAATAACCTAGAGCTCATTTGTGGTTGTATGTAGACAACGATTATGTGGCCCTAGACGACAATTGTGTTCGCCCAACATGATTGTGCTTCGAGAACCGTTGGCGAATAGTTTCGATTTTCTCATGTTCTTTGGGCTCGATGTGTAGGTCGCCATGCAAATTCTCATTCTTGCTGTGAACATTCTCTTTCTTTCTTGCATAGGTAAACAAAAATAAGGGCAACCACATGCACTTTCTTCTCCGACGTGTTTGCACTAAAAAATGAACATAAAATTAAAGGTGTTCATCCAGTGCCGAATTGAGAGAGTCAGAGCATGCAATACAAGTTGCGTGCTTGATACAAGTTCGTTTATTTTTTTTTTTTTGCAAAAAAAAAAATTCGACTTAGAGGAATTGAAAATAGACCATGAGTCGGAAAAAATGTATTTGAGTTAAGGGGCTTTTCGCGAGTTAGAGGGATTTTCGACTTAGAGGGTTTCGACTGTATTTGATTTTGAGAGGTTACGAAAAATGTGATGGTGCATCCTCTCTCCCTCTCATGTAAACTTATTCGGCGATTGTATTCCGTATATTTTGTTTTTGTAGAGCAGAAAGGGGCTGAAATAACTTTGCGTTATGGTTCACAGAAGTCATGGGAGATACTATAGTTGAACACGTGTGCGCAATCGCCAAAGGGTTCAGTAGATCGGTCCGTGTTCCTCGAAATTTATGGAAACATCGGCATGCTATGTGCCGCGGTTGCTTTCTGAGTTGAAGTCAAACTCATTGCATCCAAGAACAAATTACATAACGTGTTAGTGTAGGACATTAGAAATTTATATTCCAAATTTCATCAAAATCGGTTCAGCCGTTCAAAAGTTAGAAAAAATTCTATGGGTTTGCAAATTTGGAACGTCTCGATCGATCTAGTTGCAACTTGGAAGGTAAACTCTTTATCTTGCAAACATGGCTTCATGCTACATTTCTATTCGATGCATTGAGTTTGAGTACAGCTAAAGAAGCTTTACTCCAGTTGTGTGGCACACTCTTTTTTTTTTTAAATCTTTTTTTGCAAGTTTCAACCTTTAACCTTCTTCAAGTATTTTGCTCCTATTGGTTCTGGGTGTTATTGGACTTCTTAATTGAGTCGCGACTCGTTACAGCTAAGTGAAATTTCTTTCTAGCCAAAAATGGATTCACCTTACTCCGACAAATATGTGAGATTATCCTCTCTGACTACGATTTTCCTTACTCGAGTTTTTCTTTTGGAATTTACCATGCTGCATGTTTTCGGGTAGATGTTAATTGCACCTTAGACTATCTTTTTGTAGCACATAAAGACTCCAACAAAATCTATGGAAGGCTCTTCTTTGCAGTATTTTTCAGCGTGCAGCTCTTATTTATTCTAATTTTCCTAGGTAAAATTTGCCAAAAACCTTAACTTAGTTAATGCACTACAACAAAAACGCTGCGCTTCAAATTTAAAAGAAATTCGAACCAAAGTTCTTGTGTCTCTAATTACAGTCGAATTTTCAGGGGACATCAAAATTAGGTCGAGTTAGAGGGAGTTCGACGTAGAAGACGGTTTTTGTATAGAGAACTAGAAAGGGGAATGCCAAAATATGACGAAAAAAGAGGGAAATTCGACTTAAAGGGATTTCGACTTAGAGGGAATCGACTGTATATTTAAAACGATTTTTAGCCAAAAACAAATAGATTCTACTTCTTTTTTACGAAATAATCCTTAGTAGATAAATTTCAGTGATCAAAATAATATGCAAAACAAAGGACAATGGCAGGCGTTATAAATGGGAAACTTCGCTTCGCTTATCTTCTGTATAATTTGTGTAAATCAAACAAGAAAAAAAAAAATGTTCATCATTATTTTGCTTGTTTCTAATTTATTTTTCGCCACTTAATATCTCTACTGAAAATTATTGCACGATAAACATTAGTGCCTTCTTCAGAAAGCTCAGAGGCTATGAAGGGTTAAGAGTTGAGTATGAAGGACCTTTGGTAAAATATTCGCAACGTAAGCAACATTTATGTCTGTAAGCAGGCACATCTTTGAAAATAAAATCTTATTTGGATCAAGAGAAAATTGATTTGACAGACGCCGACTGTTTGCACGCATTTGACAGACAACAGAGACACAGTTGTGAAACAATATGGCTGCCATAACTGTCAACATCTAACACCCATAGTGGAATACCCATTAATAATATTAAAATAATTTTCTTTTTTTAATTTACAAGCAATCAGGACAGGTTTCTTCGTATTTAAGAATTTCAGTTTTGAAGTTTATTTGCCCAGTCATTTATTTCAATCACTCATATTAAGATCTATTCCATTAAGACCACACTATTATTTTTTATACACAGAAAACACAAATTCAGTGATAGTTACGGTCAAAATAAAAAAAAAAAAAAAATCCATGACTAATCACGAATTGCCGTATCCAATGACAAGCAATCCCAAATATAAATTAATGACTTGTTAATTGGTTCCCATGCCCACTTGCCACGACCAACAAATTAACTTTGAAATACCAATATTTGACATCTTGATAGGGCCACAGGAACCCCACAGGATCCACCCCGGTCAAACAGCTAATTCCCCAAACTGCCGGTCACCGAGTCGAAACTTTATGACTTCCACCCGACCGACGATACAGCGTCGACAAAAATCAAAGGGATTCACATTTAAGCCTTCATACATCGGAAATTAGATTTATATCAAATGATAGTTGGGGCACTCAGCCGCTCAGCAGCTCTCCCGATGAAAGGGAGTCCCCCCGGAGTGCGACTGCTGTCAGCCGCCGAATACCGTGAGGGGCATCCAGAGGAAGGAAACATTACAACATAAAAGTTAATAATAAACATAATTCCCAATCGATAAGATTTATGGCCACATTTGAATCTCATCGAGGCCGACGCGACTACCCTCGGTGCGTGTATATGTTGGCGCGTCGTCGGTAGTGTTCTAAAAGTTTTCAATCTCCCTCCCTAGATTCTTATCATTCCCGAGGATCTCGGGGAAAACATTAATTTTTCCCCAATCTCTCCACACGGGCCCGGGCAGCTTTCTCGGACTGCGAGATATTTGGCGGTCAGTGATGTTCTATGGACCCAAAACCTGCTCCGCGGCGCTTTTGCTCAAAGGACTCGGACTCCGGATGGTACAAATAATGTACACAGGCTTTGCGGATATGTTTTGGTGTGTGTGTGTGTGTTTTTTTTTTTTGTGGCTTTCGCTGAATGCATTAGTTTTTGAATTATCACAGAAGTTTGCCGCTCTCAGATGCGCAGAGATACACGGCAGAGGATTTATGGAATCGCCGTTGACGCATTTGTATCTTGTTTATGGGGAGAAGATTGCTAAACGGTCGGAGATATTTTTGTTTTATTGAGACTTTTATTCGAGTGGACGAATGCTCGCATCCACCTGCCAATTTGGATATTTATTCATTCGGTTTGGGGCTAAATGAATGTAAATGCAACGACGGCAGTGGACGGTTTTTGGTTCTGCTTTTTGAATTAAATAGAAAGTTTTTTTATTGTGTCAGTAAATCATTTCCACGTAACCCAATTCCAAAACAAAACTAAAAAAAACTCACAATTCACAACTCCTCAGAAAATTGCTCAACTTTTATGCGAAAAGTTCGCGAAATGAAACACAATTAAAGCGAAAAGTAAATAAATAAAAATAAATAAATCTCCCGCTGATGTTAAGTAATAAAGTAATAAAAATAAAAATACCAACTTCACACTTTTCCGACTGCTCCTCAAGTGCTTGCTGGCGCTGCTGCTGCTGTGATTCATTCTCCCTCTCCCGGTGGACCTGTGTACAGCTCGTATATCAAAATTAATTGAAATTACGTCAGGACCTCATCCCTTAATGCGGCGTGATAAAAAAAAAAAACGTACAACAAAAAGCATTTTTTTTTCACTTTTTTTTTTGAAAAATTGTGTTTTCCTTACAGTCACTCCGCCACCCCAAGCAGCTTCGTCTTTTTTTCTTCGCAGTTTTATTGGCGTCTTTCACTGTAATTGCAATAAAAAAAATACATGGAGAAAGGAGAAAAATTGTTGTGAACACAAACACACTCATACTGGCAGGATGTTGGACCGGGTGGCAATGGAGACTCGTGGATTTGGGGCGGACAGTGGGGGGAATAAATAAAACGCTTCATGTTCTCGGGCGATTTACATTAATTTGCAATTATTCATGCTGCGCGCTTTATTGTGTTTCAGGATTTATTTTTGCTTCTTTTTTTTATGATTTTCCTATCCTGAGGAACTTTCAAAATGGCAGCTGATGGAAATGCGAAGAAAGTTTGCATATGTTGAGGTTTCCTTTCTTTCTTCGAATCTAAGGCGACTTTGTTGGTTCTGCACTAAAAATTGTTGTAATTTTGTTGTAAGAAGCTATTCAAGAGTTTATTTGGTTAAATTATTTTTGTGTTCATCACAAAAATAATCTAGCTAATTAAGTAAAAGTCGATCTGTCAAACAATTTCCGCTGCTGAAAGTAATTTGAACAACGTCAAAAAAAGGGTATTCCAATAGCGACTTGACAACTTTGAATTTAATTTGTGACCACACCTTTTAACTAATCACCGAACTGTCACTGTCAATTGGTTCAATAAACTCAACATTTTCATTATGGTAAAGTACACGAACGAGCAACGTCTGCAAGTCATATAAATTTTCTATCGAAATTCGGAGTCGATGACCTCAACCTTACTGCAACGAGCCTAGTGATTAATTCAATTTTTTTTTTTTGCCAGAACTACATACTAGAACTAAAGTCATTTAGTTTCAAAACTACATGTCTCATATTTGAGAAAAAAGACTGCTTCTGATTCAAAAAGAAACGGGCAAGGGACGGATGAATGCTAAGAGGGATTATTCTTAAAAATTTCCAACCTTGCACTCTAGCCAATAAAAATCGAAAAACGTTTCCAACTCAAGCCCAGAAATTGCATTACAACAACCCGAAGTATTATGACTGCTTCAACATGTAAGGACATTGTTTATTTATGAAATGTAAATATTTTAAAATATTTCAATGCATTTAATAATCGCCAACAACTTTTGATTGTTATCAATTAAAATTACGACAAAAACGTATTCACGTTCTCTCCCTTGTCCTAAATTTCCTTCCAAAACTTCGAATTGGAGCCAACAGCCAAAAACTCCGGTCCCTCAAAAACTTACCGAAAACTTTCAGCAACTGCAATAACCCTACATCGCCTTAACGTAAATGTCTCCCGCGTAACTTAAATAAACTCATAATCCTAGTCACTGCAGCTCACGTTGACCAACCTGCAGAGGGCTTAATAAAATTATAATTTTCAAGACGACATTCCACTCGCTCGTGGCACTCCATTAAATTATCCTTAATTCGTTTGCCGCATGCAGAATTGCTATCAAAACAATTTCGAACTTCGCAATTACACCCAGACGAATGGCAATCAGGACCCAGTTTTGCAGGAGCTCGAGCACAGGGTGCCGGCTAACAATTTCCAAACGCTTCAACGAATATCAGAGCGGTGAATAAAGCTGGAATCACACTCTCATATCCATTTTGAGTCACAACTGGGAGAACTTTATTCCAGGATTGTTATGATTATTATGTTCCTGAAGTCCTATTCGAGCTGACGTTTCGCATAATATTCCGATAAGGCGGAGGTGGGAATGGCGGAGAAGCCTGTCACTCGTGCTGCACGATATTAGAATTTTTACATCGTAGAAATAATAAAAGAAAAAACTTTTTCGGAGGTGGTGGTTGAATATCCAATAAAAGTGGAAAATCCCGAATGTAAGGACACGAAGTTATCCTCCTGCCCGGGCACAGTGGGCCGAGGGAAACCGTCTTAACTGGTCTCTCTTTGCATAATGTCCGTGATAGCGGCGGCGGCGTCTTCCATTATGTGATCTCTTCGAGTGTGAGTGTGTGCAGAGTGTTATGGGGCATATAACGTTGCAAAATGTCGTCTTAAAAAATTATTTATTGCCTTCAAGGGATTTTTCACTCCTTAGAATGGGGCTCACGCAGTGCGAAACAATTGTCGGCCATTTTTTTGCTTCTTTGTCTTCGGCACACTACACTTTGCAACAATAGAAAGAAAGGACTTGATACTCGTGCATGGAGGAAGCAGGTAACTTGGTGGGTTCAACCCTTCCTTTCCCTCGGGCTAGTTTTGCGGGACATTACTGCGGTCGTCTCTCGGTATCTCGTGTGCGCATAATTTTCCACTGAAGTGAAAAGTGCTCTCAATAAACAAACGTGTGATCCACATTCACGCGGCTCTTGGTTAATGCCAAACCGTCGGCAAATGTTTAAACAAGGAAGTCATTTTGGTTTAATGGATGGGACGCGGCCGCTCGGCGAAATAAAAATATGGGACTTAAGCGTTATTGTTCTGCAATTCAGAACTCTCATGTGACAGTGCTCGTCTAATACTCGTCTTTATTGTATTCGAACGTTGATTGTGGCTATTTAGGACCGAAAGTCGGATTAATGCAATGACATTTATTTTTTTTTGTGGTATAATGTTAAAAAAGTGACCACAATTTATGAGAGACATCGAGAAAATTCTAGTAGTGAATTTTTAACAGCTTTTGTGAAGATTAAATGACTACGTACGACTACGCTTAAACAAAAAATTCGGAAATAATTTATGAATGTTCACTGATAAGTTTGGGGGCAATTTCTCATCAATGTGACTTGACAAAAAAGGCGTAAATTATTCTTATCAAATAACATTGATCGTGTGTAGGGGCGTCTAAGAAGTTGAACAATTACGAATTCGATCAAGTCAACTTACTCTTAGAGACAAAAAAAATATTTTATTGCAATAAAGCGGTTGACTAAAAGACATTTTATTTTTTGGGTGTATATTTTATATAAATATGGCAGCGTTTTGAATCTCTAGAACAGAATTTTTACTATTGCACCATTAAGGTACTTAGTCGTGATCCCTCGGTCAGAAAATGAGAGCTTACGTTTTCTACTTGCATAAAATTATATTTTTTGCAATATTATGAAATCAAAAAGGAAAACGAAAAATGGGCAAGAAATCTATGCTGGACTGCTTAATAGAAAATGTTTTTACAGAAAATCAACCCATCTGAACTACTACAAACTCATTTTTTTCTTCATTTCCATTTTTAACATTTTTCTGATTTATTAGTAATCTTGAAAAATTAAGTTCTAGTTTAGTTTTATTCAGGTAGATATGAGTGA
Source organism: Syritta pipiens (assembly GCA_905187475.1). Taxonomy (NCBI): domain Eukaryota; kingdom Metazoa; phylum Arthropoda; class Insecta; order Diptera; family Syrphidae; genus Syritta; species Syritta pipiens. Next base: position 6,783,878 of record LR994572.1, on the reverse strand, counting down.
CTATTTTATATGTAGGTATACGAATATGAACACTTGCAGTCAAAATAATAGCAGTGGTGCTTTCTAAAGGATACCTTCTTGCAACTTGAGTAATATCATGCTAATGTTTGGAGTAATTGAAAAAATCTTTTACTCCTTTCAGTTATTGTTCAGAACATTCCCAAAGCCTCCAAGAAAAAAATATTCTCTCACACTATTACTGCTATGCACTGCTTTTATTTTGAACGCAGCTGTAGGTACTAAAAAAAATCAATCAGATGACCCCATACTTGAATTTGATAGCCATATTGTCCAAAGTAAGACCAGTTCCTGAATTTGACCCGTGTTTACAGTGTATAACAAAAATTTGTTTATGTTAATATAGTAAACTCGAACCTCTATAATTCGAAAACCCTTGTAAATAGAAGCATTCTCACAGACCCCTGGAAAAACCTCTATAAATCGAAGAAAACCAAAGCAATTTGTCCTTTACATTAATTCGAATTTATTTTTGTACAAAACAACATGAACACTTCTAAAAGGTTTTCCAATAAGGACCTGACAACTTAGAATTTAATTAATGAACGCACCCTTTCACTAATCATCGAACTGTCATTGTCAATTTATTCAGCAAAACTCAACATTTTCAATGAACAACGTTTGCAAATTATAAAAATTGTCTACCGAAATTCAGAGTGGATTATCGCAACTTTAAGGGCGTCAACTTTAATTTTCGGTCGTAATTCTCGTCCTAGTAGACACGAAATAAAAAGTTTAGTGTAAAAATTTGAGTCTTCATATTCGTCGTGTGATGTTGCCGTGTTAGTGAGACAACGGGTTGGTCGAAGTGTCGAAAATATCACTGTCGTTCAGGCGTCCGTAGCAAAAGATCCAAATCAGTCAATTTTACGGCGTTCTCGAGAATTGGACCACTTTATGGCGTATTTTGCGTAAGAATTTTCGTTAACACCCATACAAGATCTAGCTGACTCAAGAATTGAAGCCGATAAACCATTTGAAGCGACGTACGTTCTTCGATTGGGCTCTGGAGAAGATGCGCTATGAGGATGAATTTCATCACAAAATTATCTTCAGTAACGAAGCTCATTTTTGGCCCAATTGGTTCATCAATAAGCAAAATATGATTCAAACCAACAAACCAACGTTTTTGGTAGAGTGAAAAATGACATGTGCTTCATGAATCACCACTTCATCCACAAAGAATAACTGTTTGGTCCTGTTTGCATGCCGGCGGCGTTATTGGGCCGTATTTTTCCATCGACAATAACGATCGTCACGTTTCTGTGAATGGCCAGCGTTATCGCGCCATGTAGCTATTATTTTTGGCCCGAATGGAAAATATGGATATGAATGAGATGAATGTAGTCTCAACAGGAAGGTGCCACAAGCCACACACCACACGTTACAACCGATTTATTGAACAGAAAGTTTGAGGAGCGTGTTATCTCAATAAATGGGCCAGTCGATTAGCCGCCTCGTTCGTGCAGTTTAACGCCTCTAGACTATTTTCTTGGGGGCTACGCTAAGTTATTGGTTTATGCCAACAAGCCGACGACGTAAGAAGAGCTCAGAGCCAACATTGTGACAACAACGCGAAATAGGGGCAGTCTTCGCCGAAATGTGTGGCCGAGTCATCGAAAATTAGGTCCAACGTAACGACCGCGGTGGCTATATGAATGAAGTCGAGTTTATAAATGTTTTGATTGTTCTTCTGTAGGAGATCATTTTCTAAAGAAACAAGAATAAGTTAACTAAAAAAATCGTAACACCCCGATGATCAGTTGCAATGAAGCGGGGAAACAATAAACACGCGTTGCGTTCTAGTCGGTGACCTTGCACTTTAAGTTTTTGAAATATCTCAACTGGTTTGAATTTTATTTAAAAAAAAAATTCTCAAGTCCATAAGTGTACACTGAGTCGATATAGTAAATTAGTCGAAGCCCTCTAAGTCGAATTTTGACGGGATATCAAAATTAGTTCGAGTTAGAGGGATTTTTCGACTTAGAGGGCGTTCGACTTAGAGGGCGTTCGACTTAGAGGGCTTCGACTGTATTTGCATATCAGCTGCACAACTGAGTGATCGTGATTAAATCGAACCCATCTCGTGAGTTTGGCCTCTGATTCCTGCTTAACCAAAACTTTTAATGATTGAAAAACTAATAACTCAAATCCTTAACCACCAACTGTTTCATCGAAAAGAAAAGAAATGTAAAGCCGCCGCACATTCCAAGCCGACAGCAGCAGCTGTCATGCTCCTCCTTCCCCTCCAAACATTCCACAAAACTAACAATAAACAAATACAAAACGGCTCTGATTGGTGACAAAAACAATTAACCTTCATTGTTAGGACCATTCCGCTAATAATAACCTTCCAGCCATAGAATGAATTTGAATCGCCATCACAAGCCATAAAGACCGTGCGCTCGCCTCGTTTGTCTCTGCCTGTCGTAAATTCACCAACAAACTACGATCAGAATTCAAATTAAAAATTCAATAAAACAAAAAAAAAAAAAATATTTAGACCTCTTGGGGATCTATTGGAGGTCTCATTGGCCCATCCAATCCCCCCCTCGTTTCATTGATTTAAATAACTTCACGGTTCCATTTGACAATTATGAAAATGTTTTCCGACTCGACTGCCGTCTCCATTGTGTCTCCGGTACCGCCCCGATCATTTGCGGCCAAGTGATAATGAGCGCCGCATCATCGTTTATTATTTGTCTCAGTGTGAATTGATCCGAATCTCATTTGATCCGAAAGATTCACCGATCCAACGATCCACCTGAACTAACAATGGGTTGTGTGAATGGATTTTATAGCCTACAAATTATCATTTTAATAAGTCTGTTGAAGGCTTCGGGCCTCAATCGTCGTCATCCTCAGGACTGAACTGGAGATGATTTGTGGAACACTTCACACCGGGCGCTTGTTTTAATCAGGCGCTTGAGGAGATTCATTTAAGAGAGAGAAAACAAAAAAATGGAAAATTAAAATTTTATGAGTTTATTAGGATTAAAAATTCTAATTTGAAATTTGTTGTTTTGGAAACATGAAATATTTTGTATTTCGTTGTCGTTTCGTTTTTTTTCCAGACGGAGTCGAGCGATTTTGTTGAGTGTTGCATGACTAGTGGCGGTTAATTGCTCTAGCACCACAGGTTCCATAAAGCTGACATTAAAGTTGTCCTCGGTTATAGGTTGTTGATGGGGGTTCCGCATTTTGTTATTTGTACGAAATATTAATTAAAAATTTATAACTCAATCTACATAGTATTATCGATGGCGACGGGCCTTTTAGAAAGGCTTTGAAAACTCAATTAAATTGATGGCAACAAGGTATGACCTTGCTTGAATACATCTAAAATATTCAATGAATCAAACAAGACTCTTGGAATTCTTCTGAAAATTGGCTTTTAGAAAAACTACAAACATCCTGTTTACAAAATAACCAGCTGAAAACTTTTCAATTGACAAAATCCTTCATGCCATTATCCAGCAACTGCAAACATCCTTAAAACAATATCTATCATTTTCCCAACCACACGACCCACAAATCCCGTCCTTAAAAACTCCGAGTATCATCAAACACACTCGAATAACCTGCATAAGCCCTCTACCGCCGACATGCCGTGCCACTTTGACCGCAAAACATCAAAAAGCCGAAAAGTGAAGTACTAGTCCATGTAAACATAAGTGCCGTCTATTAGCGAAAAGGATACAACGAACAAAGGATTCCGAAACAAAATCTACCCGATAATCGGTCATAAATATTCCATTCAATGATACCTTCAAGTACCTGAAGCGTAAAGTAGCTCCTCCAAACGACCTCCGCCGAGGTGTCCTCTTACAGCCGGTAAAAGAGGGATAAGGGAACGATTTTAGTTTTTGCAAACACAACGGAGATACATTAAACTTTGATTTTTTCTCCTTTTTTGCTGAACTCTCACGAGCCGACAAAAAAAAGGACTCTCTCAAGTGCAGGATGTTTGTTTATCTTACTCAGCCTAATGGGGCACGGAATGGATTTGCATGCATTCTGGAACCACGGGTAGCACCTTTGCCTAATTTTTCAAGGTGCCAATTGATTTACCAAAAAGGGAATGAGAGATAAGAACGATCCGTGAGACTCCTGCTGACTTATTAATTAGCGTTCCTTCATAAACATGTTGCCGAAAAATTGAATTTTTTTTTTGTTAGTTTAATGAAAGTCCAGGCATCGCATGTTAAGAGTTAATTACCGTTGCGATGGTTGTTTTTTTATTTTATTTCATCGTTTAGTGTAATAAATGTGAACTGGATGTGAAGTAAGTGTTCCTTACTTCTGCTTTGAGCAGAGTTAACTCTTAAGTGCCTTCGATTATGTGCTATATAATTATTAATGTGGCTCGATGATGTTCGTATCGGTCATTATATTAAAGTTGGCTATTAAATACCACTGCTACTACTAAAATTTCTAGATATTATGGTGACAAAGCCTGGAAATAATATAGAACAGGCAGGAAATTTTTGTTCATCCAAATCCATCTCTTCCAATCCGGGTCAAAAATAGTCGGTAATCATGACGCGATAACGCTGGACATTCATAACGTGATGATCGTTATTGTCGACGGAAAAATACAGCCCAAAAACACCGGCATGCAAACTGCACCAAATAGTTATTTTTTATGAATGAAGTGGTGATTCATGAAGTACATGTGGATCTTCACCCGACCAAAAACGCATATTTTTGACGAACCCATTGTACCCAAATGAGTGACCGAAAATTGGAGTTAACGCTATTAAAGTTGCGGTCATCGGCTCCGAATTTCAGCAGAAAATTTTTATTTTTACTTAATAAGTTGATGAATTGAAAATTCTAAAAATCAATAAATTGATGAATTGAAAATTCTTAAAATGTGTGGCACAAAATTGGTAAGCTGCCTAGACAATTTTTACAGCCTTTTTAAACGCTTTAAAGCAGAACAAAGCCTTTCATTAAAGATACAATTTTTAAAACACATATCCACGGTTTTTTTCCCTAGGTATCCAAGCCATCATCTTAGCAATTTTATTTATTAAGTTTAAATGCTAAATTTAACATTAGAATGGAAGAGATATAACAACTAAGACCTCCAATGTGATGATATTTTTATATTTCATAATTGTCATCGCTATCGTCACAAAAAAAAATCTCCAAAGACTAACGTTTACCTAGCAGCTTGGTGGTCCAGCTTTTCAATCTTTCATAATCTCATCCTTAACACGCGTGAAATCATAAACGTCAATAAGGTGATCGTTAGTCTGATTAAAATGTCAATAGCTACTGTGTCTTTTGTAGTTGCAGGACCACCTGGAAATTTTTACCAACGATTTAAGATAAGTAAAATGTTTGTAGGAACCGACTTTGAACTGCAGCATTGCGACAGTTTTATCTCAAAGTGGGTGTCCAAAATCAACGATGGATATCCTTGGTGTCTTACAAAACGGATGACTTCGGCACGTGGAACTTTTTGTTTTATTTGAGACTAATAAACGTACGGAGCGGAGCGAAGTAAAAAGAGCGGTAGACACTTTGAGTAACAAAACGATAGTGAGAACTTTATTTCAGATAAACATTTACATATATACTTGAATAATGAATACATGAATATGAAAAGGGAATGCAGACAAACACAAGCGTGAATTGGAACATAAATCTGTTCAGTATAACAATTTTCTTTTATTAGTGTTAGTATACTTTTACAAAACATGACATTTTTACTATTTCTTACAATTTAAAACGTTTTTTTGTTAAATTTGTTTTTTTTTTTTTTTTTCAAAAATTCAGCTCAATTTTGACAGAGAGAGAGAGAGAGCGATGTACAGAGCTACAGAGCTCTGTAGCGCTTTGTACATAGCCGGAAAATTCAAAAGACAAAAAGGCCGAAGGGAGATATTTGACAGACTAATATGATACGTGAATGGAATAAAGTGTTTGAAACGCAGCACATGACGGTTTCAAAGATGATTCATGCTACATTGAACCTATTTTTAAAAGTAGTCGAATGTAGTAACCTTATATTCATTTTCTGTAAGCGTATTACTACAGTAGTCCTTGGATAATATGAATGACCTTTAATGTGAATTTCTCCAAAATGTGAATCTTAACAAGTTTTCATTTTCATCTCTATAATATGAATCTACGAAGATGAGAACTGGAAATATCCAACTACGAATGATACTACCCGAAACTTAGCTTCAAGGAGATGTACAAGAGGAAATTATATATCAGCATCATCATTAGTGGCGTAACAGGCTACGAAGAGCCAGAGCCTAGCTTGTGTGTTGTGCAGTGTTGTCAAGTGTGTTGTGCGCGTTATAATTTTGACACGTCTGAAGGAATTATAGATACTGAGCACATATCAATACAAGAAGTTAGAGACAGGGTCATTGTAAAAGCCATTAATGAATCTGAATACTACGGGAAATGAAAACAACGAAATTACTCTAACTTCTCCCAAAATACAGTGTCGTGCACGTAATTAGAAACGTCTAAACTAATCTTTTTATTTTCATCACAACTTATGCACTTTCCATTGGTGATTTGACTCTTGGGTTACACCTATTAGAACAACCATGCAGCAACTACAACTTTAACCATTTGTCCATCAAAAACGCAAGAAGGCGTAAAATAGGTCGAGGATATAATTAGAAACGCTGAGATTTTCATTTGAAATCGATTTTCCACAAAAGGGCTGTTAAAGTTTGGTATTTTGTGGTTTTCAATTCAGGGTAATACTTTTAAAAAGAATTAAAGTATCGAAAAAGTCTACCGTGAATTTAGGGTCTGCAAGCCATCAGAAAAATACGCTTCTTGCGTACGTAGATTAAAATAAATTAAACGCAGAAACCGAAGAAAGATGAATTCAACCTATTTGCCAGTCCAAAATAATTGTTTATTTTACAAAGAATTAATACTATCCCGATTCAATTGTTTTTGTTTATAGTCTTTTGAGACTGTGCTTTGATTTTAAGACACAGTCGCAACTAGAGACTGTGCTTTAAAATTATTTTGTGCTCTGAAAAATGCATGCAAGAGCTGTTTCAAACAGTTAATAAACACTGTTGAAAATGTTCGATTAATGCGAATCCGCAAAGGCGTTGTTCTCTGTAGTTCACATTATCGAGAGACCAGTGTATTAACATCAGAAAAAAGTTCTTTCACCAGTTAAATCAGTTCTGTCTTCTTCGAATGCCATCTTCTATCTTCTTCTTTTAATAAAACAAAGCATTTGTTCATGAACCCAGTCTACTAGTTAATTTTCTAAGATTTCGTTAAAAACAAATCAATAAAATGGAGCATTGATCAACATATTCGAATGATCAACACCAACAGAAGCGCAGCTGTCCTAAAAAAAACTCCCGGCGTAGACAATCCTAATCCATTTTATTGTCTTCATATAAACTACACCTGCAGCTTTGTTGTCACAATCACAAATCACTCGCAATCGATGCAATCAAGTCAACTGCTGATTCTTCTGGTTTCTGTTCCAAAACAGTCCAAATATTTGATCATCAATTCCAAAACAAGTGTCCATCATCGCCTAAAGACAGCTCCCTTCGAAATTTACAGCGTCCAATTTCAGAGCAAAGATCACAATCTAGACGCCCCACTCCATTACCGATCGCATCCATCTAATTCAACGTCAGCCAGCATAAAATGTCACTACTAATAAGAACTCATAACAGAATCATTTTCCACCTGCACCTGGCAATTTGGTGTCCTATAAAATGTAATGACCCGCTCTTATCGCCGACGGTCAATCTGAATTCCGAGTAATCGTTACAAACGTTTGCGCAACTCCGATAAGAATCTCTGGAGCCGGCTACCACACGCCCCCTTTTTCCGTCGGTTCGCCCACCGCTGAAATATTTTAATTAAGATGGATACACCTCCTGACTACCACCATTGTCATGGTCATGATCTCGACCAACCCACCGACCATCCGACGACGCCAGAAAATGAAGACATCAACCGACAGATACACGCACTTTCACCAGGTAGCACGCATGCGGAAAAACGATCCTGCCACACTAATTTTCTCCCAACAAAAGAAAGGTACACCGTGTTGACAGAAATTATTGCGGTCCAAAAAATTTATATTTATTGCCGTCCACCAGTAGCCAAAGCCGAAAAATTCTCAGAATCCACAAGGAGCCCAGGCTCCGATTAGGATCGACTCTCACTCACTAGGCCCGAAACATCGAGTACAACTCACGAATATTTATAGAGTCGTTAATTAACGCGTAGGCACTTTCGGCCGTAAAAGGGTCCGAGCTACACAATGTCCACCGAACGACGCGGTGGCGACGATGTGAAGGGGTGCGCAGCGAGTGCCGCTGCTCTTGTTCCAATTTATTTACCGTGTGTCCCGCTTAGCACGCAGGCGCTCGCTCTTAGGGGTTAATTAGAAATCATAATTTCCGGGACACAGTTTAGTATCCATTCGCGCTGGCTGTCCACTGATCACGGGAAACATGAAAGTTCGGACAAATCTTTTCGCAGCGGGCTAACTGAGGAACACATAAAACTCGAGATGACTTGAGTTCCCGTCGCGATGGTTATGATCCAAAATGTTGGCTCTAAAATTTGTCTTCCTTAAATAATTGATCGTCGGTAATTAGTGAGCCGAGCTGAGCGCCTGTGTGCTCATGTTGGGACTCATTGATGGCGATGTGTGTAAACATAGGTGGAGACATGGTCCATCGCAGCCGTAATGGAGTGGTAATGCTTTGGGCCGTGGAATATTAATTCGGTGATTGGCTATGGATGGAAAGAGTCTGACTGTGCGGGTCTAATGAGACGAGTGTGGGAGACTGAGACTGTGGGTTTGATACAATTTTCCCAGTTCCCCTAGTGTTGGTCTTTTTGAATAATCTCGATGGTCTCTTGTGAGAAAAGGTAGTGGGACTTTAGCGAAAGGCAAATAATCATTTTAAAGGCAACAAAACCTGCATGAGTCGGTATAATGCTTTCTTTTGACGTAAACTCGTATTTCTACCTTTTTAACTTGTAAACAACTTTGAGTAGACATTTTTAACTATTTTCAGATGGTAGAAAGAACAAACAGTGAAAGTAGGGGGCCAATGCGGCTTTAAAAAGGACAATTAAATTCAATTCAATGGAAAGCGTTTTCTAAATGTTCTTAGGCGGGTTGTAATAAACCTGAATTAATTGTTAAAATAATGTAAGTACTGTAAACTCTCGAAAAAGCTATGCTGTGGCCCTGTAGGGGCTGTTACGCAGATTATAACCTCTCGATAATTCGAATTTCATGGGACCGGAAAAAAACTTCAAATTACAGAGGTTTTCGAATTACGCAAGTTTAGAAAAAAAAATATTTCTCACTTTCGTCACGTACAATGCGAACTATCGGTTGCTACAAAAATAGAAGTAAACCTGATTTCGAATTATAGAGGTAAACAAGCCATCATTTTCGAATTATAGAGGCTTTCATGCTGTTTTTGCACAAAAATAAATTTGAATTACCGAGGGGACCAAACTACATAGGTTTTCTTGGATTTATAGAGGTTTTTTTCAGGGGACTGTGAGAATGCTTCTATTTACAAAGGTGTTCGAATTATAAAGGCTCGAATTATCGAGAGTTTACTGTAATATTTTTGTTTTTTTACAGGATCGTTTTTACGTATTTGGCTGTTATGATCTTAACGCAAAGCAAAGGTACCTACAGTATCGTGCAAAAATGAATACATAACCGGCGATCTTATGGTTATTTATAAATAAAAAACCTCCTTTTCGACCGATTCGAATGATTTCGTGTAATTTTATGATTTTTTAGGTGTACAACATTGCTTCCGCCGGCGCCGTTTTTTTCCTAAAATTCAAGGCTTTATTTTAATAAACTGGTTATACATATATGATTCGTTTTGCGTTTGATTCGATTGCGTTTGATGCATCTACATCTTCGAAAACCTTCTCTCTCTCTCCACCGTCATGCCGGTCTTCGACGCCAAAATCGCCGTTCTTGAAGCGTTGAAACCACTCTCGGCACGTTCTTTCACTAAGGCGGCCTCACCATAGGTATTTGGAAGCATTCGATGAGCCTCAGCCGCAGATTTCTTCATGTTAAAGCAGAAAATTAAAGCCTCCCGCAAATGACGAGAATTTGGCTCGTAAACTGACATGTTTAATTGAGAATAACTTTATGACGCAGACACAAATCGACTAATATTTTGATGGCGTTATGTTTACAAATACCTTAGCTAATTGTAGCAGTGGCGTGGCGTGTAAGATCTGAAATGGACTTACCATTCACTTGCAACACTTTCTTTGCGGTTCCTATCAACTTTTTTTATTGTAAGCTATTACCTATGAGGTTTCAATCCGATTATTACCGAATTCGTGCAAATGCAAACAGCTACGAATATGTTTATACGTTTTAATACTTTTTTGTGCCGAATTATGCAAATTGTTAATATCGGAACTGGCGGAATTCGAAAAAAGAAGGCAAGAAAATCCTCAAATACTATGTTCATATATAAACACTAAGAATCATTTTGTTTGTTGTATTGATACATAGTTGAAGAATTGGAATTTTAAAAGGTAACTCAGTAGAAATCGGGTTATATGGACGCAACACCACTTAATTGTAGGTAGGCTGAAAGAATTTGTTCTTCCACACTAAGGTGGACCCCTTTTCTTAAAGCTGTATACAATCGTTGCTGCATCGCAGTTCAGAAACAGCTTAAACCAAGAAAATTTAACGCTTATTGTAAAACATCTACGATCTATTTATTTCGACTATCACTTACTGCTACAGCCATCTATTGCAAAACGGTGGAGGCAAAATGCACCTAATTTTATATTTAAATTATTATGTGTTATGTGTAATTTTTTTACCTTACTTCGTCACGAAAAAAATGAGATGCAAACGAATTTGATCGCATCTATAAAACGGTAAAAATTCATAAAAGTTCATCTTGATTCCATTGTATCTATTTTTGCACTTTTAGAAAAAATATCTACTTCGATGTGCGGGGAGAGTAAGACAACTTTGGCGCCGAAAATTGATGATGGTTTTTTTATAGAGCGCCCAAAAACGAGTACTATTTGCTATGGATGAGGGATCCATCTCATCCCGTTTAGGAGGTTGGAGCAATTTAAAATTTAATCAATCAACACAAAAAAAATCATTAAAAAAGAATGGCAGCATCTACAAGAAAGTAAAGGGTGATTTCTTATCTATTATCTTTTTGGCAAAACACATTTCGTGTTTTGTTTCACTGTCAAACATCTTCAGTTTGGTCTATAATTTAACCATGAATCGTCTTACAAACGAACAACGCTTGCAAATTATTGAATTTCATTATCAAAATGCCTGATCTGTTAAGAAAGTTCATAGCGCGCTTCAGCCTGTTCAGCGACGAAGCTCATTTTTGGCTTAATGGGTACGTAAATAAGCAGAATTGTCGATTTTGGAGTGAATATCAGCCAGAAGCATTGCAAGAGATACCAATGCATCCAGAAAAAGTCACAGTTCAGTCACAGTTGGTGGCATCATTGGACCGTACTTCTTCAAAGATGAGGCGAATCGTAACGTAACTGTGAATGGTGAGCGCTACCGTGAGATGATATCCAACTTTTTTTTGCCCAAAATGCAAGAGCTTGACTTGCATGACATGTGGTTTCAACAAGACGGTGCCACATGCCACACAGCACGCGCAACAATGGACTTATTGAGAAGCGAGTTCGGTGAACATTTTATTTCACGTTCGGGACTGGTCAATTGGCCGCCTAGATCGTGCGATTTAACGCCTTTAGACTATTTTTTGTGGGGCTGTGTTGAAGCTCATGTCTATACAGACAAGCCCGCTTCAATTGACGCATTGGAAGACAACATTGAAGCATTTATTCGTGAGATACCGGCCGAAATGTTGGAAAGAGTATGCGAAAATTGGACTAAGTGGATGGACCATCTGAGGCGCAGTCAAGGTCAACATTTGCATGAAATAATCTTCAAACATTAAATTATATGGACCGTACTATCGATTCAAATAAAGATTTCATGCGTTTTTCTGAATTTTATGTGTTTTTTTTTTTTTTGAAAAACTTTCCTATAGCTTTTAAAAAATCACCCTTTACTATACCAATTTTGAAAGCCAGAAACTTGTTTTTTAATTATACATTAAAGTTAGATTATTCATATCCATAGTTTAAGAAAAATCGCATACGAACTCAAAAAATAATATAATTGATAAAAAATAATAGAAAAAAAAGTGTAGGCCATTTTTTCTTTAAAACTCTGAATCGCAGTGCTAAATTAGGATCTTGTCCTTAATGCTAATAATTCTGAGTCGAACACAAAAAAACGAAGGGTCTTATGTCTTTTAATATTGAAGAATACCAGAATGGACCTATTACTGCTATTACTATTACTGCAAGGCAAGTGCCTTTGTGCAGAAAGGTGTAATTGACCAGTTTGAGAAGTGGTTGGTAACGAAGTTATGAAAAAAATTATACAAAAAAAGTCAAATCAGTCGAAAGGAGATCTTTTTTTTTACAAAAAACCAAAAGATCGCCGATTATGTATCCATTTTTGCACACCATTTATAAGCAGTACAAAAACGAAAAAAAAAATTTCAAAAAATATGTTACTGCTCTTAGAACAATCGGTTTAATCATCGTTCATCCGTCCCTTGGCCGTAACTTTTTTTATCAAAAGCAATTTTTTTTCTCAAATATCTTCATAAATATGAGACATACAGTTTTGAAATTAATTAACTTTAGTTTTTGTACGTAATTAGTAGTTTTGGTAAAAAGAAATTTGATTGATCATTAGGTTCGTTGCGGTAAAAGAAATAAAAGTACAGTCGCCTCTATCAAAATGAACCGAGGAACGGATGAAGGTTAATTGATCAAGATCATAAAAGAATTTTCTGTAAACTATTACAAAAGCGAATTCGTCAACAAACCAACGAAATCTCCGAAAACAAACGCGTCTCGGTCTCTGTGAAGGTTATTTCTATCACTCGCCGGCACTTTAGTTTCTCGACAGAGATTTGCAACTTCAATCAGCTCACAAATTGGTTGAGTTTCCTGAAATCAATTAAGCACCCCAAAAGCCCAGTTAATTGTGTCAATTAATAACTCCACGCCAAATGGTCTTAATGCATTCATCGGAACAACCACAAATCGCAAGACATTAATTTCACATTCATTAAATTTTAACCGCCAACAACAACAACATCAACAACAAACTCACATTTTGCGGTTGCCAGCAGCATTGTGGCGGACAAATTTAAATTATCCCCAACATGGCCAACTCATAGGACAACACGCTATTCGACTAAATGGAAATAAGATACCTTAAGATCTCCTCCTCTCCCATCCAGCTTCCATTCATTCCAAGATTCGAATCGAAAAAAAATTTGTCAAAGATTTCCCACAGATAAGCACCACTGCCCCCATCAACAGATACAACACCAACCACAGCCAACCGACCTGGTCGAGATAGTCCGTCTTAGCGGCAGAGACGGTATTGAAAACATGATTCCGGGAATCGAGAACGATTGGTAACGATTTATGGACGAAATTGAGACAAAGGCCAGTCCACCGGTCCACTGTCGATGACATCTTCGAAAATCGAAACAATTAATTTAACTTCAAATTAATGATGTATGCGCTGGCGGCGGCGCATGTGCTCTGGATACACGACATGGTCGGGAGCGGGAGCGTTGGTAGCTCGAGCCCGGTGGGGAAACCCGCTGCGTTCATTTGTGCTCCGCTCCGATCAGCATACGTTACATAGAATTAGGTACAAAATAAATCTACAAATCGTTTGTGTTTGGATTGGAAAAGCTGGCTACTCGGTTGTCTTCTTAGATTCTGATGTCCCAAAATTTATCGGCTTCATTTAAAGACATCGAAATAAAAACCCGCCAAAAAATCCGATCGAGCGTGAAATCAATCACTTGCTCTCATCAAGAAGATTCCGAATTCGAAATTCGATAATAAATTTTCCGCTCCGGGCACTGAGAAACAATGCCAATTGAGTTTTCGATTCCAGGAAAAATATAATGAAACCTCTGACCAGGAGCACACACATATCCTTTCGAGATGACGATGATGAGGACACGGCCAAACAAGCCAACAAACCAAAGAGACAACGATTTTCAGTCGATGACATTGACGGGCACGACAAACGAAATCGAAAATTGAAATTCCATTTTACGGACCTTTTTGACAAATTCATAGCCTGCTAGCACGAATATCAAAATATTATCTTCGTTGATCTTCCGAGAGAGACGGGAGGAAGATGCTGCCAGCATCGGCCACATGATAACTTTGAGTGTAATTAATTCTTTTTTTTTTTTTGTGGTTTGAGGCGAACGCAGACGTCGGGATGGACGATGGTCAACGTTAAGATTTTTGTCTGTAAATTTAGTCTAAAACAATTTGGGATCGAGTTGACATGATTTATGGTGGTGGAGTGAATGCTGGCTTAGTAGACTGATGAGATTAATTAACATTATGAAAATCACTAACTAATCTTGAGCTCAGAACTGCTTGATGCCTCAAAAATACTCGAATTTATTTTATTTCCAATAATTTCAATTGAATCAAATTAACTTATGACTGTGTCCTATATTATTAAAGCCAACATTTAAATTGAATTTAATTGGTTTCATTCTTTTTTAATAAAAAATATATTTAAATTTACACTAGTCAACAAAAATAACTGAAAGACAGTTGATTTGAATCATTCTAATGTGGGAATACGCTTTGTAACCAACCGTCGCTCACTAAAGTGTACTTGTGTGCAATGAACTGCTTTAAAGAATAAGCATGAATGTGTTTGGAAAAGAAGTTTTGGCCGAAATAAAGCACCCACAGCGCCTGCTGCACGCAAGTTTGCTTAAGAAGTTCATAAGACCGGCAACTCGCGGTACTTTTTCATCGATCTCAACAACTAACCATTTCACGCACTAGCCTGAGGAGATTTCTGCACAAACATCTCGGATTATTTGCTTAGAAGCTTCAATTGAAGGCGCACGACCATCCACTTCACTACAGCTTAACTTCAGGCAGTTAGGGCCCAAGAGCAGCTTAAAGCGGACAATTATTTTCGAGGAAAAGTCATCTTTTCGGACAAAGTGCATTTTCATTTCGACGGCTATGTTAACAAACAAAAAAGACTCTCAGAAAGCCCGCGTGTTCCTATCGAAAAGCCAATGCATTTACAGACAGTGGCTGCCTCGGAGCTACGATTTCATCTCTTTGGACTTTTTTTAACTTCGGGAACCGTGGAGAACAGATGTTTGGACTTGACAACTTTGAATTCAATTTGTGAACGCACCCTTCCAGTAACCACCGAATTGTCATTGTCAATTTATTCAGTAAAGTCAACATTTTCATCATGCTAAAGTACACGAACGAGCAACGTCTGCAAATTATAAACATTTTCTACCGAAATTCGAAGTGGATGAGCCCAACTTTAAGAGCGTTGATTCCAATTTTTGGTCGTAATTCTTGCCCAAGTAGACAGGCAATAACAAGTTTGGTGCAAACATTTTAGTCTACATATTCGTTGTGTGATGTTGGCGTCTCAGTCAACGGATCAAAAAATATCGCTGCCATCGTCCGAAGCAAACGATCCAAATCAGTCCACGGTTGTTCATTCCACGATGTTCTCAAGAAATAGGGATCGCTTGGACCTCATTATGGCGTATTTTGCATAAGGATCTGGGCTTACACCCATACAAGATCAAGCTGACTCAAGAATTAAAGCCGACGGACCATTTGAAGCGACGTACGTTATTCGGGCTCTGGTGAAGATGCGCCAAAATGATGAATTTCATCGCAAAATTATCTTCAGTGACGAAGCTCATTTTTGGCTCAGTGGGTTCGTCCATAGGCAAAATATGATTTATTGGTCGGGTAAAAATCCACTTAAAAAAATAAAAAATAAAATAAAATAAATAATCTGCATAACAGCCCAGACCGGGCCAGTGCATAGCTTGTTCGCGCCTCCACTGTGTTGTGCTCGATTAAATTTGACATAAGTAAAGGAGGTCTATTGTTTAATGCCGGTTCCGAACGGCGAATTGCGAAAGCTTTCCGTGACAGAAATACTCCAGGAGGATTGTTAGTCCTTCGCTGGAGGTGGGGCCGTGAAAATCGTTCTTTCCCTAGGCTGGATTCGATCCCGGGTACTCTCACTTAACAGTCCGAAGCACTAACGATTAGGCCACGGCGCCTATAAAAATCCACTTCATCCACAAAAAATGACTGTTTGGTGCGGTTTGCATGCCGGCGGCGTTATTAGGCCGTATTTTTTCGTCGACAATAACGATCATAACGTTACTGTGAATGGCCAGCGTTATCGCCATGATTACCGATTAATTTTTTCCCAAATTGGAAGATATTGACTTGGACGACATGTGGTTTCAACAGGATGGCGCCACAAGTCACACAGCACACATTTCAATTGATTGAGGAATAAGTTTGATGAGCGTGTTATCTTAAGAAATGGGCCAGTCGATTGGCCGCTTCACTCGTGCGATTTAACGCCTCTAGATTATTTTCCTTGGGGCTACGTCAAGTCATTGATCTATGCCATCAAGCCGACGACGTTGGAAGATCTCAGAGCCAACATAGAACGCGAAATAGCGGCAGTTTCGGCCGAAATATGTGGCTGAGTCATTGAAAATTGGGTACAACAAATCGACCGCTGCAAACGTATAAGCGAAGTTGAGTTCCATTCAAATATGTTTCGATTGTACTTCAAGCCGATAATAAAGTTTGTGAAATGTCTCAAATGGTTTCCGTTTTATTTAAAAAAGTAAGTTGTCCTTATTGGAAAACCCATTATTAACAATCCGGAAATGATCCAAGATCTTAACAATCTGTGAGCTGCCCGAACCCATCAACAAGGTCTTGGAAAATTTAAGTGCCAGAATGCGTTATTGCGAAGTCGAGGCAGCACTTGAACGGTAATTAATGGAGATATTTGCTCTTACTAATAATGAATGAAAAAAAAAATTATTTTCCATTAATTATTATTTTAAAAAGAAACTTGTATTTGGGACATTCTGCATATTTTTAATCCATGAAAGAATATTTTTTTAGTTATTAACATGATACAAATATGTTGCGCATGTGTCAAAAAAAAAATGTAAATAGAAACGTAGCTCGTTCGTAACTCGTTTGTTTCCGATTGCTTGTGCAAAGAGAGTAGGTCCTTTAAATAGAACAATGACAATTCAATTAAATCGTTTTCTTTTATTTAATGAGCTCACGAACGGCGTCATATTGAGAAAATCTGACAACATGCATAGAACAAAATAACATAATGTATCATGGTTACTTAGGTCTCCAACAGCCTGTCAGAGAAATAAGAAACTGAGGCGTCGATCTACATAAACCTATAATAATTAATCAGAAGAAAACACAGTGAATCAACACAGTCGGCTAATCCAGTTCCTTTCATTGATTCTCTGACTCAACTTACGGCTATACACAGCCCTAGGCCATGTCAAACTTTCAGCAAACACGCCGGCGTTGTACCCCAAGGTAAGGACCGAGTTATAAATATCAAAATTGTTTCGATCCTTTCCATCTTAATCAGCCTCACCAGCACCAACCCCAACCAAACACGTCTCTATCCGCCAAGTTAGATGAATGACACAAGTGAAAATCACCCAATTAAGATAATTTCCATTACCTGTGCAGCTTAACAAGCCTAACGACATAATTAAGCCCACGTTCTCCTCATAACGACACTCAACTGTCAACTGGCAAGTCCGCCCCTATTCACGCTCGACTAAAGCCACCAAAGCCCAGCGCGGCTGAGCACGAACCAATGAGCCGAAAATTTCCTTTTGCAAACTTCCATAACACGATCATAAATTACCCAAACCTCGAAACATAATTTGCTGAGGCGTTCACAGCCCAGGATCAATGCGGCCGTGCGCGCCCAATCTGGCCGATCCCACCGCGCCGACCGACGACGCCGAGTGCGCCGATTCCATTTGCAAATCTCCGCTTGTTACTTGCTTAACATAATGCTCCGATCTGATTCAGATACAATTATTATTTTATCTGTTTGTTCGTGTACCTCATAATAAACATGTTTAGCAGTGCGGTGCTCCGCAGGGGGAGGCGCTCAGCCGTCCTTTGGTGAACGCTACCCCACCGCTTCCCCACCGTCACCGTATGACAATCGTTCATTCATCGAACGAACACACTGCGCGAATTGAGGCAATCACAAAAATCGTATCTCATACAAGATAGCGAGATGTAAAGATACAAAGATACTCCGCTTCGAATGCGATTTATTTAATGGCACAACTAGTGTCAGGCCATTATGTCTCTATTCTCCATTCTTCGGTGAATATGCTGTGCGCACAATATGCGCGATTCTCCGATCTGCCCGTCGATCCTTGCGGGGGTGACGACGTCCGACGATCAACGATCGACGATGAACGACCAACGACGAACGACCAACGACGTCGGCCTAAAAGAGCAACGTGAGCGAGTATATGTACCGAAAAAAGAACGTTTATTGCCATCAATAATATTTCCGCCATTCCACACCACGGCTCTCGATCACATCCGCACGGAACGGCAGCGGGCGATCGGGGACGAGGTCTAGGCCGAGATCTCACGTCTTTATTTGAGCCGGCTGCTCGAGCGAGTGGATACAAAATTTGTTTGATCCAACTTTAACGATCGGCAAAGATAAAATAAAATAAATCCAACAACACCGCGTGCTGGAACGGTTGGAATGGCTGCCTTTTGCCAATTGTCCGCGCGTTGTATGTAGCCGATTGGCAATAAAACATATTTACATTTGCTGCCTCCCCCCTCTGACAGCCGCCGCTTGGACAGACGCAACGTGGCTCTTCTCTGTGAGGCACAATGCCGACGATCTGTGTCATAAGCTTCTCAATCTTTGAGCTCGCTTGAGGATCTCTTATTTTGGGACTTTTCGTGTCCAACTGAAATTTTCTTCTGCTTTTGGAGGAAATTTATTGGAATGGAAAAACTGAGAACTAATGTTTGGAATGCCATAAAAGTGCATTGTTGTTGGTGCTGTGTTAAATGAGGAGTTATGCCCGTTCAATTAAGGTGACTTCAGGGGTTGGCATCCACTGATAAATAATTGCGACATCGGTTGGATTTCACTTGGCGATAAATCAAAAAAGTGAATGGCGGTGGCTTATTGATGTGAATCATCTTTTTCGTAGTACAAGGATGTGGGGTCAGGAGATGGGCTGTTGGAGATCCCGAAAACGGTTTAAAATTGGGGCTAAGAGATATTGATGTCAGATCTGGGCACATACGAATGTAGGCTTTGATCATAAGGCTTTGAAAGCGTCGATTTCAAAGATTATTCAGATTGAGTGACGTCCATCTACACTTTTTCTTCTCTTCTTCTGTCAGCTTATAGCGCCCCAAAAATTCAGCTTAAGCTAATTATTGTGTACATTGTTTGAAAATCTTGTGTAGTCGGTCACTAAGATGTCGAACTATAACGACTGTTACTGTTACAGCCCCAGTAATGGCTTCTTGTGTACATCATACTTTTACATTATCAAATAAATAAAATCAAAACATTCGATGGACCTATAATATAAATCAAATAAGGCCTTTCCAATACATTTTAAATATGATAAGGTACATCTGCTTATTTAACTAAAAACTGAGTGTGCAAATAATTTTTTTACTGGCTATATGTGGACAACGCTGAAGTCGCTAAGTAGTAGGACGATTAGGTGTAAAACAATCATCAATTGCTATAAGGCATTGCAGCAGCTCTGTAGTCTGTACTGGGCTACAGGATATCAAGGCCTGGAGGGTAACGAAATAGCAGACGTACTAACAAGGGAAGATGTGTCGAGTTTGTCGGATATTATGCACATGGTGGTGGTATTAGATGCAAGCATCTTATGCTTAATGGAATGCTTGAAATCTTTTGGCAGAAAAAAGCTAGGCTCTGGCCCTCTACGGCGGTCGGCTAATAAAATTTTTGATCGCTTTAGTTTTAAAGTCAACGTCAAAGCAATTAAAGCAGATTGTGATGCTTAACGAAGATCTATTACATTTTTTGCCAAAACAATTGAAGACAGAAAAAGGGAAACGAACTTCATCGTAAACATCGTAAACAACGAGGAATCTCGTTTCTGCACTTTGCTAATTTTTTTTTAAAGTGGCCCTGTCCCAATCAATAAAAAGCTTAAACGTATTAATTTATCTGACAGTCAAGCAAAAGTTGATACTAGTTTGGTGTCGACAGTTAGAGCCGTTCGAACAAAGCATAACCACATTTCAAAAACGTTCTGAAAATATGGTCTTTGCATCTGAGTTAAAAAATAAATAGCCGGCGTAACAGCCCATGCAAAGCCAGAGCCTAGCTTTTTCGGGCCTCCACTGTGTTGTGCGCGATATATTTTGATACATGCGGAGGGGACCTACTGTTTAATGCCGGTTCCGAACGGCGAATTGCGAAAGCTTTTCATGACAGAAGTACTCCAGTAGAATTGTCAATCGTTCGCTGGAGGTGGGGCCGTGAAAAATGTTTGTTGTGCTATTTCCCTGAGCTGGATTCGAACCCAGGTACTCTCGCTTAACAGTCCGACGCACTAACGATTAAGCAGCGTTACTTTTTATAATTATGACTTCTATTAGCGGGGTTCACACCCGACTACAAATTGTACAATTTGCTGGACAGTCGTGCTTAACGACTGCAAATCGTCAATGTAAACGCTTAAAACTACAAATCGGCAGACTTGTAGTCAGAAAATTCCATATTTTCAAGTTTTTGCCTCCAGTGAACGATTTGTAGTTGAATGTGAATACTGATCGTCCAACTTCGTAGTATTTTTAATTTTTCTTTGTGATCTCGATGGCTGAGCATCTCAGTAAAGCGGAAAAAATGTCGTTAAGCATAGACAAATTTTGGTTGAAGTTTTTTGACCAGAATTTGTCAAGCATGTAGTTAAATATGGACGCTAGGGCAAATTTGGTTGTCAAGCATTTTGTACGATTTGTAGTCAGGTGTGAACCTACGTCATGAACTTAACATTTATCATAATTAACAAACAAGTAAATTAAGAAGACATATCGAGATATTTTGATTTCATTAAAAATACCCTGATTTATATAAGCTTGAGCAAAAATAGCCCGATGGGAATGTGTTCAAATTCCAAGTTCAAAATGATCTTTTAAGTTTAAGAAGTTTATTTGTAAGAATTTAACAAAAGCGAAAAATAAAAACTGACATCAAATTTTTGTTTTCAACGAATCAAAAATAAATTGTTCCTCTATTGAGTACTATGAGAACTACAGTAATTCGTTTCAATTTGGTTCCCATATTAGATAAACATAAATGAATGTGGAATGTGAGTTGTGTCTATGATAAAACAAATTCATTAGCACATGCTAGAACATCTGGTTTGAGGATTTGGTGCATAAAGTGTGGAACGAAATAAATTCAATATATTCATGCCACAACCTTTGTTTTTATGTTACACGCTTTATTAACTCGTCGTGTCACAAAATATGTAAACAAATCTTGGAGGCTAAATTTGACCCACTTCCCGGTTTAGAATCAAGCTAAAATTTTGTATACACGTTTCATTTGGGTGACAATGCACTGTTAGCTGGGTGAAGTCATTCTGAATCCAATATGGCGGACTTCCAACAATGGCGGACGTTCTATTTTTTATGCACTACCACGATATAGGTATTAAATGAAAGGGTTTTGTAAGAACAATACAACAAGCCATTGGACATTTAAGGAGTGTTATGTTTATTAATAAAAAATAAACTATAATTTATCAAGGTATACAAGGCTTAAGACTAAGAGAAGTTTTGAGTTTATAGAGCCAATTCTAATGACTTTCCTCCGATTCCCGGTAGATAGATTGCTTCCGCCAATAAATCATTATTGCTTGGACGGAAAAAAGAGTAAAATATTCAAGCAAGTGAAATCACCACAAAAAAAACTGCTGACGTAGTTGCTTCTGCCAAAACTAATCAGCATTGGTGAAATTATACGTAGAAATCTTAGGTTAACCGAACAAAATCGATGCCGACATTATCAACTTTGGTGCATAAATTAAGAGGGGCTCAAACTTAACGACGAATTGGGCAATTTGCTTGACAACCAAATTTGCTTAAGCGTTCATATTTAACTACATGCTTGGCTTCAGTTCAAGGACAGGCTCGAGGACATTTTATCCGCTCCACTGAGATGCTCAACCATCGAGATCACAAACGAAAATAAAAAATAGTCCGAAGTTGGAAGACAAGTGTTCACACTCAACTACAAATCGTTCAATCGAGGCAAAAACTTGTAAATATTGAACTCTCTCACTACAAGTCTGCTGATTTGTAATTTCGAACATTCACATTGACGATTTGCAGTCGTCAGCACAATTGTCAAGTCTAAAATAGTTAGAATTGGACCTATAAATTTCATGAAAAGTAAAAGTAATACAAGAGCCGACTGTAGGATGTCCGCAGGCATCGAGTTAACCCTTTACTGCACATTACAAAATGAGAAGCAGAAATGCTAATTTTTATTTTTATTAGCCATTGGAACAAGGTGCGGTATAAGGTTAAAAGATGAGTTACAAATGAAATAAAAGCCTATTTGAGATGGAGACAAAGGGACCAAAGGTTGGCGAAAATGTTTGCTCAGGTAAAAGGTGATTTTTTATCTATTATCTTTTTGGCAACACTGGTTTGAACAGCCGACGCACGTTTCGTGTTTTGTTTCACTGTCAAACATATTCAGTTTGGTCTATAATTTAATCATGAATCGTCTTACAAACAAACAACGCTTGCAAATTATTGAATTTTATTATCAAAATGCGTGCTCTGTTAAGAAAGTTCAGAAAGTTAAGAAAGTGTTCAGCGACGAAGCTCATTTTTGGCTCAATGGGTACGTAAATAAGCAGAATTGTCGATTTTGGAGTGAATATCAGCCAGAAGCATTGCAAGAGCTACCAATGCATCCAGAAAAAGTCACAGTTTGGTGCGGTTTATGGGCTGGTGGCATCATTGGACCGTACTTCTCCAAAGATGATGCGAATCGTAACGTAACTGTGAATGGTGAGCGCTACCGTGAGATGATACCCAATTTTTTTTGCCCAAAATGCAAGAGCTTGACTTGCATGACATGTGGTTTCAACAAGACGGTGCCACATGCCACACAGCACGCGCAACAATGGACTTATTGAGAGGCGAGTTCGGTGAACATTTTATTTCACGTTCGGGACCGGTCAATTGGCCGCCTAGATCGTGCGATTTAACGCCTTTAGACTATTTTTTGTGGGGCTGTGTTGAAGCTCATGTCTATACAGACAAGCCCGCTTCAATTGACGCATTGGAAGGCAACATTGAAGCATTTATTCGTGAGATACCGGCCGAAATGTTGGAAAGAATATGCCAAAATTGGACTAAGCGGATGGTCCATTTGAGGCGCAGTCAAGGTCAACATTTGCATGAAATAATCTTCAAACATTAAATTATATGGACCGTACTATCGATTCAAATAAAGATTTCATGCATTTTTCTGAATTTTATGTGTTTTTTTTTCCTATAGCTTTTAAAAAATCACCCTTTAAAAGAAAGAATCGCTATTTTTGGTACATAATTTTTTCGACTATTTATGAGAATAGAGTTAAAGAATGATTGAATAACCATTAAACATCAATAACCACCAAGCTTATATTAAATATAATTCGAATGCATAACGTTGGTAGCCCCCATCCACCCACATATCTCCGCCAGCCCAACTTTGAGTACCACATTTTTTTGATTGACCTAAGGAATCTAGTTAAAAGTTGAAATTGGTGACGACTTAACATTCATGAATATATAGAGTTGGCTGTGATAAATTACCCTCATGCCTAGACAACCCGTGATTTAATACGCTTTTTCTGTATTCAACACTGTGTAATTTTTATTTTCAACGTTCGAAAAACAACTTGTTTATGAAAATATTGACTCCATTATCACTGAACTATATTTTGTACCTTTTTATTTACTTTTTTTAAATAGTTAATTGGTTTTGTACTGATATACCGATGTATATGGTCGATTCCAATGTGAAAATAAAATGACGTAGAACAAGCAACAGCATTTTTACCCGCCATCTTTTCTTAGGGAACGCCTGTGTTCGCTTCCATTAAATCTTACAAAAGTGATAGAATGGTCGCTGTAAATTCAATTGAGGAGGTAATCATGGAATAATAATGGAGCCAATAGTTTCGAAAAAGACGATGAAAGTCTGAATTTTTTCATACTTTCAATTTCATTTTAAACCTTTGATTTGTTGTTCGTGTTATTAACAATCCTCGCATTTTTTCTAACCTTGCCACTTGTTCAGTTCCAGAGCTTCTTCAGCTCGTTTGGGGTTGTGATCACATTTCATGAATTTCCTGGAGTCCAGAAATCTTGCTTTTGTTTGATAATCCAGTTCTTAATGTGCTGGTTTGTGTCTGTATTGTTGAAGTCAAACATGAGAGGGTCCTATGAACGGAGCTTGTGCCTCCTTCTTGGCTAGAATGTTCACTTTAACATTGCCAGCGTGGTTTTAATGTCATTCTTATCTTAATCTGTTATTTTCTGTCAGTGTGTTTAAGTTTTTGATACATTCCCAGACAGCCTTGCAGTTGGTGTTTGCTGTTTGAAGTTTGTCCCGGAGTTATCAGATCACTTAACTTCCGCTTAACTAACTTTTTAAAAAATATTAAAGCCATATGAACCGAACGCTATCAGTTAAAGTCGTCTAGTTATTTTCTTTTATTTATTTATTTTTTTTAATACACACAAATCTAGAGTACATTCCTACAAACAGCTATAAGCCGATTTGTTGCGTCTGCTAAAACATCCTTTGAACTCAGTCGTCCCAATTATGTTTTAATAAAAAAAGAAAAGATATTTCAAAGGACACCAATAAATAACTGTCACCCTTTCACTCCGTCCATGCCAGAGGCGGTGTTCAAAAGTGCCGCACTAAGTACCAAGTACCTTGTGCAGATGAAGATGCACATGCGCCGCTCCTGACTATTAGCCGCTAAATGCATTTTCCAAATTTTCCCCGGTGCTATCCACTTCAGAAATTGGTTCTCATAAATTCATTAGCTTGCTGCGTAATTCAGAAACAAACCGCCATTAACCAGGAAACCAACTGCAGGCGCGCAACCTGTGTTCTCCTTTCGCAGTGGTGTACATGAAAAAGTATCTAAAACCAGAAATCCAACCAAAAGAAACAGAAAATGTTCAATGTCTTGTGTGCGGGGCGAGATAACACAGCATCACGAGCACATGGCCTTTTTAAATTCACTTCTGTTCTTCTTCTGGGTCCGAGGAATTTCTAGACACAAAAAAAAAAGTGGGTGGCAAGGGCGATCGAGCAATGGGATCATCGCCAGTCTAACAAATTGTACACCCGTAGCCATGGGGGATCGATTAATTGCGCGATATCTTCGGCTAATTGATCGTTATTCTTTCCTTAAGATGTGGACGGGATGCTGCCCAGCTTCTGTTTGGTCATGGAGCGCATGACGTTGTGCTCTGGTGTGTGGTGGCTGCTCCCGCGATGATGAATGTTCGCAAATTGATGTTTTACTCGGGGAAAAAAAAAGTATCTTGCTTTTCCCGATAATTTAAATGTATCTGCAAATTTCTGCTCGGTTGTGTATCTGTTCTTATTGAATGATCTCATGTGCGCTGCTGAACATGTGGATCTATGCGAGGTTGGACATGTGATGACCACCTACAGTGGTGAGTCAATGGCGCCTGGGTTTTTGTATCTAGCCGAGAGGCGATGGTGATGCGTTTGTCTGTTACGTGCGTTAGATACAAGTCAGGAAGTGAAGTGATCGTGGGAGGGATCGTACACGATCGAGGCTACGACTGAGAACAATGGTGTGGAAGACTGTGTGTGAGAGTTTCGCCGACGTTCTTTGACATGAGTAATGTTTTACATGTGTAAAGCGTTAGGAAAGAAGAAGTGCCATTGAGAGATAATGGCAAACAATTTAGCACACTAGACAAGGACAAGTTTGTCGAGTTTTAATGGAAGTTGTTGTAAGCAGACTTTGAGTTATGAAACATCAAAGAGAATAGCTTGGTCAGCCATTTTCAGCTGGGATGATAAATATTTTCACTCTCTTCGACTGGCGAATGCCTCGAAAGTCCAAGTTTTATGCCAATACAACCTCCACACAAACACCTCCAATCGTTTATGTCTCCCACCTTCAAACTCCACTCCAGACCCTTCACTCAACTTCATCCACAACAAGTGCACCCCCAAAAAAACAATGACCCCTTTATGAGCGGCATTAATGATCCGTGTGATGGGCATAAATTACAAAGTAAACATGTAAACGACACTCATCTCATCCTGCTCCTGGGATGCCAACTCCAACTCATTCATTGGATGGATTCAATTTCACTGCCAATCAATCATGTGTTCAATTTTTCAGGAAGAAAGTGTCAGCAGAGGCTTTCAGCATCAGTTACAGGCCGAAGAAAACAAACCGCCTAGCCGTCATGTCCGTCTATCCGACTATCCGCCTCCACCGAACCGTTCTCAAATTTCACACACACGCATATCTAAAACCATTTTGTTTGCGTAAAATTTCCGTGTCCTTTTTCACTCGTGTATCATTCGTTTGCTCGTTCTAATTTCGCTTCGCAGACAATCTCACACGACGAAATTAATAATTTCGTTGGTGACATTCATGAGATTTTCAGCAGGAACGTCTAGACGCCAGACTAGGAGCCAGCGGTATCCTTGAGCGCCTACCCACACAGTAATATCCTTGTTTATCATTTCATTACCTACAACTGACTGCGGTTAATGCACAGAATTTTCACTTGTGCAATGGACTTGGGAACCGAGCTCAAGTGGTGGTGTCTTGCAGACATGGAAACGTTTTGGAAAAAAAAAATTTGTCAATTTGAAATATCGCGCGTCTGACATTTGTGGCCGCTGTCAGCGTTGCATCACGCCGGGTGAAGGGTGCGTTCGATCGACGCGTCGGGTGAAATGTAAAATAAACAACTGGAAGGGATCCGGGGCTATGAAAATTTCCATAAAGAAGAAGGAAAATTAGTGAAAGGATTTTATGGATGGAAAATCTCAAGTGGGCGGACGGTGATTAAGCGGTTACAGTAAAAGAATTTTTACTGCTCGATGTGATGCCTCTACTAATTTATAGGTTTTTAGGGGTCAATTATCGTGAAAATTTATTGTTGAGTGTTTGAATGGCGCACTGCTGTTTATTGTTTCTAGCAGAGTCACATATTCTCCTGCTCCGCTCATGACGTTCATGCGTTCTTTCTAAAATCATTTCTTCCCCACGCAAAAAAATGTGTTAAATCAAAATGAATGAGTTGGAGTTGGCATCCCAGGAGCAGGATGAGATGAGTGTCGTTTACATGTTTACTTTGTAATTTATGCCCATCACACGGATCATTAATGCCGCTCATTGATTCATTGATTTGAGTGTTTGAATGGCGCACTGCTGTTTATTGTTTCTAGCAGAGTCACATATTCTCCTGCTCCGCTCATGACGTTCATGCGTTCTTTCTAAAATCATTTCTTCCCCACGCAAAAAAATGTGTTAAATCAAAAACAAAAATATTTTCAATGCATCTTCGATTGCTTAGCATATTTGCAAATGCGAAATAGACTTGAAGCTGTCAAGTTTTTGTAAATGGTGGAAAGAATAAGCGGAATTATTTTCTTTCATCGAACATAAAAAACGTAGGTAGTCAGTAATTTTTATTGTTTATCCTTTTAACTATCTGTAGATCTGTAAATTTTAGAGAAATTCAAGTAAGGAATAATTACTTATAGAGTCTTTGAATGCTTAAGACATGGGTGTACACTTCCTTTCGCCTCTGACTGTATTTAAAAGAAAAAAAAGGAAATTTAAAAAAAAGGGAAGTCTTCGGGGATTATAAGTATTTATTATCAGGAAAGCCGCCAAAGTTATCGTACTTTACTCGAAATATCTTAACGTTGAACCTACTTAAATGTATGCCATTTATCCACCAAAATCAAGGTCAACGATATTCTTCGTGTATTCTACCATTTACGGATCTGCCTGTTAAGATATTCCCACAAATTACCAATCAAATTAAAGCCTCCATGCCATGCCTAGATGTCCAAAAAAGCAGCCATTCCCTAAATTTTTCTGTTGCATTCTTGATTTTATTTTTATTTTATTTCTTTATTTCAAGACAAACATCACATTGTACTAGTAAAGGACCCATGGCCCTTACAGTCCCAACTTTGCAATCCTTGATGATCCAAATTTGTCCTTAAGATGATTAAAGAATCAACTTTATTAATTTTCATCATCATCATCATCGGCGCAACAACCGGTGTCCGGTCCGAAATCCTGCAGCAAGCATTATAATTTTACTTTTCATTAAAATCAAATTTTTATCATTGGATTTAGCTATACGACCCTCAATATATCCTATTTTGTGCTTTACGATTTTCCACTACCACATACAACAGCAAATTCATATTTCATTATAAAAGTTAGCAACTGAAACATCGCAAGAATACCGATGGAGCACCTCTAACCATTTCAAAGTTAATTCAATTTTTTACATTCATGAATTCGAGTTTAGCGAAAATGTTTTAATCTGAAAAATATAACGCTTAACTATACTAAGCCAACCTAGCACTAACCTATTGATTGTTAAAACAACACAAGTAACACATTTTTCGAAATCACTTTTATTACGTTTTTGCATTTGGGCAGAGCTTTACGTTGACAGCAAAAAGATATAATTGGATACCTAAAACACATTCAAATTTCAATGCGAAATGAGCATTTTGTAAATTTTGTTCTACGAGAAAATTTGTTTTTTATCTCTCCTGTAAAAAAATAAAAATGTCACTTATGTTGTTTTAACAATCATCGATTCATGTATCCGTTTAGCAATTTGTGTAAAAAATATTGAAGTTTTCGATGGTTTGTCTTTTTTTCTTCAGATTTAACTAATAAAAAATCTGTTAAAATCGGTTTTGTCTGTAAGCTGAAGAACAAATCCTTACGTCCCGCTAAAATTGGGGCGTACTGATTTCGGAGTCGATGCTGTAACTAGAAAAATAAAAGAAAAGCATTTTTTTGTTTTCATTTTCGATCTAATAATTTTGCTGTTTAAGATGTCCTAGTAAGCCAATCAATGAAACAGTCGATGAAATTATGGGAAAAATTGAGCAAGATCGGATGACAAACACAAACACTTCACTTCTTTGAAGAAAGCTGAATGCACAAAGAAGCGCGATGTGTGTGTCATATGAATTAGCAATGATAAAATTTAATGGAGCAAAATTCCATTTACGATTTACTAAAATGGAACGAAGTCGAACCCTTTCTAAAGCGAATAATTACGCGTGACGAAAGGACGATCACACAAAACAAAAATGTGAAGAAGAAGATTACAGAAAAAAGGTTGACTCGTGCAAGATGGTCCATACTTGGATTTCCAGATTATGAATTGGTTTGATCCTTACAGAACTCTTTTAACTATGTAGTTTTAAATTTCTTAGAGGTCTGCAAGACGCATATAAATTATTTTTACGCGCAACAATCCCAGAACTTTTACACAGATAGAATAATGGCCTACCCCAAAATTGGCAGACATTTGTTATTTATCAACACGATGGGTTTGTTTTACTCGAACCTCCATAGTTCAGTCCCATAAAACAAATCGAAGAAAACCTATGCACGTTCTCTCCTTATCTCTTCGCTAATTCGAATTTACTATTGTCTATAACAACATGAAAACCTTTTTAATTCGAAAATAATTGCTTTTTTACCTCCGTAATTTGGAGTAAAATGTTTCTTCAATAACCATGAGGTGAAATGCGTACGAGACGAAAGTAGTAAGCATTTTTTTTTTTTGTGAAACCTCTTTAACTAGAAAACCTCTCTAATTTGAAGTTTTTTCTTGGTTCGCTGAAATTCAAATTATCGAGAGCTGTATAAGAAAAAACTATTTCATTTTTGCTTTAAATTTGTTATCGAACTTCTATTAACACTAATATCATATACAAATCTTTGTTAGTTTTACATTTTTCTGTACAGATTTTTAATATTATTTAAAAAAAAAATTTACCAGAAAAACTTTCTTTACGAGAAAAAAATGTTTCAGAATTTAATTTTTTACTTTTCCGTAATTAATGAGTTTCAACATAAATGGCAGCCATATTTTTTCGATATCACGACCGTCTTCCAAATATGTCCATATAGTGAATACCCATAAAAAAGGTTAATAAGGCAATGATTGAATTGATCATACCTTTTTGAAAGTCCCTTTTTTAAATCTAACAGTCAGCACAACCAATTCAAGTGATCACTAAATCTGAATAAGAAATAAAATAAATATGAAGGCCTAGAGTCCGTTCCAGAATTGTAATTGTCCTCTTTCAGAAAAAAAAAAACGAAAACCAAAGATTTGTTGTGAATACTCGTTCCACAACAATGTTGCTTAACTAATTACAAGGACACTCTAAAAGTCAAGTTCATATCCCACAACATCCACTTGATTCACCTGTATTCACAAGTACAACAAGTGCGTATTATTTACCTCTTTTAACTCTCTAAAACACTTCAGTTCGAGACTCAATTGTGTTGGCTACTTGAAGTGATAATTCCACACACAAATCGTAGTGAAGAGCTCCCCAAGCACACGCTACACAAGTGGCATCGCTGAATTGCTATCTAAGTACCATAAACCCATCAATTGACAATTACACAAACTTTGTGCAAAAAATCGATAAAATTTCATTTTGCCACCGAAAAAAAAAACATTCAAAAACATTCAAAAACAATGCACAAATATTTGTAAAAGAATTTGTTCTCCCTTCTCGCACAGCCATCTGTCACTCACAAACAGGAACGTATTGGAATTGGAGGGCATTGCTGATTGGTTCGTTTCTTCTGCCATTTCTCAAAAGGCGGTCTCAAAGATGGCTCTGTAAATGAGGGATGATGTGCTGTTGCGTGGGCGAGTGAGGAGATGAGTAATGCCTGTGTTCCAATTCGACAAATTACCGAAACAGAAGAACAAATTTTCCGCATCACTGCGACGGTCAGTTTAGAAGGAACATCAACTTATGACAGTCGTGATTGAAGTTCGTTTAGTGGATGTAGTTTTAGTGGAAAACTTGTACTTTTTTTTCTAAGTAAATAATAACAACAGTGCAGTGTTTTTAAAAAAGTTTTTCAGTGAAATGTGTTTATAGTGAATCAGTTGACAAGTGACAAGACAACAGCCATGCTTCAGCAACATCAGCAGCCATCGCAACAAGGATACTACGAATACAATCACCCCAGTCCAGGAAGTTTAACGAATTCCGATTCCTGTAACACGACACCGTTCTCAGTGAAGGATATTTTGAATTTGGTCAATCAGAACGAACCGTACACCGGATGTCACATGGAGAGGTGGGTATGAAGAGTCATATTTCGGCTCAAAAAAGGATATTTTTTTGACTGCAAATTTAGTTTAGCCTTCATCGCTCTCCAAACAAATTACACAACACTCCCTGGGCGCTTTTTGACCCAACTAATTCATAATTTGGCTTAAATTCAATTACTTTTAGTTGAACAATAAGATTCAATTACTTGTGGTGTAACTATTAAATTCAATTCCCCTGATGCGTCGCTCATTTAAGTTCGTCCTTTGTGTCTGAATGGCACACTTTCATTTTACTGCCGTCTTTATTTTCGAGACACACTTCGTTTTATTTTTATGATGACCCAAAGATAGCCAAGTGGAATATAAAAAAAAAAATCACACACTCGTAAGGCCATAGCGGAAACACAACAGGACACTTCTCGAGTTGTTCACATCCTGGTCAACACATGTGCGCACATCCATTGTCTCGGGAGTCCTTTTCCTCGCCACAGATCACATTTGTTACAGATTTAAGTAACGATGCATGAAATGATTTTACCAACCCCCACTGTGCTCTGTTTCCATTTGAAAATGTCATGAAAGGATGTTGCGAAATTTCTATTTTCCACACTCCTTCCACATGTTGCAACGTCTTTCTCTCAACCACATGTTTTCCTTTTTTTTAGCACCGGCCACCCGAACAACATGTACCCGGACTACGATCGGTACCAGGACCCTGCCATGATGCCACACGGATACAGCCACATCTACTCGACGTATGACTACAACAGCAATCCACATCATCCACACCCACACGGGCATCATCCGTCTTTGCAAGCATATCAGTACACGCCCCAGTATTACCCTCCAACCACCCCACAAGGATACGGGTATCCTTACGCGGACATTGCACCGACCAGTAATCATATCCAGCTAAGCGATGGGACGTACATGAAACAGGAGGCTCTGCCAGCGTCCTACGTCACTCCGTCGCCCACCCTGGACCTGAACAGCTCGGCGGAAGTTGACGTTTGCGCGAGTAGATCGTCGTGTCCCAGCACGGAGAAGGAGTCGACAGTGGGGCAAGCCTCGGGCCAGCCGTCGGAAAGTGTCACATCGCAGCATGTCAAGGATCTGGAGACGATCTGTGACTTCGAGGAAAACGATGACCTCGATGGAACTCAGCAAAGTAAGTAGACAGAGGTTCCATTTGATTCACACTCGATTACATTCACTTTTTCTCTTCAGAAGATTCAACTCAGGTGACCTCATCCCGTTCTGAGCTCCGAAAAAATGGAAAACCCCGTGCCAAACGAAAGCCGCGTGTCCTTTTCTCTCAAGCTCAGGTTCTCGAGTTAGAACGACGCTTTCGTCAGCAAAAGTATCTCACAGGTGCCGAACGTGAAGTAATCGCTCACAAGCTGAATCTCTCTGCAACGCAAGTGAAAATTTGGTTTCAAAATCGACGCTACAAGTCGAAGCGAATGGAAGTCGACTCTGTGACGGGTGCCCCAGCGCCGAATGGAGGCTGTTCAGAGTCATCTGGCAACGGCAAGTGCAGCCTCGAGTGGAAGAAGTACCCAATCGGAGTGTATGGAGAGCCAGAGAAGGCGTCGATGGAGAGTATGACCATGCACATGCATGGCGCAGTTGGTGTAGTCCCAGTTGTAACAGCCGCACCCCCACCGCCATATCCATCCAATGGAACGTTGAAATATGAAATTTCCGCAGATCACGATACCAACGTGCACTACGTGAACGCTTTTGAACCGCCAAAGGCTTATTGGCTTTAACATATTTTTATTTTTTATTTTAATGAAGTTTTACACTAGGAAATGTTTTGTTAGAAAATTTTTAAGCGAAAAAAGGAGTGTTTTGTACATAAATAAAGTTTGTAAATAAAAAAAAGTTTGAAAAACGTGTTTAAAGCCCTAAGACCGGGGTTCTAAAAAGAAGTTTGTTGTAAGAATCCAGCAAACTATAAATTGCCCTGCATGTCAACTTTGCTGTTTTCACTTTTATAGCCATCGATGGGATGGGGACTCAATCCCATTCGGATCTTTTTGGACCGAGGCAAACGAAGGAATTAGGACACAACAGTAGCTCAGCGTGTCTTTCTAAAGTACATTAAACTTTGAATGAGATAATGGATAGGTACATTCTAAGACATTGAAGTTAAAACGAGTGACCAAGTTCATATCAGAAATTAACTTTACTGATTAGGACTAAAATAAAAATAAAATCAGCAGTGCGTGACAGCCCGTAGATGAGCCTAGAAAGCCTTGCTTTTTTTGAGGGCTAGTTTTCAGATCAAATTCAAATGCAACAAATCATAAAACGAATATAGAAGGTTATACACTTAGCGCAAATACTTTGATTCCATTCTGCGCATGTTCTCAAAATGGCACCATTTGTGACCCCATTAGACCTCTCGGCCAACGACTTTTGCAAAATCTGCAGAGACGAAGAAGAGGAAGAAACCTCGCTCCACCTTTTAGGGACCTGTAGCGCTTTCGCAAACCGTGGAAAGAGGCATCTTGTTCACTACTTTCTGAATAATCTCGGTGAACTAGCTAACACCAGCATAAGCCGTATCCTCAGCTATATTAATAGCTCCAACTGGTTTCTGGAGTAGTGTGATGTTTTTGCATCCGCTCCATGTGGTATGGGCCTCATCTGGCCAAAGTGCCTGACTGCCTTGCGAAGCCCACCACACAACTTACCTACCTACCTGACCCCATTAGACAAACAACTTTCTATTTAAATTGTCACTGTACTTCTGAATACACAAGTAAACGTGAAGTAAACGTAAGCAAACGCGTGACAATTAGAGTCACTAAAATTTAGGTTACGTTTTGAGCCATTTTGAATTCGGTTGACACAAGCGTAATATATTACCATCTATATTTGTGTCATGGTAACAAATAACACAAATAACAAATTTTGATTGATTCTTTTGGATTATGGAAGTAAATTTAAATTTATTTTTCTTTTTCGTCTTGCTTGCTTTCTTTTGTTATTCTTATGTTACGTAATGATGATACAGTCGAAGCCCTCTAAGTCGAATTTTCACGGGATATCAGAATTAGTTCGAGTTAGAGGGATTTTTCGAAAAATTCGAGTTAGAGGGATTAATTTTTTTTCCTGCTTAAAATCCTTTATTTTATTAAAAAAAAAGCTTGTAATTTTGGATCGAGTCTTTATGTGGCCCTAGACGACAATTGTGTTCGCCCAACATGATTGTGCTTCGAGAACCGTTGGCGAATAGTTTCGATTTTCTCATGTTCTTTAGGTTCGATGTTTGCCGTGTACATCGCCATGCAAATTCTTATTCTTGCTGGGAACATTCTTTTTCTTCTTGTATAGGTAAACAATAATAAGGGCAACCACATGCACTTTTTTCTCCGATGTGTTTGCACTAAAAAAGCAACATGAAACGAAAGGTGTTCGTCGTCCAGTGCCAAATTGAGAGAGAATCAGAGCATGCAATACAAGTTGCGTGCTTGATACAAGTTGCGAGAGGAAATTTTTTGTTTATTTAAAAAAAAAAAAAATTCGGCTTAGAGGAATCAAAAATAGACCAAGAGTCGAATAAATGTATTCGTGGGCTTTTCGACTTTGTTAGAGGGCGTTCGACTTAGATGATGAATTTTGTATGGAAAATTGAAGGGAATGCCAAAATATGGGGAAAAAATTTGAGTTAGAGGAATTTTCGACCTAGAGGGCGTTCGACTTAGAGGGCTTCGATTGTAGTTCTAATTATTAGATGTTTTGTTCAGGTTGCACTAAAGCGAGCTTTGTTTTTAACAAAAAATACCTTTGAAAATTTGTCAGTTGCTAGACATTTGTCGCCAGATGGATCTGTGAAAATTTTCTGATCCAAACCATGACCCAAACTCTAGCTTACTTGTTGTTGATTGCAAGTATTCAAAAAAATTTTAGAAGAAAACTGACCAAAAGATTGGTACAATTTCTTAATTTAGTTGTTAAAAGTAAATAAACGTCTTATAATCTGCTATATCCGTCAATCTTAAAGCTACGTATGGCGTGCATAAAGACGAGCTATAGGTACAGCGTTATAACTAGTTTTGACATCTCTGCCAAACTAGTCAGATTGCCTAGGATGACGATAGAGAATTCTCTCTGTTCCATCAAGGTCAGTAATGGACTCATCGAAACCTTCAGTGTCAAAATATCTTTCAGACGATTCAGAAGGTTTTAGAAATTTCAATGACAGTGAATTTTAACATCATTCTGGATAAGATCATGCATAACTCACAGCCCAATACTAGAACCTGGAGCATCCAGAAGTCTGTTGAATTGCTGTGATTGACCGAACACAGCAAGTCGTCAATTA
Organism: Syritta pipiens; assembly: GCA_905187475.1. Taxonomy (NCBI): domain Eukaryota; kingdom Metazoa; phylum Arthropoda; class Insecta; order Diptera; family Syrphidae; genus Syritta; species Syritta pipiens. Next base: position 6,748,096 of record LR994572.1, on the reverse strand, counting down.
GCCGTTTACAGGTATTGAGAAGGAAGCGGCTAAACTGGGTCTGGGGGTGAAAGAGTGCAAAACTAAGTACATGCTGTCATCACGAAAGAATAACAAGCACAGACAATACAATCAGCACCTAAATGAAAAGCTGAATTACTTTTGCCAATCGCTGTTTTTTTTAGAGACAATAGCCAATTGAGTCATACGTCGAAGGACTAATGCTGGAAACAAATGTGCAGACCTTCTGCAAGCAGATTTTCAGTCGTGACAAACGTGCAGAATTTTTCAAGACAAATAATAAACAAATGCCAACGTCAAAAGTCAGACTCACCTCTAAATTTCAGTCGATTTTTCTAAATTACAGTCGAAGCCCTCTAAGTCGAACGCCCTTTAAGTCGAAAAATCCCTCTAACTCGAACTAATTTTGATATCGATTTTGATTTTCGACTTCGACTGTATATTTTTTTTTATGTTGTGGCAGTATTGCTGCTGCGCAGCTAAATTGGAATTAGAAATTGATTGGAGGGCGCATCTGCATGCAAGACTTTCCATGTGTTCAGCTACATATAATCTCGTACATTCTAATTTCGCTGCACACGAAAGTCTGCACATTTGTTTCCAGCATAAACTTGCTCTATACAAAACCCTTATCATCCCAGAGCAGCTCTATGGTGGCTTCATTTTTCTGCTTTTGGTGTCTTTGAGAAAAAAGTTCGGCGTGCGATTTTTGGCCCTGTATAAATTGATGGCATATGGAGAAGAAGAGTCAATGAAGAATTGTCAGGGATATACGGCGGCATGAACCTAGCAATGCGTCTACAGATCTCATGTTTAAAATGTCTAGGTCTTTGAGAACACCACTCTGGCCCGAAAAATCTTTGAATCATAACCCAATCTTCCATCTCTTCCGTCTCTTATGTTCATGCGAGGCCTTGGCGCTTCGTAGAAGAACTCACCTGGGCAAGTAATTCCTTGAAAGTCTGAGCGATCTGAGAAAAACAGCATCAATCAGATACGTAACTTCGTAAGAAGCTCCAACTGGTTCCATTAGAGTGCGGATGGTATCACAATGGGCCTAGTCTGGTCTAAGTGTGGTTGGGCCTCAAAAACCCGCAGCCAACCACTCCAACCTAACCTAACCATAACCCCTGAGACAACGCGGTGGAGGTCGTCCGTGAAGTAAATGACGCATACAGATGAAAAGGGACCTAAACGAACTTGGTGTGCACTCGTGCCGAGTAATGAGGAATAAGGCAAGCCTAGGTCCACCCTGGACACTAGCGCCATTAAAAGCAAGAGAATTCGCCATATTTTCCTACGATTTGTAAGCAAACTTGACAAGATCACTGCTGCAAAAAATTACAAAAAAAAAGTCAATTTAATTTATAATCAAGGCTCTCAATTGCTCTGTCGTTACTTGAATTTAAAAAAAATAAGTTTTACTACTATCCTTCTCTCAATACGACTTACCTGGGCATGCGATTCGATTTTCTCTTTTTTGCATTTCAAGGTCTCTTAGAGTTATTTATCTGCAAGCCAAGGAAACTTGTCTGTAAATGATTGGTTACTAAAACACGTTCTTGTCATCGTGTTAATAAGAACCCATCTAAAATTGCTTCTTTAAAATGCCAATCGAATGTAATAACCGTGGTGTTAATCGTTACAAACTGGGTTGCTTTTCCAATTGGTTCCAAAAATTCCGTGAACTTCTGAGATTTCTTAGCGAAGAGTTTATCCAAGTGCGTTTTCCAACACACTCTACGTAATTTAAAACTACGCCATTAAGAGAGTTCAGCAGAAACAGAAACAAATGACAATCTGAAACGGCAAAGTGTGGGCTATGTGGCTATACGCATCAAAATTTCATGATGAAACATAACACTTCTTCTTTTGATCAATTCTAATTGCTTTAATTAAATTGCTTTCTTCAGTCTCGTTAGTTGTCAACAAAAAGTGAACAAATCAATCGTATAACCAGGTCGCAGAAGGTCAAAATGGATAATTAACTTCCAATCCCAGCAGACACACAGGCCTACTTTTCTTTTAAATTCATGTGACACCCAAACATCGAGCTTCTTTGTGTATCGCGCTTTAAATGGTTGACAACTGCACGATTATGATTGCATAGTTCGCTAGCAACATCCTCTCTGTTTATGTGATGGTCTTGCCCAACTGATTTCATGATTTCATCGACTTTTTCAGTGACTGGTCGATCAGCGCGAGGCTCAGCTTTTGGATCAAAAAGGAAAGGCAAACCATTTCGCTGCTGTTTTTCCACTTCCAGCATTTTCTCCGTAAGCTTCATAAAAGTATTCAGCAGTCTGTTTCTAAGATAGAAGAACAATATATGACGATAATATTTCGAGTGTTCATTTATTTTTAAATTTGATTAACTTTTCCCAAAAATATGTGATTTTAGAACGTCTCCAAATAAAATTGAGCCTTAGATGTTACCTCCCATACAAACTATTGTCAGATTTTTTGTCGGGGAATTTTAACTCGACTTTAGCGATTGTTTTGATTTATAATTGGTCGGGAATTGAATTCGCTTCTATAAAAATGTTTCAAGATATTGGAATTTTATAAAATGTTTATCCTATGGTAGTTGTATGACTTGTCTTTCTTAGCTGTCATAATGTCATGAATGCTCGTTGAAAGCAAATGCGTGCCTAGGCTAACTTGCACTGTTTAGATACTTTCTCTTGTAGAAACAAATGACAATAGAACCCATAGAAAAATTGTATTTTCCCTTTTCCCAGCAGCCATCTTGTACCAAAGAGGCGTCCATCAATCCTCTCCCTCACCATCAAATGCCTCCCCATTCAATTAGTTATCTCGAATTGCGCGACCGCCACCGCCACAGTCACTCTGCTTCATGTGAAAGTTCATCCGATTTTCTCCGAGTTCCACAGTCTTCATCAACCCCTACACACCGCCATGCCACAAGCACTTGATGCCTGTCACATCAGTCGAACAGAGCATGAGCTCATCTCATTCCAGACCGACATGGTGCCTAAAAATATGACGAAACAATTTGTCGGGAGATAAAACTAATGCATGCGTCCGTCCATGATCTGCCACTGCGCGGCGTGCCCAGATGCCAGAGGCCAGCGCCATGGAGCACGTCATGCAAGTGAGGGGGAGGCTCATCCGACTCCTATTCCGCCGATCCCTCTCTGAACTTTAGCGCAATTAAGGCGTATTAATTGCTCGTATTTTGATACACCGAGTGCTCCCGGGCACGTAGTGAGTCCATCCAACGGAGGGAGCATCTTTCCCTTTCCACGCAATCGGTTTGTCTTTTAATGGATATCGCGAGATAGATGGAGCAATATGCAGTCATTGAAATGGAGTCGGGAGTGTCTTGTCTGGTGCGGATGGATGCCGTTTGTGTGATATTTCTGTCAAGATCCACTACGGGAGATGAATTGTCTTTTGAGAAGTCGATCTAAGGCAGACACATCTCAGATGAATGTGAAATTTCAAAGAGATGTTTGAAGGCCATTTTTTTTTGAAAATCATTGCAAAACGATATTTAGGTTCATTGTTTAATGGGAGTCTTTGAAATCGTTTCACAACATAGGATGAAGTTTAGTGGACACCAACTAAATTTTCAAAATTTAGTCACAATTAAAGTTTTTCGAGAAATCCTAAAAAAAAAATGTTTCTTTTACTTACTGTTGACTAACTTGGTGATTTTTGAGTGAACCAATTTCAGTTTTTGCAGAAGAAAGCAGTAAAACGTACTTTTTCACGCAACCCAACAGCTTAAGAGTTGTCAGCAGTTTTTATTTAGTAGATCGAGCCAAAAGTTCTCGCAGCTAGGCTCTTAAATTTGTTATCAGCTTATTTTTAAGTTCTTCTCTATATATAAAAATTAATGCTTGTTTGTTTGTCCTTTATAGACTTCCAAATGGTAAGAGATAGAGCATTGATGTCTTTGGCAACTTTGTTCAGAATTCTGTCAAAAAGGTTTTGATACGAATTTCTTTTTTGGGGGGAAGGCTCCCATTGAAATGACGTGGGCGCTGACCTACAAAGTTCACCTGATCCTGTCAAGTGATATATCAACCAAAAGGTCTTTGAAAATGAGATTGAGCTTTCTTTCGGGTTTTGTCGGTGAAAAGTACAGTTGGAAAGATATGAAGCTCCAAAGTTGGAAAAAGGGTGCTTTTCTAAAATTTGATTAATTTCATGCGCAACAAGCCGCCGGGTACAGCTAGTACATAATAAATAAATAAATACTTAGTTGACATTATTTTTGTATGTTTTAGTACATCGCTTTAACTTAAGTTCCATACGCATCCTGATGTTGGCATTATGATTTTTATTAATTCTCATATCTCTCGAAAACGTCCACATATCCTATAATATGGATGCTGAGCATGCAATTTGAAGGCAGTCATATTTTGTACGGTGTCCCTTTAGCGGGGTTCACAACTAACTACAAATTTTACAATTTGCTTGACAACCAAATTTGCCTTGGGGTTCACATTTAACTACATGCTTGACAACTTCAGTTAAAAAACTCCAGCCGATTTGTAGTTTCGAGCGTTCACATTAACGATTCAAGCACGATTGTCAAGCAAATTGAACGATTTGTAGTCAGGTGTGTACCCCGCTTTTCTACTTCTAGTCGTATTTTCTACTGTCCTTCCAAATGTTGTACAATTTTAGTTTCCGTCCACGGTTCATTTCATGACTATCGTGTACAACAACCACGATTGGAGGCCTCTGAAATGAATTGTAGATTCTTTTCTTAAACCAATGTTCATTTCATGTTCACTGCACACAACCAAGGGCTCACCAAATGGTGTGGAAACAAGCTAAGTTCATGCAAACATCAAACAATAGATGTCCCTACTGCTTTCTTTTTTTTAAATGAACAACTGGGATGCATTTGGGATGCTGCATTCACTTACAAACACACCCTCCACATGTCCATACCCAATGAAGAGTCTACCATTCACATGTGCGCCCCACATGCATCTTTGGCCCCCAGAAACTCCTTCCCAACATCTTCTCTTATTCATGATGTATCACTTCGTCTCTGAATCACTTGTTAATTGATATGCGATGGAGGATATTAAATTTCTGCCACCCAGCCAGGGCTGATCTGCGGTTGGGGTCAGATAATGCGATGGACAAACATTTGAAGTGGATTTTGATAATCCATTAAATGAATCTGACAGCGGAGTGAGGAAGCGAGTACCCTGTTGTTTACAGTGACTTTGTTGTAGGACATACACTTTGTTTGCGAGCACCCTTAACAATGGGGTGGTTACTTAACATCTGGGTGGTAATCGGTGATGTAAAGGGAAATGTACTAGTAGCACATAATTCGCAGATTGTTGACTCTACGGTATGTTAAATGATGTAATGTGGCGTATTATGGGTTTTTGGTTGACTGTGGTGACGATGTTATGGTTGAAAAGTTGCATTTGGTTTGGATGGGGGTTGCTTGGGTGCATTATAGATTTATTCGAACTTTTTTGCATTTTATGTGGGAAGTAACTGTACTTTAGTGTCGAAGATGTTTGACCAGAATTTTTAGCTGACATTGATTTATATCTGGGGAGCTAGCCTTAGGATATATGTACCTCGAAAAAAGTGTTGTAATTTTTTGTTTTTGATACTTAGCATAGAATATGCGTTCCGTATTGGAGTCAAATTATATTTTCCAATCTCAATTTAAGGCGTGAATCTACCATTTATTTTGAGTTTTCGAAATCAAAATTTATAAAAAATGCTGGATTTACATTGTTCGATTTCCGTGTACAATCTGCACATGCCTTGCATAGGGCAATGCCAGCTTGCACCAAACAATTTGCTTGTCAGACATCATTTGCGATAGAAATTTTGAAACATGAGCATGTTGGTTCGTGATCTTGTTACAGTGACGATTATTTACAAAATACCCGAAAATGAAAACAAAATAAAAAAAAAAAATTAAATATAATATTGAGAGTCCTCATGTCTCATGTCCTCAAGTTTTTTTATGTGATTCTTTGGGCCTCAATTAATGTTCACTCCGAGACCACTCCGGGTCCACAAACAACTGCTCATACCTTACAACAACTCGATCCAGCAATCAAAATGACGAAAAAATTAACTTGTGAACGAAAAAGCTGATAACAAATTAGAAGGGAGTTCACACCCTACGATTTGGCCCAATCAAGTAATCGAGAATTATTTTTATTTTTGAATATAAATATTAGATTGTCAAATATCTCCCTTCCGCCAAAGCGCTACAGAACTCGTATCTGGCAATACATCATTTGAAAGGTCTTGACATAACCTACAAAACGACGCTATGCATGATTAGTTTGGATACGAGCTCTGCAGCGCTTTATACATAGCCGGAAAATTCAAAAGACAAAAAGGCGGAAGGGAGGTATTTGACCACCTAATATATCATACTCGAACATTTCTATGTAACTAAACCATTTAATTTAAATATTAGACTATATTTTTTCCGGCTTATTTCTTTGTTTTATAAAGAAGAAAATCCAAAGGGACTTCTCTAACTTGAACTTATGTTACTCGAACTTTTGTCCAAATCGTTAATCAGAAGCATTGATTTTTCGTTGCATATTTTATATAAATTTTTCTTGATAAACTCTAGTTTCTATAAATGAAATATTTTTATAACTCTAACTTATTTTTGGTTCTCTTAAATTTCGACCAACGAAAGTTCCGCTGCAGTTACTTACCTTCTAACCAATTGATAAAACAAAAAAAAATTTAACTTAAATGTGTATGTTGCACATGTGTGAATAAAAAAAAAACAAAATCCAATACGGCTGAAAACACGACCCTAATTTTCGTGACAACAATTTTCACACGTTTGTTTGAACTTGCCAATTCAAATTAAACTTTTTTTGTCTTTTTGTAATTTGACAACATGCGCCGAACGGAACGGTGTATTTATGATGGGTGAATTTTTAGTAAATTCACTAAGGCCTCTAAGTCGAACGGCCTCTATGTCGAAAAGCCCTCTAACTCGAATACATTTTTTCGACTCTTGGTCTATTATCAATTCCTCTAAGTCCATTTTTTTTTCGCAAAAAAATGAACAAACAATTTCTCCTCGCAACTTGTATCAAGCACCCAACTTGTATTGCATGCTCTGACTCTCTCTCAATTCGGCACTGGACGAGGAACACCTTTCCGACCGATTTTAAAGGCTTATTCCAAAATTATAGCTTTTTTAAGTAATGTGTTTTTTCCTTACATGTATAATTTTTTTGAATAAAATTAAGGCTTTTAAACAAAAAAAAATATTAGTCCCTCTAACCCGAATTTTTAAGTTTAATTAACTCGAACTAATTTTAAGATTCCGTGAAAATTTGACTTAGAGGGCTTCGACTGTAATTAGAATTTAAATTATAATTTGTGTATATCAGTATTTGACCACTACGTCGTCGCATATCCGTCGGCATGCATGCCACTCCGGCCGCTGACACACACCCCCAAATCAACGAACGGAAATAGAGGAAATAATTTTCTTTTCTTTTGTAAGTTTGTCTTGTGTAAGTCTCTCATTTTTCTTTCCGAAAAACCTCCGAAATTTCGAATAAATTAAACATGACTCTATACAAAATACTGCATTAAGGCCATAGAACTCACGATGACATTTTGAGAGACCTTCTTAATTTAGAGTTTTCTCATTAATTTTGTTCAGAGTCTCCTACAGATATTACTAACTGTTACATAAACAGTGTCAATTTTTGTACGTATTCCTAAAATTGTAAGTCAACTGTTTCCTTTTATCTCAAATCCAAATGTGCAATTTTTCTTTTATTGACCGTGGAAGCTAGCTTGAGACAGTCTCGTAAATTTTATGAATATGAAAAAAATTGGATTTCTAGTTTCATCATTGGCGGCGTAACAGCCCGCAGAGGGCCAGAACCTAGCTTTTACTGCCTCCACTGTATTGTGCGTGTTATAATTTGGAAACATATGAAACATATTGCCGGTACCGAATCGCAAATTGCGAAAGCTTTCCGTGACAGAGGTTACTCCAGCAGGATTGTCAGTCGTTCGCTGGAGATGGGGCCACGATAATTGTTTGTGGTGTTTTTTCTCCGGGCTTGATTCGAATTCGGGTACTCTCGCTTAACAGTCCGACGCACTAACGATTAAGCCACAGCACCCATGGGATTTCTGTTTGATGGATTTATATTCTTGAGATTTCAGATTCTTGACGGAGGTACACTCGCGCTCATACAAGTAAGGCAGTAGATAAATTTATTTAAATAAAAGGTGATTTTTTAAAAGCTATAGGAAATTTAAAAAAAAAAAACACATAAAATTCAGAAAAATTCATGAAATCTTTATTTGAATCGATAGTACACGGTTCATATAATTTAATGTTTGAAGATTCTTTTATGCAAATGTTGACCTTGACTGCGCCTCAAATGGTCCATCCGCTTAGTCCAATTTTGGCATACTCTTTCCAACATTTCGGCCGGTATCTCACGAATAAATGCTTCAATGTTGTCTTCCAATGCGTCAATTGAAGCGGGCTTGTCTGCACAGACATGAGCTTTAACATAGCCCCACAAAAATAGTCTAAAGGCGTTAAAACTCACGATCTAGGCGGCCAACTGACCGGTCCCGAACGTGAAATAAAATGTTCACCGAACTCGCCTCTCAATAAGTCCATTGTTGCGCGTGCTGTGTGGCATGTGGCACAGTCTTATTGAAACCACATGTCATGCAAGTCAAGCTCTTGCATTTTGGGCAAAAAAAAGTTGGATATCATCTCACGGTAGCGCTCACCATTCACAGTTACGTTACGATTCGCATCATCTTTGAAGAAGTACGGTCCAATGATGCCACCAGCCCATAAACCGCACCAAACTGTGACTTTTTCTGGATGCATTGGTAGCTCTTGCAATGCTTCTGGCTGATATTCACTCCAAATTCGACAATTCTGCTTATTTACGTACCCATTGAGCCAAAATTGAGCTTCGTCGCTGAACACTTTCTTAACTATCTGAACTTTCTTAACAGAGCACGGATTTTGATAATAAAATTCAATAATTTGCAAGCGTTGTTCGTTTGTAAGACGATTCATGGTTAAATTATAGACCAAACTGAAGATGTTTGACAGTGAAACAAAACACGAAACGTGCGTCAGCTGTTTTAAACCACTGTTGTCAAAAAGATAATAGCTCAAAAATCACCCTTTATAACTCGTGCAATAATTCCTAAAATTTATGCATACATAAACAACTCTTATTAATGAGCTATATTGAAGCTTAATTTAATTCATCATTAAATCACTTAAAATAATTTTAAAGTTCAAATATTATCATTTTTGCCAAGAAACGCATGTTCATATAATTAAATCACCCGAAAAAACTTAAAAAAATTATGGAAAACGCCACTAAAATATGATATGTAATTTGTATGTTGCTAATATCGGTTTCGAAAACATTTATTTTTGAGACTATCATACCTGAGTCGCTTTGAAGACACCAGATTCAAGTAGATTGATGGAGGGATTATCTCCCACTCCAGCACTAAGCGAGTTGGCTTTGTTAAAAGGTTTTGTTGGCTGCAACCAATTTGTTTTTATTGAAGTTAAGGTCCGGACTGTGTGGTGGTCAGTTCGATCTTACGATCTACGAATTGTGTTCGGAGTCATTGTCGTAAACGGGGGTAAGCGGGTGGGCTAGTGACGAATTGTCAACGAAATCACCTTTTAGATTTTCTTTTTTGTAAAAAAACACTTTCTTACTGAAAAGCAAAAATGCAGATGCAGTAAATGAGATAAATGAGATTACAAAATATTTGTTTGGAATACAGAAAAGAAGAATTTGTGAAAACTCTAATGATTAAATTTTCCAACGTATATAAAAACAAAGGATCAGAAAACCCAGAGAGCAAAGATTTTCTCATGTTGCTTAATTGTGTTAGCATGAACATATATAAATATACTAGAGAAAGCACAGGCTAGAGTCGTTATAAAGCGTCTAAAATGATATAAATTTTCTATACACTGTATACAAAAAAACAAAAATAAAACCTATTTTCCTCAATTATACTCCAAAATTAAGACCATATACCGTAGTTTCTTTTTCCCAAATACAACAAAAGTTAAAAAATAAAGCGCATTAAGAAAAGATTGGCTTGTAACACTGATAAAAAATATCCTCGAAAGATTATGTAAAATTTATTAGGTTAGCCTGAATCGAAACTTAAGGAACAGTCCCAATTATTTTCTTTCCTCTGCCTGCGACTGCCTTCTACCATTATCAGATTTAAAAGTTGCTAATTATCCGACAATAAATCTTCACACGTGCGTATCATGTCCTTCCGTTTGTTCTCAAACCGCTTATTAATTACGCGCTCCTTATTCAAACGCACTCAAATGAAAGTGCCAGTAACCAAAACTTCAGCTCAGTACTTTGAATCTGAGAATGGCGAGGGGAACATCATCACCCGGTTAACAATAAAAATCCAATTCACTGAACTTCACGCGTTAAATCGGACTATATCGCCTAAGGTGAAGGTTTCCCACTACACAATTAACCCCTAATCACACAAAACGAAAATTCTACAACGCAGGATTCCTTTTTTTTCCTCCAAATCACCCCCAAAAGTGTGCGGTAATGGACCATGCTGTGGCGATGACGGTAAAGGAAAACCGACGACTCCTTCGATTAGCTCTCTCCCAATGGGAAACGACGAATTGCCAGAGGCGACAGCCAATGGGAGAGCACTTTTACTATCTACCAGATACTTCTAAGAAGATTTTCTTCACACAGATACTTCCCACAGAGAGAGCGAACTCACCCCCGGCACAGGGCAAACGAAGAAGCGCGCAGCAAAAGCCACCAACCAAACGCCGAAGCGAGACAGCACAGCACACCACCCATCGTAAATCACAGGCACTTGTCGGATTCTTAAGTTGCCAGCCACAAAACCCGCACACAGCTGCATCCACACGCACACACTCCCGCTCGGCGTTCGGCGGGGTTAAAAATAGACTTCGATTATGGGCACTTAGCGCACTGCTTAGAGAGAGGGTGGAAAATTCGTTCAGCACTCAGTGCTCATTGTTGGCCGATCGAGTAGGACTATTTGAGCACTTGCGGCTGGGCGAGAAGTATTCATTCGGTCGCGGACCTCGAAGCACGTCAGTTCTTACGTCGCGTTCTACCATGGATACATTGAGCAGCAATAAAAGTTTATCAACGCCGTTCTCGATAAACGACATCCTCACGCGGAACAACACCACAATCACGCCGCACATCTCGCGCCGGAAATCCCTGGAGTCCGGTCCGATGCTGGGACAGCACGAGCTGAGCATCTACAAGCTCAACGCCAGGCACACCCCGGAGACGACCTCAAATCCGAGTCCGACCTGCGATGCAGAAAATTTACACAGCGACTACTTCCAGTACTACAACAACAATAACCGTGGGGAAGGATACCTCAGTCGGTCGGCAGCGGCAGCGGCGGCGGCGGCAGCAGCACAAATGAAGCTCTTCCACTCTCCGCCGTCCTCGTCGGAGGGTGGCGGCAGGATGCACCCGATTGACATGCGACGGTGTGCGAGTAATGACTCAGGTAAGCAACGGCAATTATCCCCAAAATGCCTGACACCACCCGACACCTTTGTGTTCGCTTAATGCATTCTAAGAGCCTCCTTTGTGTTCACTTCCAGACTGCGATTCGCCACCGCCATTGTACCAGGCGGGACAGCAGAGTCACCTGCATGACGACGGCATGAGTGGAAGCAGCCGGAAGAAGCGGTCGCGGGCGGCCTTTAGTCACGCACAGGTCTTCGAGCTGGAGCGGCGCTTCGCCCAACAGCGGTACCTGTCCGGGCCAGAGCGGTCGGAGATGGCCAAGAACCTCCGGCTCACCGAGACGCAGGTGAAGATTTGGTTCCAGAACCGCCGCTACAAGACCAAGAGAAAACAGATCCAGCAGCACGAGGCGGCTCTCCTGAACGCAACCAAGCGCGTCCCAGTCCAAGTCCTGGTCCGGGACGACAGCCCCTACGCGCACATGTTCCCGCAAGGCCCCTACCCCGGGGGCCTGGATCCGGCGCTCCTGAACATCTACAGGCATCAGGTAAGACTGGACCTTGAGTCAATCGGCACAATTTCTTATCCGAATCCTTTTGTCCAGATCCAAATGGCATACGGAGTACCGCTTCCACAAGTACCATTCCCGTACTTCTACCAGACGAAGATGCCGACCGCCATTCCACCGCCGAACGGAGCGCATCCGGCCGCAGCCGCCCAACACCCGTCACAGAACTTCCTTTCCCACCTGAAGGGAGCCCCAATCAATTTCTCAAAGTCCGACGACGGCCTTCACTTTCCCGACTCATCCCCCGCACACAGTCGAGACTCGAGCAGCCCAATGCAGTCATCGTGCGAGGATCACGCGGTCAGGCGGCTGAATCTCGTGGGCGGTTCCGCGTCGCCCAACACCACCGGACTAACCGCCGAAAGTTGCGCTGGCAGTGAGACCATGGAGGAGGAGGAGTGTGAAAATGTTGAGATAGATTAGGGGTTGACGCCGACAGTGTGTAATGTGATTGTAAATAGAATTTGTTTTTCGGGGGCGGCAGGAAGTTCGCCCCTCCGAAATTGTAACTGTATACCAAATGTACGTAAGAAGTAAGCTTTAAGTGTTAAAGTGAACAAGATGTGTAGTAGTTGAATAGATGTCGAATAAAACTATAGAAATGAAATTGTTTGGTGTCTTGTGATTAAATGAGAAGAGGGGTTCTTGGACATGGAATTGTGTGTTCTCGGAAAAACTTTCTGCGTAGTTCTTCTGGATGAGTTGAGCTGGAAAAGTAAGTATGTAAAAGTTATGTGAAAAAAACCAAAACCTTTTTAGCGTATCAGGAAATTTGGCCAACCTAGTCCTCTTTTATTAATAAACCGCCAAAGTATTACATATATAAAAATGTTTCAGAGCAGAAAAGACTTTAATGAAAGGATATCCTTGAAATATGATCAAAACAAATTCCTTTTTTTTAATCTGTGCCAAAAAATTAGCTTCTTGTCGAAACTGTCGAGTCCACGTTCACATTAGTTTTGAACTTCAAAGAATTTCATAGCCATTCTGTTTTGTTGAATTAAAAAAATGGAAATCAAAGTTTTTCATGCGCGAATTTAAACAAATCATCCGAATTGTTTTCAAATCGATCTACTAGTCACTTCTCTCAGATTCTCACATGAGAATGGAAAGTCTTCTTTTTGTTTCTTAGGTGGCAGAAACATTTTGAAGGTTTTGGAAACACAAAGAACCATGTGTTAATGGCAGGTGCCATTTTGATTTGGTCTTTTTAATTTCGCACAATTTTTTTCTCTCATTGTTTTTCTATACTTTTCCATATTTCAACAAAAACAATGCTCTGAAAATAAAAGCACACATTTGTCGGCTTTCAACAGGACACTTTGCTTTGTTTGTGTGGCTCAATTTTAATGTATCTGGTGGTTCTTATTCATCCGTTCCTCGGATGAGTGTTGACCGAGAAGCAGAGTTTTTTTTTTAATATCTTCTAAAATATGAGACATACAGCTTTGAAATTAAGTGACTTTAGTTTGTATGTGTAACTAGCACATCTGGAAAAAAGATTAAATTGATTATTAGGTTCGTAGCAGTAAAAATAGTGAAATTACATTCCCTAATGACTGTTAAATTAAATTGTAATATCGGTCAGTAATTTTTGGAACTTTTCATATATCTCCCTTCCGCCTTTTTATCTTTTGAATTTTCCGTGCTTGCTTTACGTGCAAGATTAGAATACAAAAAAAAAATGCATCAAAGAAAATCCATTTAAGAGAATTTTAAACCCAATATAATGTTCGAAAAAGTTCGGTAGCAAAGTTAAACAAAAATAAAAGACTTAACTGTATTTGAAATGAGCTTTATTGAACCAAATTTGTACAGTTCTACTATTTTTGGTGTGTATTTCTGTAGAACTTCTGGGATTTCTGGTCGAAAAACTGATCAAAATTGAGCAAATTACTTCGCTGCTCTCTTTCTCCTTTCCATCGTCTCTGTAAACTTTCCAAATTTTTTCAGTAGCCTGCAAGACTTTAAGTAAAAAACTTTTGACGGAAAAACGCGATAATGCCTTCTTAATGAATTTTAATGTGTCACCTTTCACACAGTCCCATCTACTGACAATTTTGTACTAAACTTTTTCGAACACCATATTGGCTCTTTTTTTTCTTCCTTTTTGGTATTAGTTTTAAATAGAAGTACAATGATATTAATGAGAAAAAAGATGAAATAATTTATCGCAGAAGTTTTCGTATTCGTCGTGAAAATTTATTAATACAGTCGAAGCTTTCTAAGTCCAATTTTCATGGGATATCAAAATTAGTTCGAGTTAAAGGGATTTTTTTTCGAAAAATTCGAGTTAGAGGAATTAATATTTTTTTTTGTTTAAAAGCCTTTATTTTATTCAAAAGAGTATACATGTGAGGAAAAAATACAGGAAATTGCTTAAAAAGCTTATAATTTTGGATTGAGTCTTTAAAATTGGAGACTGAAACCTTTTAAAAAAGGGCTTTATTTTTAAAAGGCAGTGTTGGCCCACATCCGGGCTCTCAATGCATTCACTAAATGAAGCTGAAAAAATCTCAGATACCTAACTGTTTTTATATCAAAAGCAAATTTGAGGTCAACCAACAACACACTGAATAAGCAGCGCAGTTATTGATACAGAGCCGCATAGTTGTGTGCACAAATAACCTATAGGCTATAGCTCATTTGTGGGTGTGTGTAGACGACGACTATGTGGCCCTAGACGACAATTGTGTTCGCCCAACATGATTGTGATTTGAGATCCGTTTTGATCCATTTCGATTGTCTCATGTTCTTTGGGTTCGAAGTTTGCCGGGTAGGTCGCCATGCAAATCCTCAGTCTTGCTGTGAACATTCTCTTTCTTTCTTGCATAGGTAAACAAAAATAAGGGCAACCACATGCACTTTTTTCTCCGACGTGTTTGCACTAAAAAATCAACATGAAATTAAAGGTGTTCGTTGTCCAGTGCTAAATTGAGAGAGAGTCAGAATATACAATGCAAGTTGTTAGACGAAATTTTTTGTATATTTTTTTGCGAAAAAATATTCGACTTAGAGGAACTGAAAATAGACCAAGAGTCGAGAAAATGCATTCGATTAGAGGGCTTTTCGACTTTGAGGATGAATTTTGTATGGAAAATTGAAGGGAATGCCAAAATATGGCGAAAAAATTAGAGTTAGAGGGATTTTCGACTTAGAGGGCTTCGACTGTACTTCAAAAATTTACATAAATAAATTTTGTAGGCGGCATCATAAAAAAAATCAATAATAATCTGCGTAACAGCCCATACAGGGCTAGAGCATAGCTTGTTCGCACCTCCACTGTGTTTTGCGCGATATAATTCGACACAAGTGGAGGGGACCTACTGTTTTTTTTAATGCCGGTTCCGAACGGCGAATTGCGAAAGCTTTTCGTGACAGAAGTACTCCAGGAGGATTGTCAGTCGTGGTGGGGGCCGTGAAAAATATTTGTGGTGTTCTTTCCCCGGCCTGGATTCAAACACGGGTACTCTCGCTTAACAGTCCGCGACGTACCAACTATTAAGCCACGGCGGCATCAAAAGATAATTTTTTTTTATTTTGACTTTGACTTGACTTTTTTTAATATAACGGAAAATCAAACTTTTTTGTTTTTTTCTTTTAACATTTTTTTGACATAAACTTATAAATTGCAACGAATTATTATTTTGAGATTCGGTTTAAATACATTTTTAACCATACAACAATAAAACGGGTAAATTTCAATGTCTCAAAATTGAATAGTTTTTAACAATTTTATGCACGACACAGCTTTTAACTAGCTCTTTTGAAAGACACAAGTGTGGTTAGTGAGAGTCAGCCAGTATTATTCTGTCTGTGGAAACACAATATAGGAGACTTTACTACTGATCACAATTCTATTCCTCATGTCTGTACCTTTCAGCACTTTTGTCAAAAATAGTGATAGTGGCTGTTTGGCCAGTAATGGCTACAAAAATGCAAAAACTACTTTGATTACAGAAAAAAAGTTCGGCTTCAAAAAATCGCAGGTGTATATACAGTGAGGTCCACAAATGAGAACATATTTTTTGGAAGTGTAATTTACACGTCATCGAAAAAGCGGAATGAGGTAAGCTCAAAATTTTGCACTTTATTACTACATTTAGAGACGAAAAGAACGGTATATAATACAAGACGGAAAATATAAAAGCTTGAAAAATAACGAGCAAAACAAAAAACAATCCGGTACCCAATTTTACACCCAAATTTTGTTTGATATTTTAGCCCCAAAAACTCAAAAATGTACCATTAGGATCGAATTTATTTGGCTTATTCCTCAGTGCCTAGTTTTTTTCTGTTTATAGTGTGTTCAACTGCGTGTAATAAGCCCTTTTTTATTCTTCAAAATCGAAAGTGGCATCGATTGCGAACGATTGATCAAAAGAATGATGAAACACTCACAATATATCGAAGACATTACTGCAGCTATGACGAAAAATGGCTAATCGAGAAGGGCGATTGGTAAGCAGCTAAATACAAACCAAACGGTGACCATTGGAGGTCCTAAGAGGTGAGGAGCTGCCTCAAAGCCATTAGTTAGGGTACGTGAAAAGCCATAAACGGAAGTAGACCCATGATATTACGATGATACAAGTGACAACAAACAAGTTTACTGCTTTTAGAGCAGTAAATACGCTTGTTGATCGATGGGGTGTAAGAAGAGCTCTCTGGGCATTTACTACATCTCTGACGAAAAAAACAAAAACGTGTATTGTTTGTCAAAAATGGTCTTAAAAGTTAAGGTATGGTATGATAACGATTTTAGATTTTTTTTTTGCCTTAAAAAGGTTTCATTTAATTCATTTTAAAAAAAGTTTAAAAGAGTGTTAGAAGGAAATATGACGCATTTAGTTCGAACTTTGAGACTTTATAGGTATCAATTCACTCCGCGTGGCCTAACTATCTCAGACGTTGGACTTTTGCTCCCTGATTAGATCACTGTACAGCCCGTGATTGAATCATCTCCTCCATTCACCGCCCTTGACGATGGGGCCGTATATCACTCAACGAAGTCTTCTCTCGAAATACATTCAGAGTTAGTTTCAATCATTAAATTAATATCAATTCATTCATTGATTTCGTTTCTTAATAGTTCGGATTCGTGCTGACATATTAGGTTGTCAAATATCTCCCTTCCGCCTTTTTGTCTTTTGAATTTTCTGGCTATGTACAAAGCGCTACAGAGCTCTGACAAAAAGACGGACGGGAGATATTTGACAACCTAATATCTTCTTGTCTATCTAAATTATTATTCAGTTCTATAATTTTTCAGTGTTAAGCAAATTGAACGAACTAAGCTAACTAAAGATATTTTCTTTTCCTTTTTCTCGTCACAATGCAGCGCTCTCTTAAGTTCAAATGGAAGAAAAAGACTCACTCTCAAAAATCTCGCAACCGTGACCTCCAATTCAATAGCAGTGCATCAACAAAATCCACTTTGAACCACTTCACCCAAAGCACTCCACGAATTGAAACAGAGTCTTGGAAGTTCGCAATAAAAATTCCTCATTCCCATCATCAGAACGCAAACCAATAAGTACTCGTACACCCAGCACATCAAAATTAAAGTGCCACTTTGCGCAAACAGCCATCCAGTCGAACCACCACTTCCACTTGAATTAATCATACAGTTTGTTGCTGTTTTTTTTTACGAAATTAACTTACCCTGCATGCAAGAACGCTTTCAATTGCGAAATGAGCGCAGCGTCATCAACAGCACCATATGCGGTCATTTTGCAGACGCCTACCAGTTACCCGTCCCGCCACATCAAACCCCTAACCGGGACTCAACCAAAACTACTTAAATTTGTCTATGTTGTGTGGTCCACGGTCCACAGTCCATGGTCAATCCGAAGACCGATTATTCATTCCATGGCCGGTCATGTCCACTTGTCATTTGGTAGACTAATCAAATCAAGGAGCCACAACTCCTGTCTGCAGGACTCTAATTGCAGTCCTCGAGTAGAAACATTTTTCAAAACAATCAAATGGCTCCTTGAGAGCGAGAGCCCAGACTCCGCACACTTTTAGGGGAGGTCTCAAATGATCTCGCGACCGTGTTTACATTCATTAGTAGCTACTTGAGGTCGTCGCCTCTGCCCAAAACATCCTTCAGTGCCATGGATTAGAAGGACCACAGTGTTTATAAACTGTGAATGTCGCGACACCCAAACAACAACAACAGAAGCACTTGACAAAGTCTTCGTGTCATCTCGTCGTCAGTCCTAGTCGTCGTCGTCGTCGTTCTCGTCGTCACCAACCACATAGGGTGCCACTTGATGCGACCGTCAGTGTTATAGTTTTGCCCAGAGTCCCATTACCTTGGCGCAGGCGACTCGAGGAAGTACAGGAAGGATGTGCCCGGCAACATGTGTTGCGAATCTTTTCCCACTTCGCAACACTGCTGCATGCGTGTGGTCCTGGTGACTGTGACAGACTTGACTCCTTTCAAGTACTAACAACGATCGTCTAGACTCTAGACGAGCTAGAGTTTTGCGACATTTTCACCAATCCACTTAGAGACCAAGCCACATCCACTCACGTCCAAGTTGCGCCAATTTTAAGTGGCCACAAAGTGGATTTCCATTTCTCCATTACAATGGC
The DNA here is from genome assembly GCA_905187475.1 of Syritta pipiens. Taxonomy (NCBI): domain Eukaryota; kingdom Metazoa; phylum Arthropoda; class Insecta; order Diptera; family Syrphidae; genus Syritta; species Syritta pipiens. The sequence goes on along the minus strand of LR994572.1, from coordinate 6,729,397 downwards.
AATCGGCATCGATCGATTACGATTCTGATTTGGATTCCACGAATTGGACCAAATCACTTGGTTCAATTCGTTGCGTGCGTGGATGTCGATGCGCCGGCCAATTTAAAACCATAAATGTTTAGATTAATTGTTGTGATTGCGGGATTTGCAATTTCGGTTAGATAATCTAATTTATTTATAATTGCCGTAGAGCGGCCAAGAGGATGCATTTGTGATGTTCGGAGTTGTTTTGCGCACACACAGCCACCGGCCGACGTCTGGTTAGATTCTTTTGCGAGCGGTCGGTGGAGCCTTTGGGGGTGGCGGTGGTGGATGCGGGTCAAGGTTAAGTGGCCGTTGAGGTAGGATCTGGTGAAGTGGATCGAAAGTAAATTTTGAGTGGAATTCTTAATTAAACTGAAAAAAAAAAGTTTTTTTTTCCCAATTCAGATCACATTCGATTGTTTTGATTCAGTGCAATCGCGAACAGCTTGAGCGGAAAGTGGATTGCATCAGAACCAAAAATAATATTCATAAAATTTGTAGATTTTTTTTTCTTTAGTTGATTGTGATGAGGGTTTTTTTTTGAGTAAATTTTGCAAATTTAAAGAACACATTGCCTTAGCTTTTTTGGAAGATGTTACGAATGTTGAAATGGTTGTGAAGCTTTACTTTCATTGACCACGATCCACAGAACACTACCAACTATAAAAAGTGTAAACCTTAAAAGCCTACCAACAGAAATCAAAATAATGAAACAATGGATTTGGACTCATAAAGAGGATCTAGAAAAAAAATTAATTCCTTACTAAACAATCTACAAAAATGTACACTGCCGTTTTGTCGTCTTGTCTGAAGTGTTTATCTATTTAAAGAAGTTGCAGTAAAAATTACATTTTACAATATGTTTTCATTATGGAACGATTTTTTTTTGACATTCTTACAAAGAAATGTAATACATATGGCAATCGGAGATATGCAAAGGTTTGTTTTCTTTTGGGAGTTCGTACACAGAATTACGTTTTATACAAAAGTAAGCATTTTGAGTCTAATTCTTTGGGGCATATTTGAGCATGTTTAGGGTACAAATGCATAGTTTTGCATATATCTAAATTCCAATAAAGGTTATTTTACTGTTCTTTCTTTCCATATACTGTAAACTTTCGATATTTCAAACCTCTATAATTCGAAAACCTCTATAAATCGAAGCATTCTCACAGTCCTCTGAAAAATCGAAGCAGTCCTCTGAAAAAAACCTCTATAAATCGAAAAAAACCTATGCAATTTGGTTCCCTCGTTCATTTGAACTTATTTTTTGTACCAAATCATATAAAAACCTCTATAACCCGAAAATGATGATCTGTTTATCTCTATAGTTCGAGGAAAAATTAACTTTTTTTTACAACCGGTAGTCGAAATGCGTACGTGACAAAAGTGAGCATCATTTTTTTTTTCTAAAACCTCTGTAATTCGAAAACCTCTGTAATTTGAAAACCTCTGTAATTTGAAAACCTTTGTAATTCGAAAACCTCTGTAATTCGAAAACCTCTGTAATTTTAAAACTTTTAATTCAAAAACCTCTGTAACTCGAAGTTTTTTTCCTGGTTTCATGAAATTCGAATTATCGAGAGTTTACTGTATAACACTCCATACAAACTTTTCACATTACCGTGAAATCATAAAACACCGGGTGTGCAAATACTTTTTTTTACCGACTGTAGTTAGCGTTACATATATTTTTTTGTAATTTCCTACACATCTGAGCATATCTGAGCTCCCTGAAATAATGGCTTTTGAATTTGCGCCTATTACATCGCCTATTACATGTTAAGCGAGAGTACCTCGGTTCGAACGGCCCAACCTCCAGCGAACGACTGACAATCTTCCTGAAGTACTTCTGTCCAGGAAAACTTTCGCAGTCCGCCGTTCGGAACTGGCAATAAACTCTAGGTCCCCTTCACATGTGCCAAATTATAACGCGCACAACACAGTGCAGGCGCCAAAAGCCACGCTCTGTAAACATTAATTTGGTTAGCGACTTGCTCAGTGCCTTTTGCAGCAAATGATGATCCTTCATTCTATAGTCCGACATATTATCCGACATGAAATCGCATGAATATGGAATCAATACAAGTTTTTGTGTTGTTCGAGTTGGTTTGATGACAACACTCCTAAGACCATAAAAGGCCGTTTCAAAAGTTTGATAATTTGTGTCCCAATCCCGTAGGCCCTCTAGTGTTATATTTCCTGACATTCATGTTTTGCAAACACATTGATCTTAATGTTTGCTATTATTTGTTATTTTTTACATATGATTGTGTTTCCTGTTACCACTTCTATGTTCAAAGGAAAATAAATTAAAATATACACTCTCTTTACCCACCTAACAAAAACAATAAAAAACACGTCAAATTAGTTTATGTCAATGAACTTCGACCGCTTTTCAATTTTACAGAAAATTTCCATTTACTCATGACACTCTTGCTAAAAACTTCAATGTTTCCATTGCAAATTACTATCTAAAGTCTCCCGGTCTCCGGATACACGCTGAGCGTGTACTAAAACAACTAACGCACCATCTTGTCTGCTCCAAATTTCCAATTCGCAACTATGACACCCTTCGACGAACTGTCAAATGCAGGAAAACAAATCTTTTAAAATGTTTTTTCAAAATGTCAACACTGCATGTGTGAAAACAGTCACTAGAATCGCTCCGCTCCACCAGTCAGACATCCAGTCCGATAGCCAGCCACCGATTCCGAGTCCGGAAAAAGACGAACAACAAAAGAATTTGGTTCAAGTTTTGAGTGCTGTTCTTAAAAACGGCAAAAGTGAGTGATTGCTTTCAAAATAAAATTAAAAATAAGCCCGATCGACGGAGACGTCAAAAGAACATTGATCACAGAAAGGGTGAGTTTTATGGGATTTCCAAAAAAACAAGTGATCTACTTTACAGTGCCAACACTGTGGTGGACGATGGAAGGGACTGGTGCACTTTTTTTAAGGCAAAGAGTTGTGGTCCTTTATGCACGCCGCCAACAGAAGTAGCTAGCCGGACGAACGGGGCATTTGTTTGTTTAAAACTAAGAAAAGAAAAAACGTTTTTTAATGACTGTTTTTTTCTGGCGGAACGTCGTGGAGTGCTAATCAATGTCAGGAACTACTGAAGGATGTACGGGCGGTCGAGTTCGTTGAAAAGTATTGAATTTCATTGGGAAGTGTTTATGTGAACTGATTTAGGGGTTACTTAAGATAAATATATGTGGCAGCCAACAGTGGTTCTCGCCTTACATCAATTAGATAGGAGGTAGCTACTTGGAATGGTGTTCAACCTGGGATAATTGTATTCCTGAGTTAGTTGGGGACTATTCTTGTCAAGAAATTGTCGAACGATTTAAAAGACAGTGCTCATGGCTTTACGATTTCTGGCAACGAAATTGGTATTTGAATAAGTTAGTTTCCATTTTTGATTAACAATAGTATTATATAAATTTTGATTGAGTAGCAAAGAGAACTCATTTCGTGGTTACAAGTTGGTAGCGTCGGCATCATCTTACTACAAAAGTATTGATTCAAGTTCATTGGTCTTTAATTTTTCGTTTTTACTTTCAAAAGTAAAGATAAGTAAAACAAACATAGCAATACATTTTTAATGAAAGTTTTATTTAATGTTAAGTTTAGACTTTTGCTATTGCAAAAATAATTTAAATGATAGCCTTGAGGAGACTCGCAGCATACTTCATTTGATATTATTCTCTTATATTGACCGACACACACTGGGGCCGATGTTTTAACTTGCTAAAAGTTTAACAAGTCAACAGGAAATTTCGTCTTCTTTTCGACCAGATCCGTCTTTTATAACAAATTTGAATTTTCATTTCTGAATTTTGAGCACGTTTTCCATGCATCGGCCACATAATGCGACGACAACTTTTGTTTAATCAAAAGTTCATCTGTTTATCACGTTTCTTCGTCAGCGAAGATTATGGTTGGGTAGAGCGCAGTCGATTTTTGAAGAATGCATATACAGCCCTCTATGTATTCGAAATATTTCCCTTCAACTTTCCATACAAAATCCATCCTCTAAGTCGAAAAGCCCTCTAACTCGAACAAATTTGTCGACTCTAAGGCTTTTAAACAAAAAAAAAATATTAATCCCTCTAACTCGAATTTTTCGAAAAAGCCTTCTAACTCGAACTAATTTTAAGATCCCGTGAAAATTCGATTTAGAGAGCTTCGACTGTATTTTTTTATGACCCACAACACACAGATTTGTGGTAAAACTCGCCTTCCACCCACCCAATCAGGTGATATTGCATTACGTCAGGTGGCGTCATGAGCCATAATTCTGACGCAAATCGTTTAAACTTTTCCAAAGCCCACCCAATTGGGTGGCTTCTTTAGCAATCACATTTGACCAAGTTTACACAGCTCTACAGTAAACTAACAAGAAAAAAAATATAATCAGCCTCTGAAAATCCTGAAAATCAAAAGCCACTCAATGCATTCGTGTGTGTGTGTGTGTGAGTTTAAATGGGAACACATTAACGCCTTTGCGCCATTAATTCCAATTAATTTCCGCTGTCTAAATTCTAGTGATCACATAAACAATCGGAGGCTGTCATGGTCTTAGCGAATTTTAAGAACATTGGAGAGCTATCAAATGGTTGATATAATTTTTTTTCTTTTTTGCAAAATGCAAAAACATTTTCAGCAATTCGAAAATCATTTTTGCGGAAAATATAGCTCGTCTGTGGACTGCACTATTGGCGCTAAGTGGAATGCAAATGTTTGTGGCATAATGGGCGTTGTTGGCTTTGCAATTAGATTTTAGTTTACATTATGGCGAACTTGTTTGGCGAACTGATATAGCGTGATATAAATAAATTCAGTTCGAAAGGATGTGAGTGTCAATGTGAGGAGAGGGATGTTTAAAAAAAAAAATTCTCTCGTATCAAACGGAAGTCCTTTGAACACTGGAAATATTGTTCAGAAGAACTGGAGATACATGCATTGAGTGAGTGCATTTATTTAAAATTTGTGTGAACCCAGTTTGCTTGACGTATTGCATAAATGGTTACCAAAATGTTGACCATAATGAAAGGTCATGAATGGCAATGAATCGTGGAATTTCAGGCAACAGATGATTTTCTAACTTGTCATTAGGAATGGCTGTTATTTAAAATTGAAAAATTTTGTATAAAATCTCGGGTTTAGTATTTAAAAATTCATTTAAAAAAAATCAACATTCATAGATAGCACTATTTTTTTTATTTTGTTTTGAACAAATCTGCTGCTGAATTATATTTCGATTTATCCATAATATAAAGGGTTTTCCAACAGGGACTGGCCAGCTTTGAATTTAATTTGTAAACGCACCCTTTCACTAATCATAGAACTTTAATCGTCAATTTATTCAGTAAGCTAAACATTCTCAATATGGTAGAGTACACGAACGAGCAACGTCGACAAATTATAAACATTTACTACCGAACTTCGGAGTCGGTGACCGCAACTTTAAAAGCGTTAACTCCAATTTTCGGCTGTGATACTCGCCCTAGTAGACAGGCAATAACAAGCTTAGTGCAAAAAATTGAGTCTACATGTTCGTTGTGCAATGTTGCTATCGGTTGGTCGAAGTGCCGAAAATATCGTTTCCATTCAGGCGTCCATAGCAAACGACCCAAATCAGTCAGCCACGTTGTTCTCAAGAATTGGGCATCACTCAGACCACATTATGGCGTGTTTTGCGTAAGGATCTTGATATAAAAGATCAAGCCGACTCAAGAATTGAAGCCGATGGACCATTTGAAGCGACGCACGTTCTCCGATTGGGCTCTGGAGAAGATGCACCAAGATGAGGAAAAAATCCTGAAGAATCCAAAATCCAAAATCATCTTCAGTGACGGCGCTCATTTTAGGCTCAATGTGTTCGTCAATATGCAAAATATGCGTTATTGGTCGGATGAAAATCCACATGGGCTTCATGAATCACCACTTCATCCACAAAAAATAACTGTTTGGTGCGGCGTTATTAGGCCACATTTTTTCATCGACGATAACGATTGCCACGTTACTGCGAATGGCCAGCGTTATCGCGCCTTGATTATCGATTATTTTTGTCCCCAATTGGAAGATATGGACTTGGACGAAATGTGATTTCAACAAGATGGTGCCACAAGCCACACAGCACACTTTATAACCGATTTATTGAAGAGTGAGTTTGATGAGCGTGTTATATCAGGAAATGGTTTGCGTGTTATTGAAAAAAAAAGCTGTCAAGTCCTTATTGGAAAACCCTTTATGAAGGGATGGGTCATCCAGAGGTTTCTCTTATGTCATAGGTTATTTTGACATTGACCGAAAATCAGTACTATACCTCCGCGGGATGAGTCACCATAAACCATAAACAAAATCTTGAAGAATTGGAGTGACTGCGAAGTCAGCTGAGACAGCCGCTTGAACGGTGTTATGTTTCACAATTAATAAAAGTTACTAATAGAGCCATAATTCATGCAGAACATTAAACTTCCTGTGTAGTTGCATTTTTGAATAGAAACTTGTATTTGGCCACCCTGCATAATTCGTTTTGCAATCACGAATATTCCTTTTTTTAACAATAGGATATTCTCAACTTGTTTACAGAGCCATAAAAGATTAGCATTTCGAATCTGATGCTGCAACACTCACACATTAACTCTAACCTATAAAAAGATCAAAATAAGTATATTTAGACACAACTCAAAACGCCCCTTCACCCAAATTCGCGCAATTTCCCAATCAAAATCCTCAGTCAATTAACAAATTCTCGTAATCCATTAAACAAAAACTCGCGCAACATTTCCCTAGTCCCATTGATGAGCAGTATCAGAATCATTCCTCCAAACAATTCCCATTCGGTAACCAGAAAACAAACAACAAAAACACCATCAACAACTTTTCTGTGCCACCCACCACGTCGACAAATGCCGAACACCAAACGCCTCTAAGGTAATCGAATTCGATTCTATTAAAACACAGAAATTCCGAAATAATTAATCCCATCCACCCCGCCTACTTTCGAAATAGAGGCGTGTGAGTGTGTGTTTACGTTAACGTTTACGTTACACGATTAAACTCGCAACTCGTAAAAGAGATTCCGACCGAACTACATTTTTTTTTGGGGCTGTGACGCAGCAGACGTGGCAAAGAGTTCCTAGGAAAGGATTCGTTGCACCTAATTGATGGATCTGTTCACGCACACAGTTATCATAACAACTTAACAGAGAGTATCGAGCGTGCGTGCGTGCGTGCCAGGCACTCCCATGAAATCCGAAAGAACAACAAACGGAGGCCATTTAGTTTAAGTGAACTTGAAGACCTGAGAAACCAAAAGAACAACCAAAATGCAAAGAACAAAGTGAATCACTACCGGATTACTAAAAAAATAAAGCAGCTCGAGTATAGTGCACAACATGTGGCTAACAGACCTTTGGGCTTGGGGAGATACATGCCTTTGGCATGTGTCTTCGTTTCGTCATTTTCGTTACGCAGCTCCGTCAGGTTTTATTGTCTAAATACAGCGGAGCATCATCAAGGTAAACGGAGGAGACCTGGCACTGTAAATGATTTAATGAGTCCTTAAATGATTTCCTCAAATCCTCTTGAAGTCGATTTTTCACCCCTACCCTCCTTAATTTGCCAGTAATTGGCATATTGTCCCTTCATTTCGTGTTCATTGTTCGCTGGAAAGCAACGAAAAAAGTCGAAAAGAAAAACTGGTCAAAGACTCACAGATGCGGAAGCATCTTCTTGAGGATTCTTTTCCATTGCGACACGAGAAATTACCCTAAACAAGTCTGATGGACGTGCAAGGGCGGGTAATTTGCGGTCAGCGAAACGGAAATAAATCCTTTTGCATGAAACCTAAAAGCTTCAAGCACAACCAGCCACAACCCTTACTACAATATCGTGTACTTATGATGATGTCGATTGGATGAACAACGAGAGAGTATGTTCTCTGTCATGAGGGTGGTGTTTTGACACTTTCTTGTCCTCGGAGTTGTGTGTGACAAAAAGGATAATTCCGTGGAGTGTGGAAGTCTTTGAATTTTATTCTGAAGTGCATATGTTATTCGCATGAATTCACTTGAAGTGGAGGTGATTAGGTTAGTCGTTGTTTTCAGTTGAATTTTGAATCGGAAAAGCGGAACATGAAAGATTAAGTAAAACTCGTTAATCAAATTTTGGGATTAATTGATTGAAGTTTACATACTATTTTAGTAAATTTAATATACACTTTTCAAGTTATGCTGTTTTGCATAAAAAAGTCAGTGGAATACGGTTTTTTTTTTAGGATAGCGCATATTAGGAAAATACTTGTCAAAACATAGCCATTGGCACATGAATAAAATTAAATTTTACCCGTTTTGTAACTCATTACAAAAGAGCCGGTCAAGTTTCAACACTTTTAAACATCAAACAACACGAAACTGGTGTAGATAACTTTTAATATAACGTTCTGAAGTAAGGTTTTAAGAAAATTTTGTTTACCTGCATTTTTCTTTTGTTTATGGCTGTGGGACGTCAGCTGATTTAAAAAAAACGCCAAAAGTTCTTCTTAAGTTTTTAGAATTTGATCGAAAAGTTTGCTTTCTAGATCATTTATGCAAATGAAAAAAATATTGGTTCTTCAATAAATAATTGAAAGAGCAGAGATTTTTTTTTTTTTATGTTCGTTCTTTTGTTCGGTTCCAAAACGGCATTCCGCTTACAAATATACAAAAATACTCTTCATAAAGGGATTTCAAATAAGGACTTGACAACTTTTTTTTTTAAATAAAACGCAAACCATTTAAGATATTTTAAAAACGTTATTATCGGCTTTAAGTACAATCAAAACATTTGTGATTGGAATCGACTTCATTAATTTGGCCACGGCGGGCAAGTTTACAGCGGTCGATTCGTTGGGCTCTATGTTCGATGACTCGGCCACACATTTCGGCCGAAACGCCCGCTATTTCACGTTCAATGTTGGCTCTGAGCTCTTCCAGCGTCGTCGGCTTGTTGGCATAAACCAATGACTTAACGTGGCCCCAAAAAAATAGTTTAGAAGCGCTAAATCGCGCGAGCGAGGCCAATCGACTGTCCCATTTCTTGAGATAACACGCTCATCAAACTTACTCTTCAATAAATCAATTGTAACGTGTGCTGTGTGGCTTGTGGCACCATCCTGTTGAGACCACATGTTGTCCAAGTCCATCACTTCCAATTCGGACCAAAAAAAAACCTGTAATCAAGGCGCGATAACGCTTTCCATTCAGAGTAAAGTGATAATCGTTATCGTCGACGAAAAAATATGGCCCAATAATACCGCCGGCATGCAAACCGCACCAAACAGTTATTTTTTGTGGATGAAGTGGTGATTCATGAAGCACATTTGGACTTTCACCCAACCAATGATGCATATTTTGCTTATTGACGAACCTATTGAGCAAAAAATGCACTGAAGATGATTTTGCAATGAAATTCATCATCCTTGCGCATCTTCTCCAGAGCCCAATCGGAGAACGTACGTCGCTTCGGATGGTCAGGAATTTAACCCGACCCTGAGTTAGCTTGATCTTGTATAGAGGCAAACCAAGATCCTTTTAGTCTGAACGATGGCCAATTCTTGAGAGACCCTTGGAATTGACTGATTTTAATTGTTGCTACGGACACTTGAAAGGCAGCGATATTTTCGACACTTCGACCAACCCCTTGTCTCACTGACACGGCAACATTACACAAGGAATATGTAGACTAAAATTGTTATACTAAACCTGTTATTGCGTGTTTACAGGGAAGAGAATTACGACCGAAAATTGGAGTCAACGCTCTTAAAGTTGCGGTCACCGACTTCGAATTTCGGTAGAAAATTTTGATGAAAATGTTGAGTTTGCTGAACAAATTGAAAAAGATAGTTCGATGATTTGTGAAAGGGTGCGTTCACAAATTAAATTCAAAGTCATCAAGTTCCTATTGGAAAATCCTTTATAAATGAGAGAGAATGAGAATTTCCCGTAACATACTAAAGTCACTTAGAAATAATTTTATTTTGTTCACATTCATTTTTGACGTCTTTCTTGCACAGAAGATTGTTGTTGTACGGTCTTAAGTCCTTAAATTTGATTTTGAAATTCTTATTTGAAAGCTTTTTTTTTTACATGCGTGAGGAGCAAAAGTCTTGTTCTATCTTTAGATAATGAAATTATTGAAATTATTTGAATAATTTACATTACAAAATATTTGATTGTTGTATTTTCGTAAATCAAACATAAAATACTTCACTTTATAAAATATAAAAATAAAAATATAACAAAATTTTAAAGTTGAACCCAACAACTTCTTAATATCTTAAAAAATATGAAGAAAATTTCAGGTTATGGTCAGATTTAAAAAAAATGAAGCAAACATTTTTGATAGATTCAATAGAGTGCAAACTTTATTTGAGAAAACCTTTTATTAACATAAATGTGTAGCTTAGGTACTAAGCAAACCATGGTACCAAGATTTTTGCTGCTCACTGTAACTCAATTGTTGTTATAAATTTGAAGGTTTTTATAACTTTTTCTTGTTGTCTTTATATGAGAGCAATCAGTTCTTAAGGTGGTGTAGCCTTGTCACGACATAGTAAAAACTTTACCACATTATTCAAGTTTCATGCCTCCATAAAGCGTTTCCTGCGACAAACTTGACACACAAGTCAACAAAGACGAATCTTTAATTGAGCATTACCACACAAGTTTAGAGGGTTCATTAATGCCGCACGTGATTCAGTTGCCGACAGTCAACCCACATACGACCACAAATCTTCTATCGATTTTTCTCTCTTTTTATTTCCGACTCAATGAAAGATATTCTTAATGACCCCAATTGACTTAGCTTCCCTTCCTTAAGTTCGTCACACGATTGCCCTGCAATTTATTGTACCAGCTTAATCATAATTGCCACCTCTAATCGTCCAGCTCGTTAGTCTGCTCTTTCACTTTTTAAATTATCTTCTCTTTATTCGAATTTTCCTAAGCTCTAAATTATACCTTTTTTTTTCCTGTCTTCCTATCGGTAAATGGTGACACGGTGAAAATTGCGCAACCACACTCACACACACCGTCGAAGAGAAATCGAAGGGAAGAAAAAAAAAAGTCTCCCCGTCCTTCTTCCTTTCAGCTTCTTTTAAATTCGTATTACACAAAAGTCCTTCCCGCCCAGTGATTCATTTAAGATGTGCAATTTTCTCCATCTTACCTAGTCTTAAGGATTCGCCAACAGTCAACAACCAGTGGCAGAATCAGCAGAGAGATCCTGACACGTTTTTCTTTTCGAAGGAGAACGAAAATTGTGTGGTTGCAAAGGAAGGATGAGCTTGCTTTTCTTTTTTTTTTTTTTTTTTTGAAAATTCTTGCACGTCCTTGATTGGCCTTCTTAGAAATATCATTCTTTTCATCGAATTTCCCCCCCGTGTAATTTTTTTTTTCTTGTGAAGAAGCAACATCAGTAGTCATTATCCTTTTAGCTGGTGCGGTGCGCTGGACGAGACACGGGTAGCCGGGAGGGAGTTCCGAGGAAGAATCTGTAATTGGCTTCTTTCCTTTTCGTGCTACTACTCCGAGTGTCTCCTTACTGAATGGCCGTCAATTTGTGGACGGGGAATCGTAAGGAAAGAAAACGAAAAAAAAAAAAGATTTCAAGTTTTGGGATGAGGTTAGGAGATGAACATGATGTGGAGCGGGGATGGGACAGAAAATCGACAGCGGTTATATATTTTTTTATGGCATTTGGAAGAAATATTTGCTGGTCTATAATTTGTATCTGACAAACGTGTAAACTGATGACATTTTGAACATTTGCGCATTTCGAAAACTCAGCTGGGATTTAAACGAACTTTAAAATTCGCTGTGCGTATTCGTGCTGAAAATTTGAAATCTTTTTCTATTGATGGGGCATACATTTTGACGAATAAACTATTAGCAATACATCAATACATAACCTACAAAACGACGCTATGCATGATTAGTTTGGATACGAGCTCTGTAGCGCTTTGTACATAGCCGGAAAATTCAAAAGACAAAAAGGCGGAAGGGAGATATTTGACAACCTAATATATTCGACGAATCAAATCTCTTTACTTTATTAAGATTCCTTCTCCCGTCAAGGAGTGGGTAAGTTGGGTCAAGTAAATAATCGGATGAATGCCTAAATGTACCAGAAAATACTAAAAAAATCATGTGCTTGTTTGCAGTCAAATATGTATGTATATACGAGGTCTGCTCAAATAATAAGGTAAATTTTCATTTTTCTCAAAAAATATTTATTTATTCGTCAATTCTTATTTTGTCCCCCTCAAAGTAGTCGCCTTCAGATATAATACACTTGTGCCAGCGTTTTTTCCAATCCTCGAAGCAGTTCTGATATGCACTTTTTGGTATGCCCTTGAGCTCTCTCAGCGATTCGGTTTGTATCTCCTCTGTCGACGCAAAATGCCGTCATTTCATGGATCTCTTCAATCTTGGGAATAGCAAAAATTCGCAAGGGGGCAAATCTGGCGAATACGGTGGCTGAGGCGGTGTTTGTTTTTGGCCAAAAAATTACGAACAAGCAACAGTTTTTTTTGGTCAAAATTCAGCAATTCTGAAACGAACTTCGCTGTCACACGCTTCATGCCCAAAATTTCCGAAAAAATTGCATGCCATGAGCCAAACGATATGCCGACGTCTTCAGCAACTTCTCTAATAGTGATTCGACGATTCTCCATAACAATTTTGCTCACTTTCTCAACATTTTCATCGGTTGTTGTTGTGCTGGGGCGTCCAGCGCGAGCGTCGTCATTCACATCTTCTCGACCTTCTTTGAAAAGCTTGTACCACTTGTAAACATTTTTTTGACTCAGAGTACACTCACCGTATGCCAATGTCAACATTTCAAGTATTTTTGAGGACTTAACTCCATTTTTCACAGAAAATTGAATGCAAATTCCTTGATCCATTTTTTTAGACAGCAGGAGATCGCCGAACACGCAAACTTGTTTATGAAACTGTTCAAGACGAGTGTACCAACATAACGAAACAAAAGAATTGTTAATCGAATGTACGTAGCCCGCGAAATTGGAAAAGTCACCTTATTTTTTTAACAGACCTCGTACTGTCGATTCTCGATAATTCGAACCTCAATAAAAGATTCTCACAGTCCTTTGAATAAAGCTCTGTATGTATGGGGCGGCGTAACAGCCCGTTGAGAGCCAGAGCCTAGCTTTTTCGCGCCTCCACTGTGTTGTGCGCGTTATAATTTTGTCACATGTGGAGGGGACCTACTGTTTAATGCCGGTTCCGAACGGCGAATTGCGAAAGCTTTTCATGACAGAAGTACTCCAGGAAGGTTGTCAGTCGTTCGCTGGAGGTGGGGCCGTGAAAAATGTTTGTGGTGTTTTTTTTTTTCCCGAGCTGGATTCGAACCCGGGTACTCTCGCTCAGCAGTCCGACGCACTAACCGATCGAGCCAACGGCGCCCACGAATAAAGCTCTGTAAATAGAAGAAAACCTATGCAATTTGGTCTCCTCGTTAATTCGAACTTATTTTTGTGCAAAAAAACATGAAAACCTCTATAATTTGTAAATTGTGATTTGCTTACCTCAATAGTTCGAAGTCAAATTTACTTCTTCTATTTTTAACAACCGTTAGTTGAAATGCGTACGTAACGAAAGCGAGCAATATTTTTTCTGAAACCTCCATAATTCGAAAACCTCTGTAATTCGAAGTTTTGTCCTGGTCCCATGAAATTCGAATTATCGAGATTTCACTGTACATTACTATTATATCAACCTGAGCCCATTGCGTTACCAATGAACTCTTGGGTTTTCCACTTTACTAGAAAATTCTCTTCTATAAAATATAAGAAAAAATAGCGTGTTTCCAGGTCGATATACATGTCTGTCTCTTACAGGGGCGTCGAAACTGGATGCCAATTCACCTGCAATTACCAGTAGACAAAAGCATTTTCATTTTCATCTAAAGTGCATTAGAGCACAGACTTAATGTAAACTTTCTCTGTTGCGGTGTTTTAACGCCATGACTAGACCAGTCCAAGAGGGAAAGCTTTTTTGTTTATTTTACTCACCCGCTTGACACTAAACAAAAACATTTAACTTACGATAAGTTGAAGAGGAATCCATTAAGAAGTGAAAAAAGAGAAAAAAAGAACATTTTTTTATTTGTTTGTTTATTCATACTTAACGGGTTTATGGCTAAAACCTTGAGATACATTTTGTGTTTGAACACCACATCATCAACTAAAAACAACATTTGACTCAATTGTTGTTCTTTGAAGAGCAGAGCAGTTCATGTTTCATGAATGAAACGACGCATCGACTTTTCCAAAAAAAAAAAACAAAGAAAACAACAATTAATCATTAAAAAACATTGTATTGACTTGTGTTGTTTACATTTCTCAATTAGCACTTAAAAATACTATTTTTGTTTCATTTCAGTTCGGACGTTAGAAACGTGCTTTCAGGTGGAAAAAAAAAGGAACCAAAAACTACACGACCATACATGTTACATATTTTTATCCATTACAACGAGGATAGATTCTAAAGAAGACATCCAAATATTTAGCCGACGGATGCGAACGTGTATTCGATTTTGAATTTCAGCATTTCAGCAACATTCGAGTTAGACACATGTTGCAGATGTGTTTATTTGCTTAATCCCGCGAACGTTTGATTTTCTTACCACTCTGAGCTATCTAGCAGAACTCGTTGCATTGCACGGCGCTCTGACGGATGTCTGATGGGCCATGAGCTTGCGGGGATGAGAGCTGCTACTGGCGAATTGTTATCCGAAGGCGTTTGATGATTATTTTCAATTGGTCATTGGTTTGTTGGTGTTGCAGCCATTGATTGTTTTACTTAAGATTCGCTGTGGATTCGCTGATCGATGGCGGATGGCAGCTGACATTTGCTAATCAAATCAAAACTTTTCGTGTTAGATGAATACATTATTATTATGCTTGAAGATTGTGAAGGGAATTAAACAAATGCGTGTGTTTGTCTTAGATATTGTGGGGATGTAGGGTATGATCGATGTTGTTAGACGTAATTGAAAATAGTTTCTTAGGTACTCTTCATAAATTTTTTTTGAACTATACAAAACAAAAAAACTTTGATAAACTAGTTTTGAATAGCGAAAAACAATTGAAAAATAAAGTTTATTTAGTTTTAAAAAGGCAAATTATATTTTCAATGAGTGATTCTGCCTAGCGAAAAGCTAGTCTCTGGCCCTTCGTGGGCTGCTACGCCGCTAATGATGATGATTCTAAAAAAAACTATTTGTTATGACCGTGAAAATGGTTTTTCTCATAAGACATTTGTTTTATTTTTGCCCAACATCAAATGAAGTGAATAATAGAATAGGCGTTATTAGAATTATTCAGCAGAACTTTTTCTTTCTTTCTTAAGTCAACCGCCAAACTTCAAGACCTGCACCCTATGCATTTCATCATATAGTCCATATTTCATTTCAATATTTCGCACTCGCAAGGAGATACTTTTGTTATTTCAGAAAAAAAAGAAAAGGAAAAACGAAAAATTTTCTTTGTTTACGTCACAAGTGACTGACAGGTTAAATGTAGAATTATTTGTCTATTCCACTAGACACAGATACTCGTACACTAGAGAAATGGAATTCTTACAATTTCAACGATCTTCAAGTATCTCATAATCAGAATTGTTTTATGGAATTTTTTCAGGATAATTTCTGGTTTTCGAATGGTTTTTTTGAATTTTTTTTCTTTCTTTTGGGGAGAAGAAGTGTACTTTGGCCTGGTGAAAGGTCGAATATCTTTTCCTACCAACTGATGATTCGAGTGGATAGCAAGCAGTGGCTCCAAGAGTCATGTCAAGTGGTTAAAAAAAAAAAACGTTGTTGTGTTTTTGGAAATAATTAGTGATTTTTGTGAGTGTTAATTGATACCAAGAATTATCTGATTCTTTTCAATTAGACGGTGATGGGGGGCATTTGAAGGGCATCGGAATTTGAATGGTAGCTGCTGTCAAACCACTTTTCCACGGCTGGGATCTTCATAAGGGATCGCTTTGTTTTCTATCATTCGGTTATGTAAAGTGTCCTAATCTGAATTTAAGTACTGATGGATATCAAGAATTTTCTCATGGTGTTATGTGGTTCAAGGGTGAGGTGATTGAGTTACTAGTGTCATTGGAGTTGTCATTAGAAACAAAAGTGAGTTTGAAGTAGTTACTCTATTTGCTTCATACAAGATAAGGCATTTTTACGAATAAACTAGAAGTCATCCGATTTTATTACCATACATAGTCAGTAGGAGGTTATGTTAGGTCTCATGGTAGGGCATCTTAAATGTCATGAGATCAGCATGTTGACTGTGGAGGAACTTCAAATATTCTGGTAAAGGAGAGTAATGTGATACAGTATTTTTTTCGAAAATTAAGTAGGCTATCAGAATGTTTGTTAAATGCAAATATTAAGTGCAAGCCATTCACGTTTTTTGGTGTCGAACAAATAATTCGATGCTTTTTTTCAAGTTTTTAAAAAGTTGCTTGTGCTTTATTGCTAAGTTATATTTTTAATTACTCTTACCAAGGCAGGCTCCCTAAAAACTCCACTCAGCGAAATACAATCAATGGCAGCCTATTTGTCTTCAAAATATCGACAACAAAATTTGTTAAAGTATAATTCTATCTAAAACTCATTGAATGTAGTCCAATAACTTATTTGAACAGCGAACAGGAAGGACTAAAAAAGTTAAATATAAGTGAGCTAAGCTTAGAGTAGAGTATTAGGTTCATTAATACTCAAACAATGGTTCTTATTAAAATTTCTTCTTAAATTCAATTCATTATTTTCTTTGTTTTAAAAGACCATCCATATCCATCTCCATTATCATCCGAAACTTTTTAAATTGGGCGAATCGAGTCGCGTCTATTAATTTTTACTACGCTACCAATGATTTCGAATGCCACACGTTTTCAACTGCTTCCACCGATTTGTCCTTGCTTGCAAAATACTGACAGCCTGATTTTTGTTTTTCTTTTTTTTGAGTTAATCCCACTAGTTCCCAATGGGATTAAGATCTGACTTGGCCATGAAACGACAGACACTTTTTGGTCATGAAACCAATTTTTTACAAAACCCTCTGAATGATTTGGATCGCTTGCCATTGGAAATCCAAGCATGACATTTTCAAAAATGTTTCCATATCCCTATTATGATTAAAACGAAATAAAGGACCCATACCATGCCACGGAAGACAGTCTCATACCATGATGTTACTCCATATTTTCCGGTTGACATGACATAACGTGAGAGATATTCCTTTTGTTAACTAATGTTACGCCCAGAGTCCGAGGAGAACAGATTAACTTTAATTTCGTCACTATCCATGGAGTGGTGCCATTTTTGAGCTCCAACTTCTTCGATATATGGCAAGGAAAGATTACAAAACTATTTTACGACCAGATGAATACAAAGATTTTACAGGAATTACGATATAGCAGTGACCAAGATATTTTTTTGGGAAAAAAATGACTGGACTTGAGACTTTAATTGGCATAACTTTTTTTTTTTTTACCTTTTTTCACTTTATTGGTAGCAGAAAATTGACAATAGGATGTTTACATATACGTTGGGTGCAGAGATTTAAGATAATATTCTTTACAACTGAAATATCACAACTTATATAATAACTTATTTACTAAACCTAGGACTTAAGAGGAAAGCTACAAAACCATCTATTGGACTCCTAGAACTAAACTACTAATAAGACGTAAATAATACAATTACTGCATATTTGTATGTACAGTCGAAACCCTCTAAGTTGAATTTTCACGGGATATCAAAATTAGTTCGAGTTAGCATATTTTGAGGGATTTTTTGAAAAATTCGAGTTAGAGAAAAATTCAAGGGAATGCCAAAATATAGCGAAAAATGTAGATTTCGAGGGATTTTCGACTTAGAGGGCTTCGACTGTGTATATTATCTGTTATTTTAGTTAAACAAATTAAGTATGAGTTTATTGTCGGAGTACAGACAACTTCTTTAAAAATTTTCATGATAATCAATAATCATTAATTAAACAACTAATTTTACGGACATTGCACTGATCATATAGACGCTGGGTGGAATAATGCAAAGGTAATAGTATCATCATTTTTAGAATTTTATTTTGACAGCGTTGTAATTTATCTAGGTGTGTCTTAGCACTGTCATACCAAACTGGAGTACCGTAGTAATATGGCTGAAATATAGTTTTAAATAAGATTATCTTGATTCTATTGCTTAGCCTCGAGTTTCTGAAAATAAAAGGATATAATAACCTAATGGTATTATTTACTTTGTCGATGGTTTTAGAGGTGTAATGACTGAACGTTAACTTTCTATTTAAAGTTACACCCAGGTATTTATAGCTCTCAGCCCATTCAATCTCAACTGAATGTAGCTTTAATTTTCTATTTGGTAAGAAGCAAGTTTTCTTGCGCTAACTAAACCAAACTGCTTGGGTTTTATTAGAATTTATTTTAATTTTGCACTTTTTTAAATGTTCATATATTTTCTTAAGAGATGCTTGCATATTAAGGAAAGCCTCCTGAAAGAGCATGCCAGAAATAAAAATGGCTGTGTCATCAACAAACATGGCTAGCTCGACTTTTTCGCCTAAATTAGGTTTATTGGCATAAGAGTTTTCGATAAAATCATTTTTGTTGGAACTAAGTAACAAACAATGTAAACAATAAAAATGTCTATGACTAGCTGGCAATAAAAAAAAACTTAGTATAGTTTGCTTTTGCCTCGAATTAATTTTGAAACTTAGGAAATTTTCCCCACTGTGCAGCCGGCATTACAAGTCCGTAAAAACAAATTTTTAATGACTACCGCATAGATACGAACCAAATTAAGGGATACACGGCAATTTTTCATTTTAACCTACAAACTTATTATGTTGATGAAAAAATGAGCTACGAGAGATCTGCAAACTTATGTCTATCATGCAACTTCACAAAACCTCTTTAAGAACCTTTTTAAAAGTTTTTAAAAAGGTCCTTAAAGAGGTCATGATATTCATTACAATATTCTATATATCATAATATACATATTATGATATTATGGTATATATCATGATATCACAATATGTCTCATGATATACAGTGGCGTGAAAAAATTGATACACACTCGGCGGTCGAAAAAAAAAACTTCCCATTTGATCGATTTGAATGATTTTTGTGTTATTTTTTTTTTTTTCTAGTTCCAGTTTTTATTTTTTGAAGCGATTGTGATCGCATCTATAGAATGGTGAAAATTCACAAAAGTTCATCTTGACCCCGATGTATTCATTTTTGCACGTTTAGAAAAATATCTATTCTGATGTGCGGGGAGAATAAGATGACTTTGGTGCTAAAAATTGACAATGGTTTTTCATAGAGCGTCCAAAAACGAGCAATTTTGGCTATGGGCAGGGAGTCTATCTCACCCCGTTTAGGAAGTAGGGGCAATTTAAAATCAAATCAAACAATATGGAAAAAGAAATCATTAAAAATCAATGGCAACACCTAAAATAAAGTACTTTATCAACTTAGAAAGCTAGAAACTTGTTCTTTATTTATACATTAAAGTTAGATGGTACATGCCCATAGTTTGCGAGAAATTCGCAAACTAAAAATTTTAATAAGAAATAATGGCAAAAAATGTGTAGAGAATTTTTTTTTTCAAAACTGTACAGTCGCAGTGCTAAATTAAGGCCTTGCCGTTAGTGGTCACGTTCATTCTGAGTCGAACACAAAAAACAGAATGTTTTTATGTCTTCTCTCGTTCAAAAGAAAAGTAGAATGAACCAACAACCCACTTATGCACAAAGGCCTTGCAGTGACAGTAGTTTTTAATTTTCTTGAAAAGGTTTCTATTTATACCTCTCATAAAAAAAACTTTATCGCGTCAATCAAACAGTAGAATTAAGTTTATCTAGACTCCTACTTCTAAAATAACCAATTTTTGTTATAGAAGTATAGCGAATTCCGATTTCTTTCCGTATTAATAAAAAAATTCTCCCAATCTTCAATGTGCATCATTTGCTACTAATTATTATGTACCCTCAATGATAATAATTTTTTAACATCACTACTTGTTACAATAATGTAAGCTGGTAGTTCGTCATATTACATGTCACACCCTGCCACATACTCCATGTAATTTTTTTCACCACGCTCTTGCCGGAGTAAATAACCCCAAACATAACTCCCAACTACAATATGAGAATTATTCTTGTCTAAAATAAATCTTGGTCATATTTTTGGTCTCTTAGATACAATTTTCGACCGGTACAGGTAGTCTAAATTGAGTATAAAACTACTAATCTTCCACGCGAAACAAATTTCAGTCATCGTGGGCCCAGTGAACAGCCCACACATAAAATTGGCCCCACCAACGAATCTCAAAATATGCTTAGCACAATTAACCGCACTTGTTTACACGAATTTTAAATTTCCTCCAAAAGTTTATTATTTCAAATGAATTCCGCTTCATTATGCTCGCAATTGCGAGTAAATTAGCCAAAAAAAAAATTTTTTTTCTTATAACACGTCCACGCAACGCAATTAAACGCCAGGTCCATCCCACGAACGCCATGAACGCCGATTAATTTGATTGATCGTAAAAACGCGATTTTGGAAAATTTCGTATGCGAGACGAAACTATGCGCGTAAGCGAGTCGAACAACGTTGGGGACGGTGATGGCGCACTGCACGACAATTTTCATTACCCTCGAGGCAGCACTTCCTTTCGTCGAAGTCACTAGTCGTCGTCATCAGCGCCATTGTTTATTTGAAGCGCAGCAGTAGTGGTGCCACTGCGGCAGAAGCAAGCCCAAGAATCACTTGGCGACCAAGGATCTTTCAACTGCCAACAGCACTCTCATGCGAGAGCGCGTCCTCTGCCACTCAGGCCGGGGACGGGGATTCATGAACCGGCTTCGGGTTACCGGCCGCTGTTTATTTACAATATCGACGCGGAGATGCACAGAGCAGTTCTTCATCTCCAGGATGCTGTCACACCGTGAAATGTCCGCCGCTACTGACGCTCTAATGTGCGCTTTACACGCTCTACACGCGGTGCACTGGTGAACTGGATGAATGGGGCCTACACGGTGTTGTTTTAACACACCAGGCAGCGTGCAATGGGATTTGTTTATCGAGATCGATGTGTAAACAAGCATGTGCATCTGAAGATGCATTCTTCTGGGCCATTAAACGATACTAATCGTTCCGAAGTGAAGTTTTAATTGAGTTGGATTGTTAATTGATTGATTGTGATTAACTTGGCGGAAGCGAAGTGGGTGTGGATGGGTATTTTCGGCGCAATAATCATTTCGGTAGTAAACTGTGATTTTATTCGTTTTCGAAGAACGTGACGGGGACGCGTTGACGGCTGAGTTTTGTGAGTCAGGTGCTTTGCTGGTCTGTGCAGAATGTGGACTATTTGTTGATGAAGATATTTTTGCTCTGTATTACAACATGAGTGAAATGGTTTTTTTTTCCGGAAAAGAGCTCAGCGGGGAGATGTATTTTGCAGGCAGTACATTGAATGATGCACGAGAAGTCATCACTGACTCAGGAACAGACAACTCGTGGCCGACTGTGGTGGGTGAATGGTGTTGGTTTCAAAAATTAAACAATTTTTCCATCGATAGACGAGAAGTGTGTCTTTGTGTTATGTGAAATATTATCAGTTAAAACTACAATAAAACAATTTCTGTCACTAGGAAATTGTGGGATGGATCCTAAAAAAAGTCAGCGTAAGACTGAAGGGTTTTCCAGTAAGGCCTTGACAATTTTTTTTTTTAAATAAAACGCAAGCCATTTGAGATAGTTTAATAACTTTATTATCGGCTTCAAACACAATCAAACCATTTATGATTGAAGCTCGACTTCGGTTACATGGCCACCGCGGGCACGTTTGCAGCGGTCGATTCATTGGACCCAATTTTCGATGACTCGGCCACACATTTTGGCCGAAACGTCCGCTATTTCGTGTTCAATGTTGGCTCTGATCTCTTCCAACGTCGTGGGCTTACTGGCATAAACCAATAACTTAACATAGCCCCAAAGAAAATAGTCTAAAGGCGTTAAATCGCACGAGCGAGGCGGCCAATCGACTGGCCCACTTCTTGAGAAAACACGCTTTTCAAACTTACTCTTCAATAAATCGATTGTAACGTGTGCTGTGTGGCTTGTGGCACCATCCTGTTAAAACCACATGTCGTCCAAGTACATCTCTTTCAATTCGGACCAAAAATTACCGGAAATCAAGGCGCGATAACGCTTTTCATTCACAGTAAAGTGATAATCGTTATCGTCGACGAAAAAATATGGCCCAATAACGCCGCCGGCATGCAAACAGCACCAAGCAGTTACTTTTTCGTGGATGAAGTGGTGATTCAAGAAGCACATGTGAATTTTCACCCGACCAATAACTCATTGACGAACCCATTGAGCCGAAAATGAGCTTCGTCACTGAACATGATTTTGCGATGAAATTTATCTTCTTGGCGCATCTTCTTCAGAGCCCAATCAGAGAACGTACGTCACTTCAAATGGTCCATCGACTTCAATTCTTGAGTCAGCTTTATCTTGTATGGGTGAAAGCCAAGATCCTTACGCAAAAAACGCCATAATGTGGTCTGAGCGATGCTCAATTTTTGAGGACGCCGTGGAATTGACTAATTTGAATCATTTGCTACAGACGCCTGAACGGCAGCGATATTTTTTGACCCATTATCTCACTCACATCACATAACGAATATGTAGACTCAAATTTTTGCACTAAACTTGTTGTTGCCGGTCTACTAGGGCGAGAATTACGGCCGAAAATTGGAGTTGACGCTCTTAAAGGTGTGCCACCGACTTCGAACTTCGGAAGAAAATTTTTATAATTTACAGACGTTGCCGCGGTGAAAATGTTGAGTCTGTTGAATAAATTGACAATGACAGTTCGATGATTAGTGAAAGGGTGCGTTCACAAATTAAATTCAAAGTTGTCAAGTCCCTATATTGGAGAACCCTTTATTTACTTCGAAATCCTTCTATTATTTAGTTACATAGTGTAGACTCAAAATGCTTCTAATCATCTGTGAAAAGCAATGTAAAGGAAAATGTTCCAAAATTCCTAGAATTAAGTTTTAATAGTGAGAAAACTTTTGAGAGGACCATCTTGCCTCGAAACCGCACGCGGCCATTAAACTAATTTTCCACAAATTCTAGCCACTCCTCGTTCCACTTCTTCCACGCAAATATTATCATAATTTTCTCGAGTAATTAGCATTCAAATTTCCGGTCATAATTTAAAAACAAGCGTGTGTTGCGATCAAAATTTGTTTTCGAATTGCGTAAAACCGTCCGCAGATACTTAAACTTTCCTCATCATTACATCAGTTCAAGACCCGCCCTAAAATCACTCACACTCTCGCACACTGGACCACCCAGGTCGGATCGGGGAAAACTCTCCCGCAACATCGACCAGCGGTTAATTAAACCCCCCCAAAAAACCATCAACTATTGATTGAGTTTGAGAAAACATCGATAGGTGTAAATAACTTCGTTGCAACCCCCGACCAGCGCACACGCACCCCCATTCTCCATTCCTCATAATGCCACACACATTTTGGCAGAATGATTTTCTAATTTTCCAGAGATTTTCACTTTTTATTTGCTTTCATCCGCTCCGGTGGGAAAACAAAAACATCAACACTAGCCCCCATACTCCCACTCCACCCACCGTGGAAGGAATTCGTCGTGATCATGATCTCCATCTCGCACAGCTCGCACAGTCCTCCAGTCTCATTGCCACCGACAAAATTTTTGTTTAGCTGATAGAACGTTAAATATTTACAACTCTAGTGCGGTATTTATGGCGGCGGCGGCAGCGGTGGTGGTGGTGATTCCATCATCATCATCATTGGGAACAGCAGCAAATTCGTTATTAGGCAGATCAAAAAGCAATCATTTGCGCTAAGGACGGGACTGGTAAGTAGCCCGCACGCATGCAGCCCCTGACCTCCTTACCGCAGCTTAGTGCATGCGTGTGCTGGAGATAGATGCGGCGCCCTAACACGACATAGTCTTTAGCTCCCTATCTAAAGTCGAAGAACGGGGAAACTTCAAATCAAAGTTTCCTTTGTGGTAGACTCACATGTGCGCTTATGTTTACACTAGGACTGCGCAGTGGTTTGTTATTTGTGCGCTCTTAGAAAACATACACAAGCGTATTTTTTTTTTTTTTAGATGCAATCTTTTGGGCATGTTAACAAGGAGCAGCAAAATTAAAAACACATAATCTGAGTGTCGTTTGTGGTCTCTCTCTGAACATAAATCATAAACAAGAACAACATCTGTGAAGTGCGGTTTCGGAGTGAGATGGGCCGGTGAAAAGAGATCAACGAACCTGGTGTTAGACTGAGAAAGTGACCATTTGCAGACTCTCAACTCGCTCAACGTACTATCTAAGTTCCTTACTTAACGCGCTTACTATTATGGAGGTTATGGAAAAGGACGTACTGACTGTGAAAGAACCGCATCGAGTCCACATTCGCAGCTCAACCGTTCTATAAAAGCCGACGACAACGACTGATCTACAAAATCGATCCCCAAAGTCTATTTTCGGGCTTTTTTCTTTTCAAAAACTTTCTAATCGAAAATTTTTCTACTAAGAGGTTTGTCTTCTGCCAATTTTTAGCCTTCTATGGCACGCACTGCGTTCCGATGACAAAAAAAATAAAAAGTTGATATTGTTGTACTTCGTTTTGCCAAATTGAGAGAAAAAAACAAAAAAAAAGTTATTTTGGCCATATATGGCTGCTTACCAGTTACGCGTTTGTCAAACAAAAAAAAATAATAAAAATAGAAACCAGTTCTTGTTGACTAGCACATTTAAGTGTGTTGTAATGTTTTTCAGGCACATTCCTTAAAGATCATGTCAATTATTTTTTGCTTTTTTCGTATATCCCCTTCTGAACTCAAAGTGCGAAAATGTGTTTTATTAGTGGAATTCTACTCGTTCTTATTATTTTCAGGCACCTGCAGATGTTCTTTACAACCAAATTCAGTATCCTGCTCATCCCCGAAATCAAGGATTTCATCCTCACTCTGATTTCAGGAATAACATACAAAGTTTTTCCATAGAAGAAGGAACATTACGGAACCGTTCGGAACCGGCAATAAACTGTAGGTCCCTTTCACATGTGTCAAAATTACCCCTGCAAATTTTTTTTAACTTAACCCTAATTGTGCCAGCATGACCATGGTCACAGCCAATAATAGCCATAATAATACTATGGCTTCCATTCAACTCATTGAAATTAAAAAATAACCATGTCAAAAAAATAATTATAAAGGGTGATTTTTTAAAAGCTATGAAAAAGTTTAAAAAAAAAAAAAACATATGAAATTTAGAAAAATGCATGAAATCTTCATTTGAATCGATAGTACGGTCCATATAATTTAATGTTTGAAGATTATTTCATGCAAATGTTGACCTTGACTGCGCCTCAGATGGTCCATCCACTTAGTCCAATTTTGGCAAACTCTTTGCAACATTTCGGCCGGTATCTCACGAATAAATGCTTCAATGTTGTCTTCCAATGCGTCAATTGAAGCGGGCTTGTCTCTATAGACATGAGCTTTAACATAGCCCCACAAAAAATAGTCTAAAGGCATTAAATCGCACGATCTAGGCGGCCAATTGACCGGTCCCGAACGTGAAATAAAATGTTCACCGAACTCGCCTCTCAATAAGTCCATTGGCATGTGGCACCGTCTTGTTGAAACCACATGTTATGCAAGTCAAGCTCTTGCATTTTGGGCAAAAAAAAGTTGGATATCATCTCACGGTAGCGCTCACCATTCACAGTTACGTTACGATTCGCATCATCTTTGAAGAAGTACGGTCTAATGATGCCACCAGCCCATAAACCGCACCAAACTGTGACTTTTTCTGGATGCATTGGTAGCTCTTGCAATGCTTCTGGCTGATATTCACTCCAAAATCGACAATTCTGCTTATTTACGTACCCATTGAGCCAAAAATGAGCTTCGTCGCTGAACACTTTCTTAACTTTCTGAACTTTCTTAACAGAGCACGCATTTTGATAATAAAATTCAATAATTTGCAAGCGTTGCTCGTTTGTAAGACGATTCATGGTTAAATTATACACCAAACTGAAGATGTTTGACAGTGAAACAAAACACGAAACGTGCGTCAGCTGTTTAAACCAGTGTTGCCAAGAAGATAACAGTTAAAAAATCACCCTTTAGTATAATTCGGGTTGACGTACAGAGATCTTTTGAATCTCAATAAATTGAATTGAAACTGACATAATTAAGCCCACTTTTTAACTAAGCGTGGAAATACCGGTACTGACAAGTACTTTGAAGTGATGATGATCTAATGTCAAAACTGACAGTTTTAGAAATTTCTTCCAATTTGTTTGATACAGTAAAAATGCTCAATGTTCAAAGATAACCGTGAGTGAAGAAGAAAAATTGAATGTAAAAATTATATTTTTATGAAACATCAAAGTTCGCAGAAGTTAGAATGTGCATAGATAGGACATTCAGAGTAAACAGTCTCTATAATTCGAACCTCCATAATTCGAAAACCTTTGTAAATAGATGCACTCTCACAGTCCCCTGAAGAAATTTCTGTAAATCGAAAAAAACATATGCAATTTTGTGCAAAGCAACATGAAAACCTCTATAATTCGAAAATGATGACTTATCTGCCTCTATAAATCGAAGTAAAGTTAATTCGAAACTGATGATTTGTCTACTTCTATAATTCGGAGTCAGGCATTCGTCTTTTTATCCATTAGTTGAAATGCGTACGTGATGAAAGTGAGCAATTTTTTTTTCTGAAACCTCCTTAATTTGAAAACCTCTGTAATTCGAAATCTTGGTCCCGTGAAGTTCGAATTACCCAGAGTTTTCCGTATAATGATTGCAAGGCCACCAGGAGAAAAATACACATCTGCTTTTCAGAAAAAAGGAGCACCTATTGTTGATAGGGTGACTGACAGAACAAGACTACTCATAAAAAAACAGTCTAATATTCCTCTTTTTATATAATAGTACACATATTCAGCTGAAGGAGTCATCATCATCTTCTTGACCGCGTGTTTCATTAGTAGGGTTACGGGGGCAATGTACGCAGAAGAGATCTCCTTGTTTGTAGTTCGAAAGCATCACAGACTACCCAATATAGACACTCATTTGGGCAGCTGCTATTTCCCCTTGCCTGTCGATGAATTTGACAGTAATTCACGAATGTAGCTGAAATACAGAAAGCATTATGACAGTAATTCAGAAATCATTGAGAACTAGCTTATCATTTTTGTGCAAAGCTCTCACGCGTATTCACAGACACAAAATGTTATGAAAAACGTTGTCAAATAAAATTTAGAGGCAAGAAAAGAAAAAGTTGGGTATCTGTATTAGCTCATTTGTGGTAAGCATACAGCAAAGGTTAGTTCCAAGTGGCTAAACTACTTGAAACTAACCAACTCACTTAAAATGGCTTCAAAATTAAGACTTTGCTTACAATAAATATAGTAACACTATTCATTTTCGCAACCACCTCCCTCTCTCTAGGTTATTCTTACGAATATTTTCTTAAATTAATTATTGTATTGAATTGGAAAGTTATGTGCTACGTCTTATTCCGGTACCTATTTTATAAAAACAATGACAAAAAAACATCTGCACAGTTTTGTTTCCCACTGTACATTAATGCAGTTTGAATCAGAAATTCAGGATTTCAGAAAACAGTTTAAGTGGCATTGTTTTAATGTTTTGGCATGTTTAGCTATGATTCGAACCAAATTACAGCAGTTGTATACAAATTAGTCTTTATTGACTGTCGGGCCATCTATATTTCAATAGAACTCCCCCAAAATTCGTCTGTGCTCAGCTAAGATATTCACTATTATAGCATGGTTGTGGTCTACTCTTGAAAAATTCGTGTAGCAAACAGGACACGAAGATGTCCGTGAAGGTGAAGGTGATTGTCAGTAGATGACGCAACTGTGTAATTCTCGGAACACAGTTGTGGGAATTTGAGGCAATTGTAGAAACTGATACATAAATTGATAACAAAATTAATCGCAAGTCTGTTTAGTAGGAAATGCGATTCGACAGCTAGCTGACTGAGTTCAAATTTGCATCCTAAATAAAATGTGTTAGATTTTAATCCCATCACTCACTCAGAGTTAATCAAATAAGCCAACAACCACTATCAAACATTTATTCACAAATAAATCAACAGACCTTTAAACACACAAGTGGAATTTATGTTCGAAGCCATTAACAGATGAATTTATGTCGAATTAAAAATGCTGAGCAAAATTTATCTAAAATGTTTCAAGTAATTTTAAAAAAAGCAGCATAACACAAATAACCAGAAGCAGAAAATTTTTTTTTATTATTATTTTCTTAACACATGTTCCACTTGATTAGCTGAGAGAATTTGTTTTTTTGTTTTTTATTTTTTATTTTTAGACTTCCTAATTTCCATTAAGCGAATTAATCAAAATCAATAAAAATTGATAGAATCCATATGAGAAACTGTGAAGGGAGGTAGCAGGAGATAGAAATGATTAATCCAATAGCGCTTCATTGACAGGTGGATTATGCGGGAATCAGCGTTTGTATTTTTCTTTTTTTTTTTCTTTCGATTTTTGTTGAAGCTGACAATAAGCTTAGAAATTGCCTTTGTTTAAAAGTTTATGTGAAACAATATTTGGAAATGGCGTATCTGATGTGGATAAAGTGTGAATGGCTAGAGATTGGATTAAGGTGCTTGGATAAGAGGTTTTAGGTGCGTGGAAGCTGTTTGAGGGAGGAGCGAGTCTCTAAGTCGACAAACAGATTTGATGTATGCAGGAAAAGCTACTGAAATGAAGATGATTCTTGATTAACTTTTGTCACAAAAAAAAAAAAATATGTATTTCGTTTTTGAAGCCGTTGAATTATCATCATCTTCCTGACCGCGTGATCCACTAACGCGGGCGCAGGGGCAATGCACGCAATGCACGCAATGCACGCAAAAGAGATCTCCAGGCAACTTGATCTTCCGCCGCCGACTTTAACTCATCAGGGGGTATGTCCAGGCGTAGCCAGGCGAGATTTTGGACTTGGTCCAGCCATCTCATACTGGCCGGTCTGCAATCAAGGCGTGCCTCGGAAGTCCTTGAATTAAATGGAAGAAAATGGGGAGTATCGTTGAGCCACTTTTATTGCGGCATAAAAAAACGTTTACTTAGGATCTACGCGCTGTTCTCTAGAATTTGATAACTTCCCTAGATGAGGTGCTCTCGAAGTCGGTCCCTATGATATTCAATTCATTGATTCCATTGAATTTGACTAGGACCAGACTTTGGCAATCGGGTAAAAGGTGTTCCTTAGTCAGCTGGTCCTGGCCTTGTCCTGGTATCCGCAAGTTTTTTTTACTGATGAGATCTATTTTGTGAAGGTGATAATTATATGTTCAGTAAATGCAGTTAAAACAAGGTCCATGTATACGAGAGTGAGTCTGTTGAGATTTACGCCAAATGGATTTTTGTGGTTATCGTCTACGCTTTCAATATTTTCTTTACTATGTCTAAACGGCCCACAGGTATATTTAGCCCTACACTGAGCGACTTGTTTTTTTTACTAAAAATAATATTTTCTTATATAATTTATATTTAATACCAGAATAATACTAAAAATAGACTCATTAGTCTACGTAATTTGGCATGATTATTCGCTTCAAAATATATGAAACACATTGTCTATAAAGCTTAAAAGAATAAAATTGTAACCCATAGTTTATGAAAGAAGTAAGAATTGAGTTATATCAGATCTGCTACAGTGCGCAGTGTACGGTTAAGTTCTAGACTTACTTACATGGATCAGAATTTAAGACTAGAAAATCCGTAGCATCCGAAAAAAGACATAACGAGAAGAAAATCATTTAAAAAAAAAAAGTCTTTCAATGACTTCATGGTGTTGCCGCGTTTCAAACACCTACTTAGAAAGAAATTCTACACAATTTGAGACACACGTCAATTGTTATGCAAATGAACTTCAGCGAGATATTTTTCTTTTGAGTTAAGATCCAACTTGAACCGGAAAGACATCACGGATTACCAGGTGGTTATTTACAAAAGCAGCTTATGAAGGCGCTTAACACAATACATTACATGAAGGTGATGAGAGACTTTAAAACGAATGAATTTAAATCAAAACTTGGGAGTCAATGGTGTGATAAGAAGCTCATTGGACATTTTTTATCGCAGTCAAATCGTAATAATGGGCGCGTGATGCTGATGAACAAAAAAAAAATCATCTTTAAGGTGTTTATGGACAGTGGTGCCTAAACGACAGTGATAACCTTTCCACATTTTTTTTTTTATATTTCTTTTTAGAAATCTTAAAAAAAATGGAAGTTGGCTTTGATAGTGAGAAAATCGACGGCAATTATATTTCTAACAAATTCCTTTAAGACATTTTCGAAAAAAAAATATCATTAGTATCATAATATACTAACAATATCATATTATTGTCCATTTTCCTACTATTTAAGCCAACTTCTAATCAATATTAATATTAAATAATATTCGATATTATAGAAAAAATGATTGAAAAATGAATGAATATTCGAATTTGAGAAAAAATGATTTGGGTTTGTTTAGCCGTTGAAACAAAAATGCTTACGAATTTTACGATATCTTTGTAAGGGACAAATCCTTTTAAATGGGTGTGAGACAGAAATGTGGATTTCAAAGGGCCAATGAATCTCCATTCAAAAACAAAGAAACCGCTTACGTCGGCATAAGTTACTCTGTCTTATTGCCACAGACATAATATTGAAAAGTCCAAAAAAGTTCGTTGGACGCGTTCATTGCGGCGAAAAATAACTAAAACATTCATTTGCTTAAAATTGCAGTAAAGTGATTACTTTCTTTTACAAATTTGCGACCACAGACATGTAAACTGGCAAATTAGAATGATACAATATTCTCTCTCTCTCTCTGTTGCTCCTTAAAAATCTCAAAGCACCATGAGACTCCCACTAGTTTTGACCAGTTTGCGTGACTATCCGACAACGACAATATGAACGTGCTTTGAAAAAAATATATCAGATATAAAAATTGCCACTAAATATATTCCCAGTCACGATAGCCTAGTTTTATGTAGCAATTCCCAACTTCATTTAAAGACGATCTCGTTGATCACTTGGCAAGTAGCAAACAATTGTTGAACAAGCACTAATAAAATCTTTCTAATGTATGCAAAGTAGTGCTTGTAATTATTTTATCTTGTCAGTAATTTTCTACGGATTATTTGTGTTCACATCAAATTTACATTTGTGCTCAATTTTACTATGTGCTACTACATTTAAATTGGCCTATAAAGATTGATGTGGACTTGTCCTTTGTTTTAAGGTAGTCACTCGTATATTTTGAATGTGATTTAGAATAACAATTAAAATAAATAGGTTTGTGTGGAGTATGAGATGTGAATAGACTTGCTTTTGTTGCCCTTGTTTTTTAATAGGTTTCTATTGAATGTTTGAATGTAATACAAATTTACTGGTTGTGTTTTATTGTTGACAGTAGATTTTGAAAGCTTTTAACTTAACTTGATAACCATGCAAATAAATCAGACAAAGTGGACAGTGCAATTCGCCAGATTTCTCTTTTGCAGTGAATTTAATAATTACATAAATTATAATACAAATAAGAAAATTATTTTCTTGTCCTTCTACGTCCATAAAAAAACGAATTGTATCCATCATGCATACTTAATTTCAAAACGTTAATAACTATTCTTCAAAACAAATTGAAATTATGAAATGAAAATTAATAATTGACGGAAAATAGCTGACTAAAAAGATGATCGATTAAAAGATTTTGCGGACCTATAATCCGAATGCGGTCCATCACCAGTCAATTCTCTGTTTTTCACATAATCGGTATGGAGATTCCTATACTCACCAAATTGGAAGGAATTATAGATCAAAATTTATTAAACTTTTTTTTTAAGTTTTTCTAACCTCACTATGATTTTTGCATCAATTCTGGAAAATTCAGGTCTGCTGTTGAGCTAGTCTAAACAAAAATGGAGAGAATTGTGTTTTAGGTTGTCTTCACAGATTTGAATTGTCTTGCTCGATACATAAGTCGATTTTTTGGAATGGACAGCTTGCCTCGCTAGAAGCAGTTTAAACTCTAGAATCAAAAAAAAATAATGGGTTTTCCACTAGGGACTTGACAACTATGAGTCCACGCTTTTACTAATCACTGAACTGTCATTGTCAATACTCAGCAATTGTCAAATTTTCAAATTAACAAAGTATAGGAATGAGCAACGTTTGCAAATTATAAAAATTTTCTTACGGAATTTGGAGTCGATGACCGCAATTTTAAGACCGTTAGCTTCAATTTTCGGTCGTAATTCTCGCCCTAGTAGACCGGCAATAACAAGTTTTGTGCAAAAATTTGAGTCTACATATTCGTTGTGTGATGTTGCCGTGTCAGTGAGCCAACGGGTTGGTCAAAAAGTCGAAAATATCGCTGCCGTTCAGGCGTCTGTAGCAAACGATCCAAATCAGTCAATTCCACGGCGTTCCCAAGATTTGACATCGGTCAGACTCCATTATGGTGTATTTTGCGTAAAGATCTTGGCTTACACCCATACAAGATCAAGCTGACACAAGAATTGAAGCTGACGCATCATTTGAAGCGACGTACGTTCTCCGATTGGGCTCTGGAGAAGATGATAAATTTTATCGCAAAATCATCTTAAATAACGAAGCTCATTTTTGGCTCAATGGGTTCATCAATAAGCAAAATATGCGTTATTAGTCGGGCGAAAATCCACATGTATTTCATGAATCACTACTTCATCGACAAAAACTAACTGTTGGGAGCGGATTACATGCCGGCGGAGTTATTGGGCCATATTTTTTCGTCGACGACGACAATCGTCACATTACTGTGAATGGCCAGCGTTATCGCGCCATGATTACCGACTATTTCTGGCCCAAATTAGAGGATAGTGACTTGAACGACATATGGTTTCAACAATCGATTTATTCAAGAGTAAGTTTGATGAGCGTGTTATCTCAAGAAATGGGGCAGTCGAGTGGCCGTCTCGTTTGTGCGATTTAACGCCTCTAGACTCTTTTCTTTGAGTCATTGGTTTACGCAAACAAACCGACGACGTTGAAAGAGTTCAAAGCCAATATTGAACGCGAAATATCAGCCGTTTCGGCCGAAATCTTTGGCCGAGACATCGAAAATTGGGTCCAACGAATCGACAGCTGCGAACGTGCCCGCGATGGCCATATGAACGAAGTCGATTTCCAATCACAAATGTTTTGGTTGTACGTTAAGCCTATAGTTAAGTTTTTGAAATATCTTAAATATTTTGCCTTTTATTTTAAAAAAAAAGTTATCAAGTCCTTATTGGAAAATCCTTTACATGCATGCATCTCATCGAAAATGTGCATGACTCTATCCTATGCTCTAGTTGAATATTAAACTTTACGATGTGGTTATAATAATTGCATGTTCAGGGTCTAAGTAAATATCCTGTCTTTTAAATGTGTTTTTTTTATTTGAAAATAACTTGAAAAAATTAACAGTCGAATCCCTCTAAGTCGAATTTCTCTCTAACTCGAATTTTTTCGCCATATTTTGGCATTCCCCTACATCATTTTCGATACAAAAACCATCCCTTAACTCGGACTACCTTTAACTCAAACTAATTTCGACGTCCCGTGAAATTTCGACTTAAAGGGATTCGACTGTATTATTATCTTTTAAACTTACCTTTACTCAAAAATAGTACAACAGAACAGTTTTGTAATTCTTTCGACCACTGCTAATCGGTGAGCATCGATATCGCCACATGGCGAAACTTACATTTTTTATTTGATTAATTCACAATTGAAAGAATGTTCTTCGGTGTTTAGTAATCACCGTGTTTTTGCCTTCTATATTGTATATACTTGACTTTTTTTGGCATTCGAATTTTCTTCATCTGCATAGCATGTCTTCCATTCAATTAAATCCGTTTGAAAGAATATACCAGTAATCAGAATAAACGAAACAGATTAAATATACACTTGCACTTTATTAAGACTTAAAATACTTTACATAATTTTTCCACTTAAGGTTTGAATTATAATTTATATTTAATAAAAGCTAAAAGTAAATTACCACTAAACAATTAAGTTTAAACATAAAATACACAGTTGATCTTAAAAACAAAATTAATCACATAAAAGCAAAATTATCGTTAACTTAAAATTTTACAATTATTTACACGTTACACTGCTGTGCAGAAAATAACCATGTCTGGCTATTTTCTAAAATGAAAACTTCGATCTAAGCACAAAAAATTTCAATCTTCAAAAGAATCTGAATGATAGATAATTGAAATAATCGATGAATATATTTTTTTCTTGCCACCTTCCAATGACGATCATGTCGTTTATAAATGCACAGCAGTGTTTTCCTTTGCTCTATTTACAACGAAACCCAATATTCAATTATCCTTTTATTTATCCAAGTTCGTTATTGCTATTGCTATAGTACATCAATGTCATCCGCTTCAACATGGCTAGGTCATTCTTGGCCTCTTTCGTGCGGTGGTCTTGTCGCCCGCCGGGTGTCGTCCTCCTCTCGATCGGGTCGTCTCTTTAAAATATTCAAGTCATTAACATTCTCTAAAAAACAATTATGTCCTGACAGTGTCTTCACGCTTTCCACGTCCTTCTTCAGTTCTTCCATGTCACGCTTTAGCTTGGCTCTTCGATTCTGGAACCAAGTAATAACCTAGTTGTGCAAGAATAACAAGAAACCAGTTTCAGAAAAGGCCTACGCAGAGGGCATCGAATAATTTCATACTCACCTGTGCGTTTGAGAGTCCCAATGAGCCGGCGATCTCATCACGATCAGCAGGCGATAAGTACTTCTGATAGAGGAATCGCTTTTCAAGCTCAAAAATCTGATGGTTGGTGAATGCGGTGCGGGACTTTCGTTTCTTCTTTGGTTGTGGACGATTGGCAAAGAGATTGAGATGCGTTTGATCTGAAAAAAAAAGAAAAATAAAAGTGATGGGGTGTTTTACATTTTCAGTCGTCAAAGAGTGATCCAAGGATATTTGTTTTCTGACGTGCTGGCGATCCATCCACATCCACATCAAAGGTGCTAATTGATTTTATTTACGAACGCCGACCCGACGGATCGGAACTTATTTTTTATGGTACCTACGAAACGAGTTAACAAACCAGGATTTCTTTCGTTTATGTCGTTCATTAAACTCGTGTGTGTGTTTTTTTGGTCAGAGTGTAAATCAAGTCAATCAAAGGTGCCGGCCGGCACCGCAATCGACAGCCAGATCAAAAGACTTTTAATTGCTTTTCAACGAATCAAAATACCGACACAAATGTGCGCATTATTGTGTGGTGGCTTGTTTTTTTTTTTTGTTTTTTTTTTTGTGGGATCAACGAGGGTGGAAGGTCGATCTCGTGGGAACGAAACTTGGCGAATTGATGTTAAATTATGGGCTAAGCTCGAGCTGTCACATTCTGTCGTTTCAGGACGCACTCTGAGACTTTATCAACTGAGAAAAAATTGGTGTTTGCG
The DNA here is from genome assembly GCA_905187475.1 of Syritta pipiens. Lineage (NCBI taxonomy): Eukaryota > Metazoa > Arthropoda > Insecta > Diptera > Syrphidae > Syritta > Syritta pipiens. Next base: position 6,693,696 of record LR994572.1, on the reverse strand, counting down.
TTTCAAACACAAAAAACACTTTGAAAAAATCTACAAACTTTATAGTTAGAAAGTGATTTAAGTAAAATTTTATGTAGACACGGCAATAAAAGTCAACGCTAATGTACTTTGCTTGGACCGCCGACAACATTTTGTACTTAAAAATTGCATTTGCTGCTCATTGTTTTTGAGAAAAAAAAACTGCAGTAAAACTGTGAAATTTGGAAAAGAGAACTTAAATGTATCAATTCAAATGACGTTTGCTAAGGAAATGTTGAGTTTTACTTATTCCCTAGGCATCTTTAATCTGGCTTAACAAGTTCAAAAGAGAAAATTGATAGAATGCCACCTTTTTGGTTGTTGATCTTTGATGACGGATATAAAAAAAAAAGCCTCTAAGAGGCCCATAAAAGCTAATCACTGCTCTTATTGGCTGTTTTACAGCATGAGAATAGCCTCTAAATTCATGAAAACTAAACATATACCTTGTCTAATTTGTTATTGTGATGGCTTGTGTACAATGAGTAGTTTGAAATTTATTGTTAAATAAATGGAAGTTTAAATATTAATGAATTGAATCAGTCTGTGAAATTTTATCACCTTTGGCAGGTAAAATGGAAGCGTGAATATTATTTTGTTAAACCTGATTTTGATATAAAATATAATTAATAAAGGGTTTTCCAATTAGGACTTGACAATTTTTGTTTCTTCAATAAAACGCAAACCATTTGAGATATTTCAAAAACTATCGGCTTAAAGTACAATCAAAACATTTATAAATAGAAATCGACTTCGTTCATATGGCCACCGCAGGCACGTTTGCAGCGATTCATGGGACACAATTTTCGATGACTCGGCCACACATTTCGTCCGAAACGGGTGCTATTTCGCGTTCAATGTTGGCTCTTCCAACGTCGTCAGCCTGTTGGCATGGACCAATAACTTAACGTAGTACCGAAGAAAATAGTCTAGAGGCGAAGAAAATAGTCTAGAAGCGTTAAATTGCACGAACGAGGCGGCCAATCGACTGGCCCATGTTTTGAGATAGCACGCTAATCAAACTTACTCTTAAATACATCGATTGTAACGTATGTTGTGTGTCTTGTGGCACCATCCTCTTGAAACCACATGTCGTCCAAGTCCCTATCCTCCACGCAATGTCGCGCATATCTTTTTAGCTTTAACTCTGACCATTCACAGTGACGTGATGATCGTTATCGTCGACGAAAAAATACGGCCCAATAGCGCCGCCGGCATGTAAACCGATCCAAACAGTTATTTTTTGTGGATACAATTTTGATTTATAAGGCACATGTGGGTTTTCACCCGACCAATGACGCATATTTTACTTATTGACGAACCCATTGAGCCAAAAATGGCTTCGTCACTGAAGATGATTTTGCGATGAAATTCATCATCTTGGCGCATCTTCTTCAGAGCCCAATCAGAGAACGTACGTCACTTCAAATGGTTCATCGTCTTCAATTCTTGAGTCAGCTTGATCTTGAATGGGTGTAAACCAAGATCATTACGCAAAATACGCCATAATGAGGTCTGAGCGATGCCCATTTCTTGAGAACGCCGTGGCTAACTGATTTGACTGATTTGAATCGTTTGCCACGGACGCCTGAACGGCAGCGATATTTTCGACACTTCGACCATTCGTTGTCTCATTGACGAGCAACATCACAAACGAATATGTAGACTTAAATTTTTGCACAAAACTTTTTATTGCCTGTCTACTAGGGCAATTATCATAGCCGAAAATTGTAGTAGCGCTCTTAAAGTTCCGGTCACTCCGAATTTCGGAAGAAAATTTTTATAATTTGTAGACGTTGCTCGTTCGTGTACTTTACCATGATGAAAATGTTCAGTTTACTGAATAAATTGACAATGACAGATCGATTATTAGTGAAAGGGTACATTCACAAATTAAATTCAAAGTTGTCACGACCCTATTGGAAAATCCTTTTTGGTGCAAACAGGTTTATCTTCCCCAAGTTTTTATGAATTTGTTTTCTCTGTTCTCGGGATGATATTGAGATTAAACGCTTTTTTTTGAAGGACTTCAAAGACATGCTAGACAAATAAGTTTGAAACTAGTTGCAGATGATCGTTAACACAACCACATTTTAGTGTTGCAAAAAAAAATATTTTTATATTAATTAAATTAATCGACTGCTGAGAACAACAGTGGAACTTCCCTAAGTCGGACCAGCAAATAAGTTCAAGCTACAAAAATATGAAAAAAGCAATGTTCAAAAAACAGAAGTTCGAGTAAGAGAACTTCCACTCAACTTCCAACATCAATAGACCTCAATTAATGAAAGATCATTATACGTGACAAATTGAGATAAGATTAAATTTGTTCTTCCCTCTTGCACTGTTCCATAAGCGGCATCCTTTATCAAACGAAAAGACCACAACAGCACATGATCCACAAAAAGAAACATCTGATTGCATTCGCCTCAAAACATGACCTACCTTCCGAATGTGACAAACCACAAAAGTAAGTTATTTAACACATCCCTCTTTGACATATTATGCCCACCCCTATTCACACATCTGTGCTCGCACGCACGTTATTATCCTGCGGCGAAAACACATTAGGAATTAAAACAATGTAAATAAGTCCTCTCGGTTGGCTGAAGATCTGTGTTTATATAACAAAAGGATGGCAATGTCAGGGGTGAGATAGATTAATGTTTTCACGGTAAAAAAAAAAGATCATTTATAGGGGAAGGTGATCGGAAGGATGTAGGTTGATTGTGGAGTGAATGATGTCTTGATTGAATTGGTTACTTTTTGTGTTTTCTATTCGACTTCTCAGGATTTGTTCTGAAATGAATGAGTTTTCAGTTAAACAAATTAATAATAGTTTCTCAACTTGAAATAGCTATATTTGACAGCCAAAAAAATTATGCGAACTTAGAGAAAACGCTATACATTTTTGAGTATGATTGAGAGTTGAATCTGAATACATGGCGGGCCAGGTATAAGTTTCTTTTTAAAATGCAATAAAATGAACAAAATCAAATTTGTTTCCATATTTTATGGCTTTATTAGTAAAAACAAATATTCCCATTAATTATGGAATACAACGGTTGCCCCGGCTGGTTTCGCAGTAGCATTTTGTCACTCCAATTTTTTAAGGGCTTATTGCCGGTTTCGGTCTGTAACTCACGGATTACTTGGATGATATTTGGCCTTAAGTGCTGGAATCGTTTCCGGATTGTTATCATAATATCGGGCCTTTACAGTTTCGCATAAAAAATTCCAAAAGGGGTTAAATCGCAGCTCCGAGGCGTCCAATTGACATCGTCATGACGGCCGATAACACGATTTCTTTTCAAGAAACACACAGACTGGTTGCATTCTCACTTTGGAAATAACTTTTCAATATTTTCCAACGTTGTTCAAGAATAAAGCAAGTCTTCTGATTTTACGGAGGCTTGATGCTGGCTTTCTGTCACGAATCCGAGCTCGAAACAGATGTCAGCGTGAAAATAACCTATGATAAAAAAAACATAGAAAACCCGAAAAGCTAGGCTCTGGCCCTTTGAGGACTGTTACGCCAGTAATGATGATGAAAAAAACAAACCAACAGATGGCCCACGTTTTAAAAGAAAAAAATGGTTCATTCTGTTTAAATTTCTTACAGAACTTTTTCGAACACTTAAAAGGTGCGGTTTTCTCCTCATTTTGGACTAGTAATTTGTACTTTTAATAAAATAAATTTCCGTTAAAATTAACTCCTTTATTTTTGTTCCTTCAACATTGTAAATCTTTTAATTAAGGTCGAAAGACAGAAGTAAGACAAAAAATAACTTCTGCAGATTAATGATAATCTAAAAGTACCACGGAGTAAGCGCCACCTTGTGCACTCGCATAAAAGAGTTGAACTCATGAACGTTTTACGTAAAGGTGAGACGAATTGACCACGGTGACTACGGATCTTGTACACCTGCCATTCTGGTAAAAATGTGGATTTAGTCTACATGTACGCAGATAACAGACGTCTACAAAAGAAAAAAATTGAGAGTTGTTTTGTTGCGTAATTCTTATGTTTTTGGATGTGTTGCATCCAAAAATGGATTTCATTGACGTTCAAGGCAATTTTTCGGAAAATTTTGGAATAATCGCCCAACTTATATGGGGAGCTCTGAACGACAATCTCTGATTTGGCTCAAAAATTGGAGTGTTACTTATTGGAGTGCTTCAATTAATAGGGCAATAACGTTTTGCAGACTTCAGTATAGTTCAGTGAGTAACAGAAGCTCAAAAATTGGAGAAAAAAAAATCAAGGTTGCCTTCATATTTCAAAATATCTTTTTAAATTCAGGAAAACAATAATTTTTAGGTCACCAACCATTTTGATTTTCGGTGACAAATGTTAGTTGAAAATGCCTTTTTTGCCACGAAATTTTTAATTTTTTTTTTCATTATATAGAACAAGAAAATTTGAAATGAAGATAGGTGACGTATTTCCATGGGTTCGACCAAAATATTTTTTCAACGTTAGTTAAATATTTGGAAATACACTTTTCATATGTGTAGAACATCAAATTGGAGCATTGTTATACATCCAGTCCTTAAGAACTAAAAAAAAAGTAATATTCTCCTTACTACTATCTGTCTCTCTGTCTCTCTGGTAACCTGTCATTTACTTTTACCAACCATGCAATCTAATCATGAGAGTTAGCAAAAAAAAGACCCTTTTTTATAATAAAATTTTAAATTTTTCAAAATAACTTGACGTTCTGGAATTTTTTGAGTATTTTTTTTCGTTTTCAGAACACCTAAATACAAGGAAGTCAGTAGAAAACATCCAGTGAGCATTTTCGTTGTAAATAGTAAAAATTTGTTTTCACTATCTGTGTGAAAATAGCTGTATTTTTGATGAAGGACCTTCGTTAAAACGTGTACGAAAAAGTCAAAAAGTTTTTCCCAGACCAAAACAATACATTTAAAATCAAAACCAAATAATTAGCTCCCCTTTTGGCTAAATCAAAATGTGGTAAAACCGTTCCGGGCAACTTCAACTACCCATGACCATTCATACAAATCACTCCAACCTCCCCTAGTTATTACAATAAAAAAAAAATTCCCGCCCTGTATGTTTGCATAAAATAAAAATACCATCCCAACCCAACCAACATTCACAAACAACACTGAATCTCAATTAAAATTGCATAATTGAAGAATAAATTTTCACCTGAAGCAAACGTGACTACTCCGATTCACGTCCGTAATTAATTCCGTCAAAATTAAGAACTCTCCATGCGCACACAGGGTGGGTGTTCAGTGCGACGAAGATTGAAATGGATAAATGGCGTAATGAATGGATACCGGGGAACACCACCCACTTATCAACCCCCATCAGTCCAGCGGAACGTGATGGATCACGAGCGTAATTAGAAAATAATTTGTGCCCGTGTGCCTGTGTGCCCAATTAGACACAAACTTGACGTGGCCGTCAGTGTTGTTGCCGCGGGCTCACGTTGAGATCTTCTAACAAGCTTTGGCTCGAAACCAGTTTCCTGGTCCTCGGACAAGGGGTGTAATTCACAACGCACGTATCCCAAAAGTCACTCAAACTCCGCGACGATGGAAATTATGTCAAAGGCAGTGCCGCTCACGCAACGCGTCAAACTTCTCTCTGAATGCGAATGCGAATACAATGAGTTGTTGAATTTATTAATTAATTAATTAAAATAAATTTGTCCGATGCACGAGACCGTAATATACGCCATTTTTCGGATTCTTTTGTGCGTCTTTTGTTAGCTGTTGACTGTTGAGCTCACACCAGGTACCCTGGACTCGTGGTCATGCTTCGCTAAGTCTCATACTTTAACAAGACAAATGAACTGGCCACGAGCTCGAACCTCGCTGACCCGACAACAATGGCCAACGATGATGACGTCGGTTGTTAAGAGAGGAAAAAAAAATGGAGTACAGGACATGGAAATGGAATTGAAATCATATGTAATAATGTCGTCAGCGGATCTAATCACAGAGGTGTGTGTGTTCGTTGGCGGAAAGGACGTAGGTGGGTAGGCATGCAATTGCGGGCACGATGGAGAGCCACTGCGTGCGCTATCACGTCGAGATCGCTAAGTGCTGAGCTGCTGTTTGGACATTTGCCCGGCATGTTCCTCGTGCGGATTCCGTGGACGGGTACATTAATTAGCGGTCACGAGCAATAGGCATCCGAGTGAGTGTGGGAAGATGGTTTGGTTTGGTTTGGTTTGGTTTGGCTCTTTAGCACGTTCTTGGTCGGAGAAGGTGAAATTGTGGGTAATAAATGTGAGCATAGGTGGATTCAACTGGATCAGTGGACTTATTGGCTGAGGTTTTTGTGCTAAAAGTAGTACAGGTGAAGGGCTGTAACCACCGAGTCGGTTTGTAAGCCGATTACATGATCGGAAGGGCTTAGTTTTGTAGTCAAGCTTAGTTCATTCATCGTAAAGAAAGAGGAAAGACGGTGGATATTATCTTTATTTTCGTAGAAGCCAACAAGTACATTGCAACTGGTACTTATAAAAAAAAAAAACCTTAGCCCGGATCCATCACCTTTGCAGATGCTCTGAGGATATTTTGGTGTATAGAATCCGTTTCAACAATCTTCTTCACTTGCATTTCCTCTTTCCTTTTTTGTAAAATTTAGATTTATCTTATCGCCTCAGTATTGCTATGTCGTCTTGGTCATGAATGTTTATTTGTGAAATAAATTCATTTTTTATTGATCTATTCTCATCTTTTGAACTATTTTGTCTATAACTTAATTCGCGAGGTTTGCTAAGAGATGGCGTAACTTGTATTATTCCATTGGAAAGCTACTGTCATTGTACTTCATTTTAGTAGATGTCATTAATTGAAGCGTAAATAACAATAATTTTTTTTGACTTAAATGTCGAACTTTGTGCCTAAAAAAGTGTTTTTGCGGGGAGTTCTTCTTCGTTACTTTAATATAGTTATATTTATTGTGTGCTTCACAATACAAATTACAAAATCAACTGCGCTTAATCTAACTTACTTACTAATTTATATACTAATCTCTCTCCGAACTCATCTTCATCAAGATGGGATGGAGAGAGAGGGAAAGCTTAATTCTATGGTACGCTTGGGGTTTGGGTGTAACCCCAAGCGATCTTGGAAAAGAGGTATAGGGTGGCACCTATATTATGCTACAATATGAAGAAAGTCATCGTAGTTTGGTGGAAGTTTATGGTGAACATACGCTAGCTGAGCCAAGGTGCCAAAAGTGGTTTACCCGATTTAAAAGTGGTGATTTTGGCTTGGAAGACGATGAACGTCCTGGGCAACCAAAAAAGTTTGAAGATGAAGAACTGGAAGCATTAATCTATGAAGATTGCTTCCAAACACAAGATGAGATCGCAGAATCTTTGGGTATCACTCAAGCAGCCATTTCAAAACGTTAAAAAGCAGCTAGATATATTCAAAAGCAAGAAAATTGGGTTCCACATGAACTCAAGCCGAGAGACCTCGAAAGGCGCTTTTGCACGTCCGACCGAAATGCTGCTGGAACACCGCAAAAGGAAGTCATTTTTGCATCGGATTGTTACTGATGATGAAAAATGGATCCATTACGACAACCCCAAGCGCAAAAAATCTTATGTGAAACCCCGCCAACCAGCCAAATCAACGGCAAAGCCGAATATCCATGGCGCGAAGGTAACACTCTGTATTTGGTGGGATCAGAAGGGTGTGCTGTATTATGAGCTGCTAAAACCGGGTGAAACCATCAATGGACAACGCTAACGAACACAATTAATCCGTTTGAAGAGAGCAGTAGCCGAAAAGCGCCCAGAATATGCGACCAGACACGAGGCAATAATTTTCCATCATGACAACGCTCGACTCCACATTGCTATTCCGGTTAAGAACTATTTGGAAAACAGTGGATGGGAAGTCTTACTTCACCCGTCTGACGGCCCAGACATTGCCCCTTCTGACTACCAGTTGTTCCGGTCGATGCAGAACACACTCTTTGAAAAACGGTTCACATCAGAGCAGAATATCAATAATTGGCTTGATTCATTCGTGGCTGCCAAGCCGGTGAAGTTCTTTTCGGATGGGATCCACAAATTGCCAGAAAGATGGGAAAAGTCATAGCTTCAGAAGGGCAATACTATTGATTGTACATGCTTTTCTTAAATAAATTTTAAAATTTAAAAAAAAAAATTCCGTTCCACCTTTCTTAATCGCAGCTTTGCCAACTTTTCTGCCACGTTTTTTTACTTCGGCGCAGGCAGTAAAGTAAATGCGCACGCCTTGGCTGCAGCCTTCAACTAGTTGTCAATGTTTTCCCCATTCCCTTGAATCAGGAATAGTTGTCAAAGCTACGGCAGTTTTTATCTCAAGTTCTGAGAATGATCTAAAAGAACTTCTAAGAGATAACCAGAATGCATTCAAACTGGCCATGAAAGAAGACTGATAATCCTTCGCTTAAAAATGCAATTAAAAATATATAAAAAAACGCTCTCTTCAAATCACTTTAACGCCCGAGACGACATTCAATTCTCCCGAGATCCAATAAAACCGACGAGGATATACTTTTACCTTTGTCACCTTTACAAGACCACTTAGGCATATTTTTTTCTATTTTTCTCAATTCCACTCGATTCCCGGTAATAAAAAAACAGAATACATGTGGGATCATGAAAAATTATAATTTTTCTATTTTATGGTGAGAACAGCTTGTCATTAGCTTTTCATTTCAGCCACTGGCCTTAGAGACTCACCTCTTTCAGGTAGACAAAAAAAAAAAACAATCCGATTAAAAGTTTATGACTGACAGTTGAGTAGCCATGATCGAATCAATTAAGTCCACAATATATGCGCTAATTTTCTAACAAGCACAACCAACAGTTTTCTAACTAACCCGCCCCAGTGAGCTTCCAGGCCAAACGGCAGCCAACCTTAATTAGTTACCCCCCATTCGAATAAGCCCACTCAGAGTTCTCCATAAATTTCCCATTTAGGTGCAAAATCATTAACCGAACATCACTGTGACACTGTTGACAACAAAGCAGGCGGACAAATAAAGCAACCCAATTGAATATTCATCACCCGGGAGCGACCGGGGAATACTGTTGCCACTGTTGCTGCCGCGCCGCGCATCTAAATCGAAAAAAAAAAAAAACCTAATAAAATAAAAGTCATAATCATAAAAGTGGACTTAGTTGAAAAGAACACGACACTACGGACGGGTGTGAGAGCAGGAAAGCGAGTACAAAGGGAAATAAATAAATTCTAATTAATTGAGATTCTATCGGAGGCCATCAACATTAGCAACATCACCCCTGACAGCAGCGTGTCTCCTTCTGCAGCGCGTCAATCTGCGCTACGATCAATGGAATCAATTATGGTAATTAGCCGCGGTTGATTCCCTAACGGATCTTCACTCTTCACAGGACCAATTTAAGAAAGGTCTCGAGCGCGATCTAATCTGACCGGGATCAGATTTGTCTTCAACTTCGAGAGACTCCGACTCCGACTTCGACTTCGACTCTGACTCCGAGTCTGAGTCAGCATTTGAATTCGAGTATCGGGAGTCCATCTTAAGACTCAATTATCACACCGCAGTCACTCCAAATGGGAATTTGATTGAGCCCACCAGGAATGCTCTAATCACAGCACGGTCTGTTTTAGCTTCTGGTTGAGTGCGGCACGACAGTAATTCCCAGGGCGATATATGACCCGTCGCTCTGTCTGGTCCCAGGCTGTGGAGCCTCCACCACCTCCGACCGGATTAGAGCGGTCGAACAAAAACGTTTGTCCGCCGCCGCCGCCGCCTCGGCTTCAGCTCGAATTTACATCTCTCCCTAATTAACTTTTGATAGCCCCGGACCACAGATGAACCAACAGCTCTACAGAAGGTGCTACTACCCATTCCTCATTCATCTTGTTCGCGCTCCTCTTTGTTTTTAATTTTGTTTCACTTTCCGTTTCGGCCTCGGGATAGCGTTGCGTCGCGTCGCGTCTTGCAAAAGGTATACACCGATCAGGTATCTGGCGCGACAACGACGTGGTCAGATTTTGAAGTTCCACAGTTCTCCGCTCCACAACAACAAAAAAAAAATACAAATTCGGCTTGAGGCTTTGAAGTGGTAAACTGGTAAGCGCGGGAGACTCCTAAAAATGTGAATTACGAGTCGTTTGGCTGCGGCCGGCGGTGATGCTGAACTCACCCATTGCCGCTGCCGCTGCCGCCGTCGCCGTGGCCACTGCCTCGAACGGTATTAGGGGAACAGGATTAAAATTAGTTTTTGATTATACTTTCGAGCTTCTGGACAACGCGATGGGATTTAAATTATCCAAAAAGATAAAAAAAAAAATAAAAGAAACAAAAAGCAAAAAAAGGAAACACACCCTGAATATGATCGCAAAAAAAAACTGGTTGAGCTGCGTCCGACCAGAAGGAAATAAACATGTGTCTGGGCGACGGAATGTTGCAGACAACGGATGCAAATGTGGGGGCTTATTGTCCACGGAAAGACAAAGAGTCTATTGAGAGGATTTACGAAGGATACAGAGTTTGATCAGAGCTCTGGACTGTGGTGGGAACTGCTTTGGCAAAGTGGCGTGTTATCGAAGTTTTTACGATTTCAAGACCGGAAATAATGAGGCGGTTTTTTGTCAACTGCTTAGTCGGGAAGATGAATGACAAAATGAGCTAGTTGTGTTGTCTATGTTTGTATAATTCTGGCCGACAAAAATAACAGATCTTCAACTGAAAATGATGATCTTTATGAAAGCGTTCGGAGTTTATGTATCCCCTAACAACTGTCAAGTCGTAAGGCAAGAAAGCGCAGCGTTGAGAAGAATACCACAATTTTAACAAAAAATCATTTTCAGCAAAATGTACCGTAAATAGTAACGACAACTGGAAGTCGCCGAACACGCAAAACGCGCCTCTCACAAACAAAAAATTTGAAAATTCACCTTATTTTTTGAACAGACCTCGTGAATAAATTAAAAGACTCTAGTTCTATCTCCTGAAAAAATTGCTATTCAAAATCTCCAAGAAGGACTAATTTGAACATATTTAGGCCAATGCAAGTCCTCTGTTTCGCATTCTCATCACGAAAACCGTTATTCATTTCCCCGTGCCCCCAATTTTCGACTCCATAAAATAATACCACCCAAAGTCTCTTAACTGAATGAATTTTAATAAGAATCTCATAAAAATCATCAAAGTACCGTCACAATTTTAAATACACCGCCCTTCAGGACACATCCTTCGGCGGTAGGTACGCACATAAAACACATCCGTTAATTTAAAGCAGCATTTTAAATCGATTACAGTTAATCGTTATTGATTTAAATGTCCATTATTGCCAAAAACATTTCAAAACTACATTAATAATAACATCACCAGAGGTGGACTTCATCGTCGCACTGTCCGTTCTGCCCGTCTACGGTCAGAAAAAATATCGATCATTAAAAAAACACCGGGTAACACCCTGGAAGGCACACACAAAAAGCGGCACATGACAGGGAGTGCTTCGAAGTGGCTACCATTACCGAAAATTTTGTTCTTTTTTTTTTGTGATCGTATCTTCCTCCTAAGCGTGTTTTTTTTTTTTTTTTTTTATCCTTCAATTTTATTACACGATCGTAAATTAGAACACGTTTATACTGCACTTCGTTGTTGTTGTGGCTGGATTACACAGTGGAGAAAGATCACATCAAATTTGTGGACATGTGTGTGTGTGTGTGAATGCGGAGGTAGACATGAATTGTTGGCTTTGGACTTCATTGATCATTTTGTTATGGAGCCCTAAGTGCGGAAGCACATTTAAGGTGTGTGGATGTGCTATTAGAGAGTTGCATGCAAGATCTTAGCTCTTGGTATCGGCTTTTAAGAAGATAGGGGAAGATTTACTGATAGAGTCGGATTATCTGATGGCTGTGAAGCAAGTTTTATGGCCTGGCCATGGTTATAGGGACATCAAATTAACACATCGTGCTTGCTAATAGGAGGATGAATGAATCGAGAAAGGACATGAAACTGGTTGTCACTAGTTATCAGCTCTCTAGACGAGTAATTGGTGGAATGCATTTAATCTCATCCGAGAAGACCAATTACACCTGACGGGTAAGTTATTTACGAATGCTTCTACTGATGTCTGCAAAGGATCGATTATCTAGTGGTTTCAAGTTTGTCACACTGGAAATTGACACCTGACACCTGTCACCTCTCAGCTGTCTTTTGAAGTGTCATAATATTAGTAAAATATTTGCCATTTACGATAATCCATCGTTTAACAATTGAACAACGTGGTAAAATTATTAAATGTATACAAAGAATTTTTATTTTGAGATTCGATTTACATATTTAACCTCACAACAGTAAATATTAAAACTTACTACGAAAATGGTGATTTAAATTCATTGGTCACTTATTTTTTTTTTTTTTTTTCAAATGTAAAGCTAAGTAAAATAAATACCCTGGTATATTTTTGAAAAGAATTTTATTTCGTAATAAATTTTAAATATTGCCATTAAATTAAAAAATACCAACCAGAATCACAAACTTGTTTTGTGAGCTTTCATGGGTCATCATCGCCCATTATCACCGAAAAACTGATATAAGCTGAGGTTGAATCTGGAATAACTCTATCGTGTGACTTGAACGTCTTGAAGCGCAACTTATTGTTTTGTGTTCTCGTAACCAATTTCAAAATTTTCGTTCTATGAAGGAATCAACTCAAGTATTCTTGTGAATGGTTCATAAGGTTGTAAAGCGAACCAGAAGAACCAGAGTCGTAAAAGTATGTAATTTTTTGAGATTGTAATTCTATTGAATTCATCGAAAATAATTTTTTAGTTAAAGTGAATGGGATTGAAAAAAAAATAAAAGTCACCATTCCTTAAAGCTCAATGACTTACGCATTCAATTTTTAAAAATCTTAAAACTAATGATTGGAGTGTTTCAACAATTTAAAACCATTTTTTGAACATGCTTATTTTTCGTTCATGACTCTTACGAAAAAAAATTATGTGAAGACTTATTTTTTAAGTCTCCCAACTAGCAACCCTGTTCCTAATAAATCCATTCAGACAGTCTACCTGCCTTCTAAGTCTCGTCACATACCTTTTTTAAAAAATATTTCCCAACAATAGCGTGACATCGTTCAAGATTAACCCAACAATATAATGCTCAATAAAATTTGCAAAAAAAAAAAACAAGAAAAACTTTTATTTACAATTTGACAACAACCCCAAAACAATAACCTTCATTCAACAACGTAAACTTTGTTTTGTTTTACGCTTAAGCGACGAATCAGCTTCTGTTTTTTAACTGCGTCGTGATTCATTTTAAATTAATTTTTTCAACGAAAACTGTTTATAAACTCGATGTTGATTGCGATTCATTCAGTAATCACTAATCTTTTGTAACGATCGGACAATCACATTCAGTTAACATGACAAGCTTGGTGCTTATCGTGTTTGTTGGGCTGATTGGTTTTGGTGCAACATCACCAGGTGATGACAAGCCCTGTAAAATCGCGTACAGATGTTCCACAGAGCCAGATCCGGTTTGGTCCACTGACGGAAATTCGTGTTTTGTTTGGAGAAATAATTGTTTTTTGTTGTCAGAAAATTGTGATCGTGCAAATAGACATGAAACTGGTAGAAGAAACATTTGAAGTTTTTTTTTTTCTCATTTTCATACTTTTTTTTGTGTCACGCAGAGTTAAAGAAAATTGACATGGAGGAGTGTCAAAAATTGTGCACAGAGTGTCACGAGGATTACAGCCCAGTGTGTGGTTACTACGACGATGACGTGAAGAAAACTTTTGCCAATCGCTGTGAGCTGGACAAATACGTTTGCATGACTGGAGAAAGTGAGTTTATTTGTTGTTGAAAGGCCTTTGAGTCAGTTAAGATATGAATTTTGTTATTTCTTCAACAGCTTATGGGTTTTTTGGAAGCGGTCCGTGTCCTTAAATCAACGATAACATGAAAATGTATAGATATTAAATAAATTGGGTAAAAATATATAAATAATCAGAAATCACTGTCTTGCATTAATTTAAGAAGAATACAATGAACTCTCTTATGGACACTTCTATTAACCGGTTAAATTTCTCGGTACCACTGTGTGTTTTGAATTGTTTTGTTTTTGTTAAAATTCAAATCTTGGGGTAGGTTTCCTTTGGGTGGCATATCAGCCCCTTGAGGAACAGAGCCTAGCGTTTCGCGCCTCCACTGTGTTGTGTGCGTTATAATTTTGAAAGGGGACCTTCAGTTTATTGCCGGTTCCGAACGAAAGCTTCCCGTAACAGAAGTACTCCAGGAGGATTCTTAGGATCAAAGGTTTTGGTTGGCATCGGTAAGCTGGAACGCACCAAGACAATGCAGTTGGTACAAAAACAGGAACAAGCAAGAAACACGTGTTCTGTGTTTAAATTTGCGCTTGATGTTTCTGTTTAGACAACTGGCGTTTAAACCAAAAACTAAATTTCAAATATTTCATGCTCATTTTTATGTTCGTTGTAACTAAATTGAGTTGAATTGAACCATGATACAAATACAGAAAGTAATATTCGTTTTTGTTTTGATTGAAACATGCGCAATAAATTAGCTTTTACAGTCGAATCCCTCTAAGTCGAATATTCACGGGACATCAAAATTAGTTCGAGTAAGAGGGAGTTCGACTTAGAGAATGGTCTTCATATAGAAAAATGGGAAGGGGAATGCAAAAATATGGCGAAAAAATTCGAGTTAGAGGGAAATTCGACTTAGAGGGATTCGACTGTAAAAGTTAGAGGGAGTCGACTGTATATTTGAATCATGGAGTTGAACTACAACGTTATATTTGAAATTAATCAATGAATTTTCATGTTTTTGACGAAAACTCCTTTTTGTAAGGAGCTTTTAAAGTCTTCATATTATTTTTTTCTTCGTGTTCAGTTGTCGATAAATACAGGGCTTGATTAAAAACTAGGACGTTACTACGTCGTTTGAATCGGATGAATTTTATTTTCATGGGTTCTGGCAACTATTGTACCACAGTCGACTATAACCGTGTATGCCAAGATTGACGCCAAAGTATCACAGTCACCAACCCTTGTTTATTTGTATTAACCACAACATCTGAAATGTTCACCACACTTTTAAAAGCCACTTATAAAAGAAAAAAATTCAAATAAGCGTCGAACGAGAATTGACTTAAGAACCTTTTTGTGTTAAACAATCATCGTATTGTAATAGTTCTGGTCATTCGTCATAGAAAAATTAATAAGTTTATTTTGAATACCACAAAATTTTATGGAACTGAATACTATCATTGAAAAGTAAGTGGAAAGTAGTAAAATACATCGAATAATGTATAATTGTTTTAGATCTTTCTGAAAGCGGAACGATCGATGAAGATCGTCGATAAAGTATTTATAAAATAGCATTTTAATTTCTCTTACCATTGAAAGGCATTGGTATGTAAGCAAGTCTTGACGGTTATAAAATTATTAAAAATGAGTTAGTGATTTTCTTACGACAAAGTAGTCGAGTTCATCGAGTAGTCAGTTAATTGAAAATTTTATGTTTTGTTCATGCGGATTGTTTCTAAAGTTCATGTCAGTAAATTCTGTTAATAAAAGTTTTTTTTTTTTGTGTTCTAATATATGTATCCAAAGCTCTGCCATTCCTTGATTATTACAGCGATAAGAATGAAACACAATACTCAAAAATAGTGCTGAACGAGCTGCTTATTGCTGTGTTTCGACGTATGAATTAGACTATGCCAAAAAATGAGAAAACGGGGTCTAAATGTTTTACACTTTCCTTGTTTGCTGTTGCTTTCTTGTTGCTGATTGCCCCGTTTCGACGTAACAATCAGACAAAAATAAGAGAAGAAAATTTAGCTTCGAACATTTTTGGAGATTTTTTTCGCATTTCTTCCTTTTGTCGAAATTATTAAAATTTGACTTGAATTGAAATTGATAAGTGAAAAACATTACTAATTAAAAACCGATCAAAATCTCCCTCGTTATTCTGTGATAAATCGTTCACGAAATTTTTGCTGATCAAATGATCTTATTCAATTTTCTTATGCAAGGGAGTGATGCCTTAAAATACAAACTGAAAAATTTAATTCTCTTTGTACGCATAATAATTTACAAGAATGTAACCAAATAAATTTGACAGCGCTCCACTCTAGTTTTCGAACGTCAACTTGAGTGAAATGTTTTACATTGACGAAATTTTTTTCACGCCAAATTGAGTGTTTCCTTTAAAGAAAACACTTTGCTTATGAGCGTTTACTTAGTTTTTATTCACACCACCCAATATGTTTGTTGATCCTCAGATATCATTCGTTAAATGGTTCTGCATCGATTGTATGATAGTCAGAAAAAGTATTTTTTTTATATTTAATTTTGCTCGATAAACTCATCTTATTGCATGCCTGGTGCCTGTAAGTCTTTGAACGAAAACCGCTGTGCCAGTAAGCCGCTGTGCCAGTAAACCGCTGTGCCAGTACAAACTGCAAACTGCTTTGTAGGGGATCCTTTCTTAAAAAAAAAGTAAGTCGAATAAATTAAAAAAATCATGTCACCATTTAAATGCACCATCTTCTAGTCTATGTACTTTTTTTTTACAATTACTTTTTAATAAGCGTAATTTTTTTTTTCTGAAAAGAAGATTACCAGTCGCAAGCGGCCAACAAATAAGCACGCGTTGCGTTCTTGTGCGACCTTACAACTTGACCCAAAAACGACATCGAAAAAGTTAAAGTTAAAGTTAAAGTTAAAGTTAAAGTTAAAGTTAAAGTTAAAGTAAAAGTAACTAAAACTTCGAAAAGTGCAAATTACGATCCTAAATCCTTCGATCCGATCCCCAAAAAAAAAACCAACCGACTCACTCCCAAACTATTTTCAAAATGTGCTACCACAACGGCTAATACCCACAGGACACCTCAAAGTAAAAAACCTCCGTACAAAACACCTCATCATTAGTGATGCTTTTGCGTCAATGTGTACTACACACACACACACAGATAAACTTCGACCTAAGCAGAGCCCCTATTTTGCCTCCCCTTATAATTTAATAATGAACACAAAAGAAGAAAACTTCATACACGAAACATTTTTAACAAAGTGTCGGTGTTGCACAAAGTGGCGGTATCCTTTGATCAGAACGTATAAAATACTGTAGCCACGCCTCGAAAGGTAGATTAAACGAGATGGCGCTCAATACGCCATTCAGCCTTCCCCCTTCCCCGCGTCTACATCCGCGTCCGCGTCCGCGCGCCAACCGCCGATACTACCTAATGACCACACGATGTGCCCATTGCCATTGCGCTGATGGGCCCACACCGCACCGCACAGCACCGCGCATACAACTTTCGGCGATGGTGACGGTGACGGTGGTGAACGAGGATTTTTACCTGTTTCTCGGTGCTCCTTCTCCTGTCCGGGGACTACAAACAACTTGAACCGGTATTATTCTCTACTTCATCATCTTAATGTGCCCGCACTGGCCTTTCAGTCCCGACTGTTTGGCCGACTCCGGTGATCCTCCGTCTCTCTCTCGGTGTGTGTCAAAGTGGGATGAGGTGGGGGGGACGTAAGAGGGAGACAGCAAAAAGAGACAAGAAAGAGCGTAAAAAAATAGGAAAAACAGGAAAAGGAAAACACAAAATCGAATCCAACAATAATGGTCATCATCATTAAAATGTGATCAAAGCAGTTCCAGCTCTGCGGGATCGTGTTCTGGAGGATTTACATTTTAAGGATGAGACCACGGACTTTATTGCAATTTTTTTGTTTTTCGGTCTTTCCTTAATTTTGCTTCTTCCCCGAGTTTGTCTTGTAAATTTGTAACATATTTGGAGAAGCAAAACCCCACCACAATAAGGACTTTTATGTTTTATGGCATGTGGCGATGTGGACTTTTACAATTTTATGGCCCGAGATGCCGAGAAGCTTACAAAGTATAGAATAATCTGTTGAATGTACGCCTCTGATGCAGTTTGGTTTTTTGAATTTTATTAGGTCCTTCTGGGGACATGCGCGAGCGTGCGAGGATGGTATAAAAATCAGTCCAGATGGTTATCTTTTGGCATTTTATAGCATACTTAGGACTATGCGTGATGAGTTTTTAACGCGGATCTTCCTCTGTTTTCAGATTGAGACGGGGTAGCTGATGACTTTCACGGATATGACCCAAATAAGTTTATGCTAAAGCCGGAAAGGTGTTCGGATTGAGTGGGACATTAAAGACGTTACTTTGAGTGCAACAGTATCAGGTGTTAGAGTGACATTAATTTTAGCACAAAGAATTTTCAGTGCCAGGGGCTGCATAAAATCCGAGAACGTTACGATTTTTTAAGTGGTTCATGTTATCGCATGATGTCTACGTAATGAACTGAATGAGATCATTACTGCGGACTTCTAAGTAGATTTTTCTTTGACAGAATATAGAAATGGCTATAAAACAGACACACCATTGCTTCGTACAAAGTCTTTTTTGTACAAGAGTTTTAGTTTTATGGTATACAACATTTTATTTTGTTCATTGGCTGTGCAGAAGTTGAGATTTTTCTATGAGAAATCTAACCATCTGACCTTCATAAAAATACAGCATATTGTGAAATTCATAATACAAAATTGTCGGGAATAAGCTACTGTCTTTTGCGAGGCTTAATTTTGACACATGTGAAAGGGATCGACTGTTTTCAATGTCGGTTTCCAGCGAGTAATTGCGAGATTTTTTTCATGACAGAAGTACTCTAAGAAATTACAATAAAGCAAATATTAGGTTGTCAAATATCTTTTTTGTCTTTTGAATTTTCCGGCTATGTACAAAGCGCTACACAGCTCGTATCTGGCAATACTATACATCATTTAAAAGGTCTTGACATAACCTACAAAACGACGCTATATATGATTAGTTTGGATATTGCGTTCAATAGTTATAGACGTGTAAACATGGAGTTCACTAAAAAAATTCGCGCTATTTTAAGGTTTTCCTTCGTTAAAGGCAAATCCGCTAGAGCAACGTTCCGTGAGATTAATGGTGTTTTGGGGGATGGTACTCTATCACTTCGAACCGCGGAGGAATGGTTTCGACGATTCAGAGCCGATGAAAACGACACCATGGATAAGCCAGCTGGCGGTAGACCTGTGAAGACGAATACCGATCGAATCATGGAAAACATCGAGTTAGACCGGCATGTGGCATCTCGTGACATCGCTCAGGAGAGTCACTAAACCATTTTAAACCATCTGCAGAAGGCTGGATACAAAAAAAGCTTGATGTTTGGGTGCCGCATGATTTGACGCAAAAAAACCTTCTGGACCGAATCAACGCCTGCGATATGCTGCTGAAATGGAACGATCTCGACCCATTTTTGAAGCGGATGGTGACTGGCGACGAAAAATGGATCACATACGACAATATCAAATGAAAACGGTCGTGGTCGAAGGCCGGTGAATCGTCCCAAACAGTGGCCAAGCCGGGATTGACGGCCAGGAAGGTTTTGCTGTGTGTTTGGTGGAATTGGAAGGGAATCGTCCACTATGAGCTGCTCCCATATGGCCAGACGCTTAATTCTACCATCTACTGCGAACAACTCACGGGCGCCGTTGGCTCGATCGGTTAGCGCGTCGGACTGTTGAGCGAGAGTACCCGGGTTCAAATCCAGCTCGGGGAAAAAAAACACCACAAACATTTTTCACGGCCCCACCTCCAGCGAACGACTGACAACCTTCCTGGAGTACTTCTGTCATGAAAAGCTTTCGCAATTCGCCGTTCGGAACCGGCATTAAACAGTAGGTTCCCCTCCATATGTGACAAAATTATAACGCGCACAACACAGTGGAGGCGCGAAAAAGCTAGGCTCTGGCTCTCAACGGGTTATTACTGCGAACAACTGGACCGCTTGAAGCAGGCGATTGACCAGAAGCGTCCAGAATTGGCCAACAGGAAGGGTGTAGTCTTCCACCAGGACAACGCCAGACCACACACTTCGTTGATGACTCGTCAGAAGCTACGGGAGCTCGGATGGGAGGTTTTATCGCATCCACCATATAGCCCTGTTCCTGTCCATGGCGAACGCCCTTGGTGGTGTGAAATTGAACTCAAAAGAGGCTTGTGAAAAGTGGCTGTCCGAGTTCTTCGCAAATAAGGAGGGGTGCTTCTACGAGGGGGGTATTATGAAGTTGCGGTCTAGATGGAAACAGATTATCGAACAAAACGGTGCATATTTTAACTAAATCCGATCACTGTAACACTTTTTATGAAGCATTGAATGAAGAGCAAAAAAGCGGAAGGGAGATATTTTACATCTAGAACGAAAATAAAACGATATTGTTCTGACACAAAACAAAAATAATAATCTAATTTACTTTAAAATAAAGTATGGAATATTGCAGCTCATTAATTTTTTTGTTTTTATTCCGACTCGCTCTATCGCTCATGAAATCAAGCCCGCCTACGAAATTTCCTAAAAACAGTAAGCTCTCGATAATTCGAACTTCTGTATTTCAAAAACCTCCATTCTCACAGTCCCCTGAAAAAAGCCTCTGAAACTCTACAGTGCTACAATTAACATGAAAAAGAACTAGAAAAAAACAACGGCAACACATACAATAAAATACTATACCAGTTTTGAAAGCCAAAAACTGCTTCTTTCAAAAAATTAAGTCCCTACGCCCAAAATTTGTCAGTTTATAACATTTTTAAGACGAAATAATCAAATTACGAATACTTTTGCAAGGCACTGTATGCAATTTGGTTCTCTCACTAGTTAGTTCGTTGAAAACTTTATTTAAGAAACAGATTCAAAATTAACGCTTTCAAAGATACGCTGTCTATATTTGAGTGCGGTCATGATATATTGGAACAAAGGGTCCCAGCCTAACTTTCCAATTAGGACGTCCAACGTGTCGTCAAGCTCCAACTCAGCTACTCCAAAGTACCTCAGGCGAAACTCTTTAAGAATGGGACATTTGGCGACGAAATGAAATACATCTTCCCTTACTTTTAAGTTGCAAAGATCGCATAGAATCGGCAGGTCGGGTTGATGTGGGACGTAATTTAGTTTTAAGAGCTCTCCCCGGACTTTAAATATCACACTAATCATATTTATGTGGTGGCGGTTGAGAAAGTTCGTGCTTTGCTGGAGGTCCTTGTTTCTCACTAATTCGAACTCATTTCTTGCGCAAAAAGACATGAAAACCTTTGTAATTCGAAAATAATGATATGCTTGTTGACATCTTGCTTGTTAACTTCTATAATTCGAAGTTAAGTTCACCC
The DNA here is from genome assembly GCA_905187475.1 of Syritta pipiens. Classification (NCBI taxonomy): domain Eukaryota; kingdom Metazoa; phylum Arthropoda; class Insecta; order Diptera; family Syrphidae; genus Syritta; species Syritta pipiens. The sequence goes on along the minus strand of LR994572.1, from coordinate 6,672,426 downwards.
TTTTTCTTCAAAAACTGTTAGTTCAAATGGCTAATTGACGAAAATGAGCAATATTTTTTTCTGAAACCTCCGTAATTCGAAAACCTCCGTAATTCGAAGCGTTTCCCTGGTAACATGAAATTCGAATTATCAAGAGTTTACTGTTCTTGTTTTGCCAAAAATTATCTGATCACTGTCAAATGCAAAAGTATTGACGGTTTCATTTTTTTTTTTTCTTAATAAAATCACACTACAATTTTAAGATTCAATGAAGAATCGATAATCAAATTTTAAAGCGCCCTTGAACGCAAACTTAAATGAAAATGTAATTTTGAAGGAATTGAATTGCTAAGTCATAATGTGAATATCATCAAGTCGTAACCAATATAGTTGACAAAATAATCTTCTGCATTTTTTTTTGTCTTTCGAATAACCTTTTCGATAATTAAATAACTCAAACTTTACTGCAATACATTCGCGCCGTGATTGTGATAAAGCACCGTCAAAGTCTGTTGCACTTCCGACTTAAAACTCGAAGAAAATAGAATCACATCAGTCTAGATTCTCAAACATCAATGAATCTACTTTGAAAATTGTCCACAAACAAAAACAAGACCCGGAATCTGAAACTCTTGACTCAAGTGCACATATCCCATTCATTCTTCTTTTATAACCAGCTGAAATCCACTCCAAAAAATTAACAAGCTAATGGCCAGCCAGTTTAAGCGAACGACTGAAATGCAGATTATCTCCCATCCAAAGCATTTAAATCCCATTCACTATGCATTACCATCAAACAAACCGCGCGTTGTCATAAAACTGCGCATCTCAAGTGGCTTGGTCCTAATTATCCTTAATTACGCCCAAACACAGTCATTTTTTTGGGTAAACAAACATCATAAAACGCAATTAGATCGAGTGCAATGCGCTGCGATATGATTTAATGAGGTTTCGTCGGAGGATGACTTCAATTGACGACCGAGACAGACGCCACTGTGCCTCGCTTCCACCCTCAAGTGCAGTCATAAACCAATCGCAGTGACTAGTCGGTTGCTTCCACCAAGACCACTTAACAGGCGAAATCCGACGTCGCCCGTGGATTTATGAGTCGCTAAAACATGGAACCACGCACAGACGTCAGCTCGCTTAGCACCTGCATTCCTAGTGTCGCCATTCTAAGAGCCTCTGAGTTGCCTCTAAGTTGCCTCCATCCACAAACAAACGGCGTCGATGACGAGAACTCATTGCGGCTAATCTGGAGTAATAGAGATCTCCGCACCCAAAAACTATGCATCCTCAATCTCATAAATACAGATTTTCGGCTACGTTCCGTTCCCACTCTGGCAATCGATTAGTTCCACTCAATTTTGAAGGCTCTGTTCGACTCGAACATATCGAATAGATCCGGGCGCAGGGCCTGGCAAAGGACTAATTTCCATCGAATACATCATCATCATCATTGTGCCCGTGAGCCGGTCCATTATTTAGACTTTTGTGCGACTTGAGTGGGCAACAAAAGGGCTCAACAATGCGCATGCGTGCAGCGCAACAACAATGAGTACTCTGTTGGCCGTCGTCAGCTATTGTCCCCGTGACAATGGCCCAACAATTGTTATGGACGTCATCGAACACGACCGGTAGTGCCACCAACGAAGACCGATAGGCCTACGAAGTGATATGTTTCACACTTTATCCGGTCCGGCTTCATCGTCTTTCGGTTTTCTCGGCGTGCAGAGGTGACCGTGACAAAAATGTGAGAGTTAGGTGTGTGCGTCGTGTCTTGAGTGGAATCATCACCTGGCGGCTTGGCTTGGTCGTGTGGGCTCCAGTTCCAGTGGTTTGGGGACTTTAAAAAGCTATTAAGCGATGATTGATGCGGAATGCACAGCACGGTCCTTTCAGATGACAGCTATGCAGGTTGGGAGATTGGTGAGTGTGGTTAGCTGAGTAGAATGTTTGCGATTTACACTCCGGTGATTCATTGGGGGGAATGTGGTGAATATTTAGACACTTGGCATGTGCCCAGGAGTGGCAATGTTATTTTTGTAAAACGATTTCTACGGTTACAAGTTAAAAAATTAGAGGGATCTTATCGGCGTTGTCATTTTCGTCCTGCAGCCAACGGCTGGTCTGAAGCGATAACTGCCTTAACCGAGTTAAGACAAATTTGAGATTCTTTTGACATCAGACAATCTAAAGTGGTTGTACTTTCTGAAATAATTTTCAAAATAAATTAAATGAATGTTTGTTCAATACAATTTTTACCGCTTCCTGATTTTCACATGAGTTTAAGGACATATCCTAAACTTCAAATTTTGTCTTTGAAAAGTGTGAAAAATTGAAATAACACTCAAATTGAAGAAAATTATCCGAAGAAAAAAAAAAATATTTGGACTATTTTATTTTAAGGGGCTTGATGGTTAGTGCGTTGGACTGGTAAACGATTATACCCAGGTTCGAATCCAGCCCGAAAGAACACACTACAAACAATTTTTTTGGCCACACCTGTAGCAAGCTACTGGCAATCCTCTTAAACTAATTCTGACAGCTTTTGCGGAACCAGTATTAAACAGTAGGTCCCTTCCACATGTGTAAAATTATTGGTTAGTCAAAAAAGTTCAGCAAATAATTTTCGGTAGGTTGCTATGAAATGTAGTTGAATATAATTCTAATCTGACAATATCTATTATAAGATGTTTTCAAAATCTTGTTTCCGTGATAAATTATTTACGTTGGAAAATGACTGAAAATTCGAAACGTTACCGTCATATTTTGCTTTATGATGATTTTAAAAGCGGAAACTAAAAATATATGTCGTTGAACCAAAATTCTCAAAGGAATAAAAAAAAACTGTATCCCAAATTAGTTCTGAACTAAAGAAATTAGCCGTAGAAAGCTAAAAATATTTGTGTCCGAACCAACAATTTTCAAACACAAACAGAGAATGTGTCCAACTCTTCTTAAAATCCAATCCCTGAACTGCTTACCATCAGCGTACAACAAACAACAAATTTACAATATTACAAGCACATTTCTTGCCATTTAAAAAATTATGTCACACAGGTGCAACAACATTGACAGGCTCTTAACCAGCTTCCTGACCATTTTTCAACCAGTTCATTATTATTAAAATGAGATCACATTGCGTTCAGTTGAGCCGACTTAAATATGGAAAAACTTCAAGCTATAAATCCCCGAACGTAAAACATCAATTTTATGTGAGCTCTGTTCGACGCCACCGACGCGACGGCTTAATGAACGAGGTGCGTTGAAATGCGTACAACGTTGAAATCGTTACTAGTACAAGTTGTCATTGTAATTAATAATTAAATAAATTTGCGTGTAATTAAATTACGTACATTATTATGCTATTTAATTTATTTTTTGTGAAAATTTATTAAAAAAAAGTATTGAGGAATACAACGCCGGTAGTCCTAATTTTTGAGTTGAGCGGATTAAATAAATAAGTTTGAAGCCTCTGGGAAAAGAAACATGTGTATGCTTGAATATTCTCACATTAGACTTAAGTTAATTATTTTTGAATTAGGTTGAATGGGTCTAAGAAGATTATTTATAAATTAGTAAAAAAATGCACATTTAAAAACTTAAGGTCTTGTAATCTGTGGCAACTTTGCAGTGATGGCTGGTTTGGAAAATGCTAATAAGGCTTAATTTGCAGTAAATTTAAGTATAAGTCAAAAAGGTTGATGAATTTATTGTATAGGTTTGAAGCAGGTGAAAAGTAGCAAACGTTTAGCTCACGAATTGTAAGGCTAAGACAGACATGTTGAAAAGATTAGGAACCATTCAAACTTGGTGTTTGTATCAAATTGTGAGCAATATAAGCAAACGTTAATTGGGCTAATTGGGAAGTATTCAATTTTCCATAATTTCTTCTGTTTGACTTGTTTTTCAAAAATGTTAATCATGTTGATCTGGCAGATAGCAAGGCCATGCAAAAGAAAGCTTTTTAATAAAATATTTGAATCGATGACTGTTAAGACGACATAAGTAACATTTTTATTTTTTTACAGGAAAAACAAAAAAACAAAGTATTTTGTAGAACAAAAAAAATACTGTGATTTGGATGCTGATTTTGCATTCAAATTTAAATGTATTTTAGGTATCGAAGGCTTTACCCATAAAAAGGCTTTACCCAAAAGTGACTTCGTAAATGTTCTCACGTTGTTTTAGCAACCATTTATTCATCTGTAAAGATGATTAATGAGAAAAGTAAAATTAATTCTATCTTCCTTTTTTACTAAAAATATAAGTGTGTAGTACTCATGCGTTTTTACGAAACAACATGCACATGAATCATAAAAAACTTTATTTTGACCAACTCATCCGCCATCCATTCAATTTGATTGCCGAATATTAATCGTCCGTCACCTTATTAGCCATCGTACTTGTCACTTTACAACTCAATCTGTGAACGTTTTTGATTACCTCACCGGCAGACAACTAACCACGTTGTAATACCCAATTACCTCTTTTGAGCCGACAATGAATGACAAGACAGGCGAACAAAAGAAATTCCATCTCGATGGCCACAAGTAAAAATTAATAAGTTCGAACCACCGTCAGATATTTTCCCATAACGAGCCGACAACAACGCACAATCGAACCCAATTGGCGGCATCTCTTTACCGCCGGTGACAATGGTCTTAAAGAAATCATGCCCAATTTACTTGCTTCCCACATGTCCAATAAACGTCCACCGGTAATTGACTCGAAAAGGAAGCCAAACTCATGGAAATATGAATCACTACCTGACATCGATTCGATGAAAAATACGATGGACGGTCCAAAGAAGGTCATGAGCACAGCGATGGGATATTTTGACAAACCTGTCAAATTACCCATGTGGGCAAGTGAACGCAACAATAATCGAACACCATCCAATTTGTAGAGGCACACACACACACACACACACACCCAAACACAGCGGTCTTATTCACAAGAGAAGACTGTGGATCTAATACCCGAAACCGAATTGATCCCAATTAAAAGAAGCCAACCTGCTACACGCCACCGCATTCAGAACCGTCCGACCATTTGACTACCTGAGCTGAGGTAGCTGATCGCCTCTATTTTACACCTTGAGCATGCAACATCAAAGCGGAGCGGTACCACCGCATCCTCCCGCGCTTGTTCGCCCTCCACTTGCGGTGTTACGGACCAATTTCCATGACGATTATGACAGAGATCAAAGAAATTCTTCCGATTATAATCATCATCGGTTTTTCTAGAATCCGAAAATCCGAAAATCCGCAGCCAAAGCCAAAGCCTACGCCATTAGACGGGACGGGAAGCTGGCCCCCATTGTGGTTTGAGCCGTGCTCCCAATCATATCATTAGATCCGAACATAATGACCCGTAGAACATTTTTAATTAAAATCGATAAACTGCCGCGAGCAGAGCCGGCGACTGGCATAAAACGTGTGATTTTATGCAATTCCTTTTTTTTTTTTTTGATTTTGCGGTGTTCTTTTTTTTGCGGGACGACACGACGAGGATCAACGGGGTGGCTGATCAGTGATCGGGCGGCAAATGTCCTACAGCAGGGACATGTTTATGCAACGATACAAGCTGATAATTTCGCATCGAATAGTGACAATCTGGCCGGATGGAAATTGGCAAGAGGCCCAGATGATCGGAGGGACCTGCTGTGCGACTACCCGGGGAGGATGGGCGGCGGTACTGCGCCCTATATCGTAAATTCGCTTACAAATTAGTTTTGCATTTAAATTGCCGCTAAAGCAGCTGAGTGAAACTTGTCGGCGGGTTGTCGCCGACCGATAAAGTATATTTAACATGACAGTTCGCCCCGTGATTGTGGTGTACGATGATGCTCCGTGGTCCAGGGACCGTGTGTGCGTACACGTTTAGGAGCAAATTGGAAATCGCTGAATGGCTGCGCAATCGATGGACGGAGAATTCAATTTGTGTTTATTAGTTCTGTGAATAACAAGCAGAACTTATGTCACCGGACGATTGCGGGACATGGGTTTTTAGTGTGTCTCCCGAATGGCCGTATTACGGATAAGCCTGGTCATTACGGATAAGTTAAAGCTGTTCGGTTATCTAAAGTGTGTTCTCTAGGAGGCTGTGGCGTCGGACAGTGGGAAGAATGCAGCTGACAGATATCTCATGTGGTCTTTTGATAATGCGCGTGGTTGTTGCGGCGATCCATTTTAAAAAGGGTGGAGAGCTTGTTTTGTTTAACCGTGAGACGGTGGGTTCTTTTGAAGTAGATGTTGGTATGGCGCTTGGATGAATTTTTCGATTAATTTTTTTGACGATGGATCATAACCCAGATAGTAGGTCGTGCGGGGTTAATGACAAAAAAGTAAGTTTTGAGATAAACAAAATAATTATATTTAATTGCCAATATTTGATTATTTTTTAGGGATTGTTGGAGGATAAAAGTGCTTCTATAAGGCTTTCATATAATGGGCTGGCCATCTTGTGATTTCTTCTAAATTATAGATTATTTTGACACTAACAGCTATTTCCCGCTCTAAATTAACAGAAAATGAGCATCATTCTTCCGCCGTTTTGTGCTTGAACGTTAGGAAATATTGAAAAGTTATATCCAAAGCCGCGTGGCACAAGCAGTGCATTTTGAAAAGAAATCCAATTAATTGCCTGGGATTTAATCCTCTTCGTTTGTTCCTCTTCGCTTCGAGTCTTCATGTGGAGGGAGATCAATATCTGCACACCTTATTCTGTCCATCGCCATATGTGCCCCAGTGATCACTATAACAGAAACCCGGATATGTTAGTTTTGCTTACAGAAGCCGATCACCTTGCCGATGCATCTAATCCCAATCACAATCCACTTAAAGTTCAATCTGAGCTCGCATCTCACTCTCACATCTCGCACATTTCTGATCATAAAAGCCTCGCATAAGTAACTCAATACACGATCGATAAAAAGTCCTGTCTCACAACTTTGTCACGTCACCAAACAACACTTGGTCTACTTGTATTCAAGTGTCATAAAATTATTGAAATGCATAAAACAACCGATAATTAAAATGGACTTATTAATAAGCTCTTAAAGCAGTCCAGATTAGAAGCAACATTGTCTCGAGTCAGCCTCGGTTAATCGCAGCTCATAAAAGCCCACAACGAGGTATCGTTCCGTGCAACTGAAGCCCGTAAATCATCGTCAATTATTCGATTCTGAAGTGGATTCAATAAAACTCCAACTACACAATCCAATTTAATTTGCAACAAAGAAGCGGTCACTTAATGCAAGCCCATTAAACCAAAACGATGAAAGCGGCTTACCTTTCATTCGATGCCGGCCAACTTTGGTGAGGTTAAGTTTGGCTCCGTTTTTAGTCTCACAGCTAAAAAGGGGCCTAATCAATGAGCTGCTTAAGCGCTTAATTGTCACAGTAATAAAATGCAAAGCGTCGTTTTGTGCTCGTTTTTTGTCTTCTTTCAATTCAAATGTTGCTGAGCGGCGTTTGGTAATAAAAATTTAAACGCCTGCCTGAGATGCAGTCGCAAAGTTTCTCTACCGCCGAGCGTCGACTCTGAGCGTAAACTCTGGTGCTGCGGTGTTAACGCCGCTCACAGAATTAATGGCGAATTACGATGCTAGCGGAAAACGAACGAACGCCATTAACCTGTTTTAAATATCGCCTCGCAATTGGAGTGGAGTGTCAAACGAGAGATAGCCAGCGCCTGCATCTGCATCAGCGCCATTATGACTTGGCAGCCATTTGTGCGTGCGCGCCAAGCAACAACGGCGACGACGACGATGACGGCGGACAAGCTATCCGGGGCTTTAGCAGATGATTTATGGGAAAGTCGTCGTTGTTGTTGCTGATGTCTGACCTAGTTTCGCCGTCACGAATAGGTTTCAGTGACCGAGCCCCCCCTAGTGAAACAACAAAAAATAATTTGAACAAATTTAATGGACCATTAAAATCACCGGGAGGGTGTTTTTGTGAGGGAGAGGCCATTTTTATTTTTCGTCACCTCACCCGAATCAGATATTTCTGTGATTTTACGACTCCCGCACAAAGACTTTTCCGCCCAGGAAATGAACGACATCCCCCCGCCGCCGGCAGCCGTCGGTATGCGACTTCCCTCAGAGTAAATTGCTTTCTAAACGATCTGCCAGCACCCGCAATCCTGCTTCCTTGTAATAGGTGCGATGACATACAAGGGTGTGCTTGACGGGCTGCCTTGCGATGGGTGCACCAAACAAATTGAAAACAAAGTCAGTGATACGGAAAATTCAAAAGTAATAAATTTATCCATGCGATGTCATTTCGGTGGCTGGTTACATAGTCTCGCCTTGGATACATGTTGCCAATGAGGACACCCGAAAGTTATTTTTGTTCGACGAGGCGGGGAGGGAGACATTCGAAATTCCTCGAAAATACACATTACTGTTGTTAACCAGGGTGGGGGTGGGTGTGGAGTTGCCGACAAGATTAATAACCTCTGTGGGGCATTGAGTTATTTTTCACACCAGCAACATGTTTCGCGCTCGGGGCGATATCTGTCATCGAACAATGAAACCAATTTCAGAGTCATTAAGAGAATTTCAATTTAAGATGATTTTTTTTTCTTTCTTTATTTTTTGAGATATCGATGTCAGATATTGATTCGTTTTGAGGTCAGCGTACACTGAGAAAAAAGATTTGAGACTTTTTGTGAGATCTCTGAAATGCTTGTGCTTGAAGCTGAATTCAAATTATTGCTAAGGGTTATGAATGAACTTTGTAAAGATGACTTGGCTCTTTGGACTTGAATTAGATTCAGAGAATTACGTAATATTCTAAATTGCCATAAATTAAATTTAAAATCTCTGTTTCAGTGTAAGAGAGTAAATGAGTCACGACTCCGATTTGCAACTGCAAGCGATAATGATGAAGTGTTTGCAAATAAATCTCAATCAACTTTGTGTGTCCCGCGGCTGTTGATCGCCAATCGATTGGGCAATAATAAATGATACAGGTTTTGCAATTTATAAATAACGTAATTTAACATCTTAATGGCAGAAAGGCTATTCAACTGACCAATAAACTTGATCGGTGGGAACTTGGAGTTGACGAATAAAATAATTTGTCGTACGTTTTGAACAAATAGAATTTACTTGCAAATTTACTGAGAACTCTCCGAAATAGAAAAAAGTATCTGTATTCCTTAGTGAAATTGAAGGATTGTAGAAAATGGTAAGCTACTGAGCCACTCGTACTGCGTCTTTAAAAATCTATTGTATCCCCTTCTTTGATCTAGGATTTGAGTGCTGTCTTGATATATTTGACAACACTCGTGAATGGGATGTCCTCGAAGTCAGTCCCTGTTACATTCGTTTTGCGTAGTAGTAACATATTTGTCTTTATTTGGATAATGATTGAAAGTCTGAGCTCTTCCAACGTCGTCGGCTTGTTGGCATAAACCAATGACTTAACGTAGCCCCAAAGAAAATAGTCTAGAGGCTTCAAATTGGACGAACGAGGAGGCCAATCGACTGGGCCATCATCAAACTTACTCTTCAATAAATTAATTGTAAAGTATGCTGTGTGACTTGTGGCACCATCTTGTTGAAACCACTGTCGTTCAAGTCCACATCTTCAAATTCGGGCCAAAAATATTCGATAATAATGGCGCAATAACGCTGGTCATTCACAGTAACGTGACGATCGTTATCGTCGACAAAAAAATATGGCCCAATAACGCCGCCGGCATGCAAACCGCACCAAACAGTTGTTTTTTGTGGATGAAGTGGTGATTCATGAAACACATGTGGATTTTTATCCGCCAACTAACGCATATTTTACTTATTGACGAACCCATTGAGCCAAAAAAGATCTTAGAGTTATCGCTCTTACAGTTGCGGTCACCGACTCCGAATTTTGGAGGAAATTTTTTTATAATTTGCAGACGTTGCTCGTTCATGTATTTAACCATGATGAAAATGTTGAATTAACTGAATAAATTGACAATGATAGTTCGATGATTAATGAAAGGGTGCGTTCACAAACTAAATTCTAAATTGTCAGGTCCCTATTGGAAAACCCTTTACGTAAAGAACATGCATTGTCGAATTTACGACACCAACAACAAAGTTCGTCGTACACATGACAACTTTATTGAATGTTTAAATTTATAATGTTTGCCTCTCATGAGGCAAAAATAAAAACACAATTGTACATTTCTTATCAGAACATTTAATAAATAAATCAGTTTTCAAGCTTAGCTTAATTTCTCATGTTGAACAAATCAGTGAAGTTCCGTCGTCGATTCGATGAAGCATGTGCTTTCAGGGTTAAGAAAATTACTCCATTTAACAGGCGTTGACTTAAATCGACTACACGAAAATTTTTAAATTAAATATTTTTACCATATTACGCAACAATTTACCATTATTTAGCTATTTTAATATGTTGTAATGACGGGGGTTGAGTAAAGTGGAATTGATCACGAATTTTATTAAACTACTTACGTTAACTGGGTCATTTAAGAAATTCACGTTAATATGATGCATATAATGCACTAAGCACCTTTTAACGAAATCACAGTCAACTAACGTTGTTATCTAATTAACTAAACACCAGGGAAAATTAAAATATTATACCACGACCGTTAATTGCACACCTTAGATCATCACTTTAATATTTTGGCTCAAATGATATAAAGTACAGTGACTCAAATAAGAATAATTATGAAAGGAGTTTTTTTTTTTTCAAAGAAAAATCAAGAACTCTGCTTGTTTGGGTTAAGAATATACTCAAATTTGAACTATTAAAAAAACTTAATGAAGTTAAAACAAGTAAAGAAAAAAATGAGTTAAAGTTTGATGATTAAAAAAAATATAAATAATTATTAAAAGTCTGTGTGACAGGAATACAGTATAACTTTTCCTGCAACCACTGTATTGGACGCAGTATAATTTTGACACATATGGAAAGACACTGTTTATTGCCAGTTCCAAATGTCGGTTTCACAAAACTTCTCGGCAAAACTATACTCAATTTTTTTAAACACTAATAAATATCAAAAACAATCTTGAAATACAAAATATGCACACAGAAACACTGTTTTCGTATAAGCTTCCCATCTGTTTTTCTGCAATTAATCAACGGCAACAATTTCTGTAGGCAATCAACCAACTGAGAGTACAGGGAGTGCGAAGTGCAAGTTTCTTTTTAAAAAGACAAAAAAATTAGTAAAACATTTTTATTTTTCGATATATTCTGAATTTATTAGTACGAGCAAACATTCCCATTAATTAGGGAACAAAACGTCGTTCAAGTTGCTACCTCGGCTTCGCAGTAGCGCATTCTGTCACTTCAATCTTCCAAGATCTTGTTGATGGTTTCCGACTGTAGCTCATCAATTACTTGCGTTATATTAGACTTATAAGCTTTAAGTTTTACTTTGCAGTTCGGCATTCGGCATTCTAAAACTATATATTGCGAAGTCAATTGCATTTTATAGAAATGTCTTATTTTCTTATGAAAACGTTAATCAAATGGAAAAGATTTGTATGGAGAACGGGCCAGAGCCCAGCCTCTTCGCGCCTTCATTGTGTTGTGCGCGATATATTTTGACACATATGGAGGGGACCTACTGTTTAATGTCGGTTCCGAACGGTGAATTGCGAAAGCTTTGCATGACAGAAGTACTCCAGGAGGGTTGTCAATCGTTCGCTGGAGGTGGGGCCGTGAAAAATGTTTGTGGTGTTATTTCCCCGAGTCGGATTCGAACCCAGGTACTCTCGCTTAACAGTCTGACGCACTAACGATTAAACCACGGGGCCCATGGAGAACTTAAAAGTACAAATTAAAGCTTTCAATAGATATATCGTGGTGGTAGGCATGTTATGGTATGGGGGTGGGTGGCTTATAAAGGAGTTGGAACTCTGAATTTCATTCATGAATTTTTTGAGATTCTTCATATTTTGATATACAGTAAATTCTCGATAATTCGAGCCTCTATAATTCGAAAACCTCTGTAAATAGAAGCATTCTCAAAGTCCCCTGAAAAACCTCTGTAAATCAAAAAAAAACTGTGCAATTTCGTCTCCTCGGTAATTCGAATTTATTTTTGTGGAAAACATCATAAAAACCTATATAATTCGCAAATGATGGCTCAAAAATACGAAGTCAAGATTACTCAGATTATTCAGCAGGGGCCCTTTTCCTTCGAACAGAACAAGGAAGCCATTAATTGGAAAATCGCGCTAGGTCTACGAAAGAATGGTTATTGTATATTGTCCTGTAACGTCCCCGACAACTTGTAACACCTCTCCATTCACCAGACAGAAATCCTATATAAAATATTTGCATTATTTTAGGTTGTGAACTAAGGAAAAGGAGGCTTTCAAACAAAACTGACGTTAAGATTTCATTTTTTGAGGAAGGGCTTCAGATAAGTATTGAAATTTTTCATAATCTTATCGATTCGAAACCAAAGAGATTACTAATCATTATCGGAGCAAAAATACTGGGTACAAAATATCATTTGGAGTTGTAGCTTATTTATAGCCACAAACATTTTTCACGGCCCCACCTCCAGCGAACGACTAACAATCCTCCTGGAGTACTGCTGTCATGGAAAGCTTTCGCAATTCGCCGTTCGGAATCGGCATTAAATAGTAGGTCCCCTCCACGTGTGTCAAAATATATCACAACACAGTGGAGGCGCGAAAAAGCTAGGCTCTGGCCCTGTATGGGCTGCTACGCCGACTATTTATTTATTTTTTGTAACTTATTTATTTCCATTATATTTCATTTACAACCTAAAGTGTGCAAATACTTTTTTTGTGTCTAATTTTTTTTTTCTGGGGTAACTGAAATAATTTTTAACTGATTTTAACCATTTTTGTGTTTTAAGGCAGATTTTTTCCTGCTGTTTCCATATATAACATTGCTTTGAAACCTTTCATATTAGTGCAAAATTCTCAAAAAAAATGGATGTGTAAATACTTGTATACCCACTGTAAGGACTTAAATCGTTTCCAGATTGTTGGCATAACATCGATCCTTCAAGGTTTCCCACAAAAAAGAGTCCAAAGGTGTTGAATCGCAGCTCCGAGATGGATGATCATGCTGAGTAGTTCATTTCGGCCAGTCCTAGATCAACGATGGATACAATAAATCTTTTAGGTCGCAGTACAAGTAGCTTAGTGACACACTCCATTTCATCATATTGTATCATATATTCATTTTGGCCAAACCTTCTAACTTTTGGCACACTCACTTTCGAAATAATTTTTCAATACTTCCCAACGTTGTTTAAGCGAAATGCAACTCATTTCGTTCACCGAATGTATGCCTTTTTGTCAAGATTTCGAGCGGGAAACAGCTGTCAGTGGCAAAATAACCTATGATTATAAAAGAAACCTCCAAGATGGCCAATATAGCCCACCCTTCATATACAAAACTTAATTACCGTAATTCAAGGTCACCTTTAGTTAAATTAAGCTTGGAAACTTGCCATCCGCTTTTCATTTATTTCGATCGCTATTACTAGCATTTTGTATCACTGAGCAATCTATTTCGTTAAATTTGCTAGTCCTATTTTTAAAATATCAACACTAAATAGCTACAAACTGTTAATTTGTTATTATGTAATATTATAGGCTGAAGATAGAAATATTAGGAGATCTTTTCAGTTTGAGTTTTGCTAAGAAAAACGCAAAAAACCAAGTTTGAATTAGTCTCGTTCACTTCGCCATGGATATTGTTGCACGTACCCGCAATCTGACGTATGTTGCAATTCGTTCTCTTTAAATGAACCCTTACCATAACCATGGTAAGGCAAATCAGATTTGTTTTCTAAATTTACAAATGCTGCCGACATCTCTTTTCAAAGGCCCCCCACTTACCGTCCAGCTCAAACATTATGCAAGACTCTCACAAACTACTCTTTTCATCCACCGCCTTAACCACATTCTCACCGCTAGTTAATTAGTCGTTTCCCTGGTTTCATATCCGAAGAGCCGACGATAAAACTCTATGTTTGCACACCAATTGGTGCGCGCAAGCTAATTTAAAACCTCTCCAAAGTCGTGGGGTGTCCCGGTCAACATTATTCGATAAATAGTTGCCTCGGCAATTCCATCAACATTCCACTTAATATCAAAGCTCGTGTCGCCGCATTGATTACCCAAACCAAGCGCATTAATCTCCTTAAAAAGCCATCCTTGCGACGCAAAACCAGACGCACAACAACATTAAATGTACACAGGAATTCGCCCAAACGTCCAGTTGCATTCGCCTGCGACTATAACTTGCAGACTTAATTTGTATCTCAAATTCGAGTGCATTTTCCCCTCCATCAATTACAAAAGAAAACGAGAAAGTCACCGTCGTTATCCACACATCCACACGTCGAAATGTGAAACAAGTCCGTTGACACTGTGTACTCGGTCGGCGGCGTTCTTGTCTCTGGCGCAAACGTCAACAACCGTCAACCGTCCGTCGTCATAGTTGACGAGGTCCGCATTTGCGTGCTGACCCGCAGCTACACCAAAACACATACTCACACCCCGATGCCGGTCCGGGTTGTACGGCTGCTAAGAACTCTCTAGTATAATTAATTGCGAATTTTCCTGTCAATCGTGCAGGTAATTCCCTGATAAGTACCTGTGAGTGAGTGCAACATGCACCGACTGATTTCGTTTCCCCACACCGGTCGCGGTGGCCGCCATCACCATCACCAGCACCACCAGTACCACCCGACGACGCCTGGCTAAGACGAAACGAAACGAAACGAAATTCACTTAAACGAAGTGCAGTGCCAGCGCTGATGTGGCGGTCGCGATGTAATCGCAAATATTTCAGTCTTAAGCAAAACGCCAAAGGCCAAAAGCGCTTCGCATACCTCGCAGGGGAAACGACGACTACGACGACGACGACGGACCACACCTCCTCCGTATTCCTGTTCTAATCCCGCTAAGAAGGTCTACGTGTTCCGGGCCCAACGCTCACTGCGCCTCTCGAAACGAGGCCTTTGATCTTCGCCTCTCGGTCTTGGCGCACGAGTTCCGGAGCAGCACCGCCAGCGGCCGAGAGCCACGAGGTGTCGGGTGCCGGTGTCGGCGGGTGGCGACGATGCAACGGTTGGCGGCGGGCTGCTTGTCTAAACGATTCGCCAACAACGCGAATAGTGTATCAACATGAATCCAATCGCTGGATACACGGGGTTTGTGTCACTTTCGTCGTAAAGACGTCGAAACGAAACGAACGCTCGTGTATCGGCGAACTGTCACATTTTCATTCCACACCGTCACTCACATGCAAGCGACACTTCCACCTGCTCCGCGACGAATGCAACGAATGCGCACTCTGCGCTGCATTCGACGGCGACAACGGCGACGACGCATTCCCCTTGTTTGCTGCGGCCCATCGCGCTAACGATTTGAACGCTTTAATTTGGTTCATTCATCAGCGGACTGTAAAATGTGTGATGAATTCGTTCCACTTTATGATAATTCTGTGGAATGTATGCCCTCGAAGCGCGCCTAATTCGAGTGCAGCTTGGCGACGAGTGTCTTTCTGTTTCTCGAACTTTAATTTCAAAACCATGTAATAAAACTCACAACGACCACGACGAGGTGCTTAGAAATTATCAACGATGTCCAGTTCAGTTTTTTCCTCCCAATGAAATCAATGTCCTAGATTCAACTGGAAATGCATTTCATGAATAATTAATTGCGAACGAGCTGCGTAATTGGGTTTGTGAGAAATGGATTTTATTGCGAAAGGTAAACATTGCATGCGGTTGCAAGGACATTTTAGCGCGGTGCTATTATGGGATTGTTATCACGAGTGAGCGAGCAATTGGCGCGTGTTTCTTGTGAAATGTAATCGCGGGAATGCTCTTAGTTCTCGTTTTTTTTCATGGCCAATAACTTTCGCAGTGATGGACTCAATTGCTGGAAATTAATAGAATAGTTGTTTGTGTTGTTGTTGGGGCCTTAATGGCTTTGTGGCATTGTTTCCAGTGGGGGCACACTTTTGTCCTGGCGATTGCACTTGAGATTGTTACTCTTGTGCAACAACGAGTGTGAATTTCGTATCGTCATTAGCAGTTGACCTAGGCGACGTCGCGACGACGGGATTTGAAATAAAGACGTAATATATTTTTTTGTTGTGGGAAAATTTGTAGCCATGGATGTCGTGGATAACTGAGCTATACATTTCCATCGCACCCCTGATTGCAGTCATGAAAAATCAAGTGAAGTCAAAGAGTTTTTGTTGCACAAAATGTACTCATCGAACAGGTTAAATGAATGTCAATGAAATGAATAATTTTTCGTTTTTCTTTTGCTAACAATCATGCAAGTATTATGTTATTATAATTTCAGACAATCATCAATTTTCAAGAGCTCGTAAGTTATTTTATGTTTTTACGCAGAAATCGTTTTGGAAACTTGCCTTTACCATTTTTTAAGGAATTTTTAAGGATGAAGGAGAACAAATTTTCTGCAGCTTTTTTAATGCGCGGGAAAACAAGGCCACTGAAATTGAAAATACATTTTTTTTTAAATTATTCGTAAGAAAGTTTAGTTCCGTAGAACTGGTAACAGACTTTGATTTGTGGATTATGGTAAAAGAAGCTTTTTGGTCCTTAAAAAAACAAAAAAATGAAACCTGAAAAAAAAAAACCTTTTGATTTTTTAAGTAATACTTAAAATAATCATTTAAAAAAAATATGAAGTCACTGAAGTGTTTTTTTTGTAACCTTACCGAAATATTACGACTGTTACATACACATACAAAAGATCAAGTTTTTTATTGTTTTATTTTATGTTAATTACGAAATACTGAAATACTGACTTATTTTGCGTACCTACTTCTCAAAAAATGTAACCCTTTTGCTTTGCTTTTTTCAGTTCAAAGTAAATACAATTTTTCAGAGCGAAGGCTAACTTTCGAAAGTTTTTTTTGCTGTAGGGTCATTCCATGACGAATCACTCAGCTCTGAACGACCCCCTCCGATTTGGATCACTATTGGAGTTACTTATTGAGGTGTTTCAAGTCATAGCACAAAACATTTTTGCACAACTCCACATAACTTGCGAGTAAAAAGTCAAAATTCAAGATTTGTTTTAAATTTCAAAAAACCACAACTTTGGTTTTACTTGTCAACATTTTGTAAATTATATCTTATGGAATTCGGGAAAACTTGAACTTTAAGGTAACTAGCAAAAATGTTTATTTATAAGGACGAAGGATAGTTAAAAATGTTGTTTTTGAGATGAATCCTTAAATATCTAAGAAAAACATGGTATTTTAATTTTTACATGTTGAAAAACAGTTTGTCACCTATCTTCGCTTCAAATTTCAAGTTGGGATCTCAATGTGTTCAACCAAAATATTTTTTTTAAGAATATCTAAATATTTTGAAATACATTTTCGTGTGAATAAAAAGGTAAGAGTACAATTAGCAGGAGTACAGGAGCCAAAAATTGATGATGGACTTTGTTGAAGGGTCAAAACAAGCACTTTTTGCTACGGAAGGGGAGTCTATCTCGTCACGTTTAGTAGGTAGGGCAATTTAAAAATAATCAATTAACATGAAAAAAGAAATTTAAAAAAAAAATGTAATCAAGTAGTGGATCAGTTTTGAAAGCCAGATATCTGTTTATTAACTGTACCTTTAAATTTAATTTTTCATGTCCATAGTTTTTGAACAATTCGCATGCAAAACTCAAAATCAAAAAAAAATTTAAATGTGGATACAATTTTCTTTTAATTGAACAATGAAGTGCAAAATTCTTTTTTTGTGGTCAATGCTCATATCAATTCTGAATCAAACCAAACATCGAACGATTTCTTGTCTTTTAGTTTTGGAGAAAATTTAAAATTACTATTCCTACCAGCAGACGCCTTTGAGCAAAGGGCGATGGATGATCAGATTCGCGAGTTTCAAGGATTTAAACTTCCTCTGTGACTGGCCTAGACGCTCATGCGACTTCGTTGCTCCGCTGAGGGTATGTCCAAACAGACGTCTTAATTTTTTTTATAAAAATTTTGAGTTTGCAAGGAATGACCGAATAATGAAATATGATTCCTCTTTAAAACTTCATACGACATAAAGTTTATGAATAATTAAATATTCTTTAGCCACATAGTCTGAGATGACGAGAATTTTTCTTTTTTTTTTTGCAGTTGCAGCAATCTTGTATTTTTTTATTCGCATGGTTTGAAATAGGGGTTTAAGTCACTATAAGCCATTAAAAAATGCGCCTCAAAAGTTAGCCGCCGTCTGCTCCAAAGTTCATCATGTCATCATCACTGATTTCAATCTCAAATGTACATTTTCACATAACTGTAATCAATTTATTAAGTGAATCAATTGGAAAACTTCCACAAGCACGACTTGTACAGAAAAAACTCGATCAGAGGCTTTGACAGTTTTTCTGCACTCATATGTCACCCCTCATCATTAAAAAGGAGCACCGTCAAGGAATCTCAGCGACCCATCACGTCTCAAGAACAAGTTTAGCAATAATCTTGTCACTCTACAAAGGAGCACCAGAATGGAATACACTATTTTTACGACTAGATTAACACGTAAAACTATTCCTAAGCAGTTCCAACAACATAAACTCTCACATGTACGGCTCGTATGTACACCACCTTAAACGTCCTCAGCACGCTCATAAATGACCCGTCCTGTCATCCTCACTTTACGACCACACAAAACACGAAAAAGGACAATAAAAAGCGCTAAAACTTGCAATTCCCCCCCATCAAATTGTCCAGCAGAATTTAATAAAAACAAAACAAAACAAAAACTCAACATAAATACAAAAATTTAAATGTTGCGTAAAGAAAATGAATCAGATAAAAGCTACACAAAGCCAACAAGAATGCGCCGAGGCGCGCTGCAAACATAAAAACACAGCAACACAACAACAAAAACTACAAAAAAAAGGACAACGCAAAAGGAACAGAACGCGAACACAACAGACACTCGTACAACATGGTGGTGGTCCACCACTCTCCATACAAATGGACAAAGATACCGCCGCCGCCTAAGGTGTCGGGCAAGCTAATTGGAAGACCCCATCAAAGCAGCCGCCAACAAATTAAGAACAGGGTAACAATTTTGTAATAACTCTATCATCATCGATATGGGAGGCCGAAGGGAGCGGACGACAGCGACGTTGCGCTGAGCTGCACTGCGCCGATCGCTCTGCCGGTGCATGGCTTCCTTCCCTTGTCTTCCGTAGCTGAGCCAGAGCGGGAGTTGTGCGGTGGATGTGTGCACAGTGCGCAGTCCCCACCGCCTCAGCTGAATGCGCTTGCGCAGGCTTTGCTATCTGGATGGGACATGTAGGATCTCGGTCTTTACATTGGTTATGGGTCTTGATCGTGGTCATGCCTTCTTTTTTTTTGTTTTTTTTTGTTCTCGCCTCACTGTTGTGATGAAAAATGAACGAGGAGATTAATAAAAGAAAACAAAACGTGGTTATCCCTCTTGCCCTCCAAGACCGGTGAAGGTTCTAAGATGAAAAGTGCGCAATGTGCGACGCACAGGATCTAATTATGTTTGGGCCAGTGTGTGTCCTGCGATTTGATTTATTACTCGGGGAATTTGAGGGAAAATATTTTATTGGGTTCGAAAAATTAATGAATGGTAATGCTACTGAAAAATTAGTTCAACTTGTGGGATCAAAAAAGTGTTTTTCTGGCGGGAAAAATTAGGAAAAAGCTGAATTTCTTGGGGAGCCAGAGAGGCTGGACTAATTAAAATTCCCTTAAAATGAACTTACGTACTTTTAAAATAATGAATATTCAAAAATGGAAATTTTTTTTGAAAGCTGGCACTTGATTTTTCTTCATCGAATGTGGCTCATTAAAGCTTTAAAAAAAGTAGGCCGTGACAAATTAAAATGTTCAAGAAGTAAGTTAGCTTCACTCTATAAAAAAGTGTAAATGCAAAATCAAGTCGAATCCCACTAACTCGAATTTCTACGGGACATCAAAATTAGTTCGAGTTAGAGGGAGTTTCACTATTAAAACCCGAGTGCTCAAACCAATTTTAACAGGAAGATTACATCAAAACCTAGATTTTTTTCAGATTTTGAGACCAACGGGTGTGGAGGGAGGGGTACGCCTTTTTTTCGATTTTGAAGCTTAATATCTCGAAAACTTAACTTCCAAATAAAAAGTTCAAGGAAAACATGAAATCCTATCCGATGGTACCTCACTTAATAAATTCCCGTGAAATTTTTTTTTTTTAAAAAAGTGACTAATTCATTTATTTTAGTAAGAATAAAAAATTATACACGATTTTTGTATAATTTTGGGGTATTGCGATGTTTTTTGGTCAAATATTCTAGAAAATAAGTTGGGGGACACGGTACACAAGTCAGTATTTGGCAGTTTGTTGGCTACTAACTACGTGCCAATAAGAGTAAGGTGATTACCATAGCACAACTTTTTTATCTAACTATCAATGACTTTCAAACAATACCCACATCAAAGATAATAAAATAATAATAATAGAAATTCTTCTTCTAATAAAAGAAATTCTTTTTTTAAATTTAGTATTGGTACTAAGTTTTTGCTAATATGAAATTTTCTTGAAATTTTTGTGAAATACATCTTTTGGCGAAGCTTTATTTCTTAGTTGTTAGTGGCTCGCCAATTACCACGATTAAGGCCTAATGACGGACAGATAGACATTTTTATAATCAGGACACCGCCCCCTTTCCAATGAGACTCATATCGAACATCAGAGTTAATAAAAGTTTTTTCGGGCGTTCGTATGTGTACCAACGTTTCCTTTAATCTGCGACTAATTCCAAAAAAATTGCATGATTTGTTTTTGGGTTGCCTAGATATGTACATCTTCAGTCCAAATTTCATAGTTTAACTAAAAAGGACTCGGATATGTAAAAGGCGACAGACAGACAGACAGATAGATGGACACCGATGTGATTCCATAAGGGTTTCGTTATTCCTAAAAACCTAAATTCGAACTATAGAGGTAAAAAAGCCACCATCGAATTAGAAAGGTTTTCATCTTGTTTTACGTAATAGTAAATTCGGATTAACGAAAGGGACAAATTGTAAACGTTTTCGGCAACTAACAGAATTTTATCATGGGACTAGGAAAATGCTTGCATTTCACATTCGTAATATTGAAGCTGCCTGTTCCTAAACAGATAATTTAATTACACGTGAAGTAAGGGACTCTAATACCGACATGAATTTTTATTCGACTTAAATTAAAAGCAAAACACATTTTTTACTTTTCACCAAAAAATCTTACCTTTCACCGCTTATCCTATTATGCCTGTGACCTCTCAAAAAAAAAAAATTAATAATTTGATGAGGAACTGCATTATTTATGTTACACTTGAATTTTTAATTTTTCATTTTGAGCATGCTCCCCATACAAATGGCGCCAGTATGCGGCGCTTCCTTACCTTTTCTTAAGTAAATAAGCAAAATATGACAAGAATGCCCCCAATTTTCACTCATTTTTAAACGTAAATAACATTTTACGGAAAAATACTTAAGTTGTCACCTTGTACACAGGTCATCATCATCATCATCATCGGCGCAACAACCGGTGTCCGATCCGGGTCTCCTGCAGCAAGCACTTCCACCTATCCCGATTACTTACCGACGCCACCAAATAAGGCACCCCAAGGCTTCGGTCGTCCTGGTCTTGCAGCGTAAGCGCGGTCTGCGTCGCTGTCTTGTACCATGAATTGTACCGCAAAGGACTTTCTGAGCAGGACCCTCTTCGCACATACGGGCTAGTACACATAGTATTATCAGTATTGTGTAATACCACAGATATTATATTTTAGAGGCATTTACCGAAAATTTGTTGTCGAACTTTGTTCAAATACCCAATTTTTACGTTTTTACGTCAAGATCACAAACAACAAAAAAATCGGGCTACTTTTGTTTCGAAAGTCAGAGAGAAAAATTGTGTGCAAACTTTAATTCATTCTACTCCAACAATTTTAGCAAAAATAAGAACTACGGAGTAAAAAAAATCTTTAACGATGTGAAATCGTTTGACTGTAAGCGCTAAACATCTGATCATGTTATTATTGTAAGTCTATTTCTATTTTTCATTACCGATACATTTTAACTAATGAAAGAAAAACGATTGTTGAATAATACTAACCGCAAAATTTAGTTGACCAGCAATTGAATTCAAGCCACAGAAATTTTCGTTTAAAAAATCTCAAACGACTGACAAACCAGTCTCGCTATATAATCAAATTTAAACATTTAATAAGAGCTTTTGTAACTACCAATTGACTCTGAACTGAAAATTTACTTCAAACTGCCGCCAAACGAGTGGCATTCGTTGATTGCCGTTTATGGGCTTAACATTGCCACCACCTACCTCGCGACATTCACATTCACAGCACTGAAAAGTCGGTCACTGTCAGGAGAGGCCACCCCATATAATTTTCGAAACATCAGAAAATGCCTGAGTGGGCACAAACTTTGAAATCAACGCACACCCACATCGCCATAGAAATAGGAGTAGAAATCCGAACCACACCACACAGTCAAAAGGTCACAGAAAAGAAAGTTTATTTTTCGGAGAAGTGAAATCTCCAGGTCAAACCTCCGCATAATTTCTCCCTCCCGGTTCCTAATCTCATCCTAAATCAGACGAAAAGAAAAAAAACACACCCTACTCCTAATTAT
Source organism: Syritta pipiens (assembly GCA_905187475.1). NCBI lineage: Eukaryota > Metazoa > Arthropoda > Insecta > Diptera > Syrphidae > Syritta > Syritta pipiens. The sequence continues at coordinate 6,649,768 of LR994572.1, read as the reverse complement.
GAAGTTTAATTCATCAAAATAACTGAACTTTAACAAAAGCAATTAAACTGTCCCTCTCCTGTCCTCCTCCCTGTTGAAATTCAACCGAAACCAAAGTAGTTATGCAAATTGCACGTCACCCGCTTCCACGAATCCGTGTCACTGCAATAACTACACCTCACCGAATCCACTCGACTCACCGAGTTGAGTCGAAAACTAAATGTCACCACATTATAACTAACTACTTGAGGTGCAGCCCACCTACTTGAACGGAAAAGGAGAAAACTGCTGGCCAATTTGTGGAAGGCCTACTTGATTGGCAACATCGATAAGAGAGCGCCTCACAATGGAATCACATAATTAACTGGCTTTAGAGAGTGTACGATGTATCTGCAACATTCGCAGATAGTCAGACGGCAGAGTAACTAGTTCGCAGTGTGTGCATCCCTAATTACAATATAATTACCAAACGTCTTTTGCCGCTTATGAAAATCACCGAAGTATTCAGCAGGTGCGTACGTGTGAGCACGGAAGTATGATTCTCGAAAATCCCCTTTTTTTTCAAAAAAAAAAAAAGGAAAACAAGAAAAACAGAACAAAACAAGTCACTTAATTAGTTTAACAATGCAGAAAGTTTGCGCGATTGCATACACAGCCTAATTTGTTCCACATCATTATTGTATCTGCCTTTTCCCCCGACGCATCTCTCATTCGAACGGAAAAAAAGAAACGACTGCGACTTGTATCTGTCACCATTTGGGTGTCATAAACTGGCAAAAAAGAGACCTAATCGAAAAAACGAATTTCAAGTGTCTAGTCGGTGAGTTTGAATTTTTGGGTTGGAAAACAAATAATGCAATTAGGCTAAATGAAAAGTACTTGAGGTATGTCAGTCAAAAATGAATTTTTTTTGTACTCGATACATAAGCGTAAGGGTGTGTGCGACGAACGGATGTCAGTCTTTTGTACCGGATACACATTCAGATTGTGTATTAAATACCTAATTACGGGCAAATGAGCCACTTCGGGGTACATAATTATAAGCGGACGTCTGTGTGTGTGAGAGAGGAACTCTCTGTATATGCAGATACAAATGCATCAATTAATCGTGGGATATGAAAATGAACAGAGCACACGGAGTTGGAACTAATTTCCAGTAATCGAAGGGGGGACGGATATGATTTCACATGGTTTTTTTTTTTATTTTATTTCCTCGGAGATGGCTCATTTAGGTTTTTATCTAATGAACCATCACAACAGGCGGATGACTCTATGGTGGGGGAATTGAGACGGGGTCTTTCAAACGATCAACGACTTATTTGGTAAAATGGCGGAAATCGTATAGAATTGGAGTGTTTTGTATGAGAACAGCACGAGTAAAGGGTGGGCCATCTAGTGATTTCTTTTAGAGTCATAGGTTATTTTGACACGACAGCTATTTCCAACTCGAAAGCTTGACAAAAAGACAGTGTCATACCTCAGCAGAACGATATGTGTCGCATTATGATTGAACAACATTGGGAAACACAAGGTTGTATACGAAAACCGAATCTCAAAAATAATTCTTTGTACTCATTTAATAAGTTGATGCCAAATAACGTAAAAAGTAACGTAAGAAAAAACAAAAAATGTAGGGAAATATTAATGTTTACCAACATTAAAATACTATCTCCAAAGTACTATGTAGCCCAAGCATTTCGTTTTTCTCTTCAAAATAAATTGTGTTATCAGCCTCTTGTGATGTCAGCTTAGAAGCTGCGATTCGACCGCTTTGGACTTTTGTTTGTGGTGAACCGTGAAGCTAATGTTATGACAACAATCCGGAAACGATTTAAGCAATTTAGGTCAATATCAGCCAAGTAATCCGAGAGCTACAGCCCGAAACTATCAACAAGGCCTTGGAAAATAGGAGTGACAGAACGCGCTACTCTGAAGCCTGCCAAGGCAGCCATTTGAACGACATCATGTTCTATTATTAATGGAAATATTTGCTCTTTTAACAAAATCATAATACAACACAAATTTTATTTTTAAGTAGAAATTTTTTTAATTGAAACTTGAATTTGGCCCACCCTGCGAAAACTTTAACAAATAACAAAAATACATTTCAAAGGTTAAAACTTGGGAAGCTTACATTATAGAGATGACAATGTAAAGCTTTGCTAATTCATATTTTAGATAAATCCATATAATCAGTGATTTAAATTATAAGAGAATACTGTATTTGAATTTTTAAGTCGAAATCAATCCCAAATATAGCTGATTTTTCAAGTAGTGCTAAACCTAATCTCGAAAGGAGGTAGATTTAATGAATTTGGGTTGAAATTGAATTGCATTGAAGTCCGGGTTTCTTCTGCCTAAATTGTTCCTACAGAGAATCGACTTAAAGTGTAAGCAACTAAATTGAGATGAATCAGCAAGCGCAAGCAGCCCGAATCAATTAAATGAAGGGACAGGTGATTTTTTTTTCGTATTTAAAAAAAGGTTGCTTAAAGTTAAAATAATTTGAATGGAATAGAAGATCCATTCAGGCATCTCCACAAATTTAATCTGTCACGAATAAAAGGCAGAAATTTATGCAGATTCTGAGTGAAGGAGTTCGAAGGATATCCTTAAATCTAAGCCAAGCTACAAGTTTATCAATCGAATAAATTAACCTTGCCATACTTTGTCGATGTACATATGTATATACTTAGATACTCAGATGATCTCCTGGTTATTTTAGGTTTAAAATAATCTAAATTTATTTATTTTATCCTTTTTTTAGAATAACAATTATTTATGTTCTACCAACTGTGGAACAGTTTCCTAATTCAGTTCCCACGAACGTCCAGAACATTCCCTCTAAGCATTTTGAAGAGCTACCCCCGATTCAACACTAAGAAAAAGACGAAATCACAAAAGAAGGAATCAACTAATTAAATCAAGTTGTGAGAAAGTGTAATGAATGTTCTGAATTATACAACTTAAATTTCAGTAGTGCCTTATGCTTTGAATTATAAATGCAAATTGAATTTAACTTAATGTACAGTAGCGTCTCGTAAACTAGCACATGGTCACTACTGGCACATGGTAACTACCGGTCAAAACTAACCCACTCAAAGTGATGTGTCTTAATTAACTTTTAGAGTGGAGATTAACAAATCATATTAAGTCTTTAGGTGGCTTAAGCAGTTGGAAACGTACAAACGGAAGGCTTTAACAAATCGCGTGATACAAAAAACACAAGTGCGTGACGTGTAAGACGGAAAAAAAGGTGGAAATTCAAAATAAGAAAAAAAAAAAGTAAAGCAATATTCATTAAAATCTACAAGTTGAGAGAATTTGTGTCAGATTAATCACTAATTGAGCTATGGAATGTTATTTATTGCTTATTGGAATGCATGCCAGGAATATATTATGTTAGGAAATTTTTTCAATTCATTCAAAGCCTTCTCTTATTTCATCGTTCTGTTAAAGAAGTTTTTCACGATTTAGGTCACACAAAGTAATTGTTTCGTTTAAGTTCTTTTACCAAATGCAGTCTACAAAAAAGAAACAAATCGGCTTTGGTAAAACATCCGGTGGGTACAAATCACCGTTCACGAGGATTTTTAATTTCCTTCAGGAACTTGAGGAAGGAAATATTAAAAAAAAAAATTTGACTATGGTTGTGTGTGGAATATGTTTGTGAAAACGAGTCAAATTCTTATTTATTAAATGAAGCAAATACGAATACAGTCAATCTTGGACTGATATTTTACATTCGTGTACTCGGTGTTTGCTTCCGTCGTTTTTTTGAAATTCGAGGCTTTATTGTAATAAACTGGTTATACATTTATGATTCGTTTTGCATTTGATACGAGTCTTGATCAAGTAATGCCTCCAAATCTGAACCTTCGAAAACCTTCTCTCTCCTCCACCGCCAAGCCCGTCTTCAATGTCAAAATCATCGTTCTTGAAGCATTGAAACCACTCTCGGCATGTTCTTTCATTAACAGCGGCCTCACCTAGGTATTTGAGAGCATTCGATGAGCCTTAGCCACAGATTTCTTCATATTGAAGCAGAAAATGAAAACCTCCCGCAAATGACGAGAATTTGGCTCGTAGGCTGACATGTTTAAACGAGAATAACTTTATGATGCAGACACAAATCGACTAATATTTCCATGGCGCTGTGTTTACAAATACCTTAGCTTCTTGTATGACATCTACGATCTATTTATTTCGACTACGACTTACCGCTACAGCCATCTACTGCAAAACGGCGGAAGCAAAGTTGTACACCTAATACAATATGTATTACAAGATTTAAGAAGAAATGCGATCGACACCACGTTGTTAAGGCTTAATACTTCTCTTATAGACTAAGAGCCCCCAGCAGATTTTGGGTGTGGAAGGATAACCAAAAATGGCATACCAACATGAACGTGAACTGGCAGCGATTTGTCGCGGTCGATGGCTGTAAATGTCTGCTGAAAATGTCTATTTTTCCGAAGTCTGAAATGTTGTCGCTGTGGGCTTTTAGACTATTAAGAGTAAAGAATATAAATTGTAGTGGTTTTCTGAGTGACCGCCGTGGCTTAATCGTTGGTGCGTCGGACTGTTAAGCGAGAGTACCTGGGTTCGAATCCGGCTCGGGAAAATTACACCACAAACATTTTTCACGACCCACCGCCAGTGAACGATTGACAATCGTCCTGGAGTACTTCTGTCATGGAAAGCTTTCGCAATTCGCCGTTCAGAATCGGCATTAAAAAGTAGATCCTCTCTACGTGTGTCAAAATATATGGAGCACAACACAGTGGAGGCGCGGAGAAGCTAGGCTCTGGGCTGTTACGCCGACTAATTATTTATTTTTATTTTTTTAGTTTTCTAGGAATGAATGAATCAGGCATAATCAGGTATGAAATCAGGCACTGACGATCAAATTCAGTTTTGCTTTCGAACTCTGAGAAAAACGATATCAATGCAACTTTTTGACTCATCGATTCTTCATGTGATCTGTAAAACGAAGTCAACTTGGTTGTTATGTTTAGACTAGAATCTTGTATTTTGGAAATTGTAGCGAAAGAAATTCTGATTCCAGTTCGCTGCCTCCAAAGTGAAGCCAGTTGACTTCGGATTGTCAATTAAGATTGCACTCTTTTTTTACACTTTATTAAAAAAAAAATAGATTTCTGGTTCAAAACGTTAAATGGGGTTAATTTTTAAAACTTGTTAGTGTCAACCTCTTTCAAAGTTATTTATTTCTTTCACCACAGCAATGGCGCATTTGTTTCCCCATTTTTTTTTTTTTTTTTACTTCTAGGTTATACCTTATCAATTATAAACGCCATTTATTGATTGCATGACCATGCACACGTTTAAGTATTAATCTTTACCTACTAAACCACTTAACCTTTGCCTTAGTCACTTTCTTGGTCATTTTGATTTAAACGCTTAACAATTTCCTTGTTATTCACTTAGTCAATTTTCTCGCTTGTCAGTTGATCGTTTATTTAATGATCGAGGTACTTACGATTGCTACTTCAAATGACCGTTGGTTAATCTAAGTAACTTTGCATCGCTTTTGCTTTCTAATTTTGTTTTTTTAAATCTTATATGAAGCTTTTTAATAGCAAAAGGATGTAGCAGATTAAATTTGCCAGTGAAAGGAAGTAGATTGGTTTTTTTGTCATCTCATTTCGTCATTTTCATTATTCTTCGTCGGTTTTCTTCAGTGACTTAAACAGTTCTCCTTTTTCTTACCGCGACTTCGTCTTGCCTTTATTGTTCCACAGTTCCTATCTTTTGTACAGAAAAGGAATATGAATAAAAAATCATGGAGAAACAATTATTAACTTGGAAACGCACATTGTAGAACTCGCCAAGCACCCTTCTAGTCAGGTCCGTCCAGCGATCTTAACTCTCGACGGCTGACTCCCTTGACGAGCTGCATGGTGCAGCCCGCTTTCCCTGTCCTGAGTAAGAGCGATTTTCTTATTGTTTAACGGATGGGCTACATCGGGTAACACAATTTTATGACGTACGAATCTAACTACTAGATTTGAAAGTAGGAAATTTTCGAAATATTCAAAAAGACAATTCATTTTCATGTTCAAGGCTTGTTTTGATACACACCCATGATATATATATCATGACACACACCCACTCCAAAACTCTAAATAATGTCAAGGCAAATTGACAAAGATGATATACGTTTTTCGACAAGGTGGGCCCAATAGAAATTTCTTTTTAAAAGTGCAATCAAATGATCCAAATTGATTTTTTTCCATGTATTAGGTTGTCAAATATCTCCCTTCCGCCTTTTTGTCTTTTGAACTTTCCGGCTATGTACAAAGCGCTACAGAGCTCGTATCCAAACTAATCATGCATAGCGTCGTTTTGTAGGTTATGTCAAGACCTTTCAAATGATGTATTGCCAGATTAACGACAACTATTTGAAACAAAAACCCCCGAATATTTCTAAGGCGAATGAAAATTATTTCATCGTTTTTCTCAAATTTTTGTTTTGTCTAATAAATCGATTTGTGCTTTGAACGGCTCAATTATAGAATACAGTGTCGTCAAATGGCTGTCTCGGCTGGTTTCCCAAAACCACATTCTGTCCTCCAACTCCAACTCCAATTTTCCAAGACCTTATTTTTTATTTCGGGCTCTAGCTTACGGTTTGTTTGCATAATATTCGCCCCAAGTACTTGAATCGTTTTCAGATTATTGGCATAACATCGATCCATCGAAAAAGTTCGAAGAGTCAAATCGAAGCACCACGGCGGTCAATTGGAATAACAAACACGGCTGATAACACGATTTCTTTTTTTTGGTTGAGCAACACAACAGTCACTTTGGAAACAAGTTTTCAATATTTCCTAACGTTGTTTGCACGGAGGGAGTTTAGAGGAGAAGGCTAAACGATGAAATCTACGAACTGTATAGCGACATCGATCTAGTTAAACAAATTCGAGTGTCCCGACTAAGATGGCTACGTCATGTGGAGCGTCATGTGCACACTAACGCTCAGGCTCGTCTTTGAGTCCAACCCTGATGGACAATGCGATAGAAGAAAACCTCCTCCCCGGTGACGTGGCCAGTTGGATAGCGACCTAAATTAGCTGGTGGCATCATTGGACCGTACTTCTTCAAAGATGATGCGAATCGTAACGTAACTGTGAATGGTAAGCGCTACCGTGATGATATCCAACTTTTTTTTGCTCAAAAGCAAGAGCTTGGCTTGGATGACATGTGGTTTCAACAAGACGGTGCCACATACCACGTGCCACACAGCACGCGCAACAATGGACTTATTGAGAAGCGAGTTCGGTGAACATTTTATTTCACGCTCGGGACCGGTCAATTGGCCGCCTATATCGTGCGATTTAACGCCTTTGGACTATTTTTTGTGGGGCTATGTTAAAGCTCATGTCTATACAGACAAGCCCGCTTCAATTGACGCATTGGAAGACAACATTGAAGCATTTATTCGTGAGATACCGGCCGAAATGTTGGAAAGAGTATGCCAAAATTGGACTAAGCGGATGGACCATTTGAGGCGCAGTCAAGGTCAAAATTTGCATGAAATAATCTTCAAACATTAAATTCAAATAAAGATTTCATGCATTTTTCTAAATTTTGTGTAATTTTTTTTTTAAAAACTTTCCTATAGCATTTAAAAAATCACCCTTTATTTTAACAAAAATTTAAATTACCAATTTCTATGCCTATATAAATGCTTTCTTTTTCTTGTTAATTTTTTAAAATGAACAAAACTATTTTACTTTAATTTTTCTTATGAAATAACAAATATTCAAATTATGTATGAAAATATCATTTTAAGTAGTTTTTAATGGATTTAAAGATCCTAAATCAGTTCATTAAGTACTGAAAAAAAGTTCCACTGAATAAAAGTTAGAGGAGCTCCAATGTAAAACTCCTCTAAGATCAAAAAACGTTTTAATTAGATCACGTTATCGAGGGGCTTCTGTACTAAGGACGTGTTGATATGCTCTATCAAATTTAACTAGACTTTAAACCCTCGAAATTTTGCACTTTTGGGTCAACGAGACGACATCACATCGTTGGCAAGAGATGAGCCAATGTTTCTCCATCTCTTGTTTAAAAATCGTTGCTTAGTTTTTTCTTTCATTACACAAAAAATCAATGTGGAAGTTGGGTGCATTTTCAACCACTTAAAAAATGATTATCATGTTTTAAAAACGTCCTCCATTACAAGCTAAATATTCAAAATTCAAATGCAGTCACTGTCACTAAGCTTTCATAACTTAGGCCTTAAAGTGCCGTCATGAAACACCTGCACTAGAACAACTTAGACCTACAACACCAAAGAAACAATTTTCCTCTAGTCTCCTTAAATGTCGAAAGGCTGTAACAGTAAAAAAAAACAAACTGATTCTATCAACTCAAGAAGACAACGTGCCAATTACTGCGTCCCATTACCCCTCCCTTGAAGTCAGAAAGCTAACAACTCACAGTCAACCATTTGGAACCTTAGAATTTCCCACGGAAATTCGATTTTAAACTTCCACAATCATCGCCAGCGATTACGACTTTTTATTGCAATAAAATGATTACTCCTACCTCATATCTGGAATCTACCAGCCAAAGCCTCCATCAATAAATAACCACCATTTGTCTTCATAACTCTTTGCCGTCTAGTTGCCCCTATTAACCATTTAAACATTTCATTCCACTTCCATTGGCAGCAGAGAGTTGTTACAAATTAAATAAATCGTTCTGTAATCGCAAAGTGACGCCTCTCATATCTCGCTGCTGCCTGATAAATTCCTATAATTAAATCGATTAAAATAAAAAAGTTTAAATAAATAGAAAACTAAGAAAATGACACTCAATCCCACTCAATCTAACGTGAGACGAATGTGTGTGTGTGTGTCTCTATCGATAGAGCAGCCAGCCAAAAATAATAACTATCATAATTTTGCGTAATTTATGAGCCATAAATAAACAAATAAATTGTCTAATAGGTGCGAGTGGGGTCCATTTCTAAAGTGTGCGTGTGTGAGTTTGTCGCCTCGGATATATCGTGCCTATTGACTTGATGGCTGACTGGCTAAATTGTTCAGCGGTTAACTTTAAACGCGCACCTCATATCGATGCTAATGACTTTTTTCATTCGCTTTTGAGGTCTGCTTGCGGTGGTTTTTTGCATTTAAACACACACACACACACGCAGAGACAAATGCGGACACAAAACAGAGCCACTCAAAATGATCATCATCATCGATACGAATTGGTCACGCTACATGTCATGTAGTCGTTTGGACTTATCGTCGCGTTTACAATCCGAACAATGTGCTTAAAGATGATTCCTTCACGACGACTGACAAAGAGGACGGCTGTAGTCATTTGGAATGACAAAAAGTGCGAAAATATTGACTTTTAATGGGTTACCACGGTAATAAGGTCCGACAGAATGAGCATTGTCTGACAAACAGAGACAGACGGAAAGAGTGAGTGAGTGCATTAATTCTTATGCAGGAATTTTGTGTCGCAAGGATTATGGGTCAAAGAAATGCAAATACGTGAAACTCGTTTAGAGGTTTTAAGACTTCTAACTCCTTTTAAGACTAAGTTCTTTTGATCGAAACCGCATCAGTTGTTTTCATCTGCAGGCTTGTTGTTTAAGTGTCTTCTATGTTCACCTTTATCTGACCTCTTTCTGTGAGTTTATTTGAACCCAGAGTTGTTGACAACTTGAGCTAAGTTTCTAAATAAGTTTTTTGCGGGACAACAAAAACCATTGTTCCAAGTTTGAGTTATAAGATTCAACGACTCGACTTCGTTTTGACATTAAATCAGAAAGAATGTATCAATGTTAAGTGCGAAAAACTAGGCTCCTAACAACTATCCAATTAATTATTACTCAGCCAATATTGGACATAGACAACGTGAAATTCTAAAATCATTTTCGTACTTAATACTGGCGAAATTATTTTCGAATTCACACCTTTGCCGACGACTGAAAAATTAAAAAATACCAAACTTTCATATCACAAATCTGACAGCAAGCTGAAAGAGCGTCTATACTCTACGATTTGAACTCATCAACTACGGTTTTCAAGCAAAAACAAAAAATAAATAAATAATCGGCGTAACACCTTATGCAGGGCAGCACAAGTCTTGATACCCTGGCTTGTTTAATTCGTAGGTTAAATAATTCGAATTTCATGGGACCAGGAAAAAACTACGAATTACAGAGGTTTTCGAATTACGGAGGTTTCAGAAAAAAAATATTCCTCACTTTCATCACGTATGCATTTCAACTTATTGCAGAACAAAAAGTAAACTTGACTTCGAATCATAGAGCTAAACAAGCCATAAATTTCGAATTATAGAGGTTTTCATGTTGCTTTGCACAAAAATAAATCTAAATTGAAGAGGGGACCAAATTGTACAGATTTTCTATGGGGGGATTGTGAGACTGTTTCTGTTTACAGAGGTTTTCTTATTATAGAGGTTCGAATTATCGAGAGGTATAAAAGGTTCTTCAAAATAAAATTTATATCAAGAAGTGCCTTTTTTTGTATTCTATTAAATCTGACGAAAACGTTTGCTTTATTTCTGCAGAATTTGACCATAACCTCAAATTTTGTAGAGAGTTTTTCAAGGTATCAACACGTTTGTTGGTTCCACTTTCAAGACTGCGTTATAATTTTATTTTTATGTTTCATAAAGTGCATTAATATTTTTTACGACAATAAAAATCAAAAATTTTAAAATGCAAATTATTTTTGTGGAAAAGATTAGAAGATAGTACGCAATAGGGTATCAAGACTTTTGATTTTCACTGTCAATGAGAATGTGATTTTAAATTCCACGGGACCTATTTCTTTTGTCATTGTAGCATACATTGTCATAAAAAAAAGTCGGATTAGCAGCTATAAGTCGAAATCGCTCTAACTCGAACTGATTTTGATGTCCCGTGAAAGTTCGATATGGAAGGAGTCGACTGTATATAATGATACGCAACAGAAACTGGAAATCGAATAGTGCTTAAAAAAGTCTTTTAGGGTTTTCGTACTATGTTTTAGTTACATATGGTTATTTTTAAGTAAAATATTGTACTTATAAGTACCGTCAACAAAGAGTTGAAATCAGTATGAATAATTGGGTAACGTTTCCTTAAGGTTGAAGGTAATTTAATTTAAGCCTAAGTTTTGACCATCAGAACTACTCATTCACTGGAACTCATCACTCAAAATCAGAACGTAGAAATCGTCAGACAGTCTCGCCTTAAACATGATTTTTTTTTGCAAACATGACTAAACATTTCGTTGACATTTTTTACTAGCTCATGCTTTCTCATGTGCATTATAGTTGGGCCTTAAAGCCCCTGTTCTCATCTTCCATTGAATTTTGACTAAATCCTTAGATAAAGCATTTTTCATACCACTTTTGACAAGAATTGAACTCGGTTTCAATTGTGAAGCAATGCAATCGCGACTTGACATTTTAACGAGTTTGATCCTGCTCGTACCTAATTTTACTTACAGCCACGTTCGATAAGGACACAAGTGTCCGTCAAAGGCTGGTTCACTTTTTGAACTTGAATAACCCAACGATGTGCCAACAATTAACGCTGTCTCCAAAAGAAGGCATCCACCACGTCCTACAAGTACACCGAAGTTGACTGCGCCCTTAAATTACCTTTGCCGATTGGGTTGAACATCGGCAAACAACTACCTTTAGAGACCTCCACCTCCTTTGCAAAAGGATCCTGCGTGCACTCAAGTTGCATTTTTTTCCTTCACTCGTGTACGCGCTGGCGCCAAAGAAGCATCTCCGCTACCAAAATAAAACCCCTAATTAGATGCCCTGGCATTCAGTACTCCTCGCCAACCGGCCACAAAGCAACAAATCCCCGGCCTTACGTGACATCGCTTCCGCCGCTGCATCTACACACAAATTGCATCCTCTGCACCGGTAATCATACCGTCATAACCATCCCATGATGACGGCTAATAAACTCGTATGCCCATAACAGAAACGACGTTCTTGTTACCACCGCGAGCACACACGGCCACTGGGATAAGTCCGAAGGAGCTCTTGGCCAAAAAGACCACCAATAACCGATTATCTGACGCACAGTCGACGGTTTCTTTTTTTTTTTTTTCTCGGCAGCGGCGAACTGAGGCTGCTTCGCGTCTACGCGATCTTCCGGTAATTTCCTGTTCGCATTTCAATGCCCGACAAGATCGGCTAGCCACAGAGACGTCGACGTCGACGTCGATGACGATGACGACGACGATGGCTACACACACGGTCAGCGAAAATCAATCAAAGTCCGAATCGGTCCTGATTAGCCGCAGACCCATACAAGCGCACGCTCAAAGCCCGATTCAATCTGAACGGATTGATGTAATCACGTGATGTCATGGACATAATCACATTCATGCGGCCGAGCGTAAGAACAGTAGTGAGGTCACCTGGAAGGTGGTTTTAATCAAGTCGCTTTCAGAGCCGCACCACAGGTCGGTCTAAGACGAAAGAGATGCCAGCACATTCATCATTGCCAGCTTGTTAAGCCCCAGGAGAGACCTCGAATTATGGTCAAGCAAGTGGCGGCTACTGCCTCTGGCTATTTTGCTACCGGTGGCATACCGGCTGGTGGTGGGTAAATTGAATTTGCGCGAGGCACGTACGCACAAATCGTTCCATAATCAGAGGTGCCTTCAATTTTATTCAACTGACGTCCATCCGTCTGTTGATTCGATTCAGGGGTCCCTGTCCCGCGTCGGTCGGTTTTCTGAGTGCGAGATTGAAATGCACCGCGTTGGGAATTCCGCAGAGGAATTCTCATTCTCATCTTCTCTGGCCAATAATCAGTTACGCTGTGCTGAGTAATGCTGGATAATAATGAGGTTAGCACAGACCGACGATCTGCTACTGGGATTGAATTCCATTCCATCAGGAAAATGGCATAATTTATTTATGCACTGTGCTTATGAGGTTCTTGTTTAACGAGGAACCGTTATGACAGGGTACAGTTTCTTTTGTGATGCCTGGTTGGGATGACCTTGTGGATGGAGTGGGATACGTCGTTTTTTGGGGGATCAGCGAGAAACTCAAAGGAAAAGGATACCTTTAAAAACATCCTGATCAATGGACGAGGGTGTTCCACGACTGCAACGCTTCTTCAAAATGACCTAGTTTTCTTAAACAAAACCAAAAAGTCCTGATGTCCTTTCCAAGTCAACTTATTTGCTTTTGAAGAAGTGTATTCGGCAAACGGTCAAAAAAGATCCCAACAGACTCGTACACTTGTCGCATTCTTGATCAAAACATTCCCCTTTGAGTATCGAGCACCAAAATAATTCATAGTCTGTGAATCTTGGTGCCGAAATACGTAAGGGTCATTCCATGACAAATCGCCCAGTCTATATGGAAAGCTCTTAACGACCCCTCTTCGATTTTGCTCAAAATTTGTAGAATTATTTATGGAAGCGGTTCAAGTCATGGGACAAAACATTTTTGTCCAACTCAATATAGTTCGCAAATAGTTATAACTAAGGCTTTAGTTTATTCTTTTATCGAAAGGCACAAGTTAATGTTACAGCTCGAGGAAAAAAAACACCACAAACATTTTTCACGGCCTCACCTCCAGCGAACGACTGACAACCTTCCTGGAGTACTTCTGTCATGAAAAGCTTTCGCAATTCGCCGTTCGGAGCCGGCATTAAACAGTAGGTCCCCTCCACATGTGACAAAATTATAACGCGCACAACACAGTGGAGGCGCGAAAAAGCGAAAAAGCTGGGCTCTGGCTCTCAACGGGCTGTTACGCCGCACAGTGCAATACAAGTTTATGTGATGAACCTTAATGCATTATCATGTCTGCGACACTTTTTTCCAAAAATGGACTTTTCTATTAACATTTTCATTGATTGCAACTTAAAATTCATTTTTTTTTTATTGCAAAAAAGTATAAAAATACGTGTAGAAAGTTACAATTTCATGTATTTCATGTCACGGGAGTTTTGACCCCGTTAGTCGATCACGCGGTCAAGAAGATGATGATGATGATGCAAATTGTGGCAATAAGAGAAGAAGCGCCATAAGTCGGTTTTCTCAATTTTAGGACAGCCATTTAAATGTTGAGATTAGAAATAAAATATAAGCCTTTCAGTGAATAGGAAAAGTCTTGATACCCAGGCAAGTTCTATCTTCAAATAATAAGATTAGTTGAATAAAAGTTTACCGCAAAAATAGTTTGCGTTGAAATATATTTAATTATTTGTATTTTTGTAAAAAAATTAACTTAATAAAACTTAAAAACAAAAATATAACACGATCTTGAAAATGAAGACAATTTTAGGTTGCGGTTAAATTTTGCAGGATAAAAGCAGACATTGTTAGATTTACTAGAGTACAAGTAAAAGAATACTTTTTGATACAACTTTTGAAAAGTTTTCGGACCGTATTATCTCTCGAAGGAGTCATCACAATTGACCACCCAGATCTTGTGATTTAACACCTTGCGACTTCTTCCTTTAAGGCTACATAAGAGATAAGGTTCACGCCAACAGCCCAGCATCGATTCAAGACCTCAAAGATGGAATTCGTGAAGCTATTGAGGGCATACAGCAGCCACTTTGCGATTTGGTGATGAAAAATTTTATTAAAGAATACAGTTCTGTATCTGCCATTTGACTGATATTGTTTTTCATTATTAATGGCATATCTTTCTCTTTATATTGAAATAAACAGCCGATCATTTATATCAAAAATGTGCTTTGCTTGAATATCAAAATAACACCTCTTATTGGAAAACCATGTATGAAACACGTCAGGGGATACCAAGACTTTCGCTGCTCACTGTATGGACGAAGTGTAAACGCAAAAATTTTGTTTTTACCTGTAGTTTAATAACCTAAAAGATAAAAAAAAAAATAATAAAAACTTAATTCCGACATACAGTTGCCATCAAAATGGTGTGCTGTGGTGCTTTCTGAAGGATACCTTCTTGCAACTTGAGTAATACCATGCTAATGATTCGGGTAATTGAAAGATCGTTTACTCCTTTCAGTTATTGTTCTAAAGTATAAGAAAATTCCTAAAGTCTCAAAGTAAAAAATATTCTCTCACACTATTACTGCTATGCACTGCTATTATTTTGACCGCAGCTGTAAGTATTCGTATTCGTGCTACTAAAATTTAAAGTCGAAAAAGACACACTAATTGTAGAGCGATTTCAAAAAATTTTGTTACATTTTGTAGAGGAGAGTATACACTTTAAAAGAGGCAAAATACATTTTATGATTCAATACAACAAAAATAAGTAAACATATGCAAATTTTAGTGTATAAAAGTATTCGTAATTTCATTGAAACCTAAAATATACTTTTTGTTACTTATTATTAAGTCGATAAATGGATTGGATTTTTGTTTTATAATCATGAAATGAAAAAAAAAAAAGATTTTATGGGCTTAATCCTTTTCGTCCTGTTTCCTGGAGCAAGTTCTTAAAATGTACGGTATTGATGTTATGTTACGTTGTTGCCTGCGTTTGTCAAACAAATTTTTCAGATGTTATATGGATTTAAGTTCTCGTGAATGAGGCGATGTTTTTAAGATACTTAGAGCAGTATTTAGTGACCCTAAGCTCACTAGTTCAATGCTGTGCTAGTGGTTCAAACCTGGCCTTGAGTAGAAATTTTTATTCAAATTACAATTATGAGCACTTTTTCTTAGATTATTGTTTAAGGTTTAGCGGCTCTATCTTTTTTTTTCATTTCCCTTTCGACCCTTTCGACCCTTTCGACCTCCAATAGGTGCCGTAGGTATTATATGATAACCCCTGAAGACCCATGCTTGACTTGTGATTTAACACTCCTTAAGACTCATATGCCCAGTATAAGCACATGAGTATTTGGGCTAGCCAAATTGAACGATTAAGGAACAGGTTTCCAGCTTTCAAATCTGATACAGCACTTGATTGTAAGTATTGTCGTTCTTTTTAATATTATCTTCTTTCATGTTAATTGATTTTTTCTTTGTTTGAATTGCCCCCACCTCCTAAAGAGGGAGAGGTAGACCGCAACTCCGGTAGTAAAGAATGTTTATTTTCGACCTCTCTTTAAAAGCCGATCATCAATTCTCGGCGTCAAATTATTGTCACCGCCTTATTATTCATACGAAAACGTATTTTAAAATATTTAGTTTTTCTTAAAAAAAATATTTTACTCGAACCCATTGCGATCCCAACTTGAAATTTGGACTGAAAATATGTGAATTGGATAGGAACATATAACAAAACTAAAAACTAAGAATTATGAACATATAAAAAAAATTAAAAAATTTAAATACGATTTTTCGAGTTATTCAAGGATACGTGCTAAAAAAGGCATTTTGAACAGAGTTGTAAAAGACTGCAATCTTTTGTAATGCAATCCCTGAATTCATGGAAAGATTTTTATGATTTGGGATTCATTTAATTGACTTCATTTGATGACTAAGACTTCGGCATTGAAATCTTACATTCTTTTTGAAGTCTTGATTGGAGCAATCTTTACGACCAATCTATTGATTGCAAATCAATTGAATGCAAATCTTTAGATTGGCATTGCATTCATTGCAATCACTTTGAAGTCTTTGGACTTCAAAAATTTTCGTTGCAATCTTTGGGACTTCAAAAATTTTCGTTGCAATCTTTGGGATTGCAAAATTTTTCGATGAAGTCTTTGGGATTGCAAAATTTTTCGTTGAAGTCATTGGGATTGCAAGATTTTTCAATGAAGTCTGTGGCCTCGAAGGAAGAAAAAAATGTAAAACTGTATATTATCCAAGCAATAATTAGAGTGCATACAAATCTGTTCTTGCTTAGGTGGGCAGCAAGTAAGCATACAGTTTTAAATTTTTTTCTTCGAAAGAAAAAAACGATTTTTTGTTTTCTTCATCAATTTTTTTTTGTGTAATTTAGCAATTTGCAATATGAAATCGCACATGTTACAGAGATTGATAACGTTTCTTTTTCTTCTCTTCATCTCTTCTTTTTTCTTTATATAATTTATAAATTCAAAAACATGAATTCATTTAATTTTTTCATTAATTGTTTTATTTGTATTGGTACGACTCCATCCCCATCCCTACCCCCTTCTCCATCATCCTCACTCTTATAGACTACTTCAAAACTGATCACAAGTCCCAAAGACTTCATCGAAAAATCTTGCAATCCCAAAGACTTCATCGAAAAATTTTGCAATCCCAAAGACTTCAACGAAAAATTTTGCAATCCCAAAGATTGCAACGAAAATTTTTGAAGTCCCAAAGATTGCAACGAAAATTTTTGAAGTCCCAAATATTTTAGTCTAAAGATTTGCATTCAATTGATTTGCAATCAATAGATTGGCCGTAAGGATTGCTCCAATCAAGACTTCAAAAAGATTGCGAGATTTCAATGTTGCAGTCTGGTTGCAGATTTAACTTATGAATTGAAAAATCAGGGGTATGAATTCAATTGATTTTTAAAATCAAAAGATTGCAATCTTTTATAACTCTGATTTTGAACTATCCTGCGTCCTTGCAAATAAAAATTGTGTAAGTTACCTAAAAGTTCACGTTATCCTGAATTTAATAAGACATAATTTACAAAATTGTAATAAGCAGAGCCAAAGTTATGATTTTTCGAATTAAAATTTTAACTTTTTACCAATTTTTGAACCTGCGTTACTCGCAAACTATATTGAGGTGGGCAAACATTTTTTGTCCCATGACTTGAAACGCTTCAATAAGTAACTCTACCAATTTTGAGCCAAATTGGAGGAGGGTCGCTCGGATCATCGGGCGTTCATTCGTGGAATGACACTAAACTAAATTTGACTGCTTAAGTCCGCTGATTGGCTAAAGTATTCGGCGTGTAATATGGGTATTGCTTTCAAAATTTTTACAAAGATTCCAGTATTTTTATCGATTAGTAGCCGAAGGCATTTATTGCTCTGGCTACATTTTTCAAGCTATAATTTTTTTCATTTTTAGCTAGCTTTAAATAAATACAGTCGAATCCCTCTAAGTCGAATTTTCACGGGACATAAAAATTAGTTCGACTTAGAGAATGGTTTTTGTGTGGAAAATTGGAGGGTGAATGCCAAAATATGACGAAAAATTTCGAGTTAGGGAGAAATTCGAGTTAGGGGGAAATTCGACTTAGAGGGAGTCGACTGTAAATAAATAAATATATATCGATTGGTACTGCATTTAAAAATGTTAATAAATTTTGCTTATGTCTATATAATACTAAGAAATCAAAAATAAAAAAAAAAGAGCTCAAAAATAAAAAGATGAGACCTTTTAAAGATTCGCATATATAAGTGACGAAACGACCTAATCAGTGTCATAACTGGGCACTCCACTTTTGGCAAACATGCCACCCGACTGGGCCTCTTGGCCAACGACTTCTGCAGAAGCTGCAGAGGCGAAGAAGAGGAAGAAACCCCGCTCCACCTTTTAGGGACCTGTAGCGCTCTCGCGAACCATAGAAAGAAGCATCTTGGTCGCTAATTTCTGGATAATCTCGGCGAACTAGCTGACACCAGCATGAGCCATATCCTCAGCTATATTAATAGCTCCAACTGGTTTCTGGGGTAGTGGGATGTTTTTGCATCCGCTCCATGTGGTATCACAATGGGCCTCATCTGGCTTAAGTGCTTAGCTGCCTTGCGCAGCCCACCACACAACCTACCTACCTACCTAAGTGACGAATACTTTTGTTTAAAAATTAAATTTGTACAGTCGAATCCCTCTTAGTCGAACTCCCTCTAAGTCAAATTTCGCTCTAACTCTAATTTTTTCGCCATATTTTGGCATACCCCTTCCCAATTTTCCATACAAAAACCATCCTCTAAGTCGAACTAACTTTGATGTCCCGTGAAAATTCGACTTAGAGGGATTCGACTGTATTTGTTTTTTCGCTGTTGTCTATTCATTTTAGTGAATTTATAAGAACCAGAGAAAATGTATTACTTTCGGACACAAAACTTACCTTTAATAAAACAAAAAAAAACATCAATTGATAAGCGCAGTCGAAGCCAATAACACGCTTATGCTGAATACCTACATGTATCCATTAGTGTATACATGCCTAACTTAAAATGACATTTTTTTACAGAAACATATCAGTCCCTTAAGTATAATATTGAATGAGTTAGGTTTGAAACACTTCCAACCAATTTTAAACATGACCCAAAATATGAAACATGGATTCAATGCGACATTCTGAAGCCAAGATTCTCTTTTAAATTAAACAATTTGTTTATTGACCTAGATCCCAGTTTACTTATCAAGAATTCAACAGCTTTAAACGTTTGTAGACAAAAAACGAGATTTATTTCCACTGTTGTAAGGCTCATCATCTTGACCGCGTGTTTCACTTACTTACATTTGTTAAGCTTTAAATTAGATAACCATTAAATCCTAAAAAAACTTATAATTAAAAGTTCAACTTCTAAGGTTAGGTGAAATAAGTGTTTGCCTATCGTCCCATTAAATTAAACTGTTCTTAGAAGTTTTATACCAAAGGTTAACATTTAAATATAATCTTCACATTTTTTTACACAAAACTATTAACACGTTAATAATTGCCAATCAACAACTATTGTCGTTGGCTTTGAATATTTATCAAACAGAAAGTCTGCTATGCGCAAATTTGCATTTGAACGGACTTTATACCTAAATTTGTGGTTGCAAATTTAATATCGCGCCCTAGCCGTCAAATTATCAGAACCAACATTTTTAACAAAAATGAGTTAATGATGCAATTCGATAGTATATTCGATTGCGCGTCTTTTGTTTTTTTTTATAAAGTATTTCAATTAAAAATAACAGAGAAAACAAAATTTATTCTAAGCGAAACTTACACTTTTTTAGCTCAGGAAAAAACGAAAAAAAAAAAAAAAAAAACCTCTCCTGTGAAATTTTCTTTTTTCGCTTACGAATATAAGCGAAACAGTCGGCAATCTTAAAAAAAATTTTCTAAATTGCAGAATTAGGAAAATTAAAAAAAAACGTGTGCAATCCGCCGGCATTTAACACGACGCACTCCGTTATTTTATTTGTTTGACTTAAAGAAGTCTTTGGTGTGAAATCAGCTTTTGCCATTTAATTCGCTTTCTTTTTCTATAAATCGTTGTTTTTTTTTTATAAATAGCAGGTAATTAGCAAGGTTTGACGGCATTAAAAAATTTAACAAGCATCCATCTTCTCCGGCAACTTTCCAATCTGTCTCGCCAAATTAATGCAACGATGACACGACGGCTCTGTTTCCAAACACAAAACTTTTAAAACCACGCACGCCGTAAACACGTTCATCATAACGAAAAAAAGCCATAAAAAAACATTTACTCACCATTAGCATCATCAAAATTCTTATTTGTCAGTTGAAAAAGCGCGTCTAGTGGCGTTCCATTTGCCGTCGATTTTTCACCATCACTCGACGTGCTTTGTCTGCTTCTCCCCTCGCCGTCATTTTGACACCTACGCGCATTTTTCTCCGACTCCGATGACAGCTGACTGCCGGTGCCGCCAGTTTCGGGCGAATAACAATCACTCGCCGCCGAGCTCGACCTCTCCGAACCGCTTTCAGATGCTGGCACAGTCATCTCAACGCTCATCTGCCGTAGTAATTGCGCCTGCAACTGCCTGTGATAGTCGAGTGCTGCCAAACGCTGTTCATACTGCAGGAAGGCAGGAGGAAAAAACGCCGGCCGCACTGGAATAGGACCCCGAACTGCATCCCACGGCCGGACGATTAAATTTAAGCTGCGAACTTCGTTATTTTCTCCGCGAGAATCATTTTTTCCGAGAATGTCCGCAATCGAGAAACTCTTCAATCTGTCAGTTGTCGACTTGGCAGGCGGACGAGCGTCAATCAAACGCAGACGTTTCAAAGGCTGGAAATAGTCGTCCCGCTGCGGTGGAGGACTCGGAGATCCCACGGAAATCTCCGAGCCCGCCGGACTATCCGCTCGCGGACTAGAACACATCCTCGCAAGTTCGTTTCAACTTCACTAGATGTCACTTATTATCAATTAATTCAATCACTCAATCGAACTGTCATAAAACTCACTCAATCAAATTCACACGAAAAGTAAAATTCCACTAATTTATTTCTCACGTCATTCGTAAACAGATAATCGAGTTTTTCACGACGGCAAACACAAATGTTGACCGGTCCACCGCCGAACCGCGGAGAATTTCATTCGGCAACTACTGTCAGGCAGTCAGACGCCGGCGAGCGAAACAAAACGAGTTTCCAATTAGAACGAGAGAGGGATGTGCTTGTGTTTGGATTGTTTTCTTTTTCTTTGGACGCGTAAATAGGGCGTGGCGACGCGTTGTGACGCCAGCCAATGGCTGGTGAGGGAGATGGAAGAGTTTTTGGTTTTGTTTTGCTCCGTCGAGGGCTGTGCAAGCGAGAGAGAACTAGTGGGCTTCGTTGTGGTGACGGTATTCATTAATCATGCATCTCTGTCTGTTGGCTTGTGGTCCCTTTGATGCGTGCGCACTCAGCTGTCATTAGTGAGCGGCTGTCACATTGAGTGCGCGCATTCGAGTGGGGTTTGTGATGTTGTTGTTGTTACTCGGGCTTTCTCATATGGCCGGCACTGTGAGTAATTTGTTGACAGTTTGACAAGGAACTGGAGTGAAGTTGGGTTTAGCAGCCCCTAATCGTTGAAGTCCGGGCACACAAATGACGGTTGGTAAAGGGGGTTTTCATGTTTAGCGTTGTGAATACCTTTTCTTTTTTTTTCTTGCTGATTACGAGCATGGACACGTTCATGGGCACCAATTGTTCAATTGGAGAACAAACATGGTGGACATGATAAAGAGGGGCGCGGTTGATGTGCTTATGATAGATATCAGGAGTAAATTGTAAATTTGTATAATTAAAAGCTGATTTTCATGTAATCATGTGTAACGATGGAATGGAGGTTTTTTATGAGCGGCGAGTCCGCTTTTTTTTGGGGAGCTTTAGGATAATTGTTAATGGAATTTGGATGTCAGAGTCTTCGTAATTACTTTTGTATTTAATTCGATATTACCTTGCAATTATAATTGAACGTAGAAAATTCCCCATGCGCATGAGTTTATGTAACAAGGGCCACAGCGAATATTGAAGGCGGCTTGGAGGCACATCGCTTGTGGTCAATGCCAAGAAAACTAAAGTAGAATTATGGCTCTCATAATATGTATAAAAAGTTTGAAGTTTGACCAATTTGAAGAGTAACTAAACGTCGGATTTTATCGTTTCCGTTCGCATTCCAGCTTATCTGACCACGCACGATACGCAAAAATAATAAAAACCAAGTGCATATTAACTTCATAGTTTTACGTGATTTTGTTCAAGCGATAAATAAGTCGTGAGGTTGATGGAATTGCCTTAACGACCATGGACTCATTAGCATTAAAGTCAAGACCAGTAATACAAGATTCATTGTATTAATTTCAATGCTACCAAAGATAAGACAAATAATTTCAATTACTGACCGAAATCAAAGCAATGAGTGCATGTTTGGATATAACCAATGAAATCTTTCTTAATTTAGCTATAGGCATCCCATCAGTTTTAAATACTCGTCCTGTTTGGGTTCATCTTCCACCCCAGCTTTCGGGACTCGTTGCTTTATTGTTACATGTGTCGCCGACGGTAAATGGCTGGCAATTAGGAGAAAAGGCTGGGAATAACGAGGTATTCTTGTAAACTGAAAATACAGTCGAGTCCCTCTAAGTCATTTTTCGCGGGACATCAAAATTAGTTCGAGTTAGAGGGACTTCAACTTAGAGGATGGTTTTTATATGGAAAATTGGGAAGGGGAATGCCAAAATATGGGGAAAAAAGTTCGAGTTAGAGTGAAATTCGATTTAAAGGGAGCTCGACTTAGAGGGGGTCGACTGTATATATAAAAAATACGCAAGAAATGAGGTCGAGGGCTTAAAAAATTATTCTTTTAAGGTAAACGAATTTAAGGAAAAATCACTAGCTTTGTTGTAACCGGTTTGATTGTAACCGCTTTCTTATAAAATGTGCTCCTTGCACTAATAATATAAATTTATGTGCAACCTATCCACGTTTTTCGAACATCAGAAACATTTTCGAACATTAGACAAATTAAACAAGCCAACACTAGGGTTTTTGAACTTGGATCGAATATTATACCCACTTACTTAAAAAGTCTAATAAACCTCACTGATTACTCGAAAAAGCAAAACGTTCACAACAATTGAGCCGTTCAGAGCACACATCGATTACTTCATAAAAGAAAAATTTGAGAAAAGCAATAAAATAATTTGCGTTCGCCTCTGAAATACATTTCATTTTATTTGAATAATTGTCATTTTAATGGTGTTAATCTTTATTATTCACTAAAATTATTGTAAATATAAAAAGTTATGACTGCTTTGACACTTAAAGCAACGATTTTTCAAAGAGTGAAGTTCATCAATCTGTGCACTGAGCTCAATTGTTTTTTATCATCGCTCATCTACTTTGGATGATCGGAACAGACAGGACTGGAGATGGACCGAGATGAAGAAGTGTGGGCCCTAAACTTTCCTGTCAATCTAATGCACAAGCTATTTACCTGAGTTAGGCGCAACGAAAACAAAATTCTTGGTCTTATATGAGCCGCTCAGTACACAAAACGATAAATTTCACTTTTTAAAAAACCTTAAATTTTGATGTCAAAGCACAGTCATAATTTTCATGCTTATAATAACTTCCATGAATAATAAAGTTAAATATCATTAAACGATAATTTTTTTTCCTATTGAATAATCAGTATTTTTTTCAGTAAAAATATACATTCAATCTTATTCCGAAAGTATTTCAACGCCAATAAATAAACGACAGTGTGAATTTCGTACTACGTAAGGCGTTTTTCAACTTTTTATGGAGCTAATCGCCTTGTGCACTGAGCGGCTCATATTCACAACAGATAATTTTACGTATCATTTTAAATAGCCAAAAATACTCATTCAATTTCAACTCTAAATTTATTTTATAAACGTACTCTTGTTTGTGAACAATTCTTCCTTAATAATGACACGAACCCATTGAGCGTTGCATTAAGGAATGTTTCAAACTATAAGCACTTCATAAACTATTCACGCGATATGTTTAAATTAGAGATTTTATCTTCTCACGTGTCCTATCAATTTGAAAAGCTTATTTTTACAATTATAATACAATGCACACATCGACATGTCGTGATTGACCGGTAAAAAGGGCAACGACTTAGGTCTTTCAACTCTTCAGAAAAAAAACATCTAAGCACGCAAAAAGAATTACGTGTGTAAATTATTTCCAATAGAAAATTCTTGCCGGGAATTCCAGGTTATTATATAATCCCAGATCTGAAAACCAAGGCTAACGCTAAAAATTGGATGCAGATCGTTATAAAGATCTGGTGTTGATTATATTTTAGTAACCGAATTACCTACGAATTTAATGTACTCATATATAATCCCCAACCGTAATCTAATTTGTTGTATGCTTTAAAATCGATCGAAGAAAAAACTGGAACTCTATCACGGCCCAGCTGAATGATACATCCAGTGTATCCATTTTTCCATTGATACGGTCCTACCTAAGATTTTAAAAAATAATTATTAAATTCATTGAAATCTTTAAAAGATTGAAAAAGAAGACAAAATGGTAGACGTTCCTCCACAAACAGTGGCCGATTTCCCCCATAGCCAATTACAGTGCCTATACACTCCGAAAAGAAGGCCTTTGTTGAACATGCATAACAAGACATAAATATTTGCAAAAGGCTACGTCCAATACCTTCGCACTAAATGTTTGTTGTTTTTTAATAATTTTTGTTTTCATTTTAATTGATTTTTTTTTCAGCCGCCCCCACCCTGAACGGGGCAAGGTAGACCACACCTCCGATAGAAAAAAATGCTTGCATTAGACCACTCTACTAAAGCCCGTCATCAATTCTCGGCGCCAAGTTATTGTACTCTCACCGCGTTATTGTTCATACGAAAATGATGTGTTAGATAATAGTTAGTTAGAAATAGATCAAGAGTCGAAAAAATGTGTTCGAGTTAGAGAGCTTTTCGACTTAGAGGATAGATTTTGTGTCCTGGTGGAACACTACACCCTTCCTGTTGGCCAATTCTGGACGCTTCTGGTCAATCGCCTGCTTCAAGCGGTCCAGTTGTTCGCAGTAGATGGTAGAATTAAGCGTCTGGCCATATGGGAGCAGCTCATAGTGGACGATTCCCTTCCAATCCCACCAAACACACAGCAAAACCTTCCTGGCCGTGAATCCCGACTTGGCCCCTGTTTGGGACGATTGACCGGCCTTCGACCATGACCGTTTTCGCTTGATATTGTCTTATGTGATCCATTTTTCGTCGCCAGTCACCATCTGCTTCAAAAATGGGTCGAGTCAAACATCAAGCTTTTTTTTGTATCCAGCCTTCTGCAGATGGTTTAAAATGGTTTGGTGACTAACTCCCATCTCCTGGGCGATGTCACGAGATGCCACATGCCGGTCTAACTCGATGTTTTCCATGATTCGATCGGTATTCGTCGTCCGTCGTCCGTCTTCCGCCGGCTGGCTTATCCATGGTGTCATTTTCACCGGCTCTGAATCGTCGAAACCATTCCCCTGCTGTTCAAAGTGATAGAGTACCATCCCCCAAAACACCATTAATCTCACGAAACGTTTCTCTAGCGGATTTGCCTTTAACGAAGGAAAACTTTAAAATAGTGCGAATTTCGGCGTAAGTGAGCTCCATGTTTACACGTCTATAACTGTTGAACTTAATATCCAAACTAATCAATCGTTTTGTAGATTTTGTCAAGACCTTTCAAATGATGTATAGTATTGCCAGATACGAGCTCAAAAGACAAAAAGATGGACAACCTAATATGAAGTATTCGTTTATTTTTTTTTGTTTACAAAAAAAACGTAGAAATACATATTTAAGGCCAAAATTAAATTAAAGCTTAATTTGTATAGAACTTTAAAATTTATTTGGTTTTGTTTTTTTTTTGAAAAATGGCTTGGATATTGACCATTGAAATAGAATGTGATGTGTGTCCCAGTTGCTTCACTGCATGCAGGTCCTCCATTTTTTTTTTTCTTTCTGTCCCTCTCTACGTAATCAAAGCACGCAACTACATTGTTTCAAAACAAATGGCCACCACATAAAACTTCTCTTCTCCTCCATTTCTGCAGCTAACCCTCTCATCGTCACAACAATGCCGGCAGTAAATTTCGCTGACGTTTGTTTGGCTGTCAGCGGGTCCACTGTTTGCACTCAATCTCCATCTAAAATTTAAATAAACTCAAAGTCTTTCCGACCAGATACGTAATTTATCAAACCGCTGCCAGTACTTAAGCCACATTATGCTAATTCAAAGTCACAGCTACCCTCTCGTCGAAGCAGTCGATTTATTGCGGTCGACCACCCCTCGTTCTCACAGCCAATTCGCGCCCATATGTGAGCCCAACATACGGCAATTTGTTTCTGGTTGTGTCTCTATTTCCAGGCCCGAATCTCCGTCAATCACAATTAGTTACCCCATCAAATGGCAACCAGTTCCATTAGAAACCTCAGAGTTTCAGACCCACACAGGAGCCGGATCTGTGACAACTACGAGTAATAATGTCGTTTGTGAGAGAATTTGTCACGCCCTATGAAGCCGCCCGAGACAATGCGTCTTCAATTCGTATTTAATGGACTCGACAGTGTCATCATCAGCCGCTGATGGCCGTGAAAGGTCTCACACTTCTGAGGCTGAGTTGGAGTCCTTAATCAAGTGGCGATTGTTCGGATATTTGCATCTGTCCTGTGACTAATCGACCAAATAATAGACAACTGATCGATGGCATATTAAGGGCGGCCTACGAATGACAATTATGACAGCGACAGTGACAGGAAGAGAACACGACCCAGCCGCACACAACAAAGCACAAAGGATAATCCAGGGCGCGCACAAAAACAATGTAGGAAGAGGCAAATCCGAAATGACTTCTGTGGAGCAGCCTCCTCTAGCCAGGTCGGTTCTGCGGAGTAATAAAATACTTAATCTCTATCTCTTCCTTTGCATGACTCTGCCGAATAGCTAATTCCATCAACACACTTAATGATGATGACTTCCCCAAGCGTGGAATCTGCGCGCGGTGCACGGCTGTTCCTTTTTCATGCGGTCGAACCGACCGGAGCTGAAGGTCGAAGAATGTGGACAGCGCCATCTCATTCGGTGGCTATTAGCACAGCGGCTTATCCGACCAAGAGGAGATCAAACTATGATCAAAGTGGCACACCGCTGCCTTTGAGGAGTTCCGCAATTCCGCCACAGGAATGCCGAGGTGTGAATGGTGATTTGTATGAACATCTAATTGGATAGGTGATATCCAATTCCAACAGATTTGATCCGTCTGCCCCATGGAGGCTGAATTAATTCGCGCTCAAGTTCGAGCTCGAGCTCGAGCTCCAGTGCGGTGCGGTGTAGCTGCCTACGCGCAAAACGCACGTCGGTGCATTTCAATTTGATACTCTGGCGCGTTCTTGTTGCCAGTTACAAGTTGTCTGTTGCTTTACCCACCCCACCTCATCCTCATCCTCATCCTCCCATCTCCAGACTGTATCCAATAAATTATTCAAATGATTTACGTGAGCCGCTGCCGTCGTCACGCCAGGAGGTTAGCAAGTTAACCAGTGTTTCTAGCTTAACTGGGCTGCGAATGTGTGTACATGTGGATATAATGGGGTCCTCGGGACATGCAAGTGGCCGCATAAAAGTGGACTGCACATGAGGCTGGTCTTGTGAAAGTGTCAATGTGCGGAATACCCGTTCGGTGGATTGAGTAACTCTCTCATCCGGCGACCATTTTTTTTTTTTGTAGAAAAACGGTGAAGAGAAATGTTTTGACGCCATGAGTTTCAGGGAAAAATTCAATACTTTAACTGGAAAGAAACTTTCGATTTATTAAGGTGATTTTGGATTTTATTTAACTTCAAACTTTTTTTATTAAACAGTAGAAAGAAAGATAATTCTTATGTAGAGATTAGAATTACAATGAATTCTTTGCAACTAAAGATATTTGTAAGAAAAAACAAGCGCCGTATTATAGTTGTGAGAAAAATTAACAAAAAATTTAATGAGTGCAAGAAACAAAAATAGATGAAAAAATAAAAAGAATGATTAGATAAAATTTACTTGCACCTAATTAATCCTTAACTTCGTTTGACTTAAACAAGGAGTTTATAAGGATGTTTTCGTGATTTGGCGTTTTATTTAACAATCCAAATATTTTCGAACTCAGTTAATTAATCATTAGCCTTTTAATGATTAATTGAGTCTTAATTATCATTAGTCTTTTTTAGACAAAAAAAAAACATCATAAATTATTTACATACTTTTCCTATATTTTCTTTCAACAATGAGTCTGATTTCAAAAGCACACTAAGGTGTGGCTGATGCGAATACAAAAAAAAAACAAGTTTATTTTTCTTAAATCAAATATGAAAGTTTATCTAAAATGCAGAAAAATAATAAAAGACATTTATATTTTTGTCCAATTGAAAATCGTGTTTAAGTTAAAAATTTCCTGAAGTTTTAAATGACCTCTTTCATGTAAATGAAGATGAGCGATATTGCTTAAGGGGTTACATACGTCGAGAATGTTCAAAAATCGATTTTTTTTTACAAATTGTTATTGATCATACTTCTACTTGCGAAAGTGGATTGCGAAAATTCCTCATAGATCGTCAAAGCTATGGTAGAAAATGTAACTGTCCGACGAGAGTATGAGTGTGTATATCAGCATCATGAGCACTCATGAAAAAACTTTTTCTGACAGTCTTTAATATTTTTTTATGAAATGTATTTTAATTGTTTGAAATTGTTTTCTCTGGCGTATGTCAAGCCGGATTTTCGATATTTCTATTTGATATTTTTTTTATAAATATTTAAAGTGTAAAACTTACGAGGACATTTTTTTTTAAATTCCCATAAATTACTGAATCTTTCAAAATTTAAAAATCCGGCTCGACAGACTATAATTTCAATATCAGATTTTTCAGATGCAGTTTTTTTTTTAATTTTGTAAGTCCATCAACATTTGCTAGTCTCTCACGAATAAATGCTTCAATGTTGTCTTCCAATGCGTCAATTGAAGCGGGCTTGTCTGTATAGACATGAGCTTAAACATAGCCCCACAAAAAATAGTCTAAAGGCGTTAAATCGCACGATCTAGCCGGCCAATTGACCGGTCCCGAATGTGAAATAAAATGTTCACCGAACTCGCCTCTCAATAAGTCCATTGGCATGTGGCACCGTCTTGTTGAAACCATATGTCATGCAAGTCAAGCTCTTGCATTTTGGGCAAAAAAAAGTTGGATATCATCTCACGGTAGCGCTCACCATTCACAGTTACGTTACGATTCGCATCATTTTTGAAGAAGTACGGTCCAATGATGCCACCAGCCCATAAACCGCACCAAACTGTAACTTTTTCTGGATGCATTGGTAGCTCTTGCAATGCTTCTGGCTGATATTCACTCCAAAATCGACAATTCTCCTTATTTACGTACCCATTGAGCCAAAAATAAGCTTCGTCGCTGAACACTTTCTTAACTTTCTGAACTTTCTTAACAGAGCACGCATTTTGATAATAAAATTCAATAACTTGCAAGCGTTGTTCATTTGTAGGACGATTCATGGTTAAATTATAGACCAAACTGAAGATGTTTGACAGTGAAACAAAACACGAAACGTGCGTCAGCTGTTTAAACCAGTGTTGCCAAAAAGATAATAGCTAAAAAATCACCCTAAAGTTTCTAGTTGTTTATTTTTAAGCACAGGTTCAAAATCATCCAAGCAATCCATGAGCTACAGCCTGAAACCATCAACAAGGTCTTGGACAATTCAAGTGACGCGCGAAGCCGAAGCAGCAGCTAGAACGACGTTGTGTTCCATAAGTAACCGAAATATTTGTTTTCACAAATAAACCATTAATATATGAAAACAACAAAATTGCTAATTTTATTGAATTTAAAAAAAAAGAAGAGAAGAAGAGTACTCGGCCCTGCTTGTAGTATTGCCCTATTAGTCATGCACATGAGAAGACATTGCTAACTTAGATTAAACGTAAAGATTGTTAATGTACACGATAACACAAACATATACTTTCAATTTGATATTTTAATAGTTCAGACTAACTTACAACTCCTTTGTTTTTCGTAAACACATTTTATCGACAAACATGAAAATAAACATACTCATCTGGATGCATTTTCATAATAAAAGAATAAAATTAAAAGAAATTGAAACGTGCAATTGTAGGAATTATTAATCTTACATAATTGCAAGAGAATTGTTATGGTCTAAGTAAGTATAATCTATTTATCTTGAACCATTTAATCCATTAGTTTTTTAACTTGCATATTACTCTCTACCGCTTTACCAGTCCTTACAATTTTACGGGTATTTTTTTTGTTTTTTTTTGAGTGAGTACGTGAGTCAAAAGTGAGTATACACAAACCCAACACATCGTGCCGCTGATTCAACTGAATTTTTGCAGGATTTAATTTGACATGCCCATGTCTTCCTTAACTCCTTCTGGTGAATTTAAATTTGGAGTTGCAACAATTTTGCGATAAATGACTACTGTACACTCACTTTCTACGCTTATATCAAATCGATTTTTTTTTAATTCTGCAGGATTTAGAAAAAAAAAAAAGTTTCTCCTGCTCTCTAAACAAATAGTACAGTAAACTCTCAATAATTCGAACCTCTACAATTCAAAAACCTCTGTTCATAAACATTCTCACAGTCCCCTGAAAAAACCTCTGTAATTGGATTGTCGTGGAATTCAATAAATTCAACGCCACGATGTTTTGGTTTGTTGATGTTTACTCACTTTCGACGTTTGTCTTTTGTCCTTTCTCCTATAAATTTTGAGAACTGTCCAGATATTCGAACTATCCAGAGTGACTCTAAAAATGTATTAAATAATATTAGCGAATGATTTTCGCTTTTAAGCCTGTCCAGACTAGACCCCTTCCTCAAAGCCAATGACGTTGTCAACATCCGACAAATTCAATTCTCATTCAAAAGTGCGGCAATTTGTTAGTCATGTCCCGCTGGAGAGCATATCAAACCCACAGAAGTCAATCAATCTCGCCTGCGGTTTCAATCCATCACCTCCCAACTAAACGGTTTCCATTCAAACCCACGCGCACAAAAGCCACCTGATAGCCTCCAGCACCGGTCCCCCATCACTCACCAATACTTCTTGGAAATTTTCAATTTAATCCCCAAGTCCCTAATGGGTCCCAATCGACTTGAAATTTGGAAATTTGCATCACCAATTAACTCGGGAATCTAGTTAAATCCATCCAAAGCCCCCGTCCATCTCCTCTGGCTCACACAAAAAGATCAAACCGCAGCCACAGAAACAAGAGACAAGAAGATTACCCTTTCCGACGCTTCGGAAATGCTCCGCTTCCTAATGACCATACTCGTCAATTGATAACTCTTCTCGACGTGCTACCCTATTGTCCCACACGTTTGATGGCCCGCCAGATAATGAGTGGCTTCTGGCTTCTGAATTCCGTGGTTTTTGTGAGGCAAATGACACGGACTCTGGGGGGCACATCAAACGGGCAGCGACACGATTTATTTGATCGGATTCCTGTTCTTCCATTTATTACTGTGTTGAGGTTTTTACGGCGAAAAGAGATTTTGAGGCTTTTATCCGAAGAGTTGGGATTGTTAATAGGACATGTGTCCAGTCGTAAAGTGATGCTCGGGTTTTTTGATGGGTTGGGTGCGCGTGACGTCTTCGGGGTGGTACTTGTGGCAGAAGCCTGACCGCTGGACTTGATTGGAATTCCTTTTTTGTGAGTTACAGTCAATCGCAATTGTTTTTGACAATCTGACTGATGAGGGTTTATTTTTGGATTCAATTTCGGGTGGTTTGTGTTAAACACCTGAAAGTTCGTGACTCCTTATGTAGCATGCACTCAAAGTTCACTTGAGAAATAAATTTGTGGACCTTTAAAGGATTTTCCAATAAGGACTTGACAACTTTTTTTTTTAAATAAAATGCAAACCATTTGATATTTTTTAAAAAATTTACTATTGGTGACTCGGCCACACATTTCGGCCGAAACGACCGCTATTTCGCGTTCTATGTTGGCTCTGAGCTCTTCCAACGTCGTCGGTTTTTTGGCATAAGCCAATGCCAACGTAGCCTAAAAAAAAGAATTAATATCGTAGAACGACTCTCTCTCTAAAACACCAGGACATTTAATTCGGTCGTAATATTTAGAAAGCTGGAAAGAAAAAATATAATCAGTCGAATCATTTTCAAAAAAAATACCAAAAATCTCATAAAACCACATTAGCATGACCCACAAAAATACTCTTTTGATTTTCAGACAGACAAAAAAAAAAAAGGGAAACAGAAATGTTTTAAATTTTTAAACACAGCAAGCTTCGTATCACGGTAGACTGCAGCAGCACAATCCGGTATCTGAAGTCGTAAAAAATAATAATTTTCCAATAAAATCTTTAATGACATGGTGCAATGGTGTTAATGGTATTTGCATTTATGGTACTGGGTGTTTATTTCCCCCTATTCTTTGCACAGCAACATCAACAGAAGCGCCAGAGCTTGTAAATATTTTGCATCTTCTCGGATTAAGCCTGTTGACCTTTTTCGTGTGTTTCTCTTCTTTTTTTTTCGTAAATTTGATTCGAAGCAAATAATTGAAGAAAATTAATTAATAGTTTGATAACTTACTGGATTTTATTTTTCTGTTATTTTCTTCGTTATTGATTGGTTTTCATTTGAATTCAAACTGACCGACTGCTGTTTTTTTAAGTGAAGAAAAAGAAAAGAAAGTTTTTATGTGTTTGGTCTAAATGTTCTAAAAAGTTTTTAATTTATTTGGTATCCGAAAAAAAATCTCTTTCTTGTATGCTTTTTTATACCTTAATGCTAGAAAATGTGGTCCCTTGCTTTCTAAATATTTAACTTTAAAAAAAATCTGAAAAAAGTGATTTCTAGCCTACTTAACTATTAGGTCACGACGTGCCTACAATTTATCAACTCAAACCGCTAAATTGAAGCTGTGCGGTGTCAAACCAACCATCCTCACGTGTGGCCTTTCACCTTAAGCACGCAAGTATTTGCGCTCTTGAGGTTTTGCTCTGAACACCCCCCACTGTGCTACAAAATAACAATAACCCATCGTTTTTCGGTTGAAATTCAAAAATTAAAACATATTTTTTTGCGGGTTCACATATTTATCCATTAAAGTAAACGATGTGAAGTTTCAGTATTCTTTTTTTTCAAAAATGAAGGAAAAAAAAAAACCCAAAACATCATAATTAAGATATTCAGTGGTAATAACGTACGGTCATATGTCTTCGATGACACTTCTCTCATTTGTCATTAGAAACACGCTGTTGAGGTCATTAGTCATGTCCACCTAATGAGGTGTCCCAGGAAATCGTGTATATCTTTTCATTTCTCTAATAATGACATCACATGGGTAGTGACACGGTAAGTTGTGACAGCCAGGAGAAAGCTCTTCCGTGAAATGGGCTTGGTCTTTCGATTGACCACCCAGTTTAATTAGCGTTACTTCGTCTTACATAAAGTAAATGATTTGAATAAAAAAAAAGGGGACTTTAATTTGGAAAAAAAAATATAAAACAAATAGGAAAACGTTGTAGAAGTTAGTATTTATGCGTGTATTTAGGTGTTTACATGTTGCAGATGACAGGAACTCCCTTTTACTGTGTCTTAAGTTGAAAATGATTAATGGAATTTATAGCAGTGTACAGTGACTTCAAAAACTTTTCGGCACTAAGTCATCATTTTACTATTAAATACCCTCTAAGATTATTTCATAAACACGAATGAAAAAATGTTTTAAAAACTGTAAGATAAAGTAGAAATTTTAAAAGTAGTACTAAAGTAGTTTCTTTATCATTTTCTTGACCGCATGTTCCACCAATGGGGGCGTGGGGAGTGAAGTAGTTTTATAAAGGATTTTTCTTTAAATATGAAATAAATGAGTTAAGAAAAAAAATAAATGAATAACTAAAATCAAAGCAAAGGCTAGATTTGTAGAAAAAAAATATTGTATATAAATTGTTGGCTATAAATACTAGGTTTTGATCACTGTTTGATATGCACGGAACTTGTTCTATTCGAAGAATAGAATTAGAATTCTCCAGAAGTTTTGAACAAGAATAGAAATTCACAAGAAGTTCTAAGAGCTATCTATAAGGAAAAAGAATTTTTAAAACAAAATGTCTAAGATGCTGGTCTATTTAGGCCTTAACACTTTGTTCATCGACGATACTTATAAGCACCAGCTTTTTTTTTTTTCATATAAGAAAATTATACATTTAACCCTTTCATGCCGGACTTGATTCCAAACAAAAGAAAAATAGTTTCAGCTAGAATCCAGCTTATTTAGAGGTATGTCTTAAGAATGTTTCTATATTCTTTGTGGTTAATCAATCTATCAATTTTTAACAGTTAAATTAAAGTTAATGAACATTTTGTAGGTAACCATGAAAGTAAACAAATAAATAATAGGCGTAAAAGCTCATACAGGGGGCCAGAGCCTGATTTTAATCGCGCCTCCACTGTGTTGTGGGCGATATATTTTGACACATGTGAAGGGGATCTACTGTTTAATGCCGATTCCAAACGTCGAATCGCGAAAGCTTTCCATGGCGGAAGTACTCCAGGAGGATTGTCAGTCGTTCGCTGGAGGTGGGACCGTGAAAAATGTTTGTGGTGTTTTTTTTCCTCGAGCTGGATTCGAACCCGGGTACTCTCGCTTAACAGTCCGACGCACTAACGATTAAGCCCACTGAAAAAAATGGTACTGTGTTTTGACTTATGTCGTTTTGTTCATTACTTAACGCAGAATAAAAGCATGTACATATGATTTTTGTAGGACTTGTAGTCCGATTTCGATTTTTTTTTCCTTTAAGGGGGTCGGTGAGCGAAAAGTTTGTGGAGGCACTGTATCTACAAGGCAAAAAGGAGAACGATATATAGAATGTTGTTCCTATGCAACATAGGTCATATATGGTACCTAAAAAAAAATTTTCAAATTGCATGAATTAATTACAGTATACTTTTATGAAATTACTATACCGCGTACAACACAGTGGAATATTTCGTGGCCCGAAAAAGCTATGCTCTTACCTCGTATAGGATTTTACAAAGATTATTTTTATGTTTCCAATATTGTTCAAGCGAAAGGCAAATAATTTCTTTCCGCGAAGATATGATACTGACGTTCTGTTAAGATTTCAAGCGGGAAAAAATTTGAACTAAAAAAATATTGCTGAATCGAAGCACCAGAACCGGTTTTATAAAACTTTGACTGTTCGAAACACAAGTTTGCACTTTTTCTTTTTTACCTCCACTGTACATCGGCTCTTTAGCTTAAGGAAATCGTTTTTGGCATTTTTTAGAGTAAATGAGCTGCTGTAAGATTATATACGTAAACTGTATCTCAAAAATAATTATTTGTATACATTTTACAGAGTTGGGAAAGTAATGATTATTTTGTGTAATGATTACAGGTTAAATTACAATTGAAAGTAATTGAAATTGAAAGTATTTTCAATTACCATTACAGTACAGGTGATTGCAATTGAAAATTTTCAATTACAAATTACGAGTAATTGAAAATTTCAATTACATATTAAGAGTAATTGAAAATTTTAATTGGTTTTTCAAGTAAGTAAACGATTATGCTTTCGGTATTGACCGAATGAGTTGTTTACCAATAACATAATGCCAATCCAGAAGGCAAGCGTTCTATTTACCGTATCAATTGATACAAACAAAAGAATAACCATATTTGTTTTCTGTCATTTATTTGATTTAAAGTATTTAATTACATTATACGTAATGATTACAAATAAATGTAATCATTACAATATATTTAACCATTACATATTGCTTCAATTACATCAATGTAATTGAATAGAAAGTAATTGAAAATTTCAATTACATGCAATATGTAATTGACGATTTTCAATTACAATTACAAGTATTTGTAAATGAAAAAACCTCAATTACTAATACATGTAATGAGTAATTAAACTGATTTGTAATCATTACATCCCAACTCTGACATTTAATAAGTTGATGCTAAATAAACACAAAAAAAAGAGTAAATGAGCAAGGAATTTTAGGAATTATGAAGACGATGGGCAAAACCAAAAGAACTCTTGTTACTATTCAAAAATAAATATAATCGAATCGTGATAATTCGTACCCCGATAAATCGAAACCTCAATAATTCGTAACAAACTGCTCGTCCCTTGAGAAATCGTCGCTAATTCGTAAAATTTACGTACATTGTTGAGGAATAGAATGTCATGATATATGTATATGATATGGGGCGGCGTAACAGCCCGTTGAGAGCCAGAGCCTGGTTTTTTCGCGCCTCCACTGTCTTGTGCGCGTTATAATTTTGACACATTTGGAGGAGACCTACTGTTTAATGCCGGTTCCGAACGGCGAATTGCGAAAGCTTTTCATGACAGAAGTACTCCAGGAAGGTTGTCAGTCATTCGCTGGAGGTGGGGCCGTGAAAAATGTTTGTGGTGTTTTTTTTTTTTCCCGAGCTGGATTCGAACCCGGGTACTCTCGCTCAACAGTCCGACGGACTAACCGATCGAGCCAACGGCGCCCAATAGAATGTCATCCTAACTTAAATATTTGAATTCGCTATATTTCTTTCGTTGTGTATATTTTTCTCTTTCATTAATTATGTAAAATCGAACTTAGCTTTTTATGACAGTTGTAAAAAAGTTGAAGGCCAAAAACCCGCGTGGTGGTCATGTGTCGTATCATTTCGTAAATAAATCCAAAACTGTTAAATAAAATGTTCAATACACCATAGTTAGTTAAATACAATTTGTAAAAATAAAAAACTTAAAACATTTCATTCGTCAACATACATTTAAAATTTTTTTATTTCGATCGGCTTGTGCGTCGGACTGCTAAGCGAAAGTACCCAGGTTCGACAGCAGCCTGCGGAAAAAACACCACAAACATTTTTCACGGCCCCACCTCTAGCAAACGACTGACAATCCTTCTGGAGTACTTCTGTCATGAAAAGTTTTCACACTTTGTCGTTCGGAATAGGCATTAAACAGTAGGTTCACTCCGCATGTGTCAAATTTTAACGTGCTTAACACAGTGGAGGCGCGAAAAGCTAGGCTTTGCCCCACATCGAGTTGTTAAGCCGCCAATGTATCACAAAAAACTTCACATTGAAGGTCCTTTGCTTGGATAAAACATACATTTTGACGGCAATCATCATAGAGCATATTTTACTCCCACAACTCCGATGAATTTCTCCCAACAGTTCGCTGCTTGAGCGATTTCAATTTTAAGTTTTCGACTTACCCACACCCCCAAACCGACAGCCATCAATTCACTTTCCTGATCGTGCTGTGTGCATACCTTTTCTCCCACGTTTATAGACAGTCACGATGCAAACGACTGCCTGATGACTCATCCCTTTTGGAATTCAATATTTAGAATAGTCGCACACACAACCGCATCGCAACGCATGACCAAATCAATCGCGGCCAGCGCGATTCCTCTGCCTAAATCATTTCATTCACACAAAATCAAGTGTATCTCCTCCAGTTAATGCTCAATCATGTCCGCTCTTCAACTCCGTCACACCGCCGCGGACCGGAGATGCCATGTTTCGACTTCCACAACAAAATGCTATCTCAAAAGAGAAATAAAAAAAACTGACGACGACGAAGATGATGATGCTGGTGGTGATGATGATGATGGTGATGCCAGTACCGACCATGTACCGCAAAAGATAGCACAGAGCTTCTGCTTCTGAGCCGGAATATCCGCCACGAACCGGGGGATCCGTGTGTGATAGAGATATAAACCCAAAATTGGTAACTCATTCTTAATTTGTTGGCGGTGCCTTTGAACATCATCCAATTAGCTGATAGCCGACACCTCGGGCTCGCGGTCGGTACCTTTGACCAGCGACTCACATGAGGATGGCTGGACCACCAAACCGAACGACGTTAATGCATTTCCTCTGCTGCGCTGCAGCAAACGGCCACAGCCACAGCCGCAGCCACAGCCACGGCCAAAGGAACGGCAGCCACAGCAGCACCTCCAGCAGCAGGTACGAAAAAAGGGATTTTAATTCCCGTGCTCATTGTGTTTGCTATCACATTGGCATGGGGCCGCATGCATGGATCATCATAATGCATCTTACGATCGGGATGGTCCGACAATAGCAACAGGAACAACAACAATATGACCATTAGAGTCGTCGGCAGGTTCCTCCTGCGGAGATGAATGACACTGCAAGAAAACATCGACACGGCCGCGGCGTCCCAGAGTGAGATTCACTCTCGAATCCGGAGGACGTCTTATGTGTATCTTCTAGATTTCGAGGGACATCATCTCTCTTTCTGTGTCTCTCGACAAAATACCAATTAGCCCCGAGAAGGATTTCCTTTTCCGATCGCCGATTAACTCTGATCCGATGGTCGAGCTGGGCCAGGGGATGCCGGCCCGGTGACGGACGTCCGTCGGTTGTCGGTGCACCAATCGAGAGAGAGAGAGAGAGGAATGCTCTCGGTCTCACTCACCGGTATGTGGTTAATTTTATGCGGTGATTAAAGGTGTGCAAAACCGTAGAATGGCATTTTATCTTATGAATAAATTTTCCCTGCATCTTCTGCTCTAGGTGCCGTCCGGCGGCGGCGGCGGCAACTGCTCCTCTCCTCTCCTTCAGACCTCCTTCGCTAATTGCAAGAGGAAATGAGCCTAATGCGAGGCAAAACACATGCCAGTGGAGGGAGGGGGTAAAAGTCCACACAACATGAGGCGATTTGTCATTTGGCCAGATGTAAAGTACGGCACGTCGTTGTAGCTGTCACAGTGATGCCAAATTTACACTGAAATGAAAAATGATTATTTTTCTCTGAAATTGAGTTCAGTGCTGCTGCTGTGAATGAACCTCAAGATTTATGACACTTGATCTCGGCTCAACTCAGAAATGAAATCTTTTTGGGATGCAACTCTTAATGGTGAACATAAAATAAATCTTTGTTCCATTTGCTCGAATGACATAAATGGCAAACAAACGAGAATTACCGGCGTTGTATGTTGAGTTGATTTTTTTCTTTTTTTCTTCGGACCACACTGACCATTAATTAAAGTAACCACCGCTCTGGTCGTTCGCTTTATTAAGTTGCTTGGCGCAATGGGGGAATATTGTGTATCAATTTGGAAGTGTTTTCTTTTTGTTTTTTTTTTTACCGCTTAGTTTTTGAGAATTTCATCAATCAACAGTCAATCGTCAGTTGGGTACTGTGTGTGTTATGAATTTGAACTCAGAAATGAGTGTGATGAGTCAATTTGATGGAACTTAACGATTTGGTTGGTGGTTCTTGGAAGTGCGGTTAGTATGACCACAAGTTTCGATTTGCGAAAAATATTTGCTGATGAGTTGGTGACATTAGAAGCTCAGACGTTCAAATCTCAGGAAGAGGTTGGAGTTGAAACAATATCTCGTTGTGTTTGTGCAAACCTTGGAAAGCTAGAGAAAGGTTTCTGCGCTATGCTAAAAACTCCTTTTCGTAGAATCGATTTCAGGTTTCTTAGAGTTCTGTTTCAAAGGAAAAAACAGAGCCTCTATAGCGGGGTTCACACCTACAAATCGTACAATGTGCTTAAAAACCAAATTTGCCTTTTATTGTTTTTTGTTTTTTTTTTTCCTTGTGGAAACCTAATAGGCACGTGAAACAGGCCGGCTCTGTTCCAAGTAGTGTGAGACTTTCACCCACTAAAACCACATCTTTAACTCTTCTCCTTGACACCATCCACTCTGGGACCGCTTTCGCCTTACTTCAGAGTCCCAAATTTGCCTTAGCGCTCATATTTGACTACATGCTTGACAACTTCAGTTCAAAAAACACCAGCCAAATTTTTTTTTCTTTGCTCAACAATATTTTTTCCGCTGCGCGCTTCGCGCGTGACTCTCAGCCATCGAGATCACAAACGAAAATGGAACATACTCTGAAGTTGGAAGACACAAATCATTCAATCGAGGCAAAAAGCTGAAAATATTGAATTTTCTGACTACAAGTCTGCCGATTTGTAGTTTCGAGCGTTTACATTGACGATTTGCAGTCGTCAAGCACGATTGTCTAGCAAATTGTGCAATTTGTAGTCAGGCGTGAACCGCCTATAACTTCTATGCCCTTTGTATTATGTGCACAACTTTGCTTCCGCCGTTGTTTCCGAAATTCGAGGCTTTAGTGTGATAAGCTGGTTATACATTTATGATTCGTTTTGTGTTTGATTCGATTACGTTTGACACGAGTCTTGATCGAGTAGCGTCCAATTCTGCATCTTCGAAAACCTTCTCTCTTCCACCGTCATGCCGGTCTTCGACCTCAAAATCACCCGTCTTGAAGCGTTGAAACCACTCTCGGCACGTTCTTTCACTAAAAGCGGCCACAACATAGGTATTTGAGAGCCCCAGTATTTGATAAGCCTCAGCTGCAGATTTCTTCATATTAAAGCAGAAAATTAAACCTCCCGCAAATGAGCAGAATTTGGATCGTAAGCTGACATCTTTAATCGAGAACAACTTTATGATGCAGACACAAATCGACTAATATTTCGCTGCCGTTATGTTTACAAATACCTAAGCTTATTGTATGACATCTACGATCTATTTATTTCGACTACCACTTACCATCCATCCATTGCAAAACGGCAAAAGCAAAGTTGTACACTTAATAGTTAGGGGCGTAATTTAATGTAATGTAATTTGGAGTGTAAAGGCATTAGGTTAGGTTGTATGTGGCTGCCTGCTCTATACACAGGCTCACTTAGGCCTATTGTAGGCCCATTGTGCTGCCACTCCTCCGGGTTGCTTCCACCCGATCCGGACTCGCTACCTAAGGGTCTCCTGCAAAACTACCAAACTGTGTTATACTACCTGTCTGATGCCAGTGCTGATAGTCTATTATCCCCTGGTCTAAACCCAGTTGGATCTGCTTATGAAGCCGCTGATGCGCCTCACATCCATGCTATCGAGCTCGCTTAACTCCTTGAAGAAGTATGCACCTAGGGTGCGCTTCCTCGTGCGTGCAAGTGCTGGGCATGTTCCCAGAAGATGTATGGTTGTCTCTTCTTCCTCCTCATCTCTGCAGCTTCTGCAGAAATCATTGGAGGGGATTCCCATTCTTTTGGCATGATTACCAAAGAGGCAGTGGCCAGTTAGAACTCCTACTAGTCTGCCTATGTTTGCCCTGCTTACCGAGAGCAACTGTTCTGTCCTGCACCTATCTAGTCTCGGCCATATTAGCCTAGAGATGTGGCAGGAGTGTAGATTGCTCCATCTGGAGTTTGCTGCCGTTATGGCCTCAGCAGTTAGTTGTGAACCAACCTCTTGCATGGAGGGCCAGGGGGTCCCTTGATTGTTGTTGGTGTCCATTTCCCCTCCTTTCCTTGCTAATTCGTCAGCTCTTTCGTTGCCTAGAATACCCGTATGCCCAGGGACCCAGCACAGGGTAAGACTACACCTGTCCGCCATCTCTTTGAGAGATTGGCGACATTGTTTTACCATTCTTGATTTTATCAATGGTGTTTCCAGAGCCTTTATGGCCGCCTGACTGTCTATGTAGATTACAATAGACTGGCCATCTATCGAACCCATGGACAGCAAGCGCGCTGCCTCATGAATAGCCGTTATTTCCGCTTGGAATACGCTGCAATGGTCCGGGAGCCGGAGGGATTTCGCAATGTTTAGTCTTTCGGCGAAGACTCCCATGCCCGTGCCCTTTTCCGATTTTGAGCCATCCGTGTATACTTCCAGAGCAGCCTGGTTTCTCACACTATCTTCCTCCCATTCCTCTCTGTTCGGGATCCTTATTCGATAGTTTCTATCGAAATCTTCCTGAGGTGGAAGGTAGTCTGTGCGAGATGGGATTTTCGAATTTCGAAGAATAGCAGTATGTCCTGCTGTCTGGTGTCCTTGCCACCTTTTGCTATCCCTTAGCCTGATTGCTGATCTTGTGGCCACGTATCTCCCGTGTATGTCTACGGGAAGAAGGTGTAGCATCATTTCCAAGGCAGCCGAGGGTGTTGATCGTAATGATCCGGTAGTGCACAGGCACGATGTTCTTTGTATCCTGCCTAGTGTTCTTATGTTATCGCCCGTGCCCAGTGCCGGCCACCAGACGATTATGCCATAGAACAGAATAGGTCTTACAATTGAAGTATATGCCCAGTGGGCGATTTTTGGCTGAAGGCCCCACCTGGAGCCAAGGGCTTTCCTACAGGTGTATAGTGCCACTGCCGCCTTCTTCACACGCTCCTGGATATTAAGTTTCCAGTTGAGCTTGCTGTCGAGAATAATACCAAGGTATTTGGTGGTTTTTGAGAGCCCCAGTTCCTTGTTTTTGAACTTCAGCGGTCTCATGGAAGGTACTTTGTACTTTCTTGTGAACAAGATTAGTTCTGTTTTTGTCGGGTTGACGTCAAGTCCCACTTTATCTGTCCATGTCGCTAGCCTGCGAAGGGCTGCTTCCATGACATCTCTGATAGTGTCCGGGAATTTTCCCGTGACGGCTATTGCAATGTCGTCTGCATAGGCGACGGGCTTGCATCCAACTGAGCTAAGCTCCAAAAGAATCTCGTTTACCACCAGTAGCCACAATAGCGGTGATAGCACCCCTCCTTGTGGTGTGCCCCTGCAGGTCGCTCTGCTGGTATGGTGACTTCCTAACTCGGCTCTTACGATTCTGTTAGACAACATATTGTTGATCCAGTCGCAGAGGCTTCTGTTTATCTTCAGCTTGTATAGTGCTTTCTTGATAGCTTCTGAGCTTACATTATTGAAGGCTCCCTCTATGTCCAGGAAAGCTACCATAGTGAATTCTTTGTGTTCAAAGGATTTTTCTATAGTGCTTACTAGAGAGTGGAGTGCCGTCTCCGTTGAGAACCCTTTGCGATACGCATGCTGGGCCTCGGATAGTTCGCCTTGTGAGATGTTCTCACGTATGTATATCTCTATCAGTCTTTCAAGCGTTTTCATAAGAAACGATGAGAGGGTGATAGGTCTGAAGTCTTTTGGGGAGTTGTGGTTTGCTTTCCCACATTTGGGGATAAACACCACCCTCGATCTGTAAAGGCATTGGTGTCTAGAAAAATTTGACAAAATTTTAAACTATAGCGACTTGGCTAGCGATGATTTTTCTTTTGAAACCATTCGAGTGGGCTCATCACTGGGATAAGTCACGTGTAACAAAATAGAGGTTTCATTTTCAACTTGTTACTTTTTTTCAAATTTTGATCCCGTCTACGAGATATTATAGCTACGAGATATATTAGCTTCAAAGTCGAAAAATGGTCATGCGCAACAGTGAGTATCTCGCAGTTGAAAGATTTTATTTTATTTGTAAATTATTGTTGGAACTTTATAAAAATGAGCAGGGAAAATAAACTGCCCTTCTCTCTAATGCACAAGTTCGAGATTGTGGAATATTTCTTCGTCCATATGGGAAATTTGAGGCGTTTTTGACAGCTGAAAGTAACTATTGTTCCATCAAAAAGTTTCTTTTAGAGGGATTCTTACGGCTCAAAGGTATTGTTCATGATTTTATGAGTGTTAACACTTTTAGCTAAAATTTATAAAGGCTTTTCCAATAGGGACTTGACAACTTTTATTTTGATTTGTGAACACACTCTTTCCTTAATCAACTAACTGCCATTGTCAATTTATTCAGTAAAGTCAGCATTTTCATCATGGTAAAGTACACGAACGAGCAACGTCTGCATATTATAAAAAATTTTCTATCGAACTTCGGAGTCGGTGACCGCAACTTTAAGAGCGTTAACTCCAATTTTCGGACGTGTTACTAGCCCTTGTAGACAGACAATAACAAGTTTAGTGCACAAATTTGTGTCTACATATTCGCTGTGTGATGTTGCCGTGTCAGTCAGACAACGGGTTGGTCAAAATGTCCAAAATATCGCTGCCGTTCAGGTGTCCGTAGCAAACGATCCAAATGAGTCAATTCCACAGCGTTCTCAAGAATTGGTCAT
Source organism: Syritta pipiens (assembly GCA_905187475.1). Classification (NCBI taxonomy): domain Eukaryota; kingdom Metazoa; phylum Arthropoda; class Insecta; order Diptera; family Syrphidae; genus Syritta; species Syritta pipiens. The sequence continues at coordinate 6,605,648 of LR994572.1, read as the reverse complement.
CGCTCAGACCTCATTATGGCGTATTTTGCGTTATGATCTTGGTTTACACCCATACAAGATCAAGCTAACTCTAAAAGCTAAAAGAATTGAAGCCGATGGATCATTTGAAGCGACGTACATTCTCCGATTGGGCTCTGGAAAAGATGCGCCAAGATGATGAATTTGATAGAAAAATCATCATCAGTTACGAAGCTCATTTTTATCTCAATGATTTCGTCAATAACAAGATATGTGTTATATGGCGCAACAGCCCGTTGAGAGCAAGAGCCTAGCTTTTATGCGTTATTGGTCGGGTAAAAATCCACATGTGCTTCAGGAATCACCAATTCATCCACCAAAAATAGTTTGGTGTGGTTTGCATATTGACGGCGCCGAATAAGAAATCGCTACGAAAATCGAAAAATCGCCACTAAAGCAATAAAAATAATTTGAAGCCTTAAGCTGAAAACTATAACCAGAACTGAAAAAAAAAATATATAACGACCCCAGATTGCAAAAGCTATAAAACATAGACAGCACCTTTCAAACTTTTACAACAATTTAATTTATAAAAATAAACTAGATAAATATAAATTTTAGCTAAAATCGCACTAATATCTCTTTTTGTATGTAATTGGCGGCTCTTAAAAGAGCCGTTGTTGTTTTATTTTTCTTTTGTTCATTTCTATTTTATTTTATTTCTTTTTTATTAGTTTTTTTTATGTATTTGCTACCGTCAACAGCAGTTAGTGTTGGAATTCTTTGCCTTTCTCCCGATTGATCCGTGTGATCTTCTGTGATATTCTACGGAATGGTCCATCAAAATATGTCCTTAAAAGCAGGCTTAGGCGACTGTAGGTTATCACATAGACCTCAACATCAAGACCTCTTAGGCTCTCTGCCCTCTGGCGTACTTTGGCGAGAAAATCGTTTGCCTTAAGCCAGGCGTTCACGATGCCTTTCAAGGCTTTTGGCTTTTTCAACCGCCAATCCAAAATCATATTTCTTCTCCTATTTTCTTCCATTAAATTTTAACAAAAAAAAACAAAATTTGTCTTCTCTCCAAAAAAAATTATTCTGCGCAATGAGTTAGAAAGTTTAATACGATGTGCATCTCTTCATTCACCAGTCCTGGTGTGTACTAAAGCTAGAGTAACAAAAGTCGTCGTATTTAATCAACATCTAACTTTCAAAAAACAATTAATAGCGCAGTAATTTCATGTTTTTTTTCTCTCATATCCAGTGACACAAATGTACTTTCTATTTATTGCGTCCTGCTAACCGTCAGCGAACGCCAATTATTGTCGCTTCATTTTTGTGGACTTATCGCTGTCGCCGATGGCGTTGTTGTATCTGTTCCATCATGCATGGGTTTCTTTTTTAAAATACTCAAATCATTTACGTTCTCCAGGAAACTTTTGTGAGCTGAAAAGACCTTGACGCTGTCAAAATCCTTCTTCAGTTCTTCAATATCACGCTTTTGTTTTGCTCGACGATTTTGGAACCATGTTATCACCTGAAAGGAGAAAAAATAAGAAAATTAAATTTATTTGAAAAAAAAAAAAAAATGAGCTGAATTCAATTCAATTGAATTGAGTATGATAACTTTGGTGTCAAAAAAGTTTAATACGGATTTTGTTTTTTCTTTTTTCGATTTAAGTATGAGTAGTTTTGTGTATGAATTTCGGAAAATGAACTTCAAAATGCAGATTACAGCTGAAAAGTCATGCCAAATTTGCTTCTTTCAGTTTTTAGTTGTAAAGGAGTGCTTACCAAATAGAAAATGTTTGTACAGTGGCTCAAATAAATATACATACCCCTCATAGAATTTTTGTATTTTTGACCAAAATTATGTTATGAGGTAAAGAAGCCAGTCACACCCTTATGCACAAAGGCACTTGTTTTGCAGTAATAGTAACTTAAATTTTCTTTAAAAAAGTGAAAGTCTAGTTTTTTTTTGCATTAGAGGACATAAGACCATTCGGTTTTTTGTGTTCGACTCAGAATGAAGTTGAGCATTAACGACAAGGTCAGAATTTAGCACTGCGACTCACAGTTTTGAGGAAAAAAAGGTCTACACTTTTTTTCTATTATTTGCTATCAAAATTTGGAGTTTGTATACCTATGGGCATGAATGACCTAACTTTAATTTATAAATAAAGAACAAGTTTCTGGCTTTTAAAAATGGTATAGTACTTTATTGTAGGTGTTGCCATTATTTTTTTAAAGAATTTTTGTTTCATGTTGTTTGATTTGATTTTAAATTGCTCCTACCTCCTAAACGGGGCGAGATAGATCCAAAGCCAATAGCAAAAAATTCTCGTTTTTAGACGCTCTATAAAACAAAATTATCAATTTTCGGCGTCAGAGTTATCTTACTCTCACTGGACATCAAAATGGATATTTTTTCTAAACTTGCAAAAACAGATACATTGGGGTCTATAGATACGGTCAAATCGCTTGTACCTTATTTTTTTGATGATGAAGAAAGGAAAAAAAAACAATATAAAAGTCATTAAAATCGGCCAAATGGGAGGCTTTTTATTTACAAAAAAACCGTACGACCGCCGAGTATTTATCCATTTTTGCACTGCACTGTACATTTATTTGGGCAGCTGTATATCTATTTTCTACGGTCCTAACTCAAAAAAAAATTTTCAGTACTCTTGGACTTAACGACTTTTAGTTTTGATAAGAGTTTGGATCTTTTGATGTCTCGAAATGAAACTTTTTATAGCCTCATTCAAAACTCATTCGAAAATCGTAATGAACCCAAAACAGGTTCAAAATTCTAAGTCAAAACTTTCATCTTTTTTTGACGAGGTGAACGATCAAACGGTAGGTGAATGCATGGATAAAACTAAGGAAAACCAAGGTTGGAAGATGCATTAGAAAGGCACCCATATTCAGACCTCAACTAATAGATGTCCAAATCTATTAACTTTGACGATGCATTCACCACCGCGTGCGATACCAGTTTTATGCATCAGCGTTAATGACACTCAAAAGCCGGTCTTATGTCGATCCAGATGTTAACACCTCATAACCAAGAAAAACCCGTCAAGCTGGCTTCACCTCTTACACACCTTCTTTTAAACGAGTAACTCCTAATAGAAAATAAAGATAAACCTAATTTTTTATCTTAAACCGTGAATTTTGATTGAAGTAACCCCAGACAGTTGATGGACCATTTAAAAGCACCTTGGCCCAGAGCAAAATCATTCAACAACCCATAACACTTAACACCCAAAAAAAAAAAGATCCATAAAATAAAATTCATTTATGCAAACGTGACACCCACCTGAGCATTAGATAGTCCTAAAGCGGCAGCAATTTCATCACGATCGGCAGGTGAGAGATACTTTTGATACAAGAATCTTTTCTCGAGTTCGAATATTTGATGATTTGTGAATGCGGTGCGAGACTTTCGCTTTTTCTTCGGTTGTGGGCGATTCGAGAACAGATCCAAATGGGACTTATCTGAAATGAAAAAAGAATAAGGGTTAGGTTAACTGTGTGTCTCTCAGAACCCGCCCAGAATAGAGAGAATCAATTGAAATTTAATTTGCCGCAGGCCGGTTTGGGCCAGCGGCTTCAAAATTAAAATTTAAATATTCCCCGAGCAATACTCCTCGAGTGGCGGCTAGTCGTGGCAATATGGAGACAGTAGCCACTTAACTCTAGGCCATGCCTATCGCTTAATGGCCAATCTATAAAAACCACAAAAAGAAGAGAAAAAAAATACGAGAAATTTAAATAATCAAGCCATCAATTCTACCGCTAATGATCCAAAACAAAATTTGAGAGACGTTTTTTGAGGTCGAAAAATTATTTTTTCTGTGGTACACACACATGGAATTTTGGAAAAAGAAAAAAAAATAGAATTTTAAGATGCCGCAAGAGTCAAAAAGACCGAGAAAGAGATATGAATGTCTATAAAATTAATTAATCACCAATTGATTGGACCGATGCGGTGGAGAGTTATCTGAAAGGTCGTCTTTATCCATTTCGGGTGCGTAAATTAGACGAAAACATGAGAATCGAATTGAAAAAGTAGTTTGTTATCTTTGTGTTTCCTTTTTTTTTGAGGGAGGTGGATTTTCTCAGTGGTTGACACTTTTTTTTTTTCAAACTATGAATGCGTAACGAATTTCTATGTATCTGCCAGCCACATAATTACAATTTATTCACTCATATTTCGATTATAAGCAGATTTATTTCCTTAGCTCATCTAAATTGAACAAAAAAGGTACATCTCTGCGGTGGAAATGTGAACGAATACAAAGAGAAAAAAACTGATTTAATTGTCGGTAAATTCGTTTGATCTCTGTTTGGTGTGTGTGCGTGAATGAAGATGAAGAGAAAGATATTTTATACAAGGTGTGAAATATAGCCACCTATAAAAACATATTTGAGTGGAAACTAATAGATGCGAATGGTTTTTTTTTCCATTGCGTGGTCGATTATGCGCAGATAGGTGGATAGTAGATATTTGGCAAAAATACACTTTGCTGTTGGTTAAAAAATTTTAATATTAATTAGGGAGGAGAGATAATTCAATGTGACAGGCATTTTATTAAAGAATTAGACATTATTTATAGTTCTCGATTGATGGAAAAATCAATTAAGGTGCCAAATCGGGTTTTGGTGGGCTAAAGAACGTGTAATTTTATAAAAATGATCTGGGAAAATAAACTGCCCTTCTCTCTAATGCACAAGGTCGAGATTGTGGAATATTTCTTCGTCCATATGCGAAATTGGAGACGTTTCTGACAGCTGCAAGTAGCTATTGTTCCATCAAAAAGTTTCTTCTGGAGGGATTCTTACAGGCTCAAAGGTATTGTTCAAGATTTTATGAGTGTTAACACTTTTCGCTATAATTTATAAAGGCTTATTCGAATAGGGACTTGACAACTCTGAATTTAATTAGTGAACGCACCCTTCCACTAATCATCGATCTGTCATTGTCAATCTATTCAGTAAACTCAAGATTTTCATCATTGTAAAGAGCGAGCAACGTCTGCAAAATTAAAAAAATGTCTACCAAAATTCGAAATTGGTGACCGAAACTTTAAGAGGGTCAACTTAAATTTCGGTCGTAATTCATGCCTTAGTAGACAGGCAAGACCAAGCTTAGTGCAAAAATTTAAGTCAACATATTCGTTGCGTGATGTTGTCGTGTCAGTGAGACAACGGGTTGGTCGAAGTGTCGAAAATACCGCTGCCGTTCAGGCGTGCACAGCAAACGATCCGAATCAGTCAATTCTACGGCGTTCTCAAGAATTGGGCATCGCTCAGACCTCATTATGGCGTATTTTGCGTTATGATCTTGGTTTACACCCATACAAGATCAAGCTAACTCAAGAATTGAAGCCGATGGACCATTTGAAGCGACGTACGTTCTCCAATTAGGCTCTGGAGAAAATGCGCCAAAATGATGAATTTCATCGCAAAATAATCTTCAACGAGGAAGCTCATTTTTAGCTCAATGGGTTCGTCAATAACCAAAATATGCATATTTGTCGGGTGAAAATCCACACGTGCTTCATGAATCACCACTTTATCCACCAAAAATAATTGTTTGGTGCGATTTGCATGCCGGCGGCGATATTGGGCCATATTTTTTCGTCGACAATAATGATCATCATGTCACTGTGAATGGTCAGAGTTATCGCGCCATGATTACCGATTATTTTTGGCCCAAATTGGAGGATAGGGTCTTGGACGACATGTGGTTTCAACAGGATAATGCCAAAAGCCACACAGCACACGTTACAATCGATTTATTGAAGTTAATTTGATGAGCGTGTTGTCTGAAGTATCGATTGGCCGCCTCGTTCGTGCGATTTAACGCCTCTAGACTATTTTCTTTGGGGCTACGTTAAGTCATTGACTTATGACAACAAGGCGACGATGTTGGATGAGCTGAGAGCCAACATTGAACTTGAAATAGCTGTCGTTTCGGTCGAAATGCGTGGCCGAGTCATGGAAAATTGGGTCCAACGAATCGACCGCTGCAAACGTGCCGGTGCCGTTGGCCATATGAGCGAAGTCGAGTTTCTTTTATTAATGTTTTGATTGTACTTCAAGCTGATAATAAAGTTTTTGAGATTTGAAAAAAAAAAGTTGTCAAGTGTCCTTATTGGAAAACGCTTTATAAACAGAAACGCTTTTGATGAAAAATTCAAGTATGGAGTTCCTTAATTTTAGACATACAAATCAGTTCAACCCTTTCATAACCGCAGATCATTCCAGCCGCAGGAAAAAAATGTTTCTTTGCGCTTCACTAAAAATGAAGTAAAGGATTCCGAATATTCTTAGTTCATTGAAAACGCAGAGTAAAAGAAACCGAAATGGGGTTTCAGCTTGGAAATAAGACACCTATACTAAAATTGCTTCGATATTTTTTGAGTTGTCAGCAGATAAAATTCATCATCTGCAAGACCGGACATGAAAAAGGTTAATGCAGATTATCTTTGATAAATTGTTCTTATATTCAGAAAATATATCATAGACCCATCTAACAGACAGCGCAGTAGATATGATGGAGCAACTTAAGTCCCCTGTTGTAAACTACCATGTTCCGGAACAACATACCGACACTAAACTGATAATTAAACACCAATTTTATTTGCTTTCATTTTGTTAACACTTTTATATACGCATTTTCTTTAATAATTCTGTTAATTGCCCCCGTTTCCCCTTTTTCAATTAATTTGCAATTTTCATTAATTAACATCCAACACTATTTAATTACCCTTCGAACTAATAACGCAGCAATGCCACAACTAATTTGTCAACAAGTTCATTAATTGTTCAGATTTCTAATTAAACTGAAAACAATTAAATGTGATTAATGAGTAACAAGCCTTGTGACATGATCCACAGTAGCCGTTCAATTTGCAACGATACAACATGACTTAGCTAACAAGCAGAGACATTTGCATTGTCCGATCACTTCCTTGTTGTGGTTATACAAGATCTGTGACCACCCCTGAGCCGGGAGGGAAGGGGGCTGTTATGTTAATAAATCAGTTACCTTTAGTGTGTGGTTATTAAATTTCCATTTTCTAATAATTAGAATCAAGAGTGTGTAATTTACTGTGAGACCACGAATATTCGCGACTGATTAATCGGGTGCTCGACTCGAGCTGGTGGTTTCTTGGTTTTTTTTTTGCCCGAACACACACAGGGAGAGAGGGAAAGATACAGCTTGGATTGATTTATATAAATTTATTATTTTATTTTTCCTTAACGCGAGTCATTAATTAGTGCACGAAGCGAATTTCGAATGGTTTTTGTGCCTTTTTTACGATCAACCACGACCACTGAATAGCTCTTGCTGGCACTCATTAAGGACATTAAGTCATAAAGTATTTAATTCCTTTGAGAACAGACATCAGCGCCAGAACGTAATAAAATTTCACCTCGATGCCACTACCACTGGCACTGTTGCTGCCGCCGTCGCTGCTGCTGCTCCTGTTGCTTCAACATCAGCCGGACGATTAATGAACTTTTCACTCAGCTCATAACACACGCTGAATGACATCCCGACAAATTAATACCAGCTAACGTACACATAATATTCAAATTCATTTTCCAACACCATCCAGCCAGCCAGATACGCCACAACTTCACGTCTCTGCTCTCACATGTCGTTTTGAGTTCGATGCACACCGTGAACGAGTGAAAGAAGAAAAAAAACTGTTTTTGAAAATTCCCACAGGACGGTATTGAATTTTGTATTTTTCGTTTTCCATTTGTCAATCAATGCCGATACACGATCGGGATAATTTTCGTATTTTTCTTGAGCACATACATCACGAATGTAATGTTGCTGCAACATGTTTATGAGAATCGTCGTTTGTCAACAAGACAATTAGTTCTCTGTTCTTCGCTCGTGGGATTATGGAGTGGTGTGGAGTGGAGTGGAGTGGAAGTATCTGTCAGATGAGTGGTTAGCACGAAATTAAAGTGTAAATTGAATTATTTATATCGAAACTACGGCTGCGCGTGGTGGAAAATTAAAAAGTAATAAAACGAGGAGGTGTTGACATGGCCTTGCGCATTGTAAGTAGAAACATTGTGGGAGCTGTTGATGGGGGTATCTATAACATACGGTTAATATGCTATAAAAATTCAGTGTTGAAGGGAAGGAGAGTTTTATTATATGTAAACATATGGACTTTGTTTTGTGCGGAGGAAGGGAAGAGATGATTCCTTTTTAGTAAGAACGGAAAATGGGTCCGAAGTGGACGAAGGATGTATGATTTACTTGAGGACAATCCTTTGAAAGGGTTTCAGTTTATGCTTATACGCCCAAGATGGCTTTCTGGACATGAAAAATATTAGGTGTACAACTTTTTTTCCGCCGTTTTAGGAAAATGGCTGTAGCGGTAAGTGCTAGTCGAAATAAATAGATCGTAGATGTTATACAATAAGCTTAGGTATTTGTAAACATAGCGACATCGAAGTACTAGTCGATTTGTGTCTGAATCATAAAGTTGTTCTCGATTAAACATGTCAGCTTACGAGCCAAATTCTCGTCATTTGCGGGAGGTTTTAGTTTTTTGCTTTAATGTGAAGAAGTCTGAGGCTGAGGCTTATCGAATGCTTTCCAATACCTATAGGAAGGCCCCTATTAGTGAAAGAAGGTGCAGAGAGTGGTCTCAATGCTTCAAGTCATTCACGGTGATTTTGATGTCGAAAACCGCCATGGGGGTGGAAGAGAGAAGGTTTTCGAAGATGCAGAATTGGTGGCATTACTTGATCAAGACTCGTGTCAAACATAATCGAATCAAACACAAAACAAATCACAAATGTATAACCAGTTTATCACAATAAAGCCTCGAATTTCGGAAACAACGGCGGAAACGAAGTTGTACACCTAATTTTGTAAGGAAATTTAATTTTGTTCAAGTTAAAGGCGACTAAAGTTCATTTTTGGACGGCTTTTAAATTGTAATTGGATAATTCCACTTTATTCATCTAATTCTCAAGGAGCAATTAGGGAAAAATATTTTTCATTTCCATCAGAAGAATAAGTTTGTGCTCTTAAAGCACATAAACACAGATGACTTCCTCTAACTCAAATTTTTTCTCCATATTTTGGCATTCCCCTTTTCTATACAAAAGCCATCCTCTGAGCCGAACACCCTGAAACTAATTTTGATGTCCCGGGTAAATTACTTAGAGGGATTCGATTGTAATAAGTTTCCAAGTTCCTAAGGTCTTAGTATATGCCAAGGCCCTAATGTAGGTTAGGTTAGAGTGGTTGGCTGGTTGGGGCTCTTTGAAACCCAATCACACTTAGGCCAGACTAGGCCCATTGTGATACCCCAATGCGGATTTCCATTCCGCACCAATGTAACTTTTATTGAAAATGTTTTCCAAAATATTTTGTTAAAAAAAATATTTTTACCGAATCCATTAAAATCACAGCTTGAAATTGGGAGAGAAAGTTGGAAAAAGTATATCTTTTAAACTTACAAAAACAAAAAAATCGACCACTATCGTTTTGGAATATTTAAGGAAACGTATCAAAAAATACATTTTGAGCTGTCCTTCGACTTTGAAAATTAAAATTATACTTGTGCAATAAAAGTTCACGTTTTCCTGAACTCAAATATATTTAATTTACGAAATTCTGATATGCAGAACCAAAGTTATAATTGTTTTTATACTGCAGTAAACTCTTCATAATTCCAGCCTCTATAATTCGAAAACCTCTGTAAATCGAAACATTCTCAGTCCCCTGAAAAAACCTCTGTAATCGAAGAAAGCCTATGCAATTAGGTCCCCTCATTAATTCGAATCTATTTTTGTACAAAACAACATGAAAACCTTTATAATTCGAAAACGATGGCTTGTTTACCTCTTCCATGCGATGTTAAGTTTACTTTTTTTTAACAATCGTTAGTTACATGACGAAAGTGAGCAATATTTTTTTTTTGAAAACCTCTGTAATTCGAACTTTTTTCCTGGCCACATGAAATCCGATTTATCGAGTGTTAACTGTATAAAAGAAATTTCGAGTTTTAATTTCTTATAAATTTTTGAGCCTCCATTACTCTCAAGATAACCAATTGTGAATGATGGAGCTAGTGAATTGCTTCGAACTGGATTCTTTTTACAACTTTTCGACTTGTTCTGTCTTCTGGGTCAAAATTTAATTTTAAACAATACCGAGCAAATTTTAACTCTTCATAAAATTCATTACAATTCGCTCAAAAATATGCAACTAGTATCAAAAAATAATCACGAATTGCACGAATTGTAAACGAATTTTGCATTAGGGTTTTCTAGCTTTCGCCTTGGCATTTTGTTTCGTTTTCTGAAACCGAATTTTTGAATCTGATACAGAGAATTAAAAAACGCTTTTGGCCTCATTTATAAATTAAGTATAACACTCATTTGTGCTTCACTAATTATGGATTGATGAATCATTGAAGGATTGATGTAAACTCCGGAAATTTCTTCTCCAACGAGACAACTTGGCATCTGATTAATTTCTCCGAAAAATATGCGTATCTTCACAACAATATTCACTCATTCTTATTTAATGTGATTCCTAGAATCCAAGGAGAAAAAAAAACTCTAGTCACTTGAAGTTGACCATCTGACCCACTTGATTATTACCTCACCCATCCTTAAAAAAATACTTTTCTTTTTTCTTATCTTTAGGTACAAGTGTCTCAAATTTCTCCTCTGAGTACCTAAAAAAAAAATTAAAAAACCAAAAAAGGATCACTCGTCCTTTGACATGTGTTTACCAAAACAAACCTCCCCTCACTCACTAAATAGGGTCATTCGACAGCTAGAAACAAATTACTTAGGCGACTTAACGATCGGCAAATGGTTTTTGTCAGATAAACCCGTCTTAAATTACACAAAATACGAGTGCCTGACCAGATAGTTGAGGCTGAAGAAAGAAGAGCACGCAGACAGGTATTCCTCTCACCCGTCACTGATTCCCACACGAGTCGAAAAAAACGAGCGAACGTAATAATACGAATTTATATCCCTCAAGGAGACACAAGATAACAAATTAATTATTACAAATTGCCAAGAATGCAAATTAAGCCAACTTAATTACCGGGCCCATTCCTCGTTCTGTCATTGGCGTCGAAAATTGACAAAAAAAAGAGAAAATATAAACAGCACACACACAGTGAGATATTTTATTTGCCATTTGACAGAAAATACGAAACATGTTCATAAATCACGATTTTAAATGTGTGTTTTCGTGTGGGCCGTCAGAATTTCGAACTTCTGTTTCGGTAGCTCCCGCGAATACCGCACACGTCTATCGCTGAAGCCGAAGCCGAAGCCGTGGCCCATACATCATAGATACGCGCCTCATTAGTTAGGTAATGGTATTCAATCATTTAAAAGGTCATTAGGCACAGCACACTGGAATCTAAGATATCAAAATGAAATTGCTAATTACGACAAAGTATCTGAAATATCTATCCCCGCAGTCATCCGTGTGTAGGCTGACTGACTGACTGGGTGGCTGCCTCTGGCTGACTAAGTTTGTTTGACTCTCTGGTGGACGAGGGTGTGTACCTGGAGGGCGTAACAATTGGTGTAATAATGAAACTACACTTAATGAACATTGGGGGTTAATTTGTTTTCGAAATGGGGGTGCTATAGCCCACACACACAGTCTGAGGTGTTATTATGACAAACGCGCTACTCCCTGTGCGCCTTATCTCAAACTATAAGCCTGGCTTATCTCCACTGAACCGTGATTAATGGTATTTTTTAATTGGTAGTCAATTATTGAGTGTGTGTGGAGTAATTTCCGTGAGTGGTGTCGTTTTTAAAAGCTGCTTAATTAAAAAATAAAAATGTGCAACAGAAACGGTTGAGTATGAATATCCATCCCGTACTTAGTCGCAATTTCGTGTGCTCGAGTTGATTAACTACTGAGCACGTTCAAGCACTGGGTATCTTGGCAATTTACAGGAGAATTTTTCTATTAACAGAATATTGATTGGGCGTAAATAGCTTTAGAGTCACGCGAAAAATTACCAGTTGAGAGGTATGAGGAACGAGTATGACATTTACTTTGGTTGATGTATCTGCCAATTGATTTATTAATTGAATTAGAAGCGTGAACGATTTGTGGGTAGTGAGGTTGTAAATTAATGGGCGGGTTACTTACTTTCTAAACGAAGTGTGTTTTGTACTCGATTTGTTTTATCTTTGAATATTTTTGACTTATGGGCGCCATTTGAATGATTGAAAAAGACGTAGCAGGAAGGTAGCTACATTTGAAATTGGAAATATTGAATACCTTCTGCGATATAAACATGATATTTTAATGTTTTGTTCGACTTGGTGATGAATAAGATATGATAATTGGTGTTTCGAACTAGAATTTCACATATTATAAATTAAAAGTTGTAAAAAAAAATGTGCAATTAAATTTATTTTGATTCTAAAATTTAAGATTCGCATCCACGACGCGTCGCCATATTTATTTATTTTAAGCAGCAAGTCCGCACGTCCCATAATGATGTCATTCGTATGACAAAAATTAAATATGAAAGTACAGTCGAGTATCTCTAAGTCGAATTTTCACGGGACATCAAAATTAGTTCGAGTTAGAGGATGATTTTTGTATGGAAAATTTCGGAAGGGGAATGGCGGAAAAATTCGAGTTCGAAGAAAATTCGACTTAGAGGGAGTTCTGACTGTATTATCTTTCAGTCTAAATTGATTTTTTTGATTTCATAGAGCATGAATTAATGTTGACCATTATAAATATTTTTACACTTTAATCAGCTGTTTTCTGTACGATTTTCAATTCTGAAGTGAGCGCATTTATTAATTTTTGTAAACAGAAAATTAACGAAACCGAAACAAGCGAAAAGCTAGGCTTTTGCACTCAACGGGCTGTTACTCCAATAAACAAAAAAAAAGACACATTTTATTCAATATTTTAAAGTTGATTTTTTTCTGTAAAAGGATAATTGTGAATATTGTTGGTGTAAATTAAAAGAAAAAGGTGTTTGAATTATCTTCTTAATCTAATAGTGTTTACGTAATTGGTTTTTCATTTGTTTTTGTATAAACATGACCCACTAGCGTATTTTTTTTTAAATTCTTTCAAGAGTGAGACAAGTTCTTAATAGAGTTCTTAACCTGATATACTGTTGCTGTCAAAATAATAGCAGTGGTGCTTTCTGAAGGATACCTTCTTGCAACTTGAGTAAAATCATGCTAATGATTGGAGTAATTGAAAAATCTGTTACTCCTTTCAGTTATTGTTCTAAAGTTGAAGAACATTTCCAAAGTTTCGAAGAAAAAAATATTCTCTCACACTATTACTGCTATGCACTGCTATTATTTTGACCGCAGCTGTAGCTACACATAAAAGTGTTTTCTTGTTGTGCATAGAGAACTTCTTCAACCTTGAAAGACATTGAAATACATCGAAAACAGGAATATTAGTGGCGAAAAAATTTTTTTTGTTGTAAGCTTGTGAATTGGCGAATCAGGAAGTGTTTGTTTTGATGATTTCTTTCTAAATCGTTTATCATATCTAGTGGTTTGATGGGTGGCTTAGAAGTTATTATATTATTCATACCAAAACCTTTAAAATTTCTAAAAAAAAAAATTTCAAACTTTCAATGAGATTTTGGTGTTTTTCTTTATTTGAGATTCTAATAACTGTTGAAATCAAAAGTGATACATGATCAAACATCATTTAAATCGACTTTTCTGAATGATTTACATATTTCGCACACAAAATCGCAGAGATGGGCTCTAAATGCTCATTTTTAACAAACAAATTAAAACCGATTCTATTTTTAGCTTCGCAGGTAAGTACTATAATTTTGTATTTTTAAGTCCCAATAGAATTCAAGTTAAAAAAAATTCGAAAGTCCGGAATTTATAAAACACAGTGCAAGAAAAAGTCAGCAAAAATTATTTTCAAAAACATTTCAAAAACTATTTTTTCGGGACTATTTCATCGAGCTTGATTATTACCGGGGAAATGCTTAAGAGGCTACGCACTTTAAGTGTCAATTGTTAAATTACTATGTGAAGCAGTTACATACAAGTCATGGAGCATGTAATTATGACCTTTAAAAAAAAAGACGAAATCTACGGATACTGTGGTCAGGCTAAAGAGATCATCGAATAACAACAAATATTACAAGCGTGGTCTTAATCAGATTCAAGATAATCAATAAATCAAATGTAACAGGCACCGACTTTCAGAGCATCCCATTTAGGCACGTTATCAAATTCTTGAGGGCAGCGTTTTAATCTTAGACAAAAAAGGCGAAACAATAGATCTTTAAGATTGAAGTACAAGTCGATAACACTTGCTAATTTCTTCAAATTCAATTCCACACTCTATCAATCGAATTTGCAAAAAATTACAAGTGTAGTTTGGTTGGACATTTTATTTCGTTTTAATTGAATTTTCCAACCGATAACAAAAATATTTCTTAAGATGCCGAAAAGTCTTTAGTTTTTTATGTGTCCTTAATCAATTTTTCGAGATTCAAAAATATTTTCTTATGGATAGACGCATGTTGCTGATTTGACGTATTACTTCAAGAATCTGTTAAGACTCTGGCACATAGAATACGTTAGTTGCGCCAGCGTCAGTGAAACTTTGACAGACACAAAAAATACATTTGTTCTTATGGGAAGTGACACATAGACCAATGCGGACGCTGACATGACGGATATACTTGCTCAACTTTTAACTTTTGTCTCTCCTTTAGCGCTGACAATCATATTTCGACACATAATTTGTTTTCAGTTTTAAATAAGCCTCCGTTGGAGTTGTCCTCACCGAATTAAATGAAAACAAATTACAAATAAGTTTTGTGTGTGAATATTTTTAAAATACGGCACAGCAAATTTAATTTGAACTTACAGTCAAATCAAATAAGCTGTTCGTTAAAGTATTCATTGTGCCATACCTTACGTCGTGTACTTCACAGTGAACGAATACTCTGACGATGACGCAACTTAAGTATTCTATATGCGGGAGGCTTTATACACAAGGACTTGCTTTGTGTCTTTCCAATTTGCGATGTTTTAACTACGCCGCTACGTCGGTTTTATTTCTGTTTGCGTCGTTCAATTAAGTACAACATTTGATCTGCGCTGTGTTTGTCAACTACGAAAAGTTAGGCTTTGGTATATGTTTGGATTAAGAACCAAAAGCAAGTGTCAAAGTATTTATGAATTTAATTTTTAACTATGTATAAGGAACTTGAAAGTTATTTGACAAGGACAACTATGCGAGCCTAGTGGCAATGATTTTAAAAGTGTCAGAGTCATCAATCTACGGCAATTTAAACAAAAAAGTATCAATAAGTGAAAAATAGAGCCAGGAGTCTCCCATATATTTCAGTTCATTGTTTTCAAATACTTCAAACTAAATACAGTTTACTTTCAATAATTTGAGACTCAAGGGACTAGGGCGAAAACTTCTAACTATCAAGAGTTCAAAATAGGAAGAGTTTAAGTAATCAAGAGAGGACGAAGAAGAAGTCAAATAAATAAGTGGTTGATCAAAATTCATGATTTATTATTCCAAATTTAAGAGTATTTCTTTTTGTTTTCCTTTGAGTGAAATTTATAAATTATAACACAGTAAACTCTCGATTATTTGGACTTCTATAATTCGAAAAAACATCTGTAAACATCGAGGCATTCTCTCTGTCCCCTCAAAAAACCTCTGTAAATCGAAGAAAACCTGTGCAATTTACTTCTCTCGTTAATTCGAATTTATTTTTGTGAAAAGTTTGTTGTTTTTTAATTCGAAAATGAGGCCTTGTTTCCCTCTATAAATCGAAGTCAAGTTTGCTTTTTTTTCATCAACAACCGTTTGTTTAAATGCGTCTGTGACGAAAGTGAGTAAAATTTTTTTTTAAAACCTCCGTAATTCGGAAACTTGTGTAATTCGAAGTTTTTTCCAGCTCCCATGAAATTCGAATTTCCGAGAGTTTATTGTATCACTTTGGTGGAACTTCATTAAAGTGACGTAGAAGGTACGCAGCAACTAAAATTGTTTTCTCACATGGAAGATGGTTCGTTCAAATGGGAAATCAAAACAAAAGATTCTGTTCAAATTGGGATGTGGTTGTTCACTCACCACCAAGACGTGTGGCATTGTCTCAGAGACTAGATTTCTACGTTTACTTGAATATTGCAATTTTTCTTTTTTAAAAATAACACCAAAAATGATTTAAGATTGAAAAAGAAAGCGATGTTTGAGGTCAAATTCATGTTAACTTTGTATTTTTCGGTTTCTTTTCGGTTTTAAATTTGTTTTCCTGTTTTTATTATCTTCGCTGTACTTTAGGAGATCGCTCCGATCAAGCCGGCTCTGACGGGATCTATACTGTCAAAAAGCTCTTCCGTATCCGAATTTATGATCGACAAAAACTAAACTCCTAAGGCACTAAATACCCCCAATAAGGACCCCATCAAATCCTCCCCCTCTGAAACACGAACACCCCAACTCACCTTCAGATTCATTAAAGTCCTTCGTTGTCATTTGAAAAAGTGCGTCGAGGGGAGTTCCATTTGGCTTGGTTTTCCCAGCTCCCGCATTGGCCGCAGCCTGATTAGCTGCCGACGATGACGAAGACGACGAAGACGATCCAGTCTGTTGTCCATTTCCATGTGGCGGTGAGTGACGACTGTGTGCGGAGTGATTAGGTGGATGAGCATCGCCTGACAACCGATTGGCAGCGATTTCCGGCGAACAGCAATCACTAGCGGCCGAGCTTGATCTCTCGGAGCCACTTTCCGACGGAATTATATCCATTCCCATGTGCCGGAGGAGCTGAGCCTGAGCGTTGAAGTGCTCCTGCAGTTGGCGATGGTAGTCCAGGGCTAAGCGCTGCTCGTAGTGCAACAACGCCGGTGGAATGAAAGGCCTCACGGCTGGAATCGGACCCAGTAAGTGATCCCATGGGCGAACGATTTGCGTAGCTGGTATGAGGATCGGGTGATGGGCGGCTGCTGCAGCAGCTGCAGCGACGTCCAGTTGGGGATGTGGAAAGACGGCAGCCGCTGCCGCTGCGGCATTTCTCGAGCTCTTATCGTGGCCGAGGATGTCGGCGATTGAGAAGCTCTTCACGCCCTCGATGTTTGACTTCTGACTGGCTGTGGTAGCCGGCGGTGGTATCGCTGGTGGCGGTGGCGGTGGGATCGGACTCACAGAACGGTCTCGAGAGTCGACCATTTTCAGACGCTTCAAGGGTTGAAAGTACTCATCACGAGCGGCCAGTTGCAGCGGGTGGTGCTGCGTATGGTGATGATGGTGGTGATTGTGGTGATGCGGCAACGGACTAGGTGCTCCAACAGAGATCTCCGATTCAGCCGGGCTCGGCGGTCGTATAGTCGGCGGACAGAGCATTGTTCTTAACTAAATTCACTAAATTCTAAGAAATCACCAAAGAACTTTTCACAGAAACAATTTCTTTCTACCACGAAAAATAAATAATTCGCCACTGAAATCAATTAATTTATCTACCCAGATGTCACTAAGTAACAAGTATCTCTTTAGCTAAACTACTCCACTTAGCAGGAATAAAATACACAACACACAAGTTTTTCTTGTTCCACAAACAACAACACACAACACAAAACAACAAAAAAAATATAATATGTATCCGTTTGTCTTTTCTTTTTTTGGTTTTCAAGTTTCTTTTTATTTTCTCGTTTTTCTTTTTTTTTTTCACGTCAAGTTTGAAAAATCCATATGACCTCTCTGCACGACGATTCACATTCAACTGTTCACAACTAGATTGAAGATTGTTAAGCAGCAGCAAACACAGCTAACTAGACAAGTCTGTGATTCCCACTTAGCATTCCATCTCGTTCACATAACCAGCCGACAGATATATCCGGTTTTTCGTACGAAAAGGCGCAAGAGTCAGAGGTACCGATGCGAAAGGTGTGCGCCGAACAGAGAGAGAGCGAGAGTCAAATCTCGTGTGTGTATGGAATTCCACCCCCTTTTTTTTCCTGCTGTTTCTGGCCAGAAGAGAGCCTCAATGGGAAAAGGCGTTTGTATCTGACATTGGCATCAGCCAATGGTAGGACGCGGTCACAAATGCAATGGTGGTTCTGCTTGGGTAATTATGGCGATCATCAGTGTGGCCCTTCTTGAGGAGCTGGCTTGGGTTTGTTGTTGGGAACTCTTTTTTTTCGTTCTTTTTTGGTAATTTACAATGATATGGTGACATAGATATGTTTATGAGTTTAATTTTACATTGAAAAGAGACGGGAGAGTGTATCTTTCTCACCATTTTTCATTTAAAAGTTGGAAAAGTCATTTAGTTAGATTCAAAAATGATAAGGCGACTTTGTTTTTCGAAAAAGATACTTTTTTTATCTATCAGATACATTTGTATCTCTGGTATCTTTTTGCTTGAAAACAATCTATAGTAACAAGAAACTACTTAGCCTCAGAAATTTCATTCCCAAACACAACCAAACACTGCACAGATACACGACAAACCTTCTTCTGTTTGAGAGTGTATCTGTCTCGCTTCACCCTTTGGTGGGATGGTTAATTGGTAGTGTTGGGTAAATTATCCAGTTCTTTTTTTTTTCGTACGCAGTTTTCAACATTCAAATGCATCTAGATACATATTTGTTTCTCATTCGTGTGTCGGTGAAGGCAGGCAACTCTGCACTCTGTCGGTGTTTTGGGATAATTAGAAGTAACAATATGCGGTGCCGTTTGAGTTGTTCACTCAATTGTTGTGCACTCTGTCAGCGTGGCGGGTTGGGGGGGTCGATCTAATGATGAAAATCTATCTCTGGTGGCGTCTGTTGGTTTAAGCTAAAGGACGGACTGACTACAATACGCCCCGAGTGTACGTTTAGCATAAAATTTTAAGTGTTTTGAATATCTGCGTGTTTCGAACGTCCAACCTCCCACTCCGAGATGAATTCCGTTTGTTGTCCAGTTGAAGAATAAATTGATATCCATAATTTACCCAACGTCTCTTTGTGCGCCTGTGTGTGTGTGGGATATCCATTGCCCAACTATTAATTGTGATTTTGTGATTGATGAATTGATTGGATACGTCGTCGTGGGGGCTAAATGGGTGGGCTTTTATTTGCTTGTCGATTCTTAGGTGGGTAGTTTGCTAGTAGCTACCAATTTTCTCTCTGTGTACGTGAGCACGGCGCTAAATTTACTTAATTAATAGATACACACGATGGATGTGAATATGTGTGCAGATAATTAAATTAAATTTTATGACTTTTGTGAGGCATTATGCTTGCTTAAGTGGAAACATTTATTTTTTAAATTGATGGCTGGGAGGCTTAAATTTATTGAGTGGTTGGTTGAAAATTTATTTAAAACAGTAACGAAAAATAAAATACACACGTATTTGTTGTCACATCAAGGATAGTTGTGTGTGAATACTAATTGCTGTTATTAAATTGTTTAATAAGGTGGACACTTGGATATGAGCATGCTATTTGGGTATCAGCGAACGTCGTTAGCTGAATTTTAATTGCAAATTGTGATGAAGCTCTCTAAAAATGGTTGGCTGTGAGTTATTGAATGTAAAACAGGAAGTCCGCATGAGAATCGTTTTGTGATGAGTTTTAAATGATGATTTTTTAGTGTTTCTCGCACACAAATCAATTAATTAGATTGAATTAAGTGGCGATAAGGAATTGTTGTTTATTTTGAGTTGAGTTTTACCTTGAGCTGAGAATGGTTGATTCATACACGTTTTGAACATTTTCTAGGAGTTCCTCTTTGATGGGAGTTATAAAATATTTTTTTTTTTCTCTCTTTTTTGAATAAATTTTAATTTGCACTTTAGGATATTTTTTTGTTTACTTTGCTTTGGATTTGTTTGCAGATGGCGCCATCAAAAATTAAATGACCATTTAATGAGAAACACAAATTTGCGGTGACAAAGAATCAACTCTATTTTGGGCGGCAAACTTTGCTAATTTGTTTAGAGTTTTATGGAATCTATTAGAATATCTATTAATGGATAAGAAGTGAATGTTTGTATTGTGATTTGGAAAAACCAAGAAAGATGAACTCATTGGGCTAAGAGGACCAGTTGAGGTATTTAGAAAAGAAATAAAGAAAACTGCGTTCTTGGTACCATTTTGTTCTATTTTTGTTAGAAGGTTTTTTAAGAAACCTCTTTATTAATTAAATCTTAATGAAATTTAAAAAAGATTTTTATTTTTTCAGTGCGTTAAGTTATACTGGACTGTGAGTCTAGAAATTTTGACGCAAACTAGCTTTGGCATTTCCTTTTCTACACTGCTAAAATGAAAATAAACTTCATAAATTTAAACGAATTTTTGTTTATTGTAAAACAAATAAAGAAAGAGAAGTTCCAAGGACAGATTTTTTATTTTATTTGATAGTAGAAAACTAGATTTTCTGTTTTTGCAAAATTTTCTATCAGATAGCATTTTGAAATATTGGTAAAGTAAAGCTTTTGTCAAGTACTTTTAAGTTAGGACCTACATTTTTCTTAATTAATTTAGATGCTGTAAGATACAGTATCGAACAAAAGTAAGGCACTGCTCACGAGCAGTGAGGCATGGCCAAACTAACTTTTTTGTTTGTAATGGAGGATGTTTTAGGTTGACAAGTACAGCCTGCTGTCGGAGGCAGTAAATTTAATTTACAATATCTAAACTTAATAATAAATATAATAATAATAATAATAATAATAATAATAGCAGGGTTCGGAAATACTCACTCACGAGCGAGCATGAAACAGCTACTGAGCTCTTAAACTGCTCATGAACGAGTGCAGATTTAATAGACTCCTACTCGCGAGCGAGTCAATGAGCACTGTGTTTTTTGAATTCGCTCGTGAGTGAATCGAAGTTACGAAAACTTGCTGTGAGCCCCCTTTTTTTTTTAAATATTGTTCACACAGTTCTCAACGAGTCGAGTAAACACCGATACCGGAGAAGAGATTCAATTTGTCTCCAACATCAGCGGTATCAAAATACTTGGGTGGCACGTCTGTAAAATATGGCAAATTAGAAGGTTTCATCAAACAAATGATTTTAAATCATCAAGAGAAGAAATCATCAAACGATCGAGATCTTAAGCAAAAGTTGCTATCGTTGTGTGAAAGAACAACTGAGCTCCTACACACTAGCGTTTTAGACTATTGGAATCGATGTTACAAACATGATCAAGAGCTCTAACAACTTGCTCAAGTTGCTCTTGCTGTCCCCGCCACTCAAGTATCTGTAGAGCGTGCATTTAGCGCACTTTCCATCATATTGACTAAGGACAAGACTTTTTTTAAAAAAAAAAAACTCGCTCACGAGCAGGAGTTTTCAAGATTTCGATTCACTCATGAGCGAGCGCAACAAGCACAGCACTCATTGACTCGCTCCCAAGCAAGAGTTTTAAAAAATTTCAAACGAAAAATACACTCATTCACGAGCAATTCAGATTGTGATTTTTATTTAAATGCTCGCAAGCGAGTGTATTGCAGAATTTTTCGCTTTGTTGTGCTCACTTACGAGTAGCTCGTGAGTGAGTATTTCCGAACCCTGAATAATAGTAATAATAACAGCAAGAAATTGGACGAAACAAGATAAATTTCGAAAGCTAATTGTTGAAATGATAGCTGAAAATACAATCCTTTGCAAGGACTACTAGTCGAAAGATAAAAAAAAAACAGCCAATTAACTTCAAGTCAAAAAACTACTCGACTGCTTTGATGAAAGGTCAATTGACTGGACTCGTGACTTATTAGACTGAATATTCAAGATGACTAGTGACTATAGTTTTTTAGTCAAAGTCTTAAGGCTAAGCTATAACTTATATTCAAGATATTTAGGTAATTGACTGGGACTTATCTGACTAAATAGTCAAATGACTGCAGTCGTCACAGCTTTGCCAAAGAGATCAGATTGATTGAAACTTATTTTAGTATTATTACAATTATGCTGTAGTCTTATAAAGGTGTAAACTTAAAAGACGAAATAAATAAATAAATTATGAAGCCTGTATGAACAGCCTCTGCTTAAAGCCTGTTGTTTTCGTACCTACTTCCATAGAATGCAGAAACCTGACATAATCGGCAGACTTAATTCCAGTGTTATCTTTTTTGAACAATTTACTACACTGCTTAAAATAACACAAAATACCAAAGCCTTAGATCAATTTTATAGAAACATTTATTTACGAAAATTTCATCGCAAGATGCACGGTCTGTGTTGCTAATTTGAACACTTTTAATGGACAAACGCGAAAAGTTGTGGTACATGATGTACGATGCCACTTTTGAGAGTGTAATTTTGCCGAATATTTACATTTGGTATAATGTCACTTTTAAAAGCGTCATAGGGCCCAATTAGTTTGCGACATTGTGCCAAATTTGGCCCTATAACACTAATAATAAAGTCACATTATAGCAAATGTCGGCAACATTATTAACTAGCCAATTCTTAACGGATGAAATGTAAATATTTGGCATTATGAGACTTTCAAAAGCGTCATTATTCCAATTTTTTCTATTTGGCACTATGACGCTTGGCGCAATGTCAAGGCACCACCCGAGCTATAAAAAAAAAAACAAAAATCACATTTTTAATAAAAAAGGTTTAAGTTGTGACAAAAATATGAAGATCGTATGAGGTGTTGCTAATTACGTGCACGGCACTGTATATCAAACCCACTTATTTGGTCTACAATGTTGCGTCTCTTCCTGACAGTCACGCAAAGAAAAACAGCTTTTTTTTATCACAGGTTACCCATTCAGGAAAAATTTATTTGAATGTTATTTTTTTTTTTGACTTGCATCTATTTTTGTGATAGAGTAATAATTAAATAGTTTGCCACGAGCGAAGTATTTATTTTTCCAAATAGATGTTTCGAAAGAGATGTTGAGACCACAGGAAACACAGTAACGTTTTTATTTGTCTATATTTTCAATGCCTTTGACTGGCTACTTTAATTAATATTTATTTTGTCGTCCATTTATTCCACAGAAACAGCTACAGATTTTACGGAAATTCGAAGAAATGGTTTCGCATTTTTGCTAAGTGAGCAAAAAGAAAAGCACACAGGTTTTTAATTGTTTTTATTATTCATGAAAGGTTTTTTTTTTTATTTAAGTCTATTCACTTAAATGTTTAGAGTTTGAATGAATTTAAAATGGAAATTTGTGGGTCTCTTTTGTTTTATTCTCTAGAATTGTCTAAGGGAAAATATAATGCCCTTCACTCTTTCCAGGTGACGGATTTTAAGGAAAGGTAGTTCTTATACGACATTTCGTACAAAATCAACTCTAAATCATTAAAGTTTTTTTTTATTCTGATCTTATGTATAAGAGCAAAATATCAGGTGCTTAAACAATTCGGTAGCAAATCATCGCTAAATGGATCTGATGGATGGATGGAATGAATATTTCTGGTAATATTGATTGCATCTGAAAATAGAGTAGCTTGGGTGAAAAGTAACCAGTTAAGTCTTATTTTGCTAGAAGACATTTCTAAATTATTAGTTATTCGTTAGTTATTTAGTTTAAAATTGAGTGAAAATTTGGAACATCGTCATAATTTTCATTTCTATTATAGAAAAGGGAAGCATCGTAGCCTGCCGGAAAAAAATTTTATTTTATGGAGAGGATGTTATAAGTTAAATAACAGCAGCGAAGTGCTCTGCTAGTTTCTTATCTAATGTTAACCCTTTCACTACAACGTTACAATATGGTAATACTTTTTTAACCTCGCCAAACTCCGACCTAGACCTGAAATGTCCATACAGAACGATACTGACGGTTACAATATAGTAACATTCTAAACCTCAACTTTAAAATAGTTTTTTTTTTTAGTAGAAATGCAGTTCTTTTTTAGTCCACAAGTAGTCTAAATACGAAAATTCAGATTTTTCTGGCATTAATGCTCAATTTTGTACTGAAATGTTTAAAGATGTGGCGCGCTCTTTTCATGAAAATCTTTAAAAAAATTGAGCAGGACTGGCACATTAACACCGTGGACATTGCTAGTGAACTAGACATTCATCACGAAAAATCACGGTCAAGTGAAAAATTCAATTAACCGAATTTCCATATGCAATTCACTGCTAAAACAAAAAGAAATCGAACCCTTTCTGAAGCGAACTATTATGGGCGATGAGAAGTGGATCTCGTCCAGCAATAATGCGCGAAAAATATCATGGACGAAGAAAGGCAAAGCTTCGCAAAGGGTGGCCAAGGCAGGATTGATATCAAGAAATGTAATTCTGTGTTTTTAGTGAGTTTGGAAGGAAATTGTTCCTTCTGAGCTTCTACAACTTTATCAAACGATTATGATGGCCAACAAGATCAGTCAAAATTGATCAACAGAAAAGGTGTTGGGTTCCATCATGACAACGCCAGACCACACGTATTTTTCATGATCGGGCAGAAACTAAGTCAGGTTGACTGGGAAGTTTTGATTCTTCCACCATATAATCTTAGGCTGTGTTTATGGTCGAGCGAATTTGCATCCCGCCATTCAGGGCGATTCCCTGAAGCGGCAAATTACATGTTTACATATGAAGGTGTCTATAGCGAACCATTAACGCAGCCTTAAATTTCGTAGTGGCCTGCAAATCGCAGTTGGATCAGTTTTTTGTTCAGAAATAGATTTGTTGTCGAACTCTAAACCTAAGCCCTCGAGTTAGGCTTAAACCGTTCAATTTGTCTTATACAAGTGCAAATCTTTTAACACATTGAATGCCATGCCATTTAGGAACAAACTTAGTGCTGGTCAGCAGTGACCCCAATGGCATTCAACGTGTTAAAACTTCTGGTGAAGACAAAACGTTTTAAATAATGTCGCTTGTTATAATCGTGAATTCAGCCGGACATTCTGTCTCAGTGTCCCGTGTAGCCGATCGAAAAGTAAAATATTCCAACGAATTTTGGATCACTGTCAAACACCTGTAAGAGAGTAAGATTATGACTGCAAGCGTGGGGTCCTTAAAAAATTTCCATAATAATTATAATTGCATCATTTTGTTTTTCCATTAGTACAAGTTACCCAAAGTAAAGTGCAGCTAATTTGAAATAAATTAAAAAAAAAGGAAGTCGATTTTTGCATACAGGGGCTCGTTGAAAAACATCTTCTGGAATCGCTAACAATCCGTAGCCAGATTAATTTAAACCTCATTAATAATTCAAATAAGTATAAACACGCAAATGGTACAAGTGGGTAACGAAATTGATTTGCATGAAAACTCATTACCGCTACTGGAACTTGTAATTACAGTTTTCGATAAATATGCAAAGTACTTCATGAGCATACATGTAATGAATTTGTTTTCCTTCTGTGATACATGTGACTGAAAATCATTAAGGACGATGCCAATTTTCAGGCCAGGTGCTTTTTTTTGTCTTTGAATTAAAATAAAGCAGAAGAATTAATTGGAATCCCTGGAATGGGTACCGCATACCTTGTTGTCGTCAAGTGGCTTAAAGTTGAATGGATGTTAGATGTAATAATTGCTACACGCTCCTTGTCCGCGCCTTTAGGTCTTGAATGTGTGGCGTAGAAGGTGCGTGTTAATTGTTTATAAGATTCTGAAAATTTCCATGTAGTTGAATAAAAGATTTTCGTTTCAGGTGGCGAAAGGAAGCGCCAACCAGTGTTCCCTTTGTCAATTGAGCAGCAGCAGTTAAAGCATACACGACCATAATTCATGTGCATTGAGCATTTTTTTTTTTTTCACAAATGACCATTAAAACCATAGCTTCTGTAAAAAGCCATTGATTTCGAACTCGAAAGCTGTTGATTGATTCATAAATATGATTTATACTCAAAGTACGATGACATTGAACTGAAAAACGTGTTTTATTTTTATTTTCACCACTCACCGATAATAGCTTCACAGTGATGAAATTTTAATTCTCACTTAGAATTATGGCTTTAAAGCTTGTTGTTATTAACGAGAGAATGAGGTAAAGTGTTTCACTGAGTTGGTTGAGATAATAAAAAATGTGGGTTGGAAGTAATTTCAGAAGGCAATTTAAAATACAGATTTTTATATTCAATCTGCTTTCTACGAGTTGTAAAATTAAAAAGTAATAAAAACAAACTTTTAGAGGACAATTTTAAGGTTATGAGTATAGGGTTGGCAGCGAGTGTCTAGAATTTTTTTTTCACACTATAAATGTTGTGAAATGAATGAATACATGGAGAACCATTTTTTCCAATAGGGACTTGATAACTTTGATTTTAATTTGTGAATGCACCCTTTCACTAATCATCGAACTTTCAGTGTCAATTTATTCTATAAATTCAACATTTTCATCATGGTAAAGTACATGACTGAGCAACATCTGCAAATTATAAAAATTTTCTACTGAAATTCGGAGTTGGTTACCGCAACTTTAAGAGCGTTAACTCCAATTTTCGGTAGTAATGCTCGCGCTAGTAGACAAGCAATAGCAAGTTTACTGCAAAAATTTGAGTATACATTCTGTGATGTTGCCGTGTCAGTGAGACAACGAGGTCGAAGTGTCGAAAATATCGCTGCCTTTCAGGCGTCCGTAGCAAACGATCCAATTCAGTCAATTCCACGGCGTTCTCAAGAATTGGGCATCTCTCAGACCTCATTATGGCGTGTTTTGTGTAAAGATCTTGATTTACACCCATACAAGATCAAGCTGACTCAAGAATTGAAGCCCATGGGCCATTTGAAGCGAAGTTCGTTCTCCGATTGGACTCTGGAAAAGATGCGCCAAGCTGATGAATTTCATCGCAAAATCATTTTCAGTGACAAAGCTCATTTTTGGCTCAATGGGCGTCAATATGCAAAATATGCGTTATTGCTCGGGTAAAATTCCACATGTGCTTCATGAATCACCACTTCATCCACGAAAAATAACTGTTTGGTGCGGTTTACATGCCGGCGGCGTTATTGGGCCACATAATTTTTTGTCGACGATAACGATCGTCATGTTACTGTAAATGGCCAGCGTTATCGCGCCATGATTACCGATTATTTTTGACCGGAATTGGAAGATATGGACTTGGACGACATGTGGTTTCAACAGGATGGTGCCACAACCACACAGCACACAGAACACGTTACAATCGATTTATTGAAGAGTAAGTCTGATAAGCGTGTTATCTTAAGAAATGGGTCAGTCGTGTGATTTAACGCCTCTAGACAATTTTCTTTATGGCTACGCTAAGTCATTGGCTCATGCCAACAAACGCTCGACTTTGGAAGAGCTCAGACTCAATATTGAACTCGAAATAGCGCCCGTGTCGACAGAAATGTGTGGCCGAGCCCTCGAAAATTGGGTCCAACGAATCTGCAGCTGCAAACGTGCCCGCGGTGGCCATATAAACGAAGTCGAGTCCATTCATAAATGTTTTGGCTATACTTCAATTCGATAATGAAGTTTTTGAAATATCTCAAATAGTTTGCGTTTTATTTAAAAAGAAAAAGTTGACAAGTCCTTATTGAAAAACCCCTTAGTTCTTAAAAATGTATGCCATTTTCAGTTTGTCAGAGGTCGTGGAGTCATCAACATGAATCTAAGACGGGATTTTGGACAAAAATGGTTTGTTTGGCATTCAACTCACCACTTTCCGTTCATATTTAAGGTAACTCTTCCTAGGTAAGAACTCTTGACTACAAAAACGATCTCCATCTTTTTAGCTGAGCACATAAGCTCCATTTGAAATCTATTTCCCTTTAAACATGTTAAGTTTTCAATTTTTACACGTTAGCGCCAACAAACGACGTACTTAGAGGGCTCGATGTACCTTTCATTGTGTAGCTTATAATTTCAGTCGCATAATCTGTCGCCGCTTTTGATGTCTCAAAAAAGGTGTATAACCAAAACAAGCTGGTCATGCATTTATTGAAAAAGTATCTATCGCTGTTAAATCACATTTGAAACACTTCAGCGACAACCAGCTGCCGACAGACGTCGTGAATCACGACACGAGCGCGTTTATCTCCGCGTTAATAGCGGCCTCGTTTGTTTGATGCCAAACTTTACCTCTACACCTCTTCACTTCAGCACTTACATCGTCCAATCTGTAAAATGTAAAATTTCGAAATTCAACCGATCACGAGGTTCAATAACGCAACGACCCACTTTCCATCTCTCTCGCTCCCCTCCCCAAAATTAACCGCAAAATTTTTTAATTTTTCAAAATTTTTCCGCCAATTAATATCGATTTTTCAGTTAAATGAGCCTCTTTCATCACATAATGCCGTCTTAATTAATCCCCAATCCCCAGTGCCACCCACGAGGACCACCGCGTCGCGTCGAGCGCGATATTTCATCCAAATAACCGGAAACAAACGATTGCCGCACCGGTTGCCCGCCCGCCCTCCGATCGACTGTATCTGAGACGTTGAACGGCATGATGCGGCATGGCATGGCGTCGGTCGGTTTTATTTTTAAGATCTCTTCAAGTGAAATCGAATTGATTCACCGCGATCGTGCAATTATCGGCAGCGTACTGCTTAGCGATGCCCGTTTCAACAATTAACCCAATTTGCAGTCGATTATGAGCGGGATTTCATACGCCGCGTCGCGCTTTCGCTCGCATCTATGTTTAACAAGGACACTGATTGTGCGTTACACAAGTCCCGGTTGCGCTCTCGGTCGTCTCACTTCACACCTCGTCATGCGTGCGGTGGTAATTTGTCGGCTAAACAACGCGGTCGGCTAGAGTAATGAAACGCAAGCACGCGTTTTGGGTAAACACATCTCGAGATTCATCACCTGGGTACATATTTATGCGTAGCACTCATTCGAAAAAGTATCTAAATACAAAATGAATTTGGAAAAGTGCTACCGACAACCAACAACCGACTACCGAATTGTCTGTCTGAGTGGTCGGCTTTGTGTGTTGGGGCAAATATTTGCTCTGGCGGCTGGCATTTTGATCTGATCTGAGATCGTGTCACTCGAGCTCTACAGTGGCGGTCGTATTCACGAGACAAAGGGATTAGCTTCGCTCTTCCGGAGGTCCGATTGTGCTGGTCAATTCGTAGGGCACTTAGGAAGCACCTTGAAAGGATGCAATTTGAATAAATCTCGACCGCATCGGATCGACACAGATTTCACATCTGTCCTCTAATCACAACCCTTATCCGGAGTCCAATTAAAACCACTCTCCCATGAATGCCACCACACACGATTTCAATTACACCGCATTGATGATCCTTGGACCTTTCATGTGTAAATTACGTCTAACCGGATCGTTCGATCAAACACAAAATACAGATCCTTTTCGAAGGATCGCTTACGATAATTAACATCATGATTGTGCTTAGGTTAGCAGTTCCCACGCCACCAAGGGCACCGTCTTGGCGGCAACTCTCTTGACTCCCTCTCTGTTATCTCACCGGCCAAATATTTAAGTCATTTAACGAAAATCAAAGGCAATCGACAAACGCCGCCACAGGTGCGCTGTGTAGGTATCCGCTGCCGCTGGGTTCACCTACAATGCCGGCACAAATGAAACGGTAGGAGAGCTCCTGTTAGAGGGTGAGTGCTATTAGACGACTTGACGCCTCTGTATTTTGTACAAAACAAAAAAAAAACTCTTTATTGCTTTTTGGTAGCAGAGGAGATATTTTATGTGGCCAATTAGTTGAATGCTTTCGGTGTTGAATTTCCAGTCGTGGACGGGCTGCCCACACAGAGCAATGTTTTGAAAAGCTGAAATTTATTGATCTACAGGAAGCTGTGATCGGTGCAATTATTGAATGGCGAGTTGATTAGTAGGCAGTTAATGCTGAATTGGGGGTTTATTATTTTGCAATTGACCGTTGTGTGCAATTTCGTTTGAGACTTGTCCAAGTGACTGTTAATTCATTATTTTGTAAATGGTTTTTTGATTGAATGATCTCGTTCCATGGCGTTTGATGATTGACAGAACTTTCAGTAAGGTTTGGCTAAAGCTGATTTTGCTTCAAAGTTTGCAATTAATTAAGGTAAGTACTTCCTTATGACAGCTGAGTGAAATCAAACCATGAGGTGCAAAGCAGTCTAAATTTTAATTGTCCAGTTCAAAGTGAAGTCAATCGAAAAAGTGGTTTCGGGTTTTCCAATAAGGAGTTGACAACTTTTTTTTTAAATAAAATGTAAGCAATTTGAGATATTTCAAAAATTATACTATCGGCTTGAAGTTCAATCAAAACATTTATAAATGGAACTTGACCCTTGTCGATTCATTGGACCCAATTTTCGATGACGCGGCCACATATTTCGGCCGATATCTGGCGTTTATTGTTGGCTCTGGGCTCTTCCAACGTCGTCGGTTTGTTGGCATAAACCAATGACTTAACGTAGCCCCAAAGAAAATAGTTTAGAGTAATTTTATCGCACGAAAGAGGCGTCCAATCGACTGGCCCATTTCTTGAGATAACACACTCATCAAACTTACTCTTTAATAAATCGATTGTAACGTGTGCTGTGTGGCTTGTGGCAGCATGCTATTGAACGCACATGTCGGCCAAGTCCACATCTTCCAATTCGGTCCAAAAATCATGGCGCGATAATGCTGGCTGTTCATAGTAACGTGACGATCGTTATCGTCGATGAAAAAATATGGCCCAATAACGCCGTCGGCATGCAAACCGCACCAAACAGTTATTTTTGGTGGATGAAGTGGTTATTCAGAAGCAAGAAAGCCGTGGAAGCCGTGTATCTCCTCAATCGTCGCAAAACGCTGTCCTTTCGTGGGTCTCTTCAATCACAGAAACATCGTAAATCTGGTGAATACGGTAGGTGAGACATGATTACGGTGTTGTTTTTGGCCAAAAAAATACGAACAAACAACAGTTTTTTGGTCAAAGCTCAGCAATTTTGGAACAAACTTCGCTGCCACACGCTTCGTGCAAAAAATTAAAAAAAAAAAAATTGCATGCCATGAGCCAACCGATATGCCGACATCTTCAGCAACTTCTGTAATAGTGATTCGACGATTCTCCATAACAATTTTCTTATCTTTCTCAATATTTTCATCTGTTGTTGGTGTGCTGGGGCGTCCAGGGCGAATGTCGTCATTCAGATCTTCTCGACCTTCTTTAAAAAGCTTGTACCACTTGTAAACATTTTTTTGACTCTAAGTACACTCACCGTATGCCACTGTCAACATTTCAAATGTTTTTGAGCACTTAATTCCATTTTCACACCAAATTGAATGCAAATTCTTTGATTTTCGGCAGCAGGAAATCGCCCAACACGCAAAACACATCTAACTTTTATGCCTCTCACAAACAAAATAAATATGAACACATATTCAAGATGAGTGTACCAACCCAACAAAGAACAAAAAAATCGATAATCCAATGTACGTAGCCCGCGAAATTTCAAAATTCATCTTATTTTTTGAACAGACCTCGTACAACTATGAGGCTAGGATTACAAACTGTCCTAATTTATGAGTAAAACTAATTATACAAAACTTAAGAGTGCCCTAAGAATCAATACTCAGACCACTGCTACTCTTGATTTTCTTAAATAAAGATTTCCATTGCACATCTTTTGCGAATGATGATGTCTTTGTGTACGGCTCTCACTTTCCATTAAATAGAACTCCTGGTATCAAATTTCTTCTTAACCTATTCACAATCTGGTTTATTATTTTTTTCGAAATTTTTGTTCGAAATCGAAAATTTTATATTTTAGCTTATAAGCACAAAATAATGTTGGATACTGCTTTGTCGTGAAATTTTCTTAATTTTCATTTATTGTTTTTTTTTCCCTTCATGAGCCTTCATTCAAATTTTCAACCGTGTCTGGAACATGAATTTCACTGACAGAAATAGAAAACGCTTACTCATTTTTGTGTTCTGTGTTTTCAAATTTATAAAAATGTTCGTTAAATTTAGCCACAATGCGTTGCTGACAGATGCCAAAATTTGCTGTAAGCTGTTGGTGGTCCTATATTTTTAAATAGCATTTCTAGTGAAACACTTAAAAAAAACTTTAACATGTCACTGAATAATGAGATGCAGGCATTCTTCTCATAATCAAAAGGCTTTATTGCTGTCTTGGTCCTCTTCCTGTGAAATTTTGTACTTCTGTAGCTTTTTTTGGTTGTTCTCACCACACCTTAAGGGACATTATCAACAGAGTGAATCTCATCGCATTTTGGTACGCGCTTGGTACGTGCCTCGTTTCACTGTAACCTTTTAAAACCTAAATAAAAAAAATACCAACAAAAGTCCAACAGTTTTTTCCAAGCCGACTTCACCTTTCCTCACCTCAGTCAGTGAACTAAATGCATTCAAAAGGGTTACCACCTTCAACTGAAAACTGAACAAAGGCTAACCTAACCACACGACAAAACTTATCAACAAATCGTCCTTTTTCACAACTCAACTCTAGTGGCATGACCAGTCGCCATTACGAAGACAGCCCATTACGGGAGGCTCTCCATCTCATCCGTGGGCATGTCAAAGAGACGGCTTCCTTGGAGGACACTGCTGTCTATATAAATGTTTGTAGATTGCGTTCGTTCGCCTTTTATGTTCGTTGTAAATTTTCAACTTTATGGATGGCATAACCGACGAGCTAACACAAAAAAAGCATGACAATGACAATCCTGGTCGATGAGAAGGGGAAAATTGTGCGTAGCATAGGGGTGTGTTTGTTGCACAAGTGTCCGTGGATAATTTGATTATTTTTACAAGAGTAGTCTGTTTTTTAATTAAAACGTTCGAGCGAGGGCACCAAGGGGCAACTGTCAATTAAAATGAAACTCAACTCTAAACCCCGGGCCAAATTCGAAATCACACAAAAGAAAATGAAAATCGAAGTCGAAGCCGATTTCAAATCCTACCCATCTTATTATTTGCAATTGTGCATTTCCTTTAAGGTGCGACATTGCAAACTAAAAGATACCTCTGTGGCTTTTGTGGTGACACGCCCTCTGGCCCATTCAGCGTCATCAGAAGACAAAAAAAAACGGACGAAGACGAAGAAGAAAGATACAAATATCTGAGCTCGGGTTTCGATAGCTACAGCATAGCAGTGTGCTCAGAATTAATGGTCTCTTCTCGTTTTGTTCTACCCATTGTTTGTTGTTGTTCCGTTTGGTATTTGATGCTCTGCCACACACAACACACACACAAACACAGAGGCGGGCAGTTGAGCGGACGGCTTTGGCGGTAGGTGGCGGCCTCTTTTGATCTTTTGCCGACAATGCAATCAATTTTCCTCAGATTCATCAATATTTTCTTTAATCGCTTTAAACGTTTCTGCCTCGCACTCGCACGCTTTAGTTGCGGAACAGACTCTCTCTCGCTCTTGGCTGTGTTTTGGGCATGGGCATTGTGTGTGTGCGGTTAATGTATCTAAACATGTATCTGAGGGATCAATTGATGTATCGCATTTGATCGTATTTATTTTATTTATTTTTCCCGAGATGATAAAATGCGATTTAATGGGGATTGGATTCTGTTTTTGGTTTTTTTGGGAAGAAAACGAGAGAGAAGTTTTTTGGGTTGGCAAACAGCTTTTGATCTCTAAAGAACAGTGGACACATGCAGTTGGAAGTATGGATTCTTGTTCGAAATAAAATTTGTATTTTATTGATGTGGTAATTAAAATTCAAACTGCGGCTTCCGGGATTACAGGAGTTGGTTAATAAATTCTATTTGATTTTTGCTTCAGTGGAAAGTATGCTCTGGGAAGGGGTCGGTAAAGTAACTGAAGTTGGATTTATAGTTCCGGTTTTCCTTTTTTTGAGGAATTCGATGTTGTTTCAAGCAATTTTTCAGTGATGTTATGGAAGCTTTTAAGAAGAATTCCATTGAGAAGGATTTGTTTTTGTTTTTTGTTAATGTCCAGTCCGATTTATTAAGCCGGAAGCCGCGATTTATTTACTGAAATACTTGCACGTTTAAGTTGCACAAAAATATTTAGAGAGTAAAGTACCCAATATCCTGCGTCCTGGAGAGCAATGCTGACCGCGTGCGTGACGAGCGTGACCGTATGGTCACACCCAGAGTAACTATATAATAATGTTATATGTCTTCCACTTAGCCCATTAAAATCAAAAACGAAACAAGTCAAAAAAATATTTATAGTTGTCATCAAATATCACATAAATTCAAATTCAGTTTTACATACTTCGTTTCATAACTAAAAAGTTAGCCGAAAACTGAAGACTCTGGCGTTTGTGGACAGAGAAACGAAAATTTTCAACTCACAACTTTAAGGAAATATATATTGGGTCTGTAACTTATTATATATTATATTCGTGGGGTTTGATAAAAGATGGCGTAACTTGTATTATTCCCTTGTTATTATTCCATTCGAATATGCGTTGGAAAGCTACTGTCATTGTACTTCATTTCAGTATATGTCATTAATTTGAAGCGTAAACAACAATTTTTTTTTTCACTCAAATATGTCGAGCTTTGTGCCTAAAAAAGTGTTTTTGCGGGGAGTTCTTTTTCAAATAAAGAAAACTGCTGCCGAAAATCATCGTATTTTGGTGGAAGTTTATGGTGAACATGCGCTAGCTGAGCGAACGTGCCAAAAGTAGTTTGCCCGATTTAAAAGTGATTTTTGGAAGACGATGAACGTCCTGGGCAGCCAAAAAAGTTTGAAGAGGAAGAATTGGAAGCATTACTCTATGAAGATTGTTGCCAAACACAAGAAGAGCTCGCAAAATGTTTGGGTGTCACTCAAGCAGCCAAATCAAAACGTTTAAAAGCAGCTGGATATATTCAAAGGCAAGGAAATTTGGTTCCACATGAACTCAAGGCATGAGACCTCGAAGGGGGTTTTGCATGTCCGACCGAAATTCTGCTAGAACACCATAAAAGGAAGTTATTTTTGCATCGGATTGTTACTGGTGATGAAAAATAGATCCATTACGACCATCCCAAGCGCAAAAAATCAAATGTGAAACCTAGCCAACCAGCCGAATCAACGGCAAAGCCGAATATCCATGGGGCGAAGGTAATGCTCTGTATTTGGTGGGATCTGAAGGGTGTGCTGTATTATGAGCTACTAAAACCGGGTAAACCCTTAATGGAACACGCTTCCGAACACAATTAATCCGTTTGAAGAGAGCAGTAGCCGAAAAACGCCCGGAATATGCGACCAAAAACGAGGCAATAATTTTCCATCATGACAACGCTCGGCCCCACGTTGCTATTCCGATTAAGAACTATTTGGAAAACAGTGGATGTTAATTTTTTACCCCACCTGCCTTATAGCCCAGACCTTGCCCCTTCTGACTACCATTTGTTCCGGTCGATGCAGAACGCCTTCACTGAAATATGGTTCACATCAGAGCAGAATATCAAAACTTGGCTTAATTCATTCGTGGCTGCCAAGCCGGTGCAGTTCTTTTGGGATGGAATCCATAAATTGCCAGAAAGATGGGAAAAAGTCATAACTTCAGATGGGCAATACTTTGAATAATACTATTGTACATGTTTTTCTTAAATAAACGTTTAAATTCTGAAAAAAACCACACGAATTAAGTTATATGCCCAATAAAATTTGTCAAAATCAATCATCACCTAAAAAAAATGAGTGTTTCATAACTAAAGAGGCCATCAGAAGACAACAGGCTTTATTAAGATCAAAGTAAGAAAGACTCATGATTGGACTAACACCGAGTTGCCTCGATTTTCCACCAAACCAAACAATCGACTAGAAGCTACTCGTGAAATTACAGCACCAATACAGCAAACGATTTCATTTTTCAGTTGGACATTTTTTACTACCAAAACGTCGTTCTTTGCGGAATATGAAGGCGTTGAAATACAAATGATACTGAATGTTAGTATTAACGCAGCATTGGTGTTCCTGCATTTTTTCTCTTCACCAAAAACTCGTCACACTTATTGCCGATTTTTTCTCCCCAAACCAAAAGTTAGTTGGAAGCAAACTGCGCCTTTGACCTAAGTGTACCGAGTTCTAAAAAAAATGTGCTTGTGCTTAAAAGAAATGTGCTTATTGCCGATTTAAAAGGATAGATTTGTTCTGCTTGCATTTCACTTGCATTGGCATTGCAGTAAACTTTACAGTTGGAACGAATGATTGACCAAGTGTACTTGACTGATCATAAGAAAGCAGAAACTACCAAAAAATTTGCATATTAATAGATTTTTGTTACACGGTGTTACAGAAAAGCGTCACAGGCTGCTGAAAAAAATTGTGAAATTAGTGGAATCCATGCTGCAAGTAGAAAAAAACCGAACAGTGAGGAACAGTGGTTATTTTGATGTTAGGCTAGCTAGGCTCTGGCCTTGTACAGGCTGTTACGCAAATTATTTTTATTTTGATGTGAAAGATGTTTCTCACTCACAATCAATCACTGAAAAAAAATTTAAACCGGCACAAAAACAGCGTGGAAGGAATCTAATGTGAAGTTACTAAGGAACTGGGCATTCATCACCAAAAACTTACCAACCATTTGAAGAAAGCTGGATACAAAAAGAAGCTTCATGTTTGGGTGCCACATGAATTAGCAGTGGAAAATTTAATGGACCAAATTTCTATTTGCGTTACTCTACTAAAACGGAACGAAATCGAACTCTTTCTGAAGTGAACTATTATTGGCGATGACTAGATCAGGTACGGCATTAATGTGCGAAAAAGATCATGAACGAATAAAGGTGAAGCTTCGCAAACGGTGGCAAAGCAAGGATTGACATGAAGAAAGTCTGGTGGGATTAAAGTGATTTGTTCATTATGAGCTTCTATAACCTGATGAAGCAATCAATTCGGTCCACTTCTGTCAGCAATTAACGAGGCTGAGAAAAGCAATTCAATTAAAAAAGATTTTGTTTTCCATCATGACAACGTCAGATAGAGACAAATCTTTGAGATTATGATGTTTTTCTACAGAATTCTCTTAATGGTGTTGGTTTACATTTTGAAGACGCCAACAAAACTTACTTGGATTAGTTTTTCGCTCGGAAATGCCAAAAGTTCTACACAGATGAAATATTTTCATCCATAAAGATCCAAAGCCGTGTAAATGACAAATTTTCTATTAAGAAAAACGATAGAGTAGTACCATGTACCTAAGCAAAAGTTTCATTACATTCATCAAAGACGAGACAATGGGGCCGTGACATAACGCCGAGCAAAATAGAACCTAATTCAGAAATTCGGCGTTATTTCACTTTATGAAGGCGAAATAAGGCCGGTTGTGAAATATAGCCGAATTCAAAGAGAAGGCAATTCCGAACGGGTGAAAAGTAAAGAGGGTATGGGAGGTTATTTCGCTTTATGAACGCGGAATTTTGAAATTTGGCCTTATTTCGCTCGGCGTTATTTCACGGCACCGGGACAACGTTTGCTGAACTGGTAACACATCTTTGAACAATATTTTTATACTTTGTATGTGACTTCATGACAAAAATCATAAATCTGAGTAACTTAAAACAACATCCACCGTGCTCACTAAAAAAATCGAATCACTCACTATAGACATAGACCTACACCCGCATTTACAACAGGTGGACAGCTTATTTTATTCAACCCGTCTACGTTCTTGCGTCATCCGAAGATTGCCAAACTTTTCCAGTTTCGTTTTGACTAATTCCGCAACCACTTACGCCAAACAATGGGCCATAAACCCTCGACAATGGCTCTGATTATATTTCTCCACTTAACAGAATGACAGATACAGATTCACATTCACAACCCAAATTAGCATACACACCGCTGATGATGCGAAAGCAAAAAAGCCTTGCAAGAGCACAGATTACAGATTAATTTAAATTTGCAAAACTAGGTTCATTAATTATCGTCAATTAATTAAGCTTACCACTCGGAACAACATTCTTATGATTTCACTTGACACTTTTCGAAACCCATGATTGATTAGCACCTCTTCAATTTTGGCCGCATCTCCGCCAGATAAGTGAATAGAGATTGCTTTCCCATAATTTGTATCTTTTACGTTTATGACACATCCCGCAGTGGCGTAGCCTGCCGGATCTAATGAGCCCGGTAGCAGTTGAGGCAACAACTTCTCCGCCGCATGACAAATGGCCACCCCATCGCACAGCCGCCATTGGGCCCTGTGAGTCAGCCACCACACGAATGGGCCAAGATAGAAAAGAAACTCGAACTCTGATCACATTAGGTTTCAGCTTCTGATTGGACGGCAGAGCGGAGTGGAGAAGATCAAAGCGACTGCCGTCCGGCTTCGTCATCTTAGCGGTGGGTCCTAACTCTTTTGTTCCAAACCGTCGTCATTTATACCACTAATGAGCATTGGAATTCTCTGTGCCTGATACCTGGCCTCGGTGCGCGGGGTAAGTGGATAACTAGCTACCGATTGGGAAAGGCTCTCCTCCGCTCCTCTTCGGCCGTGGGAGGACTCGCACCCATTCCATGGATTTCAAATTGAGATGTTGCCGCTTCTGTTTGTCCGTTTGTTTACTTGTTTGTTGTTTGTTTGACGTTTCAGTTCACACATTTGACAAGTGCACTTTTGTCGGAAGAGTCGATAATAAATGTCAATTTGGACCCTTCGGTCGTTTGTTTGTTTACTCTAGCCTCATCTCCCTCGAGGTCGTAAAGTTAATAAAGGTCCGATGTAGGTACATCCTTTGGCGGGAGATTATTTGCTTTGAGCTCCTTACACACAGCAATTAGGTGATTAGGTTGAGATGCTGTGGGAAACGCTACTTGCTTAGAATCTCCGCTCTTAAGATTGATGTCCGCCCGTTATCGTATCCGTTACGAGGCAGTTTGTCATCATTCTCCCGATTGCATGTATCCGGGAGGCGCTGGCGTTGGTGTCGGATTTCAAAGCGGATTTCGAGTGAATTCGCCAGAAGATTCGCTTTGACAAATGAGACTGATGCCGTCGACTTCCTCCAGCGGTGGCGGTGGCGTTGGCGGCGTGAGAAACTGTCTGCGACTGCCGACTGCGTCTGTGGCGTTAACTGAGTGACGTTTTGGCAGACTGCGGTCGAATTATGACAACGCGCCACATGTTGGTGTCACTCAAGTGTCACTGGTGTTGAGAAGAACGCTTGTGTGGCTTCCTTCAACATCTCCCGACAGCCCATAAAAGGTCAATAAATACGCCCCAGCCGACCGACACTCATCATCTAATTGCATTTCAACAACTGAAGAGATTTGCCACGCAACCAATTAACAGAGCACCCTTCCTATTAGATTCGCATCTGCGGCCGGCGAAAACTCCTCGCTAATGAAAATGTTCTCACAATGAGTAACAGTTATAACTGTAATTAAGGGTACATTGTTGCGAAAAATCAAAGGCAACAACCATTCAAAAGTCGTTCGAGACATTCGCTGGCGTTTTATTTTATTTTATTTTCTTCCGTCAAAGTGACATTAGAATGTGACTGTGATAGCAAGATCGGTATCCGATCGATTTGGCCTTTTGTTGAGTGGAAATCGGCGAAGGCCCTAATTACATTTCTACAGCTGTTGTAGAGCATGACTAATTGCGGGCGAATTGTCAATTGATTGAAATGGGCATGGGAAGGTACGCCATGGCGGCGATACTATTTTAATGAGAAGACTAGTTGCTTGGAATTAGTGTGGAAGTTGTTTTAATGACTTGTGGGATATCGATTCGTTAATTGTAGCGACGGAGAGTAACTGTTTGTTTGGTGAAGATTTTTGCAAACAGAAGTTTCTCAATAAGATTTTAACGATCTTTATTGAATTTGATTTGTTGAGTTAAAAGGATTTTTATATAAAGTGCTCCACAAAAGTTTGCGTGCGATAGAGAAATCTGGCGAAAAAGGGCGTTTATTTCCAAACCATATGTGATAATTGATAGATAATTAAGCTTGTTCATGCGCTACAAAGCTGGTCAAGAGCCAGGAAGTGATCAAAATAGGGATCTAAAAAGATGTGCCCCACCACACGGAAAAAGTAGTAGCACCGATGCGATTCTCGAAAATAAATGTAGTTAATTTTTAAGCGACGATTTTCCTGTGGGAAACTTGAGAGGTATTTTAGTTAGCAATCACCAGATCGTTTACGACTCACGCGCATCAATCATAGCAGGTGTTGACGAGTGAAGCGAGCCGGGGCTTACCCTCTAGTCTTTAAAAAATTAAAAAGCAAACCTTCTTTTCCAAAGGTATGAAATATAAATTTGTGTATGAAAATAGCATCGGCGCCAATACTTTTTCCCGTGTGTGTAGTTACTCTATTCAGTTCTTCTAAATGGTGAAAGCGTCTAATTTTTCAGGTGTTATAAACTTAGAGCATTATTTTACTAATGTCACTCATAATCTCTATATATAAAAATCAATGTTTGCTTGTTTGTTTATCCTTCATGGACTTCTCAATGGTAAGAGATAGAGTTGATGTCTTTAGCAACTTTGTTCAGAATTTTGTCAAAAGGGTTTTGGTATCAATTTTTTTTGGTGATGGCTCCCATTGAGGTGAAGTGGGGCTTTTTTTTACAAAGTTCACCTGATCCTGTCGAGTGATATATAAACCAAAAGGTCTTTGAAAATGAGTTTGAGCTTTCTTTCGGGTGGTGTCGGTAAAAAGTACCGCTGAAAAGAGCTCCAAATTTGGAAAAAGGGTGCCCCTCTAAAATTTTTCTATTACGTACATATATATATATATGGGGCGGCGTAACAGCCCGTTGAGAGCCAGAGCCTAGATTTTTCGCTTTTTCGCGCCTCCACTGTGTTGTGCGCGTTAATTACGTACATATACGATGACTTTTTTTAAAATTTGATTTATTTTATGCGTATCAAGGAGCACCGAGTACAGCTAGTAGCAAATAAAAAGTACAAGTACAAGTACTTGTAAAAAAGTACTTCCGAGTGTGTATTACAGCTTCTACGGATTTTAAGACCACACAATTAAAGAAGTTTTGCAAAGGACAAAACAAATAATAATTTGAAGGTCCAAGGTGTGGGCTTTGTGGTGGATGCATAAAAACTTCTCAACCAAGATCTTTAAGTTTTTGAGGGATCATCAGAGATGTGTGTGATCTGGCGTCGTCATGATGGAGGACATGATCCTTTTTCTCTTTTCAATTGCTTCCTTCAATCTCATTAATTGTTGATAGCAGTGAACAGAATAAATCGTTTGACCAGGGTGAAGAAGCTCATAATGAATAATTCCCTTCCGATCCCACAAAAGACGCAGCATTACCTTTCTTTATGTCAATCCTTTGCCACCGTTTGCAAAGTTTCACGTGTATTCGTCCATGATCGTTTTTTACATTAATGCCGTACCTGATCCATTTTTCGTCACCCGTAATAGTCCGCTTTAAAAAGGTTTCGATTTCGTTTCGTTTTAGCATAATTCGCAAATGGAAATTCGGTTCATTAAACTTTCCACTGATAGTCCATATCCAAACATCGAACTTTTTTGTGTATCCAGTTTTCTTGAAATGGTTGAAAACTAGTTGGCATTGCATGCCTAATTTCCAGGAACGTCCATGCTGTTTATGTCCCAGTCTTGTATGATTTTCTCTATAATTACATCGACTTATGGAGGGATTAGTCGACCAGAGCGAGGATCATTTTCAACATCAACTTTACTTTTTTAAGACATCCTAAACGCACTACAATGTACTAGGTGTCCAATCAATGGACAGACGTTCAAAAAAAAAAAAAGAAAAAACTTTTGAGACATCGAAAACGAGTAAACCTGTTTCACTGCTGTTTTTCTACTTAAACATAGTCTTTGTAAACTTTCATGTCCACTTAAATTAAAAGTGAAATGACCACTTAATTTTTTTTTCACTTAAACCTTCTTTTCCATTGACTTAAGATAATACTT
This sequence comes from Syritta pipiens, assembly GCA_905187475.1. NCBI lineage: Eukaryota > Metazoa > Arthropoda > Insecta > Diptera > Syrphidae > Syritta > Syritta pipiens. The sequence continues at coordinate 6,563,916 of LR994572.1, read as the reverse complement.
TTAACATTACCCTATGCCTAGAGTCAATGGTATAAGTAATTTAAGACCTTTTAAGCAGGAAGCAAAAACTACTTCCCAAAACGTTTTTCCAAACATAAGCTTTTCTGTTTTATCACCACAGATAGAATAATATGAAAAGTAGAAGATATCCTGGTAACATAAATGATGAACCATCTAGTGATTTCTTTTTAAATCATTGGTTTTTTTGTCACTGACAGCTGTATATATTCGAAACGAGTGTGCCAACATAACAAAATAAAAAAATCGATAATCGAATATACGTAGCTTGCGAAATTTGAAAATTCACCTTATTTTTTGAACATCATTGGAAAATATTGAAAACTTATTTTTGAAGTGAGTCGTGTGTAGCCCACAAAATTCGGTTTTTGAAAAGGGAACGTGTTATCGCCGTCCTGGCAATGTCAATTGGTTGCCTCTGAGTTACAGCTGGACTTTTTATTTCGCTGGCGAACTGTGAAGGACCGACGTTATCCCAACAATGCAGACATGTTTTAAGCTCTTAATGTCTTATTCAAGCAATCCGCGAGCTACAGCCAGAAACCATCAACAAGGTCTTTAAAAATCTGAGTGACAGAATACACTACTTCGAATAGATCGACTGAAACAACACAGTACGTTTTCCAATACGCATTTCAATGTTAAGTTATTGAAAAGCACTATGAAGTGTACTATTGAACTCGAAAGTTGGGCCTTTTTGCGGAAGCTGTGGATGCTGTGCATCCAGTGAATAACGCGAGCACTAGGTTCCTCTGAAAAGGTAAACGTCCCAAATAATAATTAATAGTTTTTGATGGCTTCATAAGTAATATAAAAAAAAAAACCATCCCTACGCGAAGATTCTACCATAGAAGATATGAAATGGTTCCAGAAAATGTTTACACCATGACAAAAACAAGAAACCATTAGAAGACGGTTTTTGTTAGTATCTCCTTTTGTTATGCCACCCAAGACGCGGAAGTCAGTGGCAGCCAGTTGATAGGTCCTCCTTAAAGCTACTGTCGGCCATCCTTTTCATCAGCCGCACATCCGCGATTCGAGAGGGTCAACAACACGCACTTCTGTTTCACAAAAACCACCTCTAATGGCATCATAACTACATTCGTGTGGCTCAGCCCTCCGCCTCTTAATAGGAAATTAATTTCGTCGCCTGCAATTAATACCTCCTCAAGCCCACCAAACAACCACATGCCTATCACTAACAGCATCAACGTCGGCTCCTCCCGTCAACCCCCCGCACCTATTTTTCCACGACGATCAACTACGTTGACGTGCCAAGTACCTTTGAGGCGAAGGCGACTTTGCGGCTGTCGCTGTGGCTCCGGCTCCGACTCCGACTCTGACTGTTGCTGTTGCTGTTGCTGTGTTGTTGTCCTCTCATGTCGAGGCATTAAAGCGTACAACAAACCATTAAAGTTTGTCGCAGCACATTAGCGCAAGGTAAATTTTCTAATTCGTTCCGGGACAGGTGAGGAGCGTGCGCAGCAGAGCCTTTGCACATCAATCCCCCGAAAGAGAGTGTGTTCCATCTCGCTCTCGTCTCTAGGCGAGCGCGTTTAAATTGCGCATGCGCAACTCACCCGAAACTGGTGATTAAGTCGATTTAATAATGGCCCGCAGAGCGGGGCAGGTGCGGTAAGTGGACGAAGTGAGAACTACCCGAGGAGACACACTCGCAGATCCATCGATAGACCTGACATCAAACGCCGCCCGTCAGAGAGACACGCGGTGACGAGTAATCAATTATTGAGTACGCCGAGCCGCGCCGGCGCAGGTCAAGGAACCCTGATATGATTGTAATTAAGTTTCTGCTAATGCAACGATGGCGATGGCGATGGTGACGGCAGCGTGATGCCGCCGCCTCGCAAAGCCAATCTCGACCGAGAGCCCTCGACCGGGCTGTGGCGGGATGCCTCCTGATGATGATCACAGAGAGTGAGCACATCGTTTCGTTCCAGTTGAATACCCGAAGCAAACAATGCAAAAAGGATTTAATTTGTCGGTCGGGAAGGTGGAAGGGCCCACGAATTGAGCGCCATCTCGTTTAATGCCTTTAAGGCGTGACCACAGTATTTTATAAAGTGATCCGATCAAAGGATACCGCGCTCTTTTATCTCGGGCCGAACTCTTTGGCGGTGGTTTATTTCCACCTCCTTCTCCAGAGGTGAAATTGAAATAAAGTATCCAAATCTGTGCACAAAATCACGGTGCACAGGGCTCGCGGATCGCTTTTATTGCTCGCGCTGCTCACACTGCTGCTTCACACTCTCACCCTCTTACCCTCTTACCCTCTCACGCTCTCACCCCACGGCTGCCGCCCTTCTGGGTTAGGATGCGCGCAAGCCGCATATCCACTGCACGTGGGTTGAATTGGCCAGCCAAATGGCAAAATGGCAACAAAAAAAAAAAAAAAACGGCCAACCGGCCAAACGACCAAACGACCGATGTTCGATTTCAAGTGCAATTAGTTGCGATGTCAAATTGAAATTTGAGTGAGGGCCCTTTTGATGGGGGCTAATTGAAAATTAGAAATAGGAAAGGAAACAGGGTTTAATAGGCGTGCGGCCTGGCGCGGCACGGTGCGGTGCAGCGCGTCATAAGGGTGTATGTGTGCGAATGGATGAATGGGGATTAATGAGGTCTGCCTCTTGGAATGACGATGGTGCGGATGAAATTGCCTGTTGCTGAGCCTGCGCTAATTTGTTGTAATGGAAACGAAGGGAGTAGCTTTAAAGCGTGGCGTAGTAAAGTGGAATGATTTTTTTCCTTTCTTTCGGTTAAATTTTGCCACGTGAATGAGTTTGCGCAATGGAGAGTACTTTTGTTTTCTTGTAGCTGAATGGGGCAGTCCAAACAAAGAACCTTGTCAAACCTTGAAATCTGATGCTGGCATTAGGTGAATATACACCAAGAAGGACTATGAACTTCTAATGTCTTAGAATCATCTTACATTCTAAGTTGTAAGGATGTAAGTCATTTATACCATGAAAGAGGACTTTAAAAGTAATACTCCCAAATTTAAAAAGCTATAGCAGACTTTTTTTTTAAACTGAATTTGTAAAACTTTTAATTTTTCTTGATTTTCATTTTTCACAAGAGTATTTGCGATCCTGTCGATAAAGTTTTTGTTTTTTCTTTTTTTTTTTTTTTTAAAGTTTTTTCCTTGTTTTTAGGGTTTCGTTCCAAAAGAATAACGAAACCGTTATGGAATTTACTTCCGTGTCTGTCTGTCTGTCGCCTTTTACATATTTGACTATAACTTTTAAGTCCTTTCTAGTTAAGGGATGAAATTAGGACTGAAGATGTGTCTAGCAACCCAAAAAAAAATCATGCATTTTTTTGGAATTAGTCGCAGATTAAAGGAAACGTTAGTACTAATACTAACGCCCGAAAAAACTTTTATTAACTTTGACGATCGATATGGGTGTTATTGGAAAGGGGGCGGTGTCCTGATTAGGAAAATATTTGTCTGTCTGTCATTAAGCTTTATTCTTGGTAATTGGCGAACCAGTAAGAATTAAGAAATAAAACTTCGCTAAAAGATGTAAATGATTTTGATGATGATGATGATTCATGATTTTTTCAAAAGCTATAGGAAAGTTTTTCATAAAAAAAAACACATAAAATTCAGAAAAATGCATGAAATCTTTATTTGAATCGATAGTACGGTCCATATAATTTAATGTTTGAAGATTATTTCATACAAATGTTGACCTTGACTGCGCCTCAAATGGTCCATCCGCTTAGTCCAATTTTGGCATACTCTTTCCAACATTTCGGCCCGTATCTCACGAATAAATGCTTCAATGTTGTCTTCCAATGCGTCAATTGAAGCGGGCTTATCTGTAGAGACATGAGCTTTAACATAGCCCCACAAAAAATAGTCTAAAGGCGTTAAATCGCGATCTAGGCGGCCAATTGACCGGTCCCGAACGTGAAATAAAATGTTCACCGAACTCGCTTCTCAATAAGTCCATTGTTGCGCGTGCTGTGTGACATGTGGCACCGTCTTGTTGAAACCACATGTCAAGCTCTTGCATTTTGGGCAAAAAAAAGTTGGATATCATCTCATGGTAGCGCTCACCATTCACAGTTACGTTACGATTCGCACCATCTTTGAAGAAGTACGGTCCAATGATGCCACCAGCCCATGAACCGCACCAAACTGTGACTTTTTCTGGATGCATTGGTAGCTCTTGCAATGCTCTGGCTGATATTCACTCCAAAATCGACATATCTGCTTATTTACGTACCCATTGAACCAAAAATGAGCTTCGTCGCTGAACACAATTGAAAATGGAAGAAGCGCGCGATGAACTTTCTTAACAGAGCACGCATTTTGATAATAAAATTCAATAATTTGCAAGCGTTGTTCGTTTGTAAGACGATTCATATAAACCAAACTGAAGAACTGAACTTTTCATTTGGAAGTCAAGTTTTCGACATAATAAGCTTCAAAATCGAAAAAAGGTTCATTTCCACACCCTGAAGCTAGTACGTGAAGTGTTAAACTGTTGAGATGATGGGCTGTTGATATTCGTGGATTGAGTTTTAAACTATCTGGTACAGCAGCCACATTCTCGTCTGTGCTCACCATGACGGGTGTGAGTGTTGTCCATTAGGATGAGTGTTGTCCATTTGCATGCCAGTTTCATAAGTTTCGTATAAACTGTAAGCAACAGCAAGCGCGGTAGGTGCTTTATTTCAGCCAAGACTTCTTTTCAAAAAACATTCTGAAATAAATTTTCAATATTTTCCAACGTAGTTTAAGCGTAAGGCGATTCATTTCATTCCGCAAAATTATGATATGATGATTTCTGTCAGGATTTCGAACGGGATGCAGCTGTCAGTGTCAAAATTACATATGATTTAACAAAAAACTACTAGATGGCTCAACAAAAACTACTAGACGGCCCAACCTTTAAAACACATCACATTTCACATCAATTGCTTGCCGTCATTAGAATAGATTGACGCTTGTTCTATTATTGTTTCGAAATAATGTGATTTGCGTTCCTAAGTGTTGTAATTTTTTTAACACATTCTATCATCGTGAGATCATAGAGAGAAAACATGTTCTGCTCATAATCAGATCAATCAACTGCAATGAAAGTCACAATTTTTTCTCCGTTGTAACATGCCATTTTAAAAAGTGCCAGGTAGCTTATGCTTGAGAAGAATTGAAGAATAAAAGAAATACCGCCTTTCTTGTATTGAAAGACAAACAAATTAACTGATCCCAGAAATACAGCCACTGTGTTCATTTGAATAGGAAAGGACGGTAGCAACTGTTTGCACCATGATGCTAAATTACAATGATGCGGAACTCATGGAACAAGTATTAAAATTCCCAGACTATAAATGAAATGAATGTATTGTAGGTGTTGTAAATCTTTAATTTTTGAAGAAACAGTAAAAATAAGAATAGTAGACTAAAGGATTTATAAAGGGTGATTTTTTAGCTATTATCTTTTTGGCAACACTGGTTTAAACAAAAAAAATTGTGTTCAGCGACGAAGCTCATTTTTGGTTCAATCGGTACGTAAATAAGCAGAATTGTCGATTTTGGAGTGAATATCAGCCAGAAGCATTGCAAGAGCTACCAATGCATCCAGAAAAAGTCACAGTTTGGTGAGGTTTATGGGCTGGTGACATCATTGGACCGTACTTCTTCAAAGATGATGCGAATCGTAACGTAACTGTAAATGGTGAGCGCTACCGTGAGATGATATCCAACTTTTTTTTGCCCAAAATGCAAGAGCTTGACTTGCATGACATATGGTTTCAACAAGACGGTGCCACATGCCACAGTTCGGTGAACATTTTATTTCACGTTCGGGACCGGTCAATTGGCCGCCTAGATCGTGCGACTTAACGCCTTTGGACTATTTTTTGTGGGGCTATGTTGAAGCTCATGTCTATACAGACAAGCCCGTCCCCAGACAATTGGCGCATTGGAAGACAACATTGAAGCATTTATTCGTGAGATACGGGCCGAAATGTTGGAAAGAGTATGTCAAAATTGGACTAAGCGGATGGACCATTTGAGGCGCAGTCAAGGCCAACATTTGCATGAAATAATCTTCAAACATTAAATTATACGGACCTTATGTGTTTTTTTTTTAAAAACTTTCCTATGTATGTATGTATTGTGCGGCGTAACAGCCCGTTGAGAGCCAGAGCCTAGCTTTTTCGCGCCTCCACTGTGTTGTGCGGCGTTATAATTTTGTCACATGTGGAGGCGACCTACTGTTTAATGCCGGTTCCGAAAGGCGAATTGCGAAAGCTTTTCATGACAGAAGTACTCCAGGAAGGTTGTCAGTCGTTCGCTGGAGGTGGGGCCGTGAAAAATGTTTGTGGTGTTTTTTTTTTTCCCCGAGCTGGATTCGAACCCGGGTACTCTCGCTCAACAGTCCGACGCACTAACCGATCGAGCCAACGGCGCCCACAAACTTTCCTATAGCTTTTAAAAAATCACCCTTTATTTAAGGATTATTTAGTAAAAGCAACAATATTCAAAATTGTTAGTCTTGCATCATCTTACATAAATGTTTTCCTTAATGATTTAGTGAACATAAGTTTCCTTTTAGAATAGTGAGCACATCAACACGGCTTAATCGAAATAGAAGTCAATTTCAAAAACTTGACATTATATATTGTAGTACACTGAACTCCTGATAATTCGAATTTCATCGGACCAAGGAAAAAATTCGAATTACAGAGGCTTTCGAGAAAAATATATTTTTAGCAGTTTCCACACGTACGCATTTAAACTGAAGGTGGTTGAAAAAAAAAACAATAAATTTGACTCAGAATTATAGAGGTAAGCAATCTATCGTTTTCGAATTATAGAGGTTGTTGTTTTGTACAAAAATATAAATTCAAACTAACACAAAAGGCAAAATTGCGTAGGTTTTTTTCGATTTACAGAGGTTTTTTCTAAGCTGACTGTGAGAATGCTTCTCTTTAGAAAAGTTCTCGAATTATGGAAGTTCGAATTATCGTTCACTGTATATATTGAAAGTTGAAATAAGACCAATTTGTTTTTTACATTTTTTACACCTAAAAATATTTTGCTTGCAAACAGTTTCAATGACGATCACAGTTTGATCTCAAGTCTATAAAAAAAAATACTCCACACATTTCACTCATTCTCAATCATCATATGCAATGATTTAGCACCCAACATTTCAAAAATTTATAATCCAATTAAAATAAACACTTGCCCACCAGGTGCATGTCGGACAATTATCAGCCCGCTGCGCTGCCATCTTAAATTGCAACTTCCGGAAGTCAAGTGCGACGACACGTCTGCAACGCCATCTATTTCTCCCCAATCTAAACACAGCATCGGACAAATATTTCTCGGACACCAAGTGGCCTCACCTCCGATCAGATTGCAATTCATCAAATTTGACTTCGGCATTTGCAGGCCGATCGGGCGAATAAATTTTCCTCTCAAACGGCCAACCCCGAGGCCAGTGCTCCGAATGTGAAATGCAAAATAGAGAAACTGCAGATTATCCCTAGTGGCTGTTAATTTATGTTAATTGCTCTGATATTTTCTGCGCGTCGGGCAATTTGCACTTAAGCGAGATTTTTGGCAAAGCCCACCACCGCCCATTTCGATGGTGGCGACCAGTCCCCGCCACCTCCGCCGCCATCGCCTGTGCATTCGAACGAAATTAATGGACATGTCAGCCAATTAATAAATTCAGTCGGCATGCAAGTGGAAATCCCAAGTAGTCGTAGGCCGCTGCAGTTTGAGTACTATGTATCCGCTGCGTTCAATTAGTTTTACACTAATTGCCATCGCTGAGGAGTGCGGTAGGGTCTGACGAACCGCACTAACGACAGCCAACGGCCAAAACGTGAAGGGGAGGGGTAAATCTGGGCTAATTGCCAAAAAGTGCCGAGTGGGGCCTGCACATTCAGCACTCGGGAAACGGCAAACAGCGCCATCTGTGTTGCGACATGACAAAAAGGGGCAGCCACCACAGCAGCACCATTCGTGCAGACCACACCGGGGCAATTAGTGTAATTGCAAATAATTTAAAGGATCTTTGACTGCGGTATGAATTGCATGCCGAATCATTTATTTGCATTTTTAACTCATTCCGCACCGCACTCGTACGCCTCCTGGTGGTGGCGGTTGGCATGCATTTGTGCGGGCCAAGCCGCAAGTGGGGCCGGGTCGGGCGAAAGGAGCAAATCATTAGGTAATACTCGTGCTTAATGACAGGTGATGTCTGAAGTCAATGTGGGGTTTTTTTTCCTGGTGGTGGTGTCCAGTTTAGGGGCTGTGTTGGTGTTAGGTGCTCCTTTCAACGGGTTGTGGGGCCTATTTACAGGCCTTCTCAGCATGCAATTCACAGTGTTGTTGATAATTTGCAGTGTTTCTCCTGGTAATGAGCCAAAATGGGAATGGGTGTTTGGCGTTGGGGTGCTGAGGTGGATTTCTCTGAACGTGACTTTGACAGCTTTCAATTTATCAATCATTGTTGCGCTGTCAATTTGCAAACGTTTTTCTTGTTTCCTGTTAGTCTTGTTTTTGTTTTTATGAAGAAAAAATAAAATATGCGCTTTTGAAGAAGAATGGAAATAAGTTTGATTGCATGCAAGGAAGAATTCGACCCGCGTCAATGATTGAACTGATTGATTTCGTGTCGCGGGTTATTTCACTACGTGATTCTTTTTACATGGAGGGCGAAGTGATAAACAAAAAAAAAAATGAGAAATCCAGCTTTTAGAAGAACAGGGTGGGTGGTTAATGGAAACTGGTAAGCAAATACTACAGAGACAACGTCGAAAAGCAAGGAGGATTGAACTTTTTCGAGACTCATCAAACGCTGAATAAGCGTAATGACGACGATGTTTGTTTTATAAGATGTGGCTGTGGAAAAGATTCAGAATGAGTTCAGTTGCATCTGAGAGTCAACAAATTTGAAAGAAATGCAAATTTTTGTGTACAGACAGAAATACAAACAAAACAACATGATCATCATCATCATCATTATCTTCTTGACCGCGCAAGATATCTCCAGCAATGCGATGGCGGGGACAATGCACACAGAAGAGATCTCCAGGCAACTCGGTCCTCATCATCGAACTGTCTTTGTCAAATTACAGTCGAAGCCCTCTAAGTCGAATTTTCACGGGATCTCAAAATTAGTTCGAGTTAGAGGTATTTTTCGAAAAATTCGAGTTAGAGGGATTATTATTTTTTTTTTGTTTAAAGGCCTTTATTTTATTAAAAAAAAGTATACATCTAAGGAAAAAACGCAGAAAATTATTTTTAAAAGCTTGTAATTTTGGATTGAGTCTTTAAAATTGGAGAATAAAACCTTTTAAAAAAGGACTATTTTAAAAAGGCAGGACCTCATCTGGACTCCCAAGAGCAGTTCATTGTACAGAGCCAGACGGTTGTGTGCACAAGTACCTTAAAGCTCATTTGTGGTTGTGTGTAGAGGACGATCGAGGTAGTTAAGGAGTTCATATACCTCGGGGCGAACGTAAACTCCACGACTGACATCGTAGTGGAGATCCGTCGTAGAATCACCCTTGGCAACCGCTGCTACTTCGGTTTGTCCAAACAGCTAGGGTCAAAACTCCTGACTCGAAGAACTAAGGTCATGCTCTACAAGACCCTTATCCTGCCAGTCCTACTGTATGGAGCCGAAAGTTGGACGATAAGCAGGACTGCAGAGCTGATACTTGGCTCCTTCGAAGGAAAACTCTACGGCGGATATTCGTTCAAGCGTCCGTTGTAAACGATCAAAATCAGTTAATTCCATGGCGTTCTCAAAGTTTGGGCATCTCTCAGACCACATTATGGCGTATTTTGCGTAATGATCTTGGTTAACACCCATACAAGATGAAGCTGACTCAAGAAATCAAGCCGATGGACCATTTGAAGCGACGTACGTTCTCCGATTGGGTTCTGGAGAAAATGCGCCAAGATGATGAATTTCATCATAATATCATCTTCATTGACTAAGCTCATTTTTGGTTCAATAAGTTCGTCAATAAGCAAGATATGCGTTATTGCTCGGGTAAAAATCCACATGTGCTTCATAAATCACCACTTCATCCACGAAAAATAAATGTTTGGTGCGGTTTACATGACGGCGGCGTTATTGGGCCACATATTTTTTTGTCGACGTTAACGATCGTCACTTTACTGTGAATGGCCAGCGTTTTCACGCCATGATTACTGATTATTTTCGACCAGAATTGGAAGATATGGCATTGGACAGCAAGCGGTTTCAACAAGATGGTGTCTCAAGCTACACAGCACACGTTACAATCGATTTATTGAAGAGTAAGTTTCATGAGCATGTTATCTTAACAAATGGGCCAGTCGATTGGCCGCCTCGTTCGTGTGATTTAACGCCTCTAGACTATTTTCTTCGCCTCTAAACTATTTTCTTTGCGGCTATTTTAACTCATTGGTTCGTGCCAACAGGCTGAAGACGTTGGAAGAGCCAACAATGAACGCAAAATAGCAGCCGTTTCGGCCGAAATGTGTGGCCGAGTCATCGAAAATTGGGTGCAATGAATCGTGCGGTGAAAACGCGCGCGCTTGGCCATATAAATGTCGTTTTCATTTATTAATGTTTTGGCTGTACTTCAAGACGATGATAAAGTCTTTGAAAAATTTCAAATGATTTGTGCTTTATTTTAAAAAAAAGTTGACAAGTCCTTAAGAACTAAGAAAGTTTTCTTTTTTTGTTAAAAAGTAACAGTTACAGTTTTATGTTCATCAACAATAAGAGATTAAGTTCCAACAAAGCAATTTGGTTTTATATTCCGTGTCGGCTAATTAAGTGGGAGAAACAAGGAAGTTTGCGTTTTGCAACAATATGACATTCCCTATCAGAGTTGGCCGGTGAATTCTCTGCTGCTGAATTTGACACAAATTCTGATTATTTCTACATAATAAATTTCGAGTGTCATAACAAAAACGGTGACGTTTAATATGTATTTAGATAATGTTTGTCTTTCTGAAAAGGCAGAACTGACATTGAAACATGATTTCACAGCATGTACAACAAATTAAATTCCATTTCTCAAAGAATCCATACAAATATCGCGCTCTAATTGTAAAACTAATGATGAGGCTAATGATTTCCTCACGTATTTGCTACCCCGTCAACCACGCATTTATTAACGTTGCTCATACTAATTAATTAAGCTACAAGAGACCAATGCCTCTAATAAAATGGATCAACTCATTACTCTGGCATTCATTACGCGTAATGAGAAAGTACGCTCGCAGCGTCTCAGCAGTCACATTTCACTCGCCCGACTCGCTGTACAAAACAAAACAGCTCTGCGAAATTTATCGCCCTCCAATTCATCATTCCGGCATTAATATATCGCTCCCGCGGGATTAATTGACTGAATCAATACCACATCTAACCCACAAATGACCCACACAGGATCAACGCCACCACCCTCTCTCCGCTCAGTCGCGCCGCGCTTAATAGGAACAAATTGCTCAATTATTGTCGCCTGTCTCGTGTTTATCCCGAGACCCAAAGCTGAGCGCAAAAAATCTGCGTGGCGAATGAGTCCTTCGATCGTGATTTATGGCCGTTGGCAAATAACGAATGTCCTCACTCCAGGTGACGCGATAAATCTCATTGTTCGTAGAAGCGACTTATTTATTTCACTTATGGTGAGTTATTGCCTGGGGATCCTTGGATCGGGCCTAAGGAGAAGGAATTAAACATCCTGCGTCCTGTTTCGATAAACAAATGAGACCCAAGACATTCCCAGGATGGTGTGCTGCTGCTCCCAGCTCTCTGCTCCCTGTTCTTCCTGTTCAATCAGTGATGCAATAAATTTCACTTTTCCCATTCTTGATCCTGTTTTGAAATTCGACCTCGTCACCTCGGTTGACGACAACAGAGGGTCCTAAAGGACACAGTACACCAGACAGAATGGAAACAAAGAGTCTTGCTGACATCACCTCGTCCCGGCCAGCGCGCCAACACACAACGGTGCCTGGTTGGTGGTCCCTTTGTGAGCTCGCATCCATTTAAGGTTCCGACAATAATTGTCCTGCTTGTCTGTCTAAATGGATTTCGATTTCTCCATTAGCCAGGATAATCTATCCGTCCACCCCCGTGTGTGTGTATCCAACTCACGCACAATCAAAATTCGACACACGTAGTTAAGGACAATGTCGGCGTGTACCTGTCAAGTCTCTTCACATGTCCTTGCGGGGTGATGTTAGAGGTTGGATTTTAGCACCTAATATGACTACGCAGGGTTGGCCGGGACTGCTGGGATTACATCCTAAGAAGGACGCGTGTGAAACATTAAATTACTGGAAGGACATGAAAGCAGCTTGCCGACATGCTGTTGCTGTTGTTGTGGCCGTTGTTGAATGCGCTACAGGTGTCGATGGCAGGAGCAGTGCATTGTGCAAGGACTTGGGCCAATTCGCTTTGCCATTTGGCGGTTATTTTATGGGCATTTAATTATTGAATTCGGTTTATTGTGCCTCTAAAAGGATCTGGCCGAGTCCTGATGCTCTGCACTTTTCCTGACATGGTGTGAAGTTTTTTTTTTTTATTGTCTCGGAGGGGAATTAATAAATTGTTGCCTAATCATTTTTAACACGTCGAAAGGATAAGCCAAATGCAAAGGTGTCTGATAAACGGACTAATGGTGGTTATATATTTTTTTCAAAACAAATTCGAGATTGTTGTATGGAGGTGTGAGGTGAGGGCAAGAGTTCTAAGAATTTCGATGGGTTGATGTTAAGGAAAGAATTGTATTCAGATCATTCTTTTGAGTTACTTTCTAGACCATAAAGACAATAATGGTGGAAAACACCTCGACTTCAATGACCCGGCCAAATATTTCGTTTAAATAATCGTGATCGTTTCTAATTTAATTAATGACGAATCAAAAATATGTATGATGACTTAAGAATTAATGAAGGGGTCGTCCCTGAAGGTGTAAGAAATGCGTTGAAAATGAATCAGAGATACGTGGCTCTAATCTAATTGAAATTGCTGAGGAAAGTGTTTCAGATTCACTTGAGCTACATCTTAGACAAGCAGAGGAGGAGCTTTTTCAAAAACTACAGATAGACTTATTTCATTGTAAAAGAATTTAACTTTTATCTAATTTTTCGCACAGAATATATTGCAAAGATTTGATCTGTCTTCTGAAAATTAAACAAATTTTAAATTTTAATTGCTGTTCGGGATTAATTAAAACTTAAAAGGAAATACATGAAACGCCTTAAAATAAATAACCACTCTTACAAAATTATTTGTTATTTGATTGGACCATACTTCTCAACGTTTAATCGATTGTTTCCACTGCGTTTTTTGAAGCCTTATCCTCTCTAAATTCTGAAACTGTTGTATTTTCTTTGCAGGCTTTGATTTTACACGTCAATCAACTTCATTTATTTATCTTCGTTGTTATTAAAAAATTGCTATATTTCGCTGAAAAATTTTTTTTTGTAATACTTTTTTTTTTAGATAAAACTCTATGACCGATTTTGTTTACTATTGTCAGAAAACTGAGAGCTGATTAACTTCAGAGTTATTCTCACCTCGAGATTTGATCGCAGAGTTGAAAATTGATTTTGTTCACGACTTTAACTGACAGTTTGAAATTAATTAAATTGAATATTTTTGAAAATTGACACATGATTTGCGGCGTGTGCTGTAAATTTTTTAATTTAAAATTTTCGAAGTGAACAAAATGAAAAACAAAAAAACGAATCAAAGCAACGGCTGCTTTAGAATTATAACAACACACAGATCGACAGCGCACAGTGGGACGACCCATAGCAATAAATGAAAAAATGAATTTTTCTTTTGGCACTTTTGGTAAATTGGTAATTAATATTGAATATCTACAGGTTCTTACTCCGTTTAAATTAACCTGATATCTCAGTTATAGTTATAGCACCGTGAACATTGACATATTTAATATTTTTTTTACAAAACATGAAATATATATTTCTTAGCAAATTTATTTAAATGGGCAAAATTTTATATTGCGCGTATGAACAAAAAAAAAAAATGTTTGCGAATCAGCAAAATTTATGTCTTAAATAATCATTTGGCATCAACATTTTTTTTCCATTTAGTGTTTTTATGAGTAATATATTCTTTAGATAGTGGGATTAATCTGAATTAAGAAATAAAAATTAGATCTAAATCTTAAGTCAACTTTTCGTAACTAGCCCGAAAAGTCCTTTTGGGATTGTTCTTGCTTTATCATAAGGAGTATGTATATTGGTTAAATCAAGAAAAAAATCTTGCGCACACTGCGCCTTTTTTAATAATTAGCACTTTTCTGTTGCAATATCTAACAATTTTCGATAGCGATTAAGATTTTTTTTTTTTTAAATTGGATTCCAAGAGTAATTTAATTAACCAGCGTACTTTTAGGTTATTGGAAATTATCAGACAAGTCATGATCAGTCATTAATATTTTGTTACATAACCATTCACATTGTCACTATGACCATTCAAACTTAAATATATGCAGCTAATTACAAGAAAATTTGGAAGCCCAGATTTAGTCATAGTTGGAAGTATTCAAGGTCTAGTACCATCGCCGATTGATTCCGATAGACGCCGAGATCAACCAATATATAGCAAAAAAACGGTCTTATTTCTGAATTAGCTGCTTAACTTGATGTAGTAATAGTTTTACTGATAAAGATAGATTCATATAAATTAGTACATGAATTGTCATAAATAGGTTTTATGAAAAAATATATGCTAGTTTTATTATTGTGTTTATACATTGTGTTTCATTAGGTGGTCAAATATGTAACAAAAGTTTCTGCGAAATTAGGAATTCATCCATTCAAACCAGAGATATGATTTTTGCCAATTTTTCGATACATTCGTCCCACTGTGCAGCGTGCTGAACATAAAATTTTCTATGAAAGGGAAATTCATCGGATTTGTTTAGCTGCTTGATGACCCTGATTCCGATACGATGCATCCAATAACACCAACAGCAACAGTGACATGGATAATAAAAAAAAAAAAAAAATAATAAGAGCGTCAGAAAATGATGGGTAATAGCTAATCCGTTTGTAATTCACAATTACATTCTTTTTTTTAAAGGATAATGATTTTCCTATCTGTAAGTAAAAAGTTGTTGCAAAGCAGTGGCTAGTTTCTTAGTTAAAAGTGCCACTTTGATTCAAGTTTTCGTCGAAAGTGAAATGCCTGGTTTTTGGCGTTAAAAAAATTGTAAAAGTGAATTTTAAAAAAAGTCTTAAGATCAGCGAAATATTGTCGATAAGTGCGTTGTATAGATTCTTTTTATTGTATATTTAACAAAAAATAAAAAAAATCTTAAATAAAAACTGGGGCGGCCGTCTTAAGAAGACATTTTTTCAGTATTTCTTCTGAGGTTGGTCGACTGCTGAAGATTCGACTTTAGTACACAGGTTTCGTTAAGTTGGTGTTCTATATTTTATTTAAAAAAAATTATAATAGAAAAGTAGATACATCGGGCAAATTAACGGCTTACAAACTATTATTAAAAATTGTAAAGTAGACTTTGTCCACAAGTAATCTGAAAAGTGTTTATACCTATCAAAGAAAAAAAAAATCTTTCCAAAATTAATGCAGCCTTTGAAAGAAATTCTCTTAATTAGCTTAAGTATAATAAATGTATTTACAATTAAAAATTTTAATGAATTGGCTGTTAACTAAAAAGAAATTTGAAATCCTGTTAGCTAATTTATATTATGGACAAATTTTATTTCTTTGTTTGTTCACAGGCTTCTTCAAAGTTAAATTTAAGGTAAGGAGGATTTATAAATATTACACAAAGAAAAAGATATTAACAAAATGTTGCAAAAATTGCGATTCGACAAAAGCGGCAAGTTATTTGAACAGGATGAATAATGTTGAAAGAACAAAAAAGCACGAAAATATCTTATCCATTAAAATTTTTTACTTGATAAAGAACATCATGAAAGAACATCATTTCTTAACAAATTGGTGCTTTATATCACTCGCTTAACTGTGCCGTCGGTCTAATTCACTCGAATAGAATACAAAGAAATTTTATCCGATAAACTTATCAAAAATAAATTTTAAAAAAGTCGTCTTACAACTTTCTATTTGTGATTTTAATCTAATAAATCTGCGTTTTAATTTTTCTTTTAAAATGCCCACAAACCAGTATATTCAGAATTATTCTTTTTGAAACAAATAACTCGCTCCGCCATCACTCTGCGAATAAATCTCAAACAAATTATGAGCTTATTATCATTTTAATGAGTCAATCATTTAAAATTTATTATTATTGTTTTCTTTTAATTCACTTAACACTTTTTTTTTCTTCTCTTTTGCTTGTTGTTTGTATTTCTTTTTTTTTTCAAAGCCAAAGCGACGGTAGATATGGTAACGAAACTCCTAAACCTGCTTCAAATGTTCGAATCGAACTTGATTCAACAAAAATAAAACACATTACGCACTGTATTACCGGCGAGCGGGTTTTTCACTACTACAACCACGCGTTCAACAACTCGAGAGAGACAGGTATAGAAGCAGTTTATTTTTTGTCTCCTGCGCATTCACAGCAAAGACCCAACAAACTCACCAAACAACTTTCCAGCTAAAGAAGGCCTCTCCAGGGCGTCGAGGCCAGTTGCGCGGCCAATCAGGTCGCAGCGATAAAACACAACAATGGTGGTTGCGTTGATGGAGCAGCGGGCGCAGGAGGTCTGCATCTCCTGAGGGAGGCACGATACAAATCGGGGGCAAGACAATAACTCATGTCCTGATGTGGATTTCCAGTACGACTCCTAATTGGTATTTGGTTCTTCAAGCCAAATGAGAATTCCGACGTCAATTTTGGCGTAATTGTGTTTTCGGTAATTCCGTAATGGAGAGTCCTGCCAGAGTCCTTCACACACACACACACACACACTCTCAGACTTTACGCAGAGACACTCCGCTGCGCCATCCTCATGAGTAAATGACAAGAATAAATTAAGTTCCGCCGTGTAATTGGATGTAATTCAATTTCGAATAATTGATGCTGACGCGCGATGGGTGTTTGCGTTTGTGTTTGCGTTTGCGTTTGAGTTTGGGGTTCACGTTTCCACTATTGCATTGTAGGAAATGTTGAACAGGCGGCGACATGAGAGTCCCACATGGATTCCTTAATTTAAATTTAGAATCTAATGGGTGAGCGCTTTATTGGGGATCATTAATTTTAATACGTGCGTGCCCTGTCGTAGTGTTTGCGTTTACGTTTACGTTTGTGTTTGCGTTTGGTTGGCTGCATGTTGTTTTATGAAATTGAAACTGGAGTACTTAGCGCGAGTTAATTGTGATGAAGGCAGAAAATTAAGTTGGAAAAGATGGCGGAGCTGGTACTCAAAGCGGGCATCACGAGGTATTCTAAAGGAAAAAAGGACACTCATGTGTATGCGGCTCTTAAACTTAAGTGTAGTCGATTTAAATGAGAAAATGGGAATGAATTAAAATTTAATTCGGACTCTCAGGAACGTTAGTAAAAGAGTATTGCATCACTCTTGTGTTTAATTTTCATATATTCTAGAAATCCTTAAGCTTGAAAATCGGGTACTACTCCACTGAAACGTTTCAAGACCAGGGCTCAAAAACCGAAGTACTAGTAGCAATCTCAGAACCGGTTCTTGTATTCATTTAAGATCAAAAATACTGCAATACTTTCAGACCTGCTTAAGACTCTCGTATTCGGTATACAATTCCAATAAACCATCGCACCACGCCAAACCAAGTGATAAAAAAAATTAGTCGATACACATTTAGTAATAACTAAACGCCGTTTATAGACACATGAAATGCATTTGTGACTAAAATCAAATATGCACTAAAGTTCAAAATTATATTTATTTTCAGTAAGAAATTAGCTTTCGAACACCAGCAAAAATCGTTTGCGCAAAACTTTAACAAAACGAGATAATTTAATGTGTTTGCTTTGACAAGCTTGTAAAATGCAAACTAACTTATTAAATTTATTACTAAAAATCAATTAAACGCCAATTTTAAAAATTTTAAGCTTTTCAGCAATAATTAAATTAAATCTGTTTAAAGTATAATAAATAACTGAGTTAAATTCAGTCGAGTGCATTGTGAGCACTCAAAAAAGAAAAAAGAAGATTGTGCCTTAGACCACACAAACTTCTTCAACTGTAGTTAAACTCAATGTATCGGAGAGAAATGTACCTTAAAGCCATGTTTGCAAGATGAGGAGTTTGCCTTCCAAATTTCAACTACATCGGTCAAGCCGTTCCAAATTTGCGAATTCCAAACATTAACAGAGTCGATTTGAAAACCCATAGGATTTATTCCTAACTCTTGAACGGCTGAAATTTGGAGTATAGATTTCTTATGTCCTACACTAAAACGTTAACTAATTTGTTTGACTTCAACTCAGAAACACCAGCACCAGCAGATAGCGTTGAGATAAATTCCAAGGAATTTTGCGATTGCGCACACGTGTTAATCGTGGGCGCCATTGGCTCGATCGGTTAGTGTGTCGGACTGTTGAGCGAGAGTACTCGGGTTCGAATCCAGCTCGGGGCAAAAAAAAAAAAACACACCAAAAAAATTGTTCACGGCCCCACCTCCAGCGAACGACTGACAACCCTCCTGGAGTACTTCTGTCATGAAAAGCTTTCGATATTCGCAGTTCGGAACCGGCATTAAACAATAGGTCCCCTCCACATGTGACAAATTATATCGCGCACAACACAGTGGAGGTGCGAAAAAAAAGCTAGGCTCTAGCTCTCAACCGGCTGTTACGCCGCCCAATGCAATACACGTGTTAAGCAATAAAATCTTCGGCGACTGCTGTAAAGACCACAACGTAAAGTTACTTCAACTGCGTTACATGAGAGAAAAAGAAACAACCAATGCTATTTTCGTAACGTTTTACCAGCTTACTCCCATCGTGCCTCGACCCAGCACGCCTAAAAAAGTTTTACTTCAAAAAACCAAAAAACAAGCACAAAAACTCAAACCTTAGTTCTTAGAAAGATGAAGTTGTGCAACAGAAATATAGTTTTAAACTTAAAATGTAAATTTTATTTTTAGATCAGGCAATTTGTAGATGAAGCTTAAGCGTCGCAATACAGGACGTATTACAGAAAATTGAACTACAATTTACAAGGCAGAACGTATTTCATGACAAGTTATACAACAGATATGATAAACAGCATTTTCAGAACAAGAGTGGAACTGATATTCATTTCGTTCATTAACGCCTAGCTTTCAGTCATATTATACACAATCTTTCGTCAACATAAATACAAGCAAAATTATTTAACTTGTCTGCTAATTTGAGTTATTTTTGCACTCTGTTTCACAGTTTTCAACTTGTGCAACTTTTTTACGTATTAAAATAAATCTAAATAAAAAGATCCCTAATAGCAACTCCCAGAATTCCTTCTCTTGTATAACCTTTGCAAACCAGCAAGAACGAGAGGGCGTATTCCACTTTATCGCTAGATGCCCTATTCTTAAAGAATTGCCCCGCAACTTCTTTGGAGTTCATGTACACATAACAGAAAAAGTCTGTGTTCACTTACTAAAATAATTGTTTATTGCATTAAAACAAACAAATTATTGAAAGTATTTGAATTTTATAAATGCATACAACAACAACAAGAATATGTGACCAAAATTTCATTGAATTGCTGTGAGCACGTGTCCAGTTAATGACACTATTTTGCTGAAACATCCAAAAGAGAAACAGGGGTGGAATCGGCTAAGGTGATAGTTGATTATCGCTTTTTTTTATTGTCGTTTTTGATTATTAACTATTCTTTGCTCTGTGTAAAGCGATCGCAAAAATTTTTTTCTTGGTTTCTTGGCAACACTTACAGTTCTGTCAAAAATTAAATGTCATTTTGAATGTTTGAATTGGTATTTGTGTTTTGATTTTGATAAGTTGTGTTTTTTTTTAAATTACAAATAATTTAAGCATATATGTGTACATTATCTGAGAAATATTAAAAGTTATAATTGTGTTTTCTCTTATCTTGTTGCACAAAGCAACAAATTGCCATTTTTTTCTGAATTTATGGAAAAGCCACCACCAAGAATATTTAGTGCTGCAGCCATTTGAAGAATAGGTGGGAATATGCGTTGACCTTACCCCAGATGGGAAATCGAGCAGCTGCAAAACATGTATAAATGTTTCTTTTGTCAAACGAGAGTTCTTAAAAAATCTAAAATGTAATGACTGTTAGGTGATATTTTCAAGGATATCCACAAATAAATACATTCAGACATTGGTTCAGGTAGTTCCAAAATATTTGCTCTGTTTCTCAGTTTTGTTCTTATCAGACGGTCCTTCTCATAATTATTTTCACTTCTCACTCTTTGCGCGATTTAAAAAATTGTAAATGATGATGATTATTATAATTAACTAACCAAATTGAAGTCGACTGCACCAAACCAAACTTAAATGTATGAAAACGACACCTAAATGGCTGTCCCTTCATATCAATGCAAAAAAAAACGATTATCGTTTTGATAATCACTTTACATGGAGCACAATTGTCGATTTTGATTATCAATTATCGATTATCGCGTTAGCCGATTCCACCCCAGAATAAGTCTGCGTTAGCATAAAATTAAACGGTAATATTAAGCGAGAAAGACAAAAAAAAAATCAAAACTCAACAAAAATGTTCCAATTTTGGTTTTCTTTTCAGTCAAATTTTACGTGTTGCAGTGATTTTGCAACTAAAGGGTTACATGGGTTTCACAGCTTCAAAAAATTGTATTTATTTTTATTACCTTACTAATATCGACTTGAGAATATTATTCTAAACTTTCAAGTCGACGCGCGAAGAAGCTAGGCTCTGGCCCTGTGTGGGCTGTTACGCCGACTATTTACTTATTTTTTTTTATTTTTTTCAAGTCGATCTGAATAAAAGATCAGAACTCAAACTCAAAACTTTAAGACCTGGTGCACAGAAGTAATTTTTGACGGTCGGTCCAACGCTGCAGTGCCGCCATATTTATCACATTTCTCTAAATTTTTCAATTTCATTAACAAAAAGAATTGTTCTGAAATCGACGTCAAAAGGACGCTTATGTGCACCGCTCCATAGCAACCCATGTATTCAAAGCCGCTAGAGCGATTTTTTGACTCGGCGGTGACGCTGCGGTCTTGCTGAAACCTGAGAGCATTTTTTCCCACAAATTGATGCCGCCGCATGAAAAAAACGCTTGTGTGCACTGCTCAATTGATTTGTGTGTATCGGTTTAAATGGGCACGCTATGTCACTGCCGCGAAAAAAAATCGATTGTGTGCACCGGGCCTAAAAACGCGTTTTTCTCGAAACTGTGTTTTCAAAGTCGATTGTTAAAGTTCTCGACTACTCAACCGAGAGTCGAATTTTCAAGGGACATCAAAATTAGTTCGAGTTAGAGGGATTAATATATTTTTTTGTTTAAAAGCCTTTATTTTATTCAAAAGAGTGTACATGTAATAAAAAAAAAAACAGGAAATTACTTCAAAAAGCTTGTACTTTTGAATTGAGTTTTTAAAATTTAAGAATGAACCTTGGACATCATCCGGACTCTCAATGCATTCACTAAATTAAGTTTTCAAGCTCATCTCAGATACCTAACTGTTTTTATATTAAAAGCAAATTGTTTGAGCCCAACCAACAACACAATGAATAAGCAGCGCAGTTATTCATACAGAGCCGCACGGTTGTGTGCACAAATAACCTATAGCTCATTTGTGGTTGTTTGTAGACGACGATTATGTGGCCCTAGACGACAATTCAAGAACCATAGGCGAATAGTTTCCATTTTCTCATGTTCTTTGGGTTCGATGTTTGGCGTGTAGGTCGCCCTGCAAATTCTCATTCTTGCTGTGAACATTCTCTTTCATTCTTGTATAGGTAAACAATAATAAGTGCAACCATATGCGCTTTTTCCGACGAGTTTGCACTAAAAAATCAATCTGAAATGAAAGGTGTTCGTTGTCCAGTGCCAAATTGAGAGAGAGTCAATAAATGATGTCATATCGTCGTAAACTTTTGAGATCGATCGAGAAGCTGACATGACCCAAACTCCTGAATTGTGTTGTGCAGCATCACTAAATGGATGTCAACCGAATATCATCCATCCGCAAATTGTAACCCAAACTTCAATCATGCATCTCGTACCATAAAACCACAAGCCAAGAATAGTAATTCACAGTAAACTATCTGGAGTGGCACGAGTGGGACATCGTTCTATTACAAAATCATATATCTTTTACGGTAAATGGAACTAAGTGCCCAGCCACCCAGTGCCAGGTGAAAGAAGAGGAACCATCACTTACGTGAAACCACCGCCAACGATCCCCACGACATGACACAAAAGTCACGGTGCGCCCTACCACGACGTTGCACGATCAAATGCTCATAAATCTGAGGACCGTTGTTATCATCATCATCGCCATGATCATCATCACCATCATGTGGGGATCACTACAGCACCACACACACAGATCGCTGATGGTGATGCTGATGCCAATGATGATGGTGCAATTTTGGATCAGTGCCGTAGCCGTAGCTAAAGGCGATGACGCGCGCCCAACTGCCAGATGAGAGACTCCAGCGATCGGTATGGTTGGTTAACTGAGCCAATGGATCATCCGGTGGAGCTATTGGTGGAAGAGTGGAAAACCTAATTGGGATAACAAAAACTCAAAGGTACCGCCAATAAAATCGAACGGAACACGGCTCCTGCACCGTCCAAATAACTCTATCGCTGTTGTGTGTAGGGTTGTTTAGACGGTGCGGTACACCCCCGCGCGGTTAATGTTTCGTTGCTTCGCTGTGGGAGGTCGACAGCGAGCACTACAAGTAATTTGATTTGTGAGTCGTGATTAGGAGTCTTGATGTTGCTTTTTTTTTTCGCTTGGTGTTATTTGGCAATGTGATGATTATCTAGATACTCAGATTTTTGATTGAGAAATTTTGTGAATGGTGGGTTTTGTGTGAGATGCTAAATCAATATTGGAGATGAATGCACTTGAAAAAAATGTTTGGGAATTCTAACTGATTTGTAAATTTTATCATATGAACAATTTTTTGTGAGAATTAATGATGAAAAAATATAAAGCCCAAACAATTTGAAAACCAATAACAACATACCATGCTTAAGTTCAGTGGAGCCTACCCATCACCCATGTCTAAGGCTCCTTAACCATCTGTATGTCGATTTAGGCATTAATTATAATACACTGCATCTAATATTTCAAAAAAAATTATCTGTAATTTTTCAATGATCATAGCAACACTTTTATTTTAAGTCATTGAAGTCATTAATTCTTATTATCAAATTTAATTATACATTTAGTTGCATTCAGCAATATTTGAAAGTTTGTAATTGGAAAATGGAACGTGCCGTAGAGGGCTAGGCTCTGGAGAAGACGCGCCAAGATGATGAATTTAATCGCAAAACCATCTTCAGTGACGAAGCTCATTGGCTCAATGGGTTCGTCAATATGCAAGATATGCGTTATTGGTCGGGTGACAGTCCACATGCGCTTCATGAATCACCACTTCATCCACAACATGCGGTTTGCATGCCGGCGGCGTTATAGGGCCATATTTTTTCGTCGACTACAACGACCGTCACGTTACTGTGAATGGCCAGCGTTATCGCGGTGTTTGATTACCGATTATTTTTGGCCCGACTTGGCAGATAGGGACTTGAACGACATGTGGTTTCAACAGGGTGGTGCCACAAGCCACACAGCACACGTTACAATCGATTTATTGAAGAGTAAGTTTGATCAGCGTGTTACATCAAGATTGTGATGATTTACCGTCTCTAGACAATTTTCTTTGGGGCTACGTTAGGTTATGAGTTTATGCCAAATAGCCGACGACGTTGGGAGAGCTCAGAACTAACATAGAACCCGAAAATGCGTCCGTTTCGGTCAAAATGTGTGGACAAACGTGCCCGTGGTGACCATTTGCACGAAGTCGATTCATAAATCCATTCTTAAAAAAGTTTTGATTGTACTTTAAGCTGAGCAATTTCAAAAACTTTATTACAGTATCCGTTTAGTAGTCAAGACCTTATTGGAATACCCTTTACTTCTTATGAAAAAGCATGAACGATTTCAAGAGGCCTTTTTGGGCTATTTACAAACGGAGCTAAGCGAACGTACCTGAATTCAAATCCAAAAATAAATAGCAAAACATTTTTTTAAAACTTGAACATAGATACTAACCGAAATTTTTTTTTTTTTTGCTCTAAGGCACAACGTGAAATTTTGCCAATTTAATAGTGCAGTAAACTCTCGATAATTCGAACCTCCATAATTCGAAAACCTCTGCAATTAGAAGCATTCTCACACTCCCATTAAAAACCTCTTCAAATTGAAGAAAACTTAGGCAAATTGCCCTTTTAATCAGTTCTAAATTACTTTTGCGAAAAATACATAAAAAACATAAAAAACCTTTCTAATTCGAAAAGAAAATTGTTTTGACCTCTATAATTCGAAGTCAATTTTTTTTTTTCTTGACCAACTCTTAGTTGGAATGCTGACGCGACAAAAGTGCACCGTATTTTTTTTTTCTGAAACCTCCGTAATTTGAAAACCTCTGTAACACAAAACTTTTTCCTGGTCCGATGAAATTTGAATCGTCGAGAGTTCACTGTAGTTGCCAATTCGCATGGCTGATCATTTTTTTGTTTTTCAGTCGCTCCGTTTGTATTGGGCCTAAATCGAACGCAACACGTAGAGAAAAATCTCGAGATGATATTCTAAAAAAATGTGAATGAATCGTTTATGCCGACTTTGTGTAAATACTCGCGAATTCAAAACCATTTTTTCGTTGTGTATCACGACCAAAGTCTGAGAGTGGTTTTGGGTTTTTAATAAAATTCTAAATCTACATGTAGTTCGATTTACTGACAAAACTATAGACACAGTTTTTGTTTTAAGATCGAATGAAATTGTATTTCAAAAAAGAAGTGGCAGTACTTGACATTTTACAGAAGCTACAAAAAAGGTGATACCAATGCAACAATTTTGACTTTATCTTGTTATAAATTAAAGAACCAAACAAACACTGTAAAATAGAATATGGTCTATGGAAAAGCCTAGTGGTCCATCGATCTATCGATCCATCGACTTCATGAAAGGATTACATGCATACTTTGGAGAAAGAAAAATCTCGTGCCGTTGTAAAAGCCGTACTTACATCCAATCATCGCCCCACTTACGCTCGTAATCCGCTCAACTTACGAGACAAACTGCTCTCAAGACCCTGTTTTTACCGTGTAATTCCTGATCTGGTCACTCCCAAGGGCAGTTTATACTCCCTCCCCACACCGCTGGTAAACATGAATCAAATTTATCCCAAAGACGGTCCTCCCGCTCTTTGCTCTACGCCCGCCGTCCGTCGCACTGCCGCTCTACCGACCGCCCAGCGGATGGTACTTACAAATCTCCTCCATGGCAACATTCTACGATTACCAATACCACCGCCCGCCTTCGAGCTGTTCGGATCAGAGATACTTTTATTATGATTAAGCCGTTCGTCTGGTGAATTATGTGGCGTGAAATGAAGCATTCGCTGGTTGCCGCCACAGTCGCAACCACTGCCGTCGCTGTTTGCCGCCACCACAACCACTGCTGTAGGTCCCGGTAAAAGGGCGTGAGGTAGAGGTTTAAAAATCGAATTGATCCCGCTTTGATTTTGTTGGAGAACACATACGAATGCGGGACAACGAGAATTCTTTTTTTTTCGATGAATTGTTGCCTCGAGCGGGATAAAGGATAGGATGGTGGGGGATTGGTGTCCTCGCACCAATCAAACGGGGGGAAATGACATGTTTTTTTGTCGGCGCTCTTTCGGTTTTATTTATCACTTTTCTTCCTATTGTCACATCGAATGTTCGATTTAGTGTTGAATGTATCTGCTGACAATGAGATTAAAAAAATTTTTGGAATTTTCGGTTCTTTGTGTCAGAATTGGAGAGAAACACAGTAGCAGGGTATTTGTCGACAAAAAGGTTCTCTTTTTTTGGTTGATGGAACCATAATTTCTTGGATTATGTTGGAAGATATTGGAAATTTATTTTGATACGCAAAAATTTTAACCACAAAATGTCGAGTTTGTATTGGAGTTCATGGTGACGAGGTCTTTGTGTGGGCAATGAATTTTGTTAAAACATCGATCTGTTTTGCAAAACACAGATTGGAAAAAACGGAAGCTGCGCGCTAAGAAAACTAACGTTTTTGTTTGCAACAGATGGCAGACAGAAGTTATAAAGATACATTTTTTTCTTGTTTCATTAAAAGTTATCTCGGCAAAACTAAAGCATCTCTTTTTATATAAAGGTTGTTCGAGTTAGAGGGATTAATGTTTTCTTTTTGTTTAAAAGCCTTTATTTTATTCAAAAGAGTAGGCACACATGTAAGGAAAAAACACAGAAAATTATTTAAAAAAGCTTGTAATTTTGAATTGAGTCTTTAAAATTGGAGCCGGTGTTTTAGTCTTGTCTGATACTGTACGAGGTCTGTTCAAAAAACAAGGTGAATTTTCAAATTTCGCGGGCTACGTACATTAAGTAATAAGTAATAATCGCTTAGGACTTTTTCTAAAGTTCTTTTATAAGCAAAGAGTTTGGTGTTATTAGACAAACTCACACGTTTGCTGGCTGTGCTTCAAGCTTCGGCATTTCGTGAAGAACTTGAAAGAGGGTTTGCATGGGCTTCGCAGCTGACTAAAAAGTTGCTTGCAATTTATTTTGTAAGCATAAAAATGTCGGTCATTTAACTATATTTTCGCTTATTAGTACAGATGTTTGAAATACCTCGCACTTCTGCTTTTTTCGAAATTTTCCAGAACCATTTTTCTAACCATAAACCGACAGCTCTTGGACTGTTTTTTAATTTTCCTTTGGTTGTCAACCTCTTATTTTACAAAATTCAAACCTCGTGTGAGTTCTTCTGTTTTTATATTCCTTCTTTATCTATATTTTATAAAATAAATAGAGTCGCAGGCTTTTTAAAAAATCAAAGAGATTTTTGAAATGTTTTCTTAGCCCGTGGCTATATGTCGACGGCTAGCACATAAAAAAAATACCAGACGGACAAAAAGGAAAGCTTGTCATTAAACCATCGTCATTTGAACTCCCATACGATGAGTGTTAGTCACCGGACAAAACCGTTGTACCTCAATGGCGTTAAGTTTTTCTAGGAAAACAAGAAATATGGAAATTTATTGCGGACATAAATATTTATTGATTTTACTTTTTTATACTTTAATTTCGTTTATGACTGAAACGAATTTTCAACTAAAGGCTAAACCACTCAAAGACTTAAAGTTATTCGATTGGCAAAGCGCCGGGCGTCTATTAATTAGGCGCTAGAATTAAATTGCCCAGTCACAGGTAGATTTCGTCATGGACATTCGTTTTAATTTTCCACCAAACTTGTCAGGATAGAAACTTTCATTTCCACTTTGCAATAAAAAATAAATAAACCCATTAAAATGCATCACCATCACTGCTAAGCCTACAAAACTAATCGTTTCATCATCACCCACCCACCATACGCACTCGCACTATAAAACTTTTCACCCTTACGACAGCGGCTCCCTCTATAAACATTTATGACACTTGACAAATTGAATTGGGGCTCGTTCACTTGGAAAATTCATCTTCTCCATTCATTACTCAGCGGCACCCACCTTACGGCAGTTGTCACATTACCGCCAAGTCATGGTCATAGTCATCCACACACAGACACACTCAAATTAATAGAGGTCCTTAGGTGGAAGCAAAACTTTAGCACCCCATATCAGGCAGCAATATTTGCCGGAACTAATCTTTTTGTTTCCTTTTTTTGTGAATCGCTCTCGAGATTTTTTCGCAGGACTTGGAGTGAAGCAAACCTGCTCTCTGCTTCCAGGACAAGTGTCCGTGGATAATTGAATTACTCGCAGTTGGGAGAAGTTCATTGTCGTCCTTTTTTGGGCGTGGATGGGGGTTGCACCCGTACTTTATTAGGTTGCGACGATTTATGACCGCGTTATTGATAAATGTTTGGCTAAATTAATACCGACGCGTAAGGGGAAGTCAAGTGTTCAATGATAGAGATTTCAAAGATCCAAATCCTTGGTTCTCCTTTTTTGTGCGGACAGAGGAGGATCCACTTAAGTGTGGATCACCATCACGAGCGGAGTAATGGCAATGGCAGCACCAACACGTTCACAACCGTAAAACTAGCATCACGTCGTCGTCGTTCCGCCACCAGGAGCATCCCCATCCAAAGCCACGGCGGCCACAGCCACATCGACTAGTAACTGTCATAACTCTCGGCAGTTGGCACGACTTATCTCATTACTTACACCCAAAGCCCATTAATGTCAGCTCCGCGTTAAAAATCGATGGATTGGACGGTTGGCAAGCTTGTCGGCAGAACATCAAAGCCAAAACCACCGCACCGCGCTCCCAGGTGGTAATTACATATACACACTCAGCCCCCCGTGTGTACACGTATCTATCCTTTGAATCTCTTTCTCTCTCTCTTTTGCTGAATCAGTAACTACATGAGCGTCAAGACGCATGGCGGCTGCTGGCATCTAATTACTTTTATGCTTCTCAGGCTTAACCGTCTTCGTTGTGGCCGCCGTCGCCGCCACCGTCTTTCCCGTGGCCGTCGATCCTCTTAATTCGCGCCCATTCGCGGCTGCATCACCTCACCTAACCTCACACGTTGGGTGGCGCGGGCAGCCATTGTGCGTGGCTCCGACTACGGCGGCGGTGGCGGCTCCAACGCGCATGTGGAGTGACAAAATTTCCCCCCTAATTAGGAACGTAATTCGTTGATATCCGAGTAAGTTCAGGTGATGACCGCAACGTTATTAAGTGATACCGTTTCTTGGTTTTGTGTCTCCACATCGGCCCCCTGGCGGAGACAGGAGTGAAGTGTAATTGAGCGTAATTACTTTTTAGGTTAATTGTATGTGATTAGGGCTGCGGTAGGGATTGGAGTTTGGGGTAAATGTCGAACCGCAGTGGGAATGAACCACAAATGTGACAGAAGAATGACATGGACATGTTCCGGTTGATTGGTGTGTCATTTACTCGAAAATTGCTGAGGTGACTGGACTTGGAAGTGACAATTTCACTTACGAGTGTGTGGACGGTGTGGGCTTTCCAAGAACTCATATTGTCAGTTAGATGACTGGGGTGAAGATTTTGGTGTGGAGGGTCTACTCAGGGAATCTCCTTGTGAATGCTGAATGAAGGATTGGCTTCGATTTCAAAGGAATTTTGTGCAATTATTCTCGATTGTCCTCCACACTCATGGGTACCCGTGTCCTTTTGATGAATAATTGAAACTGAAAGTTGCGGTTGGCTTCTGCAATCTCTTCACTAAATTAAAGGACGCTTCAAAGTGGATATATTCAGTGTCTGTTCACGAAAAGCGAAGAGGAAAGTCCTTCGTATTATTTTTGGTCCCGTTTGCACAGAGGGAGTCTGGAGGAGAAAGCTAAACGATGATCTACGAGCTGTACAGCGACATCGATCTAGTTAAACGAATGCGAGTGTCCCGACTGAGATGGCTAGGTCATGTCGAGCGTATGGACACTAATGCTTTGGCTCGTAGAGTCTTCGTGTCCAACACTGATGGACAATGCGGTAGAGGAAGACCTCGCCTCCGATGGCGTGACCAGTTGGACCTAAATCAGCTGGGCGTACAAAACTGGAGCCGCCTAGCCCAAGACCGCGCTAGATGGCGAGGCATGTTGGCTGAGGCCCAGGTCCACCCCAGACTGTAGCGCCCGCAAAAGAAGAAGAAGTTCACTAAAAGCAGACAAATCAAAGAATTACTGCACAGAAAAGCTGATCCTTGACTGAAACTTTTAGCTTTCAATTTGCATCCAATATGCAGTCGCTCAAAAAAATATTTTCACTGTAATCTGAAAGCTTTTAATGAAAAGAAAGAAAGAAAACACTGCCTAGAAATTTAAAAATGGTTCAAATCGGTTAAGATATTCCAGTAATTCAGGAAAAACAACAAAATTGTGGTCAAAACGGTTTTGAAAGAAATATAATGGAAATAATAAAGTTACAGGTCTAAATGATATGTTGTATGCAGTCGAAAATATTTATGCGAAAACCGTGAAAAGTGCATCTATGAAGGCCAAGCTCGCAACTCCTTTATAAGCCACAGGTCCCATACCATACCATGCATAACACCGTGTTTTAGGCAGTGTTTCTCATACTCTTTCTTTCCATACATAACATTCCATTTTAACCTTTAAGATTACTGCAAAATCATCAAAAAACTGAGCGTGCAAATAATTTTTGTAGCGACTGTATTAATATTTTTAATTCGTTAAACCTATTATTTGAAGTAAGCTTTCAGTGGGGGACTACTATTGTTAAATTTGTTTTGTTAACTATTAAATAATTGTCTAAATACAGTTCACCATACTGTAAATTAACGCTTTGGCAATAGCATTTTATTTGGTTAAGCCTAGTCAACGAGTTGCCATAATAAACATGAGTGGGCCATCTACTTGTTTCTTTTTAAATCAAAGATTATTTTGACGCTAACAGCAGTTTAGGATCGAAATCTTGACAGAAAGTGAGGATCATACCTCCGCAGAACAAAATGAGTTGCTTTACGCTTGAACAACTTTGGGGAATATTGAAAACTTATTTTCAAAATGAATGTTTTGATGCCGAATTACTAGTTTTTTTTTTTTTAAAGAAAACGAGCTATCAGCAGTCTTGTCGATGCTAATTGGCCGCATCTGAGCTGCGATTTGACCCCTACGGACTTTTTTTTTTTGTGGCGAACTGTAAAGCACCGATGTTATGTCAACAATCCAGAAGCGACGCAATGCCAATTTCATAAAAGCAAACATCAAAGTCTTGGAAAATTAGAGCGACTAAGGGCAGCCACGTAAACGACATTGTGATCCACAAAAAAAGGGCATTTTGTACTGCCATTCGTCCTTTAAAATTAAAATGGTGTGAATAAGCGCCGTTGGCTCGATCGGCTATTCAGAGAGAGTACCCAGGCTCAAAAAATAATTGTTTGGAGCCGTTTGCATGCCGGCGGCGTTATTGGGCCATATTTTTCCATATTGGAAGATATGGACTTGGACGGCATGTGGTCTCAACAGTCACACAGCATACGTTACAATCGATTTATTGAAGAGTAAGCTTGATGGCCGCTGTGGCTTAGTCGGATTGTTAAGCGAGAGCACCCGGGTTCCAATCCAGCTCGGGGAAAAAAACACCCAAACATTGTTCACGGCCCCATCTCCAGCGAATGACTGACAATCCTTCTGGAGTACTTGTGTCATGAATAGCTTTGGCAATTCGCCGTTCGGAACCGGCATTAAACAGTAGGCCCCCTTCACATGTGTCAAAATTATAACGCCCACAACACAGTGAAGGCACGAACAGCTAGGCTCTGGCACTCAACGAGCTGTTATGTCACCCAATGCAAATGACCTGAATTCTCATCCTAGTTTTCTTTTGAACTAGAAGACATAAGACCATTTGGTTTTTTATGTTCGCCTCAAAATGAAAGTGAGCATTAACGGCAAGGTCCTAACTTAGCACTGTGACTTACAGTTTTGAAAAAAAAATTATCTACACTTTTTTTCCCATTATTGCTTATTAAAATTTTGAGTTTGTATGCGAATTTTTCACAAACTTTGGGCATGAACAATCTAACTTTAATGTAGAATTAAAGAACAAGTTTCCGCCATTCTAAGGGAGTATAGTACCTTATTGTAGGTATTGCCATTGTTTTTTAATGACTTTTTTTCCATGTTTTTTGATTTGACTTTAAATTGCAAATACGGGGTGAGATAGACCCTCCGCCCATAGCAAAAATTGCCCGTTTTTGGACGCTCTATAAAAAATCATTATCAATCTTTGGCTCCAAAGCTATCTAATTCTCCCCGCACATCAAAATATATATTTTTCTAAACGTGCAAAAATGAATACATTGGAGTCAAGATGAACTTTTGTGAATTTTCGCCGTTTTATAGATGCGATCAAAATCGTTTGTACGATTAAGGAAACAAATAACAAATTTGTACGAAGTACGAACAATAACAAATCATTCAAATCGGTCAAATGGGAGGCTTATTATTTACAAAAAACCTTACGACCGCCTAGTATGTATCCATTATTGCACGCCACTGTATACAGTTGCGGTCAAAATAATAGCAGTGAAGAATACCATACAGCACTTTGAGTAAAATTATGCGAATGATTGGAGTAATTCAAAAATCTTTTACTTCTTTCAGTTATTATTTTAAAGTAGAAGAACATTCCCAAAGTCTTCAAGAAAAAAATATTCTCTCTCACAGTATTACTGTTATGGACTGCTATTATTTTGACCGCAGCTGTAGGCTAGGGCGATTTACTGAGTAATGACCCATAGATGCCTATATTGCAAGAACGCGTATCAATCTATGAAAGACATTTCTGGATTCAGCACACCTAAAAACATAAGAACTACACAAGAAAACCAGAACAGCTCTTAATTTTTTTTGCAGTGCAGTGTAATTAATGGGAATGTTTTCATCTTACTAATAATATAGCCATAATATTATATTGTATATGGAAAAAATTAATTTTTGTTATTTTAGAAAATTTTTAAAAGAATTGAATTGAACTTAAACTTTTCAAACTCTGCATTACTCCAAGCATTGTATAATGACATTTGGCATTAAAAAGATTGCAATATATTTTTTCACTGATCCTGTCATCGCCTTCAATCAAACTGTGTATACAATCAATTGGAACAATAAATGTGTAATGTAGGTACGTTATAGCATTTAGTCTTCGAAACATCATTCATTTCTTGCAAACATTTACAGTGTTTGCATTCTTTTGTCATTTGGCAATTACTTGCAGACACGTTTCATTCTTCCGTTCTTAAATAATCCTAATATTTCAATATGACAATTTCAATACTCTTGACGAGTGTGAAGTATTTCTGAATGTTTTTTAGTCTATAGTTAGGTAGGTAGGTTGTGTGGTGGGCTGCGCAAGGCAGCCAAGCACTTAGGCCAGATGAGGCCCATTGTGATACCACATGGAGCGGATGCAAAAACATCCCACTACTCCAGTCCACTCCACTCCACTACTAGTCTATAGTTAGAATAGTCTGAAAAAATTGGGCTTCATTGATAAAGCGACATCGTTTTAAAGGAACTGAATAATTGAATAATCGTTTTACAAGGAACTCAATTGAATTGAAATTTGAAAATAGACAAAATGTTTGTTATTTGCTGATTGGGTGATCTTTGAAATAAATTGCACTAGAACTATAGATTTTATCTATCTATGGATGACAAATTCAATTTAATTTTATTATTTCATTACCTGTGTAAACTTGTGAATGTCTACACCAGACTTATTTTTAAAACTGACTTATTCTTTGTAAAACAGACCCTGGTACTCACAGAAGTAATATCTGATCCATGACTATGTTTGACTTATCAGTGCATACGGTCGGTCTTTGGGCCCCTGGTGTCAACCCTTAAATCAACTAAACAAATGTAAATATTTATTCATCAAATGAAGGCTTCGTTCTCATATCTCATCACATGACGTCAATATAGAAGGATGAAGAGAAATGTATTTCAACCCCAAAAACATTCGATTTAAACAAAATTAAATCCTTCAGCAATCACACGCACCCCAATTTCACACCCAGAGCCACCCCATCACTTCACGCTACAATCACCAATGTTTGTTGGTGTTTTTCGTCGTGTGTGCGTCAGTCAACGCCACTGCAGAAAACAGAATTCTCGGCTTCATAGCCAATAAAACATCCCTAAACATGTCAACACAGCACTTTGACTAGAAAATCCCCCTCACACTCACACACAAGCAAGCAGGCTCATCTGCCAGGATAATGGTGGCCACAAAAGTGAATGACTGACACCTCGAATGGCTCTTCTCTCTGCCGGTCGTAATTGTCAGATCATTTATCCGCATTAGGCGACGATTGGAAGGTCTTGATGCGAAAAATCATCCCTGCCAAGTCGCCTTATTTATTCCTGTCAGGTTTCGTTTGTCTATTTTTGGGGTCGTTTCCAAGGGACGCAATCTGCTGTCACCCTCGAATCACGCGCTCGGTTGGATCCAAATGAAATTTGTTTTAGAATTTTCACCGGGCCGAAGCACACAGGGTGTTGTCATAAAGCCACATCCGATGTAATTCAGTTTTATGTTGCGCAAACAAGCGACTTTGTGGCTGCCGAATTCAATTTGATTGGTTGCCGTCCTCGATCCCGGCAATGGGTCCGGGTCGAGCTCCGATGTAACTACGTCCGGAATTAACGACGAGAAAATAATCTGTTTATTTATTTATTCCGCTTTTTTACGGGTGCGTTTTTGTTAGAGGAATTTGTGCTCCGTCGGGATTAAATTAATTGCACTGCGGGACGGGGTGTGTGTTGCGTAGCAGGCAAGCACGTGTGTGTGTGGGGTTTGGTTTAATTATTTAAATTTTTTATTAGGTTATTGTGTTCCAATTATTTTTTTCCGCCGGGGATACCTGATACGAAAGCGGTTGTGTTCGCGCATGGGGATCGGTTTCTAATTGGAGCTGCTGTGGGTACCAATAAATACGAGTGGGTAACCGACGTCAAATGAAACTTTCAAGGTTCAAAGAGCACTCACATGACTCTGATTTCACTTAACAAGTAATTTGAGTCGCATTGTGTAAGTCATATTTAGGATATGTACTCATGGTAATGAGTTGTGTGCTTAAGAAAACAACGATAATTGCAATTCAAAGCTTGGAATATTGCTGTCAATAAAAATTAATACGAAGGGAAGTCGTGGTTTCGTGGAACAATTAGGTGCAACGAATTCCAACCGCGCTCGTCGAACAGTAAGGTCGTTGTTGTGGGTGTCGATTTCAGAAAAATATCATCATTGAAGAACCTCATTTGACAGTCTCGCACAATTTCTAACTCTAAGAATCGTGTATCTGTATTTTCTGTTGAGTGCTTTGTATTTTAATTTTAACTGTGGAATATGTGTGGGTAGTTAAGATGCATTTTTTTTTTAAAGCGAAATATTGATGGTTTCAGTTTTCAAATATGACACACAGCCATCGGCGGGATGAGTTCTTTAGAGATACGCCTTTCACCTGATATCAGATCGGACCTTAGAGACCACGTATTTATTCAGAAGACCTAAAATCGAAATCGAAGTAGCAGCTAAGTTTATACTCCTAACTGATTGTGATGGATCACAACTCATAAACGTTAGTGATGCAAAAATTCAGATGCCTCTGTTGTAAAATTTCTTATGAGCAATTAGCAGTTTGACTTTCTGGGCACTCTCACTCTGTTCATTTGATGTAAGAAAAATGTTTCTTTCATTATAATCGTCATATCACATTCATAAACATCAGGCAGAAGAAAAATATTGTGAAAAAAGTAAAAAAAATTACCAACAATGGCGGAACATTGCCTGCAACGTAGCATTTTATTCCTCATACAATGTCTTCGAAATATAGAATAATTTGATGACACGATAACTGTCATGTGATGAGAAAACATTATTCGTTTCCCGCAAATAAAAAAATTAAAGCATATACAGTCGAAGCCCTCTAACTCGAACTTTTTCGCCATATTTTGGCGAAATCCTCTACGTCGAATTTTAAGTCGAAAAATCCCTCTAACTCGAACTAATTTGGATATCCCGTGAAAATTCGACAAAAAGGGCTTCGACTGAAATCCATTTGTATACCGTCCAACAAAAAATGACATTCTTGTTTTAGCTTTTCTCTATTTTGTTTATTTTAGTCTTATTTGAAAATCAAGCTTTCTGTTCGTTGTTCGAATTAAACAATTTTTTTGTTGTGAACGGCTTGTGGTTCGGCATCATAATGTTGACCGTTCTCGTGATCTATGATAAAATACTTAACGGATATAGGAAAAACTAAAAGTCTAAAGAATCTTTTTCTTTTAACCGTTTTTTTTTCTTTTATGAGATAGACGGATATCCTCGCCATTGACTATCCCTGTATTGATATTCGTACATTACTTAATCGAATTTGTTAGCGTTAAATTTTGAAATGTTGTATTTAACCCACAAATGAGGCAACTTCTTTTTCTCTTGCCCCTAGATTTTATTTGACAGTGTTTTTTATAACATTTTGTGTCTGTGAATACGTGTGGGAGCTTTGAACAACAAATCAAACAAATATGCGTAGACATGATGGGTTAGTGTTCGATGATTTCTGAATTACTGTCAAAATGCTTTCTGTATTTCAGCTACATTTGTGAATTATTGCGAAATTCATAGAAGAGGGCGAGGAGAAATAGCAGCTGCTCAAATGGATGTCTATATTGGGTTGTCTGTGATTTAAACATAACAGAAAAAATATTTGCATAGAATGAGTAAAAATTGATGTCTTTTCGACTTTACATATTTATAATCCTCAACCTTTAAGTTTTCAAAACAATGAGATCGATAAACGATTTGGTAAGTGATCCTACAGCAGCCTACAAATCTCCCATCTCAAGGCCTAATTTCATTTAGAATCGACTACAACCACACGTTTCAGTCAGCCTCCAGCCAAAAAAGGTGTCATATTTTTAGCCGCTTGCATCATGCCTCACAACAAACACCCGGAGAAATTAATTGAAAGCCACCACAAATCATGCATCGATCCCATGAACAATAAAAAAACTAAAATCCATTAAAA
Source organism: Syritta pipiens (assembly GCA_905187475.1). Lineage (NCBI taxonomy): Eukaryota > Metazoa > Arthropoda > Insecta > Diptera > Syrphidae > Syritta > Syritta pipiens. The sequence continues at coordinate 6,527,151 of LR994572.1, read as the reverse complement.
TATCTTGTCGCCTTCATTAATTGTTTGTCTCACGAAACAGCCCCGAAGTCACACATTTCAAATTGGTACTTATGTTTACTCTTTGGCAGGCAGTTCGTCCCTAATGCGGTCCATCAATTTGGGACATGCGTAGCCAATCAGGTAATTAAATTAGCACCCAACACCATAAGTGCTGGGCATATTTTTTATCTCACAAAAAAAAAAAAAACAGCCGAATCAATTTTCCAAAATTGTACTCATTAGCACGTTGCCTAATCGAAGTTATTAGATTGATCCATGATCGTCCAATCATCGTCATTGGAGGAGAATCACATGCTATTGGTGATAATAGTGCCACATCACGCCCGGAACAAGATGCTTTTGGAAAATAATCAACTTGATTAGTGCGGTTCGTTTCAGTAGCACGCCGCTAATTACTGGCCAAACAAACAATTACCGCGCACCGAACTAGGATACGAATGCGACGCACCGCGCCGGCAAATCCTTTTGCAAACACCAACGCACCAGAGCCGCAGAGCCGCCATTTAGAAAGCGCTCCTCGCGCATGCGCAACTGCGCCTCATTAGTTCAATTGCACCGAAGAGGGGGCCCACAAGCCGAACCGATCTGACCAATGGGAGAGGATGAATGGACCGTGCGGCCACGGAGTCCCACACTAACGACACTAATGACTTTTTCCAACAGCGCCCATGGCGGTCCATCCACAGCGCGACCATACGCGGATTCCAGTTCCATGATTGGCTGCAACAAGCCCACGATCAGATGGGGATCGGCGCGAGATCAAAGAGCTCGGCGGTGTGGTGGGTCTTTGCTTATGGAATATGGAATATGGATTCGAGGTTGAGGCTGAGGGTGAACCAACCTTCAGATTCATCTTCGACATCGAGGCCCAACTAATTAAGTTGATTGGTGCGAGAACGCTTTCACATTCCATCGAAGCTCCGATGTCGCCGGTAGACTGTCTCCATCCCCGGCTCAGACCCACAACAGTGCGGTGCTAATTGATACCACAAATGGCTGTGAGTGGTGGTACTACTGCCACCTCGTACGGTTTCATTATTCCGCAGGTGATAATTAAAAGCGTTTTCTTGTCTCTCGCGCAAGTATGTGTCCCTCTCAATTGTCCCGAGTTATGGGATGGAAATTAGCGGGTTTTATTAATTAATGCCACATGGTTATACTCAGTATTGGGTTTTACCCAAGCCTGTCCCATCCAGCCAATTGACTCAATCAATTTGAATTAAGCTACGAGATCCACTAATGGCGGTACTAATTGTGGTTTCTCTTTTATTGGAACCGGTGCGCGTTGGATCCTGCCAACCGGTCCTTTGAAGTTTTTTTGTTGCTTTGGGTGTAAACGCTTTTTTATGACAGTGCCAGTTTTGGTAAGTGAATAATATAAAAACAATTTACTGGCCATTGCACTGTCCGCAGTCGATTAATGGCAATTTGGATTCAAATGAATGTGGGCGCGGAGAGAAGCCGCAGGCAAGCCAGGTGATCGTGGGCAGTCGACTTAATTTGACACACGCTAAGCAACCTTCAACGCGGAAATGTGATTATGAATGACAAATGGAAAATATTTTAATGTATCGAAAGCTAAATTGAATACTGAAAAGATTTTGTCGTTGTGTGGGCTGTGTGGGCTGCTCTAAGTTTTCTAGAGTTTGTCCTGGACTTGACCATTACAGATTCAAAAATCTGTCAAAATGGCTTCATTTAGCCACATTATCGGCGATTTCCTGCTGTCGAAAAAAATCGATCAAAGAACTTGCACTCAATTTTGTGTGAAAAATGGAACTAAGTGCTCTAAAAGACTTGAAATGTTGACATTGCCATACGGCGAATTCACTCTGAGTCAAAAAAATGTTTATAAGTGGTACAAGCTTTTCAAAGAAGGTCGAGAAGATGTGAATGACGACGCTCGCCCTGGACGCCCCAGCACATCAACAACCGATGAAAATGTTGAGAAAGTGAAGAAAATTGTTATGGAGAATCGTCGAATCATTATTAGAGCAGTTGCTGAAGATGTCGGCATATCGGTTGGCTCATGGCATGCATTTTTTTCGGAAATTTTGGGCATGAAGCGTGTGACAGCGAAGTTCGTTCCAAAATTACTGAATTTGGACCAAAAAAAACTGTTGCTTGTTCATAATTTTTGGCCAAAACAACACCGTAATAATGCCTCAGCCATCGTTTTCTCCAGATTAGGCCCCCTACGACTTTTTCCTGTTTCCAAGATTGAAGAGATCCATGAAAAGATACGACGATTGAGGAGATACAAACCGAATCGCTCAGAGAGTTCAAGGGCAAAGCAAATGGTGCATATCAGAGCTGCTTCGAGGATTGGAAAAAACGCTGGCACAAGTGTATTACATCTGAGGGGGACAACTTTGAGGGGGACAAAATTAAAATTAATGAATTAATAAACATTTTTTGAGAAAAATGAAAACAGACAGACCTCGTACACAACAGCCCTACTATTCTTGAACTTCGGATTATTCGACCACGTATGCTACGATTAGCAGGGCACGTTAGTAACTTTTTTTTTTAAGTAAATTTCTTTACGCGTGAGCTATATCGTCGAGCGGAAACAATGAAATAAAACAATGAGAATCGATTTTTTTTTACAAAGTTCACACTTTATTCTCTTGGTCTTAACGCGACTGCTTTACACGACTCCTCCATTGGTCAACGCAAAAACAACATACCGCAAGAGACGCACAGTGGAAGATTTTGAAAGACGCTTGACCACACGCAAAACAGAGCATGACAAAAAATTGGCAACAAAAAGCTTCACGCACAAGCAAACGAAAGTACAAAACAGATAATTCGGGTAAATATAAAACGTTGCTGAGTCGTGGATGTTGCAGAGTGGGTAGGGTTACCAGTATGTAACTCGAGTGCGCGACGAGGGCGTTATGAAAAAAGTGATCGGTCGAGGCGAATGGCAAGAGAGGGAGAGGTGCGAGCATACATTTTCTTCTTTCTTTCTTTTTGTCATAGACAGTTACGCTTCGTACACAAATTAGACATAACAAGATATCCAACTGTCAACTGCTAGTCAAGTAATAGCAACTGTTTCCTTCAAAAAATTTTTTAAGAAAACTTGTAGTAGTTTTTCTTTGTTGTAATTGCTTAATATATTAAGTTGCCATTCCATAATACAAAACTAAGCAAGCTTGTACTTTGCGTACGACTAGTTACTACTCAGGCAGCAACCCCAATGTTAAATCTATAAATTTGCTGAATATATAGGATAAGAAATGTTTAATAACTTAAGTTAAAAACTATATTCTTTCTTAAGTTCAACAATTATTGTCACGAAAAAGTGTATTCTCATGATCGCATGTCCGTATAAGTAAAATGCATCCCCAGTTTTAGTTTTGAAAGTATAGAGAGAGTGAGTCGTTTTAAAAAGTATAGAGAACATATGTGCTCAAATAAAATTGTAGAATATACAGCTTTTCTATGAAATTCAAAATAAAAGGAGCATGATGAATAATATTGGCAAAAATTAATTTGAAATTTAATATTTTCCTCAGTATTATTCAGAAATACGATTGTTATTATTAAAATATTAATCTTTATCTCATGCATTCCAATACATTTTCCATTGATTCCAATATTGTCTGCGATGTAACTTTTAAGACTTTTTTTCGAGCTAAAGGGAGCTTAATAAGATTGCTTTGCGAACATTGGTGGTGGAATCTCTCCGTGGGGAAAATTATTTTTTAATTAGCACTGAAAATAGCGTCATAAATTTAAAAAAATAAGGTGCGTTGCCATGCGTTGCTATGTAAACAAAAATGCAAAACATCATATTTGGAAAATAAGGCTTTGGCGGGCTCACACCGATAGGGAATGACGTTCAGAAATAGGAAGTGACGTTGTCAAAAAAAACGTTATAAAAAACGATGTCAAAAAAAATCTAGGGGAAAGACACGAGGGAGATGAATATCTCGTTATGTCTAATCTGTGCGCTTCGTACATCTAACAAGAATAAAACTTCCATTTCTGACTAGTCCAGCTGAGATTCTTATGTGGAAACTTCAGCCTCGCTTCGGAATGAATTGTTCGCGCGTGTGCGACAGGATGCAATTTTTTTTTCAACTGATGGAGTGACATCAAACGATTCATTTATAATAGTAATAGAAAGCTCGCGTTAGGTGGTAACTTTGAGTCTGGCACCACAAGAAGGGCCTAGACGATGTTATTATTGTTAACATTTTATTATTCTTAGACTTTTTTTCTTATACATTTGAACTTCCCTATAATGAAGTCTATATAATGAAGTTCTCCTTATAATGAACTAATTTCTAAGACATAGCTTTCTGGTCCTATTTTAGGTTTATTTTTATCTCCTCATAATGAATTTCCATATAGTGAATTTTCCTATGCAATGAATAAATTTTCTAGTTGAAAACATGACTTTCATACGTTTTTGTCTCCATATAATGATTTTTTTCATATTATGTATTTTCTCATTTCAAAATGCTTCTACGTCTGTACAAATATCGACCGTAACGGTACTTTTAGGTTTTAATTGTTTGTTTGTTCGATGTCTCTTCGAGACTCCTTGTTTGATGTACTTCGAGCCATTGTGGAGATGAAGCGCTACGTACCGAATTATGTATTTGAGTCGCTAAATACATTAGAAAGCTTTATTGAGGAAGAAAAATGGAAGGATGTAATCTAAACCAAAATGCCTGCTTATTTTAAATAAAACTTGAAAACACATAAAAAATATCAAAATTTCTGTATAATGAAATTTCTATATAACGAAGTTTTTTGCATAAGTTTTCTTCGATTTACAGAGGTTTTTCATGTGACTGTGGGAATGCTTCTATTTGCAGAGGTTATCGAATTATAGAAGTTCGAATTATCGAGAGTTTACTGTACTAGCGTACAAAATAAATTACTGAAATAGGTTTACTAAAATACACTTGAATCATGTTACGCTCGAGCAAATTGTCTGTGAAGCAAATGATACTCATCCAACTAATGAGTTCGTAACCACCTTTCATCTGTTGACCTAACCCTATTGCGTCACTAAAAAAACATATTTTTTAATTTTACCAAAATTTTCCACATCGAATAATGGGAATCGATCAAACATTATAAAGCAATTAGAATCCGTTTTTACTCAGCTGCCGCAACATCCCCTAGCCTTACGAGACCCGAGAGCCATCAATTGCCATCAGATGCAACCCCTAATTTGTTCGGCAATCCATTGGCAAAACAAACTCTTGCGGTTGAGTGCCATTAGAAATCATTTTTTGGTTGTATCAATTCTTTGTTAAAAAAAGAAACTAACAATTGAATCGGTCCTAATGCACCAACCCCTTCCTCTACGTGTCGTTCCAAAACAAAAGGCAACAGCTTGGCCAAAGTGATACAACACCCATTAAGAGCCACAATGAAGTCGTTCTCTCAAAAAAAGAAAAAAAAAATCCAATCCCATTGGATCACACGTCAGATGGTGCGTGAAACGTAAAACGCAGAGGGAACACCCAAATCGATCGCGCTTAAAAGAAAGAGGAGGACAAACCCTTCGCAAGCCTCACACACCTCCGTGGTGGTGGTGGTGGTTGGTTCTTTTAGGCCGTTTCTTTCGTAAGAAACTAATTTCGTGGTGATTCCGATGATGAATCGGTCCCCATGGCCATTAGTCGACGATTATAAACAAATTTCCGCGCGCGCAGGAAATGGAAAATGAGCCTATTGTTGCGTTTTTGTTGGCCGGGAATTGAGCGATAAATTTTATTCGTTGACGACTGAAACCAATATTTGTGCGTGTGTGTGTTTGTTAGACAACATCAAAGAAATTGGTTAATAAACAGAATACCGGCTGAAATCTTGACGAATTAATTTGGGTTCCTTCGGGTGGGCGATATCGTGTGCACGATCAATCGTCGGGCATTGTGCTCTGCCAAATGGGGGTGGTGGCCTATTTGGGACATTTATATTTTCCTTAGAGACTCAATTACTATCGAACACGTCAGTTTGATTAGATCTTGGGTATCTGGTGGTGGTGGACGGGTGGCTATTAAGTGGAATAAAAGTTTCGCTTAATTTGTAATTAATCGCTTTTTAGGGTGCTGTCGAAGGGATAATGGTGGTTGGGGGGGTGTTTTTTTGTTTGTTACGAAATTTGTTTGTTTGTGAAGAGATGGGCGTGGGTTGAGAGCTGAAAGCTATTTTGTATTGTCTGCTATCTGTTAAGTGATATTTTTGTCTAGGTCTTGTGAAATGAAAATTAATAACGCCAACGGAGACATGCCGTGTTTGCTCTGACATTTGTGTCAGTTAATGGGAGTCACAGAAGAGATCGAACGTGTGGATAAGGAGAAATATAATCAAACCCACTTCCGCATTTGTTGTAATGAGGCTAATTCTCTGCTCTATTGCTTGTTACGTCAATCCGACAAAAACAGACATCAACATTGAACAACAAATGGTACTGCTGGAATTAAGTTGTGGCTAAAATTAATTTAAAGAAATAAATTAAACTTCTTTGGTTGTACAATGGAACTTCTATAACTCGAACTTTTCTCTAAGTGGAACTTTTGTCGTGAACACAGATTTTTTTTTCATTTTTCATATTTTCCCGCTTTCTAACTCGTGTTTCTATAACTCGAACTACTTGAAGAGAACGGAAATTTCTCGGATGATTTACTCACTGATCTACATTTGCTCCGAAGTGTAAGAGGGGAAGTTCCTAGTGTGCATACAGTCGCGGTCAAATTAATAGCAGTGCTGCTTTCTGAAGGATACTTTCTTGCAACTTGCGTAATATAATGCTAATGATTGGAGTAATTAAAAAATCTTTTACTCCTGTCAGTTAGTGTTCTAGTAGTAGAAAAAATAGCGCTGCTTTTACATGCAATTCCGATCAAAATCGACCCAAACTAAAGAACTTCATGGGAGTTAGACAGACCCACGCCCTAGCCTATGAATGCCACCCACCATCCAAACAAATTTGATTTTTCCCCAAAATTTGACGACTACTCAAACAAAACGTTTGACATTAGCATCCAATCTTGATTTGAGCTCAAAATGCCTACGCCTTAAAGCAAACCTGATCTTTAATGGCTTCCCATTATCCTTATCTCAATAGAAACCGTCTTTAGACCCACGAATACACCTACTTAAGGACTGCAGCAACATCCTCATCAACAGCGATATATCAGATCGTTCTGTGATAGCCTCACTGGCACTTATCGGTGACCTCTAAAAAACAGTAGTCTCCGGCGCTTTTTATTTTTTAGAAAAATCAATTAAACCACCTTATCAAAGTTAAATTTGCATATCAAATTCAATCAAAATCAAGTCACTATCTGAGTTGATTTGAAAATTCATTTAACGAATTATTTATAAATTAATCCTCCAAGTTCCAGCCACCGAGCCGACTTTCAAGAAACCCCACGAATGAAGAATTAATTCCTAAATCAAATAGAAAATCAACGGAATGTGTTAAAAGCGCCAGTTTTTGTGGGCATTTGTAATCTCGGTCAGGTTTTCCAGTTTTTCACTTCACTATCGGCCCGATAAGAGTCGGCCCAAGATTTCCGTTCCGAACGTCCCACGAACCGATAATTCACTGCATTTAGTAAGTGTGTTGTTCCGCTTTCATCTCTGCCGAAAGCATTTCTAATCGGAGGGTATTAATTTAATTAGACGAACACAAAGTGCTACACTATTCACCTTGGGGAGGAGAAGTCAGTTGGCTGCCGAGGGCGATCTTAATGCGTGTCATCGCCTAATGCTGGACCACACACGCGGCGGGATCGTTTGAGTTTTTGGTGGCGGCCATTAAGCTGAGCTTCTGTTAGGAAACTCTGGATGACCGAATGGGGTTTTATGGGCGGATCTTTATTGTTATTCAATTGTTCTGTTGGCTCAATCGGAGATTTGTATTCTTATTGATTTTTTATTTTATTGACACGGCAGAGTTTAATGGACTCCTTCCAAAGGGGAGAGAGTTCAATGGAACGGTTTTTGTTGAATGTTTGCGAGTGATTTTAATTTTTACTGTTTTTTTTTAAATAAAAGTAGTCGCTGGTCACAATAAAGTTTTATGGACATTTGAATGTTCTGGAACTGCTTTAAATTAGTTCGATGAGCTTCGAATCAGCGTTGGTATGTCAGAAAGTCAATTTGTGGACACTTTTGTATGTGCTTAATTAGAAAGCTAAATAAAACTATTTCTTAAAGCTTTAGGGACTGTAAAATGTTTTTTCCGATGTCTTCGAGGTTCTCTAAGTTTTTTTTCAAAGCGTTAGGTGCTACACAAATTTTTATTGAAGTCTGTATGACTTCCCAAGTCGTTTTCGAAGCGTTTGGGGCTGCACAGATATTTTTGGGAGCCTTTGGGGCTGTAAAATTTTTTCCGAAGTCCTCGGGGTTCTGCACAAAATTTGTACGAAGTCTTTGGGACTGCACAAGTTTTTGTTGAAGACTTTGAGGCTGCTTACTTTTGTCGAAGTCGTTGGGGCTCTGAAAGAATTTTCTACGAAGTCTTTTTGGCTGTAAAAATTGTTTTTCATAGCCTTGGAGCTGCAAAAATGTTTTTCGAAGTCCTTGGAGCTCTGCACGAATTTTCTTTGAGGTGTTTGGAGCTGCACGATTTTTTTCCGAAGTCTTTGGGCTCGCACTAAATTTCTACGTAGTCTTTTGACGCCGTACATATTCTTTTTCGCAACCTTTTGGGTTCCACATCTATTTTTCGAAGTGTTTGGAGCTGCAAAAATTAATTTTTTCGAAGTGTTTAGGGTTGCACGAATACGAAGTCTTTGGGGCTGTAAAAATTACTTTTCGTAGTCTTTTTGGCTCCACAATTTTTTCCGAAGTCTTTGGGGCTGTGCATGAATATTCTTTGGAGCCCTTGCAGCTGCACAATTTTTTTTAAGTCTTTTGGGCTGCAGGAATTATTATTGAAGCCTTTCAGGTTGCAGGAGTTTCCTACGAGGCATTTGAGGCTGCACAAATTTTTTTGAACTTCACTTCACGGGAGCTATTTTGCAAATGCGTTTTACTTCAAAGTCAATCAGAATTTTTACTATCAAGCACTTATTATAATGAAATAATGAGTGGCTCCCAAGCCACTTGTACTGCGACCTAAAAATTCTGTTGTACCCCTTTCCTTGATCTAGTACTTTAAAGTTGCCTTCATGAGTTTGACAATGTTCCTAGATGGAATCTCCTCGAAGTCAGTCACTGTTACATTCGTTTTGTTGATTGTTCTGAATCTGATTTAGTTCAGGCTTGGGCGGGTGGTTAGTAGATGCTCCATAGTTTCCTTAGCCTCGCCACATTGTCTACAGATATCCGTTCCCATTTTATGTAGGTGGTAGTTACATAATCCGTATCCTGTAAGTGCTTCGCACAGCACTTTCAGACTGGCTTTGTTCAGTTCAAGCACTTGCTCCAGCATACAATTATTTGCTACGACTTTATGACTTAAAGTAAAAATCGTCCTTCAAACTTCATTTCACTTTTTCAATGATATCAAATGAAGTAAATTAAAGTCCATCGCTCTTAGGTTGAATTGACGAAAAGACAAAAAACGCGCATAAAACTCGCAGTTGGTCTGTCTTATATGTTTTTTGGTCTTCTACAACAAAAGGTGATCAAAGTAAAGTAAATACACTTCGTAATTTAAAATGTTCACATCTTTTTTTTAACCCACAGCAAAAAGACCACAATATGCGTTCTCAAGACTCTTCTCCTTCACAAGATTCACACGGAGCCTCTTCGCTCATTACATAGATTGCCACAAAAAAGATGTCGCACCACAGGATGCTCTGCAATCTTAAAAACGCGTCATTATGTGGCATTCCATTCCTGGTAATTGCTGAGCAGGACCTAAATGGTGGTAGGCGCTGATTGCTTTGTTGTTGTCATCAATTTCAAGTTTTGATTACTTCATTGAGAGCAAACATTTATTTTGCAATTACTTCGATTATAAGAATCTGGAATCACGGTTAAAATTCATCCTTATAAAGAGATTTAATTAAGACGTAATTGATGCTTCTAACATAAGTATAGCATTACTATTATTTGAGTGAATTTATGTGTCCGGTTGTCAGTTAAATTTTAATTTTTATTAAATTGAAGTAAGTGTCCTGTTTGTGGGAGAAGTCTACTCTCCGAGTCCTCCTAAAATACTATTAACTCGTAAAGAGATTAAGCGAATCAAAATGATGGCTTAACTTATCGTCAACTAACAACCAACAATGACACAGAATTGAGCTCTTAAACAGCACTCAAGTCGTAACAATCAAATAGGGTGGTTGATATTTTAATAGAAGCACGTTTCAGTTTAGTAATCTCTCAAAGACAACGCCATCATAGATTCTCATTAATTAAATATTTTTGTTTCCCACAAACTCTCTTCTCGTCTTTTCAGTCGTGACTAATTCTAGCCTGAAACAAAATTTAATAATGCTAACACCGCCAAAAACGCTTGGCATTCCAAATAAAGACGTTCGATTTAATTTCCCACCAAACCTCTAACGCTTTTTTGGGAATTTCCCAATTCATCAAGAAAGTCTTTCGTTTCGTGCTGCTAATGTCTCCAGGCACACACAAAAGACACCTCTAATCTAATTAGAAATCTTCAGCTTTAAAGGTGTTAACAAAGACTCCCCACGAGATGTACGATTTGAGAAAACTTAATAAACTATTCCACCGATGGCTGTTGGTTTTTCTTAACCCATTCCTATTCGCTCCCGGACATTTTTCCCAAAAAAAAAAAACAATTTTCTCTCAAAAAAAAAAAAGAAGTTAACAGCGTGCACCCGTCGAATGTTCATGTTTACGGTAATTTGCAAATTAATTCAGGTCCCAGTCCGCCGGGAACTAATGAGCGTTTAACGCGGCACATCGACGTTGCGCATGCAACAGCCACGGCAACAGAAAACAGACGCGTTGCGCTCAAATGTCAGCGCTGGTGGTCTGTGTTATGAACCTCTTGACTGCTTCGTAACACAAAGATCTCTTTTTCGTAATCACAAAGGTGATATTTTGATTGGACGCTTTTGAGGAATTGGATGCGCCATCGACGACGAAGGTTTTTGGAAGGAGGGGGACCTGCTTCGACTTCTCTTTGCCTCGAATCGTCGTCGAAACGTTTGGAAATGATTAATGGACTGTGGCCGGTTGCGCGCGATATCGAATCGTGTTGTGTCGATCTAATTAGTTGCAATTATTCGATGTGAATTGAAACTGATGAAGATGTTAAATGGATACGTGTTGGAATGTCAGATGGAAACAAATTTATGGTAAGTGAAAGGGTTGATTTTAAATGATTTTAAAAGATCAGGCGATGCCAGGATGTGAGACTTGATGATCGATGAATTTTTAGTGGGAATGACAGATAATGGAAAAGTAGTAATTATTTTTGAAGGATAATAAACGGAGCATATCTTCAGATCGATGTTTTGCCACTGCATGTTCAGTCAAATTAGTTCAGCGGTAAGATAAATATTTTTATGTGGAATATTTTGAATCCGTGGATTGTTTCTTAAATACTTTTTCAGACATGATCTCAGAGTCCAAGCAACTACGGCTCCATATATTAGCTTGTAATTTAAATTCTCTGTTAATAAATAATAAATAAATAAAGTAAAATAAAGGACGTGATCGTTTCTCTGAATACGCTCACTAAATTAAAAAAAAAGTGTCTCTTCTAGAGCCGACGAGTCTCTTCTGCAAGTGCTCTCGCTATTCATTTTCCAGTACTATAGTAAACTTTCGATAATTCAAACCTTTATAATTCGCAAAATTCTACAAATGGAACCATTCTCACAGTCCCCAGAAAAAACCTCTGTAAACCGAAAAAAACTAATGCAATTTGGTCCCCTCGTTAATCCGAATTTATTTTTGTGAATAGAGTTGATCGTTCTACTACCGACTGACTTAAGCTTTGCCTGACTATCCACAAATGAATGTCCTTGTGACTCTGGAAGAAATGCAGTAAACTCTCGATAATTCGAATCTTTATAATTCGTAAACCTCTGTAAATCGAAGTATTCTTACAGTCCGCTGAAAAAATCTCAGCAAATTGAAGAAAGATTGCCCCCCTTGTTTGCTTCGTTTCGAACTTATTTTGGGTACAACATGAAAACCTCTTTAATTCGTAAATGATGGCTTGTTTCCCTTTATAAATCGAAGTCAAGTTTTCTTATTTTCCATCAACAACCGTTTGCTTAACTGCGTACGTGACGAAAGTGAGCAATATTTTTTTTCTGAAACCTCCATAAGTAAGTCGAAGTTTTTTCCAAATTATCGAGAATTTACTATAAGTGTTCAAAATGTTATTAATAATTAATGACTAAATAAATCAAATAAATCTCTTCTACATTTCAGAATTCATATTTCATTGAATTTGAGTTTAAGTTTAAGTTAAGTTGTGTTACTTTTTTGGCAATTGTTCATCCATCATTGTAAAAACCTCCAGAAGATCCTCTACAAACAAAAAGGTAGATGTCTTCATTGAACAAATTTAAAGAAACAATTTTTTTTACTAAAAGTTGAACACAACTTTAGGATTTTTTCCTTAACTTTGGACATTTTCTTAATTTCAATTTTTAATTTACAACTTAAGAGTTAATCAACTCCTGACTTTCTTAACTTACGGAAATGGCAGTAATTAAGTGAGAGAACCCACGACACAGAAATGATACATTAAACATGTGTCAATCAATAGAAATAAAATCTAAAATGGCTGAAAATGTTATTGCAATTTTTGTGACACTGAATGCCACATGTTTTTTTTTACTTTTAGGAAGGTTTAGCTGGCCAAAACAGTAAGCAGTGGAAAGATGCTATGAATCGAGGATATAATGATTGATTGAGAACGAGACCCGGACACTCTCAGAAGCACTGTCTGATAAAAAGGTTTTGTCACGCAGAACAAAATTCGACTCAGATAGTAACGTAAGTGACCCTTATAATTGTACCTTGGAGAAAACCACCAATTTTGCTTGATTTTGATATTGAATTTTTTTTAGTTTTTAAAAGGTTATATTTTCTCTCTTAAAGTTGTAAGAAGTAAAGTGAAAACAACAATTTAACAGAAAGATAATAAAAACTATTCATTCATTCATTTTTTTTTTTCACAGTAAAAAGAAAGTGTATACCTTAATAACGAGACCAAAAACTAATAACTAGCCCTGAGACTACATTTTTTTGTATTTTAAATAGTTTTGAAATATGTTAGCGTTGATTCAACTTATTTACCTACTTACAATTCAACGGAAATTTTATACCATTCATCGATTAAAATCAATGTTAATAATATTTTTCATGTAATCTTAGGCTTACGGACCAAAATCAAAATCAAAAAATTCCTTCAAACTACCAATCATATAAAAGCCCGGTATAAGCAGATGCTTATTCTCTTGTGTAAGAGTCTAATAAGTAATTTGTGGGAGTATTTTGAGAGGATGGTTCGGAAACGGCATAACTTCAATGTAAGCAGCTGAAGTCCCAAAGACTTCACTGTGAAAAGTTGAAGTCCGAAATTTGTTAAGTCCCAAACAGTTCAAGTTAGTCGTGGAAACTTCAAAGAGACCTCAAAGGATGCTACATAATTCTGAAGATTTGCATGCAATTAATTTCAGTCCATTGACTGGCCCAAAAGAGTGCTGCAATCAAGACTTCAAAAGGAAATGGTTATCTCAATATTGAAGTCTTATTGCTAGTCCCAAAGTGAATTCGTAAAATAATAAATCAGGTGCATGAAGTGAATTGATTTGCTAAATCAAAAGATTGCGTTTGAAGATAAACTTCGACCAGATGACTGTACACTCACTTTTGACACTGACTGTATATTCTATTTATTTGGGCGGCGTAACAGCCTGTTAAGGGCCAGAGCCTAGCTTTTCTTTTTTTTTTTTTAACTCACATTGTGATTTTTATTTTTCATTTCCATAACCTCAAAATATTTAGCTTTAAAAAATAAAACACACACAATAATAGCACCAATTAAGACAAAACAAAACTCATCACTTCCATCAAAATCGGAAAACGTCCCATGACATTAAGTCACCTGTCAAACAAGATCTCGAACGTTCACATTCGCAAGCCCATTAACTTCAAATTCACTACCTAACACGCGATACGGCCTCGTGGGCGGGCAACTTAACTCCAGTCGAACCACTTCGGGTAATTATCAGCTCATATCGCTTCAATTAATTTGCCATTATTGCAAAAAATGTCGCCCTTCTGTCACCTCAAGACCCGCCGCATTCAAAATCCCGTCCATTGAACTGCGGACACACGGGCTCTGCGGGCCGGTGCTCCAGCGCGTGATGACATTGGGCTGTCTCGTCAATTGACAAATGCATGTGCTTCAAAGTGACGTTAATGCTCTGCTCCACTGCAGCGTTAGCGGCAAGTCCACAGAGTTCCGCAGCCATTGTGCTACCAAGGTAGTTGCCAACCCTCACAAAACTTCAACATGCTTACTGCAGCCATCAAGTGCAATGATGGATGCACGGGCTTGTGTCCCTGTGTATGCAGTGACTGTCGCAGTGACAGTGCAGGGGAGCGGAAGCTATTTGTAATTCATACGAATAATTTTAAAAGGTACTTTACTACTGCGCCGGACAAGGGGTGTGTCATGGGCGAACATAAATTATTATGATGGTCTGCTCGCCATCCCTCGAGTGGATGCGATTGTGAATATTGCCGCGCTCTACAGTTGTAATTAGAGGCCATTTTGTAGATGGGTCCTCCGTGGACTCATTGTAGTCGTATGTGTATCAAGTTGGTTGTTTTATGTGCACGTAGTAGATGTTTTTAATTCATTTCCATTTATCCCTCACCCACATTTTGAGTGTTATTTGCGCCATGTTTGTGCTTCAATTTGAGGACATTAACACAAAGTCAAATTCCGAAGGGGTTACACTGAAAGAATTTCATTTGTTTTGAGGTAATTACTATGAAATTTTTGTCTCGAAAAAATGGCTGTCGTGAAAACAAGGTATTGGAAAAAAGTGCTAGGGTCAAATTTGCCACCCAACAAAGTCAATTAAGATCGCGGTGCTATTTGCTCTCACATAATTCGTAATTTTAAATTTGTGAAAGAATTAAGTGGGGTACCTGGCTTAGATCAATCCTTTGTCATCTTTTATTGGTAAAGATTAAGGGCGATTTTATTCACTACTGTTCAAATTGGCGAAAAATTTAGAGTTGATCAACTTCGGAGTTCTTCTCAACTTGAGATTTGACTGGCGAATTGTTGACTATTTCAACTGACAGTTTCAATTTTAAAATTCAGTTTTTGAATTCCTGAAAATATTTTTTTCTTAAACTGACACATGAATTTACAGCATGCGTTGTTAATGTTTATAATCAAAAATGTTCAAAGTGAAAAAAAAAAAATCATTAAAGCAGCGGCTGCTTTAGAATTAGAACGAGACACGGTTCATTACAACCGCAACAAGAGCGCGCACGCCCATGTTGATGCTCAAAATTTTTATCGCAAATGAAGTCTGTCAAGCAGTTGCATAATTTTGATCGCCAAGCATATCATCAAGCAAATCGTAAGGCGTGAACTCCGCTATTTGACATTATTTTATTGGTCATTGCGACTTTTGGCTACTTATTATTTAAGCTTAGCTATAAGTTTGATGAGTCTTGAATCCCGGTTACTGTTGGTTTATGTTCGTTAACTGTTCAAAATTTCATATACTATTAGTGATCGTACTCATGTCTCGATATGTTTGAGGAAGTGGCATCACTGGCACCACAACTTTTATTATCAATCAAAAAATTTCGTCAAAAAACGCGTAAGTTTTCGTTAGCGTTATTGCGCACGCAGGGCAAAGTAAAATTTAAGTCGTTTTCTTGCCATCGAATGCTTCAAACACGAGGATATACGAATGCTCTGCATGAAGCTTATGGTCCTGATGGAAACAGCTCCTTTGCTTTTTCTACAAATTTTTACTTATCGTTGGTAAAATTGCACTGATTTAAAAGTGTCATGAGTAAAACCTAAGTGTCCGACTCTTCTTTCTCAGTGTACTAATCATGACCACAGTTACAATTCATGACTTTGTGCAACAATGTAGTCTGGCACGACTATGTGGTATGGTGTGGTATAGTAACCAGGGTGTTACCATCATGCTTTGACGATTTTTTAACAACCAATTTTATCCATATCGTTCGGTGGACTCTCTCTCGTCTGCTGGTGCTGCCTGCATGGAGTGCCTCACACCGAATTAACACGGCCCACCGCCACCCGGCCCCAAGAGACCAACACTAACAATAGCCCCGGGCAAACCGCAACACACATAATTCATACCATTTACGACAACGACACATTGTTGCTCATTCGAAGTGTATCTTCTTATCTTTGTCTCAGCAGCCGTAACAGGAACAGGGACTGGAGCGTCACACATTTCTGCGGTACTCGGTGACGCTGAATGCAACAAATTATTGTCGGCTGTTAATTGACCGCAACTTATTAAGGTAACTTGGCCCAAAGCCGCAGTTGTTAGTTGAGATTGTCTGAACCGATTGTCTGAGCAGAGCAGAGAGCAGGAGACGGATGAAACTTTTATCGCCCTTTGTACGGAGGA
Source organism: Syritta pipiens (assembly GCA_905187475.1). Taxonomy (NCBI): domain Eukaryota; kingdom Metazoa; phylum Arthropoda; class Insecta; order Diptera; family Syrphidae; genus Syritta; species Syritta pipiens. The sequence continues at coordinate 6,510,559 of LR994572.1, read as the reverse complement.
GCATGAGCGTTATTAATGCCAGGGATTGGCGAGGATGAGCCCCACACAGCACAGTCGATAGGTTACGATGGATTTGCGGTCAACATGCCATCGGGCTGTCATGTCACCTGGCCACGGATTATTGTCTGCCGCAACACCGATACACCAGTTGATTGGAAGTGTATTTTTCGGTCTCTCTCGTTGATTTATAATTGAAAAGATTTTAACAAGGTTGAAGGTGAAAGAGATTGAATGGCTTTACTGGAATGAGATGGGATCAAGCGAAGTCTTAATCCTGGACCGTGGGTGTGCTGCAGTGCGAGCTTTGTGGCTTGATGGATCGTTAAATGGAGGATTTCTAAGGTGAGGTTATTTATTTTTGTTTCTTTGTCTTGCTCGTGGAATGGTGGTATTGAACTCGAAACAACGTCTTCAATGTTTTGGTGTGGCTTTCGGATGGTTTTCTGGGCTATGAACGCAATTGACACGCAATTTGTGATCTGTGGCCTGACACTCTTGAAAAGTTTACTGAATTCTTGTTTTTTTTTCATGAAAATTGAAAATAAATTTGTGGTTGCTGTAGATGTCAGCATGGATTGTGAGACAAATTCAGCGGTATTTTGTATAAATGATGTAGACATTTCCAGCTGACTTTGGGAAATGGCGCATTATTGCGAAGTGGAATTTAAGCAATCTAAGTTTAAAAAAAAATACCAGTTTGATGTGAAACTTCAGCACTTGGCACCCCATCAACATTATAAAAATCTAGGGAACATTGACTCCACAACTCCGGTGACAAAAAAATATCTACAACTTTAATTACTCGACTCAAACTGCTGGCAAACTTTTTTTTAAGTTTGGTAAACTTGGCAACAATTCACCGCAGAAATCAGCATGGGCCAAATACTAGTTTCTTTTAAAAAATATGTACTCAATTTCTTCATAAAAAAATTAGCAAAAAAGTTTAAAAGCGCCTGCTTGCCGATTGTGAATATACTTTTAACGGAGCAACGAAGTCACCTGTGGCAGAAGGGGCTGAAAACCTTGGAACTCGCGAAGTGGGTCACCCATCCCTGCCTGCCTGGCAGCAATAGCAATTTTCTCCAAAACTAGAAGACAAACCGCTCGGTTTTTGGTTCGATTCAGAATTGATATGAGCACTGCCAATAACAGAAGCAGAAAAAAAATCGAGAGTTCCTTGAAAAAAATAAGTTTCTCAGATATTTCAGATTTTTCTGGAAAGATCGAAATTGTTTAGTGTGTTTAGTCGGCGATAGCTCATGAAACAACTCATGCATTGTTATGAAAAAAACGTGTATCTACTTTCACTAGACATGACTCGCAATAATTTATCATATCACCACCGATTCCCTGAAAGCTGATGATTCCCCCGATGATTGATTTCCCCGTTACCATCTGATCCACTCCCATTCAACAAACGTTCTCCGATCTTGGCTGCCGCACTCAACCCATGCCACTCCATTAAATCATATCCACTCGCTGAACTTTGATCCTCTGAATAGACCCATAAATAAATATTCTTAATTCTTAGAGCCCATCACATTGGCTGACCTTCAAAATTTAGTAGCCTATTTAATTTATTGAGGCAACGGCAATTAGAAGCCTTTAACAATGCCGCCAACTCATTACCCAAATGACCGTCGATTCGTCATACGCCAATTAACATAAAACGCATAAATTCGCCGCCCGTTTCGCGGCTCCTTGTTTCGCAAATTTCTCAGAACAATGTCACAACGTGTCGTCACCGACGTCGTCGCTGTGGATCCCACACACACACAATCGCTTCAGCGTCCAAAAAACAGTCACAATAGCGACGCCAAACCGCATGACAGTCCAATTAGCGTACATTAGCCCATCGTATACTTCCCGGATGTTCCGTCGAAATTAATATTTTTTTTTCTCTTCTGCTGGCGTTCCATTTAATTCGCCCTCTCTCGATCGTGCCTTCATTCTGCCAATAAAACGAAAACCATCAGCCTTGTCATGGGTTTTTGGAAATTTCACAAGAATTTGGCACCACATTTAGTTTTATTAACGGTCGCTCACACTGATTTGGCGAAATTATGTGAACTTTTGGGTGACATTTCATCATCCCCCCCTCTCGAAAAAACACACATTCTTTGCGTTGTTTTCTAAATTGCAGACAGAATGAGTAACGAATTCAAAAATGCCCCTCAAACAGTTTTTTTGACACACGTCCAACTCACAGTGTTCCTTTTTTGCGTTTTTCTCGACACGCTGCTGTCAAAGCAAAGTGTCAAAAGTTGCAATAGCGACACTGGCAGCAGCGGCCACGATCAAAAGCAAGTGCGACTTGCATAACAATTTAATGATGATGATTATTTTCGTTTCCAGTTTAGTAAAACGATGCTCTGTGCGTTTAATCAAAGCAACCGAATCTTGATTGAGTGTAACAAGCAATTCGCAGATGAGGACCTGGGATGGCACTTTCGATTGACTGCTCTGGTTGCTCTTGGCGTGGTGCGGCACGGACGAACTGCGTTGGAAGATCACTCTCTGTGTGTGCACAGAGAACGAGCGGCAATGTGACATTTTAATACTTTCGCTAATTGCGTATGAATCCTTGAGATAATTTATGTAATTAGGTTGAGAAGTGCCATGTGCATGTGTTGTTGGAAAAGTGAAATGTGGTATAGTGCACAGCACACGAAATTGGCCATTTGAAGGAAAATTTTAGAATATCATTTATTTTAAGGCGCGCTTGGTAGGAGATGGCATTTGACAAACACACTACGATTAATTGAAACCACCCAGTGGGATTTGTTCAGCGATGGTCATGCAATCAGAATGTTTGTTCGTTAATGGGGCTTAGTGGCAATTGACCGTATTTAATGATGATTAAGATTTGAAATAAACTTAGCAGACGATATTCGGGAGCTTATAAAATGATGGGGGAACATGATGTTAGAAGTTACGTTCGAAAGGGGATGGACAAAAGACTTGAAGCCAATTCCTCGAATCTTTTGTCTGTTAAACATCCTTTTTTCCAATAAGGACTTGACAACTTTTTTTTTTAAATAAAACGCCAACCATTTGAAATATTTCAAAAATTTTACTATCGGCTTGAAGTACAATCAAAACATTTATGAATGCTTGTCTACTAGAGGGAGAGTTACGACCGAAAATTGCAGTTAACGCTCTTAAAGTTGCAGTCGCCGACTCCGAATTTCGGAGGAAAATTTTTTTATAATTTGCAGATGATGCTCATTCGTATACTTTACCATTATGAAAATGTTGAGTTTACTGAATAAATGGACAATGAAAGTTCGATGATTAGTGAAAGGGTGCGTTCACAAGTAAAATTCAAAGTTGTCAAGTCCTTATTGGAAAACCTATTATAAGAGTGGGCCATCGAGTGATTTCTTTTTAAATCATACGTTATTTTGACACCGACAGCTGTTTTCCGGTCGTTATCTTGACAAAAAATCAGTATCATATCTCCACGGAACAAAATGAGTTAATTTGCGCTTGAGTAGCATTGAAATAATGAAAACATAGTTCCAAAATGAGCGGTGTTCGTTTTTCTGAAAATGCAAAGGTGCTGCCTTGAACCTTTGTCAAACCACCTTTGGACTTTTTGTTTTGTGGCCGGTCCGGAACCGATGTTATGCCAAAAATCCGGAAACGATTCAAGCATTTAAAGCCTTTATCATCCAAAAAATCCGTGAGAAAGATGCCGAATTGCATTAACAAGGTCTTTGAAAATTGAAGTCAAAGAATTATCATTAAGTTTAAATCATTTTAACGACGTTCTGTTATGTTGTGTTAATGGGAATGTTTGGTCTCACTAACAAACTTTTAATGCATGCAATAATTTTTTTTTTTTTCAATCTATTGCTTTTTCAAAAAGAAACTTGTTTTGGCCCGCCTGTAGTGCAGCGAATCTTGTTTTAAGCACAATTTTCGGATATTCTAAGAAAATTAGCAGTTTTCACCTTTTTTTTGGCATCGACTTTTTTGTAGTCAAATATCGGTCTTTACAGCTAACATTCGCAACCTATAACCTACACAGTGAGTTGTTCAAAGTTCGACAAATAGAAGACACGCAAGTTCGTTTCAAAATAGGAAAATTTTTAACCAGCTATAGATTTTTTCTTACAAGCAGTACTCATAATCTACTTCAAAGCAACATCGGTGCCTTCTGACAGGTGTGAAGTTTAAGGGAAAGTGCCCAATGATTTCAGCTCAAAAGGAACGAAAATCATCTCCACCTTATTCCGATTAATTTCATTCACTTTCATCTGCTACTGCTTTTGAATGTCATTATGTTCAACTCCTTTGGATCCATTTTCCCACAGCAATTTAATCTTAATTTCAGTCATTGAGCGGCGCTATCAATTGTTCGCTGCATCTTCACCTGCACCATGCACCCTTCTCTAAGACAAAGCCGCCTCTCACAATCGTAATCCTTTCTCCCATTCATCGGTGCACGCACCTGTCAAATGATCATCGATTATCCGAATGACCCACAACGATAAAATCCCACCGAATTGATTAAACTGTTTACCATTAGTTCCGACAATCGCCCAAATGCATTCTTCCACAGCCGCTGTCGCTTCACTCTGATCCGTCCCAATCAAATGGTAGGTGCCATTAATCGATCCACATCCATCAATCTGACCAATTGTAGTTGGCCCAATCGCTCGGGCCGACACTTGATTAGGCGGGCCGCGCACAGGCAGCCGTCGCCACAGCCACAGCAACAGCCACACGGCGTCGTCTAGGAGGTCCCGGGGGAGTCCAATTACGAGAAGTGCCCTTTAATTAGTCTTACACCTCTTGAGTGGTGCGCGGTGCAGTCCCGTGCGCAGCCCATTGATCTCTGTGGAAGATGAATTCTTTGAGTAAATATTGTATTTTTTTGTGAGCTTGCCGTACCATGCCATGCCATGGCGCACTGTCCGCTCCGTTTGTCCGTCTGGTGAACTGGAACGTGCAATCATCCTCGGCTGGCGCTGTGCTGGCCCATCCTCAATGGAGCTCAAAAACAAATGAGCTGTTGGGGTAATTGCATATAATTTTCCTTTTTCGGATCCGTTCGGAGCTTCCAATTTGTTATTCGGTTTTTACTTTTTCCTTCTTTTCTTTTGCTGTGTGTATTTCCTTTTATTTGTTTGGCGGGCCATGTCCGATCCTTTTGTTGAATTTGATTGCTTGATTCGGAGTGTTTCTGGCTTTACGGGCAGCAGGTGAGCGGTGTAGTCCAAGTGAAAGGAAGTCGGGAGGAATAGGAGAAAGATAAATTGTTTTTCTCATAATTGCGGGAGGTGTCCTTAATGTTCTACTGCGCCTTGGTAGGCTGTAATTTGGTTACACTTTGTGAGGGCTGATACTTGGGGTGGACACATTTGGTTTTGTTTTAATTTATTGCACATTCTCGTGGGGTGTTATTTTAAGTGAAAATAAACTATTATGATAAATTTACTCCGGCACTTCCTATCATAGACAAATAAATGTCCTGAGTATGATAATAACCCAAATTATTGTGTCCCAAAAGGAGCAGAAGCCTAAATGCATCTATCATGAATGTCAAATTAACTAGATGCAAGAATTTGTAGCAAAAAGACGAATTCAGAATTGAATAAGTATCTAAGTAGATTGTAGTTTATTTGATATTGAAAAGAAAAGTATTATACTTAACTCGTTTTTCATCTGACCAGGGAAAAACTTCGAATTACAGAGGTTTTCAAATTACGGAGTTTTCAGAATGAAATATTTTTGGTAAACGAAATTTATTGAAGAAAAACAAATGAACTTGACTTCGTATGAAAGAAATAAAAAAGGTATCATTTTCGAATTAAAGAGGTTTTCTTTCTGTTTTGCACAAAAATAAATTCGAATTATCAAGGGTTGTATAGGTTCTCATCAATTTAAAGAGATCTTTTTCAGGGGACTGTTAGAATACTTTTTTTTTACAGAGGTTTTCGAATTATTGAGGTTCGAATTTTCGAGAGTTCGTGTAATATCTTTATTGTAATTGGCACACATACGGCATAGCGAAAATTTAAATGACATATATTGGGTGTTCAAAAGAGTTCGGTAACAAATTGTTGGTAGATGGCTTTAAAAATTACAGCTGGCAATATTGCATCGGACAATACTATAGCTCGTTTGAAAGGTCATACCTGAGGTTTAATTTTTTAGAAAACATTATTAAATCTCAATGTTCAGTGAAAAGCTATTTGGCCTTAAAAATAAGTGAACATTTGAAACATGAATTTTATATTTTTCTATTCTATTATACGAGGTCTGTTCAAAAAATAAGATGAATTTTCAAATTTCGATTATCGATTGTTTTATTTTGTTCTATTGGTACACTCGTCTCGAACATATTTTTAGTAAGTTATCGATCTGATATTTCAAAATTCAACTAAATAAATAAAAATTCAAATTTCAAAATGAAATAATGAAAATTTTGAGGTAAAGTCAAAAATAGACAAAAGCTATTGATCAAAACGGCCATTGACATATTATACAGTCGAAGCCCTCTAAGTCGAAAAGCAAGAAAGAAAGAGAATGTTCACAGCAAGAATGAACATTTGCATGGCGACCTACACGGCAAACATCGAACCCAAAGAACATGAGAAAATCAAAACTATTCGCCAACAGTTCTCGAAGCACAATCATGTTGGGCGAACACAATTGTCGTCTAGGGCCACATAATCGTCCTCTACAAACAACCACAAATGAACCATAGGTTATTTGTGCACACAACCGTCCGGCTCTGTATGAATAACTGCGCTGCTTATTCGTTGCTTATTCGAATATAAAAAGAGTTGGGTATCTAAGATATTTTCAAGCTTCATTTAGTGAATGTATTGAGAGTCCGGATAAGGTCCAACACTGCTCTTTTAAAATAGAGTCCGTTTTTAAAGGCTTCATTCTCCAATTTTAAAGACTTAATCCAAAAGTTCACGCTTTTTTTTAGTAATTCCCTGTGTTTTTTCCTTACATGTATACTCTTTTAAATAAAATAAAGGCTTTTAAACAAAAAAAAAAATATTAATCCCTCTAGCTCGAATTTTTCGAAAAATCCCTCTAACTCGAACTAATTTTGATATCCCGTGAAAATTCGACTTAGAGCGCTTCGACTATATATGGACTGCTATTAGCCAACTTCACACTGGTTCTGCGGCAAGTTAATAATAGCGGCGAATTTAAGAAACTCACGTACGACTGACGGATTTTTCTGCATAGAAAGTGTCGCCATCTGATCGAGGTGTATATCCATACAACGCGTTTTTTTTTTTACATAATAGGGGAGAGATGGCAACACTTTCTATGTTTCTCAAATTCGCCGTTTTATTAAACTGGCGTATGAGATGTTAGAAACAAATCTCGAGCAGACAATGTATGAACGTGACATTAGAGTCCATTCATAATATAATATGTCAATAAAAATGGCATACACATGGTTTATTAAGCTCGTGTCAAAACAAAATAAAGTGTTTCATTTTTGCTTACATTTGTTTCGAAACTTTTTCAAACACCCAATGTCTGAAAAAAAAAATATATTAGATGTCAAAATCATCGTTCTTGAAGCGTTGAACCACGTTCTTTCACTAATAGCGGCCTCACCATAGCTATTTGAGAGCATTCGATGATCCTCAGCCGCAGATTTCTTCATGTTAAAGTAGAAAATTAAAACCTCCGGCCAATGACGAGAATTTGGCTCGTAAGCTGATATGTTTAATCGAGAAAAGCTTTATGATGCAGGCACAAATCGACTAATATTTCGATGGCGTTATGGTTATAAATACCTAAGCTTATTGTATGACATCTACGATCTATTTATTTCGACTATCACTTACCGCTACAGCCATCTATTGCAAAGTTGTACACCTAATATACAAAAAGCATTTCGTGTGTTAATGATTATAAATGTCACAAACCAGAGAAAATTTTGCCAACACTGCATCATTACGAAGCACACTTAATATAATTTTGCACATCAATTTTGAATGGTATTTTGGAACAGGCGAACGAATTCCTTTGCAGCCATTTAAACTCTTAAACTCGCGAAAAAATTTGCATATAGCTGGCATTATGAAGGAATAAGAAAGAACTTTGGTATATTTTTAAAAGATAATTAAATGACAGGAAGACTTGTAGTCGGGAATTTAATTTTTCGGAAAGCCCATGTCTTTAAAAAAAACCTTGATTTTTCTAACAGATATAAATTCTGAGAAGCCAGCGACCGGCACGAATTTTCTGAGAGTCAAAAAGAGTATTTAGTACCACAATCAACCTGCAGATGACATTGGGACAGATGCACAAAATACGATGCCAACGTGTTGGTTTTTCTAGAAGAAACAATCCCAAGTAACAAGTTTGTATGCCCAAAAATTTAAATTCTTAGAACATTCGGCGTGTGTGTGTCACTCCCACTTGGTGGAATTTAGTTTAATTCATACTTAGAGTTAAAGTAAGGGGGAGGGGTAGGAATGTGTCGCCTGTGCCACTGCGGCCGCAGGTGGACATATTGTGACTGCCTGCACTTAGAGCTCACCCAAAAAGCCTGAGTTCGCGATGAATCTTAGAATATTTTTGGGTGAGCTTTCAGTGATTACACTTATTGTAAAAGATACTAGTGTATGTACTATTATAAGTACATCTTTTGTATAGTATGTGGTTCTATAATTACGAGTGTCTTGTTTTTTTTTAACTTTTAAGAGTCTAATAAGCAGTTAAAAAATATCTATTTCCACTTCTTTTAAAAAAGAATCAGGAGTGCTTTGATGTGTAAACAATTAATTTTTTTTTTTTCGCACAACCACTGAACAGGCATGTCGCATGTATTTGGCAGGCAATAAAGCTAGCATGCAAATAAGAAACCCACCACATTGTATATTCACAGTCACCGATTAATTTAATTAAGGTTGGCGCATTTAATGGCTTTAATTAGATGGAACCCATCGTGTAAAAAATAGCGAGCAAGAATTAAAATCGCATATCGTTAGTTAGGTGATTTTAATTAAAATTCAAATTGTCTCAGCACCACAGGGTGTGCAAATTTGTGCCGGTCGCTGCTTGTCAGTCACCGCCGGTGATGAGACTAAATGAACAATTAAAATATTGTGCCTATATATGTGCGGTAATTATTGCACGCATCCGAGCAATTACCACACTTTTGTTTATAAGCCAAGATGCGTTGTAGACAACATACGACAGGCGACACAGAAAACACAGGGTGTTATAAATTATTTTGGGGGGATAAATTGGCAGGAGACTTTTCTCGACATGGAAGGACTAAGGTGAGATTACAAAGTTGCCAAATGCCTGGAAGGGCTTTAGGAAAGGGTCTAATTGAGCACATTATGAGACTCGTAAAATACTGAAAAATATATAAGTATTAACAAGTTAAAGCGGTCCTGTTCTAAAAGAGATATTCACTACCAATTTTCGTTTTAATTCTTATCCCAGTGGAAGATTTACGAGAGGTATTTTTAGTTACTAACATCCAATGCCTTGAGGATATCGTCTGGGGCTTACTCACTTTTCCTTCAAATTGGATACCAACGTACAAAAAAAAAGTAATAATAATAAATAAATAAAATACTTCTTTCGAGTCCTCCTCTTAAAAAGCCGAGTATTCGTTGATTAAAGTTGCAGTTGAAAAAGAATTTCTGAAATTTTCAAAGAAAAATATTCAAAACTCAGCCATTGTGCCGTCATTTCCCTGATGACCCCTCCGAAAAAAGGTGCGTCCGCGTTGACAGTAGAACTCATGACAGGATCATCTGAAGTGTGAAAAAAAAATTCGCATTTTAGTTAAAACTATAAACTAAAATTTGAACGAAGGAAAAAGATTGAAAATTGAATTTTTGGCAGACCTTTTTACAAAAAAAAATTTTAAATTTGTTCATCATTTTTTGTAGTGTAGTGAGTGTAGTGTTTTAGCAGTGATTGAAAAAAAACCCTTGCCTAAGTCGTCGTGAATTGTATCTCGAAAACCTGTGTAAAGCGGGGTTCACACCTAACTACAAAGCGTTCAATTTGCACGATTAGCACGATTGTCAACGTGCTCGACTAAAAATCAGCAGACTTGTACTCAGAAAGTTTAATATTTTCAATGGAGGCAATTGAACGATTTGTAGTTGAGTGTGAACACTTGTCTTTCAACTTCAGAGTATTTTTCATGTTCTTGTTTTCATGTGATCTTGATGGTTGAGCATCTCAGCGAAGCGGAAGAAATGTCGTTGAGCAAAGAAACAAAAATTTGGCTGGTGTTTTTTGAACTGAAGTTGTCAAGCATGTAGTTAAATGTGAACGCTAAGGCGAATTTGGTTGTCAAACAAATTGTACAACTTGTAGTCAGGTTTGAACCCCGCTCAAAATTTCATTAAGATCGGTTAAGTAGTTTTCGAGAATTTTTGACAACCGAATTCGAAAACACAATTTCGAGAAAAAGGCAGCTTTTATTTGAAACGAGTTTTATTAAACCAAATATGTTCCGTTTTGATCAATAACTTTTTGCTGGTTTGGTAGATGCATCAAAACTTACTAGCAACACTCTTAGTTCTTGCCGGGTCATCAAAAATGTGTGTAGTCTGGCGTTGTCATGATGGAACACAACAGCTTTTCTGTTGGTCAATTCTGGCAGTTTTAATTAATTGTTGTCAGTAGTGAATAAGATCAATTGTTTGTCTAGGTTGCAGACGCTCATGGTGGACAATTCACTTCCAGTCACACCAGACCTTTCTTGATGTCAGTCCCGCCACCGTTTGTGAGTCTTCACCTTTTTTCGCCCATGAACTTTTTCGCACATTTTTGTCATACGTAATCCTTTGTCCGTAATTATTTGCTTCAGATAAAGTTCGATTTCGTTCTGTATTATTTTTCACTGTTAATTCTGTGTGTGGGTCATGCAAGCGTCGAGCTTTTTAGCTTTCAAATGGTTGATAAATGTTTGGTGATTAATGATCCACGCTGTTTATGTGCCGGCCTTCAAATTTTTCCATGATTTCCTTGTCTTTTTCAGTGATTGGTCGACCAGAGCGAAACGCATCCTTAACATCAAAGCTATCTGTTGCTGCATATAATGTTCTGCCAATTAGAATTGTGATTGTGAATGCACAAAATAAAACACATGAAAATTAAACTTTGGCAACGCGAAAGTCCACTTGTCAACATATATAAATAAAGAATGTAGTAACATGTTATATTATTATTATTACACCAGCCAAACAAAACGGTCTTTTATTTTTCTGTACACATTCACAGCAAACATTTGGTCCTTCGAGCCGGAAAACTTAAATTTACAGTCCATTTTCAAAAAAGAACTGAACACTATCAGATCGACTTACAGTATCGTCTTCGAAAATTTCACAAAATATTCACCAGACTCCGACGCGCAGTGGGAATAATAAGACACTTAGGTGGACATCACTCATAAACTTTAAAATTTAGCCTAACGATTTTTTTTTATGCCTAAAAACCTAGTCCACCAGACTAGTAATGTTGGGGAACTTGCGTTTTTTTTTGCCAAACATATTTATTTTCAAAAATTCACTGATTTATCGAACAGCTTTCGATAATTCAAACTTCATTTGTGGTAAAGAACTGCTCCACATATGAGCTGAAAGATGTTTTGGCGACTTTGAAGATTTGCGAATCCATTGCAAGCTTTAAAAAAAATTTCATTTGAGTATGCCATACGATAAAAAGTTATTTTTGTAAGATCAATGTTATTTTATACCTTAGACTTAATAACCGTTCTCATTAAGACGGATGGCTCTAGATGAATCTGCATTTTATATGTCTGTATTCGTTATGAACTCCTCTTTAAAATGTCGTAAAGCATAAAGTGTGCCTAGGTGGGCCGAGAAAGTTACAGCTTATCAAGTATTTGTTTATAATTAGGAAGGCCTAGTTGAAAAGCTAACTTGGTAGTTTTTTGCACCAACGCAAGCTTAAAAATTGGTTATATTTAAAGTTCTTAACTGTGGAAAAACTTTTTAATAAAAATTTAATTTCCACGAAACCAAATACGAATTCGATCAGATTAAGTAAAGGCCATATTGTGAACATTTTTATTTGATCTTTTATTGTTCTCAAAAGAATGACTGCGTTTATTTTCAAAATTTTTATAGTTTTGCTGTCTTTTTTTTTTATAATTGGTGCATGCTAAAGGGGTTGGAGCTACCCTTAAACATCCTTTTCAACGGGCCGAAGGTACCGAGGGAGAGATGTCATCAACCATTTCTTATAACAGCGTATGGTTCAAAAAGTCTTTTGTTCGACATGAGATGTTGACCAAATGTCCACCTATTTCACTTATTTGCTTCGTTTTCTTCAGTGCAGTTCTCAATCGAAAACAAAAAAAGGATCGAAGTATAATACTTGGGAGCTAAAAATCGCAAGCATGGTCACCGACCCACACAAACCCCCTTGATCGTGTCAAGTATAGGAACAGAATTTAAATAAGGATGATGATGAAAGCCCCACTTTGGCCATAAATTGCTCTCCTTGAGGGACTGTCACAAGTTCAAACACAGAAAAACCACCGTCCACATGATCGCAATTAACAGACGAGCAGAAAACTGCAATTAGATCTGAAATCAACTCGCACCCAGCTGACTTAATTAGAACTATCGCAATTCTAATTTAGTGCCAATTAAAAAATGGTGATGCGAATCTCACCGCCAGTTCACGATCGCACAAAATGGATGGTCTATCTAAGCGGCAGGTGAGAGGAGATCATTATCCCGTCGAGACTCACTTACAAGGACTCGGCAAGAGACAACGAACAACAAATTTGCATTAATGTCCTCCAACCCTGGGTGACAGACGCCGAGTAAATGCATTCCTCTGCCGCGGCTCGACTATCTTCTAATTACAGACACTGGCCCCATTGCATGGCGTGCATATGTGCGAAACGCTAATGGGCCTGTTACCACGAGCTGTGTGCTTCGACAATGCATCTAGATACACGCCGCCGCTGCCAGTATCGTATCGACCGGGCAAATCAGTTCTTTGCTGCGAGTTTTTGCCGATGCTGGCGTTCGGTGTTGTTGGTTTTTAAATTCTAAATGCCGATTGTTTCTGTGTCTGGTTGGGCTGTCATACCAATTACCCGCTCGGCAATCAGCGTGTCGGTACCGTCTACTTTGTATTTATGTTAATCCCTTCGCTTTGTTTGCTTTTGTCGGTCTGGTGTGGTGCTGTTTGTTGTTTAATGGCGGAAAAGGCAAATTGCAGAGTGGTTTGCGGTGTGGCTGAATGGCGGCATGACGTTGGCTGTTTTTCAGTTCAGTTTGGAATCAGTTTCTGTTTTTTTAAAGAAATTTTCTGCCATTTTGGCATGCCAATTGGTAGTTGGAATTCAGTTTTTAGTTTTTATCGCCCATTGCTCGGGGTGTCTGTGTTTGTCTCTCTAGTGCTTTAGCGTATTGTTAAGTGTAAAAAGAGTAATGGCAGCGGGTAATGTAAGCCGGTTTTATTTGCGTTAGAATTTGCTGGTGTGCTGGCCGATGACATGCGATGGCTGCGGTGCGGTTGTTGCTGAGGGCAGTAATTTGCGGTGATGTTGTCTAAAGCTTTTTTGTTTACTTTGCTAAATAGTTGTGTCGTGATGGGTGGAGGACTGTTATTTTTATTGGATAGAGGATTGACAACTTTGTGATAATCTCGGAGACAATGGTAAGTGGAATGAAATTTTATGGAGCCTTTGGTTATGATTTTGAACGAGGTTGGATGGCTTAGAGGGCATGGACTTTTGCAGAAAGGAGTTAGGCCGGGTGAGCTGAAACCAATTTGCACATTTACTTTGCAATGACTGACAACATTTGTAAATAGAATAGAATGAATTATTTCTGACTCAATCGGTGGTGGTCATTCTATCTGATAAACTTGCTCAACAGATTGCGTACTAGTCCTCCAAAGACTCACTGGCTGAAAACCAATCTGGCTTAAAAAAAAGAGTGACTAATTTTGTGTTCTAATCAATGGCTGAGTTATTGCTAATATCTTATGTGTCAAATAAATAAAGGGTTTTCCAATAGGGACTAGGCAACTGTCATAGTCAATTTATTCAGCAAACTCAGCATTTTCATCATGGTAAAGTTTACGAACGAGCAACGTCTGCAAATTATAAAAATTTTCTATCGAAATTCAGAGTCGGTGACCGCAACTTTAAGAGCGTTAATTCCAATTTTCGGTCATCATTCTCGCCCTAGTCGACAGGCTATAACAAGTTCCGTACAAAAATTTGAGTCTACATATTCGTTGTGTGATGTTGTGTGTCAGTGAGACAACAGGCTGGTCGAAGAGTCGAAAATATCGTTGCCGTTCAGGCGTCCATAGCAAACGATTAAAATCAGTCAATTCCAAGGAGTTCTCAAGAACTTGGCATCGCTCAGACCACATTATGGCCTATTTTGCGTAAGGATATTGGTTTACACCCTCACAAGATTAAGATCACTCAAGAATCGAAGACGATGGAGCATTTGAAGCGACGTACATTCTCCGATGGGGCTCTGGAGCAGATGCGCCAAGATGATGAATTTCATCGCAAAATCATCTACGGTGACGAAGCTTATCTTTGGCTCAATGGGTTCGTCAATAAGCAAAATATGCGTATATCGGATGAAAATCCACATGTGCTTCATGAATCATCCACACAAAATAACTGTTTCGTGCGGTTTGCATGCTGGCGCTGTTATTGGGCCATATTTTTTCGTCGACGATAACGATCGTCACGTTACTGTGAATGGTCAGCGTTATCGCGCCATTACTACCGATTATTTTTGGCCCGAATTGGAAGATATGGACTTGGACGAAATGTGGTTTCAACAGGATGGTGCCACAAGCCACACAGCACACGTTACAATCGATTTATTGAAGAATTAGTTTCATGAGCGTGTTATCTCAAGAAATGGGCCAGCCGATTGGTCGCCTCGTTCGTGCAATTTAACGCCTCTAGACTATTTTCTTCGGGGCTACATTAAGTCGTTAGTTTATGCCAATAAGTCGACAACATTGGAAGAGCTCAGTGCTAACATTGAACGCAAAATAGCAATCAATTCGGCCGAAATGTCTGGCCGAGTCATCGAAAATTGGGTTCAATGAATCGAAAGCTGGAAACGTGCCCGCAGTGGCCATATGAACGAAGCCGAGGTTTATTCATAAATGTTTTGATTGTACTTCAAGTCGATAGTAACGTTTTCAAAATATCTCAAATGGTTTGCGTTTTATTTAAAAGTAAAAAAGTTTCAAAACCCTTTATATGATTTAAAGAGGTGGAAACGTTCAAAAGTGTCAACTCTATGTTAAAAATTGTCCCATACTTTTGGTATTTTTGAACAAAAGAGCCTTTAAAAATTAAATGCAAATACAGTCGAATCCCTTTAAGTCGAATTTTCAGTTTTGTTAAAATTTGAGTTAGAAGGATTAATATTTTTTTGTTAAAAAATCGTTTTTTTGGACTGCAGTGTTTACGTCACTGGTAGACGTCTGGATGTTACTCTTTTCAAATTAGACTTCCAAAACACGCACTAAATGAAGCAAGAAAGCCTTTCAGGTACCTAACTATTTTCAAATTAAAAACAGATTTTTTGGAGCCCAATACAGAGGCCCGGGGATGCTACGAAAGGTGGCTCTATAGGACCGTGTTTGCTCTCATATTCATTGGTTTCGATGTTCGCCATGTGGGACCATGTTCGCGAGCAAGTCCTCATTTTTGCTGTGGATATCGTCTGCTCTCTCTTTCTTGCACAGAGAAACAATCATAAGAGCAACCACATGCGCTTTTTTCCCCGACGTGTTTGCACAACAAGAATCAACACGAAATAAATGTTCGCGAAATGTGTTCATCGTCTAGGGCCACCTTAAAGAATCAGAAGATACGAGTGTGCGTGCTTGATCCAAGTTGCGAGAGGACATTCTTTGTTTATTTTTGTGAAAAAAAATCGACTTAGAGGGAGAGAGATTGAAAACAGACCAAAAGTCGAAAAATGTGTTCGAGTTATAGGGGTTTTCGACTTAGGAGTTCGACTGAGAGGGATTCGACCGTATTATGTACAACCAAATAATATTTGAAATCGAAGTCCAATATCACTGTTCAATGTGAATAAAATGTACTTGCCAAAAAATCGAATATCAAAGGTTTTATAAGCTTCGAAAGCAAAAGTTTTCAAATGTGCCGCACTCTCTCCTACCTACTGTAAACTGTGAAGTCATGCACATGCTATTTTTTTTTTGTGAAAAAAACGACTGGTCTGTGCATAGAAAACTTATTGAGAGGACTGGTTAATATTGATTTCATCCATTTTATCGAAAACTTTTCAAAAGACCAAATTTAAGATTTTAGAGAGATTTGATTTAACAAGTGTCAAATTTTCGAAAGTCGAGTCGTCGTATACGATTTTTGTAAGACTTTTTTATTAAAGACTTATTTATTTTTCCTTTAAATGGAGCAGTGAGCGAATAGACTTTTTATTCGTTATAATTTTTAGACAATCCAACTGATTTTTTTTTCGACATTTACTTCTTTTCTTGTGTAATTTCTTATGATTCAGAGAAAGCATTTTCTTTAAGGCTGAAATCAAAATTTGTGATATTTGTGTTCGAAATTCCAAGCTGAACAATCGTCTAAAAACTATCTAAATAAATACAAACGTCGAAAAGATGTCAATGCACTTTATTCACACTTTTCTTTCAATTAAATAAAAGAACAAAAGCTTTTAAAAATGGTGGTGATATGCTTAAAGTTTTTTAGTGAATTCCTTTGTGAATGAACCACAATTAAGAACAATAAACTCTCGATACAACGCACAGAACCTCCTAGGGTTGACTGCCTGAGAAGAAGTAAACTCTCGATAATTCGAAACTCTTTTATTCGAAAACCTCTGTAAATCGAAGTATTCTCACAGTCCCCTAAAAAAAACCTCTGTAAAGCGAAAACTGGGTCCTCTTGTTGATTGATTCTATGATTTGAAAATGATGGCTAGTAATTCGAATTCAAGTTTATTTCTTTTTCTTTAAATGCGTACGTAACAGCAGTGAGCAATATTTTTGTTCTGAAACCTCTGTCATTCGAAAAACTCTGGAATTCGAAGTTTTTTCCTGTACCCGTGAGTTTCGAACTATCGAAAGTCTACTGTATTTCGAAAAATGAACTGATAATTTTGTTTACTTCAATATCTCTTTTTTGAGGATGAGGACGGTTCGATATTGTTTAGTAGTCAAGTTAGTAGTCAAGTTGATAAATTTTATGATTTCATCCGTTCCAATTTCGAATCAAGGCATTTCAATACTCAGTCCTATAAATTAAAGTTAACAAATTGTAAAAGCAAAGGTGTAATCTTCTTATTTTCAACGTTCTCCTTTTACAAGCAAGTGTAATTTTACTTGTTACCCAAAAACCAAAATATTTTCATCATTCTGAAAAACCAATTTAATTCCACGATCACAAATAGATCCACCCATAAAATAAATTAATTTTGTAATTACATCTCGTCCTCATCAGTTGAGATGCTTCATAAAATCAGCTATCAAATCACGAGTCTATCCAAATTCATCTCAAGGCACCAATCTTCCCCCCAACCAACCAACAGAAGCATTTCTTCGAAATTTCCTCCTTGCAATCTGCTTAAAGTGCGAGTGAGAGGAAGAAGAACTCAAAGATTTATCTCACTTCATTAGATGTTGCTAATTGCAGGCGGGCGGCAACGACATCAGTTCGGCTGGTTCTAGTGATCACAGGGCGAAATGGCATCGTCTAAACGAGACGAAAATCTACGCTCCGTCCGCTGAAGCAATTAGACTAAATGAAGTCAAATGGGGTTTATCTGCGCCCCATAGGCTCCCCACTTGAATTCATCCGTGTCTAATGTGACGGTCTTACATGAGCAGATTGTTAAAAATAGAAAATTCCTAATTGATACGATCTCTCATTTTCTTTCAAGGCGCATAAGTTGCAGCTTCATTTGCAGCACTCGCTCTCTTTTTGTCGAAATGATTAAAACGAAATTCACTGTGATTGAGAGGTTACTGTTAAGTTAACAGAAGGGTGTTGCAGCTGCTGTCAAATAAAGTCTGTTAATGTTCATGGTTTTGAAATTGGCTAAGTAGTTTCTTCTTTTCAAACAGGGCGGCATCTAAGCGGAGAAAATGATTGTCCACCCAAGCAGTAAACCTTATTGACTGTATGTGCTTAGTAAATATATACACCGAAACCAGGAATTATTTTCAGCTCGACTACGTGGTGAGTATTGATTTTTGGTTGTGGCATTCGTTGTTGTTGAATTCATTTAGTACTGACCCCCTTCAGTGATGAAGTTTGTAAAATTAAAATGAATTGTACATTTCAATAGGTTTGGATCTGAACTATACCAAGACGAGAACCAAGCCTGACGCGGCTTTGTAAATTGGATTTAACGAAAGTTGGGACAAGTTTTCTGCTTTGTTCGAAATCGGATAAAAATCCACTTATTTGGGCATAGACATGAATAAAAAAAAAATCAAAGCTGAAAATATACAGTACTTTCCGGAAAATTTGACACTAGTTGATTTGAATCTCTCGATAATTTGAAATCTTTCCTCGGTTTCTTGTAAAATATTTTATAAATTAGAAAATATCAATATTATATAATCCATCGGTACTTTGAAGCTAAAGGAATGATATATTGTTCGTGAAGATTCAATAATTTGAAGTCCGGGCTTTCCCACTTTCTTTAATGTGGAACGTTTTTTTATGCACGAACCTGTCCTGTTCACAAAAAGATTTTATGCGTGAGTTCACAGCATGCGTTATGAGTTTTCATCTTTTTATTTTGAGTTCTTAGTAATTTGATATTTTTCTGTAGCCCCTTCTGTTTCGAATTATCGATAGTCGACTGTACATGGTCAAAATCGTCTAAGTCGAGTTTACAAGAAAGAATGAAATTAGTTTGACTTCACTTTAACTGTATATCAGTTCCGGGCTGGATTCGAATCCGAGTAAGTCGCCTACATACATAATGATGAACATATTGCTGTCGTTAGCCAAAATAAAATTCACATTTTTCATTTTCAACAGTTTGGTGTGAATAACAACATTTTGTTTTTATATATTTGTATTGCTAAAACAGAAAAAACAAGCCTCAAGCTGTGGTTTGTGGCACCATCCTGTTGAAACCACATTTCGTCCAAGTCCATATCTTCCAATTCGATCCAAAAATAATCGGTAGTAATGGCGCGATAACGCTGTCCATTCTCAGTAACGTGACGATCGTTATCGTCGACAAAAAATATGGCCCAATAACGCCGCCGGCATGCAAACCGCATCAAACAGTTATTTTTTGTGGATCAAGTGGTGATTCATGAAACACATATGGATTTTCACGCCAATAACTAATATTTTGCTTATTAACGAACCCAGTGAGCCAAAAATGGGCCTCGTCACTGAAGTTGATTTTGCGATGAAATTCATCATCTTGGCGCATCTTATCCAGAGCTTAATCGGAGAACGTACGTGACTTCAAATGGTCCATCGGCTTCAATTCTTGTCTCAGCTTAACCTTGTATGGGTGCAAACCATGATCCTTATGCAAAATATGCAATAATGTGGTCAGAGCGATGCCATTTCTTGAGAACGTCGTGGAATTGACCGATTTGGATCGTTTGCTACGGACGACACTTCGACCAACCCGTTGTCTCACTGATGCGAACAACGAATATTTCGACTCAAATGTTTGCTCTAAACTTGTTATTGCCTGTCTACGAGGGCGAGAATTCTGACCAAAAATTGGAGTTAATGCTCTTAAAGTTGCGGTCACCGACTCCGAGTTTCGTTAGGAAATTTCTATGATTTGCAGACGTTGCTCGTTCGTAAACTTTACCATGATGAAAATGTTAAGTTTGCTGAATAAATTGACAATGACAGTTCGATGACTGCTGAAAGGGTGCGTTCACAAACTAAATTAAGGAAAACTAAGTTGTCAAGCCCCTATTGAAAAAGCCTTTATTAAGTGTTTATTTTATATTTTATTTAGTATTTAAACTAAGTATTAAAGACCCCTTAGCTCTTAATGGTAAATACATTTTTGGACATAAATTAGACTCATTTATTCTATACGTGCCGTCTTTACGAAGATGCAAAGTGAAAATGTGTATTATTTTCATTTATTATTTATTGGCAGGAATCGAACTATTGAGCTGGCATACATTTTCTATACAAACATGCTTATATACAGCGCCTAACAAAATTTAGCATACATCCACATGAAGTGTTTATATTAGGTTGTCAAATATCTCCCTTCCGCGCTTTGTACATAGCCGGAAAATTCAAAAGACAAAAAGGCGGAAGGGAGATATTTGAGAACCTAATATTTGACAAGCTAATATTTTGCTAGAATATAGTATGTTTAGTGAACTCTTTTGTTGTTCTTAATTTTGAATATATTAGGTGAAAAACAACTAAATTTTTGTTTTGTTCATAAATGGCTTTTTCTTTAGACGAAGAAATCAATATTATGTTGTATTTATTGGCGTATGTTAAATTTTCTGAGGTACTGTCTATTTTTTTTAATACGAAGGTACGGCAGAAATACTTTTCGGAATATTTTTAATTTGTCTGTAGGTATTCATATTATGAATCTTTAATAAAATTTACTTATTTCTATTTGTTTTACTGGAGACACTTTGCATTTATTTCAACTATTCGAAAAGGATTTGGCATACAGTTGGTGTGAAAAGTAAAAAGAAAGTTTTCATCATAAAAAGGATGTACCATAAACTCTCGTTAATTTTAGCCTCCTTAATTCGAAAATCTCCTTAAATAGGAAATAGGATTCTTAAGTCCCCCGAAAAAACCTCTGTAAATCAAAGAAAACCTGTTAATTCGAATTTATTTTTGCAAAACGACATAAAAACCTTTGTAATTCGAAAAAGATGACTTGTTTACTTCTATAATCTGAAGTCAAGCTTTCGTCTTTTTATCCGTTAGTTAAAATGCGTAGGTGACGAAAGTGAACAATATTTTTTTTTTCCTGAAAGCTCCGTAATTCGAAGTTTTTTCCTGGTCCCATGAAATTCGAATTATCGAGAGTTTACTGCATTTAAAAAATTTGAGGTAGTTTATGACCCTTAGCACATAATTATGTTTTTTTTCGGATGAGTTTCATACAAATATACATTTGAAAAGCTGATTTTAAAATGGGCGTACTGGTTAACTATACATATTCCTAAAATCCAAAACCCATCTGTCAATAAAAAATCTCCACCTGATTTTAATCCGATTTCTACGATCATTAAGAAGCGAATCTTCTTGGAAATTAATTCATCATCAGAGTCCGTAAAATGTTATTAAACCACCATTATGCGACCTCAATATAAATGTAATGCATCGTCTCCAATTCGCCATTGGACACCGATTAACTTTCCACTCCTCACTCCTCTCCTTCATTTAACCAACTCGCAAATTGGTTTCTCATTCCCAGCACATTAATCGCTCATCACAGTTGTAATCGTAGCGATTATGTGGACTGCCCCGCACTTGAAAGTATCTCCGGCGAACAATTTAACAAAACTAAAGAGTTTACGGAAAGGAAACCAAAAGGCGGAGATACAATTCCGTAAAAGCGTAAAACACGATGCAGACAAACAACAAAACCGATTTGAAAAAAACCCCAGGAGAGGAACATAAAAACCTAAGTCCATCGGAAATCGTTTGCTGGCCGTAATAACAATACGAAACGTGATTGCTGGCCTTATTCCGCCAGCAATTGCATCACCACATCACCACCAACCATCAACATCGCCATCGCCATCGCTCGCTGGTTAATTCGAAATTCGAAATCGCATTGAGCAGCGCTCCATGCAGATGGACAACAGATACTTTTAGGTCTATTAAGCGGTGGAACGATTTATTGCGCTGTTGTGGCGGCCAATCAACCTCGGATCCTAAATGCTGTGCACGGCCCTTTAAGACGCTGGCTGTTGGCTGGCTGCGAGACGGAAGGACGGACGGGGTTAGTTGATTTCAATCGAGCGTTAGCAATGGTCGACTTAATAGGATTTCTGGCTGGATAGTTTCTTGAAGCGGATCTCCTCCCCCCCCGCGATGTGTCTGTGTTCGTCGTCGTCGTTGGCCAATTCAATTTGCGAAATCGGTTTTCATTAAATTGACAGACTCCCGAGAGGTAGAGAGAGCGGTGGAGCTCCCCACCGCTCGATGCGTGATCGATTGATGTAATGGAGCTCTGCGGCCGACATTGGACGTGCTGCGCCATTGCACGATCACGTCTCACAATTTCATGACGCGAAAGATGAAGTTGAGCAGATACACTCGACTTGATGATGGTGAAGATCCAATCCAATCGAATCCAATCCAATCGAATGCGTTTCAATTGGAGGCTTAAAAGTTTTTCAATTTATTTCGTCGTCGCTTTTTCCTTTTTGGCTGTGTGTTGGCCAAATTGCAAAACGATAATGCTTTCTGGCTTTTGCATTTTATTGCCTTTTCCAGGTCATGGTGTTTTACTGTGAACCCATCGTCTTCGGTTGGGGAAAAAGAGGGAGGAAGCGCATGACGACTCAAAATGTCTGACGTTCAGTGGGAATGACAGGCGGGAATTCTCTTAACTGATGCAAATTACATGTGATGAGAGTGTCGAATTTCAAGCTGAAAATTTCAAATAAATGGTGAAGAGAATATTCACCAAGAAATAAGGAATGTGGAAATGTTAGATGCAAAATTAGTCCCAACTTTGGACGTGGTAGACGTAATCTGTGGCGATTTTCACTACAAAGTAAAAAGTCTATCGTTGACGTTTCACCCAAAAACGAATATGTTCGAGTATTTTATATTGTATAGTAACTTGACAACTTTGTTTTACTTAATTTAGTTTGGAAACGCACCCTTTCATTAATCATCGAACTGTCCTTATCAATTTATTCAGTAAAGTCAACATTCTCATCACAGTAATCACTTGATTTTGGATTTTAGAAATTTGTGTAGTAAACCAATACGTTCATTTTTAATCAGATTTTCTAATGTACATTTTTATGAAACTCATCCGAAAGAAAAAAGAAAAAACATAATTATGTGTTAAGGTTCATTAACTACCTCAAATTTGTAAATATAATAAACTCTCGATAATTCGAACTTCATGGGACTAAGAAAAAACTTCGAGTTACAAAGGTTTCCAATTACGGAGCTTACAGAAAGAAAATATTGCTCACTTTCGTCACGTACGCATTTCAACTAACGAATAAAAAGACGAGAGCTTGACTTCGGAGTATAGAAGTAAACAAGTCATTATTTTCGAATTACAAAGGTTTTTATGTCGTTTTGTAACAATAAATTCGAATTAACAGGTTTTCTTTGATTTACAGAGGTTTTTTCGGGGGACTTAAGAATCCTATTTCCTATTTAAAGAGATTTTCGAATTATGGAGGTTAAAATTAACGAGAGTTTATGGTACATCCTTTTTATGATGAAAACTTTCTTTTTACTTTTTACACCAACTGTATGCCAAATCCTTTTCGAATAGTTGAAATAAATGCAAAGAGTCTCCAGTCAAACACATAGAAATACTTAAATTTTATTAAAGATTCATAATATGAATACCTACAGACAAATTAAAAATATTCCGAAAAGTATTTCTGCCGTACCTACGTATTAAAAAAAATGTACAGTACCTCAGAAAATTTAACATACACCCATAAATAAAAAATACCTTATTGGAAAACCCTTTACTTACACTTTAATGCCAATAACTGGAAAGAAAAGTGTTTACTGAATGAACTTAAGAAAAATTGCAAAAGAATACTACTTTAGAGGTTGCAATTTATGTCGTTTTTCTTGCACGTCCGTGTAGTGCTTTAAATGAAAACAAATTGTTTTAAGCCCCATGGCGGACTGAAAAATGTAGGGAAGAACTGTTTGCAATATGTTCAGCCGATTGACTGGATTTACCACTCGGTGCAAGGTACGTCGCCTTCTCCTACACTTATTTATTATAAAACAGGTAAACATCGTTTAGTAAATGGCCACTATATTTTAAAACATGCTACTTTGTTTTTCTGAAAAGATTCATTGTTATTAGGCTAAGCCAATATTTTTATTTCCCTTTTTTGCATAAAATGTTCATTATAATCAAAAACCTTTCATTTCAATTCGTATCTCAATCCAGGCTTTTAAGTTACTTACTCCTCATCGTCTTCCAATTCCCATACACACGAAGACTGAACTCCATCAACGAATGCATCTGCATCCATCTCAGCATCATAGGCCGCGAGATAAAGACATAACTAAGTGGACCGCAACTTAAGAGCGATTTTCAAGAGCTCTCCACCGGCCCACAATTCCACACAATTTTAAATAATACAAAACTACTCATTACGAATAACCATTTGTTACCACCTCTTAGCGTTGTCGTTAACTCGGCATCATTACTGCAGGCCATTCCAATTTTACTCACTGGCTATTTGTTAAATGTCTCACTCCGAGACACTCTCCAGCGCTCGTGTTTGCATTTCTTAATTTATAATCTCGCGATATCTTGCTCGCAGTAAATTCATTTCTCCAACGATAGACAAGGGCTTACCATAATCTCATGGACTGCGTACTCACATTACCTCCGTCCGTCCGTGTGACAACCGTCAACAAAGACCAAACACACTTTACAAGTCGTCGTCACATCATGACACAAAACACCCCACTCAACTGTGCGTCGTTAATGAAATTCATAAATAACCAGCCTAAAACCAGTCCAACCGCCCGCTCCTGGCCCAGTTAACACCCCAGCACCGGGCCAGCATTAATTACCACCGCGATAAATGACATTTAAATTTAATTCACACTTTGGCGAGGGAATTGAGCGTAATCTTGCAGTTTCCACACACGACTCCCACGCATGATCCTCGCGGAACGAAGGATCCACACTCACTCTGTTCGTCCTCGCCATGGTGGTGACATATCACAAACGGGACGGCGACGACGATTGCCATAAGTGATGGCTTTGTTTCCATTTTGAAGGGACACCTCCTCCTGCGGAAATTCGCCCTGACACGGTGCTGGCTGCCTCCGGTCCACTTAAAATTCCTGAACACACAACCGAAGTGGTGGTTGGTTGCCCTGTTGGCAAATTAGTGAGAGTAATTTGTCGCAGGTAAGGCGGCTACATATGGATTGCGTCTTGTCCACCTGATTGATGACCGGAGGTCGCGCTCACCCTGAAGCGGGCGGGGAGAGACTGATTAATTGCTGCCCACAATCGAAATCGGAAGAGTTTCAGGCGAATTCGTGACCATGTTTTTAGTGGTACCGATGATGAACACCCGGATGGATGGATGGATGGATGGATGCGAATTAAGTGCACGGTGACAGACTTTTATTTATCATTCCGTGTGATTGCGACTCCATCAGAACCAGTTGCGAACTTACCTCACCGTATTGTGTCAGAGTGCCAGCCATTTACACGCACGGTTTGTTAACTGTCTTGTCATAACCACCGGACACAACAACGACGGTCGCGCCGTCAGCAACGAACACAACAGCCAACAGCTAATAATACACAGAACTAAAAACCTTTTAAGATACAAAGTGCATCATTTCGAAATGTTAATGACGCTCAATCGAGATAAGCGAATCCCGAAACCATTTGTCGACCGTTGACAGACCGCACCACACTCGGACCTCTTCTGGAATCTGCCAAATTGGACTGCCCAAGCGAGTTTCAGGGGTTATCGTCGATCGGCGAGGTTTTTGTTGTTCCCAGTGTCGCGCTGTCACGTTGACAAGTCCGCGCCTAAATGTGGGCAGAATGTGTCTTGACACAAATAATATCGAAGGGCGTCACTCGAGCGACGAGCGAAGAGCGTCAGGTAATCAGCAACAGACGCGAAACTCTATTGGAGCTCATATTTGAAAAATGAAAACACATAAATTCCTTGATAAGCGCGGGGAAATTAATGAGCCCCCGTCTTCGGTCCTCGCGGTGATCTCGGTGGGTCCAACATAGGCTTTTAGTGTAAATAGATTGATTTTTTCCTGTCTGTCGGGTGTCGGGTGGGGAATTAAATTGTAGGACGAGCTCTGCGGTGACATCCGTGACGAAGCTGGACTATCAACATCGTTGACGTTGTTCGTGGTCTTTTGAAATGATCAAGTGGTTGGCGATGATGAGCGACTGGAGATTTGACATCTCGGCACTTGGGTGGCACTGTGTGTGGGTTGGGTGTCGCCATGAGTTAAATGGAACACTGTCTAGAGATTGATATGAATGAAGGCAGTATTGTGATCTTAAGAAGAAGGAAACTCGACAGTAAGCCGGAAGGATTACTAAAAAGATATTTTCTGTATATGTTTGCTCGACGGTATGCAAAACTATTGACGAATTGCTGTGGTCTGGAACCTTGGAAGAGATCACTGAGTTGGCGAGATAACCAAGAGCTTAGACGATGGTAAAGCGCCTTACAGATTTCTAGAGAGTTTATTGACTCTAGCAGAAGAGTGTACGATCGTCACAGATTTTGACGAAATTTGGCATAGTGATAGCTTACATACAGGCCATTAATTTCCCAAGAGAAAGACCTCAACAATACCCCATTTTTTAGAAAAAAAAAAAAAACAACCCCAAAGTTTTCTTAAGCGTTTCCTATACAAAAAAAAAATTTGGAAGCGGTTCCAATTACCAGTAACTCAACAGAGGGTAATCAAAAGAAAAAAAATTAGCTTCAATGCAAAGACGATTGCCTAGGGACGGATTCAAAGTGTGCCATCTTTAAATTTTCTCTTGATGGATCCATTTTTTGAAGAGCGTAGTACTACTAACTTCAAGGCCTTAGTGATTACTAATTCAACAAAACTTTTTGTGATAAACTGTTTATGGGATATTACCTCAAATATTTACAGCACTTTCATGGATTCTGCTTAAGTAATCAAAATAGATTTCTGAAAAAATAAAAGTGTGCTTCAGACTACACAACTGAAGTAAAATTTCTTTTGCTGTATTTAAACTCAATGCATTGAATAGAAATATAGCTTAAAGCCATGTTTGCAAGAAAAGGAGTTACATTCCAAATTTCAAGCAGATCGGTCAAGCCGTTCCAAATTTGCAAATTCCAAAAATTAATAGAGCCGACTTGAGAACCCATAGGATTTTTTCTAACTCGTGAACGGCTGCAACGATTTCGATGAAATTTGGAATATAAATTTCTTATGTCCTACACTAAAACGTTAACTTTTTTGTTCTTGGATGCCATGAGTTTTACTTAAACTCAGAAGGCAACACCAGCCTTCTGATTTTAAGGAAATCGGACCGATCTACTGAACCCTTTGGCCATTGCGCAAACGTATTCAACTATAGTGTCTCCCGCTACTGCTGTGAGCCACAATGCATAAGTTTACATGAGAGGGAGAAAGAAATCACCGTCACACTCTTCGTAACGCTCTCGTCTCACATAAATCAGTTTACCCCAAACGCGCACAAGTCTGCATAGTCACTTCTAAATGAGGTAATCTAAGAGTCTGAGCTCTAAAAAAAAAATGTACATCGTTGGAAACAAGAAGGAAATATATTTGTAACGCCTATTTGTTTAACAATCAATGGAGAACGTTGGTAAACTCACAAATTAAAAAATCAAAGTATCGCAAAAGTTGTAATTCAGTTTGAAATTGAATAGTTTTAAAATGGTATAAAGCGCTTTTTTTTTTTTTTTCATAATTCCCTGTCTGTCGAAAATACCTCTAAAACTTGCAGCACCTTTTTCGCTTAAGACTCGCAGCGCATGCAGCCCCTGAATTTATGGAATAATTTCTGGTTGTTTTAGTCTACAATAATCTGAATACATGCAAAGATGAAATCATCGCTCCTGTTCTGCATTTCTGAAAGTGATTAGACAGGTTAAATTCGATTTTATTTTACTACAAAATTTTACCATATCTTTCATACAAATAGTAAATATTGTGTAGTATCCCGCAGGGCAACTAAGGAAACAACCGCGCTTTGCTCTTCTCCAATATCAAGTGTCATTTCTTTATTCATATCCAAAACACCCTTACATATCACTACCTTTTTTTTTTTTTTTTTTATCACCTTGTTGCTAGGCAACCGATTACTAGTATGCAATACTAGCAAGACACTACATATTGCATGGCATTGCCGTTTGCCTGATTGACATCTATTTCTTTGTACTGATTTTAAAAAAATATTAGTTTAGTTTTAATTACGTAATTGTCTTTTTTTGCAATATGTAGATAACTTTAATACATCCATTTCCCGAAAAGTTCTAGAATTTCATTATTTGAAAGAAAGTCTCTGCCTAACGCATGTCTTGTTTCCCTCAGTATCTCACATCGTCCAACAAAGTGAAAAACATCCCCGCGCTTTCTCTTATTGCAGAGGCTGCATAATATCGAGAGGTCTTAACGGTGAGGTACGTAGTCATTTTTGAAAGAAAATTCAAAACGGATTTCAAATCCACTCGAAATTAAGTTCAGTGTTCTGCAATCCGTATGAATTTTTCGAATTCACTTTGAATTCTTGACTGAAATGTCAAAATCAGGTGTGTGTTGAAAAAGATTTTAAAATTGGAAGTTGAAATCTTGTTTTTTTTAGTGGAAATTTACAATAAATTTATTAACAAAGTTTTAATCAAATATAAATGCAATTTCATGAAAGATTATCGATGAAAACCTCGGAAAAAGCCGGAAGGACAAGTTCGTCGGACTTTTTTACGCATGACAACGGAGTCAGAGATCACGTGAACTTCAATTCGTCAGATATCAGGAGCTACAACTCGTTTTTTTGACTGAAGAAGATTACCAACGAACAGTGGAAAAGAATTTTTAGATTTCTCTTGGTAGAATAACAGTCGGCGGAGGTATTGGCGAATTATATCGAAATCGAATCGAAACGAATGTTGAAAGGTTTAGATTCAAATTGTGTTCTAAGTGGATTAAAAAGCAGAGCACAAGCACGAAAAAAGAAAGGATGTTTAATTTTAAGAAATATAGAATTCCAAGGATTAATAATCTTTTTGGATGATACACAAATTTGAAATACGAAGCCCCATCAAAACACCAATTTTTTTTAACAAAACTCCATATTGTACAAAGGGATGTGGATTCAATTCAAAACGGAAGACTAATGTGAATTCACTTCACAAAAAAACACGACGGCTTTCGAAATATAGAGCACTTAATTGCACTTTTGGTGATTGAATTCACAACAAGTGGAACAGGGGTGCGTATATCATTTTAGTACAACTGTATAAACTTAGTAAAATCAAAAAAATAAAAAAAAAATAAACTGCAAGGTAAGGTAAAAACAATTTAATAATATAGAAACTGATTTATATATATTTGTTTAAGAGCTTTTTGACGCAAATGTTAATAATTGAGAAGCATAAATCTGTCCAAAATTGAAAAAAAGAAATTTCTACTTCTTGTGAACGGTTTACAAATGTAAATCTTGATACCTAATCTAACTTAAAAAAATTTTATATTTTAATTAATATTAATATTGAAATTAAGGTTCTGGCACTGAAGAAGTTCTTATTTCCGATTCAACGAAAATCGGACATTTCATGTTGTATATACCGAAACATCAGCTGCGTTCCTAATTTTTTTCATAACTTCTTACTCAAAAGTGGGCACCCGCTCTCATGGTTTAAGAGACGACATGCTGGGTCATTGCACCAAAAGTATTAAGCGAACCAGAATTTATGTTTTGAAATAACTTTATGGCCCAATACTTTTCATAAACCTCTAAGGAATATGTAGGCAGTCTTAGCGAGGCGATCAACGTTTTTTAATAGCACTTCTCGAATTTAATTTGAATCATTAGAATGAAAATTGCGCATTTTAATCTCTAGCAGCTTGCCACACTTTCTGCGTGCTAATGAAATACCACACACAAACCGATCGTGCTAAGCTATATAAGGTCCATCTGCAGTCCACCACACCCATCGTTTATTGCATTTGATTTTAGTATGCAATTACTGATTACCTGACAACTCCTTTACTACCGCCATACCATTTGGGACTAGGATCCCGACCAATCCGCCCGCACAATCGATTTGTTTACTTCAACTCGCCTCTTGGTATCGGTTGACCCACAAACCAACGCCGATTTGTCCCCCTGACATCCAGTGTCCCACGAATTGCACAACTCCCATGCCTTATGGCCCCTCCAACTCATAAATCCCCACTGCTCTGACTGCGCCAGTGGTGACACCTCCGTCCACCCACACGCTCAATTCGCCGCACAATCACAACCCAATCCATTATGCCGACTCGACTTACAAAAAGCCTTTTAACCGACCAAAAAATACTCAAAATAACATTCGCTTCTCGATTAGATAGCCGCGCTTTTAAAATTCACTTAACCAACAACCTCACCATCGAGAAAGACACAAAGGCGCCTTCGATCCGGCGATGGCACAATTCATGCGGATTTAATATTTCGCCTGAAAAATGTCCCAGTCCATGGGCCATCGACAGGTTAATTAATTTGAATCTGTTCACGAATGACCACTCCGTGTCGTATTGTTTGATGACGGGATAATTAAATGGTTCTCGTTTCCTTTTTCCGAAATTCTTCTTTCATCGGACTCGCATCTAGCGCCTCTTCCAATTGCGGTTGACACGGGCACCGCGGGCGACCCTCCGTCGGGTTAATCAGTGGACTCGAATTGATTGGGACCTGCGCAGGCACGCCGGCGTTGCGGCGCGTCAGAAAGCTTTTAGGGACATTTCTCTTGCGTCGGCATTTTTTTGGGATTCCCGAAAGGGACCACTTCGAGTGAGTCATCAGGTCTGAGTTGAGCTGTGTGACCCATTTCCGGAGTCAATTAGAGATTCTGATTTATTGCCTTGGGCCGCAGGCATGTAAAGAACGACAACCGCTCCTCGTTCATGGTTAATTACCCGTCCGGAGATCGTTAACGCCGGCGTAAACGCATTCTTTTAATTTGCAGGTGCGAGATTATTCGTTTAATGGGCGAAGTGGTTCTGTGTTCGATTTTATTGCTCGCTCGCTTTACGACGCTAATGGCACGCGAATCAAGTTGGCGGCTGAGAGCAACCGTTTGCTAAATGCGTGTTAGAAGGTGACTCTCTGTGCGAAGTTAACTTCGCTGCGATAATATTTAAGTGTCTGGACATTGGCAATCGTTGAAACATTAATTAGCCGATTAATTGATGATTTGTGTTGTGCATTGATTTGGAGTTTTGTCGGAGACTTGTTCAAAGTGCGTGTCGAAGTAGATCGTATCTGAGAGCTAGCTGAGATATGCAAATGGGCTGGCAGCAAATCTGGTTCACAACTATAAAATTTTATTTTAAACGCAGAGTCGTATGCTATTGCGTGTATCTAGTCGAAAATGCAGAGAAATGCAAATGTTATGAGTGGTGATGCATGTCAAAAGGATGACGGACGGATTACACTCTTTTACAATTTAAATAATGACAGCTATGTACAAAATTATTGAAAAATATTTGTTAACGTCATCCCTAAATTTAAATTTATTCAGAGTTTGAACGCCTAAACAGGTAAACACTTTTCACTGAAACAACGAGAATAGCTAATCCGAAAAAAAATTTAGTTCGGTTGTTTCTGAGTTTTCTGAGAAAACTTTTGTCTTAATAAATCACACTTTGTTGTATGAACTATAGACATTTCTGTAGTTAGCCGGACGTACAGTACTGACAAGAAAATAGTCTAGTGTTTGCCAACAGCCAACAAATCTTACTTAGATATTTCAACTTAATGTTCAAATAATTTGTGTCAGTGAGACAACGGGCTAGTCGAAATGTCGAAAATATCGCTGCCATTCAGGTGTCCGTAGCAAACAATCCAAATCAGTCAATTCCATGGCGTTCTCAAGAATTGGGCATCGCTCAGACCACATTATGGCGTATTTTGCGTGAGGATCGTGGTTTACACCGATACAAGATCAAGCTGACACAAGAATTGAAGCCAATGGACCATTTAAAACGACATAGAATCTCCGATCGGGCTCTAGACAAGATGCGCCAAGATGATGAATTTTATCGCAAAATCAACTTCAGTGACGAAGCCCATTTTTCGCTCAATGGGTTCGTCAATAAGCAAAATATTCGTTATTGGTCGGGTGAAAATTGACATGTGTTTCATGAATCAGCTCTGTATCCACAAAAACAAAAAAAAAAAAACAACTGTTTGATGCGGTGTACATGCCGGCGACGTTATTGGGCCATATTTTTTCGCCGACGGTAACGATCGTCACGTTACTGTGAATGGCCAGCGTTATCGCGCCATGGTTACCGATTATTTTTGGCCCGAATTGAAAGATATGGACCTGGACGACATGTGGTTTCAAGAGGATGGTGCCACAAGCCACAGCACAAGTTACAATGGATTTATTGAATAGTAAGTTTGATGACCATGTTATCGCAGGAAGTGGGCCAGTCGATTGGCCGCCTCGTTCGTACGATTTACCATCTCTAGACTATTTTTCTTTGGGGCTACTTTAAGTTATTGCTTCATGCCAATAAGCCGATGACGTTGGAAAAGCTCAGAGCCAAGATTGAACGCGAAATAGAGGCCCTTTCGGTGGAAATGTGTGGCCGAGTCATCGAAAATTGGATCCAACGAATCGACCGCTGCAAACGTATCCGCGGTGGCCATATGAACGAAGTCGAGTTCCATTCATAAATGTTTTGACTGTACTTCAAGCCGGATAGTAAAATGTTTAAAATATCTGAAATGATCTGCGTTTTATTAAAAAAAAAAGTTGTCAAGTCCTTGTTGGAAAACCCTTTATAAACGGGTAATTTGTGAATATTTCTCGAGAAACTAAAAGAAGAAGGTCTGTAAATGTTTGTTCTAATGATATCTTACAAAAGTGTCTATTAAATCTAGAAATTTGACTACAAATGGATGAGTGATTTAGAAGTTGTATCATATTACCGCTCTCTCTATACAGCGTAAGCTTCTATTTAATTCCTTAAATTACTTTCTTATTCTAATTTTAAATTAGATTGTGGCTTTAGTAACAAGAAAAAATAAACCTTATTGAGATTGTTAAAAACAATTGTTGTTTGAGATACGAGAAAATGTCAAAGAAGAAAAATTGTAACTGCGAAGTTTTTAAAGCCCAGATCCAGGATCTCCTGGAACGTTACCCTTCACCCTACAATATTTTGCATTTTAGTTCACAGCTTCAGTGAACATTCAATCTCTTTCTAATCGGTTTCTCGGTCAATTTAGTGGAATCTGAACAGCTACCTCGAATTGATGCAATCTACCACACCAAACCAAGGTTTCTCCACCTCACCTTCAATTTTATCTGCAAGAAATACTCTCGCACTTGGATCGGGTTCAACTAAGCGCTCAAAATGATTATGCATCTGTTCCAAGACCCGATGAGAAGGGGAGATAATAATCTGCACAATCGATGAACTAATTAGACGTTGCGCGGAAAATTACCATTTTAATTCACTCGCACCAAATGATTACGCCGCCATTACCTTCCGGTTTCATTCAGCCATTATTAGCCATACAGCATAATTGAGTCATCCACTTCGCAGAGAAGCGGTCCTTTGGCGTATTGGAAACTGCGCCACCAACACTGCCGCCGAGGTCAAAGGCAATAAATTTTCTTCCACAAGCCACCACTGGTCGCCAGATGGGGGTCGGGGTGTGGAGGGCGCACACAATAATCAAATTACAAGCACTTTATTATAATTTATTCAACCGTCAGCCACCGCTCAACCCCCTCCGATCGCATTCGCAAAACAATTTCAGGATTTCATTTGTTTTTCTCGCGGCGGCAGTGGCGCCGCGCAGTTATACTGATTTTTATGTTCCCTCTGGTAACGGGTGCGGATGGAGTTGGACGGGTTGGGGTGGCAACGAACGAAAGTACATTCTGCCCACAAATGATGTTATGCTTTTTGGTATTCCGCGTTGCTGTGAATACAATTGTATTCCCTCACACCTCGCAGCCATCACCGGCGAAAACAAACAATCAACTGAGGGCATTTGAAATGTTAGAGATGGTGGTTAGGTGCATGGAGTCATATGTGGGCCATAAAATATTCAATGGGGATGCTATTTGAAGGCTGCGAATTGCTTTTGAAACAGAAACTCTGAGGGTGGCAAGTGAAACACAAAATTGGCTAACCTCATGGAAGTTTAATTGGATAGCATCGTAGAGTGGTGGGTTCGTTTGTTTTATTAAATTTTTATTAACTATGATGAGCTTCAAATAGCTTTGACGGTGGTTTGTGATTGAAACTTGAACTGCTTTAGTGAAATCTTTTACGACTATTGCAATTTAGCTTCTTTTCTATCGATGCTTAAGTTGCCAACGAAGGTTTTGAAATTTTATTAGTTGTGATGATTTCTTTCCTTTAAATAGCTTTTGCAAGATAATTGTTGAAATTTGTGTCCAAAATTAACGTGTAAAGCAAAGTTTGTGGAAAGATTACTCTAAAGGATGATGAGATGAGAAAATTTAATTTCGTATGAATTTCACAAAAAAATGTCAATTTGAGAACAATTTAAAAATCCTTTAAGGCTCAACTATAATGTGCAAGAGAAAGCATGAGCTAGTGACAAATTTCAACGAAATGTTTAGTCATGTTAGCAAAAAAAAGCATGACTATATGCGTGTATAATCTATCAGAAAATTGTTCGTTCGTTTTGTATCATTGAGCCAAAAATGGCACACGGCAGATTGGCTATAGTTCGAAAATAAAATAAAATAAAACAAAAGCAACTTGTTTCGTGTTTGTTACTTTTTTTTTTGTGTTTGTGTTGCACCTGTCGAATTCACAGCTGCTCAAAGCGATTGAATTCGCATTTGCTCATGTTTAACAAAACATTTCTGTCATCTGTTAAATTCAAATATGTTTGACGAAATGTTCTCAATTCTTCATAGCCGACATTATAGGTTGACTTATGGGGGTAAGTGTATTCGCTCACTCACCCATGCGCATTTGACACTAGCTTGCTCATGCGCATTATAGTTGGGCCTTTAGTCCCTAGACTAACTACTGGAAAAATGTAATATTCGTCGGAGTGAATTCCCACTCTTTCGAAATAATAAAAAAACAAGAAAAAGTTTACCAGAGACGTGATGAAGTTTGTGTCTTAAGGGATTTAACGGCACCACTAAAACACGCGAAAAATGGGTCGTACGTATGCGGCTATTGTACAACTCCATAGAACATCTCCTCAGAGTTCAGATCCTATTAAATCCTAATAAACATCCGTGGAACAACACAGTGAAAAGACAAACTAGAAATACAAATGTCAGGTTATACAAAAAGGAGATTCAAAATCTAATATTGAAAAACCAAAATAGTTGAGTCAGTACTTGGAACTGACGCACGCTGCACAAGGAAATTCTGCATCATATTGATTTTGTTATTTTCTGAGTTTTTAAATAAAAATATTAATAAACTAACTTGAATGTGCAGTATTTTAAAGTAATAATGGGACAAGAATCTAGACAAAAATCTGTAATATAAACCCATGTTAAGTTCTGAATTATATCTTTGCTTTCATGTTTAAGAATTTTTATGATTTTTGTTTTTAAGTAAGCTTATAACTTTTAACTTTCAAGAGTTCAGACAAACAAGCGTAATGTTCCAGATTTTTGCCACTGTTTATATTATTTGATTGCTATTCTAAATTAAATTTGAATTTATATTTTTGTTTCTTCTTACTCCTGGTTCTATTATATGTTGAATAAAAAAAAAACTACATCAAAACTAAAAATCTATTGTTTCTTTCTGTTCAGTAATTAAAGGTTTTTAAAAATTAGCTTTGTACGAAAGTGAATGTTTACGTACTATTTTTCCCCTCTCGGTATGTCGGTAACTTAAACACGCAGTTCTTGATATTCGGCAACTTGAACTTTTTTCATTATGTATTCTATAACTTGAAAAATGGAAAAATGTAAATCTCCTTAACTTGAACAAATGTTTTCATTCTGGTGATGTATTCGTACAAAATTTTGTGACTAATAAGGAAGCAGCTGAACTACTTGATAAAGCCATCGTATTCATCAGCCAAAATGAAAGTGCATTTACGGAATTGAGAGTTCTCCAAAGACTTTGCTTTAAATAACAAAGTGCGCAAGGAATTCAAAATAATACTTTTTTTTTCAAATTTGTGGTAAAAATAAATATTGTTTACTTTTTTTAATATTATTTTACATGCAATTAAACAATAAATTGAAAAGACTTAAAAAATTCAAGCTTTTTCTTTTGGTCCAGTAACTTGAACAACCCACTTGAACTATCATGGTTTTGTTTCAAGCGCGGTTTCTTTTACCGAAAGTCCACTGTATTCTAAGACGGTGCATTAGTCCCGGTCGATACCCTGGATTATCTCACATCAAATAAAGGTTGACATTTCGTTTTTTAAGACTCGTAATCCTTAATTGATAGATTTGTGATGAAATTATTTTGACTCACTAGGAAATACCGAGGATTAAGTCCAACTTGTGCTCTTTTACCAAAAACTGCTGAATTTAAAATTCATAACTCAGTGGTTAGCAGTCAAAAACTTTTCAACTTCAAAAGATCTTAACTCCTCCGAAGCTCTTCAAAATCATCGCAATGACACTATAACTACCTTCTACTTTTCCAACCGCTAATTATCACTTCGATCTATTCTCAGAGAACCATTTTAGCAATTTTTTAAGTCCCGCCAAAGCGGCGGTTTGTCTACCAATAAGTGGACTCGATCCCATTAAGCAATTCTATTAAATTAAATCTCCCAACATCAAAGTCGGTCTCAGTTAACCCAAACACCAGAAGCAAAAACAATTCGCCTACATAACAACCAGGCCCCATCTGGTGACAATCTCCCCGCAGATAAGGCCAAAATTATCACCTGCTTAGGACAGATCCCATCCCACATCAGAGGAGAAATCCCCATACCGACACCAGAAGGAATTGGCGTCTCCTAGACGACACACTTATGGACAGCGATATGCAATCGCAATTCGTCTCAAAAGCCGGCTACTGTAAAGAACACACACATCAAATCGATTCGAAATGGTTCAATTAATTAATTGTGACCCCACATTTAAATACATAAATTTCAAGCGCTTCCCCAAACACTGACCGCGAGTGTGTTTTTTTGTTTTGTTATCTCTGTTTATTAAAAATGTATCTAATGAGACAAATGAAACCCGTTCCGCGAATTTCCATTGGACCGCCATCCATCTAGCCGCACAGATCGATTAAACACTTTTTAATGAAACCTTAGAGGGCATTAAAAGAGATTTATTTACCTCAGCAGCGGCGGCTGTAGAACTGTGTTCCATAGTGAGAATGATTTAATTTGTTTATTCGGGCCGCTATCAGAAAACACATAAATTGGTGTTTGGCTTTTAACAAAAGCCCACCGAAGCCCGCTCGTGACAAGGTGCACGGGTATAAATCAACGCAGTCGCGGTTAATCATCGAGCGTCGAAAATTGGAAGAGGGTCATTGTGGGAAATGGCGCTTTTTATTGGAGCTGATCATAATTTATCAGATCCCACTTACAAATGAGTTTGGCGGTGGTAATAAGTGCCAATTTGTAATTAGTGTCCTTTTGGGGAGCTGGTTGACTGCATAAAAATGGGAGCCATTACATTGAGTGAATGTGTCACGATATGTTTCGATTTGTAAATGTTTAATACATAGTTCGCCTACTGGAAAAATAGATGGTAACAGGATGAGATCCTCGCAGGACAAGCGTGTATAATGGAAACAAGTTCCCGGACTAATGAACGATTTTTTC
Organism: Syritta pipiens; assembly: GCA_905187475.1. Lineage (NCBI taxonomy): Eukaryota > Metazoa > Arthropoda > Insecta > Diptera > Syrphidae > Syritta > Syritta pipiens. Next base: position 6,472,823 of record LR994572.1, on the reverse strand, counting down.
TATCCCAACTTCAACTCCCACAGGCGATCATCTGACAAGTATTTAAGACCAGATTTTTCACACCTCATTCGACTGTGGGTATAAATCGAATCTAAGAACTTAGGAAGTCTTTAAAATGTTTAGAACGGTCTTTAAAATATGTCAAATTTGAAGGAGTGTGTTCCAACATTCAATAAATAGACTGAGAAATTGAAGGCAGTGCAGTAGTTGTTGTGACAAAATGCATTATGCGTCGCTAAATTTAATAGAAATTTTCAAAGTTGGATTATATTATTAATTCTGTGCCTATTTTTCAGTGAAGTGATGTGAAACATCGTCAGTGCAATTTTTTTAAAAACGTGATATTTACTGGATATCTGCGATTTTACTTTTACTGCGGGGCAGCTAATATTTTTCGAAGGAATCTGTTGTTACTTTAAATGCGTTTCAGACCCAATGTGTACCATACAAAACGACCTAAGAGGCTAAAGAAAACTTCCAGTTTATTGCAAAAACCCATTTTAACCCCCACTCACCAAACCCAAACAAATTTATATTCCCACAGTAATAAATAAGTTACCTCAGAGCTCAATTCCTTCCTGTTTATTAGAGTTGTCCCAATTGTCGTCATAGCTTTTCCCAAAGACACTTCCCCACCCCATTCAAATAAACTTCTTTCCTAACCGAAGCCATCGTCTATTCATTAATTACCCTGGCAATTATCCATTACTGCGTCTATTGCCGAAAATCCAAATTAGCCTTTTGTTGGGAAAATCACTGAAACCCACAGAACTAAGAATCTGGGACCACCCCCTGGTTGGTGTCCCACTGACGGCAAAGGAATCACATTAATGAATAATTCAAAGTAATTTATCGCATCCGAAATTGGATCGCATTAAATGGCAATTGCCATATTTCGATGAGGCCACCCCGCCAACTCTCAGGCAGGAAAAGTGTCAACCACACCACCACCTCTACCGCCACAGCCGCCCGAGGACCTGCCTAAGCACCTGAAATAAAGGAAAACGATATGTTTCTCCAATCGTAGTCGCAATAATGTTTAAATATTAACATTTTCCTTGGCTGTAATCCTCCAAAGGCCCCAGGTTGGCATGCTGGGCACATATCTTCGAGTGGCATGGCATCCGGAGTAATGGGTTCGCCAGCCAGCGGTGTACCTTGTCGCTGCAAATGTGTGGATGACGATGATCACGGTTGGTATTTGTGTGTGCAAGGTTAAAACCGGCACACAACCTCAGGTGGCTTAACACGCCTTAAAGATGCAAAAAGATGTCTCTCCCCTCTTGTGCTCATGCTCGCCGTTGGTGTGTGTAGGCCTTGCATGTCAGAGGAGCGGAATGATGGTGCTTCGACTTTGGGCACAGACCCTCTAAGCACGGATGGGCTCCATTGCAATGGAGATGAAATAAAAATGAATCCTGTACCGTGCTGTTGTTGTTGAAGTGTTTCATGTGGCTTTCGAATGAAGGACACATAAAGGCAACAAATGGAAGACTCCTTGTTGGGTCGTTTGTTGCGCTGTATCACTAACACGGTGTATTCGGCGTCGCCAGAATGAGGGAGGGGGAGAAACTAAAAGAAACGAGAAACTGCTTCTAAATAAGTAAACGAGGGCTCATCTCGTATTCATATGAAGTACCAATTGAACCTGGGCGAGACGCGGTGGGCTACGGTGGCCGGGAACAATAAAATCGGTGGAATCCAATTAGCCGGAGAGGAGGCATAAAGCACGTTTCGTTTGTTTGATGCTTTTTTTCTCTTCTCTTTTTTTTCCATTGTTTCCACATTGCTCTGACTTTGGCTCTGGCCGTTGCTGCGTCAGTACCGGATGGAGGGAGATTTAGGAGGAATCATCACTCTGGTGAGGAGCGGAGGCCAGCAGCTTTGTTGTGGTTGTGCATTGAAGACGCCATGTTTTTGAATTGAACTCATCTTCCTTGGTTTCGAAGAATGTGGGAGTTTTCAAAAGTCAGTCTGAAAAGTTTCCGGACGAGACATTTTTTTCACAATTTTTTATTTTTATTTTTCTACATCGCCTCCTTGTATGTTATGTAGAGGTGTGGCGTAACAACGCGTCGGCGAGCCGATCAGCTCATATAGCTTCATAGCTTGTTAGAACCTACACTGTGTTGTGCGCGGTATAGTTTGACACATGTGGAGGGGCCCTACTGTTTAAAGCCGGCTGCGAACGACGAATTGCGAAAGCTGTCCATGCCAGAGGTTACTCCAGTTTCAGTCGTGCGCTGGAGGCGAGGCCGTGAAAAGTGCTTGTGATGTTCCTCCCCCGTGCTGGCGAACCCGGGTACTCTCGCTTAACAGTCCGACGCATTAACGATTAAGCCACGCCACCCACCTGTTCTATAGAGTGCCAGAGAAACATTGAACGCTCGGTAATGTGAGCAATCTCGTTCGTATGAACAGGCCGAAATTTTCAACAACCAAAATTTACACTTTTTTGTAATTAGAAAACTACATAAAACTCTATAGAACAAACATTTTACAAATGCGATGAAATAATTTACATTCGTCTCTGAAGTACACTACTTCTTATGAAAAAAAATATTCGAAAAGTTGAATGGTGTTAATATTTAGTATTCAAGAAAGTTATATATGTAGTTAAGAATAGTTAGGGCGATTTTATTCACTAAAATTTAAACACAACTTTAGGATTTATCTCTTCAACTTTTGATTTTGTTTTCATTCACTCAAATGTTGTCATTTCAACTTTAAATTTTCAACTCGAGAGTTTATTAACTCCTGATTTTCTCAACTTACAGAAATAGTAGAAATCGACTGAGAAAACTCGAGATTTTCCTTTTTTCTATTAGTTCATTATCGTAGTCAGCCAGTCAGTTATCGTCAGTTAAGCTGTTAAAACAAATTTCGCATTAAATAACAATATGGGTGTCTAATTCAATAATAATCTAGAAAAATAGGATAAAAAATGTTTCGTTCATTTTATTTTTGGGAAGGTACGACAACTTCGAGCAGTGAAAACAAAGAAAATTATTTGCTCTTAGTAAGGCGCCAATATAAGATGCTTGAGTGGGTTGACTTTAACAAATCGCTCATTTATCGTTTTCGCCTTTCAAAACGGACGATAATGATGGTGTACGAATTTGTACGGGTTGAATGCATTCGTAATTCTCTCCCATACCTGTTCTCTGTTTTTTTCTATACTTGATTTTTTTTTGCAAATTTAAAAACTCCCTGTCTTTAAATTTTAAACTGTCAGTTGAAGTATTGAATAAAACCTATTTTTAACTCTCCGATCAAATCTCGAGTTGAAAACAATTGTGAAGTTGATTACTCTCGATTTTCCGACAAGTTGAACGATAGTGGACAAAATCACTCTACTGTACCAAGTGCTCAGACACTTTAGTTTAAAATTTTTCAAGATTTGATCCAAACAAATGTGGACTGCGTGGCTAATATTTCCTCTGAACTAACAAATACTGAAACTGTGCTTTGCATTTTTTGTTGTTTAATGGATTTGACAATCGTTTCAATTAGTTTCTGTTATTTATTTTTATTATTGGTTATTGAGTTATTTATTTTTATTATTGAGTCCGTCGAGGGCCAAAGGTGCCTCTGCACGCGTACGCTCCTTTTGTACCCAATAAATGACTAAATACTTCAAAATCTTGCATTGAGGAGCAATCACAACCAAGCCCTCCCGTTGCAGTTGACGTCGCCCTGTGGTTCGGTGAAGAAAGACATTAAACTTTTACCTAATTTGTAACACTTCAATGTATTTCCCAACACAAAACAATCGCATCCATTAATATGAAGACAAAAACAAACTTCGCTTGTCAAATGTCAAGCAGCAATGTCTGATTTGTTTTAATGGTTTTCCTTTTTTTATGTAATTTACCATCCAAATTAAGAATTTTTCAATTTACAATCCACATCTACAGGCAAATAAATAAATTTTTAATTTTGCTACTGAGCAACTGTCAACCTTGCAGCAGACGAATTCATAAATCATCGCACGGAAACCAAAACAAAAAAAAAACAAATTTAATTTTTACTTTTCCTAATGGAAATAAACACACTCGTACCTAAATCTCTGAAAAGGAGATTCACCGGGAGACGGCCAAAGGATCTCCTCAGCACAGAGGTATCTGCTTCAATTAAATTCTCCACATTGAAATGTAATTGATGATGTTTTCCCGGCGACTTAATTTATTTCAACTTTTCTCTTCCTACAGAATGATTTTCTGCCTCCCATCAGACACACAGCATTCATCCTCGTGCAGAAAAACAATTTAAAATTCGTTTTCCCATTCCAATTAAAATTATTGCTCAAAAGTGGTAGGGACGCGAAAACATGGAAATTGATGTAATCCCCTCGCAGTGCATTAAGAACCCAATGAATCTGAGGCCATTAAAGAGAAATGAAAATCCATGTGGGCGCAAGCTGTGAGTTCTGCCCCCTACAAGTTGCTGTTGGCGTCGCCGCCCGTGGGCATATGATGGGCACTCGACGAAGACCCACCGGCCAACCGCCCGGAATGCCATGTACTCTGCGATTTCTTTCTTTTTTTTTGGAATTCAAAAACAAGGAAAGAGAAACACAACCGGGCAAAGAACTTGTTCGACTGCCCCCCCCTTTTGGATGTCTTGTTGCCCAATCCGCTCGGTGATGGTGGTGCAAAATGGCTGACTCTGAGGCAGGGTATTGGTGCTGTGAAATTTAGTACTCTCCCGTGGCAACCACACTCAGTACCGAGGTCCAGGTTCAGGTTCCGGTGTTGTTCTTGTGGAAAATGAATTATTACAGGTGGAAGATCTACCTAGTCGTTTGTAGTGTACAAGTGCATTTACCGTTAATTTAATTAATGTTCACATCCATCTGTGTGAGCATTAACCTTCGTCCTGTCATGTGGCAAACAGACACACATGTCGCCACATCATAAGGTGTCCTCCTGTGTGTGAACAGATGGAGGCGATCCCTTTGTTTGCTTTGTACTTAAAAATCGATTTGTCATTATCTCTCTGTCATTATGTTTCTGATCGAAGTCTGAAATTGGGAACATCAACGTTAATTGGAGGTGATGATTTGGTGTGTTAACAGGAGCCACCGCTTGATGTCGGCTCGTTTGTGAGTGACCCGTGAGATGGGGATTAGGCCAATTTTGTGGGTTTTTATCGTTTCCTCCCATTTTCAAAATACGGATCAGAATCAATTTCGAAGATTATTTCCGGGATGAATTGTGTTTGCCACACAAGTTGATGGCGGAATATCCTTTTGGTGAGACGAGGATGGCAGTCGTTAAGTTTTAATTTGGTGTAGAACAACAAATAAAATTTTACGGTAGAAGAGGATTATTTTATTGGATTGGTTTTAGTAGCAATTTGTTTTTTTATTACTTAGACGTCGTTTATTTCAGTCGGTTTAGCAATGTGATGAGTGCGAATTTCAAAAGTTAGAAAATGTAATTTAAATGTTTTTTATCGGATCCTTGTTCGGCTTTTTTTTTTTCTCTACCGAAACGTTGCTCAATGGCTGGACAATGTTATACTTCTCCGCTCGATGAATAAGACCACAGGGACCACTCTAATTTACTTTCGTGAGTTTTTTATACCTTAAACAATCGGATGAACATACAAAAGTGGGAAAAGGAGTTGGTTTGTTTTCAGTTTCAATTGCGGTTAAAAAACTACGAAAAATGAACTTCAGTTGCAACATATTAGTTTCCTTAAAATATATCTTTTTTGTGATTAGGAAGTAAATTTACACTAAAGAAAAAACTTTGAGATTTTTTCAGGGGTGGGTGTGAAAAAATGTTTTTACTTTTTTTTTCGAATTTTTCATTAAAATCCAATGTAAATATTTAATATTTGAGGATGCCTACAAAACTTTATATTCATTTTTGAAATTCCGCAATTTTTACCTAACTACTTACGTAACATATTTTCCACTCGAACTGTTACGTTAAAAAAAAAAACGAAAAAATGGCAGTAAGTTTGCACAAGACGTTTCAACTTAAAACCGCTTTAAAATACCCTTGAACGCTTTACTTTAACGTCATTTCCATAAAATATTCTGGAATAAAAAAGATCATAACATGATCTCAATTACTACCAGAAATTCCAAATATAAGATAATGTAATGAAGTTAAAAGTGAAGACTGCGCAACGCTGCACCAATTCATATAATTTCAAAATTAGAACTGAAGAATGGGGACGGTTCACTGTTTACATATTTTTATTTTGTATCTTTTTAGCAAAAGCAAATTTGAAATGTTCATGGCCCAACGTAGTTTTATGTTTAAGACAGTGGTAAAACATAAATATTGCTGGTTAATTGTTGAATTTTTGTTTACTCTAAACCTAATGAATGTAGAATGTTAGCAATTTAATGTTCAATGCTAGACGGCACATTTTTTAAATTATTCTTCAAATAAACCTTTTCAGGTAACTCTCGATAATTCGAATTTAATGGGACTAGGAAAAAACTTCGAATTACAGAGGTTTCAAACAAAAAACTATTTCTCACTTTCGTCCCGTACGAAGAAAAAGAATTAAGCTTGAAAGCGAATTATAGAGGTAAACAAGCAATCAATTTCGAACTATTGAGGTTTTCATGTTGTTTTGCACAAAAATAAATTCAAATTAACGAGAGGACCAAATTGCACAGACTTTCTTCGATTTACAGAGATTTTTTCAGGGGACTGTAAGAAAGTTTCTATTTATAGAGGTTTTCGAATTATAGAGGCTCGGATTATCGAGAGCTTACTGTACATTTGGCGAACTCGAGACCAGCACCTATTAACAATCAAGTGGACGCTTTTTTATTAATAGGACAGTGTGACAACATTTAAAAAAATGTTTGCTTTTCTAAATTTTGTTTATTACTGGGGCATTTTAGTTGATTTCAAAGCAGGATTTCTTAAGTTCTAGGTTTTGCTTCAGAATCCGATTTCAAAGTTCGAGTTCTCACGCATAGATGCACTTTAGTAAATTGTAAAAAAAAATATAAGCGACACCATCCAAAGTTTTATGAAAATAAAAAAAAAAAATAGCATAAACATTGAGAGTGCCGAAAATTTCTTGGTTTTCTTCTATACTCTTCAAATTTTTCTCTTATTGAGCCTAAGCGTTGTCATGCATGATATTGACGTCCCATTTGCTTTGAATTAAACCTCTTCCCATCCTCCTTATTAATCCTTTCCATATTTTTACTTTGAAAATTGAATTGCAACTAGGAAATGTAGATTCAACTACATCCTCTATCCTAATATAATATGTACAACTTATTCATTGAATTTCCAAACGTCTGTGAATGTTGGTCCCAACATTTGTGGGGTAGTGCTCCAGAAATACATTAAACACATGTTCGGAGTGTGAACTCGGAAAATTGCTCTTTTTAGAAAAATCAACTGTTAAAAAACTGTAACTTTACTGGTTAAAGAAAACACTGTATTCAACTCCACGTTATAAATCGAATGTTTTATTTTAACCTTGGTTGGTCCAAGGTTAACTCTTTTGGCAAAAGTTTGTTTTCATTTGTTTACATTTTTTTTTATTTTTTGACATTTATGTTTTGTTGGTTATGTTTGTTTTGCATTACAGAATCCCTTTATATAGTCGCGATTCGTACACACATTTTGAAAATTTGATACACTTAGACAAAATCTATGCCCATTCTGCTGCCAACCATTTGTTCTCCAGGAATACTTTTGAGATTACGTCACGAATACAGAAAGTGTTTTTATTCTCTTACTTTGTCTCTAATTTGAGCTGAGAGATGGTGTTGAAATTTAAATGCTACTGAATAATATCATTAGCGCTGCATTGTAGTTCGTGCATCTTTCTCTTAACTAACAACTAGTTACAAGTTTTGTGCGATTTTAACAGATAGGTTTGTTTCTACATGCATTTAAAATTTCCCATTGGCATTGCGGTAAACTTAACAATTGGAACTATTAAATGGCCAAAGTGTGCTTCACTAATCATAAGGAAGCCGAAACTGCCAACAAATTAATATAAACAAGTTCTTGTTACACGTGTAGTAGTAGAAGTGTAGTAATTTCGAAACTTAAATTAGCCTTCAATATCGATATAAATATGTATATGATTTTAATTCCGCTGTAACCTACGGTAGGGCTTAAAGCGCCCTAAAAGTCAATGTTACTTCACAATATTGCGTCCTAACCGTCAAATTATTGTAAGCGACAGGAGAGGCTTTTTTTATTTTTTTTTTTTTTTGAGCAAAAATGAACATTGATGCTCAATATTATTTTCTGTTATTTATAACTGGAATGGAACATTAAAAAAATAATGAAGCAGAAAGACGAGTAATTTAATGATCTGTCGAACTGCATCATTAACTCATTTTTGCTTAAAATGTGGCTTACGACAATTTTGCGGTTGACGCGCTATCATTAAAATTACATTTATCGTTTATTTTTGCTAAGTAACATTGTTTCATTGGTGAAAAATAAAACTGCTTTGGTTTCCGCCGATTTTCACTGTCAATACTGTGGCGATATGCAGAGTTCATCCACGTTACTTGACATGAAAGGCGTCAATTACACACGTGTCGTTTTCGTTTCAGCTGCGAAATAGTAAGTAAAGGCAAGATGTTTAATTTTCGAGAATGTACACGGGACATCATGAACAACATCACAACAATGACTGAAATTAAATGATTCTCATCTGGATTTTATTTTTGCATACAAATATGTTCTTGTAATGAAGACGTAAATTATGTTTGGATGGAATCCAAAAGGGAATTTTGACCGCCAAAAATCACTGATTTTATGAATTCATTTTCATACATTGTCAATCTCACATCTTATTTCATTAAATATTATTGCACAGGACAAGAATTATTGTCCATTCTCGTCGACAGATATAAAAACGAATCAACAAAACTTTCGGAAAAATTCGGTCAATGTTCACTGGCACGTGTAGTGTGAATTTTCATGCATGTTATTTGACATAAAAAGCGTCAATTACATCGTGTGTAAGGCGCTTTATACGATAATTGCGCACAAAATCGTTGGTGATCTTGTTAGAGCCATCGTGGATCGATATTCAAGAAATTTATTTTTATAAAAGACAACGGGAAGATTTCTCTGCTATCAAGTCCAAATTTTTACGTCAATTGAATTCAAAAATTCCATTAAGCTGAATTGATGTTTGGAAAATTACTCGCCGAGTCAAAACGGATTGGTGTCCAATGAAAACAAAGGGTTATCAACATGCAGCAATTGCATTGAGTGTCTTGAGTGTCTATACCAATGTGTAGTATAGTAAAAACAAAAATAAGCCCTCTGTTCAATAAACCTGCCAATCGTCCTCACAGTCATGTCCCTTTTAAAACTCGTTTAAGCAAATCACCAACTGAATTCTACGTAGACTCTCCTACGTCATGCGAAAGTTCGAATGCTTGTAAAGTACATTTAAAACAAGTTTTTCCACAAAAAACTAATGAAACATTAACCACTATTGCAACAATCACAAAATGAACATTCTAAAAGTGTAATCCCCACCCCCAGCGCAATCGCAATCGAATTGGCAATTCAAGTAAAGAGTTATCGTCGCATAAAATGCAAGATACCTCGTGTATCTGTTAAATCTTCACAATCCCAGTAGCAACCTCTTCTCTAACGGCGCAATTCACGAGCACAACCCAATAAAGCTGTCAATTAATAATCACCACCAGAATACCACCCCTATCCCCGAAATTGTCCCGAATTCAAGCCAAGAGCACCCAACCAATTCCTTTTACCTGAACCGAACACCTCTCCTTACAAAGTTACAATTACAATTTACAGAAAACGTATTTGTTCCAATTCATAATGGCCATGCGAACGAAAAGGTATCGAGTGAAACAGACAGAGTGAGAGCGAAAAAAAAAAGGTAACGAGAACGAGTAGTGGCTACTGCAAGTCCATTGAAGACGGGAACGACTTAAACTCGAAGAGAGAATGGACGCGAATGCGAGGGAAAAGAAAAGAAAAAGCAAAAAAAGTGAAACGCCGTCAACGGCCACTGGGAAGTTAAAGCAAAACACCACCAAACAAAGTGACATGACCCCACCCCCTTTTCATTGCAGACTGACGATTAGAACTTCAATTAATTCAACACATTTGCAAGTTTTTCCACGTTCCACACATCCACACAAGTGCCGATGTCCGCTGCCGGGCGCCAAACACAAGCATTGCGCCTGTGCGCTCTGCAGGCTCCGCCTAACTTGGCATCTGTCATACGACGAAATTCAGTGCCAAGTTTCGACAGGTAACCATTAAACCTGTTTGCGGGCCGTGGACGAGCGAGCGAGCTGGCACATGGGCGTGGCTTAGGGGCTTACTGCTCTACTCGTACCACGGTTAGGGGTGAATCTACAATCCGGGAATCGTAGCGAAAAAAAAAAAAACAGAATCAAAAACCTGTTTCGATTCAACAACAGCACGCATGTGGCATGTAGGCTGTCTGCTAAATTTGCCGGGCGAATGTTTAGTTAACGCTGACACGTCAATTTGTCGAGTTGCCTCGTCGCGAATTTGTCGGTTACGTTTTTTTACGTTTTTCTTCTTTTTCCGGATTGTGAACGGAATTAAATTAAATCTTTTTCCTGTCAGCGAGAGGAGTGGAAAGCGATTTACCTTTTTAAGGAATAAAAGAAAAAAAAACATAACTTTTCAGTGGTGTTGTGAAAGTGAAAAGTTTCACATGTGTAACCGCCGCTAATGTGATATCTGTCAATCGTTATACCGTTTTTGGTCATTCCAAGTGTCAACACTTTACTTGCGATGCGAATTAATGCGAATGTTTCAATTTAACTCGAGCTCACTGTCGATTACGCTTGATGTGACAATTCGAACTGTCAAAGAGCTCTATCTGGTGGACATTGTGAGTAGTGTTTTGAGTTTACTTGACAGCTTTTGGCATTTTGTGGCGGATTTTATCAGTGATTGACATCAATTTGAGTGGGAAGATTTGAAGTCTTTGGCTTTGGTTGAAAATTTAGTGAAATTCAACGAGTGCAGTGACAAAACATGTCTGGCCATGAAGATGATGATCACGATGTGGAACGGGAGATACACGTCGATGTGGATTCAGATTCTCGAATGTCCTGTGGGACAGGATCGGATATTGATTTGGACGGCAGTTGTTACGATGAGTCTGAAACTCCTTTAAGGTTTGTAAATAAAATTTTTTCAGTTTTCAGCATGTCACTGTTGCATTTGCTGTCTGAAATTGAAATTATGGTTGCATGTTCGCCGTCGGATTTATTCGAACTGTTTCGCAATGGAGATAATAATTTTAGAGCTTCAAAGAAATTTTTCTACAATTGAGTCCATGATTGTTAAAACAACATAAGTAACACATTTTTCTAAATCACTTTTATTAAGTTTTTGTATTGCTTATGGTTAGAGGTTTGCATTGGAATTAAAAACGACATAATTTCATACCTGCAACATCATTAAATTTGAATGCGAAATCAGCAGTGGGCTAGCTTTTCTATCTATTATAAACAAAGTTGTGACAAAAAAAGGGTTATTTTGTTTAATTCATTAAAAATAGTTTTCTTCTTCTATCTTTATATATCTATATATTTTTATGTTCTTAATATATGAATTAACTAAACTGCATTCAAAGAAATTATAATTTTTTCTTTAGTATTACACAATCGCCAAAAATGAAAACAAAGAAATTCGTTTTTTTCAGATTTGTTTACTCTTAAGCAAAATTGACTAACTTTGAAACGCTCTAGAAGCCAAGATAAAAATCAAAAAATAATTCTGTTTGCTGTTTTTGAGGCTCTGTTTATATTTCTGCAAGAAGCAAAAAACAAAAACAACAAAATAACATCGAATTTTGTATTTTTGCCACGACTTTTGCGGCCACTGTGCGCCGGAATAATTTGTGAAGTAATTTAATAGTTCTAGGCTGCTGAAGATTAGCTCTTTGCTGAAACTATAATAGAGAGAAAAAAACAATGCAGCGAGTGTAATGGCGATTGGCAAGCGAAGCAAACCCTCTGGTGTTTTTCAAAATACAGTTTCCTTACATGTATACTCTTTTAAATAAAATTAAGGCTTTAAAAAAAATATTAATCCCTCTAACTCGAACTGATATTGATATCCCGTGAAAATTTTATCTAAAAGGAATTGAAAATAGACCAAGAGTCGAAAAAATGTATTCGAGTTAGAGAGCTTTTCGACTTAGAGGATGGATTTTGTATGGAAAATGCAAGGGAATGTCAAATTATGGCGAAACAATTTGAGTTAGAGGAGTTTTCGACTTAGAGGGCATTTCGGCTTAGAGGGCTTCGACTGTATAATCTTTTTTGTCTCTTCTGCGAAAACAAAAATGAAGCATATGTAGTTTTAACGATCGATTCACATTAAAGTTAAGTGTTATAATATATTAATGAAGAGGTTTTTTCGTTTCGGTTATCGCTTATCTCTGTTCTTGTTAGAATTCGAAGTCGCATCTAAGGACTCCAAAAATATAAAAAAAATGTTCGCGTGACTCGCTTTGTCGTCTTTCGTGTTCGCTGTCATTGTTGGCTGCCTCGCTCTCGTTAATTTTGGATCGATTTGAAGAAGCTTTGGTGTAGGGATTAGTGACGCAAGTTTTGCACTTTCCTAACCGTTTTTCATAAAGGGGTAAAAATAGTAGGTGAACGATGATTCTAACAACGGTTTGGAACGCTCGAAATGTCACTGATGTCACAGTACGCGCCAGTACAGATCTTAGTTACAAAATAGATTGTTAAGGCGTTCATGAGTCTATAAACCTATCGTTATCTTTTTTTGATTGGGAGCTGGGCAGACTGAAGACCTATCTGTCGTATTTAATGGATTTAAGAATCTTTTCAATTTAACAGTAGCTCACTTTATTTATATTAAGCGGCTTACTTAATCAAATAAACCAATTTGGTTTAACAGAAGTTTCTCTAAGTTTAAGAACGCGAACGCGCCAATCCAACAAAAAATATAGAAATAGCCTTGCACATCCTCTCCCTATGTTGTTCAACATTTCGCTTAAATTAGCTAATTTTCTTGACTGTTTGGAGCACTCGTACAGCAATCCAATCATAAAGTCTGAGATGAGAGATGCTGTCGCAAATTACGATTAAAACTTTTTTCCTTAAGTATTTAAAGCAGAGGTTGAGAATAAACTGTGTTCATTGGTGTGAGATCTTAATTTAAGTGTCAGCATGTCAGCATGTAGTATTAGATTTACTATCACTAATTTGTCACCTTGACTAACTTAACCCTGTTGTCTCTGTAATTTTAAAAGTCCTTACAGGTCGACTGTATTTACACTGACTTCTCGAAAGCATTTGGTGAGGATCAGCATTCGACAGTTTTTCCAAGAAAAACAACATGTATTCATCGAGGTTCGCTATGAATTCGAGTCTGTTAGGTTTATATTTTTATTTATTTTTTTGTAAGTTTTAGGTCTTTACTTTGTTGCCTTTGTTTGAGAATGTATTTAGTCGCAATCATTATAAATTTTGGATGATTGAAGTCCGTGAAAATTCGAAACAATTTGCCCTTAATGATTGACTGTGTTCTAGACAATGTTTCAAAACTTTTCAAAAGATGCAATAGTGATTTTTTTTTATTTTGTATTAGTTATCAATAAAGTTCTTATTATTGAACGTATAGTAACATTTTTAATTTTTTTTTTCGCCTCAGGTAGATAGTTGCCTCTCAAGTTTATTGAAATTTAAGGTGAAGCTTTGGGACAGCTGTAAAATTGCTTTGTTCACTCAATCATTTGTTGCCACCTCATTTGTTTTCTGCCAAAAGAGGCATTTTCAAAATTGGATCGCATCCTTGATTGTCATGCAAGGTTCAAAATAAATTTTTAGCATTTAATTGAAAGTTACAAAAAAGTTCGGTACTGCAATTACAATAAATTGTCAACAATAATTGGTTATGCTTCTAAACAATCATAACAAAATTGTGATTTTACTAAGCATTGTCCAATTTTGATGATATTCTCACTCCACGATTTAAGCTAATGTTAAACTATTAAATGACAAAATTTCAAATTTGTTTGAATTTTAAGCTATACAAATAATCTGTTGTCATTTCTTGCTAAACAAATTTGAACAATAAACACCGGTCATTTAATTAAATTCTCTCCAGCCAGCTCCTTATTCGATTAGAATATAGCTCAAGCTTTTGTGTTATACAGAGTCAACAAAACACAATTTTCAAAAATAAATTTCTACCCAAACAATAGCGCCCCGCTATTAGCGGCAGCCATTAAATTCGATTCGATTCGATCCGTCAATCAATTATGTTATTTTGTTTTGGACTCGTTGTCATAGCCTGACAGACACGAAGCTTAAGCCAGTGGTTCACACAAAAATAGACTGCCATCAAATTTAGATTTAAATAACAAAATGTTATTTGCATTTGAATGGATTGTTGTTAAAAGCATTGAAACTTCCTTTTTGGAGGTTGTGGGTGTTATTGGATTTAATTGATGAGAATCAATTAATTAAAATTTTGAATTCCTTTTTTGTTGAAAAGTTATTTGGTGTAATTTAAAAGTGGACACGGTGACTGAATTTCACTTTTCCGGTGTATCTCGCTGACAAATTTGTGTGACATATTTAATTAAAATCATGCACGTTGCATTCATTAATTTAATTTAATATGTAACCAAAAAATGCTGCGACTTCTGAATTTGTTTATACTTTTGATTGGCACGTGCGATTTATGGACGATATCTTCTAATTGGCATCAATCAATTTGACATTAAATCAAAAACGTTAATGAAAAAAAAAAGAAAAAAGAAAAACCCGGCAAATGGTTGGAAATGAGGCAGAACGAGGGGGTTTTGCTCACAGCTAACAGGTAGCTTGTTGTTTTATGATTTTTTAGGTGTGAATGGACATAAGTGGTTGGGGCCACAAACTTACGTCGAAGATATTAACCTTCTGAAGAATTTAATGACAACAGTTAACATACATCTTTGGATTTTTAGAGACGTTTTTGAGTTGAATATTTTTCCGGTTGAATGGCCATTTAGACTCAGCTTGATTTAAATAAATTTTATGACTGCTGTGGTCTTTTGGTATTTTTGAAACTCACACTTTTGGAAATGCTTCTTCAAGCTACAGTCCCGGCTGAAAGTTGATTGGTACCGGCACAGTTTATTAGCAGTTGCATCGATTTGCTCGGCGAGAAATTAATTGTTGTTTATTTAACTGCAATGGTCTTGCAGTTAAAATAATTTAAATTGACAGGGAAACTTCAAGTTGGCCCGTGCTGTGTCTTGAACAGGGCAGGCAGCCCCAATCTCTTTAACACTCGCCAATTATAAAAACAAGAAAATAAGTAGAACAAACAAATTTCAATGTATTTTATCGAATGTAATGGATGATATATTTGACGCTTCAAAACATCCATTCTTTAAAGACATCTTAAAAAGCGTAGACAATTCGGGGATTAGGCTCAGATTTACTCTGAAAAAAGAGAAGATTTGAACCCCAGAGACGCATAGGACTGACGCGATTCCTGCTGAAATCTTAAAAAAGATGGAAGATTAAAGATTTCTGAACTAAATTTATGTCAAAAATGGCATAGGAAACGTAAATAGGCAATTTTCGAACTAAATTTAAAAAAACTGATGATTCCGCTTGCTTGTTTATAGCTGATATTGATTTTTAGAGTTTAAAAATTGACAGAAAGGTCTAAGGCGATCTATGTCGGCAAATTTGAGCTCAGCTGGATTGGAATCTGGATCAAAAATGGTTTCTAAAAGACCTAAAAGTGGATATTTTAAGAGTAGTGACGGTTATATTGAATGATTGCACCTGTTTATTTTATAGAAAATAATTTTTAGAAATCGAAAATTTGCAGAAAAAATGCTGAAAGGCTGTCTTGCGATAAATACAGACCGCATTGAACCAGCGCGCTGAAGCTACAGCGTCAAAAAATGCTTAAAAAACATAAAAATACGATGTCTTGTAGATGGTGGTTCTTTTTTTTGCTTTTCTCTGTCCGTAAATCTGCCTCTTTATTTAGAAAAGGACTTTTAATTTTCCAACATTCTTAAAGAAACGAAGGAAAAGAAGAATTGTGGGCATATTCAAATCAGTCAATTTGTCGGACGTTGGGATATTCACAATGGTTTGACATTGAAAAGGGTTGCAGACATTTCTAAGAGATTTTCTTTGTGTAGAGAAACTTATAAAGCTTAATGCCTCAAATAAAAAGATTTTTAGTGCAACTTAAAGGGCAAAAAGGGGTTTAATTAATTTTACTTCTTTTTCCGAGCATGCAATTCAGCAAGTCGTGAAATGGCAGTTCTCAAAGAATTATTTTTTTCCAATTTCATGGCCGACACTGCAGCGTGAGCAAAACTATAGAATAGGTTTGCATTTTGGAAATATCGTTGCCATTGTATAAGTTTTAAAGGAAGAAAGCCACGAATTTAAAACTGAATAAAAATACGACAATCACGTGTGTTACATAACCGCAAAAAATAATCGATCGAACCAGTTGAAAACGAAAATCCACGTTCCACTTAAGTTAAATGTGAATTTTAACAACTTCAGTCCCATAACCACGAATGTAAACTTAAGCTCAACCCCATTTCCGCCCACAGTAACAAAACACCATTCCACACACAAAACGCTGCTGGAAATTCACATTTCATTGCTCATACATGGCCGCTTAATGTTCCACGCAACGTCAAGCAATTTGCATATCTCCCCCATCGGATCGCGTGGGTCGGTCGTCAAAGCCGGCCCAAACGCTTCGGTTCCGACTTAGTCTCTCTCGCTGGGTTTTTATATCGCTTTTATTAAGTTGTAATTATGTTGTTGTGAATGAAGCCGCTCCGCGAAGAGCGACCCATTCATCATTCCACTCAGCGACTCATTAACTTAATCGGGAATCGTGTTGGCTGTGAATTAAAAGTGTTTTCCACTGTTGATTTAATGTTTCGTGTTTGTTATTGGGATTGAGTTTATTTATATATTTTTATTCTCTCTTTTTTTTTCTGACAATTCACAGTGAGTCCCTTCAATCAGAACAGACGAGATCATCCTCCAGTGAGAACCTTCCTTTCAGCATATCCCGCCTGCTGTCGAAACCGTATGAGAATAACAACAAAAGTCCGGATAAGGATCTGGGATCGGTGGATAGTGAGGCGATGGCGGCGTATAAATTGGCAACTAGCATCGCGTCGACGCCGTATGGTAGCGCTGCTACTGCCCTGTATTCGTACCCGCACTTGTATCCATCGGGGCATGTGCTGAGAGTGCCACCGCAGAGATCACCGCTGACGTGGGCCTTGCCACCGCTGCACCATGCTGCGTTAGCACATCAGGCTGTGAAGGATCGCTTAGCAGGTGAGTTTAGTTCTTGTTTTTGAGTCAAGATAGGGACATTTGGATAAGTGCTGAGTTTGAAAGTCTTTTCTGAAAAATTTTATGAAGAAACTAATTAGTTTTTCTACTACTTGTAGAAACGTATCGCTAGTACGTAGATAAGAAACAAAATTAATACGTGTCGAATCGATACTATCGATTATTTTTGGAACTATTGTCACTCTTGTCATATATGCAATAAGTTTGGCCTTTTCGACTAACTGAGACCCATATGATCTGTAAGTGAAGAACTTCATTGCAAACAAATGGAGCAAACTCAATCTTTCATGTAAAAGTGCGCAACGACTGTGAACAAAGAGTCTCTCATAGCAGATAGCCAATATAACGCAACATAACGATGCAAACTCATCAAAACCGAACCATGGAAAAAAATCAACGAATTTGTATTGGAGATGTTGCCTCAGTCCTTATATTTTTGGTATTTTCATTGATTCGGAACATTATTGAAGTAACAAAATTCCTAATCAATAACGCCAATTCTTACTGTGAATTAAGCTTTTGTGCATTTTTAGAAATTGAAGAAAAAATGTTGACTTAGTTTAAACCGAAGTGACTTGGTTTTTGCCGTACGAATTCTTCAAAAAATATTCTATTAAATTAAAAATGGTCCTTTTCTCTACAAAAATTTCTAATCCTGTCGGCATGAGAAATAATAGGTTCATGCGTCATAACTCTGTCATACTAATTGCGAAACGTTTCCGTAACTTTTCCATGGTATAAAATAAATAAATAATATGAGTAACAGTCCGTCAGTAACAATCAGTCAGAGTCAGAGGGCCAGAGAATAGTTTTTTTAGCGCAAAAAACTAGGCTCTTTTTATGGTCTACTTTTTTACAGCCATTTGAAAATGGTTTTATCTGCACCGTCAGTACAACTTATTGTGCATGCATAAAGAAACTTCGGCCATGTCGTTAAAATTCAACACCCGGTTGTTTCTGATGCAATGATTTATGTATGTACCAGTAATTGTGTTTACCACTGTAATAACATTCATTTCTTGTGGTAATTGCAGTTTCTTTAAAACAATTCCCTTCAAATCAGTTTAGTTGTTTATGCTTAAAAAGTATCGCTTTTATGGAAACTTTTTTAGTATTTTATATTATCTACAGCCCTCACAAAAGAAAAATCTTTCACGCCAAAAAACTGCGTTTATTGTAGGTTGTTCATCATAATAACGATTTTTGGAGTGTTGCTTTTGAGGTTGTAATGCCAATAAATAATTTGCTGCTGTCCTACATTAGTATTATAAACTTTAGACACGCCGTTTTATTGTTATAAGGATTTTCACGTTTGTCTATATTTTCATTGCAGTTGGGTTGGAAACGTATTAAAGTTAGCCTCTAGAATAGAAACAATTTTTTTAAGAACAAAATTTGGCCTGCAATACAAAGAATGAGAATTATTAGAGGTAAATTGACACAGTTGGCAGTGACTAAAGTGATAAATTAAACCAAAAGCGAAATATTTGTGATTAGTGAAAAGTCATAAATTTAAATAAAATCTGTGACCAGTCCCACGTACAAAACCACGACCGTTCATGTTAACTACATATTTTTTTTTATTATTAGACCATACGAAAATATAGTATTCCTTTTTAACTAAATATACAGGGCTTAATGTCTCGTTTTATATAAAATAATAGAGCACAAAAAATATTTTTAAAACAAATTTTACTTGTCACAAGCCAAATGAAAAACTGATAAAAACTTCTGACGCGGTTGCAAACGAAATTCTATGGGAATTCCATTTTATAAACACGAATGATTATCAAATTTAAAACAATTTTCAAATAAAGAAGGTGCAATTTTTTCGTTGTTCAAGTTATAGAATAGGGGAGAATTTGGACGATTTTAAATAATATTTGGTTAATTTAACGAAACATTAATAACAAATTTTTACTTTCAACCAACTCCATGCCGCCCTACACAAATATTTGGTGTACAGCTTTGCTTTCGCCGTTTTGCAATAGATGGCTGTAGCGGTAGTCGAAATAAATAGATCTTAGATGCCATAACATAACCTAACCTAAACATAACGCCATTGAAATATTATATTAGTCGATTGCTCTCAAATACCAATGGTGTGGCCGCTATTAATGAAAGAACGTGCCAAGAGTTGTTCAAACGCTCAAGAATGGTGATTTTGACGTCGGAGAGCGGCTTGGCGGCGGAAGAGAGAAGGTTTATGAAAATGCAGAATTGGAGGCATTACTTGATCAAGACTCGCATTAAACGCAATTGAATCAAACGCAAAACGAATTATAAATATATAACCAGTTTACTACAATAAAGGCTCGAATATCGGAAAAAATGGCGGAAGCTAACTTGTACCCCTAATATTTTCCCATATTTATAGCTGGAATTATTTATTAAAAAAACCAATGATACAGATAGACACGCAATAGAACAAAATATTGAACTACAGCATTAACTCATTTTTGCTTTAAATGTCGCTTACGATAATTTGGCAGTTAGGGCATGAAATCCACTGCAGTTATGAATCAATTATTTGTAATTGTGAGCGTTCAGTATATTGGGAGACAAGCGTATTTTCGAGTGAGCAACTAACAAAGAACTGAATTTTATTTGATTTGTAAAAAACATGATAAATGAAAAAGTGAACATAAAGAGGAATTCAGCGCTGCTAAGCTACAATATTTAGGTTATCAAAAACTTAAACCTTCCATAATACAGTAAACTCTCGATAGTTCGAATTTCATGGCACCAAGGAAAAACTTCGAATTACAGAGGTTTTCGAATTACGGAGGTTTCAGTAAAAAAAATATTGCTCATTTTCGTCATGTACACATTTCAAATAACGGTTGTTAAGGAAAAAGAAGTAAACTTGACTTCGAATTAAAGAGGTGAGCAAGTCATGATTTTTGAATTCTGGAGGTTTTCATGTTATTATTATTAATATTTCATTTCAAGTAGTTCAAGGTTCTTGCGTTGTTTTGCATGACAGTTAATTCGAATTATCGAGAGACCAAATTACATAGGTTTTCCTCCATTTACAGAGGGTTTTGCCTCGATTTATAGAGGCATTATAGAGGTATTATAGAGGTTCAAGATATCGAGAGTTTACTGAAATTGTCAATCGATAATTTTCGTTTTGCAATTTTGGTTGGCAATGTTTTAAAATTTTGAAATTTTAAATCCACAACCTAATTCTCCGTAAATTCATGTTCACATTCACTCAAACTCCGAGTACACGTAAATATTTGAGTATTCATTCTTCAATAGCCCGTAAATATCCTATTTGAATACTTTTCTTAGTAAGTTGTTATGGTGCTTATAATGAGATTATTGGTACATTAAAATTATTTAATTAAATTATATTAGAAATTGTTGTGATCCACTTGGGCAAACAATGGAAAAACAATTTGTACCAGTCTTACAGTAACTCCAACAATTTAGCAATTCCATTTTAATTGTTTATTTCATTTCAAAGTTTACATAGTGTTATCGCCCAATTCACAATTTTTGGTACAGGGATATGATCTATGATTTATCTTTCTACTGAATAATTTCATTTTTCTACAAAAGAGAAAAAAATAAAGTTAAAAGAGAAAATGTTTGAGGGAAAAACGATACTTAAAAACAGGCTCAAAAAATTGAGTCCATACCCAGAAAAATTAAGGTTTTTTTATAGTTTGCTAGGAAACGACATGTTTTGTTAACTTGTTTCTTTTTCCGATTTTTAATGTGTTGCATTAGATGATATAAGAGCAATCGAAATTCCATTTTGGTTATTGGTCCATAAATTCCATTTTTTGTTGTATGTTATAGTTGTGGGTGTATGCCTAATTTTGTGAACCGGCGAACTTCATCCCGTTGAATATATGGTTGAAATAGAATAAAATCAAGAATTAATTTCATTGGTTTTTGTGAAATCTAAAAAAAAAACAATGATTGAGTTCGATTTACTTTATTGCATACCTATAGCTCTAGGTTTTTTTTCTACACCTTCACGTAGCAATTGCAAAAGCAAGTATCCAATTTAATGCAAGCGCTTTCAAATTTAAGGAGCAGTGCGTTCATTTTAATTTACTTTTCTATATGTGCCTAAATAGGTATAAATTATTAAGGAAAATCATATTGCACGTCTTGAACACGTTTAGAAATGATTATTTCACCCGTTGTTTTGCTACAATGAAATTGACATTTCACGCATACTATTTCTTCGAACTCTTATCGGTTACTCTATTTCGTTCTTTCCTTCTAAGCTACAATATCCAAAAGATGTTTGTTTTCTCCCAATAGAACTAAGTTGTGTAGATTTAAAATACCTTCCACTTCTTAAGACCTAAGTTCATATATTTCTGCCAAAGCAGCAACGAACCAAAAAGATCGCATGTCGACTCCAAAGTGCATCGTCCTCCTATCTGATTCACTTTCTTCTCTGGCCTCCACTCAGGGCACAATCAGCGCTCAGGTCAGAGCCGTATACACAAATTAATAGCCAGTGTCAACATGGCAAATGCAAACTGTCTCAATACACCGACCGAGAACGTCCAGTCCCGTGCCCGATCCATAACAACTCCCCGAGGCGCCAATAATTGTACTTCTCCCGGGCTATTAAGATAAATCTCGCGGCCCGAAGAGGTTTCTCCTTTCGGATGATGTAGAAGTGCAGTCGTGTCCGAGCCGAGTCACAGTGCTCTCGAAAGTGGTCGTCTGCCGTTGTGGCGCGTTGCGTCTCCAAAGCAATTTCCCTGTCCCTGGAGAAAATTTTCTTATCTCGGAAATAACTTTTAAAAGGTCTGTCACATTCCATCACTTATGAATGGCTTCCCTGTGGGCAACACTCGTATCGGGAACCTTGGACACACCACCACCAGCAAATCCTTTCGTGCGTACGTAGAGAGTAATCTTGAATTTTCTACCTAACCCCGAAGGGATTTCCTATTTGAACGTCTGGAATCTGGGATCTTCCTGTTTGGACAACTTTGTGAGTCACTCGTTGGACTTTGGCGGTAAACAACTGTGTCGCGTGTGTGATGTTGCGTTGATTTGGGTTAAACACTTTGTTTTTGGGACTAATTGATTTTTTTGTTGTTGTTCTTTTTGTTTTTGTTTTCCGTCGGATTTTTGCTGAAACAAGTTTCCCTTTGGTACACATTCAAGGAGTGATAATTCAATTGGAGGAGGCACAGGTAGCGAGGTTGGCGTAAGTGCGGCAGGAAGTAGACGGTGTTAGTAATGGCGAATGGATGCAGTTGTTGTGCGAGCAAAGGTCTTCCGGGTCGTAAATTTGACAGATAAAAGACTAATGTGTTGTTAAGGAGTCGGATAATAAGAAACGTTTGTGTCTTTTGAGGTTTAGGGAATGGACCCTTTCTTAAAATGGGAAAATTGTTTGATTTTTGTTGGGAAACCACTTTCACTGTTGGCAAATCCCTAAGTGCTTTGAATCAGGACTGATATTTTTAGCAGGATTCGCAGTCTTGGTATAAGATATTATCAAAATTTAAACATATGAAAATACATTACATTGGGTGGCGTAGCAGCCAGATGAGAGCCAGAGCCCAGCTTTTTGAACACATGAAAATATTAAGACCAAATATTTAAGAAAATTTTTCTTTTATATACAACTTGTTGGCTTATTACAAAAAGGGTGATTTCTCAAAATAATATTTTGAGAACTAAGCTCTTCTGTATTATTGCAACAGCTTAGAGTTGTTAAAGAATGTAGTTTGTGATTGATTGCATTTAATGATTCCAACCATTTATAATTTCAATGCATTCTTTTAAGCCATTTCAAAGCATTTGAAGTCTTTGCTAAGATCATTTTCAAGTCATCGAAGTCATTGAAATAATTACTCACTTTAAAGTTATACAAATAATTTTAAATTAACATGTCACATTTGGCAAAGTAGCTTCAAAGGATTGATTCTCGAATTCAATTTAATCGATTTCATCCATGAAACCAATAAAAAAAGTAATATATTGCGCATGTGTCAATCAAAAAAAAATAAACAAATTCAAAATGGTTGAAATGGTTTGACTTCAACTTTTGTGACACTAATTGTGACACGTTTGTTTATGTTTATTTGTATTCTTAGAAGTACAGTGACAATTCAAATATAAAATTTTCTGCCTAATGGGTTCGCGATCATTTTGAAACATGCGCAGAACGGATTCAAAATATTTGCGCTAAGTATATTACCTTCAACCTTGTATAATGGGTTTCATCGTTGTGACCACTGTTGTTTTCGAAGTTATTGCCCCATACAAACGATATAATTGCGCCAAATTTTGTGAATGCCTTTAGATACTAAGATCCATTATCCATCACATATGCTACAATATTGTTACAATTTAATCCAAATTGTCCATTAATTTTCGTAAAATTATTCAGGCGATCATATGTATGCGATACCTAGAAACGTTTGTATCACAAAAACAATGACTTTTCGTTGTTGAGCTCGTCGAGTCAATGGCAAGTACAACCAAGAAAGTTCTTTTAATTTGTTGACCATATGTGAACGGTGTTAAGTTTTCAACTCTTATTAGAAATGAATCGTCTAATGCTGTCATAACTTTTGGTATGCTCAGAACTTGTAGATCAGGGTTTTTAAATTTTATTAGATTTTTAAATGATGAGTTTTCTACAACCAATATTGGCAGCAAATAAATTTCTTGCAATGAATCTTGAAAGTTTCAAGTTGAAAATCATATTTTTTGGATTTGGGTGGCCAATGTTGCAATTCTGAAGGAGTGTTGACAAACTTCAAAATGACTTTAAAGAGTTCCAATGACCAAAAAATAATTTCAATGATTTTAAAATGACGTCAAAGAATGATGTGAAATCTTAAATGATTGACATTTTGTTTCCTGAAATTTCATTAATTTTATTTTTCATTAAAAAAATTACATTACGTACGTTTTTCCACGAAACAAATCTTTAATTAAAAAAATGTTTGCAATCAAATGAATTTAAATGATGAATGATGACTTGAAATTTAAAATTGGTCTTTAAGTGAGCTTTTAAATTGAATCATTTCGAAGCAAACCAAAATTAATTATTTTCTAAAATGAATGCTGAACTGCCACCAGTTTATTAAAATTTAAGTGAATCCTAGACATTGAATGAACGGAATTGTTTTTATGTTTTATTCATACGAACATTATTTTTTGACTTTTGGTCTTTGGACTTTCCAAGGCATTCTACTAAGTGATGATATATAGTGATTAACTGAATGGATATAATGTTTGTTTTACATCGTACTTTAAGGCCCAGACTCAAAACTTTCTTCTTGAACCTGGAAGCACAGCTTTCGTCGAATCTACTCAACTTGACATGTAATCGGTTTATTGCCGTCTTTATGTTTGTATTGCGTTCGTTTTTCGTAAAGCACATTCTTATAAGTAATATCTAATTATGTTTTTATTTGCGCCACAATATCAAACGATTAAAAACATTTACGTATTTAAACATTCATTAGATTTTCCATGTGTATGACGATCTTTTATGTGGTGTCATCGATTGGACGAAGCATGTATAAAAAATGAGCATGTTTTCCAGGGTTAAAAGTGATCCTTTTAAAATAGTCTTTTCAATTGGAAAACGTATCAAATTTTCATAAAAGCCACCGGCTGACTCACTTTTAATCCCTAATTAAAAACCGTCCACGACAACGATTCATCAACACAGTTCATTAACTATTGTGTTGTGGTCATCGCAAAGCATGTTGCTTGTTAACCTTGTTTCTGTATCCGTCATAAAATTCCAACCTGAAAAGTTGCTGAGCCCAAAACAAAAAATTTACGACGCTCTCCTCAATCGCCAACCACTTGGAGATGTCGGGAGCTGCGCATAATCACACAAACAAACAAAAAACACAAAGAGGCGCCACGTTATCAACGTTTGGGCCCAAAATGAAAACAAAAAAAAAACAACAAAAACTCAACCAAGTGACACATATCGATATCACCGCCGACCGACGCACCGGCCAAAGTTAACTAAAAGCCTCTTAAGGGAGTGGGAAGTCAGTCCACGATATCGGTTGCGGTATGGATAAAGAAGTGGGGCTTTTTGCATACACGTTAAAGATACAGCAGTCCAGCAACAACAACAACGACAACGACGACGGACGACAACGACATTCGACGACAGGCAGTTAACAATCAATAAATTAAAAGCAACACGCCAGGTAGGTAATCCGTCTTTCTCCTTCGTGGCTCTGTGGGTCTCGTTTTGCCGGCCAATTCAATGGCCGCGGTACGATAAGGGATCGAGCGTAAGCGTCCATCCGTCCCCGGGCACACACCCGCTAATCAAATTCAAACGGAACCACTCTGCATCGGACCGCCCAGAGAGTAATTAATTCTTTTTGCAGAAATTAAAAAGTCATGTTAACCACCTAATTAAAATGCCTTAAGTATCGGCATTGCCTTGACGTCGACATTGCGTCTGTGCGTCTGTCTGTCGGGGATATAAGTGCTGGTTTGTGTCCAGGTGAGATGTCGAGCGTCGTCGGCTTCCTGCAGCCCTTTTTGCGTCCCGTTCTCCACTAAGTGGAGCAGCCAGCACACACACGCGCACGCGGACCACTACAACGGCAGCCAATGAATAACAAGTGAAGCTCATAATGTAAACAAATTAGTAGAAGCATCCTCTTCGGGGTGGTGGACATGGCCAACGGCTTGAAAGGCGAACACGTTTTTATACTTTGGCCGATGAGGCCGGTTCTCGGCGGACGGGGTGGTGGGCACGGGCGATAGGCGATATTAAAAGGTGATTACGAACAGCGTGCAATCGAGCGAGGGAGAGAGAGTACGAGCTACTGGACTTGAGGACCTGTGCCTCCTGCAGCAGGTCACTCGGAGTGGTGTGGTGCGGAGAAAATTAACGACGAGCCAACACCACGATAGATGGACACCCAGCGGCAGATTTAAGTCCCTCTCTCTCGCATTTAATATTCTGGACCACGTCATCTTTCGTTCTGCCCGCCTAACCGGACGACCACTCTCCCGCTGGACCGTCCGCTTCAGCGTCTTCTCTGATCGTCCTTATTAGTGCGAAGCCAGCGGCACGACGACCGCACCGCTGCTGCAGCTGATGCGTGCGGATGGACGGTGTTTGTGGTGTTTTTGGTGTTCTCGGGTTTTTGCGTGCCGATCCTAATCAATGGACCGGGCGAGATCGAGTAATGATCGGGTACGGTTTTGTGTCAGTGCTACTGTTTGAGGCCGCATCCGAAATGGAATGTGCTGCATAAATGGATTGAAATTGAGTTGGTTTTAGATACTTGGTGAGTGTTGGAATTTAGATTGGTTTCAGGGGGGTTTGTTTATTCGTTTGTTATGTACAATTGGGTTGAGAGATAATTAATGGGAAATTAAAATCAACGATTTGGTTGTGAAGATATGCGTAGTGCGCGGTGGGGCACGTGAGGAGGCCAAGCTATTTTAAACCAAAGAAATGCAACGGAGATGGCGTGGAACAGGTGGTACAGAGCTATGGTGGTTAGGTTTGGTATTTGTGTCAATGAATCAACGCTTGTGATGGGCAAGATCTGGCACGGAAGCTGACAGAAAGCTTTCTATTCAACAAAAGTTGAGGTTCTAGCAACATTTTCAATGGTTCATCTGTCATTGCTGACTTCTCATGGCATTTGATGATATCTAGAAAGTTTAAGGTGAAGGACTTTTGTAAAAGGTAACTTGGTCGCTGCGAGTGAATTATAGTTTAGTAACGGATGGGAAATTATCCTGCCTTTAACGACTTCAATCATAAACAATCTTTCAATGATTTCAAATGAAAGTTTTCAATTACTGCCTGCATTTGGATACTTCGAAATCACATTGTAAAGGGTGATTTTTTTAGCTATTATCCTTTTGGCAACACTGGTTTAAACAGCTGACGCACGTTTCGTGTTTTGTTTCACTGTCAAACATCTTCAGTTTGGTCTATAATTTAACCATGAATCGTCTTACAAACGAACAACGCTTGCAAATTATTGAATTTTATTATCAAAATGCGTGCTCTGTTAAGAAAGTTCATCGCGAAAAATTGTGTTCAGCGACGAAGCTCATTTTTGGCTCAATGGGTACGTAAATAAGCAGAATTGTCGATTTTGGAGTGAATATCAGCCAGAAGCATTGCAAGAGCTACCAATGCATCCAGAAAAAGTCACAGTTTGGTGCGGTTTATGGGCTGGTGGCATCATTGGACCGTACTTCTTCAAAGATGATGCGAATCGTAACGTAACTGTGAATGGTGAGCGCTACCGTGAGATGATATCCAACTTTTTTTTGCCCAAAATGCAAGAGCTTGACTTGCATGACATGTGGTTTCAACAAGACGGTGCCACATGGCACACAGCACGCGCAACAATGGACTTATTGAGAGGCGAGTTCGGTGAACATTTTATCTCACTTTCGGGACCGGTCAATTGGCCGCCTAGATCGTGCGATTTAACGCCTTCAGACTATTTTTTGTCGTATGCCAAAATTGGACTAAGCGGATGGACCATTTGAGGCGCAGTCAAGTTCAACATTTGCATGAAATAATCTTCAAACATTAAATTATATGGACCGTACTATCGATTCAAATAAAGATTTCATGCATTTTTCTGAATTTTATGTGTTTTTTTTTAAAACTTTCCTATAGCTTTTAAAAAATCACAATTTATAATATTTATTTTGAACCGCGACACAGAATAATGTTGAGAAGATTTTGTTCAAGCTGCCCACACGATTAGACCAACTAAGTTTTTTTTTTATTTCTAACTTTTGGAATTGCCGAATGAAATGCAATTCCTTTCATCGACTCCTATAATTTTAAATATTATATTATTTAAACATAAATATTCGAATCTTGTGCTGCACATTTGTTTGTTTTAACTTACATTTTTCGATTTACTGCACAAAGAACTAGACGAATAAAAGAATCACAAGCAAATGTAAAGAAACGCATCAAAAAATTCGCAATGTACCTGCGGATCTGAATTGTATAAAATTTGTAAGTTGACATGAATAGCAAAACACCATACCGCTTTACCGACATCACCGACATCCCTGATATTACCGCTGCCAATCCGCGTTCTAATCGAAGAATAGTAGAATGATAAATACTAAATATTGCCTAGCCAGCAATTAAATTTAAGAATATAACTTAAATTCTTTTCTTTAAGTTAAAGGCTCAGCAAATATGAACACATGATAAGTGTACAGAATTATGCGAATCTACTGGAGCTAATTTACATTTAAGACTAACTTAATTTTCTAAGCGCAGGAAAAATGCAATAAACTGATACAAAATTCTTTTCACTTCAATCATCTCTCTTCCGAAAAACAAACATCAAACAAAAATCACCCGCCCTGGAGCCCTCAAAAAAAAAATCCTAAAGCCATGAAATCACATTACTACCATCCGGAGCTGCCTCAATCACCAAACAACCATTAACAAGGTCCTTAGTAAAAATTCATTCCTGCTCCTGCTGTGCCTGTTACTCCTATCGCTTGCTGCTTGCCACCTGCATGCATTGAATTCAGCTTTTGGCATCATCAATCTCATGCGCCACATAAAAGCCTGCGCTATAAACTTTTAATGTTCCCTAAGTGATATGACTTCGCTCCGCAGGTACAGGCCATCACTGGTGCTTATTCACCATTCACCACACAAGTCGCCTCCAGGAAGGGGAACGTGTTGGAATATCATTTTATATTCCATTCTCAATTTATCTAAATCAAGACTTGCAAATTTAAAAGGTTTTCCGGCACACGGTGAGTTCGAAAAGTTTCACAAGAAACAGAAATCCATATTTCAGTTACGGGTATTCCTCGGGGGGCGAAGTGTTTCTCGGTATTTTATTGACTTTCCTCCGGAGGCGGATATGGATTTGAGATGAGGACGGCCTCAGTGTCGAATCACCGTTGGTGTGGTGGAAATATTAATAAGTGCTTGGGGTTAATAACACCGGCATTTACAGGTTTTCACGAGGGCGGAAAAACTGCGGGTCGAACTGGAAATTGTGTATCTGCAAACGGATTTTTATTGAAATTGTTATTGGGAAAAGGATTATGATGAGCACTTGTGTGTGTTATCGATGCCGAGAAAGGGTTGAATTTTGATCTTTTTCTGGTTTGGGGTGAGTGGGTCTTGAGTGTGGCGGGGGATATATTTCAAAACGGTACTTTATTTAAATGTCAAAACACGTTTGATGGTTGTGCTAAATTTATACGATAAGTGGTCGCATAAAGCCCATGATTTGTCAGTTTTTTTGGGGGATGGCGCTTGGATTGATGTGGAGTGCTTGGGTTAAAGGGAAAGAGGTTGCTAAAAAAAATTTTGTATTATTAGGACTAGCAGCTAGAAATGTTTTTGGATTTGGGGCATTGTTTCGAGTTTTGTTTGAATTGATTTGGAAGCAACAACATTTTCTGGTAGCATTGGTTACTCAACTTTTTGGACTTTAAACTTGCAGGTGGTTAATGTTTGTGAACAAACATTGATGAAGAGTTTTAGTTTAGTTTAGTTTATTTACTTCTTAAGAACAATAATGATAATAAAAAAACAATATAAAATAACAATATAGGGAGTCGGATATGAAAAAAAGAACACACACAACAGATAAGGACAAATATTAAATAGGATAGATCAGCAACTGCTATCTGTAGCGAGGTGAGAACGCAGAGAAACAATATTCATTAAATAAGCAAGAATTTTCATGGTTTTAGATGCAATTTTTTTTTAGAAATTCAATGGTTATAAGAAGTGGCCCGTTAAGCGACGGAGACGAGCTTTCCAGAATAAGGCTGCATATTACACTGAATAAAATTTACAGCTCTCTTAATTCAAATACATATACATATTGATGTTGAAAATGAAGGAAAATATGATTTACTCGTATGTATAATAAATACAGTCGAAAAGCCCTCTAACTCGAATACATTTTTTCATCTCTTGGTCTATTTTCAATTCCTCAAAGTCGAATTTTGTTTTTTCTTTCGCAACTTGTATCAAGCACGCGTCTTGTACTGCATGCTCTGACTCTCCGTTAATTTGGCACTGTACGCCGAACACCTTTCATTTCATATTGATTTTCTAGTGCAAACACGGCGGAGAAAAAAGCGCATGTAGTTGTCCTTATTATTGTTTACCTATGCAAGAAAGAAAGAGAATGGTCACAGTGAGAATGAGCATTTGCATGGCAACCTACACGGCAAACATCGAACCCAAAGAACTTGAAAAAATCGAAACTATGTATTCGCCAACGGCTCTCGAAGCACAATTATGTTGGGCGAACATAATTGTCGTCTAGGGCCACATAATCGTCGTCTACACACAACCACAAATAAGCTATATGTTATTTGTGTACACAACCGTGCGGCTCTGTATGAATAACTACGCTGCTTATTCATTGTGTTGTTGGTTGGCCTCAAACAATTTGCTTTTAATATAAAAATAGTCAGGTATCTGAGATGTTTTCAAGCTTCATTTAGTGAATGCATTGGGAGTCCGGATGAGGTCCAACATTGCCTTTTTAAAAGAGAGACTTTTCGTTAAAGTCTTCTTTCTCCAATTTTAAAGACTCAATCCAAAATTACAAGTTTTTTAAAGTAATTTCCTATGTTTTTCCCTTGCATGTATACTCTTTTGAATAAAATAAAGGCCTTTAAGCAAAAAAAAATATTAATCCCTCTAACTCGAATTTTTCGAAAAATCCCTCTAACACGAACTTATTTTGATATCTCGTGAAAATTAGCCTTAAAGGGGTTCGACTGTATTTTTTTTAATTATGAATGTGTCACACACAACACAGAGTTCTGGAATTATGAATTTAATAATAGACAGGAAATTTTCTCCGTAATGGCTTATTAGAGTTGTAAAAGACTGCAGTCTCTTGTAATGCAATTCCTGAATTCCTGAAAAATATTTCATGATTTGTGATTCATTCAGTTGACTTCATTTGATGACTTACACTTCGGCATTATAATCTCTCATTCTTTTTGAAGTCATGACTAGAGATATCTTTACTACCAATCAGACTTCAACAAATATTCTGGAAATCTTAAAGAATAGCAAAATATCTGAAATCCCAAAGAATTCAACGAAAATTCAATTAATTTTGCAATCAAGATTGATGGTAAGAACTGCTCCGGTCAAGACTTCAAAAAAATTGTGAGATTTCAATGATAAAGTTTGGTTCGCAGAGTTAATTCACTTGATTTCTAAAGTCAAAAGATTTAAATCTTTTACATCCCTTATTTTTTAAATCGCTTATTTTTTATTGTTTGTCAAACACGAACCGTTTCGTGTCAATAGTTTTTTCTTCAATTTTCTCTAATTTTAGAGCCTCGTGTCTGTAAATCATTAACTCAGATATAATACGTGAATTTTCCGTTGGGGAAGTATTAAAAATCGAAAACTATGAAAGAGATTCGAGCTCTTTTTTATCGGTTGAAGGAAAATGTCTCAGATCTTTATTACTTTTTTTTTTTCAATCTTATTACAGCAATCTTACTTAAGCTTCACTAGGGAATTTGCATACTAGATAAAAATGCTTAAAACAATTTTAACCAAATTAACGACCCCTTAAGAGAACTCGACAGTTTTTCGACTAACTTAAGATGACTGAGCACACAGCTCAGCTCAGAAGCTAACAAAACAACTTTTTATCAGAGTGGCTCAGCTTTCTAACTCAGACTTTTATTCATTTGCTGCCATCTTGCTTACATTTTTTCCCCACCATACATCTTTATGTTTATGTGCATTAAAAGACTTTTGTAAATTTCCAATTTCAGCGGCTTTTCCCATTGCCCGTCGCATCGGTCATCCCTACCAAAATCGTACGCCGCCAAAGCGAAAAAAGCCCCGCACGTCATTCACCCGCATTCAAGTTGCCGAGCTAGAGAAGAGATTCCACAAACAGAAGTACCTCGCGTCAGCGGAACGAGCCGCCCTAGCGCGTGGCCTTAAGATGACAGATGCTCAAGTGAAAACCTGGTTTCAAAATCGAAGAACAAAATGGAGGTGAGTTACACTTACTGTCATTTCGCTTAAAAGCCATGTCAAAACATTTTAACACACAGCGGTTACTATTTCTGTCGAAAAAAAAACAAAAAAATGAAAAACTCCTTTAAACTTTCAGCGAAACAAATATACCATAATAACCGCCCCCGTCACTTCTGCCACCATCTTAACTTTTCAACAACCACCGAACCAAGTGAAACGTTTTACGAGCCAATTCTCTGACGTTACGTGCCTCAGTCGCCTTTGTCGTCCCAATGCACGAGGAATCATGACGGCGAAACCATATCCTCCCACCGGGCTACAAAAATACACAAAAGTGTAACTTTTTTGTCCTCGGCATTTTAAAATATCATCAAATATTTATTGGAATATAATGGGAGTAGATTATCGTAATAGGGGTTGAAAAACCTCTGCAACCGCCTGCCGTGTTACCTGAAGTGATGTTCGTTTTGTTTTGTCAACACACGGCGGCAGCGGAGTATTTCTTTATTCTTGGAAAACAAAGTTTAAAAATTTAAGGGTTGCAAAATAAAAACCATTGTTAAATATTCAACAGCTCTAAAAACTGCACAGCATAAAAGTTTAATCTGTTATTCGTGGACGTGGACGGGATGTGAGCTCTAACCGGGGCGGCGCGGCGTGCAATTTAATTCCTTCTAAACATGTCAACTCGTCGTGAGTCTTTAAGATACCGACGCGTCGGTCGGCGTTGTGCAGTCGCGTTGGCCCTTAGCCGATGATGTGTATGTAGTGTAATGGCCATGTGGCAAAATGGCGCTCTGACATGCTTACCCCATTTGTTCGGGGGTGGGTTCGTAGTCGCTTGAATGACTTAAATATGGCTGCCTTCCGATGGCGGGTGTATTACACTCAGATGTCATTTAATTTAATTGTTGATAAGGCCGGGGTGCGCAGTGGCATGGAAAAGTAAAGGAAATCAACTTAATAGCTGCTCACTCATTGGTATTTTTTTTTTCGAGGTTCACGTGGGGATTTGCATTTTTATACCTTCGTCAGGAGCCTTAAGTACACATGATAAATTAAAATAGTTTTTTTCGTTTGGATAAGTCTTTCGTGACAGAGTGGTTGCGTGCGCGGGAGTTTAATCAGAGGTTAGGCAGATTTGTTGTTTGTCGAAGCGTAGTCTTTAAATGTTGGCTTTCTTTATTCTTCCTCCTTAGATAAGACTTGCCTGGAATGGTTTTTGGGGGGCGATGTTTTATATCGACTTGTGATGAATGTTGCTCAATGTTGACGTTGACATGAAACGATTTAATACCCACTTTTTGAAGGAATTCGTTTAATTTGAGGAGAGTTATATCGGATTTATTTATAGAAAATAACCGATTGGCAGCTTAAAAGAGTTTTATGGATGAAAACACAACCGTCCTGCAGAGCATTAAACTTTTGTTTTATTTCATAAAAGTTTTTCGTTATATCCTGCCAACTATGAAATAAGTTTTGTAGAAAGCATCAGGTCAAGGGGCGATCAAGGAGTAAAATTGACATCAAGTGAATCCGCTTGAGTATAAACCAAAGTTAAAGAGAGTCTATCGGCAAAACTGACAAGACGATTAATTTGGTATATTCCTAGACATACTTTAGATTTGTCTTTAAATGAATTGCATGAATCTATTTGTCATTATTCCGTGGCTCTATACACATTTTTCTGTCCGTGCAAGTTAGTAGATCTTTATAAAATCCTCTAATCTGTAACAGCTAACGCGCAATTTATGGAAAACCAATAGACAAATCTGCAGGGTGAATTTTGAGAAAGCATTCAATTTATTTATTCATTTAGTAATCTATATGTATGGTGGAGGGTCTACCAAGGTTTAGTTTTTCGCTATCTAGCGTCGGTTCTTTACTCCGAAAAGAATAGGAATAATGAGTTGATATCGGTGTTCAGGCAATTAAAAAAAACACAATGCTCTCCTATGCAAAAGAGGAAATGGCCAAAAGTATGTATTTCAACGTGATAATGACCCAAAACGTTCTTTGCTGTTAGTAAAGGGTTGGTTGAGAAGGGCAAAGTTAAATATTTTGGAGTGGCCAGCTTGCTCACCGGTCGTAAATGCAATCAAGCACCTACAGGAACTTGTAAAACACAAGAAATATGGCATGCAAATTTTTATATAGAAATCTGGTTTACAAAGAAAATGGTGAAGTTTACCAATCTGGGTTTGCCAAAAATTGATGGACTTAACCCGACCAGATTCATAGCAATTGTTTTGCTCAAAGGAGGTTTACAAAATATCGAAAACATTATATTGCTCTAAACAAAAAATATACTAATTTTTCATAAGAAACTATATTATATTTTTCTACGAGTTTTTGAAAACAGTATCCAAATTAGTCTTAAAATGAACTCTAGAGTAACCGAATCATCAAACCCTTTTAAAGGTTGAAGAATAGGACGTAAATCTATCATCATCATCATCGGTGCAACAATCGGTGTCCGGTCCGCGCCTCCTGCAGCAAGCACTTCCGCCTACTCCGATCGCTTACAGACGCCATCCAGTTGGGCACCTCAAGGTTTCGGGCGTCCTGGTCTATGCTATCCTTCCAGCGTAAGCGCGGTCTGCGTCGCTGTCTTGTACCATGAATTGTACCGCAAATGGCTTTCCGAGCAGGGTCCTCTTCGCTCATACGAGCTAGGTGCCCAATCCGCCAGAGTCTGTCGAGCTTTATTTTCGTTATAATATCTGCTTCGAGGTAGATTTTATAAACTCATGGTTGTACCGTCTCCGGAATTGTCCTTCCTCACGTAGGGGGCCAACAATTCTCCATAAAACTTTCCTCTTGAACGCGGCTAAGAGGTCTTTGCCTTTGCCTTTGGTTAAGCACCCAAGTCTCGGATCCATATGTGAGTACTGGAAATACAAGTGTCTTGTATGGCAGCAGTTTTGAATTCATGGTAAGGTGCATGAATTTGAAAAGCCTTGCAAAACTGTATTAGCTTGGTATTGAAATTTTATTATTTATATATAGCTCACACATCATTGCTTATTATTCCAGATCCATCTGAAAAAGAACTGCTTAAACACTAAGACAGTTTTGATTTCAAGCATTTGTCACTCTCCGAATACAGGTTCTCTACATTTCCTACTCCGCCGGTAAAAACCAACCCGGTTTCTTAAAATATTTGACCGACATTCCTTCACCGAATGCCGAGCCCCCTTCAAAACTAACAAATCTTGTAGACTCATAACTCACTTTATCGGCGCTACCAACCCATTAAGCCGACATCATTTTCAAAATTAATATTCCAACTCGACCCAGTCGGCGTTCCTAAGGTCGAAGGTGCAAACAAATCCATATTCATGGCCTACCTTTCGTATCCATTACAATTTATGTACACTCAGCCCCGAGCAGAGTCGCTAGTAAGACGTTAAAAAACTCGAAGCAAAACATCCATTCGGCTTCGCTTAGCAGCGCCGTGTAAAGCGCCAATTCGAAAACAATAACTATAACAATAAATATCCGCAATCTCAATTGGAAAAATATTCTAATCCCTCGGCATGGGTCGGGTCTAAGCCGGAGTCTGTCTGAGTCAGGGGATTCGCCGGCTGTGACACACTCTTTCTATCGCCGGGATTAATGTATTTCAACGATAAATTTTCGAAAATGAAACTTTTAATTTTGTTGAAACACAAAGGCGGCAGTTAAAGATTATTGCTGGCAATAAATACAGAAGATAACATTTATTGATTCAAGTGCTCGAGTGTGTGCGTGTCGTGTACCGCGACCGAATTGGTTTCGCTTTCCGTCAAGACTTAGCCCAGTCCATCCAACAAAACACGTGTTATAATTTATTCCATTTTAATTCGCACGGTTGGGTAATTTATCTACAGGCTAACTTTTCGGGGAGACAAACAAGTACAATCCGTATGCTTGCCGAGGCTAATAAATTATTTTCCAGCGGGTTTCGTCTGGATAATGAAATGAAAAACACACCTTCACCACCACCCTCATATGAGTAGCTTTTTGAATTTTGAATTAAGTTGTGTTATCTCTTACTCCGAAGACATTGAGGGTTTTACCTGTAAAAGGATAAGGTCTGGTGTACTTTTTGGTGTCCAAAAATTTTTCACAGAAGGAGAAGGGAAATAAATCTTCGGGCTAATTGATTAGGACGTTGTAAAATGTTGTGGCATTACCAAATAAACTTTGATTAATTGCTTTTGTTAGATTTCCAACATCTTGGCGGGGTCCTTATATGGAGTTGTGTTGGTGGGTGTATTTAGACATTAGTTTAGGGTTTGTAAAAGTTTTTTTTTTGTTCGAGGAAATTGCTCATGCGGATGGTAGTTTATCATTTTGAAAAGGATTAATTTTTGGGGAAACGAAATTAATTGGATTTTGGTTGAGGTAGATTGTTTCCTCAATGTAGAAAAGGGTGCTATTTGTGTTGGTCTTTTGATGAAAATTGTTGAAGGCAACAAGTTTTCGTAGTTCTATACATAGGTGGAATTAATAATTTAGCCATTTCGTAAGTTACTCTGCGGGAGAAGAACTAACTTTGTAAAATTTCAGGAAGTAGATGGTTTGGCGGATAAAACTTTACTTGTGGTTCCAACTTGAATTCTATAGACGATTGTAAACTTCTTTATCCAAAATAGTCGTTGTAAAGGGTCATTTATTAAGTGGTTTCAACTTGGACCCGCGGGAAATGGATTCCTGTCAAGCTCCGCTGTCATTTGAAGTGTGATTGCATTAGTTGAATGTTTTCTATTTACGATAACTTTTGTGGTCACAAGTCAAAATCGCATTAGTTGATTTAGGTCAAAATTTAGTTATGTGCACCGCAAGGATCCTGAACCAAATCTATATGCAATACATTTTTTACATCGCCACTATTAAAATTGCAAAAATTAAAGCTTCGAAAATCGAAATTCCTACACTTTTGTTTTGGTAAAACAACGTAACTTAAATTTCTCACATTTCTATTGATTTATTCAACTTTGGCCAATTATTGTTCTTCCTCTGTCATCGGTAAGATAACCTAAGTTATGTTAATCACTTTCCATTTCTTAATTTTAATTTTGGAATAACCGCCTACAGAGTCAGAGGCAAAAGAAAGTGTACACGCACCCATTAAATAGGTTCCGGTTCTCTGATTTTGGAACTTTTTCCAGTTTTGGGAAGGCTTTTATAGTGGGGGTGGTATAGCTGAATTCTGTGATAAGAACGTCGTGTTAATCTGCTTGCTCTTAAATAGAAAATGAATAAGTGTTTCCAAAACTGAAAAAAGTTCCAAAATCAGAGCACCGGACCCTATTTTATGAGTCTACATGGGTGAACACTTTCTTTTGCCTCTGACTGTAAGTGAAGATTGAATATGGCATTACTTTGATCATCGTAGAGTAAAACAGCCTTACTTGACTTTGGTTTGTGTAATTTGTACTTATTCGTATGGATTCACAGCCTAACTCAACTTAAGTTTTTTCTTAACAAAACATAAATGTTAATAAAAACGCTTAAGTTTCTTGTTTCTTAAATTGACCTAGCCAACAAATTTCATCAGCCCATATGAGGAGTTTTAGAGACAGACATTTGCCTCGCATTTGCAAAGAATTTAGAGCGCTATAGTATTCTGTTTATTTCGCAGGCCAAATTAAAACTTCAAAGAAAGAAAGGAAAATCGACTAAAGCGAAGCTTAGTGCGCACAGATTTTTTGTATAACAACGCCTTAAAATTATTAATGACAAAGTTCAAACTTTATAATGAAATAAAATGTTTATTAAAAATATATTGTTGTCTATCTACTTAGCTTTACTTTCGAAGCCGAAAAATTACTGACACTTTAGATTGCTCTTGACATTTGGGAAGTTAACATTTTGGCTTTTGAATTTATAAATGTTTTAAGCCTTCTCAAAATATTTTGATAATTTATTTCACATTCAGTAACCTAAATGTTTTGCTGCTTCAAATAATGATACATTTAAAGTTTGAATTGATAGTTTCCTGCGCAAGTGGTTCTACCGTTTATTTCCGTCCCGTCCGATTTCCTTTCTCGTTTTGATTGCTGTAAATGACGCAGAATCGTTTTTGATACCTTCGCTTGCTGATTTTTTTTCAATTGATAATGAAAATCTAACACTCAGGCGAAGCATGTTATTTTGAAAATATAAAAATAAACATCATTAATTTGTCAAACTCTTTCTGTTTGTCTATTGAAACTAATGAAGCATATAAATGAAAATATAACTTTTGCGGTTTGCGTTAAAGCCAATTTAATTCTTGCCTCGCAACACTTTGCCACACAAAACTTCTAGCCAATTTAAATTTAAATTCGTAAACAATTTTAAGCTGTCATTTTAATTGAAAAAAGTTCACTCCATTAATAGAATGAAAATGCCATTTGAGATAAAAAGCAAATCCGAATAGATTATGCCTCCCCCTTAATGGAATCAATTTGCGACTGTCACTTAATCCCATGTTCCCAATTAGCCCACAAAAAAAAAAAAAAAAAATCGTGCAAAAACTGAACCTCTAAACCAATTGCTGCACGCGCATTTCAATTAACTGTCAAATCAAACTCAGATCGAATTGCCCTGACAAATCAGTGCACTAATGATTATTGACAAATCGATAAGATCGCAGTTGAATTATGCACACGCTTCAGCCAGTCAGCCACATTCGATCTGTCATGTCGTTAACGTACCTTACACGGTGTCTTAATAATTAATTATCTCAAAACTGACTCTTTTTCTATTTGTCTGTGTTTTCTCCAACGAAACTAAATTAATTTGTACCATCACATGTTATTCGTCAACTTGTACGAATCACCCAACCAAAAAAAAAAAAAAGAATCATCAGCAATCGTGGTGTATCCGGCAAGACGCTCACAACTCTTGCACGTCTTTACCACAAAAACACACAAACAAACGATGCCATTCACCTGTCTATCTGTTATCCTTTGCCAACTTGATTGCTGAAGCATGATTCTATTTCGGGGGTGGTGCGGTGCTCAGAACACGAAGGTATATGCTCTATGCTCTGCCATTTTTGTTTTGTTTAGCGGCGTTTCATCTCCTTACATTTTTATTCCCCGGAACAACAATTCACAGACGGAAGTAATTGGATTAAGTGAGGAACGTGCAACCAACCCCGAAAGTAAAAATATAAAAATAAACCAGGCAGTAGATGGAACACACGCCTCCCCCTTTAATGGCCCTAAGTAATAATACGATATTAAAATATTAAAAGCCAACATAAATATTACTGAGAGAAAAGAATTTCTGGTATTTTTTTTTTGTTTTTGGACGACAGAAAGCTGTGCTTTTGGCAGCCATAATTGTAATTAAAATCTTACCCCTATTAAGTGGGGGTGGCAATTAGCACTTAAGACATTGCAGTTTGCGAAGAAAATGGTCATTGTTGGGATAATGACGGTACTCCATTTGGGGAGTTTTTGTGGTGGCTGAGAATCTCTAGGGAGGGGAGTCGCTTTTAGGCTGAAGTGGAACTGAAAATTTGGAAACTTTGCCGGGCGAGCGAAGTTCTATGGGAAGCGGTCGGAGGAGTTTGTCTTATGATGAGGGTTCTTTAATTTTTATTGAATTTCGAAAGGACATTTTGATTTAGTATCCTGTACATATCTAAAGTTCACTAGTAATTCAATTGCTATGATTATATAAAATCAAATACCTTTAAAAGGCCAAAAGTGGGACTCAGACCATGACATAAATATGATCTCAAAAATGAAAATAGAGGAAGAGAATTGCATTGAAAACCGCTAATTTTCTAATTTTATTAAAAAAAAATACTGCAATGAAAACGCAAGTCGTTGATTGCACGGCTAGGATTCAAAATCTGAGACATCCAACAACAGTCAATAATATACAAGGTCTGTTCAAAAAATAAGGTGAATTTGCTTTTTTCTCAAAAAATATTTATTTATTCATCAATTTCTATTTGTCCCGCTCAAGGTAGTCCCTCTCAGATATAATACACTTGTGCCAGCGTTTTTTCTAATCCTTGAAGCAATTCTGATATGCGATTCTTGGTATGCCCTTGATCTCTCTCGATTCGGCTTGTATCTCCTAAATCGTCGCAAAACGCCGCACACTGGGGCGCGTTGTATGGAGAGCATGCTCAAATTGCGAAAATGGACTCTTCAAGAGTAACGTAAAAGATTGGTATCATCAGAAAGAAGACAAAATTCCTCATCAAGTTGTTAAATTTTTAAACCGCTGGAGGTCGCAGGCTTAGAAGGCTAAGCGCTCAAAGGTAGGATTTTTTGCAAAAAGTACGGAATGTGTTTTGCTTGTTAGGCATAAAAAAGTGGAAAAAATATATTTGGCACTAATTTAAACAAAAAAAATATATATATCGGTATTCTATGAATATAGGAGATTAATTTAAAAGTAGTAGCATCAAAATACAGCAACAACTTTTTTTTAAATTTGGAAATTCAAGAGAATTACCCAAACATTTTGTTTAAAAGCCTTTTTTTTAAATAGAGCAAGAGGCTTTTACTTCTGACTTATGTTTCTAAGAAAGGAATATCTGAATTACTAGAAAACACATTCGCTTCAAAAACCTCTTGCTCTACATCGAGAAAAGGTCGTTTAAAAAAAATTTAGACGACGTTTTAATTTTCAAATTAAAAAAAGTTGTTGCATTTTGATGTTCTTACTCTTAAATTAATCTCTAATATATTTTTATTTTCTATAAAATAGTGCGAAATATATTTTTTCCCGGTTTTTATGCCCAAAAAGTAAAACGCATTCCTTAAAAATTATTCTACATTCCAGCGTTGAGTCCCCCAAACCTACAACATCCAACGATTTAAAAGCTTAGCAGCTTGACAAGAAATTTTGTCTTCTTTCCAACGATACCATTCTTTCAAATAAGACTTAAAATTTCAATTTTGTATTTTGAGCATGCTCTCCATACAACGCGCCCCAGTGTGCGCCGTCCTTTCATGGGTCTCTTCAATCTTGGGAACAGGAAAAAGTCGCGCGCCAAATCTGGTGAATACGGTGGCTGGAGCATGACTCCGGTGTTGTTTTTGCCCAAAAAATTACGAACAAGCAACAGTTTTTTCGGTCAAAATTCAGCAATTTTAGAACGAACTTCGCCACACGCTTCATGCCCAAAATTTCCGAAATAATTGCATGGCATGAGCCAGCCGATATGCCAACATCTTCAGCAACTTCTCTAATAGTGATTCGACGATTTTCCATAACAATTTTCTTCCCTTTCTCAACATCGGTTGTTGATGTGCTTGGGCGTCCAGGGCGAGCGTCTTCATTCGCATCTTCTCGACCTTCTTTGAAAAGCTTGTACCACTTGCAAATATTTTTTTGACTCAAAGTACACTCACCGCATGCCAATGTCAAGATTTCAAGTGTTTTTGAGCACTTAATTGCATTTTTCACACAAAATTGAATGCAAATTCTT
The DNA here is from genome assembly GCA_905187475.1 of Syritta pipiens. NCBI lineage: Eukaryota > Metazoa > Arthropoda > Insecta > Diptera > Syrphidae > Syritta > Syritta pipiens. The sequence continues at coordinate 6,431,045 of LR994572.1, read as the reverse complement.
TGATTTTCGGCAGCAGGAAATCGCCAAACACGCAAAACACGTCTAACTCTTATGCCTCTTACAAACAAAATAAATATGCTATATAGCTGAAACTGTAAACACATGTTCGAGGCGAGTGTACCAACACAGCAAAATAAAAAAAAATCGCAAAATTTGAAAATTTACCTTATTTCTTGAACAGACCTGGTAGTCATGTGGGACTTTAGAGTGTTAAATGAATTTCAGACAACGAAGCTTTTGCATGTGCTGATAATGTGATTGATCTTTATTTTTTAGTTTATAAATAAAATACAGCCTTTAAAAACCTTGGGTCAAAATCGAGCTAAAAAAGGAATGAATTTAATAACATGAGAGTTACGACAAGAGTGACTTCTTTGTTAAAATACTTAAGGAATTGTGAATTGTGAAGGATTGTGAAAATTTCAATTTCAAAAATTCAAGGCAATAAGAAAAATTAGAGATGAGTTTTAGAAATAATGATGTTGACACACAGCGCACTTAAATTTTCAACTCAGCTAACTCTACAGTAAAAATACTGCCTTGATCAAATTGGGTGCCTTAAAACTAAACCAGGTATTCGGTAAGGAAACTATACGACCACGAAGTTGCTTAACAAAAGTGCTTCATCCGGTAAATCTCTATTTTCTGCAGTTCCTGCTCGAAAACAGAAACTAAACGACACCCATAAACTCCCATTTAGTTTGGTAATTTACGATTTTGTCCTTTTGCTGCAATTATTATACGCCCCACCGCATAACCATAATTATTGCCGTTTGCGTGGCCTGCTCACTTATGACAGAACACAGCTCGTTGCACAAAATGTTATTTTAGCCGCCTGTTCGAACCGCCCCATTTAACTCGGCACCAAGTCCATGCCCAATTTAATGTTATGTTACGTAGCAGCCATTATTTTTGCTTTATGTGCCAGCAGTGGGGTTGTTGGCCTCCGCCCCAAATGAAGATAAATAACTAAAAATTTTGGTTATGACTTGTACATATGTACCCCAACCCCAACGCATCTATGAAGTAAAATACCTCCCCGACATTGTAATTTAATTACACTCACTTAGGACAGCCATCACGGTGAGAGTGGGAATGTTGTTGGATGACAGATAAACAACTCGCCAGACATGCAACGAAATGTAATTACAACTGCGACTTGTGTACTAATCAAAGGCTCATGAGCAAACACCTATCCATGATGGAATAGGAAAAAAAAAAAAAAAAAAAGAAAACAGAATTTGAACGGAACGCCGCACCACGACGGCCATGATTCCGTGAGTATCTCTCAGAAGCAATTAGCGAATTATCCACACTCGTTGATCACTGATCGCCGAGCTTAAGATATCACTTAACTCGACTGATGAAATGATCGCTGAATGTATAAAAATGAAATTCAATTTACGATGTTAGACTTTGTTGCTTGATTGGTGGTTACGTGGTGGTTGGTGATAGTATCTGTTTAATTTTTGAATTGCTTTTTCGAATGAGAGAGAAGGGAATAATTACGTGGGGTGGTCCATGCAACTTGGGTATGTGAAAGGAAGTTGAATTAAAATTTGTCATGGCATATTACTGCTGATTTCTTAGGTATGATTTTTTAAATTTTAATGTAGGTAAAGAGTGTTGAGTACCATCCATCAAAAGTGATGGAAACATCGTAAGAAATTCATGTGTTTGGAACGGAGTGCGCAAGTTATTTTTGATTTGTTTTTAAAAATGGTTCAGTTGAAAACTATCCGAAAAATTAAATGCATTTTATCGATTATCTATGAGTCGTAGATAATTAATTTTTTCATTAGCATAACCTTCAAATTTGGCTTGGCTATGGGTTGCGACTTACATAAAAAAAAAATCTGTCGTTGATTAAAGTCCCACGGTAAGAGATTAATAAAGGGTTTTCCAATAAGGATTTGACAACTTTGAATATAATTTGTGAACGCATCCTTTTACTAATTACCGAACTGTTATTGGCAATTTATTCAGTAAGCTCAACATTTTCATCATGGAAAAGTAGTCGAACGAACGTCTGCAAATTATGCAAATTATTTCTACCGAAATTCGGAAGCAGTGATCGCAACTTTAAGAGCGTTAACTCCAATTTTCGGCTGCAATTCTCGCTCTAGTCAACAACAAGTTTAGTGCAAAACACAAGCCGATGACATTTAAAGAGCTCAGTACCAAGATTGAACGCGAAATAGCGACCGTTTCGGTGGAAATGTGTGGAAAGTCATCAAAAATTAGATTCAACGAAATGTGCAAACGTGCCCGCGGTTGCCATATAAACGAAATCGAGTTCTATTCATAAATGTTTTGATTCAATTCAAGCCGATGATGAAGTTTTTGAAATATCTCAAATGGTTTGCGTTTTATTTAAAAAAAAAAAAGTCCCTGTTGGAAAACTCCTTAGCTGTTGCTGTATTGTTGTCTCTTAACCACGTTTTATGTGCTTTATGTTTCATCATAAGGTAGGAAAATATTACATTCCATGAGTGGTTTGAAATTAGCCAAGCTTACAAGACAGTTTCAAACGTTCGTTTGTCGGTAAAACTACAGCCCCTTTATAAGATTGGTTTCATTTATCGCCCACAAAATATTTTTGCAAATGTGGTGAAAAGGCCACATAGTAGTAAGAGCCACAAATTCGGCATTAAAATACCAATTAAAAAATTACACTCATTTTAATGACTTAAGAGAGTGTTATTGTTTTTTTGCTGCCCACTTTTATTATTCGAGCTTGCTAGTAAATAGCCCTGTAACCAAGAATCGATTACAAAAATAATTATCTTATACTAACTCGACTTGCCTCTGTGCAACTCTTTAAAAACTAGAAACCCATTTGTTCTTATAATCAAAGCTAGATTTCCCAGCCAATTCTTCTTCTCTCTCGCCATTCATGTTTGACATCGGAACGTGAATTTTTTTTGAAAATTCAATTTGCCGCTGGAACGTATTACCCAGAAATTCAGAGCTCAGCAAGTAATAAAAAAAGTGCTAGAGTATCACTTTTCAATTTCTTCAAATACTTAAATACAAATCAATGTCAATACAACTAATGTTTCTCGATCAAAAATAGGTTATGAGATGTTATATCTTTCAGTTGTAAGCAATATCAAGTAAATAAACAAGTTTTTTATTCTTCTTCTTTGGTTCCTCTCCAAGTTTTACTTGAACTTTAAAAATATCGGCAAGGAAACAAGGTTTAACGATGTTTATAGTTTTTCAATAGCTTCTTTTGTCCTTACTGGCTTAAAATATATTGATACCACAATAAATTGACGATTTCCGTTCAACAGAACCACCTGTATCCATTACTCATTGCACACGCTCACATTCACTTACACAGAAATCAATAACTTTGCTTAATGGAATATTATCTCCACCTCAAGATCTCTTAACCGATTCCCATTTAAATCCAATCAACAAAACTAAATGCGAAATTAATTTCCCCAAAATGATTATTTTAGTTAAATTACATTTTCATCGTCTAATTTTACCTGCGCGATGAATTATTAATCGATCTGACGAGTATCAATTACGTATGAGCGGATGAGATATACTCGTCCATTGTTTACCCGGCAGAGGAATCGTTGTCGGCAGCGGACGTCTCGGGGGCGGCAGAATGCGCAGCCCTGGGGCGTTAACCTCCTCCCCATTCTCACACTACTACACCACACAATCTGCATTTCAAATGCGATGAGAGGGAGAAAAGGAGACTTGCGCAGTGAACAACCCCAATCGATTGGGAGTAGTTTCAGGACGAAGACTCATATATCATCATGGAAATCGTGGGGGCGGTGGCAGAGACGGAAACCCTATCATCGCTGTGTAATATCGTTTAGTAGATGACATGGCTGATGATAGCTACCCTTGATCCACACACACACACACGGAAGTTCTGTTGAAATTTGATTTATTAATAATTACCGATTTCAGTAATTAGATGTTGTCGTCTCCATAACTATTTGCTAATGGATATGGGCAGTGGGTTGCTGTTCGTTACACGGTTGGGTTGTCAGGGCATTTAATATCGATGTTTCGATTAAGCTGCCGACAGATAATTACGGTCATTTGGGGCTTTGAACACTTGGTTATTAATTATTCCAACTAAATTTCAATTTTTTGTTTTGTGTCATTTCAGACGTCAAACAGCAGAAGAGCGAGAGGCTGAACGACAAGCAGCTAATCGTCTTATGTTGTCACTTCAAGCGGAGGCCATCAGCAAAGGATTCGCACCACCTGCAGCACCAATTCAGGGTCATCCCTCGCAAACTGTCAATGGAGCGCCATTGGCCGCTTTGCACGGCCTCCAACCATGGGCCGAGCAACATCCTGCAGGATGCTAATAATATTTTTTCTAACAACAAGCAAAAAGCAAAATCAACACACCCTATTTTGTGATATGGAAAACTTAAGATATTCCGCTGTTTTGTAAATATTTTAATTTAAAAAAAAAAATTAAATTAAATTAAATAAATAAATTCCTAAGCATGTAGCGAGTGAATGTAAACATAATCACGATTTTTAAAAAAGTTTTTAGTAAAAAAAATTAAATTTTAAGAAATGAAAATAAGTAGCGCTTTTTCGCTTCTGTGAGATCTTTAGAAACAAATACATGTATCTTGTAAATACGAAAAAAAAACAAAAAAAAAAATCGCTACAGAAATAAATAGTAAACCACTTAAATATAAGTCAGAATAAAGTCGTAGAAAATTTTTAAGTAAAAGGAATTACAATTTGTATGCTTTGTACCCTTCTAAACTATAAATGTACATGTTTTCTTGTTTATGAATATTTCTTTTTTAATGTGATTTACTCTGATTCAATTCTAAGTTTTTACTTATTTCTTTGTTTTTACATAAATAATTGTTTGTTTATTTAAATGGAAAGTATAAAATATTTCTTTGTAGTTCGTTAAGTTCTTGTATGATATTAAATAGTTCGATAAGTGACGAAAAAAAGTAAAGAAATGAGATGTAAAGAAAAAATTAAGGAAAACATGCAAATAAAAACAAAAATATTCATTTTACGAAAGTTCTGTTTTTATTCCGTTGTATACTTCCTATTTTAACCTGATACTCAAGTTTCCTTTATCTAGGCTTTTCAGTCATAAATCATGCATCACTTGTTTTTGTCAGAAGTTTTTCCAAACAATCAATTTTTGCCTTTTGTTTTGTCAAAATGGCGGATGTATGTCAGATTTTCGTTATAAAAGTGCTTTGTGTGGTATTTGATTAATTTGATAGACCTCGCCAACCGGAGTTAAGGTCTAAGGTTTTCGTCCTGGAATTCTGGTCAAAAACAGTCTTTCAGCAGCCGCAAAAATTAAACCCCTTTGTCATCCTTTGTCATCTTGTCTTACAGCCGAACTTCATCAATAGATATTGCATTTTAATGAAATTCAAAATTCTTTTGTTGAGCGGAATTGTACAATTCAAAAACATAGGTAATTTTACCAGTGTTAGTTCTTTTTAATTATAGCAGTTACTATGATGGTCAGAGATTAAAGCGCACTTCACAGGTCAATGTTATTTCTTTAAGACGTACTATTTTGGCTGGACCTTTTTCAACTCGGACAATGTCAGTTGATAATATTACTTCAAGTAACATTGATCAGTTGTTTACCTTTAATGTTTTTAAAATCAAAACTGACTCGATTTTCGTCAATTTTTATTCTCACTAAACTGATCATTTGTAGAGGCAAGATGTCTGATTTTCAATAATGCACGTGGACAACATGATGACAATCGGTGGGATAGTTAAATCCTCACCAGAAATAAAGGAAATGATTCGCGCATTTCCAAACGTAATGCCAAAACTTCTTACAACAGAATACAGTCGTATTCCGGTAATTCAAAACGGCAAGGGAACAGCATTTTGTACGAATTACCGCAAGTTACGAATTATCGAGATTTCGATTTAATGAATGAATTAGTGAGTGAGTTTTTGCATTTCATATTATTTTTCATTACATATTGTTTAACTTTATTAAAACTAAGTGCTTTATTCAGATATATGTTATTACATCTTAAGTACCTACATATGCTCAAAAAAAAAGGAAGGAAAATTACAAAAAGATTCAAAATATCAAGAAAAAGCTTGTCATTGAAAAAAATGTTTACTTTCGATTGCTTGACGTTCTTTTCGCGTTTATTTTCAATTGTGCTCTCCAAGCCAATTAAATAATCAAAAACTTTTTTTGGGACATCATGATTTGAAACATAATATTGAAGATGTTGAATGGCCGATTTGGCTTGTTTATTGGTCATAAGTTCTATTTCATCGTCGCTACCTTCCTCATCACTCTCATTCCTAGTTTCAACATGAAGGCGACATAAAGGCAACAAAATTGTCTGCAAAAGTTAACGAGAGAAAAGGTTTTGTTTTGCATTTTGGATTACGAATTATAAGAGGTTCTAAGAACGAATTACGATTTATAAGAGGTTTTATGTTCATTGCATTGAAAAAAAAAAAACCGGTCAAGTGTGAGTTTAACTCACGCACCGAGGGTTTCGTTCTTTCGTCAATAGATTAGATTAAGGACATAATTTAAGTTAAAGCAACTAACTACGGCTACCTGCCGTTTTCGAATAAAGCTAAACAAAAGAAAAGTCGTTCTCATTTGCTGATCGTGCCAACCGTGTAAAAATTGATTTAGTGAACTTAAAGGAAATGGTCTCAAGCTACTCCATTGAAGCAATTAATCAGCAGTTCATGAAAGTTAGCTTACCAAGCAGCTCAGCAATTCGAATCATAACGTATTCGGCAATAAAAAATAGCCACTTAATCGTCTAGAACACTAATGTGGTACAGTCACAAACATCCAAGAAATTAACAAATCAAGTACTCGTGTTTGAAATTCAAAAAAAAATTCAAATTTTGCACTAGGATTTATTTTGTTTTTTTTTCCTTAGAATTTTTTATGTTCACTTTTATTCAGAGACAAAACATAAAATCTTTTTTTTTTTTTTTATTTATATAAATCGCAACCAATAGAAAAGAGCAAATCAGGAAATGGTCTGAACACACATACACCTACAAATAACTGATTCTCTTATTTTCTTCAAAAAAATTACAACAACAAAGCTATTACGATTAACCATTTCTTTGCTTCGCTTTGTTCTTTTAAGAGAACTGAGAGAGAAGAAAACTGTCATACAAAATATTCGAGAAACCCTCTTCGGAGAAGAAAAAAAAATAAAAAGCAAAAAAAGCCAAATCGGACAAGTCGAGGATTGAACCCGGGACCCTCAGACCAGAGCGCGAGCGCTATAACCACTCCACCAACGCCGCTTCGAAACTCTATTGTCTTTCTTGGTATAGGAAACGCGTAGAAAACTTTGTGTGTGTGAGATAATCACTAGTTGCCCTTTTTTAGCAAAATGCTCACATAACTTAAATCGTTAATATTTCTAAATATTGTGTGAAAATAAAATTTTTTTTGTATAACATTTTTTGATTCTATTGATGCGATCTACAAAATGGAGTCTTCGGATCTTAAAAATTCGTATGTCATTGTTTTTTGGTTTTTGGCCAATAACTCGAAAACTGTTTGAGCCAAGATGCTCGAACTAAATTTAAACTAAAGATTACGTCGAGACCTACATTCTAGATTTTATTCAGATTTTTAGACCCGCGGGTGTGGAAATGCGAGGGGGGGGGGACGCTTTTTTTTCGCACTTAAAGCTTAATATCTCGAAAACCGAACCTCGGAACAAAAACCTCAAAATGAAAACTGTATTTTATTTTACGAGACCTATCCAATGGTACCTAACTCAATCAATTCCGTTAAGAAAAAAAATTAAAAAAATTAGTTATTAATTAATTTTAGTACAAATAAAAAATCATAAGAGATTTCTGGATATATTTGCAATATTGCGATGAGCTGCCCCATAACTCCAATTTTTTTCAGATTTTTTGGCCCATTATTTTAGAAAATAAGGTATGGGACATGGTACACCAGTCGGTTTTTTGAAGTTTGCGGGCTTATAACTTCTTACCAATAAGACTAAGATGCTAATTGTAGTACAACTTTTTGATCTTGCTATAATTCTCTTTCTAACGATATCCATATCAAGTATCTAAGAAAAAAAAAATATTTTTTGATTTTAGTATTAGTACTAACTTTTTCGTTATTAAGTGACTTTCTTCAAACTTTTTTTCGGAACTTTCTTTGGGCAAGTGAAGCACATCTTCTGTGTAAATTTCATTTCCTAATTCCAGGTGGTTCACCAGGTACCTAAGATAAGGCTTAGTGACAGACAGACAGACATTTTTGTAATCTCCGCCCCGCCCCCTTTCCAATGACACCCATATTGACCACAAAAGTTAATAAAATTTTTTTCAAAGGTTAGTTTCAGTACTAACTTTTTCTTTAATATACGACTAATTCCGGAAAAAATTCCTGATTTATTTTTGGGTTGCTAAGATACATACCCATTCCAAATTTCATCCCTTAACTACAGAGGATTCAGAAGTTATTAGCAAATATGTAAAGGCGACAGACAGACAGACAAAATAGAGACGGACACATAAGTGAATCTATAAGGGTTTCGTTATTCCTTTGGAACGAAACCCTAAAAAGGAAATAACGAGGGAAGCACAATGTATGAAAATTTTACAAATTAGCGACGATTTTTCAAGGGACGAACAGTTCGTTACGAATTATTGAGGTTTCGGTTTATCGGGGTACGAATCATCGCGACTGTAATACAATTTTCTGGTTTCATTCGGCCAGAAATTGTACACATTGGAGTACTACAATGATAGCTAAAAGCAGCTCAGAGCATCAAAAACCCGTCTCTAAAGTTTCGGTTAGTGGGCTAAAACTCAGAACTTGAATTGTATTCAATAGTTTATAGTTTATAGCTTATAGTTTATTAATATTAATATTACATTTGTACAGACTAAGGCGTAGTCTTTTAAGTGTACTTAGTGTACTTTCTATGGAAAAGATAACTACAATTCAATTATTTTATGAAACTATTATTTTATGAAAGTATTAAGAAAAAATATACTATGGAAAAAGAAAAAAACTAAAGAAAATTTGAGTAAGCTCTAATGCTGTTCCTTGAAGTGCTTAAAAATAATTTTACGAAATTGGTTTTAATTTAAAACGTTTGTAAATGTGTTAATAGTAATAAATAGTGTAATGCAGTAAACTCGCTATAATTTGAACCTCCATTATGCTTTTTGAAAAAAACCTCTGTAGACGAAAAAAACCTATGCAATTTGGTCCCCTCGTTAATTGAAATTTATTTTTGTGCAAAACAACACGAAAACCTGTATAACTCGAAAACAATACCTTCTTTATATCTATAATTCGAAGTCAAGTTTACTTCTTTTTCTTTAACAGCCGTTAGATAAAATTCGTTCGTGACGACAGTGTGCAATAGTTTTTTTTTTCATAAACCTCCGTAACTCGAAAACCTATGTAATTCGAAGATTTTTTCTGATTCCATGAAATTCGAATTATCAAGAATCGACTGTACTTCAAATAATTTCTTTTTTAGATATTTTAAAGAAAAGTGTGCTGCCTTTGATTGAATTTCCTTAAGTGTATTATGCAAGAGGATGCAAATTATCGTCCATTTTCCTTGACTCATACGAAACGCATAAACAAAATTTTCGTGAGTGAGCATTAATAGGTGTGACGGCGGATTTTTTATCAATGTTAGTTGACAACAATTTGGACAGACGGACAGGGCTTCGTTATTCCTTTGAAACACTTGTCAAATAACATTGATCGTGTGTAGTGCGCTTAAGAGTTTAGTCTCAGCAAAATTATGCCTTTGTCGTTGAAGTCATTTTCTACATTTGTCATTTGAATAAGTTTTCTTATATATTCCTTAAGTAGGGAAAATTGAGCAAAGCTTAGATTCAATAATTTTCCAATTAAAGGAAAGACGAATGTGAACCGCGTTTTCCGACTTCATGATTTTTATTTGACAGACAGTTATGATTGTAAAAGAAAAGCAGCAGTAGGGCGTTCATGACCGATCTTTATAATTATTTTACTTCCTTAAGTTTATCGCTTTCACAGACTGAAGTCCGCATCAATTTGTCTGTAAGTTATCTTGCGAAAAAAGTAAATTCTAAATTTTACTAAAATGTTCTTAATTTGTCTCTGTCAAGTATACCCAAAGTCCTTCAAAGATCCACACGTCCCTCACACCTTTTTGAAAGGAAACAATAAACGTGGCGCCCGAATAACAAACACAGATCACCGTTCGCACAAAATCGACATGAAAATCATCTTGTCCGCCTTCCGACATCAAATTAGAGTCAAACGAATGGTTTCCAGGCATCGGAAGTGGCTACCGAACACGATCACAAACACGATAGAGTGACCACCGGTCGAGAAGAGCCATCGTCCCAATTAAATTATTAAGTCGTTTCAAAAGAAATGTCCCTCCTAATAAGAGGTCGGTGCGGCTTAGGATGTGACTGAGCTGGCACATTCTTTAAACAGCAGCAAATTAATTCCGCCCTTTTCTCCGTTGCAGCGCTTCCGAACTTCTTAGAGACCTTTTAAAGTGCCGCTAGTTCTCTAGCAGTGGTACGAAATTCATAGTGTAAATTTTTAATGCCATCCACATGCTCTCCGACTCAGACAGAATACCAATCAATGAGGGTTGTTCATTTTAAAATGCACCCCTCGATTTATGGCTTGACCAGGTTCAGCCAGATTTCGCACTCAATTGGAACATAACTCTCGTTACTGCCGCCCTCGTTCGACTGCAAACCGGGGTCATAAAAGTTCATTGACAAGTTAATCGACTTCAAAGATCACGCACAAACCCCCATTTTAACTCGAACTCCGCCATTATGCATTCGAAAACTTATTTTTAAGACTCACCGTCATGGCGTATTACCTCGCTGGTTCGTCTGACAAATGCTGTCAACTTTCAAATGACAGTTTTACAAATTATCGTTTGACAGCTAATTGCTTGGAAACTGCCGCGGCACTCGGAAATAGTATAATTTCAAAATGGCTCTTATATTCATTTACCAGGCCATTGTTTACAGAACCTACAAAAAAAACTACATGGGAATTGTTTTAAGTAGTGCGGTGAGGTAGGTGCTTCATTATCATAAAACCGACAGCAGATTGTTATCATCGTGCAGTTGACTGCGTCAAAACCGATTTAGTTTGACAGATGAGGCAAAATTATTTCATCGCACAATTACCTACGCGGCAAAAGATGGTTGGGGTGTTGAGCTTGTGCTATTTACTCCGGATCAGTTGCCATGTTTGTATTCAGAACTTTAATTAAAATCCATTGTGAGGCGACATAATTTTTTTTTTCTTTCTTTTTGTTGGTGTTATTTTCATTCACTGTAGAAAGTGATGGTTCGACTGTATGCGGCAGCTGTGTATGTGGCAAGTGAACGGTTTTATGTGACAATGACAGGAGGACAATAACAAGAATGAAAATCACAGAGCGTATCAAACGTTGGCTTAATTGAAATGAAATTTAATTGGCCTGACGATGGCTGGTGTTTTTTTTTTTTGTTTCTTTTGTTTTTTGTCAGCGGGGTTATTAGGAAAATCGTTTTATTGATTATGTTTGTTTGGCTTTTTCTCTTTTGGGTAATTTGAGATTATGATTATGAAATTTACTGAAACTTGGATCGCGGAATTGTCTAATTGGGGGAGTCGTTTGAAAATAGAAAACGAGATGGAGTAAAGTTATGTTTGTAATTGAGATCTATTCTATCAACTTTGTGGGCTTGTGGCATTGGAATTCCTCACTGACAAGTTGATTGACGTTAAATTAATTTCTGCTTAAATCTTCCATACTTTAGCTCTCTTTTTTGTTGGTTTAAGTCCTTCGACAGGATAGAATGAAATTAGTTTTGCCTTTAGTGAGCTTGAACTAGGATTCATTATAAAATTTTTTTCAAAGGTTATTTTGGCTTTATTTATTGTTTTTCAAGAAACAATTTCCTTTTGACCGCCCTTTTTCTGTGCTTTTCTTTGGCGGCGCTCACACTTTGACTACAAATTGTACAATTTGCTGGGCAATTTGCTGCAAATCGTCCATGTGAACGCTCAAAACTACAAATCGGCAGACTTGTGATCAGAAAATTTAATACAGTCGAATCCCTCTAAGTCGAATTTTCATGGGACATCAAAATTAGTTCGAGTTAGAGGGAGTTCGACTTAAATTATGGTTTTTGTATGGAAAATTGGGAAGGGAAATGTCAAAATATGGCGAAAAAGTTAGAGGGAAATTCGACTTAGAGGGAGGGATTTGAAGTTGAGTGTGATCACTTGTCGCCCAACTTCAGAGTATTTTTCATGCTCGTTTGTGATGTCGAAGGATGAGCATCTCAACGGAGCGGAAAAAAAATATAGAAAACAAATTTTGGCTGGAGTTTTTTTAATTGAAAAAACTTCTTGTTGCCAAAAATCTTAGCGTCGCAGATAAACGTTCGTAAGGTTATTGCATATTGCATCTCTCAAAAGTTTATCTTGTTGGTTTATGTAAGGAATTGTTTTTCTTAATAGTTCTTCATACTGCTGCGTTCATTTTTGAATAATTTCAAAAATCAGCAGGAGAATTTTCGCTTAGTTCTGTTAATAAATTTTCAGCATTTCAAGCCATACTCTTCTTTTCTTTCTTTGTTTTTTCTCACTTTCCTGTATTTCTTAAATGAGGACAACCGCAAGAAGAGCATCCGCTGGCATGTTCAACTTTTAACGATCCTTTCGCAACTGAAGTTGCCGAGCATGTTGCTTAATGTGAACGTTAAGGCAAATTTGGTTGTCAAACAAATTGTTCAATTTGTAGTCAAATGTGAACGCTCCTTTTGACAAACAGAATTTTTTTTTTTTTTGTTATCAGTCAGAATAAAAATCTTGCACAGTAAAATATCGATTTTCCTCTACATAAAATTTGTTCTTCAATTTTAAAGTAATAGGTGGACAACTGTGCTTCCGGCGTTTTTTTTTTCCGAAACTCGAGGCCTTATTGTAATAAACTGGTTATAAATTTATGATTCGTTTTGCGTTCCAGTCGTTTTGCATTTGATACGAGTCTTGATCAAGTAATGCCTCCAATTCTGCATTTTCGAAAACCTTCTCTTTTCCACGGCCATGCCGGTCTTCGACGTCAAAATCACCGTTCTTGAAGCGTTGAAACCACTCCTGGTATGTTCTTTCACTAATTGCGGCCTCATCATTGGTATTTGAGAGCATTCGATGAGCCTCAGCCGCAAACTTTTTCATATTAGAGCAGAAAATTAAAACCTCCCGCAAATGACGAGAATTTGGCTCGTAAGCTGACATCTTTAATCGAGAATAACTTCATGATGCAGACACAAATCGACTAATATTTCGAAGGGGTTATGTTTACAAATACCTTAGCTTATTGTATAGCATCTATGATCTAATTATTTCGACTCCCTACCGCTACAGCTACTGCAAAACGGCGGAAGCAAAGTTGTACACCTAATAAAAAAAATGTTTTTTTGTAAGTTTTTTTTAAATGAAACGTATTTTCTTAAGAGCTAAGTTCGTACTAGAATTTTTGAACAGTTTTATAATTTTTTGTCAACTTCAGTTCATATGTTAATTAAAATAATTTTGTTCGTAATTAATGTAGCTCTAAAAATTAAAAGCATTGTACAAAGATTTGTGTTGAACATATAAAAGACAGGTTCGTCAATAGATTTACGGTCTTAAGTTCCATTATTTTACTCTATGAAACAAACTCTAAAAAACATTGCTCAACAAAATAATATTAACGACACCAAGGGTTTCAGTAATAAATGCATAGTATATCCCAGTAAATGTAGGAGAGCCGTCCTCATTCTTTTACTGTTTTGTGTTAAAAAAAAAAAAAAAACATTTGAAAACTTGTTTATATCGTTTACCTTACTCGCTGGCTATTAAGATTAAAAGTCCAATCGTACATCGTTACTCTGAATTTCAAATCAACAAAAACATTTTACTACGAAGTGAATAAAGTTGTTAACGGATGCAGTACTAAGTAATTTTGAAGCGAATCAGTATGTACGAGTACATACAATAGTTAGACATGACGAAAGCTCATAAAATCTAAACGCATTCATGAAGTTGGACTGGACATAATTCTTTGCAAAAGGAAATGGTGAAAGCAATGTTAAGTTTGCACGCATAACTTTCGAAAAAATCAACGACTTTTGATGCGAATGTCCTAAAAAAGATATTTCTGTTCGGGTTAATAAATCTCTTATTAGCTCGAACGAAGAAATTTATTTTTTTTGGTCTTTCGGAAATAATATTTTTTTAGGGATTCATTTTTTTCTTTTGCTACCTTTTTACTTCTTAGATTCGAAGTCATAAAAAAGTGTTTAAGACGAAAAGAAACAAAGTTACTGCTCTTGCTTACAAATTCACTTAACGACAAAGTTAAAAATATTAACTTCACCTTCTAAACTACTCCTTCTCACTCTCATTTATCTTTTATTCAATTAATCCGCTCCTTATTTTTCAACAACCTTATAAAAAATCCCCAACACCTGTCAGCCGTCGCTCTCATCATCATCCACACACAAAAACACCAAAACCTGTATCCGGCCGCCTCCAATTGCATCCCAATTAGCCGCAATTTGTCTTATTACCACTTAAAACTCGATTCGGAAAGGAATTGACCACCACCACCACAGTGTATCCCTTCCGATGATTATCCTTCAAATAATTTGATAAGATCGCCGCCGGACCTCATATGTGTCTTGCCGTGTCCGCACACAAAAAAAAAAAAAAACATCGACCAGGAAATTGTCGTGCAGCCGAAAAAACAATCCTCAAGGACCACACCACACAAACGAAACGAAACGAAACGAGGTGCCAGCGGTCGCAATTAGTGCGGCCACTCTCGGCGGCCGTCGATCCATTTTGTAAGATGACTCCCATCTCGAGAGTGGAAACAAACGAAGGGAGATCTTGATCACCGACCACCACTCGCAAGGTGGTGTAGGAGGCCGGCTAATGTGACACGGCGCTATGTAATGACGTCAACCTGCCTACCTACCGCACACGAATCTTTTGATATCAACCTCCGCGAGGATATCGCGTTGAATGAGTCATTTGGTTTTTTTTGGTAGTCAACTGGCGGCTGGGAGTAGACGAATCCTTCTCCGGTGATGGCTTAGGAGAATGATATCCAAATTGATCCTAATTGATGGGACCTTTTTATTTATTGTTGCTTATGTTTGAATCGTGCCGCTGCCGCCGGCGTGTCGTCGTGTTGTACGATGCACCGACTGTCATCACATTGGAGATGGTGGGTTAATTAATTTTTTTTTTTTTTTGTTTTCTCTTCTTACTTTTTCTATTTACGAATCATTTGTTGTGGAGTTGAAGGAACTTAATGATGGCGTTTAGAGGGAGAGACACACATTCTAATTACAGGTCTCCATTTCCTGCGTATTTGTTTTATTCCTGCTTCGATGAGCAGATACGTGTGTTTATTATTTTACCGCCCCTAAATCGATTAGGGCGAGTAAATTTATTTCCAAGCACCATCTGGTTAGTGAGATGATGGGACAAGTGAATTTGATTGAAGATAGTTTTCATGGCTAAGAAATAAGCGTGTAAGCTTGCTTGCATTTTACGAGGTAAAGGAACTTCGAGTATTGTGGTATAAGAGTGTAATACAGAAAAACAAAAAATCCGGAGACAATTTTTCTTTTATGCGAGTAGTAAAGCATATGAGAAAGGATAGTGGTGCATTGTTTTTTTGTTTCTTTTAAGCGTTTTTTTCTTATATAAGTTTTTCTTATATCTTATATTATTAAGTACTGTACATATTTTGAACAATACATTTTCTGACAACTTTAAACCTATTCATGTTTTTGGTCATTTGTATCAAACAAATAATTCGTTATATTGGAATTTTTTTATGCTCTTAAAAAGTACATTAAATAAACAAAATAAATAATCGGCGTAACAGCCCATTCAGGACCTCTACTGTGTTGTGGGCGTAATGATTTGACACATGTTGAGGGGACCTACTGTGTAATGACGGTTCCGAACGGCGCATCGCGAAAGCTTTCCATGACAGAAGTACTCCAAAAGGATTGTCAGTCGTTCGGTAGATGTGCGGCCGTAAAAAATATTTGTGGTGTTTTTTTCCCTGAGCTTGATTCGAACCCGGGTACTCTCGCTTAACAGTCAGACGGACTAATCGATTCAGCCGCACCGCCCGACAAAAGTAAAAGTACATTACTCGCTTCGAAATTTCTTCGAATTTCGGTTGCAGGGTTCTGGCATCACTAACCACATTGCAACGTATGGCTTTCAGTAACAAACCCGCCGAGGAACTTTTATTCCACAGTTGAGCACAAGGTTTGTCAGGCTTTTCATCATTTACAAATACTTTCAGCCCATATGCGAGCAAAGAGGTTATAACAGTCTTTGGATCTCGACTTACGTCGCTAATTCATTCTGGGAAAATGCGTCGTAAGTCGAAATCGACTTAAGTCGAAGCAGAATAAATGACGTACGTGTATGTCGAGGTAAGTTTACTGAAATTGACGACGTCGTTAGTCGAAAAGATTTGAATTGGAGCGTCGTAACTCGAGGCCTGCATCCTCAAAAAAATCATGGTGCTGGCAACAGAGAAAACAATTGGTTGTACTGTGTTGTAAACTTCGCACCACACGACAAACAAGATATGCAGAATAGCATTACTATAAAAAAAAAAGAAGAGAACCATAACCCCAGAAAATTAAAAATTGGAATTGAAACCGCGAACTAGGCCATGCACGCATGGGGCCGACTGATAGTATTAGTAATTTTAATTTTTTTCAAAAACTAGATGACGTAAAACCATTCTGTTTTTTCTATTCGATTCAAAATTGATGTAAGCATTGACAAAAATAAAAAACAATTCAGCGCTCCATATCAAAATTTTGAAAAAAAAAAAAATGGTCTACATGGTTTTTTCCATATTTATTTATCAAAATTTCGATTTTGCATGCGAATTTTACAGAAACTGTGGAAATGAATATTTAAACTTGAATGTATGATTAAAGGAGAAGTTTCTGGCTTTTAAGACTGGTATAGTACTTTATTGTATGTGCTGCCGTTGTTTTTCGGTTTTTTTTTGTTACTTGATTTTTCTTTAAAATTGCTCCTACCTCCCAAACGAAACGAGATAGACCCCCCCCCTTATAGTCAAAAATGCTTGTTCCGCTGCAAAAAACCGTCAGTAAATTTTGGCGTCAAAATTATCGTTTTTGTGCCTCGGAAAATTACGAATACTATTGCGTTTCGCAAAAGTGATGATATCTACTTATTTTTTTTTTCTGGCACAATCAAATTAGTAAGGCTTACTGTCTTTAATATTTCTTAAGAAGAAAAAGACAAGGAAAAAATTAAGTTCTACGCACAAAATTAGTCAGTTAATAACATTTTTAAGATGAAATAATCAAATTACGTATACTTTTGCGGGACACTGTATATCATTTCGACATAAAAAAAATAAGATTGCTGAAAACTTTCATGATACTTTTGACAGGTGAATTGTTTTTTGCTATAAAACGTTTTATTACCTTAAGTAGAAAACTTAAACACAACACTGTACATGCTATCCCAAAGTGGGACCAAAGGCTCACACCTTCCTTCTCTCTGTTTACGATACCATTGACACTGATGTAAAAGAAATGCATAAATTCTACCGGTCGTTAACACGTAATACGAGTAAAATTTGTTTTAGGACCTCCTGAGCTTCCTATACATTTTCAATAATCTAATAATTTTCAATTTTTTGTTTCCAAAAATTCACAAAAGCTTGTCTCTTTTTTATTTTTTAAATTTACGACAACCGCACATGGTGGTTACTTGTCCATTAAAAACAAAAAAAAAAAACGTAAGCATGTCTGTTTTTTTATTGTCGCCGTCAAAGATGGTAACCAGCAACCATTTCCTCCACTCAAAGTAATTACCTCCATAAGAAATGTGAAATGTCCTCCTTATCCTTAATCATAACACATGACGTCCTTATAGAAGAAAACTTTGTCATTCCAATCATAATAAAAGATACCGAAGTTCCCTAAGAGCATCGCATAAAACTCATTTCATTAAAACCGCGACAACTGCAACACATCCAGACTGATATCCGAGTGTGTGTGTGTGTGTATGGAAGAAACGACCCCATTTTGCTGGAAATCCATTATATTGATGGGATCCTTCGATTGATGATGTTACAGTGCATTAATAAACACGTGCATTGCCTTGTCTCGCTCCCGTTCAATCGTTCCGCGCTCCCAGTTCGCAGCTTCGACTGAACACTGCCCTTAATTGCATTTTAATGCAATTACAAGTGGTAAGGATGCAAAGACCATCAACTCTCTGATGATGACGACAACCTGCAAAGGATACAAAGGCAAAAAAAAAAAAAAATGAACAACGACAAACGAGCAACACAGAGAGGCTTTTCATTCGGCTATTTAATCCCGAGTCGTTTTCCCGGTCTGTCTCTCGCTCTTTCGGTTTCTTTCTGGGCGTGTGTGCGGCGGCTGGAACTTCGTTGCGATTAAGCGATAAATTCCTGACGTTAACTCCCAGGAGTACCCGCACCACGCACGGTAGGCGTTCATCCCCCAAAGGATCGATTATCTTGTTATGAATTCAAATATCCAGAAGGATCTTCATTCGGTTACGGCTGGATGATAAAGTTCTGAGTGATTCGGCGTCAGTGGTGCGCTGTGGTGCTGTGGTGGTGTCTCCGGCATAGCAGGAGCAAACATATTCATTTTTGTGATTAATTTCAGGACAACCCTTCGCGGATGGGAGTGGGAAAACAAGAAGTGAAGTCGTTTACTCGCAAACAAGGACTACAACGGGGATGGTGGTGTTTGTGATAAATGTACTGGGACCTTTTTTATTCAATTTGGCAGGACAGGCGTGCTTCACTTGATAGGGTACTTGGAATTGAGTGTTTCATTAAATATGATTGCTTAGGTGAGTGTGGGAATGAATTTGAAACTATTTGTCAAAAAAGCGAGTGAAAGTAGGTGATTGTTGTTACAAAAGGAGATGTTATTGCTAATTTTAAGAGTTTTAGGATTTTTCTGAATGTTTCCTGTATTGCAAAAAAACGATTGCCATCATATTTATGATTCAAGTCCTCTGAGTTCCCAAAGAACGCTTTCCTTTAAATCGTATTTCAACAAAGATGTGTTTAAACAGAGCTTTAAAGAACTTTAGTAAATCTGTACTGCAGTCTAGAGTAAGTACACAGTACTCTGTACTTGTAATTAAAAAGAAAAAGTAATAAGTGAAAATCGTCAGGTACAAGTACTTTTCAAGTAGTTTTTCGAGGTTCATTGACGGGCACTTGAATATTTCTTAAGTTCATTAATCCTTTCATGCCCGGTGTTGTCTGTGCACAACATTTTTTTTTGTTTTTTTATATTTGGCGCGTGCTAAAGGGGTGAACTTCGTCTACTCTAAACTCAAAAAATATTGGCGCAATTAAAACAAAAGGTGTGTAAGGTTCTTGCTTAAAACTATTTTAATCCATTTAATACTGCTTCAGTCATTTATTGATGCAATAAGAATATTATATTCAGGATCAATTACTTTGCTTTTGGTGAAATGCAATCTCAATAAAAAGTTACATTTCAACAGATCTCATAACTTGTATCAAAATCACAAAAACATTCTGAAATTAATTCGATTGTATGTATTAGGTGTACAACTTTGCTTCCGCCGTTTTATCCGAAATTCGACGCCGTATGTTAAAAACTGATTGTACATTTATGATACGTTTTGCGTTTGCCACGAACCTTGATCAAATAATGCCTCCAATCCTGCATCTTCGAAAACTTTCTCTCTTCCATGCCGGTCTTCGATGTCAAAATCACCGTTCTTGAAGCGTTTAAACCACTTTTGGTACGTTCTTTCACTAATACCGACCTCACCTTAGGTATTTGAGAGCATTCGATGAGCCTCAGCCGCAGATTTCTTCATATTAAAGCAGAAAATAAAGACCTCCCGCAAATGACGAGAATTTGGCTCGTAAGCTGATAAATTTAATCGAAAATAACTTTATGATGCAGACACAAATTGACTAATATTTCGATGTCGTTATGTTGACAAATACCTAAGCTTATTGTATGATATCTACGATCTATATATTTCGCTTACCACTCACCATTACAGCCATGTATTGCAAAACAGCGGAAGCAAAGTTTTAAAATTAAAAGAAACTTTTCCAGTTGAAATGTATGGCTTCGAATATGATGCAATTTTAGGTACTATAGACGACCAGTGTTGGATAGGAACAGCATTCTAAATATCGTTATCCTTTCGTCATTGAACATATATTTTATTTTAAATTTGGCTATTTAGTTGAGACCTTATAAGCTAGATTCTAGCAAAAAAATTATTTTTCTTTGTTTTGGAATAAGGTGCGGTCATGAGAGGGTTAATAAGGAATCTTCTAGTTCATGACGTTTTTTTTTTTTTAAAAAAAAAGCGGCTCAAAAATTTGATTATCGAATTTTTAAAAATATAGGTACATAAAAAAGTATTCAAGTACCCGTCAATGTATTCAGAAAACCGACTTATAAGATTTAATAGAAGGTGTTGTTTGGGAACTCAAAGAATGAAAGGAAAAGAATGGTCATTCATTTGGAGCCCATACGTCTGTGAAGCGAGAGTACCCGGGTTCAATTCCAGCTCGGAAAAAAAAAACACCACAAACATTTTTCGCGGCCCCATCTCCAGCGAAAGATTGACAATCCTCCTAGAGTACTTCTACAGTGGAGGCGCGAAAAGCTAGGCTCTGGCCCTTCGTGGGCTGTTACGCCACTAATGGTGATGAAGTACTTAAAAAATAATATGTTGCAGTTGCCGTAATAGGTCTGTTGGCTAATTTTCCGCACTTAAATTTCCAACACTATGCTTTGAATTGCTTTTGAGCGCCGTAATAACCTAATAACTATCAAGTTTGACATTTGATGATGATACCATGCACAATATTTTTGTGCCCGTCATGAATAGTGAACAACGTATGAGGTAATAAATTGACAGGAGATAGCTTGGAAATTTAATGTCAGGTAATATTTATTGCATCTAGCAACACTTGCGTCTGCAGATTAATTTTTTAAGAAGACATCGCCTTTTTTCGTGAAGACTTATTTATGTTTGTATTCATGTTGTGAAAAAAGCCAAAAACGGTAGAAGACTACTGAAAGAAATTATGACGCTTAGAATAGAAACGTTGTTCCTAGTCCCATTTTCAAAGAAAAATAGTCCAATGCTGCCACAACTCCACAATTCGTAATAAAACCAATATTTTAATTGACTGGTGCAAAGTACCGCTGTCCAGAGCAAGGCTGCACACTATGTCCAATGATATTTATTTTTTTTTATTTCCCCAGAGTGCTGCTGTCTTAAGTGTAGCTGTATGCGCTCTTCACCCAGAACAGATAAGTCAACCGATTTGATGAATTCGGTTGGTTTTATATTGCAAACGTGATTAGCTTCGCTTTTCCAATCAATTTGACAATTCATAATGCTGGCTAACTTTTAAGTGCATTCGCCTTTTTCACATTTTGCAAGGGCAAAAGTGTCATCTTGCATTTTTATAATTTCGTGTGTTACGTTGTACGTAACTCGTGCGGGCTTATCAAGCCCCTGATGTAGCAATTTCCTTTGTTATCGTAGCCACTGAGATGAAAGTGCGCTACGCCAGAAAAGACGATTTTTCGCTCAAGATTTTTGTCCATTTTAAGTTGTATAAAGGTCCAACTGAAAAGCGGTAACGAAGCGGGTAGACTTGCGCCCCGCGGCTGTACCTGGCTTTCTGAATCCATTCTAAGCGAATAATCAAAGATCTTTGCGCAAAAATCTTCTCAGGCTGCTGCGTGAAATCTTGAGCTGTTGATGTCGATGGCGAGTCGATGTTCGTTAGTAAAGTCTTACATTCTCGGCTACAGCAGACACATTCTTGTGCAATGATGGAAGTCATGAGTCCGGTTCACTAGCTTGCCAGTCTTACGAACATTTTGCACAAACTTGCGTACATCAGCGTCTGCTGGTGGGTGCTTCATTTCGGCTAAAACTTCTTTTCAAAAAACTCACAGATTGATAAAAATATGAGCTAAAATATTCCACAAAAATCTCAATAAAAATTAAATGTTTGAAAAAAAAAACGCTAACAAACGTAGTGTCAAAATTGCTTGCTAAAGTTTTCTACTTAGACTCTGAGAAATATAGAGTAGCTATAGAATCGCATTTAATAAAATTCGACTTTAAGCTTAATTTTCTTCTAAAGTCCGAGTTGTTTCTTGGCTCCGCTTGTCTCTTTTAATTCGTTTCTAGTAAAGCGAGGCAACGATTGAGCGAAACTCACTACTCGTCTTGTTACTCTTATCCGAAAATTTCTTCCACAACTCTTTTTTCCCGATTCTCGGGAATTTTACCATACTCCATGAATACTGGAGTACACATGGAGGCCAAACAAACTCTCCTCCTTCACAACCATCACTTTTGAGCTAAAGGCCTCAGTTTTTATGTGAATCCAATGGGCTCCATTTACTAACACCATTGATGCCATTCCTCTCAATTCGGCGAATAAAAATGTTAATTCGTCCACTTAAATCGATCTCCTAAATACACAACGCGCACCTGAAAAGTAGCGTGGGCAGTGGCGATTCCATTGATTTGATGACTCCATCCCATCGGTTCTCACCGAGAAATTATTCGATCAATAAAAATGGAAATGCCAAGATGTTTTCATTCTCAAGATTATGTAAATGTCCACCGTCCAACCTAATGGACACATCTCGCTTGATTTAACAGTAAAAAATGCAAAACTTTCCGATCTCAGACGATATGCCAAATTGAGATGTCGCTGTTGTTGTCGGTGACATTTTCCTCCACAAATTGATTTGCTCCAACTGAAAAGTCTGTTTTCTCCCCTTCGCATCTCGTAAAAATTTTCGCTCGAAATTGATTTGAAATCGGTCAGTTTGATTGATTATTTGGCAAAGATGCGGACAGCAAATTGGCTGACCAATCTCTTTATGTCCTTTTAACTGCCCGAACGTTTGCACCCACATCAATTTGATGGGAGTGGGGGTTGGTCAGGTCGATCGGGGGTGGTCAGAGTTAGACATCGCATGTCAGGGATAAAGCTTAACGACTGATTACTTTGAAAATAGCCATGGCACAAGTGAATGGGGCGGAATTCGTGGGAGGAGGAGATACTACCGGTTCTTTGCTTCAGATGTCATGGTATGTCAAGGGGAATTACTTGGGTGGACGGGAGGAGTTCCGTTACAAAGCCGAAAAGTCTTCTACGAAGGCTTGGAAAATTTTCTTCAATTTAATTTCATCACAAAGTCACCGTCTCTTTGAGGCGTCGTCAAAATTTTGATGTGAATGCAGACACACGCAATCGAGCTGGGGAGGGATGAAAGTTCAAATTGATAGTTTTGTGATGTGTTGAGTGTAATTCTGACAGAAACTGGTATTTCGGCAGAGGACCGGAATTCTGTTCTTTGTTTCTTGTTGTGGCTGGTGGCTGATTGGAAGAGGCATTTGTTTGGTTTGATAGAGAATCAAAAGGGGTAGGTTGGTTATTCCGTGGTATTAAGCCTTCGGCACATAGAATACGTTAGTTGCGTCAGAGTCAGCGATACTTTGACAGATCCATAAAATACATACGTTCTTATGGGAGGTGACACATAGACCAACGCGGACGCTAATGCGACGAATGCAGCTGCTCAACTTTTAATTTTTGTCTCTCCTTCAGCGCTGACAATCATATTTTGATCTATAATTTGTTTTCAATTTTAAACAAACGCATGTTGGAGCTGTCCATGCAAAAGTCAAATGAAAATAAAAAACAAATTAAAGTTTGTATGTGCATATTTTTAATCAAATACTGCAGAATAAACCAAAGCAAATTGAATTTGAATCTACTATTCAATGAAATCAGCTGTCCGTTAAAGTATTCATTGTGCTATTCCTTGCAATGTGTAGCTCACAGACACGTATGCTTTAATGCTGACGCAACTAACATGTTCTATATCTCTGTTGTTTTTAGCTGGAATGCTTTATAAAAAAAAACAATGATGCAGAAACTCGTGCAATCGAATAAACTATCGAACTGCATCATTAATTCATTTTTGCTTAAAAATTAGCTTACGATAATTTGGCGGATAGGGCGCGATATGCTGTAAAGTCGAAAACATTTTATAAATCGATTAATATTCTGTGCGACTTAAGAAAACCAGTATTTGATTAACTAATCAAGTTTGAGATGCTTTCATTAGAACTGCCTTTTTGACATGGTAAAACATTATTCTGCGACTACAGTAAACTCTCGATAATTCGAATTTCATAGGACCAGGAAAAAACTTCAATTTACAGAGGTTATCGAACTCTCGGTAATTTGAATTCCGTGGGACCAGGAAAAATTAGAGAGGTTTTTGAATTACAGATTTTTCAGAAAAAAAGACATAGCTGATACGGTTGTTATAGAAAAAGAAGTAAACTTGACTGCGAATTATAGAGGTAACCAAGCCATCATTCTCGAATTAAAGAGGTTTTCAGTATCAGTTAGAAAGCTGTTGAGTTGAATAGAGTTGATCGTTCTACTACCGACCGATTTAAGCTTTGCCTGACTGATCCACAAAGAAATGTCCCTGTGATTTTGTAAGAAATAGAGTAAACTTTTGATAACACAAATTTGTATAATTCGAAAACCTCTGTAAATCGAAGTATTCCTACATTCCCCTGAAAAAACCTCAGTAAATCGAAGAAAACCTATCCAATTTGGTCCCGTCGTTAATTGAAATTTATTTTTGTGCAAAACAATATGAAAACCTTTATAACTCGAAAATTATGGCTTGTTTAACTCTTTAATTCGAAATCAAGTTTACTTCTTTTCATTTAACAACCATTAGTTGAAATGCGTACGTGACGAAAGTAAGCAATTTTTTTTTTTTTGCTGAAACCTCTGTAATTCGAAAACCTCTCTAATTTGAATTTTTTCCTGGTCCCACGGAATTCAAATTACCGATAGTTCATTGTATTATTCTCGATGATTTCCATCGCATTTTCAGTCGAAAAATTCAAAATATACTGCAACTATCCGGAAGATTGGTTGTTAGAGGTTGTGAGGTGCAGGTCTGTAGTTTGAATTTCCGAGTGTTCTAATTTCTGAGCTTTTGCTGTGCTGCCAGATTTATAAAAACTATGTGTTGAAGAAGTCTGTTTTTAAATGACGTCCATAAAGTCATTTTCGAAAGCAGTAGCTTTTTGAAAAGACTACTTACAAGTTTGGTCACTGCGTACTTGCGAATAGTCATGAAACTTAGGACTTGGCACATTTTCAAATTCATCACCCTCTTTGTAACTCGGATTTATGCATCCGTGTTAACAACAGAGCATCTTTTTTTTAATAACAAACATCTGTCTGCACAAAATACACGATCAAAAACAGATTTATTGTCTTACCAATCGGCCAGTAACATTTTCCATGACACGCAACTCCATCAAAACATCGAAATGACATTCAGCAAAATAACAGCCGCCTCTCCTCACACAAAATACAAAAGGCAAAAAAAAAAAAGAAAAGAAAAACAATTACCCTTTATTCGTCAACGACAACAATCATCAATTACAGTTAAAACACAGAGCGCACATAAAAACGCCAACCCCTTTAAATCACATTTATCTAGCAATCCAATTGTCAAGTGATTTGAAACAGGATACTCGTGTAACCACCACTTCACAAGTTGCCCGACGTTTGCCCTTTTCGCACAAGTGGCTCGTGCGCCGACACTGCTCTGCACTCCCGGATTCCCTCTCAATTAGCTCATCCGTTCCGGCACACTTAGATCACCCTCATCCAGGATTCACGTCCCCTTCCGTGTTTATTGTTATCCTTGTAAAAACCAAACAAACATTTTGCGCGCCTATTAAATTGAAATGAAACGAAGAGGGGTGGTGCGCTTTTTTCTTCGCATCAGAAGTCACCTGTCAACCCTCAGCCTCAGACGAGCAGCACAGCAGTGAAACAAGTTAATCTATTACCAATGATTTGAACAAGGATATTTTGATGTCTCTCACAAGGTCTCCAGGGACTCTAACAAGGACGAACGGCAGGAGAGAAAAAAAAAAAAAAAAACGGCTGAGCAATGAATAAATTTCACACCAGTCCCCGGGCTTACACAAGTCTCTCGACTCTCTGCCGTTCAATTTCATTGTCCGAATGTCATTTACTTTTACAATCGAACATTCGTTAGCCCCCGCATAAGGACTCGTCTTTTTTTCTTGTGTTTACCGTGCCGTGTGCTCGTCCTTTCCTTGGGGGTTGAAATCGCTTTCTCACCTTTTTAAATAAATTAGACTTAATTTGGAGAGTAAAAAAGAAGACCGTTCTACGGAAGAGAGAGCGAGGTGTTTATAAGATATTCAGGACTCTGCCAGATTGATATTTGAGTGGAAAAGGACGTCGAAAAAAAAGGAGCAACGAATAAAAGAAAACAAATGAAATGCGAATAAAATTAGGTAGGCTGTGTTAGGGGTTAACGTGCGTGAGGGCCAGTTTGGGACTTTTCATTGTTGGACAGCCAGCGACTTGAGGTGATTTCATTGTATTTTGTAAGTGGGACGAGAAAGGAGGTGGAATGCGAATGAATATGAAATGAATAGATACAAAAGAGAGCCGGTCCAATTGGATTTTTTTCCTTTTTTTTTTTTTTCTGTTTTTTGGTAATCTCTGCAGAGGTTGAGTTCCACGGGTAGAATTGTGCTCTGCTTTTTTATGCTAGTGAATAATTAATCGACTCAGCCAACTTAATTTAAAGCGGGAAATAACGTTTAGAAAATATTTACGAGCGAAGTGTCTGCTGCTTTGAACAGCGTAGGGCGTTTGAGTGGAATTTTAGAAGCTTAGAGGTTGAAAAGAAGTTTTATTTTGAAAGTATCTTTGAGAAAACAAAAAAATAAAAACGTATTAGAGTCGTTTAGGGACTGTTCCTTCGGGTATTTGTAGACAACTTGTTTTTCTGGGCACCATGGAAGCTAGGCTTTTATCTGAGCTATTTTATTTTTGTTATAATTTGCTTATGATGCTCTAATAGACATATTGTCTGTTGTCCTTAAAGATTTGTCTTCTACATTCAGAGTACGATTCGAGTACGATTCCTCGGTATTTGTACTTGTAACTCCTTTCAATTTTTAGGGCTGGATATTTGAATTTTGTAAGTACAAGTACCGAGGAATTTTATTTGTAGTTAGAAAAATTCAAATACAAGGAATTATACTGGTACTTGTACTTGTAAAGGGTAATTTTTTAGCTATTATCTTTTTGGCAACACTGGTTTAAACAGCTGACGCACGTTTCGTGTTTTGTTTCACTGTCAAACATCTTCAGTTTGGTCTATAATTTAACCATGAATCGTCTTACAAACGAACAACGCTTGCAAATTATTGAATTTTCTATCGCGTGCTCTGTTAAGAAAGTTCAGAAAGTTAAGAAAGTGTTCAGCGACGAAGCTTATTTTTGGCTCAATGGGTACGTAAATAAGCAGAATTGTCGATTTTGGAGTGAATATCAGCCAGAAGCATTGCAAGAGCTACCAATGTATCCAGAAAAAGTCACAGTTTGGTGTGGTTTATGGGCTGGTGGCATCATTGGACCGTACTTCTTCAAAGATGATGCGAATCGTAACGTAACTGTGAATGGTGAGCGCTACCGTGAGATGATATCCAACTTTTTTTTGCCCAAAATGCAAGAGCTTGTCTTGAATGAAATGTGGTTTCAACAAGACGGTGCCACATGCCACACAGCACGCGCAACAATGGTTCACAAGTTCGGTGAACATTTTATTTCACGTTCGGGACCGGTCAATTGGCCCCCTAGATCGTGCGACTTAACGCCTTTAGACTATTTTTTGTGGGGCTATGTTAAAGATCATATCTATACAGACAAGCCCGCTTCAATTGACGCATTGGAAGACAACATTAAAGCATTTATTCGTGAGATACCGGCCGAAATGTTGGAAAGAGTATGCCAAAATTGGACTAAGCGGATGGACCATTTGAGCCGCAATCAAGGTCAACATTTGCATGAAATATTCTTCAAACATTAAATTATATGGACCGTACTATCGATTCAAATAAAGATTTCATGCATTTTTCTGAATTTTATGTGTTTTTTTTTTGAAAAACTTTCCTATAGTTTTTTGTTTTTGTTTTGAGAGGATTCATTTGGTCCCACGAGTAGCGGAGAAGGGAAGGTCCGCCTGTGCAGAGATCCGCAGTACACAGGTAAGGTTGGCTAATCCGGAGTATCGCCAGGTGCTCCGGATACTCCATTCGCGACTGGGCTATTTTTGAGATGGGCCCCCAGCCAGGCTGATCCTCGGCACGGGTCGTATGACACCTTGATCCGGCCCATCGGAGAGAGAGGAAGTTAAGGGAGGGAGAGAAAAAAGGGGACTATTGCTTAGCTTCAGGCCTCATCTTTAGCGCAATCCTCCCCGAAGGAAGGTTGCCCAGAAGACTCATCGACCTTACTAAGCCCCCGCACCACGTCAAGGTGAATAGTCTCGCGGGAGAAGTCTGTCACTTTTAATTCAAAAACAGCTCTTAACTGCCGCAAATCTCTTGACGAGATGGCAGAGCAGTTTAACATTCACCTCATGTGGGTGCCGGGACACTGTGCCAAGCGCGGAACCAGTGAAGCCATCCAACCGGATAAGGTCGGTCTCTGCGCACCTCTTGCTACCGCGCTGCTCCACATCAAATCCAAGACCATTGCGGCAACCAATCTTAGGTGGTCGAATGGTACTACTTGTCGCGTCACCAGGGAAATCTGGCCTAGGCTAGATCCTGAACGCTCACTTAGTCTCCTAAAACTCAGCAGAATTCAGGTTAGGAACCTGATCAGTGTCATAACTGGGCACTCCACTTTTGGCAAACATGCCACCCGACTAGGCCTCCCGGCCAACGACTTCTGCAGAAGCTGCAGAGACGAAGAAGAGGAAGAAACCTCGCTCCACCTTTTAGGAACCTGCAGCGCCCTCGCGAACCGTAGAAAGAGGCATCTCGGCTACTACTTTCTAAACAACCTCGGTGAACTTGCTGACACCAGCATAAGCCGTATCCTCCGCTATATTAACAGCTGCAATTGGTTTCCAGAGTAGTGGGATGCTTTTGCATCCGCTCCATGTGGTATCACAATGGGCCTCATCTGGCCTAAGTGCTTGGCTGCCTTGCGTAGCTCACCACACAACCTACCTACCTACCTACCTTCCTATAGTTTTTAAAAAATCACCCTTTACTTGAATTTCACGAGTCAGCTGGTAGCTGAATTCCCGGTCGCAAAACCTTCTCGTTGCATCTAACGATACGGTCAGACACACTTATTGGCGAAGTCAAATTCGAACATAATAACGGTTTTCTGTATACCAGTTGTTGCATCATGCATATATCCAATTAGTACATTACCTGTTTTATAAACTTCAATTTGTCATCACGGACCCATAATCTTCCTTTCCTCTCTTTTTCCCGTCTCATCGCCCTGAACTAAAATTATATTGAAAACGTTTTAGAGTGGACTTTAATAAGCCACTTGTATGTGCCACAGAACTCGAATTACGTTGCCGTTAACAAAAATTCAGATTCACAAAAAGAAAGTTTTGGTATTTACACGATCTACTTAATTCAGTAACCTGCTGGCTAAATAATTAGCAACACAGTCAACAGAAGCCACTAGAATGCTCACAAGATTTTGAATGATTAAATAGGCGACAACGTTCAATCAGAAAAATTTACAAAAAAACAAACAAATCTACGACGGATGGAAGGCTAAATATATGGTCAGCCAAC
The DNA here is from genome assembly GCA_905187475.1 of Syritta pipiens. Lineage (NCBI taxonomy): Eukaryota > Metazoa > Arthropoda > Insecta > Diptera > Syrphidae > Syritta > Syritta pipiens. The sequence goes on along the minus strand of LR994572.1, from coordinate 6,401,194 downwards.
GGATAAGACTTTTCTGTTGATTTAGATCTTAGAAAAAGCTGTATAAATTGCGTGTCCACATCTCACAAACCTTGTCCAACTTTCATCCTACATCCTGCAAGCCATATTTATTTTCAATCTTATGCAATATTTAAAACACTCGTTTGACCATATTTAGCAATAAATACTTTATTTAATCTCTTAAACTAAGTCCAGCCTCATAACTAATCTACAACAATGCAATTTCTTTTTTTTTAATTTTTTTTCAAAAGGATTTTCAATCCAGTTATCCGTAAATTCATAAATAATATTTCATAATTACTAATATTAATAATTTAATAAACAACACAACTTCCTATTTAAGCTTTAATTTTTTTTTTTTTAGAAGTTTAGAGGCACCGGACGAGCCAAGCCAAATTGGTGGCCAACCAGTGCCATAAGCGATTTATTCATTATTCAGCATTTTTAGAGGATGGGCGGTGTTGGGAGTCGTCGTCGGGCGAGTTGTCATGATGGTGGTGCTTTCACAATTAATCCTTCAATTGTGCTTTGTGGAGAACTCACCGGGCTCCGAAGAAGCTAAATCTTCGAAAATTTCATTTGATTGATGACGGATGCTGCCACTGCCGCTGATGCCGTTGCCGCTCGGGAATAGGTTGCTGTTGGCGTTGCCGCTGATGCTGCTGGCGGCAAATGATGGCCGGATTAGGAAGGGATTATGGATGAAGCGTTGTAATTGTACGATGCATCTGTGTGCGGGAATGGAGATAATTAATTTAATAAAAGATGTTTGTGGGCGGAGGTAGCTTACTTCTCGAGGCGCCTCTCGGATTCGGGGAGTTCGAAGATTTCTGTGATTGTGGGGTCTTCATGGAAGTGGGATGAGGAACGCTTGCCGTTTGTCCAACCGCGGGAGTATTGGAACGTCTGGCCCATGCAGCTGATGACGATGGCAACCAAAATGAGGGGGCAAACCACGAAGCGAATCATTTTGTTGGGGCTTGAGCTGTGGAAATAGAAAATGGGACTATAAGCGACATCTGTTTTTGGGGTGGATTGATAACGGTTGTTGTATGTGACTGAGCACAGCATGGTTTGTGTATGTGATGCCGGGAAGTGTCTGAGTTGAAATGTAGGGGCGCTGGTGTAGTAAAGATTCCACGTTGTGGAAATAAAATTGCGATTGGTCGAAATTGTCTCCGTGTTCTCGATTGGCTGCGGGCGACGTTAAATTTGAATTTTTGAAACTTTTCTAGAGTGATTTTTTTTTTACTTTTGTAAAAGAAAAAGAAAAAGAAAAACGGCCAGAGGAAAAAGCGTGGCTCACTCTTAATGTTAATGCTGGAAGCAGATGTGCAGACATTCTGCAAGCAGCGCTGCATGCAAGTTTTTAGACGTGACAAATGTGCAGAATGCTACGACAGCAAATAGCTATTATTTTCGTTTCCAAGACAAATAATAAACAAATGTCTACGTCAGAAGTCAGAGGTTTCAAACATATTTTTTTTATGTTGTGGCAGTCAGTATCTTATGCCGCTGCGCAGCAAAATTATAAATAGAAATCGATTGCAGCGAACATCTGCATGCCGACTTTACGAGTGTTCAGCTACATATATTCTCATACATTCTAATTGCGCTTCACGAGAAAGTCCTGCATATCCTGTGGCTAGCATAAGGCAAATTTAGTTGTCAAGCAAATTGTACAACTTGTAGTTGGTGTAAGGCCCGCTATTGGTCCGAAATGTTGCAATTAGCTGCGGGCTATATTACAAAACGGTTTGAATTTAGAACATTTGAATCAAGTTTTACAGTGAACATTTTTGAGAAAAAAAAATAGAAAAATAAAAACAGACAAACGACGACACTAGAAAGAACTTGAGAAAAAGGCAAGGTTCAGCTGTAGAACAACCGCGAGACGACGTTCTTTTCGACGTTCCGTGTAAATATCAATGGCTTAGGTTTATTTCTAGTTTTGACCTACCGGAAAGTCTTGTTCAACACTTGAGCCGGAATTTTAACGTCCTCGCAAACCTTCCGGAGGTGAAAATAGATCTCAGGAAAAAGCAATATCTTAGAACGCAGAGAACAAAAAATCGAACTTGTTGGGAAGTACGGAAAACATCTTGGAAGACAGTTCTTTGGATATATAGAAAATGCTTTGGCCAGAAAATAATACAGTGAAACCTGACTCTGTGGACGATCTTATAAATTGGCCACTTAAAGAAGTTGACCAGATCTTACCTCAACCTTTATATCGCACCCTATCCGCCAAATTATCGTAAGCGACTTTTTAAGCAAAAATGAATTATCGATAGTTTATTCGATTGCACGAGTTTCTGCGTCATTGTTTTTTTTTTTAATAAAGCATTCCAGTTAGAAATAATAGAGTCCGTATTGACTTAAGTGCAGGAGTTTGAAAAAGGATTCTGCATTTTCCTTTGTAAATCCTCTGGCTCTATCGAATGACATTACAATTGGAGCACGAATTCTTATCGTGTTTTTATGGCACATAGCAAATCTGTGTAACCAATCCTTCCCAGCTCATTCTCATTTAAAGTTGAAAAGCGATACGGGGTACATTATTTTTTTTTGCCACTCGAAATTCAAGAGAATGAATGTGACTCCTGGTCAGACAACCAAAACCGACACTCCATCTCCATCCTATCGCAATATTTCACCTTTTTTAGCATCTTCACAAGCAGTTTGAAACTAAAAAACCGAAGAAATAATAACCAAATTACCCTCCTCAAGGTATTCCACATTACCCAGTTTGGAAACTATTGCAAACTATGGCCCATAACACAAAATATATCAAAAATCTCAATGATTTATTGTGAAATAATTAAACTTGACACGTGTTCGACTACAACTAGACTTGCACAATTCAAGAAACTGTACATTTTTCCTATGAAAAAAACTCATACAAAAATGCACAAAAAAAGTCTTGTACCCCTAAATATGAACTTTGAATGACTCAGACACACCGGTTGGTAATATCAATAAGAAGAAAAGCGTAACACTTCTTTTATGCTATTTACTTTTTGAGAAAATTAAGACAGCAGCCAGACCTTCTGCAGCTTAGAAAATAAGTCAGTATTCCACATTACCCGTTTATTCCACAATACCTGAAGTTACTCTAGAGAAAATAAAATTTATCGTAAGCGACATTTACACATTCTTTAGCTCAGACAAAAAATAAAACCTCTCCTGTGAAATTTTTATTCTGTCGCATACGATAGTTTGGCGGTTAGGCCACGATGTGTCTTCGTCCACCTGCCTATCTTGGCCACAAATTTGCAAAGCTTTTGTCATCTCTCATAGAAAATAATCTGTGAATGTTGACCATAAACCATGTGTAAGCGTCTAAATATTTTTTAATACAAAAGGCATACACCTTGATAAGTTGGGCCCCTGTTTTAGTTGACCGAAAATTTTACACTGCCGGTGGCCAACTTATTAAGGTTTCATTGTATAAGAAAACGATTCCCCCGTGGTATATTCATTAATTATATACATTGAGATTAAAAAACTGGGGACACAACTAAAAGTATAAATACTACTCTAACACTCTGATTGTAAGCATTAACAACAAATATGATAGCCAATAACCATGGCACCCATAATTTTTTCTGGCACTCGATGGGTTAAGGTTGTACACATTTAGTGTTTCAAATTGTGAATTAAAGGTTTTTCAAAAGTATGTTTGGTTTTTACATTTACAAATCCCAATAATTTGTATACTGAAATCTTTTTTTTTATATTTTGTTTTGAAATGGTTTGATTAGGACACTTAAAACGCCGTGCAAAGAAAATCAACAAACTATGCACTGCCTTGAGAAAACGCAGTGATAAAGTTGTGATTAGTTTTTGTACGTTTTTACAAATTTTTGTATCATAACAATCCTTTACATTAGCGCCCTTTCCAAGATAATTGCAAGGTGACCAATCGAATCAGTTCTACCTCTCTTAACAATATGTTCAGTAAATTTATTTTTCTAAGGATATATATATTGTGACTTTGCATTGTCAAAATAAATTGTGTTTAATACGCTTGTAGTGATCAAAGATTTCCAATCTTGAAGTTTGTCCTAGTGCTCTTAAGGGGTTTAGCTCCAAATAAATAAAGGCACGCTTATAGAATCCTTTAGGTGTCTGCCTGTCGAGTTTTTAAAATATTTCGAGTTGACATCAAACCTATTTTGATATATCTACATATGAGTAGAAAAGCGTAGATGGCGAATGATTGATCAAAAAAAGTTTGACAACTCTTGTTTAAAGTCAAATTATATACGTCCACAACATTCTTTTGTGGTCATTGCGAAAAAGAAATCAAAAAAACGTTTAAATTAACACAACGATGAAACTAATTTTTAAGTCTTTCCACCATATGGACCTTACGAACAAATGGCTCTAACCCAAAAACATGTCTCTTCAAAATTTGTTCACACCACAAAAAACTAAATTCACTTCACACTTCCACCTCAAGACCTTTTACCGAAATCACAAAATTCCTTAGGAAACCGCAGAAAATCCTTCCGAAAATCTCTGATTTGGTGTTTTTAGACTGAAAGGAACTTTCACTTAAAGGATTCCAACTTTGACTACGAGTTTAGTTCCTTCGCCACAGTGCTTTTATAGTCCAATCTTTTAGAGAGCTAACTCTGGTGGTGGGTGGTTACATGTGTGGAAGCCTTAGAGGCGTGTATGCAGATTAACGAGGATTATTAACACGTATTCTTTGTGGAACGATGGTTATCAGATGAGCGGGCAGAGTCAATACATTTACTGATTAAAATTACCACTTTGGTGGAGAGCAAATAGCTTCGGGAATAAACCAAAAAAAAGGGTTGCAATGCCCTAAGGAAGGATGTATGTACGTAGTTTGCCTGTTGAATCCGGAAGAGGAAGAGAAGCTGAGATATTTGGACCTTTGCCAGATAAGTGCTTGTTGAAGTTACGAAGTGAATAGGGATTTCATTAGAGATGCTGTGGCAAAGGCTGTTATTAAATTTCTATGGATTTGGTAAAACAAAAGAGGTTGGCGGAATTGGGATTATGGGTTAAGTTGATGTGGATATTTTTAGAAATTTTATTGAGTTGCTGTTGGCATGTTGTTGCAGTCGGCACAGAGCTAAAGTTCAAGGGTGAGTTAAGAGAATGAAAAGTAGTTTTGTATTTGTCTGGAGAAAACTTTAGGACCAACTCGGTAGCTCGATCGAATACTCGTAGAAACGATAGTTCTTTTTTGAGTAATATCATTGCGATTCAATCACGAGCGTAGGAAAGAATGGTTGTTCCAATAAGGACTTGACAACTTTTTTTTTTAAATAAAACGCAAACTATGTGAGATTTTTCCAAAATTTACTATCATTTTGAAGTGCAATCAAAACATTTATGAGTGGAACTCGACTTCGTTCATATGGCCAACGCAGCCACGTTTGCACCGGTCGATTCGTTGGATCCAATTTTAGATGGCTCGGCCACACATTTTGCGTTTCGCGTTCAATGTTGGCTCTGGGCTCTTCCAATGTCGTCGGCTTGTTGGCATAAGCCAATGACTTAGTGTAGTCCCAAAGAAAAAAGTCTAGAGGCATTAAACCGCATGAACAAGACGGCCAAATGACTGGCCGATTTCTAAAGATAACCCGCTCATCAAATTTACTCTACAAGAAGTACTCCAGGAGGATTGTCAGTCGTTCGCTGGAGGTGGGGCCGTGAAAATTGTTTGTGGGGTTTTTTCCCCGAGCTGTATTCGAACCCGGGTACTCTCGCTTAACAGTGAGACGCACTAACGATTAAACCACGGCGCCCACAAATAATGTATAATCAATCAAAATATATTTTAATTTGATTCAATCAATATCTACTGCATCTGGATTTACAAAAAAAGACTCCAAATTAATGTAAACATCGCCCTTTAACTCGGACTGTCTGCATTTAAAGTACTCTCACAAGGCTTTTTCGTAAGAACATTCTATTAACGTCCACTTCACTACATCATTAAAATGCCTTATCTAGGCTCAACACACCGCGGTGCCTTTATCTGAGTATTCACGCTTTTTATGAATCAAAAACAATCTAACGCTACACCATTTTGATCATCAAAACACTGTTAGTACACAAATTGATTTCATCTCCACCGTAAACACAAATCACATCAAATCCCCAACCTTTAAAGACCACCTTAGACCATAAAACTTGAATTAATATTCTTGCTCCAGCATCCAGCATTCGAAGCCTGCCAGACGCGAATTTCATTCACTTAAATCGTCCATCTCGTCGCCAGCGGCACTCGACGCATCAATCCACTCAGTTAATTGCTCCTCATTTGATTAGCTTCCAAATGACGCCGGCTTGTCAGAGACCGCGAAGCGTACTCGCGTTGACCTTCTCGGACCTCGGTGCCAGATGCTAGAGAGAGAAAGAGAAAAAAAAAAAAGAAAAACTTGTGTCATAAAAGTTCCTGATGATGGGCAAGTCTGGCCTCTGCTTCTAAATCGAATAATTAATTCTAATTTCAGCCTCTCAATAGCGAAACTGGTTTTCTGCCAAAAATAAAACACAACACTCTACAATTTCACTACGCGATGGAATTTAATTCTTCGGATTCCAGTTTTTCCACTAATCAGTCCCAGCAGCCGTACCAGAAGAAGCTTGAGATCGACTTCGGAATTCCCTAGGCGATTAGTTCTCCGAGATCTGTTGTCGATTTGAAAGCATCGTGTTGGCGTCGTGTTAGAACTTTGAAGTGAGTGAAGTGAATTCGTGACAAGCATGGATAACATCACCAGTGATGTGCCCAAGAAGAAGGAGAACATTGTCAAGAAGCTATGGGCCTACCGGAAGTACATCAATATCGAGCCCTACATGTTCTTCTACATCATGCCGAGCATGTTCAATGCCGTGGCTGTGCAGAACTTTCCACTGGAGAAGGTTTGAATGGTCGCTGACGGTGTTTCTCTCTCTAATGAGCTCTTCCGTCTTTCGTGTAGGCGTGCAGGGTGAACTACAACTACAGCGAGATCGTGTGTACGGCGATTCTGGACAAAGATGAGTTTGGCGTTGACTGTGACCTGTTCAACTTCGAGAACGTGACGCACATTGGCAGTGGGTCGTTGTGGAATGTCACCGAACTATCGCCGAACTTTAACTACACCGTGTGCAAGGCGGAGCGTGATGCTCAGAAGCTTAGTGCTCAGATTTCTGGAATACGTGCACCGATTGGTAAGAGTTTTCCGTTTTTAACAACGATACGCTCTCAAACTGGTTTAGGTCCAAGATAGAGAGCGCGTACGATGTTGGTGAACGTGTTTGTTTATATTTTTGACTGTTACATAAGTTCAACAAATTTAAATTTCCAAAAACATCTGCGATTTGAACAACAATCAAGTCTCAAGTAACCCAGCGGTTAAAGTTGACAAAATAATAATTTGTCGAGTAATCCTGTGGTTGTGCTTCGTGAATAATGCAACGGAAGTTCTTAAATAATTTGAACTTTGATTTTTGGGTATGGACTAACAAATTTCTGCGTCTAACAGAATACAAATTTTAATAATGCAAATTAATGTGGCATTCTGAGCGAGACCAGAACCAGAAAAACAAGATAAATCAGAATTCTGATTAAAATGAAAAATATTTTAACTCTCATCTTACGCGATGTGCCGAAATTTTGTTTAAATCCTGATCAAGGTTAACACCCGACCTAAAAAAAAACTTTTGTTTGAATAAACGCGGAGTGAAATAGACAATTTTGTGAAACAATTTTTGTTGATCATTTAGCAGGTGGACATGTGCATAACGAAAATATTTAATAAAGAAATGGAAGCAGCGTATATCGTCGTGGTCATAAAATCTTTTGCACGCATCTTAAGTCTCACCTTAGACTTGCTAATTTTTATTAAATGCTTTATTGACTACGCCCAACAGGTGTTTCGTTACTTCATTCCAAGTTCTATAAACTGCTATGAATTGTGATTTTTTTTTTTCTTTTCGATCAGTAAACTCTCGATAATTCGAAAACATTCTCACAGTCGTCTTAAAACTCTGTAAATCGAAAAAAACCTATGCAGTTTAGTCAGTCAGTTAATTCGAATTTTTTTTTTTGTGCAAAACAACATGAACACCTCTATAATTCGAAAATGATGTAGTGTTTACCTCTATAATTTGAAGTCAAGTTTACTTTTTTTTTTCAACAACCGTTAGTTGAAATGCGTACGAGACGAAAATAAGCAAATTATTTTTCTATGGTCATCATTCGAAAACCTCTGTAATTCGAAATTCTTTAATGGTCCCATGAAATTTGAATTATCGAGGGCTTACTGTATTATTAATTCGGTTTACTTATTATAGAGCCGAAGAAAGTTCTGCCCTCTTTCCATTTAAAAACTATAATCTTATAAATGATTGCTGCAGATGCTTCCGCTTTTGAATATTTCTGAAACTCTTTTTGCATTTAATACTAAGGACATTTTGAAAATTTGGTACACTAGGCCAAAGCTAAGCTCATAGTGCTGCCAACAAACTTTTCGACTTTGCACAGAAGTGTAATCTGTGAGGTCCTACCGAGGTGCGATTATTGCTAGGTGAAACTTTTGCATGTATTAAATTGTTATTAATAAGAAGAAATCTATATACACAGCTGGCTAAAAAATAGATGTGAGCAATTTAAGAAAAGTTGAAGAAGAAATTTTGCAGTGTTTTTAAGAAAAATTAAAAAAAATAATTTGCAAGAACCGCGGGAGTTAGCTCGGCTGAAAAATAAGTGCTTCTTCCTGAAATATCAATAATTATGGTATTTGTTAATATTTCAACTTCAATTTAGTTTATCGTTTTCCTTACTTTAATAATAGTGTCTAATCATTGACATATTTTATATGGACTGCTAGTAACCAACTCCACACTGGTTCCAATATCTACATAGCAATAAACACGGCGATTTTGCGAAACTCTCATACTAACTGATATATTCTCCTGTTTCAGTATGTGAGTTTCTCAAAATTGCCGCGTTTATTGCTATGTCACCCTAGGTGGTGGAACCTAATCACGCGCAGTCAGTGTATGCATGTAACATTAGACCAGCAGTCCATATATAATATGCCAATGTGTCCACTTTTATCATTCTGCTTTATTTGAAAGATATTCTTTTTTTCTTTTTAGAAAAAAAAAACTTTTTGGACTTGACATTGCATTGTCTAGTAATTTTTGTCATGTTGCCAAAGAATGGATGCCACATTTTTAACTGCTTCCTAATTAATTATTGTTTGCAAAATCCGGACAGCGTATTTTTTTTTTTCAAGTTCATCCCACAAGTGTTCAATGGAATACGATCTCGGCCCTATTTCATAAACATTGACAAGTGACAATTCTAAAAATTTTGTATTGACAGGTATTGACAGGGGACATAATTGTCAGTTAAATACAACGACAATTTTGTCATAACAATTTTGTTATTGTCAAATTTTGACAAATTTTTTGTAACGTATACAAGAGACTAAATTGATCTGAGCCAGTGTAACGCACATAAAGCTTGGGTCTTAGCATCAGGGGCATGATTTCTTTTTGTGGCATGCTGGAAGTGTCGACCGATTTTTAACAAAATATTAGGTTGTCAAATATCTCCCTTCCGCCTTTTTGTCTTTTGAATTTTCCGGCTATGTACAAAGTGCTACAGAGCTTTGTATTTCGCTGTACTTTTGCAAACGCAAAATTTTTCATTAAATTAAAATCATTGTTCATTGTTTCTTTAAAAATTCGAGGATGGCGTACTTCGCGAAATTGCACATCATATTCATTATCCATTTAACTTGAAAACGTAATATTAAATTTTTTTTTACCGAAATTGTCACTACACTACCGAGACTCAATTGCCTGTCACAATTGTCAATTACAAACTAACAAAATTGTAATTTGTACTTTTTTATGTGTTTCATTAAAAAATTGGTACTGCAAATTTATCGGGAAATTTGTGACAATTTTCAAAAAATTCCTGACAATTCATTGTCATGACAATTTTGTTATGATCCGAAATCTTGACAACTGTCGCGAATTCTCGACAATTCTACAAAATTGTCAATTTTGTTATGGGACAGAACTTAGACATTTTATCAAGTTGTCATTTACAAATTGTTACCTTTCAATGCTCAAAGAGGCCCCTGGGGATTGGTTTGGTCACGAAATGGCAAGCACTTTTTGGTCACGAAACCAATCTTTCACAAGACTGTGCGTTTGGGAAGAGGTGTGATCAGTTACGAATTGCGAAAGCTTTCCATGACAGAGGTTACTCTAGGAGGATGGTCAGTCGTTCGCTGGAGGTGGGGCCGTGAAAATTGTTTATGGTGTTCTTTCCCCGGGCTGGACTCGGAGCCGGGTACGTTCGCTTAACAATTCGACGCACTAACCATTTAAGTCACTGCGCCCATAATCTAGATACTTGAGTTTTCATCATAAGTACTTAACAGAATTTTAAATACAAATTGTAAATCGAAAAAAAAATATTGGGTCGTATACTTCACATTTTGGAAACCAAAAATAAATTGCATCTTCAAAAAAAGAAATGGAAACTTTTCAAGAGTTGTTGTTCCTGTTTCAAGTTTGTGTGAGCGTAAGAGCCCCCAAATTGAAACGTATGGTTAGTATTTAGACGTTCAGTTTCTGATTTATTATTCTAAAATAAACCTTAGTAATCGGAACAGAAAAAAAAATTGTTAACACTTCCTCAAATTTTCACAGTTTGTCTTTGGCGGGCTTTTTGCTAGTTTCATTTCAACTGTCAGAGTTGTTGCAAAATAAATGATTCGAATGCTAAGAACTTGAATAACTTGAAAGCAAATAGAACAAAATTTATTTTTACGATATAATAAATCCTCATCTCTTTTAAATTTGCATAACTAGACTTCTAATAGAGACCTATTGCGCTATGATTGATAATTCACACAAAAAAAAATTATAACTAAAGGAGTGCTTCAAGACTGCACACCACGACGTGCGTATTTCCCAACACCTATAAAACAAGACAACAAAGTCTGTAAAAACAAGACAGAATTAAACTTTACAGCAATTTCCTAAGAACTCTCTTCCATTTTAACCATTGTTAAGAACATCTATTCACAATCACCAAAATAATCGTTTACCAACTGCGGCGTAATTGCCCATTTTAGACCCCCACATGATTTTCTTTCTTTCTGGCTTCCCAATTTGTATTAACTTTGTTTGTTGCCCTTTGTCGATTAAATCACACATCTGGAAAAGAATAAATTTTAGCAATTTCAATAAAACTTTCGTGTGAAATCACTTTCCATCACATTCGTACATCCGTTCAAATGTTTGTTTATTCGAAAGAGTCATGAAACAACAATGTGGTAATGAAATTAATTTGCAATTAGCGTATTAACATCTGTAGCCTAATATTACTAAAATCATTGCGTGTGCTATACACGATGCCTTGAAATTATACGTAGAAACTGGTTTCGATGGCGGTGCTGCAAAACGTCATAATTTTTGATGTGTACATCAACAAGACTTTTTTTACGGTAATTATTGATGACTATTTTAAGCAGATAAATCTATGTGTAGACATGACTGTTCTTTTGATAAGTTTTCTATTTATACGTGATCTTGGCCTTGTAGTTCAGAGGTTGGTATTTGTACATGGAAACTTGTGGTCATTGATTTCGTTGATTGATTTGTATTGTTGAGAGTGTGCAGGTTTTATGACAAAAATTGTTGGCGAGGTGTGCAGCAGTTTTGTGAATTAACAAAAAAAACACTGAACTATCTTCATACGGACGCTTCTTATAACCAGACCTTTCTGATAAATCGGTCAAATCTCTCGGAAGCGTCGCTGTCCGATTATAGAAAAGTTCACTGTACATCAGCAGGAGCGGCTATGTCATTTAGAAAGTAGTTCTATTCCGAACGATTTAATGAAGGTCTTCAATCTTCTCGAAATCCGTATTCTCTCGTTATTTTGTGTTAAACATTCATAATTGCTATTCGTTGCCATGTAATTTTAAATGCCATCGCATTTTTTCCACATGAGAAGAACGATCTTCAACTCATTCGTTGAAAAATTGATTGCAAGCGAGACTGTCAATTTTATTAATTATTTTTATCCAGTATCGTTTCTTTCTGGGAAAAATAACTTCAGTTGCTACTGTAAAACTACTACAGTACAGTGGTTGCCATTATGACTATTTAGCTATCCAAGAAAAGAAGAGAAGACGATCTGAATAGCAAAAACCAAGATTTGCTCGTTAAAATCGAAACCAATGAACATGAGACAATCAACATTTTTCGCCAATATCGAACAGTTCGCGAACCACCACAAGAAAAAAAGCTCGAGCACGATCTTGTTGGATGAAAATAAAGATTTTTAAACAAAAGAATAATGACCCCTCTAGCTCGAATTTTTCAAAAACTCCTTCTAACTCGAACTAATTTTGATATCCTGTAAATGTTCGACCTAGAGTGATTCCACTGTAATTTCTTCAATCTCTAATGATAGATAAATTATTTTTTGCTTAAAAGGATACAAGATTTGATATTGCACATTACGAGGTCTGTTCAAAAAACGAGGTGAGTTTTCAAATTTCGTGGGCTACGTACATTCGATTTTAGATTTTTTTTTATTTTGTTATGTTGGTACACTCGTCTCGAACATATGTTTACAGTTTCAGCTATATAGCATATTTATTTTGTTTGTGAGAGACATAAAATTTAGACGTGTTTTGCGTGTTCGGTGATTTCCTGCTGTCGAAAAAAATGGATCGAAGAATTTGCATTCAATTTTACGCGAAAAATGGAATTAAGTGCTCAAAAACACTCGAAGGGAGTTGGCGAATTTGTGCTTTAATACTAAGAAAACAATGCGTTGCAAATTAGGAGTACTGTATTAATAACAAAATGATGTAAGGGAAATGGATTTTTTACATTGTGTGGAATAACAGCCCGTTGAGAGTCAGAGCCTAGGTTTTTCGCGCCTCCTCTGTATTGTGTCCGTTTTAATTTTTGACACATGTGGGGTCAATTTAAAGTAATTAATGATCAAATTTGAAATTAGAGTTTGTTTATCGTTTATCAGTAAAAATTGAGGATGGGAATCCTTTTGTCAAAAATCAATTGCATGAAAATGATTATGACCTAACCCATTAGTTTGGCTTTAAGTAATTCCTTAAAACTTCCAACAAAGTCTTATGCAGATTGACTTCGATTATGTTGCATCTCATGAGTTAAGTTTAAGTAACATTCAAACTATTTACTGGTTTACATTGTGAAAGATCGAGATTAGCAGTCAAATTCCAATTTTCAGCTACATGGGACGGAGGTGGTTCATTTCATTTTTAAGCAATTGAAAAACTTTAGGGGATCTAACAAAATACAGAAGTAATTAATAACCACTTTAAGCAATTTGAATTATTGCTTGTGGGCAATTACTAACACGACGATCAAGTGGATTCACACATTACGTCATTCCATTTAGTAAGCGTAAGTTCCCAGCATGTCATTTTTCGCTCTTTGCATTATGAGATCATTAAAGTCCTGTCTTGAAATTAACTTTGCTTTGCAGTGAATTTATCTGCGTTTTTTAGTTGTTCGACTCAGTTCAGTTGTTTCAACGTCATTTCTCCGTTTCACGTCTTTTCCCAATAATGGTTTTTATTTTATTTAAATCAAACTTTAGAGTTCGTCTAAAATATTAATGTTGAAATTTGTACTTTTGTTGAGGAAAAACAAAAAATAAAAATAAATAAAAAAATGCGCTTGACAAAGATCTGTTTGTAGACTATTTTCCTTGGTTTAATTTGAAAAGCGTTATGTGGTCTTTTCTTCAATTTTCTCTATTTAAGAAAATAAAGCAGCTTGCAGATAAGAGAAAGTCACTGACATTGAAGCCATCTAGAGCGTTCAAAAATTATAATCTAAATTTATCTTTTGGTTATTAGGGTGTCAATGCAACAACCCTTTTTTTAAATTCGAAATGCATACCACCTACATTCGAATACGGCCAGTATTTGAAGCTGTGGTTTCGAAGCACATTTGTATTTTTTTATGAAGGTTCCAGTCAAAGACAGCAGTTAAGATGGCTTTAACTTGATGTGTTCTAGAAGAAATCTGTAATTTTGGCACTGCAAATATAAATAAAGTCATAATCCGTAAACTCCTCCTTCGGATGGGCAGATCGGTGATAAGGGTCGTGCTAGGCGTCATTACGGCACACTGGTAGACATTGGTAGACATGCCAGCAGACTGAGAATGCTCGCTAATGACTTTTGCAGAAGTTGCCAGGATAAGGAGGAAACCATCATTCACCTCCTATGCTCGTGCGAGACTCTAGCGCTTCGTAGAAGAACACATCTAGGCCCCCACTTCCTTGATAGTCTGGGTGATCTCAGCAAAATCATCATCAATCAGATTTGTAGCTTAGTAAGAAGCTCTAAATGGTTTCATTAGGGTGCGGAGTAGATTTCCGCGTTGTGGTCAATGGGCCTAATCTGGCATAAGTGTGGCTGTGGGCCTCAGATGGCCCAGCCAGCCACTCTAACCTAACCTATACAAGTTCTTCTTTTTTCGGAAAACTCTGTAATTCCAAAACCTCTGTAATTCAAAGTTTTTTCTTGGTCCCATGGAATTCGAATGACCACGAGTTTACGGTACAGTCTTTTGTGAGCAATTAGCATCTAAAGCTGCGACAAGTTTAGGTGTTATGAGACTCTTTCTCTCTCCTTTTAAACTTTTTTCATGGCAAGCTTGGTTCAGAATGTAAAATCAGTCCTTTTTACAAAACTTCTGCGCCGCTTATATGGACATGTTTCTATCTCAAGTCTGCACGGGTTATCGTTAATAAAATCAGGTCATAGTTTTTGTAGATAATGTTGGGTTATTACAAAAATTTTAACAAAATATGCGTCAAAATATATCCAGTATGAAAATTAAGGGCCTTTAGCATTTTATCAATTCTCTGTCTTGGCAGCTTTTAAAATGTAATCGACGTGATTGGAATGAACATCAAAGCAACTTACACTCAATTTTTTAATTAAGTTTTCCTTTCCATTCGATGACAATATTTTTTTCAGTTTTGTCAAGTTTCGTTAAGCTTCGTCAAGTTGTTTTAACTCCATGTAATCTCGACTGACGATAGAGCTCTAGTGTATGACGAGCCAGCCAAGAAACTATATTTAATATTTAAGATATTTAAATTTGGAACCGATGCTCCTCTTATCTTAAAAGATTTTTTAATTGATGTGCTTAGGTATGGTAGGGTGGAACTGTGAGCAAGTCCTCAAATTTCATCAGTTAAAAAGCAATTTTAAAATTCCCTTTTTTCTTTCCAGCTGCAATATTTCCATTCATCGTAATTCTCTTTGCTGGTGGATGGAGTGATCGATACAATAAGCGAAAGCCATGCATGTTGTTCCCCCTCATTGGAGAGGGTCTTTCATTCTTGTGTAAGTCTTTAAAAATCTTCGTTTTTCCTTCCCGCAGTTATACCAACCTTCGTTTCTCCCCACAGGTCTATTTATCTCGGCTATTTTCTTTGAAGCAATTCCTATGGAATTCGGTGCATACATTGAAAGCATCGTCCCAGCGATGTTTGGTGGATTTACATTCGTCCTCATGGCTGTGTACAGCTTCATCACCACTGCAACTCCAGAGGAGGACAGAGTTTTTAGGTAAAAACAAATAGAGTAAACGCTCGATAATTCAAACCTCTATACTTCGAAAATCTCTGTAAATAGAAGTACTCTCATAGTCAACTGAAAGAACCTCGGTAATTCTAAGAAAACCTTCGCAACTTGGTCCTCTCGTTAATTTGAATTTATTTTTTTGCAAAACAACATGGAAACCTTTATAATTCGAAAATGGTGGCTTTTTTTCCTCTACAATTTGAAGTCAATTTTTTTTTGTTTTTCTTCACTATCCCCTAGTTGAAATGCATAACTCACGAAAGTGAGCAAAAATATTTTTCTCTGAAACCTGTGTAGTTCGAAAACCCCTGTAATTCGAAATTTTATCCTGGTCCCATGAAATTCGAATTATCGAGAGTTTATTGTAAAGCAATCACCTTGAAGTTATTAATGACCATTCAACAGGTTTGGAATATTCGCCATGTTCCTGAACTGCGTTCCATTCGTTGGACTGCCCTTGAGTGGAATTCTCTTCAAGAAGCTGGGATATGTCTGTGAGTAGCCTTTCGATCAACTGTCAGCAGCCAAATAGAATCAAACATCTCTTCAGATTCCTTTGCGATCAGTTGGATCTTCCAATTGATTGCGTTCTTCTACCTGCTCTTCTTTGTGGAAGAGGCAAAGGCGCCTCCCAAGAAGGACAACCCCGAAGAAAAGGGCACAGAAAATCCTGGCTTTGAAATTTCAGAAGCCTCAGAGGCAAATGGCAATCGGGAGGTGATTGCAGCACTCGATGAGGCGATATCATCGGACTTGGATGCCAGTAAGAAGAGGTCGTGCTTGGCTGAGTTCTTCGATCCAACGCTGGCTATTGAATGCCTCAGGATGCCTCTGCAGAAGAGGCCAAACTACGGACAGCACTTGCTAATTGTCCTCATCATTGCCTATTTCTTGACCACTGGACCAGCGGCGGGTGAGTTAAGAGTAGACGATCAACGACACATTATCACTCACGTATCCTTTTCCAGCTGAGGTGGAGTACTGGTACAGGTACACGCTCATCAAGCTCAACTGGAACGGCAACCAGTTCAGTTTCTACAACACCTACTCCTCTGCGATGACAATCTTGGGTAAGTCCACTCTGCAGCCCCCATCCGAGGCTCATTTTCGACTTTTCCAGGCACCTTCATTGGAACTGCGATCTTGAGTAAGATCCTTAAGCTGTCCGATCCAGTGATTGGAATTATCTCTGCCTTGTGCATCGTGATCTCCAGGCCGATGTTTGTAAGTATCACCATCATACTCCGCCAGACTTCTTCTAACCGCCTTTCTCCCTACAGGCCATCGCCAAGGACTCCATCATGTTCTACGCCGCAGGAACGATTGAAATGTTTGTCAGTCTGCGGGTGATCGCAATCAAAACAATCGGCTCTAGCATAGTGGACGGGGATGAGCTGAGCCGGATGTTCGCAATTTTTGGGGTCAGCGAGCCAATCGCACAGTTCATTTTCCCGCCTCTGTACAGCTACGTGTACGCCAGTGCGGTGGACACCTTCCCAGGAGCGATTTTCGTATTCGGGGAGTGTTTCTTTATACCAAATGTGATTGTGTTTATGTAAGGACACAAATTTAGATGTCGAAAGAGCAAATCTGATCGAGTTTCCATTTTAGCATCGCCTACATCCTGCTGAAGAAGAAGGGAAAGAAGGCCGCTCCAATTGAGGACGGAGCAACAAATGGTGTCGATCGGAACAAGACGGAGGCCATTGATGAGCCAGATAGCGAAATCACTAGTTTATAAGGCGGACGCATTTGTCACGCGTTGTGTATTTGTGTAATTTACTTGTAAATATGAATTCTTAGTCATTTGAAATTGAATAAGGCGTTTAAATGGTTGGACGAGGCACATAACTTTTCTCTAGCTTAAGTTAAAATTCAATCATCTGTGATAATAGTGGCGGAGAATAGCATGCTCAACCTAATCGTGAATTAAAGTTTTTGAACTGAAATCACAGATTTTTGTTTGTCCAAATGAACAGACTTTTTTCATGTAGAGTATGCGACGATTTTATTCTTACGTAGAAGTATTCTTAAACGCAAATGCTCTCTAGAGATAAATCAATTTGATCATACTACGAACTTGAAGAGGAGAGAGAAAGAAAAAGTTACTTAAATTGTTTCATGCAATCTGTAAAAATCTAGAAAACAAGTTTTCCGTGGTTTCAAAACGCTTACTAACTGCCCAAATCCCAACAAGAAAATGAACATAACAGGGATTGAGGAATGAACATTGACAGGGATCTCATCTAGGAATCCAATCTGTGAAGACAGCACTCCAATGCCTGATCAAAAAAGGGGTACAATAAAGCGTTAAAGTCGCAGTAAAAGTGGTTCGGTAAAGGCGGAAAGATTCCACATCCACTTCTTTAAATTTTGTTAGCTATGAGTTTAGGTTGCAGGAATTTCTTGGCATTTTTACTCAAAAGTAACAGAGAGTAAGATGACACAAGGTGCTCAATTTGTGTTTGTTCTGCACAGCTGATGTCATGAGCGCCACCAGATTTGACAGCTCTTTGTTTTTTTGCATCCGATTAGTGTGAAATAAAATTAGTACACTGAACTCTGGATAATTCGAATTTCATGGGACCAACAGAAGACTTCGAATTACAGAGGTTTTCGAATTAACGAGCTTTCAGAAAAAAAAGTATTGCTCACTTTCAACTAACCGTTGTTAAAGAAAAAGAATTAAACTTAACTTCGAATTATTGAGGCAAAGAAGCCACCATTTTCGAATTATAGAGATTTTCATGTTGGTATGCACAAAAATAATGAGCGGGGTAAATGGCATAAGTTTTCTACGATTTACAGAGTTTATTTTTAGGGGACTGTAAGAGTGCTTCGATTTACAGAGATTTTCGAGTTATAGAAGTTCAAATTATCGAAAGTTCACTGTATTTATGTTTCTTAGGAAAAAACATATTTGAAACGTGTTAAAGGATGAAGAAGGGCCTTATTTTCGACGTTCGTATAACTTTGACTGAGTACTAGCAATACTTGAGACTGTTAATTAAATTATTTTGTACAAGTGAGAAGTTTCAGTTAATAGCTTCTTTCTTCGGAAAATTGTTTGGTTTCGCTTCATTAAAGATATGCTTGCTTATCTGCATCCTGCCTACTTTTAAGTAAGAAATGAAGTACAAGAGCTTTTGCATAAGGCAGTGACAAAAATGAGATAAAGTCAGTCAAAAAAGTATTTGCACACCTGGCTCTTTGATGATTTCGCATTAATCAGGAAAGGTAGTATAGAATGAAATTATATAAGGCTGTCAAATATCTCCCTTCCGCCTTTTTGTCTTTTGAATTTTCCCGGCTATGTACAAAGCGCTACAGAGCTCGTATCTGGCAATACTATACATAATTTGAAAGGTCTTAACATAACCTACAAAACGACGCTACGCATGATTAGTTTGGATATTGCGTTCAATAGTTATAGACGTGTAAACATGGAGTTCACTAACGCCGAAATTCGCGCTATTTTAAAGTTTTCCTTCGTTAAAGACAAATCCGCTAGAAAAACGTTCCGTGAGAATAATGGTGTTTTGGAGGATGGTATTCTATCACTTCGAATCGCGGAGGAATGGTTTCGACGATTCAGAGACACCATGGATAAGCTAGCCGGCGGAAGACCTGTGACGACGAATACCGATCGAATCATGGAAAACATCGAGTTAGACCGGCATGTGGCTTCTCGTGGCATCGCCCAGGAGATGGGAGTTAGTCACCAAACCATTTTAAACCATCGGCAGAAGGCTGGATACAAAAAAAAGCTTGATGTTTGGGTGCCGCATGATTTGACGCAAAAAAACCTTCTGGACCGAATCAACGCCTGCGATATGCTGCTGAAACGGAACGAACTCGACCCATTTTTGAAGCGAATTGTGACTGACGACGAAAAATGGATCACATACGACAATATCAAGCGAAAACAGTCGTGGTCGAAGGCTGGTGAATCGTCCCAAACAGTGGCCAAGTCGGGATTGACGGCCAGGAAGGTTTTGCTGTGTGTTTGGTGGGATTGGAAGGGAATCATCCACTACGAGCTGCTCCCATATGGCCAGACGCTTAATTCTACCATCTACTGCGAACAACTGGACTGCTTGAAGCAGGCGATCG
This sequence comes from Syritta pipiens, assembly GCA_905187475.1. NCBI lineage: Eukaryota > Metazoa > Arthropoda > Insecta > Diptera > Syrphidae > Syritta > Syritta pipiens. The sequence goes on along the minus strand of LR994572.1, from coordinate 6,381,419 downwards.
ACCAGAAGCGTCCAGAATTGGCCAACAGGAAGGGTGTAGTGTTCCACCAGGACAACGCCAGACCACACACTTCGTTGATGACTTGTCAGAAGCTACGGGAGCTCGGATGGGAGGTCTTATCGCATCCACCATATAGCCCGGACATAGCGCCAAGTGATTACCACCTGCTTCTGTCCATGGCGAATGCCCTTGGTGGTGTGAAGTTGAACTCAAAAGAGGCTTGTGAAAAGTGGCTGTCCGAGTTCTTCGCAAATAAGGAGGGGCGCTTCTACGAGGGGGCTATTATGAAGTTGCCGTCTAGATGGAAACAGATTATCGAACAAAACGGCGCATATTTGAACTAAATCCGATCACTGTAACACTTTTTATGAAGCATTGAATGAAGAGCAAAAAAGCGGAAGGGAGATATTTGACAACCTTATATATGCAAAGAGTAGGAAAAACCCTGGTTTAAAATTTAAAGACGGTTAAAATCGGTGGATTATTATTAGTTATTCCGGAAAAACACCAAAGTCGATGTCAAAAAAGTATTTGCACACTTATGTTGTGAGGGAAGTATAATGAAAATAAATAAGTTGCTAGTACAAATAATATTTTCTTTGCAATTTGCTTCGATAATGATTTGTAATCTGTAAAGCCTCAAATCGATAAGATTATAAAAAATGTCAGCGTTTGTGTCTTCTAAGAAAGTTTTTTTCCTGCTCTTTCTTTCAATATAAAACATTCCATACAAACATTTTCGATAAAGGAGAAATCGTCAAAAAACTGGGTGTGCAAGAACTGTATGACGAAATATTTTCTGATATTCAAAAAAATCAATTCTTGATGGTAAAATCGAAGGACAAGGAGACCGATGATGAAGAAGAGTTTTTATTAATTTCATAACAAAACGAAAATAAAATCGTTTTGCTCATTAGAAACAACAAACAAAAACTTTTATGTACAGTGGCGTGCAAAAATGAATACATACTCGGCGGTCGTATGGTTTTTTGTAAATAAAAAACCTCCCATTTGACCGATTTGAATGATCGTGGTTGGTCTATGCTGGTTTTCTTTTGAACCAGAAGACATAGGACCATTCTGTTTTTATGTTTGACTCAGAATGAACGCGAGCAGGCCAGGTCCTAATTTAGCTCTGCGACTTACAGTTATGAAAAAAAAAATTATCTACACTTTTTTTTTCTATGCTTATTAAAATTTTAAGTTTGTATGCAAATTTTTCACAAACTATGGGCATGAACAATCTTTTAACTAATCTAACTTTATATATAATTGAAGAACAAGTTTCCCGCTTTCTAAGTTGGTATAGTACTTTATTGTAGGTGTTACCATTGTTTTTTAATGAATTTTTTTTCGATGTTGTTTGATTTGATTTTAAATTGCCCCTACCTCCTAAACGGGGCAAGATAAACCCTCTGGCCATAGCAAAATTTGCTCGCTTTTGGACGCTCTATGAAAAACCATTATCAATTTTTGGCGCCAAAGTTATCTAACTCTCCCCGCACATCAAAATATATATGTTTCTAAACGTGCAAAAATGGATACACTAGGGTCAAGATGAACTTTTGTGAATTTTCGTCGTTATATAGATGCGATCAAAATCGTTTGTACCTCATTTTTTGGTGATGAAGTAAGGAAACAAATAACATAAAAATCATTCAAATCAGTCAAATGGGAGGTTTTTTTTTACAAACACCATGCGACCGCCGAGTATGTATTCATTTTTGCACGCCACTGAATGTCATATTGGTATTCTCAATTTTTAGTACAATATTTTGTTTTTTTTTTTTTGGATTGACAAATTGATTGATTTAATCTTCGTATTGCTTCTGTTTTTAATATCATCAAACTGGAAATCGTTTCGCCGCCCAATTCATTCTGAACGGACTACCCCAGAAGCGTATTTGTACTCTGTATCACTTGCGAGCTAGAAATTGTGGGAGCAGCTGTATGAATTCGTCGATTTCATTCCCCGAGGTGTACTAAATTTTTTTTTTTTTCATCAATGACTTCCACGATGGGCCAGAGCTCTGTAGCGCTTTGTACATAGCCGGAAAATTCAAAAGACAAAAACGCGGAAGCGAGATATTTGACAACCTAATATTTACATGTTTTGTTTGGGATCCAAGAATACCATTAATTTCTTCTGAATTTTATCTATCCAGTTGCCTTGTTTTGGCAGTTATCAAAAACTAAAATAAAAATTATTTAGCACCTAACAACGCACGCAAAACCAGAAAGACAAATATACAAATTTTTACAAAAAAATCGAATTTTAGAGGTTGAAAGTTTCGGAAGTGACAATCTAAAGTTTTGCCCATCAAGACTTTAAATAAATTCACATTATCGAGTAGTACAATTTTTTCAATATGTAAGCACATTTCCTTTTTCATTTTAGATGATAAAAAATATTGCGCCGGTCCTTTTGTGGATATTACTAAGGCGTTTGTCATGGTCAATCACAACATTCTTTTGGACAAACTCTATGGTGCTGGTTTTCGGGGCTGTATGTATAATTGGTTTGTTTCGTACCTTAAAAACAGGACGCAAAAAGTAAGAGTAGATAACTATCTTAGTGAACCCCAAATACTTTTATTGGGTGTACCACAAGGATCTGTCCTTGGCCCAATCTTGTTCCTGATCTACATCAACTCCCTGTTTCTTCAGGAATTCGCCGGAAAAGTCACCGCTTTTGCAGATGATCTTGGCATTGCCTATGGTTCAAATAATAACCCTTTAGATCTGGCTGCCGACATAAACCATGATATAGATTTGCTTCGAATCTGGTTTGCGAAACACCGATTAATTGTCAGTAATAAAACAAAAATTATGTACTTTAGCCTAGGCATGCAAGAATCCCCTGACTCTGAATTATATTTCCATGCACTCGATTGCTGTCGGCAAGGAATGAAAAGCTGTACCTGTAGTACAGTCTGCGAAACCATGTACAACGATAGTGTAGCTTGCAGTGTAAAATGTTTTAAAGTTGAAGCTGTAAAACAGTTTAGATACTTAGGCGTCACAATAGATGAAAATCTCAGCTGGGGCGAACACATCAAGCTCTTAAAAAATTCTCTGCGTTCAGCCATTCGCTGTCTTTATCGTCTAAGAAAATTCTGTTCGAACCATACTTTGAAAACAGTTTACTACGCAATTTTTCATTCAAAGCTACAATATGGTATAAACTGAAGTTTTTCTCGCTCTGTTGTTGAAATACCACCTTTTCGTACCACCCACTTTAGAAACTTTTTTTGTGTAGTGTCTCGAAAATTGTTCAATAGACTCCCTGTAGCCATGCGACGCATTAGAACATTAAACGCGTTTTTAAAAAGGTTGAAGATATGGCTCCTTGATTTTGACCATAATGAAATTGAAGTTTTGCTGCCCTACATTATATAATTTCATATTTCTGTTTTTTCTTTTTTCTTGTATACATGCTCCATAGCTCCCAATTTGTTTATTATATGTACTTATTATTACTTATTTAATTAAATTACTGTTCACCCCACCATAAATTATTTAGTTTTGAAGTGGCATTTAAATCTATTTATATTACCAATATTCAATGTCACTAACTATCCCCTTGTATGAAGCAATTCTGTAATACTATGTTAAGCTCGTAATATGTATGAAAACAAAAAAGGAATAAAGAATAATAATAACCTAATTTTCACACCCACAGCCATTTCACAGCCCTTCAGTGCACGAAATGAATAGCTCTACTTATTGAAAAGTCTTAAATTCAAGTGTCAAAGCACTACTCATATCTTTTAATTTATAATAACTTTCTTGAATTATAACTTGCATTTTTGTAGTTCAAGAATTTTTTTATTATTATAAAACCATTAAATTACAAATATTTTTCGGCCATCGAGTACATTACTTCATCACATTTCTAATTCTATTGTTTTATGGAGTTAAACAATTTTTGCATGGAATAGCTCATTTCCCAAGTATGATTCGCATTTTAATTAAAATCAATAATTTTATAATTCGAGTGCATTAAATTTCCATCAAAAAAACAAAATTTTGGCTCACAACATTTTTGTCAGATTTTGATATTACACTTAAATCACAGACTATCCTATTGGCTTCTTTGTGACTCAAATTCACTCATCATGTCTTATCTAATTGGAAAAAAAAAACTCAAAAGTTCAAGTGATCACTACTTGTATTTTTCCTCCCCCCGTCACTATTTATCAAATTAAGTGGCACTCAATTTCTATCTAAGGGAGGTTATTTTCTTTTTCCTTTTTCTCTTTCAATTGTTAATAAGTTTATTTTTCAATTTACAATGTAATGCAGCATTTTATAAGTAAATTACGAAACAAATATGAGATCTTTATTTTCTTAAAAGTGCAACGATGTTCACAAATGTGTGTTGATTGCAATTTAATACAAATGAAGATAAACATCAAGTGGCACTTGATAGGAATGGATAGTGCTCTCTACATTTTTTGCTAGAAAATCAGCGATGAACAACAAGAAAGAATCAATCGCCACAATTTACTAAATTTCATAAAATCTTGTGAAAATACAAATCACTCACTAACAAACCACTTTCGATAACATTGACATTTCCCCATGAGCGCACAACTCTAACCGCCGCCATTGTCGTGCAAATACAGCCGACTCCGAATTCACCGCACTCATTCGCATCGCACACCATCGCCATCCGTCTCTCTTGTGTTTTCAAACATCAACTGCGGCTGCCAAAAGAAGACAGAATCAACACACAACTCAATTCATAAGCCACAACCGAACGAAACGGGATATGGCCGTGTGCGTTGTTTTGTTTCGGACGTGAGTTTGCTCGTCGCAGTCGTTTGATGTGAGATTTCGTTTTTACGTTCACAAATTGCCTTCGGACGAGAGGTTTTGAATATTCCAACAAAGAAAAAAGCTGATTTTTCCAATTATAATTTTACAAAAAAAAAAAAAACCTAATTTAGCTGCAAATATCTTAACCACAAAAGTGCAGCACAAATGAGTGAAATTAGTTTTTCGTTCTGTCGACGTCGTCGTACTCGTGTTTTGTTTCAGAGTTGCCCCCACTGCTGAGACTCCGAGCAAAAGTCGGAGTGGAAACGCCAAGTTTTTTGTTGTGCAAGTTTTTTTTTTGTTTTCGTTTTCTTTTTTTTTTTTTTTTTTTTTTTTTGTGAAGTGTGTGATGCAAGTGATTCAAAAACGAAAGAGTCCAGTGAACGTGGAAAAAATTGAAATCATTTGAAAAGAAATAGATAAGAGAAGTAAATCTGATTAATTTCATTCCAATCGGGCGCGAGGAATTGAAAAAAGTGAAAAGTATTGAACCGAACGCAAGGAATACCCCGAGGAGCACCATCACCCAGCACCAAGGTCTGCACTGCTGTTGCAGTTGACGTCGTTGTGCTCGTCGTCATCTTCATTCCTCGACGCCCCACAATGGATACGTTTCGAAAGTGGTTGAACAAACCCAAGGTAAATTAAAGTTTTCGCTCGAAAACATTCAGTGTGCACCATCACAATTGTGTTGGATATTTTTTGAGGCAGTAACCCGATAACCCAATTCGCAGGCGGATTCTGAGTGTTATCGCTCTCGGAATTCAGACTGCGAGAGTTGTTTTGTTTGTTTCTCTGTTTGTGATTCTGTTTCAAAATGGGATACGCGGCTCTGAGTTGTAAGAGGTCTACAACATACAGTGGGCGCGAAAAGTTGTCGAGCTGCATTTGTTTACTTGTTCGATTGGATTTCCAAAACAGTGTGACTTGAATCGCAGAAGGAAAGGAGAAAATTACGGCGCAAATTTTGTGTCGAGTGGTGATGAATCATGTTTATGGGTTTGTTCACACGGTAGAACAATTAAGGTGCTTTGTGAGTGTGCAGTCGTTAAAATGTTGCGGACTTGATTTCGGTTTCCGGTTCTCCAGTTGATAGTCGGCCAAAAATAGCTGCGGTTGGTAGCGAGTGGGGCTGATTTTAAGTTGGATTGTGAGGTGATAATTTAGCCAATGGAAAGGGAGGTGCTAAACGGGTAAACTTGATCGGTTGCTCATTACAAGTGTCACGTGGGGGATGACAGTTGAGCTGTCAAGCTGGGGAGTGGCGGATTTTAGTGGGGCATGCATGTGCCCTTTCCTAATCAGGCGACGGATGGGGTGGCCTTGGGTACTTTTTTGTGTACACTCCCAGGTGGTTGACTGAGTTGGTCATGCCATATAAAGGGGCACTGTTAAAGGAGGTGAAAGAATTATAAGTTGAATTCCCACATAGTTGAGTGAAAACAAAGGCGACAAATACAGTCGACACTCGATAATTTCAAACTCACGGGACTAGAGAAGAGTTTAAAATAACAAGAGTTTTGAGAGCCTTAAAATGTTCTAAATTTTTTTTTAGTTCAACGTCTTGCACCTTGTTCAGTATTTTTTTTTTAGCAGCTATGAATAGTAAACATAGTAGTCGAACAGCTGTCACTTGACAAAGAGGATGAGTCACAGAGTCTCCAGCTGATTTTTGACCAATAAACATCCAGCCCCTGCTTATCTAAGGTTTTCGAGAAAATAATAGCGACACAAATCACCAAGCATCCTTCAGTCAATAACCTCCTATATGCTCAAAAATCGGGGTTTAGAGGTTGTCACAGTGTACTCATAAAATTTCAATAGTTTTTAAACTAAGGGATGTAAATTCTCGTGGCAAGGTGCCTACTTCAAACTTTTTTTACGTCTTTTTATTCAAATAAACAAAGTTACAAGGAGCGATCATTTAAACTGGACTAATCACTGCAAACCTTAGTTGCCAATCATAAAACGAAAGCTGAAAGTTTATAAAATCGAATTTTCAAACAGTTGTGAGTTCCATGTCTCATCCCTTGCCAGTAAGCTAACATTCTGATAGGGAGAGGGTAATGAAAAGGATCCACAGGGAATTAGAACAACTGGGGTTCTCCTTGTCATCCCATTCAAACATAATCTAACAGTCTGACATCACTGTCACGAGATGCATCGACAAAGTAGTAAACATTTTAACGAGAAATTTATAGCCTTCCGTTTGGAAGAACTCCCAACTAAGCAATAAAAACGAAACTATGCAAATTATCATTCAAACTTTCTCGGACTTAGAAGTGTTTTCTTTCTGCGTTATAAATAAATCAAGGAAATAATGTTTTGCAAAACTGTGATTCTAACTTATTTCAACTATGGCAACAAAATTTTCGTGGGAGCTCTTTTACGTTACGTAAAACAAAGAATAAAAAAATAAATAAATCGAATAAGTTAAAACAAGATAACATTAAAATTCGCAAAATGTCATTCAAACTGGAATGTTACAGTCTAAATCGCTCGTGGAAAAACCTTCAATGGTGTTCTAGAGACTCTGAATTTCGTTTTTTGTAAAAAATTTCAACATACGCCTCTGTTTGGAACTAATGTCGATAGTTTCTGCCCTAGAATTTCGAGAAGTCTGCCCTACAATTTTGTAAAAGAAACAAGATTGGAAATCATCTACGAAAAAACCCTGATATTTGACAGATTTATCAGTAAATCATTTTAAAAGTTGAAAAAGCTAGAAGAAGCTAAGCTGAGTTATTATTTTATCATTTAAGAAGGTATGCTAATTTAATTCTTTATGAAAATATAACAATGAAACTAAATGTCAACCTAAATAAAGGGTGATTTTTTAAAAGCTATAGGAAAATTTTTAAAAAAACACATAAAATTCAGAAAAGTGCATGAAATCTTTATTTGAATCGATAGTACGGTCCATATAATTTAATGTTTGAAGATTATTTCATGCAAATGTTGACCTTGACTGCGCCTCAAATGGTCCATCCGCTTAGTCCAATTTTGGCATACTCTTTTCAACATTTCGGCCGGTATCTCACGAATAAATGCTTCAGTTTTGTCTTCCAATGCGTCAATTGAAGCGGGCTTGTCTGTATAGACATCAGCTTTAACATAGCCCCACAAAAAATAGTCTAAAGGCGTTAAAACTCACGATCTAGGCGGCCAATTGACCGGTCCCGAAAGTGAAATAAAATGTTCACCGAACTCGCCTCTCAATAAGTCCATTGTTGCGCGTGCTGTGTGCCATGTGGCACTGTCTTGTTGAAACCACATGTCATGCAAATCAAGCTCTTGCATTTTGGGCAAAAAAAGTTGGATATCATCTCCCGGTAGCGCTCGTTACGATTCGCATCATCTTTGAAGAAGTACGGTCTAATGATGCCACCAGCCCATAAACCGCACCAAACTGTGACTTTTTCTGGATGCTTTGGTAGCTCTTGCAATGCTTCTGGCTGATATTCACTCCAAAATCGACAATTCTGCTTATTTACGTACCCATTGAGCCAAAAATAAGCTTCGTCGCTGAACACTTTCTTAACTTTCTGAACTTTCTTAACAGAGCACGCATTTTGATAATAATGATAATTCAATAATTTGCAAGCGTTGCTTGTTTGTAAGACGATTCATGGTTAAATTATAGACCAAACTGAAGATGTTTGACAGTGAAACAAAACACGAAACGTGCGTCAGCTGTTTAAACCAGTGTTGCCAAAAAGATAATAGCTAAAAAATCACCCTTTAGAAACTAATAAAATTATAACAGAACTTGCCAACAAATTAACAATTTTAAAATTACTAAACATGGGTGCCGGTTAGTGTGTCGGACTGTTGAGCGAGAGTACTCGGGTTCGAATCCAGCCCGGGGAAAAAAACACCACAAACATTTTTCACGGCCTCACCTCCAGCGAACGACAAACAACCCTCCTGGAGTACTTCTGCCATGAAAAGCTTTCGCAATTCGTTGTTCGGAACCAGCATTAAACAGTAGCTCCCTTCTACATGAGTCAAATTATAACGCGCACAACACAGGGCGGCGCGAAAAAGCTAGGTTTTGGCTCTCAACGGGCTGTTACGCCGCCCAATGTAATGTAAACGCTTAACTACTTGTGTAAAAAAGTTAGGCAATGACACACTTAGGCTAGATAAGACCCATTGTGATACCACAACGCGGAAATGTACTCCGTAACCCAATGGAAACATTTAGAGCTTCTTACGAAGCTAAAGATCTGGTTGATGCTGGGTTGTGGGTTTTTTCTATGAAGCACTAGAGCCTCTCACGAACATAGGAGGTGAATGATGGTTTCCTTCTCCTCCTTATCCTGGCAACTTCTACAAAATTCATTAGCAGGGATTACCAGTCTGCTGGCATGTCTGCCAATGGTGCAATGTCCCATAATGACGCCTATCATGACTCTTAACACCGGTCGGCCTATCCGGAGGAGGCAGGTTGTCCTATACAGTGCGTGCTAAATTTTGTTTGATGTGTTATAAGGTCTTATGGATTTTTATCAGCAAGGAACCTTTGCTGCTTCAGTTTGTCTTCTTATTTGTCTAACTGGGGTGGACGCTGCTTTCTCAAAAAGCCATGTTCACGATCCTTAAAACACTCAATCTGGATTCGAAAGCTGAGCCATAAACAAAAGAAAAGAGTTGATTCGTGCTTGCTTTGTGTTTGTCTATTTAATCTTGTCTGAGAATGGGATTTAGAATTAAAGACATGAGCAAAAACTCATCGGGCCGTACAAAGATGTTTCATCGACTACGAGAGCTAGCCGACATTTTTTGAAATAGCCTCGTCTCTCATCACGTAAAACGACTATCATCTGACGATATCGCTTGAACGATAGCTGAATAAACCTTCATTCAAAATCAAATCAACATTTATTTAAGGTAGTACAATCATTTAAGTTTCCATGACGAAAAAAACGGAAACATTATCTCAACTCGACTTACGCGCTTATTCCCTGGGGACACAGATTTATGAAAAAGGTTCTTAAGCCGGCTGAGATTGTCTCCCAAGCTCCACCCACGACAGATTCATGTTAAAAACAATTCCATTCGACTGTTAAAATAATTTCTCACCCCACTGTATCCCTCTGTGCTTATTAATAACAGCTTGGCCTCGTTTTTTTTGCGTTGTCGTCGTCGTCGTCGTCGTGCGTCTGTCGCGCACAGTCTTTTGTTTTGGTTATGTGCGCTCTCTCCCCTTTTTTTTGTTGTTGTTATGTGTCTATTTAAAGGTTTTTGTCTTTCTCTTCAAAAATAGCAACGTCCCCCAAAAATAAAATCGAAAATTGTGTATTTGACAACAGCGAACAAAACGAATGGGTTACAATTGTCGTGCATGTTGTCACAGAAGCCCCACAAATGCATTTTCCTGCGTTTACTACAAAAAAAAAAGAAAAGACTGCTCCTTAGTGTTGTCTCGTTTTTGCTCGTTTGTTATTTGTGGACAGATATACTCATGAGTGTGCCTTGTCTCTCGTAATTTTCTTGATGTCGTCATACGAGTGGGTTTTTTTTTTGTGTTGTGGGATTTTAGAGTAATTTCCAAGCGCAACTGTGACACTCAAAGTGTTTGAATTTCAAAGCTGGCTGGGAAAAAATTTGTTTTAATTAAATTAATTGCGAGAATACGTGGCAGATAATGCTGTGCACGCATAGAAACTAATCCCCTGAAGTGATGATGGGGTGGCAATTGCCAAGAGAAGAGTTAACTTGGCCGAGTTGGGCTTACAAGAGACCGAGAAAGAGCCCATCAATCATTTTTTCCGGCGTCATATGAAGTAAATTAGGAACAACCTTCTCTGATACAGGAAATTAATTGACTGATGGAACACTGTTGTCGTGTGTGAGGATTTAATCTTAATTGACTGCTGGTCATCTACACACAGGACCGAGACAGAGTGACTCGGGCTGATTCGCATGGGAGCAACGAATGTGCATAGCTATGCGGATGAAGTAATCTCATTCACAGGGTGACAAATGGCGTTCTTAACAATGTGTGTTCACTTTGTGTATTCCGCAGTCATTGTGTGGCTTTGGTTTTGGTTTTGGTTTTCATTGTTCGAAGTTACTAGACCCTGGGAGTCAAAAGTTGGCGCTATCAAATGTGTTTATCTTAATCATATTTGCCGACTTATCACCTAAGGATCAGTCTATCTTATCAGCTGTTATTTTTCCTAAGAAATCGCTGGGACCTGCTATCAGTCACGAACAAAAACATACATGACTTTTTGAAAACAAATTAAACGAACGAAGTTCTATTTTGAAGTAAGAACTTTATGCCAATGTTATAATGATTGTCAGTGGTTAAGCACGGAATCTGAAAAGTCTGGAGGTCGTGAACTTTACGACCGCTGATGGTGGGGGAGATAAAGTGCGAACAAAGAAAGACATGCGATGTGTAGGTGATTGAACATAAACAAACCCAGTGATAAGTTATTGTTTTGTTCAAAACAAATGCATTGTTCTGTTTTTCTTCGGAGCCAAATAATTTACTTTTTGAAACGAGACCTTCGACCAATTGATTTTTCCCCATTTCCGCAGGTGAACGAGCGATCGTTTGTTGACTCTGACTCTTCCTTGATGTTGTCCATCGGACCAATGACACACGATCAAGCGGCTGGAATGTGTTCAAGTGAAGAAGATAAGAATTGTTAGCCAGAGGCTGTGAATTATGGCGTAATAATCTCACATTCCTTGGTTTGCATTGCAGAGAGATGAGATCTATAAATCTGTTCTCAGTCAAGTGGTGGTTCCATTGCAAACGAAGAGTTTCTGTTGTACTTGGTGGATAGAGATGAATGACCCAGCCAAGTGTGACTGTCTTGTGTTATATGGATTTCAGTGGATTCGTAGAACTGAGTGAACAATCATACTCTTGACGATGTATGACTACAACTTTGTCTTGTCTGAAGTTTATATTTATTTGGAATCAAATAATTCTGCTTGGCAGGGTTTTTAATTTTTGCATTGAATCATTCGATTATTCTTTGTGGGAAATGGTGTTTAGAGCTTTGCCACTGACGTCAATTGTTTTTTGTGGAATCTCCTGACGTGGGAGCGGCTTGGACATCATTTTCATAATTTTTGTTCCCAATGCATATTTTGCTTTAAATTCACACTTTTAAATGTTCGAAATGATTTTTGTCTTATAGAATTGAATTGTTGAAAAGGGCGACAAATGAAGAAATGAATTCGAAGTTTTTCCTTCGTCGGATGAAATGCGAGAGTTGACTGTAATTGATTTTTTCAGTTGATTATAGACCTAGAGTAGTAGAGTTGAGACCTCATGTCTTACCTACGATTTGCTTTAAAGATCAGAAAGCTTTGATAGCCTTTGTGTATATTTTGTCAATGTGAGCATTCCAGGGGAGTTTTTGATCTACAGTACCGTGCAAAAATGACTACATACTCGACAGTCGTATGGTTTTTTGTAAGTAAAAAAACTTTCCATTTGACCGATTTGAATGTGTTTAATTTTTTCCTTACTTCACCGCCAAAAAAAGAAGGCATAAACGATTTTAATCGCATCTAAAGAACGGTGAATTTTCACAAAAGTTCATCATGATCCCAATGTGTCTAATTTTTGCACGTTTAGAAAAAATATTTATTTTGATGTGTGAGAGTAAGAAGAGTAAGAAAACTTTGGCGCCAAAAACTGATCATTTTTGTTTATAGAGCGTCCAAAAACGAACTTTTTTATCGCTGTGGACGGGGGGTCTATCTCATCCCGTTTAGGAGGTCGGGACAATTTAAAATCAAATTAAACAACATGGGAAAAAACAAATCATTAGAAAAAAATGACAGCACTTACAATAAGGTACTGTAGCAATTTTGAGAGACAGAAACTTGTTCTTTAACTATAAATTAAAGTAATTAATAATGTATAATTAATTATACATTAATGTTATTATTAATGTATAATTAAAGAACACTCATGCCCATAGTTTGTGAAAAATGCGCATGCAAACTCGAAATTTTGATAGAAAATAATAGAAAAAAAAGCGTAAATATTTTTTTCTTCAAAACTGAGAGTCTCAGTGCTAAATTAGGACATTCATTTTAAGTCGAACACTAAAAACCGAACTGATTTTATACCAAATTTTTTTGGTGATGAAGTAATGAAAAAAATAACACAAATATTATTTAAATCGGTCAAATGGGAGGTTTTTTATTTACAAGAAAAAACCATACGATCGCAGAGTGTGTATCCATTTTTGCACGGCACTATAGATGTGTATTCCAAAGCACTCCTAGAAACATAACCTCATTCTTTAGTCAATGGTGGTTTTCTTGATTTTGTGGGTTTGAAATTTGCCTCTTTTTCATTGAATCTAAGCATGCAGGTCTTGGGGATTGTTGAAGAGTTCTTTTGCATCAGTTTCATGTTATTTTTAGGACTTTTTTTTTGCATAATAATCTTTATTTTAAATAAATGATTACGCACGCTTAAGGGTGTCAGAGAGAGATGCTAAGAATTTACGTATCAAAAGATTGAAACACTGAGACTGAGATTACCACGTCAGTTGTAGGCATTTTTCTGACGGACCTGCGCAAAATTATAAAGAAAGAAATAGAGGTCAAAGGAAGTAGAATATTTTGGTTTCAATTTTCATCTTAGGACTAAAAGATACCCCAGCTTTCGTGTTTTTACTTTTGGTCTCATTGTTAGTTTTAAGTTTCAGCAAGCACGCTCTTCGTAGTCTCCGTGGATTTTAACGTTGGTATCACTAAATGTTACTGTGTGTTTAGTATACGTCCAACGTAGTCCCTTATTTCAATCTTTTTCTTTTCAAATCTGACGGAAAAGTTACTACTGGCGGCCTGCTGATGTCTGCCCAGCAACCCAACGCTAAGTCAAAGTTAGAGCCTAAGTCTAGACATAAGCCTGTCTCTAAGCCTAGTTCTAAGTTTATTTCTAAGCCAACTCCCAAACACCTTTGTAGTTCTAAGTCTATCTCTAAGCCGACTCCCAAGCATCGTTCACTCGCTTCATCACTCCCAATAGTTCCTTCTTCTCCATAATAGTTTCTCGCCGGACTCCGGTTTCTCCCCACCAGTTGTAGATCATCAAGTGTCCCGAGTTCAAGTCAACTTTGTTGTTGCGTATTAATAAACGAAGCCCGGAAGTGGGCCAACTTCACCAGTAGAACGCAGCATCAAAGACACATTTGTGTTTCTTATTAGCTTCAGTTTGATCTTTGTTTAGAATGTTGGAATCCACGGATATGTTTCCCGTGTATTTCATTTGCTAAACAAAAATGGTGTGAAATTCTATCCACACTGATGTTTGAAATCTTCATTTAAATAGCTTGAATTGATTCATTGTGACACTGTTTCACTTGAAAGTGAAACAAAGGTTATTAATAAGCAATGATAGTAAAAGCCTTGTATTGAGTGTGATAACTTTCATTTTTAAAGACAACTGAGCATGCTTTTGTGATTTTTTGGGTTTCTATCTCTAGTCATATCTGAATAAAAATTTGTGTATGTTGATTTGGAGAGCGTCATCATTCGATAGTTGTTTTGAAATTACTTCACCTGAGCTATTTAGTCACTTGAAAAGCTAGGCAAAAGTCATAAATGAATTTCATTGTTTCGGGATGATCGTTCACATGTCATCACATGTTATGCGTTGGAAATTTGTCGCAGCCACAAAAACATTATTACTCATCACGCTAGATTACAACAAGGTTTTCCCTTAACTTAAATTGACACCTTGTAGGAGAACAATGCGGGTCCATTCAAGCGAAAAGCAAAAAGCAAAAAAAAAAAAGAATCACTTGAATGATGTAATTACTGTCACACGAACGTACCGAACTAGTTGCACAACAAACTGATTTACAAACAAATTTTTTTCCATTTTATTAAATTCATTCACTGGTTGGTTATAGATCAGGGAAATTTAAAATTGAATCATCATTCGCCCGAGAATGATGAGATGTGTGTTTGAGAATTTCCATTGAGCTTTAGATTATCTCCTATCAGTGGAGGAAATGTTTGAATAATTAATAAGATAATTTACATTCGCAAGTTCTCGTTTATCTCATTAACATATATTTTCTCTTCAAGGATTATTATCATAAAATGTGCGGGGGTTATTTGTTTGACGTGATATTTTTCTTTTTTTTTTGTACATCATTTCCGAAAAAAGTCAAATGACCTCTGTAGTGGATAATTTAATGCGAGGCTTTTTTTTTCCAGCGACGCAAAATCGTGGTAGCTAAAAAAGGGAAAGTAGAGAGGTTGAAGAGTGTGATTGTGATATCACTTTGAATATGAAATGTTTGGGGATTATTTTCGCAGGCAAGGAAATTAAGCATAGCAGGAGGTATTGTTCTCTGTCAACAGAAATAATTGTCGTCAATAAACCTATAAACGTGATTAAATGAACGGATTCGACCTAAATTTCATGCGAGAAAGCAGACGTATTTAGCACATATTGCTTAGCATATTATCTGCTTATGAATATGTTTCTTTGGTTCTCTAAATGTCGGTCATTACTCCGTTGAGATATATTTTTTTTTTCGTTGTTTACATCGATGAGTCAGGTAAAACTGGATGACGAAATTTAGGGGCACACTGGTGAATTCGTAAATTGATGAATTTGTTATTAATTTACAATGAGTCAGATGTCAGATGTGAGTCAAGTACCTGAATGGGTACTTAGGGTTCTTTTTTTTTCGTTTTTTGTTGTTGATACAAATAGAGGGTGCGCCAAACACAAGTTTCGTTAACTTCGTTCAAGTGAATGCCTCGGCTGGCTTCGCAGCAACGTATTTTATTACTCTAGTTTCCAAGACGTTGTTGATAGTAGATTGTTTGGATGATATTGACCTATTCTTATACAATTTATGGCTGGAAATACCATAAAGATAGTAAAAAAAAACATTACTAAATTGGTATTTTTATTCCATTGAAGCAGATCCACAAAAATCATTAGTAAATCGGTATTATTATTCCACATTAAGCAGATCGTCTACAAAGCTTAACAGAGTTAAATTGTGATCCATAGTTTAAGAAAATACAGTCGAATCCCTCTAAGTCAAATTTTCACAGAACATCAAAATTAGTTCGAGTTAGAGGTAGTTCGACTTAGAGGATGGTTGTTGTATAGAAAATTGTTCGAGTTAGAGGAAAATTCGACTTAGAGGGTGTCGACTGTAGTTAGAATTGAGTTGTATCACATCTGTTACAATGCAAGTAATTACTAACTTCAGACCAATCGATTTAACATATAGAAATGTTTTTATTTTTTTTTTAACAAAAAGACAAAACAGTCGCGATGACAGAGGCCAAACTACTTAAGTATTTCATTGCTTGGCATGCGTTGAACAACCCTATTAGAGAGACTAAGGGCCATTCAAACACCACAATTCGAGGAACTCGGGCAATCCTTGAACGTGTGAGGCAGAAGGGACCACCGCAGTGTAGGGTTAAGTGTTTGAATCGGTTTTGGATTGTTGGCATAACATCGGGCGTTCGTGGTTTTCCACAAACAAAAAAAGTCCAAACGGGTCAAATCGCAACTCCGAGGCAGCCATTTGACATCGCCAAGACGGCTGATAGTACGATTTCTTTTCAAAAAACCCATTTTCTGGTCTACAGAGCACTATGGAAATTAGTTTTTTTTTAATTTCAAACGTAAAGCGTTATGGCATGATACTGAGTTTCTGTCAGTGTCAAAATACTTTCTTTTTACAATTCGCTTGTGCTAAAGGGTTTGGGGCTACCCTTAAGTGTTCAGTTTAAGACACAGTACGGGCCGAAGGTACCAAGGAGAGATGGAAAGAAGGTATCGGTGCACATTGACTTAAAATGGCTGTATGTTAAACTCAGATGGGAAAATTGAGTTAGGAACAGCATTCCACATTCGTGTAGTATGGCTGAATAACGAGTCTCTACTTTACCGTACGTCTGAAAGCAAGCTTGAGGGTGATGATTAAAGTTTAAAAAGAAACCACTAGATGGCCCACAATTTACACGACATCAAACAAAGTTTCATTAGAACTCAGGAAGTTTACTTTCAAATCCTATGACTCAAAAAGAAACCATTAGATGGCCCACCATTTACACGACATAAAACAAAGTTTCATTAAAACTCAGGATGTTTACCTTTAAATCCTATGACCCAAAAAGAAATCACTAGATGGCCCACCATTTACACGACCTCGAACGAAATTTCATTAAATCTCAGGAAGTTTACATTCAAATCCAATGATTCAAAAAGAAACCACTAGATGGCCCACAATTTACACGACATCAAATAAAGTTTCATTAGAACTCAGGAAGTTTACTTTCAAATCCTATGACTCAAAAAGAAATCACTAGATGGCCCACCATTTACACGACATCGAACGAACAAGACGCAGAAGCTATCGCGTATTCATTCTTGTACCAGGAAAACAATTTGTTTTCTAAAAAGGAATATTAACAACATAGAAGTTGTGGCCTATTATGATTAAAAAACAATGGACACAATAACGTATCTATCCATTGTGACGAATTCACACCCATCAATCAGTGTCACAACAAACTTGTAAACTTATGTAATCTTTACTCAACCCAATGCCATCGTGACACAAATGAAATGTTCGCACACCAAAAACCAACTGCTCGTCCACCCAGATCTGTCACGGGAAGGTCATTTCCAAACCAGTACACCAAAAAAAACCTTGGAATAAATTGTATTAGTGCTACAAGGACAACAGCTATTGCTAACAACCAGCTTCAAAACCCACACCACACCCGGCCACTCAGTCAGTGTCTGTTAGAAACTTTAAGAATCGGGCTACAAAATTACAACTCAGTCATGGCTTCTCCTCGTAGTAATCTAAACCAACACATTAATCCTAACCACACAATGCCAAAGGGAACAATCAAAAATCAAACATTTTCATCTTGCTTTATGAATGCAGTAGGTCATAAAATAAATCCATCCCACCCTTTCTACAAAACCACCATTGTGAGTAGATGGATCCCTGGAGAGGATTCTATTCGAATTGCCTTATCGATCGTTTGCTTCAAACTTTATTCAAATAAATTTAACTAACAGCACTGCATTCGGCACTGGCATTGAATCAAAAAGAAAAACTAATTCCCAAAGTATTTTCTGCTCTCAAAATTTCATCCAAAAATATGTTCACCCGAAAAGAACCTCCTTCAAAATTAATCATTTCAATTGAATTTGATGGAATACAAGAAATAATAAGCCCCCCATCCGCCCAACCAAAATAAATGAATGAAAACTGAGAAAATTCACAGAAATATTCGAAAGAGTGGTGGTACTTTTTTATTTTTTTCAAGGCTCTCCACCACGGGCTACCCAACTTTTGTCTATTGTCTTTGGTTGGTTTTCTTTTTCTGCTGTTTGTTCTCAGATTTGTGTGCTTTTGCCAACAAGTAACGATTCCATTTCGCCACTCTGTGGCCCCCTCCATTCGAACTCGGTGACCATGTAAAATAAAATACTGTGTGAGTTACTCACAGATATCTCACCACACCACATCACCACCATTGAATGAATTTTCGAATGACGTCATACGAAAATAACAGTAATTTTTTATTGTCGATTCTTGCCATGGACTGCCTTGGCTAACTGGACTCTCGCTACATTCAGCAACTGTGTGTAACAGCTGTCATTACCACTACTCCGAACAGCAAATCCGAACCATTATTTCAACCTGAATTCACTTGGTTTGTGATAATACAAATACATTGTAGTATCTAGCGCCGGGCGCTCTCAAGGTTGCTGGTTTCGACTGGGGCGCGGGGGACCGACACGAAGACGGAGACGCTTTGACAGTTCGCTCGATTACACTTCGGTGTAGGTATCCAACGCAGCAGACCTCAATGTTGCACCGACGAGCAGCGAGTATGAGCAGCACTTTCGTCCGCCATTCTTTGGTGTTTCTTGTGTATCTTGTGTGCATCGTGGAGACAGGTTGGGGAAGAAGTTACAGTGACTCTGAAGAGGATGTCTGTGCTCGAATGAGGTCAAGTTTTTCTGAATGTATTGGTTCAGGAGAAGACGACGAAAGACGAAGCTTACGCAAATAACAACAACACCGCCATTTGGGCTGGTAATGCAATGATAATGAGCCATCGTGGTGTTGCTGCGGCTGCCACTGTCGAGCCATGTGGCATTGAAGGTATTTGGTAAGCCACGACGACGATCGGTAGAAGTGGAACATGAACACGGTGAACAGGATTTACTGGGCTCTGTGGAATTTCGCAACTGCCATGATCGAAGACGTTAATTTTGTTTTTAAACTTTTCTGCTGGATATTTCCATTGGAAATTTATTCATTTTCAAGAGAAAATAAATGTGGATGAGATTTTTATAGCTCGAGTAATAAAAAAATGATTTAATGGAAATATGGGTGTTGCATATTAAACGGCTTTATTGGTGGGAACCACGAAATGTCACAATAGTTTTATCTAAAATTCTATTTTTAGAATAATGTGGACTCTCCCTAAAACGAATTTTTCTCCAACTCAATTTTAACGCCATATTTTTGAGTTCCCCTCAATTTTACATACAAAAACATCTTCTCTATTGATTCATCAAATGTGGAGCGTTACTGAGCCACTTGTACTACGACCTAAAGAATCTTTTAAGTTTAAGTTTTAGTGGGACTACAGCCCCATTTATTCGCTTTTGTACTCCCTTCTTTGATCTAGAATTTGGATTCAGTAAAAATGATTTTGCGATGAAATCCATGATACTGTCGCATCTTCTCTAGAGCCCAATCGGAGAACGTATATCGCTTCAAATGGTCCTCGGTTTCAATTCTTGAGTCAGCTTGATCTTGTATGGGTGTAAACCAAGATCCTTACGCAAAATACTAATATATACAATATTAATGTGGTCTGAGGGATGCCCAATTCTTAAGAACGCCGTAGAATTGACTGATTTGGATCGTTTGCAACGAACGCCTGAACGGCAGCGATATTTTCGACACTTCGACCAACCCGTTGTCTCACTGATACGGCAACATCACACAACGAATATGTAGACTCAAATTTTTGCACTAAACTTTTTATTGCCTGTCTGCTAGGGCGAGAATTACGACCGAAGACTGGAGTTGTGCTCTTAAAGTTGCGGTCACCGACTCCGAATTTTAGTAGAAAATTTGTAGAACTTGCAGACGTTTCTCGTTCGTTCAGTTTATTATGATTCAAAATTTTGAGTTTACTGAATAAATTGACAATGATAGTTCGATGATTTCTGATAGAGTGCGTTCACAAATTAAGTTCAAAGTTGTCAAGTCCCTATTGGAGAGCCCTTTATCAGAAATGGTGGCCATTTAGTGGTTTCTTTTTAAAGCATAGGTTATTTTGACATTCACAGCTGCCTCTTGCTCGAAATCTTGACAGAAAGTCAGTATCATACTTCCGCGGAACGAAAGAAGTCACTTTAAGCTTGGACAATTTTGGAAAATATTAAAAACTTTTTCAAAGTGAATGCTGTGTTGACCAAGCCGTGGGTTTTTGGAAAAGAAGTTATCTGCCGTCTTGGCAATTGGCATTGACCGCTTCGAAACTGAGATTTGACCAATTTGGAAGGATTTTGTGAAAAATCGATGTTATGTCAAAAATCCGGAAACGATTCACGCACTTAAGACCAATATCATCCAAGCAATTCGTAAGGTACAGCCCGAAAGCATCAACAAAATCTTGAAAAATTGATTGAGTGATTGAGCCACTTGAACGACGTTGTGTTCCATAATTAATGGAAATATTTGCCCTTACTAATAAAGCCATAATACAGTAAAAACAAATTAATTTTGTTCATTTAATTCGATTAATAAAAAGCAACATGTATTTTGCCCACCCTGTATATCTATCGTTTTGCAATCATGATCTGTGACTTCCACGTTGAAGGCTTGTATAAAGTGTCTGGTTTATGCCAATTTTTAGAGAATCGATTGATTTTTTAGTAAAAGAATAATCGATTACTCTGATCTCTTGTTCATTCAAAGGCAAATTTCACTTAATATTTTGCGATTTGATGTGTTGCCTATCTACTTGTATTTTTGTTAAAAAAATCTTTCCAATTCTCTTTCGAGGCTACTGATATTTTTTCTCCCAGTTAAATTTGCAGCGATCGCGGTTTGGTTAATTGAGAAGCTCAATGTCTTCTTATTGCTACTTCTTTCTGATGCTTGCAGTTTTTCTTTAACAAAATACTAAAAGTCATTAATTTACAATTCGAAAGCTGATAGTCACATCCTCATTCCTTTCACTGTCTAAATCCACTTTCCTGGCTATAAATTGCGAAAAATTCCGGCAGTCATATACAACTTTGGAAGAAATTTTCAATCCAGCAGCGAATGAAAAGAACCCGCAAATAAACTTTCACTGCATTCATTCAAGAATTCGATGCACTTTTGGTTTCCATTGCCATGTCAATGTTAATAATTACTTGAGTTCGCCTCTTTCGTTTTCACCATCACGTAATCATTTTCAAACCTCAGAGTCTTGGGATTGCAATCATTTGTCAGTTATTGAAAATAATTTATTGAGACGACGATCATTCAATAAAACACAGACGTGCTTTAAGTGCCCGCCCAAGAACCTGGCAATCAAATTGCGATCGTAAAAATTTCACGACCATATGAAGAATGTATCCCAGAATTAGATTACAGATTTAGAACAAAATTGCTAACCGCAATTAAGAATGTTATGGATGTTCTTCGGTAAATATTTTGCGTGAATTGAAAAACCTTTCACACCCGGAACAGTGAATAAAAAAAATTACTTTATAAAATCCTTGGGATTTATAGAAGCACATCGTGTGCGTTCGCTACTGTGCGAGGAATGAAAGTGTGTGTTGATTTCAGCCAAAAACAAACGCCAGAGCAATATGTTTGCTTGACATATTGCGTAAGGTAATAAAATTCAGTAAACACAACTCTCTGTGGGTCTTCCTACGCGTATAACTTGAGAGTTTTATTAGTTTCGGTGTATGTTTTGAGCTAATTTTTTTTTCAAGTTTTTTCTCTCTTCTTTCGTGGGCTTACTTTTGTAAATTGAATTAACCGAAGGTGGAGCGATGAATGACAAGCAAATGATTACGTCTTTAATGATCAAAAGAGGCTTTTAGGGTAGGGTTAAAGCTGAAGCGACATTAAAATGTGTACGTTTAAAATAATGCAACCCTTTTACGGAGTGTAAACGCATTGCCATTTGTACATGTTTCGAGACATGATTAGATAACGTCTAGTGGAGTACACACAAGTGATGAAAAATGTTGTTTTATATGGAGATGCATGAAGCTTTTGTCTTAAAATAAATCTACCAAGGTGTTAAAGTCGTTGTAACAACGGAAAGAATAGCAATTTATCATGGTGTCACTCGAAAATGAACCAATAATGAAAAATGGTAGACACGTTCATAAACTCTCTAAAGATGACATTTAAAAAAAATAAACTCATTTCCGGTAATGACTCCTTAGTCTTTGCGGAAGACACGTGCACATTTACAAAATGTCGTCGTTAAGTATTTCGGGAATTGATGAAGAGAGGTACTTACGTCAAAAAGTGCTCCACCACACCAACAGGTCTTGCGATTCAAGATTTTATCAGCACAACGTTGAATTTTGTACTCACATGACGCTCGTCAATTGACACCACGTGTTTGCTGTCGCTGCATTAAAGTGTAAAATTCGTCTGACTGAGAAATCAACTCAGACGTGACCTATTGCATAATGAGAGTAGCGTGCAAGTTAGCCTTAGATAAGGTTTTTTGATGAGATCTGGAAAATTACTTGCAGTGCTATTACGAATTAGGTATTTAATGGGTCATTTACTTTATTTGAAGTAATCTAAAGTTGTATACGAGGCTTAGCAATCGTGTTTTTAAGATTGTAATTATTGCTTGTCTATCAAATGAAATTAGATTCTATAAACGAGAGAGTGTATGCAAATAACACCTACTATTGAGATTTATTTTATTCATTTAAAACTCGCTTACAATTCAAAAAGAGCTGGCTTATATAATATAACCAGAGAAATAAAAAATCTAATAATAAACTTGATAGATAGCCTTTAAATATTACCAGCAAAGCTGTAACAATCTATTTTGCGAAGCTCTCATTCACATCTTCTATGGGACACTTATTTATTTTATTCCTAACATTCCATTAAAAAACCATTCTGCACTCTACAACAACAATTGTCGACAACCTGTTCCTTCACAAGATTATCATCTGTCACAAAAACATCTTGACCACTGTCCCAGTGCATTGTTGCATCAGCTTCTTTAGTCCACCGGGGTTGATAGTTGATATTTCTTCGTGTACTTTGCCTTCATCATCGGCATGATCATCTCTTTTGCTTTATTTTTAATTTTCTTCATTTTCGTGTACTTTTAATGATCCACCTCAGAAACCAACCGAAGAAATTGCGTTAATGAGGGCACCTCTGAACCAAATCGAGACCGGACCGCTAATGCTTGTAGAGCAAGCGCGTACGCCTCTATTTCAAGTTGCCTTTTGATGACATTGAAAGTGTCTCTCAATTTCGGTAGTGAACGTCGAAGATGGTCCAAGTCAAATCTACACACCAAAAGTATCTGAACTCGGACGAAGAAAAAAAATGTAAACAAACACAAGAGTGAGGAGATAAACAGAATTCACGTCTATAATAAGAAACTTTTTTTTTTTTAATGGCAGCTGGTCTTGGCGGTCAGTGGGGTGGCACGCGGTGCTTGACTCGAGATAGAGAGCTGGTCGACTGACTGACGATGAATCTTCTTCTTTGCTTTTATTTTTTTTTATGTGTCAGTGGGTCTGCACTGGATTGTGTACAGAGAGCATAAATATTTTGTAACAATTAAAACGGTCTGCCTTTTAGCCGGAATGCATAGACAACCGCGTGGAAAATATCTGAGTCTTGCGGCTTTTTTTTTTTACATCATCATTGCGGTCAACGTTTAATCGTAATTTTTGTGTTCTCTTTAAAATTTGTGTTGCGGACTTTTTTTTTTCGGGTGTTTGGGTGGCTTTAAACGAGATTATGATTGTTTCTCAATGTCTGTCCGGGTTCGAGTGAGTTTGCCCAATTAGAGATAAATTAATTTGTAGATTTGCTGTTTTCTCCGTTTGAATGATTGCAACTTGGATTGAGGTTCTGGTAGGTCACAATTAACCTTAAAACGGCAATTTGTATGTCGTAAAAACAAAAAAGAATTGTGAAATCGGTCTCATCTAGTTAAGGGGAGAATCTTGTTATCACAATTGGAGTTCATTGATGCAATTCAAGGTTTTTTTTTCGTTTGGTTAATGAATTAAGTACTGGCATTTGTTTATTATTTGATACATTGTTTAAATGAGAGTTCAAAGTTTTGTTCTTTTCAACACAAATAACAAACATTGTTGTTTTCTGGAATTTGTAATCAAATTGTATGCTTCTCTCATATGATGTTGATTTTTCCATCTCTGATACATAAATACACAAAACACATGTATTTATTTAGGGAATTCTCTCTTTGAAAATGCTTAGTCAGTAAATGTAATATTATTTACTGGCGGGAAGCAAAGGAATTTTTTAAATACTTGGGGAATCACAGAAACTCTCAAGTAGCAACTGAACTGGTATATCAACAATTTAAATTGGAAATCAGGTAAACAATTTCAGCCGCGTAAATATACATTCGACTCTCTCTAAGTCGAACCTCCCTCTAACTCGAACTAATTTTGATATCCCGTGACAATTCGACTTAGAGGGACTCGGCTGTATTTTTTTTTAAATGTGTTCAATCAACATAATATTCTATGCATTGAATAACTTCTTCTTTTTCTTCTTCCTTTAATGGCGGAACAGTCTGGGGTGGACATGGGTCTCGATAAGCACCCCTTGCCAGCCGGTCCGATCTTTTTCCAACTTCCAATTTTGTACACCAAATTGACTTGGGGCTCCCTTCGCCTGTGGACGCCATTTAACTCGCAGATGCCCTGTGCTGCGTTGTCCCAGAGGATCGGTTTCAAAAACTCTTTGGGTCGGAGCTGTGTTGTCCACATGACTAAGCCATCTTAAGCGTTGGATCCGTAGACTCTTGAATAGTCTCGTACAGCCCGTATAAATCGTCGTTAAATCCTCTCCCCATGCGCCATCAACGGTCCAAAAATAGGGCCTAAAAATCTTTCAAAGAGACCAATAGCTTCTTCATCCGCTTTCGAGAATGTCTATGTCTCTGCGCCTTAGCTGATTAGGGGTTTGCATAGAGTAAGCTGCTTAGTTGATTTTAAGTCCAAAGAAACAGCGGTTGACTAGAGTAATTCTGCGTTTAGTTTTGGTGCTGATGTCATTGTTCCTGTTGACTCCTAAGTCGAGATTGACGGATTTACCTCAAAATCCTTGCTGTCTATTATGACGCTCTGTTCAAGACATCGCACAGTGGTGCAAACCCCTGAAAAAGATCTAAAAATTAAACTTTTAAGTTGGCTTTTATCTTAAACTCTTACTCACGATTTCCATTGTAAATTGAAATAGCTAAAAATAGTTAAACGGTTCATGACATCCCCGTAACAACACCATAAACTGAAAATTCAGTACTTATTTTTGTAGAGAAAATACGTATTTTTTGTTTAGGTAGGCAAGCAAAAAAATTCTCCCAATTGATGCAAGATGTACATCGTCTTCTAATTAAAATATGAACCGTTCAGACCACACATTGATTAACTCCATAAAACAACAATTTGAGAAAAGCGATGAAATAATTTTCATAAATTTTTTGCTTTGACACTAAAACCTAAAATTTTTCTAAAAAAAACTATCAGTCTGCACTGAGCGGCTCATATATTGTTATATTAGGTTGTCAAATATCTCCCTTCCGCCTTTTTGTCTTTTGAATTTTCCGGCTATGTACAAAGCGCTACAGAGCTCTGTAGCTCTGTAGGGAGATATTTGACAAGCTAATATATTGATCTAAATACTAACCAAATTTCAAGTTCCCAACTGTAACGATTAATTTTGTGCCAGCTTTTAGGTCGATCTGCGCTAGTGTGCGACGTGTCGGTGTTGTGCATCATTTCGTGATGACAGCTTGGTTTTATCTACTTTTTGATTTAATCAATCTTTTAATATTTTCAACCTTCCTTATACTATGTTAAGGAAATTAAGTCGGTGCTTCATATTTAGCTACGAAAAGCAGTTGATTTACTTAATTTTCAAACTGCCTTATTCTCTGCTTTACCTAGAAGTTTCTGCTCAAATGATATACTCACTGTTCGTGTTTCTTTGTGTGGCAACACATAAACAATTTTACCATCTCAAAAATATTCCATAAAAGTGGTTGTGCCCTGCAAATGACCACGTTCTTTATGTGTCCATTCGTCTCTTTTTCATCTGTAAAAGCGCTAAGAAATAAATTTTGCCGGAAACATTTTATGTGAGATTCCACTCCTTTTCTCAACTATGCCTACAAGAGAACTGCCATAAATCCTTTCCGTGCAAACAAGGAAGTCCCATGCACTTTCGACAAAAGAAATCTAAACATTTTAATGGAATAAATTTTATTGGCCACAAAGTTATTTATACTCCTTCAAAATAGATTCAATTACATTACTCTTGGAAAGAAAATAAAGGGCGGCTAAAAGCTTACTAGAACAGTATTGAAAAATATTACTGAACTGTGTGTACGACAGTGGACACAAATAAATCCCATATTGTAACTTAATTACACCAGAGCCTTGCTTTACGTTGTTAGTGTGGACCAGAAAAACATGACGCAAATCGAATTAATGATTCGATTTTCATGTATTCTAATACTGTGAACGATGCAGACGGAAATAAAACCGACGCATCTTCAAAACAATGACAATTTACAAAACTACGCAACTTCGAAACAATGCAAATCAGAGCGACTCAAAGCTAAGCTTTGGTGTACTTGTTTCAAATAAAAAAGTGAACCTTATCTAGACCAATTCCAAACCTGTCGAAGCAAATAATTTTTCCGAACATTTATCTTACGATGTCGAAAGTCGTCGACTCGAATCAAACAACAACACACTCGGCTTAAATTGATTTTCTTCATTTACTTAACCGCGAAACGTAATAAAACAAAAGTTAACCCAATTAAGGACAATCTCACCGCCATTAACACGAACATTTTTATTTCACGGAAAAGCACTCATCACAGCCTGGCGACATAATGTTTTGTTGCTACTACTACACTGGGTGTGTGGTCATAAGCTTTCGGGTTATAGACACCAATAAAAGACTAAATGCACGCGTGGATCATCTGAGTATGCAAAAAAAAAAAAAACAACAAAACAAAAACGCAAAAGGTTATATAACCCAATTAGTGCAGTAAAAAAAAAAAAAGCTTGGAGTATATCAGAGTTCATCACTTAATCTCAGCCTTTATGGTCGCGTCCTTGTCGATTTTCGATTGCATGTAAGCGACCACCTTTCGTTTAGGACACAATAAAAAGCGCTATGGCGCCAAGCAATCACACACGCAGAGGAAGGATTTTTTTACCACACTCCAACGTCGCGCACAATGAATCATGATGTCAGGAGTGGAGTGAACATTTGGAAAGAGTAAAAGCCGCGCCGCGGCGCTCTAACACCCACTTTTCCGGGGGGAAATCTTTTTCACCCCCGGGGGCGGTTGGTTAGTTGAAATAATGCAATGAAATATGTTCATACAAAATATATACGACGGGTACGTGTTATTGTGCCACACATATCCTTGATATTTAAAATGCAGTTCATAAATTTATTTCAATCTTGTGGGCATTTTGAGAAACAAGAAAGAATGACATTAGGCGACGTGTAGAGTTCAAGGCGAGGCATGAAATGAAAGAGTCAAGCACATTCGCTTTCATCGAGAGAATGAAAACCACAAACAGGGAAGCTTTTAAAGTATGTGGTTTAAATTGGATATATTTGGAGTTTTCGGTCGTAAATGGAAGGAAATTGAACTCGAAATGGGAACAGTTCGAATTGATGGTCGAAGAAAAATCGCCAATGATTTTGAATTAAAACTTATCTTCTTTTCGGTTCATCAAATCATCGGTTGTAACTTCTACGCAGAAGTCTGTGGCGTAATAATGTGGCCGTAAAAGGAAATTGGAAATGATAAAAGAAATCGTTTAGGAAATTTTATGGAACCGATGGTCAGGACTTTTGTAAAATAAAAAGAATTCTGTACTTGTTTTGAATTAGTGATGAAATCTATTGAAATATAAATTGAATGGAGAGAGTAAATGATAAGAAAATTCTCCTCTATGTATGCGTTGAAGTAAAACACGTGTACACCTAGGGCATGAAATTTTCCTGTTCTTTAGCTTGGTATTGGATAAGTAAAAGAAGACAAAGACTTTTAAAGCAACATTTTCAGTGAAATTCGTGGTCAATAGACGCTGTTCATAGGTATTTAATACGTTGAACGCTTTTAGTCCAAAATACTAAGTTCCATGGCATGGCATCGCTATAAGATCAGATAATGGCAAGGAAGTTCGGGTTAAAATGACTGGTAGCTCTCAAACAAATTAAAAAGTCTGGTAGTTATTATTAAGGCCGCGGAGTGCTACAAACACTTGACCGTAAATGCATGACATGCATGCCTGAGGAGTCTGCTTTAAGACAAAACGTAACACAGTGGTCAATTTTGAAGATCTGGCGGAACTTTATACCTATTGCGCTTGAATTTGTATTTCTTGATGTGCACCTGCTCCCTTATGAAATGTAGATTATGTTAGGTTAGGTTGTGTGGTGAGCTGCGCAAGGCAACTAAGCACTTAAGCCAAACGAGGCCCATTGTGATACCACATGGAGCGGATGCAAAATATCTCACTACTCCAGAAATCAACTGGAGCTATAGATATAGCTGAGGATACGGCTCATGCTGGTGTCAGCTAGTTCGCCGAGATTATCGAGAAAGTAGTGGCCAAGATACCTCTTTTTGCGGTTCTCGAGAGCGCTACAGGTCCCTAAAAGGTAGAGCGATATTTCTTCCTTTTCTGCGTCTCTGCAGCAAATAGGAAAAAATTACTTTGATTCGTCTCCTACTCCTTGCTACGCAACAGTAAATATTGTTCTCAGGATCGATTTTTTGATGAAATAATACAGCATGAGTAACAAAATAAACGTGTGAGATTCTGGTATTTTCCGTAAAAAATTGTAATTCAAATTCATGATTTTGGAATTAAGCTCCTGTAGATCTGCAAAATTGACCACAGTTTTCAGCTGATACTCAAGCTGATACTCAAAATACCTTCAGTCGGCAAAAATAGTTTCTGCTCCAGAGAGATTATGCAGAAGACATTTCCATCTTCACACATCCGTGACAAGCGATTAGTAAATGCAATTAATCGGATACATGTCTGTCCCTAACCCGATTAAGACATAATAACCTGCCGCATTCATAATTACTTCCCAACTACAGAGCTTAAGAAACGTGCAATCAAGAAGATTAATCCTTTGAAGTAAATCCCATTGTGTTTGTAGAATCTTTCCCTTTTGCGGATGTGTTCCACATTTCTGATTATTCAACCGGATTGCATTTAAAACTCCATTTAAAACCAATTAACTACAAAGTGTGCCAGCTATCATCGGTAATGAGTGCATGTACGTTACGTAAGTGTCTATCGAAAATGAAAAACACAGAAAAAAATAAACTGCCTCACAACTTGATTAATGTAGGTCCAATTGCCAACAACAAGCTCTTACTAAAGCAAGAAAGAGAAAAGATAAAAAAAAGTAAAAGAAACGCTGAACGTAGACCCAATCGACGATCCTATATCGCCCCATGTTGTCTCATAATAAAATCAATACAAAAATTATTATTCCAAGTACTTTGGCACAGAGTAAACCTCATTGATGGCAGCGCCTATCGCCGACAACGCCACAACGCCACAAACCAACAACATCGACTCAAGGTGATCCAGTTTGGGCCATAAACATTACGAAATAGATTTCCCAACTAATGGCTACCAAGTATACACGCCACGTGCTTGAACTTTTCAACACGTTCCTGTGGTTCATAATCCTAAAGAATGAATCTGCTTACTTCTCAAACTCAATTCCACGTGCTGTGGAGTGGAGGAGGACGAGAGAAAACCACGATGAATCATTTCGATTAAGACCTTTTTTTTTGTGTTTTTAAAATTTTAATTGAACGTTACGCTAGTGCTAAGAACATAAACGCCTAATGATGGAACGTGTTCAATTTATTTATCCTCGTGGATGCAAAGTGTGTTTGAGTTTATTTTGAGACTTGAGGATAAAATAGAGAAAAAGAAATTGGCATCCGCCCGCGTGTACCTAATTAGTAAGTAATATCTCAATTATTTTTGGCAAGAACTTGGTCAAGAGCATTCAGTTTCACACTGAATCAACAGATGGTTGTAGCAATAGCGCCCCTGTCAAAAGTCTCCTTGTTTATGTTGGCATGTTTGTGGGGAAAAATATATCTCACAAATGTCTTTTTTTGAAATTCTTCGTATTATTGATGACAAAAGTTTCTTGACCTAGAGACATGGACAGCATCAATTAGGTTTGCCAAACAATGAAATCCCAGACAAGTTGAATGAAATATTATGCTTTACCCTATCTTGTTCGTGCCTGATGTCACGTACAATACGCAAATGACTCATTTTGATTGATGTGATGGCCTTGGGAGAGCACGAGAAAAGTATGTATATCCGAGCTAAAGTGCCTAATGGGTGTCTAATTTCAGTGCTCTGTAAAAATGAACTTGATTGGGTGGTTGGGACGTGTAAAGCTGCTGAATCCTAAAATGAAATGACGGCGATTTCTGTGTCTGAGAAATTATAGGGTTCACCTTGATCCACGTTGAGATGAAACGTCCGCACTGTAGGCCATGCCAAGCCATGGTTTTGTTTTGAAGGTCTCAGTGAAAGTGATGGTGATTGTGTGGCAGTGGTGAGAAAGTAATATTGTATTTATTTGCCGGTGGCGCTTCATTGAAGAGGACCTTTAGGGTCTGTTACCAAAGTGACTGACAGATTGAAAGATGATTAGCTCAGATTGTTTGGTGGAGAGTTGGTGCAAAAATAAATTTAATAAGAGATTGAGATGGCTCGAGGTGTTGTTAATGGAGCAATGGAGAATTTAGATTTCTCTTTGAAGATATGAAAGTGTTCTCTTGGTTAAATAAGTTGTTCTTTTTGGTCTAATATTGATCAGCGAATAATGAAATGGTTTTGTGCAAATAGCCTAGGATTGCTGTTTCTTTGCTTGCCGACTGCGGACGGCGTAGTTGAAATTAGGTCGCCGAAAATGTCAACCATTTATAGTAAAAATTTGTCAGGTGAATGCGTACCACTTGTAAGCTTTGCTTTGTAAAAATACGAAAAAATTCATTCTTCATAATTTTTTGTTTCAATTTTTTTTTTTCATACAAGCTTTACTATGAGGATAAATTAATGTTTTTGCGTCAAAGTCTCAAATATAACCGGAGCAACTAATTAGAAACGCTGATAAAATAATAAGAAAATGTAAGACAATCTTTACAAATAAAGGCGAATCTTATCATACGGTCTTATTATGACTAAAACTTTGTTGAAAACCCCATTTGCTTTAACCCAGCTTTCCATCTTCTTGCGTCTTGCGTGGACTGTCTGAGGCCTCTGCACTTCTCTACTGGAATCGCATGCCATACTGCCTTTATGTTTTTAATCGAAATGTTCTGTGTGCTGAAGACATTTTTAACAATCGGAATCAAGTCTAGACTGTATGCTGGCCACTCAAGTACATGTATCTAGTTTTGTCGGAAAAAATGCTGTTGAGCTTTGCGGTATTCTAAGGATCATTGACTTGTTAAAACGATCAAATAACCAACATGTTTTCCTCGGCCAACGGGAACATTATATTTTTTAATATGTCAACGTACTGTTTCCTGTTCATCCATCTTTAAAAATGACTCGGCCAACGGCGTTTCAAGAAAATAAAGGCATGCTTTACTACTGAAGAAGTGTACTTGGGATTAAGTTCTTTCCGTTTTGGCCGTCGGACCAAACCGATTGATCTTCGTTTCATCACACCAGAGTACAAATTTCCATTGGCTTGGGGTCTAACACGGGTCCCTACACACTCGATAAGGCGTATAGCAAGTGCACCAACAATGCTATCGTTTCTAATTATTTGTCACCGGGTGTATGGCTGTACTTTTATTCATCAGGACAGTGAACCCTGGATAGAATACGATTCCCTCGCTATATTTAGAAAAAAAAAAACTATGCCTGGCTGAAAATGTGATGCGATAATTGAATTTTTTCTCTTCTCCCTTATTTTGTTGTGTTTCCCCAATGTTTATTATTATTATTATAACCATCAACGTAAAATTAAAATGCATTCTAATGAAATTGACCAGAGACGTAATTGAATAGAAAATGAAAAAATAAAAAAAGTTAAACTAATTACTCGCTAAATTGACCTTATTGTATTTAATTTATAATTTACGTCAATACCTGGCAGTGCAAGTTATTGGTGAATTTGATTTTTGTTTTTTTTTGTTCATTTGCCCTTGAAATATTTCAATAATCAGTGTAAAATCAACTACAATTGGGTTTTATTAGTACAATTATTCAATTGTAACAATTGCACTGATAAATTGTGATTAACTAAATGATTTAATGACTTTAAGTTGAAAGTTGGTGAAATGCGAAAGAGTTAAAATGTTATGGTTAAGCATCGAAGCATAGTCGAAGTATCGATCGTTGATCTTTAATTTAGTGTTAAAGTAAGTCTATATCTATCTACTGAAATATACCTTAAACTTAAATGGAAATCTTGCCTGATAATGTGTGATTTCTTGCTTGTTTTGTGGGAACATTTATGACGATTTGAAAATGCTTACTCCTATCAAAATGTAACTGACGTTCAATCGACCGATTCAACCGATTCAAAAGTCGGTTAAGTTTTGAAGTTTAGGTGTGCGGATTGGTGGAGTAGGACATTTTCCTGGGCATTTTCCAAAACGTCAAAAAAATGCGCATTACAGTACAAACGTAGTGATGCAAATGCTAACTCCTCCCAGAATATCACTGGATGAATACGTTCAATAAAATCTGTTAAATTCGAAAGTATTTTATACCAAAGTTTGCTTTTAGTTTTCGTTTGATGTTATTTTCTCATATGATGTTTATCGTAGTAACCATTGTAACATAAAACTTCACAGCCTTAAAATCACCAATCACAGGTGGCAAGAAGGCTCAACGTGTTTGCACACCAAACAGATTTGGCTCGCGCTGGATGCTAAACGCACTACCTGCCTCCTTCGGATGCACAGACCAGCGATTAGGGTTATTATAGGCGTCATTACGGGACACTGCACCATCGGCAGACATGCCAGCAGACTTGGAGTCCCTGCCAATGACTTCTGCAGAAGTTGTCAGGATGAAGAGGAGGAGGAAACCATCTTCCATCTCTTATGTTCATGCGAGGCCTTGACGCTTCGTAGAAGAACTCACCTGGGCAGGTACTTCCTTGACAGTCTGAGCGATCTGAGTAAAATCAGCATCAATCAGATACGTAACTTCGTAAGAAGTTCCAACTGGTTCCATTAGGGTGCGGAATGGATCTCCGCATTGTGGTATCACAATGGGCCTAGTCTGGCCTAAGTGTGGTTGGGCTTCAAAGAGCCCTAGCCAACCACTCTAACCTAACCTAACTATTATAAAATTAGCTCAATGTCGCAATCCAGACAGTTGTAAATATACTAAAAAAAAATCAAGCACTTGCGTCACTAATCCACTCTTTATTCAAAGCACACGTCACAACGGACAAGAATCAATAACAAAAAATATGCATTCACAAGAACAAAAGGAAAGCACGTACTTCCGGCACAACAAACTGCATTTATTAAAAAAAAAAAACTTGCAGGATGTGTCAAACTCGAATGTGTCCTCTAAAAATAACCAAAGAAACGATAACAAGATGTCACAATCCTTTTGACTAAATTTAAAAACCGGAAGAGAAAAAAATAAACTTGCAATGCCAGCAGAGTAAACTGATGATACCAAAATCAACAATCAAATCAGTTCCTCCTCTCTAGTTCTCGGATTGCACCTCGTGTCTGATATATGTGTGTGCGAGTAACCTTAAGCGTACAACAAAACACTTCGACATGAAATATTAAGTATAAGAAACACGAGATTCTCCCGCAGCATAGCAAGTATCCATAGGTACCGAGTGGACAATTACAACCACCACAACACCATACACAGTATGTGCACCGCTGAATAGGAATTCCCATTGAAGGTCGTCTTCGTGCACACATTTGAGCTCCAGCTAGCCACCACAGAGGAGCGCCGGTCGTGTGGTTTATGGCTCGAAATTGATTTTCCCTTTAGCGACAACGAATGATGGGTGAAATAGGAAACGTGTGCAAAATAAAGATACATACATAATGGAAGAAAAAAGAAAACACTCTAGACAAAATAACAATAATGTTAACAATGCTCGCACAAGGTAATGTGTAAAGATTCGGTTCAGGCGGAGAAGGTAACCATAAGGCCCACTCTGCTCACAGTAGATCGCCACACGGGCCACGCGCTGTTGTAGAACGAATCGTTTTGCTTTTCGTGAATTTTTTTTTTCTTATTAATTACAATTTTCTGTCTTCCGCTCTTTTTTTCTTTTTTATTTTTACCGAGTTTGTTTGGTTGTGGTGTCTATTGTTTGAACTATGAAGAGGAAGTATGCCAAGTTAGAGAGCCTGTTTTATATACAAGTAGACTGCTAAACTGTCTGAATTCTCAGGTAACCGGCATGGCTTGTGTATCTTGTGTTTTCCTTTGCACTTTCAATTGATGTTGGTCGCGTGTACCCACGCAGTTGGTGGTAATTGTATATTCGATAAGTGTTATACATCTTTATGCCTAGACAGACAGACGTTTGGGATTTGCTTTGCTTTTGTTTTTCCATAAAGATGGGAGAGAGAAAAGGAAAAGACACTGCTGACTTTCACTTTTACTTGCGGAATTTTCGAGAGAAAAAAATGTGCACATATACTTTGAGACGAAAGTAAATACCCGACCTTACCGGGAATCATTATCACATCACAGTCACGCATTTGATGCCTTTGGTCCCTGTTATCGAAGACATGTGGGTAACTTTACACTGTGGAGTCAAATTTTTGTTTTACTTCGTCGACTCAAAGCCAAGGAAAGTGGAAACATAACACAAAAGCAAAAAAAAAAACCGTCAAAAGCAGATGGAAAATGGAAAGTAATTGTTCAAAAAGAGCCTCATTGGCGCATGTATATTTTTTTGTCTTCTTAATTTTTCTGTTATAAATTTGGAATGAAAATACCCAAACAATTTCCACTGAGTGATTTCGTGAGTTCCGCTTTCGGATTACTATTAGCCAAGTAGACGTTGAATGATGTATAGTCTTAGATTAGCGAATTTCATTCTTTTTTTTTTCATTCGCTTAGCTGGTGACCTCTTTTCAAGGCGAAAGCTTAAACCAGAAGACCTTGTTGTACTCCAGCAGGTGAGTGAGTGGTAGCATGTAATTTGAGAAGAGGAAACGTTAAAAAAAATAAATGAAGTTGAGGGGGAGTTACATTGAATTTTGCGAAAGTGTCTGTATCTCTTGGTGACGAGTTTCTCCACTTAACTTTTTGAAATTATCGTGACGCAGTTAGTCATTGGAAATTGTCTTAGTCGAATCATCGGGCTGATGGGATTTACATGATGTCATTGCAGTCAGTCTTGGGGAAAATGATGCTTGCATCTTTTTTTCACTTATGATCAGTTTTGGTTTTCTATTGTTTATCAAGACTCGGTTTGTTTCATTCGTGACGAGACTGCTATAGGCTGCCTAAAAACATTTTTTTACTCGTTTTTATAACATTTCTCCTCTCATTTGATAATCTTGCACTAAAATTTCTCCAAAAGGTCTAAAGTCATGAAATCTATTTCAAGGTTAGCCAAGCCAAACAAGTGCTGACTCTCACAACAACTCTTACATGGCCCCACCTAACCTCATTTTTGCCAACAATATCTAGAATAATCTTGTTATTCTCAGAAAGTCGTAGGCTATTTGAAGACTATTCGTATCTTATCGGCTCCACTGATACAAATATGAAACTCTGCTAATTATACAAACCAACACACGCCCCATCAGACAATCTATTCACAGGCAAACGTCATAAAAAAAAAACTGCTTTTGAATTCCAAATCAGAGATATACGTTAAAATATCGTCGTATTTTCATTGTCATACAAATATATCACTAAACAGAGAAAATATTTTTTTGTTTACAAATTGTTTTCGGTACAACTATTTCAGTAAAATTCATTATCACTACCAACTGAACTAATAAATGTACACCCGGACCTTATCTAATAACCTGTCAGTCTAAGATTTTATTTTGTTATTGATTATAATTTTATTTGCTTTGGAAAGCTTTTCACGTTCATCATATCCCGTCACCGGCTAATGTTT
Organism: Syritta pipiens; assembly: GCA_905187475.1. Taxonomy (NCBI): domain Eukaryota; kingdom Metazoa; phylum Arthropoda; class Insecta; order Diptera; family Syrphidae; genus Syritta; species Syritta pipiens. The sequence continues at coordinate 6,345,162 of LR994572.1, read as the reverse complement.
TGCAAAATTATTTAAATTATAAAACTTGTTCTGTTTTTTTTTGTGTTGTGGAGGTGTTGTGAAATTTCAAGCTTAAAGTAGTCGGAATTTGTAGACTAAACTGGTTTATGTGTGTATATTTATAATAATCTTAAGTGGTGTTTGATTGGTGTTTGTTAAGCTTTCGCATCACAAGAAATTGTTGACAGAAAAGTTTGTTTTTGGGGTGTATAATTAAGGAAATTGGTGATGTGAGTTGACTCGAAGAACAAGATCGATTTATAGCACAGCCAAATGTTAAAGTGTGCTTCTCATTTTGGATCTGTGGATTAGCTGCAATTTTATATCAGCGAGCAAATGTTATTAATGCTTCACATTCCGATGATAGGATCTCTGGAGTACGTGTTTGCCAGCATCCAATAATGTCAGGTTTCAATTGTTGAATTTTAGAGCAAAACATTGCTAACGCAGTAACCGGGTATCAGACTTATTCGTCAAATGTAGCAGCCTAATTTGTGCATATAATAAAATGTTATAAATGCAAGCAGCCTTCTTTGTTGTTAGCGAAGCAGGTCGAATCTGGACAATCAACAAAAACAAACTAATTCAAATTAGGTCGCTTCCACCGACAGGAATAATATGACGTGGGTGCAAGACTAAATTCTTTTAGAATATGTTTACCTTTAGGTTACTTTCATTTTTTTTTAAACAAAACAACATCTAGCATGATGAATCTTAAGGTAGGTAGGTAGAATTTCAATTGAATGAACAAGTTCGCCATGAAAACCCTTATGGGGATTTATCAAGAAATATTTTTTTGTCATATAAAACACGACTTACTTTCTATTGATATTTCATTTCATTTTCACTTTTATTTAATTGACAGGATCGTACAATAAGATTTTAATCTTTTCTAGTACTTAGCAGTAATTACAATATCGTTAACTTTAAAATGAAAAACTTAAAACTAAGGTATAGTAAATTTCTTAAGGATATTCGAATTTCAAAATCTCCCTCAATTTCATGTTATCGACTATAATTACGTCGGAAATTTAATGATCTTATATCGGCTAGGCTGACCAATACTAAGTCGGCCACATTATGCTAACACATGTGCTATAATGTTTATGTTATATGTATGTAAAATTAAAATGTAATGTAATTTTATAAAATCTCAATAAAGCAATGCATATGTACATACATTCAAAACTATGCGCAAGTGATTGGCAATTCTACTTCTAATCGGTACTCTGTGGGAAAGTAAAATCGAAGTTTTCTATTGCTATTTTATTACTGTGGCCTAAAAGTTTGATAATTTTGAAAATTCCAATCCCAAACTGACGTTTAAAATAAAAAAAAACTTTTTTGCAATGCTATCTAGGTTTTTATAAACACAGTCGAAGTCCTCTAAGTCGAAAAGCCGTCTAACTCGAATACATTTTTTCGGCTCTTGGTCTATTTTGAATTTCTCTAAGTCGAATTTTTTTTGTGCAAAAATATAAACAAAACATTTCCTCTCGCTTGTATCAAGCACGAAACTTGTATTGCCTGCTCTGAATCTCTCTCGATTTGGGACTGGACGACGACACCTTTCTTTTCATGTTGATTTTTTAGTGCAAAACGTCGGATAAAAAAGCGCATGTGGTTGTCCTTATTATTGTTTACCTATGCGTGAAAGAAAGAGAATGTTCACAGCAAGAATGGGGATTTGCATGGCGATCTACACGGCAAAAATCGAACCAAAGAACATGAGAAAATCGAAACTATTCGCCAATGGTTCTCGAAGCACATTTATGTTGGGCGAACATAATTGTCGTCTAGGGCCACATAATCGTCGTCTACACACAATAGGTAGGCTTTAAAGGCTTTTAAACAAAAAAAAAATATGAATCCCTCTAACTCGAACTAATTTTGATATCTCGTGAAAACTCGACTTAGAGGGCTTCGACTGTAATTAAAATGCTATTTAAAAAAGTCATTTTTGATTGAAATTCTTACGTTATTGAATCTCACCGTTCAAAGACCAAAAACATAATCGAACAATACAATTGTGAATGCGAATAGATTTGTCATTAAAATTTGCTTTACAGCTTATAGTTTGGGCGAATATTTGAGTTGGCAATGTTAGACTGTTCTATTTTCGAGAATTTGACTATTCGAGCTATATAGTGTCCATTTTGCGAATGTAGAGTAATGGGACTGTTCCTTTTTGTAAAAACTGCTTAAGGCAGTAAAATGAGTTATAGTAAAATCCCAATTTTTTTTATGACTTCCCTGGATTCTGCTTATGGCGAATTGAACTATAGTTATGTGTTATGTGGTGCGGCTATTCGCCAATCACATAAACCTTATCATAGTGTATGAAATGTAGTTGCTTATTAAAACTAATAGTCCCGACTCTAACGATCCTCTAAAATCCTCAACAAATCAATGGAATTAAAAAAAACTTAATTAAGTCGCCTATTTCTGGAATACAAAATAATAAATTAATCCATTTATAAACCAATTTTTGATCTAAAAATAAAATCATAGCATGGGAAGGCCCGTAATGAAAAAATGTTTGGTTTCCTTAACCGTTTGTTGATTAGATTCAATCACTCAGAACGACCTGAGAAAACATGACTTCATTTCCACGTGCCAGCAAACCTTTAAGGTGCATTTTATCATATTTCCAAAGTTTTGTTCTCTGTCTAAACACCTCGTGACTTATTTCATCAATTTTGTTTATTTTTGCTAAACAAATTCACAAATTTTGTATAAAACAACAAAAAAACGTTCGTCAAATGACTTTTCCTGAATTTGACAAGGACAAAGGAGTCACAGAGAACTATGTATGTTTATAAAAATAGATTTTAAAAGAAAAATAAAGCATCAACGAGAAGCTTTAACAAATGTGCAGGCGTAAATAGATCCCCTCAGAGAGACTATTTAAAGGGCGACTATTTGGAATTTAATTTTAAAAATAAACTCCCTTGTAATGAAAGATAGAGATCTCTTTGTATGTTAAAGAAATAACTTGTGTTTGATAAAAGACTGTTAGAGATCTCTCTGTATTTTGAAGAAACGACTTGTCTTTGATAACAAACGATACCCAAAGGTCTTTGCTGGAACTGGTTTCCTCTGATGACATTGGAAGGGTGAATAAAAATAGTATTACAACATTACACGACACCTTGACTTCTAATAGAATTTCATTTAAAAACAAAAACAAGCAAACGTGAGCTGTCTTTTTAGGTTTGTTTTCTTCAAAGCACATGGCCGATTTGCACAAAGGTCGGCTGCGGGTTTATTAAAAACAGAAAAACAAATCAGAAAAGGGATATCATTCTCAAAACAGGTCTGTTAACAACAAAAAACGAATCAGAAACGATATATAATTTTTAAGGTCCTTTTTGCCCTGGGTATATTTTCCAGCTCTTAATTTTGAAATTTCTAGCTATGTAGCTTTAAATAAATAAGGTACTCATACGCCCCGGTTTCTTATTAGGTGCGAGTAAAAAATAAAATGATTGTGCTGAGCAAAAGTGTGATCAAAGTCAGATATTGATCATTAAAAATTTGCTCTTACTTCTGCCAATGAGTTGGGGACTAATGTGATGTTCAACGAAGGTGTTATGCTATATTTTCTAGCTCTTAATTTTTAAATTTTTAGCTTTAAATAAATAAGGTGCGTATACGCCCCGGTATCCCAGGAGGCACGGGTAAAAAATGATTGTGCTGAGAAAAAGTAAGGTCTAAGTCAAAGATCATCAAAAATTTGCTCTTACTGCTACCAATGAGTTGGGAATTAATGTGAACGAAGCTGTGATGTTAAACATTTCGATTTTGTCCCTAGCCTATGATCCTTCTAGAGTCGATCTAGACACGATCACGAATGTTTTTGAGTTTTAGATATGTTCGGTTCCCCTAAAAAGTAAATAAAAAGATGATAGAAACATCAAATGAAAAACACTTTTATGGTAAGATTCGATCACCTACGCGACTGAGAATGATTTAATTAAAGTCCGCCCACATCTACATTTAAGGTGCGGAGAAAATTAATTTGTTTTGAATCACTGTCATTGCGTAGTCTGTTAAGATGCGATAATTTTTCTTAGTGAAATAGAAAAATAATAATCTGCGTAACAGCCCATATAGAGCCAGAGCATACCTTTTTCGCGTCTCTACTATGTTGTTCGAGATATAATTTCACACATGTGGAGGGGACCTACTGTTTAATGTCGGTTCAGAACGGCGATTTGCGAGAGCTTTTCATGACAAAAGTACTCCAGGAGGATTGTCAGTCGTTTGCTGGAGGTGGGGCCGTGAAAATTGTGGTGCTAATAAAATAGAAGGGAAGGCAAAAAGGAGATGTTGCATCAAATCCGCCTTAAAAACAAGAACTTTTTTCTCTTTCATTAAATCTTTATTTTTTGATAGAATAATTTTAAAATTGTGTTTTTTCATTGACAACAGAATGAATGATTTAAGTTTAAATTCATATGCTGAACTCGTTGAGAGGGAAAAGTTGTGATTAAAGACATAAAGTCTAGTATCCATTTCACTTTTTCCTAATTCTCAGAGTCATGTGAGTTTCCAATTTTGGTTAACACTTAATTAACACAATCCTACCGAGTCTAATTTATTCGGAGCGCCATCCTAAGGGCTTTTTATTGTTATGACGATCCATGAGCCACTAATTTAATTTGTTAGTTAATGAACCTTTTTTCGTGACCACTATTTGGCAACTGATACTTTGGTTTAGATAAAACAGTCATGTCGCTTCATTGTCTGAATCGATTCCGATGACACAGAGGAAAATATAAAAAAATACATTTCACAATTCATGTTAATTTATGCCACATACAGATTTTCCAAGCGAACGCCTTACGCTTAGTTAGATTGTAAAGATCAATTTGAGTTACATGGCACACGCATATTCCCCGGACGAGCACGAACGACGAGCAAGAAAAACTTCAATTGTGATAGTCCAGAAAAAAGAAAATCCAAAGTAGAAGACAATGTATGGAAAGATTCTGATGATATTATACTCGTAATTGAAGCAAACACACTTGCAAACTGGTTTGTTTAGGTTTATTCTCGTTCTCGTTCTCGTTCGACTCTCATTCTGGTTTATTTCCTGAAACTGTGTTATGATCTCTGGTGTTCGTTGAAAAAATAACTTAATTTTTCATTGCGTTTGCGATTCCTCGCTTAACCTTGAATCACACCACCAGCGTAATGTATATGCGCGCAAACTTCACACGCAGTCTAACAACAACACGAATCGAAATACCTGCAAATACATCAAAGCCTGTTGTCGTTCGTCGCTTGAATATAACAAAACAAAAAATTTATTCCCAAAGCAAATAAGAGGTTATTAGCATTTACTGGAGAAAAAAAGGGGTAGACTCTTTGTGGAAATTGCGCAGTTCGGTGTATATCATCATTTTAATTTGAAGGTGAATTTGCTTGTAAAGTTGAAGGGAATAATCGCCCGTTTAAACTTTTCGGAGCTGTTTTCAGGTTTCATTCACATGCAGGCACGGTAGGCAGACATCAACTAACAGCTGCCAGGCTTGTGGACAACGGATGTAAATGAACTTTTTGCGGACATTGTACTTTGCCAAAACAAAAATAACCCGACTAAATTTAACACACTTCTTTCGCTCTCGCCTTATCTCTTTGCATATGGCTGAGAAAAAAAAATCTAAATTTGCAATTAAAATTGTACACAAAGAGGTTGTCTTTTTGTTCCTGTGTCTGGATTTATTTCACGCCAGTCGGGGTTTCGTTTAGAAGCTATGGGAAGCATGTCATTATGGGCAGACATGATAATTCCATAGAATAACTCAAGTCAGTCCGATTTGAAGTCTAAAATAAAACCACGCAGAGGCGGATTAGTTAGCATCACGTGCATTTAATTAATCACATGAGATTGCCAAAAATAATTCGGAGATAATAAATTTTTGCTAAAAGTAGCAGACATCGATAGTGAGAGAATGATGAGATGGTGTAAGAACCAAAAATATCAGCAGCATGCCAGGAAATAAAAGACTTACTCGACTCAATCGATAAACAAAAAATGTATTTTTGGAATTGTGTGTTCGTTCAAATGAATCATTTTCTTTGGGTTTTTTATTTTCACAAAATATAGCTCGTGTCGAATTTGAAGTTTAAATACGGTGTCAAAATGAAATATGGTTTGTATTTAATTGCCTAATGTTTGCTCTTTAAGTTCCACTTTAAAAAATGTGGCTGAGTGAAAGATTGGCGGAGAAACTAGTTGAATAAGCTTGGGGTGTACAGGATAGTTGTGTGCTCTTAATTTATTAGCCTAGACGCAGATTTACGAGACAATCAAGATCAGTTGTTGTTGATTTACTTAAACTTATGGAGAATTTCCTGTTGTAGCCACTTTGTTACCACTTTTTTGTTTCGGCGCATTCACCAGGAGCTGTGTTTCTAGTTTTCTTTTCTGACGAATTTGCGCTGCAAGCTCCTGATATTTTGTTTGTTAATTATCACGTTTAAATTATTATAAACAGATTTTTTTTATTAACATATTTGTTGACGTATTCAAGTGATGTCGCATGAACGGTGGAAAAATTATATTTATCTTGTCACAAATACGACTTCAGATATTTCCATTGAGGCCAAATTGATTTTAACCACCGTGGCTGTACAATGTGACATTGGTCGGAGAGAGAGCCAATACACGTCAGGGAATATATAGATTTTGTATCAAAATCGTTCACCTGCGGGTGATTCAAGAGAGGCTAAGATGAAGGTCAACAATCGGCTAAATTGTTCATTCTGCTCGGTAATTAAAGTCAATCTTCTTTAGTGGGTGCTACAATCTGTGGTGGATCTGGACTTCGGCCGAAATGCCTAGCCAACTAGTACGGTTTTGGGCTAGTCGCCTCTAGTTTCGAAAAAATGCAAAACCATATTTAGTTTGAGAAATAAAAATCGAAGCCATGTATAAATTTTTAAACATTAGCAAATTTTCTTTTTTGTTTTTTAAAAAGGAAATGAATTAATATTAAAGAACAATTAACCTATTTAAGTATTTTAAACGTAATATATTATATTATACTTGTTGTATATACTGATTAAACGCAATTATTTGCATCTCAAATCAAATTTTTTTACATTTTTTTCATCGATGCACACGCGCGACGAACTATAAATAAGGAAATTACAGACATTGTCTAGCAAATATTAGAAATACAGTTTTGAATTGTCCATGGTCAAAACAAAGTGATCATCTTAAGTTTTAGCTGAATATTATTTAACCATTTCATGACCACGTCCAATTCCAGCCGCAGGGAAAATATTTTTTTTTTTCGCCACCATTCACAAAAACGAAGTGACAGATCCCGAACATTCTGTTTGCACTAGGAAACATCTAATGTCTTATAAATTCGGGTTTTAGAATATAATTACTACAGTTTCACTGCAATTACGCCAGAGTTGGTTGTCAGTAGAAGAAATTCATGTTGTTGGAACAACACTGGACATGAAAAGGTTAACAAGGAAAATGGGTCATAATTGCGGACAGCCATATGTGGCGTCGTACTGCAGGGTAAGAGGTTTTTTTTTATCTTGTTGAACGTTAAAGACATTAAAGTCCTTCTGTCCTTTAGAGTCTTTTATTTCTATGCCATGGAACCGTACCTCAATTTTGTTTCTCATTCTTTGGGCTTTGCAATTCTCTTTCAAGAATCTGACTTTAAAACTGACCAGCAGAATTTTTTAATGGATTGAACCGATTTAAAGTCAAGAGAGGTAAAAGGCTATTTTAGACCACTGCTATTATTTTCGGTAGAAAAGCACTTTATTTTTTTGGCATGGAGCATGATCTTATTGGCAAATATTCTTTTCGGTCAAAAGTTTTCTTCGGAAGCATAATTAATACAGTAAACTCTTGATAATTCGAATTTCATGGAACCAGGAAAAAACTTTGAATTACAGAGGTTTTCGAATTACGGAGGTTTTAGAAAAAAATTTTGCTCACTTTCGTCACGTACGCATTATAACTAACGGTTTTTAAAGAAAAAGAAGTAAACCTGACTTCGAATTAAAGAGGTAAACAGCCCATGATTTTCAAAATTTAAAGGTTTGCATGTTACTATTTATTAGGTTGTCAAATATCTCCCTTCCGCATTTTTGTCTTTTGAATTTTCCGGCTATGAGATATTTGACAACCTACAGAGCTCGTAGCGCTTTGTACATAGCCGGAAAATTCAAAAGACGAAAATGCGTACATAGCCAGAAAATTCAAAAGACAAAAAGGCGGACGTGAGATATTTGACAACCTAATATTATTTTATTTCAAGTAGTTCAAGGTTTTCATGTTGTTTTAGAAAAAAATAAACTCGAACAAACGAGGGGATCAAACTCCACAGGTTTTCTTCAATTTACTGAGGTTTTTTCAGGGGATTGTGAGAATGTTTTCGATTTATAGAGGCTCAAATTATCGAGAGTTTGCTGTATGTGTAAAGTCGTCTGCAAATTTGGCGTTGTTTTTCTTATAGCTCTGATGAATTTTCACCTTCCGAAACTCTCGGAGGTTTAAAAACCTAACCATGGATCTGTATTTAAACTATGTTTGAACATTTAATTTGCACAGCGTTTTCAGTATTCGCACATGCAACATATTCGCAAACTTTTAACCGTTTTTTAAAGAAAGAATCCATGTATTTTTCTACACCACCTACGCCTTTATATCAGAAAGTCAACTCAGCAGAGCCTGATTACATCGTCGTAGTTTTATCCACCTGTGTCTAGAATAATAATTCACAAGAAATACCTCCACTCGCACCAGTTAGTGCTTGTGTATTAAATCACCTTTTGCATCTACTGAATAACAAATTATTTTTCACAGTGTTTACCTCGTTTTTTTGTTGTCTAGTAAATTACTTACTTAATTATTGACGATCGAAAAATCCGTTTAAATCAAACCTCCCCCGTGTTGACCTTCTAAACTGAAACAATTTATCTCAAATTTGATGTCCGATAAAAATCTAAAGTGGTCTAGATATTAATTACAAAAAAAGGTTCCCCTTTTTTGACGTGGAAAACAAATTTTAAATTCACATTTTACACGTAAAGCGGCGCACATTATTATTATCATCATCGTCATGACACACGATAGCTGATAGCTTTGTGCATTTGATTTGATAAGTTCACAGAGAGGGTGAGTCGCACCACCGTCGTCGGTCGACTGGTTGGTTCGGTGGAATCAAGTGCATAGATATTGTGATTCATCATAACTTAAGCACTGGCTGCTGGCAGCGGCGGTAGTATTTACTGCGTATCAAACAAAGTCATATGCGACTTAATCTAAAACAACAGATAAGGTGTTATTCGTGTTATTAGGGTTTATATCGCATGTATACAACGATCTATAAATATTTTCTTTCACAGAGGTGTTTTGTATCTGCAACTGATAATCATATGGTTGCAGTTAAACTTTATGGCTGTGAGGTGTGTATGCTTTAAACATCATCGTGTTCTATTGAAACTGCTAACCTTCGCAGTTGTGAGAATGAGTGACTAACAAAAGTAATTTGCACGTGTAACGAAAATTTAATTGTAAAAGCTTGTTCATCGAATCGAATGCTTAACTGCAATTTTTTTTTCTTTTTTATGAAAAATAAGTAAATGTGATTTCTGCAGAAGTGATTATTTTATGTACTTGAAATTGCAAACCTCTCATTCTCAGACAAAATTGCTTGTAAACTGTGTCAGCGGGGTGTATTGTTGTCAAGCGGGTTTACGGTGTCGTCTGGTGTTCTTATTACTTTCCGTCAATTTTTTATGACAAGCAATGCTGTTGTTATAAATCTTCATGGGGAATGAAATTTGAATGTCATTTGATCATAATCCGAAAATGCATTATGCTAGACGGAAATGGTATGTCGGTCTGTCTAACTATTCATATAACACAAGTTAACAGCCAAGCCAAATAAAAAAAAATGAAATTTCCACAGTTTCCCCTTGATTTTCACGTCAGAAGTCTGTTTGATTTTCATCAAAACCGGTTTTCTCGCTTGTAAACTAAAATCACACTCAAAGAGAGTGTACGTCGATCGATGTTTGATTGGGTATAATTGAATTTCTGCAAACCCAACAACTTTTCGGTCGTGACCTATCTGTTCTCACTCTTCGCGACCAGCTTTTTCCTGTTCTGCTTAGTTTTGAGGTTAAACGAACGTCACACTTTGCGTGAAAGCCATTTAAAAAAAAATCGTGTATGTAAAAGAAAACTCTCTTTTCACGTAAAGTATTCGAACACGAATCGATTTTTGACCCAAAATGAGTATTAGGCGTGTAGTACGTTTTTTGAAGACTCATGTAATACAATTTGCAATTCTGATCAAGGTATCAATGTTTCACTTTTATCGTCTATCGTTTTCGTCAAAGGGATATACAAGTACACACAACAAACTACATTTGATTGGCATTTTTAGAAGTCTTAAGTTACGTTCTACGTGTTAAACCTACAAACTGCAGCAATTAATTAAAATGGATTCATTTTACTATAGGAAGTGCAGGAGAAGACAATGGCGGAAGCGTCACTTAAACACGTTGCTGCTAAAATTAATTTACCACAACTGCGTCAACTCTTTTTTTTTTTTTATTTACCCAATACCTACCCACGAATCAAACAGAAGACAAAGTGTGTGTATTTTCAGCGAGAGATTCCACACGAGTAATCGACGTCATACAACTACATCACGAAAACCACAACAAAAGCACGAGCGAGCATCTTTTTGTATCTAAGTCACACACGGAGTACGCCACAGAACGTGACTCTTGTGGCAATTAATAATACACATCATCTTTGGGGATTTACGTCTGGGCTTAAATTTTATTAACTTTTTCAATCACAAGCGATTAAGTGTTTTCTTTTCTTTTTATCCAGAGTCTACCAAAGTTTGTAAAACAAAGGCCACCGAACCAACTGCAATTACATCGCAGCTCAGTTTGACGTCATGTGTTTATGTTTGTTACAATGAAGACGAAGAAAAGAAAACCAAATACAATATTAAATTAATTTAATCAAGCGATTAATAAATATACGACGGAGGTTGTTTGCAAATATGAACACACAACGAGTAAATGAACTCAGTCTGAAGGTGGTTTTTCCTTAACGGTTTAGTCGTAAATATTAACGAAAAAAAACAATGAGTTTTTCCTTCACTTGTTGCGAACCTTGTTGAGCGGCGGAACAGAAAAGACGAGGAGGAGGAGTATTCGGCGCTAAACTGAATAAAAGCAGCAGACTTTAGCCTCTTCCTCTTCCTCTGCACTTGGTCTTTTCTTCTTTTTTGAACGCAATCCAATTTTAATAACCAAAAGGTCACTAAACATTGCCATTGTCACCGCTTTGCCTTGCGGTTGCTCGAAGTTTAACGTGTAGACAGAGAACACGCAACAGGGTGGAGAATGCAACGTAGGCCTGAAAGAGGCAAAAAAAAAGAAGAAATATTAAAACATTTTTCCACTTGACCTCTTAAAAGGTAGAACAAGAGACAGAAGCGTAGCGCACCAAACAAAGTCGCTTTTATGTATGCAAATTTTGACGAGCGACGTCAATCCTCGACACGACGAGAAAGTGTTTTCGATCGATTCCATGAGATTTTTTTTTTTTATGTATACTCGTGGTTGGCTGGAGGAAATCATCAACGCGTCATCATCATCATTCCAGAGAATTAGCTTTCAATTGTATTTCAATTCAATGATTGTAGAGAAGATATGAGGCGATGGCATCCAGTCACGGTGGCGCGATTCTCTGGTCTGGTGTTAAATTAAACTACTATGGCACCTGCGCGCCCCTTAATTGAAGGTCAATAGTGTAGGTCGTAACATTTAAACATTCAAGAGAATGACCGACCATGCTTAGTTTGTCGTAATTGATTGAGTTTGCTTGCGCGGGGTGATATAAATATTTGAATTAATTGCAAAAAGGTTTGTACTGATTCAATAGAGACATTTAGATTGTTGTGAAATTTTATTTGAGTTTTTGTTTGAATGAGTGGGATGTCTTCAATCTGATGGGGATGATATCGATTTTAATGTGAACCTGCGTCATAAATCGACACAAGGACTGGTCTCAACACAACACGTGATTGATACCTGTTCGGCAAGCATGTGCAAAATTATACACTGTCAAATGAAATAAAGTTTAAAACAATATCCAAGAGTCCTTTTTAGCTTTAGACTTTTTAATAAAAAAAACTATTTTTCACAAAGCGTAGGCCCTTTTTACACGAAGTTCCAAGGCAAATAAAAATATTCAAAGGTGGAAAAGACAAAAAAAGTGTGGCGTTATTCGTCCATATTTTTTCGTTAACGATAACGGTCATCACGTTACTGTGTATGGCCAGGGTTATGGCGCCATGATGGTCGACGTGTGGTTTCGACAGGAAGGTGCCACAAGCCACACAGGACACGTTACAATCGATTTATTGAAGAGTAAGTTTGATGAGCGTGTTGTCTTAAGAAATGGGCCAGTCGATTGACGTCCTCGTTCGTGCGATTTACCGTCTCTAGGCTATTCTCTTTGGGGCTACGTTAAGTCATTGGTTTATGCCAATAAACCGACGACGTTGGAAGAGCTCAAAGACAACATTGAACGCAAAATAGCGGCCATTTCGGTCGAAATGTGTGGCCGAGTCATCGAAAATTGAGTTCAACGAATCGACCGCTGCAAACGTGCCCACGGTGGCCACATGAATGAAGTCGAGTTTCATTCATAAATTTTTTGATTGTACTTAAAGGCGATAGTAAAGTTTTTGAAATATCTCAAGTGGTTTGCGTTTTATTTTAAAAAAAAATTGTCAAGTCCTTATTGAAAAACCCTTTACTTGTCATTAGCTAGACAATTTTGCCGTGCAAATGCTTTTCGTTTTCATGGAAAATTTGGATTAAATTGTAACAATGTTGTAGGAACTATGATGGATAATGGGTCTTATTTTGTAAAGACGTTCGTAGAATTTGGCGTAAGCAAATCGTTTGTACGCAGCAATAACTGCCAAAACAATAGTGGTGACAAAGATGGTGATCTATGAAATTCAACTCAAGAATGAATGCTTTGAAGTTTCTCTACCAAAGCTTATTTAATTAAAATGATAACTTCAAAGCGACAATCGGCTCCACGTTGGGCGCCAATGCTGTGAGGCAGCGGTGATCAACGGGGTTTGCTTCGGTACAATCGGCATTACGCTTACACAAGATTGATGTGACTTGAGGACACAGGATGAGGTAATTACTTCGATGACTTCAACCGTGGCAATGACTTCAAAATAATGACAATAATGATTTAAAAATTTTTTCAAAAAAAGTATTGAAGTCATAAGTTATGATATTCGAATGCAATCTCTTTCATTCAAGTCGTTGAATGAAAACTTTCATTCAAAAAAAAAAATTAATTTAATGACCTCCAATAATGAATGGTGATTCTAACATTTGAAGTCGGTTTTCACATCGAAGTCAAGGAGAAGAATCTTTGCGATTTTTAATCACAAATGATTGCATTCTTTAAAACTCTACCTGGTGGACCTTTTGTTCTGTTCAGAACTATTTTTTTTTTTGCAAATGATGAACTTGTTGTCGGATATTAGTTGAGTATATGAAATAAATATAATTCGCAACAGAAAAAAGACAATTTCCTGTTTGATGAGTTTGATCCCCAGCCATTTTGGGATACCATATCTCAAACTTAGAATTACTTTTTTTACAGAATAATTAAGGGCAAATTTGTCTTTTTATAATTTATTCAACAAACAAAACTTTCAATTTCGAAAATACGTTTGATGTAATCTAAATAACCTCGGTCGCATTTTGGAAAACTTTCCATTAAATTACAACTGCTTTAGCATTGAGCAGCCCCATTCGATTTTGTTTCTTTCTTTTTTGTTGTTTTTCTATAAACAATTGTAGAGACCTTGAACGAATGATTGATTCGAAATCGTACCGCACGTAGTAAGTAGTAGATTCCACTAGTACAACGTGTTCTGCGCGTTTCTTGGTCTTGTTTTAAAATCACGTTAAGTCGAGGCATGCAAATTACCTAATCACTCGATCACTTCAAACCTAAAGTGAAATTATTTTTTATGGTAATTTGTAGTTAAGAAATCAATCCACATGACTATTATTGTCAACAACGTGAACGAGATTTGTCCTCGTTAAAAGTTTTACCCGTGTTTTCAATGATGGCGTGAGCTTTTTTTTTTTGTTACTGTACACCAGGATTCATGCGAAACCCTTAAATGAAAACGTGAAAATAGAACAATTAAAATCGCCCATATAAGTGCCAATAATCTTATCAATCACGCTGTAATTTAGCTGATACTGCTGCTTTGTCATGTCTCCTATCGCGCTTTGATCACAAAGTAATGACTCATGTAACATGATCAAATCAGCGAATGAACACAATTCATCAACAATGGGCCAAACGACACATTTTTAAATGCATGAGGAAAACAAGTTTGTTGGATTGTGTGTGTGTGTATTTTGTAGTTGTGATTTGAATTACAAGTTATTTGGCTGAACAGAGAGAAGGAATGTGTTGTCGGGCTCTGTGGTGGGGTGTATACAATTTTTATTTCATTTTTGATACACACATGCTAATGGCATTAATCTGATAGTCAAATTTAGATGGACCACTATAATCGTAACAAACACCGGATTCCGGTAAACATTTGAAGGGCTCTGCTCATGTAGGAGTTCGTGTTTAGTCAATCAGTTATGAGCTTTGTGCAAACATGTACGCAGATAAGATAATTACTGAGTCCGTTTGTGTAAATTTCCGGACAGAACTCCTTTGTTTTTCGGACTGATCACACAAAGTAAATGGAAAATAAAAAAAGAAACAAAAACTCATTTAGCCCTTTCGGGTCACAAAATCACAGTTGATAAGAAAATATGTAATTTTTCCTCACTCTGAATTGCGTAACTCAGCTTTTATCTTTCACTTGACGCTTAATCGAAATCGAATCTACTCACTTCCCTTTCAGCCGAGATATGAGTTGAATTGATGCGCAATAAATGTTAGGTTACAAGGTTAAGTACCTGATTAGGATCAGATTAGCATGATTTCCGATTTTGTTTTGCCGACTAGACTTCAAATTGGTTCGATAAGTAGAAACGCGAACACCGAACAGACACGTGCTGATGTGAATAATTCTACTACGGCATTAAATGAGATCAAAGAAAAACTAAGCGTGAGTTAAGTGTAGATTATTAGTTTCGAGAATGAGAATGAGGGAGTTTGTAAAACGTGCCTCGACCGCGTGTTTTTTTTTTTGGATTTCCCCCTAGAGAGTGTGGACCCATGGGAGACTGCTGGAGTGGATTTGATCAATGTTTGCTGAAATATTAAAGTTTTGCTGATTTTATTTTCAAATAGCTCTGTTGTGCGATGTCACAATCTGTTGACTATCAGGAGCGACGTCACAAATAATCACGTGAATAATTGAATTGAAGTAGAAATGCACCTACACTGTCGGACAAAATAAAGTACAAAAGCGGTTGATTCGATTCAAAAATTCTCTTCGATAAAAACAAAGTGCATGTATGCCCCAAGTTTTGTCATGACGTCATCCGTATTCATGTGAACAGTTCTGCAAGTATTAACCGTTACTTACTGTTGTTTAATTGCAGCCAGTTGTAGTAAGGCTGCAGCATTTCTGCTTACCACGAGACATAATAAAGTGCATTTTACATTTTATTTATGAAAACTGAGAAATTTGTTGTTTTTGGGAGTATTGGCGTAAAATAAAGAAGACGAAAACGGTAATTTACCGTTTGAGATTTTATTTTTGATACTACAGTAAGTGTCGAAAGTGAGTGGACAGACAGTATTTCCTTAAAAATAAGATACAACAAGAGGAGCTAGAGTAGACATCTGCACATGAAATTAAAGACCTCGTTTAATACTTTAAGATACGGTATATTTTATCTAAGATAACTGTAAACAGTTAGTAAATATTTTAGTTAGTAAAAAAAGGATGCCAAAACAAGCGTTAAAGGTACGGGTACGATTAAATAACCAAAACAAAAATTAAAAAGTAGAACTACGGCTGTAATCTGATTGTGTTTGAAATGGCTTTTAAATATCTTAGGATAAAAGGTTTTCCAATAAGGACTTGACAACTCTTTTTTTTTTAATAAAACGCAAACCATTTTAGATATTTTAAAAATTTTATTATCGGCTTGAAGTACAATTAAAACATTTATGAATGGAACTTGACTTCGTTCATGTGGCCACCGCGGGCACGTTTGTAACGGTCGATTCGTTGGATCTAATTTTCGGGGACTCGGACACACATTTCGGCCGAAATGGCTGCTGTTTTGCGTTCAATGTTGGCTCTGAGCTCGGCTTGTTGGCATAAGCTGATGACTTAACGAAGCCTCAAAGAAAACAGTCTAGATGCACATTTCTTGAGATAACACGCTCATCAAAAGTTTTAGTATGTCGGGGTCTTTTTCACGTGTGATGAGAGGAGCAATACTGATTGGAGTGCAATTAGTTAAAGTTAGAGTAGTGTGCAATTTTCTTGTGGCATTGGCCAAGCTGAGTCAATTTTAAAACACCTTAAATGTTCTGTAATCAGGAAGCTCGAGCTTGGTGTGAAGTTTAACTCGGTATTTGTTCCAAATCTCACCAATGGTCATAAAATTTGGATATGATCGAAAGAATAAGATTGCGAATACAAGCTGCCGACATGAGGTTTCTTCGTGCTATTGTGGGAGTAACTTGCTGGGATAAGGTGAGAAACACGACGGTACGTGGAGAGCTCGATGTTGAGCGGCTGCTTTTTCGAACCGAAAGGACTATACTTCGATGGTTTGGTGACGTGGCACGAATCAATACGAGTTCCGAGCCCTGTCCTGAATGCCGTCAAAAAGGCGACCGCTCGGCAGACCCAGGACGAGATGGTTGGATAGGTCCAAATTCTCGCCTGGTTACGCTTGGACATATCTCCTGATGAGTCAAAGTCAGCAGCGGAGGAACGAGTTGCCTAGAGATTTCGTCTGCGTGCATTATCACCACGATCCCTTTAGTGGAACATGCGGCCACAGAAGATGATGATGATATAATGAGTAGGGTCTAAATAAGACGGCGCTCATCTTACCATCAAACACACCACACTAAAAGACACTAGATTAAGCACAAAAGAATTGTTTAAAAAATCGCTTCACATCTCGCAACAGGAAACGAAAGGCAAAATTCAGTTAGAATCATAACATAAAGCAAATTACTTTGAGTATTTTCACTTTATTTCTCTTTTGACTTCCGTGCGTCTGAACGCATATTTACTTTTCCATTCTTTTGTATGATCTATGTACAGAAGTCGTATGATCAGTCCAGTGCGCATAGAAAGTTTAATTGAGAGACCTTGAAATGATTGTGGTCTATCCCATGATGCCCCAATAATGTTGCTTTTATCAGATTTAGAGATGACTTTTTGTTGCTACACATACCATGCATTACGTTTTCATTTATTTTGTCACCCTGAGACTTTGGAGCAATGAAATTGCATCATGTGTTCATGGGAAAAAAAATTGTCCAATTCCATTGTTTGGCAAATGGACAAGTTGAACTCAATTTGGTGTGAGTGACGACGTGGACGTCGCGATGTCGAAAAGAAAACTGAAGTAGATTACTCAAACGGAACAAAAAAAAAAAGAACGATTGGATTTATATTTCGTGTAATGGGGTAGCATGAAAATGTAGCAGTTTCTGGGAAAAAGATATTTATCAATCACTGGGTGACATGGAATGCCTTTATGTTGCAATTTTCGTTTTCGGAGTATCGTCGACATGTTTGCCTTTTATCCAACAGTTGACAAAGTTAATTAAACCGTGTTTTGTTTTTTCTTTTGTTTCAGGCGGACGACAAATCACTTTTAGCACGTTTTTACCATGCAGATCGATCTCTCACAGCAATATCCAGCGAATTGGATAGTTTCGATGGCCGAGCAGAACCAGATCGATGTTCACGTCTTGTCAGCCGCTTACGTCAGGGACAGGTAACACAAACATTCACTTAGTTTTTGAACTTTATATAAATCTCTCGTTTTTCTTTTAGGACAAAGTTCTTTCAATCACAAATCAGATAATGGAGGAACTCCTCGGGGACGATAGAGCTCCACGAGCATTTCGTGCAAAATTTCCGGAAGAAGTTCTACAAGAGAATCTAGCCGGTCAATTGTGGTTCGGTGCTGAATGCCTAGCTGCTGGTTCTTCGATAATGAACCGCGAACAAGAGAGTAAAGACATGCGACCGCTCGCACAGGCGGTAACGAAAAGTCTCGCAAATGTTAGGAATTTGCTAAGAGATCAGTGCCTTCGTAATAATGTCCCCAATAGCCAAACTTTGCATTTAGACTTCAACGATTCGAATACAGAACAACTATACGAGAGCCTTAAGATTTTTGATAGACTATTTGCGGAATTCGAGCTGCGATATGTGAGTGCAATGGTGCAAGTGAAAACGAAACATGAATACGAGATGCAAGAGTTCATTTGTGTATTATTTTCGGAGACTCTACAGCGGGCTTTGACGGTGGGTCTACTGGAACAAGACAAAGTAGATGCCTTTGATCCCGGGCTGATGTTTTCCATACCACGGCTGGCTATTGTGACGGGACTGGTGATATACAACAGAGGACCGTTGAACATGGATATGCCAGCCGAGCAGCTTTCGGAAATGTTTCGACCGTACCGATCGTTTTTGATAAAAATTCGAGATCTCCTGCGGAAGTTAAACAAGAATGAACTATATCAACTGGAGAAACTGCTCTGCACCAATGAGGACATCCACCTCAAGCAATTGAATGTAGTCAGCAATGGAAACGGGAGTGATAATGATAGTAAAAATACAACTAATAACAATAACTGTGATGATGCCGCAACGACGAGTTCGACGTCTTCGTCGTCGGCGAAAAACGAAAATAAAAACGGATCGGATGAAGGGGAGAGAGAAACCGAAGCTGTGCCTCCTGACGGTGAGAATGGAGACGCCGACACAGCAGCGGTGAACAACAATAATACAAAAGTATTTACAGAAAACGGAGTGTTTACCAATAACGATATCTTCACGATGTCATTCTCGTCGGATGTTTCGACGCCATCAGTATCGCCGTCCCCATCGCCCCAGCCATCGACTTCATCAACAACCTCCTCTGCTGAATGGACAGATGACGAAAACGTGGGCACACCAAAGGAAAGTGATATCGTGTCCGCCGACTGTGCCACGGGTTATCTGATACCGAACACAAATCTGGGAAACCTTTTGCAATCCAACGAGGTTCCGCTGACGGACAACTTCATAGCCAGTGAAGACGACGAGTTCGGAAGTTGCAATGGCGGTGAGGACGGTGATTTGCCTGAAGTCGACCAGGAGCTGAATGGGAACATTGCAGGTTGCAGTCGCGTCATAGCCACAACAGTTGCCGACTCTTCGGAGGAAAGTGAGCAGCTCACCATCAAAGGCACGGAGGGGAAATCCATTGACAGCAGGGATAGTCAGTACGCAAAACTGGAGAAGAGTTCCAGCAGCAGCAGCACAGGCGATAGCAGTGGGAGACGATTACACCGCCACCACCATCACCATCACCACAGTCACCGGCATCACCATCATCATCACCACCATCACCACAGCAACAATAATCGAAGCAGCGTCGGGGGGACCAGCAGCAGCGCGAGTAGTAGCTCGAGTAGTAACAGTAGCAGCAGAGTGAGCAGTAGTAGTAGTATCAGCGATAGCAGTCGCCACCATTCCAAGAAACGTTCCAAAAACAGCACACAAAAGCGTGACACCTCGAGTGGAGATACCACATCCTCACTGTCCGATGATCCTCATGACCACACGAAATTCATGTAAGTTCATAAAGTAACTGACTCCAGGAGAGACGTATATTCAACATTTTTTTCTTTGCAGAAGCACCGAGTACCTCCTGCATCGTCTATTCGTGAGCATAGCGAGTGTAGCGGACCAGCTGCAGACGAATTTCGCATCCGATCTCCGTCAGATCTTGCGCAGTGTGTTTCTAATGAACATGAGTCCGGCTCAAGATGAAATTGAAATTCCGAAAAAGAATACGAAGGACACAACAGCGGAACTGTTTGAATTTCGGGCATCAGAGAACGACGTCATCCAGCAGCAGAGCGCGGGCTCCAATCAAAGCATTTATTCGGCTGAGGAAGTTAATCCTGAGCTGGACAACGTGTTCAACAACACCAACAGCAACATGAACGGTACCGATCGCCCGCCAGCCATTCAACGTGGTCACACAGTTGACTTGGGTACGACAGAGAACACACCATCGGTTCCGGCCCGAAATAATATCGGCCGAAGTCGAAGTTTAGGCGAAGAAACTCAAGCTGAAGTATCACCGAACACGAGTGAACGACGTCACGGTACGTTGTCATCGTACCTCCGGGAACGTCGTCTCTCCTCGGGCAGTCGGAGTCCAGCTAATTCGTCTTCTTCCACAGCAAGCAATTCCCCAGTTAGCGAACGTTCCGCAGCCCACTTCACTGCCGTTGCCAACAATAATTTGAACAATAACACAAATCATAGTAATAATAGTATCTTAAACACCGCTACCACCAACAACAATAACAACAACAACAGCATGGATGTTCCAACACCACAAGAGCGAGAGTCAACATCACCGTCACCGCAGATTCGTATGTCGCCACCAGTTTGGGTACCCGACGACAAAGCACCACGCTGCATGTCCTGCACCACTCCATTTACAGCCTTTCGCCGGAGGCATCACTGCAGAAATTGCGGTGGAGTCTTCTGTGGCGTGTGCTCCTCAGCGTCAACGCCATTGCCGAAGTTCGGTCTGACGAAGGCGGTGCGCGTGTGTCGTGACTGCTTTGTCCACCAGCTGACCGCCTAAATCGAATGAAGAACAGGAACACAAAAAAACAAAAGAACAGCCACACAACTGATAGCAACCGTGAAAGGTTGCCGAAAGTTTTCTTTAATGAATATTTTCTTTTCTGTTTGTGTTATAGTTTGTAGGCAAAATTCTATTCTTTTCTTTTGATGAAACTACACACGATATTGTGTAAATTTTGTCATATCGCGAGGTGTCATAGTTGTACAGAGAGACACATTTTTACGTAACCCCCCCACTAGACAACTACATTCAATTCGACTTGTAGGCTTGTAAATAATTATAATGTTATTTTTTTAAAAAGAAATTCGCTCTTAAATATAATCCTTATAACAAAAAAGAAGAAAAAGCTTTGACGCGTGTGTGCAAAGAATTGTGTGCAGAGAATTCAGAAATAGTTTCCTTTTTCTTTAACTGTAATTAGTTCAATCGTTGAGGACTTTTCTTAAGCGTTATCAGAAAAAAAAAGCAACTTCATTATATAATTTTCTCTTTTTTTTTATAACATATATATTACATATTAATTAAACTTTAGTCAAATTTATGTAAGATTTAAGTGAGAGTATGTAGTTTCAGTTTTTATTTTTTTTTGTTTTGTTTTATTTTTATTCTTCTTGTTTTCATTTTGGTGAAGTATGTTATGAACTTATGTATGTATGAATTGTATAATTTCTTATTTCAAAACAGCAAAGAAGAAAATGATTTTAATTTTTTTTTTCAATTCTCACTGACTATGAGGACGTTTGTAAAAAAAAAAAAAAACAAAAATATTTAATGGATTCGATTCAAGTTGATCATGGTTTTTGTTTGACAATTTTTTTTACCAAAAAGTTTTCTGTTTAAATGAGTTTGTGAACTATAATGTATGATTGAATCAAAATAAAGTAGTTTTCTTTTTTAATTTTTGATTTAATTAAACTATTGACCTACAGGTCTATGTGGTTGGCAATTAGCCGGCACGGCATACCTTTCCATTCATTCATTCATTTCATTTATTGTAATTTTTCTTAAAATAAATACAGCAATTTCTGATCATACAGGAACTCCATTTATTAACAATTTTTTTTGCGGAGAAGGACTTCTCAGCTCCAGCTTCAGCTGCGAGTTTATTGCCAGCGGTCGACATGTCTACGTTGGTATAAATATGATTTTAACGCGTCAATGATGGGCCTTTGTGCGCCTGAGCTTGTTGTGGAGTTTGAATGAGAATACATTACATTAAAATAAAAATAAATGATGCCATTCCTATAGCAATTGCTCAACTTTAATTTACTTTCATTCAAAATGAGATCTACCGACTTTAACAATTTTGAATCGAACACTTTTATGTATTCTCCTGATCTTCTAACTCCGTATAAACTACACGAGTTATTGAAACATTGTTTTGCTTCTAACACTTTCTGGATATATCATAAAAAA
Organism: Syritta pipiens; assembly: GCA_905187475.1. NCBI lineage: Eukaryota > Metazoa > Arthropoda > Insecta > Diptera > Syrphidae > Syritta > Syritta pipiens. Next base: position 6,322,854 of record LR994572.1, on the reverse strand, counting down.
AAAACTAAAAGAAAATTTTTGAATAACCTAAAAAATTTGTATCAATTATAGATTTTGCTTGAAACAACAAAAACATTCATAAGCAATTTGCTAAAGCGTTCGAAAAATGAAATTTAATAAGAATTTAAACAAACGTTTACATATATGAATATAAATTTATATATAATATACATATGTACGTATAAAAATTTGGAAAATTTGCAATATTTTATTTTTTTCTAATATTCTATTTTTTGTTTCTGTTTTTTTTTCAATATATGTGTTCAAAAGAAAGTTATATTTTCTTAGAAATAGAATTATACAAGTTTTGTTCGTTTTATATACATATATGTATTTACAACTGTACACACCAGACTCAATTCTACTTTGTTTAACGCCCTCACACAATAAATATCTCAAAATGAATACATAAAATTAAAAAAAAAAAACAAAATATTTTAACTGATCTAGATATATTATCTTTGTTTTTCTTTGTAATAGTTCTTTTGAATTATTAATTACAATTTCCTTAATGAATGCATTTTCAAATTTTGTTTTAAACTAAATTTGTTATTCTCCAATCATGCATACTTTGTTGATAATTGAAAAAAAAAAGTGAAGATAAAAAATTAACTAGCAGAAGAACATATTTAATAAAATAAAAAAAAAGAGATGAAATAATAAAAAAATAAACTTTTTTATGTGATTTAAAATTTATCTACATACATTATACACACATATATTAAACAAGAAAAAAAAGAATGTAATTTAACAAACAAAAAAAAAAAAGTAATAAAAACAATATATACTGAGATATAATAATCAATTTTGTTTCATTTTCTATGTCTAAACTCAAACATTGTTTTCTGTTCAACTTCAATTAAATTTTTATACGAGTATATTATATTTTTTTTTTTAACGTGTACTTGACAAAATAAACAATGCCTCCAAAAAAGGGTGCTGGAGGAAAGGGTAAAAAGAAGAAAGCCGAACCACAAGATAAACTCATTGAAGCACCATCACATGATTCGATACCTGACAAGGACATTGATTACGCTACCGATTTGAATGAAGACTTTTTCAATTCAGCAAATAAGGTTGCTTCTAAGATATCCTTTAAGATATGGTTTGTATGATTGTTTGATTTTGATTTTTTGTTTTTGACAGACAGTTCAAAATTTGATTCAATTAAAAAATTTGCGAGATGCTGCAAGAGTGCGGAAGTTTGTTGCTATTTTGTATCAGATTCATAAGAGGTATGTTGAAGAGTTACGAACAAATCAAGAACTCAAGCCTCAAGTTGAACGGGCAAATATACAATTGCGTTTGGCTTTGGAGCTTACTGGCAACTCGCAGCAAGCTATGGAACGACTTAGAGATGCGCTTGGTGAGTCTGGAGTGCTCTAGTGTTTCTGCATATTGCTTGTTGTGTGTGGGAATACGTTTAACACGTTTTCCTCTATTTAAATTCACTTTTTGTCGTGCTGTCTGGGGCACGCGAAAAACGAAGAAGAATTGAAGTCTAACAGACCTCGCTTCGTGAATTTCGTTAAGTTTGACAGAATTCATTGCTTTGGTTCATTAGTTTAGTTACCTTATTTACGAAACTACAGGGCGTATATGTGCACCTTACAAGTGTGAAAATGTTCGCTTGGTTAAGTACTGCCCCTCACAAAACTGAGCGTACACCCACAAAAATTAACAGTTTCCTTGTATTTCGCTAGGAAATAGCATGTTTTGTTAATTCGTTTGTTGTTTTCATTTTTGAGTGTACAAAATTATGTATGCAACTGACATTCTTGTTTTGTCCACAAATGACTTTTTTAGGGACAAAAAAAAAAAAAACAAAATTATGTTCTAGTTGTGGGTGTACGCTCAATTTTGTGAGGTATGATACAACGAGAAATCCTAAGACAGACCCAATTTTATTAGATATCGTTGCAATTGCCTGTGTAGTTTTTTCCTGCCGTGTCTGGAACTTTAAAACAATTTGCAGATATGACTTTTTCTCAAGAATCATCATCATGTTTTTGGACCGCATGTTCCACTAACGGGGTCGCGTGAGTTCATATTTGCAACATATGTTGCCTGCACTGCACACAATATTTTACAATGCAAATATGAACACGAATGCTGCCGCAGGTCGCCAAGAAACTGCTGCTCTGCAACATGAACAAAATCCTTGCAAATTTAATGGCACTCTGACACGATGCTTTTATGAACGCTATTGTAAAATGCTGTGATGCCGCAATACTGCAGTTGATTTACGTCTATGAAAGCAATGCAACACTGGCGCAGTTTGACTTTTATAAACTCACCCGAGATCTCCAGGCAAGTCGATCTTCCGCCGCTAACTCTAACTTATCAAGAGGACGCTTGGGCACAGCCAGGCGGGATTTTGAACTTCTTCCAACCATCTCATCCCAGCTCTGCCGAGCGGTCGCCTTCCTGAAAGAATTGCATAACAGGCGCGCCTTTGAAGTCGAGATGGTTTGATGCCACGTTACCAAACCATCGAAGTATTGTCCTTTCCGTTCGAAGAAGCAGCTGCTCAACATCGAGCTCTTCGCGCACCGTCGTTTTTTTGATCCTATCTCTGCGAGTAACTCCCACAACAGTTGGAAGAAATCTCATCTCGGCAGCTTGTATTTGCGATCTTATTCTTTCGGTCATTACCCAAAATTTCATGATCATAGAAGTTGGAACAAATACCAAGTTAAAGACCGATAACTTAGCCTTGATCCCAAACTCGGCCTTCCCTATTACAGAACCTTTAAGGTGTTTTAAAATTGACCCAACTTGGCCAATCCTACAAGAAAACTCAGTATTCCTCCTCCCATCACTCGTGGAAAAGACCCCGAGATTTTTTAACTTTGCAACTTGTTTCAACGGGACACCATTATAGAGGGCATTGAACAGGGGTTTTGGAAATAACCATAACCTCGGTTCAGAGTTGTAAAAGACTGCAATATTTTGTAATGCAATCCCTGAATTCATGGAAAGAATTCAATTCATTCGAGTCTTTGGGCTTTGCAAAATTTTTCGTTGAAGTCCTTGGCACTTGTGAGCAGTTTTGAAGTAATCTATAAGAGTGATGATGGGGATGGAGCCGTACCAATACAAATGAAACAATTAATAACTTAATAACTAAAACATTCTTTCTCATTTTATTCCTTATATTAAACAATGACTTCGTATAAAGATAAGGAAAACGTTATCATTCATATTATAAATTGTTAAATTACGCAAAAAAAAAAAAAATATTCAAAACTCTAAGCCATTAACATTCAGGAGCAACAATTTTTCAAAATTGGAGTCTGGAAGGGTTCCGCGCCGAGCAATCCAGCAACTGAAAACAGCCTTTCCACAGCTGTTGGCAGGTAGTGGAGTATTGTACCTCAAAAATGCTTTTCGCAGGGCTGGATATTCTTTTTTTTTCCTTTAATTGCTTCATTTGTATTGGTTCGACTCCATTCCCATCCTCAACCTCTTCTCCATTATCATCACTCTTATGGATTTCTTCAAAACTGCTCATACGTCCCAAAGAATTTAATGAAAAATCTTGCAATCCTAAAGACTTCAACGAAAAATCTTGAAGTCCCAAAGACTGCAGCGAAAATTTTTTAAGTCCCAAATATGTTAGTCCAAAGATTTGCATTGCATTGATTTGCAATCAATTGATTGGTCGTAAAGATTGCTACAGTCAAGTCTTCAAAAAGAATGAGAGATTTCAATGCTGGAGTCTAGTTCGCAGAGCTAATTTATGAATTGAAAAATCAGTGGCATGAATTTAATTGATTTTCAAAGTCAAAAGATTGCAATCTTTTACATCTCTGCCTCGGATTTGTCCACATTTACCTTCGTCCCAGCTTACAAACGGCCACAAACCTGTCTAGCGCACGCAGGAGTTCCATCTGTGAGGATGTGAGGCTAACTAAGTCATATGCAAAAAGCAGGTGACTTACCCTCAGCTCCAGTGTGAAATATTCCTCACCTCAGCTGCGTTGTAAGGTCCAGTCCATACTTATAATGAACAGGAGAGGTGACAAGACGCACCCTTGGCGAAGTCCAACGCCCACGGTGAAAGGTATTGATTTATTAACCTTAACTCGAACACAGCTGCTTCAGTTTATGGGACACTGAATGTCCCTCAACAAAGACCCATCAATCCCATACTCATGTCGAATACTACAGAGTTTACCTCAAGGGTGTAATGTTTATACGAGGTCTGTTCAAAAAATAAGGTGAATTTTTATATTTCGTGGGCTATGAACATTTGATTATCGATTTTTTCTTATTTTGTTATGTTGGTACACTCGTCTCGAACATACTCGTATGCTTATTTTGTTTCGTAAAGTTCAAAAAATGAGGAAAACAATTTTATGTTCGTAACATTTCCACATCCACTACAAGCTGCGTTAACTTGCTTAAGGATTGCTTTAGTTTTGTCCGATATTGTATGTGCAAAGACTTCACTGGTGGATAAGTGTTTTCAATTTAAAACTAAAAGTCATCCGCTCGCATGTGCGTTCTTTGTGGACACAAATTAGAATGGCGTCTTATTGAATAGACTTGCTCGTTGCATTTGTGACATAATTAAATTTTTCTTTTTTTTCTGCTCATCATTTAGGTGATTCATGGCGTGAAACTGATGCCTCACAATCTCGCGAACAGGACATTCAAGAAAAATTACATAAACTCATGATAAAATGTATCAAATTTGAAGATACAGATGCCCATAAGCAAGATGATAGTGCTGAGTAAATAAAAAAAAAATTTTTGTCTAAAAAAAAAACATTTCAATTGCATTTTTTTGTGTGTTTTAATTTTGTAACTGCACATAGATTTGGTCATCTAGCAAAGTATAAAAATATCATTCTTCGGGAGCGTGATCGAATTAATGGCGAACTAATGGATCATGAGAAGAGATTACAGCTCCAAAGATACTATTCAGAGTCCCTGGAATACATGAATAAAGTTGCCGAAGAGAATATCAATAGAATGAACAATCGTCTTAGGGTGCATACATATAGAAAACATCTGAAATGTTTACATTCCTGTTGTTCATGTTCATGAATTTTTCTAGGTCTTAGAATCCGAAAGAAATAACTTGGAAATAAAAGCAAAAAATCTTGCAAGTGGATTGGAAGATCAAAAGGAATTCAATTTAGCGACGGTTGCGAAATTGGATCAAACCAATAGAGAGGTAACTTTGAAATAATTCAAATCTGAGTGCGGTTAAAAAAAAAAGATTGGTTGGTTTTTTTCACTAGTTGAACGAGACTCTGAATAAGTTAAATAAGAAAACGTTGGAGTTTGATAAGCAAAGATTGATTTTGGATAAGTTCAAAAACGAAAATTTGGTGTATGCTCGATCCCAAGTAAAGCATGAAGCCGAGATGGAGGCGGCGAAAAACGAAAAACGTGAGTTGGAAGACATGATCAAGGAACTACGTGCCGGTGAGAAGGTAATGCTGAATTCAGAAAAAATATTCATCGCTTATGCCATAATTAGTTGTTTTTTTCTTTTTTAGCAAAAAACTGAAGCTCTCAACCAATTGAATAAGAGATACAAGAAGGCTGTTTATGACCATGAAACTCTCTCTCAGAAACTCTATAAAATGGATCGCCAGTTGAATACTCTAAACGAAGAGCTTACAAAACAAAAGTAAGTGGTAGGGCAAATTTGTCCTGTGACGGGTCAAACTGATAGGCGTTGTAGACTCAATTATGGTCTTCAGAGTCTACGCAGCTTTTCACGATTCACTACTTCAAGAAAAAACTTAATTCTATCTAAAGTGAAAAGATTTATTAACTTCCAGGAATCAATCGAATGCATTGGAAAAGGATCTGTTTCTTTCTTCGCAAAAAATGGAAGATATGCGACGACTTAAGGACTACGTTACCCGTGAACGTGACACCCTTCGGAGTGATTTGGCCAAGCTCAACAACACACTCCTGGATCAGAAACATACAAACATGATGCAAGGCATCCGAATCGATAACCTTCACCTTGATATTCAAAAGCTAAACGTTAAACTTGACGAAGCGAGAATTAATATCGGTAAAGCAGAGAAAGAACGTGATGAAATGGCACAGGAAGTTGAATCACAACACGAACGCATCGAATATCTGCAAGAACAAATCCAGTTCAAAACTGATCAAATTGTTGATCTTACGGAGAAGCTTGCAGCAAAGCATGCAGCCTTGATAAACGTGAAAAAAATGCTGGAAGCTGCTCATTCCGAGAAGATGATGCTTCAACGTGCCTTAGACACATGCACTCAGGAGAGAGATAACTTCAGAGTCTTACAAAACGTACGTTGTCTAGGAGAATCTTCCTCAAGCACTTTCCGATTATCATTGTGTGATCTTTTTAGAAAACAAGTCATCAAATGGCCCAACTTACGGCTGAGATAACTCAGAATCAGAACAAAATCAACGCCCTAAATCTTGCAATTGAACGATTAAACAATGAAAAGAAAGAACTTCAAACTGAATTGAAAGCAACAAGAGCCATACTTTCAAATGTTCGCAAGGATTTGAAAGAAATGAAAGCAAAGAATGATCGACTGCTCAAGACAATTGCTGTGAGTATAAAAAACAAATTTCCTGTTTCTCGAACACCAATGATCTGTTCAAGTTGCTCTGTAGGATGACGAAATGCGATTCCAAAGGCTTTCACATGAGTTGGATGATACCCGGAAGGACAAGAACTTGATTGGTCTTCAGATGGTGCGAAGGAACGACGAAATCGTTCTTCTAAAGGAGAGACTTCTCATCGTTCAGACTGCACTGGATCAGGGTGACTGCTGCAGAGTGAATCATATATTCTTTCTAAGTGTAAACAAACTGTCTTCTAGGTCAGATTCAGTACAATCAACGATTGGAAGATATACGCCTGCTTAAGGTCGAGATCACCAATCTCCACACAGAAAGAGATTGCTTGTCTCGTGCGATTAAGAGTACGGCTGATATGCGAGAGGAAATTATCCGATTGCAGCGATCACTTAACGAAGAACGAGTTCGTTGCCGGGCACTAACTGAAGACGCTCGCACCCCCGCTGGAATCCATCGGTGGCGCATCCTCAAAGGAGCAGAGCCTGGCAAATACGAACTTCTACAAAAAGTCCAAATGCTTCAGAGGTACCGAACGATGTGCACAACCATATGATATTCTTAGTTCTATGTTTATAAACAAACATAGGCGTAATCTGAGGCAAGAAGTTGAAAAGAACCGACTCCTGCAGAAGCTCGATGAGAGAGAAAAGGTCTGCGAATCTATGAAGAAAATTGTAGAGAATCTACCAACTTCTGATGTCAAGGGAAAGTTGGCAATAAGCCAGGTTCGTCCCACTTGTTTCCGTCAATTTAATATTTCAATTTTTTTTTGTCTTTGCAGCGAGCCCTTCGAGAACATGAGAAGAAGATCAAAGCTCTGTCTGCAGAACTAAATGTTAACCAGATTGAGTTACGTGCCAGAGACATGGCGATAAATGAGTTCAAAAGTACGCTTAAACTGACAACCCAATCGATATTGGAAGAAAAACGGAAGGAAGAGGCCGCTAAGAAGGGAGGAAATGAGAATACTATTCAGGAAGCAACAACCGATCAAGAGAATCCACCAACCAGCACCAGATCTGATGTACCATCGTTATGCCGATCTGCTTAATAAATGTTATGTTATGTTATGTGGTGCAGGCTAGTCGCCTAGACCTTTAAGTCCATAGTGTATTACACCAAATCCGAATTCATTTAAATTAGAGCACCCATCTACCTCTGGCAAAAACAGAAGGTTTTGAATGGAATAGCATAATTTATCAGTTGAGTGGCTTTAAGGCTAGCTGATCTACTCATCGACTTGAGGTTGAAGTGGCAGCCCGGCGTCATGAATCTAGTTTAGGGTATCGAGCACGTGCTCCAGTCGCCGAAAAGCCCCTGCAGTTACTGCAAGTGTCCGATGGAATTAAGCCCAGACTTAAAACGTGAGAATGTTAATCAGGAGGCTGGGAAGATTTACTTCGTCAGGCAGTAATCCTTAGTAGGCGGTAATGCGGCCAAAACATTTTATTGATGTGATAGGATGTTCATTGGTTCCATCTCACGCCAGCTCTTGTGAATAGTTTGACGTCGAATTCATCAGTGCTCAAGTGGAAAGTCAGTTAAAATGAAGCACCGGAAATAACGAACAAATTCTTCAGTCTGGTCGAGTTTGTTATAACCGACTTTGTACTGCTTGTTAATATAAATTTTTCTGTGTGTACTTCTTTTTGTCGCAGAAGATAGAACAAGTTCCGCACATGTTGAAAGTTATTTACTTGCTTCCAGCGCTCACAATTGCCATTTGAAAACTATCTAAAAAGAAACTTCAGTCGCTTATAGCTGGATCGCTCCATACAAAGGAAACTCCTGTGTACCGTATGCACAATTTCGGACGGGTTTGAAAAATTGTCCGGAAGTTTAATATTACCAATATCTCGAGCTTTACTGTGCCCAAGGGTTACAGATGAAGATATTAGAAGGTTCGTCATGCTCTTAGCTGTGCTATCAAAGACGGAGTGTGGACTGCTTAGTAAAACAAAAAAATCATTCAACACACAGTTTTATTAAAAATTAATTAGAAATCTTGAAACCAGCCCCAAGGGTCCGTTGGAAAGATGGCGGTGCCGAGAAACAGTGCATCTGCATTTGAGTTAGGATTTGTCTTTCTTCCAAGAGCTTTTGTTTTTTCTTTTTCTCCGCACAGAGCTCCGATTTCGTAGCCGCCAGATTTGTTTTTAGGTTCTCAACCATTGCCTCTTTGGATTTCTCGTCGGTCTCCTTGACGTACAATTCGGCGACAAGTGTTTTGAGTTTACGATTCTTAACAAATAAATTGTGCTAAAAGTAAAATGCATTTTTATTACCAATCGTGATGCGGAATTGAGCTTACCTTAACTTCATTGAGTTCTTCTTTGACTTTGTAGCTTGGAAGCTTAAGCATAAACTCCTTTAATGCATTATAGAGCACTTGAGCTTCCTCTAGGGCATCACGTTGTTGGAAAACTGTCACGTTAAGGGCGAGCATGTGCCTGTGGCAAGAGCTATTCGAATGAGTGTGCCATTAAAAATGATTTATCTTACCTCTGTAGAACTTGGACTTTGTTAATCAATTCTACTTTTTCAGGGTCTCGACCACGAAGACTGCGCCATCTGAAAAAGATTAAGTCAGCCAACATATAAACTACAGTAAGCGTCAAAAGTGAGTGTACAGTCATCTGAACAAAGTTTATCCTCAAAAAATAAGATACAGCAGCTACAGCAACGGCCCCACCTCCAGCGCCCGACTGACAATCATCCTGGAGTACTTCTGTCATGAAAAGTTTTCGCAGTTCGCCGTTCAGGGCTGGAAATGTGTCAAATTAGAATGCGCACAACGCAGTGGAGGTGCGAAAAAACTATGTTTTGGCCCTGTATGGGCTGTTACGCAAATCATTATTATTAGCTCCAGCAGAGGCTTTAGTAGATATGGGCACTTACACATAGTGAAGTTTGAAACAAGATCTTTAATTCGACGTGCCCATGTCTACTATAGCTGGTGTATCATATTTTTAAGTATAAACTTTGTTCAGAGGACTGTACACTCCGCATTTTTGACACTGACTCCATGCCTCGTTTCTCACCGATGTATATTCATTGGCGTCAGCATCTCATCCTGCAACGCCCTTGCTTTGACTCTTTGCTGATTAAGTGCTCTGCTCATTTGTAGCAATTCCTTCCTCAAGTCTGCGGCAGCCTCACGGTCTTTTTTCAAAACATCTCTCTCTGTTCGAAGGTTCTGAATTTCTATTCTCATCAAACGCATATCGTCCTGACATTGGCCATACTGTTTCTCTGTTTGGTCATACGCAGCTTGAAGAGTGTCCATGCGATCCTTGAGCTGAGAAAACTCTTCATTTCGACTCGTCAGCTGGGCACTGATGGAGTTCTTTTCTTGGATAACGTTATCCAGTTCCTTCTTCTGTCGGGACAGCTTCTGTTCGTCTTCCTGAAGTGGTGGAGACAAAAAAAGTAGTCAACTCTTTAAGTGGTGGTCAAACGTACCTGAAGAGATTTGGAGAATCGATCGTTTTCCAGTTTCTTCTCTTGCATCTCAGCCCGTGTATGTTGATGGGCTAGACGACTATTTCTGACCTCTGCTCTGAGCATCCTCCGCTCCTTTTCGAGCCTGTCAATTTGTAGCTGCAACTTACCGACCTCAGCGTCTTTATTTGTGATCTTGTTTCGGAACGTCTTTACGTCATTGTGGGCTGTTTCGAGTTGTCTTCGGAGCTTTTTGCTTTCCTCTTCGGCTCCTGTGAGTGACCTCTGGAGATTGTTCTTTTCATTCTGAAGCAGATCTTGTTGGGCAATCAGCTGAGTGCATTTGGCCTCTGCGTCGGCTATTGTTCGTTTGAGTTCGATCTCGTAGTTTTCTTTAAGATGGATTTCATCTAAAAAAGAAAAGAATTAGAGTCAGAGAGTTGTGTTTACTCTTCTTGTCAGTTAATAATCTTGATTTCTTGTTCTTACTTTGCAAAGCATCAATTTGATCTCCGAGATTCTGAATCTCCTCCAGTTTTTTGGTCTTCTCGTGTGTGAGTTTGGATATCTCGTCACGTTGTTTCTTTTGTTTTAGCTCAAGAAGGGCAATGGTGTCGTTAAGAGATCGTATTTCATGCTGTGACTCTTGGAATTGTTCTCCACTAAGTTCAACGGATTTTTGGCTAAGGATCAAGTCACGTTTCAAATTATCCCGCTCCTTGGTCAACGTCTCTTTGGTGTTCTCTAGGCGCAGCACAATCTTTCGCATTCCCTTTAACTCCTTCTCCTGGGTGTTTATTATGGACCTAAAATCAGAGTAGTGATTAATTTTGTTTACGTCAACTTCCTGCTGGATTTTGCGGACTTCATTCGAAGGTTTTCCTCTTCAGCTTTTTTGTTGGATTCCTTCAACGCGGAATACTTTCGTGCAGATGAGTCCTGTGACTTGCTGATGGTTGAATTTTCTTGACGAAGTTTGATTAGTTCCTCCTCGCGGAGCTGTAAAATTGATTGTGAAGATCGATAAGTTATTTATAAAATCGGTCATGAGTAAGTTCACCTTTAAAAGATTCGTCCTCTGAGCTAAGTCCGCCTTGAGTTTGTCCCTCTCAGCAGTGGCATACTCTAAGTCCACAATAGCCTTGGCAAGTTTGTTGGAAGCAGCATTGTGCTGAGTGTGAAGATGCTCCAGGTTCGTTTTTATTGCAAGGATTTGAAGGTTTTGGTGGATTTTATTCTTAACCAGTTGGTCATTCTAGAATGTAGTTTTTTTTTTCATCAATTCAATTGTTAAACGGATGTTTACCGCCTTACTTTTAGTTTGAATTGTTCAACTTGATCTGCGAGCTTTAGCTCTTCCGATTTTAGAGTTGACAACTCCTTTGTAGCTTCGTCAAGTTGTTTTTTGTAGGTAAAGAGGTCGTTAGAAGATTCCTGGATGAAAGTAACTTCAGTTTATGTGAATTTAAAAAAAAAAATCACCCACTTACATCGACCATTCTGATGAGGGCCTTGTTCTTCTCCTCCAGAGCTTGATTCTGTGCTTCCACATCATTCGTATAGAGACGTTGAATTTGTAAACGTTTGTTAAGGTCTCGAATTTCTCCGTTTAGTTTCTCCTTCTCTTTCGATTCATCCTTCTGACTGCAAGGTATACGAAAAGGGTTTAAAGTTGAATTTAAATGCGACTAATTTACCCAAAGAATCCGGTTTTCCTTTCACTCAACTTCTGCACTTTAGCCTCTAACTCGATAATTTGGTCTTTGAGTTTCATAACCTCGTCCTGGGCAACTTGCTCTCGAAGTTGAGCGGCATCTTTCTCCCTCCAGGCCTGCTCTGTGATATAAAAATTGTTTAATACCAAAGACCCATATGTTGGCAATGATCCAACAAACCTATTACGCCTTTTAAATCCCCAATGGTAACCTGACCAACGTACGATTCTTCTTCGATTTTTTCCATTTTCTTGTTGATTTCTTCGATGTCCCTTTGCAATTCTTCGGTGTGAAGTTCCTCCTGACGGAGGTCTGTTTGAAATCTGGTACAGCAGATAAAAAGTCTTTGGACATTGTCGGCATTGTCTTGGGTACTTTTTTGGCGAAGTATTTTCGTAAGCTACAAAACACGAGAGAAGATCTGTGGGTGATATCAGAGTTGTAAAAGAATGCAATCATTAATGATTGAGTTCTTGAAAATCATTCAAAGAATTCAATTTTTTCATTGCAATCATTGACTTCATTGATTTCTTTCTTCTTTTCGCAATCGAAAAATTGCATTCATAAAAAATTTCAATCCAAAAGGATTGCATTCGTTTACAACTCTGAGTGATATGAAAGTACGAACCTCGGGGACTTTTGATGATAAATTGGCGAAGAAGTCTTCATCGATTTCATCGGGAACCAGAGGCTCTTCGGATCCTGATTTTTGGGACTCATCCCCGCTGTCGTCCATTTTGCTTTGCGAGAAAAACTAAACTGGGGTTAAGTTGTTTATGTTCCCCAAAAAGGGGGCTCTTCGGTTGCTACAGTGTCGTTGTTAAGCACACGTCTTGTAACTCGGGGAATTTGTTTGAGTAGCATATTGTTTGAATACCTGTGGATATTGATTAACGTGGTGAGAGCAGAAAGCTTTTGTGAAAGAAGTGGTTGCTCAATAAAGATTTCGAAAGTGCATTGTTTGTAAGGGATTCTGTTTACAGAGTTAACGAACGAATCTGGGAAATTGGGGGAAAAGGTAGTCAATATTAAACAACGCATACACACACGGAAGAAATTGAAATTGAAAGCGACAATTCTAGTGCGATTCTAATTTTTTTTTTTTAATGTCAATTAATTATTTTGTTTAATTGCCCATACCTCGTAAGCGGGGCGAGGTAGATCCCCCTCCCTTAGTAAAAAAAATGCTTGCTTTTGACCCCTTTAGATAGGCCCATCATCAGATTTTGACGCCAAGGTTATCGTACTGTCCCCGACTTATTTTTCATATGAAAATGTGTATCAACATTTTTAGATTTTCTTTAACAAATATTTTTTGGTCGAACCCATTGAGATCCAAACTTGAAATTTGGAGTGAAGATAGGTGAAATATTGTTTCCCAACATAAAAAAAAATTAGGAATTTTTGAGATACGTGTCAAAAAGGACATTTTAAAAATTATGTAAATTACCTAAAAGTTCAAGTTACGAAATTCTGATAAGCAGAACCAAAGTTATGATTTTTTGAAATTTAGAAGAAATCTTGAATTTTGACTTTTTACCGATTCTTGAACCGGTTACCGGAACCCGTACTTAGAACTATATTGAGTTGGCCTAAAATGTTTATGTATTATGTATTGTCCCATGGCTTGAACCACTTCAATAACTAGTTCTACCAATTTTAAGCCAAATCGGAGAGGTGTCGTTCAGAGCTCCACATATAGGCTGGGTGATTTGTCATGGAATGACCCATAAATGTCTCATAACATTCCTATTTGGAAAGTCTTTTTAATAAAGGATAAAATGAACGCATTATTTTAGGTTGTCAAATATCTCCCTTCCGCCTTTTTGTCTTTTGAATTTTATATTTGACAACCTAATACACTGAAATACCTTATGATCAAAAAAGAATCGGAATTTTCATTTTAAAATTCCCGCGCTTGTCCAATCGGTAAAATTTTATTCTCTCAACGTTCGCAACACTTTTATACATATTCTGTCAAATTTTGACGGACATCGTATGATTAGTTTTTGTTTGACGTCTATACAAATAAGTTGAAAAATTTTCGTGTGGCGATTTTTATAATGGATGAAAATTTAGAACAACGTGCGTGCATCAAATTTTGTGTTGCAAATGGATTTAAGTGTTCCGAAACGTTGAAAATATTAGAAAAGGCCTTTGGTGAATCGTGTCTAGGAAAAACACAGGCATATGAGTGGTATAAACGGTTCAAAGGTGGTCGTACAAGCTTGGATCATGATGAGATCCCTGGCCGCCCAACAACATCTGCACCGATAAGAGAGATTGCTTGTTGTTGGGCATCTCTTATGGATCAACCGAACACATTTTAACTGATGTTTTGGGTTTAAAACGCGTCGCTGCTCGGCTGGTGCCAAAAACCCTGAATTTCATTCAAAAACAGCGTCGTGTTGTGTTGTGTTGTGTCTCAGTTTTTGGCCAAAAACTCAACCAATATCATCAACCAAGCACCGTACTCTCCAGATATGGCCCCGTGTGACTTTTTCCTCTTCCCCAGACTCAAATTGCCATTGCGGGGAACGCGTTTTCAGACCATAGAGGCCATAAAAGAGAATTCGCTGCGTGAACTAAAGGCCATACTTGTATGGAAAATTGGACCAAGCGTTGGCATGCATGTATTGCCGCAGGAGGAGAATACTTTGAAGGTGATAATAAAGAAAATTATTAAAAATTGAAATTTTGCGTTTTTTAATAAAATTCCGGTTCTTTTTTGATCATAAGGTATCCCTAATATCACAGAAGACAATTATTATCCGTTAGTTGTTCTTTCTCATAGTGCTGAAATTTCCAATCATCTTGTCCATCTTCATCCTTTATCCTTTCTGCTTTTGTGGCGTTGTAATCTAGAGTCACCTGTAATTATACCATTTGGCATAATTAGGACTCTTACTGTGATGAACTTAATTTTATAACCGATTTAAATATTTTTTTTTTCATAACTGCTAATTACACATAAAAACTAAACTGTGTGTCTTATATTTGATAAATATTTGAAAAAAAAAGGCTGCTTCTGGGTCAAAAAGAACGCGAGGGTCGAATGAAGGTCTTGCTCGTGTTTTACGATGGGGAAAAGCTTCACATTTAAACTCAATTCATGTGCTCAACTCAATTACATGTTATGCAAAACTCCCAAAAAAAAAACCAAAAGTATGTCAACTATATTATTCACAATTAATGATCTGAGATAAGAAGCCATTATTCCACTGCACCAAGCACCCGTCACACCGGCAACAACTTCATTCTTATCACGATCCATCTGTGACTTCCGGATTTTGTCAACTGCATGTTACATAACAAATTTCATTCCGATTTTTGCTTCTCTCTTCGCCAAGCTGGTGTACTGATTCAGTTGTTGCTGTAAAACGACTTAATGAAACGTCAACAAGCGGATTATTCCCCGACATTTCCCGATTACAATGCCGCTGCTGTGCTGCGCATGCGTCTGCCACTGAACCACCGATGAGGTTACAGCTTACTAGTACTTACTTCCAACTTCCAAATGAAAATGAAAGTCTTTCGCCCGCTATGCTTTGGTTTTTTTTTTCGTTTTTTTTTGTATTTTTGTTTTTTTTGCAGTAATTTGTAGTGGTTTGAGTGGTTTGATGGCGAATTTCAGCGTCAGTTACGAGTCTGTTCCGAAACGAAGAAAAGGAAATGCATGTCGGCGTAGTTGGGTTCATTGTTGAAACGCATTTTCCTAAAAATTTCACGGTGCAATGAGTTTCTTCATGGGTAGGTACACCAGCAAAAGATGGCGGATGAGTGGCTCTGTGACATTTTAGTTCATTTTAGTGATGAGAGTTGTTTTGTAAGGCATTTTCCGAGTTTTAATACCCAACTGACCAAGTTAATTGTTACAGTGAAGTTTTCTGTCACACAGTATGGTGTAGAAAGAAACTAATTACATGGAGATGCATGAGTGGGTTTCACTTTTATTTTGGTAATGAAGAGAAGAAGAATATCACGATTAGTGACCTAGGAAGTACTTTGACATAGATTGTAGTTTCAGACGTTTGTGTGACTAGTCCTAACGTCACAAGCAGTATAATGTGCTCAAAAATAAATGCGTCATAAGTAAAAAAATATTTTTTTTTTTAGTTATAGTAAAATACCCACTTAACAATGTACTAGAGCCCCCTATTTTATGTGAAATTGTGTACACGTAGTACACGTGAAGCTAAATTATCCGTGTAGAAACACGTGTACTTATATTTTCACGAGTATTTATGTTTTCACGTGTATTTATATAAATGTGTGTAGACAGTACAAAATAATACAAATTGAGATGAAACCGTTGTTGTTAGTCCTGTGTAAATATTCTTTTAATTCACGACCATATCGGAGATATTTTCAGAAGCTAACACATGTTGCTCTAACAACTTATGCCTTGATGCCGATGAGTCTTCATCGCTCACAGTGTTTGCAAGGACTGTGTACTGACACTTTTTTTTTGTTTTTATGTACGCACTTTGTCTCATCGTTGGTATTCGATATATTTTTTTTCTAAAGTTGGCGCGTGCTAAAGGAGTTGGGTCTACCCTTAAGTATCCTGTTTAAGACACAGCACGGGTCGAAGGTATCGAGGAAGAGATGTATATATTTTGAAGAAGAAATAAAGTGTGACTTCTGGGAGTTTTTAAGGTACTCTACTGGATCTAGAAGAAGTTGCTGAAATAATCGGTGTTTGACAATTGAAGGTCCATTTGAAAGCACTTGCTTACGATACTGAAAGCTTAGCTATTTACCAAACAAGCTGTAGGAATGATGCATTATGAAATCACTTATGAATCACTGGCATTCCTGTCTACCTTTTGATTATCAAGTTCATCTACTAAAAAATATATCTTTCAAAAGTTCTTGACGCAAATTTATGTGTCTGCCGACGTTGACGGAGTACAAGAAACCTGTCATTCCGATCGTGCAAAAAAACCGGTTTTTCGCGATACACAGATTTATATAGAGCTCTCTAAGCAAAAATTTAGTTTGCACCTCAACTCTTTTGTTTCACCAATCATCCTCTGGCACCCGAAAGACTTGTTATTTATGATAGCTATTCGAACTTTACCCGGACACGTGCGGCATAACTTAAGGAAGAGATTACGATACACCTCTGACTTATAATGCATCATTCTCTTCGTTACCGGCACAAAAATCGAACGACTTCCTCAAATATGCCACGTCTCACATTTAAATCACAACTCCCTTAACAGGGTGAACCTCAATATTCATAGATTTAATCGATAAAAAGGTAACAGACCGGCCCGCTCTCTACACGAGTTGAATACTAACACCACGAAGAAAATGCCAAACCACCTTATGTGACTTACCGGGGGAGCTTCACGTCCACAGCACCTCTACCTCTAACGTGAACATGAATAAATTTAACCTCCGCACATCTGTCAAAACTACAATTTCTGTAGAGCCTCTCTCACTATGCGATGCAGTCTCAAGTTCAATGGCCAAGTATCTTCCACACAGTGCCTCACTACTCCACACGAAACGAACGAGAGTTACTTTGGACCCGGTCTCAACGTTCGTTACTAAGGAAGTATTTACCTGTTTTCTACTGAAAATGCTGTTTTACCATAATTTAGAGGCCACATCCGCGATACTATGTGGTGCGCGATATCAAGACCAAGACCAAAGCAAACCGAAGAATGGTGCTCTCATGTGAAGTTGAAACTTTCGATTTACTTGCCTCGATGTGCTAATTAAAAATTAACACCTATACGCTAGGGCAAATGTTTTTCTAGTACTTCCTGGATATGAAATTACCTATTTTCCCTCGTCCATCCGTCCATCTCTTCCCCGTCAATCTCATTCATGTTTCTCCGGCAGTAGAATTCGTCAAATGCAATTATTGTCAATAATAATTGGCTGTCGTTTATCTAGCGAACACACGCAAGCTACGAATACAAATAACAAAATGAAGTGAATGAGATGATTTTTGCAACTTATACCTACCTCACCGGTTTTGGTGCTACTCTTGCCGGTTATATTTGTAGCAGCAATGGATGAAAAGCAGTGGCGCCGATTTTAAAGGGGGTCCAGATTTGACCGTAGACATATTAAAGGGGAAGACAAGCTAAGAAAGTTGTTGCAGTTAAAAGAAGTGCGATTATAAAAACGACTAAAATTGCATTTTACATTTCTTCTAAATTTGGCTTCAACAACTTGACGCATTCTAATCTAGCATTAACGTCCATTTAGCCATTTTTTATTTATTCAGAATCGTACTAAGTACTATTGATCGTAATTTACTAACAAGTCAATTTTTGCCCGAACAAATAAATGACGATATTGTTCACTATTGTTAAAGTTTTTGGTAAATTGAGAGTTGATCAATTTCCGAGTTGCTTCCAACACGAGATTTGACCGGAGACTTGAAAATCAATTACGTTCACGACTTCAACAGACATTTTGAAATGTGAACTCCGGAAGTTGTTAAAATTTCAGTTTTTAAATTTGCCTTGAGATTATTATCTAAAATTGACACATGAATTTAAAATTACAAATTTTCTAAGTGAAAAATTTTGAACAAAAAGCATCGAAGCAGCGTCTGTTTCAGAATTAACCCTTATTGTGCCAGCGTGACCGTGTAGTTACACCCAAAACAATTTTCAAATAATGAAATATGTCCTCCACACCATCAAATCTTTAACAATAAAGATCTTTAAAAATAAAAACAGATCATGTCAAAAAAATAATTATAGCAGAATTCGGGTTAAAACGAGATGCAGTTCCAGAGCGGATCCAGACCTGAGACTCACCTGGATTCAATTGAACGCACCTACCGATGCTCATGTCTCCACATGCAAAGTTTTCACTTTGTTGCAGATCGTTTACGTCGCTTGAGACTCAAAGGATGCCATAGTGTCCCTGTAGGATCACATGAAAGACTGGGAAAAATTGTGCTTTCTAGAGGACTACGCGGCCAGAATAATTGCCGATGAGATTATCAATGATCCATTCTGGCTGTTCACTCTCGAGTTCTAGCCCATTCAAAATGAGCCGAATGAGATGTTTATCCACCTTTAAAAAGGATGAAAATAGATCGCAAATCAGTGGTGGACAAAATTGCTGCGCGTGTGGAAAGAACATCGATGCCGGGACATGAAAAGTACGTCCATCGCTAGCGCATCACTGTGGCCATTTAATGTCTTCAAAACGGATCACTAATCCTTTCGATATTCCAACAAGGTCAGCAAAGTCTCGGAGTATCAATCTATGATTTTGGAGCACCAATACTCTGATTTTGTCAACGTACAACTCGTCAGTTGATGTTGGTGGTCATTGCCTGGTCGTGCCTCGTCTTCAACGCTTTCTTGATCCGCTTGTAAAATTTTGTATGAAAACTGAAATAAAAAAAAAATCCAGCTTCTACAACTCTATCTAGTATTGAAGACCTATTATTTCATCTCTGTACTAAAAAACAGACTAAGAATTGGCACAATAGAAACCAGTTTTTATTTTTTTTTTAAATATTC
Source organism: Syritta pipiens (assembly GCA_905187475.1). NCBI lineage: Eukaryota > Metazoa > Arthropoda > Insecta > Diptera > Syrphidae > Syritta > Syritta pipiens. The sequence goes on along the minus strand of LR994572.1, from coordinate 6,303,593 downwards.
TTTCTCGGTAAATTTTATTTCTTAACATAGTTCACGCAACATTTGATTTTCAGTGATGTTCTCATACTTCATCAAGTGAAGTTTTCAGGTGTTCATAGATAAATTAAAATATCATAATCTTAAGCTCCTTTTAAGTCCCTTTTAGACCATAATTTCAGTTTGAGTTTCAGTTGAGCTATCAGTTAACTTTCACTGATGTCTAAATGAAAAAACTGAAGCGTTTGACTGAAACTAAAACCTAAATTGAAACTGATGGAATTCCCATAGGACGTCAGTCTAGTTATCAGTTAAACTGATGTGAAGAAACGTTTCAGTTAGGTTGTCAGTTTAGTCATCATTTTAATAGCAATTAGCGGTGAATCCACGTGTTCGAATGTTTGTGGAAGAAACATGACAATTTTTATCACAATTCAGTAAAAAGTGAAGGAGCATACAATATGTTGTCTTTGACTGCTCACAAGTAAAATAAAAGCTCAACTGAACATCCTGACGTTCAGTCTAAATACACTGTCTTTTTTATTTGAACTGATACCTATTTTTAAACTTGAGAATGGAAAATTCAATCAAGGTAATCGACTCCACCACAGAGGACCCCAAAGTCGTTTTATCTCTTTATCTTTATTTTTATTGTTAATAGGTAATCAACTAATAACTCCAAATGTATTTAACACTTAATTCTCTCTTAAATTGAAAGTATTCATTAAGACGGATTTCACATAATTTTTCCAGATTTTTAGGAAAAACGGTATGGAAATTAGAGGGGACACCCTTTTTCCAACTTTTGAGCTTCATATCTTTTCAACGGCACTTTTCACCGCCAAAACCCGAAAAATCACTTTTAAAGACCTTTTGGTTGATATATCAGTATACGGTCCTAAATAAAAATGAGACCAACAAGCTTTATAATATTCTCCCCAGTAGCAGTTTTTCATTTATGGGTAGTATTTAAAAAAAAGCTATTAAGAAGACAACCACCAGTTATTCTTTAATTATATCATTTAGCTGTAGAACAACTTAATTCAATTTAACTTCCGTTTTTATAACTTTGTGTTGTGTAATCTGAGATCAGAGAACGCTTGTTCATTTGGTAACTTAATTATTGTTGTCATTTCTATTTTATTTCTATGTTTTGTGTTTGTTAAATAAAAATTGTAAATTACACATTATCTCATTTAGTGACAGAGGATACTTAGAACAGTAGGTACACTTAAATGGCGCTGAAATTTGTAATTTTTTGTACATTAAATTTATGTACGATTTTAAGTGGCTATTAGACAAACAAGTTGGCAAAAACACAAATTTGAGGCGCGTGGCAAAAGTTCGCAATAATTAAGTTAGCAACGCAGAGTGGGACGCAGGTAACTTTGAAATTGGCAACTAGTTCGATCATGACACAAATTCACAAATGACACAAATGACAAATATTCTTATTGCGTTCAACGGGATAAAGTATTATTAAGCAATGAAATTGTAAAAAAAATGTTGATGGAAAAGAGTTTAGCACTTAAAAATGTATAAAAAAGTAGTAGAATAAGAGTGGAAATAGAAAGAAACAGCTAAAGAAGTAAGGATATTCTACAAGATAATGATGACGATATTTTAAATTTGAATGTAACTAAAAGAGAACTGCCAGAGTTATATTTTTTTAACACTAGACTTTCCAGACCAGTCAAAATGACTGAGCCTTAAGAGAAGTACTTAGCGGTTTCCAGTCTTTATTTATTTCTGAAATATAATGAATAGAGTTGAGCAATATTCATTGTAATCAGAGTTGTAAATTTTCAAGTACTGGTACTTGAAAAAATCAAGTACTTGGTACTGGTTACTTGGAAGGTACTGAAGTCCAAAAGTACTTAAATACCTTACAACTCTGATTGTAATACATAAAAATTATTCTTTAGCTACAAAAATCATGATATCATTACAAAAAGTAAGTTTTACTTGCAGAAGGAATTTGAAATTGAAATAACAAGACCAGTCATTTTGACCGGTCTGGTAAATCTCGTTTTAACAGATTGATTTGTTCGGCCTCTCGCCTAAGTCTATATAAGACTTTAATGAAAGTTTTTAGTGGTTTTTCCTTCAAACTGAATTAAAATCTGTGATATTACATTTAGTTGAAAACTGTATAAGTATTCTAGTAATAAGGTACCAAACCAAATCTCTGTATCCTGAAAATCTATTGTATCTGATATATGCCATGTAAAATAAACTGTAAAAAAAGTCTATATAAGAGCTTGTCCAATATGCGACAAAAAGTAACCGTGAAAATTTCGGAAAAGTGCTTTATTTATTATACATATTTTAACGAAATTTAAGGTGTTCGCATGAAGAAAGTGGTTGCTATAGAATCTTTCAGCAACATCCCCCAATTTCTTGAAAAAGATTTTAAAATCAAGTAGAAGTTTTATATCATGGCAATAATTATTTAAACCGTCTTGTCCTTCTAAATTAAATTTACCATTAATTGCCAAATCCTGGGAGATTCTGATAAACAAAATTCTGAAGATGAAATTTTGATGACCTGGGCTTCAATACTTTTTTTGTTTTTTGTTTTTTTTCTAGCCGTATGGAATCAGAATTGTATTACTCTGTTGTAAGACTTAAGTCCGTTTTGCCACCAAAATAATAATGCAGTTCAGGTGCCACGGGACAGTCATGAGTGGTTTTAAGGCAAAGGAGCTCAAACTTTAGTGTAGCTAGATGACGTTCACCGGGCTGAGTGTCAGGCATCGGTCTTAAGCCCGATGGAAAACCTGTTGAGAAATCAGTTGCGTTTTGTTTATCCTGACGTCGCAAATATTCTTCGGTGGGCGGTCTAGGAAGGCCGTTTTAAGAAATGACTTTAATTGCAGCTCAGAAGAAGAAAAACGTAATCAATTTGATGCCAAGTCAAATTTTAAAACTCTGGGAGTTGGACTTATTAATTCATAGTTTGATATTATTTGTTATACAGGAATTTCTTCTGTTTTACTTTACCCTGGCTGCATTTCATTTACTTTCGCGGTATAAATTGAGTTTCTTTTAGTCTAACTAATTAAAAAACATTTATTTGCTTTGGTTATTATTATCATTATTATTCTTTATTTCATGACAAAATGAATTATTTACATGAGTGTTTTTAGATATAGATGTAATAGAAAGAATTCATTTGTCTTCTTGGACAAATGAATTCTTTCATTTATTGCTTATGTTCTTAGTTACCAAAGTCAGTGAGCTATATTTAATAAGTTTTTAAATACTATTATACTTCAACAAATTGTTTTTTTAGATTTCAATGAAAAGTAGGTTGCCTTGAGTTTCGCTGAGTGCATTTCAACTGATTAGCAGCTCGAATGAACGAAATTACATGTACCATTATGCTCTTTACTTTTTGAGTACTGTGAGACCTTCTTGACCAGGACCGAACTTTTTAAGACATGCAAACAATAAAATGTGTTCTCAATTCGTTATCATCATAACCGTCTGTCCTACGTCTCTTTATTTAAAACAGCTCATCTGCCACACCTTAAAATACACCTAATAATAAAATTAAAATGTTTCTCTAGACAAAAAAAAAACCCAAAATCATTTTATTTCCATAAATATTCAATACTCCATCCGAGTCAACACAAAAAAAGATAAGCAGTACAAAAAATGCAAAAAAAAAAGAAATGTACTCGAGTTATGTGTCAGATTATGCAGTGAAATTAGTGGAAGATTAATGAGGTTAACATTTTCAAAAAGAAAGAAAATAAAAAAAAAAAAAAACAAAGCAGCAGACGGAAGACAATTATGCCATCACATTTCTGCATCACAGATGAAGAAAAACAAAATGTGTTTCACTTGCTGGACCGTATTTTATTTAAGTCGACCTTTAAACTTGGACGTCATGTGGTGATTTTTTTTTTTTTGCAGAAGAAATGATGTTTGTTTATTGGAGCCGAAGTCTGGAGTCAGAAATGAGGTCAACCGTTACTAAGAGCGACCTTCAGTGAAGTTGTTTCATCTCACAACTCACAGACTGGCTTTCACTGATTTGGGTTCATCCACATTTCGCAAACTTGGACTCATAGAGGTTTTTTTTTTTTCCAAACAGGCTTGTCTTCAAATTGAGTGTTACTTGGAAAATGGTAAGTCATGAAGGAAATCCTGACTTTTTTCTATGGTTATTTTTTGTAGAGGGTCATCGAGACAACATTTGTCATTTGTCACTAAGATCTATGAAATGGGGTTTTCGGATCTTTCAAATTCTCATGTTGTTGTTCTCTTGGTTGATAAGTTCAAAACTATTAAAACCAGAATGCTAAGACTCTTTAAACTAGAAATTACTTTAAGACCTACTTTCCAGATTTTTTCAGATTTTTAGATTCAAGGTTGTAGAAATTAGATAGGCCGCCTTTTTGAGACTTTGTCGAGAAGGCTTGAAGCAAATGATTGTTTTTTTTTAGCACAGGGTTTTGCCCGTCCCTATTCTACACCAAAAAAAGGTTGTATGGTATAAAATATTTTAGCACTATCAGCATTAAAAAAAACATATTTACACATAAAAAAATACAAAATCAAACAGACAAGTGTCGGGAAAATAAATATAAATTCACTAAAATGGTGCTAGGAAAATGACTGTTATACCTACGAAGGTCGTTTTCATATAATTTGTCCACGTTGATATGCTTAAGATTAAACATAGACTAGATTATTAATAGATTTATTTGTATTTAGATTATTTACAGGAATGCTGAAAGTGCAGAGCACTGCAGTTTTTTTGCTCCCAGCTGTACATTGACCTCTGAAAGTTACTTACAAGTTACTTATTATTCAACGACCAAACAAATTTTGCTGTTAATCCTTATTATTCAAGAAAATTATAATAAATGTAAAAGGTTAAACAATACCAACTGGTTGGACTCTAAAATTAAAGATTTTTCAAAAAATGTAGCTAAGTGTAGTGCACTGAACAACTTATTTGTGAACTTAAGTAAAAAAGGAAACCCTGCTTTGAACCGACTAAAAATAAATGAAATAGAAACAAAGTAGAAAATTACCGATATATAGGACCAAGTTCCTTAAGGACCGCTTCCTTAAAAACGCTCCTCAAAATTTCAAAAACTGAAAAAACCTCAAAGAAGATAGCATCCACCCCTCTTTGGCCGTCAAAATAATAAAGAACCCCTCAAATTGATGCTAAAAAGCCCCCCAATCGACGCCACTGCATCATTGAAACTCTTTGCGAACCTACTCTACCACAACAACAACACGGTTAAAATTATTTTCGTATACCTAGACACTTCATTGAAAACAAAACAAAATAAAAAAAAAGACATCACCATCACCACCACCACCACCAGCAACAACAAATCCCCAAAGCGCTAATAGATCCACAAACTCCGCCGTGCGGTAGTACCAATCAGACATCAGTACAATGCGCTCACGAATTTCAGACCTCAGTTCGTAATAGCGGCCAAAACCACAACGTGTTAGCCGATGTTATTCACATCGTCTCAGACTTCTTACTCGTCGTTGACTCTTTGTCCGTTCGTCGCGGTTTTTTTCTTGTATTTTGTATTTTGGCCGTTTTCGTTTTCATTTTCGAGTTTACTTCTTTTTTGTGATTTTCGGTATCGATTCGTTTTGTACGTTCGTTCGGTACGCTTTTGCCTGTGTCGTCCCCCTCCGTGTCGTAAGTCGTCTGTTTACGTTCGATCTTCTTAGGTCTTTTTTTTCTTTTTACGAGATCTCTACGAGTACATACGATCCACATATAAGAGGAAAAAAAAAGATAAAATTAGACGTTGTGTATGGTTTTAAAATCAAGTGAAAAAAAAAGTGAAATTTTCTCCTATAGTGCCCAAGAAGAATAAATTTGCTGTTCAAAAAAAAAAGTGTTTTCAATACGAGGAAAGTTCAAAATCAACAATGGGTTCACGCAAGGAGCGCAACGGCAACGGTGTGTCAGCCATCGATCATGAGAAGATCCGCAGGCACTTTAGCTGGTCCGATCCGAATCCTGGGTAAGTTCAGGGCTCTTCAATAACCTTGAGAAGTCGAATTAAATTCATCAGGACTTGTATTCGTTCGTTCGGTGAAACGCGTTTCAGGTCAACTGTGTTGCGATCGTTGTCGCCATGAACGTCTACTTGCTAAACTCGTTTCTCCTGAGTATACCTATCTGCACCAATTAACAGAAAGATGTCGTGGATTGTAGAACCATCAGTCCGATTCTGGTTTACTACTTACGCACTGCAGCCGGAGGCGAAGATCACAGATCCCTTTGTTGCTCCGCTGAGTCATGGACAAGTTTTCTAGATTTTTCCCTGTAACAAAAAAATGTTCGTGTAGCTCTCCACAAACCGGAGGTTTGCTAGTTACGAAACCATCGCCAAATATTTGATCTTCTATTATTTACATTTTTAGAATTCGCAAAGTTGAGATGTACCCATCTCTCAGATGTTTATTTTTGTTGTTATGTGGTAGAGTGGGGGTTGAATGCAATTGAGTGGATCAGCAGAGATCTGCAATTATATGGTTGCCTACCACAACAATAAACCAAAGAGCGCGATGAGCTGAGAGGCTTCGCAGACTTGAGGCACGTCGACGGCATTGAGCGGGGTTTCAAGGTGCTTGAACTGTTGTTGTTGCTGGAGTGCTTTTTCTTCTCCCCACCCCATCAAAGCGAAGTTTAAATGGATTCCATGCGCTGTTGTGATTATTTTTTTTTCCTTTGGGATAAGAGAAACAATAGCGCATCCCTCTCACTCGCTATTACTGAAGATTGGGAAATTGTTATAAACAAAAGCATTAAGCGTTGATTAATAGCCACATGGAATGTCCGAGGACATATTAATCGAGTCATTTGCTTAACCGTCAAGACGTTAAGACATAAAAATAATGGAAGAGTACAGATGTGGGATGATGACTGGCTTGGAGACAAATTACCTCATTATTCAATGTTTTGGTTATTAAACTTGGGTAATTCCCACCAAATGTGTCGGCTTGATGGTCAATAACGGATCTCCTTTTTTAAGGAAATGGGTTTGGTAGGAACGTTTTCGCAATTAGATCGTTTTCATTTGAAAGTGACTTGGGTGTTAGCGTGAATCAAAATGTGATCTAAATTTATTTCGGGATCCGGCGCAGTTTTTTGCTGGACGACGTGACTTTTTGAACACACATGAAATGAAAAATTTGCATTCGAGTCTGCAATACGTTACTGAAAAAAATTACTTACATCGCCAACCGACGTATGACGGCAATAGTCTTTTATTATTTTTTTTATAACACAAACAACCTAAGAACCGAATAAATGAATTACTTGTTAACATTTACTTCAATATTTAAAAGAGAATTGTCGTTTAAGGCTGCAAATCTTTGTTATTCAGAAAAGTTCATCATTATTAGTAGCGTAACAGCCCACGAAGGGCCAGAGCCTAGTTTTTCGCGCCTCCGCTGTGTTGTGCGCGTTATAATTTGACACATGTGAAAATTCAGAAAAGTTATTATATCTAAATATGAAAAATTATGGCTAGTCTTTTTTGTTGTAGCATTATACTAAGTATTTTGACATTTATATTTAAGATTTTAACAATAGTTGGAGTTAATCAATTTGTGCATTAGCCTTTTCATGCCCAGTGTTGTTTGTGCACAACATGAAGTTCATCTACTCAGAACTCAAAAAATATTGGCGCAATTAGAACAAAAGGTGTGTTAGGTTCTTGCTTAAAACTATTTTAATCCATTTAATAATGCTTCAGATATTTATTGGTGCAATGAGAATAATATCTTCGGAATCCATTACTTTGGTTTTGGTGAAGGGCAATCTCAACAAAAAGTTGCATTCCAACCGAACTCATAACTTGTTTTAAAATCACAAAAGCATTCTGACATTAATTCGAATGTATTTAAAAAATTAAGAGACACTTTTTCAATTGAAATGTATTATTTCGAGTATGGTGCAATTTTAGGTATCGTAGATGACCAGTGTTGCATAGGAACAACATTCTATATTTCATTATCCTTTCGTCCTTGAATATATATTTTTTTAATTTGTTTTAGTTGAGACCTCATATGCTGGATTTTAGCAAAAAATATTATTCTTTGGTTTGGAATAAGGTACGGTCATGAAAGAGTTAAACAATTATGAGTATATTTATGAATGTAAAAGGAAGTGAGAATTAATGTAACACATAACATTAAATTGCTACTGTAAAGAGTTCTTTTAACAGTTTTAAAGCTTCACAATTTACATTTCAAAGGTTGAAAAATATGACTGGTTATTAAAAAAAAAACACTCTCTGTTCATTGTAAACTCCTTGCAAAAATATTAGTATTGAAGTGTTTTTTTTTCTTTAATAATTGTTGGACAGATAAATAAAATTTGAATTAAACATAAGCTTACGTTGTGTTTTAAAGAAAATATTTTCATGCAGAGATCAGATTCTCCAAGACGTGAAAGGTGCTTTGGAAACAATTTATAAGCATGAATGTGTATATGTCAACAATGTGTTTGATTATCTTGCAAGTCTTGCTTAAGACTTAAGTTGATGTGTACGTTTATTAAGCGTAGCCAAACTTTTTATGTAAAAATTTGCATTTTTGTACAACCAAGAGTAATAGTTGCTTGTGTTTTTTTTATTACTTAAATAATTTTTTTTAATTTTTTTTGTGTATGTTGTCTCAGAATGTCTGACACGACTGTTGGTTGAAATAGTCACTGTTCAGCTAAGAGAAAATATGTTAATATCTTCTTTTCTTCTTTTCCGACTACTTCTTTTCAACTATTGTCTCTAGAGTGGACGATTATCGTCCTCAACTATCTTAAATAATTTCGGTATGAGTCTTTTAGTAGTTTAATTACTTGAGATCCTGTTTTCGAACCAGATGATTCGATTCGCTATTTGCAGAGTGCCAGTGTGAGATGTCCGCATGAGAATGTCCGTATGACATTGACAGCACGACACTGACAGCGAGATAGTAACAACTTGTAAGTAATAGCGGTGTCTCCGGTTTCAGCTAAAGCTATAAGCGAATTACTAAATGTCCATTACGTTACGACTTGTGATTTGTTTTTAAAATGTTAGGAAATTAAATTGAACCAATGTTTTAAGCTTAGTTAAGTTTAACTGAATTTATAAAATTCGTTACAAACAAAATCCGAAACTGGTGTTAATCAATACAAAAATAAATAAAATAGATTCTTTGACCATTTTAAGGAAAAATTTGCCATCAAGGACTTCAAAGTTGGGATTTGAAAGGCCATAGTAGGTCCTATAGTAGGACAACAATCTGAAGAATACATCATAAAAAAATCTAGGAATGGTTGCTTTTTTGGACACCTAGGTAAATGAATGATTATCTACTCTTACCAGGCTTCAATTTGACTGGTAATTTGTGGGAATATTTTGATAGGCAGGTCCGTCAACGGTAGATTTCAAGACAAATATCGTCGATGTAAGTTTTAGTGGATAATTGGCATTAAATTCTTGCCGGATTAATTTTAAAAGTTATCAACATCAACGCTGAGATATTTTAAAGCTATTTTAGACACAAAAATATAACAGTCTGCTAACTTTGAGTTTTTAATCTTTTAATTAAGGTGTACACTTTCTTTTGACTCAACTGGACTGGTGGACTAATTTTGGTTATCTTGCTGTTAAATTGTTGTTATTGGATCTATTATTAAAATTCATTTTCTTTTTTAGAGAATGAATAAGCCTTTCCAAAACCGAAAAAAAGTTTAAAAACCGGAGCACCACAACCTATTTTATGAGTATTTGAATCCTCGAAACATGGGTGTACACTTTCTTTTGTCTCTGACTGTATACCGACAGTGCAAAAACAACAGAATGAAGCATGAAACACTTGCAATTAGTATAACTTCAAGTAGCCTCAACTTTCAACCAAACTAAGTAATCAATTGTACATCTTGTCAACAACAATTTTTGGGGCTTATTGGCCAATTTCATTCCAAGCTCTCCATGTCCTTTTTTTTGATCATTTGTGATCCGTAATGAGTGTTGGTGTAAAAATATATGATCAGTATTTTGACCCAGTAAGCTTTTTTGGAAAGCCGGCTTTAGCTCAGGCATAGAGTAAGTAAGTAAGTAAGAATTTTGGCTAGTCCATAACATTGGTAGCTCGTAAGCATGTAGCTCTGGGAATACCAATTTATTGTCATCGTACACAATACTCTTGCGTAACTCCTATGTACTCCCAACAACTCATTTCTGTCAACAGAACAGCTAGTGCAAATTTGTCAACTGTTGAAAGATCTTCCAATCGTACTGGACCATCAAGGGTGGCTATTTAGTTATGAGACAAAACCCGAAATGAAACAAAAAACGAATTGAATTGACTTGACTTGAAGGCTTAGAAATGAAATTGCCTCATATTGATGCATGGAATATATCGTTTGATAAATATCATAGTCCACTGTAATCCTCTGTTTTCTGTAAGACTATGATCATCAGTCTATTTTTAAATCCATTGATTTAGATCTCTTCATGAATGATTTCCAATAAAGCATCTCTATTTAAATTCATATTAAATTCAAATTAATGCTCTCTATTAAATTCAGCCTGAATTGTGTTCAGGGAAGTAGGTACTTTGTGCATCTATGATGATTTATTTTCAATTTACAACTCACCAGTGGATAATGGGTTCAGCAACTTTCTGGGGAAGAACCTGGATTTGAACACAAACAAACTATTCAGTAAGATCTGAATCGTTCACTGTTGGCCAAAGGATGAGCAATATTGTTTTATGAGTATCTTCATTTTAACGACTCTAATTTATTTATTGTCATATTTGACAAAGAATCGGTGTCCAGTAATATTTTGTTTCATACCTTTTTTTTTACTCCCAACGTTCAACGAAATAACTGAAACGCCTTTTAGTCTTACGCAACTGTTATACCGCGTCGGATATCTATATTTGCGACTATACATGCCTGTGTGTGCATTTCGCACATTCCAAGTTGCATGTGATAATTAAATACGCAAATGAACTGAATGCTATCTCTTGAGAATAACTTCAAATGTTTTCCATTCAATTGAGCAGTTGCATGTTGATAGTGAAAATGGAAATGTGTCATTGGGTGAGGAGCTAATTATTCTAATGAAGTCTGATGATCAAGTAATAAGTCAACAATGACTGTCGTCTATAATTTTTCAAAGTTAAAAAATCGCAAAAAAAAAATATAAATGTAAATAATACGAAAAGCAAAGGGTCGGAATTGGTGACTGTGATGAGTCATCTTAAACATGAATTCGTAAGCATCGAAGTTTTGAAAAGGTTTAGGGGGCTATGATAAGTGATGTATATTCTATATGTAGGATTTTATGGCATAGATATGTTGATATTTGTTTTAGTTCATTTACACAAGGTTTGCCAGCACACAATTTACACACAGAGATATGATATTTGATATATCTTTCAACAGTACAGTAATCTCTCGATAATTCGAACTCATGGTACCAGGAAGAAACTTAGATTTAGAGAGGTTTTCGAATTATAGAGCTGTGAGAAAAAAATATTTCTCACTTTCGTCACATACGCATTTCAACTAGCAGTTGTTGAAGAAAAAAAAAAGACTTGACTTCAAATTATGGAGGTAAAGCTATCATTTTCGAATTATAGAGGTTTTCATGTGGATTTGCCCAAAAGTATATTCGAATTTACGAGAGGACCAAATTGCATCTTCGATTTACAGAGGTTTTTTCAGGGGACTGTGAAAATGGTTCTATTTATACAGGTTTTCGAACTATCGAGAGTTTTAATTTAGACCTTTTTTTCTCTTCTCTTTTTCTCTAAGCGATCTCAACGCTTTCATACCGTCTTTTTTCTAAAATAAGTGTGTACAATATTGCATCATCAACTCTCGTTTTACGTCAAACTCTTGGCAAATATCTACGACGCAAAGTTCCGACAATACTCCGACTTTAATCCGACAATATCCTTTGCCAACAATTTCGAATTATTTAATTGTTCTAATATTCAATAAATTTGAGCTTTATCGCCTTGTGTGTAGTGAGTAAGTTTAACTTTTCGTTAAGCTCGTTCGATTTCGCAATCAAAAATAAATCTCAAGTTGACTAAACGCAGTCTTGGAAGTTGTGTATAAAGAAATTGTAGGGTCTTGCAATACCAAATTACGGCTTTTGATGTGTTTTGGTTCTAATATCGTATCTGAAATTGGTTTGGGACTTGAAAAAAACAAATTTTGAAAAAACAAAGAGTTTAATGTGAAAATAGTTCGAATCACCGCAACTGACATGACTACTTACCGAAGTTTAAACGTCAGAATTTTGTTGTTTAACTTATTGCATTGGGCGGCGTAACAGCCCGTTGAGAGCCAGAGCCTAGCTTTTTTCGCGCCTCCACTGTGTTGTGCGCGTTATAATTTTGACACATGTGGGGGGGACCTACGGTTCCGAACGGCGGATTGCGAAAGCTTTTTCATAACAGAAGTACTCCAGGAGGGTTGTTTGTCGTTCGCTGGAGGTGAGGCCGTGAAAATGGTTGTGGTGTTTTTTTCCCCGGGCTGGATTCGAACCCGAGTACTCTCGCTCAACAGTCCGACACACTAACCGATCGAGTCAACGGCGCCCACTTTAATTTAAACGTTGACATATTCTCCACCTCCATCTTAAACCAAAGGATTAGTTTAAACTCTCACTGTGAAACAGCGCATACAACATGATTTGTCGAATCGACGATGCCAACTTAAAAGTTCGTCATACACATGACTAATCTACTGCATATTTGAAAATATAATTCATTTTTAATTTTTTGTCTCATGAAGCATAAATAAAAACAAATTTAGACAGTGCTTCCAGGGTTAAGAGCATTCTTTCTAAGCGTTAGAATGCAGTATTTGGAGTAAGTTTGTTGGTTTGTTTGTTGCAGCGAATGGATAAAATTCAGCTGAAATCCAAACTTAGAAATCGAAGCTAATAACAATTTCAAATACAGTCAAAATGATAACATTTAATAACAATTTTTTTTTCTGTTCTAATTTTATTATTCGGGGCTTCCCTAAGTGTACATGTCACTACGTAGCACGGATTGAAATCATAACTACAGTCCAGAAATAAAGGAAACTGATTATTTCTGCTACAGTCGCTAAAAAAGTATGTGCAGCTCCATTTTTTTGATGATTTCTCGGTAATCTGAAAAGATCATCTAAAATGTTATATATGGAAAAAAAAGAGCAGGAATATAAATATTAGAATATAAAAATGGTTAAAATCGGTTTAGGAAAAAACCTGAGCAAGTACAAACACTATTTTGTGTGCAGTCTATTTGATTGTAGTCTCTAAAGCCTCAAATCGATAAGATTATTATTAAATTTCAGGACCTCCTCCAAGAACGCAGTATTTGGCTCGGTTTTGTCTGAAAGTCTTCTTTTCCTTGCTTCACAAATGTGTGTTCAACTTTTTTTTAACGACTCTACGTAAAATATTTGATCTCGTAATCAAAGTTGATATTGTGACAGACAACGAGTCTTCTTTTTTAAAAACATGATTAGGTCTCACGACCTGATAAATCACTCCAACATCAATCCCCAGAGGCGACATTGAAAGCTGTGATAAATTCAAATTTGTCTAATCGTCAAATGCTTGGTCATTTCAATTATCGTAATTAAAAAAATACAATGATTTTAAACATTTTGGACAAATCACATCACGACCTGTCACCATGAAAATCTCCAAAACTGCGCAATACAATCACGGAACAAAATTACTCTCTTGTTGACAAAACAATTTTTATTTTGTTTTGTTTGGATTTATCTCACGTGTCCTAAATCAGGAAACAGAAGTCTTCGAACATAAAAATAAACGGTTGAAGTTATTAACTTATTTGTCCGCGAAGAATAAACGTCGGGAGCATGCTTGGAATAAATGTGATCACTTCTCTCATCACTCTCATCACTTGGACAGGCCGAATAGATTGATGGCTAGCATTATGCCTGAAATAAATTTTCGGGCGATCTTTGCAACGTAGTTCTGATCGTTTAGCAAAATGTGCACGTGTTTTGGGGATTAGAAAATGACTGGAGTGGGTTTTCACGATTTAATGGAATGGCATTAGATGAAGCGGTAAACACGTTTTAGAAGTTCAGAGCAAGCAACAGGAACATGACTCAGATGAAATTTTCGTGTTCAGAAATCAAAAATTTTGTCGATTCACTGATGATTGCTAAATTCAGTTGTTGAGACGCAGACTTTGAGACTGGGTGCAGACAGAAAATTATTCATAAAACTGATCAAGGTGGATTTATCGCTGTTTGCAATTGTGGAATGACTTCAATGCCGATTAAGAGACAATAATAAAAATCATCTAGTTTTTTGTTGAGTCAGTATTATGTGACATTTTTTAAAGAGCCTTGAGTCGATCATAAATTTGGTCTGGGTCTAAGATTATTTGATTCTTTTGATTTCTGATCACAGAATGTGGTTTATTTGTTTTTGATGGTTCGGCTGCACGTACAGTTGTGTTCATAATAACAGGAGCGCCCATTTAAAATGACTACATTGGCTTGCTACGAAATGGCGTAATATTCTTTGGTCGGATGAAAGCAGGGTCGTCTTGTTTGGTGGATCTGGTTTTCGTCCGCCGAATACAAGATATTTGCCTCAGTACAGCCAAAACAACATTTAACATGGTGGTACTGAAAAGTCATGATTTGGTTATGTTTCTCTAACCATGAAGCGAGGCCCATATACTCGATAGATTGTAATACTAGACGAGGTATGGACCCTTGTGCCCAATAAAGAATGCCGCGAACACGAGTCTTTTAACAAGACCCAAGCACACCAGCAAGAAGACTAGAGATTAGGTTTGTGCCAAAGAGATTGAGGTTTTGCAGTAGCCTCCACATAATATGGATCAACACCTTTATACCAAAATACAAGATGAGGTTATATACCCTTATGCCCAATAGAGTATGCCGCGTACATGGGTCTTTTAACAAGTTGACGACCCCAAGCACACTAGCAAGAAGGCTAAAGATTAGGTTTGTGCCAAAGAGATTGAGCCTGACAGTCCCCAGAGTTGAATCTCTTCTAAAATGTATGATGTAATGTCAAAAAATATGTTGCCTATACCTTACGAACTTAAATTTTGGAGTGTTGTTAAGGAAATCTGGCAGAAAATATTACGAACTCGTTGCCACCATCTTGCCGACTCTATGCTACGTTAGTGTTTGGCGATATTAAAAAAAATAAAATACAAAATATTAGGTCAATTTTTATTAAACTATAAGTTTTTTTCACAAGTAAACAAATAATAATTATGTTCTCATATGCGCTCCAATTATTATGAACAGCTTTTTAACCACATAGAGGACATTTTTATTTTTTGTTTAATTTCTGTTGGACTGTTTTTTTTTTGCCTAAATTTGCTGAATAATGTGTGTTCTATGAAAAAGGAAAGATCGGAAAATAGATAAACGTATAAAAACAGCGTACTCTTTTTCCCATTTATGGGATATCGCTCCTATTATTACGAACAAAGCTGTAAGGGTACGTGTTACAAGTAATTTCCAGATAAGTTGCTGGTCTGTTCCCTCTCATTGTCGTAGATTTAAGATCGTTAACTGAAATAGACTATAAACCAGAACTAGAGCCAACATTTTGTTCACCTAATAGAAAAAAAAATACTAGTCCCATTTAGTGAAAGTTACTCTATCATTGTCATTTTCGAAATTGAGCTGGAAGCATTTTCGATCTACTGACCTTCCAAAGCGAGGGACATTTGTTTTTTCTCTGTTCCCAGATTGATCAACTTTTTCGCAACTTGTCGCAGACGATGACAGACATGGGTGAAGAGGCACAAACTGAACCAGTTCTTGGAGGTGGCACATTGAACTACATACACTTAGACATTTATTTAGTGTGAAGTCAAAATTAAACTTTAATTGTGTTTCTAAAGCAAATCTCGACTTTGTGAGTAAGACTAACATCGGTGCATTCAACTTTTAAATCGTGTTTTCGTTGACATTGGCAGAGTATTAAGACAAGTATTGCTACAATCACTTTTCGAAATTGTTATCGGAAAAAAATCACACGTTTGGGTGGTTTGGTGTCAATTGATGTCAAATTGTTAACCAACTTGTATCGTGTGAATTGTTCAGTTTGGTGTCATTTTGTGGACACATTAAGCTTGGACTCACTTAGATATTGTAATTACAGAAAATGTATCATTTTCTCCATTTAATTGGCTGCATCGTTGAAACTTATTTCCCAATTGTGACAACATGTCTCCTATCGCCGCGCTTCAATGACTGACTTCCTCAAACCACCTCTCAGTCGTCTGTCTAGGCGCCCTGCAATTAGTAATTCAAACCGCCTCTCAAAAGCCACTCCAATTACACATCAATAACTGCCGGTCACTCCCGATCTCTCAGATGAGTCATTAAATAAGCCGCGAAACCGAAATCTTTTAATCACCAACAGTAACCCGAGCTCCAAGTATGCACTGCTCATGAAAGCCAGCCATTTAGGTCGTTTTACCGGCGCTCTGTGCTGATGCTTAGGCCAGAAGATGAAATTAAGAAGAAGAAGAGGGGAAGAAAAGAAAAAAATTATAAAACATTGTAATTCGTAATTATCCATGACGCTCGAAGCGGAAAATGTTGAAATGGCGTGCTGCAGATAAATTGTGATTTTATTGCAATAACTCGGCATTGTTATCGATAGCCACGGAACAATCATTACTCATGTGCGTGGTTATTACGTGTTGTATTGTTGCTTTGCGTCATGTTGGCCGAAAATCAACCACCGTGCCGAATTTGGAGCTATGCAAGGGAGATAGTTCAATTAAATCCGCTCAAAGGCGGAGATTGAGTGTGAAATTTTTTAGTTATCTCCTAATTGCTTGTTGTGGTTGTATTCACATGAGTTTGGCAAAAGCAATGTGATTGGTTTGCTAACAAGGAATGGCAGAGGGAGTGTCTAGTGTATTCGGGAGTTTTGATGTGTTTTCGAAAATCCACTGCAATAGAATGAAATAATCAGCAGCATCGATCAATCTGGAGTATTGATTTAGATAATCTGGAGTATTGAAATAATAAATCAAATCAAAACTCATGGGCTATATCGCACTCTAACCTCCAAACTATCGCAAGCGACATTTTGAGCAAAAATAAATTAATGCTGCTCAATAGCTTATCCGATTGCTCGTCCTTCTGCATCATTGTTTTTTTTAAATAAAGAATTCCAGTTAAAAAGAACAGAGAATACTTATACTTTCTTAGCTCAGACAAAAAACAAAAACCAACCTCTCCTGTAAAGTTTGTAATTTGTCGCTTACGATAATTTAGCGGTTTGGCCACGATATGGTTCCTTTGAGAAGTTCTTTGCAAAACTCCATAAAGTTTTTGCTAAGCAATTTAAGTGTTTCTTCATATTCACCCTAATTCTTAAATAAATATTTACTTCTTTCTTCTTTCCTAAAGCGAAATTTGTAATTTTGTTTTCTTGAGGCCCTTCATAGGCGTTAAGAAATCGGCATTACGATTCTAAGACGCCACGTACATATTTATAGTTTACAAACGTTTTAAACATCAGATTTTCATGACAATCTAAAATTGACAAATAGTTTTTTGTTTTCATATGAAAAAATTCAATAAAATGAACAGTGTGGGGCTTTTAGTTTGGCTCGAAAACATGCCTTTTACGTCTACAACGGCGTTTAACTATAAGAGATCAGCAAATTGATCTGTCGCATTTGTTTAGGCACTTTTTTAAGTGCCTTCAGGTTTTTCCATTTCTCTTTTGTATATTTAAAGCTCTATATTACTTTTAATGTTGCATAGGAACCATTATGATATAAAATATAAGGTTGTCAAATATTTCCCTTCCGCTTTTTTGCTCTTCATTCAATGCTTCATAAAAAGTGTTACAGTGATTGGATTTAGTTCAAATATGCGCCGTTTTGTTCGATAATCTGTTTCCATCTAGACGGCATCCATCAATTTTTCACAAGCCTCTTTTGAGTTCAACTTCATACCACCAAGGGCGTTCGCCATGGACAGGAACAGCTGGTAATCACCTGGCGCAATGTCCGGGCTATATGGTGGATGCGATAAAACCTTCCATCCGAGCTCCCGTAGCTTCTGACGAGTCATCAACGAAGTGTGTGGTCTGGCGTTATCCTGGTGGAATACTACACCCTTCCTGTTGGCCAATTCTCGACGCTCCTGGTCGATCGCCTGCTTCAAGCGGTCCAGTTGTTCGCAGTAGATGGTAGAATTAAGCGTCTGGCCATATGGGAGCAGCTCATAGTGGATGATTCCCTTCCAGTCAGTCTTTTGCGTTCAAATTGGTGGGTCCAAGAATTTAGTTTAAGGAAATATAATTCAGATTCTTATTCTTCTCCTCTGTTTATGATCTTCCTTGCTCCATAATTTCTATTAGTTTTCTCAATTACTCCGTATTCGCGTCTTTTACAATGTGTGTGTAATCGCACACATTTGAACCGTTCAGAGCACACATCGATAAACTCCATAAAACGAAAATTTGAGAAAAGCGATGAAATAATTGAAATTCGCTTTTAAAATACTTGGTTAAAACTATACCAAGTGCTTTGACATTTGAATAAAATTTTTTTTCAAAAAGTGGAGTTAAACAATCTATGCAATGAGCGGCTCTCATTTATAAGACTTTCAAAAAACGAGCGTTTGAGAACTTATGAACGCTAAAAAAATTCGTTTTAATTCTCGAATAAAGGAACTTAACCGACAATCATACTACCGAAGTGTCGAGGAAAGCTTACGTTCCACAGAACGCATAGCAAAACGACTGATAAAACTTGATCACGACTATTCTCACTTAAGCGTTACGCCTTTCGAACTAATGGTGATTATATATTTTTTTAAGTAATAAAAAACACTGAATTATAAAGTAATATTGCTATAAGTTGTCGTTATAACATAAATGCATCCAAAACAATCTAATCGTAACGGAAATAAAATAAGAAATTGGTAGAAATACGTCGAATACATTTTTAAGTTCATAGTAAACTAAACTTAAACAACATTGCTCATTCCGGAAGTATT
The DNA here is from genome assembly GCA_905187475.1 of Syritta pipiens. Taxonomy (NCBI): domain Eukaryota; kingdom Metazoa; phylum Arthropoda; class Insecta; order Diptera; family Syrphidae; genus Syritta; species Syritta pipiens. Next base: position 6,284,557 of record LR994572.1, on the reverse strand, counting down.
GTTTTATGGATGGAAATGAGCGTGGTGTTTTGATTTGTGTATAACTCAGAAACTTTATACTCATATTTCCAAAAATACCTTGAAAATCATACATTCTATGGGTAAAAAGGCATTTGCATATCCCAATTCTCACAGTCCCTGAAAAAAACTGTTTTTAAATCGAATAAAACCAATGCAATTTTATCCCCTCGTTACATTGAACTTATTTTTGTTCAAAACAACATAAAAAACTCTGTAATTCGAAAATGATGGCTTTTTGATCTCTATAGTTCGAACTCAGACCTACTTTTTTTCTTCAACAACCGGCTGGTTGACATCATTCAACAATTCCTAAGCGATGCTTATGCGACAGTTTTTTTGGTCAAAAGTCAACAATTTTGAAACGAACTTCGCTGCCAGACTCTTTATGCCCAAAATTTCCGAAAAAATTGCATGACATGAGCCAACCGATATGCCGACAACTTCAGCAACTTCTGTAATAGTGATTCGACGATTCTCCATAACAATTTTCTTCACTTTCTCAACATTTTCAGTTGTTGATGTGCTGGGGCGTCCAGGGCGAGCGTCGTCATTCACATCTTCTCGACCTCCTTTGAAATGCTTGCGCCACTTGTAAACCTTTTTTTGACTCAGAGTACACTCATCGTATGCCACTGTCAACATTTCAAGTGTTTTTGAGCACTCAATTCCATTTTTCACACGAAATTGAATGCAAACTCTTTGATCAATTTTTTCAGACAGCAGGAAATCGCCGAACACCCAAAACACGTCTAACATTTATGCCTCTCACAAACAAAAAAAATATGCTATTTAGCTGAAACTGTAAACATATGTTCGAGACGAGTGTACCAACATAATACAATTAAAAAATCGATAATCGAATGTACGTAGCCAGCGAAATTTGAACATTCACATAATTTTTTGAACAGACCTTGTAGGCTAAACGTTTCCACTGCCGAGTAATAAGTTCGTACAGCTCGATACAAGTACCAAAAACACCAACTGTAGAGTTCTAGGCTCATGCAGTTCGATACAGAAATGTCTTATTTTCCCATGAAAACTCTTTTGGACTCGATGAAAAAACACTTATATGGAGAGAGCCAAAACCTACAAGTAAAACACGGTGGTGGGCAGGTTATGGTAAGCGTAGCTGCTAAAAGAGTTGGAAACCTGGTTTTATATGAATGAAATGTTTGATTGAAGAAGTGGGGTTAAATAATTCCTAATAATTAATATGTATGTCACCTTTTTCTCGTTTATGTATTCCCACAATTTTTATCAGAACATTTCCAAAATATGTGGCAAATCATTCACTACTCTAAAGCCTTTATATTCCAAGTTAAATATTCAGCAATTATCTGCTTAGCTAAAAATAATAAAACAATGTTAACATTGCTACGGCCTGATATAATCGCTGAAATCTAAAAGTAACTTCATTGGCGGCCATTTTCGTGTTTACCTGTATTAATGGCGAATGAACCGTAGAAAATTGTTAATTTCTTTCATGGTTAATGTGTAGCTTAACAAACTATCCACTTAGCAGTTAAATGCTTTGCTGCGATCGCTGCTCACATCACAATACCTACGGTCCAGTGAGCCTTCATAGAATCCGGGGGCCTTGAACTTGAATGGCTATACACGAGTCATAAGCATTAAATTATTTTCAGCACTAGTGATCGGACAAATTAGAAAAATTTTCACCAAGGCAGAGGGTGGAGGTTTGAATGATGTGTGTTGGCCACAGAAAAACACACAATATGTCACTTAGAGTAAAGCCTGTCTCTTTTATGATCCCTCTAAAGAACAACTTCATTTGATCAACCTTCACGATGATAGCTTAAAAACATCGTCACTACAACTAGCTCCTCAAAAAAACGTAAGCCCACAGTATTTCGAGGTGAAAACACGTCGTCTAATCAGACTTGATAGTCTGTATTTCCTGTATGCCCAACCAATTACTCTCAGCACGTTTTAGCGATCATTTTTTATCGATTAGTGTACGAATCTAATTCAAATTTCACACTTTCGGCCTACTTGGTGTTGGGCTTAATCGTGCAATTTCGATTTTTCTACATGTCAACAAAGATCTCTAGAGTTAGAGGACATGTGTTAAAAAAAAAACAAATTATTAGCACAAATTTGAATCCCTCAAAAAAATTTGGGTCACTTTCGAAAGAAATTATCACATAAAACCGAAAATAAAACCAACAAGGTCAGAGATTTGATTGAAGATCACATTATCGATTTTTTTAGGGTAATTTTGTGTTAATTATCTGTGACCTTTGATGGGATGTGTTAAGTTTGACAGCTGTCATTAGCATTTGAACAAAAAAAGAAAAAAAAAAACACATCCATATGAATTGATCGAACTTGAATTGAAAATGTGTGCGCTATGCATGAGTTTATCGTAGCAATGAACTTCAAGCTTTTTAGCGTAAGTACATCGGTTGCGGGAGAAAATCGATTTTGAATATTTTTTTTCCATATTCGTAGGTTTGATGGCATCCGATTTACTTTCTTTTTGGGCCGATGTGTGAATTATTGTGTGTGTGTGTGTGTGTAGATGTAGAAGAGCTTTGAAGCTTTGCATCTAGCGAATACAAGAACCAGAAGTATATTTTTTACAGTTCATAATATTGTCGCGAGATGGAGCGAGGCATACGACGGTTGGGATATGGAATAAATTTGTGTAGCGGTTGAACCGGTTCGGTATGTGGCTTGCTTTCCGGTTTTACAGAAGTGGCAGTTAAGTTTAAATAAATTAATTCGAAATCGCTTTCAGGTTCTATTTTGTACTTCGATATTTTATGAGGAGATCAAAAGTATCATTGCATGCATCTGTTTTTATTTACTTTTTAATACTGACTCAATAAGATGAATCTTATAGGCGTGACAGGCTTCATTGTTTTAATATACAGTCGAATCCCTTTAAGTCAAATTCTCACGGGATATCAAAATTAGTTAGAGTAGGAGGAAATTCGACTTAGAGGATGGTTTTTGTATGGAAAATCGGAAAGCGGAATGCCAAAATATGGCGAAAAATTCTAGTTAGAGGGAAATTCGACTTAAGTCGACTGTACTTGAAAAATGCAGACATGCAAATTTAATACGAAAAAATATGGCCCAATAATGCAACGGCATACACTAAACAGTTATTTTTTGTGAATGATGTGGTGATTCATGAAGCACATGAGGATTTTCATCCAACCAATAACTCATATTTTGCTTATTGACGAGCCTACTGAGCCAGAAATTAGGTTCGTCACAGAAGATGATTTTGCTATGAAATTCATGATCGCATCTTAGCATCTTCTCCAGAGCCCAATCTAAAAACGTACGTCGCTTCCAATTGTCCATCGGCTTCAATTCTGCAGTCAGCTTGATCTTGTATGAGTGTAAACCAAGATTCCTAAGCAGGGCTTAGAGTGCCCACATAGGGCCAGTAAGTTAGTTAAGTTTGTTAAGTTAGCTAAGCTAGTTTTAAGCACTTTTGTCTAGCATGTAAGTTTTTATTGAATTTATAAATAAAACTGCGTTTAAAATGAAAAAAAAAAAAAAAAAATTCCTAAGCAAAATACACCATAATGTGGTCTGACTGATGCCCAATTCTTGATAAAGCCGTGGAATTGACTGATTTAGATCGTTTGCTACGGACACCTAAACGGCAACGATAGTTTCGACACTTCGACCAACCCGTTGTCTCATTGACACGGCAACATCACATACCAAATATGTAGATTCAAATTTTTGCACTGAACTTTTTATGGCCTGTCTACTAGGGCGAGAACTACGACCGAAAGTTGGAATTAACGCTCTTAAAGTTGCGGTCACCGACTCCGAATTTCGGTTGAAAGTTTTTATGATTTGCAGATATTGCTCGTCCGTATACTTTACCATGATGAAAATGTTGAGTTTATTGAATAAATTGACAAATACAGTTCGATGATTAGTGAAAGGCTGCGTTCACAAATTAAATTCAAAGTTGTCCAGAATTGGGTCAAGTCCAGAAAACCCTTTCCATGTACAGCTTGAAAAGTCTTAAGTTCCTGCTAAAATCCAGTTTCGGTTAATTTTTTTCTACTACAGACGTTTCTTAGTGCAATACGAATATTCGGGATCTTCGTTTTAGATGCGAGAGCAAAAATATATATCTCTTTTTTTTTTTTAAATTGATCAACAGATTTTTGATGGATTTTACTTATGTAATACATAAATTTTCCTGGCACGACAAGGCAATTGAATTCTTATGATGCGATGTATTTAAAGAGGTTTTGTTGCCTCCCAAGACCTGTCATTTTAACGCAACTTCATTGACCACTATCCATTTAACATAACTTAAAGAAAATATTTTGTGTACTTGAAAATGATCACAACTTAACGTTTGTCAAATTTATTAGAAACAACTTTTGGCATGAAATAAAAGTATTTGTAATTTAATTTCTCGTAGAAAAATGAATTCTCATGTTGAAATCTTAAAGAAAATTATGCAAACGGTCGAAAGCTGTAAAAAATTTAAAAGAATCTTTTCAAAAGTCACATGAAAAGGTTCAGTGCTTCTCCTTACAAATACTAAATAAAAAAAATAAATAATCTCCGTAGATTTTTCGCTCCTCCACTGTGTTGTGCGCAATATAATTTGACACATGAAGGCGACCTACAGTTTAATGCTGGTGCCGGACGGCGAATTCCGAAAGCTTTCCATGATAGAAGTACTCCAGAAGGATTGTCAGTCGTTCGCTGGAGATGGGCCGTGAAAATTGTTTGTAGTATAAATAAAAATACTAGTTATATAATTTTGCACACAATTTTTGATACAACAATGCAAAAGGTCTGAAGCAGGAAGAAAAGCTTAAAAAATACACAAAATGTTCAGTGCTTGTCGTTTCAGACACCTACCCTGCATGATGTTACTAAATACCTTCAATTTGAGATGTCTCGTTACTCTGCAGTAACATTCTTCCAAAAGCATGCGTAACACTAAAATGTCTCCACTCCATGTCCATGAATCAACCATAACCAAATCCAATTACAAATTGAATCCGATGAATAAATTTATTTCTTTCTCTTGAAATTAATTAATTTATATGAATGCTCATCGTGGCTTAGTGAGTAAATTAAACACTGCGCAACTGATAATCATAATGAAGTGAAGTGAATGAATTTAAATGAAATACAAGCTGGCGTTTAGGCGCGTTGCTATTCTTGCTCCCGCGCAATTGTCTCTCATTTGCAAGTCGTACAATTGACCTTAAACACGAGTTCGAGTGTAACTCGAATAAGTTGTCGTTTCAAAGTAAATTATCGTGAGATCGAAGGCAGGCAAAAAAAGCAGAAAACAATTAAACAAAAACAGGGAAATTCTCTTCAAATGTTTATGAGAGGATTCTGAAACGTGTGATTGAAAACTTAACGAGCGGAGGTTTTTTATTGAAACGTTTCTTTCAAATCAAAGAAATGAAATGTCATATTCAAGTAGGACGGGTGATTAAAATTGGTTTGTAAGTGCGAATTGCCACAATTAAATATTTTTGTATATGTAGATCTTTAAAAATTCCAGCTCGAAAGTAAATCATCTGAGTTGCCGGGTGTAGATCGATTGCCTTGAAACTTGAAGTATTTATCACTTCTGCCAAGTCGGGAATTATTCCATGCACAGCGGATGATGCATGTCGTCGATAATCGCACTTGAAATTCAATGCAGGTATTGATCTGATGTAGACAGAGGGATGCAGGCAAGCTTGTAATGAGAGGACACGTATGCGCGGGCGGTGTGAGTTGAAATTCTTTATATTTTGATGGGTGGCCATTGGGGAAGGTTGTGCCGACGGTGGCAACGACCAGGCTCTGGCGCATTGTTTGGTTTCAAGGAAAAGGATTTTTTATTATGTATTTGCTTTTTGTTTTCTTTATGGATGTTGGCGATAAAAAACGGGAGTCAGTGTGAAGGAATTTTTTGAAATTTACATAAAATGCAGTTTTGACGCGGTCGGAGACGGTTGCGTAATGTTGGAGGGAATTTGAGATGAGAGACGTTGTAGCTTTATGAACTTTTATGAATGAATTTTTGATGGTGATCACTTGAATGTGAAATTGGTTGAAATAAGAATAGCAGCAGGAATAATTTGAAAGTCAGTGTGTCATTGAGTGCTCGACTCTGTGGCCGAAAAATTAGATCTCGTTATAGAGCTGACGACCGAAAAAGTCGCAGTAAACGAGAGCTACAGAGGTAAAATTGCAGCTCCGAGACGGACAATTAATATCGCCAAGATGGCCGATAATTCTATTTCTTTTCAAAAACTGTTTAGCTACTCAGCACTCATTTTGGAAATAAGTTTTCGATATTTCCCAACGTTGTTCAAGCGTAAAGTGACTCAATTTGCTCCGAGGAAGTATGATACTTAATTTCTGTCAAGATTTCGAGTGGGAAACGACAATTGTCAGTGTCAAAATAACCGATGATTTAAAAAGTAACCACTAGATGGCCCATCCTTTCTGGAAAAATCAATCTTGCCTCGGAGATGAAGTTTTTATTACAGTTGAGAAGGGTACTTTCGTCACATTTTATTTCACATTCATATTTAGCTGAAATAAAATTGTTTATGCAAAGATTTTGTATTCCCAATTTTGTTGTAATTTTCACGCGTAAATATGAGCTCTACCTTTCGATTTGGAGTTAAATGTGACTGTGCTTAAATTGACCAATATTCAGTCGACAGTCATTGTGTCCATGCCTTAAAATCACACAACGCATTTTAGGCCGTCATCATGATATCAGCATTAAATTTTAATGCAAGCCACGAAAATGCGACTTCGTTTAATGACAAAGATCAGCTCATTCGTTTTTGACGTATCAACAACAACCACAATTGACTCATCCACACGTCCGCACGCAAATATTTCGTCAGTTCCTAGAAAGACTTTGCTTCCGCGGTGACATTACTCATCATCGTTTGACACTTCGGTGTCAACGTCAGTTTTTAGTGGCGTTGGACTCAATCGCGATAAACAAGCGTCTAAACTCCTTAAAAATGACAAGGTCAATTAGCTCTCCTGATCTGATAAAATTGGGTCATCGAAGTCAACTTGTATCAGTCAATTGCTGTCAGGCTGTAATTTACACACAGGAAATGACGAATACTTAACCGTTAGCCTTCGGCTGATTATTTTTATAACCATTCGTTCCAATTTTACACACAGCTGGCCAAAAATGATCTCCCCCTCAGGCCAAACACTGAGCAAAAAAAAAAACTCATATAATTTCCAGTTTTGGCAGCAGTCAAGTGAAAGTGATGTTTCTTTTGGTTTCTCGGTAACAAATTAGCAAAACAAAAAATTAGATCAGTATTCAGCGAATACAAAATCATCAGAAAAGTTTGACAGCTTTTGATTGAAGGCGAATTAAAAAACAAAAAAAAATCATAAAAACATCGTCCCCATTTTGCTACGAGCACCGGAAACATGGAAAACCATTTTCGACGCAAACCAACACCACCACAATGTTGACAGTTGAAAATCCAACACTCGTGGCTACACGTCAGTGTTTGCAATGCGATTCGATAACATTTGTCAATAAATTTACTCGCGGTATGCACCCGAGTGGCGGCGGAGACTTGTCCCACCACACCACCAGAGGAGTGGAGATTTGTTCAGATTGCATAATGTCCGCTTTGACGTTGTGGCAACCAAGAGAACCTGTTAACTGTGGTGAGTTTGAGCTTGGTTTTCAGATAAATGTGTGTGGCATGCTGCAATTACGATTAACATCTTAATGCCGACCAAATTACGGATATCATTTAAATGAGCGACGAGTGAATGTGAAGCCAAGCACAGGGGAATCGTTAAAATCTTTGGGTGTTTTAAATTGATAGCTCACTGAATGGTTTTTCTGTTTTGCCTTGTTTGCATAAAATGTGACATAAAGTGTTTTGACATAGCCGTGCAGGTCGAGTGCCGATTGCTGAGCTGAGCTGTGAGTCGATGGGAAATGGAAACCACTGGATTTAGATGTGTTCCCAATTTAGGTTTTCGGAATGAAAAACAGCTTTAATTGTGCCGTGATTTGGAGCTGCTGATAGAGAGATGCCCTTACCTAACGTGGGGAGATGTGTAAAGAGATTTTTGTGTGTTGGCATCACTGCAGTTGATAACAAAAAGCTGCAGTTGTATAATGGAGGTGTTTTGACACATGTCATTCTCAGGCCAACGATCAGGCATACAATGGTGTAGCTAATTAGGTCGGGCGATGATGTTGTTTTCAATTAATTTTCCCTCTGGGCAGATCCAGTTTTTAATTGTTCAGCTTTGCAGCGACTGACTGTGTCAAGGCCATTATGTCAGCGCGGTTTTACGTTTTTGTTTCCTGCTCGTGTTTGCTGAGATTCCATCTGAATCACGTCTTGGAAATGAGGTCAAGCGATGTTGAAAGGTTTTATATTTTTTGTTGATTCTAGATCAGGCAGATGGCGTCTTAAAAGAAAGAGGGCGAGGTTCTCTGTGTTGTTTTGCTGAAAGTGAAGTTTAAAGGCGAGAGTGGTAGTCCGTGGGATCAATATGAATACAAAAAATTGCTGTGCCTACACATTTGACGTCAAATATATGCTACAGCAGCTAGTATAAGAAATATTGACGATCTTCAGTAGTCGGGGCAGTCTTCTGACCTAAATCCCATAGAAAACAGCTGGGAAGATATCGAATTAAGAACTATTAAATTGCTAATGGTTAAGCTAAAGCTTTAAGTGGAAACAATCAGTAAAGCTTTATAGATTACTTTCGCTTGAGTTCCAAAATTAAAATAAGTTTTCTTATTTAAAATCTGAGGTAAAAGAAACAAAAAATCTGTTGAATTTGCAGTAACCTTATTAGTTTACATTCGTCTCATTTTAACTCTGTTGTAATGAAGGCTTGTTCATAGCCAGCTGAAAAAAAAAAATTTGTGTGAGCAGTTAATTTTCAAAAATTGATTGTCTTGGCCATAGAATGATACTCGTTGGCATGAAACCAATCTTTTTCCAAACACCCGTTGTATATTTTAAATTATTGTCCTGCTGAGAGTTTCATTGGAGTGGCGTTTTTTCCTCGCCAAATGGAAGCATAACAATTTCCAAAATCCGTGTATAGTTAATACGAAGTACAGGGCCGACCCCATACCACGGGCCACAGTCACATACCATAATATTTCCCCTCCATGTCTTACGGTTCTAATAGCGCGGATGGTATTTTTTTCCTTTTGGTCGCCTATCATTTCATTGGTCGTTTATTACTCCGAAAGATGTTATGCCATTTCGTTACTTCTTTAAGTCCGTTCCAACATTTATGATGTATGGCAAACAAAGTTAGAGATGAAAATCTTTTGATTTCAAAAATCAATTGTGTTCAAAGCCCTTAGAGCTAGACATTCATGATGATATTGTTGGCCCATCTGCTTACTTTTTTTTCCCATCTAATTTGGTCAAAATTCAACATAATATAACTACAGTACTCCACCAAAGTTTGCGTACGATAGAGAAATTTGGCGAAAAAGGGCGTTTATTCCCAAACTACATGTGACAATTGTTTTGAAAGGCATTGAAAAGAGTTTTGTTCAAAGCTTCAGAATTTACCAAAATTAATTCAATACTCTTATCCATTCAAAAGTTATAACAAAAACAACAACCAATATTGCCAATATCAATCCAAAAAAAAAAAATTGCGTATGACGAGTAAATTTTCACAATTAAGACCATTTAAATAACTGTAACGTTTTTTTCTATTCTCGATTAATTTTGAGAAAATTGCAGTCCACATAATAATATATCGTTAAGACAAACGAACGCGTTTTCAATCTTCCATGCCATAGATATACAGTGGTAGACATTCCTTTATATGCACACAACTTTTTAGGGTTATTTCTACAAAAAATTGTTTTTTTTTTTCAGTTTGACTGGGTTTATTTAATGATCACTTAATAAAAAAAAAAAAAACAGCAAAATATTGCCATTTGTTTGAAAACTTTTTTTTTATAAAAAATGTAGAAATCGTGGTAGACATTCGTTTATACGTGTTGCATTTAATAAATTTTATTAATATTCATATAAATTTCAATACTTCGAGTGACTTCCCTTGTTGTCTATGATTGAAAAAATGCGACTTGGCATGGATTCGAATAACATGTGTAGCGAATCTAGGGTTAATTTTCAAGTTAAGCCCAATGAGTTTCACTTATAAGCTCGGATACACTGTTTTATTGCTCCCACTTGAGTATGCTTTACCATCATGTCCCAAAGGTTCTCGATAGGTTTGCAACCCGCACTGCTTACCGGCCAATCAAGCAGTTCAACTTTTTTTGAGGAAATCTACCCTTTTGACTGTCTTTAAATATGAATAAGAGCGTTGTGTTGCTGGAAAATGTAGTTTCTGTTCGGTTCTTTTCATAATAAGGATCTAAAACGTCTTCCAACAACTTTGTATGGTTTTTCGAATCGATTTTTGTGGTAATAAAACTTTTCATCATACTAAATGGCTCCCCATAATAACAGTTCCGCCTCCTACTTTCGTTTCGATAATACCGCACCTACTTGGTTTAAATTATGCCAGTAGCAACTATCGCAGTCTGGCCTGTCTACATTAGTTTTTTTTTATCGTTGGGTAATATCACATTTCACCATTCCTGGGTCCAGGACATGTACTCACGGGCAAACTCCAATCATTTGGTTTTGTGAATCTTCCTCAAACATGGTATGCTTTTGAATTTTATTTGTTTGAGAGAAAAAGCATTTTAGACATGTGTGTGTGCCGACTGTTAACGAGATCTAATTTTGATTAAATTTGTCGGGCTAGTAAACAATTTTAGGTAGCTTAATCACGAGTTTGACCTCTTTGTCGGCGTGAATTCCTTTTTTTCAATAGGTTGGTGCTTTAATGTACTTCTTTCCTCTTTTGTAGAAATTGCTAATGAAGCCTTTACTTGTATCAATTCTAATAGCAATTTTCCTTTTTCGTAGTTTTCCTCCTTCAAAATCATGATTTTCTCGATCTCACTCTGTCAATGGCTAGCAAAGCTTCGGAATTATTTTTTATACAAAAATAAAAAAATCGCTTTAATATATTTGGCAAAATAAACTTCACTCAACTTGGATTTACTAAAAACTTTTCTGTTTTTACCTGTAATGAGACCCCAAATGTATTAGATTCACATTCTTTAGAATAATCCAGTACTAGAATATTTATTTAAAAATCTATGAATGCGAATAAACGAATGTCTACCAAGGTAGGTTTACCGCCATGAGCCTTCGAATTTGCACGCAATAAGCTCATGAAAAAATTACATTTGTGCAGGTAGTTTATCCTATGGGACAACGCAGCAGAGGACGCCCGCGTCTAAGGTGGCGTACACGGATAGAGAAGAACCTGAACCAACTCGGTGTGCGTCACTGGGAGCAGCTGGCACGGGATCGTGCCAGAGAAATTAAGCAGCAACTTTTGCCAAAAATTATAATATGAGCAATCTATCTATCAAAGCTTATCAAATTCCGTGTATCGAGTTAACTCTGCACCGATTTAGAAAAAATATGGTAGGGAAGGGCGGGGCTAGCTGGCCCACTTTTTTTTTGAAGTCCGATAAATACCAACCTAATCATAATACAACTTCTGCTAACAAGACAGGGACGTCAATCAATTTCTACTTTTCCAACTTCGGCACTCTATTTTTGATTAAGTTAACTTGCAAAGTTGCATGAGTCTGTTATAGAGTAATGAACGACAAAAAAGTTTTTCACTATTTTGTTTTCAGATCATCCATTCCATCTGCGCCCCTCATCGAAATGAGGCTAAAATCTGTTAACAAGATAGAAAAGGAGCTGAGTCTGTCGCAAAAAAAAACTCGAGGTGATATAACACAATGCGGCAGCTGACAGAAGCTCAGCAAGTCGCTCCACTTTCTCGCACATGTAAACTACCTCGACCCCGTGCCTTTCCCGGCAGTGGTGCTCCTAAAAATAGCCCAATCACGTAACCACGTTGACCCGAAAATCTGAAAAAAAAAAACCTCTTACCAACCAAATTACAGAGGTTATCTAACCCGAAAAATTCGCACATGCCAAGTGCTCTGAACGGACTTTGTCGCTGCAGCCGATTTTTTGTGTTTGTAAACAAAAGTGCATTTGGCGAAACCAGTATTCCAGCCACCAGAAATGGCAAGCGCCTCCTAACGCGCTCATGAGTGTCCACAATTCGCAAGCCAAGTCACTGGCATAGATTCGAATTCACCATCACACCTGCGCGAAGTTATCATCACACCACACGCCATCATCGTCATCTCCAGTAGCAGTAGCAGGAGGAGGATGAGGCGAAGCAGGAGGTAAAGTAGCAGCGCATACTAACGCTAGTCGAAGTCGAAGTCGAACTCAACGTCGACGTCTTGGTCTTCGTCTTCACCGGCGCACCGTAGCTCCGTCCACACAGTGCCCCGTAATCGATTGCATCAGAGGTGAAAGTCGTTTCGGTGTCTGGTGCCATATAAACCTCGTTTCTGTATAATTAACAATAACAACATCACTGCACTGTGCAGAGGCTTCCCCTCGACCCCCAAAAGCACAAAATAATTCCGCGAATGGACCAGTTTTCGATTAAAACGCCTCCACCCCGCGGTCGTTGGGAGGAAATTCGCACAATCGCACATGTGAAAACGGACAAACTCACCGGCCCTTCCTCCGTCCAAACTCACCCGCGCCTCACCGACAAACATGACAAAACCTGAATGAAAATTACAAAATTGAGATATTTCTGGTCGTCATCGTCGTCGTAGGTATTTCCATTTTCGTTTCTTTTTACGGTCAAGCGTTACGTTATCCGTGGATGATATGACCAATTTTTTTCGAGCAGCGATTTTGAATTTTTTTTTTTGAGTACAAGGTCGCGAGCGAATGTACTTCGTTGGCCATCCGACTGCTTGACCGTCCGTGTGGTGTCGCTGCTGTCGATTAACACTTTTGAATAAAATTTCGATTTTTTGAATCGACAAATCGATTGTTCGATACAAATTGAGACGGACGACGACAAGTCGGTGGGAGGGCGGAACGAGTCTTGAGTAAAATTCAAAAGAAATAGGTAAGGGGCTTGCGAATCATCATCTGGTCGGATCGGCTGTTGTTGGGCGGTTATATAATTTCGAATGGTCGGTTGTGAGTGAAAAATCTACATGGGGAGTGAATCGACAAGTTTTGGTAAGACGTACGAGGTGACACGAAGTCTGGGGCTGAGAGGAAGACAGGGCAGATAACAATTTTTAGAAGAGACTGTCGCTGGAGTAGTTACCCTCTGTTTGACGATTGATTTTAATGGCAAGCTCTCAGCGCGCTTAGGGAAAGACGAATTCGCATGCACCAGGTGGTCCAGTGTGCAAATAAAATATGTTTGTAAAGAAAATATGGCCATTAATGTACTACGACTAAACAAAGCGTATTAGGCTAATAAAAAGTCATTTAAAGTTAGCGTTGTCATCTGTCCGGGTTTTTCCAGACATGTAATCTTTTTTGACCATCTGGCGGACTTACGGGATAGTTTTTGATAACTAACCCGGATTGTACGTTTTTAACCTTTTAGTACCTACTTGTACACTCCTCTCAATTTATTGCTTTTTCAATAAAATAAACTAAATATTCATAATTAATAAATTAGTATTATGTATTATATGAAAACGAAATAAATTGAATTTGAAATAAATTAAATTAAGCTATCTATTTAATGCGCTTGTTTTGTCCTACTTTTGTACATCTTTTTAAATCCTGTCTGCGGTTAATCCAGGATTTTTAATATCGATTACTACTTTTCTTCAAAATATTTCTGGCAAGCCTATTTTAGGCCCTCGTTTAAGTCCCGAAGTTTGTTTACACTTAAAACAAGTTGTGAAGCGAAGGAATAAGGACTATTTGACATGATACATGTTGGAATAATGTTTATGGAATGAATATTTACCAATTCATTATATTGGTTTTACAGCGAAATCTGAAATTTTATCTGGCACAACCTAATCTAAGCAACAGGGAAAGATACTAGAACTATACAGGGCGGGCCAAACACAAGTTTCTTTTACAAATGCACTAAAACGAACAAAATTAAATTGTTTGCGTGTACTACGGTTTTATTAGTAAGAACAAACGTTTCTATTAATTATGGAACACAAGTTGTTCAACTGGCTGTCGCGACGGACTTGGCAGTGTGCATTCTGTCACTCAACAACTTGTTCATGGTTTCGAGCTGATGCTTACAGATTGCTTGGATAATACAGACCTTAAGTGTTTGATCCTTCACTATTCTTCACAAAAATAAAAGTTCAAAGGAATCAAATCGAATGGCTCCGAGGTGGCCAACTGACAATACCAAGACGGCCGATAACGCGGTTTGGAAATTTGGTCAGCAAAAGTTCATTGTGGCACGGGTTGTGTAGAATGTTGCGGCATCCTGCACGATCCAGAGGTCGTCCAAATGCATGTCATCAATTTCAGTAAATAAAAAGTTACACTCTTGGCTACAGCAGCTATATACTTGTCTGTGCGGACATTAAGAGCACAGATACCATGAGTTTTGTGCACTAACGTGCCAGTCTCTCACAATTTTTGCAGAAACTTGCATACAGCTGGCGTGGTGGGTGATCAATTTCGCTTATACTATTTAAAAAAAAATAACACACTGCTTTGGGAACACAGAACTCAGTTTGGAAATAAGTTTTCAAAATTTCCAAATGTTGTTCAAATGTAAAGCGACTCAATTTTCGGATAATACTGACTTTTTTAAAAGATTTCGATAGGAAAACAGCTGCCAGTTTTAAAATAATCTTTGATTTAAAAAGAAACACTAGATGGCCCACTCTTTATTTAGTTCACGTTCGCAATCCCAAAGGAAAACAATGTCACCAAGATTGTATTCAAGATAACACGTCTTGACTTCACAAAAGCTATGAGCCGATACTTCTGGAAGTTATTACTTCCTACCAAGCAAATGATCACCTTGTGACTAAAACCAAAAGACGTTGAAATTCGATTTTCAATAATTTTAAAGCATGGATGGTCTATGAAACTAGGGTTCGCAGATAAGGTATAACGATTCACCGGTTAATCGTTGTCGTCGACCTCAGCACTTAAGTCTAGTAGTTGTCATATTAAAATTACCACGTCTTCAACCTGCGCCACAATCAGCATGAATACGAAGCGAAATGCCAAACAGGAAATGCCAATTCTGGAGCCAGACGCAGCTCACTATTTGCAGTAATCAACCAGCTTACGACTGCCTCTACCTGCCTTCGAGCTGCTAAAGATCACCCCATTATTCCAAAAGATCATTCGACATAAAACAACTACGTCATAGATCGAAAAGCCAATTCTCAATGTTTTTCAGAACGTCTCGGTCTCGCTAGCAACTAACCCTCGGGTCAGAACACCGATGACAATACCACTCGATTTCCTCATATTCATCGTAAATATCCGCACCTTGTACCGCGGGAAGCAAACAAAACAAAAAAAAAAGATTTATTTAATTTGCTTGTTACTCCTCGAGACACGCACTTGCCACGAGTTCCTATGCCGCCCTCAATTAAACCCCGCACCCTATTTCCACGTATCTCGCATCCCCTCTCATATCCGACGACTTAGGCCCAGCGATACGTGAGCAGCGAAAAAGGTTAATTGCACTTTGCTCTGGCTCGAATAAAAAGCAAGTGATTTGTGTTATTAACAATTAAGACGCAGCCTCATCAAAAGCACCTCACCACCCTAGTCCGGGATCAAGTTTAAAAGGTCGTCGAAGCCTCGCTCACAACATACTTGTGATTTTGACAACCGACATTACCTTGTATCAAAAATAAAAAAAACATTTTTCGTGTTCATTTTGGCGAGGTCTTTACGCGTGCACACATTGGGCAAGAACGCAGCAGCAACAGGTGCTACTACCACTTCAATGACAGGCCGTGGAAGACTGCTTAACCTGTTTCGTAACACTTGGACGTGGAAATTAAATGCAACTGTTGGCAAACGAAATAAAGCGCTTCGCTTTTCCATTCCACAGAATGCAGCCGCACCATCGGCAACAAGTTCCTGCAACATTATAGCGCTAATTAAAATTGCATTAGACAATTATTACGGCAGCTTTTTTGACGCTGGTAAATGGTTTGAAAATTGCAGATCACACATACATTAGGTCGTTGATGAATTTATTTTTCATTGCATTTGACACATTCGCAATCGAGAAGTGTTTAATGGCCGCTGGAGGAGAGCGGAAATGTCTTTTTTTCAATTTTTTGTTTTATTTTGCAGTGCGCAAAATGCTGTGCATATCAAGAAAATTGTTTTTTGAAGGCTTCACGAGTGGCTTTTTCTTAAGATGCGAAACACCTGGGTGCCGGCTGAGGTGAGAGAGTTCTTAACCTCTGTCAGGCGGTTGAGTGACAGTGGAAATAACTTTTGCGTGAGTAATGAATTGCTGCGAGTGCGAATAGGAATGCAATGTAATGGAAGAATTGCCAATTTGATTCTAACCCAGAAGTCTTTGAACCAAATTGTTGGTGAAAAAAGAAAGACGGCACATTTTCTGAGTTATTTTTCAACTTCCTTGCAGTTCTTAATCAATTTTTAGTTTTGTGAAACTGAAATTAAGTTTAAGTTAAAAGGCTCAAAACTATGCGTACTGTACTAACTACTGAAATTATTTATCAGAAAAAGAAAATCTAATACTGTCTATAGTAGATTAAATTCTCTATTCGGCCATCATGGTTTTTTATTCATTTTTCGTCAACGTTATTTGAAAAGAGGAAACAGCACCATTTCGCTTTTAAGGATTATTAAGAAGTGTGCGTTCATAAATCATGAAGCAGTAAATAAGGCAAAAAATAAGACAAGCAGAAGAAAAGAAGAAATGACATTTGATTCAACATCATTGGTGAAAATTTAAATTTGTATGGTTATTTATCCATGGCGATGCTCTTAACAGACAAATATCAAATAGACCTCTCATTTTTCTTACAAGGTCTATTTCAGAACGGCATTCTATGACTGATTTGAAAAAGATTGTCAGAAATAAAATAACAATGTCAAGTCGGATCAAAACAAAACCAAAGCGAATTTAATGGCCCTTAATCTGATCGTGATGTAGTCATAACTCATAAATATTAGCTTAGGGGAAAATTGTGTGGCGTATCATCGCCATCTTTTTTTTTCTGTTTTGAACAGCTAATGATCTGCTCAATCGCATATCACAATTTTGCCTTTTTGGGTTGGAATACGAAAACCTCTCAAGTTGTGAATTTCCCACACCCCGTGAGGTTGCCGTGACATATGCAACACTGAAATGTGCCAGAATAGGGCTATAAATGTAAAAAGAACCTGCCTTCGCAGTTATATAAAAGTTTCGTTTATCAAAGCTATTTGTAAGTAGACAGCTTTGATAAACGAAACTTTTTAATAAATGTAATAAACCAAAGTCAGATCTACTGGTTTTTAAATGTCATTACATTAAATGTTCATGAATTAGGCAAACGAAATTATTGCATCTGGGTCGGAACACCTATACGTTATTGTCGAGAAGCCGAGGTGGCATATTTGGACCATTTTATTTCGAAAACTACAACGTTTCGTCAACTGTAGGTGTTATAAAGCCAAATGTAAGGTAAAATCAACTCAAATCTAATATGATCAGACCTTTTGTTGGCCTTTTTGAGTACTCCTGCATGCCCATTTATTGTCTACGAGTGTTTTCGATCCACTGACGCTCTTCAAGCATGTCATTGACACTTTGATTATAAACCTACTTAAGAATGTTCTGGAGTGTGTTCGTTTGAAGTGGTCGTACTCACACAGCTTTGCTTATCAACTATTGAACCGCGATTCATATCGATCATAATCGTGCACATTCTGTATTCAATCTCATCAGAGATAACCACGCAATTTATCTTTGTAGATACCCTGTTCATTAAGGAGCAAAACTTCACTCTGATTGAAAATTATAGCACGACGCATCTTTCTCATGGATAGATAGATTTATTTCTTCATAGTTTAACAATATTTAAACAATGAAGCTCTAGCTTGCATAAAGATTTGGTTTTATAGAATCTTACTGCTGAAAATATAATTATTTGGCGGTTGCGAAATGTAGTTCAGTAATTTAAATGACATTTGGAGGAAAAACCTACATTTAAATTAATACAACAACCTAAAATATATATTCTTTCATTGTTATTGTTAAACTTAACGCACTCTTAAATTTTAGATTCTACATTTAGTCGAAAAAGTCAGTACACGAGAGTTGGGAAAGCTGTAGACATTTGAAGACTGCAGTTAGCTTACCAAAAAGATAAATTTTTAAGTCTTTCTATTTACTCAATGACGTTAAAAGACTAAAATTTTTTAAGAGTTATATTCACCAGGCACTTTGCACTTTCTGACTAATAAGTCAGAATTTAGTCATTTTAGACTAGTAGCAGTCTTTTTAGTCACTTGTAAATCGTTTATAATTTTTAGTCAATTATTGATTTCACATAATTCTTCAACTGCAGTCATTTAATTTATAGTCAATTAAGTTTCGTTGACTTATTAGACAGAATAACTAAGTTGACTGATGGTTTTAAAGTCAAAGTCAAAAGCCTAAGCCACAACTTTTATCCCAACGATATAGTCAATCGCCTGCGACTTGTTTGACTGCAGTCATCAAATGGCTGATGTCTTCACAATTCTGTAGTAGACATATTGACTAGTCCAGAGTATTTGAAATGAACTGAAAACTAATGTTTTCGAAGAGTTTTGACAAAAGGTTTTATTGCTCCATCCATATTGTAGCTAAAAGGAACACAACGTCGTGATCTCGAAATATGTTACCTGCTAATGAGTCCCCGAAAATGGAAATGCGTATGCCCAAGCTCACAATCGCAACACCGTCCTTATGTAAGTCACATCAAATAAACTCGTAACAAACTAAACCACCGTGTCCTTCATCCGCCCAAATCACCTTCAATTAAATTTGAAGCTAATCCAAAAAACCACCGGAAACTTGCCCGTAGTCAACACAATTAGGCACATTAACCGTTGCCACCGTCAAGGTTATCGCATAACCCTTCCACATACCCATGTCACCGTGCATGTTAAACGGATTTCCCAAGAGAGAAGCACCCCGACCCATCACAAGAAGCCACCCGACTATCACACTGCGCAATGCAACAACCACACGTCCAAATTACACGTTCATGTGGAGCTAGGTGCTCGGCTGTTACACCATTTTCGCACTTCGCGCAAACGCTCTTTCTTAACCGCTAAGCCGATGAAATTAGGCGTCCATTTTGACCATTAGACAGCACTTCTTTAAGCCGGCGATGGTGTGCAGCGCCGCGCCGTTGCGTGTCGAAACTGTTGCAACCGCGGCGTAATTGGTGCACCTCTGACCCATTAAGGCCGAGTAATTTCGGAGCGATTCATCAAATTGACGCACAATTTTCGACCGAAGTTAATCTTCTTTGAGGTCAAGGCGACCGGGACACGCGATCGTCTATCACTTCCGATTCGCAGGCCACTCGAACCCTTTCTTGCGACACACTCTCGCGAATCGTTCAACGCGCCAAGCACTGTGGTGGCATTGAAAATGGAAATCAATTGACAACCAAACGATGTCGCACCACGAATCGAGTGGGCGGGCAGAGAGTCCATGGCACCTCCACCAGCCACCTAGTGTTGCAACCGCTGGTGTTGGTGTGTGCCCTATTTGGCATGGCACTAGATACAATATTTTGGCGCAAAACCATGCAGAGACTTGGACGAAAGTGTGAATCGGTTGACCAATTGATAAGTGGCACGCGGGCTCCGGGGGGACTGCCATTGTTTTCCCATAGCCGGACTGGGACTGGGTTTCTTTTTCAGTTTTGAAGTTCAACGTTTAGCAATCGGTTCGGTTCGGTGTTGTGGGTGATTTCTCGTTGCGTAAAAATGTATTGAACTCAATTTATTTGTTGTTTGTTTCGAGTGCTGAACCTGTGAATGGTGCCCTCTGTCAGTTTTGAGATTTTAAGTTTTTTTTTTTTGTGTGTGAAGAGCAAATGACTCAGTGAAATTGTAAAGTTACAGCCTGCAGAGTGGATAATCTGCGTTCGGAGGAGCTGTTTAAATTATTTTGGATACGCGACTAGAAAATCATAATGAGGAGGTAAAGCTAATTTGTTGAGTGAAAGTTCTGCAGATAGTGAAGTTGTTGTTTTTTTTCAATTCCTAGAGAAAAAATTGGGAAAATGACTTCTAAAATGTAGAAATGCTCAATTTAATGATAACAAATTAAGAATTTTACCAAAAACTGGTGAAACGTGGCTGCAGTGAGTCACGAGTGAATTTTAGAAAGTGATCGTCAAGTGAGTGTGCGTTTTCCAGCAGACATACGAATGGAACGACAAAGTCTTGTGGATATTTGCTGTTTGTTTTATCAGGGTTTTGGTTATTTTCTGAAGGAATAATAGAGGTTTTTGGTTTTGTAATTTATGTAATTAATGCGTTACGGAAAAGGTTGTTTAATTTTTTTTTGATTTTCAAAATAAAAAGAAAAAATTGAAAACGCAAACCGCAGACAATCGGTATTTGAGCTGCCATTCTCAAAAGAAATAAAACAGAAAAAGAAATAACGACCCAATCGGGCATTAAACCCCAGCACTCCTGTGCCCAGAGCAGACATAGTCCCACTAGGCTATTGCCGCCTCGAATTTTGACGCTTCTCTTTTAGTATATGAAGCGATTGGGAAAACTTTGGCGGCCTTTTGTCGGAAAAGGGGGCTTGCTGCATTCTCTGACTTTACTCGAATTAGTGTCCCATAGGGGAGCTATCACTATGCAAAATTTCATCAAAATCGGTGACCCCAAGTTCGTGTACTCTCCTTGTAAGTTCAAAAACATAAACTCTGCGATCGGCGAATGAAAACAATATGACGAAGTTAAAAAAAAATCCAAAAAACGTGCTTTGGCTGTCTACTTTGATGTGCCTTTGATGTCCGAATTGAAGTCAAATTTTGTCAGTCAAGGCAGTCTATCTTCCAAATTTTATATAAATCGAGCTATCCAATCAAAATTTAATACCACTAATATTATAAACATACAAATAATAGTGACTTCTGACTTACGTGATACTTTTTGCCAATTTAATCAATAGGTTTATAAATTAAAGCCTATATGTTATTCTGGTGCATAAGCTACATTATAGTGTAAAGTTTCATAAAAATCCATTCACTCCTTTTTGCGTGAAAGAAAAACAAAACTCCAAACAAACGTTCAGTTTTATAATATTAATAGAATAATAGGATAGGATGATCGTTTATGTTCCTAAGTCGTTGAGAATCAGAACTTTAACCCGTTGCAACAACTTTCAAGAGTTTGAAGTAATATTTTATACCCTAATCTAAGGCAAAAACGATACGGTCATTGTTTCTAAAGAACGAAAAGCTAATAAAAAATAAATAGATGAAATATTGAAAATAAAATCAATCATTTATTTTTAATGTTTCCTCACGTTAAAATTATTTGGGAGCTAGTAAACCATAGCTTACTCCTTACTTACTTAGCAGGCATTTAACCCTTGGAGGGTCTGTGCCTGAGCCAAAGCCGCCTTCCAACGTTGACGGTCCTTACATAGCTTACTCCATTGCGAACATAATATGGTACTGCTATCTGCGTCATCACAATTATATTTTTCCCATATTTCTTGTGGCCGCGCCTGCTACAAAAGATAACAAAACTGTTTTCTAGTGTGAACATCCAGCTCGAAATCAAACATTCAAAATTAGCATAAAACGAGTTCCAACTACAAGAATATAACTCTTACACATTGTTCTTACAAACACGTGTTCAAATTATGTTTCAACTTAGCACACAGTCTTTGTCGTTTCTCATGGCGAATGTCTTCAAACTACACAAACCATAAATTACATTGTGGCTGCGGTGAACTTTCGGTTTCATCATAAATTGCATAGTCTTCAATGTAAGTCTTTTTACATCGAAAATAACCAGAAAATCTTTCATTTGTCAACTTTTTCTGGCAGATTCGCCACATGTTTTCTTTTGTTAAAAAAAGAAAAATTTTAATAAATTGAACCATGTGCTTGTTTTTCGTGTCAAGATCAAGTGGATATAATTGATTAATAAATAAGAAATTTTTTTTTGTCAAATTAATTAACACTAATTGATAAATTCAACAAAATTTGAAAGCTCAAGCCATGCGGAAGGTTTAATGATGACATTTTGGCACATTATTTACCACCATCGTAGATCACACACACTTGGAACTTTGGCGAAATTTCAAGGTTGCTTTGGGCTTAATTTGGCTTTCACTAGAAGGAGAGTCTAGAGAAATACTTTTTTTCAGTTTCACTTGATTTCCAATCAAATGGCATGAAGTTGAAGTTCACGTGAGTATCATCCACTTCTGAATAAACTTTTAGTGTTTAGATCGTTGCCTGTGAAACATCCATTCAAATTGTTTTTTTCCACAGCAACTCTCGGCCAATTCATTCAACGAAAACTTTTCATTTTATATTTGTTTACGCAAATGATTATTTTGGATCAATGGAATATTTAAATTTTGCGCTTCCAACAATTTAAACAAACAGCGATTTAAGTGTTTTCTTTCGTGACTTGCACACTTGAAATACATTTTCAAGCGTATGAGTATTTTCGCACATCGTTGGATATTTTTAGGAAAAAATTAAATTTAGCATTCATTTCCTTTTTGAGTGAGGCCAACAATAATAACAGTCAAACTATGAGAAAAAAGGAAATGACTAACATTTAAAATAAAAACAGTGAAAATTGATGCCTTTAGTTTTAATAAGATTCCATTAAGGTCGAGTTTCCGTCGTTTTGTTCGATTACTTGTTGCTTCTTGAATGCGATTTAATTGAACCCTATCATCTTAAAAGAGATGTTGAAGAAAAATTGAGGGCTTCAGCGTCTAGAGGTCCCTTATCTATGACTAACAGCTTCTTTTATAAATTCTAAGCCTTAGATTTCACCATTCTTGCACAAAAAAACAAGTTTTTAAAAACAATAAAAGTTTTGACCCAATGAAGAGTTTTGCAGTTAGCCGGTAGCATTGTCTTTTTTTAACTCTTTTTCTATTTATTTCTATTAGACTTCATTCCGCTCCTTAAGTTTCGAACTTTCATCGCAGCCAAAAAAAGAAAATGTTAGCTTCCCCAAGACAGACTTAAGAACTACTGATTATGTTCTGTTCTTAAATTTTTTGAAAAATTTCACTGATTTCAGAGTCAACTATATAAGGTGACAAACGTTGATTTACAACACAACGCAAGAATCGACAATAGTTGATGAAATTCACCACCAAAAATTATAGAACCCCACACCCATCTCTTCATCACTCTAACGAAAATGCAAAGAAATAAATTCGCCGTATAAACCGGGGTCAGTTGAAAGGGCTACAAAAATCTTTCTGTTGTTTACTTCTACCTTCTTAATGTCTATGCCAGATCTGTACCCCTAATTCGGCTTTATTGCGGAAGTATCTTCCCATCGACAACTTTACGGGGTCACTGGATCACCGTGCATCTAAAAAAAAATACTTTGCTACCCACACTACAAGGAAACATTAAAAACAAATGTTTTCAACCAATAAAAGTTCACTTTTGGCTCTAATCCACTATATAAATTAATTCACTGTTTAACCTAAAGGGGGATTCGGTTTGAATCTGAATTTTTAAAAACGCATCTTGACAACACACGAGGAAAATAAAATATATCCTCAAGATACTTCCACAACTGTAACCGACTCAGATAGGTCCACGTAATTCCACCTTCATGGTAAGTATGTAAATATTCGAAAAGCTTCCCGCTCCTTTTGTTGCCAAACCAGCTCATTACGAAAGCTTCTCCAGCACGGAGGGGAGACACCCTCCCTCCGCAAAAAAATAACAAAAAAAAAGCAGAAAAAGAAACCCCACCGAACCGAAGTCCAACAATCAACAATCCGAGGCTTGTTTACATTTTGTAACCACCAACATTGTGGTGGTGTGGCTGGCGTCTTGGCGAAAAAGCTTGCTGAAGTTAAGAAATCGTATCTGAATCTAGCCACAGCCGTTGTATTCGAAGCACAAACAGTAGTCTTTTCACACACACTCTCGCAGTGGGAACCGTGTATACTGTCACCTGCTATGCTCATCGTGTGTCTTACTGTCTTCTCTCGATAGGCTTGGACAGAACTGTGTGTGAAAAAGTGTGTTTACTTTACCTCATCGAGCAGCCAAGTGGCGAGTCGTTAAGTGTGTTGTTGATTGTTGTATGTTTGTGTCGCGTTCACGTTTTTCCGTGGATTGCATGCGGTCCGGTCCGGTCCGGTCCATCGTTGTTCATCGTTCGTCGATTGTCGTTGTCGCCGTCGTCGTCGTCGTCGTCATCAAACTAGCGCGCTCTCCTCAGTTGTGGACTCTTCCAAGTGGGACTTCGGGCCATAAAGACGGAAAGACGTAACATTACGTTCGAGACGCTTACTTGCTCTGTTGCTCACTTGCTTTTTTGCTTATACTTACAACGCTCGCGCGCTAGTGTCAGTCAGCCAACCAGCAACCGACCAGCCACCACCACTTAGGGATAGAAGTTAGCTTCAAGTCGGTCGAGTTAGTACATCTTGGACTATTGTACGTTTAGCATGTCCAAGACGAATTTTTTCGGCTTCGCACTGGATTTGGATATTTAATTTGTTTTCGTTTTCGATTCGATTTGAAATCTTTTGAGTGTTAAGTTTTATTTTATTTTTTTTTTTTGAAAAAAAAAGGAAGAGGAAAAAATAAATAAATTTAACGAATTGTGTGCGCGGTAAACGAGACCCCGAGCAAATAAACAAAACAACAAAAAAAAAAGTTTGTTGAGAGTTTAAGTAAATCCGTGTTAATGGCCAAACGAGATCAGGGTCAGTAAATAGTTGCAATAGTTTCGAAGTTGTGTGGTGTGTGTTTTGTTTTTTTTTTGTGGAGAGTTTAATTTCATTTTGGAGAGAAAAATCACATACAAAGAGTGGATACGAAATTGTCTGTGGATTAAAAAAGAAAACCGTGAACATTCGTCATATCTCAAAACGTAAGTGCGAATTACTTCCCCTCATTAGTTAGACATCTCCAATATCAATAAATTGTGCACAGAGACATCTGGTCAGCGTGTCGTGTCTAGAACTAGTCAGAGAGTATCGTTTTTAATCACTCGTTGTCCTTCTATGGGATAATTAAGTGTTATGCGAACTGGATGGGAGATACTTTTTCATTTTCGTATTTAATTACCTCGTCCGCAGTGTAATTACATAGATTTTCAATAATTTGAAATGGAGATACTCGATGTTCGTTGATGGCGGCTGAATGCGTAATGTCGCGTCGTGTAAGGATAATGATGGTGGTGATTTCGTCGAACCTTCACTTTTCGGTGGGATCTCTGTGTTTGCATTGATCTTATTGTCGAAGTGATCTGGTGGGGATTTCCTGGTAGAGGCTTATCCACTTGAGAGCGATGATGAAAGGCGAGGCTTCGCTGAAGCAAGTGACCTATTTTGGGGATTGTTGGTGATTGTGCATTAAAAAGGCAAACGGCAGCTTTTATCCGTTTTGTTTTCTTAAGTCGATGCAGGAGTGTTTTTTTTTTTCCTTTCGTTTTTTGCGGTTTTAAGGTGGACTTCGAAGTGAGTCAGTCATTGTCGGTGCCCTTTTGATGTACATCGGTTTCCCACTTATTCTGATCAATCTTATTTGTTTATCTTAGTAGTCCACTTTAAGAGCCTGATTTAAGAGAAGACCTGAAGATCCGTTTCAGTGCTCTCAGTGCTGTTGGTTCTTAAAACTCACTGATTCGCATCAAAAACAATTCAAATATTGGGCTTAACGATTTATATCTATAAAAATGACTTGCTATCCATTGGCTTTGTGACGCACTTTAGTTAAGGAGAAGTCGTTCGTCACTCAGACACAACGACAAAAAAATACAAGGGTTTCGTTATTCCTTTGAAACAAACCCATTAAAGCCACTGCCTGATTGTCTAAAAAGACTACTTTTCGTTTTACTTTTGCCACAACAACAAAATTTGATTTAAAAAAAAGGAAACTACAGTCGAATCCCTTTAAGTCGAATTTTCACGAAACATCAAAATTAGTTCGAGTTAGAGGGAGCTCGACTTAGAGGATGGTTTTTGCATGGAAAATTGGGAAGGGGAATGCCAAAATAGGGCGAAAAAAAGGGAAGGAGTTAGAGGGAAATTCGACTTAGAGTGAGTTCGACTTAGAGGGATGTCGACTGTATTTAATTCGACGAAGTAATCAGTTTAAAGTAACTTTGTGTTCAAAAATAGTCTTGAGGCAAACAAAACTTCAATTTAGTTTGAAGGGTGCTAAAAAAAAAGATAATATTTTTTAGACTGTGCCTATATGCAATCAGATATTTTACCCAAAAGTAACCACATTTAAGACGGTTCTTATTTTAGTAGAGTTTTTCTCTGAGCAATACTTGCTCAACAAAAGTTTCATTTAAGTGCCAGTCACTAAAAGAAATCTGCCTTTAGATAAAGCACACCCTTAAACAGTTGTTTTTCAGAAAAAAAACTTGACTTATAGCACTCCTCTATTGCAAGGTCTGCAAAAGTTTATTTGCAGTTATAAATTAATTTTTGCAAGTTTAATTGTCTTACTTCATTTTCTTATGGGTAAAGTAGGTTGTGGTCAAATACAAGTTTCTTTTTCGAACGACTATAAGAAAAACTCATGTAAGAAAAAAATGCTTAAAAGAGTTAGAGAACAATGCACCATATCCTTTCTCGTATGAATTACTACTCTAGTAAAAGAAAGAAACTGTTGAAAGTTAAAGATTCTTTGGATTTTTAGTTTTTCTTATCTCCGTTGAGTACTGTACAATAAAATTAACCAAATTAAATTATTTGCATATTTTTTGGCTTTGTTGGTAAGAGCAAACATTTTCATTTATTCTGAAACAAAACATTGGCTTCACAGTAGCGCATTTTGTCACTCGAATTTTTCAAGACCTTTATTGATGGTTTTGGGCTGTAGCTCATGGATTGTTTGAATGATATTGACCTGAAGTGCTTCAATCGTTTCCTATTTTTTCCATAACAACCGCCCTTTACGGCTCCCGATAACAAAAGATGGAAGATGTCAAATCGCAGTTCCGAGGCGGTCAACTGACATCGCCAGTAAGTGTCCTGTTTGGGCTGCACAGTACTCATTTTGAAAACCAGTTTTCAATATTTCCCAACGTTGTTCAAGGGTGATGATGTTGATTAAAAAAAAACCACTAGATGGCTTAGCCTTTATAATGCTCTGACAATTAAGTATGCTCCAAAACTTGAACACACCTAACACACCACACGAAGCGTTGCTCTTTGTGCCAACAAATTCCTTTCATCTTCACACCAACAGCTTCTGCCATTGTTTACCTTTTTTAGTAACTCAATTAAGATCCTCAAACCACAAGCTCTTGATAGAACTACTTATCCTCCTTCAATTGACAGCTGTCACTAATGAGATTCTTTTCAACACCTAATTGATGTTTACTACGCGGTTATTACTTACGCTGTTTGCGACGCTCTCCGAAGCCGACAGAAGCTTTTCATTGTGTCTCGGTGAATAAGCATTTGAATGAAAAACATATTTATTTATTTGAAACTAGTTGAAAATTTTAAAATTAAGAGTAAGTAAATACAACAAGAACAACAAAAGCCTTCGGTTAAAATAAACAATTTATTTTATTAAAATTAAAAATAGAGAAAAATAAATGAGAAAGCTATATGGACTAGAATTTAGAGTAATAGATACACAAAAGAATACTTAGTGAAAAATAAGTTGCAAAGTCCAAGACTAATTAGAATTCTGAACGCAACCCAAATCATCAGTGAGATGCTCCGCTTTGTTTTCTGTTTTCTATCAGAGGGTGCTTCTAATAAATCTAACTCGCCTTTTGTCCGTCGGGGAATCACAGGAGGTGAGTTTAAATAACATGCCTTGTCGTAGATTTTTTGTCTAGAAAAAAAGTAATGATCTTCGTGTCTGACTTTTTTTGTTAACCCACACGTTTGCGCTGTCAAAGTGACGGATGAATCGTGAGTCATTTTTGGCCATTAAAGGGAACCACATGTCTGTTGGTCTGACAGAACAAATCGTGGAGTCGATTAACGTAAATGAGGTAATTTAAAGTGAACTGAATTTTAATTGTCTTGATCACGAGGTGTCACTGAACTTTTCGATGATTTTCGTTTTTTTTTTAGTTTTCGTGACAATGGAATAAACGAAACCCTCATAGAATCACTTCGGTGTACATCTGTCTGTCTGTCTGACGACTTTTTTTTTTATCAAAAAAACGCAAGTCCGGTCAAGCTGACAAGCAGATGTTTTCAACTTTTGCTGACGCGCTCTCCAAAATAAAAACCTCTTACATTTTTTCACCTCGATGTGGTTTTCCACTCACGTGTTACCATCGGTGTTTTGCTTAGCCAAGTAGATTCTTTCAGGAAGTACACGTTACTAGCGACTTTGTGTGTGTCATTCTCCAAAATTCAATTGAAAAGAATGCGAGGCCAATGTGTTTTCCGCTTTTGTTTTATATATTCTCTGTCTCTAACTTAAACTAGACTTTTAGAATCGTTTAGTTCAGAAAATATGAGGCCTGTTTTTGAGTCTGCGTGATTAAGCCCTTGTTTCCATTCCATGCATCACATTTACCTTGAGCTGAGAAAACATGCAATCAAGTGAACTTCAGATATTGCTTACTTTTCTTTTTCAGAAAAATAATAACAATTTAGGTAAACCCAATTAATTGGCCTTGATGAATTGATTTTTTTTTTTTCGCTGTGTAATGAGTTTTATTTGTGGAATTTCGAAGGAGGCCTTGATGGAGATGA
Source organism: Syritta pipiens (assembly GCA_905187475.1). Lineage (NCBI taxonomy): Eukaryota > Metazoa > Arthropoda > Insecta > Diptera > Syrphidae > Syritta > Syritta pipiens. The sequence continues at coordinate 6,255,676 of LR994572.1, read as the reverse complement.
AGTAGACTTTAGAAGTGTTGAAGTGTTTAATGTTTGTTAATAAGCAAATCGAACATGAGACGTAGTTTGTGTTTTGATTATTTTTTTACTTTTTGCAAACTCATTAATTTTTCCGTACTTGGTGCAGTGAGTGAATTGATTTCGTTTAAAGCCGTTTTTAATGAGCTCGAAAATGGATTAGGGACAAGAACAAGTGACATGGATTTTAATTTTGTTTGTAAAATACCAGTCGTTATGATTGTTTAATTTTTTTCATGAAATGGTTTTAAATTAACATCGCATTTCTATGAAGGTCACCGCGGTTTTTGTTGCACGTACACAAAATTAAACCTTTTAAGTCGGTGGTCGGTCTAATTATTCAGTGGAAAATTTTGGGTGACAAAAACGTTCAATTGGGCAAGTAGACGCCTTGAAGTTGTTTTTGATTTAATCGCGTAAGTGAGACACGCTTTTTTTGGCGGCTTTGGTCTAGAGTCGAAACAAAAGGCAATCAGGAAACATGTAAAGGAGATGGATAATTAACAAGTACTTTTCAAGTTTGAGGAAAAGTGTTTTTAGAGTTTTATTTCAAAAGAAAAACAAAACCCTCACTGCGGTTTCCATCTGTCACCTCTTATTTTTTTGAAAAGAGCAAAATAAAGTTGTCTTCGATTGGTTTTCACTTCGAAGCGCTGTATACCTTCGCCTTTTTATTCAAATTCATGGTTTTTTTAATTTTTTTTTTCATCATCATCATCATCATCATTGCCTTCTTGACCGCGTGTTCCACTAATGGGGTCGCAAGGTTAATGCACGCAGAAGAGATCTCCAGGCAACTCCATCCTCCGCCGCCGACTCTAACTCATCAGGAGGTATGCCCAAGCGTAACCAGGCGAGATTTTGGACTTGGTCCAGCCGTCTCATTCCTTATTTTTTTATGGTTACAAGGGAATTCAGGTTTGTTATAAAAGTCTGTAAGGTGAATAAAAACGTAAAAAACGTAACGTAAAACAGTAAAAGTAAAATGTTTCAGACAGCAATGAATCAAACTACCGCCGTTCCATTTCATCCATCTTTGCCGCTTTTTACCTTAAATTTCTAGAATGAATTCTTTTGATTTTCATCTAGGAAAATGAACTGTCTTAAATTTCTAGAGCGAATTCTTTTGATTTTCATCTAGAAAAATAAAACTGTCTTCGTGTCTGAAATTTTCTTGAGCGACAAGTTTGTCGTGTCCAAGTGACGGATAAATCGTGACTTACTTATTTTTCGATCATCAAAGCCAAGCAGATGTCGTTGGTTTGATAAAACAAATCGTGGCCTCGATTAAAATGTTCTCTAGAGCGTACCTCTCGATCGTCTTGTAGTTTGTCTTCATGATCGTCTAATCAAATTTCTAAGTCGACTGATTTCCACGCATTTTCATAGAAATAAAATGATTTTACTCTTTTAGAGTTCGAAAGTGCTGGGTCTACATCCCTAACTTGTGTGGTAAGGATGATGTGTCGGGTAGTTAGAAAATGGCCTGTAATAACGCAGAATCTGGGACTGCATTAACAGAACCGTTCTAGCTGCAAGACCGTCTTGTTTTTCTTTCTTTATCTTAACCGAAGGTTTTTATTGCTGAATATATTTACTAGCTCTTAATTTCCAAATTTTCAGATAGTTTTACGTAAGCAAATAAAACAAATAAAATACTTCTTTTTCGCCTTGATAGTTCTTGACAGAAGTAACTTTTACGATCCAACTATGAAGTCAATTATTTTCGTTCAGAAGTTCTGTTATTCGAATCGTTATTTTTTTTAAAGTTGAGCCTCGCATGAGCTTAGAAGTGTTCACCAAAAATCAATTTCCCTTTATTGACTTTAAAATATATCACCCTTCCATTTGTCATCTCTCTTGTCATAAATTCTAAAAAAAAACTGCCATAACTCAGAACGATTGATAACTTGTTACATGCCAATATGTCATGCACATTCCGCTCAGAATAAACACCAAACCCTTCAACGATTGTCGTAACATTCTTCCTATCTCTTCCCAAATCTTAAGAGTAGCTTAATACTCCCAATAGCCCCTGCTACTCAATCCCATAAACGCGAAATTCTTAAGCTTTACGACACTTTTATTAGGTGACAAGCATGCATACAGTTGTTATACGTTTTTTTTTGGAGATCATTACGAGACACTTAATGACCCTTTAAACTCGTGTAAGTGAGTAATTAAAAATAAATAAGAAAGTTTGATTAAATTCTGGTGATTATAAAGTTTGCAAATGTTTAATTGAAACGCATGATAGCCGTAGTAAATTTTCATTTAATTATTCGCGTCATCTGTTTGGATGAATTTCATGGACATATCTGACGACAATTATTCATTACATTGCCATTGTAGCCACTTGCAGGGTGATACGACGATCGAGTAATTCTTTAAGGGATGGTGTATAGTTTCGGTTTTCCTCGAAATGAAACCAAAACTGAACGTGATTTTTGAGTAGGACTTCTAGTGGTCGTTGACGTTGATCTTTCATAGACGTGAATGTTTCGATGCTGACATTCGATCAGAAACTCGATCAGCGGGTGTGTTCGAGGTTTATCATTTTCATGATCAATTCGGTGTTCATGGTTTTTCGGAGTATTTTTTTATGACGCAGTGAGCAGAGTTATGAGTCGATATCTTTGTTTATCGTGAACAAGAACATGATCATTTGACACCTAAAATTAGTATAAGCTTCACAAATTCCCCACTGGAGGTCGGCAATAAAACGTGAATGCCAGAAATTCTTTTATTGTTTTAGCTTGAATGCAGTCAGATGCCAGGCATTTTGGATTGAATGTAGTCAAACTTCTGGCATACAGTGGTGGCAAAAGTAATTGAGACACTGCACCGATCTGTAGAAATAAATTAAATTTTCTAACTTATGGAACCGTTATAACAAAATAAAAATAAATTAATTGAATTTACTTTTCAAAAGAAATAGAGTTTATGTCTTAAAAAATACGAAGTTGCACTTCATTTCTCCATTAAATTCTTCAAATATTTAACTCATCATCACCATTGGTGGAGTAACAGCCCGTGGCCAGAGCTTAGCTTTTCGTGTTATAATTTGACACATGTGAAATATTTCACTTGACCATATTTTTTTTTTAAGTATTTTTCCACCTACAGCCTTAATATAATGATCATGATTTATAGACAACACTTACGCAAGCAGTAGTTTGCATTACCTCTGAGACGTTTTAGTGGGTTGTAAAGAAATCTTGAGATCATTCAAACTTTGATGAAAATACTTTTTGTGGGGTGGAAAAAAAAATCTGGAATTTATCTCATTTCCTATTAAAGTACAGCACAAGTTAGTGGAAAAATCTGGAAATTTAATTGCCTTTCAATTTATGTGTAACTCATAACTCATTAATGATTTGAAAGCATCAGAGTGCTGGTACGTAAATTGCAATTTAATTACAAAGAAATCGAAATAAATGTCGTCCTGTTCTATGATGATGTCATTTTGTTTAAGTTTCTGACGACATTTTGCTATAACTGCAGTTTGTGTTTTATAAAGTTAACTTGGCTACGGTTATTTAAAATCTAATTTCCTTATATTTCATAATTATTTGTATATTTCTGTCCGTATAACCTTATTCGCATCTGTGAAACCCTATACCTGCCTGTGAAAAATTATTCCTGTTCGTGGAATTTTTTCTGTATGTGGCTGAAATTATACCTGCGTGAAATGGTAAATTAGAAAAAAACTACGGATACATTTTTATTTAGGCCACTAAAGTCGGACTCTGGACTTAACCAGCGATGAATCTGTCGAGACTGATCGTAGACGGTTCACTGTTCAAAACAGATTAGTTACCGAAGTTGAAAAATAAAATGAAAATGTGAAGTCCAACCTGAGATTAATCTCCCACCGAAAGAAAGTGGCACAGAATTCAATTTCCAATCAGGACTTTCTAATCTCCACTGCAAGTTTTCTGCCTCTTCTTCGTCCGTTCTGATTTACTTCTTAAAAAAACCAGAACAAAATTCACTGTCTGGACAGACCACACCAAATTCCAATCGACTGACTAACTCGTACTCTCCTTTCGTTTAGCGGTGTTATACGATCACAAAGTTGGTAAAAACCATGGCATAACCACACACCATTCCATAAAATTTATTTAGAGAAAAATCTCCATACTAACTATACCACCAACGATCACTCAATCGTTCATGCAATGCATTGAAATCGATCTCACATTATTCAATCCACAATTCAATCCACATCGATCTCAAAACGCCCAGAATATACTCGTAAATATTCATACGCGATTCATTCAAATAGAAACAAATTTGCATTAATTCAGTCTCGCTTCACGTTTTGCTGTCGAATTTTTAATCGAATTTGGTCGACGGACCATGTGGCTTTGATTGAAACAAAAAAACAGGAGTTATATAAAGCCACACGCCTCTCGCAGCCTTCTCCTCCATGGACTTTATACGAATACCGACAGCGAATAAGTATCTCTTGCACAATTAAGACTCACTAATGGGTTTTTGTAAATGGCGATGGGGAGTGATAATGTGGTCCCTGGTCCCAGTGTGCCATTTGGATTTTGGACAAAATGACATTTTCGCCAAAAGCAAGTGCTTCCTTCATTGCGTGGCCATCGAGGGGCAAGCAAGTTGGCTGCTGTTTCGTTTTTTTTTTTTTTGTTGGCCTTCTACGGCGCGAATGTGGCTGCAAGGCTCTTACGCGCTTTTGAGAACTTTGTGCCCCCAATTAAGTGCTGCAAACGTGTTATTAGTTTCGCATGAATGCTTTAAGTTACTTAACAACTTGTAGAGGAACGGGTTTGATTGGGAGGCCACTTAAGACTGTGGTGTGCGAGATAAGGACCTTTGAACTGCTGTGGAACTGAGAGTGAGAAGTTGGAAGGTTCTGGAAAGGCAGAATTATGCAGCTCTGAAGTGTGACTTGCCTTCGGACGCACAGCATGATGTCTTTCGATTGTGCAACTAGGACACTGCGAGTTTTAGTAGCAGCCTTGGATCTATCGATTATCGGCTTCGAACTCGGGCAGGAACTGGTTCCTCTGGTAGTTTTTGTAAACAAACACATTTTAATTCAGGTGGTGATGCAAGAAGTCAGTGCTACTTTAGTATCAATTGGCCAGTGGGAATATGTTTTGGTTGCGTTATCTGGGGATCTTGAATGACTCGTGTTTTTTGGAGTTAAAGTTACTATTTGGGGGTTCAAGTGACTGTAACTCAACTATGCGACTATTTGTTTGACGGACCTATTTTTAGTTTCAAAAACTTTGTATTAAGTAACAATTGTAGTCTTTTTTTTTTGCCTTGACGACGATGGGAGTCCTAATGAGACGACAAACAGGCCCGTCCAAGTACTGTGGGAGTTTCACCAACTTAAACCACATCTTGACCTCTTTTCATTGACATCATATACTCTGGGACCGCTTTCGCATTACTTCAGAGATAATTAGAGCGTCGTTATGCCAAGTCGACCGCAGAATTTTAAAGGCATAGTTTCATGTTTTATTTTAAGCAAAGAAATAAGACAGAGTCTGATATGTTTAAAATGCATTTTTATCTAAATATAGTGACGTGGTAAGGGGGAATTATTTAGTAGTTCATGTAGTACGTCAAAGTAATATAGTTTTAAGGCAAGCGTTGCATTGGTTAAGAAAGAACGACACAGTAGGAAGAAGGACTGTTTGAAAGTTTGCAATCTCTCTAAAATCTCTTCGAATACATCCGTCCTAAGAAGAAGACCTAAAATTGAATCTATCAACATAATCCATTCCATTTCTTGACCACCAGCTGCTTCCAATTTTCCTAATGCGTTCCATTTAAGACGCCCATCTTATCATCATTGTACACAAACCCACCCAATAATTAAATATTGATTAATAAATAGTCAACAACGCGTCCAGATTTCATTTCTCACCAACACGTCCCTTTAAATTTTTCATTCTTTAGTCTCGTGCACGATTTTCGCCCGATGGTCTAAATAATTAAAAGACCATTTGCCCACAATTTGTCCACCATTTGCGTCGCAATTTGAAAACCGAAATTATAAAGTCCTTCGACTCCATCAACCGGCAGTTTCGGTTAGGAGCTCTTAACGACTACCTCAGGCCGCAGCTTGCACAGAGAGCTCACAGAAAAACTCATTAGCGCTGCAGCCGGTGTCTGGATGCTAATTGTGCGTCTAAGTAATTTGGCGTTGGGACATAAAAACCGCGACTTGTACCCCGGCGTCGTGTTACATCGCCAACAGGAACCGAAACGTCTGGCCAGGTAGTTGAACCTACCGCATTTCACCTCCGCGAAATCCTCGCACACCGCACGCCAGTTTGGGAAGCGCACTTGCATTTGATTGATTTTGTTTTTGTTTTTTTGTGTTTTTCTCTGTTGCGCCCGATGGCGGCAGATAAATTATCTAACTCCGTGTCGTGTCGTCGGAAAAATCGAATTGATCCACCAAATGAACAGGAACGGGAAACGGGTTTTTTTCTTCTCCTCGCTGGCATCCCTGTGTGGAAAAATTATGTCATCGGTAATGCGAAAAGGAAAAATCTGTGATGGGGAAAATGATCGAAAAACCGGCGCGGCGCGGTGCTCTCGGCACAGCAACACGCGGCTTCGGCGACGACGTTGACGGCGAAAGTTGCAGCTCACTAGTTCGCCCGGGGTGGGGTGCGGTGCAAATTACATGCTTCACACTGAGAACTTTTACTTTTCTCTCTCTGTTTCTTTGCGGTAGTGGCGTAGTGGCGTATCACAACGCAGCGCAAAAAAACAAAAGAAACTTCATTATCCGATGCGGTGAATTTGAGGTGCCACTGACAGACAACGCCACCGCTACCGCCGCCGCACGTTTGTGTGTGATAAAATTTGTAGCTTTCTTAGCCGCTCCGCTGCGCGAATACCAGAAGTTAGAGAGAAAAACCGAAAAACCAAAAATCAAAAACAAAAACAAACTCGCAAAACACGACGGCAAACAAATCGCTGTCGTGTGCAGATGATTTTCATGAATAGAATTTCTGAGATCCCAAATGAAGTCCTACATTCGGGGCATTTGGCATGCAGAGGCTGTCGTCGCCGCTAGCCATTTGATCGTTCGGTTGGAAATAAAATTGTTCAGTTTTTTTTTTTCGATTTTGGTTGTCTACCGGTTGGGGAACTGAATAAATTTTGTTTACAGTGGGCTGCAAAGTTTGTTTAGAATTTTATAAATTTTTTTTTTTAATTTTTTTCTTGTTTTTTTAATAGAATTCATGATGAATTGCGATGTTACTTGTTGTGACTCTTTAAATAATTTTGAGTTGGAGTTTTTTTTTTCTGTTTCGTATTTTTGATGTCACTTTTCGAGTTAAGAGTCATATCTAGATCTCAAAACCAACTTTAAGTCAGTTTTTGGTGTCCGATTTAAAGACATTACTGAAAGCAATCAACAAGTAGCTTTTGAAAAGAAACTTTTATTAGGCTGTATACTGGCTTGGTCAAACTTAGGGCTAACCCTACACTGCGCGGTGTAGAAGATCTGATACAACTAAATTCTAAGTTATTTCGAAAACTATGGATTACAATTTTACTCTATTAAGCTTAATCGATGATCTACTCCATATATTTTGAAGAGAATAATCATGCCAATTTACATAGACTAATATTTTTTTTTATTATTATTATTCTGGTATTTGCAGCCATAAATTATATGAGAAAGTACTTTTTTTAAGTAAAAAAAAACGTGCAGTAAAATGTTCAAGCCAGTAATGCAAAAAACATGAGGAGACTGCTGATAAAATGGCTTAATTCAAGGTATTGAGGCACCTGTGAAGGTGTACCAAAATATAGAAAAAACATTAAAGCATCATTGTAGATCTTTTTAAGATTTTGAACATTTGCTTTGCGTCAAATCTTACAAAGTGGCATCACTTGACAGTCAATAAATTCAATCATTTAGTCAAAGTGGTTTCAAAACTCAATCCTGCTGCAAAACAAAACCCCAAGGCTTAACTACTTTTGTTCTGTCTTTCATTGGAAGCTACAAATCGATATGCTTTGCCATCCTTGACAGATGATAAATGTAATGAAATGCCGGTACTTCCATGTGGATCATATTTGTAAATCGAAGCTATGTGAAGCTATGTGATCAAACGCCTTGGAATTTATATCAACTGCCTCCCAAGTGTTCTGATTTGCGAAGAAATGGACTGATGGATTTGAGACGAGCCAAAAGCACGTTTCAAATCACATATTCTCTGGAGTTCGCTTTCTTTATAACATCTCGAAAACTCACAATTTACACACAAATAAGACTTCCGCCATAATCTGATGATTGAGCAGGTGGTGAGCCTCAGGCGATCGAAGAGTTCTGTGCTCTGTCGAGATGTTAAAGAAGCACACGTGTTTGTTTGAAAGTCTTAATGTGTGAATTTTGATGGATATATTTATGTATTTGAAACTTAAGAAGAACTACACGTGAGGCTATCGAACACACGTCTTTGAATCGAATCAAGTGATTAATTGACTGTGGTCTTCTTGGGCGCGGAACGCTCTGCAAAGCTGGACAGCGAATATTTTTAGCTTTTTTTGTCTGAAACGAGCATTTGGCTTCAATTAACTGTGAAGAATATTGAAAGTGATGTGAGCAAAGAGTGGATTTATATTTTTCGGGAAGGATAAAGAATGGATCTAAAATTTCGAACCGATAAATGAAAAGGGAAATGCGAACATTTCACTTTGATGGAGTCATGAGCCTCATTTGATCGTAGATTTTTAAAAGAGTCTGGATGAACATTCTCTTATGACAGCTACTACTAAAAAAACGAAAAACGGCAGACTTAGGCTTCATCATCATTAGTGGCGTTACAGCCCACGAAGGGCCAGAGGCCAGCTTTTTTCGCGCCTCCACTGTGTTGTGCGCGTTATATTTTGACACATGTGAAGGGGACCTACAGTTTATTGCCGGTTCCGAAAGGCGAATTGCGATAGCTTTCCGTGACAGAAGTACTCCAGGAGGATTGTCAATCGTTCGCTGGAGGTGAGGCCGTGAAAATTGTTTGTGGTGTTTTTTCCCCGAGCTGTATTCGAACCCGAGTACTCTCGCTTAACAGTCCGACGCACTAACGATTAAGTCACGGCGCCCACCAGACTTAGGCTTAGGCCATGCAATAACATTTTGCAACCTTTTATGATACAAATAAAACTTACTTACTACTCACTTCTACTTCCACTTGTGAGAGAGTTTAAAATTTTGACCGTAAAAACTTGTTTACGTGTTTGCTAAAAGAATCTTTTCTTGAATTTGGTTGTCATAGACAGACGTCAAGTAAATTAAGCGGCCTTATAGATTTGCAGGCTTTTTTTTATTTGTTGTTATAATTTTTTATTTTACAATAAAAGTTAGTGCCGGAGGTTTATATGGCAGGCTTAAAATTAAAAATCTACTTCGAAATGAAACTACGTGCGGACTTCGTGTATGATTTTGACAAAATATGCATACAGTGCCGTCTCGATTTTTGCAATAGGTCATGTTTTTTTTAGTTGAAAAAATCAAAATTGCACTGCATATTTCAATTTTTTTTAGTCCAAAGTGTAGTTTCTGCACTTAAAGAAATGTGGACGCGAGGACCAAAATAAAAAAAAAATGCGGAAGAAGCGAAATTTTTTTCCACTTCACAATTTTACTTTACAAAGTTATTGCAATGGCTTGTTTATTTTCTTTTTCCTTCCATTTTGATCTAATCTTAATGAATCAACCGTAAAGTTAACAAAAAAAAACATATCTCTGTACAAAATAAACATGTACGATAAATCGAAATAATAAAGTTGTAATGCTTGTTGACTTGTTTAGTCGTCGTTATATGCTTAGTTCTTTAAAACAGGCCTTAATCTCAAAGCCACCCAATATCAAAGCTTCCAGCTACTGTCTCAAAAATAAATCTTGGCTCAAAATGTGTCCCTTCCCAATATCACTTCTGTTCTTAAAAGCCAAAAGCCATATATTTTTCTTTTCAAAGTCTAAAAATTTTCCAAATATATCTCGTCTGACGAGCAGAAAGAAAGGCTTCTATTTAACAATCCACCTTCCCCCGTTCAAGAACATTCTTCAAGAACATAAGCAGCCAGTATGTCAACCTCTACGTCAAACCTTACGGGAAGGTCAACGCGTATAGAACCGAACAAAAAAAAAAACCGAAAAAAAAAATATTCACAAATCACAGAAGCCCTACAAAAGCGTCACAAAGCGCTAAGTATATCTGTTCCCCATTTACCGACTTCTTGAACCGTCTCACGGATCAATATCTCATGCGCCATTTGAATTGTAACCACCACCGCACTGCACTGTATGGACAAATCTCATTTACTCGACAAACACATCCCACTGACCCACTTCTCCCCACCCAGGCGGATGTCGTATTTTTCTGCTGAATCTTGTGAATTTCCCAAGACGTACAAATAAAAACTTCCATTCAACCGACGCTGTTGTTGTCGTGAGTCATTCCTCGAAGAAAAGCGCAACACAAGCGCTTTGAATTTTTGTTTTGTTTTTCTTTTCAAAGTCTTTGATCACTAAGCCTGCAATCAGTCGACATGAAGAAACCTCTTAGCTGCGATGTCATTTCCAGATAAATGCATTTATCTCTCGGTGAGTTGCAGCGATTCTGTGGAAATTTTTCGCCAGCCCCTTTTCCCAATCGGTTTCACTTGGTCTTTAGGAAAAAGACACAACTTAGCGTCGGTTTTTCTTTGGGGCGCATGCAACAGCTTTGCACAAACACACATACACATACAGTCGGACTGTTGCTCTTTCGCTTCCCGAAACGTCAACAAACTAAGACGACCTTGTGCCACCTTACCCCACTGTGCTTGGCTTGGCGTCACAGCGCAACATGTTGCCAGCAGCAATAATCTGCGCCACCTGGCCAATGGTTGAACACACACACACAACCATGAATGCCATTTGTTGTTTTGTTATTCAATCCATTCTCCGTCGTGTGTTTGCTTGTTCGTTTTGTTCACGTTCACGTTTTCGGTTTCGCAAAACACAACGCTGCAACATAACGAACGCACTTTTGCGCACTCAGCCAGGTTTATTCCATTTGTATCTACGATGCTCGCGATGGCTGTGGTAGTATCTAGATGGTACGACAGTCGGCCTCTATTGAAAATGAAAGTTGCCCGACTGGACTTTGCTTCGATTTACTTCTGGATGATGACGAGAAGCGGTTCGTTACTCAATCGGTGCATGGTAAGGGCAGGTAAAACAAGAAATTAATTCTTGTGCCTTTTCTGAACGCAACGAAGATGTCATCGGCGGCGGTGGTGGAATTCCGAATGCGTGTAATTTTAATGATGAAATTCACGCGAACTGCGGACAAAGGAAAACCTTGATTTAGTTGGGCAATTGGCTTGTTTTAAGCGACCGTTTTATGGCTCATTGAATGTGGAATGAGTGTCTGCCGTCTGCGTGCCTCCGTGTGGTTTGATTTAGGTGAAGTGCCCTTTGTGGGACGGGATTGGAGTGCGAAAGACGAGTGGCAATTGGAATTTGCTTATTTTGGGGTGACGCTTGTTCCTCTAGGTCGTGGGACTCTTTTGTTGTCCAACGTGATTATTTTTTTGTTTTAGTGGTCTCTGCGTGGTCACAAGTTGGATGTTAGTCGATGAACGTGTACTGATTGACGATTCGATGATTGACTTGTTTAAGACTTTTGTGAAATTAGTTAACTCGGTTAAGTCTTCCTGTTGAACTGAGTTATTTTGCTCACATCAACTTGTTTTCGAATCGGAATTTTTATTTCATTTTTATTTTGAATTCATGTAACTCTTACGTGCTAAACAAATATACGATTCGGAATCGACTACATAAATTCGATAATTTTATGGTTATTTTGGGATTATTGTCATTCTTGATGAATATTGAATGAAATAGTCTGGAGGACAACATGTGATCTAAATACAGAAAGGAGTCGACTTAAATGTGATGGGATATGTTTTTCAGACTTCGTAGCTTTATTGATGCAAAAACGTCTTTACAAGTCTTTACTGATCTATTACAATCCCACAAGGAACATACAAATTGTGTACAAAATGTAGGCAGAAGTGCTGAAGTGATCGATCATAACACTGATCAATGAGAGGAGGCTTAGAATGTTCAAATAATTTCTTCAGCAAAACTTTGCGAGTCTTAACTCTTTTTTAAAGTAAGTGATAGTTTCATTATGGACCTTTTTCATGTACCTGTTATTTATTTATTTGGTGCTTCAATTTTAGTTGTTCGCCTAAGCAAGTGAAACCAATAAAGAAAAACTTAGGAAAATAGTGTTCCTTTTTTCAAACAATCACAATTATACTCTTGGAATTTCGACAAACCCAAAATCAACAGCCAAAAAACGAAAAATTAATGCACTATTGCACTAAACTGTTTTTGCAAAAAAAGTTACTAGGCTCTGTTCAAATAATTGAAACCTTATCCGCATATAAGACGAATACAATAATGTTTCCTGTATTATTATTACTATTATTAAACTGTATTAATATATAACTAAACCGATGTTGTATTTATATTTTGTGATCAATCAAAAGTGAAAGAAGACGTATGATGCTTTAAGAAGCCATCTCCAGTCACATGTTTTTTCAGCCATTACAAACCTTGGATTCAATTCAAAAAACCAATTTTCATTCACAAGAAGTCGTTGAGAGTATGTTAGCTTTTCGCAAATAGAAAAATTGTAAATTGGAAAACATAATATTTTCTTTTTGACAAAATAAAAAATCCAACCGTCAGTTTTGAGAAGCACTCCTCACTTTTTTTCATTTTAATTCCTATGAATTGTCATCGATGTTATTTTTCGAGTTGTTGATAATTCGATCCCCGTTTCTTGTTGGATAGGATATTCAAAGGAGGTTTTTAATTCGCTTGATTACCGTATATTTACAAAACTTCTAATGCCTAATCTTAACTTTTGTAAATCTATCATCTATCACTCTAAATAAGGTAAGCTTACTCTCGATAATTTGTAAGCTCAGGAGTCCAGAAAATATTTCAAACTACCAAGATTTCAAATAAAAGACATCAAAGAAAATAAATCAAATAAATATTTGATAAAATATTTAATCATTCAAATAACTACAGTCGAAGCCCTCTAAGTCGAATTTTCACAAGATATCAAAATTAGTTCGGGTTAAAGGGATTTTTCGAAAAATTCGAGTTAGAGGGATTAATATTTGTTTTTTGTTTAAAATGCTGTATTTTATTCAAGAGAGTATACATGTAAGGGAAAAACACAGGAAATTACTTAAAAAAGCTTGTAATTTTGGATTGAGTCTTTAAAATTGGAGAATGAAGCCTTTTAAAAAAGGACTCTATTTTAAAACGGCAGTGTTGGACCTCATCCGGACTCTCAATGCATTCTGATGATGATAAATGAAGCTTGAAAACATCTCAGATACCCAACCAACCAACAACACAATGAATAAGCAGCGCAGTTATTTACGCAGAGCCGCACCGTTGTATGCACAAATAACCTATAACTCACTAACCTATAACTCACTCAACCATTTGTGTGTAGACGACGATTATGTGGCCCTAGACAACAATTGTGTTCGCCCAACATGATTGAGCTCTGAGAACCGTTGGCGAACAGTTTCGATTTTCATGTTTTTTGGGTCCGATGTTTGCCGTGGAGGTTGCCATACAAATCCATATTTTTGCTGTGAACATTCTTTCTTTCTTGCTTAGGTAAAAGATAATACGGACAACCACATGCGCTTTTTTCTCCGACGTGTTTGCACTAAAAAATCAACATGAAATGAAAGGTGTTCGTCGTCCAGTGTCAAATTGAAGGAGAGTCAGAGCATGCAATACAAGTTCCGTGCTTGATAAAAGTTGCGAGAGGAAATTTTTTGTTTATTTTTTTGCAAAAAAAAAAAAACAAAAAAAATTGACTTAGAGGAATTAACTAATTAGATCAAGAGTCAAAAAAATATATTCGAGTTAGAGAGCTTTTTGGCTTAGAAGGCTTTCGACTTAAAATGTAAAAAAATTGAAAGGAATGCCAAAATATGGCGGAAAAAGAACAGAATTCAAGCTGAAACGCTTGAAAACGTGACCCCAACGTTTGTGACCCTAATTGTCAAACGTTTGTTTACATTTACTTGTTTATTTAAAAGCACAGTGACAATTCAAATTAAACGTTTTCTGTCTAACGAACGGCGCCATTTTGACAACAAATTCGCAAAACGGAATCAAAATATTTATGCTAAGTATTTTACATTCTGCATTCGTATCATACGTACAATCAATCTCCAATGTTCATTTCGAAATCAGTAATTTTTTGTTGAGTGACCGGCTTTTGTATAGCATAGCTCAATAAGTTTTCGATATTGTTAAGAGCTGAAAGGAAATGTTGTGTTGGTTATAAGGGCGTAGAAGTGGGGGGTAGTGAACTCCAATGCGTGCTTTTGTAGACAAACGACAGGCGCTTCAATTTAAAGTGTGAAGAGAAGAGAGTGTGAAGCTCGAATTTTAAATTAATGTTGTGTGCTTGGGAATGTTTTCAAACAAGATATTATTCATTCATCTTCAAATTACCGATTGGACTAATCAACATTGATCTTATTCAATCCAATATTCAAACCGAGGAAAGTATTCAAATTATCGGGAGTTGACTGTACATGATTAATTTAAGATAATCAGCTTCTACATTTTTAATAAACCCAAGTTCCGTAAGGTAATAACTACTCTTTCAATGATTTGAGAGTTAAATTACAAAAGAATTCCATAAACTTAAGAAAATTTTAAGCCATGATTTTTTTTTTTTAAAACGTTGACATCTAAAAGACTTTCTTACAAATCTACTGAGGTTATAATTTCGCCGATAGCCCATCTTACTACCCATTCCATCAAAAGTCATTAATCACCGACAATCAGTCAGCTTCTCAAAATAGGCTTAGAAATTATTATTTTCTAATTTTATTTGAATACAAAATGATATGTAGTAGCCGCTCATCGTGTTGTTATTAGATTCATAACATTAATCCATCATTTTCTGTTAAGGTTGCAGGTTAAGTAACCAGAAATATGATAAAATATACGTTCAACTGATTATACGGTGGACTTACATGACAATTACTACTGAATTAATTGACAGGTCGTAATCTCGTCAAATGATTGAATTGATTGTTTTTATTGGGATTTTTTTTGCTAAAGATGTGAGCATCTGTCAAATAATGACTTTCTCTTGGTAAAAGTTTTGTTTAGACTTTTGCTTTTCTTTATTAAAAAAAACAGCCTTTTTCGTCGTGATGGGTGAAGGAAATCAAAATGGCTTTGAGGCCTAAAACTGGAAGTGACATTTGTCATTTTTTGATCTATGGATCTGTCACTTTTTGGCTGCGTTTGCATGAAGTTTGAAAGAGACCATCAATTTTTTTGAAATTACATGAAAAGAAACTTTTTCACGGACTTGACAGTTGTAAAAGAGTCACTATGAATTTTCTAAAAGTTACGTGAAAAGAAAATTTTTTTGCGGACTTGACAATTTTAAGGGAGTCACGTTTGACATTTACTCTAAGATGTGAATGTTACTTGATCTTTGCTACTTATTCACTGTAATGAAAGAAAATATTATAATTTCCATTGCACTCAGGGTAAGTTAAGAAAATACATGAAATATCGAATTTCAAGGTCATTTTGAAAGTTTTCCAACAAACATGGACCGCTGGCAAGGCATTGAATGTGGCAAACAAGACCAATGAAGGAGTGTCGCTATAGTTTTCAACACTCTCAGCAAAATGCACATGTTTGAAGATGATTTCAGATTCTATACCTTCATTCAACTTTCAGCCCTCAATAACCAATCAAGAAGAAAGTACTCATATCTGTTTACGATAAACCCAGAAAACAATAAAAACCGCAGCTGTAAACGTAACCTCCAAAGGCCATTCACAAGAATTTGCTTAGCTTGCGCTCGGCTATTTTTTTTTTCCGGCTTCGCCTGGAAGTAAAGTCAACATACTCGTATTGAATTTCAAAACTAAAACACCTGTTACGTTAAATGTGAGAATTGACTTTGTTTTTATTTCTGTTTTTTTTTGCCGAATTGCAATTTAACATCTGCTGTCAATGGTTAATGTGTGTAAACAAAACATGAAAATGTCATTGACAGTGACAAATGACTGTGAAAACTGTCAAAATCTGTACGTGTTTCTTTTTGTTTCAGGTGTAAAGTAGATTTACACGATAAATACGCGTATGAGTCAATTGTAATTTAAAGATACGAACACAGCTGTCAAACAGAATAGAACTGGTTCTAGTGACCTACTTCTTGTGGAAACGATTTTTGATCTGACATAAGTTTTGACATTGGACATTTGGTAGTTTGTGTTTTGCTATCGGGTCAGTCCATTTAGATGTTTTTGGAGAGCGTAAGTCATTAATTTAGGAATCGGATTGGCATAGTTGCAGCAAGTACCATGAACCGATTTGTTAGACAGATAAATTACGATCATTAGATCCGCCAGAGGAATCGTTTTCAAGTAAATATTAAGTGATCGTGAATAGGCCGCTAACGGTTCAGTAGGGCTAATTTGATTTGCTGTAGATGATTAGAAGGGCAACTACAAGAAAACTGTTTGCGAAGTACGCTAAAGCATATTCTTTCAAACTAGATTTCGTGGTTTAATTAAGTTGATTTTTGTTATTTCTCAATAAGATTTTTTTGAGGCTACTCCTTTTTCGTTTCTTCCTCTTTTGAAGAAAATATTTATTTTTTTAAAAAATACCTCAACTATCGTTTTTTTTGTGCTCCTCCTTTTTCGTTTCTTCCACTTTTCAAGCCAATACTTTGCTTTTCAATAAATGTGTCCATAAGGATTTTTTTGACTCCGCCCTATTTTCTTCCTTTAAAGTAACTGCTCATTTTGTTTTCCTTTGAGAAAAACTCTCAATCAACTAAAAAACCTTAACCCTTCTCAACATTCCTTCGTCTTGATCTCATCGACATAAAAATAATCGAAAGTGGAATATCAGGAAGATGCTGAACTTGGTCATGTAACTGGCTTTAGCATCGCGCGTCGTTCGTCTCGAAAC
Organism: Syritta pipiens; assembly: GCA_905187475.1. Classification (NCBI taxonomy): domain Eukaryota; kingdom Metazoa; phylum Arthropoda; class Insecta; order Diptera; family Syrphidae; genus Syritta; species Syritta pipiens. The sequence continues at coordinate 6,238,593 of LR994572.1, read as the reverse complement.
CCAGACCAATGCCCTAACCTTACAACCGTCCACTCACCGACTCTGCGAATTTTTTTAGCACAAAGATACGCGTAAGTGTTTTAGCATAAATTCGATCCAGCGTTAATTCAACCAAAAAGCAAAAAAACCTGTTTCTCTCCCCCCACAACATTCAGGTTTTGAAAATGTAACCAACAGCACATGGCCGAGATGGAAAGTGAGAGACAACGCGTGTATCTGTGCACAATTTATGTGGAGATTTTCGAAATTATTTTGTTTTTTTTTTCGTTTTTCGTATGATTTTTCTGATTATGTAATTCTTTTTCTCTTTCATCCCGAACAGTGCTGACATTTAAGTGAAAAAACATAAAAAACAGGATCACCTGAGAACAGACAGCGAGTGTAGACGGGTTTCAATCGCAGTTTTTTTTCTGAAACTAGCGAAAGAAACAGTTTCGAACAATTTTTTTTTAAGTTTTCCAATTTTCAAACTCTTTCCCCACCGACACAAATAAGAATCACAAAATGTTGATTACGTGAGTATTTTTGTTCCTGAATTTTTTGTTTTCCTTATTACAGCGGCAACTCAGTTGGGTACATTTTGATAAAATTTCATTTTATCTGCTTACATAATGAGGCTTGAGGGTAAGGTAGGCTATACTACAGGAATCTCTTATGAATGATGATCGTCTCGTACGATGGGGTGAAGAACAGGTTTCTGCGGTGCATGTAAACACTTGGGGAGGTGAATTACGTTATGCTGAAAATATTCGTAGACGACAGAGGCTAAATTGACGCCAAGTTGCTGATTCGATTATCCGGTTTTCAGTCGAATTGTACTATGAGATATTAAGGCATAAGGCTTATTTATTAGTTCCCATAATGACTCTTAACGTGGACAGATGGGAAAGATGACTTGTGGCTTTTAAGGATTTATTAAATAAGTTCAATTAGAGTTCAGTTAATCACACAGAATATTAAGTTTTTCATTATGTTCAATGAAATAATTAACTTGATTGAAGGGAAGACTAATGAATAACTTTGGCGTTGGGGTCAAAAATGAAAAAAAAGGGTTCCTTTTTTTATCAACCTCGTTAGCCATACTTAACCTTTTGAATCAATTAATAAGAGTAAATGTGTTTACTTAACTTTTACTTTATAAGAAAATAATTATTTGTTTTGAAAAAGCAAAATGAAAGACAGTTTTTTTGTTAGTCTTTTAAGCGCTTGTCAAAGCTTTTTATGTCTTTTTTAGTTTGATTAGTAAAGCATAGCAAACTAATAATATAATCATACAAAAAATAACAATATTTAAAAAGTAATTGCAGTCTATAGTTCAGAAAGAACCAAAGTCGAAACGGGTTAAGACAATACAATAAACAAACAATGAACAGAATGAGTGGGAATCTTTACGCAGTTTAGTTAAAACTAAAATAAATTGAAAAAATAAATAAATTTATATCAAAACACAGAGTAGGTCACGACTATCTTCATAATTCAACGTAGGAAGCCATTATTTTATCTTTTTGAAGACTGATTCATTTCGAGTACACGTAGGTAAAACATGGAGTAACGCAATAAATAATCTCGGAGTAATTAAAGTGAGAAAATGGAAAAAGATTTGAAGGTTGTGATGAGGCTCTTGAACCAAATTTCGTTCATTAACTCTTAGCTCCTAGTAAGAAGAGTTTGTTGTTTAACGCATAGCCCGATCTAAAAAAAAACGAGTGCTACGATCACACGATGGTAGTAAAACTTCTTTAGCACTCTCCATTTTTTCGATTTGAAGAACCACTGCCGTTTTTAATTACATTGGAACTTGAGAACTCTTCTTATGCTGCAACTGCAACTCCCAAAATGGTTAATCTATTCTTTGCCTGAATTGTCAATCGTGTCCTATTCATTGTACTTAACCAACAACACATCTTTAAGAAACTCTTGATTCCCGACAACTGTAACCTCCGTTTCGGAAAAAAAAGGAGATGGATCGATCGGCAGTCGGGGGTTTGAGAAAATTAGAAAAAGGGTAGTTCGAACACTTGTGTTCTTTTCATGACGCTTTGAATGAACTTCTAAATTGAAGTCAAACTCAAAGCATCTAGATAAAAATGCATTCAAATACATTACACAGCATAAGCAATCTACATTCCAAATTTCATCCAAATCGGTCAAGCCGTCCCAAATTTGCAAATTCCAAACATTAATAGAGCCGATTTGAAAGCTCAAACATTTTTTTTTCTAACTCTTGAACGGGCTGAAGGTACCGACGGAGAGATGACGTCTTACACTAAAACGTTCTTGGATGCAATAAGTTTGACTTCAACTCAGAAAGCTATACCAGCACATAGCAGGCGGACGTTGCGATAAACTTCAAGGAATTTTGGGATTGCGCACACGTCTTCAACAATAGAATCTCCGGCGACTGCTGTAAACCACAACGCAAAGTTACTTCAACTCTTTTCTGCTTTACATGAGAGAAAGAAGAAAATGTGTGCTCGCTCTCTCTTGCCATTCGCCTCGACCGATCACACTTTTCGTAACGCCCTCGTCTCGTATTCACCAGCTTACCCGAGTAAAGAAGTTTTACTTCAAAAACAATTTTAATACAATAAAATCTCGATAATTCAAATTTCATGAACCCATGAAAAAGTTTCGAATTATAGAGGTTTTCGAATTACGGAGGTTTCAGAAAAAAATGTTGTTCACTTCCGTCACGTACGCATTTTAACTAACGGTTGTTGAAGAAAAAAAAGTAAACTTTACTTCCACGTTGTTATTGCTGTCACCGATTGAAGTTCAAAGTTTCCAGCTCGTCGACGTTCTTTGAGGTGAATTCCAAAGCATGTAATTTTATTTTTTGTTTTATCCCGTATCGACTTCCAATATTATCCATCAAATGAGGTAAAGATAAATCGGAAGACCACTCGAAGATCGTCATTAAGGTCGACTTCTGATTACGTAAACTTCTTTCCTGTTTGAACCTTTTAAAGAGCTCTCACTTTTGTCGGCTTTCTCTCAACTTTTCTCCCCAAACAATGAAATCATAAAACCTTTTCGCATCTCTGCCAAATTAATTCACACAAAAAAAAAATATTTCCCAAGCCCACCCTTTTACAAGTTCGCGTCTAATTATGAACAAATTTTTGCTATAAAAATGTGCACCATCACCTCGTGCCGCCGACGAAACCAAAAACTCACGCCAATAACCGCAGCAGGTTGCTCTTTTTTTTACGATTTTTACGCTCCTTGGTCTGAGCCAAGCCCAAGAGACTCGGCGCTATCAGTCATCGAAATGCAAAATTCCACTCCGCTCGAGTTACGCCCGCTTTGTCAGCTTTAGCGTCACCATCAACGTCGGCGTCATCGTTATCATCACCATCATGGTGGTTTCTGGCCCCATTCCTCGTGAATCCCCTCCCACAAGAGCGATGTAACTTAGCCACCGCTGAGCCGGAGAGACGAAGTCAGAGTTGGACTCGGAATCGTAGTCGGACATGGTCGGTGGGCTTTTGGGCCGGTTGTGTAACTTCGAAATTGGGTTGTAAAATGTACGGCGCGGCGGCCAACCACAGGCTTGTTGCTAATTTCCGACAGAAGAAAACCTCGTCTTGCGGTAGGGGCTCGTCGTCGTCGGCCTGTTGCTGTTCGAGGCACCACCATAGTGTCGACGGTGGTAATGAGTGTGGCATAAATGCGCGAAATGATGTAATCCTCTTGGCCTCTCGGGGACTGGGGTACAGTGGCACCGAGTGTGATCCGAAAGTGAGTGAGTGATTTCTCTTCATGGGCGCTAAGCGCCGAGCGCCGGAGCGTGTGGTGGTCGTTGGCGTATCTGTATCTGCATATGATGTACATAAATAGAGGACTGATTAAGCGCAGTTGACATGTGATGTCGTTTGTGTTTGTGCTTCCAATTAAGCCCGGTCGATGAATGAGGTTGTTTTGTGGCTCATTTTGGAGGAAATGAGCAGATTTCAAACGAAGACGCATGATGTGTGAGGTAGGCGTGTTACGAGATGCATTTTGAAATATTATTTCATGTCACTGTTGACGGTGGGGATTGGGATTCCTACTCTGTGTGGAACGGGATGATTCAGAGAATGGGTGTGGTGTAGAGAATCTAATTAACTAGAACTATGCAATCAATCACCCGGGGGAAGGTTCTCGCTCCCGAGACTCAAGGGAATGGCGTGTTGTTAAAGCTTGTTTTTCTTTCTGAAAATGCGATGAAGCATTCAGAGGATGTGTCAATGGCACGCAAAAGGGATTAATGTGGGAGAGGGTTAAAGTTGGGGATCAAATGAATGGAGTCATGAGGCAAAAGTTTGGATTGAAAATTTAAAGGTGCAAAAGAAAATCGATGAATGATGTTCTAGAAGTCGAACGAGGGAGGGAAGAAACAAAGAAGTGTATTTAAAGCCGGGGTAGTTTATACGAAAATAAGTAGTGGAGCTATTGTTAGGGAACTTGAGTCGAAGAGCTGTGTTAGCATCAGCGAACAAACTGTACGTAAACCTGACAAAAAATTTTTCAAAATTTCATGAAAGAAAAATAAAATTAATATTTGATTGATGAACTTTTGTACGAAAGTGAGAAAGAGGAGAAAAGATAAATTTTCGAACTAAAAGCTGCTGAAAGATTTGAAAGAAAACGAGCTAGCCTACTACAAAAACTACAAAGGGTGTTTGAAACTCTAGTTGAAAATTTTTTGGACTTGGTAAAAGTCAAAATAACGAAACAAAATACCTAAAAGGGAGATATAATATCAACAGAAGTCTGACTAGCAATAACTTTGCGGTATCTTGTTTCAGTTTTTTCGGCTTTTACAAAGTCCAACAATTTTACAAATAGGCCAATTGTCATTTTCCGTTTTTTTATATTAATTTTTGTGGGCACAAACCTTCTTACTTGATTGTTTTTGATCAAATGAACGAGTAAATACAGTAAACAATCATACACACGAAGCGATGGTTGTAGCAACCGACAAAAAAAACTAAATTTTTGAATTTTTGTGGCAACAGTTGCGGCAACTTGAAAATTAATGACCACCACATTTACACACGATCCAACGGTTACTTCAACATGTCTGAGTTGCTGCAACTGTAGCATCGTGTGTGTCTAGCATAATGGCTAAAAACTGCTTCGAGAACTGACTGGCCACCAACAGAAATGAATTTTCATGCGCCTTTTCCTTAAGTCTACCTTAAATCAGACTTAGGAAGACGTCAACGACAAGCCTTTAACACTTATTGTGCCCGAGCGACCGTATGGCCACACCCATAAGAACTATAAAGGACAAACGAACAAACAAGGAAACAAAGAAACATTAATTTTTATATACATATAGAGAAGAAAGATAACTGGACGTAACACAAATTTTAACGAAAAATAAGCTTTTCGCTGACAGTTTAATTTTTCAATGGCAATTTATTCTGGCAGCAACTAGATGTATTTTTTTTTCACTACACAACTACAGCAGACAGACTACTACAGACTCTACATGATAACGTTAAAAAGCTAAGAAAAATTTCACGAATTGCACGTAAAATTTTTATGTATTATATGTGATACAATCTTATGTATTATAGCCTAGAATCCATATGTGAATTAGTACTAGATTCAAATCTCAATAACAAAAAAAAAAAAAAAATCGTTATCCATCTGACAAACATCCTAAGCCGATCGTAACACAAGAAATTTTACAAAACCTTTTTCAATGGCATTGTTTAGTGGTCATATAATGATTGTTTGACAGAAAATCAAACAAAATTTCTTTTCAATAACAAGTTGACCTAGTTTGTTAGCACACATACCAATTGTTTTTTTTAGAAAGGGTGTAATGAGTTTTCCGTGGATGACTAAAAACCTTATAAAACAGCGTACAAAATTTCTACTACCCTTTCACTAAGCGAATACGTGACGTACGTACCGTTCAGAGTTTTAAATCACTAAATCCTCCATGGTTGACTAAAAGCCATAAACTCGTTAATAGTAATTCCAACAAATCACGACGTTTAGTAAGGCCCAAGGCTGGTTTTTGGCGTTGGTTTTTTATTTTCACCGACAGATGATCGTAACCGGCTCCCACTTCATTAAACGACAACAAAGTATATTTAATACATGAGCTTCATAACATCAACCCGCTGACCTAAAGTCATGCGATCGGTTTCCACGATCCAACGCCTTTACAGTCATCATCCGCACTTAAATGCGTTATTGCAGTCATCATCTTACAGGCTTATGTAAATGTAAATCTCAAAAATGCGCACAATATCAACACAAAAAATTGATTAACAGCAGTAACTAGTTGATGTCTTTAAATCTTGTTGTTTTTATTTTATATAACTTAATGCCCCCCCTCGACTATGGTTTGTCAGGTCATTTAAATAAAAAAAAGCTTTTCTCCTCCTTCTCCATCGTAGGAGGAGGCATTTTCACATTTCGCATGTTACAACTTAATCAACTCTCCACTCTCCACTCGGCGTGTGTTGTGGAAAGAATTTCAATTGCGTTGCAATCTAAGAGATACTCGTACTTCAAATGTTCACCGGCATAGGCAAACTCTCGTCGTTGCTAATCTAAGGTTTATGGATGAAGGAAAACGCAAAAATTGTTGAGTAATTCGTGGTCGCTACTGGTTGCCCTCTCACTCATACGGCAGTTGTTGTTAATTGGTTATGAGCAATAGGCAATAGGCACTGTGCACATGAGTAACTAAATAATAATTGCGAAGCACAAGCAAAACAATAACAAAACGAAAGAAATAAATGGAAGAATTCAATTGCAAAATGATTTGAATTTAATTTTCAAAACATAAAAAAAAAAAAAATACTCGAATGCAATTGTGCAATGCGAAAATTTAATGGACTCGTGAATTGGTTTTCGTAAACTACGCTCATTAGGAGAGGAGACTTGTGCCACCAGTTGATTTGGCCAGCAGTTTGGTTGGTGGATAGGCGGATTTTATTTTGATTTATGTCCGGCATAACCACAAACATTGCTTGGTCTCGAATTTCTGTGATTTTCAGTGGATTTTAAGAAGTAATCTATTTTAGTTACCGTCATTCACAGAGCGGTTGGGGATTTAAAACGTCGATTCATATACAAAATAATTGTTCTCGTGGCAATTAAGAAACCTTGAACCAATTCATTTAAGGATTTAAAACTAGCTATCTACAGCTCTGCAGGTTGTTAAACTTCATAGTGCCTAATAAATAGGCTTGAAACGAACTATTGGTAAGTCGTATATCGCAACGGCTCAGTTTGAAGAACGGTTCCAAGTTGCTGATGTATTTTTGTGATACTATGGCGGTCAGGTCGAATAATGCGTTAAAAAAAAAGATATGAAGCAAACAATTGACAAACAGAAATAAAAGGACCACAAGAAGAATCGAAATTAGAGGTCCACGATGAAAGAAATAAACCTCGTAGCTCCCTCTTCCAATAATGTCGAATGTATCGGTAAGGATAACCACTTGTCATATAACAACCTGAGCCTCAACCTCCACCCTCATCTTCACAAGAAGATGATTTATTCTAATGGGTTGGTATGACTGAAAGCAAAAACCACAGCCACATAAAATTCTATTGTCACCGCAAACCTCATTGTCTAGGCTCCATTTAACAGCCAAGATTTGAATTCCTCCTTCGTTTTCATGTCTTTTACAAACCACGTTACTTGACACCTCTCAATCGACCCCATAAAAAGAAGATCCCAATTTCTATCCAAAAAGCCTTAAACTCCAAGTCAAGATCTAAGCCCATACAACATCAAAACCAGGTCAAGGTCTGTCACATTTTTCATTAAAATAATGACAACATTGAAAACACTTCCAATTAAACTTTGATCTGTTGCGTCAAGATCTCTGCTCAGATAAGAAAACTTAGAAAAACCCAGCTCGTGCCAATAACAGCAGACGAAGGCGTTAGATCAACGTGTGCTTACATATTCCTTTTTTTTCTTGCATTAAATAAATTAGTCTGATTAAGTATCAGTAGTTTTTTTTTCTCTCCCGATTGCAAATGGAAATAATCGAACCACTCTTAGTCACGATCAATGAATGAATTAATCAATTTGTTGATTCTTGTAAATAAAATTTTATTTATGGAAAAATACGTTGCGGAAATGCGCGGAGTTTGTATGTATCAGCGGAAAAATTATTCGCATTCCATTTGCGTCGGAGAGAGATTTCTGCATATTTTTCTAAGAACCTGTCGTCATGAGTGATGTTTTTTAATGGCAAAGGGGAGTAATCGTTATCGCAATGCACAGCTTGAGTTGTTTCTGATGCGGATTATGGAAAAATACCATAGTTTGCATGGACGAACATGATTGTGATGTGGAAAATACTTAGTGACTCGTAAGACAGAGGTGTATCGATGCTTTGGATACCGGAAACGAGTATCTAGTCTAAGCAAACAGAATGCTAACAGGAGTTAAGACTTCTGCTAAACACACTGGAATCTGGATTTGTACTTGAGTTAAGAAGTACACTTGAAAACATCCTTTACATCTAAGGTATTCCACACCCACATTTCGTTCATTGTGATTGAAAATATGGATTGTCGAAGATGTGCTCCTCATTGGTGGCGAGGGTTAACGCATCGGAAAGTAACTACCGAGGATCCAGTTCTCGGATTTGAAGACAAATCGAAAATAAAAGATAGGTCAACGTCTTGGCTGGAATGAGTGGAGCTATTTTTGTAACGATTTTTCAATTGGGGGGAGTTCCTTAGGTATGCTCGATTACTTCTAAAACGAACAATCAAAATTGGAAATTCTGGACAGTCCTTAATCAAGTCTTTCCTTTTAGCAACTTCTGGATACATTTTTTTTTTTCAATTGTTCCAATGGGAGAGAGAGAGAGACTTATCATCATCAACTTCATGACCGCTTGTTCCACTAACAGGGTCGCTGTTGAACTGCACGCAGATGAGATTTCCAGGCTACTCGATTCTCGGCCACCGCCTCTAACTTTGCTGAAACATATCTTTGCATATTTTTTTTTTCGTAAATAATATAACCCGAACTATTATCTAGGGACCTACATTTATCATGCGTACTAAAACTATCCAAGTACGTCTAGTGCTTCGTATTATCTGCGAATAATCTTTTGACGGATTCTTCCTGAAACCTCGACCTAATCACCTTCACAGATTATCGTGACTTCGATGTTATCAATGCGACAAATGTCTTTAATTTTCTTGTTGTAGTTTTGTTCTTAAATTAAAGACTTAGGCCAATTAAGCAAACACAATTGTCTGCAATCGTTATTGGACAGCGCTACAGGATACGAGCTCTGTAGCGCTTTGTACGCTTTGTACGGAAAATTCAAAAGACAAAAAGGCGGAAGGGAGATATTTGACAGCCTAATACAAATAATGGCTCTGAGTACTGAAGACAATTAACGCAAGGGCCAACTCCATTTAGTTGTAGCAATCTGCAGCCTTCTGAGAAGCACTCTTTGACCACTGTAATCCAAGAAGCAACTGAATATTTGCTGTGTCATTTACTGCTACAAGTTTAGTTTAACAATACTGTGAGAGCACTATGCACATGTGTTCTCAAATTGTTTAATAAACATTGTTTTTTATTTTTTGTTAGTTTTCCTGTAGAGCTCCGATTGAGTAGATTCAGTGTAAAGCAAATTCAAATAAAGTATTTGTACCAATTATAAATACGATCCGATTGTGTTTTATTTTAAAATTAGACAAACAATTTCATCATATTCTTGAATTCAAAATTAAATTTGAGGGTCTCATTAAGATTTGTTATTTTAAAAAATAATCTGCGTTACAGCCCGCACAGAGCCATAGCATAACTTGTTCTCTTTTGTTATATTTAGACCATCAAAAAATGTCTCTCACTTGCTCCAGGACAGTTCCCAAATGATATTTAGAAAAAAAAACCGCATGTTGCTTAAAATTTAAGTACTAATATTCAACACAAAATAAATATATTTTTGTATTTCTCAGTAGGACATAAAAATAAAATGTCATACAATACCATAGTAAATAAAACATTTGCAAATAACCCAGTAAAAGTGAAACGATTTTGCTAGAGAAAATTCTTCTAAAGGGAGACTTGTAAAAAATTAAAGGCGCACTGTTTGACTGAACTTGACATGCAAAGAAGTACAGTCAACTCTAAGTCGTATTTCTTTCTAATTTTTTCGCCATTATTTGGCATTCCTCTTCCCAATTTTCTATACAAAAACCATGCTCTAAGTCGAACTCCTTCTAAATCGAACTAATTTTGATGTTCCGTGAAAATTCGACTTAGAGGAATTCCACTGTATATAGAAAAAGGCAATACGTGGTTTTAGACCCCATTTACATCCGTACATCTTACAGTAGTAGACAGCCGCTATGGTCTTTTTGACCCGCTCTAAGATGTTCGGCTTCCAGTTGAATTTAAAACAATATCTCTGTAATTATTTTTATTGTAATAGACGTAACGCATAAAGTGACAATTGTGACTCGAACCACCTTGCCGACTGAAGCCACATTTATTTGGATACGCTTGAAAATTGAAAAAAAAACTACATAGAGCGATCTCATTTTTATTTTTTCATGTTGTGATTAATTCAAGGTCTTTACGAAAAATTGTCAAAGAAACTGGAGAGTAAGTTGTCGTAAAGACTCGCATCTTTTTATTTTCTCAAACTTGATCATCAAAAACTATACACATGGCTCTCTTAAAGGTTTTAGAGGTCGAAATAGAACACACTAAAATACACAGTTTAGGAGAGGAGACTTGAAAGGATTGGGGAGTGTTAATAAAAGAACTGTTTTACGCTCCTCCTTAACCAAAATTTTTAACGCTGCCTTTTAGGAGACTTAAAATGTTTTCTCCTGTGCAGAGAAGTAATTTTATATCATATACGCGATACAATTTGATGTCAGTTGCAATGAAAATAATTTCAATAAATGTTAGCCACTCTTAAGTTCTTGAAAGAAACATCCAATTCCAATCTAATTAAGTCTGACGGTTCGTACACATTCGAAATATAGAACGAACATTTGGAATTTAGCTCCTCATCTACTGAAAAAAAAAATTAGTTCGATTTTTGCCTTGCATCTGCAGATCGGAAAAATCGTTTTGCCACTACCGTTTCAAATTGTTGGTGTGTCTTGTTTTTAAAAGCCTTTGAAAACTTAAATAAATAAATGAATGGATTTTCAATTTTTTTCCCAAATTTATTTAACATTTTATCTCTCGACATTAGTTAAAAGTTTTACAAAGAAAAGGGAGTGACATGATTTGAGACGAGTGTCCTTCATTGTTGTTATTAGTGTGATATGTGTGGCACAGGTGGGTTTTAATCCACCCGAAGCGTTGTGGGTTTTGTTCACTCCGAACGCCTCTTGTCGCTCGTTGTTGTCGCTAGGTTTTGTTTTATGGTTATACGTTTAAAACACGTATCAAACGAGGTGTAGTTTACCCATCAAAAAAATGCATAAATTTTGTAAAATACTTTTTTTCAGTTGGTAAATCAAATATTGAAAACTTATATCTATGCGTAAATTGTGTAGTGGCGAACTTTGTACAAATGTTAGAAACAAAATATCGATATCTACCTTATGTATGAGTCGCACAGTGCTACACAGATCAATTAACTGCACTTTTTAAATAATTTAAGATAGCCTTTGATGTCAAAGCACTTGGTACAGTCAGAACTCTTATCTTTACCAATATCTTTCCTTAATAATATGCATTACCTCCATAAACGACAAAAAATAAGGAATAAAACGTAGTGTAATTCAAAGGCGAATGTAAATTATTTCATTGCTTTTCTCAATTTTTGGTTTTATGGATTTAATCGATGTGTGCTCTGAACGGCTCATAAAATGAACAGAAAAAAAGTATACGAAGCAAAAAAATGAACGCACTTGTTATTTTAATGATACGATTCAATTAAAATCTTTAAATATGCAAGTAATTAATTTAACTCGAATCAGTTCGAACACAATGTGACAGCAAAATAGTTATTGAATGAATATCTGAAAGAGATGACGATTTTCACATACGCTTTCAAAATGCAAAATCGTACATATCCGTAAATGCGTTTGTAGAATTTTTGATTTACGAAAGCTGGCATGTTGGCATTTTCTATAGAGATGCAAAATACCAATTACCAATTTTCGAATTGTTTTCCGATACTATAGCAATAAAAACTCCAGACTCGGTCTATTCTCTAAAAATCAGTTTAATTTACACAACAGCTTCGCAGGATGTCTTCCATATGTACAGCTGAGGTCAAAATAATAGCAGTGCATAGCAGTAATAGTGTGAGAGAATATTTTTTTTTTTTTTTGAGACTTTGTGAATGTTCTTCTACTTTAGAACAATAACTGAAAAGAGTAAACGATTTTTCAATTACTTCAATCATTAGCATGATACTACTCAAGTTACAAGAATGTATCCTTCAGAAAGCAGCACTTCAATTATTTTGACCGTAACTATAAGTCATCTGTAAGTAATTGCAATTTAAGAGATTTTCTTATCTAAAAAAGTGCAAGAAGCAAATTACGCAAGAAAATAATTTCACTCAAGGCCTCTTGTAACCTAGTATCTCTACCTACAACTGTTTCATCAAGCCTATTGCATAAAACCGATTTGCATTTCTAAAGAACAACATCAATGTCTGTATGAAATTATAAAATTATCTTAATCAACTCGTTAAAACGAGAAATATAAAAATCCCTCATATGTGGTTCCAAGGTTCACCGTGAATTAAGTTCTACCTCCAATCCACTAAACATGAACTTTTCCATCACAATTTTTATTCATTTTTTTCCACACTCTCTAATAGCTCCCCAGTTCCTGACCGCTATTACACTTAATGGCAGAACTTCATGGCCAACGCAATCGAAACTCTGGTCAAATGTCAACAGGCATTATCCCCACACGCACACAAGTTAAATTCTTACGAGAAATATCAGTTCAAAGCTTAATTGCTTGCTTAACTAAGTTGACTTTTGCTCGAGACTCACTTGTAATTATTATGAGCGATTTAAGACGAAGCAGCAGTAATAGCAAAAAAATTATTAAGACCCTCTTAAGAATGATCGGTTTTTTGTGGCTGTCGCAGGTTGCTGGCACGTGTTCATGCCATCGGATCGTCAAAAAAATAAAGTCTCCTCCCTAGGCACATGTTTTGCCGTCAATTAGTCGGGAATTCGAGCGTTCTAGCCACACCTACGGTGAACTTCCGCTGGGAAGCCATCTTTTCCCATTCGAGAGAAGAAAAAAAACACTTCAACTACTGCTGTTTTTTTGTTTTGACAGTTTAGAAGACGGAAGAACTTAACAGAGTCGAAAATCAATCAACAAACAATTAAGACACAACAATGACATTGCGCATGTACGTATGCCGATCGCGACAGCCTTCGGATAACGCGTTTTTTTTCGTTTCGTTAGCGACTCAATCGAGTGCGTCTTTATATTCAATCGCGCAATATCTCAATTTGGAGGAGAAGTCGGGGGCTTGACAGAGAGGAAGAAATCACACACAGAGCTTGACCATTTGCGACCCTATGCCGGCTGAATGCTAACAGCGTGATTAGTATTGAAAATATTTCAATTGTTGTTCTCCAGAGCGAGTGAAGCCAATTGTTTTGCTACTTATTTTTTGCTTTTTGTTGAGTTGAAAACAAATTTAGAAATTTTTATTGCAAATATACTCTCGAGGTGATTGGAAGTGAGGAACAAAAGAAAAAAAAATTAAATTGCTGAAATTATTTTAATGTTCTCCGGCTGACACATGGCTTGGTTATTGCATGCTTTCGATGGGCAAGTGTATGGAGGTGACTAGTGGCATCACAAAGTAGTTTAGTACGAGGGCTACGTAACACAAGTTGCTGTCGTCTTTGCTCAGCCATTGGAGGCTTATACAACCTTTGGGTGTTGGAGTTTGGGCAGGTTTATGATCTTCGTTGGAGATCGTTCAAAGTTATCGAAGACTTTTTGGCTGAAATAATTGCTGTTGGATGTATTTTTCTGACGTTTCTTCACTTTTTTGGACTCAAATCTTTTAATTGATTTCTGGATGCTCGATCACTTTGAAAACGATTAGTCCAAATTAGAAGTGATGATTCTGGACAGTCATTCATCACGTGTTTTCCTTTTAAAAACTTTTGGATTAATTCTTTTCCAATTGCTCAATTAGCCCCTGCTGCAATTTAGCTTATTTTGTTTTTAAGAAAACGTTCGAGTTGACGGCCATCTTTGAATCGTAAACCATCCAAGTACGTTTAGTGTTTCTGCGTTTATCTGCGAGTAATCTTTTGACGGGTTCTTCCTGAAACTTCGGTTTAATCACGCTCACAGATTTTCGTGATTCTGATGTTATCAATGCGGCAAATGTCTTTAAATTTCTTGTTATGGTTTTGCTTTTGAATAAAAGTTAGACTGAGACTATTTTGGTTAGGTAGGCAAAGGTAAGTAAACACAATTGTATGCAATTATTGGCTGTTCATTTGAAGACAACTTATGCAAATAATTACTCTGAATACTGAAGACAATAAACACCAGGACCAATTAATTTAATTTATAGCAATTTGCAGTCTTTCTAGAGCTGCATTTAGACCACTATCATGACATGCTGCAACCAACCGAACTTTTATTGTGTGATTTATTTTCTCTCGTGAACTTGAAATTTTTAAATTTTTAAGCTATCATTGCAATTTTTATGTTTATTTATTTTAAGTAACATTTTGCCGGTTATAGGATTTGATATAAGTGAATATATACATTTTCGACTGCGTGTTTCTGTAAAGGAGTTGCGGGGCAATACACGCAGGTGTGATCTCCAAGCAAATCTATCATCCGCCGACGACTCTTACTCTAACTCGGTTTTAGGTTTTCAATTGAATGAATTTCGATTTCGAATTATTATTACTAATAATTTCGATTTTCGATTTCGAATTATTATTACTAAGCATGTGAAAACTTTTAGAAAGTTAGTTCGAATCTTTGATGGTGGGTTGATGATTAGTGCGTCAAATTTTTTAGCGAGCATTCATTTATGAATATTTTGCTTTGATTTTTTTCTTAATTATTTATTAATTTATTCATTTGTTTATTTATTTACCTATTAACATATTTACTGAGTACCTGTTTCCTCAATTAATAGGTTAAATTAAACGTTTTGTTGTGATTTCCGCCAAAATAATTGTAGCTAACAATATATTCTTTTAGAACCCAAAATAATAATCCACTTGGAAGACATAAGGTTAATGTATCGTAGTATCTCTGAACGTAAATTGTGTGGCAAATATGACGAAATTAAAAAAAAACTAGTTATCTATTTTTTTTTTTGTTTCGTTTTTGTGCATGAATTTGCATAAGGCTCTGAATTTTGGTAGCAAGTCTTCGCCCCACGATATAGACGTTTAAGTCAAAGTTACTCAAATGCTTAACCACGCAGTGTTATTCAAGCTCATTTCTGCATCAGATTTATGAAAATAGTATTGCAACTGAATGCACCGCTGTAAAGTGGTCGATTTGTGGTCATAAGCTGAACTTAGTTCTGATTTAAAATTTTCTTTTTCCTTTTCAATTGGAAATACATTCCAATCCAGATTAATTTACAATTAATTCCATATTTTCGGAGGTAGTATCTACTTTTTTAAACAAATTTGTACCCTGTTCTCGCAAGGTGTGATACAAAAATGTTGTTGTATTGGCTGTGGTCAGTTTCATCAAGAACTGATATTGAGTTTTTGATATCACGGCATCAGCAGCAATAGTTACCGACGACTTTCCCTCTGAACGAATGTGAAAATTTCCCGTAGTAAAGCAATTGTATACCCTACAAAGGGCTTTTAAAAGAAGAACAAAAATTTACGATCAGTGGCATTTAGAAGGCAATACAAAAATCTTAAAATGAGAAAAGTTTCATGACAGCACTTTTATGGACTACGAAATGAAATAAGGTGAGTTTGCCTTTACAAAAAAGTAATGGCTTTATTTAGTTCGTAGTGACATCGTGTTGTTTCATACAGTACCTCCAGAAACTATTCGCTGACCGATCTATTTGAAGGAAAACATTTTCATAGAAAAGAAACTACAAGTCTTACAAAAATCACATATTCTCCGTTAACTACTGAATAAAATGACATAAGCACACAATATCATAGTTTTCAACAAAGTAACCTACAGAAATGTCCATTAACTTTGCATTTTAATCTCCAAAAAGTACTCGCTCACCTTCGCAATAACTTAATTCAAGTTCATGGAGCTACTTATTGGTTCAACTTATTTTAAAATAATGTGTATTTATCCGTTTTACAAGATGTGAATGGAATCCAACAGTTCACTGCACCAATCCATTGAATCCATTCATTAAACCGACTTTCAAGCCGATTTTGTTGACAATCTCAAATTTTTTCTTGTATTTTGCTTCGAAATGTCTCAAAATTTTGGATGAAACTAGTATGGGACGACTCCAGTAGCAATTCAACTCATTGCGAGGTATTTGGAGGTAGCCTAATTTGACTATTCTAGGATATATGACTAGGAACGTTTATTAAATGCACATGCAGTTGACATCATTCATCATGGCATGACATCATGGGGATGCTTGTCTGCTAGTTTTGGAGTTGTATGAGTATGAAAGTATATTTTGTTGACAGTTGTTGAAAAAATGAACTCTGTCTTAAGCTATTCACTAAAAGCATATTGTGACATGATTGTTTCAAAAAATGTATCACTACAGTCATACTTTATAGACCCTCGTTTACGAGCGTGACACAAAACCGAAAGTTAGTAAAGTTCTGTGCATTGCATTTTTGAGCCCTTCGGAATGATCCAAAAGAAAGGACATTGCGTGCCGTATAAGTGCAAATGTCGCATAAATCCAGGTTTTTAATTGACATTTAATTTAGTTCACATTTTAGTCAAAATAGCTTTTGAGTTACATTTTTTTTTTTGTTATAATTTTGAGACATCAGAAAATTTTCTATAGATCATTTATTGTGGTGATAGAAATAAAGAAGAATCATGAATAAACTGTACGTTTCTCGCTGCATCTAATCCACATCATCCTGAGCGAACCCCGAAACATTCGCCTTCCTAATCTGCTGACTAAACTCGCAAAAATAAACATCCTCCCCATCCACCCACCCTCTTACACAACTTTAAACTGCGGCCACGCGCCACAAAACAATCAAACCCCCAAGTCACGTCTGTCTTGTACCTAATCTCAAAAGCCCACATGCTCACCACACCCCTTCTTCTCAACGAACTCCCCCACCCACCTAATCATTGTAATTAAATTAACATACCCATGCACGTGTTTTCCTAAATGAAACAGACCTAACCTCAAACCCTTATCGGATTCCATCTGAACAATTAACATTGAAATATTTTTTTTTTTTGTAAAATAATTATTCAATAAATATGCCGAGCTGCGAACCGCTAGAAAGAGAGAGATACGTCGATATTGGGACATCAACCATTCCCCTAGGTCGCACTGATAAAATGTTTAAACGATTAAACGCTCATGACGATTGACGCATATTCGTTGACGCCTTCCAAGACGTCATTTGTGTGCCAATTGACCTTGTAGTTATGATGGTTTTCCACCATCAAAACATCGCCACACGCTGTCGTCTTGCACAACGCAGGCGGGCGACTTCAGCACATGAAACGAAAGAGTTGGGCAGCGAACTTGAAAAATGGGTTTTCCGAGCGATCCAGAAGAGCTCTGGGCTTGCAACACGATGCGCGGGAAAATCCCGTAACCATCCATGCTCATGCTCTTGTTGCAATAATGTTCGCGCATACATTTCGTGGCGGTTGCATAATGTGCAGCGTAACAGGTATTCGAGGTATTCAGCACGTTTTCTGGTGGTGGGAGTCTTTCGGAACACCCGTGACTTGTTACGAGATGCAGAAGTACTTTTTTCGAATTCGAACAGGTTCTATGCGAGGCAGGAATCTCTAGACCTCAGTAAAAATTTGACTCCTTCTTCTCAACCCCTTACGAGCGTTGAAACTGAAATGGCTGCTTAAGCCATATCGGGTCAAGTCAGATGACGCAGTCGTGGTACGTTCAACTCTGGTTTGAGCGGAGCCAAGTCATTAGTGAGGTGATTGTCAGTGTCGTAACGAACGTCGTCTTAGAAGCAGCAACTAAGTGGTAGCTGGTCCGTCGCGGGAAACGGTCGTGGTATTGCTGGAGTTTTGCAAGGCTCTCGTGTGTGCGGAGTTTTTTTTTTTCCTTGTGCTTCTTTTGTGCCGTGTGATGTTTGTTTAAATTTGTGTTTGGTTTTTTTTTTTCGTGTGTGGAAAATAATTTTTTTTTTCGATTCAAAACCAACATCCACAGCCATGAGCCAACTTAGTTTAAACTCAAATACGATTTCGATGTGAGTACTTAGCGATTCGAGAGTGTGTGACATTTTGTGGATATTGTTGAATTTCATTTTGTGACTCTTATTGGCTTTGGTGCTGCCTTGATTAGGTTTTTGCTTAAAAAAATGAAAGTCTTTGGTGGACTTCTATTGCTTTATTTATTTGGCATGTCTAAATAAATGTCTGTTCTTTGAGAAAAAATACAGATCCAGTGTTTTAAATCCCTGTCAAGATCTTTTAACACTCTGATTTGTCTCGAAATCACTACTGTCGAATTTTGCCCTACAACAGGCGTCTTTTGGTAACAAGGATAACCACGCCATTCATCCGCTCTTTTGTTATAAAAACAAAGTAAAAAGAAAATTTATGCCTAACTTACATGAGTGTTATACACTTTTATAAAACAGGTTCAAGTTGGATAAACCAAAATAATGTATTTACATAATAGTTTTGCAGATTTCGAAGAAGTGGCTTTTGAAAAAATATAAAGGATCTGCTTAAATGAATAACAATACCTTGAACTAAAAATGACATCCACTAAAATTTTCCAAATCCAAATAATTTTGGGAAACTAAAATGTCTGTATCTTGTCTTGTGTCTCAACCCGTGCCTCGGAAATTTTTGAGTATTAAAATATCTGCTGTTTTTAAACGTCTAATTGAAACAAAAAAAAAAAAAAAACTATGCATCAAGAAGTGTGAAACTGACAACTGCAGCTGTCAAGTTCAAATTGATTCCGGCTTAGAGAGCCGCGCACCTTTATTGACAATTTTATGGGTGTTAAACAAAAAATATTGCGTTCATCTATCTGAATTGATGGAAAATTTCCTTATATCGGTTGAAAGCTAATGCTTGCCAAACTTTAATGAAAATTTTATAATTTCATTTGAACACATTCATTTTTATTTGGCAGCAGAAACGGAATGCAAAAGAGTCATGTGGAAATTACTGAATTACATCCTTCCTGTTGTTTTAAAAATACATCGTTGTTCTTTTGTTCCATTATTGTTTGGAAGTAGATGTAGAGAAAGCAAACATTTTTTTGTAGCTATACATATTTGAATTTACACATCACAATTTCTTAGATTAGGATTTAGATTTATTTATTTTACTATATCAAAGAGTTACAATTTTTGTTTGTGTCTTGTATGCATACAGAGATCCGGTCGTATTACCTTACTACTTAAATGTTAATATAATTTCTTAAACAATATATCACAGATTAATTTTGAAGGAAAAGCCATTAAAAACCATCATTAAAGTCTATGATGTTACAGGGAAGAGAAAAGTGGTATCATCACTTGATCACATGCACAATTTACTTTGTTCAAAATAAAGTTCGCTATAGTATGATACAAAATTAAATAATGTACCTGTTTAACTCACGAATAATACAAAAATTCTGTTTAGTATTAGGTGTACAACTTTGCATCCGCCGTTTGCTTTTCGAAATTCGAGGCTTTATTTAATGGTGGTTATACACTTAACTGGTTATACATGATTCGTTTTACATTTGATTCGATTGCGTTTGACACGAGTCTTGATCAAGTAATGCCTCCAATTGTGCATCTTCGAAAACCTTCTCTCTTCCACCGCCATGCCGGTCTTCGACATCAAAATCACCGTTCTTGAAGCGTTGAAACCACTCTCGGCACGTTCTTTCACTAAAAGCGGCCACACCATAGGTATTTGAGAGCCCCAGTATTCAATAAGCCTCAGCTGCAGATTTCTTCATATTAAAGCAGATAATTAAACCTCCCGCAAATGAGGAGAATTTGGGTCGTAAGCTGTCATCTTTAATCGAGAATAACTTTATGATGCAGACACAAATCGACTAATATTTCGATGGCGTTATGTTTACAAAACCTAAGCTTATTGTATGACATCTACAATCTTATTTATTTCGACTATCACTTACCGCTAGAGTCGTCTATTGCAAAATGACGAAAGCAAAGTTGTACAAATAATATTTTATTTAAATTCAGTTTCGAAGTAGTAAAAGCAGTCGATCATTATAAACTCATTGCAATTGAAAAATATTTTGCTGTATTATAACTAGGCAATTAAATTTCAAAAACTCCTTACAAATTTACCACATTAAATTGCCTATCTCAATTCTTTGTTCAATTGCAAATAAACCAGTTTTGTTTGACATCGAACCAATCCACCAAATTTAAAGCCTCCATTTTTACTTACCTGATCAGAGCAAACTGTTAATTATTATAATATTGTATCGTAGCCCAGTAAATTAAAACTGCTAATAGTAAAAAAACAACCACTTTAGAGTGGAAAACGCAAGGAAGAACCGATTTTATTCCTTACATCCTTTCTCCTTCTCCGGGTCACAATTTTAAACTAAAAAACTAAAAAAATATCTTCTTCAGAAGAAAAATAAAACATCGCCTGCCGAGTTGTATGCTCGCACAGTTCGATACGCAAAAAAAAAAAAATACATCGACTGCTGAGTTGTAAACTCATGCAATTCGATACAAATATCAAACATCCCTTTTCTTTAAAATTATTAACCTTATTGATTTTTCTGATTTTTTTATTTTTTTTTTATTTCAATTTGCACCGCACCTAAATTGTTGCCTTTTAATTTTGCATCTATTTATAATCTTCTTGATGTAACAAAAATAGCTAAAATAAATATGAAATATTCAATTCAAGTCATTCATATTCCTGAAAAATGCACGATTGCTTTATGATTAACCAATATGTTTACCCAGCTTTTTATAAAAACCTCGTTATTCTTTTATTTCACACAAATAAATAAACCAAATAGCTCGGAAAAACACAAATGCTTCAAAGAGTACTAAAAGCCATTCACAATGGAAAATGGACGACTCCCATTCCATTCAACTGCCATTCAGTTGGTTCCATCATTCTTCACATTTCAACATCCTCTTTATCCGCAGCTGTGTCATTCGTTGCACAATCATTTGACATGACTTCAAAGAAGCAACAACTCATGCAGCTTCACTGGAATTCGTCGATGAACCATCGAGCTGATTCCTTACAAGTTTTTACAAAACTCTTAGCGTCTTATGTCACATGTCGTATTATTGTTGATGAGAATAGTTACAATTTCTCTGACGTCTTTTGAGGCTATTAACTTTTTTGTAGTGTTGCTTAATTATTTATGAATCGAAGGAGTTTTTATAGCCATGACCACAGCTACGTTAAACATGACGATGAACTGATAACTTTAAGTGAATGGTGACTCCCCACAATCACATTTAGTTTTTCTGTTCAAAAGTGAGACGCTGTTTCGTAGCCCAGTATTAAAAACAAATAACGACTTTAGAATGGAAAACAAAGAAAACCACTTTTACTATATAATTCCGTCCTCTATCGCTGTCTCTTCCGCGGAGTCCAATCTTAGACTAAAAGACCTTCAGAATATAAAAAATAAGGTGAATTTTCAAATTTCGCGGGCTACGTACATTCGATAAGCCATTTTTTTATTTTTTATTTTGTTATATTGGTACACTCGTCTCGAACATATATTTACAGTTTCAACTATATAGCGTATTTATTTTGTTTGTGAGAGACATAAAAGTTAGACGTATTTTGCGTGTACACCGATTTCCTGCTGTTGAAAAAAATCGATCATTTGGGACAATTGGACTTTGGTTTCGATGTCATATCCATATAACCATGATTCGTCACCAGTTATGACCCTTTTAAGCAAATCTGGATCGCCGTTGATGTCATTCAACATTTGCTGAGCGATGCTCATGCGACATTTTTTTGTTCAAAATTCAGCAATTTTGGAACGAACTTCGGTATATAAAAAGCATTCAGATCGGACAAAATGGAGGGTTTTTATTTACAAAAAAACCTTAAACCTTATCCGTTTTTGCACAGTACTGTACAACATGTACACTCGTTAAAACAAAGTTAAGATGAAGTTAGCATGGCTCGTTAAAATAAACTTAAAGATATTCTTTAGATATTCTTTTAAGAATGCTTTCTAATCAAATCGTATTTTTCTTTCTCCTTTCAGATCAAGCGAGCCAAATATGGCAAACAACACAAGAGGAACCAGTTGGGGACTCCCAGACGCTGCCGTGTCAATGCGACATGCCTTCAAATCGTACGGCAAAGGAAAGAACGCCAATCAGGTTCTTAACAACCTCAGCATGACAGTTCCAAAGGGCACAATGTATGTATAGATCTTATAAGTAACCTCTTGATAGCGCATATTCTCTCCTCGGTGCACGATCGTTAGTTACGACGTGCTAAATGATCGTGTGAATGCGAGGGAAACGCCCAAGAGGTGAAGTGTTAAATGTAACATTTCATATTTTAAACTCTGAGTGCACTTAGGCCAAGGTGGGCCGATTGTGAGTTGTTCGATCTACCTCCATGTACTCGCAACCCACGGAATTATTATTTCAATCCTTTTATACGATCCATTTGAACGATTTTTCAAAATTTCTTCAACTGCGTTGGCCGGAGAAGAATCATTACCTTCGTGATTACTCAACAATGCAACAGAATGTTCGTTTGATTGAGCTAATCCCTCACAAACTAGATACGTTAGTACAAATTATTTAATTATCGTGCGACGTGCAATTAAAAATATGATAGATTTCCAACGAAGTAGTATGGACTTGAGAATGGCATTTGGCTGTCGATTATCGGGCCAATTCGATTGATTGCTCGTAATGACTGAGGAAATGACATGCGGATAGTTTAACTGGTTTACCCTATAGCGGAATATAAAGATCTAATCTAATTGGTTTTGTTACTCAACCGGGGGAGATCGATTTGTTTTCTTGAGAATTATAAGTATGGCGTTAGATAAGATGTAATTGTAGTTCGTACGAATGGTTGTTGAGTGACAGGGAATTGTAATGAAAGGACTTTATGCTGTTGTTTACTTTTTGTTGCGTGGTGAGAATCGTTGAATCGTTTTAAATAGAAAATCTTCCATTTTATGTGAATGCTAAAACGCTTGTTTTGTTGTTTTGTAAAGTTCTACAAGGTTAGGTACTTAGAGCAGTTTTAGTCGTCGCCTTTATCGAAGCTGACGACGTTGAAAGAGCTCAGAGGCAATATTGAACGCGAAATAGTGGCCGCTTCGGCGAAAATGTGTGGCCAAATCATCGAAAATCGGTCCAACGAATCGATCGTTGCAAAAGTGCCCGCGGTGGCCATATAAACGAAGTCGAGTTCCATTCATAAATGTTTTGATTGTACTTCAAACCTATAGTAAAGTCTTTGAAATATCTCAAACAGTTTGTGTATTATTTGAAAAAAAAAAAAAAAAAAAAAACTTATCAGGTCCTTATTGGAAAACCCTTTAGTAATTTTAATAAGGTCCTAATAAAGGATCGTTTAGTAAACAACGGTGCTCTGACGACATTTCACCACCACTATTAACTTCAACTAAATTAAGTATATTTCATCCCAACATCCGGAGCGCTTACCCGCATATCAGAAACTGCGAAAACGAAACAATCTATTAACCACCTTGACATTCCTCTTCGACCAGACACCCACATTGAAGCCACAATGTCTGCCAATCAACTAGACGCCAATAATTGTTTCCGTCTAATAGATTCATTGGCTTTTCTTCACAAGCATCGTCAGTATCCGAAAGAACGTAATAATGATGTAACAACACTCACTGCCAATAACAAAAGATAAATAAATCAGATACGATACAGCGTGTGGCATGTGGAGGAGTCGTGCGGTGAACCGCAAATCGCACTCAATTATCGCATCTCAAGATGACTAAGTATCGTTTTAGTTAACGTACACGTAACTCTGGCGTCTGATATAGATCTTTTATTTTCTTTTTCTTTTATAGAGATAACAATTGGAAATAACAATCTAACCATTTAACAATGATGCCAACTTGCCTTTTCTTTAAAACCTTTCCATGGATTTATTGTTTCCGCTTTAAATAAAAAAAAAACAAATAATTCGAAGACAATTAGTATGCTCAATGTGCAGTTAAATTGATATTTTTGTTTGTGCTTGTTTTTTTTTCGCTCCAAAATTGTACATCATTAAAATTAATTTCATAACTTAACAGTGTATGAAGAGTTTGTAATTAAGATAATTAAAGATTTAAACACGGGTGGGCGTGGCTGTTGAAAAGCAGTTCCTTCTGTAATTACAACTTCATCGGGATATGTTGATTTCGTGCGGTCTTTAGCCGTGACATCAATGGGATAAGAGAATTTTGCAGAATTTTGTGATTCTGATGATTGATAACATCAATCTTTTATTGTACACATTAGCAGACCAATGAAATTCATCATCAAACTCATGTCTGCTTTGGCTGCAAGAGGTTTACGTGTTTGGCAGCACTTAGCCATTAGTTTGATAATGCAGTGTGTTGCAAAGCGAAAATATTTGTGCCTTTATGCTCTGTTACTTAGTGATGAGGTGGGGAATTTTTAGTTTTTTTTTTTTTTTGAAACGATGCGGCTATTGGATTCATAATTATGATGAAGCTCGCTGGAATTTATTACCTTCGTGCCTCAATGCCTCTTATTCGAATGCAAGTGTTGTGTTGGACTTAGATGACGCTGTTAGCCTTGTGCAATATTTATTTCAATTTATTAAAGTATCGATTTACAGACAAAATGACTTTATTCCACTTTCAAAAACATCTGATGAAGCAAATATCCAGGGCAAGGCTACGGACTCTAGGCAAACCCTTACTTGAATCTCTGCGCGAGGTATCCGAAATTAACACCAAAAACTTGATTTCGTTTTTCAACGCCGCACAATGGTTCCAAGTTCCAATCTAATTTACTTTTTAATTTTCCAGAGCTGTGGTAACAGAACGGCACTTAGTGCTAATTGTGCTCTCCTAGAACCACCACCTTACACACACATAAAGCCTTAGTGTGCTATTACTGGCAAAAAAATACAAGGAGGCTAAGAAATTGGTACATTCGACTCTGGATAAGTTAAAACTCAAGGGACTAGAGAAAAATTTCAAATTACCAAGAGTTCAAAATAATCAAGAAAAGAGGGTGGGAAAAAAGTCAAATAAATAAGCGTTTCATCAAAATTCGTGATTCATTATTTCCAACTTAAAAGTTTTCCTAATAGTTTTCCTTCACAAGAGAGCTGAAAAGACATCTTCACTTGTATCGGTTGAAGAGGAGGGAAGTTGATGTTTAAAAGTAAACTCGATTGCAAATGCGAATTTTCGCATATCCTCCTTTTCTAAATAATCGACAGGTCTGTGCATAAAAAGTTATAGAGAGTTTAAAAGCCCGGACTTTAAATTATAAGAGGTTCCCCAATAAGGACTTAAAGTTTTTTTTTTTTAAATAAAATGCAAACCATTTGAAATACTTTAACAACTTAAACTTAAGCTTAAAAACTACTTAAACTTAAACTTAAAAACTATTATCGGCTTGAAGTATGATCGAAATATTTATGAGCTCGAACTCGACTTCGTTCATATGGCCACTGCGAGCACGTTTGTAGCGGTCGATTTTTTGGACCCAATTTTTTGATGACTCGGCGACACATTTCGGCCGAAACGGCCGTTATTATGCTTTGATTGTTGGCTCTCTTCCAACATTGTCAGCTTGTTCTCATAAGCCAATTAGCAAACGTAGCACCGAAGAAAATAGTCTAGAGGCGTTAAATCACACGAACGAGGCGGCCAATCGGCTGGGCCAACTTTTAAGGTAACACGCTCATCAAACTTACTCTGCAATAAATGGATTGTGATATGTGCTGTGTGGTTTGTGTCACCATCCTGTTGAAACCACATGTCGTCCAAGTCCAGATCTTCCAATTTGGTCCAAAGCTAATCGGTAATCATGGCGCGATAACGCTGTCCATTCACAATAACGTGACGATCGTTATCGCTGACGAAAAAATATGGCCCAATAACTCCGGCGGCATGCAAACTTCACCAAATAGTTATTCTTTATGAACGAAGTGGTGATTCATGAAGCACATGACGATTTTCACCCGATCAATAATGCATATTTTGCTTATTGATTGGGCAAAAAATGAGCTTCGTCACTGAAGATGACTTTGCTGTGAAATTTATCGTCTTGACGAATCTTCTCCACAGCCCAATCGGAATATGTACGTCGCTTCAAATGGTCCATCGGCTTTAATTCTTGAGTCAGCTTGATCTTGTATGGGTGTAAACCAAGATCCTTACGTCTAATGGATGGATGCCCAATTCTTGAGAGCCCCGTGGAATCAACTGATTTGGATCGCTTGCCACGGACGCCTAAACGACAACGATATTTTTGACACTTCGACCAGCCCGTTGCCTCACTGGCACTGCAACATCAAACAACGAATATGTAGACTCAAATTTTTGCACTAAACTTGTTATTGCCTGTCTACCAAGGCGAGAATTGCGACCGAAAATTTGAGTTAACGCTCTTAAAGTTGTGGTCACCGACTCCGAATTTCGGTTGAAAGTTTTTATGATTTGCAGATATTGCTCCTTGAATGTCATGGTGAAAATGTTGAGTTTACTGAATAAATTTAACAATGACAGTTCGATGATTAGTGAAAGGGTACGTTCACAAATTAAATTTGAAGTTTCCAAGTCCATATTGGAAAACCCTTTACTATGTTTTAATTTTCTATTAAAATAAAAAGAGATGTAATCCATACAACCAGGCAACTCACACTTTTCACTTTCTAACCAGGAGATATGCGTGAAGAAACAAAAAATAAAACTTTATAGTAAAAGGTAATAAAAGAAAATAATTTTTTATTTAAATTTTAAACGTCAGATTGATTTTCGAAATATCTAAATTAGCAAATTTTTAGGAGTCAGTTGTCAATGGCATTGCTCGATTCTACTTTTTTACAAAGTGACGATTAGAAGTAGAATCGCACATTACTTTCGCATAAAATTGAAATTCGAACACCAATAGAGAGTAAAACCCCTGAAAGGTACTTTTTTTCTCTGTACGTAAAGACCGACATAAAGTGAGAGAATAACAAATTTTAACCGATTACCATCGGCTAAATATCCGCAACAATCCAAAGGCGATTATCGCATTAGATCATATAGCAAGTCACTTCCATTCGAAATCTTGCTAACAATTTGTTCAACCCAAGCAATTTTAATCACCATGACTTGGCAGATTCTTTCGCCAGACAAGTGACTCAATTCATTTACCAAATACTCCACTTTAAACAGAAACTACCCTCCCAAGGCGACGTCAATTAACAGTTCGTCGACGTTAATTAACTCCGTCGCTGTACAAATATTTTGTAATCCCAATGAATAATGCACATTCATGCCTAAATCTCGATCCGCCATCATCGGCGGAAAACCCCTGCAACGCAGAGTTCATTAAAAGTCGTCGCGACCACTTAACGCCGCCATGCGGTAGAGCACACAAATATATAATATCGTAGGTCTGTGTCCATACACAAGGACGACACGATCCACTAAGCCCCCAGCCTCCGGTTAGCCTTCACTCGTAAAAGGCAATAATGAAACCCGGCCTACGATTAAGCCGATCACCGATCATAGAACGCCCGTCTCTGACAAACGGAAACCGGTCCAAGCCCACCACGGACATGATCACCAATTCACCTTGACTTCTCCGGCAAACCAATTTTCTTAATGCGTTTGACATGTCTACCCTCAATTTGAGATGACGAGTCACAAACGCAGGGCCGCCGAAAGCGACGCGCATCTACGAAGACGTCGAAATCGCGTCTCTAGGCGTGTGTGTGCTCAAGTCATTAACACGCACCAACAACAATAGCAACAGTGTTCCCCCCCCAAAAAAAAAGTGGGTCAATGTTTCTCTCTCCGAAAAGCGATCTTACGAAATTCGATTTCGCTGTTTGTTAGTTGGTGTGTGCGTGCGCCTCAGCATCGCGTTTCATTCATGCAAATGAAACGGAAAGTGATCGCGCGTATAGGCATGGGAAGTCATGCCTCAAAGCGTTCAATGAACCTTTTAAACATCCGTCCACTCTGCGGGTAAGTGCACTTAGCCGAGTGATCGGCCGCTTCTGCGCTTCTAACCCAACAACATTCGACAATTGTAACACTTCATATTCACCTTGAGCAGACACGCAGACGCAAACGCAGACGCAGAGATGAAAACGAAGGCGGCGACGACGACAACGACGGCGATGGAGATCTCGAAAGAGAGTCATGACCATGTCAAAGCCATGCAGTGCGTTGCCCCAGCGTCGAACTAATGAATTTCATAAACACAACGAACACAACTCATGGTAATTTAATTATATTGCTTTTTTTTTTTTTGAAAATGTATCTTTCGGATTTGGGTCACGACCATGTTGTCGTCTTCGTTGTGGCGTGTTGTCGTGTACTTGCGGAGATTGTTTTCTTTTTTTTTTCGTTTTTTGGGACGCATGTCATTTGACACATGTCATTTGATGGATTGAGAGAGTGAGGCGGGTGTTACCTCTGGACATGGCTTTGGAAGTGCATTCTATGCACTTAAACTTAAGCCCGACACGGCTTGGCTTGGAGAGGAGTGAGAGTATGGGGACAGTTTCGACATCGACTCTGAAGTGGACGCTGGGAGTGGAGATTGTTTGGAAATGCACTCCAGATTGTTGACGTCAATTGTGGAGAAGTTTTGAAGAGGGACTCTTAAGGCGGATGTTGTTGGGATGACAATTCAATTAGGGGGCATCGTGATGTGTTTAGGTAAACATGTCATGAATAATTTTAACTTGACAGGCGACCAAAAAAGGATAGAATAGTATTAGGGTTGCAGTGAAAGTTGTGTTCAACTTCAAATTCATATCAATCACAAATGTCAAAGGGGATTTTGTGAACTGAATCTAGATTATGTTTGACTTAAGAAGAATCTTAATCGTTGCATTGACTTCTCTCATACAACTGAAGTTGAAGGAAATTCGATCGGATCATAATACTTCTTCCGCTCCTTTCGAGTGAAATGTGCTTCTACAATATTAAAGTTCTTGTAGAGACGTTTTTTTTGTTTATGGTTTGCGCCAATGGATCTGTAATCTTCGTAAAATACTAGCAACCCGTGTTACCAGCATGCAGGCTTCAATTATTCTCCTGTATCCTCACGCCTACGTACTAAGCCACACCCCATTACCCTCTTATCAACCACTCTTCCCGCGGGACTGCCATTAGGTATTGGCTATTAAGCTCTATTTACTGCCTCTTGGCCATCCTCACAGATAAAACAAAGCAATTCCTTGGGTTTTTCGACTTTCTCATATCCGTCATCTAGTGTAATCACTTTTACGGTAACTTGGTGGTTCACCGATTGGGAGGATAAGAAAGAAAATTGACCTCAGCTGATTTGGGTTAAAAAGTTTAAATTAAACTATTTAAAGAAAAAAAGTATTGAATTATACGACAGCTACACCATTTAGAATTATTTTTTAGAATACTCCATCGAACAGGTCGAATGTCAGTTGAATTTGATGTTACTCCGAAAAATGTCGATACTAAATTTGTAATTCAATTTAAATTTTTAGACTCTCAGGATTTTTGAGTAAAATTGAACTTGAAATGGAGGGGCAAAAAAGGTTATATCAAAAAATTTTGAGCTTTCGTAACCCTATCCTGTATTCAATTCGCATGTTCTTTGATTTTTTAAATTGCTATAATTTTGTTTTAAAGGTAGAACGAATGGAGAAAGTAAAACTTTTAATATTCGACTTGATTTAAATTTTTATATGCTTAGCCCTTAGTCGCATAACGTTCCATATATGGCACTAACCGATTTTGGGTCAATATTTTAAGTTGGCGATGTTTTTTTTTGTTCCCATGCATTGTGTCATAAAAGGAACATTTCATAATTACATTGTATGCGGTGTAATTAATTTTTTTCTCATAATATTGCTAAAACTGACTTCTAAACAAAGTCTTCGCGATTATTGAACACACTGAATAATAAAACAAATATTTTTTTTGTAAATTTATATCAATATACAAATTTATGGTAAGCCTCGGCAACTTATTATCAGATTTTTAGGTCATTGTTCGTTTGTTCCACATATGGCACATTATGCATTCATACATTTGCTATACTTCTAAATGTCAAGTGCTCCAAAGGGTCATTGTCGTAAAAAACTCGTGGATAAGGAAATATCCAATCTGTTATCTGCTATTCCTGGTGACAGGACGATCTAGAAACTGATAAAGACGAATTGGACGAAGGTTTGTTGGGAAATCTTGAAGACGAAAATTAGTGCCTTGTGATACAGCTTTCCAATGCTGATGATTTGGACTCCAACGAAAGTGAATATTATGAAACTATGAAAAGATCTCTTCGTTGGAGAAAAAACGCATGAAGGTTTCAGCCGATCATGTGTAATTTCGTGATGTTACCGTTTTACCATTAACTGTAGCACAACTTGAAACACCGTACGACTTTTTTCGATGAATATATTTGCAGAACAGACAGATTTCTATGCACGAACCAAAGCCATTGAAAAATCGGTTGGAAAATATGATATTCTAAAATATCTCGGAATTTTACTTCTTTCATCAGTTACAAAGTACCTAAGTATTAGAATTTTTTGGCATAGCGACATTGGCCTTAGTTTGGTGCAGAATTCGATGACACTGAACTATTTCGAGAAAATTCGCTCTGTGCTACACTTCAACGATAACTCAAAAA
Organism: Syritta pipiens; assembly: GCA_905187475.1. Lineage (NCBI taxonomy): Eukaryota > Metazoa > Arthropoda > Insecta > Diptera > Syrphidae > Syritta > Syritta pipiens. The sequence continues at coordinate 6,207,639 of LR994572.1, read as the reverse complement.
TGGTGGCTTAATGCATGATGTGCCATATTTGGCACAAGTCACATTTTGGTGAATTATTAACATACACATTGACAAAATCAAAAATAATGATGAGGTATGGTTTTTGAGGCCAAAATTTAGTCAGGATAATTTTTATTCCAAATTTGAAAAAATCATGCATCTAAGGGTTAAGTTCTTTGGATAACTAGTCTTAGTTGTTTACTCTAATTTGGGCAAACCGTTGGATCTTACATTTTGAATAAAAAACAACTAAGGGAGTTCTTAATTGTCTTAATCGTCTTTAAAGCCCGTTTTAGACAATCATTTCAGTTTCAGTTTCAGTTTCAGTTGAGCTATCAGTTAAGCTTACAATTAAACTGATATCTAAATGTAAAAACAGAAGCGTTTACTGAAAACTGAAACTGATAGAATTCTCATAAATAGTCAGTTCAATTATCAGTTAAACTGATGTATAAATACGTTTCAGTTCAGTTCTCAGTTCAGTCATCATTTTAATTGCAGTTGGAGGTGAATCAACACTTTCGAGTTCCTATTTTTTTTTTCAATATCTCGAAAAGTAGATATAACATGGTGGAATCCATTGAAATTTATCCCGCGTGTTCACTCCGAATTTTTTCCTTCTCAGGACAAATTTCCTGCTATTGCGAATTTTTTCCATCGGAATTTTTCCCTCGAACTACATAAATACATGCACGCTAAATATGTTTACCAAGTTCCAATCAATTACTTACTAAATACTTAAATTTTTAAATGGCTCTTTGTTTGTCTAATTTTCCCAGAAAAATGATAAAAAAAAAGTTCGAGGGGCTTTTCGTCAAAATTTCCATCGGAAAGTTGTTCACAATAGGAAGAACTTTTTCCTTTCCCTTTCGAACATCCTTCACAATTCCGAGTTTCCCGATGAGAGAAAAAGTTCCGGTGCATTTTATTCATATTTATTCATTTATTTATAAAAGCATAATTTACAATTAAAATTATAAATTAGCTAAAAAGCCAGAGCGAAAGAGCCTTAAACCTAAATTTTATTCATAATAGTGGTGAATCACTCTTCAAATGAACTGACACTTGATCGTCTAAAAGGTGCTTAACACATGATCAATCTTTTATGAACTTTTTGCAACACTTGAAAATCATTTACAAAAGACACTTTTCGGTCTTCACCTGAACCATAATACATTTTGTTTTCAATTTGAATTTCTTTCCAATTTTTCTCTAAACACATTTCGACTTCCATTCCTTTCAGTTATGGACTCCTCGGTGCATCAGGCTGCGGTAAGACAACACTTTTGTCCTGCATTGTGGGGCGACGTCGCCTCGACTCCGGTGACATCTGCGTTCTTGGTGGCAAGCCCGGCACCCGCGGCTCTGGAGTACCCGGCAAACGCGTCGGTTACATGCCTCAAGAGATCGCCCTCTATGGTGAATTCTCCATCCGAGAAACGATGATGTACTTTGGCTGGATCTTTGGCATGGAATCAAAAGAGATTAAGGAACGACTGCAGTTTCTCTTGGATTTCCTCGATCTTCCATCCGAGAAGCGATTGGTCAAGAATCTTAGTGGTGGCCAACAGAGACGTGTCTCCTTTGCGGTCGCTCTCATGCATGATCCCGAGTTGCTGATTCTTGATGAACCAACAGTTGGTGTTGACCCGCTCCTACGTCAGAGCATCTGGAACCATTTGGTACACATCACAAAGGCTGGACAGAAAACCGTCATCATCACCACACATTATATTGAGGAGGCAAGGCAAGCGCACACGGTAAGTAAAAATTTTTTTTTCGCTTTCACAGTTGAGACTGATGCGAGATCTCGAGAAGATTCATGAATGCCTACCCTTTCATGCCCAGTGTTACATGCATTTCCTCCGCCAATAACTCAAAAATATTGGCGCAATTGTAGTAAAAGTGTCTTCATTTCATTCTAAAACCCAGCTTTAGGTTATTTATTTTCGCTTCAGACATTTCTTCGTGCAAAAAAAAACATTCGAGACTTCTTACTTCGTTTTTGGTGAAGTCTAAGGCAATATTTTTCCTGCTGCTGCAATAAAATGCGGTCATGAAAGGTTTAAGGAAATTGCGATGACAGCAACCTGTCATCAGAAAGCAACAAATGCAGTCATTAGTGATCGAAATTATGCGTCTGCAGTCAGTGCCACTAGGAGGGTGGATCCCCTCGACTCGACGTCAAGGTCAGGGTGTATGGGGGCTATTATCGATCCGCGATGTGATTACGTGTGGGAAAATTTCAAGTTCTTTTCACGTACTAAATCGCAAATGTTTACTGAGACGTGAACTGACTGACGGAAGCGTTCATGGGTGAAGTGCATAAATATTGATATCCTCTTCCGAATGAGTAGTTCTGTCTGTGATCTTTTTTTAGGTTATACTTTTTTTTTAACTAAAAGAATTGTGTCTGGAGGTCAGTTGCGAAAAACATGATCGGTGCAGCAGCAGAACTTGTTTGCGAACGATGCGTTTATGGACAAATTCGCTCGATTCAAATCGATTCGCTAGTAGCGATCAATTATATGTTTACATATGAAGGCGTTTATGGCGCAGGGAATGTGAGAAAAGCGAATTTAATATGTCAATGATGCCATCGCTTGAAATTACGCGAATTCACGTAGCCATAAGTGCAGCCTTTAACGGCATACAAAAGAATAAAATGGTCAGACTTTTTCAGTTTTCTGTTGCCTAGTAGGTTTTCCAATAAGGACATTCGAATTTTTTATCTAATCCCAACAGAAAGAGAGAGAGTCTGACTTTTATTCGCAGTGTGACACGTTTGTTAAATTGAAGTATGAAATGCTGTCTTTTATATGATCAGTGTTAGGATGGTTATAGCGATCGCGTGCATGGAGGCAGTTCTCAGTCGCTTTCCACCGGAACGTTAGCAATTTCGCGGTCAATATTGTTCCTGAACTTCTCTTACGTTGGTTGTTGGCATAAACAACAAGCTAATGTTACCGCACGGAAAAAAATTATCAACAACGTGGAAGTTGGGTTTTAATTGTGAAGAAAATAACTCAAACTTTTTTCAGGTCATAAACAGGAACGATCGCATGTAAATTTTTTTTTTCCGATTCGATTTGCTGTGGTTATTAAATAATTCCTGCTCTGCGTACAGTGAAGTGCGAAAATGAGTACATGTTTGTTCTTAGTGTTATTGACGCTGTTTTTGTATGTTCTCTTGCGAACTTCAACCGTAAGGTACAGTGTGGCATTTACAGCTATATTGACGAATAACAAAGGTTTTTTGTTTTTTATGTTACATTTTTGAGTTTTGTTTGTATTTTGGGGCTAAAATATCAAACAACATTTGGCTGCAAAATTAAGTACATGGAAACTGTTTGTTGTTTTCCTCGGTTTTTTTTAAGTTTTTATGTTTTCCGTTTTGTATAATATACAGTTTTGTTCGTCTTTAAACGTAGTAATATTATATCGTAGCCCAGTATTTAAAAATAAAATAGTAAAAAAACAACAATCACTTTTATAGTGGAAAACCAAGAAAAATCACTTTCACTGTTTATTGCCTTCACTCCTTCTCGAAATCCAATCTTAGACTAGACAAAATATTCACAATAAACAAATTCACTTCACAAAAAGTCTATCGTCTGCCCAGTTTTTGTAACTCATGCAGTTCCATGCAAATACAGTCGACTTTCTCTAAGTCGAATTTCCCTTTATCTCGAATTTTCTCGTCGTATTTGGGCATTCCCTTCCCAATTTTCCGTATAAAAACCATCCTCTAAGTCAAACTCCCTTTAACTCGAACTAATTTTGATGTCCTGTGAAAATTCGATTTAGAGGGATTCGACTGTATAGTGCAAACAATTTGAGCCTGCGTTTTTTCTAATTCAGCGGCAGCTACACTTGGAACAAGTATCTGCTCATTTTTGCACTGTTGGTTGTATCGAGCATATCTTTGATTAAGAAAATACATCGACAGTCAAATATTACTTTCATACAAAATTGCAAACGATTTGATGTTGAAATCTAAGCTGTCATCAGTTAGCTACGGCAATTTTAATTAATTAAACGCTTAGAAAGTGCCGCTCAGTTTTAAGCTCTGTTAGAAAAATTTCAATAAAAATACCGACACCTTTTGAATACATATAGAGGCGACAAAATGTACTTCAAAACACCTAAAATGGAAATGGCTTGTTTTGGTTTCTCTCAAGAGCAAATTTTTCTCACTCAGACAGTTTTTAATTGTATTTACAGACTCATTAATATCAAACATATGTTCAATTACATTTCTAGTCTATAAAAAATAATATCAGGCAAGCTTAAGACAGTATTCTTGCTTGGGGATGTTTTTTTCTTGGTACAACGCAGGACCACTTCATAGCGTATGACCAAGACAAGAATAAAGAAATTCTGAGAAATATAAGGCAGTGTTATGCTAAGGTTGAGACGTCGGTAAAGTTAAAAACTCAATATTATAACGATCCTAAACATACACGTAAGTCTGTAAAGCAATGTCTACCGTCCAGAGAAGACATTTAAGTAATGTTCGGGTCAATCCCGAGCACTTTATCTGCAATCCATTCTGTTGCAATATTCGAGCTTGCTTGTTAATTACGCTCTCTAGTTTTTGCTCTACTACAATTTTTTCGGTCGAACTGAATTCAATTGCAATCTAATGGAACGAAAAACTTTCATAAATTTTACGATTATTTGAATAGTGAGGTTAAGACTGCCTGTGAGATTAAATTCCGGCAATGGAATTGACAAAATATTTTTACTATTCACATTTTTGCTGCTGCTGCATACGATTCTACAACTTTTTAATATTCATAGACAGGGGTGCGGCTTTTTAGCGAACTACAAAAAAAATTGTTTTGAAAATGTATAATTGAGTATCGTGACCGTAACCAGTTTTTTGTTAAACAAGGCAGTCTAGGTTAAGCTAAACATTGAAGTAAAAAATCGACCTCAACCTTTTAAGGAGATTGACCCAATAAACAAAAAAAGTAACTACATTTTCTTGGTTTGAAATACATTCGAGTCCCTCTTTACTAGACATAAAAATTAGTTCGAGTTAGAGGGATTCGACTGTATTAATAAATGGTGGCGTATCAGCCGGGAGCCTAGCTTTTGGGCCTGCACTGTTTACTGGTGGGGTATCAGCCGAGAGCCTAGCTTTTGGGCCTCCACTGTGTACTGTGGGCTTCTTCTCTTTACATAATAAAAAATGCTGTCTTTTTTTCTTGCCTTTACAGATTGGCTTGATGCGATCAGGCAACTTGCTGGCTGAAGAGTCTCCTAGTGTACTATTATCAATGTACAAGTGCATAAGTCTCGAAGAAGTGTTCTTAAAACTATCCCGCATTCAAAGCCAAAAAGGAGAAATAACTCAAGTTAACTTTAGGTGAGTTCGAAAAACAAATAAAATCTTTTCTTTATTTATAAATTTGTTTATACTTTTATTTTAGTAATAATATTTCACTGCACACAATGGCATTTGGTAGTAAAAAGGATAATCCAAGCTCCAGTCAAGAAGGCGGTGTTGTCGGACTTAATTACTACCCAACACAAAGTAAAGAAGTTTTAATCAACGACTCGAATGGATCTATTTATACGGTTTGTGTTATTCTTTCATTGTTTTTGCATTTTTTGTGTTTTGGTTATCATCTCAAAGGAAAAGAAAGGTTTACTGAACTTCAAAGAAAAAAAAAAAAAACAAACGAAACATCTTTTAATTCATCCTTTTCTTTTCTAGACAGTCATTCATTATTTTTATTTGGTCTTTCAACAGCATGTATTTTTTATAACTTTGGTTTTATTTTCGACTATGGGATCTTTTGGGTGTGAACGATTTTCTGTGGGTTTGACATAAGCCGCTTTTAAGAGTCTTGAAGAACAGTTAAAAAGACAAAGGAACATTGATGTGCATAACATTGAAAGTTACTACTGTTGTATTCAATATTTCTTTTCGATCTTTTTAACTTCATCAGTTAAAGGTTCGCAAATTTTTGAACTTAAATACAAAAGAACATGAGTTTAGAAAGCAATACAAGCTGCGTTGGAAGCTTTCAAAATATTGTACAAAACACCATTCAAAATTGAAATAGTCTATCAAAATTCTCGTTTCTTTAGGCACATTTTTTAGGTGATCGCTTTAATTTCTCTTTGGTGTTTTATTGACTTCAGACACATTGAACGAAGTCCTGCAATATACCACACCCTATCTGCAAATTATCGTCAGCGATATTGTAAGCAAAAATGAGTTAATGATGCAGTTCGACAATTTATTCGATTGCGTGTCTTTCTGCATTATTGTTTTTTTTAAACAAAGCATTCCAGTTAAAAATAACAGAGAAAACAAAATCTATCGTAAGTGACATTTAATTTTTTTTAGCTGAGACAAAAAAGAAGAAAAAGCCTCTTCTGTGAAATTTTTATGTTGTCGTTGACGATAATTCGGCGGTTAGGGTGCGATATTTAGTCCTGTTTCGATTGAATCGAGGTTTTAACCTTCATCCCACTACGATGAACCTAATAAACAATTTAAAATTGTTTTTAACAAGTGCCAATTGAACGCATAAATCAATTACAGTAAACTCTCGATAACATGAACTTCTATAATTCGAAAACCTCTTTAAACGAAGCATTCTCACTGTCCCCTAAAAAAAAATCTATAAATCTAGGAAAACCTATGCAATTTGGTCCCCGCGTTAATTCTAATTTATTTTTGTGCAAACCAACATGAAAACCTCTATAATTCGAAAATGATGTCGTGTTTACCTCTATAATTCGAAGTCAAGTTTACTTTTGTTTCTTCAGTAACCGTTAGTTGAAATGCATAAGTGACAAAAGCGAGCAATATTTGTTTGCTTAAAAACCTCCATAATTCGAAAACCTCTGTAATTCGAACTTTTTTGCTGATCCCATGAAATTCGAACTATCGAGAGCTTACTGTATGTTCAACAAGTCCATGTCTCATATTTTGCAAGATATTTGGAGAAAAAAGACTGCTTTTGGATGGAAAAGACGAGTCAAAGAGACTGATGAAAATTAAATGCCTTAGCAAACTCAGTCCCGCCGCGTTTCAGCTTCAAATAAACTCCGCCAAAGACGTTCCTATCTACACAAAAGTATTGGAATCAGAAAATGAAACGCGTATTGGTAAAATAAAATAAAAATGTTACTTTGCTGCAACACTAGCATCACACCCTAATTATCAAAATGCATTCAAAGATAGCGCAAGCTTCCACTTTCCTCTAATGCTGTGGACTTAATTCACTAAAAAATTAGTTTTTATCTTCTTTTCTTCTTTTCGGTTTCATTCTTTCAACTTTGCTTCATTCTTTTCTACCTTTCGAACATACTTTCTTACTCTCCGTACTTTTCATAGTTTCATTCTCATTGAATCTTGTTCTCTTTTTTTTTGTAAACAAACCAACCCCAACCAACCCCCGTTTTGATCTCTCCAACCTTAGCTAAACCAAGAAAACTACAACCCTCCGGTGCCGAGTAGGAAACCTAGCGAAGTTCAATCTGACTGTTACTCCGACATATGCAGGGTAAGATAAAAAGAAGAAAATCGTTCCATCATCCTCATTTCATAATCCATCTCTCCCGCACAGATCACGTCGAAGGGTAAAATCAAAGCACTCCTTACCAAGAACTTCCTCCGGATGTGGCGTAACGTCGGTGTGATGATGTTCATCTTCGTCCTGCCCGTGATGCAAGTAATCCTCTTCTGTATGGCAATCGGACGTGATCCTCAAGGACTGAAACTCGCTATCGTTAACGGTGAAATGAACAACACGGTAAGTGAACGCATTCAGATGAGAAAATCAAATGCGACAAACTGATATCCGTCATTTGTTGGAATTTGTTTTAGGAAATCTGCTACTGGGAGGATGAGTGTCATCTTCACAGTCTGAGTTGTCGATACCTGAGTCATCTAAATCACAGCATAATAAAAGAGTACTATACGGAACTGGACGAGGCGCTTGCTGCGGTCGAGGCAGGGGAGGCATGGGGTGCGGTCTACATCACGGAGAACTTCACTGATGCCTTCACTGCCAGAGCTGCACTTGGTAAGTTCGACACCCCAAAATCCTTCGTTGAATAGAGTCATCCTAACACTTTTTTTTTTCCAGGACGTGATTCTGATGAAGAGACAATTGAACAATCTGAGATAAAAGTCTGGCTGGACATGTCCAATCAACAAATCGGTGTCATGCTCAATCGTGACCTTCAACTGGCGTATCGAGACTTTGCCATGAAATTGCTGGAACAGTGCGGTAGTAATCCAAAGCTTGGAGATGTGCCAATTCAATTTCGTGATCCCATTTATGGAACAATGAATCCGTCATTCACTGATTTCGTTGCACCTGGAGTTATTCTGACGTAAGTGTCATGCGTGCATTTCCTATTCAATTAGTTTAAAGTGTCGCCACAGGTGACGTGAATTCATAATCACGTTGGATACATTTTTTTTAATTGAATAAAATAATAATAATCTGAGTTTTTATTTACAGAATTGTGTTCTTTTTGGCTGTTGCACTGACGTCATCGGCTTTAATTATCGAGCGAACAGAGGTGAGTTAGAGTTTTCTAAGTCGTTAGGGTCGTAAAATTGAGGAGGCTTTGACGTTAATAGACATTTAGACGAAATGACAGATACGTTGAGACGGACTAATGTCAGAAGCATGTAGAAGTTTTGAAGTAGTCGTGGATGAGTAAGATGAATATTTTGCTAATGTCAAAGGGTTCATAAAAAAAAAAATAACTGACTCATGCATTGTGTATTAGTAGCTTCACTAGACCATGGTTGAAGTACATATGATTCAATTATAATTTTCTTTTCTCGATTAGGGTTCAGATAAGATTTCTGCTTTCAACTAATAATTTTTCCAACTTTAATTCTGACAGGCCTTAAAAATGGAAAAAGCTTTCAGAAGCAAGATTCATACAGAAAACTAATAAAAAGTGAATAAGCGCTATGAACAGCGCTTTGTAGTCATGGGAAAACGAGCTCAAAATAGTCCTCACAAAAAAAAAAAAAAAATACAAATGCAGCTTTATTCGAAGACTCAATTGCGTTTGAGAGCAAAAAAAACTAAGCCGATTGGACCAAAACTCAAAACCTGTGCAGCAAAAACAAAAATAAAGTCCTAATTTTTGACTCATGACTTTTTTTGACTCATTTTGACTAATTTTTGACATATGCAATATAAATGAAGTAGAAATTTGGAAAACTCTTGCAATTTCTTAATAACAGACAAAAGAAATGGAATCGAATACACAAAAATTGTATTATCTGGCCAAAGCCTTGGTAGCTGGTGCCGAAATTTAAGATTAGTTAAGTAATTTATTACTAATAATAATAATAATAATAAATTGTGTAATACTTGAAGTGATTTTGGACCTGTGGCAGGGTTTTCAGAATAACTTCCAATTTTGTTGCATGCTTTCCGATATTTCGGTCCAAATGTTTCAAAAAATGTCCAAAAATATTTAAATTAATTTGATTTTAATAACAAATTAGCCAATACAGATACCCAACTTCTACTTCTCTTGCCCCTTGATTTTATTTGACAGCGTTTTTTATAACATTTTGCGTCTGTGAATACGTATGGGAGTTTCGAACAACAAATCAAACAAATGTGCGTGAAAATGATGAGCAAGTGTTCGGTGCTTCCTGAATTACTGTCAAAATGCTTCCCGCATTTCAGCTACATGCGTGAATTACTGTCAAATTCATCGATGCCGCTGTACAGTTGGGTGTCTATATTAGGTTGTCTGTGATTTTAATCGATTAAAACATTTTTTTTTTAAATTTTTGTGGGGTTTTGAGTTAATGCACGATTAAAAAGCAACCATTCGTTCAATAAATCCGCAGTTTGGTTAGAGTCATTATCATGTTGGTGCATGAATGACCCTTTCAAGCGAATCTTGCTAAATTGTTTAAGCAAAATAGTCTTGGAGGACCCAGATGCTGCGATTACAAGGGCGGTCTTTGAAATAAATGTTTCAGAGCCAAGGGATTCGATTGCATCATGATTATCAGCACAAGTGATGCATCTCTGCCGGATATCACATTGTATTTGAGCCAAGCTAACGTTTTCTTAGTCTCCTGAAAGACGCTACAGTTATCAGGAAGGCGTAAGGATTTTCTTTATATTAATGTTACTTTTTATATTAATGTTACTAGAGAACAACATCTTCTACTCCAGACTCAGTTTTGGGTTAGTCTTTAAAGAACTTTAGTGGACCCTCCAACACAGCAGAAGTTTCCAGGTTACTTAGACCAATTTGTTTTTAAGAGCCTGACAAATTATACAGTCGTTAACAAGATTCAAGATTGTTTTCCTTACAGTATTGCGATTTTTGTAAGAAACAACATTTTTTCAAGAAACAGAATTCTGATAAATATATATTTCTATCAACCGTATTTATTTCTGATAAATATATACAGTCGAAGCCCTCTAAGTCGAAAAGCCCTCTAGCTCGAACTTTTTCCCCATATTTGGGCGAAATCCTCTACGTCGAACGCCCCTTAAGTCGAAAAATCCCTCTAACTCGAACTAATTTTGATATCTCGTGAAAATTCGACTTAGAGGGCTTCGACTATATGCACTTCCTATCAACCGTATTTATGTGTTGCACCATTTTTATTCAATAAATTCTTTCAAATAACAAGCCAATTTGATTTTACGTTCGTTAGGAGTTGTTACATTGTACTCAAGATCCACAAAAGCAGATAAAATAAATAAACGATAAAAAATCGGCATGTGGCGAAAGAACTAATTTAGGCGATAAGCTTACAAATACTTAAACGAAATTAGTATTACGTTATGCTTAAATTCATATCATAAACAAAATCAATACACCAGCTTCTCGTGATTCTCTATTTAACATGAAGACATTTATCCCTTTCAGATTTGTTCCTAAATTAAATTTCGAAAAAAAGAAATTGTGCTGCAGAAAATTGTACGTCGTTTGAATTGTGTCGTTTTAAAGTTGCATCATTTAAAATGTATCGTCCGTCGATTTTTTTCCGTTTTGCGTCGTTCACAAAATTACAATACATGCGAATTATGAAATTGAAGTACATGGGAACTGTTAATTCGAATTGCATCGGCCCACATTAGGAATGTTTGGTTTTTTAAGAATGTTCCTTAAGCTTATAGCCCATAAATCTTTTTTCTTTTCCTTTTTTCCCTGCCTTACTGTCTGTTAATCACGTTTTTAAAAAAAAAAAAAAGGATTATTTTAATTTTTGTGCGTTGTACAGATCAAAGAAATTAAAAGAAAGGTTTAATTTGCGCGTTTCGGCGTATTTTACAATTAGATTTTTTATTGTGTCTTTTAATTCAAAATGTAAACAAATTATATAGACTAATGACATTTGTTGCATTTTTTTTTTTATTTCTTATATTTTATGTTTACATTTATATTTATATTTGGCTTAAATATCAAACACTGTCATAAATGATCTTTAGCTAAGTAGAGTCTGGTGAAAGTCGTCTTCAAATTCCCTTTCTCCCTTCTTGAAGTTTCACAACGTTCTGAGTTTTTTATGTCCAGTGCAAATTTCTTTTCAGTACAGTTGCATTTATAATCCAATACAAAAAAAAACCTTTTCATAGAGTTCCAAAAAAATGCTGTTGAAAAATTCTTTTAACAGAGCCTCCACAACAACTTTTAACTGAGACAAGTCTAAAAGTACATTACACGACCTTAATACTTATCAAAGCAGATTTCGATTCTTTACTATAATACTATTTTATGATGTCTTAACAAACTTTTTCTTCTTGTAGGGCCTACTGGATCGTTCCTGGGTGGCAGGTGTCTCACCCGGTGAGATTCTCTTCTCCCATGTGGTAACTCAATTCGTGGTGATGTGCGGACAAACATCTCTGGTTCTAATCTTCATGTTGGTCGTCTTCGGCGTCACAAACAACGGTGACCTGTTCTGGGTGATTGTGATCACCCTCCTGCAGGGAATGTGCGGCATGTGCTTCGGCTTCCTCATCTCGGCGATATGTGAGCTTGAACGAAATGCCATTCAACTGGCGCTGGGTTCCTTCTACCCAACGCTCCTGTTGTCCGGTGTTATTTGGCCCATCGAAGGAATGCCAATTGTGCTGAGGTAAGTTCCATCGTCAACTTGAAAAATCTCATTTAACTGTTTTCATCCGCCTTACAGATATATTTCACTGGTACTGCCACTGACGTTGGCCACCTCATCCCTGCGATCGATACTCACTCGTGGCTGGACGATCGTAGAGCCGACTGTCTACAGCGGGTTCCTCAGTACACTGGCATGGATATTTATGTTCTTGGTGTTCACAATGCTTGTGCTGCGGTCGAAACGAGGATAAACACCACCACCAGCCGGCCGGGGGATAGTACAGATGCAGGATGTGCGGCTTAAGCTGCTGCTTGTAGTAGACCTACAAAAAGTGGCAAAGTGGCAATAAAAATTCCAAAAGAATCTCCTTCTCCTCTCTATCCTCATCCAACTCGAGTCCAATCCACTTTTCTCGTCATCCAGGAATGCTGCTTCGTCCCCTCTCCTCCATTTGCTCCATATTTATTTATCCAGCGCAGCGCAGTGTACGTAGTTTGTAATTTAATTTAATTAGTTAATTCTTAAGGGTTAGGCTGTAACTTATAATTAAAAACAAACAAAAAAAACACAAACACAAAAAGGATGTTAATTATCTCCTCCTAGTAGATTACTTTTTGTACATAAGTAGAGGAACCACCGCGGTTTTCTCGGTTTGTGATCACAAAAAGGAAACATATGCAAAGTCTATCAGAAGAAAATTCTCCCTTTTGTAACGACATTTTTTGTTGACTAAAAAAAAACAAAAAAGAAGTCTTTGTTTTTTCTAATTTACTTTCACTTTTAGTTCAAGGAACTTCGGCATTCGAACGACGAATACGAAAACGTGTCCTTAGAGCGAAAAATTAGAAATTTACAAAAAAAAAACAAACAAACATAATTTTTTTTTCTTTTATATACCTAATTGTGTGTGTGGACTGTGATTTTGAATAATACATACAAACAAGGAGTTTTGTTGGTGTATTTGATAAACAAATATAATTCTTTAGTTTCTTTTTTTGCGAGGGATAATTTTTTTTTTTTAATAATGTAAAACACAAATACAATGGGAAGTAGATAGATACGTATTTTTATATGGGATAGAAAAAAAAATTAAAATACAAAAATTTATAAACGAATTAAGCGAAATACTTTTTTTTAACTAGTAATGCGAAATGAAAATGTGTCAAAACCAATTGGATGTTTCAAAGATGAAAATTCAATGTCTTCATAGATACTTTTTTTTTCTCTTTGTCATGTAAAATGTAAATATATGTAAGCAAATAAAAAAAAAAAAGATTTGTGAATAAAAATAGACAAGTTGTGTTTTTTTTTATGTGTGTGATAGTTTATCCGCATGTTTTGTAATTATTTTCCAAAGCTTAAGGCTTCAATAAAGTTCAGTGATCATCATCATGAATAGTCAAGTGAGGATGCTTACAATTATTCACACCCAGCAGTTGTTCATACAGAGGCCCGCGGTTGTGTGCGCGATGCCATGAAAGGTGGCCCTACATGACTACCACGTTCGCACTCATGTTCATTGATTTCGGTTTTCGCCATGTAGGGCCATGTTTGCGAGCAAATCATCATTTTTGCTGTGAATATCGTCTGGTCCCTCTTTCCTATGCAAGAAACAATTATGAGGGCAACCACATGCGTTTTTTTTTCCAACGCGTTTGCACAACAAGAATCAAGACCACAGACAATCTAATATAGACACTCAACTGTACAGCGGCTATTTCTCCTCGTCCATCGATGAATTTGACAGTAATTCACGAATGTAGCTGAAATACAGGAAGCATTTTGAAAGTAATTCAGGAATCATCGAACACTAGTCCATCATTTTTACGCACATTTGTTTGATTTCTTGTTCGAAACTCCCATACGTATTCACAGACGCAAAATGTTATAAAAAACGCTGTCAAATAAAATCAAGGGGCAAGAGAAGTAGAAGTTGGGTATCTGTATTGCCTCATTTGTGATCAAGACCAAATGAATGTTCGCGAAATGTGTTCGTGATCTAGGGCCACCTTGCGAGAGTCAGAAGGTGCAAGTGTGCGTACTTGATACAAGTTGCAAGAGGACACTTCTAGTTTATTTTTCAGCCAAAGGAAAAAGAACGACTTAGAGGTATTGAGAACAGACCAAGATTCGAAAAAATGTATTCGAGTTAGAGGGATTTTCGACTCAGAGGATGATTTTTGCATGGAAAATTGAGGGGAATGCCCAAAAAAGCGAACAAATTCGAGTTAGAGGGATTTCGATTTAGGTTTTCGACTGTATTTACATTCATCTTTTTAAGTCAATGTTACCCCTCGTTTTTTAGGGTTTCGTTCCAAAGGAATAACGAAACCCTTATGGAATCACTTCGGTGTCTGTCTGTCTGTCTGTCGCCTTTTACATATTTGACTATAACTTATAAGTCCTTTGTAGTTAAGGGATGAAATTTGGACTGAAGGTGTATCTAGGCAACCCAAAAATAAATCATGCACCCGTTTTGGAATTAGTCGCAGATTAAAGAAAAAGTTAGTACTAATACTAACGCCCGAAAAAACGTTTACTCACTTTGATGGTCGATATGGGTGTCATTGGAAAGGGGGCGGTGCCCTGATTATGAAAATGTCTGTCTGTCTGTCATTAGGCCTTAACCTCGGTAATTGGCGAACGACTAAGAATTTAGAAATAAGACTTTGCTAAAAGACGTATTTCACTTGCCCAAAGAAAGTTCAGAAAAAAAAATTTAAGAAAATTTTATACTAGCGAAAATCTTAGTACCAATACTAAATTTGAAAAATAAATTTCTTTTACTAGTTCCTTGGTATGGGTATCGTTGGAAAGAGGATGATGGCTAGATCAAAAAGTTGTACTATAGTAATCCTCTTTCTCTTATTGGTAAGAAGTTATTAGCCAACAAATTGCCAAAAACTGACTTGTGTACCGTGTCCCCCACCTTACTTTCTAGAATATTTGACCAAAAAATTTGAAAAAAATTGGAGTTAATCATCGCAATACCCCAAAATTATCCGAAAATCGTGTATGATTTTTTATTCATACTAAAATAAATGAATTACTAACTTTTTTTGAAAAAAATTTCACGGCAATATATTAAGTGAGGTACCATCGGATAGGTCTTGCAAAATGGAATAAAGTTTTCATTTTGAACTTTTCATTTAGAAGTTAAGTTTTCGAGATATTAAGCTTCAAAGTCGAAAAAAAGGCGTCCCCCCCCCTCGCATTTCCACACCCGTTGGTCTAAAAATCTGAAAATCTTTGTGTTAAAATTAGTTTGAGCACTCTGGCTTTAATAGTTTTCGAGATATTGGCCAAAAACCGAAAAACAACAACATTCGAGTTTTGAAGATCCGAAAACGCCATTTTGTAGATTTCAGTGAAAGAACAATAGAATATTATGTAAAAAAAATCATTTTCATAAAATTTTTCGAGATATTAACGATTTAAATCGAATCAGTTATCGCAAAAAACGATGAACTGGCGGCAGTCTCAGTGTCGCTTGCGGCATTTCATCCCCTAAATGCATCAAAGCAATTTTCACACGGCTGGCGCGATCAGCAAATGGGAAAGGATTTTCCTTTGTTCAGTTTCGTTCGAAATGAAAGAATTTGTGAATGAACAGTGAATTGAGTTTAATTTGATTTGACTATTTTAGTTTGTTGATTTCTTAGACTTATATTAAGTCTAAACTACTAATCTGTTTGCGAACGAAACCCTCGGCGGGTGAGTAAGACTCACACTTGACCGGTTTTTTGTGTTCGCCTCAAAATGAACGTGAGCATTAATGGCAAAGTCCTAATTTAGCACTGCGACTTACAGTTTTAAAAGAAAATATTATCTACACTTTTTTTTCTATTATTGCTTTATAAAATTTTGAGTTTGTATGCGAATTTTTCACAAACTATCGTCATGAACAATCTAACTTTAATGTATAATTAAAGAACAAGTTTTCGCCTTTCTAAGTTGGTACAGTACTTTATTGTAGGTGTTGCTATTGTTTTTTAATGAATTTGTTTTCCATGTTGTTTGATTTGCTTTTAAATTGCCCCTACCTCCTAAGCGGGACGAGGTAGACCCTCCGCCCATAGCAAAAATTGCTCGTTTTTGGACGCTCTATGAAAAACCATCATCAAAACGTTCAAGATGATGGGTCAAGATGAGCTTTTGTGAATTTTCGCCGTTCTATAGATGCGATCAAAATTGTACTTAATTTTTTGTACTTTAACTGTTGTAGTTGTACTTAATTTTTTTGGTGATACAACAAGGAAACAAATAACACAAAAATCATTCAAATCGGTCAAATGGGAGGCTTTTTATTTACAAAAAACCATACGACCCCCGAGTATGTATTCATTTTTGCACACCATTGTACATACATATATTAGACTCTTTCCGGAAATATAATATACTACCGAAATGCACCTCGCCTTTTCCCTTTTAATTAGAGTTTACAATTTTCCGGACCATTGCTCTACATGACCAAGCCGTCTAAAAATATTAGGTGTTCAACTTTGCTTCCGCCGTTTTTTCCGGGTTTATTGTAATGAACTGGTTATACATTTATGATTCGTTTTGCTTTTGTTTTTATTGCGTTTGACAGGAGTCTTGATCAAGTAATGCCTCCAATTCTGCGTCTTCGAAAACCTTCTCTCTTCCACCGCCCTGCCGGTTTTAGACGTCAAAATCACCTTTCTTGAAGCGTTGAAATCTCTCTCGGCACGTTCTTTCACTAATAGCGGCCTCACCATAGGTATTTGCGAACCTCAGTATTCGATGAGCCTCTTCCCTGCCGAGAATTTGACTCGTAAGCTGACATGTTTAATCGAGAATAATACAAATCGACTAATATTTTGATGGCGTTATGTTTACAAATACTTAAGCTTATTGTATCGTAATTATTTATTTATTCGGTAATATACATTTTGCAACATGAAGTAATTATTACACGACAACCTCCCGTCTTATTCAAAATCTTTTGGAGGAGTATAGTTAAATTGAACGACTCCACTTGACTTGATATAACCTATATAGTACCAATGCAACACAGAATAGAAGATGCCAAGAATATGTTATATTTGGTAGTTTTGCTGTCATGGTGCTCTTGCCAATCACCCGATGGAATAGGACAATCATTTAAAGTCAAACGTGTGTGACAATCCCCATGGTGGTGGCTAAAAGCCCTTCTGAGTAAAGTGGCCCTTGCAACGATCTTCTTTAGCAACAAGCTCATGTTTTTGCTTGAATAAGAAAAATTATTTAAGTTAAATTCTTCTCCACTTGTGTCAAAATATATCACGCACAATACAGTGGAGGAACGAAAAGCTAGGCTCTGACCCTTCGTGGGCTGTTACGCCACTAATGATGGTAACTTTTGAATGGATAAGACTATAGAATTATTTTGGTAGATTCTGAAACTTTGTGCTTTGCTCTTTTCAAATATGCATTTCAAAACAAGTTGTCACATATGGTTTGGGAATAAACACCCTTTTTCGCCAGATTTCTCTATCGTAAGCAAACTTTTGCGGAACACTGTAAATACACGATTATTGAGCCAAAATCCTAACTTGAAACTTAAAGGCTAACACCAGACTTCACCAATCTGAAGTCTGTGAAATTGCCAGCACAGCAGAAAAACTCAATCAGCCGGCTATTTAGTCGGGCTGTTATTACAATCGAGAGGATGACGAGAGGATTACATGATCGAGAGGAAAACTGGCGATAAATGACATTAATGACTAGTCATGGAATTAATAGTACTTAAATTCAAGTCCTTAACTCGAACTAAATTTGATGTCCCGTGAAAATTCGAGTTAGAGGGATTCGACGGCATAAATAAATAAAAATGGATTCGTCCCTTTTTGATGAGGACGGGAGTGATGTAAGAGGTTATGACATACAATGTGCAAGTACAGTGAACCAGAAGAAATGGGATATCCAGCACAGGCAGATTCAATTTGCAATATCTCAGACGTTTTTTTAACAAATCAAAACGAAATAAATTGCGGATTAATCTATGACTTAAGCTGATTTTGGCACCATAAATTTGCAGAGATCGGATAGCGTTTCATTAGAATTACATTTTTTTGGATTTTGCAATGCTTCTGCCTTTGGTTATTTTATCTTTTGTTTATATTAATTTTAGTCCGAAACTCGTTTTTTTTCTAGTTCAATTAATAAAGCCATAAATAATATATCATATTTAATTAATTAATTTCGAATAAGGTAGAAATTGTGGGCACGATGAATATATCTTGCCGTGTTGTGGTAGGGGCCAGTATGGCTGGAGTTGGGAGTCAAAAATTTGACGTAGAATATTCTATCTTAAAACCACCTTAAAACACTAGAAGGTATAAAATAAATTATAAAAAAAAGCTAAAGCGCAATGTGCTCTGAAGTGCAGGAAAAAAGAGACATTCGGGACTACATTTCATTAAATTTCGAAAAAAACCAACTCCTTAACTTCAAATTTACCACTATTTTTCTCTCCAAACGGTTCGTGCCCATGATAGAATCCACATTACAGACAAAATATCCCACAACCCGTCAATCCAAAAGCATCCATCCTCTCTCTCTATTTACATTTCTTGTTCCATTTGTCAGTGTTTGGCTGTCATCTCTCTCCTGACAGCTGTGAGTTGTGAGAACTGTCAACATTACAGAAAATCGAAAAAATTACAAAACAATAGTTTTTCTTCATCCCACCAAAGATGAAGTTTTCACCATAAAACAAATCGAATTCAATAAAAACACACAACTGAAATGGACAAATCAAGTGTGGTAAACCAATTCACCAATTATGTGGACCAGTTGCGAACGCAAGAATGCAGGTGGGTGCGGTATTTTAAATTATTCGCTTCCGGTGTTTGAGAAAAAAAAAAAACAACATCGCAAAATTTACCAAATCTAACACGAATGCATTTCTATTCTAGCCAAAAGGAGAAAATCAACTGTTTCCAGCACATCGCCGAGTGCATCTTGTCACCGGCGATGTCTTCCCATATCAACTATGCCCTACACTGCACAAATGCAACGAGTGTCCTGTTGCTTTTCTGCGAGGATCTCGACTCCGTGGTGAGGATTAGCGCCGAGGAGAATCTAAATCGAATCTTCAGGTCGCTCGAGAAGACACGCATCAAGCGAATTCTGATGGATTTGTACGGTGAAATCAAGAAAAATGGAAATCAGAGGTTGAGTTGGCCTTAAATGCGCAGTTTCGGCAGCTGATTGCTAATGTCTCGTTTCAGGTCACTGCGGATTTGCTTGAACCTCTTCTCATACTACTCGCCGCATATAAAGGAGAAACACATTTCTCTGTATGCGTTGCGGCTGCTTCCATGCCTGCAGACAATCGCACAGCGGAAAGAGACCCAACTCTGCGAGACGCTGTGTGAGTTCATCAAGAGTTTCGCCAAGTACCTGCAGATGGGTCTAAACGACAGCGAGACCTGCAAGTTGTTTGATGTAAGTAGAGTGTCGAGCCGCGCAGGCAGAGAGTTTCTATTTTCGGGTTGGGTTTGGCCCATTTGGTAGGGGATTAGTTAATTGTCTTGCTTTGCTTGCCGACTGTCTGTCTGCGTAATGACTCATTGTGTTTGGCAAGCCAAAGGGGATTTGTGGCCTTTTAGAATTGAAGTGGTTTGAGTGTGGTCGTGAATTGCACGTTGACCGTATTGAGTGATGAGTCGGTTGCATTAATTGTTAGTAAAACTTTAATTTGTCACTAATGCGACAATGTGAATGCAGCAGTCGTTGTCACGCGGGACTGAAAAGGAAACTACTACTTCAAATCTTTGCTGTTAGCTGAGATCTGAATTGGAGTTTTAGTGTGTTCATTTAGCTACGTTTTTTTATTTTCTTAGCGTTTCTAAATCTCTAAAGCAGTGATGTCGTATTACTTTCGCCTCGTAGTCCATTTATTTACAGTCTCCAACACATTTGGTCTGTTCATGGCCTAGGTTAGGTTAGGTAGGCGGGCGTACAGAAGTTGCATTGACCTAGGTGAGAAACGAACCTTCCTGTCGGCCACATTTACCTTGGCATTGTCTCTACTAATTAAGTTGACGAAGAAACCAAGAATAATCTTAAGAAGAATGAATATTTAAATACTTCGTTCAAAATAATCTTGAATTACCAATAGTCCGTCTGGGTTATTTTTAAACCGACTGATTTATAGACAACAGAAAGACCTCTGACCGAAAGTTTGAAGCTCAATAGAAAGATAAAGTGAGCTTATCAACAATTAATTTTCCATTTCATCGCTGTGATTACTTATTCAGTCACAATAGCACTTCAATACAACTGCAAGTCAACAGCTTAAAAATGCGTTTGGAATAGTTAACAGACTGATGTAGCACTTTATTTTCGGTCCTGTTTGCATAGAAGGACTTTGAATGAAAAGACTAAACGATGTAGTCTACAAGTGTTAGAATAGAACTGAACAAATATTAGTCAATTAATAACTATTGGTGAGTGTACCCGGGTTCGAATCCAGCTCCAGAGAAAACACCACAAACAATTTTCACGGCTTCACTTCCAGCGAACGACTGGAAATCATCCTGGAAAGCTTTTGCAATTCGCTGTTCGGAATCGGCATTAAACAGCAGCTCACCTTCACACATATCGCTGGCAACACAGTAGAGGCGCGAAAAACCTAGTCTTTGGCCCTGTATGAGCTGTTACACAGATTTTTCTTTTAAGACCCTCATCCAATTTAACAAAACTTCACTTGTTCTAAGCATTTCTTGAAGATTACACTTTTATCAGCCTTATAATGACCGAAAATTATTCGTTTTCATCATCTCATCAACATAATCATCATCTTCTTGATCGCGTGGGGGTCGCGGGGACAATGTATGCCAGGCAACCCAATCCCCCGCCACCGACTCTAATCAGGAGGTATGCTCAATCTTAAACAGCCGAGTTCGTTGACTTGGTCCAACCATGTTATCCTGGGGCTTCCGAGCGGTCACCTTTCGGACAGAATCGCATTCAAAGCGCGCCTCGGAAGTCGTGATAATGGCGACATTAGTGCCACTTGACCAAACCATCGAAGTATAGCTCTTTCCATTCGAAGAAACAAATGATCAACATTGAGCTCTCCACCCACCGTCGTGTTTCTTACCCTATCTCGACGAGTAACTCCCACGAAGAAATCTCATCTCAGCAGCTTGCATTGGCGATCTTATTCTTTCCGTTATTATCCAAATTTCATGACCATAAGTGAGACCTTGAACAAATACCAAGATAAAGACCTATACTTGGCCTTCCTGATTACAAATCTTCCAAGCTTCCTTAAAATTTATCCAGCTTGACCAATTTGACAGGAAAGCTTAGTATCGCTCCTGGCATATCTCGTAAAAAAGACCCAGGGATACTTGAACTTCTCCACCTGTTTGAATAGGACTCCACCAATATGCAGAGTGCATTGAACAGGCATTCTGGAAATAATCATAACCTCGTATTTGTCCACATTAACCTTATGTGTCACCTTATGAACGGCTGTAAGATGCAAAGTCTAATTATTCTCATCTAAGCTAACAGAAATATAGTCGAAGTCCTCTAAATCGAATTTTCACGGGACATAAAAATTCATTCGAGTTAGAGGGATTTTTCGAAAAATTCGAGTTAGAGGGATTAATATTTTTTTTTTGTTAAAAGCTTTTTTTTTTATTCGAACGAGTATACATGTAAGGAAAAAACACAGGAAATTATTTATAAAAGCTTGTAATTTTGGTTTGAGTCTTTAAAATTGGAAAATGAAGCCTTTTAAAAAAGCTGCATGGTTGTGTGCACAAATAACCTATAGCTCATTTGTGGTTGTGTGTAGACGACGATTATGTGGCCCTAGACGACAATTGTGTTCGCCCAACATGATTGTGCTTCAAGAGCCGTTGGAAAATTATTTCGACTATCGATGTTTGCCGTGTAGATCGCCATGCAAATCCTCATTCTTGCTGTGAACATGCTCTTTCTTTCTTCCATAGGTAAACAATAATAAGGGCAACCACATGCGCTTTTTTCTCCGACGTGTTTGCACTAAAAAATCAACATGAACTGAAAGGTGTTCGTCGTCCAGTGCCAATTTGAGAGAGAGTCAGAGCATGTACTGCAAGTTGCGTGATTGATACAAGTTCCGAGAGGAAATTTTTTTTAGCAAAACCAAAAAAATTCGACTTAGAGCAATTGAAAATAGACTAAGAGTCGGAAAAATGTATGCGAGTTAGAGGGCTTTTCGACTTAGAGGGCGTACGACTGTACAGAGGAACAGACTACCCAATATAGACACCCATCTGAGCAGCTGCTATTTCCGCTTTCCCATCGATTTGAATTTGACAGTAATTCACGAATGTAGCTGAAATACAGGAAGCATTTTGACAGTAATTCAGAAAGCACCGAACACCAGCTCATGATTTTCACGCACATTTGTTGTTCAAAGCTCCCACCCGTATTCACAGACACAGAATGTTATAAAAAACGCTGTCAAATAAAATCAAGGGGCAAGAGAGGTAGAAGTTGGGTATCTGTATTGGCTCATTTGTGCTTAGAGGATGGATTTTGTATGGAAAATTGAAGGGAATGCCAAAATATGTCGAAAAAAATCGAGTTAGAGGGATTTTCGACTTAGAGGGCTTTATTTTTATTTTTTTTGTAATTTTCATTTTCACTAACTAGCTCTAACCAAAAGTATTCACTTCGTTACCCATGACTGTCGGATCATAGATACCTCAACGTCCTCTAGGTTTGTGATTAATTTTTATATATCTCTCATTTACTACAAGACTGTGGCAACTCAAAAAACTCGATTTCGCAGAAAATGAGTTTGAAGTTTTCAATTGACTACCACTGCCACTTTGCAAAAAAAAAACTGGAATGCTAATATTTCGGAACGAATAAATGAACTACCATATCGTTTCCTTTCTGCAATAAGCACGTATCTACAAAATATCAATTTTTCAGGAATTAAAAAAAAAAACGAATGATATCCCTCCATCTAGCACAATACTGAAACGTTAGGTCGTTGTCACTTGTATTTCACATTGGTAAATGATCTACAGTTTGCATTTCCGATTAAACACTAATGCCTTCATGTAGGTTCTTTCTCATATAATTTTGATGCAGACTTAGTAGATACGAGGTTTTTGCTTTTATGGGAAACAATTTTAAATGGTTAAAACTGTAATTTTCAGCCTAGCCAAGCTGGTAAATATAAACTAATACAAGAATTTTCCTTATACCTGAATATTCTCATTCCGGAAAAAAAATTCAAAATTAAGAAGTTGGGATATATCTTTGAGACACTTAAACTGCGGCCTTCAGAATCTTGCAACTCGTTTTTTATCTGGTGAAATCCTGAAGCCAATCACTCTTACAATTGTCTTGTTGATTGGAATACGACGCGGTTTGGGCAGTACGTGGCTTATAGCCACCAGTGGCTGAGTTTTCTGTGCTCATGACGCCCATGTTGTGAAGGTGGTAGTTGCAGGCTTCATGTCCTGCAACATCACTTTTAGGTCTGTTTCACTCGCTTAGGATTGGGGCCCAGTTCCAGGACTGCTGTGTTGTGTTTAATGCCATCCTCGTTCTTCCAGAACTGATTAGTTTACCTAATGATGGTAGTCTCGTGGGTGTTGGATTAGTCTGTTTTATTGAATCCAAAGAGGAGAGAAGGACCAATAAACGGTATCTGAGTTTCTTTTGGCTAGTACGCCCGCCGTCCTGGCAAACAGGTTAGTCGTAACCTATTGTTTTCTGCTAGCATAGTTAGAGTTATATGTCCTTAAAAGCCTGATATGGCTGCTGTGCAGTAGAGGGTTAAAGTTTAATTTGGTAGAAATCTGATCACTTATTCGTCTAAGTGTCCAAATGTCAATGTTTTGAGGGTCTTTAGATGCCTACGTAGTTCCCATTTTTATAGCTTTACATTCTTTACAGAGCAATGGATTGCATTACAGCCTTAGCTTGTATAGCAGACTACAATTGTACAAAATCGAGCTAAGGCGCGATAAACAGCTTAGCGTTAAGCACCTCACAAACTACAAATCACTATAAATCAGTACTTAGAGGTTTTCGTCGAACCTCAATAACATGAATGTAGTTACAAGGAAAAAGAATTAACTTTAAAATATGTTAGTTGTTGTATTTAGCCATTAATTTTTTGCCTACATATTTTGGAAGAGGTGCCCAGTATTGTTACATAAAGAACCCAATTTCATGAAAAATGTAGATACGAGGTTATCGTAGAAAGGGGGACGATATATTTAATATATCCATAAATGTAATTAAACAAAAACTAGTAATTTATTGTTTGTTCTTATACAAAAATGTTATGTACTTTGAATTACGACGATATTGTTGCAAAAACCTATTCATCTGACTGTTACTATATGTAAAAATGTGTCATTATTGTTGAGAAAAAAGAAACACAAGTTGATCTTGATTTCAAACAATGATTTGAACCAACTGAACTCAATGTACTTCATGTACAAGTAGGTAACTGCTCAAGTATGTATTTAAAATAAACAGAAATTCATTAACGAAAACGTGTTGAATTGTATTCATCAATCCAAAATTACAAGCTTTTTCAAGGAATTTCCTGTGTTTTTTCCTTACATACTCTTTTGTATACTCTTTTGAATAAAATAAAGGCTTTGAAAAAGAAATATTAATCCCCCTAACTCGAATTTTTCGAAAAATCCCTCTAACTCGAACTAATTTTGATATCCCGTGAAAATTTGACTTAGAGGGCTTCGACTGTATGTCAAAAAATAATGCCAGAAAACAAATTATGCCGTTTTTTTGAGAGTCAAACCAACTATACACGATGAGCACACCTAAGATATGTCATTCTCTCAAGTAAAATAAATCTGTACAAAAAAATTGAAATAACGTCATATTCTCTTATTACACGGAGAGTATACGAGATATCAAAACGAAATTTTTCCAAGAATCAGTACAAAGCATGAGAAGAAATGAGAAAATGAATAATTCTGCATCATCAACTCAAAAATCACGTTTTTTTTGAGTTATGACTGTCTTGTAGTAAATGAGCAATGTGTAATATCACTTTGGAAAATTGGCTGTTGGCTAGCTAATTGTAAAAGATTCCGTGCGACGTTTAGAACTCACAAATAACGCTTGCCAAACACGGTATTTTGTTTCAATTTAAGTTACGTTCAGCATCAACATTTTATGGAAATCAAGAGCTCAACAACTTATAATGATAGCATACAACAATAAAGTTTGTATGTTTTTAACAGTTTAAATAAAATCCCCAACAAGATAAAAAAAAAGTTGCTGGCCGGATTTGTCTTAGCAATTGAGTTTCATTCCACCAAATCACTGCTGGCAAACAACACACGAGTCATACCATTAAAGTGTGTAAGCCCACAGGAATGAATAACAATACCAAAATTGTGAATTTTTCTCTCTCTCTCTAAATCTGGTATGCAAAAACGATTAAAACAAAAATCACAGCTTAAAATACTCTGCGGCTTTGAATCGCTAAAACAAATCGAACCGAAACCTCAACAAAAAAAAAAAAAAAACTGAGACCAGCGGCTGTAGTTCACTCGTCTAACATTGTTTTGATACGAGATTTATGCCGTCACCACGGATTGGCATAAATTGAATCGGTGCAAAAATAAATCTACAAAAAAAAAAACGTTCACCAAATAGTGTGTTTCGGTGGAAGACAAATAGAAGCATTTATAGCTAAGAGCTGAGTGGTATTTGATTTTCAAATGCTGACGATCAGAGCCGGGGAAACAGCAGAGCTAACATCACACGTGGGAGGTAACAACTTGTGTTCACACCTAAGTGGAGATGGTGTACTTCGTTTGCGGCGGCAGTGAAAAACAGGAAAAAAAAAAAGAAATGATTTTTTCTCTAAATGCAGTCAACCATGAGGTTAACGAATTCAATTTGATGCATCGTTGGGGGAGTCTTTCGCCACTAGGGGTTAGTAAAGAGTTTATCAAGAGGTGCCTTTCTTTTGGAAATACTATGCTTTTGAGTGTTGTTATGAAGTGCAAGGCAAATGGAATGAAAGGTTTACACCGTAGTGCATCCATTATTTGGTAGAATTCTAAAAATACTCATGAAAGATGATTGGTAAAAAAAAACATTTGGGTATGTGGTTCGTCCAGGTGAAGTCAAGTTCTGTCTTGTGTTCAAGCTAACTTTGCTTTTGACCTGCAGTTGAATTCAAACTACTTCATCCCCGTTGCCTTGGCACATTTGTGCTTCAGTGTTGGTTAGTGGTGATACGCCTGGAGGAGTTCTTCGTTTTTCCAATCAGACTCTTGCGTCAGCATAGAGATAAGATGATAATTGAAGTCATTTTTCTTGAGGTCTTAGTGTTTAGTGCGAGAAACCCAATGCGTAAGACCTGAAGATGAACGATCACATTCGATCACATTCAAGATCACATTCATTTGGTGTTGATTCTTGTAGTGCAAACACGTCGGAGAAAAAAGCGGATGTGGTTGCCCTTATGATTATTTACTTATGCAAGAAAGAGAGAGGAGGATCAAAAATGAGGATTTACATGCGAACATGGCCCTACACGTCGAACATCGCGAGCGAACAGAGTCGTTGTCTAGGGCCACCTTTAGTTTCACCGCGCATCCAACCATGCGCCTCTGAGTGATAAACTGCGCTGCTTATTAAATGCGTTGTTGATTGGGCTCCAAACAATCTGCTTTTAATCTAAAATTTAATCTACTCATTTAGGTATCTGAAATGCATTCTTCCTTCCTTTAGTGCCTGTATTGAAAGTTTAGTTTGAAAAGAGTAACATGCAGACGTCTACCAGTGAGATTCCAATTGTAAACTTCTTCTTCTTTGTGCGGCGCTACAGTCCGGGGTGGACCTGGGCCTCCTTAAGCAACCTCCTCCATCCATCACGATCCCGTGCCAGCTGCTTCCAGTGACACACATCGAGTTGGTTCAGGCCCTTCTCTACCTGTGTACGCCACCTTAGACGCGGGCGTCCTCCGCTGCGTTGTCCCATAAGTTCGGAGTCGAAGATTCTTCGGGCCGGAGCTGTGCTGTCCATTCGCTCTACATGGCCTAACCACCGTAGGCGTTGGAGCCGTAGACGCCTGGCCTGGACAATTGTAAACATTACAGTCCAAAATAAAGGTTTTTTAACTAAAAAAAAAAACTTAGTTAACTTAACTTAACGTAATCCTCTAACTCGAATTTTTCCAAAACTCCGTCTAACTCGAACTAATTTTGCTATCCCATGAAAATTCGACTTACAAGGAGAGTGCACGAATCTCGAATCGATACGAATTTCCTAAAGTCAGAGCCCGAAACACTCCCCCTTTTTCGGGAAAAACGCCCCCAAAGTTTTCCCAATCGCTTCATATATCAAGTTGTATCATCAAATTTCCGAAGTGACGAAATTGAAAATATACACAAATTTTTTAAAGTAGTAAAGCTTGTGCTTCATCACTTACCGGTAAGTTATCTTTTGTCTTCGGTTCTGGCCTTAAATATTATATGTTATTTGTTGGTCCGAAGGGATAAGCATTTGATGAATAACATCTTCATTTGTTGCTAAACCCGAAAATTGTCGGTATGCTGGAAATATTGCATGCCCAATGTCATCTTTAGCTTTTTTAATCACATCAAATTGATATTTTGGCAATTTAGTTTGAACTACGAGAGCTAACGCTTCCTCAGCAGAGAAAACTGAAAATTCTGTAGATGGTGAAGGATCAGCAGCTGCATTTATGCGTTTTTGTGGGGTCGATGTTTTTAGTTTCTCGACTCTAATTTTTTTTTATTTTGGCGCAGCAGTCTTCAAATTATTTCCGTGGTCGTCTTCTTTTGTTTGATTCTAACGCATAGGTTGATACTTCATTTCTATCTTTCTCAAAAATTACTGAAAACTTCCCTTTAGCCCATTCACTATATTTAGTTAAGAACTTTTCCTTTATATACCCAACTGCCTTGTATCGCTCGTAAAAATGAGGCAAGAACCTACCCTTCACCTCTATTACTATTACATTATTTTGACATGGTGTCAAGTCTCTATAATTCTCTAACAACAATTTTGAGAAATTACAAATACTTCCATTTAGGAAATAGCCACAAAGAACTTCATTTTCAATTTTAAAACTAGCCATCGTGAGAGTACGAACAGTAACGAATTAGCAATCAAACGAATTAATAAAAGAAACAAGGAAACGAATAATAAAAAAACACGAACAAGTAACAAAATAACGAAAAAGTAACGAACAAGTTACAAAGTAACGCAATAACAAAATAACAAAATATACGGTATTCTTAGGGGTTTAAGTCCAACTAGGCCATATCTACCCACGGCAGTCAAAGTGAAGTTAGTAAAGGCATTTGTTCTACCAATAGTTATCTATGGATGCGAACTCTTCTCCAATCTGGATTCTGAATCCACAAGGAAATTAAATGTAGCTATAAATAACTGTGCTAGATACATTTTTAATCTACAACGATATGATCATGTCTCATCCTATGTAAAACAAATATTTGGCTGCTCGCTAAACGTGTTTTCGCACTGTCCTTGCTTTGTTTAAAATAATAAACAGCAAAACACCAGACTACTTGTACTCCAAATTAAAATTTGTGAGATCGCAAAAAACGTATAATTTAATTGCACCGAGGCATAAATACCTGATCAGCAGTCGTCAGTTTTTCATTCATGCAATTCACCTATGGAATCAACTCCCTCCGAGAATAAAAAGCCTGAACAGTGGGAATCGCTTTAAACAAGAGTTAATTGTTTTTTAGCCACAGTAGTTAGCATGATCATGACTTCAATTAATAAACTTTCTTTTATCTTTTCCTTTACATCTTTTCTTCTTTTATCTTTTCTTTTACATTTTTTTTCTTTTACTTATTGTATGTTTAATAAAATACCTGTAATCAAAATGTCAATTTTTGCTTTTAAATTTTGTAATCTAATATTGTTAATTAGTAGCCTATGCAAACTCAAAAGTTTATTGTAACTTAATGTACAGAGAGTTTGTGAATCTTAATAAATAAATAAATAAATAAATAAATATCACAATATATTTATTAAGATCAAAATGAAGAAAACGAAGAAGTCTATGAAACATATGAATTGTATAAGAAACACAAAAGCCGAACCACTCTTCGTTCTTAAACACAAGAAAGTAATTTGGGATTGCCCAAATACAATATTTCCATTTTCGGTGAAAATTGTACTAGAATTTCAGACATCGCTTAAAAGTATAAACGCCTCGTTCTCCCAAAGTGATTAAAAGTGGCTTTTAGTTTTTGCACTATCGAAGGAGAATACTTCAAGCTTCTAGAAAATGTAGGTCTCCCGTTGGAGCCTCTTGGAGCACTTTTTTTATGAATCAACAAAATTTGGGATATCCCTCTAAAAAAGTGTCCTCAGTCAAAATCCTGGTTTGTGAGATTGGTAGGGACTATGAAAAAGATGTGAATTAATTTTGAAAGGTAAAAGTGTACCCCTTAAAATGAATGCAAACCTTTTTCTGTACTCATTATATGTGCAAAGATTTTAGCGCCAAAAATGCTTAAAAAAATTAATACTTTTCCATGCATTTTAAAATCTCAACTTTGAGCTAACGGCACAATCGAACGGAAAATCCAAACTCCACAAAATTTTGGCTTTTTAGGTTTTCATATATGTAGAATCCAAATATTATATCGTTTTTCCAAACAAAAACAAAAAAATTTCTGATTTTTTTCCACTAGCGCACCACTCTGCGCCGGTAGCCTAGTGAGTGTGATCTCTGCTTCAAGAGAGGGTTAGAATGTTAAAAATGCATGTTACCTACTAATTTTAAATCAATCATAAAACAATCATGTGCAGTTTAAACATTTGAATTTCTGATTTGTAGTCATTTACAAATATTGTTCATGCGGCCTTCCGATGTATCCCGTACTTTTCTAATGGAACTTACTCACCCGCCACCAAAAAAATTGCTAAAACTCATATTCAATTTAAAATGCTCTTTCAAACTTAACTCTCCCTCTTTCATTGCTGACATTTGAAAATTTCTATCCACATGTAGATTTCAATTTATTAAAACTGTCTAACGCATCGTTGACTCACCTCGTCGGCATTGATATTCCGCTTCTGATGAACTAATCCGTGATATAAACAAAAATGTCTGAAAAATAGATAGTTTCTACCCGGTTTACCTGAGCTTCACTGTGTGGGAGGATGAGTGGTGGGTTCCAATACAGACAAAAAGAAATGAAAAAAAAAAAAAAAGGATCCCATACACTACACAGCACAGCAGAGCATAGCAAAGCACATAGACACTTGTATACATTTTTATTTATTTATTTTTCCACTTGCAGGTTTTCATCGTGAACATTGGATCAGAATGCGCTGTAAAGCGGCGGTGCTCGTCGCAAAATTGCATCAGCTTAATTGAGAACTCTAGAAACAGGAGCCTGATGGCGAAACACGCCCTGAATAAAGCAATCGGTGAGTTGTTTTCTCCTAAACACAATCCGCTCCCTCATAGATATTTTTTTTTATTTTTTCTTTTGTTGAAACTGTTTCTATTTTTTTATCCGATGCTTCGTGATAATTTCAAATGCAAATCAACAATCCATATCCAACTGGTGGAGGTCTAAATACATTTTTTATAGCTTAATAAATACGGATGAAAAATTGTACATGTGTACTTTGAGAGAGAGAGAGGGAGGTGCCCCGCCTGAATGTGAAGGACGAAAAGTAGGCATCGGAATTTCTGCGTTAGGCTCGGATCTTTTCTTTTTTTTTCGTAATGTTGCAGGGGATTTGGGTAAACATGGGATTTAGGTTGGGAAGCTTCTAGCTCGTTGTTTTATGTGTGTTGTTACTTTAATTAACAAAGTGTTTCGGGTAGACGGCGGGATGGTGATGGTCTGTTGAGACATGTTGACTAAAAATGGCGTCTGGGTGATGGCGGAATATCGATAGAATGTAAAGTGGGATTCAACACTAATTGCGAGCGGTGAGAATTTTTTGTTTTGTTTCAAATGTGGCCCCAATGATTTGATTTATGAATTAGATGAAAGTGTAACAATATTTGTTGTCAATAGTTTTTGAAAAAAACGTGTGTGTATGGCAGTGGCGGCACTGGTAGTAATTGAATTGGAAAAATAAAAGACCCCCGGCATTGTTTAGGTAGAAATCTCTAGCGACAGCGGAGACGTAATTGAATTGTGGATTTTGTTTTAATTTTATGCAGGGTAGGGTAACAGTGTTAATAAAGGTGTTCGATAATATCCTCACATATTACTTGTTTTTAGTACGTCGACGTGACAGCAGCAGTATGTATCCAATGGAACTAGTGTCTTCTCAGCTGTCTCTCAGCCACTATGCACAACAAAGAGGCAACTGTGTTTATTTGAATGGCTTTATAATGTAAATTGAACTACACTGAGGCCTATGTTGAATATTTTCTTACAGAATTGAAAGCACCAGTTCTAGCCATCCGTTTTTTTTTTTATTAATTAATATACAAATTTTTCGATGGAGTTGCAAACAAAAGCAAGATCTGACCAACCATCCAAGCTCTCTGCAAGAGATGAACGAGCCGCTAAGCAAATGGTAGATCAAGAACAGTTTATAATGGCAACAACAGTGATCAAACAAGTTCAGAAATTCTCTAATACCCAAGAGTATCCGTAAATAGTAGGGAGAACCATCTCTGAAATGGTGTTAAGAGAATGCGTGCTAAGGTAAAAACCAATGACGGACAAAAAAGGCAAGTGTTCTTTAGAATATGGTTCTTTTTATTAAACGGATAAATCATTACTGACTCACAAATTTTAGCTGGTAGCATGTTTAAGGTTCCGGTTAAGGCACCGGTGATGGTAAGGACTTTGATGTTGGAATGGCCCAATCGATAGCTGCAGTCATTTTTTTTTCTAAGCTTTTATTTATTAAAGAAAAACATGTACAAAACATGTATTTTTCAAAGTATTGCTAATCTGAAGCTATGACTTTTTCCCATCTTCCTTGCAATTTGTGGATCCCATCCGGAACAAATGGTAGTCAGAAGGGGCAAGGTCTGGGCTATAAGGCAGATGGGGTAAAACTTCCCATCCAATGTTTTCCAAATATTTCTTAACCGGAATAGTAACGTGGGGCCGAGGGTTGTCATGATGGAAAATTATTGCCTCGTGTCTGGTCGAATATTCCGGACGTTTATCGGCTGCTGCTCTCTTCAAATGAATTAATTGTGTTCGGTACTGTTGTCCATTGATGGTTTCACCCGGTTTTAGCAGCTCATAATACAGCGAACCCTTCTGATCCCACCAAATACAGAGTATTACCTTCGCGCCATGGATATTCGGCTTTGCCGTTGATTTGAATGGTTGGCTGGGTCTCACATATGATTTTTTGCGCTTGGGGTTGTCGTAATGGATCCATTTTTCATCACCAGAAACAATCCGATGCAAAAATGACTTCCTTTGTGGTGTTCCAGCAGCATTTTGGGCATGCAAAACTGCCTTTCGACGTCTCTCATGTGGAACCCAATTTACTTGCTTTTGAAATGGCTGCTTGAGTGACACTCCAAAATTCTGCGAGCTCTTCTTGCGTTTGGCAACAATCTTCATAGATTCCAGTTCTTCATCTTCAAACTTTTTTTTGGCTATCCAGGACGTTCATCGTCTTACAAACTAAAATCACCAGCTTTAAATCGTGCAAATCACTTTTAGCACGATCGCTCATCTAGCGCATGTTCACATAACATGGGCTAGTGGAAGCATAAACTTCCACCAAAATACAATCACTTTCGCCAGCAGTTTTCTTCATATTAAAGCAATGAAGAAGAACTCCCCGTAAGAACACTTTTTCAGGCAAAAAGTTCGACATATTTGAGTGAAAAAAAATTATTGTTTTTTACGCCTCAAATGAATGACATATACTTAAATAACGTACAATGATAGTAGCTTTCTAACGCATGTTCCAATGAGGAAACCGCACGAACTAAGTTATAGACCCAATATTTGACTTTCTGTTAGACTAAATTGGTACAGTTTGAATACGTAACAAAATATATGCAGCGTGGACAGCGTTTTTTCTGCACTACTTCACCGACATCCGAATACTTTCACAATCGCATTTTTTTAATATTAGAAAAACACGCGAATACAAAAATATTCTTTCTCAAGTCAATTCGCTGTTTTCCAAAATCGGCATAAATAATTTCTATAAATTTTATCATACTAGGATCCGTTTGCATTTTTAACATTCTTACAACGTATTAATAATTTATAGACCAAAAAAAACCCTTTTAAAACAAAAAAATTTTACGTTCTGGAGCAGATGTTCACTAGAGAGTTTTTTATTTCTGACTAAGCGAAAATCGGACGTTTCATGTGGTTAATCTTAATAGTTAGGTGTGGACCATTGAAAAAAAAAAACTAAGCAATATGAGATCGTAAATGCAAATCCAATAATGTGCTTACAATTTAAATATTCCAATTTTAATGTCATTGACTTCAAACTGTTTGTCTGTAAACTGAAGACGTATCTGATAGAATTGAACTGAGTTGCCTTTGAAAATAAAAGCTTAAACTTGTTTTCCCACAACATTCAGTTCCAATTTTAACTTTTATTTGGAATAAGTAACGTAAGCGTAATCTGTCAAGACGATATCCAACTCTGATTGTGTATATGTACTTATCCGTTTTCATTTCTTCGTGTTGAACCAATTAGTTTTCTGTGCGTTTCAGCCATTCTATCGCCCCAGGTATGCGAAAGATTGTTTAGATTTTAATTAACAATTGCTTCCAGAAACGCTTTGATTCCTTTTTCAAGTTATTTTTCGAGAACCACAGGCAATCATATATAACAAAAAAAAAATATGAATGAAAGCTGAAAAATAAAAAATAAAAGAAAAAATATGTTTCGTTGGAATTGCACCGCTTCACTGATTGCACACACCCATGAAACAAAACCTCATACAAAGTTAATTAATAATTGAAAATCAGATCCACATACATTTACGCCATTACATGCATCGGATCGGAATACCTAATGTTCGCCGTGTTTTAGTGATATCAGTACAAAATGCTAAAGGCAACAATGCAAATTGAATTTTACATTTGCCACAGATGCAGAAACAAGTGTATATGAAATTTGATAGTAACCCGTGGCATTGCGGAGAATGTGTTCAACTGTGGAACTTTTTCAAATATCAAATAAAAGGCAGTGACGACCTTTAACTCCAGCAAAATAACAGCAGCAGTTTGCTCCGATAACACTGCTATCGGTATCAGAATCGAAATCAGGATCAGAGTCGCGTAGGAGTAAATTCAATTTGCAACATACCCGCTTCAGACAATGATTAATTAAAAATTGATTGCAATTTGTAAAATTTAAAATTAATTCCTGAACTCGTAGCAAATTATAAACAAAAATTTAATAAATAATCGTACAAAATAGAAATGGCTGGATTTACATTGTCGGCTTGGTGGTGAATATCCATCAAGTGAGTGTTTGTAATTCGTTTTGATGACGCCGAGAGTGATATGTTCTGATGTGGTTACCTGCTGTCTGGTTGTAACTAATCGGTGATGGTCGGTGACATGCATGCTATGAATGGTGTTACGGCGGGCTAAATTTAAACTCGTGAGCTTAAATTTTCGGCGTAACTGTGAATTATGGGTGTTGTAACTCGAATAAAGGCTTACATTTGGGTGTTGGTGGGACCATGTTTGACTAAGGTTAAAATTTGATTTTGTTTTACCTTGCCTCGGGTCTAAAACTTATTCTGTGAAGATGTGAACGAAGTATTATTCAACAAATAATCTGTCCAGTCGCTTTTTCTAGTTGGAAACTCTTTTCAAATACAAGACAAGTAATAAAATTATCAATATTATTTTTCCACGCCAATAAAAAAACGACAGTGTGAATTTCGTAGTACGTAAGGCGTTCAACGCCAAATAAACGACAATATGTCAAATCTCTCTTTTGGAACGTGTTTATATATTTTTTCTTGCATTCCGTTAGTCGTTTCTATACTAAAAACTTCCATCAAAACGCCAAAATCTGTCGTCGAGAAAAGTGTTCACGACAAAGAAAAAATTAAAATTTTATAGTAAATTCTTTGCTTAGGGTAAAAATAACAACCCAAAACCAAATGCGACGAGTGATTGAGATCTTGGAAGAGTATGAGCACCTCGCCAGTTTCCCACACAAAAAGTCGAAAGTGGTCAAACCGCAGCTCCAAGGCGGCCAATTGACATTGTCAAACACTATCTTTTTTTTTTTTAAAGCGCACTGCTTAGGCATTTATAAAATAAGTTATCTATTTTCCCAGCGTTGTTCAAGCGTAAAGCATGTTCCGCAGCAACATGAAAACCTCTTTAATTCGAAAACAATGGTTTGTTTACCTCTATAATTCGAAGTCAAGTTTACTTTTACTTTACAGTTTTTAGTTTTACTTTATTAGTTGAAATGCGTTTACTTTTACTTTATTAGTTGAAATGCGTGTGTGACGAAAGTGAGCAATATTTTTTTCTGAAACCTCCGTAATTCGAAAACCTCTATAATTCAAAGTTTTTTCTTTGTCCCGTAAAATTCGAATTATAGAGAGTCTACTGAAATTTAAGTAACAGCCTGTATAGAGCTTAGCTTTTGCACCCCTCCAACGTGTTGCGCGCGTTATAAGTTGACACATGTAAAAGAGATCTATTAATCACTCCAAATTAAAAGTAGTCTTGGTCAATAGACCCTATGACCACAGTGTCATCAGACTCAGAGAGTCTCGCATGTGGAGATCAAGATCATTTGGCAATAGCAGCATCCTGGATCTGATACCTGGAGAGCTCCTAGTAGACCAGGCTTTTGCAATGAGGACAAAACGCAAACTATTTGAGATATTTCAAAAACTTTATTATTGGCTTGAAGTACAATCAAAACATTTATGAATGGAACTTGACTTCGTTCATATGGCTACCGCGGGCACGCTTGCAGCAGTCGATTTGTTGGACCGAATTTTCGATGACTCGGCCACACATTTCGGCCGATCCGCCATTTCGCGTTGAATGTTGGCTCTGAGCTCTTCCAACGTCGTCGGCTTGTGGGTTAACCCAATGACTTAACGTAGCCCCAAGGAAAATAGTCCACAGGAGTTAAATCGCACGAACGAGGCGAC
Organism: Syritta pipiens; assembly: GCA_905187475.1. Lineage (NCBI taxonomy): Eukaryota > Metazoa > Arthropoda > Insecta > Diptera > Syrphidae > Syritta > Syritta pipiens. The sequence goes on along the minus strand of LR994572.1, from coordinate 6,171,408 downwards.
CAATCGACTGTCCCATTTCTTGAGATAACACGCTCATTAAACTTACTCTTCAATAAACCGATTATAACTTGTGCTGTGTGTCTTGTGGCGCCATCCTGTTGAAACCACTTGTCGTCTAGGTCCATATCTTCCGATTCGGGCCAAAAATAATCGGTAATCATGGCGCGATAACGCTGGCCATTCACAGCAACATGATGATCGTTATCGTCGACGAAAAAATATGGCCGAATAATGCCGCCGGCAATGCAAACCGCACCAAACAGTTATTTTTTGTCTATAAAGTGGTGATTCATGAAGCACATGTGGATTTTCACTCGACCAATAACCCATATTCTGCTTATTGATGAATCCATTAAATCAAAAATGAACTTCGCCTGGAGAAGATGACTAAAGATGATTTTGCGATGAAATTCATCATCTTGGCGCACCTTCTCCAGACCTCAATCGGGGGGCGTACATCGCTTCAAATGGGCCATCGGCCTTAATTCTTGAGTCAGCTTGATCTTGCATGGGTGTAAACCAAGATCCTTACGCTATAATGTGGTCTGAGCGATGCCCAATTCTTGAGAAGGCCGTGGAATTGACTCATTTGGATCATTTGTTACGGACGCCTGAACGGCAGCGATATTTTCGACACTTCGACCAAAACAACGGTTTGGTCACTGACACGACAACGGCTCACTGACACGACAACATCACACAACGAATATGTAGACTCGAATTTTTGCCCTAACTTGTTATTGCCTGTCTACTAGGGCGAGAATGACGACCGAAAATTGGAGCTAGGGCTCTTAAAGTTGCGGTCACCGACTATTTTAGAAAGTTTATATTTGCAGACGTTTCATTGAGTTTACTGAATAAATTGACAATGACAGTTCGATGATCAGTGAAAGGGTGTGTTCACAAATTAAAATCAAAGTTGTCAAGTCCCTATTGGAAAATCTTTATTAACAGGAAACTAGAAATGATTCACTCTCAGTTCTCCACTTCACCTAACGGCCTTCAAATTTTGACTGTAAAATTGAAAAATTTATAAACCTTACTCAAAGTTAATATTGAGTTTAGCTAAGCAGAAATATGTCTAACTCTGTACTTGTTTTACTTTAATAATAAAGATAAATATAAAAAAAACCACGAGATGGCCACCCCATTTATAGCACAAGTTTCCGTTGAAAAATATACCAGACGAAATTGTTTTTTTAAGTTTATAATAATTGGGTGGCATAGCCCGTCAAGGGCGTTTCGCACAACAATTGTGTTATTGTATTCATTTTAAAACGTGCTATTAAAGAATATTTCAACCACGAAAATTCTTTTTTCGAGAAACACCTTTTAACTCTTGTTTGTTCATTCCAAAATGTTAAACTAGACTCCACACTTACCACAACATTTCCTCCTCGAGGACTCTTGTTCATCCTTTTTCTCGTTTTAGTTTTTCTTACTTGTTCTTCACAGTAAACTCTTCATCTTTTGCCCTCTTTAAGTTCCTGGTTTTCCTGTGGAAACACGTGTACATGCGCGCCCATGTTTTATCACCACACACTTTTATGTTCCATACATTAAAATCACACAAAGTAATCTCCTTCATGTGAAACTTATAAAACTTTAAATGACACTATCGTCGTAATAAGGAATCCCCCAACGTCAAGTCTCACTCAGAATGTCTTCAATAGAATCCGCAAAGACTCTTGGTAACCGCAACATTGCTAACAACTTTCGTCAAAGATCTGCACCGCAGGTCGACCTTCAAACTTATGCGTACACATATTTCCTCGAGGACAGGACGGGAAACGAAAAAATTCTTTTTCGTAAACTATGCTTCCTAAGGTTCCTCATGCATCCCCACAGCCCATCGACTCAGGCTCTAATTGAGATGCCACACACTCAAGATACACGAAACACTTTGTGCACATAACTCTGTTACTCAATTAATTTCAGTGCAAAAATTCTTTTCCCACTTTGTAGCCATTCTAGGGGTGGTTCGCCTTTTTGTTTACTCCACATCTATCTAGCCCATCGAATGCCGCCCCTGTGTGTGTTGTGCCGCCTGGAAACTTTTTGGTGTATCAATTAATTTGAAAAGCCGCCACAAAACTTTCATGTTTGGCTTTTAGTTAGGAGGCAAAACTTAAACAAACTGCAACAACTCGCTGACTTCGTCCTAGTAGCTCACATTTTGGTCCGCAGAGTGATGCGCTTGAGAGGATGAGGCAATAAAGCACAAAAAAAAAGAAAAAAAAAAAAGAAAACGAAAACTCAGCCGCCGCAGCATCAAGAGCGTGACAGTCTTCGTTTCCAGACCGAACTTCAGTTGAACATGAAAAATTTAACAACATTCGTCTCTCGGACTCATCCCCGTGTCCACTGCAATGATTGCTAATGGAGAGGGATGTGGAATTCGAGTTGGACGAGCGGCTGGAAAGGGAGAAGACCACAAGGATGTAAATATTTTTAGCCCAGCATCCTGTACAAATGCACACATCGTTAAAAGTTCCATTTGAATACTTTCTTGTTTTCTTTCTTTTCATCCCCCCAACAACCGCCAGTCGGCCGACAACCGCCAGCCAACAGCCACGGACTGCCGGCAAAGAGGGCAGCGAGGAATTTAAGCAGAGCTCCGTCAGTTCTTTGTCGGTATGAATTACTCGTCCTTTGGAGTGATTTAATTCTGATTCAATTATCCATTTCCTTGATGATGAAGACGATTGCGTTCGGGGTAGGAGAGATACCTTCATAATTCACCGACATAATTATATTTTTTTATTTAATGGCGGCGCAGCGGTCGGCGCAGTGGGAAGACTTAGTTTTCATCTTTTTATTTCCTCGGTGCTCTACGTCGGTGATGGGGAGATGAGTACCTTTTGAGTTGCTAAAAGTAAATTATTTATTTTATTCAAGAATAGCTTGGGAAAACTTGGCAGACGTCTACAAAGTATCGACGTTCTTACAATAAGAAGGGGCAACTTAAATATTTATTTTCTTTTCTGAGTCTATTTCGAGTGGCAGTTACTCGTGCAGTGTATTGGCACTTGGACGTGAACTTTTCATAAGTCGTTCATATGATGGTTAAGAGTACTTAAGTTTTACAGCGACACGGTCATCAAGGTGGTTTACAAAAATGTTTGATAAAAACCTTTCTTTTGGAAGAGAGAGACACATACTTTTGCCAACTGATTGATACACAGGGTGTCGAAGAGATTGTGACCATTGTTAAATTTCATTTCATGAGTTAAAATATTGTAAAAGCCTTAAATTTTGGCGAATTCGCTTAAGAGCGAAAAAGAGGGTGAGAGAGAGAGAGAGAGTGAGTTCAGAAAAAAATCGAACGACACTTCTGCGAGCGATACAAGTGTTTTTTTTTAGAATTTTTCCTACTGCTACTTACTATAACTTTTAATGATTTTAGTACGTTGATGTAGTTGTAATGGAGGCATTTGAAAAAATTCCATTCATCCAAATGGTGCGAGGCATAGCCAAAGTTAATGGCTTTCTGGAAAAATATGTCTATTTCAAATATGATGTCTCTGTTCTTCTCGGTATGGCACAGGGTGGTTTTTAAAAATGTTGTTCGATATAAATATATAGGCAGGATATTTTTGGTGGTAAAGTAAAACTTGCTTAAGCAAAACGAAAAAAAAATTCAAACATTTTTTTACTTAAGCGGATTTTTCGGTTAAACGGACTTCGGGCGCCGTTGACTCGATCGGTTAGTGATCCAGACTGTTGAGCAAGAGTAGCCGGGTTCGAATCCAGCCCGGGGACAGAACACCAGAGTTGTAAAAGACTACAATCTTTTGTAATGCAATCTCTGAATTCATGGAAAGATTTTTTTATGATTTGGGATTCATTCAATTGACTTCATTTGATGACTAAGACTTCGGCATTGAAATCTCACATTCTTTTTGAAGTCTTGATTGGAGCAATCTGTACGACCAATCTATTGATTGCAAATCAATTGAATGTAAATCTTTAGATTGGTATTGCATTCATTGCAATCACTCACTGAAGTCTTTGGACTTCAAACATTTTCGTTGCAATTTTGGGACTTCAAAATTTTTCGTTGCAATCTTTGGGACTTCAAAATTTTTCGTTGCAATCTTTGGGACTTCAAAAATGTTCGTTGCAATCTTTGGGATTGCAAAATGTTTCGTTGACGGCTTTGGGATTGCAAGATTTTTCGATGAAGTCTTTGGGACTGCAAAATTTTTTGTTGAAGTCTTTGGGACTTGTGATCAATTTTGAAGTAGGGTATAAGAGTGAGGATGATGGAGAAGGGGGTGGTGATAAAGATGGAGTCGTACCAATACAAATGAAACAATTAATGAAAAAATTAAATGAATTCATGTTTTTGATTTTATAAATTAGATTGCTAATAACACAAGGATTTGTTCCTGAGCCCTATTTTATAAACGTTGACAAGTGTAAGTTCTACAAAATTTGTAGCTTTTGTCTGATAGATTTTCATTGCAGAACGTATTGACAGGTGACATAATTGTCAGCTAAATACAACGATAATTTTGTCACTCAGACGATGACAAATTTATGGTGACAATTTTGTCGTTTTCATATTTTGAAAATTTTTTGTAACATAAACAAGAGACTGAATTGATCTACAATATTTTTGTATGTATTTGTTTATAGTGTACACCCATACGCATGCATGTGTGTACACATATGAGTATAATACCTATTTTTCTTTTGGTTTATTATTATTTTTTTCAAATTTTCAAAAGAAAATAAGAATAGATAAATTCGGGAATGTCTTACTTGCACATCAAATTCATTATTGAAAACATTATATTAGAAATTATTTACTAGACTACCTAGACTCAATTGTCTGTCACAATTGTCAATTACATACTGACAAAATTGTAAATTGTACTTTTTTATGGTCCATAAAAATTTTTTACTACAAATTTGTAGGGAAACTTGTGATAATTATGAAAAAAATTCCTGACAATTTTTTTTATGATTTATGATTCTACAACCGCAATTTTGTTATGTGACAGAATTTAGACAATTCGTCAAGTTGTCATTTATAAATTGTCACCTGTCAATCTTTATGAACCAGGGCCCTGGTCCTACTATGTTTTTGTTTTATGTTAATGATTCAGGATGAGATGGTAGAACTCCAAAAGTCCAAAAGGTCTTTTTTCTTAAATTGAGTTCTCCTTTTTCCTCTTATAACCTTAGTTTCCTCTATTATTTTCCAAAACTTTTTTTGTTTCCAAGTGGCATTCAGACTGTTAGTTTTTTGCACGTTGTCGAAGATATGGAATGCGACTATCTTTTAATTGCTTTCGACAATTGGTCCTTTTTTGACGGATACTGACTACCTAAATTTCTTTTTTAGTTCATGCTACAACGTCTCAATGAAATTAAGATCTAGCAATTGACTTGACAGACATTTTTTGGTCACGAAACCAGTTTTTCACAAGACTCGCTCCATGTTTTGGATTGTTATTCTGCTGAAAGTTCATCGGAGGAGCATGTTTGCCCCGGCAATTGCAAGCATGACATTTTCTAAAATAATAATAAAATAATAAATAAAATAGTTTGTCCAACATATTACGATACTCCCGTCTATCTTTTACAGTTCTGTGTATTGTAATGGTATAGCTCTAAGATAAAGTTTATATTTAAGTATTTTAAAAATGTGTGAGTTGTAGTCGTTCTACAGATCTACAGTTGTTTTGTAGGCATGGAAAAGGCTTGTGACCAAGTCCCTCGAGGTAAACTCTGGAGTATTCTGCAGGAGTATGGGATTGATGGAACTCTGTTAAGAGCCATTCTCTATATTATAGACGGAACTCCAACGTGCGCTAGATAGATTTGTGGCCGTTTGTACCGATGCTGGGAAGAAGATTATAAATTTGACGTTATAGTTATTTCCAAAACAATTGTTTAATGCACTCTGCATGTTAGTGGATCCCCATTGAAGCAAGTGGAGAAGTTCAAATATCTCTGTGTCTTTTTCACGAGTGTTGAAAGGAGAAACTCAGGCCTGTAGGATAAGCCAACCTTGGTCAATTTTGAAACAGCTTGGAAGATCTGTAATCAGGGTGTAAAGGCCAAGATATCGTTCTTTAACTCGGTATTTGTTCCAACTCTCATCTATGGTCATGAAATTTAGGTAATGACCAAAAAGATAAGATCGCGAATACAAGCTGCCGAGAAGAAATTTCTGCATTCTGTTGTGGGAGTTGCTCGCCGGAATAGATTGAGAAATACGACGGTGTGCGGAGAGCTCAATTTTGAGCAACTGCTTCTTCGGACGGAAAGAGTTATGCTACGATAGTTTGGTCACGTGGCACTAATGTCTCCATCATCATGACTTCCGAGGCACGCCTTGAATGCGATGTTGTATGACAGGCGACTGCTCGGAAAGCCCAGGACGACATGTCTAAGGCCAAGGTTGGACCAAGTCTAAAAATTCGCATTTTTAAACTTGGGCATGGATTAGTTAGAGTCGGTGGCGGAGGATTGGGTTGCCTGGAGACCTCTTCTGCGTACATTGTCCCCGCGACCCACAGAAGATGATGATGATAAAAAATGTTTGCCGAGAATCCGATTTTTTCTTTAAATATCAGTTGCCGCCTCTATATTAATTTCACAGCACAAGTTTCAAAAATCACAGATCTTGATCATATATGACGTTTTCAAAAAAAAATTAACAGAAAATATAAAACTGTCGATGTCGTATATAATGTCAACCCACTGAAATATTTCTGGATGTGTAAAATATAGTTTTGAAAATTTCCGCTAAATGTGGCGAAACATTTTTGTAGCTCACAAGATTCTTTAACTTGCGCCGCATTTAGCTTTTTTAATTTGAAATCTCACAAGCTCTGTGGCTCAATGGCTTAATGGCTCAAAAGTTAAGTAACTCGATGCTTCAATTTGAAGGCTGTGCAATGTCTTCTGTTGATATTTTTGCTTTCAATCTTCATAATTACAATCAATTTTAGTAATTTTTAGTAATCTAATAAACATTTTAAGTCTCTTTTTAAGCATTGAGTTCCGCTAGCTGACGTAATTTTAAAATTAATCTGTCGGTGTTGGAAATTGCAATCTCTTTATAAATTAGACAAAGACATTTCTTATTCCACAAATTTATACAAATTAAGTTTATTTTTTGGAGACAACGACGTCAGAGACGACATGGACTTCTCTGATAGACGTCTTCCAAGATAGAGACTTTCTCGACCACTGAAAACTCTAAAATTTGTTCTTTTTTTTTTTTTTCTCTACAGATATTCTCCTCAACGACGACCATCAAAATACAAACACCCTCTTGGGTACGTTGGGATTTCTTCGCATACTCTTACCCTTAATTATTCGTGATGAGCAGAGCAGTGGTGGTGGCCACAGCTACCGCAGAAGTAACAGTGCCGGCAGCAACAGCAAGAATGACGACAATTGTAACATTCAAGATGCAAAGCAAATTATCGAAATCTATGATTTTTGTTTACATTTACTTAACACGAACCACACTTCCAGTCATTCCATTATAAATGCCTCTCTCGAGGTTATCAATTCAATTTTGCAATCGTTGGACGGGACAGGGACATCCGCCGCTGGAAAAACACTTGAGCACCTCCTGTGCAATCATCAGCTACAGCACAATGAATACCTAAGAAAGAGGAAATCATTAAAAAATCAAATATTCCAATTGAAAAATTTCCAAATGACGTGCAACGTGAGCGTAGCTCCGGTTGGAGATGCATCTCAAATAGTGGCGGCATCAACAGTCGGATCCCCATTTAAGTCGCCCTCAATGATGGGTGCAGTGGCTGCGGAACAGCGAAGATGCTGGATGCCTGCTGCACTCCGTAAGGCTTCAAGTTCCGCCAGTAGGAGTGGTTTGTTGGGCGCTGATGCTGATGGTGGTGGAGCATCCGAATTGAATAAACATAAGATGTCGACGACAACGACGGTGACGACAACGGCAACGGCGGCAGCGTCAGCCGCTGGTGAGTCAAAAGGAAAATCAACGGAGGAAGAAACTATTAGGGATGCATTCAAATTAGGAACAGAAAAAAGGTTGTCGTCGTCTGTAGAAGCTGCCTCACATCCAACAGCACCGCCACGAAGGCATCACCAGCAACAGCAGCAGATTCATCCCAGCGTAAGGACAACCATCACCAGTAGCGCGGTTTTTGATGCGAAATGCGATGACAGGATGAGGCATGGGAATGGAAATGCAAAAATAAATAAAAAGAAAAAGAGGAGCACGAGAATATCAGTTGACGAGGTAGCTGCTTGCACCATCAGTCCAACAAGCACTCCCCTTAACGATGAGTTACAACTTAAGAATCATAGGGATGATCAACATCATCAGCGTATTATTGATGATGATGACGAAGAAGATGACGGCGTTGGAGGAGAAGACGACGACTACGATGACGACGAGGATGAGGATGAGGACGACGTCGACGATGATGGCTTTACTACCCTGTTGGAAGTAAATGAACCGCTCCAAGATGATTCCCATTTGTCGTTGTCATTGTCGACGAAGTCTCCGTCTCAGACGAGGAGTGAGAGAAAGGCACCGACAGTGACGGTAGATGTCAACCTGCTGATTGAGGGCGAAGGTGATGCTGAAGGAGAGGGCGACATCGGCGGTGGATCCTGCGATGACAAATCACAGTTTTTGAGTGACATCGACAATGAATCATTCAATAGCATTGATTTCGAATCAGAAATCACAATCGGCGGTAGCAGTGGCATCGGCAGCGGTGGTGGCAGCGGTGAGCATGATAATAATAATTCAGACAACAAGGATGCGGAATCGACGTCGAGGGTAATTCCGTCATCCTTAACTGGAGGAGCGTCATTGTCGTTAAGGAGAGCGACGGCGACGGCGACGGCACCAACGATGACGGCGAGTGTCAATAGTAACAGTGGCAACGGTAGCGGTAGCAGCAAGTCGAGTGATACAATTGGTTCTTTCTTTAACAATTTACTCTCGCATTCGAGTGCAGGTGAGTCGCTCTTTATTTTGAGAGATCAATTTGAGTTTGTATTCCTGTTAAGTTAACAGAGTTTGCGGAGAAAGGGTAGGTTTTGGCTGGCTGTGTGCATTATTTTCGAGTTGACTTTGGAAATTTGCTCTCTTCGATCCGAGTGACATATTTACATAATTTTGTCGCTATCAAAACGACGTCGTTCTTGCATGTGATGACAATGGGAGGAAGATGAATGAAATGAACTGTGCAAATGATGATTACAGAAATGAAGGTGTATGAATGAACGAGTTCACAGGTGATTAGTTGTTGATAAGGACAAGATGACTTCGGAAGCGAGGAGTTCTGAAAGAATTTTGTATTGTGTGCTATCAAGGGTATGCATTGAAACGACGTTGTTATCGTTTGTGATTGATTGTTTGAAGAGGTTTAGATTTTTTCTTTGTCACGCAGGAGTGCGGGTTACATAGCGATGGAAATAAATGGGGTGATTGTTCTCGAAGAAAGATGTTTGGTAAATTGATAAGGAGTTTAAAAAAGATCTATCATCGTTTAAATTGTTAGTATTTTAATGTGATGACTTCAGATAAAAAGACTGTTGTAGCAGAATTCATGCATAAGTTGTTAGAGAAGTATATCTTAGCTTTCGAAAATAACTCCGATATGATCGTGAATTAAAAGCATATTAAAAGAATACTTACGCAGGATTTACAACCACAGTTTCATCAAGTTTCAAGCGCGTGAGTAAAACTTACACTTGACCGGTTTTGTCAACTTCGGTGCTCTTTTAATTCAATTTTCAATTTTGGAGACACAATTGTGCGTTGAAAGTTTGATATTACAAGTTATTTATTTATATCAAACCTGCAGACATTTAATAAAAACGTTCACAAATTTTTTTCTCCTTTAATCTTTGCATTTTTTTTTTCAAAATTCACGATGTTTATTATTTGCAACAACTGCATACATTTGTCGAATTCATTTGACTAGATTAACTTAAACATTTTTACAAAATTGAAAGTCTTAAAACTCAGATTTTTGCAATTCAAAGAAATGATATTCTCTCACGTAATCCATTCATCCATCTTTCCACATCCGTGTTCCTGCTGAAGCTTTTTCCATTAATGTAGGTCAGCCAGTCAGGGACGGAGTGATTTTTTTTTTGTAGTCATTACAGGATACACGCAACTTGTTAATGTTGTCCATTAGTTTTATCTCTTTTAAATCTCTACTTTCCTTCCTATTTCTGTTTTTTTTTTTTCTTGTAGAATCCATGACAAAGCTATTCCGTTCGACCCCAAAACCGCCAGCACCATTACCGCCGCTAGCAGACACCACTCAAGTGCCAGCCGCAATAAACTCTATACTCCTGAAATCGCAACAACAACAGCAACAGCAACAGCAACATGAAGATGCAGATAATCTCTCGCTAGAATCCATAAACAGCCATATATCTCTGGGCAGTCACGTATCACTTCCGACCAATAGCTCAAGCTCCAGAAATGAGCAAGATTTAGTAATGGTACCGCATCACAGTGGTAGTGGGACCGCAAGTGCAAGTGCAGGGGTCAATGATGATGCATTATCTAGTGCGTCGGCTACAGCATCAACAGCGCTACTCATGGATAACACAAACACTCGTAACACGAGCGAAGGCAGCAGGAGCAGTAGCAGCGATGATGACGAGGAGGAACCCTCTGTCACAAAGTCGCAACAAGATGGTGTGGACGGTGGTTGTGCAGAGCAGACAATGCAACTTAACGTTGGGACAATTTACGACCAGGCCATTATCTACTATACATCACGTTTCATAGTGGTGAAGTTTTTATTGACTGGTAAGCGAGGTGGCCTACAATCGGATAGTGCCATTCGAGTGTCCATAAAGCATCTTTCCCTGAATGTAATCGCTAATTGTGCGCGTCTGATGCCGGAGCTACTGCGGCTGCCATTAGAAATTGGTGCCGGAGAGATTAAAAGGACACAGTTGGCGCTCCAGATACCAGAGGAAGACGAGCAACTAGCGACAGGACATAGCAGCAACAACAGCAGTGACACGAGCAGTAGCTCGAACGTTGGCAAGGACTTTGATCACTTAACCGACGATTGTCGACTGGGTGCAGAATTCGCTCCGCTGTGTGGAGAATTTGATTTGGCAAATTTGCTGCCTTTGGAAATTAAAGATGACCACTTTGGAGAGAGCACCACAAACGATTTCCTCAACCAGCCCCTGAGCAGGAGCGCTGATCCGTTATTGCTGTTTTCTGAATTTGGTGGGATGTCGGCTTCAGCCAAGGTACAGGAGAAATCGCCAAAACCAAAACGCAATCACAAATTCACGGAACAAATTCTCTCAAAATCGGAAATAATTGAATCTAAAACAAGTCGTAGCCGAATAAAGGGTATGGTGGTGCCGGCGGCGGCGGCGGCGGCGGGTACGGCTTTAGCGCGAGCGATGGATGCAGTGCAACCAATAACATCGCAATTAAGAGATATATCGATTGGAAAATCCGCTGCGGAAAAATTCAATTTGGTCAACAAGCAGTCCGGCAATGACGACGACGGTATCGGTGCCTGCAGCGGCAGCGGCTGCGACATCGACCAAATTCAGGAGGATAGCCACCAGCAATTCCTATTCGATGTGTTGCTCTTTTACAATCATTCGGATCCAATTTTGCGTGGTGATGTGCAAATAATTATTGGCAATTTTGTTCAGTCCACACTTGGCTTCTACCACAATCGCAATGAGCTGTTCGATGTTGGTCCTGGTGATGGTGGTAATCGGGAACATAGTTGTCTTCACTCACCGCTCCAGATCAATAGGCTGTTGGCGATTTTAATCAAGGTATGTATGTTAGAGAGAACTTTGTCAATTTGTTTTTATTTTATCGGCGTTTAATCGAAAATTTTACTCATCTCTGGTCATGGCGACACAGGGACGAGCTGATTTTTGGTATATTTGCTTGGCTGATGCTTTGACGTTTTACGGTCGTCGTGGATTGACAATGGCTTGGGCCTCGGTCGACTGGACGTCGGCTTGGCTTGGTTTGGTTTCGGCTCGACTCACTTCGGTGGGTGTGTGTGGTTTGCGGGGGGTAAAAAAGGTTAATATAAAATTAGATGTGTTGAAGCAGAGAAATGCTAAATGTTGGCAAATACAGAAACCATCGACGGCCTAATTGAGGTTGTGAGGTGAATAGAATAGTAAATGAGCTATTTTGAGCCGTATTGTCAGTCACCTCTAATGAATGAATGGAATGGATAAATAATATGTGCTTCATGTGTGTAGATAAATTGAACAGACTAAATAGAAAATGGATTGGAGGGTTGAAAGGATATAGAAATCCAATGGGTGTTTGAAATTAGAGTTGATTGAAATCTGTGGAATATGCATGTTTCTCTTGAAAGAACTTTGTGAAAAAAGGATAGTTTTTCTGTAATAAATACGCACCAACAAAACATTAATTTTCCACGAACTAAAAAAAAGCAGAGAGTGTTCATCAATCGAAGAAAATTCTGAAATTGAATTTTTTTTCATTTAGATTAGATTTTATTTTATTTTTAAACAAAATTTTGCAACAAGTTTTATACAACCAATCAATATTGCTGATACAGGAAATGGCTGACGAACTGAAGAAGTTGGGATTACTTATTGTATTGTATTGTATTTTTATTTAATATATAAATGACATTTGATATTTATTATGAACAAAATAGAATTAAATGCCATTCGGATCGTATTTAAGAAATACATTTTACAAAATGGGTGGGGTAACTCTTCAAAAGTAAATAAAAAAGTATTTAAAAGAAGAAAGAAGTAAAGTTAGACAAAACTAATAAACTATACACCAAAGAAGTCAGAAGCTTAATTAAAAATACAGTCGAACCTCCCTATAATGAATTCGCACGGGACCAGAAATTTAGATATTCTTTATGTGTTTTCAACTTTTATTTAAAAATAATCAGGTATTTCGGCTTCTATTACACCCTTCCATTTTTCTTCCTCAACAAAGCTTTCTAATATATTAAGCGATTTAAATACATTATTCGGTACGTTGCTCATCATCTCCACAAAGGTTCGAAGTACCTCAAGTGATGAAGAAATTCGACCCATTGTAGGTAACACCGCATAGACCGATTCTTCTTCTCTGGCCAATTCCTCATCGTTTTTTTTTTCAACCGACAAAGAGTCTCGAAGAGACATCCAACAATCAAACAGGTAACGGTGAAAAGTACCGTTACGGTCGATATTTGTACAGACGTGGAAGCATTTTGAAATGAGAAAATACATAATATGAAAAAATTCATTATATTGAGACAATAAACGTATGGAAGTCAAGTTTTCAACTAGAAAATTTATTCATTGTATAGAAAAATTCACTATATGGACGTTCATTATAGTGAGATAAAAATACACCTAAAATAGAACCAGAAAGCTGTGTCTTTGAAAATAGTTCATAATACGGAGAACTTCATTATATAGGCATTCATTATAGCGAACGTATTTGTATTTAAAAGAGATTATAATTAAAGATATTCCTTTTGAAGTAACCAGACTTTGAGGGCTTTGGTAAAAGCACCTGGAAGACGTACTAACCTAATACTGAGTGGTAGTTTGTTGAACGAACAAGTTATCCTCTGCGCAGATTATTTATTTATTTATTTTTAGTTTGTTGAATAAACGACAAGCGACCACTGTATAAAAATTCCTAAATACAGTAGTACGAAAACTTTGTACATTCACTAAACTTTAGAAATTACTTCTTGTATTGCGATCTCAAAGATCTTTTGAAACCCCTTCTATTGTCTAGAATTTGAGTGCTGTACTAGTAAATTTGACAACATTCCTATATGTGATATCCTGGAAGTCAATCACTTTTACAATTGCTTTGTTGTCTGAGTAGTGAGAGTCTGGGACAGTCGGTTGATAAGTGTTTTATTGCCACCACAGTGTCTACAGTTTTTTGTGCTGATGAGATCAATCTTGTAAAGGTGGTACTTGTTTGCTCCATGTCCTTCTAAATGCTTCCGATAGCACTCTCAGATCTGCATTGCTAGTTATAGAGTCTTGCTCGTCTGGGATTGCGGGCCAGTTTTTTGAATTTCCGTCAGTATTCAACAATCTTGTTTTTTCCAGAACTTTTTTTGATGTTTTGTTACTGTTTAACCAGCACTTGCTGGTTTATGTCTGTATTATTGAATCCATATAAAGAAGAAGCCTTTATAGTGACGGACAAAACAGTAGGAATATCGAAAATATTTTTGAATTTGACAATGAAACTGAAATGAAACGTTAATTGCGCATTTGACACATCGCGAGCAGTAAACGAGCGCACTATACCACTTGCGAGATTTCAGCTTCGAAACCAGTGAAGTGAAAAGCCATAAAGGTTAGTTAGTGTTTTAAGAGTAATGGATGAATGATGGTATCACGTTGGAAGAATATCATAGATGCCAATGCCACAGATGTTTCAATAAACTGAACTACCAATTCCATTCTAATTTTTAGGATTCTGCTTATTTGTGAAAAACAGTAGTTAATTCCGCCATGCTCCAGAGTGACTTTCTCACAACAAAAAACGTTATTTTTATTCTATAAACTCCTTTCGAAAAAAAAAGTAAACAACAATGAAAACTTGAACAGCAAATATTTTATCCAAACGACAATGAATAAAATTCCAGACCAATTTTCTAAATAATTAATAAAAGGTTTCTACAAGCTAGACAAAAAATTCTATGTCGTCCTCCTTTCGACTTTCGTAGCCCGCAACAGTCTATTATTTTGAACAAAAGTGAAACTACACCATCCCCCTCAGAATACCGACCGTTGGTAATTTAACAAAATACCGCTCTCGCCTGATGCTTTTACTGAAAATTTAATTCTTTCTGAGCGTTTCTCCCAGACAACCGTTTGAAAATTTCCCAACTAAGCCAGTTATCTGAATAACTGAGACGTGCAATTTTATAAAAGGGACCCGAGCACCCAACAAGCGAACGCGGCGAGAACACACACACACAGAGAAAAAAAAAAGTTGAATCTCCCCAGAGTTTGTACCTACGACAAAGTCAAATGGCAGAAAAAGGGGGACCGAAAAGAATTACTGCTGCTGCGTTCGTGTGGCTTTCACATAGGGAACACAATACACAGCATCAAAGTTTATAAAAATTAATCAGCGATGTGGAAGTCAACTTCTGTGCTCTCCCTGTTGAGATCTCGGCGCGTAGTAATTCTTCTTTGAGTCGAGTCCGACATTAGACCCGACAGTGATGATGATGATTTGCGTTTCTTTTTTGTATGTTGTGCTTCTAAAAATTTCATTTTAGACTGCCGTTCGTTCTTTAAGCGAGCACCGTCGAAAAACACGAAAGCAAAGAGTTTCATAGCTCTCGTAACCAGACAAAACAAAAACAGTCCCGAGTCCTGAATGAACTTCAAAAAAAATTTTTAGTCTTCTTGTGAATTAGATAAAGTTACGTTATTGCGTTTTCGTAAAGCGCAACGGAGTATAAAGTTGTCAGTGGCAACGAGTCCTTTACGTCCAAGTAGAATAAAATGAAATTGTTGCCTCGTCAAAGGATTGGGGATACCTAATGATTTTATTTAGTCTAGTATGAAAGATGAAAGAGAAAGAAAAAAAATGTGAAGCAATGTTCAAGTGGAACTAGGATGTAATGCACGCAACAAATTAAATTGCATGAAAAAGTCCCAGGAGGAGAAGGAATTGAATTACTCATCACACCAAGAAGCTATAATCGAATCGATAGTTAAAAAGTGCTTATGACAAACTGCATAGCGCATTCCATGCACCTAACAAGGCGGCATCATCTTTTGTAAGCATTCACATATGTGTATGCTCCCTTGGTAATCAGGTCTAAGAGCTATCGCATTCCACCCTGAGCTGGGAGCTTCTCAAATGAAAGGATGCAAGCACAACCATTAAAGTTTTGAGATTTTTTTTTCAGCTTTTCTTGTTTTGTGCTCCATTCTTGGTTCGTTCTCTCCATGCAGATTATACCGCACACAACCCCTGAAGGGTCGGGATATAGAAGAAGAAAAGAATGCTTTGCGCTTATCTTAGGTTGAGGAAAAGAAGCTTCTACAAAAAGGAGTGGTGCAATGCAACGCAACGAACGAGAGACGGTGGGAAGGAAGAAGAGACGAAAAAAAAAAAATGGGATTTTCGTTGACGTTTACATGTGAAAAGAACCGACTTCGTTCATCTTCCTCCTGGTGGCACTCCAATATAGTTTCCTCTTAATATCAGATCCAATAATTTATCCTGCAGCACCGATAAATAGTATGAGAGACCGGTCCATAAAGATAGGGTTGGTGTGTAGTAAAGTTTAAGTTCTGTGTGTGAGCGGGGGCTCTGTTGTTGTTCACTATACACATTCTTAAGAATTTCTATTGAACATTTCTATTTCTTTTTTTTTCGTTTTTTCAAACCAGGGTCTGCAGGATGATATTCACACAGTGGTCATACATTCCCTGAATGCATTTGATAAGATATTTCCTTTGGTGATGTCCAAATATTTGACTTCAGCCCACAAACAAGAATTGACAACCGCAACGACATGCAAGAGAAGAACCAGTGGCAGTAGTCACCAACATTCACCGGATGTAACTAATGACAGTGGCGAGCCCATCAATTCAACTACTGAGTTCTCATCGCATGCTCGTTGCCGCGCAGTGTATGCTGATGATGATACACTTATTGGGAATCTATTGAAATGTTTCGAATTCGACCACAACCAAAGTAATGGATCGTCAGCCGCATACGAACAAGTGAATTGTACTGGCAGTCCTATTCAGGCGAGCCCACCAATGCCAACAGCTCTTGATGCCGGTGACTCGAACTCTGACGACCACCCACGACAACGACGACGACGACGAGTGGCTGCAGAATTTTTCATCATATCCCCGAAATTGCTATTGAGCAAACTTCGCCTGTGCTATCACAATAAATATTGGTTGGTCCTGAATAAATACGCTGAAGTTATATCGAATCTGGACTATGATGCAATTCGAGAATATTACGGAAATGATATGGCCAGCACTTATGAGGTGAGTTGTTTTTTTTTCTGTTTTTTTGTTGCTCTGGTATTTTGCTTTCGTATATGATGTGCCTCTTAGTATATGGAGCAGGCTCTGTGGTCGGCTTTTGTGATTTTTTCAAATTTATTTTAAATTGATGAAAAGCTCACTTGTCGTTGAGTATAGAGAGCAGAAGTAGAGGCCGAGTAGAACGCCTGGCGAATGAGGTTGGACGAATTTGTGTTTATTTACTTGAAGTGGTTTGGAATTTTCCAAAAATGTCCGGTTTACGCTCGGTCAGAAGGTATGCGGTGTTTATTTTGTGAGGTTATTACATTCGTTGGTATTGAGAGTAGTTGACTTGAGATCTCATTAGTTGCCTACTGGAACTGATTTATGTGGCAGATGTGGATGGTTTTTCGTAATGTTTGATTTAACTGAGATCCAAGAGGTTTTTGTGATTGAAGTTTTTTTCAGATAGCATGCAGGCGATGACGTAAGAAATCGACAGTGCAATATTTCGATTGAAAACTTTTTAACTTAGAGTGTAAGGAGGTGGAAAGATGAGAATTGGGTAAAGTTGTACGTCATACACAACGAAAACTTTAAGTTTGTGAGCGCAGATGGTCAAAGTTGAAAAGTTAACAAAAAAAAAAAAAGGAGCATACGTCCATTGAAACATAATGAAATTATTATTATTATTACAATTTTATTAATCAGTAATAAATTACTTGACTAATCTTAAATTTTGGCATCAGCTACCAGGGCTTTGGCCAGATAATGAAATTAGTTTTACTACAAAACTTTGAGAAAACATTCACTTTATTATATTAGGTTGTCAAATATCTCCCTTCCGCCATTTTGTCGTTTGAATTTTCCGGCTATGTACAAAGCGGTACAGGGCTCATATCTGGCAATACATCATTTGAAAGGTCTTGACATAACCTACAAAACGACGCTATGCATGATAAGTTTGGAACTTTTTTTATTTACTTAACATTTTTAAAAACGATTTTTAAATCCATTAAAAAAACAGAAAATGATTTTCTAAAACAGTATTAATTTAGAAGAAAAACAAAATTGTCATAGATCGTATTAACGTAATTTTCATAGATCTTTCATAATTTTCCAAGAAAATAAGATTTAGTTAATACAATCTATTTCCGAATGTTTTTCCGATTTTAGTATCAGCTAATTCGAAATTATTAAATTATGTATTGCGTATTCTTTTTAGAGATATAGAACTTTGAAACGGAATAAAACAAAGATGATTTTTTTAAATTAACATGAAATTTACCTTATTCGAAAGATAATCTTATAATTTAAATATGATTTCTGGCAAACGGCTGGCTCGGACGTAGTCGAACCTGGCGGTCCAATTTTCGATAACTTTTCCAACATTTGTGGGTCACACATCGTGAAATTATGCGTTTACCAAACGATTCATTCAATAAATCAACTGTGGCACATGTTGCGCCGTCTTGTTGAAACCACAGCTCCTGCACATCATGGTTGTTCAATTGATTAACGAAAAAGTCAGTAATCATAGCTCTATAGTGGTCACCATTCGCTGTAACGTTCTGGCCATCATCAAAGGATCCAAAGAAGTGCGGATGAATTTTTCCACCAACCCATAAAGCACAACAAACAGTAAATTTTCGTGGATGTAAAGGCGTCTCAACATATGGTTAAGGATTATCATCACTCCAAATACGGCATTTTTGCTTATTGATGTATCCGTTCAACCAAAAGTGATCGTCATCGCTATACAAAATTCGCTTATAAAAATTGTCATTGTCAGTCTATTCATGTTGAAATGATAAACCAAACTATAAATAAAAAAAATCACTTAACAGTTTATAAAATGGCCGCCAGTTAAAATAGTGTTGCCAACTTAAAGCTTCATACCTCAAAAAAAGAAAAAGAATCCGAGAATGACTTTCATTTTGCCATATAGCGTCAGGCTTACTGACATTAGCCCTTTTTTATTACACACGGATGATCCATATAAATCATTGACTTACACGTATTGCAATAACAACACAAGATCCATCAACCTATCTGGATCAATTATCGTCATCCAAAAAATTATTCACGCTATTCTCCGCTAGGCTTAATTTCATCCATTGCACAGCGGCTGGCGCTGTTAAAATTACTTTCAAAATTGAATTATAGTACCAACAGTTTCTTTATCAATAATAAAATAAGTTTCCCCAGAAATTGTCATTCATAGGTCAATAATAATAAATCGCAACGTGAATAGTTAAAAAACATTATAATGGACAATGTTTTGGTTGAAATCATAGTTTCATACGAATATTTCCATTTTACGAGTCACATCTTGGAACCTGAAGATTTACTCTGCACTTCGTTTTACGATACGTTGCCTCTATTGATTATGTTTCGTACCTTTCTCAAAGGTCGACCGGAACCATCTCTTGCTTTAAAAAAGCCGTCTCTTTAAAAGTTTTCCTGTGGCTGCATCAACTATACGTACTTGTGCTTTTACCACAAATTCTGTGAATCCTTTTTTACTCGGCTTTGTGAGTATATGCACCATTCAGATGGTAGGTTTCAGAGCTTCCGTCTTTTTTATATTTCCTGAGTTAGAATATGGAAGTGAAAAAAGAAAAAACAGGTGCTTTATTTTTGTGCACAAGATAACTGAGCAGAGTTAAGGAACTATGATCATAAACTTGTAAAGATATAACTACTACAAAGTCTACTTAATTTTTCACTGTTGTCAGTGTGGTCAATAGTCTGGTTTGAAAGACTGACTTTCTATTGTAATTAGTTCTAGTTGAAACGTTAAAAAAGCCTTAGAATAAATTATGCAAAAGCAATGTCAATAAAAAATGTTCGTCTGTGTGTTAGGAACAAACTTTTTACTTTTTCCACTTTATTCAAGATTATTGAGCTCTTAGTTCTTCATTCTACCTATATAGAAATGCATTTAAAACAGCATCATCGTCGATTCAGGTCAAGGAATCAGGCATAAAGCCTTTTTATCTTGCCAACATAGTTCTATTGAATGACAACTTAAAATCATATAAAACGTCTAAGGTGGCAGTTTTTCATTTCCTCTTATAATAAAAAGCTTATTGACATTCCTTGCCTCGCGAATGGGCTCACAAATAGTAAGTGCTGCTGCTGAGGTAGCAAACCATTCATTAAATTGTTGGTTTGAAGAACATCTTAGATTTATTTATTGATTGTAGGCCAACTTATGGCGTCCCATATAAATTGAAAGAGTTCATTGTTGGTCTTGGAATCGACCTCCTTCTTTAGATTCCATCCATAAAATAAATTGATTCGGCTCGTGTAAACAAGTTCTCACTCCTTCCACTCCCATCCCACCCATCATTGCTAAGATTTGAAAAACAAACTTGATAACTCATTCACCGTAGTATCTGGGTTCCATTTCCGCTTGCTGCCATCTTTTCTTTTTTTTTTTTTTGCTCTTCGATATCATACAATCTGTTTTTGTATTTTATTTTCCCATTTCCTTCTCGCGAACCGCACGAAAAACGAGGACATAAAGCATAACAACAAAAAAATAGAAATTTATTTATTTATTTGGTTTATTTATTT
The DNA here is from genome assembly GCA_905187475.1 of Syritta pipiens. Lineage (NCBI taxonomy): Eukaryota > Metazoa > Arthropoda > Insecta > Diptera > Syrphidae > Syritta > Syritta pipiens. Next base: position 6,150,819 of record LR994572.1, on the reverse strand, counting down.
TTCTCTTTCTCTCTGAAGAGAAAAAAAAAATTTCACCCTCCTTACGATGATGATAATCAATCTTCTTTCTGGTAGAATACATTTCTGGATGAACTCCTGCAACTTGTTGGCGACGATGATTTCCGCGTCAGAGAGCACACCGCCGATTGCTTGTGCCGTTTTATTATTCAAATATCAGAATACCGCCGTCGACATCAACATGAACATTCCAGAATGAAGGAAGAAGCAACAACAAAATCAAGAACAGGGACAACCGAAACAGGAGTGTGGGAGTCAGGACCAAAAGAAGCATCAACGAGGAGAACAGCAGCCGGACGACAACAACGACAACAGCTAGAAGGACTCGTTATGTCTTCGAATGAGCTCTATCGCACCAATTTCAATTTGTTGTGGGACTTTTATGACTATCGCATCTTCCAGGGCATGTCGATGCCAATCTGTGATTTATTCGTGGAACAGAGCCCAGCAATAGGATTGGCAAATGGCGAAGTTTTGTCCAAAGTTTTGTATAGACTGACAAATAAGCTGATGGAATTGAATGATAGGAACTTGCAGGTGAGTCTACAACGGAAGGCCATTTGACCTGTTTGAGAGTAAAAGCTTGGTATAGAAAAAACTAAACGAGAATCTCAACAATAAAATGATTTTTTGATTTTTCTTTTTTTTTTATGCATTTTCTTATGTACGTCTCTTTCTCTTTCCGAACAGTGCGGCATTATTTATGCGCTGAAAGTACTGCTGAAAGCGTTCAACTTTTTCAATTTTCGTGAGGTTTGGATGGAGTTCAACTTTGTGGAGATTTGCTTCAAGTTTGCTTATTATAATTATGCGACAGCGTTGGATTTAAATTGCCAGAATGACCTAATGGAAGTTACAACAACTCTGATTGCAGGTGAGTAAAGTAAAACTTTTTTTATTTTTCAGTGTTAATAAATTCGAGTTGCAAGGGGCATCATATTGAGCTCGAATAATTTGCATTTTTAGCTGAAGGAAAAGATTTTATCAGTGACTTGAAATTTGGTTAAGATTTGGATGTCGTAGTTTTGCTGACAGAAGAAATACTAAGTAATCATTATTGGTAGTCTTCACAATACGATCAGGGTGCTTAGACCGCAGAGTAAGCGTCTTCATATTTGTCACATTAACGCGCTTGACGAATTTCGGTACGCTTTCGTAAATTCTCAAGTTAATATAAAAAAAACTTGGTTGCTGACTAAAAAAAGCGATACCTGTAATGGTCTTCCGGGTTAGAGGCTATATCATGCGGACAGGACAAGCCGTTCAAAGGGTGGTGTAGCAATCTTCGTTAGCGAAACGTTAAAATGCAAGGTCGCTAATCAACCGAACCCAGTATGTCCCTTTAAAATCCCATTAGTCAAAATTATCTGTAATGGGGAAATCGCATTATTGGAGTAGTCTACAGACCCAACGAACGCATAGCCAGATGCCTCTAATTGACTACTCAGAGAAGCTTACATACACTCAACCCGAAAATCTTTTTGAAAAAAATCGATATTTCTTGTGTCCTAGACTGGCTAGTATTGTTCAGCTGAGATACTCTTGCCTCCAGTCTGAGTGATAATTCTTTGTTCAATCTTCCAGGCTTTGGCACTCTCTGCCAGCCTACTTGATAGGAATTACTAGTACGAGCAAATTTAAAGCCTCCATTTTTACTTACATGACCAGAGAACACAGTCAATTATTTTAATATTGCATTCAAAAAATAAAACTATGTAGCAGAAATTCGTGTCATATACAGCAGCTGTTCAGTTGTCAGTTATCCCAGAGCTTATTCTGCTTAGCTCTCCAACCCACAGCATTCCGCTAATGTACACTCCCTCAGTGGGGCACTTAAACCGAGAATCGAAAAAATGAACTCATCACCCAAACCTCCAATTAAATACCTTAAACAATAATTGGATGTTTATTTGAATTTTATTTAATGGAAAATTATGAGTCATTAAACTTATCAGCACTTCAACACTGTATAATTAATTATGATGGTCGAATTGATATTAATTTCTTGTCCATCTAAAAAAAAAAAAATAATAATAATAATATTAAACTGTTAATTAAGGTTACCCAATCGGCGGGAGCTCAATTATTTTAACCGCTAAATTTTTTCAAACTCAATCCAAACAGCATTTTAATTAAATCAAAACTGTTGCGTAATGGAAAACAAAAAAAAAAGTCCAGCAAATATGTGCTCTTAGAGTGTGTTATTTATGAAATTTGAAAATTTAAGTGCAACACTCATCCATATAAATCAAAAATACACCCCTTTCCCCCTCGGGCGGTGGGGGAGGCTGTCCCGCTTTTGCAAATGGATAAATTACGAATTAAGCGCGAATACCTCGCGCATAAATCAACACCGGAAATACTCATAATATTTCAATTAATTAATAACCGGGGCTATAGGTTTGTTTTTGGGGTTTTTGGCCCATTTTCTGCACTTTGTGTTTAATTCATTTTCATAATTTACTCTAGCCCCGCACATGGCTCGAGTGATGATGCTGTAAGGGTTACAGCCAGACCGGAACTGCAATCGTTTTCTGTCTGTTGGGTAACTATTTTTTTTTTCATTTCGTACCCTTTTTTGTTTGCTGAAATATCCTCAATCCGTTGTTTTTGTTTTTATTTTTCTTGGTAATTGAGTTATGATAATTCAATGCCGGAGATACTTTACCGATTTATCATACCAGACAATAATGCAGGAGATGATGTTTTATGCAAATTCGGTCTGTTTTCTCTCTTTTTTTTTTTTTTTGCCTTCTCCATCTCGGTCGGGATACATATGTATGGTTGGGAATGAATTTTGTTTTCGATTTATGCATGAAGTTTTATAATTATTATTTTTTATTGCAGCAAATGTTTTAACAACAAATGCCATCAGCCACAATCGTTTTATCGATAATTTATTGACGCATACTATGAAGATAATTAATATTTACTATCACCTGTTCACCAATCAAAAACCATTGTTATTTGCAAAAGTCCAGAGGAATGATTTATTTGCGAATGCCAAAGAGTTGGCCATTGTCAATAGCATGGGGTACTTTGGCAATGACTACGTCTACATCAAGCTATATAATATTTTGAAGAGTGCAAACGATAGTTATAAGGTAAGTAAATAAAGCCATATGTGAATTTATTTTGTTAATTTATTTATTGAACGAAATTGGAATGGAGATATAATTTATATGGACGTTAAACCCACTAGAAGCTTGTCTGCTCTTAAATCTTAAGTTGCTAGTGCTCTGCATTCGAACACTTAATCATTAATCACTAATGCATTACTAATTCCTTTTTGGCTTCCTTGATGTATTAAATGTCGCCAGCTGTATTTTCTCTAGATCGTTATTTGACGAATTGCCAATGGCGTGGCATCCCGTGCATTTCAATTTATGTTCATGGCCAATAATCTCGAGTTATAATGATGCTTTTACTAATTTGATATTCTTGCAGAACGTTCTTTAAATTGAATTATTTGCACAAGACGTTTTCGCGTTTAATATGGATGTTTAATCAGGTTAAGGATGTTTGTTTATTACCGTCCAATACATACTGGCCACTTTGCAGAGTGCGCAGCGTGTACAATTTATTGCTAAGATACGGATAGTTTTAATAATTGGTCAACATTACGTGGCCTTCCAATAAAAAATAGCCTCCACACCATCAAAGCACCCAAATATAATATGACGCCACGGCTACTGACCTAGTTCCATTTCTCCTCGTACAACAGCGTGTTTTTATTCCGGGAGTAAAAACCCGCACATCATCATCCTCTTTAGCAAACACAAAAAAAAGCACACTCTTTTAAACTATTCTATCCAATCATTTATCCTTTTCACTACTAACGAGATCTAATAAAATTTAATTTCTTTTCAGATGACCATAAATCAAATATCTGGCGCAAAGCTAATGTCACTCCTAAGGACCTGTATAAATACACTGAGCACTTGTATTGAGCTACGAGTGAATTGTGGTGATCCTTTACCCTCTGGCAATCCAATCAAATTAATCGAGGAAATTATACAGTATTTGACTAAGCTAATCAATTATGCACCGACTGAGTGTATTGCAAGCTTAAGGCAGCTATTAAAATTCTTATTCGGACGAAATTATGGTAGTCGATGCAACGACTACCAGCACTTTATAAATCCGTATTTGGCAGCGAAACCGAATACTACCACCATCAATTTGAGTGGTAGCGGTGGTGGTTCTGCAACGAGTAGTCCAACGCATTTTAATGCAACCTCAGTTTCTGACAATGGATTCGTCGTTGGTAGTGGACGCATTGGTGGTAGTGGGTCCACCACTGGAAGCAATAACCAAATGCAAACCACCGCCACCAATTCGACCGTAGTTTTTGGTCAATTGTTCGCCGCCGGATTAGAGTTTCCATTGTGGAAGACCGACTGGGAGAATGATTGTGCTAAGCACATTAAACTGTTCGAGCCATTGGTCATATATTGTTTGACGGTATGTATATTTTGGGCGTTCTCTTCTTTATTAAATGTAATTTAGGATTTTCATAAAACTTACTAAACTATTCTTTTTTCCCCACCCTTTTAATCGCACACCCATTGTGTCCATTGCAGTTGTTTATGAAGTCAAATGCCCGGATACAGGCGTCTATACTGGAACTACTCTCCCAGTTGCTGGAGTTAAACGTGACATACAGCATTCTTGATTCGAAGTATGTGATATTTGATGAAATAATGAACAACCTGGAGTTAATTGAAAGCGGTGTTGCAAGGTAAAGTCACATATGATTGTCGTGTCTCCCCTTTAGATAGAATACGTTGAACAAAAGAGAGATACTTTGTGCGAATAATGTAACAAAGCTACTCTTTCTACGGTCTTTTTTTTTTTCTGGGTCACAGTCGGAGCCAGTTTTTAGATATAAAATTATTTTGAGGAGAGTCCTGGTTACCCATTGTGCGCTCGGTTTTAGGGTTGTTATAAGCTGAGAGCATAAAATCGGGGCGCTGGGGGTAGTACAATGTATTCACGAACGAAAAAGGGTAGTTGTGTGAACGCTTGCAGTTCGATGAAGGGGGTGTGTGTTCATGGTATATTCGACGGACGATTATATTTCTGAATTAAACTTTTTGAAGACCAACTTCTAACTGACTGAACAATGTATTTTTTATATGAGAATGAGTTTGGAGTTTTTCTTTTCTTTTGTAAACGAATTTTTTCATGTCAATAATTTGTATGATACGAACGAATGAACGAACGTTTTACGTATCATGTTAAATAAATGCGGTTGAAAAAGTTTCATAGCACACAATGTGTGGTCAATTTGAGCTAGAGAGACAATGCATTTTAATGTGTCATGGGACTCGCACAGAATTGGGAACGTTGTGTATTTTCTTTAATGTCCGTTTCATGTTTATTGTCGTTTAAGAAGGTCGTGAATGGGATATTTGACGTTAAATACATTTCTTTTTTATTTAGCATGCTATAAAAATATTGTCAGACAGAAACTTTTTATTTCCACAGTCTGCTTGTGCCTCTTTAGTTGAAGTTCTTGTTGACTTGGTGCTTTATTTCACGCTAGGTGTCTGAACTACGAAACAACAAGCGTTGTGCAAGTGATTTTTAACTTATAACAAGAGTTTTCTGTAACTTGCAATCAGATGAACAAATCGAACATGCAACAAAATGTTTTTAACCCATTCATTCCCGATATAGGCTATAGGCAACATTACGTTTTTGGGCTTGTTCCCATAATTTTAATTTTTCTCCAAGGGGGTTTATGGTTTTTTTTCTCAAAATAATATTTGTGAATATTAGTGATCAATTTGTAGCTGATTTGGTCTAAGAGTACCATCAAACAACACTTAACCGTTTCATGAGATATTAATTTGAGTATGAAAGAAATTAAAATTAGGAAATTTATGAATTTCTTACTTTTAGTAGCTTTTGTAACAACAATTGTGGAATTGTTCATCATCATCATCATCATCATCATCGGTAACAGAATAACGGCCATGATTTTGTACATGCTCAAGTTAACGGGTTGTTCAAGTTACTGGATCATAAGAAAATACATTTTTTTAATACAGTCGAAGCCCTCTAAGTTGAAAATCCCTCTAACTCGAATTTTTTTTCCCATATTTTGAAATTCCCTTCAATTTTCCATACAAAATCCATCCTCTAAGTCGAACGCCCTCTAACTCGAATACGTTTTTTCGACTCTTGGTCTATTTTTAATTTCTCTAAGTCGATTTTTTTTTATTTTTTGCAAAACAATAAACAAAAAATTTCCTCTCGCAACTTATATCAAGCACGCAACTTGTATTGCATGCTCTGACTCTCTCTCAATTTGGCACTGGACGACGAACACCTTTCATTTCATGTTGATTTTTTAGCGCAAACACGTCGGAGAAAAAAGCGCATGCGGTCCTTATTATTGTTTACGTATGCAAGAAATAAAGAGATTGTTCACAACAAGAATGAGGATTTGCATGGCGACCTACGCGGCAAACATCGAACCCAAAAAACACGAGAAAATCGAAACTATTCGCCAATGGTTCTTGAAGCACAATCATGTTGAGCGAACACATTTGTCGTCTAATGCTTTAATATAAAAACAGTTAGGTATCTAAGATGTTTTCAAACTTCATTTAGTGAATGCATTGAGAGTCCGGATGAGGTCCAGCACTGCCGCTTTAAAATAGAGTCCTTTTTTTAAAAGGCTTCATTCTTCAATTTTAAAGACTCAATCCAAAATTACAAGCTTTTTTAAGTAATTTCCTGTGTTTTTTCCTTACATGTATATTTTTTTGAATAAAATAAAGGCGTTTGAACAAAAAAAATATTAATCCTCTAACTCGAATTTTTCGAAAAATCCCTCTAATTCGAACTAATTTTGATATTCCGTGAAAATTCGACTTAGAGGGCTTCGACTGTATATTCGGTTGCATGTTTTTTTATTTTTTATTTAAAATAAAAAAAAAATGATTTTTTAAACAAATTTGAAAAATTTGTTATGTTATATTGGTCTTGCGCAACATGTTTTGTAAGGGCAATCCGAGAAAAGTCTGAACAATTGTCAATCCCGAGAGTGTTCTTTTATTTAGAATGACCCATCGATGTCTTTATTGAAAGTAGAAAAAACCAACGATTTTGTTGTCAAAGGGGTTTATTTGTTAAAGAGGTTTCAGTTTTTCCGTTGTTCAAGTTATAAAGGGTGATTTTTTAAAAGCTATAGGAAAATTTAAAAAAAAAACACATAAAATTCAGAAAAATGCATGAAATCTTTATTTGAATCGATAGTACGGTCCATATAATTTAATGTTTGAAGATTATTTCATGCAAATGTTGACCTTGACTGCGCCTCAAATGGTCCATCCGCTTAGTCCAATTTTGGCATACTCTTTCCAACATTTCGGCCGGTATCTCACGAATAAATGCTTCAATGTTGTCTTCCAATGCGTCAATTGAAGCGGGCTTATTTGTATAGACATGAGCTTTAATATAGCCCCACAAAAAATAGTCTAAAGGCGTTAAATCGCACGATCTAGGCGGCCAATTGAGCGGTCCCGAACGTGAAATAAAATGTTCACCGAACTCGCTTCTCAATAAGTCCATTGTTGCGCGTGCTGTGTGGCATGTGGCACCGTCTTGTTGAAACCACATGTCATGCAAGTCAAGCTCTTGCATTTTGGGCAAAAAAAACGTTGGATATCATCTCACGGTAGCGCTCACCATTCACAGTTACGTTACGATTCGCATCATCTTTGAAGAAGTAAGGTCCAATGATGCCACCAGCCCATAAACCGCACCAAACTGTGACTTTTTCTGGATGCATTGGTAGCTCACTCCAAAATCGACAATTCTGCTTATTTACGTACCCATTGAGCCAAAAATGAGCTTCGTCGCTGAACACTTTCTTAACTTTCTGAACTTTCTTAACAGAGCACGCATTTTGATAATAAAATTCAATAATTTGCAAGCGTTGTTCGTTTGTAAGACGATTCATGGTTAAATTATAGACCAAACTGAAGATGTTTGACAGTGAAACAAAACACGAAACGTGCGTCAGCTGTTTAAACCAGTGTTGCCAAAAAGATAATAGCTAAAAAATCACCCTTTAGAATACATGAAAAAAAAATTAATTTATGGAATATTAAGCAGTACCCGGGTTCGAATCCAGCTCGAGGAAAAACACTACAAACATTTTTTTACGGGCCCACCGCTAGCGAATGGCTGATAATCCTCATGGAGTACTTCTGTCATGAAAAGCTTTCGCAATTCGCCTTTTGGAACCGGCATTAAACATTGGGTCCCCCCCGCATGTGTCAAAATTATAACGCACACAACACAGTGGAGGCGCGAAAAAGTTAGGCTCTGGCTCGGTCTGTTCCTCCGTCCAATGTTATGTAAAGGAATTGGCTACTCAAATTGAAAAACTCCGACAAGGGAAAATTAGTATGTACAAATAATTGAATTGTTCAAGTTACCGAGAGTCCACTGTATATAACTTTTTAGTGAGGTCTGTACAAAAATTCAAATGTATGTTAAATTTAATTTTTTGACCTGTAAACAGTACCAAAAGGTTTCTCATAAGGAATCAACTGGCGAACCTTGTATTAATTTCAAAGGGGAAGAGTTATTTATAGAAAAGTTTCGTTGCTCGTCGCTCATTGCGTGGCCGCGCCCTTAAACTTTTACTTTGGTTCGGCTCTGACGCCCAGTACCACGCAATAGGTGACATGCATGGAGTTATAAAAATGCTGTATATCTAAGTGTAGCCAATGTAGGGGTATGTGCCTCAAAAATCCGGTCAAAAAAACAATTTATAAAAATTTTAGTAGAATGTATTTTTTTTTTAGTATTCCTTTGTTATCAGCCTATGGAAGAAGATGTCAATCTTCTCTCTGCCTCAATCTGTTCCACTAGATTTTTCGAGCCTGATGTGTGCCTAGTTTAAATTTTCTAAAATTAAATTAAATTTGCTAAAATTTTCTGAAAAGTAAAAAAAAGTTTTTTACGAAAAAAAAAATGTCTAGAAAACTCTGTCATAGAACGCTTTAAAATATATACACGACGCGTGAGTTTTGCCCAACAACATCCTTTGCGGGTAAAAATGGAAGCTGGATGGAGGCCTTTTCATGATGGTATCATATTAGGCAACAGCACATATATGTTAAAGAACATAGCTTTTGCATTCGGCAGCCTTGCTAAACGGATTCAACAAACCCAGAGTCATTTTCGGCTATAGAAATAGCAATGAATCTCTGTCGTGAAGACTTTAACTTCACTTTTAAAGTGTCTATTGTTAATAAGTGGCAGTTTTCATGTTATATTGTTATTTCGTGGTATAAGCTCCAGTTTTTTTTTTATATGTTTGCTTTACGCAAAGAAAGACACTTGAAACGCATTGAAATTTATTTGTTCTTTGCCGAGCAGGATAGAATATGCCACAACTGGTATATCGCCAACTTGCAAAAGTATCAGGTCCCAGTTTAAGCTGCATAGTCTAATATTATTACTTATTTATTATAGCACAGATTACAGAGTGAACTGTCGACAGATACCAGTTGACCGCTCTGGGTTAACCGTTCATGCAAACCAATTACGTAGCCTCTTAGCACCTTCCACAAACATAAAACGTTTATAAAGCACTCTTTTAACTCAGCACACTGGCCCGCATGGCAATCATAGACCAAATTGTGTGCGTTTATGTTTATTTCATAAATAATTAGATTTGACCCATCAAAAACCCATCAGCGGCACCATTCGCGACCACTTAACCTCCCGGGAATTTAATTCACTGAACACTCGTGAATGTAATAGAAAATGTATGGTCACTAAACATTGCGCCCGACATTTAGGAAATGTGCAAATAATGTATAACGCCGGCCGACAAACCCAATATAGAACAATATTTTGCCATTTTGTGTGTTTGTCCGACAAAACACAAGAGTTCTGTAAACTGTCTCTGCGGGAAATTTATAAAACAATGATAATTCACCCTATCGCTCTGTTTAACAATTTATCTTTCTGCTTTTTCGTTTCATTTATATAATCCTCTTCGTGGATGTGCAACAACCCACCGACCGACAGAAATGGGAGCATCATAATTCCACCGGTCCTAAAGTTCCTTGTTCAATTAACATATAAAAGCGATCCAAAGATAATAACGATACCGAAAATCATAAGCATCACAAACAATTTATTAGCCAATAACTCAATACGGGAATGCAGTGTTCTAGCACTGAAAGGATTAGCCTTTGAGATATTTCTGATGCCGGGTCCGCTGTCGAATACAATGGAAGTTGGTCGTCCGCATCGTCCTGCTCCACCTCCACCGTTGCCACCTCGTTCACCAGGGCTGCTAGCTGCAAAAACTACAATTCCAGCTCCTACATCACCGTTACGACTAGCAACTGGAGGCAGTGGAAGCAGCACCACAAATGCTCAACACAGCAGCAGTATCAGTAGTGTCACTGCTTTAGATGCCAAAGAGTTAGACACACAAAAGGAGGTGGTCTTAGGGATGTTGGAGAAATTTATTGATTCCCAGGAATGCCAGAGGATGTTGGCGATTTTATTACTTCAAGACCAGAGCTGGCATTCAGTTGTCGCGCTTCAACAGCAAAAGAGAGGAGACCATTCAGCAGATATGTCGTATCGACCACCGCCAATGATGGTAGCACAAGCAGTACCATCACCAACGTCATCGATACAGGACGGGGCAATATATTCGATTGTTACCAAAGGACTATACGACGGCAGAATCAAAGTGCACGACTGGCAGGGATTCCTTGTGCTGGAGTCTTTGTTTCAAAATAGTGGTAAAAATATCCTTTTGGACAGCAAGGAATTTTCATCGATGCTCTCGCTGTTCATCGCAAAGGTAAGTCCTAAGTGTCAGAGTCTTTATGGTCATTAAGTTCCTTTTGCAAAGGGTGAAGCACTACGACTTTTTTTTGTATTTTTCGACGTTCAATGGAGAAACTCTGCTGTGAGGAAATACCGACGTGTGTTTGTTGTAAGAACATTTGAGAAAAAGTATTCAATACACTTGGTTGAGTGTATAGGGCTGGAGCTATAAATTTTGAAACTCATTGTTTGGTGGGAGCTTACGTTTGTTGAATGTCTAACATTTTCGAAGTGGTATTAGTTTCAATTAAAACCACTTTACATGATTGGCTTTGAAGTCAATGATAGAACTTTGGTAAATAAAGGCATAACAATCAATGAGGGGGTTCTAAGTAACTTTTTTTTGGTATGGAGATATCTCTACAATTTCCAAGTGCAAAAAATAAAATACAGTCAAAGCCTTCTAAGTCGAATTTTCACGGGATTTCAAAACTAGTTCGTGTTAGAGGGATGGCAGTGAAGCCATCCAACCGGATAAGATCGGTCTTTGCGCACCTCTAGCTACCGCGCTCCTCCACATCAAATCCAAGACCATTGCGGCAACCAATCTAAGGTGGTCGAATGGTACTACTTGTCGCGTCACCAGGGAAATCTGGCCTATGCTAGATCCTGAACGCTCACTTAGTCTCCTAAGACTCAGTAGAATTCAGGTTAGGAACCTGATCAGTGTCATAACTGGGCACCTACCTACCTACCTACCTACCTACCTAGAGGGATTTTTCGAAAAATTCGAGTTAGAGGGATATATATTTTTTGTTGTTTAAAAGCCTTTATTTTATTCAAAAGAGTATACATGTAAGGAAAAAACACAGGACATTACTTAAAAAAGCTTGTAATTTTGGATTTACTCCTTAAAATTTGAGGCTGAAGCCTTTTAAAAAAGGACTCTACTTTAAAAATGCAGTGTTGGATCTTATCCGGACTCTCAATGCATTCACTGAATGAAGCTTAAAAACATCGCAGACACCTAATTGTTACCAAAGGTTTCCTTTCAACACATCAATTGTGGCACGGGCTGTGTGACATGTTGTGCCGTTGAAACCACAACTCATGCACATCATGGTGGTTCAACCGATGTAAAGATAAAGTCAGTAATCATAGCTCTATAGCGGTCACCATTGACTTTAATGTTCTGACCAGCATCGTTTTTTAAGAAGCATGGACCAATTATTCCACCAACCCATAGAGCACACCAAACAGTTAGTTTTTGTGGATGTAACGGTGTCTCAACATAAACTTGACAATTATCCTTACTCCAAATACGACATCTTTGTATATTGACGTATCCATTCAACCAACAGTGAGCTTGATCGCTAAACAAAATTCGTATATGAAAATTGGGAACAGAACCATGATTTTCAAAATAAATTTGCAGAATTTGTTGTTCAGGCGTCAGTCTATTCATGTTGAAATAAATAAAAAACTAAACTAAAAATAAATCGCTTAGCAGCTGACAAAATGGCTGCCAGTTAAAATAGTGTTACTAACTTCAAGCTCCATACCTCTAAAAATAAAAATACCTTATACATACGAAAAAATTCTTGTAGTGTATTTGTATTCTGCACTGTTTTTTATGAGTTTTCTCCATACTTTAGTTATAGTTTTAGCGAATACATTTTCGCCATCAAAGAAAAATCTAAAGTGATTGCTTTTTCTTTGATGCCGTTTTGTTTTTCTTTTTCTTCTCTCCACTTTATTTGCGGTGGTGTTTCCAATAGGTTGAGTTTTTTTCTTTGTCTTATTTGTATTCATCTTATCCTAGCTATTATCTACTACAGTAAACTCTTTATAATTCAAATCTCTATAAATCGAAAACCTCTTTAAATAGAAGCATTCTTACAGTCCCTTAAAAAAACCTCTGTAAATCTAAGTAAACTTATGCAATTTGGTCCTCTTGTTAATTTGAATTTATTTTTGTTAAAAACAACATGAAAACCTCTATAATTCGAAAATGATGGCTTGTTTACCTCGAAATTCGAAATCAAGTTAATTTTTTTTATTAAACAACCGTTAGTTGAAATGCGTACGTGACGGAAGTTTTTTTATGATACCTTCGTAATTTAAAAATCTATGTAACTCGAAGTTTACCAAGAATTACTGAGAATTTACTGTATAACATAAATTGGACCCGTAAATCGACTTCAAATCTGTGTGATAATCAGAATTTGATAAAGTTCAGCTCCCTGGTAATGTTCTAATAGCTAGGTAAAGCCCCTCTATAAAAAAATAAAACCCTAATAAAAATATGTTGGGAATGCATGGAAAATGACTAGTCGCCGTTTTTGGGAGTCCGCCATATTGGACTCAGATGATGTCACTTAGCTAATAATCAGAGTTGTAAGAGAATTAAATCTTTTGGGATTGTATTATTATTATTATTTTATTAAGTATAAATTAATTTACAGTTAATATTTAAACTTAAGCGCTAGCAGGTGAGGCCTTTGGCATTAATGTATTAAGCAAGCGGCGGGTTTTATATACTATTTTCGAGTTTTAGTATTCTTAGAAGATAATATACATTTTTTATATTTCGTTCGGAGGGGTTGGAGATAAGGTGGGTAAGATTTTTCTGGAATAAGTCTGTATATTTCTTTAATACGGTTGGGCATTCTAAGGTGAGGTGGTTGATGTTTAGGTTGTTTCCAGTTTGGCATAGATGGCAGGTTGGTGGGTTGTTTTTTTTTAGAAGGTGTTCATGTGCAACTTTCGTGTGTCCGAGCCGGAGTCTTAGGTAGCATTTGTTCATCATGGGTGTTGTTTTGGTTGGGTATACGGTCGGGATAGCTTTTGGGTTGATGCCGGAGTAGTGGTAAAAGTATTGACTCCAGGGATTGTAATTCTATTAGATTCTTAAAAAATAATTTGAAGTCTTTTTCGTAAAAGTGAATGGAGTTGAAAAAATATAAGTCACCACTCCTTAGAACTCAATGACTCACGCATTGAATTTTTAAAAAGCTTAGAACTAGGGGCTTAAAGGTGCATCCACGTTGACAGTAGAACTCATGACAGGATCATCTGAAGTGAAAAAAAATCGTATTCTAACTACCATAAGACCATAAACTAGAATTTGGACGAAGGAAAAAAAGTGAAAATTGGACTTTGGCCGATTTTTTTTACAAAACAAAAAAAATTTCGGTATAATTTCTTTTAACCCTTTCATGACCATATCTAATTCGAACTATTTTTTTCATAATATTTATAATTTTTGTTTATTTTGTCAAACCAATGTAATTGTAAAGAAAGCAAGGGATGATCTTGAATGATACTTTATAACACCATTATAACAACCACCTGCAGATAAGCATTTAGCTTCGCAGGTACACATTTTGTCAACTTATTTTATAAAAAAAAAAAACAAAAAAAAAAAAAAACTTCACGCAAAACGAAATAAGAGATCTCGAATGTTCATTTTGCACGAAAAGACGTCTGAAGCAGAACTGAGTGGACTAAAATTAAGTTTTAGAATAACCTAAACACACTTTAACTGCAATTGCGCAAATATATTTGAGTTCAGTCAACAGATGAAATTTATGTTGTTCACGAATAACACTAGGTATGAAAGGGTCAAATAGCTATGATTAAAAAAAGAAATCCAAGTCGTTGTCAATTGTATCTCGAAGACCTGTGCAAAATTTCATTAAGATCGGTTGAGTAGGTTCGAGAACTTTTCACAACCGACTTTGAAAACACAGTTTCGAGAAAAAAGCGTTTAAAGTTTTGGCTAACAATAAAACTGGATTTTTTTTTTTTTTGACTTACCTTGAATAGTTGATTCCTCTGCCACAAAGTAAAGAACCTTCAGAAGCTGCAATGCCCAGGGCATTCTTTTGCTTCTGTCTGTGACGAATCCTGGCTTCGCGAGATGGTCTCTTTCTGAACGCGATCCATGAACGCTTAAATCTTAGTTAATTTCTTAACGACATGACCGCACGTAAAAAAGACTCTCTTCTCTCTCACATTTAGTAGTAAAACCAGTTTCCATATATGAATTCCACACTCTTCCTTTCTTCCATTTACAGGACTCAATAGATAATTTAATGAAGCTTATGATTACCTTCATCATTCTCTCTTCTGTAACCAGCAGTTATTAATTCAACTCTCTCCCACAATCGAATCTAATTTATAAGCCTTCACAAAGGAAACCATTAAACTTTGCAAGCACAACGAAACACTGTGTTGTCAAATTAGAGTCCCCTGAGCAGTCCATTAATTCTCTCAATTCTCCAAAGCAAATCTTATAGATTTCTCCTTATCTCCACAACAAATTCCCTTAAATCTTCCGCATAATCTCATCATATCCCACTGTGCCTGCAATTCCACCAAGCTCTGTGGTCCCATGTGACAAAAAAAAGTAGAAACAGAGTTTACACTCTCATAAAGTAGCGCGCCATCGATAAAAAGGGTCCTTTTGTCCTTCCACTTCCGTTGATAAACGTAAGTGTCCCAGCAGCAACCAACCTCCTACCGCCCCTCGTCGTCGCCCCCTGGTCGGTCGTGCAGTTATGTTATTTAAGGCTTCCTTCCTTCAATAATAAAACTGTATATCTAGAACATCTCCCAAGCTGCCCCATGCCATGCCAGTGCATCCTTTTTCCTTCGTTGAAAACTCCTGTTCAACAGGTTTACTATTGATACAGCCCATCTACGAAGGTTCTAACCACACCACCCAGCTAAGCTACACTCGATGCCTGCGTCCCAAACCCCGTGCCCATGCCCGTGGCTGGGACTCATGCTCAAGTGATTCATGGAGTAAATAAAAGGATCATAAATCCTTGCAGAAGACCGCACACATTGTTTTCTTAGAAGAACTTCAAGTGCGTGTGTGTGGTGTTCCTGTGGGTGGAAGAGCGATGAACAACGAACGGCGAATGTCGAACGCCCAACGTCGAACGCCAAACGCCCAACGAAGAGGATATGTGCGCGCCCTTAATACCGCATGAACGTTTATTTGACGATTTATGAAAAGGGTTCGATTGTGTGTATAGGTTCATTGTTTATCTACCACCATGCGGCGTCTACATGTGCTTACCTTTTCTGTTTTATACGGGAGAACAACTCAAGCCGTCGTTTGTTTAGGAGAGAATGCGTGTGTATTGTGCAGGAGTACCAAGCCAGCCAGATACAGACTGAAAAGTCATGCGAGAGGACTTTACTGCTCAGAGGTATTTTGTGAAATTCAAATTGTTCTTCTTTTTTTTTTGTGTGTCGGCTACATGGCCTGCTCTTGCTTTTATTGGCCGTACGAGGATATTATCGAACTCGAGGATTGAATTTAAACAGAATTTTTGGTGAACTTTTTGTCTGATAGAAAAGAGGAAAATTTAAATTCAAAATTCACAGTGAATCCCTTTTGCTGAAAGAGAAACAGAGTTCACGAAAGGTTGAAAGTTTAGCAACATGAAAGACGAACAGTTTTTTATATGGCTTTAGAGTTTAGTCATGCAAAACTTGTTTGAAGTTAAGTCGTTGTTGTTTTTGAGACTTCAAAACCTCGTGTAACCAAATTCATACGAATTCTGTACTTTTAATAGCTTTAGAATGGGTTCTAAGATACTGCATGTATTCAATTTCAGCAACTGGCTTATCTTTTGCTTTAGCCACCAATCTAAAGGAGGATAAGTTTAATACAATATTTACAATAAGCTCGAAATAGTATAAGGCAGTAAACGGGTCCCATTTATTTATAAAAATATTAAAAATAAAATAAGCAAAACAAAACCAAAGAACTTAAACTATTGAAAAACCAACGCAAAGAGAGCGGATATTAGAAAACGAAAAAAGAAAGCGAAACTGAGAAAAATTATAAAACGAGCTACAGTTTAAAAAAACACATTTTAATCACGCTCGGAAAATAAACTTTTCACTTCTTTTATGCCCAATGACTAAATTAAAACGGGGCGGAGCCTAGATTGTAAAAATGTCTGTCCGTCTGTCATTAAACTCTCATCTTGGTAACTGGTGATCTACTTAGAATTAAGAAATTAAATTTTAGCGATAGATGTGTTTTAATTGCGCAGTAAAGATTCTGAAAAAAAAATTTCAGAAAAAGGTAGTACTACTAATAAACAGTTTTTTCGATCATCTATCTATAAATATTATAAAACAAAGTCGAAAAAAATGTTTGGGGAGTTTAATCTCAGGAACTACTGAACGGATTTGCATGCGGTTTTCACCAGTAGTATTGTTGGGTATCTATTATGGGTATGGACTACATTTTATAGACATTTAGGCACAACAAGCTAACGGTATATTGAGATAAGTAAAAAAAGTCGAGAACTGGCAAACTTCTAAGGCGGGCGCTGTCTAAACAGTTAAAGATACGAAAAAATAATGTACTGGGAAATTGATCGTCTTAAAAAGTTCTAAAAAAAAGTCAGTGGTGCCATATGTGTATCTCTTAAGGTAGACTCACAATAACCAATTTTATGGTTCTGAAAAATTTCGAAAAGCCAATCCGCCCTGTAACTTCCACACCGCTTTGTCAAAAAATCTGAAAAAATTACAAAAAATCGGCTTCCATGAGTAAATTAAAAAAAAACTAATTTCAGCATTCTAGCCCCAATACTTTTGGAGCTTTTGGCCAAAAACGATAAAACGTAAATATGCGAATTTCGAAAATCTAAAAACGCAGTTTTATAGATCTCGGAGCAAGCACTAAGAAATAATAGCTATAAAAATATCGATTAGTTGGTGAAATCCGAGAAATCGTTGATTAAAAGATTTTTTTAATCTATAAAATTCTGGCTGAAATCGATGCGAGTCTCAGTGGTGTTTTCTATGTTCATTTCAACCCCTATTTGCTAAATTCAAATTTGCACACAGCTGGCATGACGATGATCGCGCGGAAACGGTGTTGTACGGATAGAGGCATATGAAATGTGAAAAATGGATATATGCATATATGTATGTGTATAGGTTTACATAAATGTATACATCAGAAATACAGGCAGCGATGAAAGAACGTGGTATTTTTTTGTGGGATATGATAACCAATGGGAACATAACATATCTGATGCGTGTTCTGTTCTACAGGAAAATAACAAGGACACTTATTTACTTTAATAATTTCGTTGTGTAAAATTACTGAACCTTTCTTGCCATGGCAAAATTACCGCAAAATTTGATTGAAGATATGTTGTACCGCAGACAACAACAACTGTCATCCGATTATGGGAACATTGATCAAAGTACATACAATCGAATCATTCTAAGTCGAATTTTCACGGGTTAGAGGCAGTTATGGAAATTCAAGTTAGAGTGTTTCATATTTCTTTTTTTTTGTGTTGAAAATCCTTTATTTTGGACTGTAATATTTACAATTGGAATTATACTGACAGACGTCTTTATATTTCTCTTTTAAAGTAAACTTCCAATACACACGCTGAATGAAGCAAGAATGCATCTCAGATACGAGTACATATCGCTCTCGACAACGATAATGCTCGCTCGCGATGTTCGCGTGGAGGGATTTGTTCGCAAGCAAATTCTCATTTTTGCTGTGAACTTCGTCTGCTCTCTCTTTTTTGCATAGGTTAACAACAATAAGGGCAACCACTTGCGCTTTTTCTCCGACGTGTTTGCACTACAAGAATCAATACGAAATGAATGTTCGCGCAATGTCTAGGACCCCAATGGGAGAGTCAGATATTGCGAGTGTGCGTACTTGCTACAAGTTGGGAGGGGAATTTTTTTTTTGTCTGTTTTTCAGCCAAAGAAATAAAACTCGACTTAGAGGTATTGAAAGTAGACTAAGGCTGGAAAGAATGTATTCGGGTAAGAAGGATTTTCGACTTAGAGGGATTTTCGACTTAGAGGAATTCGACTGTATGTTCTGTGGAATTTTATTTCAAGTAGCCATATAACATCAAACCATGCAGAATACATGCGAGATGAATGATTTAATTATGCTATTAGTCTACAATAACAAGGGGAATATTTTCTTTTTGAATACTACTGGAGGCAGCGGGAAGACTGCTTTTGCTGTGGCATCGTCTGGAATTGAACCCACACTTTTAGATGGCGCAGGAACTAACTCTGCTAACTCTGCTTTTAAACTTCCATTAAAATTTTGTAGTACCGATGTTTCAAGTGCTTGCAATGTTTCCAAGTAGAGTAATACTGGTAAATTGACGATGGATTGTAGTTCAGTAGCTTAGGACGAGACTTCAATGCTCCACAAAACGTCTAACAAGACGCACTAAAGCAAAGTCTATGCTTCACTGAAAGCAAAGTCTATGCTTATTTAACTGACCGCGCTTTAGATGTAGAAGAAGCGGTGCATTACCCCAAATTATTTCTAAATTCAATAATACTTTCTGGTATTCCATTGCTCGAATACTAAAAAACTTTAGATATAGTGCTGCCTGCGCGAAGCCAGGACGGGTTGCTAGTAAATATTATAAAACAAAGTCGAAAAAAATGTTTGGGGAGTTTAATCTCAGGAACTACTGAACGGATTTCCATGCGGTTTTCACCAGTAGTATTGTTGGGTATCTATTATGGGTATGGACTATATTTTTTAGACATTTAGGCACAACAAGTTAACGGTATATTGAGATAAGTAAAAAAAGTCGAGAACTGGCAAACTTCTAAGGCGGGCGCTGTCTAAACAGTTAAAGATACGAAAAAATAATGTACTGGGAAATTGATCGTCTTAAAAAGTTCTAAAAAAAAGTCAGTGGTGCCATATGTGTATCTCTTAAGGTAGACTCACAATAACCAATTTTATGGTTCTGAAAAATTTCGAAAAGCCAATCCGCCCTGTAACTTCCACACCGCTTTGTCAAAAAATCTGAAAAAATTACAAAAAATCGGCTTCCATGAGTAAATTAAAAAAAAACTAATTTCAGCATTCTAGCCCCAATACTTTTGGAGCTTTTGGCCAAAAACGATAAAACGTAAATATGCGAATTTCGAAAATCTAAAAACGCAGTTTTATAGATCTCGGAGCAAGCACTAAGAAATAATAGCTATAAAAATATCGATTAGTTGGCGAAATCCGAGAAATCGCTGATTAAAAGATTTTTTTAATCTATAAAATTCGGGCTGAAATCGATGAGAGTCTCAGTGGTGTTTTCCATGTTCATTTCAACCCCTATTTGCTAAATTCAAATTTGCACACAGCTGGCATGACGATGATCGCGCGGAAACGGTGTTGTACGGATAGAGGCATATGAGATGTGAAAAATGGATATATGTATACATATATGTACGTGTATAGGTTTAAATAAATGTACACATTAGAAATCCAGGCAGCGATTAAAGAACGTGGTATTTTTTGTTGGAAAATTACAGCCAATGGGAAAATAACATGTCTGATGCGTGTTCTGTTCTACAGGAATATAACAAGGACATTTATTTACTTTGATAATTTCGTTGTGTAAAGTTACTGATCCTTTGTTGCTATGGCAAAACCACCGCAAAATATGATTGAAGATTTGTTGCAACGCGGACAACAACTGCCATCCGATTATGGAAACATTGATCGAAGTACATACAATCGAATCATTCGAAGTCGAATTTTCACAGGATATCAAAATTAGTTCGAGTTAAAGGCAGTTATGGAAATTCAAGTTAGAGGGTTTCATATTTTTTTTTTGTTAAAATCTTCTTTATGTTACGTTTTTAAGGTAAACTTCCAATACACGCGCTAAATGAAGTAAGAATGCATCTCAGATACCTATCTGTTTTCAGACTAAAAGCCGGTTATTTGTGGGTGCGCGATGCGACTAGAGTTGGCTCTCGACAACGACAGTGTTCGCTCGCGATGTTCGCGTGTAGGACCATGTTCGCAAGCAAATCCTCATTTTTGCTGTGAACTTCGTCTGCTCTCTCTTTCTTGCATAGGTAAACAACAATAACGGCAACCACTTGCGGTTTTTCTCCGACGTGTTTGCACTACAAAAATCAACACGAAATGAATGTTCGCGAAATGTGTTCATCGTCTAGGACCACTATGGGTTAGTCAGATAATGCAAGTTGCGAGGAGACATTTTTTTGTCTATTTTTCAGCCAAAGAAATAAAATTCGACTTAGAGGTATTGAAAGTAGACTAAGGCTGAAAAGAATGTATTCGGGTTAGAGGGATTTAAGACTTTAAGGGAGTTCGACTTAGAGGATGGTTTTTGTATGGGAGATTGAGGGGAATGCCAAAATATGGACGTTCGACTTAGAGGAATTCGACTGTATGTTCTGTGGAATTTTATTTCAAGTAAATGGAGAAATAACCTCTCTTTGGCAAATTTAAAAAAAAAACTAAATTCCTGGCCTTATTATTATATGCAGAATACATGCGAGAAAAAATAATGATCATTACTGACTTATTGAAGCGATTCAAAACGAGTGTCTTTTGAAAAGGGGAAAACATCATTTATGATTTAACTATGTTATTAGTCTACAATAACAAGGGGAACATTTTCTTTTTGAATGCTACTGGAGGCAGCGGGAAGACTGCTTTTGCTGTGGCATCATCTGGAATTAGACGCACACTTTTAGATGGTGGATGAACTGCTAACTTTGCTTTTAAACTTCCATTAAAATTTTGTAATGCCGATGTTTCAAGTGCTTGCAATGTTTCCAAGTAGAGTAATACTGGTAAATTGATGGGGGATTGCAGTTCAATAATTTGGACGAGGCTTCAATGCTTCACAAAACGTCTAGCAAGACGCACTAAAGCAAAGTCTATGCTTTACTGCAAATAAAAAATCGTAACTTCAAACTAATATACATAAGTGTTGCATATGGAAGAAACAACACATCACTTTCCAATACTATGCTTGAAATGAGAGCACAAAAATTTGAAGCAAGAAATGGGAAGGAAAATTTCAGAAATATCTTTGTTTTGGTGTCGAACATTTTAGAAATGATTGAGAAGATATATCCGGATATTGCAAACTTATCTACTAATTCATTTGGTTTGAGGGAGGGGCTATTTTGTGGCAGACAAATAAGCAAGTCAATTAAGTTAATGATTTAATTCTTGCCAAATGTGATTCATCATCAAAAGTCTTTATTTAGTTGACCGCGCTTTAGATGTAGAAGAAGCGGTGCAGTACCCCAAATTATTTCTAAATTCATTAACACTTTCTGGTATTCCATTGCTGGAATACGAAACAACTTTAGATATATAGTGCTGCCTGCGCGAAGCCAGGACGGGTTGCTAGTTTAAAATAAAAGAGAGGTTTCATTTCCAAATTTTTAGTCAAAAGTCTCGTTTTCCAATTATTTGGACACAAAGTTGCTCCGAAGTTGGGAAAAAGGCTTCCCCCTCATCCACTTTCCACACCGATATAACTAAAAATCTGGAAAAAAAAATCTGAAATGTTGGCCTCGATGTAATCTTCACTTTAAAATTAGTCTGAGCATTGTGGCTTTAATAGTTTTGGATTTATTAACCAAAAACCTCAAAATAACAAGATTCGTATTTTAAAGATCTTTTGTAGATTTCGGCGAAGGAATCTAAAAAATATTATATACAAAAAATGTTATTTTCCCACAATTTTTCAAAATATCAACGATTAAGTTTCCCCTAAAAAAGGGGTCAACTGCCAGTCATATATTCGCAAGTAAATTTCTTCATAAAAAGTGATTGCTTGACGTGATTTGATGCGGTCCCCCACCACGATGCTCGATATATCGATAAAAAAAATAAAATAAATAGTCGGCGTAACAACCCATATAGGGCCAGAGCCTATCTTCTTCGCGCCTCCACTATTTTGTGCGCGATATATAAGGTTGTCAAATAGCTCCCTTCCGCTTTTTTGCTCTTCATTCAATGCTTCATAAAAAGTGTTACAGTGATCGGAATTAGTTCAAATATGCGCCGTTTTGTTCGATAATCTGTTTCCATCTACACGGCATCCATCCTTATTTGCGAAGAAATTGGACAACCACTTTTCACAAGCCTCTTTTGAGTTCAACTTCACACCACCAAGGGCGTTCGCCATAGACAGAAACAGGTGGTAATCACTTGGCGCTATGTCCGGGCTGTATGGTGGATGCGATAAAACCTCCCATCCGAGCTCCCGTAGCTTCTGACGAGTCATCAACGAAGTGTGTGGTCTGGCGTTGTCCTGGTGGAACACTACACCCTTCCTGTTGGCCAATTCTGGACGCTTCTGGTCGATCGCCTGCTTCAAGCGGTCCAGTTCGCAGTAGATGGTTAAATTAAGCGTCTGGCCATATGGGAGCAGCTCATAGTGGATGATTCCCTTCCAATCCCACCAAACACACAGCAAAACCTTCCTGGCCGTCAATCCCGGCTTGGCCACTGTTTGGGACGAATCACCAGCCTTCGACCACGATCGTTTTCGCTTGATATTGTCGCCAGTCACCATCCGCTTCAAAAATGGGTCGAGTTCGCTCCGTTTCAACAGCGCATCGCAGGCGTTGTTTCGGTCCAGAAGGTTTTTTTGCGTCAAATCATGCGGCACCCAAAACATCAAGCTTTTTTTTTGTATGCAGCCTTCTGCAGATGGTTTAAAATGGTTTGGTGACTAACTCCCATCTCCTGGGCGATGTCATGAGATGCCACATGCCGGTCTAACTCGATGTTTTCCATGATTCGATCGGTATTTGTCGTCACAGGTCTTCCGCCGGCTGGCTTATCCATGGTGTCGTTTTCACCGGCTCTGAATCGTCGAAACCATTCCTCCGCGGTTCGAAGTGATAGAGTACCATCCCCCAAAACACCATTAATCTCACGGAACGTTTCTCTAACAGATTTGCCTTTAACAAAAGAAAACTTTAAAATAGCGCGAATATAGCGTCGTTTTGTAGGTTATGCCAAGACCTTTCAAATGGTGTATAGTATTGCCAGATACGAGCTCTGTAGCGCTTTGTACATAGCCGGAAAATTCAAAAGACAAAAAGGCGGAAGGGAGATATTTGACAACCTTATATTTTGACACACGTGGAGAGGACCTACTGTTTAATGCCGGTTCCGAACGGCGAATTCCGCAAGCTTTCCATGACAGAAGTACTCCAGCAGGGTTGTCAGTTGGTTGCCGGATTCGAACCCAGGTACTCTCGCTTAACAGTCCAACGCACTAGCGATCAAGCCACGGTGCCCACATGCTCAATGCTGTTTTATAATTTTTCTTCGATTTTCATACTGCTGTGTTTTGCCTTTTCCGTTTGAAAATGTTTAATATGAGGGATTTGACAATGCGTTCCGTGTAGTTCGAATCTTAAAAGTTGAATTACCAAGTTTACTAGCCTGCTTCTATTGTTAGTTAGGTACTAACAATAAGAGTAATTTATTAAACAAAAATGAGCACAATGATGTGTGCCCGCATTAAAGCACGTCTAGCAACTGCTTTTTATAAAGAAACTAGCTACGACCATTTCTTTTTTTTCAATCACCAAGGCATTTCACACAGATAGCACAAAGAGCAACTGGAAAAAGGTTTTCTTTTGTTTAATTTTATTTGAAACGATATGAAGAATTTTAGTGAAGTCAACAGACATTTTTAATTTCCTGAGCTTATATTAAATCCTTACTTCTAATCTGTTGAACAAAGAACGAAACCCCCGGGGGGTGAGTAAAACTCACTCTTGACCGGCGCTTTTTTAATAAGAATATTTAAACTTACAAGTGTCGACAGTAAAAACATACCGACAACGAAATGTCAGGTTATTTCAATTATTCGAAAAGAATACGCTTTGCAATAAGTTTTTAATTGAAAATTGAACTTTCGAATTGTAGTCGAAGTTCAAACCATATAGAGAGTTTCAATTCGCAGTGAGCGGACGTGTTTTTATAAAGTCATGTGGTGCGTACTTTGTTAGTTTAACGTTTTTCTCATTTACACAATAAAAAATTCATTATGAATTGTTCAATTTTCAATGATAAAATACGGAGCGAAGTGATAATCTAAAGCGCGGTGTACACAAGCGATTTTTGACGCGGCGGTGACACTGCGGTCTCGCTGCTAGCATTTGCTAGCAACATGACACCCGATGCCGCCGCGTCAAAAAACGCTTGTGTGCATTGTTCAATTGATTTGTGTGTATCGAATGACGCTTAAGCGGGCGTCAAAAAATCGCTTGTATGCACCGGGGCTGTTCACACATTTTTCACAGATCCAAAGAGTTCAATTATAAGGATTATGAACAAAAACAACCTCAAAATCACTGTATCAAGTGCAGTGCTCTTCGTTTTATCGACATAAAATTTAGCCTGAATGTCCACTTTATTCACCCATTTTCTCACAATATGGCCCATGACCGCAAGTCACAATTAAATCTGTTAAAACTGTTCGAGCTGCACCTATAAGTTTTATTTGCACTTGTTGACCAGAGTTCTTCATTGCCTTAAAAAGAAAAATATCGTCCACAAGAGAGTTTACCCTTAATCAAATAACTCCATTTATTCAATTACCCACCTACGACTCAAGCACTCCCTCTTTCAGATTCAACTGCTCATTGAAAACTTAACTTAAGTGGAGATAAATTTAAAGAGATGCTCCCCTTATAGATAGCCAACAACCAAGTCACTGAGTAAACGTTTATATTTATTTTTATGTTTCATCCATAACTTTCCATCTCTCACCCTTCCTAGCCGACATTTCTTTTCGTAGCATAAGCTTTTAAGATCTAACTGTCCACTATAAAAATCAGTTTCCTTTTGGATATCCAGTTCACTGAGGCGTATGACTGTTATTTCCTTCTTTCATTCGTTTTCAAACGGAGCGAAAATGAAGAAAAACGAACAAAAGAAACCAAAAAAAAAAAATGAAATGAAAATAACATATTCCCTTTATGGCTACATCACAACACGAAACAACCAACTCGATAATAAAGTTAGGAGGTTAAGCTCTGGCATAGCCAGACTTGCAGTCTGGTGTTATCGGTTCGTCCCGGGGCAATGGAGTAGCGAGATAAAATCCGAAAAACATTTGTATCCCTCTGGTTATAATTTTTCTACAAAGCTCCTCTGTACCCACTTACTAATTACCAATTAACTTCGAAAGTCGCTTCACTTTTTCTCTTGTCCGCTTTGGGACTAAATGTGTTTTTGTTGCAGTTTTCTTTTTTTTTTTTTGTTTTTAAATCACTCCTCTTTTTCTCTTTCTACAGGACGTTGAGAGCTTCAGTGATTTATCGTGTGCCACCATTATCCTGGAGAATGTGATCCTTAAAACCGAGGAAATTTATTTAGTAAATCACATAAAACTTTATTTGAAAAATCACTCCGACAAAGGCGATGCAGCATCCAGCTCAGTGACATCATTTGAGCTCGACGGTTACCCTCATCTTCAATCGATGTCCTCGTCTTCATCAGGAATGGGAACTATACTTGATGCTGATTACGGTGGTCGATATGTGTCCAGCTCTGCCGCCAGTACGAGTAGAGCGGCTGTAGCAGCAGCAGCCACCTCAACCAGAGCCGCCACCGGCACCACCATAACCATCAACGAAATTAACTATTTTGCAAAAGTTTTATGCGAGAAGCTTGATGGATGTCTGGCAACTTTAGCAAAATGTCGTACACCGCCGAATAAAAAATATTGCGGCCTTGTGGTGAGATTCGTTAGGGCGCTGTATGCTATTACCGAAAAGAAGGACTCACTTCAACCGTCCGTATGTCGTTTGCTGTTGGGTGAGTATAATTTCTGGGAGAGATACAATTTGGAAGGACTAAGCGTGGACCAGGGTCTGCAATTGGAGATGTTGAAACTTTTGGTTGCCATCAAATTACAATCGGACAAAAGTTCAGTGCTGCAACAGCTTCAAGGGGACAACGTTAAGTGGAACGTGCAAAGAACACTTTTGAGGGAAATTTGTTTGAGATTGGTAAGTGGCCACCCCTGTTGAGAAAGGAAGAGTGGAGATTTTGAATGAATAGTCGTTGTAAGGACTGTTGTTAAGCAAATGAAGTGGGTACACATGAGCAGAATGTCAAGCAAGAAAGTACACACTGGTGGAGAGGTTATGTTTGATTGGATGATAAAATGAGGTTTTGTCTTTTAATTACAAATGCCTAAGAAATGCAGTCGAGTTTTATCCTTTGAATTCTTGACTGAATGAAGTCGAAATCTGAGATAAACATTTGAAGGTTATTTAACGTTCAATAAATGCTTTGGAAGCAAATAAAGGAGACAAGCTAGTCGATGTGATCACATTAAACTTCCTCGTGGTTAGAAAGTGTGAATGGACTGGATTACCAATTGTTGGAGTCCTTTTGAGATTGTTTTACTTGTTACAAAAAAAAAATTGCAGTGGCAGACATTTTTTTTTAGGCAGAGTAAATCAATTATAGTTTACATTGCACTTACAGTCTGACAAAGTAAACTGTCTTGCAAACAAATGCAGAGGAGTTGAAACATTTTTAAAGCATTTAAGGCATCAAATTCGCAGAATTCTTTTGAACGAATTCATATTTAACCTTTGCCATTTCTTCTTGTTACGTTTTTCATAATTAATGGCTGGGTGTACCCTTCCCGCAATTGCATAATTCAGTTTTTAGGTCAAAGTTTTTTTTTTGTAAATGCAAAGATTTTTTTTTCTTATAAATGCAAACAAGTGAATGCAACACTTCAGATGAAAGACACATTAATAAAAAATTCACCCTTGTAAATTTCATAACACAAAATACTATCTTCAAAGCAAGAGGAGAGTTGTTAAACTTTAAATATACTGCACAAACCAAAACTTCCAATCTTATGTAGTATACAAATTACTAGTGCAACCGGAAATATGCAAGAGCAGATTTTTTTGGGGAGGCATTTGCATTTTTAGAACATATTTCAGCATATTTGTGTTTTTTTTTAGTATTTCTATTTGGTTGTCCTTTTTTCGTTAAGTGAAAAGAAAAAAAATTGAATTTCCGAATTTTGCTGTTGTCAAAACTGCCAAAGAATTACTTAAACTGAATTTAAAAACTGAGTTGGCGTTGTTGGCTACAAGCTACGGCTTTTTTTTTTTACGTCAATCAAGAAACTGAAAACGAACGAACGAAAATTAAACGAACGAAATTAAAGTTAGTTCCATTTTTATGCTGTATAATGTCTTTTTTAAAGCATATTTAAAGCGCTATAAACAGTTTTTTAAGAGCATATTTTCGGTTGCCCTACAAATTACATAAAGACATGAGGAATGTTTTCCATTTTCCAACTTTAAACAAACTCGTGCAATGTACTTTAGTTCGCTTAAATTTAACGTGGAAGAAACGATAAATATCCTAAAGGGACTTCAACAAACGTTGATCACTAGTGTAAACATTTAACCATCAGTTGAAGTTTCAGCATTAAATAGTCCCCTCCACATGTGTTAAATTATGCCGCGCAAAACAGCGGAGGCACGAAAGCTAGGATCTGGTCAAAATGAAAATTGAAAAAGTGATGAATGGTGCAGTCTCAGGCATTCTGCCATCTTGTACGATTTTAATTCTGCAATAAACAAAAAAAATAGACTATGTAGAACGCCATTCAATAAGCCAAAGCGTTCATAATTTGGAAGAACAGAAACATCTATGATGGTTTCAGTCTTGTGTTAAAAATTAAGCTTATATTTGCTATAAGAGTTACTAATGTAAAGTTTGTGTCCTCCAAAAAAAGCCTTAGCTCTACATCAATGAAATCACAAGTACCTAATAAAATAAAATAAGTGCCACAATGTTCAAATTTTCGTAGAGTACAAGCTTTCCAATGCATGAATAATTCAAAATCAACAAAATAAAATCAATGTTCAATATACATTCGAATCATCATCATTAGTGGCGTAACAGCCCACGAACGGCCAGAGCCTAGCTTTTCGCACGAATTAAATAAAAGTATATCAGCCTCGAAATAATCTGACTACAGCACATTACTCCAATATCATGCCAACATCTTTCATCCATGTGTGTATTTTCTTGCTAACCACACTTTAAAGTAATTAGAATAAATATTTTCATAAATAAAGTGTGCAATAAACTTTTACATTTAATTGAAAAAGTGTACATCCATTTAGTAGTAGCCTAAGTGTCCTTATGATGACTATTTTAGTTAACTTCTCACAGTTTAGATATTAATTTGTCCATTCATTAAAACGCAGAAAGACGATCTACCAACAAACGAATGGGACCACACTGAAGTACAGCAGCTTTTTTCAAGAAGTTTTTTGAATATTTTAATTAACGATAACCTTCCATTCATTCGGCACTTGTGCGACGGAAATGAAGAATTTTGCTCATTATTCCTGAGAGCCCTAATCGAGAATAGCGATGCACTTGAAAAGGTAAGTGAACAAAGTGTTTTTGTTTGTCGATTTCACTCTCGAGGGTACAAGCTATAAAATTGAATAATTTCCGGTCTTTTCACTCACCAGAACACCATTCGCCGGTTGGTGGTTCAATTTATAGAGCAACAACCGAACAACAATTTGATGCAATGCATTGATGCTAAAGTGGAACTACTGACGAGACTCTTCGATTTACTGGTGAATGGTTATGGTAATAAGTCTCTTGAGAATTTAATTGTGCGAGCCAGTCGTAGGATTATAGCTGAGCATGATGATAAATTGGCTATTCGTAATAGCTTCGTGATATCGAGCAATGGTTGGAGACTGGAGAAGATCCTGTAAGTGGTTACCTCTTATCTGAGTTTTCGTTTTGTTTATACATTTTGTTGAATAAAATATTTTCTTATGGCTTCTTTTTTCTCTTTTTTTTTTCTTTATTGTGAAAAGGTTTGGAGAGGAGTTGAATGTGGAAGCAGATGAGGCAATTAGTCGGAGATATGAACAAAGAATCATCGATGAGAAGTGGCTTTTCACTCAAGTAAGTAAATTATATTATAGAAATTATGTAGACGATGTTGAAATAATGTAAATGGCATGGATGGGATTTTTATTTCTACGTTTTGTCGGTGGGCCTCTACTTTTCATGTTTTGAAAATTACGCTAGGGAAAATGAAAGTTTGTATTTTCCATTCCAATTGAAAAAATAACTTAGATAATTGAGAACAGAAAACCATGTGCATCAGCTTTAGTTGAAGACCACATACCCATTTACCTTCACACCTCAAATTCTTCGATCATTCATTCCTTCATTCATTCATATTATTCATACATTTAACTTAATATTATATAACAAGAAAGTAAATAGAATGTAAGAGGTCATTCTGTAGCCGGAGTTTAGATTCAGCTCAACTTTAAAATTGCAATCATTCGTCTAATCTCCTACTCCAACAAATTGTTACATTTTCATCTGTTGCCATTTTCCAGATAATGAAGTCCTCATCATGCGCTGATCCAGAAAAACTCTCGCGTATCCTTCTCGAAATCACTTCCGAATATAAACTAAGCAAAATCTTTGCATCCGCTGAATTCGATGTGCGAAATATCCTCACATCCGCAATCGATACATCGTTGAAATCGATGTTATCCTCATTTCGTAACAGCTGCATCCAATTCAATCCGCACGTACACTACATGAATGTTAACCCCTTGGCCAAGGTCGCAATAGCAACCCTAATGACACGTATCGATGATTATCACTCTTCATGCGATTCCACCGAATCGCCCTTGTATTTAGCAACCGGAGTTATAGCTTTAATGAGAAATCTCAAGCACATCGAGGAGCTGGCATTAATTTACATCGAATCGAAATTCGTCGACAAGTTCGTGAGGGAGCATCTGTTGCGTGGTGAGCTCGTTGGAACATTGATAAAATTCCTCGAAATATGTTGTACGCGTTTGAAAAGATGCATTACCGAGTCGCAATTAGCTGCAGGAGCTGTGGAAATATTCACCTACTCCCACTGCATCGACATGGTGCTGCAACATAAATTCATTTGGTCTGAATTCAATATTGGCAGTGACGAGGAAGATATGGAATCCAGGAACGCACAACTGTTAAATGATATCCTTTATATGCTGTTTGCTGCAGTAACTCAATCGATGGGCAACACGATATTCTACAAAAAATACCAGGCACAGTTGTTGCTGCCGTCGCCACAGAATGTGTCAGTCTTCCAAAAGGCAATTTTCCTAGCCAAACTGATTGAAACGAAACTCAATGCCGATGACAGTTTGAAAGGAGCCCAAATCAAGGGCGCTGCTACAGTGCCAATGGTATGTGCACCTCGACCTCGTACATCATATCGGGGAAATTTCTTTTCACAATTTCACAATTTTCGTTTTTTTCTTTTCACTCTTTTTCCTCTAGCGAGTCCTCAAATCGATTGGAATCTCAATTTTGCGAACGAACCGATTTTATGCATATGCTGTGACCCCATTGGAGATCTACCATCAGAGTGGTGGCGCTGGTAGTTGTGGAGGCATTTTTCCATCCGCAGGCGGTTATGAGAGCCAGATTAAAAGTTCAAATGGAAAACTACCCTCGATTCCGGTTGAACACCTCAGTGATGTTGATGTTTTGCAAAAATTTGTAAAGAGGTAAGTTCAGTTGGATTGGAATGCAAAAAATAGAAAAAGGGAAGAGAAAGGGTGAGCTTGCCGGGAGGCAGGCATTCTTTCCTTGTTGTAAAAGCTAAGAAAAATAGAAAACACAAGTTGTGTTTGAGATTTCTTTCTCTCCTTCCATTCACTATGATGGCAAACTTTTGTGCTCAGGTCAACTTCAGGCTTTTGGCTTAGATTCAAGTGCAAATATTTGATAATCTACAATGACGATGTATAGACGAAAGACGAGTTGTGGTGGGAAGAGGAATTGAAGAATTTGAAAAGGACCAAAAGAAGAAACAAAAAAAATGTTCGTTTTTCTGGGCGCCAAACTATTTGTGCTTGCCATTATAGTCTTTGAGTCTATTGTCTGTACGTGCAAATATAATAGGAGTAAATGTTTGCCATTTAGAAAGTGTCAACATTGGCGGCAAATTCGGGCAACAAGTGAATTGTTTTCATTTTGGTGTGATGTATGACCAAGAAAGTTTAGGAAATTGTGCCAAATGCAAAAGTGGGCATGTGTGTGTGTGTGAGGTGGTGGTTCTAGGAGAACCCAATTAGAACTAAGTGCCGTCTTGTAATCGCAGCTCTGAAAAATTGAATATAAATTACGATTTAGAACCATTGTGCGGCGTTGAGAAATGAAATCAAATCTTTAATATTTATCCGGGATACCTCGCCGATAGATTCAGGGAAGGGTTTGCCTAGAGTCCGTAACCTTGCCCTGGCAAGCGCCGGACAGAAGCAGAGGAGGTGTGTCAGAGATTCTGGTTCTGCCGTGTTATTGCAGCTACGGCAGTGTGTGCGATAAGGGATTCCTAGTCTGACTGCATGATCCCCTATCGGCCAATGACCCGAACTAATCGCCATAATTTTAGCAATGTCCGTGCGAGTCCTATTAAGAAGGTCATTGGTTCGTGATAGGTTGTACTCTGGCCAAGTATCCCTAGCTACTGCGCAGTTGGTCAACTGAGACCATCTGAGGTTAGCCATTTCCAAGAAGTGAGTTGAAATTTAGTTAGTGGAACGTGTACCTCCAAAGCTGACGAGCTATGAAGGGCAGCTCCTTGTTTGGCCAGCTCATCCGCTTGCTCGTTACCATAGACGCTGGTATGTCCTGGGACCCATACTATGGCAACTTTGAACTTTTCGGCGACGTCGGAAAGCTCGTTACGGCATTCCTGCACCAGTTTTGAGGTAGTGGAAGTTGACGACACTGCTTTGATAGCAGATTGACTCTCAACGAAGATCGCTAAGCTTAGCATTGGCGTAGCGTTGTGTTAGGGTGGGATTTGAGTATACGACACGCCTCCCTAATGGCAAGGATCTCCGCCTGCGATGCGGAAATGTTCAAAGCGTCCAAGTAAATACTCCACATTCCATCTTCGAGCCGTCTGTGTAGACGCTCACATCCGGTGTGATGCCTATCCGCTTGCTATCCCAATCTGCTCTGGAAGGAATGCGCACGTCCGCATATTTTATGAAGTCTAATTTAAGAGGAATGAAGTCTTTTCGCAGCGTTAGGAGTAGTCTAGGTGTGGGCATAATATGACTAAATCTTATACATGACTAAGCTGTGATTTAATCATGCTTGATGTTCAATCAATAGTCATAACTCATGGCCAATCATGAACCCAATAAATTATGAACAGTCACTTGAAAATAGAAAAAAATATGATGTGCACGTGTATTCTTACAAAAACCAATCTAGGTCTTAGCTATCTGACGAGACTATTTAATCAATTTTTTTAAGCAAAATTATAATGCAAGACATCTAAGGTTTGCTGGTGAGTAGATTATTTTCGACCAGTTGCACGGCAGATTTTAACATTATGATAGCAAAGGAGATTGAATATTAAAATGACATGTTTTTTTCTGTAAAAATCAAAAAAACTCTAAAAAAATTTTTATTGGAAAATATTTACTACAGTATTAGCGACAAAAAAAATTCTTCCAATGAAAATGAACCATCGTATATTTCTTGTTATTCATGTTGATATATATTATTTTTAGCCATATTTTTTTAATGCTGTATTAAAGATCGTTCCAGACCTACTTGCATACATTTCGAATTTTGATTTCGCTTGCAATATATTTTTTTTGACAATTTTCATCGTCTCTAATTAATTTGATAAAATAAAGACGCTCCCGTTAAATCTTTGCATTTATTCGCCATGACGATCAAAAATCGTGCGCAGAACTTTTCTCTGGAAGAAACTAAGAACTTCTTCAACCGCTTTCATCAGTGTCCAATGTCTCCGCGCTATAAAACAGGATTGCGATGATTAGGGTTTTGTATAGAGCAAACTTAAATCTTCGGGCCATGGATCGACCTTTACCTTTTAAACCCAAAGGTTCTGCGTTTGATTTCTGTGCTGCAGTCATTGTCCCCGTTTGTTGCAGAACCAAGATAGACGAAATCTCTGAATACCTCTAATTCGTTGGTGCTTATTGTGACGATCTGTCCGGATGTCGGTGTCGTGCATCGTTTCATGATTAATGCAAGTGCAGTGAACTCTCGATAATTCGCTCGGACAAAGCGTCACAACAAGCACCAAGGATTTTGAGGTAGTCCAGGATTTCGTCGTCTGAGGTAGTCAAGAACTTCGTTTGCCCTCGTTTCTCAAATTCACTTTGACCGCTTTCGTCTAAATACTAGTTAAAGCCCAATTGACAGTTCGCTGTGTTCAGCGAAACTCATCAATGTCAAGCGTAAGCTAGCAATTGAATGGAGTATTGGAAAATCACGGCTCAAGTGTTCAGCAGTGAGGTTCATTAAAGGTCTCTGTGAGTTCGTTATGGACTTTGCTGGAGCAGTCAATTCTCCATCGTCAGGGATATTAAAACTAGACATGGCGGTGTAAAAAAAAAAAACACCACAAACACCTCCAGCGAACGATTGACAATCCTCCTGGAGTACTTCTGTCACAGAAAGCTTTCGCAATTCGCCAATAATGTAGCTCCCCTTCACATGTGTCAAATTATAACGCGCACAACACAGTGAAGCCTGAAAGCTAGGCTCTGGCCCTTCGTGGGCTGTTACGCCACTAATGATGATGGCGGTGTATAGCTCGTCTTTATGGATGCTCTGACGCTCAGAATATGTAATGAAGAGGTACTTCGACGGATGGCCACAAAAAAGGATCTGCTATACTCAGTCAAAGTAAGGAAGCTATGTTGTCTAGACCATATTCTACGCAACGACAGATATAAAACAGGGATGGAGAATGGCAAAGACTAGTATGGATATCTAAACTGCGGGACTTGCTGAATCTTACCGTGATCCAAATCACGAGAGCAGTCACAAACAAGGCTACTTTAACATCGATGACTTCCAACCTCCGTAGGAACATCAAGAAGAAGATGCACGCTTTATATGGTGATGCTTGTTCACATGCATTTCTTAAGTCTTTTCCATGATCCAGGATGCCATGAAAACATTTCGCAAAAATCTCTGTGTGCTAATTATGCTTTACGCCCACAAATATACCACATAACTCCTTGAGGTCATTTGTAAATTCGATTGGGATTTTGCTCCTGAAACATAATCTATTATGACACTTTCCGGACTCGACTTGTTCTGAAATCTTGTAAGTGGTAATCCCACGTCGACAGCGGTAGACAAATAAATCAAAACAGTTTCCACCAATCAAAAGGCAATCTAAAACCTAAACCTATTGTTAACATCCCAACACTTAAATAACTCAGTCAAAACAGAACAAACCGGAGTGTGTCAGAAAGTTGATTAACGATTCCTGTCCACACGAACGCTGCTCATCCTCACCTATTCATTTAACCTCACCGTAAAATTCTATATCATTGCATGTGACACAATATTTAAGTGGTACCTTCCGAAATGTAACCCTTGAGACAGATTTCTTCTGCAAAACCACACAAAGTTGTCCATGACATTTTCGCAATTAATAATAAATCGCAATAAATCAGCCTTTTATCACTTTCATTAACATATCCATGTGCAACATCCGATTAAACTTAAACCCCATTCCTCTGTGAGTTGTGCTGTCTCCAGCACAACTCGTCGGACGTTGTTGCCTGCTTTCGTGTTTTTTTGTCAAAAAATCTAAACTTCATCATCATCGTTGTCCTTGATGTTGCCATGGATAACGAAATATTCGTCTGTCTGACGACAGTAACGTGGAAATTTTGTGTGTTTGACTCGTCTGGACGCCAACAGCACACATTTTACACACCCCTCCACTCTCGATAGCGAAAATGAACATAGTAACTTAGCATATCATGGCAAATGGCTCTGGGGAATTCGCCACAATGGGACGTTTAACAAACTGAAATCAACCACCACTTCCATCTGCTCGTCACTGTAGCGAGGCAGAGAAGTCTACCCCATTACTACGACGCGCTGTTACTGTCGTCATCCAAAAGTTATTACATTAGACTGGACGAGCAATTTCATCGTTAGTCTCTACTCCCTTCCCCCCTCTTTCTCACTTTGTAGTCGATGATAAGTTTCCCGTGTGTGCATAGGACACTATCCAAAAGAGTCGGGAGTAAGAAAACACGTTTGAAGCCTTTTCCTAACCAACCACCAATCTCTATCTCATTTGCAGATTATCAATTTTTGGCTTTACAACACGACAACAATTCGAGGAGTACTTTATGACATTCCTGCTACTAATCAATAAAGTTTACGATGAAAATATGGTCGATGTGCAGGAGCAGTTTCAAATTAAAAGCGTTTGTTTGGAAGCGATCCTGGAACTTTTAATTACGTACAAAACTTTTCCGATTGTGGGCAGTAAACTTTCATATTTTCATCATACAACTCGATGGTCTCGCATTAATTGCGATAGTATTAGGTAAGTATTTGCGCATAGGACATAAGTACACATATATGTATGCACACGAATAGGATATGCTTATGACATGGCTCTTTAGTTGGTGTGTGCCTGTTCCGGGGCGACTGTGCCGTGCGGAGTGCTGTGGTGCGATGTGGTGCCGTGCTTCTCGTGAAAGGGTTGAAATTAATAGCACTTACAATCTTCTCATCGTCGGTTGGCGCTATCTCCGTGATCCGAATTGGTTATTACTAGGAAGGGGTCGGTCGTTTTTATAAGCAATGCAAATGGGGGTAAATTGAATAATTGGAAAATCTGCAGCGTAGTGAGAAGGCAATGTACGTTAACATGGGTGAAAGAGAATGTTGATGAGATTGTTGAAGTTAGTTCGGACGAGGAGGGTGTAAGCTATTCCAGGATTATCGTATGCACGGCAATTTAATGTTATGTGAACTTGTGGTTAAAGAAAAAATGAGCAGTCGTGGAAATTCACTGCTGAGAGGGCGGAATGTGGTGATTTTAAAATGAACAGAAAATATCAAACATACCTTTTTCCTGCAATAAGGACTCTTCAAATAGTACCAAAGTTGTTATTAGATAGATTATATCGAAGCGAGGAAAAGAAAACACATCTTACTACGATGAAAGATTTGTTCAGAGTAAGTAACAAATATCTATAACTATGTAACAAAGTGTCGAAATAAAACTATTGTAATAAAATAACGAAAATTGAACGTAACAGATTTAACAAACACTTGGGTTGAATTTATATTTCAACATTCTTCGTGCAATAGAAACCCATTGCATTGACCCAATTCTGATGCTTGACTTTAGGAACAACCTTGGTAAGTATGTCGACTATCATTTGACTTGTGTCTCTGAAGATGATAAAAGTTTGACTTTGACTGAAGATGATGGAAAGTTATTCACTTGCAACACGATCTTAAATGAAGTGTCGGCGGAGACGTACATACAGATAAAATAAAAAATTATAAATATTCAATAAACACAAAAAGTCGAAAAATCATCGCAACAAAACTAAAGCACCCAATATCTTTTTGTATAAAAGTTGTCAAAAAATGTTAAAATACAAGTAAAACATTATTTACTACTAGAACAATATTTATTTCTAGAAAACTAGAAATCAAGAATAACGATGGTGCATGCGATGCGTTTTTAGAACGTTTTTGTTAAAAGCCGCCCATTTTTATATTTTTGTATTTTCCTCTAAAATTGCCCCTACCTCCTACCTCCAAGAGATAGACCAACCCCTCATAGTCAAAAATGCTTGTTTTTGACCCCTCTACAAAAGCCCATCATAGTTTTTTTTGGCGCCAAAGCTATCGTACTTGTTGTTCTAAAAAAATTACGAATACTTTTGCGGTTTGCAAAAGTGACGATATTTATTCATTATTTTTTTCTGGCACTACCAAATTAGGAAGGCTTACTGTCTTTAGTATTTCTTAAAGAGAAAAAGACAAGGAAAAAAATAAAAAAAAATTAAGCTCCCACGCCCAAAATTAGTCAGTTTATTACATTTTTAAGACGAAATAATCAAATTACGAATACTTTTGCGGGCCACTGTATGTATGAGGTCGGTTCAAAAAAATAAGGTGAATTTTCAAATTTCGCGGGCTACGTGGTAAATTCACGTCTATGAGAGAGGGTTTTCGATACCTCAAATTCCAGTCTTTAACCTCTAGATCTTCAAGGCTATTCATAATTTCGGATGATTGCCACACTTTAAATTTTATATTACAACTTACATCTATTACTCAGAACAAAAGTGTCAACTCAACACTTCCCCAAATTCCCTACTTCTATTTCTTTATTTTATTCACCAATAAAAAACTTGACTACAGCCAATGAATCCTTTTTCTCATTTTCTCGGCTGTGAATTTGCTTCGCTAGTTTTACCTTCCACATCAACTTCGCAATTAATAATCCAAGTAAAACGCCACTAAATTGACATGAGGTTTTTAGTAATCCAGAGAAGAAAAGTATCATGTGACGTAAATAGCAGGAACTCCATTAAGTTTTCGCCCTCTCGTAATGCGTCAGTGATTCGTTCCGAACGAAACAACTCCTCATAATTACCGCAATCAAATTAAATTGCTTATAACGCGTGCAAGTACCTAATAAATTATCCAAAATTGTCATCCTGATTCCAAGAGAGAAATCCATTTCACTTCGGTCTCTAGTGCACTGCCAACGGTTCTGTTCGCCCACCCGTCGCCCAACAGTAAATTGACAGAGTCGCTCTTTCTTTCTCTCTCTCTCTCTGTCTGTGCTACCGCCGAAGCCACAACCGACGCCCCGAAAACAAGAAGTTTTTATTGCGAAATTTCATAACCGCCATAACTCGGGAAAACGTTGTTTGCTTTAATTAAGGAAATCCTCTGCAGATCGAAATCTGCGCGAAATACACAAGATTGAAGGAGCATTAAGCTTATTTAATTACACAGCATCCCTCGCCGGCCGGGGCCACAAATGTGAGAGTGTGTGCAGTGCATGGAGCGATAAACGAAAAACAACCCCTCCATCGAATCAACGAGAGTGTATCATCGGTATCCGCTCGCATCTCCATCAATTAAATGAATTCGTTTTGCTACAAGTCATGGGGAGTTGCAACCCTCGGTCTGCAGTCTGCACCCTCTCGTGCCAACCGAAAAAAAAAAGTTACGAGCATAGCCTATAACCATGCGTGTATGTTAAATGTTTTACCATTGTCATCAAATCTCTCTCATTTCATTTCAGTTTGAAAAAGTTGCATAAAGTGCAGCTCCTCGTTTCCGACTCGAATGTGTTCTATCATCCGAATTTGGAGCGTAGTCTGTCACCAGTTGTCAACTGCACCAGCGGAGGCAGTGGAAGCACTATAAAGGATAACATTATTGGTACATGGCGCTTCCAGCCCAATCAATATGATCTCAATTTTATTTGGCAACAAATGGAGGCCTATAACAATCCGAATAGCCCATCGCGACGTTCCAGTGGAAGCAGCGGTGACGCATCATCATTACTATCTAGCGAATCAGCGGGAAGAACAGCAGGTGGAAGCAGCAGCTCATCAACAGCAGATGCCAGAGAGGATGTATTCGCGAGGAACTTCCGTCACTTCACAGAGAACTCCGGAATCGATTTTAGGAGCAGCTCTCAATTAATATTCGATGTCCTAATGCAAATCAATGAGGTATGGTCTTCAAATTTAATACCCTGTGCGTACGCGGTGGTCCTTTCCTGAATTGAAATGCGTTTCGCATAAATTTCAAATCCGCACAAAATTTATTATTCGACTCGAAGCCGACTGCTGGATCGGCTGTTAGTCGACTCACGAAATTGGATCCTTCAAACGGTCTGGTGGCAGCATTTTAATTATAGATGTCATTTTGGCTAACCAGCTCCCAGTTGACCATCAATTGCAATTGGACGAATTCTATAATGAATGAGGGACGACACCGACACTCTTGGTGGAGTGGACGGACACTATGCTGCGCTAGTCAGCCGAGTTGCAAAGCCTCTGTGGAGAGAATTTCCAGAGCGGGTGTTAAATTTTATTAATGGTCATTTCGTTTAGAGGTTTTTGATGGGACTTGGATAGACTAATAGAGGAGCCAGTTCCTGTGGTGTAATAGTTTCATGCGGTCGTTGTTTCAGGATCCAGTCATTGGATTGCAGTAGGATTTTATAGGTTATGTTGTTTACTGCTACGGCAACGATGGGACATGCATTGGAAGTTTAAAATTTTAGTGTGTGATGCGAATTTTAGTGAAATCATTTAACAACAGGCAGACTATAAAGTTAAGGATGTTAGGTTATTGAGGAGAAGCAAGAAGCGAGGATTATGGAGTCTTCTAGAGAGTTGTGTAGGCCTTCACTGGCTTGGTAGACATGATTCAATTATCGATATGATTCGTTCCTTAACTTCAAGTCTGATTTCTGATAGCATTATAGCTACTGAAGAGTCAGAACTCTGTAAGGATGAATTTTATCACGATCATATAAACTCTGACATGAGGGAAAGGTTTTAAAATGAATGACCCTTTACTTAAGAGTCATTCAAACCTCTGTTTTGAAAATAAAGCTAAATGATCCACAACAAATTGTATGCAAATTTTATTTCATAATAATATTCGGGCTTTGCCATTGAGTTTCAAAAATTATCATTAAAATATCACCCTTAAGAAGATTTGCAGCATACGATTCTTTTGAGGTCATTTTTAACCACTTTTTCGCACATTTCAGACGGTATGGCGGTAATAACTTGAGTAATGTTGATTTTTCATGCGTCTAGATGTCTTCTTCTTCATTTAACTCAAAGCTTTTACAATGGGCTACAAGGCTTATAACGATTTGTAAAAGCAATTAACAAGAATCAAATTGAACATTAATTTAGGTTGAACACATTGTTTTTTTTTAACTAGCTAGATGATCGTGTATTGATAAAAATGTTAGCTTTAAACACAGAGGAAAGATTAAGAAAACTGAAAAGTTTGAATAGAAAGAAAGAGCAGGAAAAAACCTTTATTAGAATACAAAAATAATATCGATTAAGAATTACTCCACTTATTTAAAAAAAAACATCAAAATTGACATCAAAAAAGTATTTGCACACTTAATGTTTTGAGCGAAATAGAGTTTAGAGTTTAGAGTTAGGGAGGCAGGGGAGGGAAAGTGTCACCTGTGTCACTGCGGCTGCGTGTGGGCCTTTTGTGACTGCCCCCACTTAGAGCTCACGCAAAAAGCCTGAGTTCGTGATGAATATTATGATACTTTTGGGTGAGCTGTAATCTCTAAAGCCTCAAATTGATAAGATTATTAAAAATTTTATTACCCATCTAAACCCCTTCCTCCAAAAATGCAGTGACTAGGTCGATTTTGTTTGAATTTCTACTTTTCCTTGCTTCCCAATCCAAAGTAATGCCAGATTTTTTTATAAGATTTACTTCTTTGTCCTTATCGGGGAGATGTCCCAAGTTGTTGGCGGACAATATACAATAGCCATTCTTTCGTAAACGCAATTTCCCTATTTTTAAGGACTCCATTTGTCCTATTCGGAGAAAACGGGCGCTGCATTTCCTTATTGACTGCCTTTTGGGTTAAATTATAGCGTAAAATATAATTTTAAAATCGTTCAAAATTTCATCCATAAAAACCAAGCCATGCGGTCCCATTACAGTACGTGAATACCACCATGTTTCATATTTGATTTTTGATATCCAAAAGATAGGACCAACTGCAGCATACGAAAAACAACCCCCAAAACTGGTAGCTGCCACCCCTACGCTTCTCTGTCCAAATGATTCAACTTTAAGTTTTTTCTGTCTCCTAATATCCATTCAACCATTCGATCCAAATATATTTAACTTCTTTTCATCGCTGTATAGAACGTTCCGATGCTTGGTTAGAAATCGTGAGCTCTGTCCGCGACTTTATGTTCTTAGTGGTTAATGACCATTCTTGCGATTTTACAAAAAAAAAATTCTTTCTTGCAGACATCGACGAATCGTTTTAGAGTCTGTGAAACAACTGTTGGTTTGTCTAAATTCGGATTATTTTTCACTTAAAAGTTTATTAGTTTTTAAGAAAATTAAGTTGTAGGAGCGATATTTTCGACTAGCCGTGTATAACGATGGTGCACAGGCCTAACGACATCAGTAACGCTTCCACTCTCTTCCGATGTGTCCACAATCTTACCGGTTGCTTGCGTAGTCGATCGATTGTGACGACCGTAACCATCGCGTACTGCGCGAAAAGTGGTTAAGTTTGGCCCACAACTTTTGCAGTAAGTTTTAATAATTTTAACGCGTTGTTCGATCCATTATCGTAAATGACAAACATTTAAGTAATTTTGTGACACTTTAAATGACAACTGGATTTTGGCAGGTGTCAAGCGGCCAAAAAAAAAAACATGAAACGAATGACCCTGTACATTGATTAAGAATCCAATGTTTTTCTATAAAATTTCCTTTGAGCAGTAACTGCGATAAGTTATCGCCGATAACCAACTCGTGTGCATTTCTCGGTCGTCGCTACTTTCATCAGGAACAAGAACTATGAAAAGCCACGTC
Organism: Syritta pipiens; assembly: GCA_905187475.1. Taxonomy (NCBI): domain Eukaryota; kingdom Metazoa; phylum Arthropoda; class Insecta; order Diptera; family Syrphidae; genus Syritta; species Syritta pipiens. The sequence goes on along the minus strand of LR994572.1, from coordinate 6,108,647 downwards.
CCTATACTCATTTGGCGGCTAAATCCACCAATGAAATTACTAATTCAGGATGCCCTTCTCGTGATTGTCTCTCACGCTCTTCCTCAATCACTATAACAATGAAATGTTTCCACGGGAAAATAGTCATAAATTACTTTTATCTCATCCACAGCACAATCACATCCTGGCCCTACCGAATTTGGTGAAATTCTGCGAGATATGCGACAGTCGTGACCAAATCAAATTGATCAGGGATAAAGCTTTAAGGCTTCAAGAAACAATACCAATGGACGATACAATAACTCATCAGGTACGTTACGTTACGTTATACTCTGCCCACACACATAAATATTCCCAAATGTAATCCTACATCCCACGAAGTGCACACTAATGCCACCTACTCCCATACCCACTTACACCCATTCCCATCTATTTCCCCAATTCGAACTCCATCGACCACAATACAATTCAATTGCATTTTCCAAGTCTAATGTTCATTCTGTTTCTCCTCCGCATGTCCTTGCCGCACCCGCACACACATGTGCACAACAAAACAACAACTACTACGTACATGGTTCCAGTACGTAATATACTTATTGTGTAAAACTCAAGCGATGCTAATACCATCCCCCAATGAGCTCTCGCATCTATGCACTCTGGCAGCTGCCTACTTAAAGAGCTCTCATGTGTTCATTAGGAATGCCACCCTGTCCGGACTGTTGTGTCTGCTAGAGTGCTGCTCGAAAACGAATACAACAATTGGTAAATTAAGCGAAGAGCTATCGATGCTCCGGGATTTGATTGTTGGCTACATAAATCGGCACGGCATTATCGAGGAAAGGTAAGTTTCCGTGGGTAACCATCGGTTGGTACATTAGTGCTAGTGCTTCACTCTCTCTCTCGTATTCGGTACGTACACACACACACAGCAAACTTTGTTAAAATAACTTTTAAGAATGATGATGATGCAGCTCTTGGGGAAGGATCAGGATTTGGACCTGATTTAAAGCATCCCCCCCCTTTTCACTGCCACTCTCTCAACCCAACGAAACCGACGCGCAAGTGGTCTGGTCTTTGAATTTGAATGCGATTAGGAAAATCATTTAAAGAGCCATTACAGGTCATGTGCGGAATGTTTGCACCGACTTGGGATTAGTTGTGGCTTTTAATGTCGCCAATTCAGAATTGTTTCCTGTGAAGGATATTTGCACTCTGGCGGTGTGAAGTGAATTTGAATTTCAAGTTAAGAGGATGTGTGTTTTGTGTGTGTGGAATATTTGATTTATGCTCTAGAGTAGAGTAGTTGTTACTGGTTCACGTGACCAAAATGCCACAATCACTACGCGAATGTAGAGAATTGAGAGTTTTGAGTTGAAAAGAGCATTCCTGTGGAAAGGAAGGGAATTTTGATTTTGAAAATTTCACACATGTGTACATCTCGTTGCAGCTCTTCGATTCAATGCCATAGTGATACTCACATGAAGTTGATTTGGACGCTGAACTTCAGTTTGATAGAGTGGACATCGAAATTTGTCACGCAGTGTCATTTGTTGTCGGACACAATAATCTGGGCTAATAAATTCCTTAAGAGAACGAACAACGAAAGCATCTATTTGTGTGTAGTACATGTAAGTATAAGAAATCGATATAATATTGTATGACGGTGTTTATTGAAGTACCACCTTGAATGATGAGAATTTCGGGTGAAACATGGATGTGTTTTTGTGAAATGATACTTTGTGCACGTCCCAGACGTGATATTGATTTTTGTAGGGTGCCGATGGTGTTGACCTATCACAGTCGATACAGGTCAGAAACTTTCGAATTACCATCAGCCTTATGGGGTGTGATACAATATAATGAACATGAACTCCTCGATAGAGATGAAAGTGATAGTTAGTTGATGTGAATCTCTTCTAACTTTAATGGGCTAAATGTTGTGGAGAAAAATCTATCTTTTTCGATCGTGAATTATGGCTTGGGTTTTGTTTAAAAGACTCGTAATGATATTCTCCCCGGCTGTTTATGCCTTAGTGAAGCACCAATTCTTTGAACTTCTAAAACAGAGCAGTAATGCAGTTGAAAGTTGAAATGCAGTTGTTGACTTTACCTTCCATATGTAGTTGCCAGTCTTAAAATGTCCTCCTCATGTCCTCATTCTTCTTAACCCTGACCTGTCTCTCGGCCGTAACTTTTTGAATCAGAAACAGTCCTTTTTCTGAAATATATTAGGTTGTCAAATATCCGCCTTTTTGTCTTTTGAATTTTCCGGCTATGTACAAAGCGCTACAGAGCTCGCTTTGAAACGCCATTTTGTAGATCTCGGCAAAAGAACAATAGTATATTATGTAAACAAAATTATTTTCATACAATTTTTCGAGATATTAACGATTTAAATCGAATCAATTACCTGCAAAAACGATGAACTGGCGGCAGTCTCAGTGTCGCTTGCGGCATTTTATTCCCTAAATGCATCAAAGCAATTTTCACACGGCTGGCGCGATCAGCAAATGGGAAAGGATTTTCTTTTGTTCAGTTTCGTTCGAAATGAAAATAAGAATTTTAGTGAATGAACAGTGAATTGAGTTTAATTTGATTTGACTATTTTAGTTTGTTAATTTCTTAGACTTATATTAAGTCTAAGCTACTAATCTGTTTGCGAACGAAACCCTCGGCGGGTGAGTTAAACTCACACTTGACCGGTTTTATTTATTATTCGATTTTAGTTTTTGGAAAATTCTCCTCGTCGAAATTATAGCTAGTGCGATGTTCGCAGCGAAGGCAGTCGACACAATGGATATCATATTCGCTGAAGCATTTTTCTACCAATCCTGGGAATAGAAACTCCCGATAGTGAATGTACAGTTGAATCGCGATAATTCGTATCCCGATAAATCGAAACCTCAATAATTCGTAACAAACTGTTCGTCCCTTGAAAAATCATCGCTAATTCGTAAAATTTTCATACATTTTGCTTCCCTCGTTATTTTGTTTTTTTTTTCAATGCAATGAATTGAAAACCTCTTATAAATCGTAATTCGTTTCTAAAATCCCTTGTAATTCGTTATGCAAAATAAAACCTTTTCTCCCGTTAACTTTTGTAGACAATTTTGTTGTCTTGATGTCGCTGTTAGGAATGAGAGTGGTAAGGAAGATAGCGACGATGAAGTAGAACTTATGACCAATAAACAAGCCAAATCGGCCATCCAACAACTTCGATATTATGTTTAAAATCATGATGCCCCAAAAAATGTTTTTGTTTATTTAATAGGTTTGGAGAACTCAATTGAAAAATATGCGAAAAAAGAACATGAAGCAATCCAAACTCAAAATTTTTTCTTGATTTTTTGTATTTTTATGTAATTTTATGTTTTCTTTTTTATTTTTTGTACAAATGTACTTAAAATGTTACTACATATTTGTTATTACAAATTTATTTTGAACTCAGCTTGCACAGAGATATGATAACAATTTGTCTTACTACTGAACAGACTTATGATATTATATAAACAATTGTGAACTCAGCGCTTAGTTTTAATAAAGTTAAACAATATGTATTGGTAAATAATAAAAAAAAAATAAATAGTCGGCGTAACAGCCCATACAGGGCCAGAGCCTAGCTTCTTCGCACCTCCACTGTGTTGTGCGCCATATACTTTGACACATGTGGAGGGGACCTACTGTTTAATGCCGGTTCCGAACGGCGAATTGCGAAAGCTTTCCATGACAGAAGTACTCCAGGAGGGTTGTCAGTCGTTCGCTGGAGGTGGGGCCGTGAAAAATGTTTGTGGTGTTATTTTCCCCGAGCCGGATTCGAACCCAGGTACTCTTGCTTAACAGTCCGACGCACTAACGATTAAGCCACGGCGCCCATTGGTAAATAATATGAAATGTAAAAGCTCCGTTAATTCATATTTGTATGTTTCCACCTCGTTAAATCGAAATCTCGATAATTCGTAGCCTGCGGTAATTCGTAAAAAATGCTGTTGTCTTGCCATTTCGAACTATTGGAATTCTATTGTAATTGTTATTTGCTCACAACTTATGAGGTTTTTGCTTAAAATACGAAAACCTCTCAAGTTGTGACTCCCCACACTCTAGTGAGGTTGTTGTGACTTCTGAGGCATCACAGAGGTGTGTGTAGGTTGAAAGTCACACATTTATCACTTTCAGTCAAGTGCATAGAGTGAGACATAAGCTTATACGCAGCCCTTAAACTTTACCTTAAGAAAACAAACCTTTTAACAAAATTTGAACAATGAAATGTTTCTGGAAAAAAAAGTAGACAAAGATTCCACTTTCAACGAGAATTAACTTCTCAACTAAGTGCATCTATTTTCCACTTGAGGTGGAGTTTTGTTTTTATTTTTCTGTTTCTTTGGAAGCATTTCCTTGAATCCATTACGAGCGGCTGATTTTATTGAAATGTAAATTTTGATTTTATTGAGCCCATAATAGAGTTTCATCAATTGTGGCAAATTATAACGCTCAGGTGTTTATCGTTTACTGAACCCGTGGACTTAAATTCATTAATTACGCTGCGAGTAGTCCTTTCGGTAAGCCAATTCTGGCGACCGTAAAGTAAGAGAAGTGCGCGGAACATTGGCCGAACAGAACACCGCCTTTTATAAGCGGTTGTACCATGTACAAAGAGTATACGTTTTTATACCCAATGCGCGCTTATAAAGTAAAGTTGTGAAGTGTAAAAATAGGCGATTGAATGATTTTTGTGTTTACCGTGCGTTTTTTGTTATCAATTGTCGCAGTGACAAGGTAACAGCTTAAATTCGTATACAAAAATGTATTATTAATTATTATTTGCGCGTGTTGTTCAGCTCCACGTCCATGACTGAACAAATGACAAGCAATTGTCAAATAAAGCCGCTAACGACTATCAAATTTCGGAAATCGCTATTGAAAGATCCTTTAGTGGGTATCTTTGCATTGATGATCCGTGCCTTTGCCTATATTGCGTTGCTTTAGCTTCTGGTGCTGTCTCTTCCCTTTAAATATTGTAATAATATTTAAATTTATTATTTACATTTTAAGAATTTTTTTTTTATCACTTTTTTCCAGTCCTTGCTGTTCAAAAAATTGTTCAATTAAAGAATTTTTTGCCAATATTCCGAAATTGTTTATTTCGATACGAATTGGAATGCTAGCTACTCTTAATAAGCATTCGTTGAATTCTCATGAATGAAATTTTCACTGAATACTTCAAAAATCCCTGCGGGATAACGTTGCGCTGAATAAAGCGTATCAGAATCCTCGCTACATCAGTTTTTAGTCCACGTCTGGCGCTATTTTGGAATTGTGCTGTGGTTACCCTTTGGGGCAATTTACACACACACACTCACACTATGTCCAACACACGCCCCCTCCTCTCTCCACAAAAACCCATACAATTCGTTGGCTCTCGTTTATGGATTCTTTGAAAGTACACCGTGTTGCTATGAAATTGGTTTTTTGATTGGCAATTTTGAAACAAACTACAGAACTACTGCTGCCCGCACCGCTAACCGCCGCCCATCACTTTTCTACACACAAAGCTTGAGTGCTCACATTGGATAGGAACATGCAACTAATTGTTGTTTATACGGCTTTTAAATAGTCCATTGTATGCTTTGACGTGTTTGCATTGTTATCACTCTAATGGCGACCGTGTGTTCGCTTTCAGTCCGGAAATTCTCTCTTCATAATTGAATTGATAAAACCCCGGGACTTATCACGTCCTGCGATCTAAAGAACAATAATTTTGCCTATAACCAATATGGTAGGGGATAATCCTGATGTCCTGTTTGATTATTATTTTAGGGTTTGGAGCGGATAATTGTAATCAATGCGGCCACACCGGAGATGCGTAATAGAATTGAAAAACTCGCTCTTGATCTGATGAAACTGGAAAACGAGAGATTTTCAATTCCAGCTTTAAAATTACTTCTATCCTGCATGTATATGGGTAAGTTTGTTGTTTTTTAAGTGTGTTTATAATTTTTTTAGTAATTCAGTCAATTATCAAATGAAGGTATTAAATTCACTGTTTTTAATTGGGTTGTATCACATAAAATGGCTTATTTTATAATAGAATTTAAAAGCTAAAAACATTTTTCCAACAATTTGATCAATCAAACTAGAATTCGTTGGTATCTATGACAGTCTTTCAATGTAAGACCACCGTTGCTCTCAAAACGTCGTCGTTGACCTACCTTTCCGGCTTCCCACATGGTTTGATTTTCGAGGAAAAAATCTTTCGAACTTAATTATACAAAATTTTAAAAATGTTGTCTCTCAGCACAGTACAGTTTTTTCTGTTACTGTTTTACTGTTAATGTTTTTTGGCAAAAAGTATTTCTTTTTTTCTTTGAGAAAAAAATTTTACACTTAAATTGTGATATTGCAAAAACAATATAGTTTTGCAAAGAACTACGGCACTGATGACTGACTGAATATCTCGCAGAGGCCATGTTTTAACTCTGGTTCGTTGAGTTGAAATATTCAATCTTAAAAACACTGATTGCGATTACAATGATTTTTTTACGATCATTGAATACATTTTATGCTTGTCAGAAACTTCGTAGCCGGTGGAACGAATTTGTGCTGCAGTGAACAAAATTTGGACGTCAGAAAACTCGATTAGATGGGAAACATTGAACGCAATTCTAGCTATCAAATGCAATTTGAAATATACATGCCTTAACTTCTACAATTATCTCAAATCGAAGCTGGAATTACTTCGTCTAATTGCATCAAGAAACAAGAATGATGCAACGCCAAAGAAGAAACCAGACCTCCAATAGAAATTTAAGACGATGTAGACAATAAAAATGAATCGTCTGATTTTATTTTCAATTCAATTTTTATCAATAAAAACAATCTGCTTTTTCATTCCTTATTCCCGCCACCGAGAAAGAAAGTCTTATTGCTAACCTATGGTCCAGTCAGTTAAACCAAAAACCGGCGGCATTTGATTGTAAACGTGGTCCATTTTAATACGAAAAAAAAAACATTTCGTAACCATCAAATCAACACGGTTTTTTTGGAATATTTTTTAAAAATTGAACATATTGTTTTGGTTTGGTTCGGTGGTGTATAGCCGTTGAGCGCGACTGTTCTGCAACTACTTGGTTTTTGAATTGGGTTAATTGTCCTTAGCGGTCGGGCAATGCATCACACCATTTGTGGGACCACCGATCGTTCGAGATTTTTTTTATTTATTTGTTTTTTTTTTTTTGGTTTATGGCTTTTGTTCAGAAAAGCCACAATGCTGGGAACTGATGGCCTTCAACGATGGAAAAAATACTCATCGAAAATCACTTGTAATAGTCGTTGCAGACCATACAGACACCCGCTGTACTTGCTGAAACAATAAAGTTCAGCTTCATATTTCCATCGGTGTAGAACTTCTGTGGTTAATCAGCGAAAAACTTGGCCAAGTGATTTTCAGCGGCTCTTTAGCCGGCTAATTTTTTACCGTCAAGTGAGATCTGCAAAAACCAAAACAAATGGTAATCAGAATGTGCAATATCCGGGCTATACAAATAAGCTCCATCAATTTGTTCCTCGAGCTACAGTCCGAGATAGACCTGGGCCTCAGAGAACATGACTCGCCACATTTTTGGGCTAACCGCCTCCATTTTCATACACCCATATTTAGGTCTCTATCTAATTGGTCACGACACCGGGGGCGAAGTCTTCCTTTATCGCGTTATCCCTCAGGGTTATACTTGAAGACTTTACGAGCTGAAGAGTTAGTATCTATACGCTCCACATGACCTAGCCATCTTAGTCGGGACACCCGAATTCCTTTGACTGGTTTGACTTGTACAGCCTGTATACTTCGTCATTTAGTCTTCTCCTCTAAAGTCCCTCTATACACTCGGGACCAAAAACAATCCGAAAGAAGCGACAAAGACTCTCTTCGTCCGCATTTAACATCGTCCGTGTTTCTGCGCCATACAGAAGGACTGGGTCCAGGTCTTATAAATAGATAGCTTGTTACTTCGAGTGGGCCTTTGTTTTTCAGCTACCGTTTAATCCCAAAGACACGGCGATTGACGGCCGTATCATTTGCGGAATTTACTTCGGACCGTAGGTAGACGAATTCTTTCACAACAACAAAAGATTGATAAGAAAGACTGATACTAACTTCAAGTACTTCAAGAATGCATTCCCAAATGAATATACATTCTTTTATAACTCTGACAGAAACTCAAAATAAATAAAAAGATATGTAAAAATTTATCTGATAAGTTCTACCTTTTAAGATTAATGAAGACACTGATGTTAAAGGGTAATATCATTTCACTACACTGATTAACTTTTTTGATTAACACCGAAAACTAAAAAATCCTCTGAACACACAATTTCGTTCTCATCGAAAACGAAGATAAAAGAAAATACTTTGTCTGTGTCTTCATAAATTGTCAACATCACATTATTGGATCTCGTGCAAAAAAAAAACTCTTGGTTTCGAAACTTGGGTCAAGGCCTATAAAGTGTTTTTTTTTTCAACAATCAATCTCTTTTGATCTACCTGGTACACCCTCAGCTCCATCGCCAAATTTTAAACCTCATCATAAATTGCTTTATCGACTCCAACCTCCATTGATGTCCACTGCCGTCATAATGAAAAGAATCCAATGCATTTACCTAACCTTGAAATACTTGGAATTCCATTCTACACGGCGCCATAACTTTATTGATTTTCTTCTTCTACTGGCCTTCATCTTTAATTAAAAACTTCCTTATTTCAACACTTTGTAATCGATTGTGACTACCCCCCCAACCACCATACAACACATTTTTATCTTGCAGCTTCATCTATCATAACACTCACGTACAGCATAACTTTTCCCTTCTCGATGTCTCTCCACAAATAACCCTGATTCGTTCTCTGTACCCCATCAGTTCAAATCCAATTGGTCAATTGTTTATCCTTGTTGTCTCGTTGTTGCACCAGAAACGAAGCTTATTTTCTTGTACTACTCCGTCCTGCCACGTTCTCGACTCGTGCTTGCTCTCTCATTCTCGATCTCTTCTAGACTAGACATGGGTGTGAAAAACATCCCCAACACCACCCCCACCTCGATACTGATAAAAATAACTACGGAATTAGTTTCCTCTCACTGTGGAATGTGCCCACAATTGTCATGAAAGTTGTGGCGAAACTTAGTCGTCGTCGTCGTCGTCGTCGTAGTTCTCATGTGTGCGTTAGGCGGGTGTATCCCAACGGGTACTTCTCTCATTTTTATGGAGTAAATTAATATTTCCTCATTTTGCTTTAATCACACTATCTCGAAACGAAAATGAAGTCTGGAGAAACTTCTAAAAGATATTATATCCCTTAGTGGTTCCAAATTAAAAGGGTGACTGTGTGTGAGGTAGAATCCTTGTTGGTACTTTCGTCGAACATGTAGAACCCATGTAGTTGTAGTTACAAGTGCCTTTCCTCGTTTTACAAAAATGACGACACTCAATCCAGGATGTACAATTCCGAGTGTTGTGTGTACTCGTACCCTTGTACGAAGCATGGGTAAACCGATGTAGGACATTTATCCAAAAAAAAAAATATATAATTGAAAAATAATCTCTGTCCTCGTTTTGATAAATCCTTTCTTTTTCTGTTTGTTTGGTCACTGTCCACAGGCTCGTCGAAACAACTCGAAAACACGGAGCTCTCCAACGGCATCGTTCAGGATGACCCCGAGATAATCGCACAACAAACCGACAAAGTCGACTGCCTTTTGCATTGCATTAAGTCGTCGACGAGGAGCGCCGCCTGGATCTACGGCCAAGTCTTATGCCAAATTATACGAGATTTAGTTCCACCGAATGAGATCCTAACCAAGGTCATCAAAGAGTTTTTGGCAATAAATCAACCGCATTGCGATGTTATTGCCAGCATTGTGCATCAGGTAAGTCTGTCGGTGGCGGCGGCGGTGGTGGTAGAGCTCTAGCCGGTCTCGGCTTTGGCGGAGCTCTAGTGCCAATTATCATTTGGTTTTTTGCATATTTACAACCATTTACATACCATATACGTCTATCTCTCCATCTCTGCTTGCAGGTCTTTCGGTCCGCCATCGATTCGTCGTTCCTGCAAATGCTGCAAGATTGGCTGATATGTTCGTTGCCAACTTTTCTGGCTTTACCGCAACAGAAAGGTGTCTGGGCGCTAACCGTCATCTTCTTATCGGCATCCATAAATTTGCATTTGATTAAACTTTTTCCCATTGTCTTGGTTGAATTTAGTAAATTGGGTCAACACGAAATCGGTGTGTTTCAAACATCCGCCCAAGATTTTCATTCGAAGCTCAGTGCCGACCAGAAGACACGCTTTCGCGATGCATTCAAGCACTTCCATGAGAATGAGATCTTTGCAAAGATGCTGCAAAGCTTGTAGCGATTGGGCAAAGGTTGAAATGTATGAGATTTACGTTTGCACACGGGTACACGTACCCGTAGAATTTAGTTAGCATTTTAATTGTTTCTTCTTTTCCCCTGGTATTTATTTGCCCCCTGTTTTCGTTAGTTAGACTTTGATTGAAGTGAATAAAGCAACAAAATAAAGACGATGAACCGCTTTTACCCCTGGAAAGGGTTGCAGTGCGAATAACCTCAATACCTAATGTGAAGTGTTATGTAGACAAACATTATTTATACATGTAATTGAATTTAAAGTGAAAGAGAAAATATTTTATTCTAATAAAAAAACAAAATAGTATATTCAATAAAACGAGACATTGTTTGATTTCATCCATCGATATAAGTGTGTGTCTGCTTGTTCCGAGATTGCCTTGGTGAAGAATCCGATGTGAACAAGTCCATCTATGGTAGCTGAACACTCGATAAATCTTTACTTTTGCAGAGAGGGGAAAAATGATTTTTTCTTTACCGGAGACGAAGCCCTCACTCGACATGACTTGGTTATAGTCACTCACTGGGACATTGAGAATCCATCCATCGGTGTCTTCCCTACGAGGTTTTTTTTTTTTTTTTCGATGGAGTGTGGGGGTCTTTCTTGGTACTGCTGATTGAAGGAAATATGGACAGGATTGAATTTTTAGGAATGATTGTATTTATTTCAGATCAATTATAAGTAATGAGGGGAAGGTGATCTTTTGCGCTGATGTAAGAGGCGAAAGAGCTCCGAGATATTCATAATTAGTGCTCGGAGAGATTCATGTGTATCGACGTACAGTGCAAAACTGAAGGCGAAAAAAAATATATTTACATTACATTACATTATTACATTGAAGAAAACTCATATTCAGTATTTATTACACTCAGTTACTAATCAGTAAAAACTTAAAGATAAACAGCGCGCCAAAAAGAACTAAATGTTCCTTACAACCTAACTTAACCTTACAACCTAAATAATTATTTGGCAAAACAAAATTTAAAAAAAGAAAAAATATATATTTTTTAAGCTCATAAAATTATAAAACTCCAGCGGATCCGGCGAGTTTCGTCTCGCCACAATTTAACGTCTTCAGATTAACTCCAGAGTAATAATCCATTCCGATACAATTCCACACAAAATTTCGTACAACAAATTTCGATTTTTCCAATTTCCCAACTTTTCCAGCACATTTTTTCAAAACTTTCTTTCGTAGAAAGATTAATGTAATTTCTCTGAAAATTACAAACAATTGAAAAAAAAAAAAAAAATTAACTGAATCGGCACAGCCGTGCTCAGTTGATAAATTACTATACAATTTTCACACCACTTTTACATACGTTATAAAAAATGATGTTATTCTAAATCTCTAAAATTACATGTTAAGTTAAGTAAAATTCAGTTAACAATTTTTGCTCACTGCTAAATACAGTCGATCCGCGTTTGCTCCTCTCGTTATTTCGTATTCTCTTTGCAATCTAATGAACACCTCTCTAAAACCTTTTATAAATCGTAATTCGTTTTTTAAAAATCTTATAATTCGCAATGCAAAACGCAAAAAAAAACCCTTTCAGTTTAACTACCCTTAACTTTTATAGACAATTTTGTTGCCTTGATGTCGCTTTACACATCGTATTTTTCGTTCTATGATAATAGGAGTTTCTTAATTCTTAGTTCACATATTTTATGTAACAACAACAATAACAAGCTTTTTCTCGATTTTTTTGTATTTTTATATACAGTAATTTTATGTTTTAGATGTAATTACATATACACTCGAAGCCCTTTAAGTCGAAGGCCGTCTGAGTCGAAAATCCCTTTAACTTCAAATTTTTCGCCATATTTTGCCATTCCCTTCAATTTTCCATACAAAATCCATGCTCTAAGTCGAACTCCCTCTAAGTCGAACGCCCTCTAACTCGAGTACCATTTTCAATACCCTTATGTCGATTTTTTTTTTTTGCAAAAAAATAAACAAAAAAAGTCTTCTCGCAACTTATATCAAGCACGCAACTTGTATTGCATGCTCTGACTCTCTCTCAATTTGGCACTGGATGACGAACACCTTTCATTTCATATTCATTTTGTAGTGTAAGAGAAAAAAGCGTATGTGGTTGCCCTTATGATTGCTTACCTATGCAAGAAAACAAGAAAAAAGAGAATGTTCACAGCAAGAATGAGGATTTGCATGGCGACCTACACGGCAAACATCGAACCCAAAGAACATGAGAAAATGGAAACTATTCGACTATGGTTCTCGAATTGTCGTCTAGGGCCACATAATCGTAGTCTACACACAACCACAAATGAGCTATAGGTTATTTGTGCACACAACCGTGCATGTATAACTGCACTGCTTATTCATTGTGTTGTTGGTTGGCCTCAAACAATTTGCTTTTAGCATAAAAACAGTTAGGTATCTGAGATGTTTTCAAGCTTCATTTAGTGAATGCATTGAGAATCCGGATGAGGTCAAACACTACCTTTTTAACATAAAGTTCTTTTTTAGAAGGCTTTAGTCCCTAATTTTAAAGACTCATTCCAAATTTACAAGCTTTTTTAAGTAATTTCCTGTGTTTTTTCCTTACATGTATCATCATTAGTGGCGTAACAGCCCACGAAGGGCCAGAGCCTAGCTTTTCGCGCCTCCACTGTGTTGTGCGCGTTATAATTTTGACACAAGTGAAGGGTACCTACAGTTTATTGCCGGTTCCGAACGGCGAATTGCGAAAGCTTTCCGTGACAGAAGTACTCCAGAAGGATTGTCAGTCGTTCGCTGAAGGGCCGTGAAAATTGTTTCTGCTGCTTTTTACCCGAGCTGTATTCGAACCCGTGTACTTTCGCTTAACAGTCCGACGCACTAACGATTAAGCCACGGCGCCCACCTTACATGTATACTCTTTTGAATAAAATAAAGGCTTTTAACTCTAACTAACTAACTCGAACTCTAACTAGAATTTTTCGAAAAATCCCTCTAACTCGAACTAATTTTGATATTCCGTGAGAATTCGACTTAGAGGGCTTCGACTGTATTTGAATTGAGCGCTTGGTTTTAATAAAGTTAAACAATATGTTTTCGAAAATAATATGATATGTAAAAACCCCGATAATTCGTATTTTTATGTTTTTCACTTTATTAAATTGAAATCTCGATAATTCGTAAAAAAAAAATGCTGTTCCTTTGCCATTTCGGATTATCGGGATTCGACTGAAAATAACAAACAAATTTTGTGAGAAAACCATAAAATGTTTCTTAACTCAGTTTTGCTCCATATGAGAAAGAGAATATTTAAATAACTTGTCAAAAGTCGTATTTTGTATTGTTGTAGCATAGTAATTAAATCATTTAGTTTTGACAGTTTAACTTTACAAAATTGCTGATACTTGACGTTAATACGAGTAACCTAATAACTGAATGTCAATCTGGCTTCCGACTAAACCACAGTTACCTGAAGATCATCTGAAAGTAATTGATGCCATAAGGTCTAACTTAGATGGTGATACGGATACATTTGTGGTCCTCTTGGACATTTCCAAGGCTTTTAATATGATTGATCATACAATGCTAGCTACGAAACCAATCAATAACTTTAATTTATGAATGTTGATCGTAAATCCTAAAACGTGTCATCTGCACGGTCGTAAGCAGGCTGTATGTGTGAATAACAACTTATTGGAGTTTTACTTGTGCTTAATTGTAAACCCCAAGCTCCATTTCAGGATCTTTATTATTCGATATTCCAGTTTAGTCTGGAATGATCATATCAATTCAGTTGTCGGGAAAACATGACATTCTTCGAAGTCTGTGGATATCACAGCAATTAAATCCGTTTAATACTCGATTGCTACTTGCAAGAACAGTAGCAGTTCTTGTACTGTTATACAATTGTGAGATCTTTCAAAATTGTGATTCTTTAAGTTTTAGAAAACTCTGCCTTTTTTTGTGTCATGTTTACGGGCTCCGAAGGTATAGCATGTCCTTTCAAAACTATTTAAAATACAGAATTATAAGTTTTCTTTTTAGAATTCTGCGACATCATGTACTACATTATTTTTTCAACAAACTTCGATTTCCTGCATTAACGAGGTTCAATGTATCATTTTATCCAGAATTACTTGTCTGGCATCTGAGAGGTAATTCTTTATCACTTCCGTCCGCTCGTAGAATTCCCGCCCGTTATATTTTAAGAGACCAAGGCAGCATTGCAAAATTTAAAAAAAAGATTAAAAATAATTTTTCCATTGACAAGTATAAACTGATTTCTCCTCTCGTGTTGTAACGCTTTGTATTTTTCCAAGAAAGAGCAGTGTTGGTTTTAAATGCGGCAATTTGATGTTTTAGCCTGGCCTAACCAAGGCCTAGATTTTAGCTTTACTGAAAATCATTCGGATTTGTTGAAGATCGTTCTTTCCAAGGAATATGATTCGTCACCATCATTGAGCAAATAAGGAAAGCCAAAGGACTTTTCTCTCAATACCAAAGAATTCGTTTCGCTCTGTTGTCACCAAACACACGAATGGCAAAAATTCGTATTAAAACAATTTTTTTTAAAACTAAATATGAAAAACAAAATTGTTGTCATAAGACGGTAACATATTTGCTCAACTCTACTGCTAGTCATCACCACACACTCGAATATCTCAACGACAAAAAAAAAAATGAAAAGTTATACATATTAGCATCATCATAGCGCGTTCTTCACGGCCAACTATGGCATCACTTCAAATTTGTCTTCCTAATTGGACCGATAAATTCCGGGATGCAACGTAATGGCACTGCACTCATAACGTGAACACAACCGGATACCTTCCGCTCCAAAGTGATAGCATAAAATTACAAATTACATCTTGACAAGATGCCAAGTAGCACACTTGCATCTCGACCGACCTTGGTTAGGTGGAAACGTTCGCCCACATTAATCCATCGAAGACAGCTAATCCCTTCAGACGCCCGCCGCCGGCGAAGTGTATTACATAAACGCCACCGTCCCCAGGAGGCGTCTCCTTCATCTGGAGTGACACCTTCACTCATCAAAAAACACCGCTGCGCTGACGTTCGGGGAGCACCACAGTGCTGTGGACGAAATTCATTTCAGAATTATTGGTTCCTGAGAAGCATCATCAATTCGGTTTGTAAATATAATATTACTTCCCCCAACCCCGAAGCCATGCACAGGGGATGCATCTATTGGCACTACTGACCTAGACCGGGTTTGGGTTTTTCTTTTTTTCCTTGTTTTTCATTCCAGAGAGAGCAAGGGAAGGTTCTCTGCGGTGCTTATCACTAGGAATTGAGTGGCAGTGGAACCACCCGCTCGGCTGGATTCTGCGCAAGACTTCACGTGTTCCACGGAATGGAACGTCTCCATGCAAACCGAACCACTCTGACTGAGAGACGATGGAGCAGTGCTCAGCAGCTGCTGTGGAATACCCGTACCTGTGTGCATCCGGAATGCAATATGCTGTGCCTGGCATCTGTGTAATTTCCGCTGCCACAGCGTGATTTTAATTGTATCCCTAGACCTTGGCATTTGGTATCGGTTGGCAGAGGTCCTGGTCGTGATGTGCGTCTGTGGGAGGGTGTGCCGCCAGCGAAAATTAATCATTGTCAAAGGGCTTAAATCAGGAACGAGGTATCCTGGTGGTAAGATGCACCAGCAAAAGTCAAGGATATCTTTTGCTTATTGTGGCTGCTTAGCCGCGTAGCGTCGGTGAAAGGCGACGGTGACGGTGGCTGCTGCGGCGGCGGCGGCGGCGGCTACAGTGGCAATGGCGTCGGTGGTGATGCTTTTCCATGTCGGTTGGGTTAGACATTTTGCTGGCAACGAACGTCTTGAGATGATTTGCGGGTGGCTTTTCTGGCATCCGCCACCTGGTCGCCCGTCGCAACGCTCTTCCTTCTAATGGCGAAGTAATGTTTGTTGGAATCGCTTAATTACACTCTGACATTGCTGGCGGAGTTATGTGGCGGGGTGGGGGGAAGTTCTTTTGGAAGGTAGACAAGTGGAAGAACAGGATAATGCGATGAATTAATCACCTGGAATGTCCTTGGCGTGTAAGGAGAGTGCCAACCGGGTTACATAATTCACTTTCATTCTTTGAAAGAGAAATATTCAATTGATGAGTTATGTTCCCGGAGCAGATTTGAATGGCAGTGTCCTGAAAATGGCTGCGTCTCCTTCAGTCCAAGGACATCAAATGAACAATGCAAATGCGATGAGAATACGCATTAGGAATTGAATTAATTCACTTCCTTTGTGTGACGATGAAACAGTCGCAATTGAGGAGCTCATTTGGATGATGAAGAAGGGTGAGAGCAGCTCTCATCGCTTCAAGGATCTCCGCGCCTGAACGGTGGGAGGGGTACTTTTTTGCCTTACATTTCTGCTGGATTTCGGAATTGACTAATGAGACTCCAGAGACAAAAATCTTTTGAGGAATATTAAAGAAATCTTTTGAGAGTTTGTCTTCGATCGATTTTTCTTGGTAAAGTTTCCGAGGCATTGGCTCTTTTGGGAATCCTTTGAGATTCAGTTTTGCTTCAAGGTTTGAAATACTTAAGACTCTCGTTTAAGGAATGCAGAGTGGGCATTTGAATTTGAATTTCACTTAAACTGGAATTTTTGAAAATCCAGTCTGGGAAATTGATAAAGTTCATAGAACCCAGCATAGGTTGCATTGTCTTTCTTTCGAGGTTAAAACATCGTTCATTAGTGGTGGAAGGTTTCAATTTCACAGTAAATTTTTTAAATATTTCGACAAAAAGGCTCATTGACGGAGTTCAATGTCGTATTAAAAAGTCTTGAAAAGCAATTCTTTAGTTTTATTTTTGGAATTTCTGACATATTACATTCAAATATTTTCAAAGAACTTCTCTTCCTTAGCAGAGCAAGTCCTTTCATTATGTAAAGTTTTCATTTTACAAACAAGAACTTTACAGTTTAGATCATCTATGATTTCTTGGGAAATTTTGATTGAATCTTATTTTGAATATTTATTCCATCTTACAACTGAGATATAACAACTGAGATATTTTTCTTGGAAAGAGAGCAATTAACTGAAGACTAAAATTTGACAATATTGATTTCGTTACTGTTCTTTTCTTTCGTTTTATATTGTTTCATGTATTTATGTTAACTCTGTTCGCCGAAGGCCTTTGTTGCTCTGGCTACATTTTTCTAGCTGCCAATTTTTAACTTTTCAGCTAGCTTCAAATAAATAAATAAATGAATGTTAACTCTGTACAATTAAACTGCAACAACAATATCTGTGATGCAAATAAATTGGCTTCCATTTACATTTATATGAATCCTGCAGGTCTATAGCAGTTTCACATTTACTGTTAGTAAAAGAAAGTATTTGCATACCCAGTTACTCCATGGTTTCATTTTAATCTGCAATGTGTGAATCGAGTGTTAAATAATCTAAGAACAAGCTTCAAAAACTTCGTCTTACGATGCCGAACTGGTTGAAATTGGTTGAAAATTACTCTGGTTATTAAGAAAATAAAATGATAAAAATAGACTAAAAAAAGTATTGGCATACTTTTGTGAACGAAATACAGTGAATTCTCGATAATTCGAACCTCTATAATTCAAAAACCTCTGTAAATAGGCACATTTTCACAGTCTCCTTAAAATAAATCGAAGAAAACCCGTGCAGTTTGGTAACTTCGTTAATTCGGCGTTTTTTCGTAATTCCAGCATCGTCTGTTATTTTTCCATCTGTGGTATTGTTTGCCTCTTTCTTTACACAGGCCTAAAACTTTAGCTATGATCCACTGATTTTCTTTTTACCTCCTTTTGATTTTAATGTTTACGACAGACTTCTCATACACATCACTAAACATTTGTATAAACCATTCCACAAATTCATCCACACTTGCTGCTCTGTCCAGAATACTCCAGTTGACTCTCGAAAAATATTCATGTAATTTGGTCTTTTTAACAATCTTTTTATCTTCCTAGTAATTTGAGCTTTTGGAATTCCAAACAAAAGGGTATAGTAATCAGATATGTTTGACTCGATAGTAGCTGTATGTATTTTTTGATAACAGCTTCGAACCAAACACTGGTCGATTGTAATATAGACAGACAGACACCGAAGTGATTCCATAAGGGTTTCGTTATTCCTTTGGAACGAAACCCTAAACTTCTGTCCTAACCTACCGTTGTAGAAAATAGCACGGCTAAATCAAATACTAAATCAATAAAACAATTAGGTTGTCAAATATCTCCCTTCCGCCTTTTTGGCTTTTGAACTTTCCGGCTATGTACAAAGCGTTACAGAGCTTCATATGAAAGGTCTTGACATAACCTACAAAACTACGCTTGCATGATTAGTTTGGATATTGCGTTCAACAGTTATAGACGTGGAAACACGGAGTTCACTAACACCGAAATTCGCGCTATTTTAAAGTTTTCCTTCGTTAAAGGCAAATCCGCTAGAGAAACGTTCCGTGAGATTAATGGTGTTTTGGGGGATGGTACTCTATCACTTCGAACCGCGGAGGAATGGTTTCGACGATTCAGAGCCGGTGAAAACGACACCATGGATAAGCCAGCCGGCGGAAGACCTGTTACGATGAATACCGATCGAATCATGGAAAACATCGAGTTAGACCGGCATGTGGCATCTCGTGACATCGCCCAGGAGATGGGAGTTAGTCACCAAACCATTTTAAACCATCTGCAGAAGGTTGCATTCAAAAAAAAACCTTGATGTTTGGATGCCGCATGATTTGACGCAAAAAAACCTTCTGGACCGAAACAACGCCTGCGATGCGCTGTTGAAACGGAACGAACTCGACCCATTTTTGAAGCGGATGGTGACTGACGACGAAAAATGGATCATATACGACAATATCAAGCGAAAACGGTCGTGGTCGAAGGCTGGTGATTCGTCCCAAACAGTGGCCAAGCCGGGATTGACGGCCAGGAAGGTTTTGCTGTGTGTTTGGTGGGATTGGAAGGGAATCATCCACTATGAGCTGCTCCCATATGGCCAGACGCTTAATTTAACCATCTACTGCGAACAACTGGACCGCTTGAAGCAGGCGATCGTCCAGAAGCGTCCAGAATTGGCCAACAGGAAGGGTGTAGTGTTCCACCAGGACAACACCAGACCACACACTTCGTTGATGACTCGTCAGAAGCTACGGGAGCTCGGATGGGAGGTTTTATCGCATCCACCATATAGCTCGGACATAGCGCCAAGTGATTACCACCTGTTTCTGTCTATGGCGAACGCCCTTGGTGGTGTGAAGTTGAACTCAAAAGAGACTTGTGAAAAGTGGCTGTCCAATTTCTTCGCAAATAAGGATGAATGCCGTCTAGATGGAAAGAGATTATCGAACAAAACGGCGCATATTTGAACTAAATCCGATCACTGTAACACTTTTTATGAAGCATTGAATGAAGAGCAAAAAAGCGGAAGGGAGATATTTGACAACCTTAAATTTGTTATTCTTTCTTATCTCCATTATTTTAGAATTGGATCAAATAAGATCATTGAATTTGCGAGTTTCTTTCTTTTTGGATAATTTTTTATGAAATTTCAAGTTTGTAAATAATAAATGAAAGTGTTTTGTTAATATTTAAAACTCAACCAATCTTTCTGCGCTTTTATTTTTTTTGATGACATATTTCGTCTAGTCTACTCTAGGAGCTAGGCTATTGGCTAATTTAAAGTTGTAAATATGGGTTGGGCGAAATAAGCTGTGAGTATATTTACCTGTGCCGACTTCGTAAGACGTTCGTACCAGCTTTGGAAATTGTCTACTTGTTGGTTGCTCGTTATTCTTGGGTGAACTTTAAGTCTTTGCATTGTTTTGTTTGTATTTTACACAAATTGTCAGAAAATCTGATGTTCATTGAGCTATTAATATTGAATCCAGCTTGTAGCTCTTTCAGGATTTTAACCAAAACAAGGGTGAATAGAAAACCTCTTCAGGTTATTAAGGAATGTTCTTCTACTATTTTGGCATTTACTGCACAAACATTTGAGCATGTTGGTTTTCAATTTTATAACAACTTACTTTCACTTCGGCATTTTAATGTAAGGTGTACTCTTTCCTCTCTGTCCTGACGACTAACTTAAAACACAAAATCCAATGGAGCTTTAGCTTTATTAAGATTGTAGCTACAGCTTAACTTATTCAGAAAATAATAATACACTGGCATTTGGAAGCTCATATTATATACAGAGTTAACATGAATTCTTTTCACGACACATATTACACAAAACACACATACAAAAAACACTTTAACTCCTCTCTGCCTCATCTGCACCATCAACCTGTGCCTCCTTCACATACTGGTTGTCGATGTCCTTGCGTTCGAGGTCCTTCTTGGTTGCGGAAGTGATGACACATTTTGGTACCTAGACGAACAGTGAACTGCCTGCCAAAAAAGAAAAAGAACAGAAAAAAAATCACATAAATACGCATCAACGTTCAAAGCAAACCATTTCCCAGTCTCAAATCTAAACTTTAACGTGACCCAAGCAAATTCTGCACGGGATTGTCTTCTGCAAGAGGAATATCCCTCTTCCCTGATTTAATATAATGTAAAACAAAATGAATTCCAACCCCTTTCGTAGATGAATCTTTTTATCTGCTGCACCCGATCCCAGATTTTTTAAACAGCAAATTTTAACCTCGCGGCGGTAAAGCAATTAACCAGAAAGACGAAACGAGAGTTTTCTCTCCTCACCTAGAAATGAACCGTCTAATGATAGATCCCGCCATTCGAGAGGGAAAAATCGTGTAAATGAACTAATTACTCGGCTTTAACGGGTCCGCTGAATTTGCATAATGGACAGCGTGACAAATATTTACGAGTTTACAAAACGCCTGCAATAAATTCCATCACGAGGAATAAGTGCGAAGCGGTTTTATTTGTGTAGCGGAGGCGGCCCCGACGCCTATGGTTCAAGTTCTCACAAGACGGGGAAAGGGTTTGGGGTCCTTCGCGGGACGACTAGAGTGATCAGTATTCATGGAAATGCGAGGTAAGTGGCGATGGTATTTTTAAAACAGAAAAGGTAAGGTGAGTGTGAATGGAAGGGTTCCGGAAAGGGACACATGCCGGGGTTAAAGGTAAGGCTGTGGTAAACAACTGTAGAATTGCTTGAGAATAGACACAGAATAGACGCTCGAGCATTGAGGGTTTGTTCCGTGAAAGGAGTGATTATTTGAATTTGTATTAAACACGTCTTCATGTCCATTAATTATGAAGGACTGGGGTGAAGTAGATCGGGGCAGCATTACACGCCGTTCAGGTAAGTGCTTCTATAATTGTTAAAAATAATATCCCATTTTGGTGGGTTACGAGGTCGGCTCAAAAAATAAGGTGAATTTTCTAATTTCGCGGGCTACGAACATTCGATTGGCGATTTATTTATTTTGTTATGTTGGTACACTCGTCTCGAATATATGTTTACAGTTTCAGCTATATAGCATATTTATTTTGTTTGTGAGAGACATTAAAAATTAGACGTGTTTTGCGTTTTCGCCGATTTCGTGCTGTCGAAAAAAACGGATTAAAGAATTTGCATTCAATTTTGTGTAAAAAATGGAATTAAGTGCTCAAAAACAATTGAAATGTTAACAGTGGCATACGGTGAGTGTACTCTGAGTCAAAAAATGTTTTACAAAGGGTACAACCTTTTTAAAGAAGGTGGAGAAGATGTAAATGACGACGCTCACGCTGGACGCCCCAGCACATCAACAACGGATGAAAATGTTGAGGAAGTGAAGAAAATTGTTATGGAAAGTCGTCGAATCACTATTAGAGAAGTTGTTGAAGAAGTCGGCATGTCGGTTGTCTCATGCCATGAAATGTTTTCGGAAATTTTGAGCATGAAGCGTGTGGCAGCGAAGTTCGTTCCAAAATGGCTGAATTTTGACCAAAAAAATGTTCGTGTTTTGGTCAAAAATAACACCGTAATCATGCCTCAGCCACCGTATTCACCAGATTTTGCCCCCTGCGACTTTTTCCTGTTCCCCAGATTGAAGCGACCCATGAAAGGACGGCGTTTTGCGACGTTTGAGGAGATACAAACCGAATCGGTGAGAGAGCTCAAGGGAATACCAAAAAGTGAATATCAGAACTGCTTCGAGGATTGGAAAAAATGCTGGCACAAGTGTATTATATCTGAAGGGTACTATTACATATGTTTCATTAACCATGTTCCTCGATAGTGCACTACTAACTAAATAAAAAAAGCAATGCGATTCGACCTGATACATAATGCCTCTTCAAGTCTTTTAAAGTCTAAAAAATTCGCCAATATATTATAATTAAATGAATGAAAAAGATTAAATGAAAATAAACAAATACGTGCAGATTTTTGATTATATCTCAACTGATCAATGTTAAACTTCTTTATACAGTAAACTCTCGATAATTCGAACTTCTATAATTCAAAAAACCTCTGTAAATAGAAGCATTCTCACATTCCTCTGAAAAAATCTCTGTAAGTGGAAGAAAACTTATGCATTTTGGTACCCTCGTTTATTCGATTTTTTTTTGTGCAAAGCAATATAAAAACCTCTATAATAACATCAAGCTTACGCCTTTTTCTTTAGCAACCGTTTGTTGAAATGCGTACGTTACGAAGATAAGCAATGTTTTTTTTTCTGAAACCTTCGTAATTCGAAAATCTCTGTAATTCGAGGTTTTTTCCTGGTCCCATGAAATTTAAATTACCGAAAGCTTACTGTAGGCAAATAAACAAAATCTCCAGTTTGCCTGTAATTTTCTTGAAAACTTTGAATAGTTTAAAATGTCTTTAATAATTATAAGCTTAGTAAAAAAATGTTCGGTTCGTACATTTGCATATTCTTCTGGAGCTCAGTATAACCGTCTGTAACCTATGCAGACAACATAGCCATTACATTTTTACACTGCAATAGGTATGTCATGAAATTAGCCCTTGATTGAGCCTACCGAATTTAAAATCTAAGAACTGCGTTTCTCGAAACTGCAAATATCTTGGTAAATTTCAAGACAGTAAGCTCAACTGGAAACTTAATATCCAGGAAATAAAAACAAAAGCAAATCGTCGTATTCAATTTATTTGACGATCAAAATATATTTTGTTATTGTTTCATGGATATTTTTATTGGTGTACCATGATTAACTGAAAATCGCTTAAGAGGAGTAATTTGTATGAAGATTGTGGTAAGATGCTTTCTGACAAATTTTGTGTTTCAGTTAACCAATTTTTTCAGTAAGGCGTAGTTCAGTTAAGCGGAGTGGACTGTCCGCATATCGAAATTAAATTTTTTTTAGAAGTTGTAATCCACCAATCCTTGGGATCAATCAATGGATTGAAAAGGAAATTGCAAAGCCTTTTGTAATAGAAGGTAATTAGCATGTTTAAGGTACACGATATAAAGCGTTTTTCACCTCCTGAATTTGAAAGAGTCAAAATTCTTTGTTTAAATAATGAGTGAGCAACAGTTTTTGCTTCTCAGGCATCGAATCGAAATGGCGGTAATGACTCATGACCTTTCAAAGTCATATGTCATGGTTAAAGGTCAAAAACAATAAATATAAAAAAATTCCATCGCTTAAAAAAGTTCAAATTAATTAAAAATTCCTTCATCACGTCCTGTCAAAAGAAAAAGGATCACGGTTTTCATGAGAAAAAAAAAGTCCCATTTATTCAAACACAAAGTCGACTTCATTGAATTACCACAGCAATCAACTAATGCTCAATCATTCAAAACAATTACGCACCCGGTTCGTGGAATAAAAACCTCAACTGAATGATATAAATGAACTTGGCTGTCGTGTCGTTTATTAAGAATCGCAAACCGCTCATCCTTTTTTTACCAAACCTCCACATCTCATTACCACTTCCTCCCAACATAACCACCGAAACGGATCGAATTGTGATTAAAAACCAATAAAACAAAATCCATTGCCTCTGGCCATGGTCGCCATGGTCGACCCCGCCCCCGCGAGATGATTATTAATCACGAAATCATTGAACTAAATCAGTGGTCATCTGTATTCAATCGAATATCAATTATGCCGGAACAGAGTAGCAACATAATTCAAATAAATTTCAATGCAATTCCGCTGGTTCGGCACGGCGCGGTTAGAATTCGAATACGCAGCACCTTTTTGGGTGGCGGAAAAAGGTTGAAGGACGATTGCTAAAACAACTTAATCACGACCGCGGATGTGCTGAACTTTAAATGAAAATTTGAATTGGGCAAAAAAACATGAGCAAATTTTTGGCCCAATTAGTCGCTATGGTGACCTACTGAGGGGTCAGTCCACCCGAGCCCAGGCACCCACCACCCCTGAGTCGTGTCGATAGCCTTAAATAAACAAAACACAAAAACTATCGCGCGATTAATTGTTGTTGTTCATGGCGATAACCGCTCTGTTAGCACCCTAATTAAATGTTTGTGCCGGTGCTGGTGTGTGTATCCGTGAAATCTCTGCACCCGGCCGCAGTCGAGCGCCTGGATTTGTAATTATGTGGATCTTGTTGGCATGCTGTTGCGTGTAAATCATTTGTGACGTCAGTCTGTGTTGGTTGGGAGGCGCGTTTTTGGCGCGCTTAGCGCTGTTTGCAGTGATTTGCAATTGCGAGACGGAGGGTGATTGAGTTTTATGGCACAATCGATTGGAAATATCTGCCGTCTGTGGTGGCAGGGAGATTCTTTTGAGGCACTGTTGAGGCGCCCGCCTGATGTGCCGCTGTACACGCTGCTCTGATATGTCTTGCGAGTAAATAAACCAAAGTGCTTTGTAAACATCGAAGTGTTTGTGAAACGGGCGCTTGCTTTCGCCTGGAGATTTCACTGACGCGGTAATTGGTTGTTTACACAGTGACTTACATGAAAGGTATTGAGAATTAATTTGCTTCATAGCTCCAGTTTGTTTTTTTTTTTTTTTTTTTCATTTTTTCGTTTTTGTTTTTGTGTGTAAGATGCGTCTTTTGGTGAAAGAGATTTTACAAAACGGGAAAAAAAAGTGCCAGACTTTACGAAAGATGCTGACAGATGTCTAGGAATGTTGCAGAAATGTTTTGGTTTCATTGGCGTTCAATGAAAGTGAAATTTAAGAGGTGCTTAGTTGAATTATGATTGTAGGAGGATTGTAGGTGGTGATTTTGGTCGCAATACGCTGGCAAAAGCCTCTGGAGAAAGCTGCGGGGCATACAAATTGGCTTAGCAAAATACAATTTCAGTTTATTAATTAATTAATTTAAAGCCAACAACACCTACGAATGACTAAATAATCAAAAAAGTGTTGTAGAAAGTGCTTGGTATGAAATTGACTGACAAGCTCCAAAAATTTTGCTGGCAGAGTGCAGTGTGTGTAAAAGTCGAGACAACTCGAGGTTAGTATGACCTGTAAGCCTTTCATACTTTGTTCCTATTAAAACCTCTTTCAGCCTTCTGGGTATATACACTCGAGTCTCTCTAACACAAATTTTCACGGGATATCAAAATTAGTTCGAGTTAGAGGATGTTTTTTGTACGGAAAATTGGGAAGGGGAATGCCAATATATGGCGAAAATAATCACGTTAGAGGGAAACTCGACTTACAGGGAGTTCAACGTAGAGGAAGTCGACACTAGTTTTTAGATTTTGGTAGATTTTGACGAATTTTTATTTTCGTCAGAATCGTTTTACTATCGTTGTTAATTTTTTCGACCAATTTACAGCTCGTTTCGTGACCGTCTTCCTTTCAAAATGCTTTGAGGCGATCTCTATCGAATTCAGAAGAGCTTCCGCTGCGTATTTTTGATGTCAAAAACGTTTCATTAAAACAAACCTTTTTAAGTTTAACAAAACATTTCCATACCACAGCATTTTTGGTTTTGTTTTTCATTGGAGCTAAAAAGCTGCTGAACATTGACATTTTTTATTTTTATTTTTTTTTATGCGGAGAAATGGTGATTAGCCTTTGGCCACACACAAAATCCGATGTTCCAACAAAGTAATGCTGCAGTTCATGTGCCGCAGGCTAAATGCGAGTGTTTTTTAGACGTCGAATTTTAACTACTACATTCAGCACAATCAGTTTGCGCGTTCACCATTTTAAATTGGTAAAATCATTTGGGGAAATCTGTCACATTTTTTTTTTTGCTGTGGCAAAATTGCATCACTTAGTGTATGGAAACCTGTTACAAGGAAATGGACCTTAACGCTTATTGAGCCAGCTTGACCATATGGTCCAACATCCAAAAGAATTTTAAAATAATGCCATATGTCCCCCACACAATCAAATTTTTCCCTTAAGAACAAAAACAGACCATATCAAAAAAATAATTACAGTACAATTCGGGTTAATTCGAGATCAGGAGTCCTAAAACGTGATTAATTCTATTTCAAATCGTATTTTTAAAGTAATGGCCCACTCTGCAGGTTGGGCTTATTATTAATAAATTATTTATAGTCTTACATATAGTGTTGGCCAAAGCTAAAGCAACTCGCCTTTTGATATTCTTCACTCCGTGGCGCCGTGGCTTAATCGTTAGTGCGTCGGATTGTTAAGCGAAAGTACCCGGGTTCGAATACAGCTCAGGGAAAAAACACCACAACCAATTTTCACGGCCCCACCTCCAGCGAACGACTGACAATCCTCCTAGAGCACTTCTGTCACGGAAAGTTATCGCAATTCGCCGTTCGGAACGGGCAATAAACTGCAGGTCTCCTTCACATGTGTCAAATTATAACGCGCACAACACAAGTGGTGGGCCGAAAAGCTAGGCTCTGGCCCTTCGTGGGCTGTTACGCCACTAATGATGATGATGTCCGATCGTAAATTTGTTTTCTATAATTTTTTTTATGTCTTAAACTAAAGAGAAAATACAATAAACTCTAGACAGCTCGAACCTGTATAATTCGAAAACCTCTGTAAATAGAAGCATTCTCAAAGTCCCTTTCAAAAACCTTTGTAAATCCAAGTAAACCTTCAATTGCAATTTGGTCCCCTCCTTCATTCGAATTTATTTTTTTTGCAAAACAACATGAAAACCTCTTTAATTCGAAATCATGTTTATTTTTTTTTCTTCAATAATCGTTAGCTAAAATGCGTACATGACGAAAGTGAGCCATTTTTTTTTCGAAACCTCCGTAAATCGAAAACTTCTGTAATCCTAAGTTTCTCCTGGTCCCCGAAGTTCGAATTATGGAGAGTTAATTGTATAAGAAATAATATAACTCTTCTAAGGGTGATGTAAAAAACTCAAATTCAAACTCTATCTCAAACTAACTCAACCTCCATTTTCCGCTGGTCAAAACTTAAGCAACTGAACCTAGAGATTCAAAAAAAAAATGTAAGAATTAATACCTTATAGGAAAACCCCTATTTTTCATAATTCCACATTATTATGTTTTAAAAAATCGTAAAAAAGAAAAGATTTGAAATAATTGACTGCGGAATGCCGTTCCAAGCTTCCTTAACCTCTAAGAAAGCATAGCATTGACTTACAATTCTTCTGTCTAAAAAATTCCAGAAGTTTTTAATAAAATTGAGATAAGGAGATTTTGCCCAGATTATTCCATAACATCAATTTTGTTGAACCTTTACCACTCCTTGATTGCATTTTTGATATGCTTTAGGTCATTGTCCTACTGAATTGTCCATTCCAAAGGCATCTCTTCCTCAGGAAAATGTTGGCCAGAACTGTACACGTAGAGAAACAATAACTTTGACTGCCTTTTGCTGAAATTTCGGGGTGCAAATTGAGATATTTCGGTTTAACTAACTATAAATATTAGGTTGTCAAATATCTCCCTTCCGCCTTTTAGTCTTTTGAATTTTCCGGCTATGTACAAAACGCTACAGAGGTCATATCTGGCAATACATCATTTGAAAGGTCTTTACATAACCTACAAAACGACGCTATGCATGATTAGTTTGGACACGAGCTCTGTAGCGCTTGGTACATAGACGGAAAATTTAAAAGACAAAAAGGCGGAAGGGAGATATTTGAAAACCTAATATATTCATTGTAGCACATTATATTTTGTGCATCGAAATAGCATCCTTTAAAGCTATTTAAAACGCTTGAAACACCCTGAACTATTCGATGTTAAATTAACTGAATAGAAATCGCACCACAAAACGGTTTCGGTTTTTTTTGTTAACGTCATCTGTGAACATGCCACATACGGTCTTAGAACATCCATAGTTTTAAGCAAAGATACAAAGACAGTTCAGTTTGCAATAAACAGTCAAAGCGAAAACGTTTTTTATTTTCTATTTTCTTATTCTCCGCGTCCTACATTTTTTGTTTTAATCGGTCTATATTTAATTTACAATGTTTTTCAATAAGTATTTTTTATACAAGTCTTACACATTGACAAGTTTTGCCTTAAATATTTCAAAGAAAAATAGATTGCTTTTAATTGACTTTCGCTAAATGTATTCTGTTATATAATACACGTAATAACAGTGGTAGAACCTGAGATCAAAGCTCAAACTCAAAAGGGTAAGTGTTACTTCAAAGTCTTTTAGGAATTCAGTTCGCCATAGGTTTTTGAGAGCATTCGTTGAGCCTCAGCAGATTTCTTCATATTAAAGCAGAAAATTAAAACGTCCCACAAATAACGAGAGTTTTGCTCGCAAGCCTACATATTTAATCGAGAATAACTTTATGATGCAGACACAAATCGACTAATATTTCGACGGCGTTATGATTACCTAAGCTGATTGTATGACATCTACGATCTATTTATTTCGACTACAACTCTACAGACATCTATTGCAAAACAGCGGAAGGAGAGTTATACACCTAATAATGAAAACCATTTGAAAACTTTGTGGATGACATGATTTCTGTCAGCAAGAGGGCTGCTTCAGCCGATCCTGGTTAAATATTCCATTAAAAAAAATTAACTACTTACGCCGAGGTGAAGTCAGAATTGTTTCCCTACATTTCAGGATTTATTTAAAACTTTATCAATCATGTGGAGGCAACAGGATATTTAAACAATAAATTTTAAAATTTCCTACACGACTGGAGGCCGCCACCACTCCAACTCAACGTCTGTGTTTCGTCCACAAACTTACGATGAATTCCATTCGACCGAGGCAAGACCCTGACTCACACTTTATTCTCATCAATTTCAAATCCACAAAATCCTCAACAGATATTTAAAATTTAAATTGATATTGAAAACTTTTTCATCCATCGACATCATTTCTCAAGTAGTCCAATTAATCTACTTCACATATCAAAACAACCGACACCCACCCACAACTTTTGCTAAAAACGAACAAACACACACACATCAACAGATCTAGAGAAATCCACGAGATGAATTATTTATTCACTCTGGAATTTAATGTCTCATTTCGAACGCAATCAAACTGAAAAATACATATTCCTCGTGTATTCGTTTATAATTAATGTCTACCTGAATCGAAACCCACTCACCTTGTGGAAGGCTTTGCGGAAATTCTCCGATAGAAACGCATACAGCACGGGGTTGATACAGGAGCTGGCATACGCCAACACATGCGAGCCAATTTGCAAAACAACCGCCCAAGTGGAGTCCGCATGGTATAGATCCAAGCTCTTCAGCACTAAAATAAACTGAAAATTTGTTGTGTTGTGTTTTTTTTGAAAATTCGACAGTGGGAAAATAAAAAGAGCACACCCACCTGTATGGGAAACCATAGCGATGCAAAAGCAATCACCACGACAACAACTAATCTGGTCACACGCTTCCGACCGCGCTGTGACTCCACAGACATCCTCACACCGGCGCCCTGCTGCCATAGGCGCGTTATCATCCGGATGTATAGACCGCTAATTATCATCAACGGCAGTAGGTACGAGCTCGCCATGAAAATTATGTGATACGATGACCATGAGATGAAATCATTCTCCAGGAATCTGCACAGAAGCCACCTGTGCTCTTCGTCCTGGTGTTCCTGGAAAAACAAAAATTAAAAATTTAAAATTTAAAATGTAATTTTTTTCCTTCACCACCAGATTTATGGGCAATTAGTTAATGTGTCGCCTGTTGAAAAGGGCAATAAAATATGAGGTTGTGTATGTCCTCACTTACGGGTAATTAAATATCGGCGGTGTAATTAAATTCATCCAAAAAAGAGTTTACGTCAAAGAGTGCTTTAACAAATCTGCAGTGACTCAGGTTTTCAATTGAAAACGATACTTTTTTTTTGAATGTGGTTTTCCAATTATTTTCGCTAATTGTTTAGAATTCCGTATTTTGCTATGGTTTCCGGGCTAAAAATAAACCATCTGTTAAATTGATTTTTGACAGGTCCAAATCAAAACTTGTTATAATTATTTCCTCTGCAATATTCAAACAAATTTCCAGGAAAATTTTCAATAATTTGTGATTTGTGGGGCTGCCTTGGTTTTAGTAAAATGGAGTGTTTTAGGTATTTTCAAAAGGAGTTAATTAAATTGAGTTTTAAATTGCGCCATTCAATGTTAGTCCATACGGGCTTCGCATATTTATGAAAATTGTGGAAAATTTGAATCTGTTTTTTTGCATGGCTTAGCTTAGAATTGTGCTTGTCAATTGCAATGGTACAAATGATGGACGAATGTCGGATTTATTTCATGACCTGGAGCCTTCTCAATCCGCTAAACTGTTGTGCTGAGCCATTATGGAGAAGAGAGCATTGCAAAAAATCAATCACGAGGTTTAATTCATCACAAGTTTTCGAAATTGAAAAGTTTTTATAGCAATGATGATGTTTGGGAAGGCGTAAGTCATCTGTTACCTTGAAAAAAATAAGCAAATATAGTGGATGTACAGACTTGAACTAATTTCTCGCTTTAAATTTTTTGAAAATCATGTTTGTATAAGACTATAATAATAATATTGGGCGTAAGAGCATAAAGGAACACAATTTTCTGCCAATTTTGCATAATTATTTAATTTGCTTTTTCTAGAAAGTCTACTTTTATGTCTGTGAATGCTGTTGCAACACTTCGGAAGTAAAGCTCTAAGCAGACGTTTGAAATTAGAAATGCTTCGTCGTACTTTATTGAAATTTAACTGTTACCTAATGGTTGTATTAGCCCAGCCTTAGGTTTCACGCTTTTTTTTTCTTAACTAACAACTAGGCACACTTATTGCCGATCTCAAAGAATTGGTTTCATTTCATTCATTCATCAAATAATATTACTTACAAGGAAGATTATAGGAATCTTATAAAATAATTGTCTTGTCTTGAGTCCTTATATATTTTACACTACTACACTACTTTGTTCTACTTGCATTTCAAGCTTTGCAATGGCGTTGCCGTTAACTTAACGTTTGGAACGAATGAATGACCACAGTGTGCTTGACTACAGAGTTGTAATAGAATTAAATCTCTTGAGATTTTTATTCTATTCAATTTATCGAAAATAATTTTAGGGCTTTTTCATAAAATTTAATGCAATTAAATAAAGTATAAGTCACCATTCTTTAGAACACAATGACTTGCGCATTAAATTTTTAAACATCTTATAATTAAGTCAAATGATTGTGGTGTTTTTAAGAAAAAAAGTAGTAGTACGTTAGTGGTGAATTCACATTAAATCTTTTGAAGTCAAGGAATCCTCAATCTCTGTTTTTTTTTCTGTTTCTGTTAATTTAAAATTATTCAGCCAAAAAAAATTGTAGTTATTCAATTATAGAATTATACAATAAATTCTAAATTGTGCGATAACACCATATTTTAAAAATAATTTGAATTCTTTTGACTTAAAGCGGAAGGGCAACCTTAATTCTATTCGTATTCTTTTAATTAACTACTATGTTTTCCACTTTGAGTGCCAAATTATGAAATAAAAGAGAAAGAAAAGATAAAGACTTTACTAAAATAAAAGTTTTAGTTGGGTGGGGCCATGAAAAATGTTTGTGATGTTTTTTTTTTCCCGAGCTGGATTCGAGCTCGGGTACTCTCGCTCAACAGTCCGACGCACCAACCGATGGAGCCAACGGCGCCCATAAAATTCAAAATTCAAATCAATTATGCTCTGTACAATATGAAGGTGCGAAGGCAGGGGCAAATCAATAATAGCACACTTTTTTAATTCAGTTAGAAAGCTTAGATTATTTTTTAAAAGTTATTTGTTTATTGTTTCAAGTGTACTTTCTAGTGGGTGCCGTGGCTTAATCGTTAATGCATCGGACTGTTAAGCGAGAGTTCGAATCGAACCCGGGTTCGAATCCAGCCCGGGTAAAGAGCACCACAAACAATTTTCACGGCCCCACCTCCAGCGAATGACTGTCAGTCCTCCTGGAGTAACCTCTGTCATGGAAATCTTTCGCAATTCGCCTTTCGAAACCGGCATTGAACAGTTGGTCCTCCTAATTTGTGTCAAATTATATCGCGCAGAAAACAGTGAAGGTGTGAACAAGCTATGCTCTGGCCTGTATGTGCTGTTACGCAGATTATAATATAAGTGTACTTCCTAATTCTTCGATTTGAACTGCTTTAAAATCGAAATCATTGACTTCAACTTTAAAAAAGTAAATTCACGACTGAATTCAAGTCAAATCATGTGAGTTCAGTTGACTTCCGCAAATGAATTCAATTCTATGATTGTTGAATATTGAACGGAACATTGAATGACTTCAAAGGAATGATGACTTAAAATTTTTTAGGTCCCAGTCTTTTTTTTTTAGTTTTGATTGCATTGACAGAAAAAAACTAAAACTGACTTCAAATTCTTTTGCAGCTCTGCTTGACTGCCTTTCTCGTTGTACGTTGCGCCATAATGCGTCACTCAGCCGCGTTAAGGCGCGAATATCGGGGGCCCGACGAAGAAGCGACCAAACGAAGACTTCTTATGCCCGTTTTCTATCTTACTACCAAGTACCTGTCCCTGTCGGGACATAGGGCTTTCAATAGTTTGGCAAGTAAGAGCTGCCTGCCACTACGGGGACTCCAAGAAGACGACGCCTACCATAAATTCTTCGAATGCAGGAGGAGGGCAGTTCACAGGACCAGATTGCAAGCGGAGATAGGCAGCATATCCCCTGATACATTTGTCGAAGTGATCTTATCCAGCACTCTGGACCAAAATCGCGGCACATGTAGAATTGTTGCTAAGAAACAAAAGGAGAGAGGAACGACATAATATTAAAATGAAGAACGATTACGACATTGCCACTGGGCTGTGCGCGTTACAATTTTTGACACATGTAGAAGGGACTTATTGTCTAATGCCTTTTCCGAATGGCGAAATGCGAAAGGTTTTCATGACAGAAGTACTCCAGGAGGTTCGTTGTGGTGTTATTTCCCCGGGCTGGATTCGACCTCAGGTACTCCGCTTAGCAATTCGACGAACTAACCATGTCTTCCACAGCCTTACTAGCAATACTAATTTAACCCGTCAAAGAAAATGAAAAAGAAAGGTCCCCATGGGGGGAAGAAAACGACACCACTCTGAAGTAATTCGAAAGCGGTCCCAGAGTGGATGGTGTCAAGGAGAAGAGGTAAAGATATGGTTTTAGTGCGGTGAAAGTCCCACAGTGATTGGAACAGAACGGGTCTGTTTCACGTTCCCATTGGGTTTGACATCGTCAATCATAAGAAAATAGAAACTATCAAAAAATTAACATAAGTAAATTTTTGTTTCACTGCGTCATGTTTTCTAAAAATTGAGACTGAATTGTGAGATGAACTCAGAAGTGCCAAAACATGCCTGGTAAAACTTCAGCTCGAAAGCCACTGTGGAATAGTCTCTAATTATGTGATTGATTCTTAGAGTGAAGTGCTTACCCTGAGTGACTGTGTTTGCTGATAAAGTAAAAGAAATATACTATCGTGAGCTATCAATCAATTTGCTTATCGCAAGTGAACTTCAGAAGAAGCAACTGGAGAAGCACCAAGTCATTGAAGTCATTTAAAAAATGAGAAAAAATACGACAAAAAAACTGAAGAAATCGTAAATGGATTATATTGAAACCTTTTATTTGAACTTTTTAAACTTTTAAGAACATTTGATTCGTGCACAAATCGAAGTCCATAAAACAAAATCTGAGGAAAGCAATGAAATAATTTAGATTCGCCTCTAAAATACACTGTTTTTTATTGAAATAATTGTCGTTTGATGGTGTTAATCTTTGTTATTCAGGAAAGTTATTGTACGTATAAAAAGTTATGACTGTACCAAGTGCTTTGACACTTAAATTTAAGATTTTTTTAAAAAGTAGAGTTAATCGATTTGTGCACTGGGCAGCTCATCCGTTTTTGACTTCTGAAAAAGAAAACGAAAGTCTTCTTAATTTCTTCTTAGATATAAAACCTTGACATGTTTTTGATTCTTAAAACAAACAGTACAAATGTAACTGTAAACATATTCTACAATTGTGAACATTGAACGAGTTTGTGATTGAAAACGCACTTGATAATCTCGACACTAGTCTGTTTATTGCCAGAATTTGTTCTCAATCTCATTTGATGTCAATCATTAGTCAAGATTTGGGAAAACATAAAACAGTGCTGCATGTGTTTTGCAACTTAAAGTTGCAATCAAAGAAGTTTGATGAATCAACTGCAGTCTGTGAGAAATCAGGAAAATATGCATTCAGAAAAATGTAGATTTCTTTCGATTGGTTGGAGTGGAGTAGAGTTTAGTTTGTTTGCTTTTGGCCCTTTGTTTAAGTTAGGTGTTTAACAATGAAAACTTTTTGATTGACTGGACTTACAGAGTCATGATCAAAAAATTCAACTGAAAGAGAAGTCTGTCATTCGATTGTAGTTAACTAGGTCGTGGCTTTGATTCTTAAATTTTGAGTGAAATAAAAATTCTTGCTTTAATATTTGACAAAAGGTTTAATAAACGAATGGTTTCTTTTACACAAGGGTGTGAGCAATGAATGGAATAATGAAGTAATGATTTAATAAACCTTTTGAAAGGGATACGGCCCCACATCCAGCGAACCTCATGGAAACCTTTCGCAATTCGCTCTAATTCGGTCGAAACCGGCGTTAAATAGTACGTCCCCTTCACTTCTGTCAAATTATGACGCGCACAACACAATCGAGGCGCGAAAAAGCTATGCTCTAGCCCTGTATGGGCCGTTACACAGATTATTTATTTATTTTATTTGAAAGGGACTACGAAGACTACGATACTATCCAATTGATTAATATCATACTTGTCTTTGAAAAATCCATTTAATTGGACTGTCGTTTTTGCATGCAAAGTTACACCTGACTTAGCTCAAGTTATTGATTACCCAGTCGAAGAACTGATTGCATTGACACTACGAGATGGCCGAACACTAGGGGCCTTGATCCGGCAGCTAATTACCTAGGAGCTGCAATAAAGAATTCTGTTTATATCTCTTTCGATGCACTTCTAATCTTTATCCTGAAATAAACATTCAACACCCAGACATATCGAGTCCATGAATTTTCGCCAATTGTCCGTTTATCAAGCCACCGCACCCCGAAACATGGCCACTGTCTGGTGTTCTACCTTCGTGCAAAATCGTTTCTAAAACTTTATTACTAATTGATAAACAATTCAATGTACAAACAAATTTTCTTCAATTTATTATAAACAAAATGTGAGAATTTAATTTCTTATTTGGTCCATCGCTAGGCCCAGTGATGGCCGAGAGACTCTTTAAAGTACCTACTCGAGGCGTGTTCGTTGCCCGGCGGCGACGCTTGTAGCACGTTGCAAATATCTTCTTTTTGTTTTTTTCCATTTCATTCCATAAACGCCCCAAGTATCTTTTGGCAAAATTTATTAGATTATGTGAAATTACAAACACGAGCCACGAACCTGTGTGTCGGGAATTTTCATGTGTTTCATGTGTTTTATGCGAGCGCCTACGCGCCGCGTCGAGAGATACGAAAAAATCCGAGAGATGACGGATGGGTCGTTAAATGAACGTTAAATTAAATCGATTCGTAAACACCCGGGGCGGGGTGAGAGTCGTACACACACAGGTGTCCGTTGGGTGATTTTTTGAAAATTCTCTTTTTTTGCAAAACTCGACGATTGTACATCTGTTTGAAGGTATTTCCTGGTGAAAATATTGATTCAAGATGACAGAACAATGGCACGCCGAGGATGTGTTTTCTTAGATCTTTCGATTTTGTTGGTGGTTTGTATGGTGATGAATGGTGATGTATGGTGGCCATGACGATGACTCAAAAGTCCACGTAATTTGTTTGAATTTGTGTTCGTGCTGATGTCACTGAGTGCTTTGTGGCATGTGACAACACAATCCGACCAGCGATTGGAAGGTGTGTAGGGTGATGCGGATGTGCTGAGTGATTTATTCGCAAAATTGAGAGGAACACTCTAAATAGAAAACTATATTCGAAATATGTTGCTGTTGTGTATCTAAAGAGATATTCCTGGTGGATTAAGAACAACGATCACACAAGAACCGAACTTGATCCAAAAAGAAAGTTGTTATGCAATTGAAATGATAGCACTTTATAGACCTGCTTGCATGATTTATGACTCTCGGTTCTATAAAAAAGCTTTATAAAATTTTTTGAAAAATATAGGAAAATATATAGACCCACTCGGGCGAATACGTAATATTTTGAAAATAATACAAGCATGTATATTACATTAAAGTTCCAATAAGGACTTGACAACTTTTTTTTTAAATAAAACGCAAACCGGCAAATCGGCTTGATTAACAAGCACAACATTTATGAATGGAACACGACTTCGTTCACAAGGCCACCGCGGGCACGTTTGCAGCAGTCGATTCTTTGGACCCAATTTTCGATGAACCGGCCTCACATTTCGACCGAAACGGCTGCTACTTCACGTTCAATGTTAGCTCTGATCTCTGTCAACATCGTCGGCTTGTTGGCATAATCCAATGACTTAACGTAGCCCCAAAGAAAATAATCTAGAGGCGTTAGTCGCACGAACGAGGTGACCAATCGACTTGCCTATTTCTTGATATATGCTCATCAAACTTACTCTTCAATAAATCCATTGTGACGTGTGCTGTGTGGCTTGTGGAACCAATCTGGTAAAACCACATGTCGTCCAAGTCCATATCTTCCAATTCGGGCTAAGATTAATTGGTTATCATGGCGCGATAACGCTGGTCCTTCACAATAACGTGACGATCGTTATCGTTGATGAAAAAAATATGGCCCAATAACGCCGCCGGCATGCAAATCGCACCAAACAGTTATTTTTTGTGGATGAAGTGGTGATTCAAGAAGCACATGTGAATTTTCACCCGACCAATAACACATATTTTGCTTATTGACGAACCCATTGAGCCAAAAATTAACTTCGTCACTGAAGAAGGATTTTGCGACGAAATTCATCATCTTGGCTCATCTTCTCCAGAGCCCAATCGGAGAACGTCGCTTCAAGTGGTCGATCGGCTTCAGTTCTTGAGTCAGCTTGATCTTGTATGCCAAGATCCTTACGCAAAATACGCCATAAAGTGGTCTGAGCGATGCTCACTTCTCGAGAGCGCCCTGCAATTGACTGATTTGGATTGTTTGCTACGAACGCCTGAAGGGCAGCGATATTTTCGACACTTCGACCATCCCGTTGTCTCACTGGCAACGGATGATTGAAATTTTTTGACATTGCCATCACAATAAGAATAGGTAGACTCAAATTTCTGCACTATAGTTGTTATTGCCTGTCTACTAGGGCGGGAATTACGATCAAAAATTGTAGTTAACGCTCTTAAAGTTGCATTCACCGACTCCGAATTTCGGTAGAAAATTTTCATAATTTGCAGAGGTTACTCGTTCGTGTACTTTACCATGATGAAAATGTTGAGTTTACTGAATAAACTGACAACGACAGTTCGATGATTAGTGAAAGGGTGCGTTTAAAAAATTAAATTCAAAGTTGTCAGGTACCTATTGGAAATCCCTTTACTTGACGATTTCAAGTTCTAGTATATTGTACTTGTATTTTTTCAAAACTATGTACAATTACAGGGTACTGGGTACTTGCAGATACTGCTCAAGATCATAGTCTGATTCAAAACGCGTAAGATGTAGAAGAATTAGCAAAAAAAAATGAAGAGTGCTCATGCAGATATTGTGCTAAGCGTTTTTTTTAAAGCATTATTGTTCTCAAGAACTTAAATTTATGAACGTCAGAACAGAAACAGCAGCTTATATGGGACAGTCGGAATTAATTCAAAAATCTAAATTTAAGTTATGGGATAAACAAGTTATTTTTCTATTATTTAACTGTCCATTTGATCAAATGCAAAGAAAAAAAATATTAATATTGTATGCCTAGGTGTCATTTAAGAACTACAGTCGAAGCCCTCTAAGTCTTATGCCCTGTAAGTCCAAAATCACTCTAAATCCATATTTTGGCATTCCCTTCATTTTTCCATACAAAATCCATCGACTTAGTCGAAGGCCCTCTATTTTGCGAATGCGAATACATTTTTCCGACTCTTGATCTATTTTCAATTCCTCTAAGCCGATTTTTTTTTTGCAGAAAAATAAACACACAATTTTCTCTCGCAACTTGTATCAAGCACGCAGCTTGTATTGCATGCTCTGACTCTCTTTCAATTTGGCACTGAACGATGAACACCTTTCATTTCATGTTGATTTTTTAGTGCAACCGCCTCGGAGAAAAAAGCCCATATGGTTGCCCTTATTAGTGTTTACATATGCAAGAGAAAAAGAACATTTTCACAGCAAGAATGAGGATTTGCATGGCGACCTACACGGCAAATGTCGAACCCAAAGAACATGAAAAAATTAAAACCCACGCCCACGCCCACGATTCTCGAAGCACAATCATGTTGAACGAACACAATTGTCGTCTAGGGCCACATAATCGTCGTCTACACAACCACAAATGAGCTATAGGTTATTTGTGCATACAACCGTTATTATTCATTTTGTTGTTGGTTGGCAAACAATTTTCTTTTAATATAAAAACAGTTAGGTATCTGAGATGTTTTCATTTAATGAATGCATTGAGAGTCCAGATGAGGTCTAACTCTGCCTTTTTAAAGTAGAATCCTTTTTTAAAAGGCTTCAGCCCCAATTCTAAAAGTCTCAATACAAAATTACAAGCTTTTTTAAGTAAATTTCTGTGTTTTTTCCTTACATTACATTCCATACTCTTTTGAATAAAACAAATGCTTTCAAGCAAAAAAAAAAATATTAATCCCTTTAGCTTGAATTTTTCGAAAAATCGCTCTAACTCGAACTTATTTTGATGAAATCCCTCTAACTCGAACTAATTTCGATATCCGGTAAAAAGTCAACTTAGAGGGCTTCAACTGTAATTGAAATCAATACTTTAGTTTGACTTTCAATTCACAAATAAACTATTGAAAAGTAATGTGTTTTTAGAGAGCCGTAACTTTGGTTCTAATAGTGCAAATTCCTTCCTTTTAAGTGGAATCGAAAGCAAGTTTTGACTTTATTAAGGTTTTTGGTTTGATTCGTAGTTCAAAAAGTAATTAATTTACGAGCCCTTTGAAGTATAAAGAAGGAAAAATAATTTTACGTTCTTTATTTCGTGTTAGAGCAAAAGTAATCTTTTCCGCGTTGTGCCGCCTCGATTTTTTGTTATTTATTCGGAGTACAACTTGAAAGACGCATATTTTTTTTTGTTAAAAAAACCATTTATTTGAATATGAAAATGAAAATACATGTCATTCAAAGTATTGCCCATCGCTAGCCACAACTTTTCCCATCTTTCTGGCAATTTGTGGATTCCGTCCCAAAAGAACTGTGCTGGCTTGGCGGCCAAGAGTGAATCGAGGCATTTTTGATACCGTCAACTGAAGTGAAGCGTATTCCAGCCAGGGCATTCTGCATGGACCTGAACAAATGGTAGTCGGAGGGGGCCAGGTCAACATTTTCCACGTATTTTTTAACCCGTTGAGTGCGATGTGGCCGAGCATTGTCATCATGCAAAATCGGCGTTCGACGTCTCTCGGCTTCAATTCATACGGCACCCAATTTCCTTGCTTTTGGATCATTCGCAATGCTTTGAAACGTTTGGAAATTGCTTGCTGGGTAACTTCCAATGATTTCGCAAGCTCCTCTTGAGTTTGACATGAATCTTCTTCCAGTAATGCCTCCAATTCTGCATCTTCAAACTTTTTCACTTGGCCAGGACGTTCCTTGTCTTCAACGGCAAAACCACCACTTTTAAAGCGTGCAAACCATTCCTGACACATTCTGACACTTACAGAATAGTCAGGGTAAGCTTCAATGAGTAAACGTTGCGCATCTGTTGCACTTTTCTTCAAATGAAAGTAGTGAATTAAAACTTCCCGCAAATGTTGTTTTGAAGGCACAAAATTCGACATTTTAAACGCAAAACAAAACTTGTGTAAATTAACTTGTGTATACTTTGACAGATGGAATTAACTAGATTTTTCGACGCTCAGTGGGGCAGAAGTAGAAACTTGCATGGTTATTCTGGAGGCCAAAGTATAAACATTTTTACAATTTGCCCGAAACATGCCCACTCTAACGCCCTATTTTTTGCGAAAATGCATGTCTTAGGCCAAAGACCTACTGAAATTCTAATTTTTAGGTTTCTCTTTCAAAGGAAAAGAATTCAAATACTCAGATATTGTAGGACGCCGAGAACAACTGTTTATTAAACTGAATTCTTTTGTACATTTTCTTAAACTATGGATGGTCTAGTAACGCAAGTAACATGTTTTAGATGACGTTACAAAAAACCTACTGTTTTATGGTACGATTTCTGTTCAGTTAATTTAACATCGAATAGTACAGGGTATTTCATACAATTTGAGTAGCTTAAAAGAAAGATATTTCTTTAGAATGTTTAGAATGTGCTACAATATTTTTGTAACTAGTCTGCTGCTTTTGCACTACTGAAAATCGGATCTGGACATGAAACTTTCAGCCTTTCGCTACCGTTGCCTTGTCACTGATAGAAAAACCTCTTACACTCATAATGAGGTCTTATGAAAGTCTTCCTCGACGAGCTTATTTCTTTGTGAAACACTTCCTAGCAACCAGATTCAGAGAAAACCACTATATTCTTGTCTAAAAATTCTTTTTCTTAAGTGCTCCAAAAATATCTTTTAATATCAAAACCTATTCGCGTACTCCATCGCAAAAGCACCAAGAAAAAAAGAATTCTAACGAACTCACGATGGAATTTAATAAACAGACCTTCAATCCAATTAGATTTCATCTACCTCTGATAAAAATAAAAAATTAATTCAACACGTAACGCTCTTTTTTTATCGATTAACCACTTGAAATAAAGAAATGGAACACAAAAAAAAAAGTAATCCTGAAAATAAACAATCGCAATGTTTTGCTGATTTTTTTTTTAACACACAAAAAATGTTATTAAACATGTGGAAAGTATTTATGGCCTCCCGGTGGTCGATTTCTTAATTTTTTTTTTCTGTTCACTTCTACAAGTTGTAGGCGGGTGGGTAGAAGGCTCCATGGGAAGACGATTCAATTAGAACCGATTGGCGTGCCTCTCAGCACCTGAGGCATAAATATGTTTTTATAGCATAAATTTAAATTAAATGCATTCGGGTGAAAGGGTGGGAGAGGAGACCCCGTCGATTTCCCAAAATCAAGGACTAGATTTAATTCGAGGTAACACGTTTGAACGTTTGAAATTTAATTAAACTCAGCGGAACAGCTGGTGGAGGGTTTTTTTTTATCAAAATTTTGTTTATTTTGCATTGTTTTTCTATTTTTATGGTTTTCTGTTTGCGTTGTTGTTTGGACGTCATGATGTTTGATCTCGGTAGAGGATGTCTAGAGCGTAGTTGACCTCGAGTAGGGTGCCAGTGCTGTGTTGTGTTATGTCGTGGTTTTTGAGTGATTTGGGGCTGGACGTGAGGTCAGGGATTACGTATGCTCTTGTTTCGATGATAGAGAGCGATTCATCAATTGATGCTAATGTGTGATGCTGAATGAGGCACTTCATTGTCGACCACATGTTAGTTGGGTTTTCAGAGGTGCTGTGTTGATCGTGATTCTTAGAGATTGCGTCCAGATGGTGATGAAGCGCCAGCGTGTTAATTGAAAGATTATTTAAGAATTTTTAGATTCTCCGCGCGAAGACAACTTGGCAGTGTATTGGGAAAATAAGATTGTTTCTTTGCAGGCCAATTTTGATTTGACATTCATCGGTTTATTGTGTTTTTCATGCCAGCAAAATCGTTTCATGTTTTGCAAACAAGAATCGTCAGGCTGTATACGACTTTGAAGATGAGTTTTGATGTCTCCTTATTGGTGAACCTTGAATTAGTGCCATTTATAGCTACAATTTAACTTCTAAAAGCTGTAGTTAACTCTGACTGTACGACACGAAGATAAGCGGCCATTTTTAAAGTAAACTCTTTGAAATTTTTGTTAGTGTTTGATTGGGTTTCAGCTTCATCGTGAAAATTTACGCTACATAATAGTTCAAAATTTGTCAAATATTTTACAGAGATTTGAAAATCTTCTAAGTACTCAAATAACGCTTCATGAATTTACTGAAATTCGTTGCACAGCCAATATCATAATTGAAGGTGAAAGTCATTTTGTTTGGCGTCAAATCAATGATATTGATGTAATATGCATGCTGTTTCAACACAATATACGAATACCAAATCCAACTCAACGCAATAACGTACAAAAATTGGATTATTTGTCTTTGTATTATGTAACTTCTGAAATAATGTATTCAAGCATGAATTTGGGAAGCTCATAGCGTTTCGAAAAGAAATATTGCTTGGAACGTCACGAAAAATTGCGTTTTCTGAATAGAGTGCAACAAAATTTCATGCGGACATTTGCTCAGTTTGAAATAATAAGATTTAGAAGTTTACTTTGTAAATTATTCGACAAAAAAAATAAATAAAACTTTGAAATCAGTGATAAAGAAATATCCGTTTGTTTCTATCCGTTATTTTTATGGACACCGTTTCTTTCATATTTCTTAATGAAACAATAGCTAACTTATTTGCATCAGAACTTAGCCAAGTTTTTTTTTTTTCAAAAGATCTAGTTTTAAAAGCTATATTGCTTAAAAAATATTTCTTCCCATCGAAATATTGGAGATTACATTTATTAAAAGGGGGTACGCTCAATCTTGTGAGGTACTGAATATTCCAAAACATACTTTTGATTATCATTTGGATAGCTTGCCGAGTAGTAACTAGCAGTATGCAAAGTAAAAGCCTTATTATATTTCTAGTATTTTGTGAGATAATAATATTTCAATAACAGAACGAGAAACTGCTAAAAGATTTCTTGTACTAATTTTGACATGAACAGAAACTATTGCATTAAATTGAGTTTAAATACATAGTGTTATAATATGCCCAGCCTGTCAAGCATTTCAAACAACGCCTGTACATAAAAAAATCTAATTTGTAATTCAACAATTAAAAAAAACAATAACAGTCGAATCCCTCTAAGTCGAATTTTCACGGGACATCAAAATTAGTTCGAGTTAAAGGGAGTTTTGGAAAAATTCGAGTTAAAGGGATTGATATTTTTTCTGTTAAAAAACCTTTTTCTGCACTGCAGTGTTTACGTCTTTGGTAGACGTCAGCTTGTTACTCTTTTTAAAATAGACTTCCAATACACGTACTAAATGAAACAGGAAAGGGTAGTCTCAAATACCTAACTCAAATCAGATTCAGATTAAATGCAGATTTTCTGGAGCCCAACCAACAACACAATGAATAAGCAGTGCAGTTGTTCATACAGAGGCCCGCGGTTGTGTGCGCGATGCGACTAAAAGTGGCTCTACACGACAACCAAGTTCGCTCTTATGTTCATTAGTTTCGATGTTCGCCATGTAGGGCTACCTTCGCGAGCAAGTTCTCATTCTTGCTGTCCGCTCTTTATTTCTTGCATAGGTAAACAATCATAAGGACAACCATATGCGCTTTTTTCTCCGACGTGTTTGCACTACAAGAACCAACACGAAATTAATGTTCGTGAAATGTGCCCATCGTCTAGGACCACCTTAAAGAGTCAAAGGATACGAGTGTGCGCGCTTGATACAAGTTGCGAGAGAGCATTTTTTTGTTTATTTTTGTGAAAAAGAAGAAAAAAATTCAACTCAGAGGTATTGAAAACAACAGTTCGAGAGTATTGTTTTTATATGGAAAATTGAGGGGAATGCCAAAATATCGCAAAAAAATTCGAGTTAGAGGAATTTTCGAGTTAGAGGGAGTTCGACTCAGAGCGAGTCGACTGTAGTAATATTATTTTTCACAACAAAAGCAATATTTTTGCTTTTAAACCAGCTTTAAGTTTTATTTTGGGTAG
This sequence comes from Syritta pipiens, assembly GCA_905187475.1. Classification (NCBI taxonomy): domain Eukaryota; kingdom Metazoa; phylum Arthropoda; class Insecta; order Diptera; family Syrphidae; genus Syritta; species Syritta pipiens. Next base: position 6,064,037 of record LR994572.1, on the reverse strand, counting down.
TCGGTAAGAATAGAAACCTTATGGCGTTGAAAGAACACTCGGTTTTCCAGTCTATCGTGGTGCATTTGTTGTCGGGGTGTGGGCTTAGTCGTAAGTCTCTCTCAATATTTCATTCCCTTTTACAGGTAAATGTCCCAATCTTTGGTGCAAAAGCGGAGTTCACACTCCGCTACAAATTGTGCAATTTGCTTAACAATCGTGCTTGACGAATGCAAATCGTCAATGTGAACGCTCGAAACTACAAATCGGCAGACTTGTAGACAGAAAGTTCAATATTTTCAACTATTTGCCTCGATTGAACGACTTGTAGTTGAGTATGAACACGTATCGTCCAACTTCGGAGTATTTTTAATTTTTGCGTGTGATCTCGATAGTTGAGCATCTCAGCGGAGAGGAAAAAATGTCGTCGAGGAAAGAAAAAAAATGTTGGCTGTAGTTTTTTGAACGGAAGTTGTCAAGCATGTAGTTAAATATGAACGCTAAGTCAAATATGATTGTCAAGCAAATTGTAAAACTTATAGTCAGGTTTGAACCCCGCTAAAAGCAGTTTTCCAGAATGAAACATTGGATGATTCTGACAGTTTCAAATCGAAAGTAAAATAAAAGTGTCGCATTTTTTTTTTATTTGCTTGCAAATTGAATGAAATGGTATTCCACTGAAAACAATGTTCTAACAATACACTAATCAGACCTTTAAAACAGCCGAACTTTTAAACAGTGTAAAGTCAGTCCCGACAAAAAAATATAGTTTCGCAGAATCCAGTACTGCGGCCCCAAGGCCCAGTTATATGGACGTTATTATTTTGATCTGTTTGTAACATTGTTTTATTTTTAACATTCTGTTTATTTCCTTTGCGATGTCCAATTGAGTTGCCTGCTTTCGACTGATGTTCATTTGTCATGCTCAGTAAACTCAAATACATATTCTTTGTTTCACAAAATGTTGATGCCTTCCAAACACATATCACTCCATCAACAAAATATGAAAATTCCCCGAATAAGGTGATCACTTGACTGACGCGGAAGACATCAACGGATTCATCTGTCAAAATTTCTGTCACATCCCTGACATTTGGCGGTCTTTCCTCCATTACACCTGTCACGGATTGGCAACGCCACTGACAAATGAATAAACAACTAAATACCACAGACAGACGTGTGACGTGAAACAACATAAAACTTAAAAATATCTCATCATCCCATCCACCCTGCACACTCGACTCACCTGCAATCCGTGAGTGAAGAAAACCGGCACCGATACCAAAATAATCACCCACCACAATAAAAATATCGCGATTTTCGTTATACGTTCGGTCCGAAATCCACGCGAGCAAATCGGATGGACAACGGCTAGAAAACGGTCCACCGACATAAACACCAGCGTGTAGATGCTAACAAACGCCGTCACCACAATCAAGTACTGGACAATGCAGCACCAGGCCTCACCAAAGGGCCACACGTACACGATGTAGTCGGTGGCCGTGAAGGGGATGCAGAAAATCACAAACAACAGATCCGCAATGGCCAGGTTCACTATCAGCAAATTTGTCGTGGACCGCATCTGCGGGTTGGCCAGGACCACGAATATCACCAAACTATTGCCCAGGAATCCGGTAATGGCGATGACCCCGAAAAATATCGGCACTATGATCGAAACTAGCTCCTCGGTGTGTGAGTCTGACGCGATGAAAGTCTCGTTGAACGGCAGATAGTCGCCGTACCACTCGCTGAAGTTCATTTTTGGTGTGACAGGGGATTGGAGGACAATTCAAAAAACCTTGGTTATCATAGCCCGCCGATAGACGCGACGCGAGTTTTTTTTCTTTTTTCGTGTTTCGCTTCACTCTACCGCGGCGGTGGGTTGTTCTCACGGACGACGAGCACTTCACGCGAACATGGACGCACTCCGACTACAGAGATCCGACGGAACCACATCGGTTTGTTGGCCAAGTCGGTCGGCTACCGGCTGTTCTCAGTTCTTGCTCTCGCCGATCTGCCGACCCATTGTTTCGCGCACACACGTGTGTATCGCGGATGGAATTGTATCTAGAGTGCGGACATTCGACCGACATACGGAGAGGTAATCCATGTGTTTGCTTAGTTCTGTTCAGTTTGCTCGGCGTGGGCGGGAAGGCAGCCAGCCCCACTTTATGGAGGACGTTTTTCCCAGCGATGGGTCGGCGAGCTGCTTTGGGTGGCCTCATTGACGCGTGACCTCGCTTGTGCTAAGAAGCGCTTGGCGTTCAGTGCAGCAGGACTACGATTTTATATGCGTTGCAACCGCAAATAAAATAAAAGCGGTTGGACGCCTTGATTGGGCTTGGCCAAATGTAAATTGGAGAAACCAGTGTGACGTTAGATGGAAGTTAATTTGTTAGTGGTCTCGTGGTCGTGGTCGTGATGGTGATGGTGGCCGACAGAGTGAGAGAGAGAGTGATGCAGCAGTTGAGGTTATGGGATGGACGAGTGGTATCTACGGCGGGCGACTTCAATTAATTGAGGAGGAGTGAATGACGATTGCAGAAAGCATTTGACTGGCGGTGTGTTCAGCACAAGTTCCAGGTCCTCGGTCAGTTTATGTCCTGAGTCCAGATGGGATGCTGTGCAACGAGTCTGTATTCATTCAATCTGTGCATTAACCTGTCGCGACAGATCAACATTGTTGTGGTTTATGGCATGTGCCCTTTTTCATTACTTAGTTTGCTGGCTTGATTAAATTCTTTGCTTATTTTTAACTAAAAAAGCTTTTCAGGTCACGTTTTTTTTCTAAAAAGAATACTTTTAAAATCTATGGTTCGGACTTAGTGAAGACTTGTGCCATAAAATATACGACATAATGGATTGGCAACTATTTGCCCTATTATCGACCATTTTCATTTTCTTCTTCAAGATGTAAAGGTAGGTATGTAAAGGTAAAGACAAGGCTATAACGAGAAGCGCAGAGTATTGAAGAAAAGCCAAGTCTATTGACAATTTAGCCTTCTTCCATTAGTTAACAGCCATTAATGCATTTGAAAACAACTTTATTATTATTTATGATATTCACAAAATTGAAATTCGGGAGCAGCTTAGTTCAGTGAGTTTTTTCGTGCAGTAATTTCAAAAGCAACATAACACAGAGCACAGATTGATTAAATCCACTTTTTGAAAATTTTTAGATTTAAGTGTCAAAGCACCTGGTACACTCATAACTTGTTATGTTTACAATATATTTTCTTAATAATAAAGATTACCACATTAAACGACATATTTGAAAAAATAACGTAGTGTGTTTCTGAGGCAAATGAAAATTATTTCATCGTTTTTCTCAAATTTTTGTTTTATGGAGTTAATCAATCTGTGCTCGGAACGTCTCATATATTGTGAGAGTTTTTTTTAGTCTAACAATAAGATTGGACTTCGCGAAGGCGTGAAGAAAAATAAATGACTGTATTTTTTTTTCCGTTTTTAAACTATAAAAGCATTCGTCTTTTTGTTTTTGTTTTTTAAATACTGGGCTAGGATACATTGCTCATGACATTCGAAACATTGCACTGTGTCCTTTCCTCGTTGTCCAGTCTCATTTCGTAGCGTTTCCCGTCGCTTAGGCTTCTGCGTTCAGATTTTCATTGCGCTTGGGTCAACAACCCACGGAATTCTTTTCAGAATTTCGACCAAGGACCAAGGACGACTTAACCGTCCAAAATGCCTTCAGTAATCAGAGATCCGTTGCGTGATATGCCTTGCCAGAATCTCAGCGTCCCACATTGGGGCAGAATGTCCTAAAAATTGAAGTTAAATCAACAACTAAAGATAGGAACTAGAAAATTGACATAGTTGAGACCTATAAATAAGCATTTTTACAATTTGCCCGACACACGCCCACTTTTTGCAAAAATGCATGTTTTAGGCTAAAAACCTATTGAAATCTTAATTTTTAGGATTCTCTTTCGAAGGAAAAAAAATTATATACTAAAATTTTTTTGAAACTAGTCATAAATGAACAAAAAAGTTAGTACCCATATTAATTAATTTCTTAAAAACTTAAGAAATAAAATAGAATCTTCATTATCAACTATTTGTTCCACTTTCAAGATATTAAGCTTCAACTTGGGGAAAAGTCTAATTTTTGAATGCACTTGACTTAAAAAATCTAGTCACTAGCTTATGCCTAGTTCCAAAAATCTCTTAGTATTTGATTTTTTTTCCTTTGAAAGAGAATCCTAAAAATTAAGATTTCAATAGGTTTTTGGCTTTGGAATGCAAAACGTCAATGTGAGCACTCGAAACTACAAATCAACAAACTTTTAGTCAGAAAGTTCAATATTTTCAACTTTTTGCCTCGATTGAACGATTTGTAGTTGAGTATGAGCACTTGTCGTCCAACTTCGGAGTATCTTTCATCTTAGCATCTCAGCAAACCGGAAAAAATGTTGTCGAGGAAAGAAAAAAAATGTTGGCTGGAGTTTTTTGAACTGAAGTTGTCAAGCATATAGTTAAATGTGAACGCTAAGGCAAATTTGATTGCCAAGCAATTTATACAATTTGTAATCAAATGTCAACCCCGCTAATTGGAAGGTGAAATAATGGAAAAATATCTTCCTTATCCCATATCTTAAAATTAGATTTTTGAATTAATTCATACCCATACCCATATAAGCTGCCCTACTGTGCGTCGCACTCTATAGAGGAAAAGTTCAGTTCATTGAAAAACTCGGCCATCGATTTCATTACGGTTCCATGAGCCCATAATTCCAAAATTATACTCAATTCAAATCAGAACTAGTTTTTCATCCAGATCCGCTGAAAGTCTTTCATCTTCCTCATCCAAGTTTTCGACGAGAGTCCAGTGAGTGCTCTCGAGTCGAACTCTGGTCCGTCGCATCACGAAACTTGTAGCAAACTCCTAACGCAGCGTTTTGGGCCCTGAAATCCTGACTCCTGGAGCCCAATTCCGCAAGCGTGAGTTTTATTGTGTGCACAAAAAAATGTGTACACTTTCTTCAAAATTTTCTCTCACGATTGTGGAATTAGATTCCACACGCGTAAAGAACACGTAGAAAAATCAAACAACGTGTTAATTTTTTTTTTTTTACTTTAGTTATTTATATACCAAATGCGCGGTTGAGATGTAGATGCTACAACAGTTCATAGCTTTACCTTACAAACCTAAATAGCTACCACCGTTTACTCAAGCTTGAAACGTTCAAAACTAAAGTGTTCAAATGTTTTTTTTTGATAAAAAAAAAAAGTTTGAAACTCTGTCGCCTACAGGTGACACTGGGAATTAACGAGTTAACTCTTCACTCTTCACACTGGGAATTAAAGAGTTTTTTTTTTTTGTTTTTTCTGAATAAATGAAGTAATTATTAACCGATCTTAAACATTTTTGTATTCTTCCACGAACCTGTCGTACAGTAAATCGTCAAAAAATGGGTGTGCAAATACTTTCATACCCACTGTATATCTAATCAGGAAATATATTACTGACCAAGTTTTGATGTCTTCTCCGAATAGACCATTGAGGATAACTACTTTTCTCACAAAAACGCCAAAGTTTATTGCCATCTATCCACCTTCATCCTGATTTAAAACACATAAAGAAAAGAGGCAAAAATAAAACCCGTCCGCCATTGTTCTCTTTTTTTTTTATTTCGATCCAACACAATTCTTTGTGCTCCGCCTAGGGTCTTGCCAAAGAGCTCCAAATCCACCGTAGGGGACTTCGCAGATGAATTCTAATAAACGGCTATCCCCAACGAAATTCCAACGTGCAGACTATCTCATCCTATAGCCGACTGTAGTGGGCTTTGAAATAGCCCATCCACCCCGATCACGGGAAAGGTTATTGCCAATTCGGCCGCATACCGAATTCATAAATTCCAGGCCAGTTCGCAAGTTTAGGCCCTTAACAACTCCGCCAACGGTTATTATTACACCTTCCAGCAGCTGGACCCGGAACACTAGAGCAGCTGCAACTCGACAGAAAAACTAAACAACTGTGACGGAGCTCCACGTCGACATTTGCTCATCGTTACAACCTCACTGAGCGGATTATCCAGGCACAGTCGAGTGTTGTCGTGAATTAATTTCCCTCCCAGTCTGGTCCAGCTTTGTGACTTACTCCACGCCGATGACTTGCAGTACTGCACGACGACAACCGCCTCCCGCACATCCAAACAAGCGCCGGTGTCCGATCGCAGACGACCATCTTTGGCATCGAGGAACCAGCGTGTAACGTCGCCATGGTAGCAGTTTTTTAGCAGGACGTCAACGGTTCCGGGTGCGGTCGAAACGATTTTCAAGCACTTCTGTCCAGAACTCAATTTTCCAAATGCAATGTAATCTTCGTTTGGCAATCTGTAAACGAAACATCAGCGACGGCGGGGATGACGGCAGAGGGAGTGGAAAAGAACTCACTTTAGCTCAGAGAACACAGTTTCCCGGTACCATGCAAATGGGCGACATTGCAAATCCTTTTTCATCCTCTCCACCTGGCTCGGCTCACCGTTGTGCGAGGAGACGCCTGCTATTGACGTTCCATGCTTGCGGCCAGCTTCCGTTGGCCTCGAGGAGTAGAAAAAATATTTGTACTCATCCAGCCAGGACTCGGCAATAATTTTTCGATTCCTGCAAAAGAGAGACGGCGGCATCTTATCTTAATCTCTGTTTATGTTTACAGCGGGGTGTACCTACCTCAGGTACTGTCCATTAGGCAGACCTAACGACTCCCGGTCCTTCTGGAAAACATGGCCTACGCGGCTGCAGGGTACAATCTCAATTTGTCCGCCACACAACCACAGCTTTATGGACATTTCAATGGACTCACCACCCCATCCCTGTCAGCGGAACAGAAAAAGAAAAAAAGAACGACCCACAAAAGCAGTTCTTGGCACAATTTTACGGAACTCATTTTTTTTTTTTTTTTTCGAAAGCGCTACTCGCTCTGGAAAACACTCGGGGCCGTCCGTACATACCTCGAGCAGTGTGTTGAATCCATTCAATTTAAAAAACCAATTCCGGGATATCAAGAAGACTCCGCCGGCAAACGCTGGACTCCTGCAAATAAATCACACATAAAACACTGAAAGGTGGCCTCCTCGCTGAAAGGAGCACTGTGCGAGCACAAGGAGAAGGATAAACAACGACACAAGGACACGCCCGCAAAAAAAAAAACAAAAAAGTGTTATCACTGCTGTCCTCCTCCCATCGCGCACATTGACAATTACGTAAATGGATCCGACGGATGCGTTTTGGCCTCACGCTCTGCGTCAGCCATCGGTATCCAACGAAAGTGTAAATTCCAATCGAATCCGCCTTTCAAATTCTTTGAACTGGCGCGATACTGAAACGTTGTCGCATCAATGCTGTCCAACACTGGACTCACGGCGATTCGGTGTCCGGAGGCAACCCGGTCGAGCAGTGGCTCCAGCCAGCCCACGTTCACCTCACAGTGACTATCGAGGAACACAATGTAATCACCGGTGGCTATTCCTGCGCCGAGATTACGTGATTCAATCAGACCGTAGTGGCGACGATTGCGATGGAGTTTAATAAACGCTCCCAGCGGCAGTTGACCCATGTCAGCGGATGCGGACTCTGTGGAAAAAGGCAACAGAAAGTTGTTTTTGTTTTCAAAAATTCTTTATCTGTAGTATTTCGGCGTTGGACCTGCTCTTGGACTTGGAACGGAATTAATTTCGTAATGGAGAAGAAGTGAGTGAGCCTGGTTGTTGGTTAATTAGATTGATTGCATTCAAAGAGGGCGCAAGTTTGCCATTTTCCTTACGAGAAATAGCTGCCCACACTTTTGACTGACGTTACATATCTGGGATGGCTATAAGTCCGGGCAACGGGCTTTTATACTACCCATTACAAACTAAGAATACAGCACAGGTACTTCAAAATTTTGCCTGAATCACAGTGGTAATGACGCTTGGTTTTTTTCTAGAACGAAAGTTGCGGTCACGGCTGTGTGTGGATGTTGAAAATGAGTCAAAAACAAGCAAAGCTTTCATATGCGTGTTCTGAAGAAGTGGAGGAAAAAAAAAATTGCCGGGAATCCAAGAATTCGTTTGCAATTCTCAAACGTTTGTTTCATGTCACTGACTCAGAAGTAGTTCTTCGAACAAGACCAGTTTGATTGCATTGAGGTGATTCAGATTCTAACTTTTTGAGAAAGCAAAAAGAAAACTCATCAAAAGGATGTTACACTTATTTGTACGCTTAAGAGTTCGTACTATTCTTTTTCATCATTTATTACTTCATTCGTACTAACCCCTTAAAGTCAAGATATCGCCTCAATCACTGATAGTCAAGAATCGATCGAAATCGATAGTAAATCGATCAACTTAGAATAACCCCTAATTTTGTTGATTTCGATTTTGACAATTCGAAGGTTCTCTTGCATTGATATACTACACATGGACTTCTAGTCTAATTTACTTTCATACATTGTCTGCGAAACTCACATGCTGACTGAGAGATTCTCCTATGCAAGAAAATCTCTCAGTCAGTATATGAATTTTTCAAAATAGTCACTTTACTAGGATGACGCATAAGATATTGGAAACAGTGTGAAGTTGGCTAATAGCAGTCCATATATAATATGTCTATGATCTCTTGACTTAAATCGATATTTTGCTTGTCCATCTTCGAATGCATAAATGTCACTAAAAGAAAACTGATTGTTTATGAAAAACTAAATAAGTTTTAATTCAAGTTAAATTCAAGAAAGAAACTACTTCAACTTAATTTTCTTATGCCAAATGAACAACTTAAAGTATGAGTGGCATTTTATAACCGTCAACTGGTTACTTACTTCCTTCCTCTCAGCATGATGAAGATTGTCGTATGTTGTAAAAATTCGAAATACGTGTTCTTCTAAACATATAGCAGCAAAATAAATGCCCCCACATGCAATGGCGGTTGATAAAAAAGTAAAAGTAAATATATCGACTTAAAACAAGAAAAAATTATGACCAAATAACTTAACCAAGTCAAGTCCAGTAATTGGAGGACAAAATAAATAGCACACTTCATAAATACTCCATTTTGGGCACATTTTATATTTAAAGGGTTTTTTTTTCAAAAGGGACTTGACTTAGAAATTAATTTGTGAACGCACCTTTTCAGTAATCATCGAACTGTCATTGTCAATTTATTCAGTAAACTTAACATTTTCATCATGGAAAAGCACACGAACGAGCAACTGCAAATCTGCAAATTATGCAAATTTTCTACCGAGACTCGGAGGCGGTGAATGCAACTTTAAGAGCGTTAACTACAATTTTCGATCATAATTCCCTCCCTAGTAGACAGGCAATGACAAGTTTAGTGCAAAAATTTGAGTCGATTTATTCCTATTGTGATAGCAACATCACACAACGTTAACCATCCGTTGCCAGTGAGACAACGGGATGGTCGAAGTGTCGAAAATATCGCTGCCGTTCAGGCGTCCGTAGCAAACGATCCAAATCAGTCAATTCCACCGAGTTCTCGAAAATTGGGCATCGCTCAGACCACATTTTGGCGTAAGGATTTTGGTTTACACCCTTACAAGATCAAGCTGACTTAAAAATTGAAGCCGATGGACAATTTGAAGCGACATACGCTTTCCGATTGGGCTTTGGAGAAGATGTGCCCAGATGATGAATTTCATCGCAAGATCATGTTCATGTCAATAAGCAAAATATGGGTTATTGGTCGGGTGAAAATCCACATGTGCTTTATGAATCACCACTTCATCCATAAAAAATAACTGTTTGGTACGGTTTGCATGCCGGCGGCGTTATTGGGCCATATTTTTTTGTCGATTATAACGATCGTCACGTTGCTGTGAATGGCCAGCGTTATCGCGCCACGGTTACCGATTATTTTTGGACCGAATTGAAAATATGGACTTTGACGACATGTGGCTTCAACAGGATGGTGCCACAAGCCATACAGCACACATTACAATCGATTTATTGAAGAGTAAGTTTGATCAGCGTGTAATCTCAGAAAATGAGACAGTCGATTGGTCGCCTCGTTAGTGCGATTTAACGCCTTTAGACTATTTTCTGTGGCGCTATGTTAGGCCATTGGCTTATGCCAACAAGCCGATTATGTTGACAGAGGTCAGGGCCAACATTGAACGTGAAATATCAGCCGTTGTGGCCAATATGTATGGCCGAGTCATGGAAACTTGGGTCCAACGAATCAACCGATGCAAACGTGCCTGTGATGGCCATTTTAACTCTTCAATTCATAAGTGTTTTGGTTGTACTTATAGCCGATAGTAAAATTTTTGAAATATCTCAAATAGCTTAGGTTTTATTTAAATAAAATAGCTGTCAAGTCCTTATTGAAAAATCCTTTAAATGTGAGGGGCACTGTTTTCCCAACATCTTCGGTTTCGATGTATTTGTTGATTAAAAAAAAGGAAAATACTGCACAGTATCAGACTGAAAACCAGTCATCCAAATATCTCATGTCATTTTCTTTCATATCTAAAAATCGTTTATTTTATTTTTTTCTTATTTAATTTTCAAGAGAAAACAAAAATCTTTTCCCCGAATCGATCGAAAAATATTAGTTTGAGAAATTTGAGCAGAAGTAAATTTGAAATAAATTCGACTGCAAAATTCTATTATCCCAACTGCAATTGACTCAAAAACTGATCAATCATGCAAAGTGTGGAATTTATAGAATTCGCTAAATCAATCATGGTAAAGTACCAAAGTTTTATTATTTACATTGCTAAAGTCAGCAGGGCAGCAGGGAATGACAGAACTTCCCCAGTTATTAATGATAAACAAATTGATTCATGTCGGGCCAGAGTCCAACGCTAATCTGAAATCCGAATCATCAACAAAAACCCAGTCTTTTTTTTTGTTTATCAAAACGAGTCTTTTCACACTGTTATACTTTTTGTGTTTGTTATTGCGATATCATGCATTAAGTGAATTGAACGACATGTGATTTAAAACAGATGGTGTTGCATGCCATGCAGACTAAGAAACCATTTAAATATTTCATGACTTATTTCCTGACAAATTAATCTTCTCGCCTAAAGTCGTTGCACGTTTTTTACAACAAGTAAAAAGGACCATCTATATTTATTTTACATCAAGATATTACTTGTTCAATAAAAAACCGTACTTCTGATTATGGAAGGCACATTTTCATCCTTTTGTTTTTAAGCAACTTACAAGATTATTCTAAACACTATGTGTATATTCTTAGTCGCACTATGCAAAGATCTCAAAATTACACAGAACAAACTTAACCGATTGCAATGTGAAGAAGTTCAAGGTAATTCATCTGATTATCAGAGATGTAAAAGAACTAAATCTTTTGATTTAACAAATCAATTAAATTTTGATGATTTTTTTTCCATATTTTGGTAAAAGAAAAGTCCTTAGTAAGCTCCTTTCCTTCTATACTTTGGGACAAAAAATTCAATGTTGAAATCAATATACCCTTTTGAAGTCTTGTTTGTACTAATCCTTTGGGTCAATTAAAAAAATGAAATCTATTGAATTCAAGTCTTTAGAATTATGTAGCATTCTTTGAAGTCACTTTGAAGTCCTTACCATTTAATTGAAGCTAAGCGCATTTACTTAAAGTTTCTTTTTTTCAACATTTCTCATCGAATTCTTTTTAGATTTTCACATTTTTCATTTTTTTATTGAAGTCTTTTGAGAAGTCAACTTATCTAAATAAAATCTTTTAGATTTAAGTTTCTTTTTAAGTCTTGAACCAACTATTTTTCTAAAAACTCACGAAGTATAAAGCTTGGTTCTACTGATGAGCTAGGCTAGCTGCTGAATTCGGTATCTAATAAAGCCAATTAGATGAATCACAGATCTTGACGTTTTTTCGTAAATTCACCAAATGCATTCCCAGAAGTTTGCATTCTTTTACAACTTTGCCGATTGAGTGAGTCAAAGCGGCAGCGAACTATAAAGAAAAAATTGTTTGCATGGGATTTTTTCCATCATATTGAAAAAAAATCGTTGTTTTTTCCTGCTCTTGATCGGAGTTTCTAAGAAAATAACTTTATCCTTTAACCAAAAACAGACATGTTCTACTTCAAGACACAGCTCAAAATTGACCAATCAAGTATCTAGGTCTGAACACCAGGCCAACTTCTGGCAAATAAATAAAACTTTCTAGACTGATATCAATACTACGCGACGTCATCAAACCAAACCAAGCACCCGACTCATATCTACCTCAACGTGACAGCTGAGAAATCAAACTGAAATACAACCGAAGATATCTCACCATCAGCACTGAAGTCATCGATAAGAATTATCTCCTCGAGAAACCGATGCGGCGTTCGCGCAATCACCGACACAATGGTCCGCAGCAGAGTCGACCTCTCTTCGTTCCTGAAGACGACCACAATCGACACCTTCGCCTTCTTGGGTACCCTGTACTCCCTCGTCTTGCAACTGCAACATCAGAAAATTAACCTCAACTGACCATTTCACACCGACCCGTCTTACACATCATCGCGGGTATCCGGAATATCGCGGAAGGCTCCGATGCCGTCACTGGGAAACTTCTCGAAAAAGTAAAAGTCACTGGTCTCAGACTCCCAGACGAGGCGGTGCGAAATGAACTCCTCGAACTGCCACGCCACCGCATTCACGTCGAATGCCACCTAAAAGCTACACGTTAGCAACCACATTCCGCCGCGAACTGCCACCACCTTACCACGTTCGAATTCCGAACGACCGGCGGCGCCACACGATCCACCTCCAGTTGCATCACACCCAAACCCACGAAGAGCACCGTCACAACAATTAAGACCCCGAAGAGAAGCTTTTTCCGCCTGAACGTGTTCATCGGGAACGCAGACGCGAACGTATGCAACGCGACGCTACAGCAGCCCACCGCCAACTGGAGGGTGTTATCAATCGAAAATTGGTTCCGCCGCAGATTACCGTCGATATCAGAAAACGCGGCACCGCTGATAGTGTCAAGTCGGGGGCTAAGGGTGCTAACAAATGAATGAATGCGACCCTCAATTAGCATCGACGTGACGATTTAATTGTCACATGGCGGACATGCAAAAAGCTCCGGTGTGCGTGTGTGTGGAAAGTTCCGATAACGAAACACAGCGACTACGTCACGGCAGATGTCATAATCTATCAAAAACTGGCTGAGTGTTTGAGTGCCACATGTCTGTGCTGGGTAGGGGGTTGGAGGTTAGGCGTTGTAGAAGAGCGGTGGGTGTTTATCCTTGGATCAAAAGATTGGACATAATGGGAAGTCGATAAGTGGTCTATTGGCGAGACGGGCTGAGTGACATCGGTGCTAATCAGTGGGACCACGTCGTTATTAGCATGTATCGGACGGACAGAGTGATTCCGGAGCTAATCCCGGTGAATTGAGTTGAGATTAGGCACGGCATTCGGAAGTCAGAGAGAGGATTTGTTTTGTTTGGCAGTGGCAATGTGAATAGTCCGTCTGTGGGAGCTATTGACAATGAATTCAGATTAAATCTATCAATCTTAAAAACCAGGCTGATGAAAGTTTTCAAATTATTGTTGAAAAATTAAACTTCTACCAAAAACGGGTTCCTAACGATTCCTTTTCCTTTTGTAACAAGTATGGCTCAAGGTCCATGTGGTGTGAGTAGATGCATAAAATAATGCATAATATTTTCATATTTTCTGGGTTTTTGGCTAAAGATTTGCTTTTATTGGGAGTACAACTTGAAAGACGCATATTTTTTTTGTTAAAAAAACCATTTATTTGAATATGAAAATGAAAATACATATCATTCAAAGTATCGCCCATCGCTAGCCACAACTTTTTCCCATCTTTCTGGCAATTTGTGGATTCCGTCCCAAAAGAACTGTGCCGGCTTGGCGGCCATGAATGAATCGAGCCAATTTTCGATACCGTCAGCTGAAGTGAAGCGTATTCCAGGCAGGGCATTCTGCTTGGACCTGAACAAATGGTAGTCGGAAGGGGCCAGGTCTGGGCTATACGGCGGGTGGGGTAGCGATTCCCATCCAACATTTTCCACGTATTTTTTAACCCGTTGAGTGCGATGTGGCCGAGCATTGTCATCATGCAAAATTATCGATTCGTGTCTAGTCGCATATTCTGGCCAATTTCCTTGCTTTTGGATCATTCGCAATGCTTTGAAACGTTTGGAAATTGCTTGCTGGGTAACTTCCAATGATTTCGCAAGCTCCTCTTGAGTTTGACATGAATCTTCTTCCAGTAATGTGTCCAATTCTGCATCTTCAAACTTTTTCACATGGCCAGGACGTTCCTTGTCTTCAACGTCAAAATCACCATTTTTAAAGCGTGCAAACCATTCCTGACACATTCTGACACTTACAGAATAGTCAGGGTAAGCTTCAATGAGTAAACGTTGCGCATCTGTTGCACTTTTCTTCAAATGAAAGTAGTGAATTAAAACTTCCCACAAATGTTGTTTTGAAGGCACAAAATTCGACATTTTAAACGCAAAACAAAACTTGTGTATACTTTGACAGATGGAATTAACTGGATTTTTCGACGCTCTTTAACATACAATAGCAGTCACTGTCAAAAAAATAGCGCGTGTGAGTATATATGAAGTTAGTAACAATGCGTGTCTTTCAAGTTGTATTCCCAATATATTTCATAGATCACGAATAATTTATCAAAATCAGAGTGGCCCTTATTGTATGATGATGCATATATTAGGTTGTCAAATATCTCCCTTCCACCTTTTTGTCTTCTGAATTTTCCGGCTAAAAAAAAAATACTAGGTTGGCAAATATCTCCCTTCCGCCTTTTTGTCTTCTGAATTTTCCGGCTAAAAAAAAAATATTAGGTTGGCAAATATCTCCCTTCCGCCTTTTTGTTTTCTGAATTTTCCGGCTAAAAAGGCGGAAGGGAGATATTTGCCAACCTAATATTTTTCAATATTTTTCACAATTTGCTCCAGGACGTTAGCAAATTAGGTATCGTCAGGAAAGCATCATCGAGACGACAGAAAATTACAGTTCTCGACTTACCGTAACACTTTTACCGTACCGTACCTTAACACTTTTACCACTACTCCAAGTTGCACAAACAATGCCCTTTTGCTACTGGTTTTTTGTTTGTATTGAGTATGTGACCTCAGGGCTTAACCCTTTAATGCCCAATCTTGCCTATAGGCAATATTAAAAGTTTGCCAAGGTTAAGGAGGCTAATTTTTGTCAAATTAGCTTGAAGTGTTGTGCAACGCTGTTGGTAAAGATTTTATTAATAAGTATTTCTTGTGACCACTTCGTAGCTGATTTGTGCTCAGTGTACACTCAAACCACCCTTAACCGTTTCATGACAAATTAATTCGGGCATGAAGAGGTTAATAGTTTTTTAATAGCGGAAAAAATAAAAAAATTAATATGCGCCATAGTTCGCTATTGTATTAAAAAAATTAAAAATCATAAATTTTAAATGAAATCGCTTAACTATAATATTGGTATTTTTCCCAGCTAGATTGCTGACTCAGGTGGGTTGATAGGAAAACTCGAATAGCGAAGCAACGAAGAATCTTCATGGTAATTGCTCTTTATTTCGATTCTAATATGAAATCGCTCAAATTCGCACAATCAGTACTCCGTAGCTCAAATATCAAATTCAAATTTTCAAAAATCAAACGATTTCACGTTGCCAACTTGATTATTTGTTTATTTTCGCAAAAAACGATACTCGCTATTGCGTATTTTAGTGTCAAATTCTTTCGAATTCCCATTTTATTGTTCGACGTGTTTTAGCATTCAAACAACGAGATAAAGAAGAAAGTATAGGGGATCCGCTTTAAAAATGAAACTAGTATAACTAGTAACACCAGTTGACTATAATCAATAGCCAAAGGTTGTTGTAAAAGTGCAACTAAGTGCAATACGAACGCAACAGTGAATGACCCGAAAGAGGAAAAGCAATTTATCGCTGCTTGCAATTGCTCAACGTTCAATTTCTTGTAACCTCGCAAGAAATGCGTGAATTTTGTTGATGAAATTAACAGATTGTATGATTTATTCCATTCAGTGAACATTTTCTTTCTTAACTCGCATAAAAAAATGAAATGAATTTCCATTCACCAAAAAGTTGTTTTTCTGGGAGTCCAACATATTAGACTTTCAGGAGAAATAAAACAAAAAAAGTGTACGCATTCAATAGATCGAACCCATGGGTCCTGCACGACTGTCGCATACAAGGCACGCGCCTTACTACTTGCATCATTACCGCTCTCTATTCTAATAACTCTCCCTTCGAATTTGGCATTAATAAGTCAATGTTTCTTCACGTCAATTTGAAATGTCAGATTGATTTTCGAAATTTCAAAATTAGTTTTTGCGAGTCAGTTGTCAACAGTATCACTCGATTCTATTTTCTTACCAAGTGCCGACTGGAAGTAGAATCTCAAATCACTTTCGCACAATTTTGAAATTAGAATCGCAATAGAGAGTAAGGCCCCTGATAATTTATATTGAAACAGATCGTTTTACCCTTTCCGTATATACTATAAACAAAGGATAATGAAGTCCGATCTGGAATATTTGCATATGTCTGCATAATTCTCCCTGCAGCCTACTAATGAGATATCCAACTTCTCCACACCTAATCTCAGCCGCAGACACTTTGACCCGCCTTTTGTTGCTTTGTCGACTAACTGTTCCCGTTTCCTGAACAGAGTAGAACAAAAAAATAATGCTCGCTATCCTAATGACTCCACATTCAGGCTTATTTCATTCCACACAATCCACTTATCCCG
This sequence comes from Syritta pipiens, assembly GCA_905187475.1. NCBI lineage: Eukaryota > Metazoa > Arthropoda > Insecta > Diptera > Syrphidae > Syritta > Syritta pipiens. The sequence continues at coordinate 6,047,299 of LR994572.1, read as the reverse complement.
GCTGTAAGTCAACGTCCTTATCCCGCTGAGCTAACGTGAACGCGAATCCTCGCAGGACTCCCGTACACCAAAAAAACGAGAAAAGAAAGTGGAGTACAATTTCAACCCGAGAGGACAAAATGTCACACAATTTTGCCAGGATAATATGTCACACAAATGTTTGCAGTTGCAACTTTTTTTTTTTTTTTTGCTATTTTTTTGTCTATAAGGACCGCCACTGAATATCATCCATTTTGAAAATTCCTCCAGCCACAGAGCATAGTTAATATGCGAATGCAGGGGGGACGGGGATGATGCACACAAAATGACTGAATGACAGGACTGGTTCAACAGCAACAACAACCCAGAGGAAGGAGACACCACCAGAGGGCGACAGTGAGAGTGGTTGTCGGAATTTACGAGAACGTTTGATGTTGCATTTTGGTGTACTTATTCCGTTGGCTGGTTTCACACCACCGACAAACGTGTACCAAGGATCTGCTGTGCATAAAATAAACATACGTCAAGGATTTCATCACACACACCCACCCACCCGGTCGCGAGCGAGCGACGAAAAGGAATATTTTCCAGTCTGCCAGAGACGAATGAAGGAAATGTTACACTGCGTTGACATTGCTTTGTCGGTTGTGATGTATTGTCCTTGCGCTTTGTACACGTGTGTGTGGGGGGGCGGGTGTGTCCTTATACACCGCCCTGTTTTGGGAGCTGAGAATTGCTCTTGCATCACGGATTAGATGTTTAAGGTAAAAGTTAAAGCGTCTCACTTGCCCTCCCGCTGACGTGTGTTTTTGTGACTTTTTTTTTTCGTCTATCCGGAAATGCATACGCTCGTTATTTGTGCCCATCGAGAGGGGGAGGTGGTGGTGCTTTGAAGAAAGAACTTTTTAGTGTAACTCTGGGAAAAAAGACTAAAAAATGTGTTAATTGAGTACCTCATTACAGGAGCGCTCGCCCTAAATGGGATTTCGCTAATGAGTTTGGCATTGTTGAAGTTGCAAATGCTTTCGCTTGTGTAAATTGCGCTCATTAAACTCGTGCATAGTTCTCCTTCTCCTCCCCCGTACAGCATGTGTGCCGCCACGAACTTGTCCTTGAGGAACTTTGAGCCAAACGGAGCAGAGCTGGCAATGTCACAGCAAGTGGGACCTTGCGACAACGTGTTACCTCGGAGTTTGTTGAGGTAAACATGTTTCATAATGCACTTTCATATTTGCACGCATATTACAGAAGCAGGCAGATGTTCCCTTGGGCCGGAGGGAGGGACGAGTTTCAGAGAAAGAAAAAGAGTAAAAGGCGGTTGTTCTTTTGAGGCACCTCACCTACTCGAAGTCAATCTGCAAAGTGCACCAGAAAAACGGGCGACATCCTTAGCGAAAAAAGGATTGCTTACTGAGGGGAGCTGAGGATCTCCCAAACGCGAGGTATTGAGTGACGTATCCTTCGTGACTGTACTTCACGACAACGGAGGAGATGCGACGACACAAAGCGTTGCAAGCAATTGTGCCACGAGTAGGGTTCTCTTCGTTAGACATCTGAAATGCATAGAATTTGATATTCACTCGATTGTCCTTAATGCAGTTTATACACACACACATGCTATCCCGGAAGCAGGAAGCTGTACCGACAACAATGGAGTCAAGGGCAAAAGGATTTTCTGTCTAGTGTGTACTTGGCTTGAAGTCTGATAAGACCAACTCTGCCGGAGCATACTCGTTACTTGGCTGAAGAGCACAGTTTTGGAATGACTGATTAATTTTCGAGGAGAACGATAGTCAGGCTTCGTTACCTTGTGCGCGGAGTGGCGTTCAAAGAAAGAGGAACAACAATTAAGCGATCAACAAAACTGACTAGAATAGTGCCTGGTAACTTGCTCTAAAAGTTCGAAGGACAAAATAGGGATTTAGCGCAAATGATGGAATTGTTCCTGTGCTTACATTAAAGACAAATGTTCGATTAGAATATCTGATGCAAGAAAATTTGCGGAAACAATGGACGGAAAATGTTGTCAAAAAACAACTAGGTGCATGGCTTGTTTTAGTTTTAAATAATTTGTTTGTAAGGTAATGATTCTTAAGAATCTAATGCTATGAGTAAAGCTGCTAGTTAGCTTCTTCCAGGAAATTGAAATAGAAGACATAAAAGAAAGCTTTAAAAGTCTATAAGAACGAAAAAAATAAAAATATTCTAATGTCTTATCTAAAGTAAAAACATACTGATTTATTCCTCTAAAACCAGAGTTGCTCTGAGAAAAAGGGAAAGAGCAAAGTTTTAAACCTAACCTGAAACTTAAGCTTAAGGAGGAACTTGTAGAATAATTTAATACTGAGTCTTTGTGTGACTAAATATCGTGTGTGTGATCCAAGAACAAGGCAGTTAAGACGACCGAAACCAAACAAAAACTCTTCGACACTCAGAAATAACCATGAAAAAATATTTGCAAGAGCTCGAGTGAGAGCTTTGTAGAGCTTTGTACATAGCCGGAAAATTCAAAAGACAAAAAGGCGGAAGGGAGATATTTGACAACCTAATATTTGGCTTCAATAAATGAAATATTGTATTGAATCCTGAAAAAATGCAGAATACTGAAAAGACACAGAAAAAGTGCCTCACATTCGACCTGCAATCATATATCCAACCCAAATTCTCTTTCGAAACCATGGAGAAATTTGGTTTGAGTCCTTGTTGAAGTAAATGCCAGTTGTGGGGAGGAAATGAAATGTTTATAAATAAATGCTAATTTAATAAATTCAAGCCTATAAGTTATTTTTTATATGAACTAGAGTGCCTTATACCTCCTTCGCACTCATTAAGTATACTTTTAATTCCTTCTTGGACTTGAAAATACAAAATAATGACAAGCAGCTTATATTTTGACATAAGGAATGGAGCATTTAGTAGCACTCAAACTGTGACGATAGACGAGACGATAGCAATAGTGATACGTGATGCAAACTTTTGACGATAGTCGTCTTGACGATGATCGTCTGAAAAGTTACGTGATGAGAGCCCTGATCTGTATGAGATGAGACCGTTACGAAAAATGTGATGGTGCTTTCTCTCTCCCTCTCATGTAAACTTATTCGGCGACCGTATTCTGTATATTTTGTTTTTGTAGAGCAGAAAGGGGTTGAAATAACTTTGCGTTGTGGTTCATAGCAGTACCAGGAGATTCTATAATTGAACATGTATGCGCAATCGCCAAAGGGTTCAGTAAGTAGATCGGTCCGATTTCCTTGAAATTTATGGAAACGTCGCCCTGCTATGTGCCGCGGTTATTTTCTGAGTTGAAGTCAAACTCATTGCATGCAAGAAAAAATTAGTTAACATTTTAGTGTACGCCTTAGAAATCTATATTCCAAATTTCTTCGAAATCGGTTCAGTCGTTCAAGAGTTGAAAAAATCCTATGGGTTTGCAAATCAGCTCTATTAATGTTTGGAATTTGCAAATTTGGAACATCTTGACCGATCTGGTTGAAAGTTGGAAGGAAAACTTCTTTTCTTGTAAACATGGCTTTAACCCACTCTCGCGCATTGTACTTTTACAAGCACAGTAAAATGCGCTGAGGCCGCCTTTGTATTTTCTTTCTTAAGCATGGCATTTTAATTATTTTTTTTTACTATTGTCGCCTCCTAAAGAGTATGAATGAAGTATTTTCATTGTTATCAATTGGTAAACTAGGAATAAATATCTCAAGAATATCATTTTCTCTTCGTCAAAAATGCGAATCAATAAAAGTTTTAGAAAAATCTTTTTATATAAAAATAAGGCAGAAAATCGTTTGTTTTGATACCACTTTTCATATTTTTTTTTAAATCTGAAGGTATATCTCAATAAAATATACAGTTGAGTCCCTCTAAGTTGAATTTCCCTGCAACTCGAATTTCTTCACCATATTTTGGCATTCCTCTCAATTTTCCATACAAAACCATCCTCTAAGTCGAAAATCCCTCTAACTCTAATACATTTTTTGACTCTTGGTCTGTTTTCAACACGTCTCCACCTCATTTTGTGAACATGCAACATTCAGAGAACTCGGCCCATCGAAAGATTTTTCTTGTCAACACTCACCCTCCCGTTTCCATCTCAGACAATTCAAATTCGTTGCTTTACACGATTTCCTTGTGATTTCCAGCCTGACCTCTTTTAGTCGTTGTGCACTCAAGTTCATCCCAGCCATTCCTTGTCAAGCTGTTCGTTCTTGTTGTTCCCTTGCTGATTGGGTTTCCATGTCGTAGGGGTCTACAGGACTTCTGACAAGGGAGAAAAAAAAGACACCCCTCTCCTTACATGTGTTAACACGAGGCTTGGGCTGTAATCAAAACAAAAAACAAAACATACCCATCTTAACCTCAAAAAGTTTTACCTCTCCCATGTGTGTGTGTGTGACGGAGCTCAGTTAACAAAAAGTCAATTTAGACTATTTCAACTTATTATGGCGGAGTTAGAGACATTACTTCACGCCTCACTATGTCCTCGTGTGCAGTTGGAGCTCAATGGTTAAACTTTCACCGTCCGGCTTTGATTTGTTGCCACTGTGTGTGCGCTTGACCTGCACCCACAACTTACATCACTTTTACACGGCTTGCTTCGAAGTGTAATTAGGTTAATCTTCTTTTCGAAACAACAACAATAACAAATCGTATGCCTTATGTTTGAGAATGATCACGTACCGAGAGGTCTGGCGCACCTGGTCCAGCCAACGACCTGTTCCGGTGGTGTCCTGGCCATAATCCTTAAGATTTACTCTGCAATTCTCACACGTCTCCCCGTCTCTGGTGGGCAAATCCTTGTCACGTTGTGCAATTTCCCTCAAAATTAAAGGCTTTACTTCATTCTCCACTTCAGTCTGCCAGTCGCCCTCTCTCAAATAGGACTCCCAGGACTTTATGCAGCGCGCGTTTGGCCTGCAATCAGTTTGAGGTCTTGAGGAAGGTTTTTTGCGTTATTCTTTTTATTTGTTTTTGTGTTCAATGAGCATCAATTAAGCGACACTAGGCAGCGAGGATATCATCATCATCGTGGCTTGTGTCGTGACACGTGCTCATCCATACTCCATCCTCCATCCTTCATCCATCGTCAAGGTGTTGGTTTGTTGGCTCGGCTCCGTGGCGGTGGTAGCGGCTCGTTCAGTGAACTTTTCGTCTCGTTTTCCTTGAATCCTGTCAATTAGCAATTCATAACGAGAATCCTGCAGATTAAAGACGCACATTGTGTCGTCTGGGTGATGGGTGGACGTGATTTGAATACATTGCCACAGTTGGGGTGGAGTTTGCCTTTTTGATTAAACCCTTTTTTCGGTGGCACGTTGTTCGTTGAAGAAATTTTGGTTTATTGGCGCGGAGAATATGTTTGGTGGTGGGTGGTAAGTGTAGGGTGACGTTTTGATAGGAGGTTACCTTAAAACTTTAAGGTGGCTTTCGTGCTCTGCGTGTGGGGAAGTGGGATAAGATAAACTGGGATCGTGATTTCGCTGGAAGGCAGCTTAACGAAGTCGTGTCATGGAGCTTCTTGTGAATGATAACAAACTGAAGACGATTTTAGGAATGATTCTAGGGCACAGCTTTAAAGAAGTGAACAATTTTAGAGTTTTAGGGTTAGTCGCTTGTTAAACGACGTTTTGCTTATAACAGTTGCCCTTTTGAATGATCTTAACTACAATAGTTAACTTTAATGAGAGGAATTTGAACTATGTGGAGGGCGGGCCTACTAGTGGTTTCTTTTTAAATCATGTGGTGTTTTGAAACTTGCAAATGTTTCACTCAAAAACTTGACAGGAAATCAACATCATACTTTCGAAGAAAAAAAATAAGCAGGTTTACAGTTGAACAACGTTGGGAAATCTTAAAAACTGACTGCTAACAAAACTTCAAAAAAATTTGGGTGAACCTAAAGAACTCCAAAATTTTTTTAGAATTTAAAAAGACCTTAAACAGAATTAAACTTCCAAGACAATTTTTGGAATCTGAAGACTTAAAAAAAGTAAGAAATGCTTAAAAAAAAATTTGGAAGGCCCCAACGATTTCCACGAAACTCTTTGAATTTAAAAGACCAAGAAAGTTAAGAAACGCTTGAAAATTTTTTTGTAAAGCCCTGGGACCTCCAACTACCTGTTTCGAATTAAAAAATACTTCAAAAAAGTTAGGAAACACTTAAAAAAAATTGGGAAGCCCTTTAGACTTCCAAAAATTATCGTTGAGCTTCAAAAGAATTCAAGAACGGTTCAAACAAATTTGAAGATCCTAAAGGCTTAATAGAAATTTTGGAAGACTTCAAAAAAGTAAAGAAACGCTTTAAAAAAAGTTTGGAAAGCCCCAAAAACTTCTAAAAAATCGATGAGCTTAAATAGACTTTAAACTAGTTCAAAGACAAAAAATTTCGAGGCTCTAAAAGTTACCAAGAAATTTTTTGAGTTTGAAACTTCAAAAAAGTTAAGAAACTTTTTAAACAACTTTTTTTGGAAGCCTTTTTTTGAAGTTTAAAAAGATTTCATAAAGATAAGAAACACTTAAAAATTGTTCTCAGGTCCTAAAGGTTTCGGAAATTTTTTTCGGAATCAGAATTCGGAAAAGACATGAAAAAGGAATGAAAAAAGGAACAAATGCTTAAAAAAAATTTTGGATGACCCAAAAACTTATACGACATTTTTTGGGCTTAAAAAGACTCCAAAAAATTTTTGAAAAACTTTAAAAATAGTTGGGAAACCCCAAGGAGACCATTTTGGGAATAAAAAGACTTCAAGTAAGGTAAAAAGCTCTTCGAAAAAAGATGGGAAGCCGCAAAGACCTACAAGATTTTTTTTTTTCGAGGTTAAAAGTTTCAAACGCTTCAAAAAAAATTTGGGAAGCCGAAAAACTTAGAAGTAAATTTTTAAAGTTTTAAAAACTTCAAAAAAGTTACTGAACGCTTCTAGAATTTTTCTGAGTATAGAAAAATTAAGAAACGCCCAAAAAAAAAAAAAAAAATTGGGGATCCCAAAAGACCTCCGCGAATTTTTTTTTAATTAAGAAACCTTCGAAAACGTTAAGAGAAGTTGAAAAAATTGGGAAGACCAAGAGACTTCCAAGAAGTCAAAAAATTAAAAAAAAAAAACACTACAAAAAATTGGATGGCCCAAAAGTCTTCCAAGAATTTTTTTAAGTTTAAGAAAACTTTAAACAGTTTATAAACGCTTCAAAAAAAAGCTTGAAAGGTCCAAAGACTCCTAAACAATCTTTTGAGTTTGAAAAGACTTCAGAAAAGTTTAAAATGGTTTGAAAAAAAAATTTAGAGACCCTCAGGACTTCCCACTAATTTTTTTGATCTTAAAATGGCATGGTCTACAGTTCCATTGGTCTCCTTGAATTTCGAGTTTTCCACACCATTTAAGTCCAACACCAAGTCCTCGTTATCTATATCTATTCGTCGGACTGTGTCAGGATTCTCTTACCCCTATCCTCACCAAGACTCTGTCTTTGCTTCTCCCTGCAAAACGCAAAAAACAATTTTCTATTCGAACTAACAACACCTCCACACGTTGATACACCCATTTGCATTCCATTGCAAGATTAAGATCTCCCCCATCGCCCCATTCAGCCGCCCATATCGTCGTCTAACAACGTTACAAGATATGCACGCCTTCAAAGCGAAGCATGCAAATAAATCTTTCGCCTTACTGTGTGCAACACTTGCAGCGCACACACACCCGAGGCACTCACGCATTATCCTAATGACACCATTGCACAATAGGTGAGAAAATAATTATCCTTGAGTGTAGTTTGTTGTTGGAAGACGGATGCAAGACACACATTGTGTCGGAGACGGTCGAACGAGCTCGTCTAAAACTTTTCCTCTTCACGTAAAGTGCAGTTTATAAACTTCATTTGACCCAATTGCTTGTGCTCCACATTTGAATACGTCCGGCTGCTCCAAGTCATGCATGAGAATTATTTTACCTTGACACTCGTTCCACATGACGACGACGACGACGATGCCGTGTGAATGAGAGTGAAAAGCGATGGCTTTCAAGGAAAGCAACTTTTCACCAAGAAAGGAGATCAAACAAAATTTAATTCCACGGAATTGCTCGCAAATAGTTTTATGGATAAATCCTCTCTAAGTCCTGGCCACGTTTTTGGTTACCGCACAGTTTTCAAACTGAAAAACAATCAGCCCGCAACAAACATCAATCCTTTTTGCCAGCCCGGACAAAAGACTAATTTCAGGACCTGAGTAGCATGAGGCACCGGATTAGTCCTGCGGAGAAGTCGGAGACTCTGAGGTCTGCCCCCGGAAAGCTGCTCAGGTACACTTTTGTATCGAAATTATTTTAAATGATTTCTAAAGGACCTACAAATCGCCTTAAATTCCCTGCCGCTCCCAAAAAATATGTTTATGCCGGAGGACCATCGATTGGCTCTGTCCGTTGGATTCCTGAACGTAGATTGAGAGCAATACGATTTTATGAGAAGGATGTGAGGTGGACTGCTGGGTGGGATAGTTGGAGGGGTCAAAGCTTAATGTTAAGTGATGTCTGTTGAGTCGGAAAGTTATGAAAAAGGAAATAAATTCCAGAGATAAAGTGAATGGTTGTGATTGGTCACTAGTTGCTTCTTAGCCGAGATTCTCCACGATGCACCAGAGGATGCGCATTTAAACGGAATCGTTCAGAATAAAGGTCAATAGGACAGTTTTCGGTGAACTGAGTAATTTTTCTTTCAGCAGAATATTTTCTGGGGAAAGGGAAATTGACACTTCATACTTCTTATCGTTTCGTATATCTAGTCAATATTTTGTAATGAGTCTATAAATTTAATTTTTTCATTGTTTTTTTATTTTTACATGCCGTGTGGTTAGTGCGTCGGACTGTTAAACGAGGGTACCCGGGTTCGAATCAAGCCCGGGGAAAGAACACCACAAACAATTTACAAGGCCCACCTCCTGCGAACGACTGACAATCCTCGATATCGATATCATGGTCTCCTTCTTTTCCTATCGACGTTTGCCTCAAGCTTTTTGGTAGGCCAATTGTTGCGATAGTAATTTGGAGAATGCTGCCAGAGTGTTGTCCGCACATAACATCTCGTTTGATAAATATGTGTGCTATTGCTGTTGAACACCGTCGTGGCTGTCCGCCCATAGTCATTCGACAAAACAAAATAAATGACAATCAATTTGACAAATGAGTACTCAAAAATATTGAATTGAATTGATTTGCATTTTTATTCATTTAACGTTTTCAGTTTTTAGTCATTTGAATTTACCCACAAACGAAAGTGTTTATTTTCAGGTGGTTGCATTAAGAAATTGAAGTTACATACCAGTCCTTTAAGGATCGGAGCCCAGCTTTTCGAAAATTGAAGCTATTAAGACTTAAAATTTCAATATATTGGGAGTACAACTTGAAAGACGCGCATTGTTACTAACTTCATATATACTCACACGCGCTATTTTTTTGACAGTGACAGCTATTGTATGTTAAAGAGCGTCGAAAAATCTAGTTAATTCCATCTGTCAAAGTATACACAAGTTTTGTTTTGCGTTTAAAATGTCGAATTTTGTGCCTTCAAAACAACATTTGCGGGAAGTTTTAATTCACTACTTTCATTTGAAGAAAAGTGCAACAGATGCGCAACGTTTACTCATTGAAGCTTACCCTGACTATTCTGTAAGTGTCAGAATGTGTCAGGAATGGTTTGCACGCTTTAAAAGTGGTGGTTTTGACGTTGAAGACAAGAAACGTCCTGGCCAAGTGAAAAAGTTTGAAGATGCAGAATTGGAGGCATTACTGGAAGAAGATTCATGTCAAACTCAAGAGGAGCTTGCGAAATCATTGGGAGTTACCCAGCAAGCAATTTCCAAACGTTTTAAAGCATTGCGAATGATCCAAAAGCAAGGAAATTGGGTGCCGTATGAATTGAAGCCGAGAGACGTCGAACGCCGATTTTGCATGATGACAATGCTCGGCCACATCGCACTCAACGGGTTTAAAAATATGTGGAAAATGTTGGATGTGAATCGCTACCCCACCCGCCGTATAGCCCAGACCTGGCCCCTTCCGACTACCATTTGTTCAGGTCCAAGCAGAATGCCCTGCCTGGAATAGGCTTCACTTCAGCTGACGGTATCGAAAATTGGCTCGATTCATTCATGGCCGCCAAGCCGGCACAGTTCTTTTGGGACGGAATCCACAAATTGCCAGAAAGATGGGAAAAAGTTGTGGCTAGCGATGGGCGATACTTTGAATGACATGCATTTTCATATTCAAATAAATAGTTTTTTTAACAAAATAATACGCGTCTTTCAAGTTGTACTCCCAATAGTTTGTAAATCTGGAAGAAATTAAGAAAGTTTATTATTTAAAGTTTAACAACACAAATAAATGAAGAAGAATGACCTCCCATCAATTACAACAACTATATCTAAGTGCTTGACGATCAGAAGCGCAATTAGCGCGAACTAAGAATAGCCCTTGCACCTAATCAGAAACGCTGAGATCGATTTTAGAAATCGATTATTTTTTTTCCCAAAACAGCTGTTAAACTCTGGTATTTTGTGTTTTGTTTAATGCAGGGTGGTACGTTTAAAGAATTACAGTGTCGAAAAAGTCTGCCGCAAACATAGGGCTAAGACAATCCTGCCGAGAAAATACAAGCATTGCAAGGTTTCTGCATTCTACGAAAATTGGTACTAAAATAATTGGATACGATAGGGGGCATTCCACAGACGCTTTAAGACGGAGGTTGAACAATGCTAGTCTTTTTGGACTCGCACTACGAAAGAAGTCATTTCGGTCAGAGGACAATCGTATGTAATAGATTGGAGTTTGCTAAAATTAGAGGCACTGGATCCCCACCTAGTGTATGAAGGTTCTATTTAGTGATGGAACTAAAGTAAATACAACCTCTTCTATAATTAAAGCCATTGTACACCATCCTACTTCAATAGAATTTCACTCTAGTGCAAGCATACACTTGGCAGCAAACGCACTATGCTTACTATAAAATAAAACTCAAACGGTTCAAGTATCTATCTTTATTTTTTAGACACTGCTCACAACAACGTACATACAACGCAACACGATCCACTCACATGATCGATTGTCCTGCCGTCTAATCGGAGTTTCCATTAGGTTTAGGTTACGCTGCCGACTTTGATTTATAATTCTTGTGTGTCGGAGTAACCTGTATGTCCTGTATTCTGAGGTCCTTTTCCACTGGTCCAATGGTCCTTTTCTGATTTCCAAATGAGTCAATAGCTGATAAACCTGAAGTCCAGTAGCTTCTTCTATTCCCGTGTTTGACATTTTTTTGTTACAAACATGAATGATTTTAAATGTCTTCAGACCCCTTCTCCATCAGCAAAGATCGTTTCGACCTCGAATGTTTTTTGTTTTTTTACATTTAATTGCATTGAATTGAAACTATGACCACCCGAATGCCTTCCAGCTTGGATCCGCTGCAAAATCGTCGGGCGTCTTTTATCCGTTCATCAAAAATTCGTCTGCTCCAGAGTATCCACGTATCCACTTCACGTTGCCATATCCAATTTCTCGTCATCAAATCAATGTACGCTCTGCTGCTTCGTGCGCCTTTTGTTGCGAAACATCAATTTAAAATAAATTGGCTTAAAAATACAAATTCATGTTCCACTCTCTTGCCTGACAGCAGCCGAGGTCCATGTCATGCCATTTTCATTTAGATAAAAAAAAGAAATGAAGAAAATTCACAAAATCAACCATCATCAGTCGCAGCCTGAGGGGCCAAAGGAAAGTACGAAACACACCACGACACACCTAACATTTGTCATCCTGCGTCCTTAAAGAGAACCGAAGGCAAAAAGCGAACCATCAAAAGGCGAGCAAACTGGCGGAATCAGCTTAAAAGCAGATCCCCATCAGCCTTTCATCTTCGGCGAATCCATGTCAAACATGACCTATGGCACTGTGTCGTCCTGGATCCTTGTAACAGGCTCCGTCCTGGAGGAAATCACAAATTTTGCGTGCACCCGCAAAGGCACGACAGTGTGCGGGGCATTTCCCACCCCACAGCCAGCCGAGAGGAAAACATTAAGACGTGCCACTGTGCCGCCTCTCAGCCACCAACAGAATAATTGTTGTGGCTTCAAAAGGACGATGTTGTCTAAACCTAATTACAGGTAACATTGGGCAACTTACTTTGCCTGATTCGTGTTTCAGCGAGGTTCGGCACACAGAGATGGAGCGCACCTTCTGGTTAACTGCGAGAGGACATGAATCGGCCCGGCCGGCTTCCCTTTCCGCTCGCCTCAGTCACCTGTTGGAGAGAAATATGTGTATTCCGTTTTAATTACCTGGAAGGGAGTGTTTATGCGATGGAATTGCGGCGGAACATTTACATTTTTATGCTTCCCGTGCGGTTCTGTGCTCAGTTCACTTGGCAATAACTCGTCCTTCAACGCAGCGCAACAAGAGTGAGATAATTTGTTTTATTACCGAGCGAAGGAGATTTTTATTTTTATGGCTGCGCTGATGTGGAGGACATTGAATTAATAGCGCACAAGCACAGTTGGCTCACTTGTGGGTCATTAGTCGGGTTAATTTCTTTGCTTTTCGAAAGATATTTACATTTTTCGACAATAAACAACTGCGGGGGGGTAGTTTTTCTGTGAGCTGACTGCTAGCGATTGTGACTTTATTCATTAAAATTAAGTAATCGAAGTGGTTTGGCGGGAGATTGGTGGTGTTTGGGATTTTTTTGCGGAGTAATGAAGCAGTTTTTCATTAGATGCTTGAAGTATCTCTACTCAGAGAAATATTGCATTCGACTTGGATATGTTTTGGGTACAACTCATACCTGGCTTTTAACCAGGCCATTTGAATGTTCAGTGGAGAGAGGAAGGCTCAGCTTTTTCCTCATTAGAGTCTACAATTCCTGAAAATGGGACATCATTTTGATTTCAAAATCTGAGTGAGTAAAATATTGTAAACCTTTAATACTTTTTGTAAACCTTTAATACTTTTTTTGGATGAATTCAATATCAGGGTTTACACTTGACTACAAATTGTACAATTTGCTTAGCAATCAAATTTTCCTTAGCGTTCATATTTAACTACATGCTTTACATTTTCAGTCGAAATTTGTTTCTATGCTCGACGACATTTTTCCCGATCCACTCAGTTATCGAGATTACATACAAAAATGGAAAATACTCCGAAGTTGGACGACAAGTGTTCACACTCAACGAAAAATCGTCCAATCGAAGTATCTAACTACAAGTCTGCCGATTTGTAATTTCGAGCGTTCACATTGACAATTTGTATTCGTCGAGCACGATTGTCAACAATTTGTAGTCAAGTGCGAACTCCACTAATAAAGGGTGATTTTTTAGGTATTATCTTTTTGGCAACACTGGTTTAAACAGCTGACGCATGTTTCGTGTTTTGTTTCACTGTCAAACATCTTCAGTTTGGTCTATAATTTAACCATGAATCGTCTTACAAACGAACACCGCTTGCAAATTATTGAATTTTATTATCAAAATGCGTGCTCTGTTAAGAAAGTTCAGAAAGTTAAGAAAGTATTCAGCGACGAAGCTAATTTTTGGCTCAATGGGTACGTAAATAAACAGAATTGTCGTTTTTGGAGTGAATATCAGCCAGAAGCATTGCAAGAGCTACCAATGCATCCAGAAAAAGTGACAGTTTGGTGCGATTTATGGGCTGGTGGCATCACTGGACCGTACTTCTTCAAAGATGATGCGAATCGTAACGTAACTGTGAATGGTGAGCGCTACCGTGAGATGATATCCAACTTTTTTTTTGCCCAAAGTGGAAGAGCTTGACTTGCATGACATGTGGTTTCAACAAGACGGTGCCACATGTCACTCAACACGCGCAACAATGGACTTATTGAGAAGCGAGTTCGGTGAACATTTGATTTCACGTTCGGGACCGGTCAATTGGCCGCCTAGATCGTGCGATTTAACGCCTTTAGACTATTTTTTGTGGGGCTATGTTAAAGCTCATGTCTGTACAGACAAGCCCGCTTCAATTGACGCATTGGAAGACAACATTGAAGTATTTATTCATGAGATACCGGCCAAAATGTTGAAAAGAGTATGCCAAAATTGGACTAAGCGGATGGACCATGTGAGGCGCAGTCAAGGTCAACATTTGCATGAAATAATCTTCAAACATTAAATTATATCGATTCAAATTTCTTTCTTTTTTGAGAAACTTTCCTATAGCTTTAAAAAAATCACCCTTTAGAACTATAAATTCTAAAAATTTAATTCTTTTACAAACTTTTATCGAAGTCTGACTATCATTGATCTGAACTTCATAGAATTCTGCCTGTCAATTTTTAAAAATCACTGCAACAACTTTAAATAGGAATTTTTCCCTTTAAAGGAGCTATAGAAGGAATACAATTTGACATTATCTCTGATTAAAGGATATTAATCAGCATCAAGCTCAGAGAGCAAAATACAGTCATGAAAAAACGGATATGAATTCTAACTGACATCATCGTCAATTTCATGCAACCGAAGTTACTAACGATGCAATTATAAATCGAATGCTGCTGTCGAAGGACTGCTAAAGACAGCTGAAAATGATTAGAGGTTGGATTAGGATGTGGTCGGGGGTAAATATGGCCAACGAGTAGAATCTTATCTGAATTACATACATACATTGGATGGCTCAAGAACCCGTTGGGGGACAGAGCCTAGCTTTTTGGATCTCAATTGTCTAATATGAAATTGCCTCAATTACAGATGTATCAGTCCTGTCAGCTCTCTTGCATGAAATATTTCAAAAAAAATGTTCGGAGTGCGGATGAGTTGCGTTTTCAATAATAGAGTTTTTCTTAAATTACTCTTCCGACATCAGATCACTTTCGCAATTGCGTTTTCAATAATAGGAAAACAAATAAATGTGAAAATATTACCGCCGCAGTTAAGCCGCCGGATTCCATAATCGGCTTGATATATATTTTTTTACTTTTACGCTATCGAAATTTTGCTTTGTTTCGAGTTTATTCTTTACACGTTGAGTGCCATGCTAATTCTTCATTGCTTGCACAAAACAAAAACTATTTTTATGTGTTCTATCTTGCATTCATTTCTTCAAACCATTTTACTAACGATAATAATATTTAAAAGTTTCAATCCTTTAGTGCATTTCATAAGCCTTTGAATCTAAATAATCTTGGCTTCGCCGGTCACCGGTGACCCCCATGGCATTCAGCGTGTTAAATAAAATATTGACATGTTAAAAATGAAGAAGAAGCCAGGCTCTGGCCCTGTATGGGCTGTAAGCCGACTATTCATTTATTTTTCTTGTTAAAAATAATTTTTTGAATTTTCAGGTCGGATAAGTAAAATCTTTTTTTCAGTTATCTGAAGTTGTCTTAAAATAAAATACCGCTTAAGGGAAAAAGAAATTGTGGCAAATCGGTGTTTCAGTTAACCGGAGTCGACTGTTCTAATATTTAGTTTAGAAAGTGGAGAGATCCCGCAAAAAATTTGGCGGTGCGCTCTTTAAAAAGACAACACTGGCTCTACAGATATGGACGAATTTCTTTTCTTTAAGCTTTTTACAAGAAATCTGCCACCTTGCTACAAAAACGACTGAAAATTTGAAAAGAAGAAAAGAACCAATGAAAATATGAAAGCAAGCAGTGGCTTAAGGCAGAATATTCTACTGTGGAGCATGTCTTACAAGTGTTAGAGAGTCTAGTAAAACAAAACATTGTACGCCTCTTTCAACGATTTTAAAGGAGCAATTGATAAGATTAACCGAAATGCTTTGTTTAATAAGTTCTATAGGATGGAATATCCCTGAAACTCGGACGAGCACGGTCTATACTCCTCAACTAGAGCTTACTTACTAGGCATTTCATCCTTGGAGGATCTGTGCCTGAGCTTCAGCTCTTCCATAACAATTGGTTTTTTTTACATGGGCGGGTCATTAGCCCTCCGCATAACCGGGTTCGGATTGAGTTGGGTTCTCTTGCCTGAAGCGATGGCTGCATACATTAGTTCACCCCCCAACGATTGTTAGGAGGCTATCCAGAGGGTTCCGCGAGGACGCTGTATGTCAGCTTGACCTACACATTATATCGGATCGATGCTGGCAACTCGCCATGTTGAGTGAGATCAGCAACTTTACCCTCCGCGACAAAAAGACTGCACATGACAGGATTTTCTAAGATTATGGAGAAGGATAAGTTGAGTTACTGTTTTCATCGTTTAAGCGTAATAATTTCTCCTTAAGAAACAAGGAGGATCAACGCATTATTAGTTTTTTCACCTGCTATACAGAAATTTTCTACATTCAGCTTTTTACATTTTTTTTTTAAAGTGCTATCTTTCTGTCGCATCACTTATGGTGCTTACACTAAATATTGAATTATCTTATTTATTTATTTACTTATTTATTTATTTGAAGCTAGCTGAAAATTTAAAAATTGGCAGCTAGAAAAATGTAGCCTTCGGCTATTGAATTATCCTATTTGGCTTTAATGCTCTAACTTGTATTTCATTGCTATTTTTAATAGTTTTTATTAAATGATTAATACGCAAAGTGAACCTGTTTTTATCGGCTTTAAATAAAAAAGTATGAAAAAAGGTGTATGTGCTGTCTTTTTGTCGCGTACTGTATACAGGCCCTGCCGCCCCCTAAACTAGAGCAGCAGTTTAGAATGGGAAGCGGGATTCCTAAGTGGTTTACTCCAAAAACCAGCCTTACACAAGGATGTTCTTTAAGTCCTGAATTACTTGCACCCTTTGTCGGAGACTATTGATTATTCGCCTGGTGGGATAAATTTTGCAGGGACTGTCATAAAGAGCCTGCTATTTGCCTATGTCATAGTCATACTTGTGGGCTTCCCAGATTCTCTACAGCTTACGATCAACAAACTTAACCAGTATTTTTGACGAGCGAGTCTATAAAGCTCCAAAATCATGATTTTAAGAATAGGAGCACAGCTAATGAAAGGTGGAGACTCAATGACGAAAACATAGAAATAGTCAAAGGATACAACTACCGTCGAATCCCTTTAAGTCGAACTTCCTTTAAGTCGAACTTCCATTACGTCAAACTTCCTTTAAGTCGAACTTCCTCTTATTTGAATTTCCCTTTAACTCGAATTTTTTCGTCATATTTCGGCATTCTCCTCAATTTTCCCTGCAAAAACCATCCACTAAGTCGAACTACCTTTAAGTCGAATTTCTCTCTAAGTCGAACTTCCACTTAATCGAATTTTCTTCTAAGTCGAATACATTCTTTCAACCTTTGGTCCATTTTCAATACCCTTAAATCGATTTTTTTTCTTTTGCAAGAAAAATAAACAACAAATGTCCTTTTGCAACTTGTATCATGCATGCCCCAAGCCCACCCTTTGACTCTCTGAAGGTGACCCTCTACGAACACATTTCGCGAACACTTATTTCGTGTTGGTCTTTGTAGTGCAAGCATGGCGAAAAAAAAAGGAAGAGAAGACAACGTTAACAGCAAAAATGAGGATTTGCTCGCTAACATGGCCCTACACAGCGAACATCGAAGCCAACGTAGATGAGAATTGAAATTTTTCGCCAACATCGAACAGTACGAGAGTAATTGCTCACAATTGCCAATGAAATTTAGATCATTACATGAAAATAGTAAATTGAATGAAAATAGTAAAAGTAATAAATAGAATGTCAGAAGGGTTTGTGTGAACTTCGGGAAAGATGCTAGGTGCTAAAGGCCAAACACAACTCAGTGTTTTAACTCTTCAGACACATAAAATAAAATTATAATAAGCTACAGACAGGATTTAAAAGTCATCGAATCCAATCGTTTCTACAAACATTCCCCTCTCGACGTTAACATAATGTTAGAGAACATTTCGAAAATAGGTCGCATCCTGCCTGTCTCCTGTTGTTCCCATCAATCTACTAAATTCCCGCAAAATCCTAGGCACTCCAGCAGTTTCGAACAAAACACATTCTCCTTGAAGCTTTTTCGAAAAGCTTCCTCCAACTAACGCTCTCTTTCTCTCCCGTGAAGCTCATCGGCCACTCAACTCTACGCAGGAAGGAGCTCTACTTCAATATCCTCCAACGTTTCATTCCAAAAATGTTCACACGGCCATCCATCATCAAAGCGAATCCCGACCGCCCGACAAACTTCTGCTTCTGGCGAGAACTCCATCAGAAGGACATCCGTTTGGATAGGAAAAAGGAGTCCTGTTGACACCCATCGCTTTTGAATTCACGACAACATTAAACAGCGTAACAACTTCCATAATGGCATTCAAAAACGATATCCCTTCCGCACACACACCATCGTACAGCAAAAACTTTTCCGCCCGACCGAACTCAGGAGCAACTTTTTTCCCACACATAAAATATAAGCCGGGCCAAAAACTTTCCCTTAGCCCCAGTGAAACAATCCCCAGAAATTATACTCAATCTGGCATGAAATTTAAATTTCAACAATGCCATTGTAGGTCCTGAAGTGATAATGACTGTTGAGATACACTTTCCCTGAATGTTGGTCGCTACCGCCGCGCCGTTACCGTCGTCGTCACCGACATGCTCATGGTCGCCGTCATCGTTACCGTTGTGGATATTGTCGTTGCCGTCGTCTGGCATGTTGTGTTGGGCACACAATAGAAATTCCATAACACATTTAAAAATTCATTGACAAATTTTTGAAATGAACATTTTACGAACTTTTATTTCCATCCCAGGCGGTTGGGGGGGAATGAGAGAGTCACAGGACCTCGACGACGGGTGAAAAGTTTTTCGTTGAATGAAAAAAAATGCCGCCGCCGAAGTCGTCATCCAACAAAATACCCGCCCATTACAGACAGCGATACATTATTTAACTGTGTGATTCATTTGTGGCTGTATCCTGTTTCAATGAGGACGAATTTTTCCTGGGGCCTGATTTATAATGTGTAATCAGAAAATGAGTAATTTAAGGCGCACGCCTCTCGGTTCGTGTGATGAAAGGGTGGAGCACGCTGCTCTCTCTCTCTTGGGAAAAGTCTGATGGAAATGTGAAAGTTTTCCGAAGTTTCGGGGGCGGCGAAATGGTGTTTTACATGAATTTGATATCTGGCTTTGTGTGTGGAGAGGGTTTTGGGTAAATGGGGATTGTTAACCTTTTCGGAAGATGTTCCGACAGGAGGGCGTTAGTTTTGAGGAACTTTGAGGAGTTGCTGGCGGGTTGAGGTGGTATGCCTGACGGGCGAGTGGGTTGATTGCCACTCGAGATTGCTTTAAAATTGGAGATCAAATAATTTTTAACTAAATCGGTTTTTTGAGATTGAGGGGTGTAATTGGAAGTGAGGACGATTGTGAAACACTTGAAAATCTTAAAGATTTTTCAACGACTGCTTACCTTAAAATTCTTTAGAATTTGGATGTGGACTAAATTGTTTCCCAATTAGATGACCGGAGGTTGGAGACGGTTCTTCATTTTTTCTTTTAATTTGAAATTGAACATTGACGTAGTTTGCTTTCAGAATAATTGAAAACTTTGCATATCCCTGAGATTCAATAAAGACGGTAGACAATAAAGGAAGACGCTGGCTTAAATTAACAAAAAAAATAAAATAAATAGTCGGCCATACAGGGCCAGAACCTAGGTTCTTCGCGCCTCCACTGTGTTGCACGCGATATATTTTGACACATGTGGAGGGGACCTACTGTTTAATACCGGTTTCGAACGGCGAATTGCGAAAGTTTTCCACGACAGAGGTTCCTCCAGGAGGATTGTCAGTCGTTCGCTGGAGGTGGGGCCGTGAAAAATGTTTGTGGTGTTATTTCCCTGAGCCGGATTCGAACCCAGGTACTCTCGCTTACAGTCCGACGCACTAATGATTAAGCCACGGCGTCACAAGTTTTGGTATATTTTTCATAAACCTACATGCCGTGCACGATTTAAGAAGTAGAAGTGATATTAACGAAATAAAATACGAAACAGTGGAACGTGTCACAGAAAATTGGAACTTCAGAACTATTTTCAGAAATCATTTTGAATGAATTGAATTTTGAAATTTAAAAAAAAATTTGTCAGTTACTACTTTTAATTTTTTCTCTAATTCCATGATACAAATATGGAATGTAATATACGTAACGTAAGTATTTAAATTCCGTTCTGCGCATGTTTCAAAATGGCGTCGTTCGTGACCCGATTAGACAGAAAACGTTAAATTTGAATTGTCACTGTAAACAAACGTATGACAACTAGTGTCACAAAAGTTGGAGTGACGTTTTCAGTCATTCATTTTCAGTCAATTCGGCTTAAGAGTTCTTTTTGATTGACACATCTGCAATATATTACTTTCTATATTTGTGTCATGCTCTAATTCGTAGAATACTGACACATAATATATTGTATTTTTATTTTGTTTAAATTGCAATCATTTGACTGCAAGGCTTTTAAACTACAGTCGAAGCCCTCTACGTGGAATTTTCACATGATATCAAAATTAGTTCAAGTTAGAGGGTTTTTTTTTTACAAAAAATTCGAGTTTGAGGGATTAATATTTTTTTTGTTTGAAAGCCTTTAATTTATTCAAAGAAGCATGTAATTTTGGATCGAATCTTTAAAATTGGAGAATGAAGCATTTTAAAGGACTCTGTTTTAAAACGGCAGTGTTTGACCTTATCCGGACTCTCAATACATTCACTAAACGAAGCTTGAAAACATCTCAGATAACTAACTTTTTTCATATTAAAAGAAAATTGTTTGAGTCCAACCAACAGCACAATGAATAAACAACGCAGTTATTTAAACAGAGCCGCATGATTGTGTGCACAAATAACCTATAGCTTATTTGTGTTTGTGTGTAGACGACGATTATGTGGCCCTAGACGACAATTGTGTTCGCTTGTGCTTGTGATTGTGCTTCGAGAACCGTAGGCGAATAGTTGCGATTTTCTCAAGTTCTTTGGGTTCGATGTTTGCTGTGTAGGTCGCCATGGAAATCCTCATTCTTGCTGTGAACAGTCTCTTTCTTTCTTGTATAGGTAAACAATAATAAGGGCAACCACATGCGCTTTTTTCTCCGACGTGTTCGTCGTCCAGCGCCAAATTGAGAGAGAGTCAGAGCAAGCAATACAAGTTGCGTGGGTGATACAAGTTGCGAGAGGAAATTTTTCGTTTATTTTTTTTGCAAAAAAAAATCGACTTAAGGGTATTAAAAATGGACCAAAGGTCGTAAGAATGTATTTGAGCTCTTCGACTTAGAGGGAGTTCGATTTAGAGGGCTTCGACTGTATTTTAAGTCTTTTGGCTGTGGAAAGTAAAAAAGCTTGAGTACAAAACAACACAGGCTTAATGGACCGCACAAATGGTCTCCGTGAAATAATATTGTGATTTTTCTCTGGGGACTCGGCCTGAAGATACATTCTCGTTTCGGAATTAAAAAATTAAACCTGAAATGTCGTCTGAGAATTGTTGGCAATGGTGATGGTCGTGGTTTGATAATGTTCGGTGTGCCTATTGATTAAAATAAAAAGTACCCAGCTATCAATTATAATAATAAGAAGAGTGAAATAATTTAATTATGTAAGTAATTTACTTACAATATTACCTGTTTTATGCACGCAATATTTTATAAAAAGCTCTATGTGGTGGGGCTTTTTAAAAAGTTAGTCCTCATGATTTCTAGCTACGTTTTCTAAAAATTGACATCTCATAGCTAATTTGAAGACTTAGTTGAATGAGTCTCATAGTCAAAAAATTGGTCAAAATGTTGGCGACCATAACCTTAACCACAAACATTCTTATTAATCAGCCGTCTCAACAAGAATAAAAGCAATCTCTGTGACGAAGAATAAGTACTAGCTAGATTATAGCTGTCGCAAAGATCTCAAATTTCAGGTTTCAAAGTTTGAAAGTTTATCTAGTTTCTACATTTTAGGCCCAAGAAATGAACTCAAGGAAAACAATATTTGATACTCTCCTGTCTTGAGTCAACTAAATAAGAAAGAGCTTAGAAACCTCATATGAAATTATATGATGGTGGCCATGCAGTTGGCAGAGCGGTGCTGCTCATCTTTCAAATCGGTTCTTTTATTTATGTGTAGTGCTGAGCGGCAAGAGATAATGGCAAAAATCAATACGGAAATTCTGTTCTTTTGGAGTTTTCTAATGGAGTTCAGCTGTTCAAAGCCGTCCTGCATTATGACGAGACAGGCTTAAAGATTTTCGTTTTCTCCTCAAGCTGTGTTTTTTCTGTTTTTGTTATTTTAAAATTATTCAGCAAAAAAAAAAAATAAATACGTACACATATCATAAACTCAAAAAAAATAAAAAATGAAAATGTTTCGCAGGTTGAAATTCACCATAACTTTCTCACCGATTCTTTTTTTTTTTAAAGGTAAAATAATATTCGAAATTTTAAGGCGACTTTCACTCAACGCAGTATTGCGAACAGCACCTGACAACGACATTTTCACAACTAACCGATCAGCCGCTCAGGAATTGCTGCTCGCTAAATGGCCATCTGCCGCTTAAACTTGCCGCGTAGCCGATCTGCAGCTTAGCCGCGCTGCCCTTTGTCCCTTGCCTCTCATTGCGTGGCCAGGGCCTTAGAAAGGTGATTTCGATTTTTGTTGTAGCTACATATTATCCCAATTGGAAATTTCTATGAAGTACCACAACCTTAGCCCAGATAAAGACTAGTTTTTAAACCTTCATTTCATATTTCAATTGTATGTCATTTTTGGTTATTCTTCCACGTCCAAAATTTGCTTTGAGGTCTTAGACTAACTGCATAAGACAATTTTTAAAAATGTTTGTTTATCTGGATTTTTGCTTTGTTTATGGTTTTGGTACGTCAGCTGATGTCAAAAATGTCAAAAGTTATTCTAAAGTCTGCGTTGTTTTTAGCATTTCTACACCTTTCTCATCCACCACATCTCATCCAAACTTTATTACCTCATCAAATATTGAATCAAAAAGTATATTGGTTTTATCTTCATTAACCAGATCAGTTGGTTTTCCTCACACACAGCTTCCGACCATGACCACGTTTTCTCGTGAATTTCTCGGAAAAAGAAGTAAAAAAAAATTAAAACGCTTCAGCAGATTTTTCTACGAAATCGCTGCCATCAAAGAAAGTGATTCAAGTCAATATCACAATCAATAAAAAATAAGAATTGCAATCGAAAGTGTGGGTGGCAGCACCATAGACCGGCAGCTTCATAACAAAATGAAAGTAAACTCCTTTCCTAGTATTCGGTTTCTTTGCTCTTCGACCCAATGGAACTACGATGGCGATGAATTCGCTGTACTGAATTCATCGCCAAGCTTATTAATTTCCACACAGTAAATCATTACGGGATACCTTCTCGTGCATAACTGCTAATTGAATCTGAATATTTCAGTTCTAATTATGTAGAAATTCAGCAAAACCCAATTGAGTCGTTTTTCTGAGCCAAAATAATTAAATTACAATTCATTATCCTGTCATCGAAGATACACTTCAATTAAACCTTCCTGATCGCTTTTGCAGGCCACCACAAAACAATGTGCAATTGCAATTCCCCTGTCAGGACCCCAGCCTGGACCCTCTTCACACATCACACAGCCAGTATCCTGCATTCTGCATCCTGCATCCAACATCCAGCAAAACCCAATTGATTATAATCTTACACATGCGTGAACCTCTCGGAGCTTCCACAAAGGCAAACTATCCTCAAATTGCCAACCAAATTATTGGGCTAATTTTTAATAACTCCTTTGTTTCGCATTATTCCCTCCGACGACGACTCGACTGATGCCGAGAGGCGATCCGGGAGATGGTGCGGACACAGACACAGACACAGACACACAGAGAAAGAGAGAGAGCAGATCCTTTCTCATGTAAGTAATTCACTTATCAAAATGGCATCTCTTGTGTGTAGTGGGGAGGGGCTATATGCAAATATGCCCACAGGATATAACCGGCAGAAAGTTCAAAAATTCAGCAGCAGGAAAACAACAAAACGGATGGTCGCCTAGGCAAGAGTCCTTCTGCTTTTGCAAATTGTTCCCAGGACTCGAAATTGAAATTTTCGTTATTGTTTACTCTTGTGTGGAAGGTGTGCGTGTCCTGACTTCAACTCCTCTGTCCTCCGTCCTTATGGTGCTTAAAGTTCAAACTGCATCGTACGGAAGGAAGGTCCCTCCGGGCCAGTCTGCCTTCCACTCAAAGGGATCGGTATTCGTTTTAATTTTTCTGTGCTCCTCTGCTTTTCTTGGATTCCTCAATAATATCAAATTAACCCGTTCTCAAGCAAAGGCAGGGCATTCGCATCCGAATATCGAAACAAGCACACAGAGGCTGACATCCTTCGAGAGACCTCCTTCAACATCCTTCACTTTCAACCGTAAAACTAATTTAATCATTTCATTCAAACACAGACCGGTCCGGTCCCTTCTTTGACTCAACAGTGCGACACGGACGATGATCGCATTATTACGGGCGTAGGTGGAATAATTAAATTACACCTGTAAGAGGACATAAACCATTTACGGTACATCAAATTAATGAGAATTGAATTCATCACTGACCTACAGCGACGGCGCCATCTCTGTTTTGATGGAAGACTATCGGAATATTTTCATAAATTAAATCCCGACCAGTCTCCGACCGGAGCTGCATTATTGATGAGTGCACAGGATCAATACGGTTTCTTTTACAATGCCGTTTGAGGTAATTTCACACATCATTTGCCTTCGGTCTTCGGTAGTTTTCATAAATATCCTGGCGAATATGTTTCAACCCGATTGACTGTTACTTATCCCGACCGTCGATTATGATGCGGTTAACCAAACACTTTGGAGACCAATGATCCTTGAAATTTTCACATACAGGCCACTGGAAACCGGCGGGCAACCCCGGAAAATAAACCAAGTCAAATATATATATATCCGAATGCATGTGGCATATGCGAAAGGACCTATTTCGTGCGAGCGTGTATGTGGCAGGAGCTTTTACCAAAATTAAGAGAGACTATTCACTTCCGAAATAATTGAATGCGTTTTCTACTTGTTTCTCGTTTTTTTTTTAACGATTTTGGGGTCTTCGTGGTGAGGTGCTAATGATGCTCTGTGCTTGTTTTTTTTTTTTAAGAGGACTTTCAATCGCAGTGGAGTGATGCAAACAAACAACAATGGGGTCATTGTGAGTTGTAACTCGATTGTCGTTGAATGAAGGGACAGTGTAACATGTGATTCTGTCAAAAATGCTCGAAGTCAGCAGAGTTGTTGATGTTGAGAAGTTGTTTTTGTTCGTCGACATATTCGTTACGAAACTTGTTGTCATGTATTTTCGATTGTGTATGAGATACCACTTGTAAAATTTCAACGAGAGGCCACGGAGGCTTTCCGTGATTGATGGTACTTATGTAGAACCCCAAAAATTAGCAAGGGCTTACCAACCGGAATCCAGGTTGAAACACAAAATATATATATTCAGTTAAAATATGTCGCCGTACGACAACGGTGACCATGAGTGTTGTCCGCAACATGACAGTCTCGAACGTTTTGAACAAATATGGATACAACATATCGGCCAAAAGCTCTTTCCAGAAAACGTTATTTTTGGACAACATAGAATTTATTTTGAAAATAAGTTTTCGATATTTCCCAAAGTTATTCAAACGTAACGCAACCCATTTCCGCAAAGGTATGATACTGACTTTCTGTCAAGATTTAAGGAGGAATGGACACGTGCTCTATTGGGATTGACTTAAGATTAATCATTTTGTAGAACATTTAATATTTTCTTCCATTGATATATTTTCGAGATCCAAACTCTAGACCCGTGTTCCATTGGGAAAGCTTTCGAGATCAAAAATTTAGAATCGTGTTCCATTGGGATTATCTTCAAGATTGGTTTCGTAGAAGATTTATTATCCTTTTCCATTGGTATATTTTTCGAGATACAAACTCTAGACCCGTGTTCCATTGGGATAGCTTTCGAGATCAAAAATTTAGAATCGTGTTCCATTGGGATTATCTTCAAAATTCGTTTTGTAGACGATTTAACATCATTTTCAATTGATATATTTTTCGAAATCTAAATTCTAGACCCGTGTTCCATTGGGATAGCTTTCGAGATCAAAAATTTAGAATCGTGTTCCATTGGGATTATCTTCAAGATTGGTTTCGTAGAAGATTTATTATCCTTTTCCATTGGTATATTTTTCGAGATACAAACTCTAGACCCGTGTTCCATTGGGAAAGCTTTCGAGATCAAAAATTTAGAATCGTGTTCCATTGGGATTATCTTCAAGATTGGTTTCGTAGAAGATTTATTATCCTTTTCCATTGGTATATTTTTCGAGATACAAACTCTAGACCCGTGTTCCATTGGGATAGCTTTCGAGATCAAAAATTTAGAATCGTGTTCCATTGGGATTATCTTCAAGATTGGTTTCGTAGAAGATTTATTATCCTTTTCCATTGGTATATTTTTCGAGATACAAACTCTAGACCCGTGTTCCATTGGGATAGCTTTCGAGATCAAAAATTTAGAATCGTGTTCCATTGGGATTATCTTCAAAATTCGTTTTGTAGACGATTTAACATCATTTTCCATTGGTATATTTTTCGAGATACAAACTCTAAACCCGTGTTCCATTGGGATAGTTTTCGAGATCAAAAATTTAGAATTGTGTTCCATTGGGATTATCTTCAAGATTCGTTTTGTAGACGATTTAATATCATTTTCCATTGATATATTTTTCGAAATCCAAACTCCAGACCCGTGTTCCATTGGGATAGCTCTCGAGATCAAAAATTTAGAATCGTGTTCCATTGGGATTATCTTCAGGACTCATTTCGTAGACGATTTAATATCATTTTCCATTTGTATATTTGTCGAGATACGAACTCTAGATCCGTGTTCCATTGGGATAGTTTTCGAGATCAAAAATTTAGAATCGTGTTCCATTGGGATTATCTTCAAGATTCGTTTCGTAGACGATTTAATATCATTTTCCATTGATATATTTTTCGAGACACAAACTCTAGACCCGTGTTCCGTTGGGATAGCTCTCGAGATCAAAAATTTGGAATCGTGTTCCATTGGGATTATCTTTAAGATTAGCTTAGACGATTTAATATAATTTTCCATTGATACGTTTTTCGAAATCCAAACTCCAGACCCGTGTTCCATTGGGATAGCTCTAGAGATCAAAAATTTAGAATCGTGTTCCATTGGGATTATCTTCAAGATTCGTTTCGTAGACGATTTAACATCATTTTCCATTGATATATTTTTCGAAATCTAAACTCCAGACCCGTGTTCCATTGGGATAGCTTTCGAGATCAAAAATTTAGAATCGTGTTCCATTGGGATTATCTTCAAGATTCGTTTCGTAGAAGATTTATTATCCTTTTCCATTGGTATATTTTTCGAGATCTAAACTCTAGACCCGTGTTCCATTGGGATAGCTTTCGAGATCAAAAATTTAGAATCGTGTTCCATTGGGATTATCTTCAAGATTAGTTTCGTAGATGATTTAATATAATTTTCCATTGAAATGTTTTTCGAAATCTAAACTCTAGACCCGTGTTCCATTGGGATTGCTTTCGAGATCAAAAATTTAGAATCGTGTTCCATTGGGATTATCTTCAAGATTCGTTTCGTAGACGATTTAATATCATTTTCCATTGGTATATTTTTCGAAATCCAAACTCCAGACCCGTGTTCCATTGGTATAGATCTCGAGATCAAAAATTTAGAATCGTGTTCCATTGGGATTATCTTCAAGATTCGTTTTGTAGACGATTTAATATCATTTTCCATTGATATATTTTTCGAAATCCAAACTCCAGACCCGTGTTCCATTGGGATAGCTCTCGAGATCAAAAATTTAGAATCGTGTTCCATTGGGATTATCTTCAAGATTAGTTTCGGAGACGATTTAACATCATTTTCCATTGATATATTTTTCGAAATCTAAATTCTAGACCCATGTTCCATTGGGATAGCTCTCGAGATCAAAAATTTAGAATCGTGTTCCATTGGGATTATCTTCAAGATTCGTTTTGTAGACGATTTAATATCATTTTCCATTGATATATTTTTCGAAATCCAAACTCCAGACCCGTGTTCCATTGGGATAGCTCTCGAGATCAAAAATTTAGAATCGTGTTCCATTGGGATTATGTTCAAGATTCGTTTTGTAGACGATTTAATATCATTTTCCATTGATATATTTTTCGAAATCTAAATTCTAGACCCGTGTTCCATTGGGATAGCTTTCGAGGTCAAAAATTTAGAATCGTGTTCCATTGGGATTATGTTCAAGATTCGTTTTGTAGACGATTTAATATCATTTTCCATTGATATATTTTTCGAAATCCAAACTCCAGACCCGTGTTCCATTGGGATAGCTCTCGAGATCAAAAATTTAGAATCGTGTTCCATTGGGATTATGTTCAAGATTCGTTTTGTAGACGATTTAATATCATTTTCCATTGATATATTTTTCGAAATCTAAGCTCCAGACCCGTGTTCCATTGGGATAGCTCTCGAGATCAAAAATTTAGAATCGTGTTCCATTGGGATTATCTTCAAGATTCGTTTCGGAGACGATTTAATATCATTTTCCATTGATATATTTATCGAAATCTAAATTCTAGACCCGTGTTCCATTGGGATAGCTTTCGAGATCAAAAATTTAGAATCGTGTTCCATTGGGATTATCTTCAAGATTCGTTTCGTAGAAGATTTATTATCCTTTTCCATTGGTATATTTTTCGAGATCTAAACTCTAGACCCGTGTTTCATTGGGATAGCTTTCGAGATCAAAAATTTAGAATCATGTTCCATTGGTTCCAATATCTATCTTTTTAATCTACCGTCGTAATGGCGACACTTCCTCTGTATTGAGTTCCTCAAATCTGTCTTTCTTTCCACTTTCATATCGGCATAGCGCCTTAGATTTTGGAATGAAAGCATTTCCATAAAAGCAATATTAGAAAAAGCTTCTTACACAAATGTTAAATACTTTTTCCTGCAAGACTTCTATTGCGACTTTTCATTACAAGCTCTAGAGTGTTCAAGACAAGGTCGCAAAGGGTCCATAGCAAAAATGACATTATATTCGAGCAGATTTGTCGCATGCAAGCACTCAAACAGATGCTACTAATCCCGTCATGATGTCAAAGAATTAAGAGCAATCAACGACACAGAGCTTAGCCATCGTTTTACCGGACTAATTAAACGAATCTAGAACTTCTCTTCTGCATTTCTGCCCCTCTGCATATCTTGATGGCGGTGCTGCTAAGGGCCAGATCTGATTGCCTCTTTAACTTTACTTACATGCCGGCAAAGGTACCTCACCTTTGTTACAAAACACTCCTCAGAAGCACCACTCCACCGAAGATTACCACCCTAACGAGCCACTTAAGCCGACTTCACATCCTCGCCCTACCCCACATCATCCAATGGGATTATCCAATCTCATTCCAATTCACATTTTTATATCTTTATCCGCCGTCGGCTACAAAAGATTCCCACTCACCAAATTGAAATACACAAAAAAAGGAAAAGAAATATATGTCACATGTCCTTGGGATCTTTAAAAGCTCATTACCTCCGACAATATTCTTGCAGCAATCTTTGGAAAGTCTTTTTCAAGATCCACTTAAGAGCCGTGCAAAAAACCAAAGAAGAAAAAACGCACAAAAACAAAAAAAAAAAGGAAAGAAAGCCGAAACTTCTCAAACTCATCATCTCTCATCTCTCATTTATCTCCACCAGAAGAGATGAGGCTGCTTATCAGATAATACGCTTATGTACTGTCTGAAGGATCTACGAAGTTTTACTGTAATGTTATTAATTAAGTTTGCGTACTTAAAGTCAGTCAAGTCACACAGCACTCTCAGGACTCTCTCCCTCGCTCTCGCTTGCTTTTGGTTGTTTTTTTGATTTGTGAATAAATTCGGTTTCTTTGGCTTTTTATTTTTTTGGATAGAAGAACTTTGTGGCTCTCGTATCTTCGTGCATCTTTTCGCGTGAAGTACTCTGTGGCGTATGAGTACTAAAGTCTTTTTTCCTTGCTTTGCCTTTGTGCTTGAGAAGAGAGATAAGGACTGGAAAATTTAAGGCGGTTGTGAAGGGAAAATATTTCAACTATTTTAGGGAGTCGAGTGGGTGCTAAGTCTTGTGAATGAGCGGGAGAAATTTCAACTCTGACTTGACTTTTCATGTTCTTGGAAAATGCGAGTGTGCGAATTTTATTACTTGATTCATCATTTGGGGACTTATAGTGGGGGGAAAAAGAATTCGCACATGTGACGTGGAAGGGCATTCGTTTGGGAGATGTGTGTCGTCTTAGGAACTCTAAAGAACCAGAAACAAGGCGAATGACAGAGGATAGCATGGCAACAATGTAGAGAGGAGGATTTCCAAATCATTGAAACGAGTATTTCTGCAAACATCAAATGGTCGAGATAACACTTACCGATATATAAATTTAGCTCTAATACATGATACAGATGTTAATGGAAGCAGAAATCTGAACTATATAACAGAGAAGGCAGGAGGTCCAAGCCGAGTTCAATTGCAATTTGACTAGAAAGAAGTTGAAAGCAAGGCTCTTGAGCAAATTACGTACATTTTAAACAAGAAAAGTTTTCTTTATCCGTTTCTTTATTTCATTTTAGAGTTTTCATGCCTCTGAGTCAAGTCATCTCTCTCCTGGAGTCGGAAATTGAACACTTTGTAAAAGGATATTAACTTTTCCTTCCTCCAATGTTTTTTCTTATTATTTCTCATGACTCCTGAACGACTGAATCCAATTAAAGGTATTTTAAGTAAAGGGTGATTTTTTAGCTGTTATCTTTTTGGCAACACTGGTTTAAACAGCTGACGCACGTTTCGTGTTTTGTTTCACTGTCAAACATCTTCAGTTTGGTCTATAATTTAACCATGAATCGTCTTACAAACGAACAATTGATATTGAATTTTATTATCAAAATGCGTGCTCTGTTAAGAAAGTTCATATTTCATAAAATTGTGTTCAGCGACGAAGCTCATTTTTGGCTCAATGGGTACGTAAATAAGCAGAATTGTCGATTTTGGAGTCAGCCAAAAGCATAACAAGAGCTACCAATGCATCCAGAAAAAGTCACAGTTTGGTGCGGTTTATGGGCTGGTGGCATAATGAATTTATGGGTCATTGGACCGTACTTCATTTATGGGTCATTGGACCGTACTTCTTCAAAGATGATGCGTATCGTAACGTAACTGTGAATGGTAAGCGCTACCGTGAGATGATATCCAACTTTTTTTTGCCCAAAATGCAAGAGCTTGACTTGCATGACATGTGGTTTCAACA
Organism: Syritta pipiens; assembly: GCA_905187475.1. NCBI lineage: Eukaryota > Metazoa > Arthropoda > Insecta > Diptera > Syrphidae > Syritta > Syritta pipiens. The sequence goes on along the minus strand of LR994572.1, from coordinate 6,015,999 downwards.
AGACGGTGCCACATGCCACACAGCACGCGCAACAATGGACTTTTTGAGAGGTGAGTTCGGTGAACATTTTATTTCACGTTCGGGACCGGTCAATTGGTCGCCTAGATTGTGCGATTTAACGCTTTTAGACTATTTTTTGTGGGGCTATGTTAAAGCTCATATCTATACAGACAAGCCCGCTTCAATTGACGCATTGGAAGACAACATTGAAGCATTTATTCGTGAGATACCGGCCGAAATGTTGGAAAGGGTATGCCAAAATTGGACTAAGCGGATGGACCATTTGAGGCGCAGTCAAGGTCAACATTTGCTTGAAATAATCTTCAAACATTAAATTAAATGAACCGTACTATCGATTGAAATAAAGATTTCATGCGTTTTTCTGAATTTTATGTGTATTTTTTTGAAAAACTTTCCTTTACCTTTTAAAAAATCACTCTTTAGAATATTAATTTAAAAATGAAGTACGTAATCAATGATTAGGAAGTGTTGGTTTATATGGATGATCCATTGATGACAAGCGCTGATATTAACTCTTTCATGCTCAGTGTTGTACATCTACAACATGAATTTTGTTTGTAGATGATTCAAAAAATATTAGCGCAATTGCAACAGCATTCTACTTAGTGCATGCTAAGACCAATTCGATTTCGAATTTCGATTAATTTATTTCTACATCAGACATCTCTTAGTGGAAAAAGAATATTCGGGATACTTTACTTCGTTTTTGGTGAAGCGCAAAGAAATATTTTTCCTGCTTCTAAGATGCGGTAATGAAATGGTTAAGAATCATTTAGACATCACATCGTTCAAAAGACAATAGAATTAATTGAAAAAATTATTTAGAGCTTGGAGTAGGTAAATGCCGGTTTACATGTAATGAAATATCGCATTTAGGACATACGGCTATTGCGATTGTTATTTGATAAATCGTTGAAAATTACGGGCAGTGAAGTAATTTGCAGTAAGTGAATTCCATATATCTAAGTGTGTTAAAAATTTACAAAACTCATTTGGCTGGTGTTCCTATTTCAGAAAATTTATTCTGAATTTCACAATTTCAACAAAACCGTTATAAATAAAAATCAAATAAACACACAGCTTTCAGACCGTCAAGGGCACAGCTTTGAAAATTTCTTAGAGGCTCGCATAATAGCAAGACTAGGTCTTAGATAGGTCTTATTTCACAATTTACACGATGCTATCGCACAATTTACAATTTATAGTACAAACTTTCTTTTGAAGTATTAAATATTTGTACAAAAAAAGTTAAAAACAATTAAAATTAAAATAGAAAACAATAAAATCGTTTTATTCGTGGTAAAAATAAAAAAAGGTTTTAGTTTAAAAAACCACAATAATTTAATTGCTTATGTTGATGATACACGTGTAAAGGAACTGAGTTTCACTTTTACTTTCATTTGATTTTTATTTAATTAATAGGATCGTACAATAAGATTTGTGTCTTTTTAGGGTTTCGTTCCAAAGGAATAACGAAACCCTTATAGATTCACTTATGTGTCCGTCTCTATTTTTTAATACTTAGCAGTAATTACAATAACGTTAACTTCAAAATGAAAAACTGAAAACTAAAGTATAATAAATTTCTTAAGAGATGGGAATCGAGATTCGGTAAATGAGGTTCATGATTGGTGAGCAGTAGGATGACGTAGGATTGCACTTTTAAAATTTAATGGGTTATGTGTGGAGGCAAAGAATTCCAAAGTTTGACTGTATGAATGAAAAATAAATGCGAGGAGTTTAAATAATTACTCCGGTAGGGAGTAATGTTGGTAGTTCTCGGGGAGCGAGTTTGTAAATAAAAGAAAACAACATTGCCGCGAGTCGATAAAGAGATTTTCCTAATTTTCTGTGAAATCTTGTTAACAAATTCTGCTGAGTTTGAGTGAGATCGTTTGCATTTCCCAAAGAAGCCGTTGCAGTTTCTTACAGCCGATCATAAAGGCTGAACAATGTCCAAATAAAATTCGTCATCTTATGGGTCAAATCGTTTTCATTGAGCCTTTTTAAAATCTAGTAGAGATGTTGCTCGATCCACCTTATCGACCTCTTGACAGCTTAATGCCAAGCAAACATGATTTTGTGTGAATTTCCTGGAACCCCTTACTTTTCTATATGAAAGATTTACTTCAAAAGAGGCCGTCGAATATTGTCTGTCATTCGCATTAAGTCTCAACTTATCTGCCACCAACACCGGCCAAAGTACATCCCTGACTTTACCACAGAAGCACACAATTACTTCGCCTTTATCCGCCAACCACTTTGACCAAACGTTTTCCAACAGCGGTCGACTCTGACGCCAAATCTTCTCTAACCCTCGTGGGGCATTGCGTTCACCGACGGCCGGCTTTATCGACTGCACCTGCAGAGTCCATTCGCCTGCCTGCCTAGCTGTCTGCACCCACTAATCGCAAGGATTACGGCCGATCGCATAAATAGTTTAAGCAGAATCGGCTGCACCCGACAACGACGGTGACAACATCCTCGTCGTAGACGACGCGACGTCGACTCGGCACTCGGTCTAGCCGAGCAATCAAATTAAATTCCCACAATATCCCCAGTGTAACCGTTATCCACAAGACCACAAACTCCTGCAACAGGGACGCACTCTCATCGCATCGATTCGGAATTATTAAATACGATCTAAATAATTGAACTGAGAGTAATTTAGTTTCGAAGCCACATTATTAGTCCGCATATCTGAGCGTCCCGTTCGCTCTAAGTAATGCCCGGCGCATATTTGGACCGGCAAATAGTCGCACATATTTGGCATTTGGCCCGGCCACGCCCAGCTGAGGTCACGCTAATGCCGAAACGTAACAAATTCCAACAAATAAGCTGTAAACTTTTACAACACGCTCGCGTTACTTGCGGCGCGGGTCGTAAAGGTTTTTGTGTTCCATAAAAGGGAATATTTCAAGTTTTTCATGACGCTGTCGGAATGTTATTAGTTGGGCCGGACGGATGCGTGTCCTTGCCACGGTGCAGGTGTAATTTTTACGAGACGATTAATTATATTTTTACCAAAAGTGTTGCATGCGGGTCGAGACTGCCGGTACACAGTAATTATGCCACATGTGGAATGTGGAGGCAGAGGCAATGTCACATCTCAGTAGTTGTCATTTAATGTCCTGATTGCTGTCCAATTATTGAGACATTGCAGATTCTCTGCAACCGGAATGCCAAGAAGCTATGCCGCCGTAAGGTGCAACAGAACCGAGCCTCTCCTTCGGTGGAACAAAGGAATTTGTGGTAATAACATGTACAACGAGGCCAAACACCGAAACATCAATCAACTGGGGGCGACGGTCGGCCATTGGGCCGGGGTTAAGGGCTTATTTAGTTGTGGGCTATCGGAGAGATTGAATGCGGCAGACACATGTGTTTATGTGAACAGTTGTGGTTATCGAAAGCTCTCATTAGGGGACGAGAATAATGCTCGGTGGTCAATTGCAAGAATAAATAAATCCGGAATGACAGGTGCTAGGAGCGTGTTCGGGTGTCAGGTTTAGATACGGCTCTGAGATGCATCTGTGCATTTGTTGAGCTGTGAGAGATTGGGGTGGAGGGGATCCGATATCGGTATCGGTGCCGGGCATGTGTTCAGAAGCCCGGGAGCCTCTGGGAAACTAATAAGACATCTGTTTCGATGACGGAGAGACCAAGTGATAGCAAGCAGATGTCCTGAATTTGTGATCGGTCGATGTCAATGGACCAGAAATTTTGATTTCATGACATTTTTGGTAGTAGGTGAGTCGACTTTGCTGTGGTTTGAGTGGTTTTATTGTGGTTAGAGAGATAATATTGTGGTTGTTGGTGGCTTTATAGGATATCGGTGGATATCGAATGGTAAAGACGAACTGACAGAAAATTGTATGTAGTTCGTTGCAGATGAAGACGTGTTTTTGATGTTTCTCCGAGGAAATTCGAATCTGGGTTCACTAAATATTATAGTTCGACGCATCAAGCCAAGGCATACATGTTTGCTGCTTCGGATCTTGAGTCAGAAACGTTCATGCAATTTTTATGGAGAACGCATTTCCATTTTTCCGGTGACGTCGGAACGGTTTTTGTAAAGGGTGATTTTTTAAAAGCTATAGGAAAGTTTTTCAAAAAAAAAAAAACACATAAAATTCAGAAAAATGCATGAAAACTTTATTTGAATCGATAGTACGGTCCATATAATTTAATGTTTGAAGTTTATTTCATGCAAATGTTGGCTTTAACTGCGCCTCAAATGGTCCATCCGCTTAGTCCAATTTTGGCATACTCTTTCCAACATTTCGGCCGGTATCTCACGAATAAATGCTTCAATGTTGTCTTCCAATGCGTCAATTGAAGCGGGCTTATTTGTATAGACATGAGCTTTAACATAGCCCCACAAAAAATAGTCTAAAGGCGTTAAATCGCACGATCTAGGCGACCAGTTGGCCGGTCCCGAACGTGAAATAAAATGTTCACCGGCAAAAGTGGCACCGTCTTGTTAAAACCACATGTCATGCAATTCAAGCACTTGCATTTTGGGCAAAAAAAAGTTGGATATCGTCTCACGGTAGCGCTCACCATTCACAGTTACGTTACGATTCGCATCATCTTTGAAGAAGTACGGTCCAATGATGCCACCAGCCAATAAACCGCACCAAACTGTGACTTTTTCTGGATGCATTGGTAGCTCTTGCAATGCTTCTGGCTGATATTCACTCCAAAATCGACAATTCTGCTTATTTACGTACCCATTGAGCCAAAAATGAGCTTCGTCGCTGAACACAATTTTTCGCGATGAACTTTCTTAACAGAGCACGCATTTTGATAATAAAATTCAATAATTTGCAAACGTTGTTCATTTGTAAGACGATTCATGGTTAAATTATAGACCAAACTGAAGATGTTTGACAGTGAAACAAAACACGAAACGTGCGTCAGCTGTTTAAACCAGTGTTGCCAAAAAGATAATACCTAAAAAATCACCCTTTATTAAAGATTTCTACAAACTAAATCGAAACCTATTCGATCCTAATTTGTTGTTTTGTAGATTATTGCCATCTTCCTAGCAGTTGACTTGTTTATTCCTGTATGTAAAAAATTTAGACATTTTTTACGCGTTTGGTTTTTATATGATATCAATCAGAGGTGTAAAAGAATGCAGTCAATTAGAACTGTAGTCAATCCATCAATCAAATAGTCAATCCAATAATCAAATAAATTATCTTTTAAATGCAAGTTAAAGCACTGCGAAAAGTACTTATCTGCAGAAGACTTAATCAGAAGTTAGCATTAATTCTTTAATTTGGCCGTTAGTAAAAGGAGTTAATTAACTGCAGTACTTTTCCACCGCAGTACTTTGAACCTACAATTGATAGTTTTCAACTACATATCTTTTTTAAACAAATTTGTTTTTTCACAATTTTTCACACCAAACTAAAAGCCAGCTCGTCCTCCATCCGCATCACCATAGCAGCTCTATCCAAAAGAAGCACAAATGGCATTCGATTAATATCATCTGTTAGTCGCTAAAAGTAATGAAATTACATTCTTCCAACTTGTCACGGGGTCTAGACGCTTCCACCCCCATACACACAATCAATTTATTAAATTCAATTTCAAGAGGAAGTACGAGAAGCAAAAAAAAAAGTCAAAAAACAATTAATTGTAATAAAAATCAGTCTGTCCTCCGTCTCAGACTCTGACAGCCAACAATAACACACGTTCCCGAGGGGGAGGAGAGAAAAAAGATCAAAAGTCATATTTCATATGACATGGGCTTCCGCCCTTTTGATGTTCTTTCGTTGTGGTGACGTCTTTTCGAAGTAAGATTCCATTTCGATTGAAGTGAGGAGCTTCTGTGTAAATACCCCTCATACCCTCAGTTTGGGAGCGGGTGCAATTTTCCGGAAAAACCCTCTCCGCCCGCCCGCAAACAGAGTGGGAGCCCAAGTGTATCTTTCTATCTATCGCTCCACAGCCCGGAGGACTTTAATTTATTAAAATTGTATTCACTTTGTGATGCACTTAGGAAATTGACAGAGATGCATTTCATTTGCTATCAAATCGAATCATGAATAATATTGAACTCGGATGCGAAAAAATAAATCAGGACGTCCCTGGAGGCGGCGGCGGCGTTGGGTGCGGGACGGGGGCGGTGTTTTTTTCTCCTTTGGGCGCTTCGGGATACCGATTGTCGTTTTCGATTGAAGTGTCGGAGTCTGCTCGTCCTCGTGCTCCGGGAAGGATATCTCTCTTCGAATTCCATTTTTCTTATTTTTTTTTTCTCTCTGTTGAGTTCTCCCTGTTTAAGTGGTGTTTTGTGTGCATGCTCTTCTGAGTGAGCGATGTGCTTCAGGTGTCCTTGGCAGCTTCGAATCCTGTTTAACATTTGAATGCATCCGAATGAGTGGAAATGCGGTGGTTAAAAGGCTGCCCTTGCTGCTCTGTCGGGAGGTGCTCTTGTCTCGTTCAATCATTGTCATTAAAAATACAATTTTTTATTTCAATCTTTTTTTTTTCTTTTTGGTTTTTTTCTTACTTTTAATTAATTTGCAGCGAACGAAAACAAACTGGAACAAGCTGCATAAATTTCAGTCATTTAATTTTAATTTCCAACCCGAAAGAGAAGGATTTACTCGTTCGTGTTCTTTGCTGGGGTAAAAATTCTTCATCAACTGCAAAATTAATAACAGAAATGTCCTTGGAAAAATTCCTTGTGCCGCAACTTTAAAACTTTCCGAGGAATTTGTTGTAATTTTTCGTTCGTTCTTTCGTTTTTTTTTTTCCATTTTAGTGTTGTGTGCGGAATGGTTTGCATTCCTTGGAAAGCGAAATAATAAAAAAAAAAAAATAAGAAACTTGGTTCCGCGATTCCTTCAAAGTTCGCGGCACATGGATTAAATTTCTTGAATGTCGACGAAGGGTTGGGAGGCAAAGTAACCACGACGTGGAGAGAAAACTACTGGAACTTCATCGTGTCTCAGTTTGTTTATGCAAAAAAAAAAAAAAAACGTATAAAAGAAGAGAAAAACGAAAATCAAAACGAAAAGCAGTTCTCGAATAAAAGTTTTCTTGGCGAAGATCGATTTATGTTTGTGACACTTTTCTTTGAAATCTTAAAGGCTGTTATGGTAGACTGGAATCGCTTGAAATACTATCTCTGGGATTCGTGGTTGTTCGGTTCGGTTGAATGGGATTGGAGAGGGGTGTTTTTCTGTGGTTTAGTTGAGAATTTCTTCGAATCTCATGCGCGTGAGTAATGATTACTGGTTGTGATCCACTTTAAATAAAGTTTTTTTTTTACATTGAGCATAAGAAGTCAATCTCTACTTCGTTGCATTTAAACCCGTTGAGTGAAAATTGTATTGTATTAGGCGGCGTAACAGCCCGTTGAGAGCCAGAGCCTAGCTTTTTCGCACCTCCACTGTGTTGTGCGCGTTATAATTTTTTTTTGACACATGTGGAGGGGACCTACTGTTTTTTTTTAATGCCGGTTCCGAACGGCGAATTGCGAAAGCTTTTCATGACAGAAGTACTCCAGGAGGGTTGTCAATCGTTCGCTGGAGGTGGGGCCGTGAAAAATGTTTGTGGTGTTATTTCCCCGAGCCGGATTCGAACCCAGGTACTCTCGCTTAACAGTCCGACGCACTAACGATTAAGCCACGGCGCCCCGTTGAGTGAATATAGTTCGAGCAATTTCTTTGTTTATTTAGCAAATGCTTTTGAAGAAAGGTGTATTTGATAAATCAAATAGCAAGTGACAATGGACACATAGAAACTGGACAAATAGGAGCGGTTAAGAATAAACATATTGAATCTAAGAGCTGGTTCCCTTTTTAGTTCTTTCGTTTGTATAAAATTCAGTTGCTTTTTCTGAGACAAAAGGTGAAGATGTCTTTCTTTTTTCTCAACCTAGATCGTTATGTACTTTTAGGTATCACTTTTAAATCATTAGTTATTATAGACGTCGAACATCAAGGGAGCTGGCATAACGTTAACTTTAAAGCTGGTTATTAAATTTGATTCTATTTATACTCACTGCATTACCGACTTTTAGCTCCGCAATTTCGCTGACCCAAAGTCACAGTTTGAAAACGAAATTTCATTCTCTGTTTTTTCTCGGTTTAAAGAAAAGCTATACATCTGCAAACATTTCTAAAGTAGCGTAGCAGTTAAGACTTTCAACGATATTTTCACACGTTTATAAAAAAAATTGTCATAAGAACTAATATTTCTCGCTTCATTCTTAAAGGGGTACTTTATCCTGTTGAGCTTCCACAATTCTTTGAACGTCTTTGATTTCTTCTTCTTCCTTTATCCGCGTCGACGTCATAAATTGACTCGATTCGACTTCATTCTATGAATTTTGGCTCTCTTTATTGGTCCCTTATGACGAAGAAGAGGGCGAAACTTTGAATCTCCTATTCTATAAGTCTGTTAGTATCTGTATATTTCTATAATGACTATTGTCAACTGACTCCTAAAAAATTGATAATTTCAAAATTCTAAACTGACGTTTAAAATTGATTTTTTTATATTTCAAAACGCTATGTATCTAGATTTCATAAACGCTATTTTAAAGGTTGTGTGAATTTATTTGGTATTTTATTTGATTTTCTAACTACGTTTCTAGGGAACGTCGACGACGTTTTGGTTTATGGTAATTTGCTGACACATAAATGTCGTTCACTTTCAGCGGTTACAAAATCTGCTGACGGGGACTCAATTGCTTGCAATTTTTAAATTGAATAATTAAACTACAACTTGCTTCACTTAGATTAAGCAAGTCGACTACTTTTTCTTCGATTGGAGATAGGACTTAGTGTTTACTGAGACCACCTCCAATTCCAAGGACAAGTTCATTTTATTGTTTCTCATTTTTACCTTTGAATCTACCCTAAAATCAGCCCATATCCAAAATGATAAATGGATCGAACCATGGATCATGGATCGAACCATGACAAATCGCCCAGCCTATATGGGGAGCCCCCTTCGGTTTGGCTCAAAGTGGGTGGAGTCACTTATTGAAATGGTTCAAGAAATCGGACAAAAAAATATTGCTCAACTCGACAAAGGTTTAAAAGTTGGTAAAAAGTCAAAATTCAAGATTTCTTTTAAATTTCAAAAAATCATAACTTTGGTTCTGCTTATCCGAATTTTGTAAATGATATCTTATTGAATTCAGAAAAACGTGAACTTTTAAATAACCTACACCTATTATTATTTGCAAGGACGAAGGGTAGTTCAAAATGTCCTTTTTGATACATATCCTTGAATATCTCAAAAAATTGTATTTTAATGTTCCTAATTTTTTTATATGTTGAAAAACAATATTTCACCCATGTTCACTCCAAATTTTAAGTTCGGATCTCGATGGGTTCGACCAAAAAATATTTTTTTTAAAGAAAATCTAAATATTTTGACTGAAAACAATCAGTTTAACTTTTTATCAATTTTTGAACCTTTGTTACACGCAAACCGTATCGAGTTGAGCAAAAATTTGCTGTCCCATTACTTGAATCATATCAATAAGTAACTCCACCAATTTTAAACAAAATCGGAGGGGGGTCGTTCAGAATGTTGGGCGATCCTGCGTGGAATGACCCAAATATGTCTCTTTTTTGCCATATAAATTTTAATTTTCTACTTCTTTTCTTTTTCCGAATAACTCCATTCCGCGGAGGATAGCCGTCGGCATTTAAATCCATTGCTAAATTTTTCCAAGAAACAAGAAATCTATTTTTTGGCATTTGCATTTTTAAGGTTAGGTCCGGCTGAGTCAACATACTAATATTGTAATTTTGTTTTCATATTTATTTCAGTTTGCGAATCGGATTCCCTATATAAGATGCTCAGAAGAAAGAGTAGTGATTAACTCCGCTTTTGTAAAACCTTAGATCTAAATGTCAAAGCACTTGGTATAGTTATAACTTTTTATGTTTGAAATATCTTTCCTGAATAATAAAGATAACACCACTAAACGAAAACGATTTGAATAAAACGTAGTGTCTTCCGAAGAGGAATGTGAATTATTTGAATGTTTTTCTCAAATTTTTGTTTTATGGAGTTCACACTGTGCTCTGAACAGCTCATATATTCTTTTAAGTTTATCAAAATACACATGACAGAGTTCTTGGTTTTTGCGAAAATAAATGAATACTTACGTTGGCAACATAAGATCGTTCGATTTTCGAAGATTCTATTTTGCTGTACGAGATACATAGTGCCGATTTCGCAAATTCGAATGACGAAGTAGCAATATTGGACTTTCTAGGACTTAACTTTGTATGTGAGTATAGTTACTAATTATTAAACAACTCCAGGAGTGTAGGTTTAAAAGACCTGTTCTATCAGACCTCGTGTTATGTCTGATCTTCACAAAAGTCAAGTAAAGAAGTCTTTTCTTTGCCATGAGATTAGATGGGATTATAACATTTCCATGCAAAAAAAAAAACAGGTTCAATTTTAAATTACATAGCATCAGCAGAAGAAACTCAACTTAAAGCATTCGTCGGTTGCATGATAGCAACTTGTTTCTCCTTCCAATGAGACTTTCACAAGTTGATTGACCTCTAAATGTCTAGGTCTTTAAGCAGATTAAGAAGCTTTTTCACACAAATATTTGCTTAATGCGAATGTAAACAATTCACTTCGCAGTATCGCAGAGAATAAAATTCAGAATCTTTAAGAATTTTTCCAAGAAATCTCAACATGCCCCAGACAAGACCTTGCCGCCTTAGTGACACGCTTGAATTAGACATTCATTTACGTCTCCTTATTTACACCCAAATCTCCTGGTACACGAACTCACCACATTACCGCTTTCGACCTTAAGACTACGGTTTTCCATTAAAGATGCGCCTCTCCACGGGAAGATCACAAGACGCGTCCTTAATTGAATTTAATAATAAATCACCGTTCACGCACTTCCCACGCAGCATCGCTATTCATCGAACTGAGGTTTAGACTTCATTTATAAGGACTCCCTAATCCGCCCCACGCACACACACACACAGACGGGCACACGTGGAGGTCGCGGCAATCGAATGTGATAAATCATAAAAATATTTCCTTTCTTTAATTCTCTCCAAGTGGGTCAGAGGATGTGGAAGGACACTCGCTTGTTTACCAAGTGAATCAGCGCCATCCACCGTCCCCTTGCGACGACCGTCAAAGGATATAAATAAATAAATAATAGATTCCTGTTCCGTCATCCTTTAAGCATCGGACAGCAGAGGTGACGTATTGATGTTGATATCCCTTCTGCTTCGACCGTGTTCAATTGTGGGTATCGGCCCGTTGGATGGAAGGATTGAAAGTTGTGTTGAAAAATAAATACAGCGGTCAGCCATTGCAAAAAAAAACGAGACACACAAAACAAAAAAAAGGATTGAAGGGATTTTTTCACTCAATGTTACCGCAAATATTTATCATTCAGTCCGTTGGTGGAGGGGAAGGGGGAAAGAGTGGTAGTAAATCTATTTTGGTTTTCTCTTCCCTGCCTCTGATAAACTTTTACTCAACTACAAACAAAAAACTTCGGCAAGAGTGCAAAAAAACAAAAACAAAAAGCAAACAAGGGAAATAACAAAATCTCCCAAAGGAGAATGAAAGGAGTAGGACACAAAAAACACAAAAAAAAAAAAAAAATTAAGGACGAACCAACTTTTGTTTACAATTAATAGGTGCGCAACAACAACGCCTGATGCTCTAGGACGATACTCTAAGTAGACAGCCCGATGTCGGTGTTCCATCTGTGGATCGATAATTTACTCGCCTTTGTCAGTTAGCGGTTGCTGTTTCCGTCAGGGGGTGATGGTGGACACAGGACCTGGTCCATCGCACAAGAGAGACAGAGCAAGAAAGAGAGAAAGTACAAGTACAAAGGATAAAAGTTTATTTTGTAGCTCAACAATGGCGAGCAGCACACAACAAGAACTATCGACCAATTGGATTTGATGAAGAAGATACATGAATCAAAGTTTCGTCCTCGTCCTTAATTTTTCTTGTTCCAGCGTGTACTTTGTGCTTCGGAGGATCTTGTTAAATGATTTGCTTCAGTACTACACAAAATTTCGATTCGATTGTGGGTTTTCTTGGACTTTTGTGCCAGATTAAGGATTTGTTAGAGTTTTCTTTTCTCTCGCTGTACTTCTTTCTCTGAGTGTGTTTGTGAGGAGGGGGGTTTTATAAGGCGAACTTCTGGTGTAGAAGGCTCTCGATAAAAAAGAGAAAAGCAGTCAAACAGCAAGGACATGGCAGGATGGCTTAGTGTAAGTTGAATTTCATGATGAACGACGGCGGATCAAAGTTGCACGTAGTGTTTGGTGTTTCAAAGCAGAGGTAGATGACGTGTGATCCCTTTTCGGAGATTACTGAGATTTTGTTGATAGGACACTTTGAAAATACATAGATGATGATGAAACATGGATCAGCTACAAGTTTACTGAGGGTGAGGATAATTGAACGATTAAAAGTTCTATCAAAAGATTCACGCTTGGGGACAAAAATGCAGACGGAAACTCAGATTTTCAGAGCATCCTTTAAAATGCAGTGACTTATGCACAATGTTCAAACTTGACTTTAATTCGATTTAATTGACCGTCATGAGTGGCACATAATGAGTGTAATAACATTGACGGTTTTTTCAGACAGCAGTGCCGCAAAAAATAGTTTCTTTTTAAATTAACTGTGTAAGAGTAAAAGGAAATTATAACCAAAGAGCGACTGCCGGCATCATATGATTTATAAGAAAGGGAATGGATTATTTTATCCTTTGAATATCGAATGAGTTAGACGCGTTTTAAGCGACAATAAGTGAAGAGTGTTTGTAAACATAAAAAGAAGTATTTTATTCCAAAGATTAATTTCATTGTGTAGCTTTTCAGCCCTTAAAATTTGTTATTTTGACACTGACAGCTGTTTACCGCTCAAAATTTTGATAGGAAGTCAAGTATCATAGCTTGAAAACCGTTGCGATATATTGAAAACTTATTCTTAAAGTGAGTGCTGTATAGCCCAAACAGTGCGTTTTTTTGAAAAAGTAGTTTGACCTAAATGAATAATTACTAGGAATTTTTGCTTATTTTAATTTTTTTCATTTTATTACATTTTTAAAACGAAAGTTGTATCTGGTCCACCCTGTACAAGTTCTTTTCATTGATTTTAACCTGTCTGTTTATTTTTAATTCTAATTCATGTGACCTTCATGCGTTTTTATCTATTTACAATTTTATGCCTGAATTGCATTTGTAGATGCAGATGTCCTTCAACGTTTTGCAACCGTATTCATAAATCATTTTCAACTATTTTCCAGTTCAATTCATCATCCAACAAACGTCAAGAGTCATCACGCTTCGATTTTAGTTAACCAAACAAACAACTAATGACGAGTTATTAAATCCACATCGACTGCCTCCTTCTCCATCCGGCAGCTCCTCTCACACCATTGCGGCCACAACCGCATCATGTAAATTCGATTCGAACGCAAAAACCCATGCACAGTTGCACAATAAAATTAAATTAAGAGAATAAAATAAACACCAGCGTTTTTTTTTGTGTTCTTTTTTTTGCAATCATTATCCAATTAACGACATCATCCCGAGCCAGCTAGGATCCTTGTAGAGCTCAAACACACCGCCACAATACCATTATTTATTTATTTATGATTTTTATTGAGCTGTAACAATCGTTCGAAACAAAATATAGATGTTTTAAAATAAAAATTTTATTAAGAGTAAATTATGCAAATAAGTTAACACCGAAGGCGGATGCAGTTATGAGTTCAGTTGGAGGTACCTTTAGGGCGCAACGAAAGAGTGTGCTAAATTAAAATAAAAGCAAATTAATTGAAATATTATGTAAATTTCCGGAGTTGATTTATCAAGTATTTATTAAATGTCCGATATAATTTCGAGATAAACCCAATTTTGTGTTCATAATTCACTAAACTTAATTAAAAGCAAAAAAAAAAACGGAAGAATTATTTTTTTTACATTTCCGACAATTGCGGGCTTGGTGAATGCAAATTTTTCTTGTAATTTATTGTTTCGGAATATTCGTTTTGTATTTTTCAAATTTCATTTTGTCAAAACTAAACTAGGTTTATGGGTTAACAGATTAACGGAAGTGGATTAAACTAGCTTTTTCATTGAAACGTGGAGGGGTTATTTAATTAAAGTTATTTGGTATTGCTGGTAAATAAAGGAACTGCATTTGTGAAAACTGTAACGAAACTTGCTTCTCAAATCGGGGTGAAATTAAGGATTTTATTTGTTGGCGTGAAGTGAAAATGGAATCAATAAATTTGTCGTCTCAGTCTTACGTGCAAACTTAAGTTGGCTAATATCTTAAACTTCTGCTCTTTCTCTATTGTCAATTAAATAGAGAGCTAGAAAAAAAAAATTAACACACAATACAACATCATAAACTGAAGTAGCCATTAAAAACTTACTTCTTGGACAGGAACAATAGCAAAGCGCACAAAAACGTTGCTGCATCGCAAATAATTAGAGCTTCAAATGTTTGTACTGTGTTCGGCTTAAAGGGAAAATTTGTTTTTTCATATGTTTTTGGCAAAAAATACAAATTTAAAGTGAATTACTCTAAACTTGATTTATGTGCAGTGGATGCAGTCCTACTGTCGATCTCGACTTTGACAACCGAAAAGGATACTCCAGATGTTGTAAACGTTTCAGAACAAGATTCTACGAGGAAAACAAAAACAAGTTTTCAAACGTGTCAACTTCTACGTAAAACCTCAAAATACCCTCACCCATGCCCCCACAGCAAATCCATCAGCACCTGCGTCAGCCAACTGACCGCATGCGAATTGAGCGATTGACGGGCAGTGGGAGGAGGATGTCTGAAATTTAACTAAGCTCCCTTTCAAACCCATGCCATGCATATTTAACAGGATTTCCTTTGAATTCTTGTCATTCGCATCTCGATTTCCCTCGGATTTTCTAGGCCGGACCATATTTCATCATTCTGAATATTTAATAAAATCTGTCAACCAAACTGAGGCAGGATAACGATAACAAGCGAATCGCAGGCCGAAGCGCGAGGGGGAGACGGCGAGAAAACACCGCATCAAATATTTCCCACTCAATCAACATCGAACAGAATTTTATTCAACACACACAAAATAAATGATAGCCAATTCCCAGCCCATCATCGGCGGTAATTCATCATCTCGAAGAGCATCCCCTAGCCAGGATGGGACTCTGCCTTACCTCGAGGTTTTTGCCTCCTGTTCCTTTGCTGCCGGGAATGGCAGAGGCAGCAGGATGCTCGTTCTACCGAATTCACCAGAGAGCAAGAGGAAACGACAAAATGTGTGAATACAATCGGCAATGATGGCATCAACACCACACCGCTCGACGCACCACAACGACACAACGTTGTTGTTAATTTTATTTCAATGTTGTTGTTTGTTTTGCTGTTTTTTTTTTTTTTTGCTGCCGCTAGGTTGGTGCTCGTGTCTTAGCAGCCACGGCGAAATCGATATTCGTCCCGGAAACTGAATATTCAACAACATAGAGTGAGAGTTGGTTTAACAGGAAATAGCACCTCTCTATGCGGGACTCACTCGCGTCTAAGTAATGGCGGCGCGATGGGGTTTTGCGGTAACCGCGTGCCGCCAGCGATTAAATTGGCGCCATAGTATCACTGGTGTCGCTTTAATTGGCTGCATTTGATGGCGAATGTCATTCGAGATCTCTCCAGCGAGTGACCACATGGTGGTTGTGTGCAGTTCTAAGTGCCTCCGAGCGGGGTTGACGTAATGGTTTTGGACTAATTTAGTGGTTTGCAATTAGGAGCGATGGCGTTGAGTGGATGTGGATGTCATTTCAGTGGAAATTGTTCTTTTCTACAGCACTTTGGGGAATTTCATGCAAGAATCGGTTTGCCTTCATGCACGATTGGCTCACACCTCGATGCGGTGAGGACTGGCGATTAATTCGAATCAATATAACATGGCGCCAGGCGGACGAAGAGTCATTGGCCAGTCTGATTAATTTATCAGTACCTATTTGCATTTTATTGAACCTAGCTAGAGTTGGTCAAACGTTTGGTAGTTTTCTCAAATGTTTTCGGTGTAAGTGTGAAAAGAATTCTACTGGGATTCATCAGGTTATAGGTGAAATTGTCGAAAGAGTGAAATTTCATGACTGGTTGTTGGAAATTATGGAACCAGCTGAATTTGAAAGTCAAATCAATTTAGATTGCATTTTTCTTCTACTACTTGGAAATTTGGAACTTGGGTAGGGCGGGGCTAGTTAGGCCACTTTCTACTTGAAAGCTCATAAAGAAATGCTTAAAGAAATAACATGCTCCATGAACTTAGATAGTCATTATGAGTGTGAACGAATACCTTTTGGAGCTTAATTTTAACAATTTTGTAAATTACTAAGACTTCTCTGGATGGATGCTCAGCAATAAAAAGAAAAAAGGTGGAAGTATCTAGCCTAAGGCCAGCTAAATTCTCGTTAGAAAGCGCCACAGTTGTAGTGAACGTTTACTGATACACAAAACCTTCAGATTTTTTTTTTTGTTTTTCGTTTTGAGTTTAAATTTATTTAAATTCTACGAAGCCCTTAAAGCTTTTCTACAGATGATTTTTAAATAAAATTTTGCTGCTTAAATAAAATGCTGCTCTCAGATTGCTCTCAGATTGCTCTCAGACTGCTCTTAGATTGCTTTTAGATTGCTCCCAGATTGCTCTCAGATTGCTCTTAGACTGATCTTAGATTGCTCTCAAAGTGCTCTTAGACTGCTCTCAGATTATTTTTAGATTGCTCTCAGATTGTTCTCAGATTGGTCCCTGATTGCTCTCAGATTACTCTCAGACTGATCTCAGATTTTTCTCAGATTGCTTTCAGATGGCTCCCAGATTGCTATCAGAATGCTCTCACATTGCTCTCAGATTGATTACAGACTGATCTCAGATTTTTTTTCAGGTTGCTCTCAGATTGCTCTCAGATTGCTCTCAGACTGCTCTCAGATTGCTTTTAGATTGCTCCCAGATTGCTCTCAGATTGCTCTTAGACTGATCTTAGATTGCTCTCAAAGTGCTCTCAGACTGCTCTCAGATTATTTTTAGATTGCTCTCAGATTGTTCTCAGATTGGTCCCTGATTGCTCTCAGATTACTCTCAAACTGATCTCAGATTTTTCTCAGATTGCTCTCAGATGGCTCCCAGATTGCTATCAGAATGCTCTCACATTGCTCTCAGATTGATTACAGACTGATCTCAGATTTTTTTTCAGGTTGCTCTCAGATTGCTTTCAGATTGCTTCAGATTGCTCTCAGAATGCTTTCAAGCTGATCTCAGATTCCTCTCAGATTGCTCTCAGACTGCTCCCAGATTGCTCTCAGATTGCTCTCAGACTATTCTCAGATTGCTCTCAGATTGCTCCAAGATTGTTCTCAGATTGCTCTCAGATTGCTCTCAGATTGTTTTCAGATTGCTCTCAGATTGCTCTCAGATTGCTCTCAGATTGCTCCAAGATTGTTCCCAGATTGCTCTCAGATTTTTCTCGGATTGTTCTTAGATTTTTCTCGGATTGTTCTCAGGTTGCTCTCCCATCGCTTTCAGACTGCTCTTAGATTGCTCTCAGATTGTTATCAGATTGCTCTTAGATTGCTCTCAGATTGCTCTCAGATTGCTCCAAGATTGTTCTCAGATTGCTCTCAGATTGCTCTCAGATTGTTTTCAGATTGCTCTCAGATTGCTCTCAGTTTATTCTTTAAATTTTAGCAATACAAACGAAACTTTTTAGTCCTAAGTCCCAATCTCGTACCTGACTAGACCACAACTGTTGACATTGTGGTAGACTGTGGCTTTGGGCTGCGTCTGTATTGAGTGACAGTTGCTTTACGACTGAAATGAAAGTCGTATTAAAACTAAAATTAAAAAACTAAACTGTCAAAATATTATACATAATCCAGAATACGCCGCACGATATCTTTAAAAAAATCGAATAAATCCATATCCGGATAAGCGATACATTTTGGAATATCAGTGCACATTAGAAAACTCCAATTCGTTTCATCTACGAACAGATTCAATAATAAACTGAATTATTGCTAAGCCATACAGATGCTAAAAACTTGAAAAAGAAGAAGAAAAGAAAAACTTCCAATTTCCCATCACCATGACCACCGTGCCTCATTTGCTATTCATTTTCATTCAAAACGAAAACTGCAAAAACATCGCCTTTCGATATCTCAGACGACTCTGCAGCTGCCGATATTTTATGTTATTACGAAGTTGCAATTTAATTGCTTCCTGGAAGTCCACTCTGATCTACCGCTTCCACTTCAAGGCTCCCACCGGCTATTGCCAATTCGACTTCTCCTCCATTCAGTCGGTAATAGAATCTCGTTTTTCAAATAATTTTCTTTGCCATTTTGTTAATCTCAAAAGAAAATGTGTATGCCCTGTGGCACAGTGGCAGTGGCCAAGCCCCCACAAGCTCAGCCGATCCAACGCCTGCACCCGCCCACTCAGTCCCAGGACCACCCCATTGAAGTAAAATTAACGACTTTCCATTGGATGTAACGATATCGGATTTATAAGGATTTCAATGAGCGCAAAACTCATCATCGTTGTGCTCTCTCTCGTATCGGGCCAATTGGCCGTTGGCCCTTGGCCTTTTTCGACTTCGACTTCGACGTCGACCTACATCATTAGTTTCATTTCGTCGACGTCTCCCACCACTGCCTCAGCCACAGCCTGCGGTTGCGTTGGATCTTGAGCCAAAAAATAAGGCAGTGCAGAAAAAAAAAAAAACGAACACCGAAAGTGATTATGATTATTATGTGGGCCAGTTGGCATGGCCCATAGTTCATTTCGCTTAAGCCCAGGATTGATTTCGACAACTTTTCCCCAACCAACTGCAGTGGAGAGGTCAAACTTTACTCACCCCAGGCGTGACATGGCGCTCTCTTTCGAAATCAAGTCCACGTAATTAAATTAAAAAAAAATAGACGGCTGATAAAAAAAATATGTCAGATACTTTGAAGTGAAGAGGAGTCTGTCATGTGTCCTTAGGTTTTTATTGTTCGTGGAGCAAAGTGCTTTCCAAAGGCGGATGACTTTCTTTTAAGGACTTCATTATTCATGAAAGCATTTTAGGCGGAGATTTTTCGTGAAATCGGAAAAGTTCCGACAGCGAAGCCGGAGCAATTCTGAGAATTTTTTGAATGAGAATTTAAAATAAAGTGAAGCTTAAGTAAGCAGAGGGCGTCAAAGACAGACGATGACATAGAAAAATCGGTGTAGAACTTTAAAAATGACATATAAAGTAGATACAATGGTTTAGGGGCTTAGGCTGAGAGTGCAAATGTCGACAGCTCTGCAGGTAAGGTAGTTCCAAGAAATTCACGAAACATTCAACAGTTTTAAAGGCTCGCATTTGGTAATTCAGTTCTACAGAGTTTTCGTTCTCTTTGGCTTTCCGAATTTTCGTTCAGACTGATTCTGCTTTTTTCGTTATCGTCTTCTCTTCTATTGGTTTTGTGCATATCCTTAATTACTTAAAGTTCTCGATGAGAAAAGCGCGGTTCACACCTGATTACAAGTTGCACAATTTACTTGACAACCAAATTCGCCTTAGCGTTCACATTTAACTTTTTTTCGATGCTCGACGACATTTTTTCCGCTCCGCTGAGATGCTCAGCCATCGAGATCACATACAAAAATGAAAAATGCTCCAAAATCGGACGACAAGTGTTCACACTCAACTACAAATCATTCAATCGAGGGAGAAAGTTGAAAATATTGAAGTTTCTGACTACAAGTCTGCCGATTTGTAGTTGCGTGTGTCGACATTGACGATTTGCAGTCATCAAACACGATTGTCAAGCAAAGTGTGAACTCCGCTAATAAGATTAATTAAAAGGACTTTAATTAATAGAAAGGTGCATTAAAATAAGCACAAATAAACTCCATCATCATCTTCTTGACCGCGTATTCGCGGGGGCAATGCACGCAGTCGAGATCCGTTAAATTACTGTTTTTGTTTGTACGCCTGGTGGTTCTGGTGAAATGTCCTTTTGGGTATTTTGTGACAAGTTCAGTACACCGTGGAATTATGGGCTTTGCAAAATATTCACCTCCACTGTAGTAGAGGTCTCTCTTAACACTGAAAAGTAAAACTTTTCCATTTGCTGAAAATCTGCCAATCTACTCGAGCTATTCAACTGAATAAAAGAATACTTTTGACTGCCAGGCCTCCCAGTGGATTTAACACAAAAGAAAGGTAAGTCCTTCCCAAAAATCCCCTTCGCTCCATTTGTTTGTACGCTTTAAAATCCCAATTACCTGATTCCCAAGTAGACGCATCTCCACTCATATCTATGCCACGAAAAAAAAAATGGTGTCACTGACCAAAGAATTGAGTCCAATCCGCAGCATCCCAAGAGTACACCGCCATCTGCCACCAGGTAAAGAATTGGACAGTTCTCAAAATAAAAGAAGATTACTCTACCCCCACTACCACACGTGGCGGCATTTCTACCCTCTACCCTCCGCATTTTTTTTCCGCTGCGGCGGAAAAAGATTGAAATACTTTTCAGTCATTCATCCGCAGTTGACAATTTCAATTTTAATGCCTTCGCGTCGCAGATATGAAGGAAAACACACAAACTTTTGGATTGCAGATCTCGGATTCAAAAGCGAGGGTCCGCATGTATGTCACCCTAGAGAGTGATTTCTCCGTGTGCACCGTCATAAATCTACGCGAAAGGATGTCGAAAGAATAATGTCCTGAAAACAGTCAGAATACACACGCACACAATGCCAACATACTTCCCCACACAAATGGGGAAGCTCTGTACATAAACACACAATAAGTGTTTCAGTGTTTACGATTGCCACATTCATTCATAACTCGCTCAGTAAGCGACACATGTGTCAGACGCAATAGCATTTATGCAGAATATCCCTTCAGGTCTTTTTCTTGTTCTTGTTTGGGTATCCTTCTATGCTGCCATCTTGAGGATCATGTGAAAATTTTGTGTAGATGGAGGAATGCCGGAGTTGTGATGTTCTTACACGATTGTCAGGGGGTGGTGTATGTGTGGGATGTTGGATGGAAGCACTATTTTGTTTCAGTTAATTTGTATTATTCTAATTCTATTGCAGTTGTGAAAAAGCTAGGCTCTGGCTCATAACGGGCTGTTACGCCACCCAATGTATGTAATGTATTGTAATTCTTAAAAAACAAATTAGTTTAACTTGTTTATAATTTTTTCATTCTTTTTAGTTTTTTTTACACGCTTTCGTAACTCGTTAGGTCTCACATGTAAACAAATCTTGGAAGTTAAATTTGACCCACTTCCCGATTTCCGATCAAGCT
The DNA here is from genome assembly GCA_905187475.1 of Syritta pipiens. Lineage (NCBI taxonomy): Eukaryota > Metazoa > Arthropoda > Insecta > Diptera > Syrphidae > Syritta > Syritta pipiens. Next base: position 5,994,628 of record LR994572.1, on the reverse strand, counting down.
GAAATTTTGCATACACGTTTGCGTGACATTGCATCCAATATGGCGGATTTACAAAAATGGCGGACTAGCTATTTCTTATGCACTACGATGATATACGAGGTCTGTTAAAAAAATAAGGTGAATTTTAAAACTTCGCGGGCTACGTGATTTCGATTATCGATTTTTTGATTTTGTTATGTTGGTACACTTGTCTCAAACACATTTTTACAGTTTCAACTATATAGCATATTTACAGTCGAAGCCCTCTAACTCGAATACATTTTTTCGCCTTTCAATTCCTCGAAGTTGATTTTTTTTTGCAAAAATATATATATTATATAATAAATAAAATAATAACGCAACTTGTATTGCATGCTCTGACTGTCTCTCAATTTGGCACTGGACGACGTATACTTTCATTTCATGTTGATTTTTTAGTGCAAGAGAAAAAGCTTATGTGGTTGCCCTATTGTTATTATTGTTTACCTATGCAAGAAAGAAAGAGAATGTTCAAGCAAGAACCCAAAGAACATGAGAAAATCGAAATTATTCGCCTACGGTTCTCGAAGCACAATCATGTTGGGCGAACACAATTGTCGTCTAGGGCCACATTATCTTCGTCTACACACGTGTGCACAGAACCATTCCTTATTTATTGTGTTGCTGGTTGGCCGCAAAAAATTGCTTTTAACATAAAAAGAGTTAGGTATCTAAGATGTTTTCAAGCTTAATTTAGTGAATGCATTGAGTGTCTAAAAGGCTTCATTCTCCAATTTTAAAGACTCAATCAAAAATTCCAAGCTTTTTTAAGTAATTTCCTGTGTTTTTTCCTTACTTTGAATAAAATAAAGCCTTCTAAACAAACAAAAAAATTAGTCCCTCTAACTCAAATTTTTCGAAAAAATCCGTATAACTCGAACTAATTTTGAAATCCCACGAAAATTCGACTTAGAGCGCTTTGACTGTATTTCGTTTGCGAGAAACATAAAAGCTAGATGCGTTTTTTCGTGTTCGGCGATTTCCTGCTGTCGAAAAAAATGGATCAAAGAATTTGCATTCAAATTTAGGTGCAAAATGGAGTTAAGTGCTCAAAAACACTTGAAATGTTGACAGTTGCATACGGTGAGTGTATTCTGAGTCAAAAAAAATGTTTACAAGTGGTACAAGCTTTTCAAAGAAGGTCGAGAAGATGTGAATGATGACGCTCACCCTGGACACCCCAGCACATCAAGAACCGATGAAAATGTTGAGGAAATGAAGAAAATTGTTATGGAGTATCGTCGAATCACTATTAGAGAAGTTGCTGAAGATGTCGCCATATCGGTTGGCTCAAGCCATGCAATTTTTTCGGAAATTTTGAACATGAAGCGTGTGGCAGCGAAGTTCGTTCCGAAATTGCTGAATTTTGACAAAAAAATCTGTCGCATGAGCATCGCTCAGGAATTGTTGAATAACGTCGACGGCGATCCAGATTTGCTTAAAGGGGTCATAACTGGCGACAAATCATTGCGGTATATGGTTACGACATCGAAACCAAAGTCCAATCGTCCCAATGAAAGAGCACAGGAGAGCCAGGGCCAAAAAAAGCACGCCAAGTTCGATCAAATGTGAAGGTTTTGCTGATTGTTTTTTACGATTACCGTGGCGGAGTACATCAGGGGTTCTTATCACAACGTACGGCCAATAAGGAATATTATCTTGAAGTTATGCGCCGCTTGCGAGCAGCAATATGAAGAAAACGCCCGGAATTGCGGAAAAACAATTCATGGCCTTTGCATCACGATAATGCACCTGCTCGCTCGTCATTGCTTGTTCGTAATTTTTTGGCCAAAAACAACACCGTAATCATGCCTCAGCCACCTTTTCACCCGACCTGGCTCCCTGCGAGTTTTTCCTGTTCGCAAGATTGAAGAGACCCATGAAAGGACGGCTTACTGGATTGAGGGCTTTCTGTGACGATAAAACAATCAGAAATCAATAATTTTCAAATGAACAAGGACCCGCAATATTTGTAGCAAGAGCTAGGCATGAGGGAAGTGTAAGCGTCCATAAGCCCCGATTTCTACACGGTTTCTATGCACTATGTTAGTAAGAACTAGTTCCATTGTCTCATTGTTAGATGTCAACATTTTGTGTCTCCGCGATAAACGCATATGTACAGATGCAGTCAAAGTAATAGCAGTGCTACTTTCTGAAGGATCCCTTTTCCAACTTGAGTATTATCATGCTAATGATTCAAGTAATTGAAAAATCGTTTACTCCTTTCAGTTATTGTTCTAAACTAGAAGAACATTCCTCAAGTCTCCAAGAAAAAAAAATATTTACTCACACTATTACTGCTATGCACTGCTATTATTTTGACCGCAGCTGTACCTATATTTATAAAAAGACTCGCAAAATCTGCGCATTGCATGCTCCGAAACGAATTTGGAGTTTTAATGATTATGACTTTCTGTCAAAATGACAGTAGATTTCCCACAAAAAACTTTCTGGGCCACTATCCAAAACAGCCTCAGGATTTTGTAAACCAGACATTATCCGTTCGTGCCGTCCACAAACAGTTTCTGCCACAATGGATAGTTCAATATTTTTTCTTCATTTTAGTTTCAGTGTTAACCCCAACAAATTAAATTTAAATTTCACAGTTCATGAAGCGGAATTTGTGTATTTCATTCGATGGAAAACGATCCTTGCAACTAATTAAACCACATATTCAATAAAAAAAAGAATGTTTAATAAATATATAAAAACAACAAAATTTAAGCCCAGCCCATTAATGAGCACTGTTTAAACTTTCCATCTGCCCGCCACGCTCAATTTAAGGCCGCAAACACAGACAGACGCGCCAGACACGCCGCCAAATCCTGTGAACGCACAATAACCATTAAAATATGGCAAAGTCCTTTATTTATTAAATAAATATCATCCATGGGAAATACCATATTTTCCACGATGTCTATCTTTTGGCGACCTGTCAGTAGTCGCCGGTGGAAGGACGCCCCGCGTGGCGCGTTATTAAAATATCTGAACGTAATCCTTGCTGTGTGGGTGTGTGTCGTCGTGTCGTCTCTCATTTTGTAAAGCACCGCAGCAACCACTACAACAAAAACAAAACAGAAAAAAAAGAAAAAAAAAAACAGGATTCCACTCCAACGCCCGTCTGAGTTGAGTTGCCACCTAAGAGAGCGGCTTCGACGCCACCCCTCCGCTCTCCTCACATGAATACATAATCGAGAATGCACACTTCGCCGCCATGTTTACATTTACTTCACGCTGAGCCTTTTCAGTGTGTATGTGTTTTTTCTTTTTCTTCTGTGTCTGTAAAGCTGCAGAGCCTCTTACTCTCGCTCTCGCTCTCGAGGACCCCCTAGGAGCATTCTTAATGGATGAGGCAAGGGTCTGCCGACCTTTGAGTGGTCTCGTGGCTTCATTAACATTTGGAGTAGCTGCTAAGACTGCACTCAATGAAATTAAATGAGCCGGAGTGTGTTCGTAAGAAATTCCTTTTTATGAATTTTTCAATCGCAACCCGCAACGCAATGTCCATGCAACGAAGAGGATGGTCGGTCCGAGTGGTCGTCGCCTGACCCGCGGCGATGGATGCGGTGATTCGCCGAATATATTCAACGATGCCGTGCCGTCTCGTCCTGGTGAAACGGAATTTTTTAATAGTCAATATTTTTGAGCAATTAATTTACTACTCCGTATTTGCGTTCAATCGAACGCGGCCAGGACGAACGTCGGACAGGGTTATGGCGTGTGAACGGTTGTAGAGTGCGGTGCGCGGCCCTGTCACTGACGGTGGTTTACTTGTAATTAATTATTTAATTACCAATTAATTTGTGTGATAATTATTCGTGCGGTTTGTCTGCACATTGATTTTGCTGAACGCTGAATATTTCTGTTTCTGTGATCAAGCGAGAGAGGGATGAAATTTCACCGTTGTCAGTTGGACTTTTTTTTAATGATCGTTGCAACTCCTTTGTACTTTGAGGCTGAAAATTAAAATGACAGAGGACTCTAATTGCTGGTCCTTTACGTGGGTAGGTTAATGGTCCAGAAGAACTTACTTTTTGTCAAGATGATTTGTAGTCCTTGCGGTGTTGATTTACAATCGGTCGGACTGATTGTTGTTGGTTATGACAAAATAAAATACATCCGATTCGGTTAAAGAACACTTCTCAAGTGAGTTTATTACGGTAAGATCACAAGGATAACGCAGTTGATTTTTGCATATAATGAGTGTAATTTTGTTTGAAAATGTCTTGTCAATTTCGTTAAGAGGTCTTTGAATACCTTATGATCAAAAAAGAACCGAAATTTTCATTTTAATGTTTTGGGTTTAAAACGCGTCGCTGCTCGGCTGGTGCCAAAAAACCTGAATTTCATTCAAAAACAGCGTCGTTTTTGGCCAAAAACTCAACCAATATCATCAACCAAGCACCGTACTCTCCAGATATGGCCCCGTGTGACTTTTTCCTCTTCCCCAGACTCAAATTGCCATTGCGGGGAACGCGTTTTCAGACCATAGAGGCCATAAAAGAGAATTCGCTGCGTGAACTAAAGGCCATACCTTCGGCGGCCTATAAAACTTGTATGGAAAATTGGATCAAGCGTTGGCATGCATGTATTGCCGCAGGAGGAGAATACTTTGAAGGTGATAATAAAGAAAATTATTAAAAATTGAAATTTTGCGTTTTTTAATAAAATTCCGGTTCTTTTTTGATCATAAGGTATATGCGTACTTACGTCGTCTGTTCCAAGGAACTTCTTCAAAAGTTCGTTAGTGTTGATCCCACATGTCGACGGAAAATGTGTCTTCCTCAAATTATTGTCCTCTAATGAATTTGCTAAAAAGTGTTGCTGCAGTTGAAACAGATAACTATCCTCGGTCCCCTTCTCTGCGTCGAATGGGCGAAATTGTGGAATAGTAGGAGTTGCTGATGAAATTTGCCTTAGAGTTCGTTCCATGTATTCCGTGTTGGATTTTAGGGCTTGTTGCATCTATGACGTTTGTTACTTAAGGATCTCCTGCATTGCTCCGAGCTCCATTTAAAATTTACTCATCGCCACTTCGTAATGAAAACTTTAATTATCAAAAGAGAAAGAATTCATTTGACAATTCAATATATTTGATAATTTTGGCAGGAACCCAAATAAGTTCCCGCACGATTTGTGATGACAGCTGTAGGTTGTGCTTGATGAATTTTCTGGTGGGCGAGTTCAATAATGCAATTCTGTTGCAGATGCACTGGCATAATGCACAACAGGGTACATCAGTTTTCCAAGCAATTTCCTTTCTCGAAATATACATTTTTTTTTGGAAAATCAGAAGCATGCATCAGGGGGTTAAATTCAAATTTGTCAAGTCTCTATAGGAAAATCCTTTATAAGAATTTATATTGATTGAGTATAACTTTCCCTGTTTTTGTTCGGTCCGGCAACCACGCTTTGCACATATGTACGACTGCAAGAAGTTAATTAAACGTAAGGGCTTGAATTTATGGTTCTACGCATCCGGTTAAAGTTTATCAAGTTTTGAGAAAAAGTGGTAAGACAAGGTTATATCTTTTCAAGACAGACGATTTTCCTTGGCAGTCGTGGTTAGTTTATTCTCACTCTAAAAAAAAAAAAAGTCAATAAAGTTGTCGAAATTTGTGTTTTATCTGAGTCTGTTTTTGTTGGATATGTTGCTTCCAAGTCAATTTACTGTCTATGTGGATCCCTAAGTATTTAGCGGCTAGTTGGATAGAAATATTTTTGTGATTTATTGTAAGTGGTAGCGGTACGTATTTTGTTTTATTTGTGTAAATGACTTGTATCGTTTTGTCTTCGTTAATTTTTACGTTCCGTTTTGTGAACCAAGCACTCGCTTTGTCCAGTATTTCTTTTAGTTGGTAGGTCGCAGTTGGAAGGCCGTGTAAGGTATTAAGCAAGACAGTGTCGTCCGCAAAAGTACTGATCATGGCCGTTTCACTGTCTGGGATGGGGATGTCTGCAGGGAAGATGAGGTACAGAACTGGTCCTAGTATGCTTCCCTGGGGTACTCCAACTTTTATTGGGTGCATGTTTGAACACTTGTCAGTTACTCGTACGTAGAAGCATCTATTTTCTAAATAGCTTTTTAATTGACTTGGTACAGAGTTCTGTTTTTTGTTATTTTGGAACAATACATTTTCTTGCTGTAGTAGTAAGTTAAAAAGAATACTTCTTCGCAAAACTTTGTTTATAAAATCTCTAAGATTTTGAACATCATCGTCGTGAGTCTTTATATGATAATCTACACACAGGAATCGGTGTAGCCGACAGTGGATACGGCGGTCAGCTTCTTGTATGAAAGCTGATATTTCGTTGTTTTCATAAATCAGTAAAATTTTGTTGATGAACTTTTGCTTGCACTTTTCAATTGCATCGCCTGAAAATGGTGCACCCACAAACTAAAAATAAATAAAATTGAAACAAAAACTTTGCCACTACTTCTCAACAAAGACACTCACTCAAACATTTCACATCAAAAACATCTCCATCTAGATAAACTTCATGGGTAGGGGAAGTGAAGAAAATTGGTTCGTCGACTTGAAGTCGCAATGTCATACATTTCCTCCGGATATTCAATAGTCTCAATCAGTAAAGTAAAGTATACGAGTACCCGGTTCCAAGAATGTGATCAAATCAGAGTCTCGTTTGTGTTACTATGGATGTGGGCATAAAGAGATGACAAGTCACGTCTGTGCTCAATAAAATTTTACGACATCAAAGACCATACGTATGCAAATGCGACTGCGATTGGGATCGGTTCGACTAAGCAGGATGTTTACTTAGGAAATTGCTTACTCCTGCTGAATAAGAGGCCTATAATCGCGACGACGGAAAAAAAATAAATAAACTCTTGTCAATCGATCAGGTTACGCGGATGAGTCGATGAGTGTTTGTTTTTTTCTCTTTTTTTTTTTTGGAGAAATAGACAGACAATTGGCTTTTGCGATGTATCAGATGACAATTCGTAGAAAGTGGTGGCATGAGACGTGCAGTTGTCTGTATTACATTCGCCACTATATCATTTTTTTGAAGCGTAGTTTTGGATCATTTGTTATTTTGCTTAGAAGTTGTTCTTGCTGTGTGTGGTTAAAAACCACAAATGCGACATCATGTACTACATCAAAGAAAGCCTAATTATAAGAAGTTTATTAATGCCACATAAATGCGGGTCGGTCAAAGTCCTCTTCTTTGACGAAGAAGAAATAAGAATAGCGTCGTACTTTGGTAGGAAGTGCAATTTCATTCATTTCAAGGATTTAATTTAACACCATCAGTGGAAAGATTGCTAACATTTTGTGTCACAGAGAGTTTCGTGCCAAAAAACTTCACGACAATGTTTGTATCAAAAGCCGCACTTAAAAACACCCATTTGTCGCATTGAAGACGATTAGAGGTCGATTCTCTGTCAACCATCTCCGATTTTTGTTTCGCTGCCGGCAACCTCTCCTCACACACGGTTTAAATAACGCATGTAATTTTCCCTAAGGCACCACCTGTAAAGCTTACCTTCTACATTTCAGCATAATCAAAGACTGATTTCCCGCCGTCTTTCACATTCTATATGTCCCATAAGTAAGCTAAACGAAATCTGTTTTTATACAAGAAGAACCTTCCACATGATCCATTATTATCTCGTATATCGCCTTAAAAGTGAACAAAAAAAAAAAAGAAAGAAATGAAGAAAAAAAGGCTCTCCCAAGTACGAAGGTCTCGGCAGGCAGCTAAAAAAGACTTCAGTTTAATGCGGATGACTTTTATGTTCGAGTTCCTTTTATTGCGGATTATATGTCTCATTCTACCGCGTGGTGCTGGAGTTGGCGTTAGTAAGTTACACCGCCCTCACTCCAGAGGAGAGTTCTTGTCTGTCACTCCGATGTGATGTATCCCATTTAAGAGATTTCTCACAATCACCTTGATGTATCTCAACAAAAGGAATGCCGTAAGAATATCTGGAGAAATTTGTGACAATGATTTGTTGGCGTTACGAGTGTTGCACGCAACAGCAAAGTAAAAAAAAAAAATTTAAACAGTCTCTCCTTGACTCAGTGCGAGATAGCATAATTAAGTTGAATTGTAAAGCAAATTAAAGAAAACCTAACGAATTGATGAGTACACACACATTTGTGTTAATTTCGCAGCGAGCAACTTCAAAGGACATGCGGATAATCGGATTTGATCCTTGAAAGGGAAGTACATTTTAAGATATTTGAATTTCTTGAGAGCACACACTTCATTTTGAAGTGTATAACGTTGAGTGGAGTAAGTAATGAGATGATGTTGGGTTGGCAGAAAAAATAGGTCCTTGCGTGTGACGAGGAGGTTGCAGAAGGACGAAGAAAGATGAGTTGATGAGGGGCTGCCCGCAAAACTTGTTGCACTTTTTCTCTGAATGCATAGCATTTAAATTGTCAAGACTTGGTCAAGTCTTAAATTTTTGGACTTTAATTCTAAGATAAACAAGATCAAATGTACTGACTCTGGAAACCTTTTCGAGCATTTAAGAAGAAGAAGTTATTGGTATTGGTTCTTATGCCTTAAGCATTAGCTCAGAAAATAACCCTCGTCTGCGAACGTTGTTAGTACTCAAGTAAAGAGTTCTCCATTCAGTGCGTGCTACAGGCCGTGTGATAGAGATTTTCTTATTCGACTTAGTAAAATTGAATTTTGATTTTTTAATTTTAGAAGATGTGAAGCAAAACAGTCTGCATGTCATTGTTTCCTTAAGATGTTAAGGACTTTTACCAAATAAAAAAGAAAAAAACATACAACAATTAGACAGTGAAAAATGCTCCGCTAACTACACTACACTAAAGCGGTTTTTTATCTTTTACCGTCAATTTCAGCACAAGATCAATCCAACAAACAAAAACTTATCGAGCACTATACGTAGAATCGTGAGTTAAAAAACATTAATTAGCCTAGTTTTGAGTTCAATGTCAGTCTGCAAAAAGTTTGTATAAGGGAAACATTTTTTTTTGTGTGAAGATGACACTCTACGAAAATTTCAATACGTCGCAACAAAAGCGCCCATTGTTCCAAAGGCATGAAAACTTCGTCTCCTCAGTGGCACAGGTTTCCATCGCAACATCGTTTCTATTATAGACGCAACAAAGTCTTAGCGCCATTTCATTCCAGCCTGGATGTTCGATCGTCCACACGCACGCCTACGAGGATCGCTGCGAATTTGTGACCGAGACTGAAGACTGTCACAGCGACAGGGATTTTTTGAACTACAAAGAGCTCTACTATTGCTGGCTAAGTCCGAGTTCTTTTGAAGGGCAAGCCGTTGGCATTCTTTGCCTTTTTAGTCTTTGCTTCTATTACTCTTCGTTCATCGGAACAATTACCGATATATTGTAAGTGGTTCGGGTTGCAATACAATCAACCATGTGTTTGTCTTTTCCTCTGCCACAGTTTTTGTCCAGCCTTAAAAGTGATAACGAAGAAAATGGGAATCAGTGAGAGTTTTGCCGGAATCACTTTGTTAGCTTTCGGCACAAGTGCCCCGGACTTGGTTGGAGAGCTTCTGGGCCTAACTCGAGGAACTAAAGGCGGAATGTATTCGGATGGAATGGGATCGGCGATGTTTATAAGCTCGTGTATCGCAGGCTACATAATCATGTTAAGTCCGATGCGAATGGAACCCTACACGTTTACGCGGGATCTTGGGTTCCTTTTCCTTGCCGTTCAGTACATTGACTTCGCTGTCAGAAACGACGGAACTGTCTCCTCGAGCGAAAGTGGCTGTATGTTGTTATGTTTCTTGTGTCTCTTGTGTTTGTACATTGCATCATTGCAGGTATGATCGGCTTATACGCGTGCTACTTTATCATCATTCTCGTCGACCAGATAATCTTGCTTAAGACCGTTTCGACGTTGGAGAAATCAAGAAAGTGGGGCTATTTGGCGCGTGAGTACACCAACTTCTCCAATATAACTGAGACGTTTTTTTCACCTCCTTCACAGAGTCTAAGGTGGAGAGGCTAAAGGAACTGAGAGATGAAGCTGGTTTTGAGATAATAGTTAAGCCAAAGGGTGCGCATCATGTCGATCCCGCCAAGAGACACGAGTTCACAAAGGCAACCCGCAGACAACTTATGCTCGCTCAGCTTATTGAGTCCTTGATGCCATTCGACCCAGAAGACTGGTATTCTGGAAACTTATTCCACAAATTCTGCATCATAGTGCAGACTCCTATCAACTTAATTATTTTTGCTATCGTGCCAGCGGTCGATTTTGACCGGGAGATGAACGGGTGGTCGAAGATTCTGAACTGCCTCCAGATAGTCTTTCTGCCCACCAGCATAGCATGGATCATGGGTCATATATTTGATTTCATTTGTTCAATTCTGCACGCTTAACAAGAATCTCTAAATTTCAGCCAAAAACAGATACCTGTTTGACATAAGATTCCCATATCTCGTGGCGCTTATATTCCTTCCGTTCTGCATAATAGCATTCATAGTTACACGACCAGAGGTGGAGCCAGAAATTCACATCGTAAGTGCTTTCCCTTAGACACCGATTTAATATTCTTAATCAACATTTTCAGTTCTTCGCAGGAGCTTCGTGCTTCGGCTCGATCATAGCCACGCGAATCTTCTCCATGGAGGTTGTGAATGTTATTGACACACTAGGCCTTGCAACTTCCAACAGCACCTCGTTCCTTGGGTGTACGGTCCTGGCTTGGGGCAATAACATAGGTGATTTGGTGGCGAGCATAGAGTTCGCTCAGCAAGGCTTTCAGAAGATGGGTCTTGCTTCCTGTATCGCAGGGCCATTGTTCTGTAGGTGGGGAGACTCATTTGTTAATTCGGCCTAATGCGATTGTTTTTTAGCTTTGACCATTAAAACGGGCTGCAAGTATCTCATCAAAGCGAAGAAACAATTGACTCAACGGGTGAGTGTCGTGAATTGGATTTTGTTAGGAATTAAAATTTGTTGTCTCAACTTTTTCAGGCATCACAAGGGGCAATGGGAGGAAATGTAACAGAATTTGTGATGGTCAATCTGGTGTTGATGCTATTAGGAGCTACAATGTCTGATTTTCATTTTCGAAAGAATCTAGGGCGGTTCATTCTTGCTATTTATACTTTGTGTTGTTTCTGGTGTCTGCTGTCGGAGTATCAAATTATCCATGCCTTTGGAACTGATCACTCTGAAGATTACTCTGCATTTATGGTGTAACTCATTTATTGCTGAAATAAATGGTTTTTCATGTTACTGTTTGCTGAAAAGTGTTTATTGTGTGTGTAGTGTATTTTTATTTCCCTTATGCGTCATTTTGACTGAAAAAAAAACAAGCGCGCGTTTTCAAGCGAATAACCAAAAGTAGAAGTTTTATTTGACAACTCTTTCACAAATTACAAATGGCAAATCTCGGCTAATTAATGTAAGCAATGTAAACCTTTCAGTAATTTTTATTTCATAAAAGCTTCACTTATATTTAGAGAATGCTGCTGTATCTTCTATTTCGACGGGTAGCAGACAAAGCTTCACAATCGACCGTTTTAGTATTTTGATTTGTGTCCGTATAGTGACGACCCAGACTTAACCATCTGGACCGAGATGTATGCTGAACATTCGAACTAAATACCAAATAATTAAATGTCGGATAACGCACGTTGACCACAGGTACAAGAGATCCTTCTTCGATGTTCCGCGATGGATGATGATGGCATTTTATGATATCCCGCTGTCGTTGAAGATATTCAATAGTCCATCTCTGCCGAAATTATTATCATTTATTAACATGTAATTTAAATTATAGGGTAATATAAGGATTATAGAGCCTAGGTGCGGCGACCATTGGCTCATGTAAATGTAAAAGTATGCTACTATTAATAAAAATAAAGATCAATTAATGAACTCAAGCCACGGCCTAAAACTATACGAATCTATCGCAGGATTGTTTGCTCAGACAATCGGACGTAAGGCAATAGGCTGGCTCAGAATTCCCTGTCAGTCTTTGAAAAGTTCCAAAAGCGGAAAGTTTTTTTGTTTTTTGTGAAGATATTCAAGCGAAATGTCACTCTACGAAAATTTTAATACGTCCCAACAAAGGCGTCCATGGTTCGAAAGGCATGAGAACTTCGTCTCCTCAGTGGCACAGGTTTCCATCGCAACATCGTTTCTATTATAGACGCAACAAAGTCTTAGCGCCATTTCATTCCAGCCTGGATGTGCGATCGTCCACACGCATGCCTACGAGGATCGCTGCGAATTTGTGACCGAGACTGTAGAATGTCACAATGAAAGGCAGTTTATGGACTACAAAGACCTCTACTATTGCTGGCTAAGTCCGAGTACGTTCGGTGGCCAAGCCCTTGGCATTTTTGGCCTTTTTTGTCTTTGCTTCTACTACTCTTCGTTCATCGGAACAATTACCGATATATTGTAAGTGGTTCGGGTTGCAATACAATCAACCATGTGTTTGTCTTTTCCTCTGCCACAGTTTTTGTCCAGCCTTAAAAGTGATAACGAAGAAAATGGGAATCAGTGAGAGTTTTGCCGGAATCACTTTGTTAGCTTTCGGCACAAGTGCCCCGGATTTGGTGAGCGACCTAACTGGCATAGAACGAGGCGCTGTAGGAGGAATGTATTCGGATGGAATGGGAGCGGCGATGTTCATAAGCTCGTGTATCGCAGGCTACGTAATCATGTTAAGTCCGATGCGAATGGAACCCTACACGTTTACGCGGGATCTTGGGTTCCTTTTCCTTGCCGTTCAGTTCATTGACTTCGCTATCAAAAACGACGGACATGTGTCGTCGAGCGAAGGTGGCTGTATGTTGTTATGTTGGTTGTGTCTCTTATGTTTGTACATTGCATCATTGCAGGTATGATCGGCTTATACGCGTGCTACTTTGTCATCATTCTCGTCGACCAGTTAATCCTGCTTAGGACCGTAAAAAAATTGGAAAAATCTAAGAGCCGATTGCCGCGTGAGTACACGTGGACACACAGTACAGCAATTTCTCCAAATTAGCTGAAACGTTTTTTTCACCTCCTTCACAGCTGATCAGATGGCTAGGCTAGTACAACTGAGAGATGAAGCAGGATTTGAGATCACAATTAAGGCGAAGGGTCCACAAAATGTCGATCCAACCAAGAAGCTCGAGTTCACAGAAGAAAACCGCAGACAACTTATGCTCGATCAGCTCTATGAGTCCTTGATGCCATTCGAGCTGGAAGACTGGTATTCCGGAAACTTGTTCGACAAATTCTGCATCATAGTGCAGACTCCTATCAACTTAATTATTTTTGTCTGCCTACCAGCCGTTGATTTTGACCGGGAGATGAACGGGTGGTCGAAAATTCTGAACTGCCTCCAGATAGTCATCCTACCCTTCAGTTTCACGATTGTCGTAGGTCGGTTGATTCATTTTCTTTTCCATTTAATCTGACTAAAGGTCTTTAAACTTCAGCCAAAAATGAAACCCTGTTTGGTGTAGCAGTTCCAGTCATAGTGGTTATGATCACGCTACCGTTCTGCATGTTAGCATTATTTATTACACAACCAGAGGAAGAGCCAGAAATTCACATCGTAAGTGCTTTCCCTTAGACACCGATTTAATATTCTTAATCAACATTTTCAGTTCTTCGCAGGAGCTTCGTGCTTCGGGTCGATCGTAGCCATCCGGATCTTTTCCATGGAGGTTGTGAATGTTATTGACACACTAGGCCTTGCAACTTCCAACAGTACCTCGTTCCTTGGATGTACGGTCCTGGCTTGGGGCAACAACCTAGGTGACTTGGTCGCGACCATAGAATTCGCTCAACAAGGCTTTCAGAAGATGGGACTGGCTTCCTGTATCGCAGGGCCATTGTTCTGTAGGTGATGAGAATGTTTTGTTAATTCGACCTAATGCGATTGTATTTTAGACTTGACCATTAAAACGGGCTGCACGTACCTCATCAAGGCACGGAAAGGTCTCGATCAACTGGTGGGTGTCGTGAATTGGATTTGGCAGGCATTAAAATTATTTGTCTCAACTTTTTCAGGCCTCACAAGGGGCAATGGGAGCAAATGTAACAGAATTTGTGATGATCAATCTAGTGTTGATGTTAATTGGAGCTTTACTGACTGATTTCAATTTTCGAAAGAATCTAGGGCGGTTCATTCTTGCTATTTATATTTTGTGTTGTTTCTGGTGTCTGCTGTCGGAGTACCAAATTATCCATGCCTTTGGAACTGATCACTCTGAAGATTACTCTGCATTTATGGTGTAACTCATTTATTGCTGAAATAAATGGTTTTAATGTTGCTATTTATTCTGAAAAGACAGTAATACAAGTGTTTCCAGTATTTTTATTTTATTTCATGACTTGGGTATTGAAAGGGGAACTTTTACGGATGGTTTTAAGGCTCGTTTGAGGCACTCAACTGATTTATATAGTAAACATTATAAAAAAAGAAACATTTTTATTAAAAAAACATGGATAAATTAGCACTAGTACTAACTAAAGTGCAAAGAACAACTCAGCAACATATTTCTCCAGAAGTAATATAAAAAAAATGTCCTCATTTGGAAAAAAAATACTAATTTGCCTTGACTCTTATTTCCACGTTCAGTTTTATTCAGCTAGATGTAATCTTAAGAAGGAGTGGAAAGTTGTAAACACATTCCTTAGCCCCCATTGAAAAAACTAGTGCTCTACGTACTGTTAATAACAAAGTCTCTGCACCTAAAATTGAAAATTATTGGTGCATTTTTCTTCTGTAAATTATTTTTTGTCTTTAAAAACACAATGAAATGAGCTTTTCGTACTTATGAGAAAGGCAATTAATTTGGATTCCAAAAAGACAATTCAGCAGAGTCTACACTTATAGAGTTTGACCTCGATAAAAGTAAATGCAAAGCGGCGTTATTCACTGATTTGACCAAAGTCCTTAACATGGTTGACCATACAATTTTCTTTTAAATAAATTGAAAATGCGTTCGTGATGGTGGTTCAACTAATATCTGAATACTAAAACGGAAATAGAGAATTGTGTACGATTCTTTGGGTTTGGGTACGATAGACTTTTTGCTCTTGTTTGCTCTTGGAGCCCATTATTTTAGTAGACCGTGCGTGATCTGTTAACAATATCACCAACTTCTCTGTCATCATCATCGTCATCATTTTCTTGACCGTGTGTTTCACTCACGCGGCACCGCCGCACAGTGGTGCGATAGTGGAAAAAAAACCAAAAATTTGTTGTTTTTGTTTGGAAAACCGATCTGATTTTTGGATTCTACATGTATGAAAAAATTTTGTGGAGTTTGGATGCTCCGTTCGACTGTACCGTTAGCTCAAAGTTGAGATTTTAAAATGTATGGAAAAGCATGAATTTTTTCAAGCATTTTTGGCGCTAAATATCTTTGGACATATGATGAATACAGAAAAAAGCTTGCATTCATTTTAAAGGGTAAAGGGCATTTTGACCTCTTAAAATGTATTCACATCTTTTTGATATTCCTTACCAATCTCATAAACTAGGCTTTTGACTGAAGACACTTTCATAAAAAAAAAAGTGCTCTAAGAGGCTCCAACGGGAGACCTACATTTTCTGAAAACTTAAAGTATTCTTTGCACTATCAAAGCAAACACTAAAAGTCACTTTTAATCACTTTGGGAGAACGAGGCGTTTAAAGGAAGCGATGTCTGAAATTCTAGTACAATTTTAACCGAAATAAGTTCTGTAAAAATAATTTGCAAAGCTGTTTGCAAACTACTTTCTTGTGTCTGAGAACTTTTGTGGTTCGACTTTTGTGTTTCTTATACAATTCATGTGTTTTATATTTGTTATTGTGTTACTTTGTTACTTGTTCGGTACTTTTCGTTAGTTGTATTTTTTTATTATTCGTTTCCTTGCATCTTTTATTAATTCATTCGATTGGTAATTCGTTACTATTTGTACTTTCACGATGGCTAGTTTTGAAATTGAATATTTTTTTTTTGTGGCTATTTCCAAAATGAAAGTATTTGTAGTTTCTCAATATTTTAGAGAATTATAGAGGCTTGACACCATGTCAAAATAATGGAATAGTGATAGAGGTGAAGAGAAGCTTCCTGCCTCATTTTTACGAACGATACAAGACACTTCGGTATATAAAGGAAAAGCTTTTAACTAAATATAGTGAATGGTCTAAAGGGAAGTTTTCAGTAATTTTTGAGAAAGATAGAAATGAAGTATCAACCTATGCGTTGTTGATATGCGAAGACTGCTGCGCCAAAATAAAAAAATTTTGAATCTAGGAAAAAAAGGATGTTATGCCCATTAAACTGCTACACTGCCTACAAATCTATATACGTGGTATTGCATGCCGGTGACAGTACATAAGATTTTATTTCGCGTTTAGCAACAAATGAAGATGTTATTATTCGGACAAATAACATTTAAGGACAGAATCGAAAACAAAAGATAGCTTACCGATAAGTGATGAAGCACAAGCACTATTATTTTAAAATATTTGCGTATATTTCCACTTTAGTTTGTAATTTCGTTTATACTTAACTTATTTATGTATATTAGTATTAAAACTAAGTCCTAGAATATTATTGAAAATAATAAAACACATATTTTCTAAACCAAAAGCAAAACACTACCTTTTTTTAATTATTCGACCTACGATTACTTCGTTAATACTTAAGCTACGTATAAGCCGCCTCTAACTCTTTAGGAGGTGTGTATGTCCAAACGTAACCAGGCGAGCTTTTGGTCTTGGTCCAACCATCACATCCTCACAAAAAAGTTATATATTCAAAAAAAACTTCACCTTATCCGATCCTCAGGCTGGCTGCTAAAATCTTTGATAAATAATGTTGTGTCTGGTTATTTGTGGATAGTAGTAAGAAACCAATAGGAACTTACCGTTATTTTTCAATGCACACAACGCGTTGCAACGTAGGCAAACCAACTGTTACTATGCAAACGGTACAATTGTTCTGATGCTAGTACAGCAAAATGGAAAAATGCAAAGTATTTCATTTCCAACCAAAATGTTCCGGCATAGACGGAAGCAATGACGCCATGATTAAAAGTGAAAGCCAAAAGATAACATCAAACGCGGCAATTATTTCACAAGTAAGTAGTTAAGGTGTTACGATTATTGTTTACTTAGACAGTCGGACATAAAACAATCGGCTAGCTCAGAATTCTCTGTCAGTCTTTAAAAAGTTCCAAAAGCGGAAAGATTTCTTTTTGTTTTTTGTGAAGATATTCAAGTGAAATGTCACTCTACGAAAATTTTAATACGTCCCAACAAAGGCGTCCATGGTTCGAAAGGCATGAGAACTTCGTCTCCTCAGTGTCACAGGTTTCCATCGCAACATCGTTTCTGTTATAGACGCACCAAAGTCTTAGCGCCATTTCATTCCAGCCTGGATGTGCGATCGTCCACACGCATGTCTACGAGGATCGCTGCGAGTTCGTGACCGAGACTGCAGAATGTCACAATGAAAGGCAGTTTATGGACTACAAAGACCTCTACTATTGCTGGTTAAGTCCGAGTACGTTCGGTGGCCAAGCCCTTGGCATTTTTTGCCTGTTTAGTCTTTGCTTCTACTACTCTTCGTTTATCGGAACAATTTCAGATATCTTGTTAGTGGTCTTGTTGGGTTGCATTGCGATCAGGGTGTGATCTGACAGTGTGATTGTTTTTTCTCCTCCCACAGTTTTTGTCCGGCATTGAAAGTGATAACGAAAAAACTGGGAATCAGTGAGAGTTTTGCCGGAATCACCTTGCTAGCTTTCGGCACAAGTGCCCCGGACTTGGTGAGCGACCTAACTGGGATAGAACGAGGCACTGTAGGAGGAATGTATTCGGATGGAATGGGAGCGGCGATGTTCATAAGCTCATGTGTCGCAGGCTACATAATTATGATAAGGCCAATGCAGATGGAAGGCACCACGTTTACGCGGGATCTTGGGTTCCTTATCCTTGCCGTTCTGTTCATTGACTTCGCTATTAATAACGATGGAAGTGTGTCGTCGACCGAAGGTTGTGGTATGTGGTTATGTTTCTTGTTTGTCCCGTGTTTGTATTCTGCACTGTTACAGCTATGATTGGCGTGTATTTGGTCTACTTCACCATCATCATCATCGACCAGATAATCTTGATGAGGACTTTAAATAGTAATGAGTGGCTTTAATTGTGAGGATTAATTTATTGAATTTCTGTTGTTTTCAGAGCTTGAGAAAGCCTTGAAGCGGGGTCGTTTGCCGGGTGAGTCCCACACTTTAATTCTCTTCAATAACTAATATGATTTTTCATCCACTTTAAAGAGCAACAGATGACGAGGCTGTTGAAACTGAGAGCTGAAGCTGGTTTTGAGATAACAATTAAGCCAAAGGGTCCACAAAATGTCGATCCAACCAAGGAGACCAAATTTACATCAAAGAATAGGCGACAACTTATGCTCGCACAGCTTTATGAGTCCTTGATGCCATTCGAGCCAGAAGAATGGCGCACCGGAAACTTGTTCGACAAATTCTGCATCATAGTGCAGACTCCTATCAACTTAATTATTTTTGCCATCCTGCCAGCCGTTGATTTCGACCGGGAGATGAACGGGTGGTCGAAGATTCTGAACTGCCTCCAGATAGTCTTTCTGCCCACCAGTTTGGCATGGATTATGGGTCATTAATTTGATTTTATTATTGTATCGTGCGCCCTTACTAAGAAGTTCTAAATTTCAGCCAAAAACAGATACCTGTTTGACATAAGATTCCCATATCTGGTGGCACTATTATTTCTTCCTTTCTGCATAATGGCATTCGCGGTTACACGACCAGAGGTGGAGCCAGACATTCACGTCGTATGTGCTTTCCATTAGAAACTGATTTATCACTCCTAGTTACCATTTTTAGTTTTTCGCGGGAGCTTCGTGCTTCGGCTCGATCGTAGCTGTTCGGATCTTCTCCATGGAGGTTGTGAACGTTATCGACACCCTTGGACTGGTAACTTCCAACAGTACCTCGTTTCTTGGGTGTACGGTTCTGGCTTGGGGCAACAACATAGGTGACTTGGTGGCGAACGTAGACTTTGCTCAACAGGGCTTCCAGAGGATGGGACTTGTCTCCTGCATTGCCGGACCATTGTTCTGTAAGTGAGGGGACCAGCTTTTTGATTTAACCTAATTCAATTATATTCCAGACCTGACCATAAAAACGGGCTGCACGTACCTAATCAAGGCAAATAACAGAGGGCAGTCTTCATACGAGGTGGGTGCCGTTAAGTAAACTTAGTAGGAACTAAAATTTTTCGGTCTCATCTCTTTCAGGCCACACAAGGGGCAATGGGAGCAAATGTAACGCATTTTATAATGCTCAATTTGGTGTTGATGTTGCTGGCGGCTTCAATAACTAATTTCCAGTTTCGAAAGACCATTGGGAAGTTTATTCTTGCTATTTACACTCTGTGTTGTTTCTGGTGTCTACTGTCCGAGTACCAAGTTATCCACGCCTATGGAACCGATCACGCTGAAGACTACTCTGCGTTTATGGTGAATTAAATAGTTCATGTTGACCTTTATCGTTTGTATTTATGTTGAATTAAATGGTTTGTTTTTATTATGAGAAAATTATATTTGGCAGTTTATTTAGTTTTTGAATTGCCAATAAAGCGTGGAGGCAAGTTAACGTTTTAGTGTACGCCTTAGAAATCTATATTCCAAATTTCATCGAAATCGGTTTTCAAATCGGCTCTATTAATGTTTGGAATTTGGAAATTTGAAACGGCTTGACCGATCTGGTTGAAATTTGAAAGGTAAACTTCTTTTCTTGCAAACATGGCTTTAGCCCATTCTTTGCCATTGTAGTTTTAAAAGTACAGTAAAAGTACAGTACAGTAATGCGCTTAAGACATGTGGTTTTCATTTCATGACTTACTTTGGTAAGCACATAAACTGAGTTGCATTTTACTGTACGTATAAAAGTACAATGGAAGAGAATGGGTTGTTACATTTCCATTCGTTGCATTGAGTTGCATTGAGTTTAAAGAAGTTTTACTTCAGTTGTGTGGTCTAAAGCACACTGTTTTTTTCTTATTTGTGTTATTAACGTTAACGGTATTTGAAAGACTTCACCGTTGGCAGTTTGTCAAGTCAGTGAGTTTTTTTCAAGATGGCAGTCGGATTTCATAGAAATTTCTTTGTTTAATACTCAATATATCGAATCATAAAGCCGCTTTCACAGAAACTGAAGCGCAAATTGAAACTGATGGCATTCCCATAAGTTGTCAGTTCAGTTATCATTTAAACTGATGTGTAAATATGTTTTAGTTTGGTTGACAGTTCAGTCATCATTTTTATTGCAATTGGAGGTGAATCAACATTTTCGTGTACTTGTTTTTTTTTTAAAGATGTCGAAACGGAGTGATAAAATGGTCGATTTGATTAAAATTTATCGCGTTTGTCCATGTTTGTGAATGAAAAAATACCATTTTTATCACAATTCAGTAAAAATAGATGAGATAGAGAAACAAAATGTTGCTTTTGTCTGCTTACAAGTAAAATGAAAGCTCAACTGATGCTTAATACACTGCCTTTTTTAACTGAACTGACAACTGAACTAATGGCGGAGTCCACACCTTACAATTTGCTTGATGATATGCTTGACTATCAAAATTAATGGATAGCGTTCATACTATACAACTGCTTGACAGACTTCATTTGCAATAAAAATGTTGAAGCCTCAACATGGGTGAGCGCGCTTTTGTTGAGGTTGTACGACTGCTGTTCACATCTTACAATTTATCATCAAGCACTCGAAAAAGTCGAAAAAATTGA
This sequence comes from Syritta pipiens, assembly GCA_905187475.1. Taxonomy (NCBI): domain Eukaryota; kingdom Metazoa; phylum Arthropoda; class Insecta; order Diptera; family Syrphidae; genus Syritta; species Syritta pipiens. The sequence goes on along the minus strand of LR994572.1, from coordinate 5,973,835 downwards.
ACTTCGGTACGATAAATTTGATGACGAATTGAAAGAGCGTTGACACTCTACAATTTGACCCCATCAAGCATATCATCAAGCATATTGTAAGGTGTGAATCCCCCTAATAACTGAACTGATAACTGATCGTCAAAGAGGGGCTTAATAGTTTTTTTTTTCTTCTTATAAAAAAGTTTTTGAAGATACCAGAGAATAATGTATGAGTAGTATTGAGTACTTGTCAACACATGACGGATATCAAAAATAATTAAAAAAAGCGAATTCATTGGAAAAAAAATGTATTCTTGTCCAGGTTAATTAAAATTAGTTTCTGTCACCCGTCAAACTTGTCATTCAATAAAAAAAAAAAATAAGAAATGCCCAGCAGTAGTTGCTCAAACAGGCTTTTGGCATTTGCTGAAACCTGATATATTCCAAAATAATGAACTAACTGCTTCAGACGTCAGATCCACTCGCTTCACCGGTATCTGTCAAAATCGAATGGCTTGTCATTTATTGTTGTCCATACCAGTTTCAGAGTGTACATCAGAGTTGCATTTTGATGGGTGACATTGATGCAAAAGAGTGTCATTCGTATAAAAGATATTCAGAAAAAACTGAACAGAATTTGTTACTGTCAAAAGTCATTTGCAATTTAAATTCAGACTAGAATGTATTATATTTATTAAGTCACTCATCAACAAGCAAATAAAAGATTTTCACAATTTATAATATAATCGTCCATCACCTCGGACTGAAAAGGCGCTTCGCGACATCTTCATTTAATTAATGTCTAATTAATTTCAAGACTCGTCTCTCAGTGTCCAGTACATCTACAAGTATTGTTCACATTTCTGTAAGAACGACGACAACGACGACGACGAGTACAAGGACGTAATCTCTCAGCAGCAGTCTAACAATGCAAAGAAGCGTGCGTTTGTGAACCCTTAAAATGACATTCGGAGCGACGAAATATTCCAACCCTCTCATGCAATGGGACCCGAAATGAACTTGACTCGTCCGACTCACGAAAGGACAGCACACAGCGTGAAAGGAGGCCTCCTGCTGCAGTTTTTGGGGAGGCAATGAGAGGAAGAAAACTCCTTGCTCGTGATTTATGTACCCTGACAATGATTAATTTTCATTTGTTCCGCGGCAGCGTGCAGCGGAGCTGAGGTTTTTTTGTTTCTTTGCTACTTCACTCGGTCGTCATCGTTGAGTCGAGGCATCGTGCAAATGAGGAACCAAGGATAACATGATGAGCTAAGGATTAAAATATAAGCAGCATAGAAAGCATCTTAAACGATGAGACTAGGGAGGGGGCAGTAGTTCCTCGAAATGACTCGAGGCAAGCTTGACGTATCCGTCTCAAAAATGTATGAGGGGCGGCAATTAATTGCAGCCTCACTAACTGTGGATGTAAGCATATTAGCGGAGAAGAGAACAATTCTGCAAGTCAACTCGATGCCAAATGAATTTTCACAGCGCGATGTGGACCGCTCCCTTGTCCAATTAATTTATTTCTATCGGTCGAATTTCACGCTATCTCTCACTCCTTTCAAGCCTCGTACTCAGGTCAATTACTAATGCATCACCTTTAAGTGCTTTCAATTAAGACGAATCGCAGAGTCTGAATCGATTTCGAGTTTTTTTTTTTCCTTTTTTTTTTGTCGCTCGAATTCCCTTTCTCTTTGGTGACGTGAAATATGTATCCCCGGCAGATATGTGGTGCCATCTATTTCTCTAAGAAAGTCAAACATTATCGACTTCATGGGTTAATTAAATTTCATTCGATGAGGGCAATGGCGGCGACTAACGTCCTGATATGTCCCTTCATTTGCATTTTCTCTGGTCTAGAGCGGGATGAATTGGCATTTCACTTAAACTAATTAAGGCGAACTTTGTTGTTGTTGGGATTCATTTCTCTCTCGCTGGTACACAGATAATTATCTTTTTCGGATAATGGAATCTCACCCACGTTGGGAGAAGGAGATTCCTGCATCCATTCATCTCTTTGACTAAATGAGCGCTTTTTTTTTTCGTGATTTGGCTTGTAGCGAATATCTTCGTCCTTGGGACGAATTGTAAATCATCATTAATTGAAGATATTTTTTTTTTCTCTGTTTTTGTTGTTTTATATGTTTTATGTAGAGCATGAGCGTCACTAACGACCGAAGGTCGTAAGCTGAACAATTAGACGCTTTGCACGAGAATGGTCTACGTTTCATGTTCTATGGAGTTTTTTTTTTTTGTGTAAATGAGATTTATCTGAAGAGGAGAATATTATCTGCGGATTAATAATGTCGTTATTATTATTTCTATCCATCATTGGAAGAGGAATAAAGCTAAGGGCTGGGATAGTCGTTTTTGTTGGATCGGGGAAGGCACGTTTGCTGTGAATTATTGTGCCGATAACAAATAAAAAATTCAAACAAGTTAGTTCTTTAACAAAACTACCGTTGAATTGATGGTAAAATTTTTCAGGACTTTATTGAGCTCTTGTTGCAGAAAATAAATTCAAAGTTCACGTTTGTCGTATTTACAGAAAAAACAATGAGGTGGGCCAAATACAGGTTTTGTTTTAAAAATTCAATGAAAGTGATTCTATCTAGCCATAAGTCAGCGTAGCAGCCAGCGCAACAAAATTATATTAATGCTAAAATGTATTTATATGTATAATAATAATTAATTGTTTATCTGTACTATGGCTTTATTAGTTAGAACAAACATTTTCATTAATTATACAACACAATTCCGCTCAAATGGCTGCCTCGGCTGGCTTCGCAGCAGCGTATTCTGTCCACACTTCAATTTTTCAAGACTTGGTGATTGTTTCGGGCTGCAGCTCATGGATTGCTTGGATGATATTAGCGCTAAGTGCTTCAATCGTTTCCAGATTGTTAGCATAACATCTATCTTTCACGGTTTCACACGAAAAACTCAAAAGAAGTCAAATCGCACCATCGAGCCAGCCAATTGACATCACTAAGATGGCTGATAACACAATTCCTTTCAAATAACCCACTTTTTAGGCTACACAGAACTACGAAAATAAATGTTTAATGTGTTCCAACGTTGTTCATGTGTAAACCGACTACCTTTTTGTCAAGCTTTCAAGCCGGAAACAGCTGTCAATGTTAGAATAACCTATGATTTCAAAACAAAGAAGAAAACACTTCAGAAAATCGATTTTTTTTTTAAATTTTTGATATGCTAAGTACACTTTTATTTCAAATCCTGAGAAATCTAAGTAAAATCGTAACGATCTTCAAGCTACACCTGATGACTGATGACTACTTTTCAATTCAGATAAAATGGTGGGAACGTGATGTAATCGCAGCACAAACTTACTCGCTCTAGCTGATCGCAATCCATGAGGTGGCTCTGGCTGTCGAAAATAGCTTTTCGGAATACTCTCTAATTTTTTGATAGAGTCGGAAGTGTGTCAGATGCAAATAAAATATAGAATATTTTTAAGTCTACAGACTTTTATTCGCATGATAGTTTCGTCAGCTTAAAAAAAATAAAGACTGATCAGAAACCGTGAACATTATCACAGATTTTTTTTGGATCCTCGCACTGAATGTCGACAATTTTTGTTTTTTTTTTTTTAGAAGACTTTCGTACACTTGTAGGCCGTAAATAATCTTGTTCTTATTACTCATATTTCTCATAAGCCTCTAAAGCCTCTCTAAAGCTCAAGCTAACAATGTCCTAATCGTTAGCTTAAAATATTACTAATAGACCAAATCTCTTATTTGTTCCTAATATTGGACGTTTGGTTAAGAAATTTATTGCTTGTCAATATAATGATCCTGCAAGTTTCTGTATTTTTCATGGACACTTGGGTGTTCTCTTATATGATTAAAATTGTTTCTTATATGATAATACTTTTTTTGGGTTATTAAAATAGTTATAAGAACGAACGTGTTAAAATATTTTCAACTTAAAATTTAAAGGACACCTCAATGCCGACTGCTTACATGATTTGCTCTCAGCAATTGTGACCTACTCTCCTATTCGTCTACAATGACGACATAAATCAAGAACAAATTTCCACTTTAATTTTCTTTCATAAATTTTTCAATCGATGCTTTAAAAACTCAACAATTTGGGAACTCTCGAACATTGAAAACAAGGTTAATTAAGTCGTTTCAACCGCCCACACGAGTAACCTAATCGTCACCTCTCAGCTCGAAATTTTGATCTCCTTTTTCCGTGTAAAAACCAATTTGAAAACGTGTCAACGTCTCATAACGCAAAGACCTTCCTCAAGGCTACGCTTATTAACATTTCCTATGGCAATAAATTCACAAATGACATCTACAACAATCAGCGCTCTTTACGAGGATGTTCACAGAGCACACACCCTTAGCGCCCATGGTACCCGCATCGTCTTCTGTCATTATTTCAAATTTGCGTAATTTATTGCACGCGATGAAAACCGTAATTAAACTTGTGTCGTCCCTCTTGGTCGTTACTAATTAAATGGGTAAACCCATAAGGTAGGGAGTGTTGTAAATCATGAATGATAAACAGGAAGCTACCCCAAAACGACCTTTAATTAGTTGTTTTCATTTTTTGCTTCGTTTCATCGTTGCTTTTTTCTCGGTTTTGGTGTCTCTCCACCCACGAAGTTTTTTCTTTTTTTTTTGGAAAGTAAAAATCGTACAATTTTTCTTTTCTTTTCGAGCGCACTCTGCTTGAGCGAGATTAGTCCTTAAAGCTACGGTGTGGTTAAAGAGAATGAAAATTAAAATAAATATCAGAACACTTAAGATTTTTCAGAGGAAACGGAAATGGCCAAATGGACCACTGTGCATTTATAAGGTCATCAAAAAGGATTTATAGTCCACCTAGCTTTAGATTTAGGTGGGGGTTGCCACTTTTCACAGGCTTAAGTGAATGAGATTAAGGTTTAAGTGATTTTTAGGTTTCTAAATCGGGATTCGATTCATTTGAAAAGACTGTAGAAAAGCTTTTCTAATTTACAAAGCGTACCACAGGCGATCAGGATTTTCTTCGAAAAAAAAGAAAAACAAACTGCTACGAAGTGTTTTTTTGGGATTCTGGGCTAATTTGGGAAATTTTATTGAGCTTCATCACTTTTTACGAAATAACTGAAATTTATTTGCCGATTATTGTATACGAATGACATCACTGAGGGCTCTGACGTACTGATTTACTAGATTTTCACAAACAGCATATCAGTTGACCTCAGGGAGGTTGTCCGAATATTTTAATTTATAATTTTCTAAATTTCAGTAACAACTTGATTCTGATTACCAAAAAAAAAAAAATTGATTTTATATTTTCGGTGGATAGTCAAAGTGGCAACACAAGCGCTGCTGTTGAGCCTTTGAAAAAATAAAGAAAAAGAGCTTTACCACTAATTTAATCGAACAGTGGTCTCAAGCTAATTCTCTTTTTTTCGTCAAAGAATAAATTTCTTGTAAAATTTAACAAGTTTTTGTGTTTTTTAAGTTTTTGAGGTTGGTACTTACTGCGTGGAAGATTACATTTCTCGTTTTGCTGAAAATTCAAGTCCTTTTTTGCAGTAGACACATAAAATAATCACAAGTTTTGATTTTTAAATTTACATCTAGCTGTGCATAGTGGCTAACCGTCAGTTCGTTGTTTATTCGACCGAAAATTTGGCAACAGCACGGAGCAAACCTGTCTGCCTTACAAACAATAAAACACTTTGAGGCTAATCCAAGCTAAAAAGAAAGATGTAGCTGTCTCTTGAAGCTTGTTATTTATCAGCTGAAAAGATATACAACAGTTAAAAGGAACGAAATGAAATAAAACGAGACGCATCAGTACTCAGCTCTATTTTAGACTCCAATCGTTAAAAATACGATACCTGTCCGGGATGTATGGCAAAACATTCATAGATCAACTTTTTAACTAAATAAAGTTGTTTTCATTTCATTTTCAGTTGATTCTTTTCGCAGGTTCGCTGTTCTTGGATAATCAAGTGGCCAAAAGGCGTAACATTCGACTTTCTTGAAAACTCTTCAGAACATTTTTGTATCTTATTTTATTTTTTTTTTTGTGTTGTTGCTATAACATGTTAACAAAAGTCATATTGTATGCGATATCTCTTTCAAGCCTTACAATACGACATTAGTTAGCACGGCATATGATGAAAATCTGTATAATATTCTTCATTTTTTTAGCCGTGCATTTTACGAGTATATAAATCTAACGTTGCAGTATTTCTAGGAAAACGAAGAGGGTACCATTTTCGTCACTCATCCAATTTAAAGAGTGATGAAAACTGACTCTCTCTGTTTAGCCTAAAATTTTTCTGGCAAGAGTAGGTGCTTAAATTATATTCTGTTTAATTATGTTTGTCTTATGAAAACCGAGAGAGTCTAGATCTTCACTTACTCGGCTTTGAAGTGAGAAAGATCTGATTCCCTCTGTTTTGCACAAGGTTTGGTTTCTTGTTTTTGATTTTACATTATCTTAAGGACACAGAACTGATGAATAGTATTACAACGAACTGTAAAAGCTAACCGATATGCCTCTTTTAATAAAATAGCACTTCAGTTTTCTCTCACAGTTTTGCAGTAACAATTTTAGTCACACATTATTTCTTATCGAGCGGACAACTTTTGCTGCTAGGGCTCTTTTCTCAATTTGTTGAGTTATATTTTATTAATCTTTTGTTAATTTGTAATAATCATAATAATAGTCACACAATTTTTTTTTTTTCTCACAAAATCGAAAATAAGTTTTATATTACAAAATGTATTGTGACAAGAATGTTATAATCGAAAACTAATCCTCTAATATGATTTCAATGGTGCATTACTCACTTTAAATACAATAATTAAAATTATAGTTTCAATTTAAAAAGAGAGACATTTTAAATTCCCTTTAGTCAGGATTAGGATTACTCACCAATGTATTTACTTGAAACACTCACATTCACAAAGGAATCCATTAATTTGAGGTTACCTAAAAAAAGACATTGAAAACAGCGCTAAAGATTCGTTGAACGGTACAATGAAATTTGTCCGGTTATTAGGGAAAAAATGGCACAAGTACGATAACTTTGGCGCCAAAAAAATGATAACGGTATTTTGTAGAGGGGTAAAAAACAAGCACTTTTTTTACAAGCATTTTTTTTTACTAGCTCCTAAACGTGTCTATCTCGTCCCCTTTAGAAGCTAGAGGCAATTTAAGAAAAATCAATGAACATGAAAGAGAAATTATTAAAAAGCAATACTTGCAATGAAGTTTTATACAAGTTTTAAATCCTGCATTTTAATCCGTTCAATTGAGTTAGTAGTTTTTAAAAATTCGCTTGCAAACGCAAAATTATGGGAAAAAAATGAAAAAAAAAAATATAAATTTTCTTCAAAATTTTGAAATAAAGTGGCAAATTGACTTGTGACGAACACAAAAAACCAAAAACCCTCAACAAAATAGCGTTATAATTTTTTTTGCGTCAATGTTATCGTACTCTCCCCGGAAAAATTTTATGACCAATGTTGATCTATAATTTTTTTTTAAAATACTAAATATAAAATTCATCTTATACAATAAACTCTTGATAATTCGAGTTTCATGGGACCAGAAAAAAAACTTCGAATTTTAGATATTTTCAACCTACGGAGTTTTCGAAAAAAAAATATTGCTTACTTTCAACTAACGGTTGTAAAAGACAAAGACGTAAACTTAAATTTGAGCTATAGAGGTAAACAAGCGACTATCTTCGAATTATAGGAGTTTGTCATGTTGTTTTGCTTTATAATAAGTTCGATTAAAAGGGGACCAAATTGCATAAGATTTCATCGACTTACAGAGATTTATTCAGGGAGAGAGTATGCTTCAATACTTCAATTTATAGAGGTTTTCGAATTATAGGTGTTCGAATTATCGAGAATTTACTTTATTAAGTTCTTACTCTCAAAGAGGATTTATTAAAAACATTGCACTCATTTAAAGCAAGTCTAAAAAGAAAGCTCTGTCATTAAAATTATGATGTTGATTTTATAGTAGGAAAACACTCTCTGGAGGAAGTCGAGTCCCAGACAATAATTCTACGTTTTTTCTTAGTTTTATGTAGTTGTTTACTTTTTAAGGTGTAGAAAACCTGCATTTCTACTTTAAGCTGAGGCTTAATGCATTTGGCTAAAATGTGTACAAAAAAAAATGCGAATATCGCGATGTTCGTGGAAGATTTGTATCCGATTATTTTCAGCTTACTGAACGGCTGTACGGTATTTTGACGTTGCATGCAACCAAGGAAATGAAATATTAAAAATACAACTTATTTCTAAAAAAATCAAATAAGAACAAAAAAAATTACTGCTAACAAAACTCAAATTTAGATTACTTGTTTGAGGAACATTTCCTTTTAATTTTTTACTAAAGATCGATCCATGAATGTACAGTGGCAACAAAATAACTAGCACACGTCTGTGCTTATTAGGCATTAATTCATAACTGCATTTTACATCCCGGTTCTCCAAGAGCTTTTTCTGTTATGGACTTTAAATACAATGTAACGGAATATTACTTTTCTAGAAATTATGTTGCCCTATAATCCGTTGAATTGTATAATTTATTTTGCTGTCGTTTTTTTGTTACGCATTATTTTTTTTTTTAATAAATCGGAGACATCTTTGTCTTCACTTCCTAATATATCAGACTACTCTTTGAAGTTTATGAATAGACAACATTTTCATTTGAGAACATGTGCTATTTATTTTGTTGCCACCGTATATTATAAAGAACACACATTCTGATTTTACTCAGAACTTACTAATCTTTTAAAATATTTTATTATGACTTTTATTTAAATAAAAACTTATTAAAATGTTTATGAGAAACCAAATTTCTCTTCGTCAACTGGCTGTCTCAACTACTGTGATTGGGGTGAATGTCTCTTAGAACTCGATCGCTTCAATTATGAACTTGGTGCTGATATGAACAAAAAGAAACCACAACTGATGAACTAAAAATTTAGATTAATTTATTATTGTGTTTATTTATGACAAACTCTCGGTATTTGAAAAAAGATCTACAATTGAATTAGAAGATTGCATGATCCTTGCTTGCGTACGCTGGTTTATTTGACTTTCAGCCAGATAAATGTTGATCATCGATCGTTATATTGTCTTTGAAGTTTCTAAGAAGTTTGTTAGCATTTTTTTATAAATTTCCACTCATCCTTTCTTCCCAACGAACGTTGTTAAAAAATAATCCAGGTCGACACAGCTGGATTTCAAGTGAACGAATATTTCGACTCCCAGCCAAGTGAAGCATTTTCTTGGTGACAGTGAGGTGCTTCGTTAGTTCCACAGTCTCCGAAATTCACATTAAAACAGTCCAATCATTTGAAAATTTCAAAATATCAGACATTCTGCCACCCGGAATAACTTCGACTCCATCTTAAATCAGATGATCTCCAGCAGTTTCCCTCTGTTAAACTAACACCCCATTGTGGGCTACCAAATTCCCTCACTCAATAACGTGCCATGAATTACACAAATTATCTCTTCAAAAAATTACTGCCATCAGTTCTCGTTCTTATGGAAACACAGCAGGTGATGGCCACCGGCAGTGGGACTTAGCGTTTTCATCCACCCCTTCGTGTGGGGTGGTTGGTGGGGGTGTTTCTCTATGGTTGAGTGAATTTGACAAAGTAAATTCCCGGTGCTTCCTGTGGTTCAACATAAAGTTTCATTATTGGAAGTGAAGCCATTTTTTTGTTGTAGTTTCCTTCTTTTTGGTTGAGCAGAAGAGACTTCCTCTCGTTGTCTTGTCCGTAAGACGAGAGATGAGCAGACGATGGAAAAAAAAGGAAAGCACCCAAAACAGAGAGGGAGAATAAGAAAAATGAGAAAAATAAAAAATTGTGCCTCAGCAGGAAGGCTGGAGGAAGGAGTGAAGGCACACTGCAGCACACTCGGTCGACGTCGGGCAGGACTGCTGTAACGCAAAATCAACATCTCGCCCATTGTTCAACCGACAAAGAGGACATTTTACGTGTTTTCAAGAAAACACCATGAATAAACCAAAAGAAGGACCCGGCACAATGGAAGCTCAAGTCCAAACCCGAACCGGAGCCAGAGACAGAAGAGACCGGCATCAGCAGCTGTGGCAGGTAGGTGTGGTGCTGGTGGTGGCTGAATGTGGACGAAGAAAGCGAGAGGATTACTCCGATTCTTTCTGCTGGCATGACATTTACTTTCTTTTCCAAGGACACTGCTGGTGGCAGCAACAGCAACCAACAGCAACAGCAACAGTACCGCCAATGGTACTTGGACCGAAAGAGTAGATAATTCTTCCGTTCAAGTAGCAGCAATGGGGCACAGTACGGGCGAGCGCGGTGGTCTGACGGTCGATTGCACTAAGTCCTTGGGTTGGCGTGAGAAGCAGAATAAAGATGACGATGATGGTGATGGCGACGACGACGAGGACGACGAAGACGGTGGTCGGACGGGCGGATAGTGGTGGTGCTTTGTTGAAATTAAATGGCAGTTGGCCGTCCTGTTGTGTTGTCTTTTCATTGGCCTGGGTTTTGTTAAACTATTTTCCGCATAGTTAAACTTGAAATATGACGGACAATTGCTTAGAGTCCTTCGTTGTAATGTGCTTATACAGCTTTTCTTTTTTTTTTCTGTTCTGTTTTTGTTTAATGCTTGCGATTGAAGAGGATCTGCTGTTAAAGTTTCGCTTGAGGATTTGCTCACGTCTCATGACATAAGAAAGCGTCGGCGACAGTTTCTGGGGCAGATTCAGTGAATTGGGTTAGTGGAGTTGATGGCATGCGTCGTTGAAGAAGTTTAAGGCGAGAGTTTGTGTCGCAGAAAGCGAGGAGAACATCTGCATTGTGGATAGAGAGGTTAACAAATATTGTGTTGACATTTCGGGAAGATGGTCGTACTTGGTTTTGGGTCATGCTTAGTTCATTTGCTTTGAGTGTATGTAATACCAACAATAAGCCAGCTGGAATTGATGGCATTAGAACAGTGGACATACAAAAGCATATCGATTTGTTTGCGAACACGCAAAACACGTCTAACTTTTATGCCTCTTACAATGAAAATAAATATGCTATATAGCTGAAACTGTAACAAAAGTCTGAGACGAGTGTACCAACATAACAAAATTAAAAAATCGATAATCGAATGTACATAGCCCGCGAAATTTGAAAATTCACCTAATTTTTTAAACAGACCTCATACAGTTTGAGCCAACAGAAAGTGTACACCCTGTCAAAGACTTATGAAATAGGTTCTTGTGCTCTGATTTTGGTACTTTAGTCCTTACCTCCACTCTAGATTACCCCATTCAGCCTATTTGCACTGCTAAGATGCAATTTTAAAAGGCTTTCTCTTAATATGAAGCAGTGTGCAGGAGTTAGATTAACTTCGCGTCTTGTCGCGAACAAGACTTGTTGGCGACAAGATTAGATCAACTTCAGCACTCAGATATGTCTCTTCAGCTAAAACGTGCGACATCTGATTGTAAACGACAATTACACACGGATAAGGAATACTTCACGTTACTGCCGATTCGTGTAAGTACTCAATCACGAGGCTCATCAGCCATTAAACCTTACAGTCGGGGTGATCAAATTGGACATTGGGAGTCTTTAAGCAGTCAGATGTTTTTGCAATCTTTAGTCAGTCTTAGTGTTTTTATTTGAAAGTCTAGTCAAACTAATGAAAGTCAAGAAAAAGACCAGCCAAGCAAGATCAACAACTCAAATTCAAACCAAACTCACAACGAAACACACTTCGATCTGACATTGAAGTTAGAGAATTATATAGCCTACGGTCCATTTAGCAATACGCTAACTGCTCCTCAGAATGACGCAAGTACTTCAGTCTCACTTCAGGCTCTTTTTTTGTTTTTGAAGTGTAAGGTTTGAATTTTTTTTCCAAAATTGAAGCACCAGAACATATTTCCTAAGTCTTGAATGCTCGAAACATAGGTGTACACTTTCTTTTGACTCTGACTGTGTGTACCTGATTACGATTTCAAGATTGAAAAACAACAAATTCTCAATCACTGCGAAATATTTTTTCATTTAAAAAGGTTCTACCTCTTGACTATACTCATCTCTCTTAATAAAATTTAAATGAATTTAAAATATAGAAACGTTGAACTTTGAAAAGTCCAGCCGGGTCCCGGAATTTCAGCCTAATGGCCAGATGTAGTCTCATTTCAAAATCAAAACCAATTAAAACATTTCTCGCAATTAAACTGTTTGAATCTTGCATTTCAAATACCAACATTGAAAGCTTTTATTTTGCTTAACTTAACAATAGGCTCACTTCCAATATTTAAAAAAATGTTAGAAACGAAAAAGGATAGGCTTCGCAGGAACTTATTTCCTTTTATGAATTTGTAGTAAATTTATGAGCAGTAAAAAATAAATAAACAACTCGGTCAGCACTAAAAAAAAAACAAGAATATAACCTTAAAACTTATTTTCGATCCAAAATTTAAAAAGATGAAGATTAAACTTTTTTAGAAAGCAATAAATGAGCCGAAAGTCGTCAACGAATTTGGGGGAATGTCGTTGAAAGTGTTTACGAAAAGTATTCATCTATCTTGAGGCCAGGTTGCCATTGCGAAAAAAGGAAATGTATGTGAAAGCTAGTTTGTAAAACTTTATCTTCATTTAATATGAACTTTGTTGATTTTAACTCTAAGCCACTGTGGAAGAGCTTTATACTACTTTGCTGTATAAATTACATATGCACCCATTTCAGTCGCCTTTAAAATACATACATTTCCTTTGAAAAATCTTAAAGTCTCGACATCCCCTGTGTTTTGTTACTTTCTGCTCATAGAAAAACCACAAAAATTGGCCTACCAAGGACATCCCACAGTCGCATTATTTATTTAAATAATCGATCTCCTTAAAGAAAATGCAAAAAAAGGTAGAAAAGTTCTCTGGCAACCCACTCACCCACTTAAGCTGTCACTCATCAATCACCGATGGAATTTTGAATACCTTTCAGCGTAACCGTTGTGTTTGTTAGGCCAGTGTTACATTCAAATTCAAAATTGATTAAGTAATGAAGTCGTGGAGAGCCCTCCCCGAGAGTGTCACTGATACAATTTGTTTGACGTAATCGCCACCCCATCAAGGGCCATCATTATTTTAATGCACACTGCCTTCGCCTTCGCCTTCGCCTTCGATTATCAATGAAGAGGTCCCCACGCCAAGCCGCAATGTCAAAAGGATTTGAAGTGGAAAGTCCTGACGAGATTAATCTCCCATTATTTGTATTCTTTGAACCTTTAACTGAGAGATATTTCCATTAAAGTCCTTTTTTCAATCGGCCGTTTTTCGGTCTGTCTCAGTCTCTGGGCGGAACGTTTGTTTTGAATAACAGCTTCCCTGCAGCTCTGCACGTTGGACAGGACAAAGGGACACTCTTTCATCACTGTCAAAATTACAATACCATTAAACTGCCAGGATATGCTGTGGTTGTGTTTTCAGTCTTTTTCCGTTTTTTGCTGTCGGTGGTGCGTGTTAACCCTTTGGAGAGTCTCTGTCAAGCGGAGAACAATGTGCATGCCATCGTCGGATGACAGAGGCGATTCTCTCCACTTTAATCCTCGGGCTGGTGTGTGTCGGCACCCTGTCATCATGTCGTTCTCCCTTCAAGGAAATGGTGAGGCCACTTCAGAGCTCCCACACTCTTCACGATAATGTTACGTAACGCAACGGTAACGACAAGTCCAAGCCCTTTGACTTTTGTGCGGTTCACTGATGTATTGCCAAAGATTCGGATTCGTTACCTCCGAAAGGCGAAAGGTAATAACGCCAAATGTCCTCCACCATCGAGAGTGGAATTACTTTTCAACTTCGAATGTCAACTGCTGTTTGGGAAGTAATAAAAACGTTTCCCGCTGGGTGGACAAAACCGGCGCGCAAGGATAATACTTCCTCCCTTTGGGGACTCCACAACCCAACGATGCTGTGCGTCTTGTCAAGCCCAGCAATTCTTTTTGTTTTGTTTCCATCGTTGTTTTTTCTCTCGTCGTCTTTTTTCTCGAGGCAATAAAAAAAGCCAAAATTAAGACAGTGAAAAAGTTTGCCCTCGTTGCTGTCGCCCTCCTTGCAGGAGAGTTCGTCCTTCGTTCGTCCATTCTCTCTGCCGACGTCCTTTAGTAAATTTTACTTTTGTTTTGGAAATTTCTCAATTATATATATAAGTATATATTCTTTTTCATCATTTTATTTACTTTTGTTGTTTATTGTTCTGAAAGTGGAAGTTTTATTGGAAGATATTCCGCCTTTCGCTGTTGGTCGTTCTGTTTGTTTTTTTTTATTTTTTTTATTTTGGGGTGACTCCGCGTCGTCCTATGCGGCCAACGCATAGGGAACGCACAGGACACATTGTGGACGGGGACCGATGGAAGGACATTCGTTTGGTGCTTTTTATTATTTCGACTGTTAGTGAGGAAATGATTTAAACACTTGCAAATTGTTGAAAATTGGTTTTTAATTTTATTGGGTGTGAAGATACTTTTTTGCCAATTTTCCTTTTGAATTATTGGTTCCGGTAGATGGAAGAAGGACAATTCGACTACATGGACAATTTTGTGTTTGATGTTTGAATGTTGTCAGTTTGGCGGGGATAATTTTTTCTTGTCTGATGAGACTGTGTTGAATGTAATTTTTTTTTTTTGAATGAATGTGATCTGCATTAATGAGATGAAGGAAAAATGAACTTTTTGTCTAGATAAGAATTTCTGTTCTATTTTTTGTCAGTGGCGGTGTCTTATGCAAAGAGTGGACGCAGATCTGATGTTTTCAGGGAATGTTTTGTGCCGTTAATACACCTTTTCACTTTGCAAGGAACCGAATTAATTTAAAAAAATTTTAATTAATTATTTTTTAAGCACACATTTCTTTCTGAATAGACGGCAATTGAAAGACAACTTGTGTTTAAATCCAGTGACTAAGTCTTTAAGGCTAAGAACACTTGTCGCATATTTCTGAAACTTAAATTTGAAACGAATAAGTTTCGAGAAATATACGAAAATACGAAAAGTGCTACACTCAAATTCCATTTTCAGTCCGAACAAATTTTTTTTCGGCTAAACAAAAGGATCGATCCTGTATTTTTTCATTAAGTGAAGCCTGAGAAAAGAAGTGCTCGAAGTATAATTGTAGGAAGCACCCAAAGTAGGCTAACGACTCTTAACTTATATCGAAAGTCGACATCAAGTAAGCGAAGTTTTTCAAAAGTTGTGGCTCAGACGCCAGTAACTAATTTGATTAACTATTGTTGCTACTTACTTACTTAACAGGCATTTAACCCTTGGAGGATTGTGCCTGAGCTAAAGCCACCTTCCAACGTTGATGGTCCCGGGCATGCTGACCAAGACCAAGCTGTCTTGCATCCCCGATCACTTGGTCTCTGTACCGGAGGTTCGATCTCCCTCTTCTCCTCGGACCAGGAGGCTCGGATTCGAAGACCCTTTTAGGTTGAGCGTTCGTGTCCATGCCTTCGATGTGGCCGAGCCACTGTAGTCGAGGGATTTGTTTCTTCTGGACTACATCGACATCTTTGTACAGCTCATAAAGTTCGCGGTTATGTCTTCTCCTCCATTCGCCTTCCTCGCAGATTGGACCGAATATCCGCCCTAGAATTTTTCTTTCGAAGGAGCGAAGTATCAGCTCTGCAGTCCTGCTTATCGTCCAACTTTCGGCTCCATACAGTAGGACTGGCAGGATAAGGGTCTTGTAGATCATGACCTTAGTTTCCTAGTTGTTTGGACAAACCGAAGTAGCAGCGGTTGCCGAGGATGATTCTACAACGGATCTCCACAACAATGTCATTTGTGGAGTTTACGCTTGCCCCGAGGTATACGAACTTATTAACTACCTCGAAGTTTTAGCTGTCGGCTGTCAGATTTTGTCCTAGGCGGTGGGCGACGGATTCTTTCTTCTCCGACAGCATATATTTGGTTTTCTCCTCATTTATCTTCAGACCAGTTAGTTTAGCCTGCTCTTCAATCGCGGTGAAAGCTTTCACAATGGCCCGCTGGAAACGAGCGATGATGTCAATATCATCTGCGTAGCCAAGCCAAGATCGTGGATGATGCCTTCAGTGTTGACGTTGGCCCGCCGCACTTCTTGCTTCAGCAGAATTTGGCTCGTAAGCTGACATGTTAAACCGAGAATAACTTTATGATGCAGACAAAAATCGACTAATATTTCGATGGCGTTATGTTCACAAATACCTAAGCTTGTTGTATGACATCTACGATCTATTTATTTTGACTACCACTTACCGCTACAGCCATTTATTGCAAAACAGCGGAAGCAAAGTTGTACGCCCAATTATATATTGTGAGTCTAATGAAAAGGAGCGGCTTGCATTCAATTAATTCATTCTCTTAGCCATGTAATAAAACAGATTTATCACAATTCGCAACACTCTTTGAAAACCGAATTAATTTAAAGTTCAACTAGTAAAAACTAAATAGAATGGGTGAGTTTACATTCAAGTAGGACTAGAAAAAACAATAAAATTGTACATAAACTAATAAAAATCAAACCACAACAGATGCGATTATATTAAAGTAAGACTACTGCAACTATCCGAAGTATTGAAAACAATTCAACAACACCTCGGATGAATGCGGTCGTCTTGCCTTAACAAGTTTTATTTCCTAAAAAAAACTTTTTATTGTTTTAAATGGAAATTGTATTGGTAAAGATAATTCTATTTTCTGATTGTGCACTTTTATTAATTGTAGAACTTTAGCTTATTAAGAGAAGATGGCTGAATGCAAGCGTAGTGACTGTTTCTTATATAACACTACGATTGAATTCAGCTCCCTTACCTTAACAGTATGTTAAAATGAAGATGAATAATGTTTTTTGTTTCTTTTTGAAATTCAGAAATTGCATGCTGGTTGGCTAAGTTGTTTCTAAGTTGAAAGGAAAAATTTTTGCTTTTGTGGATGCTGGTGGACTAAGTTCTTTCTAGATTGAGAGGTAAAATTGTTGCTTTGGTGCATGCTGGTTGACTATGTTTTTTCTAGGTTGAAAGGAAAAAGGTTTAAGGCAAGCAGACTTAGTTTGTTGCAAAATGTATGCAAGTCTTATTTTTATCAACCAAGTTAATCGTTGAGTGGCAAAAAATACCCTTGATTCAAAAAAGGTGGTTAAACACTTCATCTTTTCTTAATCTAATGCTTGGTCTTGTAAAGGTTGAACCATCTAGGGGTTTCTTTTTAAATCGTAGGTTATTCTCACGCAGGCAGCTGTTTTCTGCTCAGAGTCTTGACAGAAAGTCAGTACCATACTCATGTGGACGAAATACGTTGTCTTAGCCTGAACAACGTTGAAAAATATTGAAAAATTTATTCTAAAATGAGTTCTGTATACGTTGTGGATTTTTTTTTACTAAATCATGATATCATGAACTGTATTATCAACTGTCTTGACGATGCCAATTGGCCGCTACGAAGCTGTGGTTTGACTCCTTTCGACTTTTTTTTTTGTGGGAACTGCGAAGGAATAATGTTAGGCCAAACATTTGGGAAGATTGAAACACTTTGGGCAAATATCATCCAAGTAATCCGTGAGCTACTGTCTGAATCCACTAGCTCGGTCTTAAAAAGTTGGAGTGACAAAATGCGCTACTGCGAAGCCAGACGAGGCAGCGACTTGAACGACGATATATTCCATCGTCAATGGGCATGCTTGCTCTTACTAATAAGTCCATGATACCGAAAAAGCAATTCTTTTTGTTGCATTTTTTAAAAGAATCTCGTATTTAGCGCTCGCTTAGTTTTTTTTTCTTTAATTTAAGGCTGTAGAAAGAAAAACGATGGCTATTTGACGTAATTAAAAATTTTCGAAAGCTGTTCAACACATTAGACAGTTTCAAAGCGGTCGCTGATATTAAAAAAGTTGAATTTAAACTCAAATTGATGATGATTTCTGAGCTTGCTTTTCGTGGAGACTTAGTTGCTAGGTAGCTGACTTTCTTTTATACTCACTTCACTTGACTCACTTGACAATAGCCTTTTGAAAAGTTTGCTTAAGATTATACACATCGATCTTGTGTATCGATCTTGAAAAATAAATATTTAGGCACGACTTTTGCTAGATGAGAAAAGTTGAAAAGGAAGTTGGCCGGGATAAACACATTCACACACAAATTAAAATACCACTAGGGATCGAGTTTAAATCGAGTTACAAATTTACTTTCCTTTCTTTTGTTAAATTATATTAAGTTTACAGGAATTCACTTAGTCACACGATTGTTTTCATTATGTTTTTAAAATTAAGGAAAGGTAACAAATATTTTATTTTCAACAATAAAAGTTAAAAGCCACACAACACTTCTCACAACATTTTCTCTTTGACAACTTTTTACAACCGTAAGCACTTCACAAACTAATAAATTATAATTTTTTGCTTTTATTTTGAGTCCACAAACTAATAATTTTTCAATTTTTTTCTAATCCACATTTCACTCTTTTTCGTAAAATCCGATAAAAACTTTTACGACCCTGACAAGGGTGGTTGATCACTTTTGTCTTAATCCACTGATACTGCCCTTTAATATCCACTCAAAGGCGTAAAAGCGAAATTTGAAAGCAACCAGATCCGACCGAATTCACGCGACAACTGCTGCAAGAACATTGATCGAGATTTTGTAATTCGAACTGCAAACGCTCGGCTTAGTAGCAGGTGAGTCATATTGTCCTCCTATTGAACAGAAGCTCCAATACTTCCATAAGACCATCACCCTGTGAGTAAGAAAATACTCGTAAGAACATTTGGTTTACTGAGAACGATAAACACACGATTAGCTTGGAATCGATCGGTTTCGGTTTGCAGAGCATGTGGAATTTATTTGTTTATCGGATTTATGTGTTTCCTGGGAACCGACTCTCATGGAAAAATATTTTCAAGTTATGTTTATGAATTTGTGCATTGACATTTTTTGCGACCCTTGTGGTATCATGATCATTAATCCCTACTGCTTTTTTGTTGTCAGACATAAAAGAAAAGTTTATGTACTAATTGAATGTTTTTTTGGTTGCTTCAAATGGTTCATCGGCTTCCATTTTTGAGTCGGCCAAATTGGAAGTCTGCTATAGTTTGGTTTTTAATATTGGACGATTGGTCAACTCGAAGCAGGAGTTTTCGATTCGAGGATTCGTTTATGTCAAAATGCTACCTGTCACCAACGAATTGTAGTCGACGAATTTTTATTTTCAAGGCTATTCGCTTTCCTCGCAGAATTTTTTTGGTTGTGAGGATCAACTTTACTAGTAGAACGATTGAAGTCGTTCTACTAGTAAAGTTAATCCCCACATCCTTTAAAGCAAAAAAATTCCTCGAGGAAAGCGAATAGTATTGAAAATAAGATTCTTGTAAAGCATGTCTACAAGAAAACAATCTATTGTTTCTTCGTACGTTATTAATTGCCACTCTTGCGATGGTTGACCAAACGACCGAACGGAGACCAAAAATAAAACCACACGAATTAATCATAAACAAAATTTAACTTCATTGTTTCAGCGAGTACAGTATGGTCTGCAATGCCTATTACAAGTGATTTTCGATGAGTATTTTTTCTCCATCGTTGAAGGTCATCAGTTCCCAGCATTGCGGCATCTTTTGAACAAAAGCCATAAGCCAACAAAAATAAATAAATAAAAAAAAAACTCGATCAGTGGTCCCACAAATGATGTGATGCATTGCACGAGTGCTAAGGACAATGAACCCAATTCAAAAACCAAGTAGTTATGGCACAGTCGCGCTCAACAGACATGCACCACCGAACCAAACAAAAACAGTCACACAACTTTTCCTATTGTTAGGGTGGTACGATTCCTCCGAAGAATAACTCAAGAGTGTTAACCAGAAATCAATTAAGAAAAACAACAGATCCAACCACCGACCTGCAAACAGATCGAGAGTAATAATATTTTTCGCAATTATCAGTAAATTAATAAACAATGAATCGGCCTTGGCACACACGTAATGAATATTCCATCACAGTTTCAATTAACGCGAAATTAACAAATTCACTGTGCGGTCGGGTATTTGCATAATCTTATCAATTACGCTGGCGATTCCAATAAATCACACGGCATCGCGTGGATGTGTTTTCGCACAACTCCACATGTGTATGATGAGAGGTCTCTCTGGCTCGTTCATAAATTAACTTTTCCATCACATCCTCCTCCTCGTGCGCCCCCCACAAAAGCTGACAAAGGACCGGTCAAACAACTTTAAAATTCGAATAACCACCGCCCCAAAAACACCCTCACTCCCTCACAGCATAGACACAACAGCACTCGGCAGTTAACATTCAATTGGAAGCTTATAAATCAACATTGATGGGTCTTGTGTGCCCCAAAAGTATTTTCCAACCCAAAAACGGAATACGAAGCTCGCACTCCGTTCCTTTTCGGTATGCAGGATTGCTTTATATCAAACTTTCCAATAAGAACTATCTCAGATGATAAAATGTTTTCCTTACTCAAGGCCCGGTCTCGGTAGGAAAAAAAAACAACAGGAGAGAAGGAAAACAGACAGGATACCCAGGACTTCGGTGCTAAGGCAGTGCCTTCATCGAGATCATTAAAAGGAATAGATTTTCGGGTTTTCGGTCTAGAAAAAGGACTCACTCTGATAGGAACGAGACCGGGACCGGGTCAAAGGGATACCTATCGATGGTAATAAATTTCAGTGGAGGGCTCCTTGAATTGTTGTTACATCCATTCGGATGATTTATATAAATTCAGAGGATCTGCATGATATTGACATACAGTTGGGGAGAACAGTTTTTAATGATTGCTATCCCAAGTGGTTCCCTTGCGTCCGGGGCGGAGTTTATACGTGTAGTTACCTGTAAAAAGATTCTTTTTTGAGTGGGATTTGCTTTTAATTGGTTGCCGGTCTCGACCAGTTGCTTTGGCTCGATTTTGTTTTCGGTAAAAAATGCTTAAAAATGCAAAGTTGTTAGCATACGAGAGCTACATTCGTCTGACTGGCAGACGATTTCTTGGGATTACTTGTATTTCGGTTCATTTAGTTTGAGGAGAATTTCGTAGTTGACCTGGAAACAGGCTTTGGAGTTCTATCGACCAAGGTTTTGTTTCGGGTGAGGAAGCTTTCGAGAAAAGCGTATGTGGAATTTAATTTAAAATTTATAGCACTTTGTGCAAAGGTCTAATTAAGAACTACATACATTGTTTTGGATATGAACAAAACAATAGAAAATCTGGGCAAGTTGCATCCATAGGTGAAGCTGCTGAAGTCAGATGTTGGACTTATTTTTTAAGAAGTCGAGTTGAGTGCATGACTAACAATTTCTGCCATGATCATGTCTTTAATTTAAATTCTTGTTTTGGGAGTATTTTATCCCAGTCAATTATCTTTCAAATTCAACATTTCGGACTGAAATAATAATTTTCACTTGCGCTTAGCTCGCTGTCCTTTACATCTCTTAGGGGACATTTTGTTGCCGCGTTTTTCAACAGCATGCTGCAAGGAATACTGTTCCACTGAAAACAGTAGTCTTATAGAATTCTGTTAATACGACAACCGATTGTGTGCATTCTATTTGTCTCTTAAATGATTTTAAGGTCCACCACGACCGCCATCACCGATGTAAGAAAAGCTTCTTTTCATTATTAAGAGCGTTATTAATGTTGGGTGTTCGCAAAAAAATTAAAGAAAATGCTGCACAGATTGGCTTGCGCCAAAAATGTATTTCATTTTTTCTTAAATTTGTTACAGAACCTTTGCAAATAGCCAATAGTTTTGTCAGTATTAGGACATTTTCGTATTGGAACTAATGTTCGATCAATCTACTCAACTTCATATCAACTCCAAGTATTACATCCCTTATAAACTTCAATAGTTCTTTCGAAAACTGCGTTACTTTTAGAAGTTTCAAGTGCTTGTTCAATACTTCATAGTACAGTAAGCTCTCTTTAATTCGAATCTTGTGGGACCAGGAATTTTAAATCACAGAGGTTTCAGAAAAAAAAAATTTGCTAAATCTCGTCTCGAACGCATTTCAGCTGACAGTTGACTTGACTTCGAATTATAGAGGTAAACAAGCCATCTTTTTCGAATTATAGAGGATTTCATGTGATTTTGCACAAAAATAAATTCGAATTAACGAGATAACCAAATTGCATAGGTTTTGTTCGCTTTGCAGAGGTTTTTTCAGGGGATTGTGCGAATGCTTATATTTACAATTTTCGAATCATTAAGAGTTTACAGTATTAGATCATCTTTTCATTAGAACTAATATTATATCATATCTACTCCAAGTATTACTACTCTTTAAATACTGAATAGAATTGGGCATCGCTTAGTCCACATTACGGTGGATTTTGCGTAAGGATTTTGGTTTGCACCCATACAAGGTCAAGCTGACTCAAGAATTAAAGGTAATAGACCATTTGAAGCGACATACGTTCTTCGATTGAGCTCTGGAGAAGTGCATCAAGATGGTGTATCAAGATGATTTCATCGCAAAATCATCTTCAGTGACGAAGCTCATTTATGGCTTAATGGGTTCGTCAATGAGTAAAATATGCGTTGTTGGTTGGGCGAAAATGTACATGTGTCTCATTGATCACCACTTCACATACAGAAGATAATTGTTTGGTGTGGTTTGCATGCCGGTGGCGTTATTGGGCCTTATTTTTTCGTTGTCGATAACGATCCTCACGTTACGGTGAATGGCTGGCGTTATCGTGCCATGATTCCCGATTATTTTTGGCTCGAATTGGAAGATATGGACTTGGACGATATGTGGTTTCAACAGGATGATGCCACAAGCCACTCAGCACACGTTACACTCGGTTTATTAAAGAGTAAGTTTGATGAGCGTGTTATCTCAAAAAATGGGCCAATCGATTGGCCGCCTCGTTCGTGCGATTTGACGCCTCTAGACTATTTTCTTCGGTACTACGTTTGCTCATTAGCTTATGCCAACAAGCTTACGACGTTGGAAGAGCTCAGAGCCAACATTAAACACGAAATGGCGGTCGTTTCGGCCGAAATGTGTGGCCGAGTCATCGAAAATTGGGTTCAACGAAACGACCGTTGCAAACGTGCTCGCGGTGGCCATATGAACGAAGTCGAGTTGCATTCATAAATGTTTTCAGGCCGATAATGAAGTTCTTGAAATATATCAAATGGTTTGCATTTTATTTAAAAAAAAGTTGTTGACGCTAATCAGCCCAGGCCAATTTCTTCCCTAATCCACGTAGGTGACCCAAAGTCACCGTATTAGAAACTTGTTAACTATTTTTTAAAATAATTCTTTCTTAAAATAACTATTATAACTTTATTTGTAATTCGTTTAGTTTTTTTCTTTATTATTTGGTCAATGTGTCGCGTTACAGATGTTGCAAAGACCAAACTTGTTTGATTTGAAGCGCGGCTTATATCGTAAGACTTCATGTAACAGCGGGTCCTCCTTCCTTGTAAAATGATACTATTTCACCAATGATACGCTGTAGCGTGAGAACGTGAAAAACGTGTTGTTACAAGGCTTAAATGGTCCTGATAAAAGCCAAAAAAGACTGTGAAACACCGCCTGGGCGGATTAAGTTGGAAAGTAAAAATGGCGGTATATGTTTCTTACAGTAATACATTCCGATTTTTTTTTTTCATTTTTACGTGATACTTCCGTAGAGAAACAAAGTCAATAAGTTTCAATGCGTTTGATTTTAAAAATTTTGTGAAAATTGCTCCTGAAACTGAAACGGTGACCCGAAGACACCGGGTGGGCGGATTATGTTTAAGTCCTTATTTGAAATGCCCTTTATAATGAACTTATCACGAAAAGCTAAGCAAAGTTTCCAAATTTCGTTCAATAAAAATAAAGCAGATGGCAGATGTGTAGATAAGTTCGTAAGTGGAGAAATGTAGTTTTCCTTTTGACGCGACTGCAGCAATCATGGTTAATAATCATCACGCTTTTACTCTTTTAAGGTAAAGATGGTCTAAACTTGCATTGCTAACGCTTGTAAAAGATTGTGTCCTATTTTAGCATATTTTTCTACGATTGCGATCATATTTACAAGCATCTTCTCATCATTATTTTCTATTGGCGAATGTTCCACTCACGAGGTCGCGGAAAAGCATTTCTGAAATGAAAATTTTTTGACTCAAATAAACGTCATATTTTCGATCATAACTTTAAATGACACACACAAGTTCTTTAAATTAAATATTTTGCCGTCCAAGCCAACACTTGATCTTTGATATGCTCCACCCGTGCACATCGAACTGTCGACATTTACGGCCCACTTAAAGATTTCTGCCAAACTTACTTTCATCCCAATCAATATCCTTATCACGTCTCCTCGGACTGAAATAAACCATTTCCGGTGGCAATCTCTATTTTTAGTCATAAGCCCCTCAACACAATTTGATATCTCAAGTCACCACCATCGACGCAATAAAAACCCTCGAACAAAAAAAAAATTTCTCAAATCAATCCCAACCGACAAAAGAAAACAATTTAATTAAACAAATAGCATCGATACGAAATCTCCCACATCGCCCACCCGCCCACGAGTACATGTGTTACGTACTTAAATTCGCCACCACCTCCCCTCGGAAAAAAAAACCCACCCCCATCGCACTAATGAATAAACATGCGAAATATGTTATCTCGCAACCGCCATTCAAACGGAAATATGTCCTTCGAGCGAGTCACATTTTAGCATACGTGTTTGTTTACACTCAGCAGCGACAAGTCCCGCCAAAGAAAGCCAAACTCGGGGGCGGCATGTATTACAAACGCGCCTCGCTCGTGTGTGCGTCGTTGCCGGGGGTGAGGGGTGAGACGTCGGCAGGGGTTGAGACCGAGTTAAATCCTTAAACTTTTCGGTGTCGTAAAATTTTATTATGAACGTGACTTGTCATTGTGTTTTTAGGCTTTAACTTAAGACTTTGCGAGTTTCGCACGTTGCGGGCTCTTTTGTCAAAGTTATCCTCAGATGGAGGGAATGACTACGTGTGTCATGCGAGTTGGTGTGTGCTTCACTTCACGCATTTATGCGTAATTTGTTTGTTAAGTTCTGTTTGAGTGGAGTGCGTAGACCGAATGTGGCTGAGTGGTTTTTAATTGTCGGATGTCCTTACGTAACTGTGTGCAATGCGGCTGTTGGCTAATCTGCAATCAGCAATATGCAGTTCGCGGAGGAACGAAAAAATAAAAGCAAAGCCAAGGACCAATCGATACTTCATTAAGATATCATGCCGCAGATATCCTTGTAAATTGGCCGTCTTATACGTGCCGTGCTGTGTCTTATCAGAAGTTCGGTATCAAATTATCGGGGAATGTCCTGTGAGAGCGCCTCCAACTGACTGAATGCGATGGGGCCGGAGTATTGCCACCCCAATTAGAATTCAAATGCAAACTACGACTCAACACGGATTTTCCATTGGCCAAGGACTAAGTAAAGCGCGAGGACAAGAAGAGAAAAGAAGGAAAAAAGCAAATTAATACAAACACTTCCCATTATTTCTAATAATCTCACGCGACTAAGGTCGACTGTGTTGCGGATTTAAGGATCTTTGTCTTCCAGCCATCTGCCCAACTGGGGCACACTTCACAGAGGATACACACACACACCCACACAGATAGCCAGGGCAGGAGCGGGAGCAGGAGTCAGCGAGAAAAATATGTATGAAGGATAATGACGTCAACAAAAACTGTGTTTTTTGTTCACTCACAAACGTCCTTGCGCGAAAATTAAGGCGCACGGGACAACAGAAGACAAAGAGAGAAAAAGAGAGAGAGAGAGTGAAAAAAAAAAGAAGCAAGGACTAATTAATTGTTTTCCTTGTTGCCTAATTAGGATTTAGTATCCTTTTTGGGTGATTTCTCTTATTATGCACACATTCGCAGAAGGAACCGCTTAACCGGGAAGCAGCTGTGTGTGTTGTGCTCTCGCTGAGGGACAGGGCGCTAAGTAAAAAAATCTCTATTCACGTTCTCCCGGAAGGGGGCGGCCTGAGCTTAGCGGTGGCAGTAAGTAATTGGGTCATTTATTTATGTGTGTGTGTAAGGGGGTTTGTTGTTTTTCTTGGCCTCCTTCGTTGTTTTTATGTTATGATTTACACAGGCAATGAAACTACCTGCGTGTCGCAGGACATGATGAGAAATTACTGCGTGTCATAATCCTGGGGGCGCGTTAGAGGGGAAACCAAAACGCAGACCGACAGATAATAAATTTGCGCCCGTAAGTGAGTAAAGTTTTTCCAATTTTTTTTTTTTTTTTATTTATCTTTGGTTTGACGAAGTAGGACGACGCCAGAGGACTTGTGCTTATCGGGAGGGCGTAGGGGAGTTTGTGATTAGTAAGGATTAAGATGTTATGGTAATGGCGGTTGGGGGTGGAACGGAGACATTTGGGACTAATGATAACGATACGAGTATGATGATTGTTTACAACTGGCATAGCCTCGGTTTTATGAGGCCGTGTCGAGTGTGTGTACTGCGCAACAGGACGAATGTGCGTACTCAATCATAAGTGGCGCCCGGCATAAGTGTGTACATCAAATCGAAGAGGTCCTTGTACGTGATTAATGCTTGAGATTGAGTTTATGGGACCAATGGTGGTTAAGATTGTTTTCCCATCTCGCCTCTGGGCCCTGGGAAGGGTTGTCTTCGATGGAGAAATCGGTTCCTTAACGGCGCCCACGTGGAGCCCTTGAGGTTGGTGGGGTTGAGAACGTGCAGTTTTTGGAGCGGATGTTTTGACCCTTGTCACCAAATAATCATAAGTGGTATCTTGACTGAAAACAGAGAGCATTGTAAGGTCGGAAAGAAAAAGGGATCGTTAAATGAGCTGAAGTGGTCTTGTCATTAAAATCAATACTTTTTCAAAAAATTACCAAAAGGGAAATAATTCTTGCTTCTTAAACATCAGCGAATTAAGGCATTAGACATATGTAGGCAGTTATATGAAAATAAACTCTAGATATCATCACTGCAATGCTTTTATCTTCCTCTGAATAAATTTGCCTTGCAATTGCACTAAGATGCAGAAAATTAACATCGAAACTAGTTTGCTGGAAAATGAGAGAGTTAACTTATTTCATGTTGTCTTGTTTTATTTTTTATTAAAAAAACAAAAAACAATATGAAGCATCTTGTTGCATGCACATCCCGTGCGACAACTCACAAAATTTTCGATATCACAGCAATTTCCTCATAAACAGCACCATCTTCCCGGGTAGATTGTCATTTCAATCGTGGGAGACGGGATTTGGAGGAGTAGAAAGGAAGTCCAACAAGACAAGCATATCCTTAGATTGTTCATCGATGAAGCGATATAATTTATATCCCGGATAATAGTCAGCGACAGGAACAACATTCGTTCGCCGTCATATTAAATGCTCCTGCGGCAGCTACCAGAATGACAAGCTCATTCTTTCGGTGTGAAAACACCCCAATCGATGCTCCAGCTTTAGCTCTCCTGCACAATCTGTGCGCTCGATAAACGAGAAAGGATTTTCAATCGTTTTTTTATCAAATTGATTCAATTTATGGTTATTTTATGGCAAATTGCAAGCAAAATGCGCATTTAAGTTGCATCAAGGATACGAGATAGAGAGAGAAAGAGAGACATACCCGTTGATGATGGCGCTGCTTGTGCTGCTGGTGCTGCCACTGTGCTGTTATTCATTGCCGCGTTGTATAAGTTAACACAAGCAACAATATGCTGTCGACATCGCACCGACCAGCATGACGCCTCGAACGATAACGAGGACGATAGGAGAGAATGCAATGAAATGCAAACAGCGATAAGAGGACGCTAACACAGAATGCCACGAAATGCAAACAACGATAAGGAACGAAGACACAACATGTGGTGTGGACGAAGGGTCAGCGTAGTGGATAAGAGTTTGGTAGGTTAGTTTTAAGATTAGTTTAGTGCCGAACTCCGGATTGTAAAGACTCGTCTCGCCTTAAGCAGCGAGCACCATTAACTATTTCAATAAAGAAAAAATAGAAACGTTAATTAAAGCGTTTAATATAAAAGATAACTGACGCCCAACGTGAAACGAAACAAAAATTAATAAATGAAATATATTAAAAAATATAATAAAATAAATAAATCGAAAAAATAAATTAAAAAAATAAATCAAAAAAAATAAAACAATAAAAACTGACAACTTTTGGAACTGTGACGACGAACTAAAGGACTTGAACTGAAGGCGACATAAATTAATATTAAAAAATTAATATTAGAATAATGACGGTGTAAGTAGAGTGCATGTTTGTTTTTTGGTAAAAAAAAATAAAGAAAGATAAAAAAAAGTGAATTGACCAACTAATATTTGTAAGCAGTGGTAAAATTAGTGGCAGCATTCTAGGAAGTTTTTTTCTCGTCCGTGTTACATCTTTATTTCCTTCTTTGTCGTGTTTAAACACATTGTCTTTTTCCTCCCGCTCTGATCTGGTTGTTTGGACCTCAATCAGTGCTGGAATATCGATTCTGACCTTGCTGGTGAATTGATATCTTTATCTAGGAAACTAGAGATTTTAATATCGATTCCATAAAAATGGCCACTCCCAATCAAATGAAGGAGGTGGTTGATGCCGCATTGCGGGCACAGAAAACTGACTTCGACCGTCAGCTCACTGCCTTAAATCAAAAGCTAGAGGGTTTAAAAGCGTCTACCGATTTTAATATCGATTCCATAAAAATGGCCACTCCCAATCAAGTAAAGGAGGTGGTTGATACCGCATTGCGGGCACAGAAAGCTGACTTCGACCGACAGCTCGCTGCCTTAACTCAAAGGCTTAGTAACATTCAAACCACGATGCCGGAGGTGGAGATTTATAAGGAAATTCAAATCACACCTAATATCCCGTGCGAGGAAAGCCTCGATATAATAAAATCTTTGCCCGATTTTGAAGGCAAGGAAGAAAAGTATGTCTCATGGAGACAAGCAGCTCACACTGCTTATAAACTTTTTGAAACCTACGACGGTAGCTCCAGGCATTATCAAGCCGTAGCTATCATAAGAAATAAGATAAAAGGTTCCGCAGACATGGTGTTATCATCATTTAACACAGTTCTGAATTTCAAAGCCATTATCAATCGGCTTGATTTCACGTACTCCGACAAACGTCCCATTTATCTAGTTGAGCAGGAGATGTCCACTCTCCGTCAAGGCAATTTGACACTCTTGCAGTACTACGACGAAATAGAGAAGAAATTAACACTGCTGACAAATAAGACAGTTATGTCTTACGATTCGGTGATTGCGGCCGCAATTAATGAAAAGTATAGAACGGACGCATTGCGCGTTTTTATTTCCGGGACTAAAAAGTCCTTGAGCGATGTGCTCTTTTCGGCACGGCCGAATGATTTGCCTTCGGCTCTAGCATTGGCCCAGGAAGTCGAGGCTAATCACGAAAGATACACGTTCGCAAGCAATTATGCTAGGTGTTTAGAAAACAGGACCAATCAGAATCCGGCGAGCTCCTCAAATCAAAATCGCCCAAATCCAAGTAAAAACCCTTATTTCTCAAAGCGTCAAAGCTTTGGGAATAAAAACCCTCAAACGCAACCCCCGCCGGAGCCAATGGACACTAGCAGTTCATCTCAATTTAGACGGCCGACCGTTGGTCAGGGTGGTGGCGGTCGATATTATCAGCAAGTGCCTCAGCCAAACTGGGGACGGGGGCAAGGTAACCGACCATATCCTCAGTATGATCAACGGAGTCACAACCAGGCTCCGACCCAATACGGCCAAACCCAAAAGCGAGCATATAGCGGTGCAACTAGATTTACAGGGCCAAAACATCAAAGAATAAATTACACGATTCAGGAAAATAATTTATCACCCCAACCTGAAGTGGACTACCAATCAATGGCCAATTCTGAGGAGGAGGAAATCGAGGTAGCTAACGAACCCGATCAAATCCATTTTTTAGGGAAAGGTCCCTGCTCCCGTACTTAGAACGGGTTATCGCAGGGAGAACAATAAGATTATTGATAGATACGGGTGCCTCGAAAAATTACATTAAGCCCCTCAAAGAATTGGTGCACGTATTTCCGGTGCAGCAGCCGTTTTTGGTCAAGTCGCTTCATGGCTTCAATAATGTTAAGCAGAAGTGTTTCATCAATCTTTTTAAAGTGAACACAACATTTTTTATTCTCCCATCACTTTCCACATTCGATGGTATCATTGGCCTTGATTTGCTAACGCAAACGAGTGCAACATTAGATTTTAAAAGTAGGAAAATAACAACGAATTCGGGTTCTGAAGAACTCCAATTTTATAAGTGCGCTAACGTAAATTTCACACAAGTAGAACAGGTAGAGATACCAAAAAATGTTGCATCTAAATTTGAAAGAATGATAGTACAGCTAAAAGGAGTTTTTGCAAATTCCAATGAATTTCTACCGTACAACACAAACGTTGTTGCTACCATCCGTACGGAGGACAATGACCCCGTCTATTCAAGGATGTACCCATACCCAATGGGCGTAGCCGATTTTGTAAACTCTGAAATCAGAGACTTATTACGTAATAGAATAATAAGACCTTCTCGATCGCCTTATAATAATCCAATCTGGGTGGTCGACAAGAAGGGTAAAGACGAGCAGGGAAATATTAAAAAACGTCTTGTCATAGACTTTCGCAAATTAAACTTAAAGACAATAGATGATAAGTACCCCATCCCAAACGTGTCGGTTATTTTGGCGAACCTGGGCAAAGCTCGATACTTCACAACGCTTGATCTGAAGTCGGGCTTTTACCAGATAACATTAGCAGAACGGGATAGAGAAAAAACGGCATTTTCTGTGGGGAACGGCAAATATGAGTTTTGCAGATTACCTTTCGGCTTAAAGAATGCCCCGAGTATTTTTCAGAGAACAATCGATGATGTTCTCAGGGACCAGATAGGTAAATCATGTCACGTCTACGTCGATGACGTAATAATTTTTTCAGAAAACGAGGAAGATCATGTAACCCACATTGCATGGGTCTTGTCAAGGCTGTATGAGGCCAACATGAGAGTCTCCAGGGAAAAATCGCATTTTTTTAAGGAAAGTGTTGAATACCTTGGATTCGTTGTATCAAGAGGCGGCATAAAATCAAGCCCCGATAAGGTAAAGGCTATTCGTGACTTTGAGCAGCCTACAACGCTCTTTAACGTTAGATCTTTCCTGGGATTGGCGAGCTATTACAGGTGTTTTATTCGGGATTTCGCATTAATAGCAAAACCGCTAACCGATATCCTTAAGGGCGAAAATGGCAGGATTGGAGCTGCCCAATCAAAAAAGGTTCCAATAAAGTTTACTGAAGAGCAATTTCGGGCCTTCAATAAGTTGAGAATGATACTGGCGTCGGAGGAGGTAATACTCTTGTATCCAGACTTCAAAAAGCCGTTCGACTTAACGACGGACGCGTCGGCGTTGGGTCTGGGCGCAGTCCTGTCTCAGGATGGTAGACCGATTGCTATGATTTCAAGAACTTTAAAAGATAGAGAGGCTCATTATGCAACGAATGAGCGCGAATTATTGGCAATAGTCTGGGCACTCCAGAAATTGAGAAATTATCTTTATGGTGTGAAGAATCTCAATATCTACACCGATCACCAGCCACTTGTGGGCGCGGTCTCGGACCGTAACCCTAACGCTAAAATTAAGCGGTGGAGATGTTTCATAGACGAGCATAATGCAAACATCTATCATAAACCAGGTAAAGAGAATTATGTTGCTGACGCACTATCACGACATACTATTCATCCCTTGGAAGAGGAAGCATTTTCGGACCTTGCAACAGTCCATAGCGAGGAATCACTAACCCTCACAATAGAATCCACGGATACACCGGTTAATTGTTATAAAAATCAGATAATTCTGGAACGAGCACAGTTTCCTTTAAAGCGTCATTTCGTGTTGTTTACCGAGAAGAACCGACACATTATTGGCTTTGCGGACGGAGATCGTCTCATTGAGGAGGTGAAATCGGTGGTTAGCCCAAAGGTGGTGAATGCAATATTTTGCGATCTGCCAACACTCGCCATCGTGCAACACGAACTTGTACGCAGCTTTCCTGCGACGAAATTTTGGCATTGTAAGAATAGGGTGTTGGACATTTATGATAAAAACGAACAAAGAGAGATAGTTGCCTGCGAACACAATCGAGCACATAGAGCCGCCCAAGAGAACGTAAAGCAAATCTTGTGCGATTATTACTTTCCCAAGATGTCAAGAATGGCATCTGAAATGGTGCAGAACTGTAAAGTCTGCACTAGGGCTAAATACGATAGGCACCCTTGCAAACAGCAGCTTGGCACAACCCCAGTGCCATATAATACGGGAGAAAGGCTTTTCATTGACATTTTCTCAACAGAGAAAAAATATTTCCTCACATGCTTGGACAAATTTTCCAAATTCGCTGTGGTCCAGACTGTGCCTTCTCGAACAATCATTGATCTTAAGCCAGCGCTTATAAACATCGTAAATCTTTTCCCTGACGTGAAGAGTATTTATTGCGATAACGAACCATCTCTGAAATCAGAAACAATAACGTCTTTTTTGAAGAATCAGTTTGGGATAGAAGTTGTGCATGCACCACCCCTTCACAGTACCTCCAATGGGCAAGTGGAGCGTTTCCATAGTACATTGGCGGAGATTGCGAGATGCCTTAAACTTGAGAAGGGTATCGTAGAGACGACCGATTTAATACTGCTAGCAACGGTCAAGTATAATCGAACTATCCACTCGGTGACCAATAAAAGGCCTATTGACATTCTGCACGTTGCGTCCCGCGAGTTGAGAGAACAGATTTACCAAAGGATTAAAAAAACGCAGGAGACTCAGTTAGAGCGAACTAATGTCTCCAGACAGAATAGGGTGTTTGAGGTAGGTGAACGTGTCCTGGTAAAAAATAATAAGAGATTAGGAAGTAAAATGACACCTCTGTATGACGAACATAGAGTAGAAGCGGACTTGGGGACAACAGTTCTTATAAAGGGGAGGGTGGTCCATAAGGACAATCTTCGTTAAAAAGATTATAATATTTTCGTAAGATCTCTGTTTTAGTATTCTGATTTTGGTACCCCTCACACAACAACAGCTGGTATTGGCAGAGAATGAGCAAATGTCGATTAATACAAAAGTCAGGAACAGATCAACAGATTGACGGAGACAGTCAACACTATTTTAAAGCAGGAAAAACAAATGGACACAGGCCATTTATACGAGATTCTTTTAGACAAAAATAGAAATTTAATTTTGCAACTGGTAAACCTAATTTTATCAATAACGCTTGCAAAGATTGGAATGGTCAATCCTACAATACTAGATTCAGAAGAAGTGTACCAATTAACAAGCGTGCATTTTACTAATGTTACTGATTTAATAGAAGTATTAGATGTTAAGGTCTTATTAAGTAATAATAATGTACATTTTTTAATTAAGTATGCAATTCCTAGATTAGTTTATAAGAAGATAACGCTGTACCCAGTCCAGTGTAACAACACGATTCTAGACTTTGCTGAGAACAACTGTGTGGCTGACTGCCAAGGAAGAATCCTTTCGGCAACAAATTGCACCACTACGCTAACGATAACGTCAACGACGATACTGCATTCGTGACGAATGCGGAGGGCATGCAAAAAATGGTAACTGGTACCTATTTGGTGACGTTTGAGGACCACGTTCGGATCAACGGTTCGCTTTAAAAGAATCGCTACGGCCGGCTTAAGAAATCGCTCGTCCCAGCATCAATATCGCTATTGAACATCACCGGTCACATGGACATCCTCAGCCTCCCATACCTCAAAAGGTTGAACTCCGAAAATCTTCGAACTATTAGGGAGTTGAAGGATAAAGTCCTCGCGGCTCCAATAGTTTCAGGACTAACTGTGGCCGGCATAGTTTTGACCGTTTATGCCCTTCTCCAATTGTGGATAAATCGGAAAAGAGAGCAGCATCAAAATGCCGTACAACTTCTCATCGAGAGCTACGGAAGGCCCGAGGACGTGCCTCATCCGAGTGAGGGAGGAGTTAACACAAGCAACAATATGCTGTCGACATCGCACCGACCAGCATGACGCCTCGAACGATAACGAGGACGATAGGAGAGAATGCAATGAAATGCAAACAGCGATAAGAGGACGCTAACACAGAATGCCACGAAATGCAAACAACGATAAGGAACGAAGACACAACATGTGGTGTGGACGAAGGGTCAGCGTAGTGGATAAGAGTTTGGTAGGTTAGTTTTAAGATTAGTTTAGTGCCGAACTCCGGATTGTAAAGACTCGTCTCGCCTTAAGCAGCGAGCACCATTAACTATTTCAATAAAGAAAAAATAGAAACGTTAATTAAAGCGTTTAATATAAAAGATAACTTATACGCGTACAACTGAGCACAGATATTGCATTGATGTGATTTTATTCAGCTGTACTATAAAAGCGAAATGAAAAATGATAGATACGACGAGTATACCATGCCACACAGGAGACGAAGTATGCAATAACGTTTTAGTTAGCAAAGAATACGCCAGAGCACGTTACGAGCGCAGCAGTGCAGTTGTTATTCGAATATATATTGCGTACGCTGAGCGTCACGGACGTGCTACCGTTATTGGTATTAATGACTGGTTGCGAAGGCGAAACAAGAAAAGAGAATAAAGCCAGAAACCATCAGGGGAGTAGCCTTAAAGAGATTGATTTTCGGATGTGTGTCAGACGAAAAGGTGGCTTTTGACAGGTGTGTGCTGACAGCACACCGATGGGATAGGTATCTGTCTTCGTAGATTTGCGAAATGGTTTCTGAGTAACACTAATGGACGGGAGACGCCTTTTGGTGAAAGTCAGGCGAAAAGGTAAAGCCACTTACCGGGACTGTTGGTGATGCTGGAGGGGAAAGGAATTCTCAGGTGGCGGAAGCGGATGAATCGGCCACTTGACTAAAAGGCGGTGCAGTTTTTCAGACTTTTACTACGTGCTGCATCTGGTTTTAAGAAAAAAAATTAAGGACATTTCAGTTTCGCAGACGAGGTTGGTGCTGCCAAGATTAATGCATTGAATGTCATGCCATTTACGCACAAACTTAATGCCGGTGAACCCCCATGGCATTCAACGTGTTAATAGAGTTTGGTGAATGTTGCTTCTTTCAAGAATATCTTTACGATTCAAAGATCATTTGGCATTTCTAGAGTTCAGAAAAGTTTTAGTTCAATAATGAAAACTAAGGAAAGAACTAAAACCAAATAACAAAGTTTATCGATCTGCCATATAGTGGTTTCTTTTTGAATAGGTTATTTTGACAGTGGCAGCTTATTTCCCCTCGAAATTTAGACAGAATATCCAATCTGTGATACGAAAGAATCACTTTAGACTTGAAAACCGTTGAAAAATATTGAATACAATTATTTTCAAAGCGAATGGCGTGAAGCCCACACATACATTGGGTGGCGTAACAGCCCGTTGAGAGCCAGAGGTTAGCTTTTCCGCACATGAAGCCCATACAGTAGGCTTTTTGAAAAGAATCGCTTGATCAGCTGACTTTGCGAAGCCAATTGGCTATTAAATCGGAAAATGTTTCAATTGCAGATCCCAGCTTTTCGATGGTAAAGGGAAAACCCTTAGGTTTTCATTTGACAACTTTTTTTCTTGAATAAAACGTAAACGATTTGAGATATTTCAAAAACTTTACTATCGGCTTAAAGTGCAATCAAACCATTTATGAATGCAACTCGACTTCGTTAATATGGTCACCACTGGCACGTTTGAAGCGGTCGATTCGTTGGACCCAATTTTCGATGACTTGACCACACATTTCGGCCGAAACGACCGCCATTTCGTGTTTAATGTTGGCTCTGAGCTCTTCCAACGTCATCGGCTTGTTGGCATAAGTCAATGACTCAAAGAAAACAGTCTAGAGCGTTACATCGCATGAACGAGGCGGCCAATCGACTGGCACATTTCTTGAGATAACACGCTCATCAAACTTACTCTTCAATAAATCGATTGTAGCGTGTGCTGTGCGGCTTGTGTCTCCATCTTGTTGAAACCACATGTCGTCCAAGTCCATATCTCCCATTTCGGGCTAAAAATAATCGGTAATCATGTCGCGATAACGCCAGCCATTCACAGTAACGTGACGATCGTTATCGACGATGAAAACATTTGGCCCAATAACGCCGTCGGCGTCCAAACCGCACCAAACAGTTATTATTTGTGGATTAAGTTGTGATTCATGAAGCACATGTGGACTTACACCTGACCAATAACGCCTTTTTTGCTTATTGACGAACCCATTGAGCCAAAAAAGGCCTTCATCACTGAAGATGATTTTGCGATTAAATTCATGATTTTGGTGCATCTTCTCCAGATCCTAATCAGTGAACATACGTCGGTTCAAATGGTCCATCGGCTTCAAGTCTTTAGTCAGTTTAAACTTGAATAGGTGTAAGCTAAGATCCTTATGCAAAATCCGCCATTATGTGGTCTAAACGAACCCAAAAGATGGTTGGCAGGACAATGGGCCAAGGTTTGGCCTAAGTGTACTAACATTTCAATATGTGTTTAATAATGCTCTGAACGACGCCCTATTCTTGAGAGCGCAGTGGAATTGACTGATCTGGATTGTTTGCTACGGACGCCAGAATGGCAACGATATTTTCAACACTTCCACCAACCCGTTGTCGCACCAACACAGCAAAAATATGTAGATTCAAACTTTTGCACTACACTTGTTATCGCCTGTCTACTAGGGTGAGAAATTCGACCGAAAATTTGAGTTAATGCTCTTAAAGTTACGGTCGCCGACTACGAATTTCGGTAGACAGTTTTTATAATTTGCAGACATTGCTGGTTCGTGCACTTTATCATAATCAAAATGTTGAGTTTACTGAATAAATTGACAATGACAGTTCCATGATTAGTAAAAGGGTGCGTCCCTATTGGAAACCCCTTTTTATTTTAATTTTGATTAAATTTCTGAGATCTTAAACTAAAGACAACCATATTTTAAATCCATCGAAATAGTTTTCATTTCATTTCCTTATCAATTTTTCATCTATCTATTCCCTAAAAATAATTTACTATAGACAAATTCTCTTCCACGAAAAACACACAAAAATAATCCAACTTAGAACCAAATGTTTAAACATTCAATAATAGCTCAAATTATCGATCTCGATGTCAGATTTAACTAACCTAAGAAGAGTTTTCGATTTGATTTCACATGGAAAAATGTTTTGGACAGGGACTAAAAAATGGGACATAATTCCTTTCTTGTACTGTGTGGGGGTGTTTTTTTCAGGAATCAGATTTGACGTATTATTTATTTAAAAAAATCCCTTTCGAAGAACAGGAGAGCTTATTTATTATCATACATTTCTAAGTGGGATGAAAACAGAATTATCTCATAATTCCAGGAATGAGAACCGAGAGCGAATAGAAATATTCATGTGGGAATATCTCTTAATGATTCTGTGGAAATCCTCTAGCAGGTCCTCCTGGTGTTTTATAAAATGATTAGATTCTATTAAAAACAAAAATTTAATTAAAATTGTTAGTTGGATTTATCTTAATAACTGAAATGTTTGTTTGAATCATTCTGACGAAGGGAAAAGTTAGTCATTAGATGTGATCATTTATTACTTCGGCTTTGCTATTAAAATAGTTTGGTACAACTCAAATGGGCCCTTAAACAACAGTAACTCGACTTATCATGTGCAACGCAAAACAAGATTGTTTAAACTTTTAAGTTTTATTAATTACTTGATAGAACTAAAACACACGTTTACAGGATTAGACTAACCCTCATCCATAAACAAACTTTCAACGATTAGGATAAGTTTAGACCATACTTCATCTATAAACAAACTTTCAATGATTAAGATATACAATTTTAAGACCTACGTTTTCGAGTCTTAAAGATTTTTCTTGTCGTTTGATGACATAAGTGAAATAAGGTTTTCAGTCAAACTATTCTATTAAAAACAATGTTCAATCCTCAGTTATATAAGCGTCCCATATCCTTAAGATTATAGAATCCATTCAACAAGTTTACGAACGCACCCTTCTCATTAATTTTGCACTCCATTTGCTCAGTCCCACCTCCACACCAATGACACCTTAAACCTCAGCACTTACTTCAACACTACCAGCTCCGAAGGCATGTGATTACCCACAAAACACATTCAGTCCACTTGGCTTGAAATCTTATCAACAAACGAAAATCATTCGGATTAAAGACCCCGATTACATCATAATTAGCAGTAAACGTCGCCACGTCGCGGCCTGAAATTAGCGCAGTTCACACCATTCGTAGGCTAACCCCACGAACCGCCCCATTCACCCACCCCTTCCACACACACTCACACAACGTGTTGCAAATGCGCTTTTAATTCGTCGCCGAGCCGCCGTTACAACAATGGCGGTCTCCCGCCCCCAAAAATACAAAGCACAATAAAAAATTTCGTGCGACATTGATTAATTACTGTGCCGTTCCGTCGTCGGCTAAGTGGCACGATAGCTCTTATTGTTAGCGATTCGCAAGAGCCAGGCCATCGCCACAATGATTAACAATAAGAAAAAGTCCATTAATTTGATTCCGCAAATCTCGACCGTTAATTTGGGACTTAATTTATTATCGACTTTCTGGGCGAGTGAACACAAAAAGGCTGCCGACACAAAAATTCATTGCGAATATTCAAATCTAATTCAAGGATTTCACGCGTCAATTTTTCGCCGCCGCCACCATTGCTATCGTCCACCGCTAGCGACAGGCACGTTAAGTTCGGGGAAGTTTTTGGCAGAATTTTCCACCAAAAGGGCAGCAAGTGTCCCGAAAAATTCTGCCGCGAATGAAAAGCGTAACAAAGCGAAAGGACATTCGGAAATTTTTCTTTCTTCTTTTTTTTTCTCAAGTTTCTCTGGATTTGAATTCGGAGAAAAGAAACGAAAGTTGGAGAGATAATTAGCGCACCGTGGACTATGATTGAAGAAAGTCCTTGGGAGGACAATTGGTGGGATTGGATATTATTTTTTTTTTTTTTTGCTTTTTCTTTACGCCTGTGTGTGTTAAAGTTAATTCAGAATTCAGTGATGCCTGCGTGGTGGCGGAAATTTGAAAATAATTCGATTAAATGATTCGCTGAGTACGTTAATTGATGTGGAAGGCGGCAGGAATTAGAGCTGCCAGAGGAGCAGGCAACAGATACTGAAACAGAAGGTTTTAAGGAGCTTATGATGACGTAGGAAATGCTATTTCTGTTTGAGCAGGAAATCGGATTCGTTGCAGGATGTTGATCAGTTGACGAAGGTAATTTTTGAGTAACTTTTCAGTGTTTTCATCATCAACATCATTGGTGGCGTAACAGCCCATGAAGGGCCAGAGCTTAGCTTTTCACACCTCCACTGTGTTGTGCGCGTTATAATTTTGACACATGTGAAGGGGACCTACAGTTTGTTGCCGAATCTGGCAGAAGTACTCCAGGAGGATTGTCAATCGGTCGCTGGAGGTGGGGACGTGAAAAATGTTTGTGGTGTTTTTTCCCCGAGCTGGATTTGAGCCCGGGTTTTTATTTTTTTATTTTACTCTCACTTATGCGGTTACCAAACGATTCCTTCAATAAATCAATTGTGGCACGAGCTGTGTGACATGTTTCACCATCTTGTTGAAACCAAAGCTCCTGCATATCATTGTTGTTCAATTGATGAACGAAAAAATCAGTAAACATAGCTCTATAGCGGTGACCTTTGACTGTAACCAGCATTTGACTGGCCTGCATCGTTTATAAAGAAGTACGGACCAATTATTTCACCAACCAAAAGCGCACCAAAAGCTTGTTTTTGTGGATGTAACGGTGTCTCAACTTACACTTGAGGATTACCATCACTCCAAATATGACAGTTTTGTTTATTGATTGCATCCATTTAACCAAAAATGAGCTTCATCGCTAAACAATATTCGCTTATGAAAATTGGGAAAAGAATCATGATTTTCAAAATAAATTTGAACAATTTGGAAGCGTTGTTCAGGCGTCAGTTTTTCATGTTGAAATGCCAAACCAAACTAAAATAAATCACTTGACAACTGACAAAATGGCCGCCAGTTAAAATAGTGCTGCCCACTTAAAGTTCAATACCTCTAAAAAAACACGCACTGTAACTTCGGATTGGTCCCATAACCTACTCATTCGAGACTCAAAAATGAGCCGAAGGACTTTACCTACCCCACCTTCAGAAATGTGTATGGTAAACGTCGTCATATGTATAATATACCATGCATCCTAAACAGCATGCCTCAAAACCTACACAACATCAACAGCACAGGGATTAGGAAGAAAAAGTTAAAGAGCTATTTCCTTGAAGCAATCACTTAATTGTATATAATGTACCGTTCTCTTTTTTCTTATTTTTCTTGTATTTTAAAATGTATACATTATACTTTTAACTTACTTTCATGTGGCAATAACATTGTTTCTTCTTAATTCAACGTTAAAATGTTCATTGGTGTTCTATTTATTATTTTTTGTCTTTTTTGTTCATAGTTATCAATTGTTCAAATGTAAATATTAGAAAAAAATTTTCACTTTGAGTAAAAAAGTAAAAGGAAAGTGCATAAAGTCAAACCTCTTGCAGAGAACCCATGTGGCTTCGTAAGATACGCATATATCTACAATAACCTATTCAATTATTACGTCCTTGCTCCTATATTGGTCGTTTTTCTCTCATGCTGCTGTTTAAAAAAATCAACTGTAGTCTAGACTCTCATCTCCAATCAATCAATTTGACCGCAGTGGCCAATGTCTACACCGAACATTGTCAGCTCATATTTTTCGGCTTTTGAGAGACTGGCCTTTAACACTGAAATAATCATTTCTGAAACATCGAAAGCATTCCCTACCAGATTTGTATCAGCTGATATATTGTTACCAAAAGTTTCAACAAGTTTTGTTAGGTTTGAACTGTAGAACATTCAAACATATCGTAAATGCTGGTTAGTTAGCACAAAATTTTATCAACGTTATCAAATATATTAATCTTTCTAAAACCAAAGAAATCAGATGATTTGATATATTAGCGACCATTTTTTTGCAATCAGAGCCATCTCTTGATAAATAAAAGTAATTAAAAAAGCAATCAAAGCTTACCAATTTTGAACGTGAAAAAAATTGTCCATGTTTCTATTCAAATGCCTTGATTTTTTTCGTTAAACTTATGAGGGAGATAGTTGTTTTAATCTGTTTATGTTTTTGTGTTTTAAAATGACTAAAACTTACTACGACTGCTTTTGAAATTACTAAAATCCAGTCATTAATAAAAGGTGACACGCTCCTAAAAGAGTTAACATACTAAATAAACTTTTTATTATTAAAATATGAAATTTGTATGCCCTAGTCGTCCATTCAATTCAGTACCAGAAAATTTCCCTCTCAAATTAGCATGAAATTGGCCACTCAATCTGTTGTACAATTTGGCAGATACTCAAATTAATTTGTGAAATTTGTTAAACAGGTCATGCAAGGATACACATATGGTCGATAGAAACCGAAGATGATGGTCGTAATTTCTCTAATTTTAGCTCTCTGACATTCAACTAATGCATGCTAAGCCGGATTATCCATCTGTGACTACTTTTCATTAATCATAACATCCAGCAGGCGACCGTACACAGGACCTCACGACATTTCGTGTTGTTCGAACAAAATACGCAAAAGAGTTCATTTGTCACTCGAATATTTCTTGTTACACAAACAGAAATTTCGAAATAAATTTAAAAAAAAATATTTAAATTTAAATTTGTCTCCTGGAAAAATCAAGTACCTCTTCATGTCACCGCGGTTAAACTCAACTAATTGATTTTATACTTGACGTCGTACGTCCCTCGTTTCCGCATCACAAGAAAGAACGTAATCAAATGACAAGTGATTCAGAATTCCTCGAATCGAATACGAGTCATGAATGTTGTTGCTTCGAGGAAATCTGCCAACATTACACCGCACAACAAGCGTAGGTTTGTGATTTTATAATTCTCCATAATCAGCAAATGATTGCTAATGAAACGGAAATGCTAATCTAATAACGAACACCGTCTCCCACCCAGCACGTGGTCCGGAAGGAGCGCCCACCCACAGAAACACACACACACATAATTACTTTAGAGAACATTCAACATTTACGACTATCACCGGTCCCGCCACCGCAACCCTTTGCGGCACTCAGAGAATCAATTTTATGCCGAACTACCCCTTCATTGGCACTTTCGAGTTATTTTCAAAATCTCTACACTCGAGCGAAAAATAATTTCACACCTCGTTTGCCTCTGGAGAAATATGTTTATCTGCGCGCTCGCTCGCATGTGTGATGGTATCTTTCCCTTTGCTGCCGTCTTCTTTAGTCTCGGTTATGATTGAGGTTAACCGACAAAGCCTTTGAGGGCGCAATGATCCTTAAAATTTGTTCATAGCCGTTGAAAGAGGTGGTGGATGGGTGGGTGGTTTTGTGGTTATGCGGTGGCATATGTGTGAGGCATTTCGGTAATTAGAATGTTCTTGGAAAATATCTTTCGAATTCGCGACATAAATTTCTGAAATACATGGCTGATAAGTTATTTTGGAAATAAATTAATCCTGATGCCCGTTTCCGTATCCGTGAACAGCCTGCGGTTTGTTTAGGAGGAGCAATTAATTTTTCAATCGGAAAAGTTTATTTATACATAGTCGCGTAATGTCGCTGTAGCGATTCAGATTTAGATTCGGATTTAGATGGGGAAAAACATGCCGGGATCGGTTAATAAATCTCGTCAGACTAACTGTCACTTGATCGGGGTTCTTTGTGGTGTACGTCCGGAAGTCGGGTGTAAATCATTGCCGCTCTGGGAATGGGCTTACTTCATCATTTACAAGTCGGTATGAAGTCACTGGAACCGAAGGATAGCAAATTAATGAGGACAGACAATGAAGCGGTTCGGAAGTGTGTCTTGAGGTTGTTGTTATATGCGGTTTGCTACGTGTTTTTTTTTTTTCTTTTTGGTGGATTTATCAGAATGCGATATCTCAATTTAGGAAGTTGTAAATATTGGCGTCGTTAAGATAGCAAATACGTGGTTGTAAAGCGGAAGGAATTGTGGTAAAGGAATGTGTAATTAGCAGGTTGTTTGGCTTGAACGAAACGTAGGATGGAAGAAAACGCGTCTGATGATAATATAATGTTTCTAAAATGACACAAAAATCATTATTTCAAGAAATCATTTTCGTGGAACGTTTTTTTGAAAAACTTTATACGTCTGGTTGCTACTTAACCAGTATAATTG
Organism: Syritta pipiens; assembly: GCA_905187475.1. Taxonomy (NCBI): domain Eukaryota; kingdom Metazoa; phylum Arthropoda; class Insecta; order Diptera; family Syrphidae; genus Syritta; species Syritta pipiens. The sequence goes on along the minus strand of LR994572.1, from coordinate 5,930,536 downwards.
GCGCATTTTTTCATCAATTAATATTGATGAAAAATCGTCTCCACACGTTTCAAGAAAATTGACAATATTTATTAGAAAATGTTGTTTATTCATTTTGTACATGTCGATGAAAATGGAGGGCAAATCCTTTTTTGCTGCAGCAGCTGCAAGTGCAGCAAAATATTAAATGAGATATTTTTGTTATTTTTTTTTAACATAAACACAACAAATACAAATTTTAAAATTGACAGCAGTCAGAGTAACAAAGGCTTCCGGCTAAACGAAATTAAAATCTGAAGAATCATTAAATTGCTTGCTCGTTACAAAGAGTATTGCTAAATTTTTGGTTGGCAAAATTCCTTTTTTGGCTTACAAATAAAATATGTTTTCTTATTACTAGAATTTATTCATATGTTTTAATAAAATCCGGATGATGGTTTAACCTCGCAGAGACTGTCGTTATTTTCTCCGATGGCCCACTTCTTAGAAACACTAAGTACGTTTTTAACTTAAAACCGTTTCATAAATTTGTTTCTATTCATAGATATGTGCTGCATTGCTTGCTTTTAGTTCCAACCGTGCCTGGCACAGCTTAGTTATTAATTTTTTCTAAATTGGACACTTCGTAGGTTTAAAGGAAAAAATTAAACTTTGGGTTTCAAAAACTTTTCAGTGTTTTCTGTTTACTGAACCTACGTGTTAAGGTTATCAAAGCCAAGCTAAAGGATGTGGTTCTAATGTTTACTGAAGTTCTATATAGTCTACAAGTTCACACATTCGCACTACATTCAGCTGAGTAAGCGCTTTTAGACGACATCGAGCGTCATCTTTGCGGGCAAAAATACTCGTACGTCTGTTTGCTGAGGTCAACATTTGGTAAGGTAACCAAAAAAATCATTTTTTCGCACTCATACTCATTAGTTGTTTGAAAAATTACTCGATGATGACTCTACAAGTCAACTGAATTCCCAAAGACTTCAATGCAAAGTGTTGAATTCCTTAAAGATGAAGTCTGTTAAAAGTTGCATTTCTAAAGACTTCACTGTTGAAAGTTGCATTGCCAAAAAAAGTTGCTGCTAAAAATTGTTCAACCAAATTGGCTGAAGTCTCAAAGACGTGAATGCTGTTGACTTCAAGTGAATGGTGGGACTTCAAGTGAATGGTAGGGACTTCAAGTGAATGGTAGGGACTTCAAAGTGACTTCAAAGAATGCACATAATTCTAAAGACTTGCAATCAATTGATTTCAATCCATTGAGTGGAGCGAAAGATTGGTTTAATCAAGACTTCAAAATAGAATTGTGATTTTAAAATTAAAGTCACACTTATCTAATGAAGGCAATTGAATGAATCAAAAGTTGTGAAGTCTTTTCCGTGAATTCAGCCAAAGCACTCCCAAAAGATTGCATTCTTTTACAACTCTACTCCAAATTAAGAATTTCTCCTTTATTTTAATTGAAACCTAATCATTCAAAGATGAATAATCCATTATTAGCATTTTGAATAGTCAATCCATCCATCCACTGATCATAAAAATTCTTCACCCTTTTTTTGCCATTTTACTAGTGTGGCTGGTAAGCACACTTCAGCAGCTCAATATCAAAGGGAAGATTTGGCCGTTCTTTAGCTTCTTGTCACTAATTTTCCCCACACCAGCTTCCAGCTTCCGCCAAAGATCTTTTCGAAAAAATATAATCCCTACCTCAGCGACAAAGCTCCACGAACAATGGAATCACATCGTTCCACATGACATCGCGTCGTATGTGTGCCTCCTTGAAGCCACTCAAAGGCAATCCAGTGGTGTCCTTTTTAAAATTTCACAAGAGGATAATTCCATTTGCTTGTGATCACCCGCCATTCTCCTACACACACGCGCATACATAATTCTGTCCTCATTCAACTTGCGATTCATTAACTGTTTAGTCCTTTTGAAAAGTTCGTCTCAGCTGAACAAAGATTGAATGAAGCGCATCGCTTATCTCACACACAGGACCCATAACAAAGGAATCATTCATTGTCTGCCTTCTTCCTGGTCCTGGGCCTCGTACACACATATGATATGTGCTCCATCCAAATGAAGAACGGTGCTCATACCTTGTGAGTACAAAATGAGAGAACGAAAAAAAAGAAAAGAAAAAAACATGGAAGAAGAAAGAATTATCCTCCTTAAGGACCTGTCAGACTTGCACCATTTATTTCGCAGCTCCACTCGCTTCATACGCCTTTTTGATGGTATCGCCAGGATTTCGTATCACCATAAATTATTCGCTACGGAAGGCAAACTAAAAGGTGAAAACACATTTCCACCCACGTTCACCTCCAACTCGTTCCACAACCCAAACGCGAGCCATTTAATGATACACCTCCGTCGTCCTTCCCCATGTGCATGGTTCTTGGTGAGCTGCAGAAACTCCCTTCGCGCGCTATCCGCACGCAATAAATCATCCCCGAATAGAGACCAAGTGCGGGCAACGAAGTCCTGGAAAAAAAAAAGAAAAAAAAAACAGAAAGAGTGAGTGCCTGTTTGTGCAGAATGTTACCCGTGGGGAGGTGAAATAAAATCGCTATCAAAGGATTCTCCGTCTTCATAGAGTTCGAGGATTGTTTTCCATTTTATTTTTCTTCATTATTGCCAACGCATACGGCATATTTAATAAATTCTCCACCGAGGACCAAAGCACAAACACACATGGAGCACACACACAAAAAAAGTGGAAGGAGGACATTCCAGCCTCTGGCGAAAATTGTGTGAGAAATTAAAATGAATTATTAACGTTCGCATGCATCTTAAGGTGTACGACAACAACTTTGTCCACTTCCAGTCAGCAACGTTTAACAATGCCCGCAGAATTATTTATTCCGGCGGCGACGACATCGGTGGGGGGATGCAAATACGAACGTAAAACAGAAAAGCACAATCGCACACGGGTAGACGGGGAGGGTGCCCGAAATACAGTGCTCCCTACACATCCTTTCATGCACGTGTCCGTCGTACGGCTTGACGTGGCCCGATAATTTATTAAACGAAAATCCATGAGACTCACCGTCGAGTCAGGTTGATTTACAGCATTTTAAAGGAAAAACGAACACAAATTTGCTTGTGTTGTGTTTTTTTCTTTTTACCTTTTTAAGCCGGGATATGTGTCCTTGTGTGCGTTTCCTTCTTTGTTCACATTAATCCTGGAATGCATATTTAAAAGCGTACCGCGGAAAAGATGGCAGAGAGAGCATCTCTTGGATGTATCCGAGCGTGTTTTTATTGACAATGATGCGGCGCGGTATCACAGTGAATTGGCTTTGTTTTTGGGATCGGAATTAAAATCCGCGGAACGAAGCCGGGTTTCCTTGTTTTTCTGAGATCGATGGATGGGTGGTTCTTTTTGATTTTTGATGATGGCTACTCGCATGAGTTTGTAATTTGTGCAAATCCTTTGGAGGAAGCAGACAATTGAATGGAAGATAAATGTAAAATTGCTGAAAGTGAGAATTTCATTTGTACTTACGCTGATGAAGTCGAAATGGGATTGTTCTTAATGGACCTGGGGATGTGACATTTAGTTTTTTTTTACCACCCTTACAGAATATTTTCTTCATTTTGAAAGCTGTTAAACTTAAACGTCTTGTATATGAAGGCTAAAGATTGGAGGAGCAAACGAAAGTTTCATTAATTACTTAACTTATCGCAGCAATTAATTTAGGTATAGGCTCAAAGTCTAGAGCCTGACAAGATGCGTAAATTAATCAGTCGCAACTTGCTCAACTTGTTTGTTCATTATGCACAGAACCAGAAAGGACCCAAAGGTTCAAAGCCCTGGATTGCGTTTGTAAAGGGTGACCATCTAGTGGTTTCTTTTCATTAGTTCTAGTTCACTAGTTCTTTCTTTTCAACCTTGCTTCCGCCGTCTAGCAATAGATGGCTGTAGCGGTAAAAAGTAGTCAAAATAAATAGATCGTAGATGTCATACAACAAGCTGAGGTATTTGTAAACATAACGCCATCGAAATATTAGTCGATTTGTGTTTGCATCATAAAGTTATTCCCGATTAAACATGTCAGCTTACGAGCAAAATTTTTGTCATTTGAGGGAGGTTTTAATTTTCTGTTTTAATATGAAGAGGCTCATCGAATGCTCTCAAATGTCTATGGTGAGGCCGCTATTAATGAAAGAACGTGCCGAGAATGGGTCAACGATTCAAGAACGGTGATTTTGAAGTCGAAGACCGGCATGGCGGTGGAAGAGAGAAGGTTTTCGAAGATGCAGAATTGGAGGCATTAGTTGATCAAGACTCGTGTCAAACGCAATCGAATCAAAGGTAAATCGAATCATAAATGTATAACCAGTTTATAACATTAAAGCCACGAATTTCGGAAAAAAAAACGGCGTTATTTTGACACTTATTTTGACTGGTTATTTTGACACTGGCAGCTGTTTCCGCTCGAGATCTTGACAGAAAATCAGTATCATACCTCCCTAGAACGAAACGTTGGGAAATATTGAAAACTTATTTCAAAGTGAGTGCTGAGTAGCCCAAACAGTGCCAAGTTGACGATGTAAATTGCCACTTCGCTCGAGTTCGAGTACTCATCTCAATTTTAATTGAAGTCTATCTTATTGCAACAGAAATGTACCTTGAGCGCGACCAACTTTGTGTTATGATACACCAAAAAGATTCGCTTTGTTGACTCAATAAATTGGCAATGACAGTTCGATGATTAGTAAAAGGGTGCGTTCAAAAATTAAATTCAAAGTTGCCAAGTCCCTATGGAAAACCCTTTATATTTACGCAATTGATCTAAAGAAAGTTTATACTGATCCAAAAATTTGAAGAGAATAGGATTTCTTAGTGGACGCCTATGATTCCGTGAAAGATTATGAATCACAGATTTGACAGCTCAGCTAGCCATCGATTTTAAGACGGCTGCGAATATAAACCCGAAAAAGTTCCGAAATTGAATACAATGGCATGCAAAATTAGTTTGACCACAAGGTGTTGAACACAACAAATCTGTTTCCAGTTGCAGATTCTCGTTTTCTCTAACTTCGCCATGTGCCTTCAAGTGAACTGTTCTCTAAAATTGCCTTTGAATTGATCGAATGGATATTTCTAAGACTAGCGGCGTCCTCTTAAGATTCAGCAAGCTTAGACCGAAAACAGATTAAAATACTCAGTTTTGTGGAAGCAGCAATTATCATATCAGCGATAATCGAAAACAACCACTCGTTGCGCAAACGTCCACAACGACTTTTTTCCTCTTAAAATGCATCCATGCACGGCAGCTGGTGCTCCACATCCTCCAGTAATATTCTCAATTGACTTTCTAATCGTGTCCTTAAGAACATTCCACTTTATCCATTTCCTTCCATTTCGAGCCCATTAGCATTGGGGCACAAATTCCATCTGTACTCCATTCCTTAATCCAGATCCTGCTTCGAGGCTTCCACATACGCAGAGCTGCCTTAATTCGGAACTCGATTCCCATTAATAAAACCTCACAATTTTGTATCTCCGTCACTCAATCCGCCCTCCGGAGTATCGGCTCAAGAAATGGGTATAAAAATTCAAAAGCCTATTTCACATGTATCAGGTCTTCTGGGTATTATGCAGAGAGATGCAACAAAAAAAAAAGAAAAAGGACTCGAAGACTCCTGAGCATGTAGCTAGGATCCAATACAATTTCATTTGCATCGGTCTCATGAATGCATACGAAGGCATTAAGTACCGTTCTCTGTATTTTGCATCTTGTAACGACGACGACGACGTTGAGCAAGAAAAAAGGACCAAGGGATCGTTTCGATAAACACAAGCACAACACCGTCGAACTGCTTTGCAACAGGAAGCCAGAAAAGAAGAATAGGATTGGAAGGAAGGCGAAGACGAAAACGAAAAAAAAAAAAAAGAATGAGAAACAGAAAACACACCGAACCAAACGACCTCCAAGAAAAGAACAACATTGTCCCAGATTTCCCCAAAGGATATGAATGCATACTTTGCAAGTTTTCCCGTTTAATGCAGAGATGGCAGACACCGCCCCCCCACCCACCATCCGTGTTATACATTCAAATTCAATTTTTGTTTAGTTTCGTTTAAGTAGTTCACTTGTGTGCGTGGGTGGGCTTGTGTGCGGCGGCAGCACAATGCAACGGCATTACAGTTTCCTTGAGGATTTCGAATGTCTTCCACCGACTGTAGCTCCTTCATGTGTCTATCTTCTGCTCCCAGGACATGTAATAATGGATGCGGTCTATGTGCGCTCCTCTTCGCCAGATGACTTCGTTCAACAGGGCAGATTGTCGATGTCGGAATTGGACTTGTATTCCCCGATGTTAAGCGGAACTCTTTAACATTTAGGATGCCATTGCCATTGCGATGTCGAGTCCAAAGGGATGCACCACGTCGAGAGGGGAAGAAAATTGTTTTAAATTGCCACACGAAAAAAGCGTTAAGGTGTGCTTAATGCACTGCGACTATCCGGGTGTTAAGTAAATTTTCGAGGTGGAATTAAGGAAGTGCTAAGCGTGATATCCGGACTAAGAGGCTTAGTGGTCTTATGCAGACAGGTGGACGGGTCGGTGTCTCAGGTACTTGGTGGCAATTCTTGGGGAGTAATATAATTGTTGGTTTGTTTTCTTGCAATTGGTCAGGGTGTTTTTCGATTCGAGGAACTACTATTCTTGGTACGCTGGGAATTTAGCCATAAAAAAAATTAATCGACCATCAGATGAGTTAAGCAAATCAAATTAGCTAGAAAACACGGATAGAAAAAAGTAGTACGCTTTAAAGAGACATTTCGAAAACATACTACGGCTAAGAAACCACGATGGAAACGTTTACAGCCCTTCGTAGTCATTTCAGACGATATTTTCTTGCCAATGGTTATTGGCTAGATTGACCAGTAGTTCGGGCTTCCTACGCTAACTTTTCTTTACTTAGGTCTTTTAGTCTTGGTGGGAATAGTAGTTCCTCAAGCTCTATTTCTATCGCGAACATAAGTTTTCGTCGTAAGGTGGTATTTTTTTTTTATTTATTTCTTTTTAACAAGCTAAAAATTTAAAAATTTAGAAATAGTAAAGTCATAAAGGCCTTTGGTTAACGTGGTCCAACACCACCGTGTACCAAGTTGGTAGTTTCTCCTCTCTAATGGTTAGTCACATTTTGGTTCTTCGTTCGTTTCAACTGTTAAGTTTACGACAACGTCATAGCGAAATGCGAAATGCAAGCAGAACAATTCACAAATCCCTGTTCGAAACTAGCATTAAAACAGTAGGTGCCATCCACACGTGTAAAAATTAACAACAACACTGTGCAGGTCCTAAAAGCTGCGCTCTGACATTCATCGACCTTTTACGACCCAATGTATGTAATAAGTGTGACTACTTGTTGGTAATGCTAGCATTTAGTAACATCACTTTCAAATAAAAAGTACTTCATGTTGCAAAATAAGTGAAAATTCCGAATTTTTGTCATACTTTGTTTTTGTATTATGGAAAAGGTAAGGAAGCGTCGCAGGCTGCTGGAAAAATTTGCGAAGTCTACGGAGACGATGTTGTAAGTAAAAAAACAGAAAGGAAGTGGTTTGTTCTTTTTCGATCCAATAATTTCGATTTTTAAAGATGAGTTTCTATGTCTGGTCAACCAAGTCAATGAAATCGTAAAAAATATTGAGCAAGACAGGAACTTAAAACAGCGTGGACATTACTAGAGAACTAGGCATTCATCACCTACATCAACTTTTTTATCAACTTTTTTTAGAGAGTTGAATACACAAAGAAACTCGATGTTTGGGTGCCACACGAATTAAAAGCAAAAAATTTGATAGACCTAATTTCCATTTGTAATTCACCCATTTGCTATTAAAATCGAGCTCTTTCTAACACAATTAATTACGGCCGATAAAAAGTGGATCACAGAAGATCATGGACGAAGAAAGGTGAAGCCTTCCAAACGATGGCAAAGCCAGGAGTGACATCGAAAAAAGTAATGCTGTTTAATGCTGAGATTCGAAGGGAATTGATTTTTATGACCTTCTACAAGGTGATCAAACGATTGATTTTTTTCACAGCAATTAACGAGATTGAGTAAGGCAATTCAATTAAAATAGACGGAATAGATCAACAGAAAAGGTATTGTGTTCCATCAGGACAACGCCAGACCACACACATCTTTGATGACTCGGATGAAGCTGAGAGCGATTGACGGTGAAGCATGATACATTAACCACATAGCCCAGACCTTGCATTTTTTTAGATTATCTAATTTTTAAATTTCCGCAGAACTCTCTTAATGGAATAGTTTTGAATTCCGTAAAGGCCTGCGCTTGGATCAGTTTTTCGCTCAGAAATCCCAGAAGTACACAGATGGAATAATCGTTTCACCTTAAAATGGCAAAAAGTTACATATTTGATTTAAGGCCGTTTCAATAATGAGAATAAAAGTTTCTATTTTGCTTAAATTTGTTGCCGAACTTGTTCAAACGCCCAATAATTTCATAAAACTTATTTGTAAGAAATATTCGTTATCAGTAAGGTAGGGTGGGGCTAGTTGGGCCACTTTTTTTTTTTTGAAGTCCGATGAATACCAAGCTAATCATAAATACAACTATAAGCCTAGCATCAATCTTCTTTATGCAATTTAAAAAAAAATCAAAATATTTGACTGGGAAGGAATAATATTGTCTCAAATGCGCCAAGTCCAAGTGGTCCAACCAGCCCCCCTCTACCCTACCTACCAACATAAAAAATTCATTTATAAATGTACAGCTTAAAAAAGTTTCTTTGTGACACTTTTAGTTAAATCCGGCAACCCAAAACCAAAAATTATTAAATTTTTAAGTCGAACAAAAGTTTACTGTGTCACTTAAAGTTTCTGATTCTAAATAGTGTCCTCTTTCAGACCATTTTGGCAATTTTTTGACCGCCTCACTACTTTTTCACTTCTTAGAATAAAAAGGTTAGGGAATAAAAAATTCCAAAAGACGTCATTTAATTGTTGTCAATTGGGAAAATATGAACAAGTGTCTAAAAAATATTTCTATTTTGAATAATCCTTATTTCTTTTGCTAAGCGTCAGAGTAGGTTAAATTTCCACCTTCTGTTCAACTACTTAACCAAATCCTTGTGCACTTCTCTCCACGCAGTGCCTCCTTCAATCGTGTTATAGCTCCCTACACGTTCGAATCCATTTGCAACCAGTACCTTCAAGAAGCCTGATCATTAAAAAGAAACGTGACCTGGCCTCATTTACGTCACGCATGGGATCATCAACACGTGCTGCCCTCGACAGCTCCACTCGCCCACGCGGTGTTGTTACATTTCCGCTTAACGCTTAAAAAAATAAAACACATCCCCAGCACTCTACGACGGTTGGTCACCCCCAACAAAGTGTGCTGCAAACCGCCTAACAGCAACCCCAGAGGATTGAAAATATTAGCACTCTAACACCCTTTGCGAGAATATTAAAAGATCCCTCCGCCGACCTCCGACGGTTAATTCCTACACGACACAACGACTTGTTCCGCCCGTGTCCGACATCAATCACATCCCTGTGCTCCGCGTACGACGAGATTCTAATCAGATTTTAATTTCCACAGGAACAAGGAGTGTGTGTGAGTGTGGCAGGCAGGACTCCACTTCTGTGATCCGTCCACGCCGTTGGTGTGTATCGCCGATGTCGTGCTGGGGCCAGCACTGTTCCGATGAGTTGGCAACGGCAACGGCAACGGCAACGGTGGCGGTGGCGATGTGTGCATGATTAGGACACCCACTGTGATAATGAGGCTAACGCGCCTACGGAACCGAAATCCATCGATCCGATAAGTCCTCGCCAAAGCCAGTCGTCCTTGCGAGTGCGAGCGAGAGGCGGATTCAATAAACAAAACAACCAAAGGAAAATCTGATTACTTAAGTTCTTTTCTTTCCGCCACTTCGTCCTCCCGAATCGAATCCATGCCATGAACTCGCCACTCGGGAAATCTTTTGCCATTCCTCCCACCCCCCTCCCAACAACCAAGGCCTTTGTGTGTCGGAATGATTTAAGAAATATTGCTGAGCAAGACGTTGCGTCTCCGTGCTGGATTCCATTTAAAGTGATTAATAAGGGAGAAGAAGCGCACACGGCCATTGTGCGGCGGTGACCAGGATTCTGATGAGTAAGGATCTTTTTCTTTTCCTTTGGTTTCTTTTTACCGAGGGGACTTCGACGACGACGATGAGGACGATTTCGATGCCTCTCTGCATCTCTTCTGGTCAACATTCAGGCTGAAGTCCTTTGGTTAGATTTGTAGATCTCGGGTTCTCATTACGGTGATGGAATTCGATTTGAATAGAAGGGTGGAGTCGGTTTTTTACGGTTTTGCCTTTCGACTTCAAAGGATATTTCTTTCTTCAGGGCACAAAAAAAAAGTGCAGAAAAACAAATACAAACACAATCCCGAGTACAAATTTAAATGCCACGTAGTTGCGAATGCGACGGAATTTAATGCAGGACTCCATGCAAGTCCTTGCCGCTGGAATGGATTGTGTGAGAGTTGCACTTTACCTCGGCCACGGGCTAATAATTTATTCAAATTTATTCGGCCGGAGCGATAATTCTGCTGCTTTTCTATTGTGCAGTCCTTTTTTGTTCCTATGCGCGTGTGTGTGTTGCATACTTTTAGCGGACTTATTTGTATTATTCCTTTTTTTGTGGTCATTCCACAGTAAATCTATACTCCAGGACCAAAGTGTGGTACTCTCCAGCTCTTTCTCTCTTTTTTGTTTTTTTGTAATCGCATTATTCAAATTCGAGTGGATGTGCTATAAAAATGGGAGTACACACAACGGGCGGGGATAGTTCCGGTGTTAAGGACTGAGAGTCCTTCGTGTGGTTTGTTGGTTGATTTAAATGTTCGGTGCTCTATCGGTGGGGTGATAGATAAAAAAGAAATTCATTGAATAATGAACTAAAATAAAAATCGCGTAGGTCTGCATTAATTCCGCAGCGAGTGTTGCTCGCAATTCGCGGCTGATGGAACAAGGATACTCGGGGAAAAAAAATAAAACTCGAAATGTGGGAATGTCGGAATAACATATCACGCGGCGACTTGTTGGAATGCAATAACACAAGTTATGTGGTTTTAAAATGCTCATGGTGGGGGAGATGTGACGGAAATATTATTTTATGTTTGACAACGAGCTCCGGGAGCGGAACGTAGCTAAATTTGTTTTAATTGGGCCCGACTGCTGTCGACAGGATGTCACACGAATTGAATAATTATTCAGTTCACGTTCCTTTCGATGATACTTTTCCCAGAAATGGGTGATTTTGTTTTTAACTCGATAATTGATCGGCTCAAATCGGTGCCTGATTTGAATTAGTAGTGTTATTTACAAATTTGTTTAAAGAGATTCAATCTAGCTTACATGGACACTAATCTAAGCAACACGAGCTATAAAGGAAGCTTGGCTATCAGTGGAAATAAGGACATCTTTCGTGTAAACATCATGCAACGTCACAACTCCGGCTTAAGGCAAACGGATAAAACAATGAGGACTATTTTAAATGAAAAAAAAAAAACATGAAACATACGATTTGTTAATCAAACTGCTAAGAACAACTGCTTCAGTAAAGTTCAACGTCCCCTAGACTTTAGCACAGTAGTAGGTGAATATATGAATTTCCCAATAGCCGACAGCCGACTTCTGCTTGTTTTGTAACATTTTTTGGAAAGTTTGAAGAATGTCCATCGTGGATTCTGGTCGCATTTATTTTGAACAGAATAAACGTTTTTTTCATTTAAATTGTTGACAATTTGTACTGCCATGTTGTTTTAGCTCTGTCTATTAAATCCGTTGTTTAGTAATACACCAATGATGCCAAATCAGCATGTTTAAACAACAACCAGGCTCTAATTTGGGTATTAAATTGTGGAAATATCTTGATACGCAGGTTCATAAACGGAAGACTACAAAAAAATTTAGTTGAATAAAATTCTAGCGAGACCAAATAAAAATTTACTTAAATATTTAACTAAACTTAATTTACAATATTTGAACTTAATAACAACATTTTTCTCGCAAGAAATTGGACGAAACAAGACAAATTTCGAAAGCTAAAGGTTGAAATGATAGCTGAAAATGCTCTACTTTGCAATGACTACTAGTCGAAAGATTAAAAAAACAGTCAATTGACTTAAAACGAGTCTTTTAGTGAATTAACTATTGTCATCAAATAACTGTAACTTCCCCAACTCTGGTATTAGCCTTGTATTTTTGGTCATTATTGTGTTGAAGCTCATTTTTGGCATATAACAGATTGATACTGTGAGGTCAGTATTAAAAATATATAAATAAAATAAAATAAGGTATAATTTTCCAACACTAATAGCACTCATGTAATCCTACAGCACTCTCTACTCACCTCCCTACTTTATTGTTTAATGAACGTGAAGTGACTTTGAGGGCTCCCCTAATCGTTTCCAACCCCATGACCCCCGTTAGTGTGGCAGCGGTTAATTTTGGTCAAACTGACCGGATTGATATCAGTTTAAGCCTATCTTAGAGATGTCAAGCCGGGATTCGAAAAAAATACACATCGCCTCCATGCTGTAATATTAGGTTATCTGGCAATACATCATTTGAAAGGTCTTGACATAACCTACAAAACGACGCTATGCATGATTAGTTTGGATACGAGCTCTGTAGCGCTTTGTACATAGCCGGAAAATTCAAAAGACAAAAAAAAAGGCGGAAGGGAGATATTTGATAACCTAATATAAAGGACCAGCACGACTATTTAGACATTTTGAAGTTTGATATCACCGCATAAAGTTGTAATATGCCATATTCTCTAAGTAAAGTTTCGTTTCAACATGATCGAGATCCAAAATCATCATCATCATCATCGGCGCACTATCCGGTGTCCAGTCCGGGCCTCCTGCAGCCAGCACGTCCACCTATCACCCCAAGGCTTTGGGCGTCCTGGTCTACGCAATCCTTCCAGCGTCAGCGCGCTCTGTGTCGCTGTCTTGTACCACGAATTGTACCGCGAAGGACTTGTCCTCTTCGCTCATATGAGCTAGGTGCCCAGCCCACTGGAGTCTATCGAGCTTTATTTTCGTTATAACATCTGCTTCGAGGTAGATTTCATACAACTCATGGTTGTACCGTCTCCGGAATTGTCCTTCCTCACGTATGGGACCAACAATTCTCCGTAAAACTTTCCTCTCGAACGCGGCTAAGAGGTCAGAGTGCCTTTGGCTAAGCACCCAAGTCTCGGATCCATATGTGAGTATTGGTAATACGTGTCTTGTATTTAACACATTTTGAAATTTTGGTACACCTAACCAAAGCTAGGCCCATTGTCTTGCCAACCATCTGTTGGGTTGTGTCTTGTATAGCAGCAGTTTTGAATTCATGGTAAGGTTCTTGGATTTAAAAAGCCTTGCAAGACTGTAGTAGGTTCTTTTGGCTTTAAGTAACCGCCCGCGTATTTCTTCTTCCATGTTATTATCCGCGGCTACTACTGACCCTATATAGCTGAAGGACTGCACGATTTGAAATTCATGCTCCGCTAACTTGACTATTCTTCTAACATTTCTCGCATGCCACCATGTACTTTGTCTTTCCTTCATTTATGTGCATCCCCAGGTTTTTTGCCACCTGCTCGATCTGGATGAAGGAGTTTTGTACAGCTTGTTCACTTCGTCCGAAGATGTCTATGTCATCTGCATAAGCCAGTAATTGAATATATTTGGTGACGATTGTCCCTCTTCTTGATGTCTCCGAGTCCCGGATTGCTTTCTTCAACGCCAGGTTGAAGAGGAGGCAGGCCAGCCCATCCCCTTGTCGGAGTCCATTGAAGATCTTAACGGGTTTGGACAGCAATCCGGCTACCTTAACATGGCTTAGAATTCATGGTCAGCCTACATAGTCTTATTAACTTGTTTGGGATGCCGAGTTCTCTCATGGCTTTATATAGTTCTACCCAGGCTATGCTATCGTAGGCGGCTTTATAGTCTGTAAACAGGTGGTATGTTGGAATATTAAATTCTAGACATTTTTCCATCGCCTGCCTGAGGGTGAAGATCTGATCAATTGATTTGCCTAGTCTGAAACCACATTGATACTTCCCGATTATGGTTTCCGTGTATGGGGCTATCCGATCTTGTAGGATAGAGGAGAAAATCTTATAGGCAGTACTCAACAATGTTATACCCCTATAATTGCTGCACTCTGTGATATCTCCTTTCTTGTGTATGGGGCAAATGACGGGGCGTTATAATTTTGAGGCATGTGGAAGGGAGCTACTGTTCAATGCCAGTTCCGAACAGCAAATTGCGAAAGCTTTTCATGACAGAAGTACTCCAGGAGGATTGTCAGTCGTTCGTAGAAGGTTGGGCCGTAACAATTTTTGCAATGTTTATTCCCAGAGCTGGATTCGAACTTGGGTACTCTCGCTCAACAGTCCAACGCACTAACCGATCGAGCCAACGGCGCCCTTACTTCCACAAAAAAGAATTGTAGATTTGCGTGGTTAATGACCATATGAAAAAAAAATAAAAAAATAAAAGTTGAATTGATTCAAATAAAAAAAATACGAATTATTTGCTTTTTTGGTATCAATAAATAAGCCTAACATATAAAAAAAATATTTTATTTATTGCTTTACTTAGCGTTTCAGAGATTTAAGAATAAAATTCGGATTTTCTACTACACTTATAATTTTCGTCCCACAATCTATATCCCAATAACCAACGACTCGCGTTTTTCGTCCATAAAGGTCAATGTTACTTTTTATATGATCCACATTTATCAGAATAGCTCAATAAGAAGGACACAGACAGACAGCTTAGCTTTAAAAAGTGAAAAAAAAAAACAAAATCATTCGGTGACAAAACTGATGTATTCAAAACCATCCATTATTTGTCTCAAATAGCTACTCACCCGGTGTGACAGTTCAAACTGAAAACAAGTTGAAAAGTGAATAGTCGAATATTTTTTCGTTTAACAAAAACACAATTTCAGCTTCAACAGATTGAACCTCCTTTTAATTAAAGGACCCAATTTTTGTTTTTGCAATTTGTTCACGCCATCAAATAAAAATCATTTCGCGTACTCTCTCCGTAAATAAATCATCCACAAAATCTAGACCGCAAATCCACAATTCCAATTTATTTATGAAAGCCACCAGCGGAACCCCTTTTCGAACCAAAAAAAATTATAAAAACGATAGCAGAGTTATGCATGTAGACGCCTTTCATCGTCCCATGACCTATCAGCAAAAAGGAAAAAAGTGAAAAATCAACATTTTCCGAGAAATAAATAATTGGAAAACGTCTAAAAAAAAGAACAAAAGGAAACAAAAATGTGATACTCAACCTCACACAAAACCCAAACTCCACAAGTCCCTTCCTTATCACATCACCAAATCGTAAAGACCGAACGCAGCAGGACCCCAGAGCATCGGATGCAGGACGACGACGACGACGGTGACGGCGACGGCCATGGCGGGGGTACTTCATCGCTCTTTCTCTGGATGAAATTTAATATTAATCCGCGCTAATGAAAAATCTCTGTTAATTTGTTTCCAACGCAGACTGCACGACTCATCGTTCGGTTCGTACATCCAACAGAAAAGGAGCAAACGAGGTCCTTTTGTGATCGAGGACTTGAGTCCGGCTCCACCGCGTTCTCACATCAACATCAGCAGTATGTAGATACGTTCCTTTTTTTTTGGGACTAGTCCTTCGTTTTTTGGAGAGAACGGGATCTACTTTTCATAAGCGAACCAAACTTAAGCCATTAAAACTTTAATTTTAGATTTCTGAGGTCCGTCCATGTTTTTTTTTTTGTTTTTGAGTGAGACGGACTCTCCTTTTTTGGGGCGTTGTCGTGTGGACCGCTTTGTGGGCAATTATTAAAATGATAGTATTATTAAGTGAATCTGTGAAGTCATCCACTTTTTATGCATTTAATCATGCCACAAAGATTTTTGCACACTCAGCTGGAGATGAGGAATGAATGGGATGACGGATGGCAGACGTTTGGATTTGCTTGTTCGCTAGATTGGTCTGGTGATTTAGTCAAATTAGGAGTATCTTCGTAAAAGAGAGACATGGAACGAAGTGCGCCTTAAATTGCAAAGAAGTTTTGGAGCTATTCATGAGTTGGACTCGGAGTGGACGAGTTCTTGTTTAACGATGTGGCATGGCATTAAATGGAAGTCAAATATTTGTGCACTTCTTTTAAAAGAGTACAATGGAATCATTGTGGACCCCTGAACAAAGGCCTGCAACAGTAGGAATAGGTGTAGGATGACAATTAAGTTGATCTATAGAGGTTTGTTTAAATACAGAAGCGCTTTAAGCGAATCTCCGGTCCTAAGGTGGTTCTACAAAACGTTTGTCGGTTGTTGGACTTAAAATAGTCAAGCTAAGTGTTAGTGCTCTACTGAAAACACAAGAAAGTTTTTTTAAGTATTTATCCTAAGTTGAAAACAACTGAAAATGATGGGCCAGGAATAAGTTTCTTTCCAAAAATGACACCTTCTTCGTATGCCGTACAAATATCTTGGTCTTCTTTAGTAACTTGTTGACCTAAAAAAAGGCTTCTCCTTAAGTTCTTTCAGCTCCATCGACAACAATAGCAAAAGTAATCACTTAAGTTGCCCCACTTGATCCCCTAACTGGGTCAATTTGGTTAAATAACAGCACCGGCAATGATCGCTATATTTCCCCTCTTCCATCGCATGGCCATCAACATTTCTAGCATCAGAATTACCATTTACAGGTTAATAGACAGGCGTTAGCTAGCTAAACTCCCCCGGCATCGCCTTGACCTCCAAATACATCAAATACCATTCCTTTACAGGTAAATACAAGTCCATTACGGATTCCATTAACTTAAGCAACTTCAGTTTATTTCGCCCAGCACACACAGCAGTGCGCTCTCGATGGGCATTAATTTCCTCGGATTTATCTGCAACGATGGCCGCAAATTAATTCAACAATTCACACCCATCCCCCCACCTGGCTTGAGGGTGTAGGTGTGTATCAGTTATTCAATTACGCAGGACCTGGCCATATCCGCTCTCTATGCAGAGGTATGCCGGCAGATCTACGAAGAGAAAGATGAGGTCACATAAATTATCTCTCTCCGTTTCTCTCTCCATCCGGGAAAATAGTTTCCGGGCTTGTTTTGCAGGTGTACGAGTCTCGTCGAAGGACGCGCCAAACCGGTAGTCGAACGTGCCCCTCCATTGAATCTCTTTTTAACTATTTCCGCATTTTGACTTTTGATGAATGACTGATGAAAGAAGAATGTGCCAAGTTAATTGCGCAATGATTGACGACGGAGGGCACACCTCAAACGCGGCGCTTACTGCGCTCTGACACGCACGTCGGCAGAAGTCAAGAGGAGTCAATCTTTTTGTGCGCTTAGAGGTCACCTGACTCGTTTTTTGTATCCAACCTCTGGAGGCGGTGATGCCTACACCTCTGCCAGAAGGATAACAGCGCTCCCCGTAATGGAGCGAACAAGTCTTCTGCGGCGCAAGAACATTTCACCGATGATAATCTGCTTCCATTCAACGCTGGCGGTAATCTTTTATATTTATCTTGTCGACGATAAAGATGTTAAACTCCATTGGTACGCCAGAGTGGCACCGCAAGCGAGTCCCGGTAGCGACATCCATCCGCCCGCCCAGCCACCCCACGCTGCCGTCTTTGACAATGCCAGACAATCTTTTCTGAGTTGTAATATCCGTCTCGGCTATATAATGTAATGGATAATGATTTTAAGGACAATGCAGCATAGAAGTAATTTGCTATTCTTCTTCGAACAAAGCCGACGCGCCGCCCACCACGTCGAGCGCCGGATGAGAGTACGGCACACTTCCTTCAGCGGTCCAAGTCCTCAGGGGTATAATTAGTCATTCTATCCAGGCGGAATGAATTTTATCGCTAAGGAGATAATCCTGTTAATAATATTAAGTTCCAGGGCGGCCAACACAGGAGGAGGAGGACCTCCACTTTTCCTGGACAAAGTGTCCTCCCTGACTCACCTGGCTCATCTTTGACGACGGACTTAATGCAAAAACTCAACTAACTCCATGAAAGTCGAAAGTTTTGCGCAAAGAGTTTCTATTTAAGTGCGAGTGTGTGTTGGTGTGGTGGGCCAGTCATGGTGGGTGTGGTTAGTTTGCCATCTTTGTGGTTGACTCTTCCAAAAGATAGTTGTCTTGGCGAAGTTAAACGTAAGTTTTTAATTAGAATTTGGCGTTGGGTTGGGGTTTTTTCTTTCCTCCCGCAGGCTGTTCTTAAATTTCTTTGAAATCGTTTGTAATGCGGAAAGACAATTTTGAGTGGGGCAGTTTGAGTGCCTACATTCCGCCGCCGCACAAAAGGAGTATTTACACAGAAAGACCGGCCAAAAGTCGGATATGCAAATTAAAGGGTCTTCCAATAGGGACTTGACAACTTTGAATTTAATTTGTGAACGCACCCTTTCACTAATCATCGAACTGTCACTGTCAATTTATTCAGTAAAATCAACATTTTTAGTGCGGTAAAGTACACAATCGAGCGATGTTTGAAAATTATAAGAATTTTCTACCGAAATTCGGAGTCAATGACAGAAAAAATCCTATGAGTTTTCAAATCGGCTCTATTAATGCTTGTAATTTGCAAATTTGAAACGACTTGACTGATTTGGTTGAAATTTGGAAGGTAAACTCCTTATCTTGCAATAATAGCCTTAAGTTACATTTCTATTCGATGCATTGAGTTTGACTACAGCTAAAGAAGTTTTACACACGCATTTTTTTGTTTAAAGAAACTACTAGATGGCCACTCTAACTTACATGCATGTTTTCAAAATGATTTCTCACCGACAATCAAAAAAAATATAGAGCCAATCTAAATTAAACTAAAATGGATCAGTAAGTGGGCGGCCTACATAAACTAAGAATGAGCCATTACTGTGTTTCTAAGTTTTTTAAAGGTAAATACCTTGGATGAAAACGCATACCGATTTAACTTTCACATGATTGCCCTGAAAGCTTTTTTCAACACACTCCTTATTCTAGGAACTTGTAAGCCAGATTCAATAAATCCATTCATGTTCCTAGAATCGCTGATGGAACTCTTTGCAACAAATTGAATGGATTTTTTCCAACACCTCTGCAATGTATTCGTTGAAATCTGTTGTGATTGGATTGATGTTCTACTGAAAGTCGGAACGACTTCTTTCGAACATGTGACTTCCGAGAAGTAAAAAGGATTTGTTAGGGATTCTAGCCATTCTCTGCAAAATGTTGTTAAAGTTTTTTTTCCATCGAAGTCAGTGTCCTTTAGCTAAAAGGACAGTTGTCTAACACGAGATCCCTGTCACTTTTGGATTTGTAGAACCAGAAACACCAACGGCTGAGAATCAGAAATTTAAAACTACGCTCAGAGGAGCAGCGGTGCCAGATCGACGAATTTTTTCGCCCTTTGGTGATTTTTCGACCCAAAAGAGGAAAACTGTTTCAAAAATGGGTACAATCAGATGAATGGATTTTTTGACATTTTAAACTACAGTCGAATCCCTCTAGGTCGAATTTTCACGGGACATCAAAATTAGTTCGAGTTAGAGGATAGTTTTTGTGTGGAAAATTGTGAAGGGGAATGCCAAAATGTGGTGAAAAAGTTCGAGTTAGAATGAAATTCGACTTAGACGGTGTCGACTGTATTTTATCAAATTTAATAGGAATTTTGTTTGCCACAAACGTACCCTGAACTTGACTCTTTTTACTGCTCCCTTCATTTCTTCATCATAAAAAAATTAGAGGAAGAACTTTCTAACTTCTACCAGTAAGTGCTATGTTTTTTTTTCATGCTTCACAACTCGTGGTTGGATTTTGGTTGAACGAAGTGATGCGTTCTTGTTTTGTTCTTTTTTCGCTGGAGTTGTTGATTTTAAATATGTAATGGACACTTAGATAATCTGAAGGCTCCTCTTAATGAATACTTATATTAGCTGATTTTGAAATCAACCACACTAAGCAAAAATGGAAAAAAACACGAGCAAATTTAGGTTGTACTCTTACTCTTTAGAGTGTCTGTTTATTTTTATAAACTTATTTCATATCTTCAGCGATGAAGAGTTTCGGCCATCTTAATAAATACTAAGCATTCTTTAAATTAGAGAATAAAAGTCCAGTACACAATGAAAGCAGACCACATTATGACGTATTATGTATGCGTAAGGATCCTGGTTTTCATCCATACAAGATCAAGCTGACTCAAGAATTGAAGCCGATCGACTACTTGAAGCGAAGTACGTTTTTTCATTGGGCTCTAAAGAAGATGCGCCAAAATGATGAACTTTATCGCAAAATCATCTCCAGTGACGAAGCTCGTTTTTGCCTCAATGGGTTCGTCAAGAAGTAAAATATTAGGTTATCAAATATCTCCTTTCCGCCTTTTTGTCTTTTGAATTATCCGGCTATGTACAAAGCGCTTGAGCTCTGTAACGCTTTGTACATAGCCGGAAAATTCAAAAGACAAAAAGGCGGAAGGGAGATATTTGACAACCTAACATGTGTTATTGGTCGGGTAAAAATCCACATGTACTTCATGAATCACCACTTCATTGACAAAAAATAAATGTTTGGTGCAGTTTGCATGCCGGCGGTGTTATTGGGCCATATTTTTTCGTCGACGCTAACGATCATCACGTTGCTGTGAATGGCTAGCGTTATCGCGCCATGATTACGATTTTTTTTTGTCCGAATTGAAAGTTATGGACTCGAACGACATGTGGTTTCAACAGGATGATGCCTCAAGGCACACAACACACGTTGCAATCGATTTATTGAAGAGTAAGCTTGATGAGCGTGTCATTTCAAGAAATGGGCCAGACGATGGGCCCCCTCGTTCGTGCAATTTAACACCTCCATTGGTCATTGGTTTATGCCAATAGGCCGACGATATTGACAGAGCTCAGAACTAAAGTTGAACGCGAAATAGTGGCCGCTTATGCCGAAATGTGTGGCCGAGTCATCGAAAATTGGGTCCAACAAATCGAGCGCTGCAAACGTCCTCGCGGTGAACGAAGTGGAGTTCCATTCATAGTTGTGATTGTACTTTAAGTCGATAAAAAAGTTTTTGAAATATTTCAAATGGTTTGGGTTTTATTTAAAAAAGAAAAAGTTGTCAAGTCCATATTGGATAACCCATTACTCTAGAAAAAACCTAAAAAGATTATGTTACACGAGTATAATATAAATAGATGTATCTTTTTTTTTAAGTACTCATCTCAATTTCTATTAAAGTCTATCTTATAATCATCATCTTCTTGACCGCGTGATCCACTAATGGGGTCCCAGGGGCCATGCACCCAAAAGAGATCTCTAGGCAACTCGATCCTCCACAGCCGAACACTTGTCGTTAAATAGTACCAGAAAAATACGATGTAAATCGAAGCGGCGCAAGTCGAATTAATGACTCCCAGGTATTCTAATTTTGTGAACGAAGCAAACTGAAAAAAAAACGCACGCAGCCTTGAAACCACGAGGTTCTGGTGTACAAAGGTTTAAATTTTTCAACTTATTAAGTGCAGACTTTAAGGCTGTTTCTTAAATTTATTTGTACTGAATGTAATAGATTTTTCTTACAAACACAAATTAATTAGACAAAAAGCAAAGAGAAGAGAGTTAAATTTCCAGTCGGTGCTACTTAAAGCCAAATTCACTTTCAGCTAGATGACTGGACGGTCTTTAAGCATCGTGTCTAAGCCGTCACCCAGTGTTCCTGAAACTGAACATCCCACTTTCCAAACGCCTGACCTGAAAATCAGTTTCGAATTTCATACAATTTCGAGTGAATATCAACTCCCGTAAAGTATAATCAAAACTTCCACGAACTCAAATTCATTACTCGAAGTACGACCAAGAAGAACTTTGAGCAAACTATTTTACAATGAAACCTCATCATCGAGGTTCCAAAATTGAGTTACAACCCAACACACACGCACAAAGCAAAGGAAGTAGAAGTCATCCCTTATCAGGTAAATCCCACGCCAGTAATGCCTCACGTTTACTCAACCCTTAACAAGTTAATATCCCATTTCACCTCTTTCACAGTAAATTACCCGGACTGCACTCCCGTTTGCCACTTATCCACTCTACAGAAGTAGTAAGTGATACTAAAACGAGGTTTTTTTTCAAAAAAAAAAAATAAAAGTAAAAAGTTTACTACTAGATGACCCTTATGAGTGTATCCAGTGGACCAACCGCCGCTGGTGGTGGTGCCGCTGCCACCCAGCACTTTGTGAAGACGCATTACGCTGCGAGAAGTTAAGATGTTCATAAATTTTCGAGTCGAGTCTACAGCTCGCACCAGTGGCCAGGACACTGGGGAAAAATTGAATCCGGTCAAGCAATTTATTTTATACGAACTTTACGCCAGTTCTGACTTCCCGCCCCTGCCCGCGGCGGCGGGCAATTGGATGGGAACTTCAACGTTAAGAGTTCGGAATGCGCCAGAGCTTTTACGAGGCAGCACAAGGCATTAAACTGATTATATGACTAATGAGCGCCGTTAACGTAATGTGTGTGTTCTCCTCGTCTCGTTAAGGAATCACACGGTGGATGGGGTGTGTGGGTGTGGAGACACTTTAATTATCGTGTAAGGATTCATCCTCATTAAAGGCGTTCAAAATCGAAATATCTGCCGAAGCGAATAATCCGTCATAACTTAATGTTGACCCGGTCGCCATCTCCTTCTCGAAATTCCTCAACTTCTGAACTCTTTCTCTGTGTGTGTTTGAGAGAGAGTGTGCACTCTCTTAACCCAGTTTGATTGCGAGCTCGCTGCCGGCTAAGAGGGGGTGGGCGATAGGACAGGACGGGACGGGAAGGCAAGATTTTCCGGTATCGCGGAGATACTTTAACGGTATTCTTGGAAAACAATTTACTTTGCTCATAAATTTCTTGCATTTCCTGCACTTAGCTGGGACAGGGGCGGTAGTAGCGTGGTTTTAGGTAGTAAGTACTTTCCCTCTCGTCCGCCCAACCGCCCTCTCTTGTGGGCAGGAGGCGATGGATTTGATGGGGAAATCCGTAATTTCCTGACTGGTAAACTGGGGCATGGGCACTGCAATTAGTTGGTATTTTGAGATTGAACTTCGTGTAAATACGAAGAGGCAAAATGAATCTAAGGCACTCCATGGACTTGTGTCTTAAGCTGGATGCGGACGGAACTGCGGATGTTTGTGGAGCGCTGAGAATGAGTGGCCACTGTTTGGTTAGGGAGATTAGTTCGGAGTGGTAAGCAATTGGTTTAGAGTTGGAAAAGAATGCAAATAGCCCGCGGAGGAGTGTAAGTTGCAATGGATATTTTGGCATGGTGTTCGTTTAACAGCGGGAGACCTCGAAGAATTGACCCACTTCTTTTCTTTACATGGATTTGTATTTTGCTGATGGTTTTAAGCGCTATCAAAGATGATTTCATAGCGAGAACTTTTAACTAGTTTGGAATTACTTCAGAGAGTTCGATTAAAATTTGATTGGCGAGTTTTTATACAGTCAGTGATCGTCACACTTCGAACTTCATGAAAAAGTTTTGTTGGCAAAAATTCCGGTACATCAATGTGAGCAAACATACGAAAAAAATCTTTCATTCGGAATTATTTCGAGCACTTTGGCACTGACAGCTTTTGAGTTGGCAAAAAAGGTAAAATGCAAACTCTCAAATTTTTAAGATCTGAAAATGCAGGTCTTTAGCTTAAAACACGTGTAAGAGGAATATATTTTCTTATTATAAAGTATTTTATTTAAACAATTCTTTTGGGCTTCTTGAATATAAAGGCGTCGGGAATCAGGTGGTTGAGCAACGCTTCGGTGAACTTGGCCGAGTCTGAAATAAAATAAGAACAAAAAATGAACATCTGGCTCGCCAAAATCTACTATACTAGTATCTACTACTAACTACGGCTGAACACATTTGTTCAGTGAGATAAACTCACCCGAAACCACTATGCACCACACACTACTTTTACCACGCACTCGCAAGGACACAACTGAGGATGATTCCGTGAGTGAACAGCATTTTTATACTGCTCACAGGTCTTCAATCTGTCCTTCCGGTGCTCTAAACTACGGAAACACCCATACTCAAATTCTACCAGCGACAGAACCCTTTCTCGCGTCGCCACCAAGGTTCGGAGGGTTTTTCCCATCCTCTTCCTTTTCCGGTCACCCCGTCACAAGCCGGGGTGTCGCGCATGTATCCGCGCCGGCGTGTCGCCTGGAAGCCAAACAATCTCAGCTTTCCCCTTACCATGCGTCTGGGTTTTCGCCCACGACTGATGATTGCTTACACACGGCATGTGCAACGTTTGATTTTGGCTGGCCTGGTTTTCAAGAATAAGACGATTTAAAAGAATATTTTAAAACAAACGCTTAATTTGATCATGGAAAAATTTTAGCAATGAATAAATAAGCTGCGACTACAAATAAAATTGTGGATATCAAATTCGAACTACCGTAAACCCTCAATAATGTGGTCAAATTGTAACAATGCGTTTTCGGATTTTAGACGGATTCACATTACTGGAGCTGTTTTTCAGTACTTACGCCACTGATTAAAATGATCTTCAAATTCATTAAAAACAACCAGCCTACAACCACCAGCTCACAGTGATCTTTGGCGGCCACGCGTCAGGATCCTCACAACAAGGGTCTAAGAAAGACGAAGAAAAAAAAAAATTCCAGAGCGGAAGAAAAACACGAACTGTCACTTGCTAGACCTGTTCGGCTTGGTTAGTAATCAATTGATGGTAAGTCTGGACTATAAGGCGGATGCATAAGAGCCCGGAAAACTCCCGCAGATACTTACTGTCTGTTCCTGTCTATGGTGAACGATTTTGTTGGTGAAAAATTAATTTCAAGATGTCGTGGCGAAAATCGATTGCTACAGTTTTTTCATCACAAGGACCAGGGTTTCCATGAGACAGGTATAGATAGGCATAAAGTTTCTGAACAAAATACCGCATATTTGACTCGGATTGGATCATTCTATATATACTTAACAAGACACTCGAACCATTAGAAAAATGACAGCAGTTGAAATCGAAAGCTGCATAAAAAAAGAGAGTAAGAATAAAAAGACAGCCGGATACGACTTGATAACTGGAAAAATCTTAAAAGAACGCCTTAATCTTAAATAGCCTTTATTTTCATTTAGAACCCATTTAACGGAGCAATCCAACCTAAATACAGTCGATTCCCTCTAAGTCGAACTCCCTCTAAGTCGAATTTCCCCCTAACTCGAATTTTTTTCGCCATATTTCACTTCCCAATTTTCCATACAAAAACCATCCTCTGACTCGAACTAATTTTGATGTCTCGTGAAAGTTCGATTTACAGGGATTCGACTGAATTTTCCAAAACTGTGGAAAATGCTGAGAGATAGCCATACCAAAGCCACACACCCGACTTTACCGCTTCGGCTAAGAAATGTATAGAATTTACAAATTAAAAGGATGTTTGATGACCAATATCTGAATTTAAAGAACCTGTTAGTACATTGCTTATGTTAGGAGTTATTATTAAGAGCCGGGATAGTGCTTTGTAAAAACGACTACTGCTTTTACTTACATTGCAATTTGAGATCTCTTCTGATGCAAAAGCGGCAAGTACAGGTCATGGTTTCGCATTTCTTATTCATTTTACTTTACAACAATAAATCCCTAAGAAAATTCTGACTAACGAAACTTGTAACCTTTATCTGCTTCAGAAAAAAAAGTACAGACTGATAGACAATCTGGGATTTGAGAAATCAGAAAAGGTTACTTTGAACACTTGCATTCATTTTATGATTTGATGCATCTTCTTGTACGTTGAAGTCAAACTCACTGCATCTAAAACAACAGAAAAATGCACTAACACACAGTACGCAGCAAATGCAATTTGCGTTCCAAATTTCAGTCAAATCGGTTAAGTGTTTCGGGAGCCAATTCTGACAAGAGAAAAATTACAAACATCCGATGTCTGGAATTTATATTACCCTTGACTCCGCTTAACTGAACTTTGATTTACTGAAAAACTTGGTTAACTGAAAAAGATGGGCAACAAAAATTATTAATTTATACTCAAACTACTCCGCATAACTGAAATATATGAAATACATTTATGCAATTGAAAGTGACCTCTGAATTATCATAAAAATATTTATTTTTCCTTTTTTTGTTTTTCTTTATTTTTACGTTATCGAAGTTTTGTTTTGTTTCGGTTTTTTTGTTAGAATTTGTGGAATTTTCAGGTTGGATAAGTGAAATTGTTTTTTCGCTATCCGAACTCCTGTTAAATGAATTTTTTTCCAGTTATCTGAAGTTTACTTAATAGAAAATACCGCTTAAGTGAAAAAAAATTGTGGCACATCGGCGTTTCAGTTCAGTTTAAAATAAAATACATCAGCTTCAGCAAATAGTAGACATGGGCACGTACATTGTATTATGGAACAAGATATTTAATTCGCAGTGCCCCTTTCTGCTGTAACTCCTGCAGAAGCTGGTTTTCTTTATTTTTGAGAATAAACTTTGCTCAGAGTACTGCACACTCACTTTTGACGTTGACTGCATAAATAAATGAATCTTTTGTAAAAATTTCTTCTGCTTTAGTCAATCATTCTCGAGTGGGGGGGACGCCTTTTTTTCGAGTTTGAAGCTTAATATCTCTCTCCAAATGAAAAGTTCAAAATTAAAACTTTATTGCATTTTACAAGACCTATCCGATGATACCTCACTCAATAAATTCGCGTAAAATTTTTTTCAAAAAAAGTTAGTAATTAATTTATTTTAGTATGAATAAAAAATCATACACGATTTTCGGATAATTTTGGGGTATTGCGATGAGTTGCCTCATAACTCCAATTTTTTTCAGATTTTTTAGTCAAATATTCTAGAAAGTAAGGTGGGGGACACGGTACACAAGTCAGTTTTTGGAAATTTGTTGGCTAATAACTTCTTACCAATAAGAGTGAGGGGATTACTATAGTACAACTTTTTGATCTAGCTATCATCCTCTTTCTAACGATACCCATATCAAGGAACTAGTAAAAGAAATTTATTTTTCAAATTTAGTATTGGTACTAAGCTTTTCGTTAGTATACAATTTTCTTAAAATTTTTTTCCTGAACTTTCTTTGGGCAAGTGAAATACGTCTTTTAGCAAAGTTTTATTTCTAAATTCTTAGTGGTTCGCCAATTACTGAGGTTAAGGCCTAATGACAGACAGACAGACATTTTCATAATCAGGGCACTGCCCCCTTTCCAATGACACCCATATCGACCATCAAAGTGAGTAAACGTTTTTTCGGCCGTTAGTATTAGTACTAACTTTTTCTTTAATCTGCGACTAATTCCAAAACGGGTGCATGATTTATTTTTGGGTTGCCTAGATACACCTTCAGTCCAAATTTCATCCCTTAACTACAAAGGACTTATAAGTTATAGTCAAATATGTAAAAGGCGACAGACAGACAGACAGACAGACAGACAGACACCGAAGTGATTCCATAAGGGTTTCGTTATTCCTTTGGAGCGAAACCCTAAAAATGAGTGAATTAAGGCAATGATAGAAGTTGAAGACGAGAATCCTAAAATTGTGTTCTTTTGCCCTCAGTAGTCTGACGCGACTTAGCTCCAGGTCCTATATTCATATAAGGTTGTCAAGTATCTCCCTTCCGCCTTTTTGTCTTTTGAATTTTGCGGCTATGTTCAAAGCGCTACAGAGCTCGTATCTGGCAATATTATACACCAAAAAAAAGGTCTTGACATAACCTACAAAACGACGCTATGCATGATTAGTTTGGATATTGCGTTCAACAGTTACAAGGGTGTGAACATGGAGTTCACTAACGCCGAAATTCACGCTATTTTAAAGTTTTCCTTTGTTAAAGGCAAATCCGCTAGAGAAACGTTCCGTGAGATTAATGGTGTTTTGGGGGATGGTACTCTATTACTTCGAACCACGGAGGAATGGTTTCGACGATTCAAAGCCGGTGAAAACGACACCATGGATAACCCAGCCGGCGGAAGACCTGTGACGACGAATACCGACCGAATCATGGAAAACATCGATATAGACCGGCATGTGGTATCTCGTGACATCGCCCAGGAGATGGGAGTTAGTCACCAAACCATTTTAAACCATCTGCAGAAGGCTTGATACAAAAAAAAAGCTTGATGTTTGGGTGCCGCATCATTTGACGAATCAACGCCTGCGATATGCTGCTGAAACGGAACGAACTCGACCCATTTTTGAAGTGGATGGTGACTGGCGACGAAAAATGGATCACATACGATAATATCAAGGGAAAACGGTCGTGGTCCAAGGCCGGTGAATCGTCCCAAACAGTGGCCAAGCCGGGATTGACGGTCAGGAAGATTTTGCTGTGTGTTTCGTGGGATTGGAAGGGAATCATCCACTATGAGCTGCATGGCCAGACGCTTAATTCTACCATCTACTGCGAACAACTGAGCCGCTTGAAGCAGGCGATCGACCAGAAGCGTCTAGAATTGGCCAACAGGAAGGGTGTTCCACCAGGACAACGCCAGACCACATACTTCGTTGATGACTCGTCAGAAGCTACGGCAGCTCGGATGGCAGGTTTTATCGCATCCACCATATCCGGACATAGCGCCAAATGATTACCACCTGGTTCTGTCCATGGCGAACGCCCTTGGTGGTGTGAAGTTGATCTCAAAAGAGGCTTGTGAAAAGTGGCTGTGCGAGTTCTTCGCAAATAAGGAGGGGGGTATTATGAAGTTGCAGTCTAGATGGACAGAACAGGTTATCGAACAAAACGGCGCATATTTGAACTAAATCCGATCACTGTAACACTTTTTATGAAGCATTGAATGAAGAGCAGAAAAGCGGAAGGTAGATATTTGACAACCTTATTAGCAATCTACTTAAATACTGAAAAAAGCACATTTGTGTTGTCGCTCGGTTCACTGTGAGTTTAGTTAGCTCGGATTTAATAGCTAATTCCACTCGAATATCTGGATTGCAAGTTTAAAAATCTATTAATTTTTTAGTCAATGGATGGTTTTTGAAACTCTATGTGAAGAAGGAGCAGATAATCAGTAAATTTTTCTTCATTGCTCCGTTCGTATTTCTCTTTCTGAAGAGGTCTAGAATGCAAGATCCCACAAAAATGTTGAAGTCATTCAATGCCTAGATTATCCGTGAGCTTATATAAAAGTTGCCCTTCGAATAGGAACTTCATGCGGCACACCACAAAGAAAGCCCGAATTTCATTAATTTTCCTTCACTCAATTTGAATTCATTCAAAACTCCTCACCAGCAATTTGACGGCTTGTCATTGCCTTCTCCATGAGGTGTTTATATTTATTTGACATTCGTGATAAGCCAACGTCCCATTAAGTTTTATTGAGTTTCATTTCCGATCGAACACGTGCAAAGCGCGGGTTAGTGGACTTCTAATTGGCCTTTGAGTACCTCATTTCGACTTCGTCGGCGAGCTGAAAGAGTTGAATTTTTCAGAGGAAATTGTAGGTTTCTCGCAGACTTTAAGTAGACCTCAAGGACATTTGCAAACAAAAAAAGAAAATTCCCCGAGTCACTTACCGTAGGATGGTGTACACGCCACCTAATTGAATCCCTACAAGCAATAAGCCTCAAACCACGTCAAGTCACGCACAGCATGCTTCCTTGGATAAAAATAAATCGACAAAAATATTTTTTTTTCCGTTAGTCGTAATTTTTCAAGTCACGCTCCACATTTGGACCGGACCCAAGTCCTTTATCACACGCTCAATCGCATCCACAAATGTGTCGTCGGGATTAAGTAAATAAATACACTTTGGTTCATCGAACGGGCAATTATCGGTCGAAGGTTTCAAAAACTTGCCTAAGGACTTCGATTCTATATGCTGAGAGCGACGAGAGACGAAAGACGAGACCAGTTACGTCCCTTCTGCGGCTCAGTTCATTTTACTCAACCGATTGTCAAATTGGTCGGAAACAATAAAATTTATCAAGTGTAACAGAAAAAAAAAAAAAAAACAGAAAAGGATACGAGCGACGAATTTTTGGGGAGCTTAAGTGTCTCGCTCCTTGAAAGTGAAGTAGCTAACTTAATTTCGGAACGTAACCGATTATGTGGCGTTGTTTTGTGCTCTGTGATGTGGTCTGTGATTTTGGGGTTTGTTTTCTGGTGATTTTTTCCAAAAGGACGAAGAATCAGAGAACGCGTGTTTTTTTTTCTTTTTTATCGTGTGGATATGGGCAATCTGAAGGATATTGGCTTGGAGATTTTGTTTTTTGTTTTTATTTACTTGTGGGGAGGACTTCTATTTGAACTTGGATCGAGTGGTTTGTTTATGCGGGGATGTGCTCTTAGGAATCGTTAAGCTTCCTACAGTTTCTTAAGAAAATTTAATTGTGACTCTGACTATGTCCTTTTTAACATTTTTAACAACAGTTAGAAGTGAAATACAGTGTCTCGATTTTTACAATTACCAATTCTACAACGGGTCAGGTTTTCATTACTTGTAAAGGGTTTTCCAATAAGGACTTGACAACTTTTTTTTTAAATAAAACGAAAACCATGTGAGATATTTTAAAAACTTTATTATCGGCTTGAAGTACAATCAAAACATTTGTGATTGGAATTCATATGGCCACCACAGGCACGTTTGCAGCGGTCGACTCGTTGGACAAATTGTTCGATGACTCCGCCACACATTTCGGCTGAAACGACCGCTGTTTCAATGTTGGCTCTGGGGTCTTCCAAAGTCATAAACGAATGGCTTAACATAGCCCCAAAGAAAATAATCTAGAGGTGTTAAATCGCACGAACGAGGCGACCAATCGACTGGCCCATTTCTTGAGATAACACGCTCATCAAACTTACTCTTCAATAAATCGATTGTAACGTGTGCTGTGTGGCTTGTGGCACGATCCTGTTGAGATCACATGTCGTCCAGGTCCACATCTTCCAATTCGGGCCAGAAATAATCGATAATCATGGCGCGATAACACTGGCCATTCACAGTAACGTGACGATCATTGTCGGCGACGAAAAAATAAGGCCCAATAACACCGCCGGCATGCAAACCGCACCAACCAGTTATTATATACAAAAGTGGTGATTCATGAAGCACATGTGGATTTTTACCCGACCAATAACGCATATTTTGCTTATTGAAGAGTCCATTGAGCCAAAAATGTGCTTCGTCACTGAAGATGATTTTGCGATTAAATTCACCATCTTGACGCATCTTCTCCAGAGCCCAATCGGAGAACGTACGTCGCTTCAAATGGTCCATCGGTATCAATTCTTGACTCAGCTTGATCTTGTTTGGGTGTAAACTATGATCCTTACGCCTATTGGATGGATGCCCAATTCTTAAGAGCCCCGTGGAATCAACTGATTTGGATCGCTTGTCACGGACGCCTGAACGACAGCGATATTTTTGACACTTCGACCAGCCCGTTGCCTCACTGAAACGGCAATATCACACAACGAATATGTAGACTCAAATTATTTCACTAAACTTGTTATTGCTTGTCTACTAGGGCGAGAATTACGACCAAAAATTGGAGTTAACGCTCTTAAAATCGCGGTCACTGACTCCAAATTTCGGTAAAAAATTTGTATAATTTGCAAACGTTGCTTGTTTTTGTACCTTACGGTGATAAAAATGTTGAG
Source organism: Syritta pipiens (assembly GCA_905187475.1). Classification (NCBI taxonomy): domain Eukaryota; kingdom Metazoa; phylum Arthropoda; class Insecta; order Diptera; family Syrphidae; genus Syritta; species Syritta pipiens. The sequence goes on along the minus strand of LR994572.1, from coordinate 5,898,861 downwards.
TTTACGGAATAAATTGACAATGAGAGTTCCATGATTAATGAAAGGGTGCGTTCACAAATTAAATTCAAACTTGTAGACTCCGTATTGGAAAACCCTTTATAAAGAAGTTGACTAACTAGCTAGACTGGAATTAGTTTCAACCAAAATTCTAGATCATACGCAATCGTTTTTAATATTTCGCACAAGTAACAGATCTAGATTCAAAATAAAGCAAAATTCAAGGAAATACAAATAAATTATAATGTTGGCAAGAAGAAGACAAAGCCCCACACAACACCAACAAACTTGTTAAGCTAACCGTCTCGTAATCACCCCAACACAATAAATTAGTCAGCACCTTCCCACCGAAATCCAACCGGACTAATCCACAAAGCACCAGCTACTTATCCTAAAATCCTCAAAAGGTAATCCTTGATTATCCTAGTTAATGTGATTAATCAATCAGATACAGAAAACTCTCAGGACAGCAGTCTCTCCGACGGGGACGACCAACCGCCGAACGGGTTTTCATACAATTTTTCATTTTTCTGGGCGATTAAAAAATTCCCAGCAAATGTTAATATTTTATCACATCCCTCAACAAAATAAATTGCCAGCCTCCACACACCGGAAGACCAAGAACACAAGCAGTCGATATGAATTGTAAATGCCCACCGGTGTGGGCATCCCCATCGCCAATCACGGGGTAGTTGCCGCCCACATTGTCGTCACCTCAGTCGACCACCGACAAGAAATTCCGAAAGTGTGAACTGCGGAACTGCAACTGGGAGCAACTAAGCCTGAGTCCTGAATAAAATTCGAAATTGATTTGTTATTCATGGCGGTGAGTTATGACTGTCGTCGAGAGGACGACGAAATGGAGTCTGGGGGTGGAAATTTTCTTTTGTTTATGTTAACTCCACCGCCCGGTGTGTTGTGCCCCCAGAAAAACACCGCTCCCCTCCATAAGCTCGCTGCTTGGGTGTAGGTACTTGCACAATTGTCCTTGTTAACATTTATGCTCCGCCATTTGTTGCTGTTTGCAGGGACATAAAAGGGGTGATAAATCTCCCAATGCACGTGGATGGGGCTGAGTGAAAAACAAAACGAACATACCCCCCGCTCGGAACTAATGGAAAAAGCATTAAGATTTGTTGAATTATTGTTGTCCCTAGATTCCAGGGGCGGCCGTGGTCCTAAGCCGACTAGAACTTCAAACAGGACTCTGCCTCGGGGAATAGGGAAAATGAATAAGGAGGCTGTGTGCTGAAAATTCATTTCCAACAGGACCCGGCTAATGTGGGAGTTTTCACTAAACACCAAAAAAAGGACACCTCTTCCGCACAACGACAAACTCTGCCCACACCACGATTACGGTGTACTGCATGTCTCTGTAAGACAACAAAGCGCCCAGTCACCTGTACTCAGAGGCGTAAGGACACCCACAGATACACATTCGAAACTTGTTTTGGTATGTGAATTAGCAGAAGCTAATTGTACGCATTTCGCTTTGAGCGATTTACGAGAAAATGGTCCTTCGTCCGTTGACTGGAAACCGGCGAGGGTTGGCTTCGTTGGTTCGTCCTAGAAAAGGGAAATATTAATGCAGCTGATTCGGTGGCAGCTGGGCGACTGGAGAGACCAGGAATCCGAATCAGGACTAGAAGTTTGTTGGCATAAAAAGTGCTCTGGGCACATTTCGTCCTGCGAATGGTTGTGGTGGTGCAACTAACGTAGCTTATGTTGACATTTGTTTGTGATTTGTTTTAAGGATAATGTGAATGTGTGCATTTGCACAACGACACGATATGTCGGGAGAGAGAAAAGTTTAAAAAGGCCAACAGGTGGTGGCTGAAAGAAAATTAAAGCAGTGCACCGGTGCTAGTCACGTCAGGGCAGCAAGTGCACGTGCAGGTGTGTGTGAAGTGGAAGCAAATGTTTTGATTGCTCGGCATGTGACATGGTTAGGATGCAATTCCTGCACGCTCGGTTATTTTCACGAATTTAAATTTTTGATGTCTTTTTTTATTTTCTCTTAGCCGAGAGCTAATTTTGGATTACTGTGTAGTTTCGTATGGACATTGAATGGTCCTTTGTGCAATTGTGAATGGGTGGTGGTGGTTTATCTGCCTGTAGTGTGGTTATGTTTGTTTTGCCGACAAGTGGGGTCACAAAAACACAGCATTTACTTGACAAATTTATCAACTAACACTGTTGCCTTTGTGTTTGTGGTTCACTTTTTGTTATTTCTGGTGTGTTGTGGCAGTAACTTATCAGACTATTAAGTCACAGTTCAAAAAGTTTTTCTTTGTATATGGAAAAAAAATATTTAGCTTAGAAATTAACATTTACGAGAGATTCATTGCCTCGAAACAGCAACTAACGAGCTAACGACTAACGTATATGAGCACTGTAAATAGACGAAAATTATTTCTAACAATCCTGGAAAAAAAAATCAACTGAATTTATCATTTTTAGTTTTGAAATTGATTTTTATTTCAATAAATGTATTTCTATAAAAAAGTATTGAATTGAACTCAATAATTGAATAATAGATTTGGCACGCATTACCAAAACAATAAGGCGGTAAAATGTTTTAAGCATCGACCCATTCTTATAAGGAAAACTTTTGTTGTTGGCCTTTGGTTGTCTAAGTAAACATTTTTTTGTTCAATAAAACTTTTGTAATCTTAGCCAGTGATTTGAATTGTAAATAGTTTTGAAAAAACGATATTTTGTGTACAACAAAAGGCGGACAGAAAACCTCTACATCAGTCTTACTCTCTTAAAAATAAAACGGATTAAAAGGATTTGAAGCTAAATTATTATTGTTATAATTACAACTTCATTGAAATATTAATAAATTGTATAACAATTAAAAGAATCAATCTGTAACTATGAAGCTAAATTATTACATAAACTTTCTCTTTTTCAAAAACGACTTGAAGCTGAAGTATTGGTAAAAATTGTCTATATAACCGCTTTCTTTACTTGGGTTTGCGACAAAGATCAAGAGGTTAAGCCTGTTCGAATATTACAAACACATGAAACTGGGTTAGCCCTTTATAAGATAATTACCTTTATGATAATTGAAAAATACATTTAGCCAAAGCTCGAGATGAGATCCGGAACGAAATTTATTTTCTAGGTTAGTGTAAATCTGATCCAAGTCCTTGGGTGTGCGGAATAGTTCGGTAACAAATTATCGGTAGATGGCTCTGAAATGTTAAATCTCTAGTAAAACATATACAATTCAATTCGATTGAGTTGTCAATTCTGTTGAAAGTTGGCCACACTCTACATCATTTGAATTAAAGACCTGCGAATTTAAAAACTATTTTTCACTTTAACACAAGAAAATTCGTTTACTAACGATTTACCGCAATTTCTTAAATTTGACAGCTTGTCGATGAACTTGCCCACACACGATTCAATTGAGTTGTAAGACTTGCCAGTCAACTTTGAAAAATCAAAATCTTTTGATTTTTCCCCAACCGTCAAATTGATAAATTGACAAAGCCGAAAATGGGTTGTATGTATGTATGTATGTATTTTATTGAGATTTTTGTTATTACATTATTCGATTTCTTAAGTCTATGTACATAGCACACTTATGTCAAATTTACATTTGCCGACTTTGAATTGGTCACGCTACACTATTTGTATTATATATATTTTTTGTAATTTGGTAAAAACACAAAAGCAATAAGTATTTTTAAGACTAAGTCTAGATTATTACAGGGTTTTAATACGTCCACTCAACAAGACGGTATCTTAATTACTACTTAACCTAAGAAAAATGAAAGAGAACAAAAGATAGGGGCGCATAAGGCTTCTCTATCCAAAACATTGACAGATGTGCAAGTGAGATGGGTAGAAGACCCAGTTTTTATTCAGATATTTGAATTCACTGTGATTTGACTGAGTTGATGATTGAACTGAATTGTGTATGGCCTGCTTAATATTAAATGTGACGTCTTAAGCTTCATTTTGTTAGAAGTTATTAAAGTCTTTTTTTTGAATAAAAAACTATTTAGGTTTGAAAATTTGTAAAAATTCGGAATAGTATTATCATATCTTAGAAAAAGAGCGTCGCAAGCTGCAAAAAAAATTTGTGTAAGTTACCGAGACGATGTTGTAAGTAGAAAAAGCAGCGAAGTGGTTTTCTCATTTTCTATCTGATAATTTTGAGGTTAAAGATGCTCTGGTCGGCCAGAGTCGACCTTTAAAAAATCGATGAAATCATGGAAAGAATTGAGTATCTTAGGCCGACTCATAAACAAGATGCACCTTACTACGGAATTTGACGGAGTTTTCAACCATTTGGTCAACGTTGGATATACAAAGAAGCTCGATGTGTAGGTGTGACATGAATTAAAAGTAAGAAATTAATTGGACGGAATTTCCATTAGCGATTCACTGCTAAAACGAAACAAAATTGAACCCTTTTGAAACGAATAATTCCTGGCGATGAAAAGTGGATAGCGAATGATTTATAATCCTTCTGGAGTAGTTCTGTCATGATTTGCTTTCGCAATTCGCCGTTCTGAACTGGCAATAAACAGTGTCAAATTATAACGCGCACAATATAAGGGAGGCGCGAAAACTTACGCTCTGATCCTCAACGGACTGTTACGCGACAAATGATGAAAAGGGGGTAACGAATGATAAAAATGTATGCAAAAGATCATGGACGAAGAAAGGTGTTGCTTCGCAACCGGTGGCAAAAGCCAGGATCCACTCAAGAATGGTAATGCTGATTGTCCGGTGGAATTGAAAGAGAATTGTGCATTATGAACTTCTACAGCTTGGTCAAACGATTGCTTCTGTTCACAGCTCTCAACAATTAACGAGATTGAACGAAGCAATTCAATTAAAATGACCAAAATAGATGAACAGAAAAGGTATTGTGTTCCATCAACATAACGCCAGACCGACAGAAAGTAAAAGAACTGGGAAGTTTTGATGCATCTACCATATGCCCAAGACCTTGCACATTAAGACCATTTTATTCTTCGCAGAGCTCTCTTAACGCTGTGATTTAAAATTTCGTAAACGTCAGCAAATCAGTTTTTCGCACAGAAATCACATAAGTTTTACACGAATGAATTAATGTTTTCTCCCGTAGAATGAGAAAAACTAGCAAGTTATTAATCAAATTAGCAATTATTTGGTTCGTTTGAAATACAGAAAACTGTGGATAATTCAAACCTCTATGATTCGAAAACCTCTATAAATAGAAGCATCCTCATTGTCCCCTGAAGAACTGAAGAAGAAACTCTATGCAATTTGGTCCCCTTGTTAATTTGAATTTATTTTTGTACAAAATAACATAAAAATCTTTATCATTCGAAGATGATGGCTTGTTTACCTCAACTCAAATTTACTTCTTTTTCTTCAACAACCGTTTGTTGAAATGTTATACGTGACGAAAGTGAGCAATACTTTTTTCCTTAAACTTCCGTAATTCGAAAACCTCTGTAATTCAAAGTTTTTTTCTTGGTCCCATGGAGTTCGAACTATCGAGAGATTACTGTATGAGAAAAAAGTGCTGAATTTTTGGCTAAAATTTGTTAGACACCGAACTTTGTCGAACTTCCAATATTTTTTGTGATTTAGTAAGCTACTTGCGTAAAGTTAAGTTTCGTATCACACCTCTGTGTAATTTCGTTCGGTGTTTCATACTTGGGCAAAAATTAAAGATGCATTTTGTTAGAATTTAATCCATAACAAAAGAAAGTTAAAAATCTGTCTCAAACTCAGCACTTGTTTGTATTTTAAAGATATGTAAGTAGAATCTTTTGATATACAGTGCTCCACAAAAGTTTGCGTACGAGGAAAAAATCTGTAGAAAAAGAGAGTAAACATTCGTAATCTCTTGTTGGACGAACATAAAACTAGAGGATGTAAAAAAAAAGTTGTTTTGCTTTTGTAGCTAGCTAAACCAAAATAGCCCTGAAATAAGATCTTCTTGTCTGCTGAGGGTGAATTTTCTATTTATCGACCGCTTGGACGTGTTTTTTGAAGTGGTTGAAATAATTTACAGTATTCATATGCACAAGACTGAACTCGCTCCCAGTTTAGCAAGGGAAATTAAAGTCATGTTCTTTCTCACCTTCTCATTACTAACAGAACGTTCCTGTGCCGACACCTTGAATCTATTTCCCAGGAATAAATTTTGAGGTGACCTAGTTTAAATTCAGCACCCTCTAAGCCGAGGCTGAACATTGAACGATTTTTGTCTCGCGATTTCGCATCATGTTCTGAACGGAGAATACTTTTGATCGTTCCAAATACAGTCGACTCTCTCTAAGTCGAATTTTCACGGGACATCAAAATCAGTTAGAGTTAGAGGAAGTTCTTAGAGGATGGTTTTTGTATGGAAAATTGGGAAGGGGAATGCCAAAATAGTGTTCGACTTAGAGGGATTTCGAGCTTAATTCAATTTAGTCCTTGGATGAAACCAAATACTTACGTTTCCAGTAGAGCCTTAGTTCAAATAAGTTCAAAGAAGGGGAAACTCTGAGCGTAGGAGCCAAGTAGGTACCTCATATTTCATATCAAGACAAAGATCTGACCTTCGGACAACAATCGTAGGCTTGTGAGACGAAAACACCACGGCGTTGCTGGTGACAATACAGGCAGGCAAAATGCAAAGTCCCAAATCACTTGCCTTTCCTTGCCAGCATCCCAGAGGGCTACCGGTAGAGCTTTAATGAAATTCAATATCCTATTTTCGAGTCGGATTTTCGTAAATATTTTCGTTACGCAAATATGCGCTTGTCATTTCCCCCGGAGCGCACGCCAATCTTCGCAAGTAAATCATTTTCCCTCTGACCCCCAGAGCTATAGCGACGAAGCCAACACGGGACAGGAGCAAACAAAAACAATGCGAATAAGGACAATATGCCACATTATCTTACAAGGATAATATGTCAGCGACATTTTTCGCTCAAGATACCCAGATGAATATCGTTCATTTCTCAAAAAAAAAGAAAAAAAAAACAACTGAACAAAAAAAATTTTCCCAAACGAAAAGTTTACATTTTATGTAGCGTCCTATTCCCTGGCTCCTGTGCCCCTGTGTGTTGTGTCCTGTTTCTGTTGTAGTTGCTGTGTGTTGTGTGTGTTGCCATGCCCTCGTGCTCACCCTCGCCAGGACGATGAATATCATTACAGCGGAATGGAGAGTGGAAAATATTTTATGCTTCTAGAAAATATTCTCCGCACCGGAGAGCTGAGGAGCCACTGTGAAATAGAGAAGATGACTGTCTCCTTAGTCATACACAATTTCCACATGGGACAAACAAGGATCTGCATAAAATGAGCATACGTCAGAGGATTTCTCTATGCGCACGTGTGTGTGTGTTTGGAAAAAGAGTGGGTGTGTGTGCGGTTTCAGTGGCATAATTCGGGTGAACATTGCGATGATGAATACACGAGAGGGAACACTTTCTGGTTCCTGGGTGCAAGATGCATCCCGTATCGCCCGCCCCGTCACCACTGTACACCATATGACAGGGACGATTTGAAAAGTGTGACATTAGAATTTGTGTTAGTGGTGAGTCCTCCGTTGTGCTTTTTTTTTTCATCGTTTTTTTGTTTTTTTTTTTTTTGAAGAAAATTTTACCCAGGAGCAGCATCTGACATTTCCAAATCCCGCTGAACGAACTGAAATTACTTTGTGGGGAAGTGTGTCATTGCAAACCTCATTACAGCACAAAGCTTTTAGGGATGTGCTCTGCGAGTGAAGACCACTGAATGCTGCTCCGCATCCCGACGCCACAGTTGGGAGGGCGGATTTTTTTCGCCGCGATGTTAGTTAGGCGCTTGTAATGAGTTTGACATTGTTTTTAATGAGAGTTCGTCTCAGTTGTCCGCTTCTAATTAACTTTTCTAATATCAGACATTTCAAGGACTCGCAGTGAAGACGAAACGAAACGAGACGGAGAAGGACGATGAATGGACAAGTCCCACGGGATGCCACGGGAGGTCGTCACATGCCCGAACATCGGAGTTACTGGGAATTCAATAGCGTTAAGGCAACTTTTTTTCTTTTGTTCTTCAACCACATTAGTTGGTCACACCCAACCACCCACTCGGAAACTTTTAAAACAATTTTTTCTTTTTTTTTTTTGTCTCCCCATTTCGTCATTCGCAGAACAATTCCTTTGTGGCGTGGGTGTCCTTCCATTGTAGAGCGGAGAACAAAAGCTTCAATACTATTCGGTCCATCCATGCGCCCGTTCGCACGTCTGCCTCGAATAACTCAATTCGAATGCGAGTCCGTGGAGCCGTCGCCACAAGGATATGTGCGCGACGGAGGAGTGAGGTTATGCATATGCAAAACAACTGCATTAACTTTATAATGATGTCCTCATCGTCATCGTTGTCGTTGTCGTTGTCGTTGTTGCTGTCTCCATTCCCGCTCCATTGCCGAGTTTTGTGTCAATCAGGGAGTACCGATTAATTAAGGCAAATTGCAGCAGAACGTTAATATAGTGCGCATCCTGTGAGTAAACGCAGAAAGAGAATGGTGAGCGGGAAAGGATAATTATGGGTTGTAGGATTCGAAACGAATCGTGATGATGGAAAATTAATGTTTTCCTTTGGATAAACGAACGTGGTGGGTATAAAAAAGAAAAGAGGAAAAATAGCTTTGCATGCGCACGAAGCAACTTTTCAGGCTTCGATGCACCTCGAAGATAGCACTGGACGACAAATGCGGAAAGAATGAGAGCTCTCCCCGCCGCATGTGTGTACGATTAAATGAATGAAATATAATATAAAAGGATTTATATTAAATTTTATTTAATTATAAATGCGTTTCCCGAAAGAATAATTTATGCGGAAAAAATTCGAGGAGAAAGACAAAATAAAAACATTTCTTTAAGTATTCTTCCTTAATGACCACGTGCGATTAATTGGAATAAGGCCAATTGGAAATTTATTCAACCAGAGAAATGGAAAAAAATGGAACGATGTCCTTTAATATTCAGGCCTTTTGACTTGATTGTCTTTAATACGATGGATGTTTTATGATATGGTTGATCCTGTTCTGTCTGTGAACAAAATGCTTCAAAATATTAGGTCTTTGTTACAAATTGAATGCTTTATCTTAACCCGTGTTGTACCAGCGTGACTGTATGGTCACACTAAAAAGAACTTTAGAATAATGCCATATGCCTTCCACACAATCAATTCTTCTCGTTAAAAACAAAAACGGACCATGTCCGAAAAATAATATACCACAATTCGAGTTAATAATACAGTCGACTCCACTTAACACAAACACCGATTTTCTTTTCAGCGAACTTTCCGGATAACTGAAAAAATGTTTCATTTAATAGGAGTCTGGATAACTGTACAACAATTTCACTTTGAAAATTCCAGAAATTCTGACATAATTTTTAATACGTCAATATTTGATTAAAAAAAAAAAACGAAACAAAACGAAACTTCGATAACTCACAAATAAAGAAAAACTAAAAAAGGAAAAATAAATACAGTAAACTCTTCTGGGACCAGGAAGAAACTTCGAACTACAGAGGTTTTTGAATTACGGAAGTTTCAGAAAAAAAATATTGCTGACTCTCGTCACGTACGCATTTCAACTAACAGTCGTTGAAGAAAAAAAAACACAAACTTGACTTCAAATTACAGAAGTAAATAAGCCATCAATCGAATTATAGAGCTTTTCACGTTGTTTTTGACAAAAATAAATTCGAACTAACGAGGGGACCAAATTGCACAAGTTTTGTTCGATTTACAGAGGTTTTTTCAACGGATTTATAGAGGCTTTCGACTTATCAAGAGTTTCACACAGGTCACTTTCGATTGTATTATGTATGTCATATAATTCAGTTATGAATGATTTAATAATTTTTGTTGTATTGTTTTTTTAGTTATCCAAGTTTTTCAGTTCAGCGGAGTATGAAGTGTTCGGCGATTTCCTGCTGTCGCAAAAATGGATCAAAGAATCTAATTTTGTGTGACATACGGTCAAAAGAATGTTTACAAGTGGTACAAGCTTTTCAAAGAAGTTCGAGAATATGTGAATGACGACGCTCGCCATGGACGCCCCAGCACATCAACAACCGTTGAAAATGTTGAGAAAGTGAAGAAAATTGTTATGGAGAGTCGTCAAATCACTATTAGAGAAGTTGCTGAAGATGTCGGCATATGGGTTGGCTTATATCATGCAATTTTTTCGAAAATTTTGGGCATGAAGCGTGTGATCAAAAAAGAACCGGAATTTTCATTTTAAAATTCCCGCGCTTGTCCAATCGGTAAAATTTTATTCTCTCAACGTTCGCAACAGTTTTATACATATTCTGTTAAATTTTGACGGATATCGTATGATTAGTTTTTGTTTGACGTCTATACAAATAAGTTGAAAAATTTTCGTGTGGCGATTTTTATAATGGATGAAAATTTAGAACAACGTGCGTGCATCAAATTTTGTGTTGCAAATGGATTTAAGTGTTCCGAAACGTTGAAAATGTTAGAAAAGGCCTTTGGTGAATCGTGTCTAGGAAAAACACAGGCATATGAGTGGTATAAACGGTTCAAAGGTGGTCGTACAAGCTTGGATCATGATGAGATCCCTGGCCGCCCAACAACATCTGTTACTGAAGAAAACATTGAATCGGCGAAGCAAATCGTGTTGCAAAATCGTTCTGCACCGATAAGAGAGATTGCTGTGTTGTTGGGCATCTTTTATGGATCAACCGAACACATTTTAACTGATGTTTTGGGTTTAAAACGCGTCGCTGCTCGGCTGGTGCCAAAAAACCTTGTTTGTCGTTTTTGGCCAAAAACTCAACCAATATCATCAACCAAGCACCGTACTCTCCAGATATGGCCCCGTGTGACTTTTTCCTCTTCCCCAGACTCAAATTGCCATTGCGGGGAACGCGTTTTCAGACCATAGAGGCCATAAGAGAGAATTCGCTGCGTGAACTAAAGGCCATACCTTCGGCGGTCTATAAAACTTGTATTGGAAAATTGGATCAAGCGTTGGCATGCATGTATTGCCGCAGGAGGAGAATGCTTTGAAGGTGATAATAAAGAAAATTTTAAAAAATTGAAATTTTGCGTTTTTTAATAAAATTCCGGTTCTTTTTTGATCATAAGGTACGGTCAAAAGAATGTTTACAAGTGGTACAAGCTTTTCAAAGAAGTTCGAGAAGATGTGAATGACGACGCCCGCCATGGACGCCCCAGCACATCAACAACCGTTGAAAATGTTGAGAAAGTGAAGAAAATTGTTATGGAGAGTCGTCAAATCACTATTAGAGAAGTTGCTGAAGATGTCGGCATATGGGTTGGCTCATGCCATGCAATTTTTTCTAAAATTTTGGGCATGAAGCTTGTGGCAGCGAAGTTCGTTCCAAAATTGCTGAATTTTGACCAAAAAAACTGTCGCGATCCAGATTTGCTTAAAAGGGTCATAACTGGTGACGAATCATGGGTATATGGTTATGACATCGAAACCAAAGTCCAATCGTCCAAATGGAAGAGCCCAGGAGATCCATTTTTTTTTTGACAGCAGGAAATCGCTGAACACGTAAAACACGTCTAATTTTTATGCCTCTCATAAACAAAATAATATGCTATATAGCTAAAACTGTAAACATATGTTCGAGACGAGTGTACCAACATAACAAAATAAAAAAAAATTGTAATCAAATGTACGTAGTCGAAGTTTTCCAGTTAAGCGGAGTAATTTGTATGAAGATTGTGAAAAAATGCTTCCTAATAAAATTCAAGTTTCAGTTAACAGATTTTTTCAGTAAAGCGAAGTTGTTACCTTACCGTGCTTTTAGAAATCATTCTAAGACTTCAATCAATAAAATTTCTGGTCGAATGAAATGACAAATTTTTATTACTCTCTTGTAAGAAGGTTTACCAGAAATTTTCTAACTTGAACCGAATTAAAACCCAATTTTCCAAACACTGCTGCAGTTCATGTGGAGCTAGCCAGTTGTGAGTCGTTCTTAGGCAAAGAAGTTTAACATTCAGAGCGACCAAAACGTTTCATCATCACTAGTGGCATAACAGCCCGCGAAGGGCCAGAGCCTAGCTTTTCGCACCTCCATTTGGTGACGGAGGCATACATCTCATTTGATCTTCACTTATGAACTAAATTACAATTATATTATCCGTCGCGACGGTACGTGATGGAATGTGAATTTCTTCAAAACTCCTTCTAAATCGAACTAATGTTAATGCCCCGTGAAAATTCAACTTAACGTGACTCGTCTGTATAAGCATTAAAGGACAGCCAACAGCCTCTATTCAAAGACACTCAGAGTGTCCTCATCTGACAGCCATAAAATCTCACCACGTGTCGGCCACTGAGCAGCTAATTCATCAACCACAAGACTCAGCTTACGGCAGCAGTTTCTTCTTAACAGGCATCAGATTCTATGTGTTACACGGGCTTGCCGTCCTCTCCAGCCCATCGCATGCGTAACATTTTTCCAAACCAACTTTCACCCAGTCCCATTTGTCATGTTATTGCTTCCCTTCCTTAATCCTTCCGCACAATGTTTATGCTTCTTACTCCTTACTCAGTGCTCGGTTGGGTTTCCCCCTCATAATCACACCCAAACCAACCGCAGCTAATTAATGCCCCGAGCCCTCCGTTGCGCTGTGTAATTAAAAGCAAAACGTTTACGCGCGCCTCAAACATAAATCCTTTTTTGTGTCGGAGCACCCAAAACGCACCACCGAACCGGGTCGGCGCAGACCCGGCCACCTGAAGTCTATTTCATGTTTGCTTGTAATTAAGAAACAATTCCGCCGTATGTGGCTGCCCCTCCGGGATGCAACAGAACGTCGATTGGGGCACTAAAGGAAGCCCCAGCTCCCTCCTTCAAACCCGTTTTGGGGTACACGCAAAAAAAGAAGAAGAAAAGCATTTAATTCCTCTTTGAGGCATCTTAAACGCAAGCAATCATGTCCTTAATTCTTCCGTTAGGGGTGAGAGCACCCGCTGCCACACATGTAAACAGGCACCGCAGCAGTAGCGCCACCACCAACAAGGGAAAGGCGCGTCGACATCCGAGGACTTCAGAAATCGTCGGAGGCGGCATTGGTTAAGGGCACGCAAGCGGCTTGCAAGGATCTTTAAGGACAGATTAACGTTAATGCGAAAATTGAAGCGTATAGTGCCATAGGTCATGTGCGGAATAAATTTCGTACCGTAATGCGAAGGGAAACTCTGCTCGAGCTGCCACTATTGATGGCACTGCTGGCGTCGGTGGCGTTGGTGGCGTTGATGGCGTTTGTGGCGTTGTTGCCGGTGGTAGTGGCAACGGTGATGGTGGTTCATCATGCTCAGCGGCAGGATGTGCACCCCGGCAGCGACCGCGATAAGTGCGTGCTTCACTGCCGTTGAGTGGTGTAATAAAGTGGGGCCCGGAGCCTTCTGGACGCGGGGAGGCGGGGCATAAAGGCGGAAGCTGTCGATTTCGATGGATTTTGACGTTTAGGTGTCGCAGCCAACTGGTTGCCGTTCCAGTTTTTGTGTTTCGTAAGCACATGCAGAATTTTAATTTGCCCCCGGAGGAAAAAGGACCTTTCGACTCCGACCAAAGTCAAGTCGTCTCGTGTAATAAATCTTAATGCTGGACCATTAAAATGCACGAAGGATGTTTCCCTTTTTTTGTTGTTGTTTTAATTTTTCTCCTGCTGCTCCAGCTCGTCCTGTCGGACATTGAAAACAGACGGGAATGCTCGTGTGTGTGTGTGTGATTTTTGCCGGCAAAAATAATGTTTGTTCGAAAATCCACGTTTTTATGTGAACGAGGACAGCAACTGCTGACAGGACTCTGGGAGATGTTTTCGAGCATCCCTCCCCGCAGACGGACCGCGACGGTCCGTCAATTTGATTTCGTTTTATGAGAGGGTGGCGTTCGTTTTCTTATCGGCGAATGTCGTACATCGACGAATTTGCATTAAATACGGCGCTGTGGGGCATTTAAATGGAGACACAGCAGAACATGGACTCGTTATTTATTTTTTTTTTTCTGAGGGCGGTTGTTTGTAGCGGTAACGGTCTTTTTCCAGTTCGTCCTTCATAAATTTGAACACATTTTCCACATTTATGGGTGGGATTTTGTTGTAGCACCGTTGCGATGGTTGGGGCTGTTTGGGGTAGGGAAGGCATGAAATATCCTTTATGAGTTGATAATTTGTATTTGATTGCAAAATAATTGGGCGTCGTCGGCGTAAATAAAAGTGAGCCATGCCGGCGACGGGGTGTTTCATGTCGAGTCTGGCCGTTGGAGGCAACATGGGGTCATGTCGTGAGTGTTGAGTTTGACGTCTGCACTTGGAATTGTTGAACCTGTTTAAGGTCATTTCAGGATACCACCTTTAATGTACCAGAGCTTATTTAAGTACTCAATTTTCTGCAAATGAAGTTGTCGTATGCGTCATTTAAACGTGAATGTCGGCAATTTGTTGTGAAAGCTCTTGTTGTTAATCGAATTTGTTTTTTTAAGGTGGATGCTTAGGATTTTCTGTATATTTGATTTTATATTGAACTCTTAAACTCTTCTTTGAACTCTCTTATATTGAACTCTCTCTCTGTAATGCAAAAATTGCATATGCCCTCGAAGGCATTTATTTTATTCAACGATCAAAGTAAATTATAGTCTCGTCGAGAAGCTACGACTGTTTAAAGCTCGCAGGGAAGTTTGAAAACAAGAGTTACTTGACGAAACTGAAAATACTGAATAAGTATGTTAAAGTTTCATTTGTCGAATGCTCTAGTCTCATGAGTTCAGAACGTTTCATATACAGTGCCGTGCAAACATGGATACATACTCGGCGGTGGTATAGTTTTCTGTAGATAAAAAACCTCCCCTTTTAACCGATTTAATAGATTTTTGCTATTTTATTTATTTGTTATTTTTTTCCTTACTTCATCACCAAAAAAATGAGGTATAAATGATTTTGATGGCATCCACAAAGCGGTAAAAGTTCAAAATTAATCTCGCCCCCAATGTATCCATCTTTGTACGTTAAGAAAAAAATTCTTTTTGATTTGCGGGGAGGCGCTAAAAATTGCTGATGTTTTTGTTTTAGAGCGTCCAAAAACGAACATTTTTTGCTATAGACGGTTGGTTTGTCTTACCCCGTTTAGGAGGTAAGGGCAACTTAAAATCAAATTAAACAATGTGAAAAAAAATTCATTAAAAAACAATGTCAGCACCTACAATAAAGTATTATACAAATTTTGAAACTAAGAAACTTGCTCTTTAATTATACATTAAAGTTAGATTATCCATGTCCAACCCCATATTTTGTGAAAAATTCGCCTACAAACTAAAAATGTTTAATAGAACATTTTTTATCGAAAATAAAGGGTGATTTTTTAAAAGCTATAGAAAAGTTTTCAAAAAAAAACACATAAAATTGCGAAAAATGCATGAAACCTTTATTTGAATCAATAGTACGGTCCATATAATTTAATGTTTGAAGATTATTTCATGCAAATGTTGACCTTGACTGCGCCTCAAATGGTCCATCCGCTTAGTCCAATTTTGGCATACTCTTTCCAACATTTCGGCCGGTATCTCACGAATAAATGCTTCAATGTTGTCTTCCAATGCGTCAATTGAAGCGGGCTTGTCTGTATAGACATAAGCTTTAACATAGCCCCACAAAAAATAGTCTAAAGGCGTTAAATCGCACGATCTAGGCGGCCAATTGACCGGTCCCGAACGTGAAATAAAATGTTCACCGAACTCGCCTCTTAATAAGTCCGTTGTTACGCGTGCTGTGTGACATGTGGCACAGCAAAAAAAAGTTGGATATCATCTCACGGTAGCGCTCACCATTCACAGTTACGTTACGATTCGCATCATCTTTGAAAAAGTACGGTCCAATGATGCCACCAGCCCATAAACCGCACCAAACTGTGACTTTTTCTGGATGCATTGGTAGCTGTGTAGTGAAACAAAACACGAAACGTGCGTCAGCTGTTTAAACCAGTGTTGCCAAAAAGATAATAGCTAAAAAATCACACTTTAAAAGCAAACCATACTTTTCAAATTATAGAGGTTTTAACGTTGTTTTGGACAAAAATAAATTCGAACGAGGGGACCAAATTGCATAGGTTTTCTTCGTTTTACAGAGGTATTTTCAAGCGACTGTGAATGCTTCTATTTACAGAGGTTTTCGAATTATAGGGGTTTGAATTATCAAGAGCAACTGCAGTAAATTTAAGACTTAAGTAAGTTGAACAAAAAAGGTTCTTTCTGCTATCGCTTGTTTGCATGCATCGAACAGGCGACCTTAGTATTAATAATTTAATAATTTTTAATTGTATGATTAAAATCTACTTAAGAAAAAGAAAACATCAATTTTGATCAATTCGCATAACTTTAATTTAAGAATGTATTTGGTTCAGCTAGATTGCCGAATTCGACCAATGCGATATACCCAAGTAATGCTCGCTTAACTAAGGTGGTGTGCTCCAAGGCTGTGTTTTATTTACTGACCTAATTTTGAGGTGTTTTGTACCCATGGTGCAGATCTTTGGCAATAGAATCTAACTCCGATAAACTCTACACTGGGAGCATTATGAGGTAAGGAGAAATTTGATATTGCCAAAACTAAAGAATTTCACAATAATCAGGCTGTAGCTGTAAATACCAAATGTAATTACTTAACGTGACAAAGTCCATCATTCCATAACGACATTTCTGACAATAGAATGAAAATTCGCTTTTTGAGGATCACGGTAATGCTTTCTTAAATAAAGGTTTTTATCTGAATTTTTCTTTAAATGAAGTTCAAATCCGTTTTATAATATTTAAATTTATTGAAAGTTTTACCGTAGTAAGGTGCAACATCAACAAACATACTTTTAGAAATCTCTAACTTTGGAAAAGAAAAACTGTTTGTATGATTCTGCTTTAAGCACCGATTTGTCCATCAGTGAATTGCAAATTTTGAAAATAGTTCCTTGTCCCCAATTGTCGACTTGAATTCCTCTTGACGCAAGAAATTCCACTCCATCTCCGTTCTTTTACGAATATTCTTAAAGTCAAACCGTCCCCCAGCCATGACACATTCAATTTTTATAACGCCATCACCGAGCCGTGAGCTTATGCCCGATAAATGTCACTGAGCCGATCAACAATTCAATTGTCATAAATCTCCTTAGTCGTCCTCAGCCCCGTCCACACAGAATTCAGTCACAGACAAAGGAGGGTGGCAAAACAACCCCCAGCCAAAATCTGACAATGTATTCGGATTTATTCGCATATTCTCCAGCTCACGTACACGGGATTCATTTTTACAACTTTGCCGCCGTTGTCGTCGCCTTTCTTTTTCTCCCTCCGTCTCATCCACCAGTCGAGGAGCACATTAAGCATTCCCTGGAAGCTTTGATTTATAAGAACGAGACAGGTGAGGCAGAACAGAGTTCGTTTCCACACTAAAACTGACCAAGCGGAATACAAAAGCAACAAGAACCAAAACGAAAACAATCGCGAATCGAATCTAATTATCCATAAGAATCCGTCGGATGCGATGCGATGCAGGGAAGACGTGCCGAAGCCAAAGCAGACGAAGAGCGCGCTAAAGGACGAGCTCCGAAGTGAGGAAACGTGGATATCCGCTTCCATTCGCCGAGAACTAATTAAAAAATCGGGGGAGAAAAAAGTATTTCAATGGAATGTCTCTATCGCACTCGTTTGGTTCGGGAATAAGTTCTTCATTAGGGGTAATTTCAAATTAATTAATCTCATTATCCTTTCAGCCGCCGTTGGCAATCTATTTAACGTGATTCCTTTCCTATCGACTTTTTTTCCGTTTTCATCGCCCCCCCTGAGACGTGGATCCCTCGCCCGGCTGACCGTTGTGTGTATCTATTTCCGCGGAGAGTGTTTTGTTTTCGTCCATTCTCCACAATTTTTGATTCAATTTAATATCTAAAATGAATTTAAGGAGATTTGCGCGAAAGAATTCCCCTTTTGACGCGGCGGGCGTTCTCTGGTTTTAGGCCTAATTGGATGTTTTCGCATTGAGAAGGGTCTGTGGTGGGTGGGCGGAGGATTGGGTGGTTTGTTCTCAAAATTCCATTCGAATGATTTCTCAAGAACTGAACATCGCCGGGCAGTGCAAAATAAACGAACGAGCTTTATGAGCTGAAACGACGACGCTCACGCGAAATGATCCACACGGTCGTGTTACTGCTGCAAGCGAAAGTAGAATTTAATTAAAATTCAAGCTGGCCTCAATCGATGAAGAGGTGGCATGGCATTCAGGTGAAAGCGCGCGAACAGATGTTTATTTTGACAGATGACATTTATTAATGTATTACGTCAGTCAACAGAGGGCGAGCGCGATAGTTTACGCTTCTGATCGACAAATTTAAAAGTCAGTCTGAGTTTGAGTTTTTCTTTTTTAAGTCCATGAGCTGCGGGTTATGGGAAAATTGAAAGGTTTTCCGTGTGCAAAGCAAACAGTGTGAAGTGAAAATCTGAAGGGATAAACGAGACAATACGGCCACGAATGATGAAATGACCACGATGGGGCAGCTGAAACAACTTTACACCGACAACAAACTGTGAAAATCATCACGGGAGAGTGTCAAAAAATTAATTGATGGCGAGAATCCTCTTCGAGTTTAAAATTGACAGGCAGGCTTTTTTCTTTGTAACGTAAAAATGTCAAAAGTCGCAAAGTAGAATTGAAATCAACATTTTTCACGATTGTATGTGCTTGTGTTTTAGCTGGACGAGAAACAAACAATTATCTGATTCTTTATCTATAAATGAGGGTTTTAATTATCGCAGCGTAGTCAGCAATCTCACGCATTCGAAAAAATCGATTCTTGTTTTTGACATAAATGTACAGACTACAAGTAAAAGCCTTATTATCAATTTGAATCATTCAGATTACCACATATCTGATCTCTGCGCTTACAACTACCTCTTTGCAGAAGCTGTGCACTGATGTTTTACTGCTTCTTCACCTTCTTTGAAGACTGAACCTCACATCTGTAAAGAAGACAAAATTCCTTAATTCTTCTTCAAAGTAACTAAGTTTGCTTCTTAATGTACTTCTTCTGTACTGACTGTACACAAAATCCATCTCATTCATTCAATAACATGGATTCTGTAGACTGTAGCTTTCGCTTTTTAGGATTATTAGCCCAAGTTTCTTGATGAAGTAACACTTATTAACCAACAGGACAAGCTTGGACCTTATCAGATTCAAAAAAATTGCAACATCCCATTTTGATCACGAGATTAATAATGGGGGTATAAATTATTCGGTCCATTTTCCAATGATGGCGTCACGTGCAAATTGTAGCTGATCTTGGAACCGATTGCCTACTTCAATCGGAAGGTGTGATATTTTTCAGCAATAATAATAATAGACAACAACATTGTTTTTTGCATCTCCGAAGATGTCCGGATTTGTCTTAAATAAACTGCATTTGCGGAAAGTTTTGATTTTCTTTTTTAATTGGAAGAAAAGTGCAGCTGAAGCCCATCGAATGATTGTAGAAGTTTGCTGAATCTGCTCCGACCGATAAATCATGCAGAGAGTTGTTTCGACGCTTTAAAAGAGGTGATTTTAGCGTCGAAGACAACAAGCGTCTGTGCCAGCCCAAAAAGTTTGATTGCAGGCCTTACTGGATCAAGATCCGTGCTAAACGCAAAAGGAACTCGCAGAATCGTTCGGAGTGACTCAGCAAGCAAAGAAATTTGTATTTATTCAAAAGCAAGGAAATTGGGTGCCGTACGAGTTGAAACCGAAAGTTGTTGAAAGGCGATTTCTAACCTCGGAACTGCTTCTTGAAAGACATCAAAGGAAGGGATTTTTGCACCAGATCGTCACTGGAGATAAAAACTGGATATACAGGATTTTCCAATAAGAGGTGTTCTTTTGAACAGCCCGCTATTTCGGTAGATGTTACTTTTGAACCTGTAATTTTTTGACATTCAAAAAGTAGAAACTACGCCATTAATAAAAATGGAACGATACACGCTTCAACAATACACTGAAATTATTAAAATTCACTATAAACATGAAACATGGCCATGACATGGTGAAAATTTAGCAGAGACGGTTCGTAAAATCATCTTGACTGATAAGACGCATTTCCACCTCGGTGGCTACGTCAATAAGCAAAATTGTCGCATCTGGGGCTCGGAAAACCCAAGACTTCTTATTGAAAAGCCTCTCCAAGCTGAACGTGTAACAGTTTGGTGCAGTTTATGTTCCGGCGGGATTACTCGACCTTACTTTTTCGAAAATGAGGCTGGATGGTATTGATCTGTACAACGTTCAGTTTTTATAAGAAGGCGCTACATACCACACAAGAAATGAAACCATCGATCTTTTACGAAAAAAGTTTCTGGCCAGAAACGATCGAAAGCGATGACAAGGTGATTTTGTAACGTGATAGCGTTCGGCTGGGTCCCACGTGGCTGTCAAAAACTTCCTAGAAACGCTGAAATGGGAGGTCTTACCCCGCCGCCGTACTCTCCAGACTTTTGCTCCTTCTGACTATTGGCTTTTTCGACGGATGCGGTGGGGGGTCACCGGTTCGGGTCTTTTGTAGAAATCGAAGAATGGCTCAATGATTAGATCGATGCCAGAGAGGACTCATTTTTTAGAGATGGTATTCAAAAATTACCAGAGAGATGAGAAAAAGTAGTCGTTTCCGACGGACAATACTTTTTGTTACCTATTTTTAAGGTTTTCTTAATCACAAAAAAAAAAAAAATTAACAAAAACCGGACCGAATTAACTTGTACTTCCATAGCATATCCAGTAGGTCTCTTTTGAGGTTAGTAATTGAAATTTAAGACACAGCAGTATGAAACTCCAAGAAAATTTATTAAACAGCATCGCTATATTGAGTATCGCGATGGGGGCGCATCAAATTACCTCAACCAATCACTTTTTATAAAGAAACAAAAGACTATCAGTTGACAACTTTTTTGGGAGAACACTTAATCGTTGATATCTCGAAAATTGTGTGAAAGTAAATTTTTTTTTATATATTAGGTGTACAACTTTGCTTCCGGCATTTTGCAATAGATGGTAAGCGGTGGTAAAGTAAATAGATCGTAGATGTCATACAATTAGCTTAGATATTTGTAAACATCGAAGTATTAGTCGATTTGTGTCTGCATCATAATGTTATTTTCGATTAAACATGCTTACGAGCCAAATTCTTGTCATTTGCGGGAGGTTTTAACTGTCTGCTTTAATATGAAGAAATCTACAGCTGAGGCTCATAGAATCCTCTCAAATAACTATGGTGAGGCCGCTGTTAGTGAAAGAATGTGCCGAGAGTGGTTTTGACGCTTCAAGAACGGTCATTTTGACGTCGAAGACAGGCCTGGGTGTGGAAGAGAGAAGGTTTTCGAAGATACAGAATTGGAGGCATTACTTGATCAAGACTCGTGTCAAACGCAATCGAATGAAACGCAAAAAAAAATCATAAATGTATGACCAGTTTATTACAGTAAAGCCTAGAATTTCGGAAAAAAACGGCGGGATTTTTGTAAATCGGCGTTTTCGGATCATTAAAATTCGCATGTCCTTAGTTTTTGGTCAATAACTCAAAAACTATTTAATCCAGGTTGTTCAAACCAATTTTAAACTAAAGTTAACATCAAGATTTTTTCCGAAAAAATGCATTACTTATTTTTGAGTTGCCTAGATACACCTTTAGTCCAAATTTCATCTATTAAATAACTACGACTCAAAAGTAATAAGTGTCTTTGTAAACGGACAGACAACCGGACATTGAAGGTACTCTATAAGGGTTTCTTTAAACCTTTGGAACGAAACCCTCAACATTTGAGAAAAGCTATGCTTTATTCAAATAGTTGTCGTTTAATGGTGGTAATCTTTATTATTAAGGAAAAATATTGTAAATATAAAAAATTGTGACTATACCAAGTGCTTTGACACTTAAATCTAAAATCTTTCGAAAAGTGCGGCTTAATTATCGATAAAGTTTCTTTATTTTTTAGTTAGTGTTAGACTCCACCACATCCACTGGTCCAATACCGACCACACATAGTCAAGTGGCTCAATGAAACTCGAATATCGATTCACTCAATATTAGTTCTTGGGTCGAAATTTCTCTTTTTTGTCAATCGAAATTTAACCACTTAAAGCGTGCAGCTACAAACGCTTTATTTCGGATCACAATAGCACTCAAAAATTCAAGCATTGTGGTGTTATAAAACATCCCCTGGCGGACATACTACTACACGGGGTTTCATTTTAATCAGCACCTGCTGTGTCTTGACCTGTAGTTTATAAGAACGTATTCATATTACCACACCCGGAAAATGTGGAAAAGAGAATAGTTCGTCAAGGGAACATTTTTCTAGAACTCCGTCTGATGCATGATAGTGATTGAATCACAAGCAGAGCGTTAGCAATTTACTTTTTCTTTGAGAATGTTCATGCAATTCCGTCTGGAATTTTCTGAAAGTCCTCTCAAAAGTGTTTTTGAAAGCGTTCATAAACTCTTATAAAGTATTCGGGAAAAATACTTAGTTTTCGAGTTTCCTTCAGATGAAAATTAAGATGTACTCTTCAATTCCAACCGAAATTTTCGTGTTGACACAAATCAACTCCACGAAAGATTCCAGCTCCACCTCCATCTCGAAAAAAACGCCTCACCCTCGCCAAGTTAACATTTATACAACCTTTAAACAGAGCGGCGTCTATATCACGAGTTACGGTATTCCTAAAGAATTAATTTGCATCTCGTAATAAACTTCTTAACGCCACTATACAACGGCAGCCGCCACGGATATCCTTTGATATTCAATCCAAGGCACACAGTAAGGGAGAGAAAAAAAAAAAAAACACGAATTAACCTCCTAAATTGCGATTTCTGGAAAACATGAAATCTCCTTTATTGCCACAGCTCTCGCACCCTTTCAGAAACCGAAGGTGCTGCAAATAGGGCGCCGTCGTGGGAGTGTCGACGGAAGAAATCGCATTTGTACCACACCACAAAGGTACCGAAATTTAATTCCACTCATTACCCAAAAGATGTTCCACAAGTTACCTGACAACTTGTCAGACCGATTCTTTTGGCATGCAATCTACAGAACATTGCTCCCGCTCGCGCTTCGACTTCCACCCGGTTGTCGCCCACCTGCAAACGAGTTCCATGACAACGTTGAAAATTTTAATTACGTTCCTTCCGACAACTCCACGTTAAATATACTTTAGCCAGGGTACAGGGTGTAAAAATAAATTAATCACTTTACACGGGAATAGCGTAGACGAAAAATCCGCAAAAAAGCCAACAAAAAACACGAAAAAAGGGGTAAAGCCGGATGCGGAGGAGTAACCGAGACAGGGGTTTGGTGAACCTTTTCATCTGATAGGAGCAGGATAACAGATCAAAAGTTTTGCGAAGGATCTGCGGGAGGACCCGGCTCCTGGGTAGTGTATGGAAAATACGCTCGAGTGTGCTTTTCAAACACAAGAAAGTGCTGCATTTGTGGTAACTTTTGCTAAAATCATCGTAATCGTGTAATTAAGAGGGTGGATGAATACCGTGGCGTTGCTGTGCGAGTATCGCGTTTCTTAAAAGCACGATGAGTTGATATTGCAGTTTATTGGAGGCGACGTGAAATGGCAATCAAGTGAAGCGCACACGTGAGAGTGTAGGTAAATATTTCGGTTGTTAAGTTGAAGTCCTCTTCGCTTATCACGGGGATGATGAGGATGTTGTGGTAGAAGTTCATAGAGACAAGACCAGAAACCAAACTCTACCGATAGTACAGACTGACTTTTTTCACAAATCTGTTTTTGAGTAAATTTAAAATGAAGTTAAAAATCATAGCTTTAGAACCATTTCATCATCATTAGTGGCGTAACAGCCCACGAAGGCCAGAGCCTAGCTTTTAGTACCTGTACTATGTTGTAAGCGTTGGAATTTTAAAACATGTGGAGGAGACCTACAGTTTATTGCCGGTTTCAAATTGCGAATTGCGAAAGCTTTCCCTTGCTAAAGATTTGTTCCACTTGATAGGCGAAAAGGTCTGTAATCTAGGACTTTTGTAGCCATGAATATGAATTGAAAATAAAACCTTTAATTAAGCTATAAAAATCGCGCGAAAATCATCTCTCAACAGATAAACGATATTTAACAATTTTAAACAATTAATTCACTTCTCGACTCTCAGTTGAAATAAATCAAAACCTACGTTTTTTTTTTCTGTTTCCACCGCCCCCTCAATCCTGTCTGCCTAGTGGCCCACCCAGACCTGATATTCCGTACCAAGTGTCTTAAACTACTGCCCTTAAATACAGAGTCATGAAAAATTGTCCCACCCACCGTCTGTCTTCTGGAACTGGAATTTCTTATTGCTGTTGCTTGTGGTGGTGGTTACCCCTGACTACCCTCATTACAATAAGTGCTCTGCAAAAAAAAAAAAAAAAACACCTATGAAACACAAGAATTCGCTTGTCTTTGAACAAAGTTCTTCTCCTTTACGGCATCTCGTGTGATGGATATCTCCCCGAATCCTTAATTCATCGTATGACTTATACACTTCTCCACATCTCTCGACATGTGAAACTCACAGGTGCTACTCCTGCCGAAAATCTACAACTGAAAAACTTTGTCGATTGTGTGTCTTCCTAACGATGCCAACATGATACACAGCCCCACAGAACCCTCCCGCCCCGTCACCATCGCGCATCCTTATAAAGGATCATTGAGAATTGAGAAGTTTCACACTTTATCATCGCATCTAATCCACCGAAAGAGTAACAGTGACTAAGCTTGTTCTACTTTTTCGAACATTGTCGTCGCCATTAAAATAGTTCCATTGAAATATTCTTAACCATCTGCAGAAGTTTCTTTTTCGTCGTGTCGGTGGGAAAGATAAAAACATTGAGCATAAACTATTCGAACAGAATCGCTCCCACGACCCCGGCAGCCATTTTTATGGGTTTTCGCTTGAGAGGAGGATGGAGGAGGAAGAAACTCTGACACAAATCCCATGCCAAAGTGATAAACAGCGCACCACCATGGAATATCAAAAATCAATGTCACTCTGCCGCTCTATTTCCTCTCAATCGTTGCGCTCGCCCACCACCCTTCAGCGGGAATCGTCGTAGGGATGTGCCCACACACACAGTGAAAGAGAATCTTCCCACGACTGGTGGTGAGGCAGCGAGGCGACGAACTTATCGATGCGAAACACGACGTGGTGTCACGTACGAAAGCAATCCTGCATTATGCCAGGATGCCAAAGGACATCGGCGTAAATATTACGTGTTTTGCTTGTGCCTTGTTTTTATGGAAGTTGTTTTCCTTTTTTTTTTTTTTTTTTTTTTAATATTTCAAGTGCCCGACAGAAGGCTACGTCAGCGTCACATAAATTTGCATTCCATTGGACGCACTCACACAACATGGTCCTTTGTTGTACGCACGCTAATCGCCATTGCCGCTGGATAATTAATAAATCTAAACGCCTGACCCCAGCATGCGGCCGGTGAATTAACTCAGCGTGGCCGCGAACGACTGGAGAATTCACAATGCGGTGACGAAAAACTTCCAGCTGAATCCCACCCGCCCGTCGCCGTCGACGGCGGCAACGCTTTGTACACTTCACGCGTCCCAGTTCGTGAATTAGTCCTCCTGCAGCCGTAAAGTGCCCGGGCTCACTGCTCCCCGGACTATCCTATCCGCACACCCGGCCCGGCCCGGCCCCAATATTTATTGCGTACATAACCTTTACTACACATAAGCCCAGGCGCCGCGCCGCATATACACACGCTTAGCATTACGATAATTAGATACTACACGGGCTTAACAAGGACCAACGCTGGCACGGGGTAATGTGCCGGGAGGAGGCGCAGGACGCCCGCAGGCTACAAGGATTACAGTAATTATATTTAAATAACAGCAAGGACCTCACTCTCCCTCCCACACTCGAGCGGGCGGGATGTGAGCACACACCGACTCTTTTTCTCTGATTTGACGCAATTATAATTATGAACTGAGAGATTGCGAATGTGCTTACCGGATGAAAGTGGAGCACCGAGCCTGACAGGATAAACAAAATGGGGGCTGCGAGTCTGTCCATGTGTTGGTGTGGATTGGTGTGTACCGTGCGTAAGCGTTTCATGATTATTTTCTGAAATTTTATCGTAAGGCGGTTGTGTCATGCCAAGCGAACATTTGTTTTGTGGGTTTTCCAAGTGATAAGGATACGGATAAGGATAAGGCAGCAACACCAGCGAATGAGCGTTGGGTAACAGCCGTTGTTGTATTTTACACCCAATGAATTGGTTACACGGTGTCGGAATGTAAGATTATGCTAAAGTGACTTTGTAAGGGTGGCAGGGGGATTATTAAATTGAAGCGTTCCACAGAGATACACACACATTTGCGTGTATACTCATGTGAGTTATGCTTCTACAACAGGTCCTGGTGAGTTTGAATTCACATCGCACGGCCAATTAGCATTGGTCCGATGTGATTTTGGATTTGAAAAAAAAAAAAAAAATCTTCTCTCCATTGCGCACCTTCACGTGACCTCGTTTTCTACTTTCATCGCAACATTTATGACCAATAAGATGCAAATCTCTAACATACTGTCAGGATAGTTTGAATATATCAAACGGAAGATGGTAAAAACACGGGCATAAAACTATTTTACGAAGCTGTAAAATGCTGGGCGAAGGACATGCGAGTTAATATTTCAATTTAAAAAGAGATAAACTCAATTCGGTTGTTGACGGATCTGATTTAACGGGGCTATTGTGTTGCGGGTCTGTTTTATTGGAGAACTGTCGCCTAGAAGCGATCGGATGACGTCGTATGGGGCGAAGGACCGAAGGGGATTACAAAGCATCTACTTGGGTTTTTTATCGGTTTTTCGGGGGTGGAGCTTTTATCCTTTTCTGATATATTTCTGATATTTCGAAATAAGTTTTTGATGATGAAGAACTTCTTTAAGTGAATGGATAAAAATGAAAACTTAAGTATTTTCGAATTCGCAGTATCAGTGCTCATTTCTAAAGGCATGAAATAATGCTTTCATTACGTTTTAAATAAAAGAGTTGTCGATACACCGAGATTGTCTCTATAACTCAACCTTGTCCATACGTACGGTACATTACATTGGGTGGCATATCGGTCCGTTGGGTGGCAGATCAGACCTAGCCCTAGCCTTTCCTATTGTGCGCTTTATGATTTGACACATGTGAAGTGGACCTACTTTTTTGTGCCGTGTTCAGACCAGTAAGTCTTACTTCGTTTCTCCTGAAGACCCTTTAAGGCTTTTTAGACTTAAACATAAGGGAGACTATCTCCAGAAACTTTCTTTCCTCGTTGCAACCCGCGTACCAAGAAGGGAAATCCACTGGGACGGCTCTTCACGAATTAACTCAGACACTGGAGACCTCACTTCACTATTGCAGTCTCTCTCGACATAGAGGGGGCTTTCGACAACGTTACAAATGAAGCCATCTCTAGCTCGCTAAGTCGGGTTGGAGTAAATAATCGGAGCCATAAATGTGTTGTGGAGCTACTTATTAGCCGGATCAACACTGGAGAGTGGGGTAAGGTCAGCTCAATGGTGTACGCAACGAGAGGTACGCCTCCAGGTGGCGTCCTCTCACCGTTGCTGTGGATACTCACTGTAGATTCTCTCCTCTACTACGAAGACATTAAGGTAGTAGCTTACGCCGACGATATTGTCCTGCTAGTTTCAGGTAAATTTTTGAATGTTATGAGTAAGCTGATGGAAGGGGGACTCATCTCTTTGAAAAAGTGGGCATCGCAGAGAGTTCTTAACGTGAATTCAAGAAAAATAGAACTCGTCGTATTTTCCAAGAAACATGGAATTTCAGAATCTAGGGACATTGTTTCGGGTGGTTCAGTAGTGCAGGAAACAGATCAAGCCAAATTCCTTGGCGTCATATTCGATAGCAAACCTAATTGAAAATTCAACGTCTAAGAACGCATAAAAAAAGGCTCAAATGGCCTGCAAAAGAATGTTCGGATCAAAGTGGAGTCTACAACCAAAAGTAACCCACTGAATCTAAACTTCCATAGTAAGACCGATGTTACTGTACAGAGTAGTGGTACGGTGGACCGCTATGAAAAGCAAATCGACTCTTCTGCACGACTCTTCTCTCATGTGCATTGGAATCATGGAGTTATTGTCCCCGAGCGGAAAGATTCTGCGGAAAAATAAAAATGCGATTTCTTAATTGTTTAATCAACTTTATTTTGAAAATGATCTAATCGCTTCTATCGCCAAAAACACTTCTGACTCGATCACTCAGCATCAGCACCAAACTACATATGAGAAAAAGACGCGGTCAATACGATAACACAACATACCGCAATGGACACATAGTGGACAATTTTTGGAAGACGCACACGTAAAACAATTTACAAAACTGAGTTGGGCAAAAGACGCTTTACCCACAAACAAACGAAAGTACAAATAGGGAATTAGGAAAACAAACAAACGAAAATACAAAACAGATAACTTGGGAAAACATAGACTGTTGCTGAGTGATCGATGTTGCTGAGTGGGTAGGGTGTAGGTTACCCTACGGGGGATTTAAATACAACAACAGCCTCATCACTTAATGTGATCCTGAGTCTGCTGCCAATTGATCTTTTTGCTAAGGATGTCATCTTCAAGACGGCTCTTAGATTAAAAGAGGCTAACAGCTTCAGTCTCAAACCCTTTAGGCACAGTAACGTTCTAGATATTAGAAGTATCAGTACTGATTACCTGCAGCACAAGACCTTATTTGATCGGGATTATTCCATGATTGTGCCAGCAAGTATGGGCACCGTGGCTTAATCGTTAGTGTGTCGGACTATTAAGCGAGAGTACCTGGGTTGGAACCCGGCTCGGGGAAATAATACCACAAACATTTTCCACGGTCCCACTTCTAGCGAACGACTGACAATCCTCCTAGAGTACTTCTGTCATGAAAAACCTCTGCTATTCATCGTTCGCAACTGGCATTAAACAGTACGTCCCTCCATTTGTGTCCAAGTATATCGCGCGCAACACAGTGGAGGCGCGAAGAAGCTGGGCTCTGGTCCTGTATGGGCTGTTAAGCCGATTACTTATTTTTATTTTATTTTTATTCCAGCAAGTAGCCAATGGACTGAGCGGGGTCCTAACCATGACCAACTGCATCAATGTCTACACAGACGTTTCGAAACAAGCGGAGGAGGTGGGCTCGGGAGTCTTTGAAGCGACTCATAATCATCAGGAAAGATACAAAATTTCCAGACAATTGCAGCATATTTCAGCCTGAGTTTTAGCCATTCAAAACGCGACGGAGATTGTCATGGTTAATGCTAATATATCTCCCGGAGTCACGGGTGTTAACATCTTTGTTAACACCCGGGTCATCAAGTACTAGATGGAAATGAAACTGCTGACGGACTAGCGAGGGAGGGTGTGTCGAATTCATCGGAGTTTATACACATCCCGACCCCAATCAAACACTTTGTCAGTGAATTGAACGCCAAACTCTACAAAGAGGCGGATGTCGGGTGGAACCAGGGCACATCCTGTCGGATCACCAAGATCGTTTGGCCGGAATACAACCGGAAAAGGACGGAACAAATTCTGAGGCTACCTGAAGTAAATTGCAGCCATCTAGTTGGCATAAACACGAGGTACTGTTTCCTGGGCTATCACGTCCATACGCTTAGACTGACCTCAACGACCACCTGTACATACTGCTGGGACTCGTCGGCTAGTGAAACATTGGAGCATGTGTACTGTGCTAGCAAAGACCAGATTTATCACACTGGGAAGCTACTTCACCAAGTCGCTGAATGAAGCAGCTAGCCTTAACTCAACTCAATTAGTAAAATTTACAATTGCATCCAAAGCCTTAAGTCTAATCCAGGGGTAAGGGGTGCTATCATATTCACAGTCTGTGACGGTGGCACTCACTATGGACCAACACTGGTCTATGTGATCGGCGTTTCACCGCCATCTATACATAACATAACGTAGTGCCGGTTCCGAATGGTGAATTGCGAAAGCTTTTCATAACAGACGAACTCCAGGAGGATTGTCAGTCGTTCGCTGCGGGTGGGACCGTGCAAATTAAATAGGACCAGAAAAAAAAACGAAACAAATTGAATGATCGAGTCTCATTTGTTGTAATTCCACGTGTTTCTTGTATTGTGACAGCTTCAAAATCTCCATAGTTTTTAATGGCTACAAAGTCGAAACAACGTACAACGAGGATTCTGATGTACAAACAAACGTTTTAATTTTTTTCTTTTTACTTAGTCCTTTCCAGGATGTTGACAAATTTCCACACGAGACTGAGCATCTGACAAGCCTTCGAATGATTCCCTTCTCTTCCTGGATTTATTAGCCCAAACTCCCTCCAAAAACCTTCATCCTCCACCGATCCCAAAGACTCACAATATAATTCGAGAAAATGAGTTACTTTTTGAACACATCCTCCCCCAAAAAAAAGGTAAATCCAACAACAGACAGACAACCACCACTTAATCTGGGTCAAGTCAAATATTTTAATCTACATTAAACTCGAAACGTAAAATTAAGACGAGTCCTTCAGAAAACATTAGCCACAGCCCTTTCCCTCGCTTCCGCAATGACGACACTCAAATGGGACCAGGGTCCGTTTATTGAATTCTCCTTCTGTTTGCAGGACCCACATAGATAAGTACTCCGGAGTCATCCTGGACTTTCATCAACTACCCATGTCCCAGTTGATATTTACCTTTAAACTCCACGTTTGGGAGCCCGTAAAACTAAAAACGTGTGTGCGTGCACGTGTGTGTGTGTGTGTGTGTTTGTGTAAAATCCACTTGCTTACAAGATAAGCTGACTGTTTACGAGCATTAAAACTGAACTGTTGATATCCTTCCAAATGCAATGGACACAGACTACGTGACAGGAAATGTAATTTCCCACTCCAACTGGCACTCCTGGCCGGCTAACCCATGAAGGTGGCCCAGTTCACCGGCTCCACACACCAATACCACCAGCCAATGAGTTGAGTTGGGTGAATTATTTATCTTCTGTAACCTTTTGCATGAGCACAAGCACAGGAGGAGAGACACGGGGCTGATGCTCGGTGCAGGCTCGGAAAAGGATAACACAGCTATGATTTAATTGACTGATTCACCAGCCAGGCCAGGCCGAGCGTAACCCTCGCAAAGTCACTTATTTAATTGTCGATCCACATGGAGGAAAGAGGCTTAGGTCCTTGCAATGATCCTGTGCTCCCACGACAACGACAACGACGACGTCGTTTCTTTCATTCACCGCCGAGAGATGCAAACAAGAAATTTAGGTGCGGTAAATGTGTGTGTGTGTGTGTTGGAAAAAGTGTCGCACATCCTGCAATTCTGCCGGAGAAATTCAAAATTTTATGGTTTCAGATAAAATTGTATCTTTCTCTTGGGGAGCGAGGGAATGAGAGATGTTTTGCGGTGTCATGAAACGAAATTGAGTCGGTTGTCGGGTGTGTTTATTAAAACAAAACGGTGTGCTTGGTGATTGTAAACAATACCGCTATATACGAGATGTGATAAGAGCATGTGTACACACAGGAGCACTTGACGATGACGATAAGAGGTTATGTTGGCAGGAGAACGTTTTCAGTGTCGGTCTGTGCAGTTGGGGCGGGGTACGGGCAATCAGCCCGAGGGGTATTGTTTTAGGTTATGTGCTGGATTTCAATTTTCTGACTCGAGTGCGCTGGTGGCATTTACTTAACGTTTTTGCCAGTCAGTTTACAGGGGTTTTCAAGGACTCTTATGTGTGGACGTGAAAAGGTGGTAGCGCAATGCATTTCGTACAGCATGTCGGTACGTGATGGCTGCACTTTGATGAAGTGATGTTGGACACACGAGGGGAGGAGATCCGATAAGGTTTTGGTTTTTCTTTTTCTCTTGGCAAGACCGGCGGGCGTTTCAGATTTTATGTGCGAATTAGTATGGAGTACTGAGTACTGAAGTACACAGGGTCCTCCGACAACATCGTTGACTCGCATAGAAGAGTTTAGAGACTTGAGGAAAAGGGCATGACTTGATGGGTGGACTTGAAGAGTACTTTAAGATTTGTTCGTTCTCTTTTTGTGCATGGAGATTCTCGAAGATTCCAATGCCAGGCATTGAACTCGAAGTTCGAGCTGAAGTCCGAGAAGTATTACAGAAAATAACAACAGACAACAGCAAGTAAGTTATAAGCTGGTTGGCTATCAACATTCCTTTACATATTGAAGAGGTGTTGGTCGTTAGCAACATAAATTTTCTACCATGTTAAAGTTTTGCATTCATTTTTCTTATTCATAAAAAGTTCGGTAACAAATTGTCGGTAGGCGGCTCTATAATGTAATACCTCCTTAAATATGAGCTGCATTTCACAGTGCTATAGCTTGTGTGATTTGTGACATCTTCAACATCATTTTGTTAGTAGGAATAATTAAATTTCCTTTCAGTTATAGAAAAAGGAAGACTGGACGCTTTCGAAGGTAAGGGAAGAAATTTGTGAAGTCCACGGAGACGATGCTATAAGTAGAAAAACAGCAGCGAAGTAGTTTACTCGATTTATATCTAGTAATTTTGATATTAAGGATGTCTCTAGCTGTGATGGATTAATTACTGAAAAAGTCGATGAAATCATTAACAAAATTGAGCAAGACCGGAACCAGGCATTCATCACCAAGTAAAGGATTTATTTTTTTTTAAATAAAACACAAACCATTTGTGGTATTTCAAAAACTTTACTATCGACGTGAAGTGCAATTGAAACATTTGTGAATGGCATACGACTTCGTTCATGTGGCCACCGCGGACAAGTTTTCAGCGGTCAAATCGTTGGACAACACATTTCGGCCGAAACGGCTGCTAATTCGCGTTCGATGTCCTTATGTCCTGACCTTATAAAACGTCGTCGGCTTGTTGGCATAAGCCAATAACTTAACGAAGCCGCAAAGAAATAGTCTAGAGGCGTTAATCGCACGAATGAGGTGGTCAATCGACTAACACGCTCATTAAAATTACTCTTCAATACATCGATTGTAACGTGTGCTGTGTGGTGTGGCTTGTGTCACAATCCTGTTGAAACCACATGTCGCCCAAGTCCATATCTTTCAATTCGGGCCAAAAATAATCATAAATCATGGCGCGATAATGCTGGTCGTTCACAGTAACGTGACGATCGTTATCGTCGACAAAAAAATGTGGCCCAATAACGCCGCCGGCATGCAAACCACAGCAAACAGTTATTTTTTTGTGGATTCATGAAGCGCATGAGGTTTTTCACCGGGCTAATAATGTATATTTTGTTTATTGACGAACCCATTGAGCCAAAAATGAGCTTCGTCACTGAAGATGATTTTGCGATGAAATTTATCGTCTTGGCGCATGTTCTCCAGAGCCCAATCGGAGAACGTACGTCGCTTCGAATGGTCCATCGTCTTCAATTCTTGAGTTAGCTTGATCTTGTATCGGTGTAAACCACTATGCTCCATAATGTGGTCTGATGGATGCCCAATTCTTGAGACCGCCGGGGAATAGACTGATTTGGATTGTTTGTTTCGGATGCCTGAACGGCAGCGATATTTTCGACACTTCGACCAACACGTTGTCTCACTGATACAGCAACATCACACAAGGAATATTTAGACTCAAATTTTTGCATTAACCTCTCTACTAGGGCGAGAATTACGACCAAAAATTATTATAAACGCTTTTTAAGTCGGCGGTCTACGACTCTTAATTTCGGTAGAAAATTTGTATAGCTTGTGGACTTTGCGCGTTCGTGAATTTTATCGTAATGAAAATGTTGAGTTTACTGAATATATTAACAATGGTAGTTTCATGATTAATGAAAGGGTGCGTTCACAAATTACTCATTGTGAAGTCCCTATTGGAAAACCCTTTATATGCCCCAAAACTTGCACCTTCAGAATATCATTTGTATGGATCTTTTCAGACCTCTTATTGGTGTAGTTTTAAATGCCGTGGAGGCCTGCAAAGCTAACTTGGATCGGTTTTTCGCTTCGAAATCATAGAAGTTCTACACAGATGGCAAATAGAAAAAAGTTATTAATCAAGACGGGACATATTTGTTTAAATAAAGCTTTTTTTCTAATGCAAGAAAAACAAATGTATCATTATTATTATTATTATTATAATTACAATTAAAATTACTAAGCTAACATTTCCCGGCACAAACTACAAAGGTTTCGGCTTTTAATTTAATTAAATTTAATTTTTACTTGGACTTGTTGCGCAGTTTCTTTTTTCGAACTCCAAATATTTTTGGCGCTTTTCTAGTTTCCTTGTTTACCACATCGTAGTCATAAATTTCGAACTAAGTTTGCCATAGGTTTACAAAATAAAGGTATCGGTATAATTCAATAGTAGTTTTCATCAAATGAAAACAAAAAATAATTTTCATGGATATTTTTTTTCCGTAATAATCACAAGAATGCACTCTTCCAATTTATCACTTTTGTGTGTTCGTTTACACAATACCATGTTTGAACTGCAAAGGTGGGTTACCTTTTCTTCCGTAAATCCGTATTTCAAACATATACGTCTGGTAAATTCTCTATCACTAATAATAAGAAACGACTGAAGTTTCAACTAGGATACGACGATCTTCTCAGACTAATTTAAAAAAAAGTCGCATGTGCCTTAATCCTTTTTCTAGCGTGGAGCGTCTCAGTGGCACCTCCACACGCCACCGCCGCTGTTATCAAAACATAAATTCAGCCCAGCCAAGGCACTGCTACTTCTGTTGCCTCTGCCTTGTTCAAAGTTTGATGAACTCTCTTATGGTCTTCAAATTGGAATTGAGAAAAAAACAAATATCTCCTACAGTCCCAATTGATTTCGCGTGGACCCTCAAAACCGTAAAAGTTTAGGACCAAAAAGGTAAAGCTTTGTGCAATTCCTGGACAACAATCGTTCTCGGACATCGCTCCCACTTACGAGCCATAGCCCAACGAGGTCAAACACTCAATCAAATACCTCCATTCCAGTGGGAAACCACTCATTCGCATCGTCCTTAACCATTGAAATTAATGAACGAGTTTTTCGAACCCAACTTTATCGTTTATATCTCCCAGTGGAGCGGTGGGTGAGGCTTAATAGGCGTAGAATCATCTGCGTAGGCGAACATTACCGCACCCACATGCAGCGAATATCCCATCCGATTCTGACGAGCATCATAAAGTTCAAATTTTACTGATGGGCCTTAGTTAAACGAGGTGGAAACCGCCAACTTCTCGATTCCTTGCGCGGGGTTCTAATTAAAAATAAATTCCTATTTAAGACCCTAAACACCGATGTCCTTGACGGGTCCTACAACTAGCCACCTTCCCCGCT
Source organism: Syritta pipiens (assembly GCA_905187475.1). NCBI lineage: Eukaryota > Metazoa > Arthropoda > Insecta > Diptera > Syrphidae > Syritta > Syritta pipiens. The sequence continues at coordinate 5,863,475 of LR994572.1, read as the reverse complement.
CTCAGACAAATCGAAAAACAAAGAACTGCCGTAATTACGCTCAGTTCCATAAAAGAAACGAAACAAAAAATAAAAGAAGAAATGGGTATAACTTCTCTCTCTATCTCTCCCGCTTTCTTTGTTAACGGTTGAGCATTCATGAGGACCTCGAACTTATTTTTATTTACTGCCTGCGTAAGCATTAAAAATCAACATTCTGCAAATATCCTTTTCCGGTTTTGTACGTTTCTGCTTCGTCTGGCAGGCGGGCATCCCTATTTTCTCCACAACCCCGTTAGATCCACCGTCAGGGGCTATCCAATTACCAAAAGGGACACTCGAATGTGTCCGCTTTCAATTTCCTTGTCGTTCCATGCTTTCGTTCTTCTTTTTTTTTTTTTCCTTCCCCTAAAAAAGGGTGAGACGTTTCCCAGGGTCCAGCGCCACCACGAGCTCGGTGGGTGGAGGAGGAATATGTAATTGGATGGAAATAAAGTTAAGTGAAAGAAACAAATTCCATGGCATTATCTGACATTACCATAAAGTTCCTTTTCCTTCGTCTATTTTTGTTGTTGAAATTTTTGAGCTGTGCGCTCATCTGTATCGCGGGACGGGACGAAGGGATTCGAATTTATGGTATGCAGATTGTTAGTCGGACGGTCTGACTGCTCGAAGGAGCACCTTGTTCTTGGCATGTCGTCGATGAGATGCAGTCGAAGGTCCTGATGGGGGGACCAGCCCGGGAAATTGGTCATTTTTGTCAACTTGCTTCCCTTCGTTGCGTGTTCCATTTGTGTGGGGATTTACTCCCCCGCCCAACATCCTGCAAAAGGGTAATTGAGTCGTACGCTTTTGTGTGTGGGCGCCCCGCAAACTGTCAGAAGCGAGAGAATAAATGACGCATTATTTTAATCCTCGCCGAGATGAATGACTTCGTGCAATGTGCTCAAGGATTTTGCATGACTTAACATCAACGGATGGAGGGGGAATGAGCCGGAGCTCAAACACAAATAAGTCCTTGTAAGGCACGGAGAACTTTCTTTTGATTGCCAGGATACACACGCACACGCTGAGCAAATGATAGGCGCGTTCACTCGCTGCCGTCTGTTTTTGTTTCAAAGAAGCTATCCGCCTCCGCTCCCGTCGCTCACTTTTTTAAATAAACAATTGTTTCCTTCCAGAATGTGGCATAAATCAAATAAATTTACGCGCAGGAACAAAAAGACCCTCCATTCCGTTCGAGAGGCAGAACATAAAAATGAAATATTTTTTAAGATTGACGCCTTGAGGTGTTCCGCCACCGTCATCTTTCGGGATTTTAGTATTATTTTCTTTTTATTTGTTGGCTTAAGTTCAGCTAGGGATTTTTTTTTACGGAGGGTTTTTCTTTGTGGATGTCTGCAACTTTTTTTTTTTTATTTCAACGCGGATTTTTATGGGTCAGTGTGAGGCAGTGGGGGGCTAGGATTATTACTTGTACAACGTGTGAGTATACAAATTTCAAAGCATGTCAGAACAGCAGGTTAGCGAGGCGAAAACATGGCTATTACAGATGGAGGATAATAAAAGCTAAGTGGCCATACATAACAGCCGCGCGGTTAAGTGGCATTACCTTTAACATTCCGGAAGAGGTGGGTGATACATCAGTCTAAGTAGTTCGTCTACTCGCGCAATGAATAATTTTCTTGTTAAAATATTGTCAATAAGTAAATGCTTTTTATTACTTTTGTCTTTGAGGAATGGGGTCGATGGGGTGAAGCAATTTCGTGTAACTTTGGGCACTTTTTCTGAGGGTGTGATGGAAGAAAAACACTTTACAGGCTTTGGTACCGAGTGATTTATCAGAATACGACACTTTGGCTTGATTTGGGTTAGTCTTTTACTTTATTTTCCATTCACCGTCGTCGAAAACAAACAGCACCACTGATTCAACTTCATATTTGCTGCGTTGGATTTCTTTTATGTGCTGAAGTTGAACTTAATAAATCAAGACGAATATTTCGTATGTCATTTCAGATCTTTTGCATTGTCTTTAAAATTTCAACTAAACAATTTGAAGAAAAAATATTCAGAGCATTGAAATTTTGTAACTATAGGCATTTCTAACAAATTTAAAGATAATCTTTGAACATGCGATGGGGAAAGACGTGTACTGAAAGTAGAGATCCTTTCGATTTTTCAACTCGTCGTTCTTCTAGAGTCGAAAGGCATTGACAGCAAGCAAAAAATTAAACAAAAATGTGAACCAAATGCACAAATAAAATTTTCTTGAACTCTCCCGTTTTTCGTGATTGTTTGAGTATATTTTAATACACGAAACTTTTTATCTTCCATAGCAATCCTTCTTCAGCACAACGATATTGACCTCTGCAATTCGGTATATCGATTGATCTAGACTCTAGCCGAAAACCACGGTTTGAGTCATCTAAAATTCATCGTGATTTCTAAGGCGCGTCGATTTTATTCACCAAATTGAAATACACACGTGGGAATAATGGAATTAAAATACAGTACGCATTCGGTTAAAGCAATTCCTCAATTTTGGCAACACTTCAATCGAAACACAGCCTGTCTCTATGCAACTTTTTAAAAGTGTTACCACCATAAGTGCAACTTCTTGAGTTTATTTATAAGGAAGTTATTAAATATTTGAATGTCTAATGGGATGACGATGATGAGCTACCAATATCTACATTGTCTACAATTTTAAGAGAAAGAGAATTAATTTGATCCGTCTCGAAACTGCTTGATGAAATTGTTTCCATCGTTAGCACCTCAAATAAATGATTGCCTTTATGGAAACGTTGAGTTCTCTGCAATTTGCGAGGATTCGACAGAAACTGAGAGTACAAATGAAACTGAAAATTAAGTTGCTCTGGCCTCTCCTTTGTCCAAAGCTTAAACAGAGATTACAGTACGATCCTTCAATATATGTTAACAATGGGCCGAAGAGAACAACATTTTTTTTTGCGCTTTTTGCAAATAAAACGTGTATGAACAATTTTACCTTGATCGGAAACCAGGAAGTGGGCCAAATTTAAATTCCATGATTTGTTTAAAATTTTAACCCCGTATAATGAAAAATAAAAGAAATAGCTCTTTTGAAAAATACTGATTCTGGAAAAAAGAACATATTTTTGTTGCATTTATGTTTTGTAAATTGTCTAACATTTCGTTTTCTTAGTAAACAATAATCTGTTTAACAATCAATTATGTTTTTTTATAACATTGTCGTTATCTCTACACAAATAGCCATTTCAACCATATCTTTTTACGTACATAAATATGTCCGAGTAAGTGTAACAGCCTGGGCTTTTGCAACTGCCTTAATTTCTATTAGCTGCGTAAATCGAGTTTGTACTGTACTTGGATATTGCTAACTTTATTTGTGTCATTTCGATCTGCATTGCGTTTTTCTGGAAAATCGAGACTTTGATGCGTTCTGAAAGAAGGCGTCTTGAGAATTTTCGTACAGCCATATCTCCTGGAGTTTAACAAGTCAGATATTGCTGCGGGAAATTTTAAATTTACCAGTGTAAAATTTGCAATGATTTTTAAACATTTGATCTTAAATTTTCAAAAGTTTGGAAGAAGTGGAAGACATTTTTGTTCAAAATCAAGAGAAGCATCAATTTTATTTAAATTTTGACTGACTATAAGAATTCCCAAGACTCTTTCTTATTTTAAACACATAATTCGTTTTTTATTCTCCTTGTATAGTTGTGGTATTGCAAGCACTTATTGAAGTAAAAACGAAACCAATAAAATAATTTACGTATTGGTTGTTTGGGAAAGTTCTGCTCTACTTTTCATCGACCCGAAAATAGTTTACCAAACTTTTTTAAACACCCAATACGAATCATTGTGGCTTGTGTTAAACTTAGACTTAAGATTAATTTCCAAAGTGAACGCTGAGGGACGAGAGCGTCTTTGAAAAGAAATCGTGTTATCACCCGTTTTGTCGATGTCAATTAGCCGAAGTGACTGTGATTTGAATTGATTTGGACTTTTTTTGTGGAGAACCGTGAAGGATCGAACTCATGTCAATAACAATCGGAAACGATTCAAACACTAAAGAGTAATATCACTCAAGTAATCCTTGTGTTACAGCCTGACACCGTCAACAAAGTTTTGGAAAATTGGAGCGACAGAATGCGCTACTGCAAAGCTAACCGAGGCAGCCATTTCAACGACGTTGTGTTCCATAATTAATGGAAATGTTTTTTTCTTACTAAAAAAGCCATAAGGCAAGGAAAAAATCAAATTTTGTTCAATTTATTGCATTTCTTAAAAATAACTTGTGTTTTGCCCACCGTATAAGTAGACTTGATTGCCAATTCGCTTCCTCTTTACTGGAAACGATCTAATCATTACTGCTAGCATTCTTTTGGTCTTTCGGTTTAATCTGCCAATGAAGGTTTACATATATCTATGGCTGTGTGAACCCTTGCTTTCTCTTTTTATATTAGACATCAATGGGTATAAATCTATTGGTCCCAGTAACTTTTTGCGTACATAGGTCGTTTCTTTACTTAAAGTACAGGCCGGGTCCCAACTCCGCACCTTGTTCTACTACATCAAATTCTCTTTGACCTTAGAAGGATTGATGGAAATCAACTATCGACTTTATAATAGATTGTAAATTGTTAGTGTGAACGTCAGTTTGACAGCACCGACAAGGCTCTGTTCCGATTCCATGCGGCGATCATAAGCCGGCCTATCAAATTTGCTCTCGTCTGGTAATAGTATAAAAAAGATAGAGTAAGTGTCCGCAGTTCACTTCAGTTGGGTCCAGTAGAGTTTAGTTAAGTTGAGTTGTGACTTGTGCAGCATAAATTATTTTAAAAGAACTGACGACTTTACAATTTGAAAAGCTGCAACTGTACCTTATACATTTCCCTTCGGTTCTGCTTATAAATAACTCAGTGTGGTTTAATTTTTTCTTCCTACATCTGTGTTCCTCCACAGAAAAAGAAGACAGTCGAAGAAGATCATCTCCGATTGGCAAAAAATCTCCAAGCGCGTCCCACTACGCTCTAAACCCAATCGAACTGAGGAAATTTTCCGATATTTTCCACCCAACTACACTGAGCCCCACACAAATCAATGTCCCGTATCCCAGTCCCAGATCCACAATTTCCACAGCGCCCCAAACCAATTTACCGTGGCAATTGTCTTCCATCCTGTCCCACTCACCGCTGTGAATCCTTTTTTCCCCCGCCCTAAACCTACTTCCCACATCACCCTCATATTTCTTCGTCGAACTAACATAATAACATTTTGACGACATAAAGATGTCCTTCTTCCTTTAATCCTGTTACCCGCCCACATGTCCACATGCATCTTTTATCATTCCATTTCCCGGCAACGGGCAATTTGCATCAAAAGGCCACGTCCGAGGGCTTCATCTTCTATGCGCACAGCGTTTCCGTCTCATCTCGTTTTCCAATTGATTTCTGATTGAAAACTTCCAACCGAGGAGTGTCTCCTTGAGAATCTCATCACAACTTCGTCCTTGTCGTCGTTGCAGGCTGGCTGGTCGCCACAGTTCCGTCGTCATCAATTTGTATTCCTTGACAAAGTATTTCACCTACCTCACACACACACACACACGCACGCCGAAGGATTCTCTTTGAAATCTTGAAAGGAACTAAACATAAGTAAGCGGCTTTTTCATCGGTTAACTCCTATTCCGCACAGGAAGCCGCCATAAAAACGAGTTATGGTAGGACATTTGCCAGTACAAAAACGGCAAAAAGGATGAAGGAGCAAGAGGGAGACAGAGAGTCAGAGTGAGATCTCTGGGCTTTGTGTGTCTCGTCCTTCCGTCGTTTCCGCTGCTGGATTGAAACGTGTCAACACGTTTCTAAAATAAATTTTCTTTTTCTTCACTTCACCGCCGCATGTGAAGGGCCGGTGAACGAGCGAGAGAGAGGTGCACATGTTATTTAGTTACCGGAGGAGGGACGACGCAGCGGTACCCCGGGTAGTAGTCCTCGTCATTCCCGTCGTCATCGTTGTCCCGAATGAGCACGTCCCGGAATAATGGCCCATAATGCAGCGACTAAATTATGCATACTGTAGTAGTTGACTACACTTCGGGTCTCGGTGTGGCAGCGCTCAAGAATTTTGCCGTACAAAAATTACTCCCCCACCGAACATTGAAACAGTTCGTCCTTTTTCCGCTTCGACCTCCCACACATATGGGGAGCAGGGTGGAGCCCCCAAAAGCTGAAGCGAGTACAACACAATCAGCAATTTGGTAATCTGTCCTCGCCATGTTATTACCTCCCGCTGGCTGTTAGATTCCCCTCCCTCAACGATAAGCTGTGTTGAATGAATTCAAAATTTTTGGAAATTTCCGTCTTTTTTTTTTTCGGCTTTTTCATTTTACCGTAAAAGGATATGCTCCCGATGAACTAATGTGACATTTGGGTTGGGTGGATCTGCGCTTTGGAGTGGTGTTGCCACAGCGCAAAGGTCAAATTAGGAGTGCTCCTTAGACAGAAATTGTGTGTGGTTCCCCGGAATGCACGACGGCCGTGACTGGGAGACGGAATACGTTTTATTGATATGGCTGCAAGGCAAGGGATCGTGTTTCTTTGTTTCTTATTAATTCTTAATGCACGCACGTTAAGATGCCTTATGTCGTTATATTCGATGGCCGCATAAACATCACCGAATTGAAGGACTGTTTAAGAAGGAAATTTGCAAGAAGGAAATTTGTACTCAATGGTACGGAAAAGTTTTTTTTTTTTTTTTTTTTTTTTTTTTATAAATCCCAATAAATACTTACACCTGTCTCTAGGACATTAAGTAAATGTTTTTTAATTTATACAGGGAAAAAACATGTGACTCCGACCAGTGTCGAATTTTCGTCACCTGTGGAATTGCGTAAGCAATTCGAGCAAAACGTTTAAAAACATCAATACGCTATAATTTAACATTTTCAATAATACAGTAAACTTGCAGACAACATGAAATATATTACATATATGTATTTTATATTTATTGAAGAACCAAATCAATAGGTCTTCTTCGTTTCAATCTTCTCGTTCTAAGTGTTTCGTCGTCGAAGAGCAGGTTGATGTGTTGGTTGCGGTGTGCCAAGATTTTTGTCAAGTGTTTTTTGCTTATTTTTTGTATCTCTTCGTCAATTGTGTTTATTTGCAGGTCGCGATGAATGTCTTTGTTACAGATATACCATTCGGCGTTGGTAATCGTCCTTAGAATTTTATTCTGTTGTCTTTGAATTATACACAGGTTGCTTTTTTTTGATGTTCCCCATATTTGAATTCCATACGTCCATATTGGTTTTATAATACATTTATAAATAAGTAGTTTATTTCTGAGAGAAACACTTGATTGGGGGCGTAGAAGCCAATAAAGTTGTCGAAATTTGTGTTTTATCTGAGTCTGTTTTTGTTGGATATGTAGCTTCCAAGTCAATTTACTGTCTATGTGGATCCCTAAGTATTTAGCGACTGGTTGGATAGATATATTTTTGTGATTTATTGTAAGTGGTAGCGGTACGTATTTCGTTTTAGTTGTGTAAATGACTTGTATCGTTTTTTCTTCGTTAATTTTTACGTTCCATTTTGTGAACCAAGCATTCGCTTTGTCCAGTATTTGTTGTAGTTGGTAGGTCGCAGTTGAAAGGCCGTGTCCGGTATTAAGCAGGACAGTGTCGTCCGCAAAAGTAGCAATCATGGCCGTTTCGCTGTCTGGGGTAGGGATGTCTGCAGTGAAGATGAGGTACAGGACTGGTCCTAGGATGCTTCCCTGGGGCACTCCAGCTTTTATTGGGTGCATGTTTGAACACTTGTCATTTACTCTTACGTAGAAGCATCTGTCTTCTAAATAACTTTTTAAGAGTACAAAAAAGTCCTGAGGAACGACTTTACTAAGTTTGACCAATAGTCCCTTGTGCCAAACCGAGTCAAAAGCCTTAGCCACGTCAAGGTATACTGCAACGCAGAATTTTTTTTCGTCTAGTGCCGCCGATATTTTGTTTGTCACTCTATGTACTTGCTCGATTGTTGAGTGCTGTCGTCTAAAACCGAACTGGTGGTTTGGTATAGCGTTTGATTTATGCAAAATGGGTAGAAGTCTTTTGAGGAGGAGTTTTTCGAAAATTTTTGACAGGATTGGAAGTAGGCTAATTGGTCTGTAGGATGTTGTCATTGTGGCGTCCTTTCCAGGCTTTGGTATAGCTATTACCTCAGCTACTTTCCACAGCTTCGGAAAATATTTAAGCCGGATTGCTCCGTTAAATAGGTTCCGAACGAAAATAAAGGCTATTTTCGGGAGCTCTTTTAACAATTTGCCTGTTACGAAAAGTTAGTACGGAAAAGTTAGTAACTGTACAAAACTATTTTGACAAAAAAAAACTTTTATATTTAGGTAAAATTCATCAGCATCATCACCATCTTCGTGACCGCGTATTCCATTAACGGGGACGCAAGGGAAATGCACGCAGAAGAGATTTCCAAACGAGATTTTGAACTTGGTACAGCCATCTCATTCTGGGTCTGCAGAACGGTCGCCTTCCTGACGGGGTCGCATTCAAGGCGCGCCTCGGAAGTCGTTAAAGTTAAAAAAAAAAAGTAAAATACAACATGATAAAATAAGTACAGTAAACTCTCGATAATTCGAATTTCACGGGACCAGGAAAAAACTTCGAGTTACAAATGTTTGAGTAAAAAAATATTGCTCACTTTCGTTGCGTACGTATTTCAGCTAAAGGTTGTTAAAAAAAAGAAGTAAAATTGACTTAAAATTATAGAGGTAGACAAGCCATCATTTTCGAATTATAGAGGTTTTCACGTTGCTTTGCACAAAAACAAATTCTAATTTACGAGGGGACTAAATAGCATAAGTTTTCTTCGATTCACAGAGCTTCGAATTATTGAGAATTTACTGTACAACATTTATTTCGTCGAGTCAATAGGGAATCTAAAATGAAAAAAGCGAAGTAAAATTAGAATAATTCTAAAATATCGGAAGGTTACAAGACAAATTCTTAGGTTCCACAATAAATATCGAGTTACCAACAGGACAGCACGGTACGATGTCTTGTACCATGATTAGCAAACAAATGAATGCGCAGATCGTACATTGCTCTGTTCGTTAAAATAAAAACTTCTTGGACTTGTTATAGAACCACTTTTAAAACGTCTTTCACTGAATAAGGCATATATAGCGGTTTCACTCTTAACACTAACCTTAAGATTCACTAAATTATTAAAAGAAAGAAATATCGACTTACTTGGCGTCGTCCGTCCCTCGTTGTCCTGCGCGCAGCACTTGATGGGGGCGGGTACCTATATGCACTTAAACAACCAAATGCAAAAAAAAATTTTTTTTTTTTCTATTTACCTAGCGTTAAGGGCGTAACCACTTAAGAGCCACATATAGCCATATAAATTTACCGCACTCAATGGGCAATAAAACGCCACAAGGAAAAATTGATCAGGCTTTGCCTCTTTTTTTTTTTCTATATGAACTCTCTCACCACTATCAACTACATAAATCTATTACAATATTTACAATATTCACATAACTTAAAGTTCAATAAGAAAAGCTTAACGATCTAATATGAAGAATGGAATGGTTTGGGGACATGATAGTCCAATTTCACAATCTTTCTAATTCACTGTAAGCATTCAGTTGAAATTTAAAATTTTATTTTTCTTTGTTTTTCTTTCTTGGGGATCACTTCACACAGATCTCATCGCTTGGGTTTCCGGCATGGGGGGGGGTCTGAGGACTATCACTACCGTGGGGTGATATGGTCTGATAACGGTCTAGCGGTCCGAAAGAGGTCGGACGATTTCCGAGCCGTTAGGCCTTTGTTGAAACGTAGGGGTCTCGGATGGAATGGCGCTCGTTCTTTTCGCTCCGCTCCCAAAAAAAAACTTCGTCGGCTCACGGGCAATCACTTTTTGCTTGCACGGAAATATTTTCCGAACCTCGCCTCGGGCGATTAAACGATCGCGATTTTTTTTTTCTTTTTCTTATTGATTTTCGGTTGTGACGCTTTGGTCACACTGCCTTGGGTGATTTTCCGAATTGTGTTCACCGACCAAGCTGATAAAAAGGATTGTCCCTCTACTCACTATTCATTTCACATCATAGCGCCGAGCTTTCTTTGAACGGCACCATGGGAAATTTCATCTCTCTCGTCATAGACCCTCGCGCACAAATGAGCCAATACAGATACCTAACTTCTACTTCTCTTGCCCCTTGATTTTATTTGACAGCGTTTTTTATAACATTTTACGTCTGTGAATACGTGTGGGAGCTTTGAATAACAAATCAAACAAATGTGCGTGAAAATGATGAGTTAGTGTTCGGTGCTTCCTGAATTACTGTCAAAATGCTTCCTGTATTTCAGCTACATTCGTGAATTACTGTCAAATTCATCGATGGACGAAGGGAAATAGCCGCTGTACAGTTGGGTGTCTATATTAGGTTGTCTGTGCCCTCGCGTCATTCTCTACCTCACTCACATACTTAAATACTCTGGAAATCTATGCTAGTACTAACACAAAACCCTAAACCCTATCTTCGAGTGTAGTTTCGTCATTGGTATGCGTAGCGACGCGATCAGCTACGTGTTTGAACCTTAAATGTTGCTAGAACTCTTCTCTGTGTGTGTTAGTCGTTGTGTCATTAGAATTTCCCTAGAATTTGCCGCGCAACTAGACTGGAATCACGACTGGAACGAAGTCGAACCCTACGGGGGTTGAGTTTCGTTTGACATTTGTTAATTTGTCATTCGCAAACATTTGTTGACCGCGCAAGTTCTCTATCTACCAAGGGAATCTGATCTTTGTTTTTATATTTTTTTTTGTACGATCAAAAAAATAATACATATAGTGCGAAACCCACTTAGATGCCTCCTGACGAGGAATTTGCCAGGGACGAGAGTACTGCGGCAAGTAAGTAATTTGTTTGTTTATCGTGGGTGTATTCATGGGGAGTGCATTATGCATTCTTCCTGAATATATCCCTCGTGGAATATTTGTTTCTACGCGTGTTTCGTCCTTTTTTTTTTTTCTTATTTCTTTTCAGGTTCCAACAGGGCTCCCGCAACATGTGGCATATGCTTCGAAGTCTTAACACACACAAATTTAAAATCTTTTTTCCGAATATTTTAAACAACCTCTGTAAAAATTTGGAGACGTTTAAGTTTTCTTCCAAGGCAATTTTAAAGAAAATTATTGGTTCTTATTTTCAAAACGCACAAGCATCATGACATGTCTATCATAATTTTGATTAGGTAGCTTTGACTGGCAGAACCCTGGCTTTACAAGAGCCTCCGCCGTTCAGATAACGTGGCTAATACAAAATAAATGTTTTTAACGAGTCACTAACTGATTGCGAACTTGTGTTTCCTTTTTCCATCATCAACATTGGCGCAAAAACCGGTGTCCAGTCCAGGCCTCCTGCAGGAAGCACTTCCACCTATCCCGATCGTTAACCGACGCCATCCAGTTGGGCACCCCAAGACTTCGGGCGCCAACGCCACCCTTCCAAAGTCTGCGTCGCTGTCTTGTACCAGGAATTATATCTCAAAGGACTTTCCGAGCAGGGTCCTAATCGCTCATACAAGCTAGGTGCGCAGCCCACCGTACTCAACCGAGCTTTATTTTCATTGTGATATCTGCTGTGAGGTATGTAGATTCCACACAATTCATGGGTGTACCGTCTCAGGAATCGTCCTTCCTCACGGGCCAAAAATTCTCCGTAAAACTTTTCTCTCGAACGCGGCTAAGAGGTCAGAGTGCCTTTGGCTAAGCACCAAAATCTCGGATCCGTATATAAGTACTGGTAATACAAGTATCTTGTATTAAAGACATTTTCAAATTTTGGTACACTTAGGCTAAAGCTAGGCCCATTGTGCTGCCATCTTTTGGGTTGTGTCTTGCATAGCAGTGGTTTTGAATTCATGGTACGGTTTTTGGATTTGAAAATCCTAGCAAGACTGTAGTAGGTTCTGTTGGCTTTAAGTGACCGACTGCGTATTTCTTCTTATCTACGGCTACTACCGGCCCTAGGTAGTTGAACGATTGACTGTTCTTCCAACATTTCTTCTTGTCTCCTTTTTGGTATACGCTTTTTACGAAACTAATGCTTCATATTATTCGAAAAAGTTTGGTAACAAACTGTTGCGGCAATGAAAAGGGGATCACGTTCAACAACCCTCCGCTAAAAAGAACATGGACGAAGAAAGGTGAAGCCTTCCAAACAGTGGTAAAGCAAAGATTGACATCAGAAAAGCAATTCTGTGCAATTCTGTATGCAATTCAATTAAAACGTGCAGATTTGATCAACAGAAAAGGCATTGTGTTCCATTATGACAACGCCACACCACAAACACAATCAGAAACAGAGAGCTTGGCTGTGATGTTTTGCTGTAGCCACCGTTTATCACAAACCTTGAACCTTTTTTTATCATTTGTTTTGATCTTTGCACAATTCTCTTAATGGTGTAGTGTTAAAATTTCGTAGAGGCCTGCAAAACGCGTTCAGATCAGTTTTTCACTCAGAAAACAAAGAAGGTCGAGGATGTTTATGGATACAGTAAACTCTCGATAGTTCGAAAACCTCTATAAATTTGAAAAAAAAATCGAAATTGCGAAAATCGAAGAAAACCTATGCAATTTGTTCCTCTCCTTAATTCGAATTTATTATTGTGCAAAACAAAAGAAAGAGAAAGATACTTCGCGTGATCTTCGGACCTGTCTGCGTAAATGGCGAGTGGAGAAGGAGATTCAACCACGAACTGTACGGGTTGTACAGCGACATAAACCTAGTCAGAATAGCCAAAATGCAGCTTAGATGGCTGGGCCATGTATAGCGGATGGACACCAATGCTTCGGCCCGGAGAGTCTTCGAATCTACTACCATGGGGAATAGCAGCAGAGGAAGATCCCACCTCAGGTGGCGCTCCTAAGTGGAAAGGGACCCCAACCAACTTGGCGTGCGAAACTGGAAACAGCTGGCAAACAACCGGGCCAGTTGGAGAGGCATGTTGGTTGAGGACCAGGTCCACCCCGGACTGTAGCGCTATTTAAGTAAGTAAGTAAGCAAAACAACAGAAAACCTCTATAATTAGAATGATGGCTTTTTTACCTCTATAATTCGAAGCCAAGTTTGCTTTTTTTTCTTTAGCGACCGTTAGCGAAGTGAGTAAAGAAAGTGAGCAATATTTTTTTTCTGCAACCTCCGTAATTCGAAAACCTGTGTACTTCGAAGTTTTCTCCTAAATCCATGAAATTCGAATTATCGAGAGTTTACCGTAATTGGTTTAATAAAACTCGTTAAGTTTTTAATTTTTTCTTAAATTTGCTACCGAACCTTTTCGAATACCAAATAAAAAAAATATAACTTGTACGTGAATATTTATTCAATCAAAAGAGACATTTTTTATAAAAAAAAAAACCTCCAAACACCAGCCCACTGTTGCTTTTAAAACATCGTTTGTCAACAAACAGTGATAATCGGACATGGTAGGATCTAACATCCAAATACCGTCCGTTTTCCAAGCTCAAACATAATCCGTACTCCTTTTTTAGATCTGTAAAGCTGCGGAAAAGCGATTATCTGTTGTCCATTTTTCTTCCCAGGTCATGGGCACTAGTTGTGTTTCTCTTGTATCTCCCGTGGTAATCAAATCGCCACTCCATCCGATGTATTCTATCATGTGAGATCCCTTATTGGACTGGATACGTAGCCCTGTGCTTCGACGCCTTTAATGATACAGACTGTAAGTATACCGGTCTCTTATCGCCATAATTACGTGTCGACAATCTCCGCCCGGCTAATGAACCAGTAGCCCTCACACGGAAAAGAGGGCAACCGCCCGAGATCAGCCCCACCAGACAATCCACCACATTTAATCTTTAATTATTTCCCCTAAATTAAACATTCACTCTAGGACAGAGAAGGTAACCGCCCTGTGACACCGCACCGGAGCACTAGAACCCAACCTAACCGAAGCACCGGACGACGATGGCGGCGAGGGCGTCGGCGGCATTCCCGGAACCCAACCAACCCTCCACACACACACGCCCCCAACCACCGGTCTAAGGGAATACAAAAGTTAATTTGAAAGTTATACCCACATTTGCACAGAAACAGAGGAAGAGAGAGAGGGAGGCAGTCTGGAACAAAGTTAATTTAAAGTCGGCTACCTAATGGGGTCTGAACCGGGAGCGGAAAAATCACGGATACACCACCATTGTGGATCAGTGATTTGTGAAAACTCACCTTTGGGATAGAGAATCTCTGGCAAAATAACGAGAACGAGGCCAGGGTATGATTTAAAAAGGTTTTCCCGAAGTTCAAAGGCAAGGTATTCCCGCCCACGTCTGGCCGAAGGGTGAGCACGATAAGGATTGCAATGAAACCCACCTGAAGATTGGTTAATGTTTCGCTTCGCTAATGTAAATTGCTTAACCACGGGCTTCTTCATTGAACTCGACGAGGATTAGTGGGTCGCCCCCAAACCACCACAGAGTGCGCAGAGCGTGCATTTAAAAAGCTCGCCTTTGTGAAGCGTCCTTCAACTGTGAAAGAAAACCTCCGGCTCCCAGGCCGTCCCGCCCGCTCTGCGCTCCACAGAAATAGAACACTCTCCGCAAAGTTACTATTAATGGAATAACCAAATACTCGTCGTTCTCCGCAAATAGTAATCGGGCCGAATTGAAAAAAAAAAACTACAAAAACCAAAAAAAAAGAAAACAGAAGCAGGGGGTGGCGACAACGAGCAGTAGGCGAGAGAATCCTTTAGGCAATGCAGTGCTTAAAGGATTCCCACGGCTGCAGGCGCATTTTAAATTGAATAAGTTAGCTAACACTCAGAGGGATTGGTGGCGGCGGCGGCGGCGGTGAGCTACTGTTTGGGTTCCGCAGTGAAAATTGTTGAATATGAAGCTGCCGCCGCTTGGGAATTTTTTCGAGTCCTGTGTAAATATTAATTTCGCGGATCTCCATTAAGAACAAAAGCCAGTTAAGGAGTGGAACTTTTATTTTCTTCTTTTTTCTTTTTTTTTTTTCTCGTTCTGTTTTTTGTTCCTATAGGTTCGGTCGTTTTTAATTTCGTGGGGGGGTGGCAAAGAGTTTCGAGGAGGAAAGAACTGCGGATGAGGGCTACTTGAAATATTAGTTGTGAACAACACTTTCTGAGAGGAGTTGCTGAGTCCACACACGTTAAGAACATTACTTGAGAGGCTCTTAGTGGTTTGTTTGAGTTGCGGGAGTTGAATTAGGCCAAGTAAATGGGTGAGTTTTCAGGTCAGCAATGATTTTTTTTTGGTCAAGAGGGAAGGAGAGTAGGAGGTAATTGAAAAATTGAAAGAGCTAAAGATTAGCTGGAGGGTTGGAAGCACTCACTAGACACCATGTTTATGGGTTTGTGATTAAATGGGTCAACAAAGATTTGAATTTGAAGACCAAAAACTAAAAATTGAAGACTGGTAACTAAAAACTTACAACCACAGGCTGACAACTTGAGACTGCCAATTGAAGAGCGACAACTGAAGACTGACAACTGAAGACTGCCAATTGAAGAGCGACAACTGAAGACTGACAATTGAAGATTGTCAACTAAAGACTGACTACTGAAGACTGACTACTGAAGACTGATTTCTGAAGGCTGGCAACTGAAGACGAACCACTGAAGACCAGCAACTGAGGACTGACAACTGAAGACTAACAACTGAAGACTGACAACTGAAGACCAACAACTGAAGACTGACTTCTGAGAGACTGACAATTGAAGAGCGGCAACTGAAGATTGACTACTGAAGACTGAGTGCTGAAGATTAACAACTGAAGATGGACCACGGAAGGCGAGCAACTGAGGACTGACAACTGAAGACGGGGAACTATGGACTGACAACTGAAGACTGGCAGCTGAAGACTGACTTCTGAAGACTGACTTCTGAAGACTGACTTCTGAAGACTGACTTCTGAAGACTGACTTCTGAAGACTGCCAATTGAAGAGCGACAACTGAAGACTGACAATTGAAGAGCGACAACTGAAGACTGACAATTGAAGATTGACAACTGAAGACTGACTACTCAAGACTGACTTCTGAAGACTTACAACTGAAGACTTACAACTGAAGACTGATACTGAAGACTGACACCTGAAAGACTGACAATTGAAAAGAGACAGCTGACGACTGACTACTGAAGACTGACATCTGAAGATCGACAACTGAAGACCAACAACTGAAGACTGACAACTGAAGGCTGACAATTGAAGAGCGGCAACTGAAGATTGACTACTGAAGACTGAGTGCTGAAGATTACCACGGATGGACCACGGAAGGCGAGCAACTGAGGACTGACAACTGAAGACGGGGAACTATGGACTGACAACTGAAGACTGGCAGCTGAAGACTGACTTCTGAAGACTGACTTCTGATGACTGCCAATTGAAGAGCGACAACTGAAGACTGACAATTGAAGAGCGACAACTGAAGACTGACAATTGAAGATTGACAACTGAAAACTGAATACTGAAGACTGATAACTGAAGATCGACAACTGAAGACTGACAACCGATAGATGACTACTTAAGACTGAGAACTGGAAAATAACAACTGAAGGTTGACATTTGAAGGCTTAAAAATGAAAACAGAACACTGAAAACTGAACACTGGGAATTAAAGACAAAATTGCGAAAACTGGAAACAGAAATTTTCAGTCATCAGGACTAAAACCTGATGATTGAAGACTATAAAATTAGGACTGAAAATTTCAAAAATTTATTGCAAAATATGTTACAATCTGAGGACTGACAACAAGCAACAAACTGTTATATGGCAAAATTTCATGTTTAAAAACTGAACCCTAATGATTGAAGACCGGACGCAAAAAATTTAAGGTGATGAAAGACTTTAAACGCTTTTCGCTTTTATTTTTGAAGTTCTTATTGATCATTAACGTAAGACTCTGTTCTTAACGAAAAAGAAGTAGTTCTAGTTTTAGTTGTATTCATGTAATGAACATCAAGATATTAAAACTTCTTAGAACGAGAATAAGGAAACTCGTATTTACAAATTTTGCGCCATTAAATAATTGAATTATGCTCACAAGCCTGCACAATTCTTACACAAATCAAAACTTTTCCAGCTCAACAAGCACGACGGTTAACATCGAGGTTAGTGTTCACTTAATGGAACTATTATCCTGTAGTAGCATACTTCCCCACTGCCAATCTACTGAATTATTCCAGGGAGCTCTTTCAACTCCACACAACATCAGTTAATAAAAATGTCAAATAAAATTAAGCGCACCCTTTAAAACGTCAACTCCTGGTGCGTGTGTGACAGTGTAAAGTTTTTTCCCCACCCAGCCTGCTGTGAGCTCGCATAAAATGCATAAAATTTCCTACTACAAAAACAACAACAAAACACAAAAAAAAAAAAACAACATCACCGAAAAGTTCAAATGGGTAAAACCGAAAACACTGACGAAGAAATCCCAGTAAAAGTTTTCGAACGCTGCAACAAACAAGGGAGGTTGCATGCAACTTAATTCCATGCCATGTTGCCACATAGATCACTTTAACTTATAATTACCACAGAGGGGGCCAACAGCAAGTTGGCACTAATTAGAAATCTGGCAGAAAGTGATAAAACTTTCACCACGCATAAGATGGCAAATTCACTGACATGCTGCGTTGTCGCAAAAGATCGCTCAGAAACAGGAACACGGACAAAAGGACACCCGAAAACACCCGAAACGCGGAAGCTCCAGGAATCCACCAACAGACTTTACAACCGCCTTTCAAATTTTGTTTGGCTGCATGAAATTCGGGGATCATCCGCAGGACTTGGCCCATGTTCAATTATGTGACCAGCTTTTGAATAAATGTAGCTTCAGTTAGCGGAATATTAATTGAGAGTGATGAGGCGGTGCGTGAGGGCCGAAAGGACATTCGGAAATTAGTTCGAGTTAATTTTTCCATTTCCACATTGTAGTCCCGGCAGAGGTCCACTACGAGGAGGCCATGTTCATTTGAATGGTTAATGGGCCCATTAGATGCGTAAAATGGCACGCGGGGGTGTGCGTGCCACTAAGTTAATTATCGGCACGCACACACATATTCATCGGATTGGCTTTGTGAGCGAACCATATTTGATGGAATTTTCTTAAATAGATTCAACCGAATCGGTATCCTGCCGACGTTAGTGGGTGGGCTTGAGCTGGCGGGCTTCGCGCCATCCTGCCGACTATTGAATGGCAATTATTGTCGGAACGCAATTTTCCTGGATTAGTGTGCATTGTGAGTGGTGGGTGATTTGCGGATAAGGAGGCAATTAGTTTTGTAACACCGCAAAAGGATAGAATATACTTTGTCGTGCTACTGAAACGGGTGAACAAAAGAAATCAAAGCGAGGATAAATCCTATGATAATTAAGATGAGAATAATGGTTTTCAGTTGAGCTCTTAAAATTGGAATAATATTTAAACGGGGCTTTATGCTTTTGGGAGAGGGATTTGAAGAGGAGTCGTACATGTGCCTGAAGCGTGTATTAATGACTCTTTTTTGTGCAAATGGATGGATTCTCGTAAATCGAATTTCACAGGAAATTATTGAGTTTTCACTTTAGAGACAGTTGCTCTTGAGCTGGACGAGATCTCCTTCTTATGTGTGATTTAAAAGCCTCGGGATAAAACTTTTCTTTCGAAGAAATTAATAAACCTCTTGGATTCTGGTTTTTAAACAGACCAGGACCGACAGCATAAGTAGTTTATTAATTATAATCTTGGACATTCGATGTGGACTCATATTTGCTGCCGCTCATATTTACTGCTGCTTGACACCTTGCTCTCTTTTAAAAAAATGTACATCCATGGGTACGAATTTAAAAGCTGGGCCATCTAGTGGTTTCTCTTTAGAGCATAGTGAGTTTTACAACTGTTTCCCGCTCGAAATTTTGACAAAATGACAGTATCATACTTCAGCAGAACGAAATGAGTCGTCTACGATTGAACAACGTTGGGAAATATTAAAACTCAAGTCAAGTCCAATGTCATTCAAGCCCGAGCGCATCAACAAGGTCTTGGAAAATTGGAGTGACAGAATGCGTTTCTGCGAAGCCAGCCAAACGAGCCACAGGAACAACGTTATATTTCACAATTAATGAGAATTATTGCGTTTACTAATAAAGTCATAATACCTGGAAGAAATTTAATTTTGTTCATTTGATTACATTCCTAGAAAGATACTTGTATTTGGCCCACCCTGCATACGGTATAATATGTCAAAAGCTGCAGTGAATATTTTCTTTTTGGGAATGTGAAGGGCAGTACGCAGAAGCTATTTCAGCCACTTATCAACAGACAATAGAAGATGCTGGAGTATTCTTTCAATCTGCTTAATTTTCGGTACGATATCAATGAAAATCAAGGCCTGTCCTTTCTTTTCTTTTCTAGCAAAGCCGCGTGTCTCCATTTCAAAACCATTTTGACAACCCGCTTTAAATTAGAGAATCAATTTGCTGCGTTAAGTTCTAGCACACCGCCGTTTGTCATGCCTAATCCCATTACAGTCAGAGCTCCTTGCCATACAAAATTTATGGCAACCCTTCATCACCTCATCCCAACTTTCGCACCCACCAGACTTAACGACTCTTCGTATTGATCTTAAGGCCACCACCGTCTAAGCCAATCGACTCGACCCGCTTATCGTGGCAAGCCCCACTGCAAACCTAAACCAGCCCCAGCTGTTGCTGGAAAACTTCTAATCCTCCGAAGCCAACCGAGCATTCCCGTGAGCTTCCGTCTTCCGATTAAAAATTAGCCGAATCTTTACCTAACAAAACGAATCCAAATTCTACCGACCGTATCTTGGGATTCCTATCCACCGCCCACCCACCTAGTCCTTCGCGTCTCACAGTGCAGCGGAGGAATGTTCTTCGGAAAGTCCTTCCGCACGCTGTGTGTTTATTTAGGTCAGAAATCAGTTGAGTTTTTGTGTGTTTGATGAGCTTACTTTCTTTCGTCCGCCCACGCTGCTTGGCGCCCTGCCAAAGTTCCTTGGCTTTGTGCGTAGAGGATTAAAAGTTCACAGAAGGGGGACGACCGAATAGCGCCATTCGCCGCCATTTTACCCCTTTTGTGGGTGGCTGGCATGATCAACTTCGCAAGGACCAAACGAGTTTGAATGTATCCCATGGCACATTGGGTTCCGGGGGTCTAGGAAATCGGCTAATTAAAAGCGAACGAAAGAAGCGTGCAAATGGGATTAGGAAGCGTCCGTGGGATCCGAGAAAGAGAGAATCTCTTCTTGTAAAGTTTGTTTTTGGTTGCGCAAGGAATCCCCGAAAACATTTCTTTTTTCTTTTTCTGTTTTGCTTCGTTGTGTTCGGTTGGACAAGCAGCATGGAAAGGTTGTCGAATTTCATTTTTCGCCCCCCCACAACGGGTGTCCTTCGTCACTTCACTTAATAAACGGAGAACACAGCACGCAGGCAAACGGGCGGGTTCGCAGCAGTCGGAAGGAGTCAATAATCGCAGCTCTGAAGTTTTTAATTGAATTTCATGGTTAAATTCTGGTCACGTATTTATCGCAGCGCGTCTGTGTGCGACACAAGCGGGTGCGAAACAATTTGTGCCAGGACATTCTGCTGTCGTGTGACGGTCGGGTAAAGTGTTAAAGTTCTATCCAATGGGCGGGAATTGATTCGGGATTATTGGATAAAGTTTGATGAGGGGTTTCGTCCGCAGTCAAAGGTGACACAATGCTTATTGTGTTTCTTTTCTTTTTCGGTTACTTTGTTGGGGAGCCTTGGGGATAAGAAAGTCATTTAGGGGGCATTCTTAATGGGGTGTGGCCTGGAGGATTTTAGAAATGGCAGAGTGAGCTGTCAAAAGATTTGTACAGTTGATGACTCCACTTATCACTCAATTGAGAGGCACACGGATGAATTTGAAGAAGACATCGAAGAATTTTTTCTGATTAAAGACTGCGCTGTATTTTTTACATCCATTTCAGTGTGGGGAACATTCTCCAAACGGTGTGATTCTTTTACAGACTTCTTAGGGCTTTAATGAAGTTCAAATTTGTTAGACAGAAATGATACATGTGTTGAATCACAATTTTTGGAATGAACCTTAATTTGGCATTGCGAAACTTAAGAAAACATACCGCGCCTTAACCGTCAAATTATCGTTAGTGACATTTTAAGCAAAAATGAGTAAATCGCGCAGTTCGATAGTTTATTCGTTTGGGCGTCTCTCTGAATCATTGGTTTTTTAACAAAGCATTCCAGTTACAAATAAAAAACAAAACAAGATTTAGCCTAAGCGACATTTACATTTTTTTAGCTGAGACAAAAAAAAAATCATCTCCTGTGAAATGTGTTGCTTACGATAATTTGGCAGTTAGGGCGTGTGGTGTAAGTGTGCATATCGATCCTCTTTAAGAATAGTGATGGAAATTCTTCAGTTCAGTCATTGTGAGAAAGTGCCACAGCTCTGGAAAGTTGGAAGTAAATTGGGTGCCATCTCTTCTGTTTCTCAGGCATTCGACCAACTGAAAATATTTCGGATGTTCAGGAAAATTTACAAACATTTAAAATAACTAGTAAAACTCACTTCAATATCATGAACTTAGATGAATGGACGAATAGCTTTAGTAAAATTCTTCTTTTCATTTCGAATGAAACGCAACAAAAGGAAATCCTTTTCCATTTGCCATTTTAAAATTGCTTTGGTGCACTTAAGGGATAAAATGCCGCAAGTGACTCTGAGATGGCCGTCAGTTAATCGTTCTTAGCAGGAAACTGATTCGATTTAAATCATTAATATCTTGAAAAATTGTATGAAAATAAAATGGCGTTTTCGGATCTTCAAAACACGAAGGTTGTTGTTTTTTTTTTTTTGGTTTTTGGCCAATATCTCAAAAACTATTTAAGCCAGAGTGCTCAATGGGAGGGTGGACACCTTTTTTTCTCGAGTCTGAAGCTTAATATCTCGAAAACTCAACTTCCAAATGAATTGTTCAAAATGAAGACTATATTTCATTTAACAAGACCTATCCGATGGTGCCTCACATAATAAATTCTCGTGAAATTTTGGTCAACAAAAGTGAATTAAGTATTCATTTTAGTATGAATAAAAAATAATACACGATTTTTGAATAATTTGGATAATTTTAGCCCCATAGCTCCTATTTTTTCAGATTTTTTGGTGGAAAATAAGGTGGGGGACTCGATACAAGTCTTTTTTTGACAGTTTTTAGGCTAGAAACTTCTTACGAATAAGAGTGAGGTGACTACCATAGTACAACTTTTTGATCTAACTATCATCCTCTTTCCAACGATACCTATATCAAGGAACTAGTAAAAGATATTTGTTTTTTAAATTTAGTATTGGTACTAAGTTTTTTGCTAATATGTAATTTTCTTAAAATTTTTTACCTGAACTTTCTTTGGGCAAGTGAAATACGTCTTTCGGCGAAGTTTTATTTTTTTATTCTTAGTGGTTTGCTAATTACCAAGGTTAAAGCCTAATGACAGATGGACAGACATTTTCACAATCAGGACCCCGGCCCCTTCAACAAGATCAAAGTTAATAAAAGTTATTCCGGGCGTTAGTATTAGTACTAACGTTTCCTTCAATCTGCGACTAATTCCAATAAAAATGCACGATTTATTTTTGGGCTGCCTAGATACACTTTCATACTTAACTACAAAGGACTTATGAGTTATGGTCAAATATGTAAAAGGCGACAGACAGACATCGAAGTGGGTTTCGTTATTCCTTTGGAACGAAATCCTAAAAATGGACTAATGAAAGTGCTATTTTATTTCTTCTTAAAGTTTTTTTCCATGATTCTTGCCACCCGACAGCCCAACTGTTTAGTCTTATCATACTCGTGACACCGGCAAAACGTTTTCATTATTTAATAGAACTTTTGAAACTCTGCAACAGAACAAAGATTCAATCGTCGCCATAGGAATCCCTCCAACTGAAATTAAGTCGTTCTCAGTTCCTGCTACATTCTCCGCTGCATGCAACACTCGTCTCTCAAAACAACCAAAGCTCACTTCGTAGAAACCAACAGAACCCTTGAACCACAACAAAGCCCACTGAGTCGAATCACTTTGATCTATTCAAATGACCTGCCACCACACCGAGCGCTGTGTTTGCCACCGATGCAATCAGCCTGCGCCCGACCTCAGTCGAAGGGACATCTCCATTTATCACAACTCAACCCTTACCCGTTCGCCCATCGCTTTATGATTTGCAAGTGGCAAATTTTCAGGATCATTGAGTTCAATCGAATGTCACGGCTAAGCCCATGTCAAACCCTTGTCCCTCGTCCTTGCCACAAGTGCAGGCACCACCACGATAGCGACCACCGAACAGGAGCAGCAAATGAAGGATGAAATTGATTCCCAGCACTCCTGCCCTCGTTTCACTTTAAGCGGCATTAAATTATCCCCTCAGACCGGGTAGAGGACTCTCTCGTTCGCTCACGACGAGGGGTCGGTCAGTCAGTAAATGCTGCACAAAGATGAAGCGGCATTCCCATGGATTCTATCCTTTTAATGTCCTTCAAATCTCTTCTTCGCTTAACGGAAAGGATGCAATAAATTCACATGCACACACACACAAAGCGCATATCCCGTGTCCTTCGTGTAACAAGTCATTTGTCGGGGCATTAGGCGGCGACTGAAACTCCCGTGTCTCCGACGCCCTCTAGCGGAGTAGCACACAGACCTTAATAAGTGTTTGTCCGACAGACAAAGAGTGTTTATGTGCATTTGTCGGTTGTTTCTGGTTGCGCAGGCAACAAACGCTAACCACATATAAAACAATTTCCTTTCTCGCGCGATATCCTTTCGCTCAGCAATCCTTTTTCAAGCGCAGAATAAACACTGATACTCACCGACCGGCATCCATTGGGGATTATCCGTCGGAGAGAGCTCGCTGCACTGGACATGCCTCGAAGGGCCATTGCCAGGACGAATGTGTGGCATGGCATCACGAATAAGTTGAGTAATTGTTCCGTGTAATGGATTTGTTCCCTTTGGCCATATCCATGCGATCCTGCAGAGTGTGCACTGGAAAGGACTCAAAAGTGTGTGTCTGTGTGTGCGTTTTTTTGTATACCTGTGTGGGTTTTTGGGTGGCACTCGACAATGGACACTTTGTTGCGATTGTCGTGCAATTGTCGGTTGTTCCGGTTGTTAGCGTGGTGTCAGCGGATGTCTGTTCCACACGCGTGTGTGCGGAATGCCATAAAATTTGTTTTAAATTAAAACCAGAATGCGTTGTTGTTGTGTCCGTTTTTATGTGCATGTCACAGAGGTCGCCTTGACAGGAAAAGGGTTGGTATTTGGGCATGACCTGAAAAGAGTGCATCAAAGAGGATGTCGAAGCAGAGCTGGGCGGTGCAATCAAATTGATTCAAAGAAAATTCGAAGGATATTTCGCAGAAAGGTGTGGTTTCACAGGATTGCTTCAATGCGACTACTAACTTTTATTATAAAATGACATTTTTGCAAATTATTTCAAAATATAACGAACACCTTTCTCCAACATTGTCTTTGGACCAGAAAGGATTGGAGAGAAAATCGACTAGGGCAGACCACATGCAGAAGCAAATATTCCAATATACTTCTACAGCAATCAATCACTGGGCAGACTTTCTCTCTGCCGGTAAAATGTTTGCAGGGACTATTACGAACAAACTAAAAGAGAAAACAAGTTTTTCAAAACACTTCATTTCTATCCAAGAACTGTATTCCTATCACATCTCTACAAGTGCTCCTCAGAAACCCTCTTCAATCTTCTCCAACAGTAATCCTTTCAATCCTGAGTTACAAGCGAGTGTAGGCCACAAATGCTCATGCATGCAATCCCATAATCCTAAACTCCTTTCCACTTAAAAAAAAAAAAAGATCTCTTCCCACATCGAAATCAGTTTCAGCTCCATTTGCAAGGACCTCCCCCACCATCAAACAAACCAACATCTTCATGAATATCTCCTCAAAGAAAATCTCGAAATAATTTTTCGTCCTTTGGTCTCGAATCCTTTTCCTACAAACACATATCCCAGACTTAGATTTCAATGTTCTCCGAATCCCCGAATGACCGACAATCTCCACTTTCGTCACCATCAGCTGCGTATCCTTTTTCGTCCGCCTCCATCTCTCTCCGTCCCAAGCGAGGAATTCAATTTCCTCTCAAAAAGAATCAGTTCCCAGGATTTAGAGCGATTTTTCGTTTTGTTTTTCCCCCTTCTTGATTCAGCATAAAAATAATAAATATCCCTTCCGCTTCGTCTCCATCTTCCGAAAGAATCGATTCGGGCGAACCGAAAACGCACCACCCCCCAGCGGCAGGACACCCCACCGCCCGCCAAAGCCAAAAAGTAATAAATTAATGAATGATAAATTTGCGGAGCGCTCGAGAACAATATTTCTGCTTTGGAGGGGGGTAATTGCCATTAGAGGTTCACCGGGATCTTTCTCTCGAATCCAGGGGCAACAAAAGGATAATGACGCAAAGGCGAAGCGATATTTATTTGAACTTTTACGCGGCTGTTTAGGCGGGTCCGGGAACGGGGTAAAACTGCAAAAAAAGAAAATTAGAAAGAAAACGATGAAGAATGCGAAGAAAAGATGAATAAGGACCCGGTAATAAATTTAATCACTTCACAAGATGAACAGATGAACAGAAGAACGAGTCAACCGTCCATGGGCTCTGTTTGCAGTCCATGGTGGTTCCGGTTGAGAAGGATATCATTCTCTGGTAGACAGCAGCTAATCCCTCGGGCGATATAAAATTAAAATTTTAATGCTGTATGTCATTTTAGCGGATGAAATATGAGAAAAGTTGGAATTGTTGTTGATTTATTTTCGGTGGCCCCTGGCCAACACGGGAAGGGTTGGGATTCGGTCCAAGAAAAAGAAGTGCGTTCTTGATTTATGGAAATTACATTTGCTGATGGGGGAGCGGGAGGTCTGCTATTAATTTATTATTGATTTCTGCGGTTCGGTGAAGGGGTGGTGGTTTTTGGTTGGGCAGCAATTATGCTGAGTAAATTGAGTGCAATGGGCGCATTAGGGGACGGCTTCATTCAAGCGGACTGGACGAGCTGATGGCTGCCGGCAGTGGAGGCGTAAATATTTTATTAACTCTGAGGTTGTAATGGCGATTGATGCAGTGATGTATTAAATTTTCATTCAATCAGCCTTTGATTAGGTAGTTGCGTATGACAGGTCATCTAGCGATTGAGAACCTTCGGAATGGGGCTATTAATCAAAATCTAGGTTAGGGAGCTTTTAAAGGTTTCACTTGCATAAAGGAGTATTTTGTTTTTACTCTTTAACTCAAAAGGATTACGAGCTGGCTCATTTAGAGAGTAAACAGTCTGTTGAAAGAAGCTGCCTTTGAGTACAATTCCCTTATTTTTACATAACGATGTTCCAGAAAGCGGAGCAATTCTATTAGGTGTACAACTTTGCTTCCGCCGTTTTGCAATAGAGGACTGGTGGTTGAAATAAATAGATCGTGGATGCCATAAATAAGCTTAGGTATTTGTAAACATAACGCCCCCGAAATATCAGCTGGTTTGCGTCTGCATCATGAAGTTATTCTCGATCATTTTCGTGGACCACAACCCAACATTTTTCTCTATCAATTCAAAAAGGGCATTTTTAAAAGAGTTAAGCTGTTAACTTTCCATGAAAATATTAAAAAAAGAGCCAAAAATTCGTAATTGGTGTCAAAATTGCACACACACTCAGCATTACAGGACATTGTTGGACATAACATTTTTCCCTCTAAAACAAATGCAGAGAATAACTAGGAAAGATTGTAGCATTTGTACCCGAACGATTCTGCGATGAGCCTTCAAAATCTAAAGCACAATGCGTTTAATAACTTTTCTCAATAATAAATTCTCAATAAAATGATTTTTTCAAACATAAAATAAACTTTGAAAATAAAATATACATGCCGATTATGGAATCCGGCGGAACAATCCGCAACGTATCCGCATTCGCAGTTCAACCCTATTATAGAATCCGACGGATGAACCACATTACCTGTCCGCACAACCTCCTTATCGATCGTTTTTTTAATCACATTTCTTCCGTCAATTTTTGATTTTCGTATTTTAATTGCTTTCAAAAATATTTTCATTATGAAAATCAAGTGCCAAATAAGCAGTTTTGTCTGTTTGTTCTTATGCAAATGTGCCGCAGTGATAAATGGGTTTTTAAAGCAACCTTTTATCAAAACCGAGTGCTCCGAATGCGACGTTTCACAACGGAAGTCATCACGCAAGTCCTCGTTCTTCCAATTCTAACTGATCGGTAGGAAATGGGGATTTGATTGCGGTTCGTCGGTGATGATCCTGGGATAACCATCGATACGGGATAATGTGTGAGTAAGAAAATTGTTTTCTTCTAGTCAGCATCCATTTAGGCATCTCTCTTTCAGACTTATAAAATACTTCAGGCTTCGAACTGCACGATTTGGGTCACAA
Source organism: Syritta pipiens (assembly GCA_905187475.1). Classification (NCBI taxonomy): domain Eukaryota; kingdom Metazoa; phylum Arthropoda; class Insecta; order Diptera; family Syrphidae; genus Syritta; species Syritta pipiens. Next base: position 5,835,963 of record LR994572.1, on the reverse strand, counting down.
AAAACGACGTCAATGCACAGCATTAACACCTGCGAAAACGTGGCTTGGATAACAGGCACCCACAAGTTTGCTTATCATACCTGTGAGATGAAACTTATGGGCAAGTCAAGAGTGCCATAACAATTTGGAAGGTTGCTCCCATTATAGGAACTTCAAAGAGGGGATAGTCTGTAAGTTATTGGAGTAGGTCAGTTTCTTAACTCTGAAGTGATTATCTAAGAATAAATATCTAACACAAAAAAATGCGAATATAATCTTTTATTTAAAAATGCAAAACCAAAAGGAAAACGAAAAAGAAAAACGCAGACTTCTTTTTCTGCAAATAAAATAATATTTACGTTCATTTAAAATGTAAAACTTACTTTCCATTATACAAACTCACTCTTCTTAGTTCAAATCCGCAACTAATTTGATGCGGATTGAAAACGTTACAAAATATATGGAGTGCGGATGTGTTGCGTTTTCTATAATAGCAATTGTTTGCACTACTTTACCGGCATTCGAAAATTTTCACATTTGCGTTTTCAATAATAGGAAAATAAGTGAATGTGAAAATTTTCCCGCCGCAGTCTATCCGCCGGATTCCATAATCGGCATGATAGTCTTCATTTATCATTTTCTGTGGAAGAACATTGATTTGAATCTAATTTGATTGATTTTCACACGAATTAAGGTGCTTGAAAATGTGGACATGCTCGTATTTGATATTCTTACTTTTAGTTATTGAAATCATTTGGAAAACAAAAACTTAGGAGCTCTCACAAGTTTACGTGCCCAACGTGAACTGAATCAAAGAAAGGAAGCTGCGAACAAGAAGAATTTCAATTGAATTTTGAATTTTGTGATAAATAGATTACTATGTTTTCAAGTGTGGAAAATGATTTATTTAAATCTAAGATTTTCTACTGCAGCTGCGAGCTCAAGTTGAATTCCTTTTCGATGGATTCCCAGGTTGTTTTAATTTCCTTCCATTGAGCTCGGTGCGTTTTTTTTTTAATTCTTAACTAAATAAGCCTATTTATGCACCAACACCGAAAGGAAATTTACGCATGCGGCTGAACCAATTTTAGACCAAAACAAGCCACAAGTCGTAAGTCGACATTTCAAAGTTCAACAATTGTTCAGACACAACTTTCAAAAACTGCGTTTTGCTAACCGGAGGTTAATTTTTGATTGTGAAACCGAACGAGTTTAACGAAAAATTTAAAATCTCTTTCAAGTTTATTTAAACTTTAGTTAGAAACTCTCACTGTGAAACTCTGCTGAGTTTGTTTTAATTTTGGAGTATAGAGCAATTCTCATAGTGTTTTACTCTTGTGGCTAACTGTATGTATCTTAAAAAAACCTTTGACCTACACAATCAAATCCGTCCATCAAACAAATGTGTTGCCCACCAAAATCGTGTGATATCAAAAGCCCCAACTCTTCTTTTTAGGACTTTTACCTTTATCCGTCCCTCGGGTCAATTGAATACTGGAAATTTATTGTTTTTACTCCAATGAATCTGATAATTAATTTAAATTCTTTTCCCCCAGAAGTCATTTAAGTTCTAAACTATGTAACTCATACTTTACCTTAATATAAATAAATTATAAACAAAATAAATATTTATAAAAACAAATAATTTTTTTGTCAAAAGGAAACAGCTGAGGGACGGATGAAAGTTGAGTGCAAAGTTTATATGAACAAGCTCTTGTGAATTTGATGATAAATTCTAAGTATTGTTTAGACCTCATACCGCAGAAGTTCAACCACATTGTTGGACACCACACTCCACATTTCATTTCAGATTTTCCTTTTTTATTCTTGCTCACTCTTTTCCTTATTTTACTTAAATTCTCTTAATTTAATACGTTCATTTAGACCCCAGAAAAAAAATTTAAACACCCAACCACCCCAATCTCTGTTTCCACTCGTCCTCCTGTCTGGCTAAATGTACTGCATCCTTCCCCATAAACTCGTAGAATAAAAAAAATCCAACCCAACACATTCATTTGCTACACGGACATATGTCCCATGTCACGCTGTCATTATCAATGTGGACTTAAAAACCCAAAACCCCCCATTCCTGGGGCATTTCGAATTCCTACTAATTTAGATATCCTGCATATGTCCCCAGCAAACCGAACAAATTTCCGAGATAAAATAGAACAGGAAAAAAAAGGAAAACAAAAAAAAAAACAGTCAACCAACACTCATCGCCAATGAACAACGACAGTGACATGGGCTCTTTACGGCAAACAAGCGCACTTGTCAGACCCCTGTCATCTTAGTTAAATTAGGCAAGAGTCCTTAACTTTAAACAAAGGAGTCCCAAAAACCATTAAGTCGCCATCCCCAACAAACGACGATTTTTTTCATCCGTTTCTATTTTTTTTTTTAGCCCAACCAGATTTCTATCAGCGAAGCGCTTCCAGCTCTCCTGCTTTCCGTGCACAACCCTCGTCGACGGCGACCCTCGCAGTTGGACAGCTTCACCCCGTTTATGTGCACAAAAGTCCGCCATCGCCATCGCCATCGTCGTCGTTGTAGTTCGACTGCATTCCAAGTGAGTCCCGATTAAATATTAACAACTCCACAGTTAATGGACTCCGGGCGCGTTCCCGTTCGACGTCTTCCTGAGGGTTGGCGTGCGGCGTTACGTTGGCGGTTGAAAGCGGCAGTGGGGGTAATCCTATCGGGCAAGTTGCCAGCTAATTCCTGGTGTTTCCTTCTTCTCCTGGTTGTTCTTCATTTGAATAAACCCGGTGACCTAGTTGCGATGCCAGCTGAAGAGGTTTCCTCCATCCGGTTATGTGTGAAGGCGGCTCAGCCCGTCCACCCAATCGCGCCGCGACCGGTCAGGGTACGACTTGCTCACATTTTTATGTGATTCAGTCCCGTACGTTATCCTCTCCGAAGGATTTGTTGTCCCACACACACTCACGGAAGACGGTAAATCTCAGCGGGGGCACTCGGTTTGCGTGCTGAGAATTACCTTACCACGCGGAGAGCAAACAACAGAAGCAAACTGCCGACAGAGGGCAGTTCCAGCCGCCGAAGGATAACACGTCGAGCGGAGGAAACATTGGCACACAGACATAAAGTAAAAATAATAAAATCCTAACGAGAAGTGAAAACATTAGGACGTGCTTAGCCAGCCAGCCCTGGAGGCCACTTTGGGGGCAGTATTTAGCACTTTTGAGGAAGGTAATGGAAATGCACCAGCAGCAGGATGATTTCGGGAGCTTGGACGGGGATTATTACCGACCGACAAAGCACGGCTAATTGCAGCCATCCCTGCCGGGCGAGTTCGAGCAGTGATTATTCCGAGCTCTTCTCTGTCGCCCTGTCTCTCTGGTTGCGCCTCGCATTTTATTGTTATGACAACGATTGCTGGAGTCCTGGGTGTTGGCTTCCGCATTGAGAGGCGACCATCGCAGAGCGTGATGGACAGCGAGGTCGTCGTCAGTGGACGTGATGGGTTTGCTGATGACGACAATGGCTTTGTGGGGAGTTATTCATTTTTAATGCGATAATTGCAACATTTTGTCGGTCCACGAGATGTGCCACAAGTGAGCTGAGATGGAGATGAAGATGAGTGTCTGCCTGGACATTACGGACTTCAATGGTGGCCACATGGCCGTGACCCGGCGGTCGGTTGGCTGTCGGGTGTCTTTGCGATGTGCTGACTCAGGAGTGCTCTGTGAATGAGGATTTGCATTCAGGAGAGAGGACTGTGGTCTGGTTACGGCGGCCGTATCTACAGACTTGCTGGCGAGTTACTTTTCTCTCGTTACGTGACCACGGAGCATCGTTTGAATTTTTTTCTTCCTACGTTTTCTTAGGAAAATGGGTCAAGGACTTGATGGGAAAAAGCATGAAAGTCTACTGGGCACTAGTGTTTTCGAAGATCAAAAATAATGTGAAGGAATTTGGTGCTGACTTGGTATGGAGGAGCAGATGGGAAATGGAATTTGTGGACTGCCCGAGGAGGAATTCAAGGACTTGGGATTGTGACCAAGGAAATCTACGTCAACACTTCTTTTCAATTCAGGAAGGATTTCCGATAGAATTTTTATGCTTGACACGTCTTTTCATTGGGATTTCAAGGACAATGTCGTGTTTTCTTTGTATTATAAAAAGGGATTTCTCGTTAATTGAAAAATTTAGTTTCCTTTAATGTTCTTTTTAGTTGAAGTATATCTATGGCAATGGTATCCCCTGAGGCCAGAAATATTATTCTTAACTTTCATCCGTCCCTCGGCCGTTAATTTTCGAATCAGGAACAGTCTTTTTTCTCAAATATCTTCTAAAATATGAGACATAAGGTTTTGAAATTAAGGGACTAGTTTTTGTATGTAATTAGCAGCTGTCGATCGATCACTAGGTTCGTAGCGGTAAAAGAAATCAAAGAACAGTCGTCTAGGTCAAAACTCGAGGAACGGGTGAAAGTTAAGAATTTAAGCTCAGTTCGCAATTCTACGTTTAGTGAAATAATTGACAAATTTAGATTTTAAAGTAATAACTTTAACTTAAAGTTCTATTTGCCGAATATGATACTAATAGTTCCATAACGATACAAAGAGGATATCCTATTAATGGTACTGGCTTCATACACTTTATTGATTAAACAGATTTATGTATGGTCATGATAACCCGGATGAAACTCAATGCAGGTAGTTCATAATCATCACGAATTTCCGTATTTAAGAAACAACAGTTGTAATTAAACAAATATTGCATTTGCTTAGATAAATCATGCGAAAGAAATACCAGAATTTCGTTTGCTAATGTTTTGGAAAACGTTTTCTGCATAGTTTTTCAACGAAAAAAAAAAATATGGGAATAATAGCAACTAAAATACAGTACTCTACAAAAGTTTGCGTACGATAGAGAAATCTGGCGAAAAAAGGCATTTATTCCCAAACAATTTCTTTTGAAAGGTTTTATTTGAAAAGAGCAAGGCACAAGGCTTCAGAATTTACCAAAATTAATTCAATACTCTTATCCATTCAAAAATTATAACAAAAACAACAACCAATATTGCCAAAATCAATCCATAAAAGTTTGCGTACGGTGAGTAAATTTTCTCAATAAGGACTATTTAAATAACTGTAACTAATCAAGGATGCAAGTAAATTCATTGTCTTTGTATACCCGTTGGTACCAAGTGACGAAATGTGGATAGGTCCATAGTTATAGTAATAAAGACCATAAATACGGTAAAAACGGAACTTAGGTTTTCAGTGGTTAGTAATTTGTACTAGGAATGACGAAGGTCCTACCCGACGGTATCAAAATAAACCTCAAAAAGTCAGTCAACAACCTAACAAACAATAAACCGTTTCAGGTTCAGAATTAGCCAATCAACCAATTTTCTGTGAAGCACTGTCGACTAAAATGAAAATCTAGAAATTAAGTTTTTTTGGCAAAAAGTAGGTTAGGACTAGTATGTAGGTTAGGGGCTAGTAAGGCCACTTCCCACTTAAAGTCTCATAAATACCAACTTAATCATAATACAACAAAAAGGCTAGGATCAATTCGAAGAATGAATATCTCTGATTTTTCTGAACCATCAGAAATTTCATTCTGAAAAATTAAAAATATGAATAAAATTGCCTCAAATGCGCCAAGTCCAAGGGCCTTAAGAGAGCTTAAAAGTAGGCAAATTAGCTCCATAAAGGACAAAAAGGATGAATTTATAATAAAAAAAATTTATTCAAAACACACCGAGTAGAAAATAGCCGCTGTTGCAGTTAATGCAAATAAAAATGGCCTCAATTTCAGGTGAGAACTTCTTATGAGCCCAATTTCGGAACTCTTAGGGAATGCTTCCAGGCACATTAAACAATATGAGCTTCCCTCGTTTGCTGGAAAATAAATTAAAACAGTAAAATGCTAAAAATACAAGTTATTCGTAACGGATTATTCAGGAGTTCAAGTTGCTCGACCTGGCCCAACTTACCTACATCTAATTTGATGAATATTTTGTACCATGATTAAAAGAAATACTCAAAACATATCTTAAACGGAATACTTAAATATAATAACGTGATTCATAAAGAAATTGCACCTTAATGTACAATATCCACCATTTTATCAAAGTCGAAATCCCTCTAAGACGAATTTCCCTCTAACACAATGCCATATTTTGACATTTTCCTTCCCAGTTTTCTATACAAAAACCGTCCTTTAAGTCGAACTTCCTCTAACTCGAACTAATTTTTATATGCCGTAAAATTTGGACTTCGAGAGGGAGTCGACTATAATATTAAAAACTTCTATTTTACTTAATCACTTTAAAAACAAAAAAATTGTGTCCTTCCTTACCCGCTGATACAATGTAACTGAGGCCAATTTTGAACAAATCAGTCAGCGTGTCTTTTTCATTCCTGTCTAATGGCGCTCTTGTAAAGGGTGATTTTTTAGCTATTATCTTTTTGGCAACACTGGCTTAAACAGCTGACGCACGTTTCGTATTTTGTTTCACTGTCAAACATCACAGTCACAGTTTGGTCTATAATTTAACCATGAATCTTCTTACAAACGAACAACGCTTGCAAATTATTGAATTTTATTATCAAAATGCGTGCTCTGTTAAGAAAGTTCATCGCGAAAAATTGTGTTCAACGACGAAGCTCATTTTTGGCTCAATGGGTACGTAAATAAGCAGAATTGTCGATTTTGGAGTGAATATCAGCCAGAAGCATTGCAAGAGCTACCAATGCATCCAGAAAAAGTCACAGTTTAGTACTTGCGGTTATTGAGAAATTCGGGTGGCCCAACTTTTTTGTTTCCATTTTCAAATTGAAAAAAAAAAAGGCATCCACCCTCTTGTTCAACTGCCAACACAGATACTACCAAAGGCATTTCTGCATTTGACTTGTCGGTAAAGAAAACAAATGGAGTGTTGAAATTTTTTCTTTACCTTCGCACGAAAATCTAGTTCCGATCAAAATAATAGCCGTGCTACTTTCTAAAGGATACCTTCTTGCAATTTGAATAATATCATGCTAATGATTTGAATAATCATGCTACTCCTTTCAGTTATTGTTCTAAAGTAGAAGAACATTGCTGAAGTCTCGAAGAAAAAAAAATCTTCTCACACCATTCCTGCTATGCACTGCTATTATTTTGACCGCAGCTTTATATTACTCAAATTCATAATTTAGCACATGTTTCAACTAATTGTTGCTTAGTTTATTGCACCCAAAATAGAATGATGGAAGAGTGGCGTAAGGAGCTATTTTCAATTTATGCGCGCATTCCAATCACTCCACCTATCTATCTTTTTTGGAACAGTCCATCTTAACATTGCTTGTACACCGTTTGGACACTAGTTTTAAATTTGATTTTTATTAGTTTAAAATTCCAAATTTGAATTGTAAACTATCAAATGTTACAAGAAACTTTGGGCATACCCGCCGAGGAGTTAGAGTCGGCGGCGGAGGATCGGGTTGCCTGGAGATCTCTTTTGCGTGCACTGCCCCCGCAACCCCTTTAGTAGAACATGCGGGCTAAGAAAATTATGATGATGACAAGAAACTTGTTTCATTTGACGTCACATATTTTTTTTTCTTATGATTATGGTAGCAGTAGTGAATTTCAGCCGAACAAAGTCATTCGCGAACGCTAGCCGCCCGCTCTGAAAATTTCGCCTAGTCATTCGAGAGGAGTAGAACGCTTGACTCGCCGTAATAGGAGTTAATACGTTAAGCTGGCACAAAGGCAATGATGTGTATAAAACATGAACTCGTACAAACAAAAGATTTTCTAATCATAAAGTTAAAATTAAGCATCCAATTCAAATCAGTTTGGTGTACGTCGTCAGAGGTAATCGTAAAAATAGATGGCCAAAGTCAAAGGCTCTCCTAATCCATTCATAAGACCTTCCAATCCCACACATTTCTACTTTTAATGTAAACATCACTAAGCCTACGTTATTATCCCCCACGTACTGTAAACAACAACCCTCGTACAAAGAACCAACAATCTGCATCTCCACCTTATTAACCCCGCCACTTTCAAGGGCACATTATGCGTCATCCAACAGCTGTCTGAAGTCAGTTAAATTTATGAATAAACATTAATATCAACTAAGTCCCTTCGTGGAGGACGCGCACTTCAATCGCTAAAACGCTCATCAATTTGTAGACCCCCTCTCATCGTCTCGCCACTGCAAATAAACTGCGAATGTTGAATGAGCATCGAAAGGTAAACACACACAACCCTCCGCGGAACAGGATGAGTGTTTACATTAAAAAAAAAATAACAAAATTGTTAAGTGCACATTGAAACATCCAGAATAGGGTGCCGTAGTGGTTAGAAAGATGTTTGCTTGCATTTTACGTGTGGGTCTGACAGATGCTGCTCACTTTCATTTTTTCTTGATTGCCTCAGTTTTGAAATTTTCGAATTCATGTTTTCGTAATGCGCGATCCAACCCCAAAGTTGTTTCCACATTTCCATAAAAATGAGTTTACGATTATGACGTTTTCAATGGTGGGGTGCTAAACAAAAATTTAGAACCAATTCCGATTGCACAAAACCACCCGAAAGACCTTTTCCAAATCAATGTTGCCCCAAAAAAACATACACTCCCATAAGGACCCGTCTGCGAGTAATGGTGTCTTTATGTAGAGCACCCAGCCCTTTCCAGTAGCCTCTCTTAATTTCGCTTTCGAATCGTTATTTACTGAAGCGGTAGCCAGGGCAAAGGCGAAGGCAAACAAATACAACTTTAATTTCTAGGGTCAAAGAGTATCAATCAAGGGAGTGCTGCCACGCCGGCAATTACACGTCACAAGCAAACAAACGTATGGATGTCCATCAACCGAGCATCATGTCATCTACGGCAAGAGATTAGTTACACACGTCAGAGGCCCTGATGGATGTGACATAACTTTTCATATCTATTATAAATGGTTCTACACGACGAGGAACAAAAAAAAAAAGGACACTCAAACAGACTATCAGCAAGGATAACACGATATCTGAGCAGATATCCCAGCTACATGTGTCCTAAATTGTAGTTAAAATTAGGTACAACGCGTGAGAATGAAGGCTGCCGAAAGGGAGAGGTCAAAAAGGATATTAATCATTTCCCGGGGGGAGCCTTGTGACACCCAACGTCACGTCCATCGAAGGATATTGCGCCCTCCTGGGACTTGTCTCAAGCTAAACGGTTCCCACTTGAAAAGTTCTTCCTTCCACTGAATGCGGGCGAGCAAATGGGGTGGCAATGTAAATAATTTAATAACCGATTCAAATTATAACCGATCCGAGAAAAGTTTATCCACTGAAGAGTGCACTGAAGAGGGGGAGGGATGAGGAGCCCACCCGCCGTATCGACAGATGGAGGAGGAGGTGGTGTTGGTTCCTTTTTTGTTGCGCAGCTTGGATGCTCTGGGTCTTTAGGCGAAGTTTGTTTGTGCATTTCCATAATGCAGCCATTTAAGTGCGGAAAACTTGAAATAGTTTTTGAAAAACCCCAACGATTTTAGTTTTCGGAGAACAAAACAAATTTTTGGACCAATTTAATTCTAAGAGTCTGTCTATGGTTGGTTAAAGGTAGAATTTTTTTGAGGGGATGTTGGTAGACAAAAATAAATCTGGGTCACGAGTTTTCAAAATTAGTTCTTGTTAGGTGGGTGGAGGTGGAAGTGAATCTTTCTCTGTTGGCTGCAGAAACGTAAGCGAAAAGTTTGTGAAGACAGACAGGAGACCGAGATTTTCAGTGATGAGTGCAATATTTCAGCAGAATTGTGGCACTTGTTGGTCTGCATCAAGGACTGAAAAGGACTTAAGCGTAATGTCATTTCTGGCCATGTCGATATTCATTTACCACTTATGACCTCATTGTGGACTTTAAAGTTTTGCCAAAGATATTTTAAGGTTAGAGTGATTTGTTTAACGGTAGACAAAGTTGGACCTTAAGTTTGTTAGCAGTTTGTGGTGACACTCACCAGGAAAAGTTCAAATTTGTGTGATAAAATACGATGTAAGAGTGAAAACATGAAACACTTAGAATCATGCTACATTAATGGAATCATTAATGGACATGGGCTGTTATGGATAAATACTCGTACGCACAAGAAAAACTGCAGATTTTCGCTAAAAATAAACAACTCTTCGAATTATTGCAAAATGGAAGGTAAAAAATATTAAAAATCGATTAATACCGAAAGAAGAGTGCATTTCTCTCAAACGGCAAGATTTGAAAATTCCTACGGCTCAATATAAATCTATTCGATCCTTTCTGAGAATTGGGTGTTCGAAAGTTCGGTAACAAATTAAAGCAAAAGATAAATATTTATTTCGCATATGAAGAAAACTTTATTAAACCAAGTATAAGGTGTTTTTTGTTCAGAGGAATAGAACTTTGAAATAGAATAAAACAAAGATGATTTTTGTTTTAATTGACATGAAATTTACTTTATTCGAAAGATGGCGTTATTATTTTAATATGATTTCTGGCAAATGACCGTCACAGCTGGCTCGGACGTAGTCTAATTTGGAGGTCAAATTTTCGATGAGTTTTTCCAACATTTGTGGCCGGATTGTATCGTTGTCCTGCAAGTGGCCATTCGGCGTAGACTAGCGACTTCACATATCTCCACAGAGAATACGATAGAAAAGCTGCGTTAAATCGCACGATCTTGGTAGCCAATTCACGTGTCCATAACGTGAAACTATGAGGTTACCAAACGTTGCCTTCAATAAATCAATTGTGGCACTAGCTGTGTGATATGTTGCGCCGTCTGGTTGAAACCACAGCTCCTGCACATCATGGTTGTTCAATTGATAATCATGACTCTATAGCGGTCTTACAGTCAATGGTGACGTTTTGGCCACTATCGTTTGTAAAGAAGTACCGACCAATTATTCCACCACCCTACAAAGCACTCCAAACAGTTTTTATAAATGTTAAGATGTCTCAAAATACACTTGAGGATAATCAAACACTCACTCCAAATATAGCATTTTATTTATTGACGTATCCATTCAACCAAAAGTGAGCTTCAACGCTAAACAAAATTCACTTATGAAAATTAGGAGCAGAACCATGATTTTAAAAATAAATCTGCCCAATTTGGAAGCGTTGTTCAGGCGTCAGTTTATTCATGTTCAAATGTCAAAATAAACTAAAATATTTGAAAGCTGACAAAAATGGCTGCCTGTTTGACAGCTAACGAAAATGGCAGCCAGTTTGACAGCTTACAAAAATGGCAGCTAGTTTGACAGCTAGCAAAAATGGCAGTCAGCTTAAATAGTTTTGCCAACTTAAAGTTCTATACTTCTAAAGGAAACATCGTATATGTATGTGCTGTTTTGATCAAAAACTTTGGCCATTTTTGTGGTAAAGTCATTATTTCATCTGTTTAGAAATTATAGAGCCTAAGTAAACAACTAATGAGAATTCGGTTTGCGGTTCAGCAGCGATCGAAACAAATGATAATCTGAAGGTGCATGGTCTGGGCTCTTTGGTGGACGTATGAAAACTTCCCAGCCCGGCGGTGTCATGATGGAACAGAACACCTTAGCTGCCTATCAAGCCTTCTTTTGTATTAAATTGCTACATTCAATCTCATTAGTTGTTTGCTAGTGTTCTTGTAGATAGAAAAAAAAAAAAGTAATAGGGTAGAACGGGGTTAGTTGGGCCACGGTCAAGTTGAGCTACGCGAATTTCTCAATAACCGCAAGTCCTACAAGAGCGCCATTAGGCAGGAATGACAAAGACCCGCTGATCAATCTCTGCAAAATTGGTCTCAGTTGCATTGTATCAGCGGGTAAGGAACGACGCGATTTTTTTGTTTTTAAAGTGAAAAAGTAAAATAGAACTTTTTATTACTACAGTCGACTCTCTCTAAGTCGAATTTTCACGGGACATAAAAATCAGTTCGAGTTAGAGGAAGTTCGACTTAGAGAGATTTCTACTGTATTTTTATTTTCGTGGCAGACAGGTGGATATTGTACATTAAAGTGCAGTTTTTTCGATGAATCACTGTACGATATTTCAGTATTCCATTTAAAAAATGTAAATGTTTTGAGTATTTTTTTTTTAATACTACGCAAAATGTGCATCAAACTAGATTTGGAGTAAGTTGGGCTGAGTCGACTAACTTGCCCCTCTGTATAATTATTTTTAGTAGTTTTTTTGCCAACGAATTTCGTGATCATCATGAAACATCTTTTCTGTTCATAAACTATGGCCGTTTAATTTGAATTTCTTCCTTCAATCTCGTTAATGGTTTCCAATGGTTAACAGAATCAATCGAACTATTCCATTCCAATTCCATCAGACACGCAGCATTACCTTTGCTGTTGTCAATCCTGTCTTTGCCATCGGTTGCAAAGCGTCACCTTTCTTCGTTCATGATCTTTTTCTCACATTATTGTCGTACGTGATGTACATACTTCTTATCGTCCGTAGTTCTTTGCTTCAGAAAGGGACCATTGTAGCAGTGAATCGCAAATGGAAATTCGGTCCACTCAATTTTCCACGGTTTATTCACGAGGCACCCAACATCGAACTTTTTTGCGTATCCAGCTTTCTTCAAATGGTTGATATTTGTATCGAACTGCATGAGTTTATAACTCAGCAGTCGATGTATTTTAGGTTGCTAAGTAGCTTTGCTGTTTTCCATAAGAAAACTTACCTTTTTTGTCAGTAATTGTGAAGAAGTGATAGGAAAAACAGATAAAAGTGGTTTTTCCATTTGGTTTTCCACTTTAAAGTGGCTGTTGTTTCTTTTTATTAGGCTTTAACAATATTTGTTTGTTAAAGAATGGCTACTTTGATCTTGCTGTCTTGCGGTCTTGCTTAATTTTTTCACTGATTGAGGATCATCTTTAACATCAAAATTATTTGATCCTGGTTTTCTGTTTACAGCATTGTCTCCGTGAACTTCACATTTTTTTTCAGTAGATTGCAACGGATTCTCTTCATGTCTGCATTTTTGAATCAATCCTTTAAGGATTTTAGAATTTAATGTAATGTACATTATTTTTTAGTCTTTAAAATAAAACTCTGCAAACATTTTGCGGCTTAGAAAATGCCGAATGCCAGCAAATCTACGCCCTACATCCAAAAGGATTCTTATTTGATATTCTCTTTTTTACAGAAAAGAGACCCTCTAAGAAATCTTCACTTCACTGGAAGGACCTTTTAGCTTGACTGGCCTTTTCTTTTAAAGAAACCTCTAGCTGTGTATCTTTCTCTAAAGTTTGACTCTAGGTTCTTTTTGCTTACATTCTCGGCGTCATCCGAAGCTGTTTAACTTAAATTATAAATCCTTACCGAGAACTTTCTGCTGTAGTATCGAACAATGTTACACACGCATTTTGCCCGTCGCCAACTTACTTTCCCTTAATCCCAACTGAATTTAAAATACCGCGAAGCGCATCCTTCAGCGAAAAGAAAAAATATCAGCCAGCCTTCCTTCGGCGACACTCTCTCCGCATATTAACTTCCATTACAGCAATTCATTAGCCTTATCAGGAACACCCTCATCCCGGGCTCATCCATAAGGATTACAGCCGCCCCCGCCCCCACTAAACTTAGCCCGAATTGAGATGTAAATCTCCTTTATATCACTGTATTGTGTCCTCCTCACTTCAGGATGCTTTGCAATTTTCAGGCTTAATGTGGAATGCAGGCCATGCAACAACATCCACCACGCAATCTCGTCTGTCCTGAGCTGGCAACTTGTACGAAACTTTCTCACACACGATGAGTCCTTAAGTTAACCATAAAAACACAGGATATCAGTGGGATCAGTCGTCGACTGAATGCAAAGTTCTCCGCACAGACGGAGGAGCGGACGAAATAATAAAATTCAACGGAACTAACCGTGCACATGCTGCTCACATCATCTCGCCAACCCAACCCTAAACTAAGTCGAATGCTTAAGTCCCTCAGCGTGGTGAGTGCCGCCTGTGTGTGTGTCTGTGGCGGGGTGAATAAATCAAAGGATAAAAAGCAAATGACACATTTTATCTCGCGAGAGAAAAGTGACAAAAAACCTCTCTCCCTGTGGGTGGCGGGTGGCCAAAAGTGGGCGGTCAGTGAGGGAGAAAAGCAGCCCCTACCGCACCGCAAAGCACACACCAGCCGGGTTTTTGTTGTGCCACGTCCTTCCACTTTGGCGTCTGTTAGATAATCTGTTTGTCTGTTGCTGCATTGTTTATTTGCTCTCTCGCTCTCATGTTTTCCTTGCCTTTCACGCAATGTCAAAAGGATGCACATCCCTATTTGCCTGCGGCGTTGGAATTTGTTTCTCTGTGAGTTTGTCGTCATTTTTTTTTTCTCCGGTTTCTGTGTGCTGTGATATTAAGAGGGGGGGAACAGAGTGTTTAAGCCTCGATATACAAATTTTACCGCCTTCACACACAACAAATTGAGAAAACACTGATCCCAGTCTAAGGAGGCGAGCAAAAAAGTTAAAGGCTTCAGCTTTAACGAAAAGTTGAGACTTTGAAGTGCCAAGGCACTGGAAGGAAAAGTTATTTATGTCCCCGACGGAGGGGCAGTGGTTTATGATGCTCATTCTTGTTTTTTTTTTTTTGCGCCTCGTCCTATCGCCCTGCACACACCAACAACGCTAAGTTTTATCATAATTTAATGTACCTACTCGTACAAGTGTGTGGAACATATTTTCTTGATGTTCTCAACGTGCCCGGGAACTTTTTGGCTTTGGCAAAGTCCTTGTTATAGTCCCGACGAAGCAATAAAAGTATTTAATGAGTATTTACTTGAGGAAGCTCTGGTTACTTGGCCTTGCTTGAGTGCTCGGTAGAGGAGAGGAGGAGGAGCAAGTAGAACTGAAGCAAAAACAAAAAAAAAGAATCTTTCCAAACTCTCAGGGTTAACTGAGGGAACGACCGACCGACAGAGTCGATGCGATGGCGATGTAAAGCTGTCATGGGCGTCTGAACTTTGATGTCCAAGCCGAGATAGTGGCACTTCAAGGTTCAAGCGATTGACATGACAGAAGGGTATTTCGGATTTATGAGGTTGTATTCCTTATCTCTGTTGAGCAAGACAAACGAGAGTGGCTATTAAAGCCAACGAAACTAGGCCAAGTTATTACGGAGACTCGCTTTGAGTCGCTTGTCGAATGACGGAGGGAATAATTCTGCTGCGTCAGAAGGTATTATCGTCGATGAGGAGGCTGCTTGAAATTCTTCAAGAGGGAGTATTGACTTGACTTCAGTAAATGTGGTAAGAACTTAATTTGACTTCAAATTTGGTAGAAGAGTCATCCAAACAGAGATTTTTAGAAAGCGTGTCTCCAAATAAACAGTTTTGTAAAAAACAACAGACAGGCAGACAGAGAATCACAGAAGTTGTTTTCTAAGTGGTTCTTAATGCCCCTTACAATTAACCATTTAAATGAAAAAATGTGAAACGAATCACAAATAAGTGAGTGGAGTAATAGTTTCCTTGTTCGATTGTAAAGTTGTCCAATCGATTGCGGCTCATACCAAAACAGATTACAAATGCAAAGAAAGAAATTTCAACACAGTCAAACAAAGGAAAAAAAATCACTGGGACACCTATCTCAGCCAAGTTTAATTCGCAATATCTTAGCCATTTTTGACATGTCAAGCGAATTAATCTACGAATTTTTCTGATTGAGTTTTAGGGTTTCGTTCCAAAGGAATAACGAAACCCTTATAGATTCACTTTGATGTCCGTCACACGGTCACAGTGTAGATGTAGATTCACAAGTCTGCACCCCCTCTTCCATAAGGGGCCCTTCAAATTTAAAACTGGGATTGTCCGATGTCGGGTGATCGATCGTCCAGCGGGGTCTTGCGGGAACAGGTCGCGCGATTGATTTTTTTGGCGTGTTTCCGATGGCCAGATTGTTTTTAAGGCTGAGCGTTAAGACGGCGAACCGACGAACGTTTGGAGGTATTTTTCCGCGTATTAGATATCGCGGTATATGTAAAACAAATCGACGATATACAAGAAAAAAAATCGCTTAAGTCGTTTAGAATTGACTAAAGAAATCGCGAGATTGGATGACTTTCCACAAGCGAACTCTGCGGTGTCTTTTTCGGGTGCTTATCTCTTCCAGACTGAACCTGTATGGTACTTTCTTCGACGGTGCCGAGCTCTCATTCAACGGTCCTGAGGGAAATTTTCTCTCTTCCCTTACTAACATACTTAACTTATTTATTAAACACATTAACTATGACAAATACTCTACACAAAACCTTATTGCCTAAACGTGTGGTTTCGTCAAATATTGCTGCTGCTGAGGTCACTTCGAGTCTCGATCTAAAATAATCACAGTGCCTCTGAATTCGCCA
Organism: Syritta pipiens; assembly: GCA_905187475.1. Classification (NCBI taxonomy): domain Eukaryota; kingdom Metazoa; phylum Arthropoda; class Insecta; order Diptera; family Syrphidae; genus Syritta; species Syritta pipiens. The sequence continues at coordinate 5,819,661 of LR994572.1, read as the reverse complement.
CACGTTTCTGTGAAACTCAATCGAAGTGTCAAAGATATTGACATTTAGTAATTTAATTTATTTTCCTCGAGTCCTGAGGTTCAGGTATGTATCTCTTTAGGTAAATTATAAGGTTAATAACGTTCCAGCCTTCAACGATTTATTTCCTGATCGAGAACCAGCAACACCAAAACGGAGGAGCGATACACGCGGAGCGGTGGAGGATGGTTGGAGACCCGGTGAGTATTTAGCTTGGTCACCCAGGGTGTATTCAAGGGAATCCGTACCTCTCCTGAGTACATCCCCCATGAAGTACTCCAGTTTACATGTTTCACCGTCCTCTGCTTTTTCTTTTCCAAGCCAGGGAATCCACCGACCCACGCAATGTACGCCTTTTAATTGATAAAGTGTAAGAGGAGCTCTGTAGGACATTACTATGCCTCTGACGAAAAAAAAAAACAGAAACAAGCAACAAGCTTCTGCATTCTACGGAAATTGATACGGCTTAGACTGAGTGTCGTCAAAAAGGCTTCAAAGTGAGGTTTGAACGATTCCGGTCTGTTTGGTCGCTTTTTACGAAAAAATCCACATACACGGCAGAGCAGAATCGTACAAGAAAATTAGAGATCGCCTGCAAATATACAGTGGCGTGCAAAAATGGATACATACTCTGTGGTCGTATGGTTTTTTGTAAAAAAAAAACCTCTCATATGACCGATTTGAATGATTTTTGTGTTATTTGTTTCCTTACTTTATCACCAAAAAAATGAAGTACAAGCGATTTTGATCGCATTTATAGAACGGTGGAAAATTACAAAAGTTCATCTTGACCCCAATGTGACATAGGACCATTCTGTTTTTTGTGTTCGACTCAGAATGAACGTGAGCATTAACGGCCAGGTCCTAATTTAGCTCTGCGACTTACAGTTATGCAAAAAAAAAAATATTTACATTTTTTTTCTATTATTGCTTATTAAAATTTTGAGTTTATATGCGAATTTTTCACAAACTATGGGCATGAACAATCTAATTTTAATGTATAATTAAAGAACAAGTTTTCGCCTTTCTAAGTTGGTATAGTACTTTATTGTAAGTGTTGCCATTGTTTTTTAATGATTTTTTTTCCACGTTGTTTGATTTAATTTGAAATTGCCCCTACCTCCTAAACGGGGCGAGATACACCCTCCGGCCATAGCGAAAATTGCTCGTTTTTGGACGCTCTATGTAAGACTATTATCAATTTTTGGTGCCAAAGTTATCTTACTATCCCCGTACATCAAAATAGATATTTTTCCAAACGTGCAAAAATGGATACATTGGGGTCAAGATGAACTTTTGTAATTTTCCACCGTTCTATAAATGCGATCAAAATCGCTTGTACTTCATTTTTTGGTGATAAAGTAAGGAAACAAATAACACAAAAATCATTCAAATCGGTCATATGAGAGGCTTTTTATTTACAAAAAACCATACGACCGCCGAGTATGTATCCACTTTTGCACGTCACTGTAGGTGCTGCACCCTCACCTAGTGTGCGAAAGTTCTATCTGGTGAGCCCCTCCCTCGACAAAGAAATTTGATCTAAGGTCAAGGATCACGCTCAAGCCTGGCAGTGCTAGTGCAGTAAACTCTCGATAATTTGAATCTTTATAATTCGGAACCTCTGTAAATAGAAGCAAAGTCCCCTGAAAAACGTTTATAAATCGAAGAAAACCTATGCAATTTGTTTCTCTCAAATTTACGTGAGTTTGGAATAAATTTTCTTCGATTGACAGCCCAAGACTTGACCATCACAACTTTGTATATAACTTTGTTTCCACCGAACCAAATTTCCGAAATTCGAAGAATTTATTGTAACAAGCTGGTTATTTGTAGCAAGCTGGTTCATTGTAACAAGCTGGTTATGATTCAAAGTATTGTTCATCGCTTGCCACTACTTTCTTTCATCTTTCGTGCAGCGTACGAATCCCACATTGAAAAAACTGATCATCTTTTGAAGCGATTCACGAATCGATCGAATTTTCACTTCTTCATAAGACCGGAAGTGCTGGTCGGCCAGGCCCTGTGCCATTGATCGAAACCAGTGATAATCCGAGGGAGCAATGTCTGGAGAATACGGCGGGTGTGGTAGGACTTCCCATTTCAACGTTTCCAAGTATATCTTGACCACTTTCGCAACATGGGGTCGAGCATTGTCCTGCTGTAAAATCACTTTATCATGTCTCTCGTAGTATTGCAGCTGGTTGTCTTTCAATGCTCGGCTCAAATGTATTAATTGCGTTCTATAACGATCGCCTGTGATTGTTTCAGTCGGTTTTAATAACTCATAATACACTGCGCCGAGCTGGCCTTGGAACCGTGAATATTCGGTTTGGCCGTCGACGAGGAAGCATGGCCGGGAAATCCCCATGATTTTTTGCACTTGGGATTATCGTAATGAACCCATTTATCGTCCCTAGTCACAATGCGATGCAGAATTCCTTTCGTATTTGCCTTGCAAGCAGCTGTTCACAAGCAAACAAACGCCGTTCAACATCTCTCGACTTCAACTCGTTCGGCACGCAATTTCCTTTTTCCTGAATCATGACTTTCAGGCTTGTGTCAGGCTTGCCCAATGATCCTGCCAATTCTTGTTGCGTTTGACACGAGTCTTGATCAACTAATGCCTCCAATTATGCATCCTCGAAAATGTTCTCTCTGCCACCACCATGCCGATCTTCGACACCAAAATCACTATTCTTGAAGCGTTCAAAACCGTTCCCGGCACGTTCTGTCACTAATAACGGCCTCTCCATAAATATTTGAGAGCATTCGACGAGCCACAGCCGCAGATTTCTTCATATAAAAGCAGAAAATTAAAACCTCGCGCAAATGACGAGAATTTGGCGCGGTAGCTGACATGTTTAATCGGAATAACTTTATTATGCAGACACAAATCGACTATTATTTCGATGGCGTTGTGTTTACAAATGCCTAAGCTTATTGTGTGACCTCTACGATCTATTTATTTCGACTACCACTTACCGCTACAGCCATCTATTTTAAAACGACGGAAGCAAAGTTGTACACCTAATACTTCACACAAAAACATACATAGGAGGAGGAATCGCGAACAAAAATAACTTCTTCGTTGAGGCAGATAAAAAAAACAAAACAAAAAAGGGACAGACGATACACACCATGGGATGAGTTATTGTACATTTAGAATGAATTCAATGATTAAATTGAAGAAATAAATGACAAACATTTTGGAATAACAAGACTTTCAACTTCTGTTGTCATGATACTTCAATTCGATACAAAGTGTGAATTTAATTTTACCTTCACTTTCATAAATCGCTCGGTGAAGGTTCTAAAAAAAAGAACGACAAAACTTCACATAATTCTGCACAAACAGAGAAGTTTCCAGAAAATCCTCTACTTTAAAAACCAACTCGAACTCGAAAATTATATTTCTACGGTTGTCTTAAAAATGAAACGATGGCTTAAGTACAACTTGAATATAATACGCGATCTTTCTCCAAACTCGACACAACAAAGAGAATAAGAGAGCTTCAGTCAAAATGTTATATTTATAAGAAAAACTAATTTAAAAACAATGCTTTAGAGTTCAAATACCTAAAATGCACTTCGCTAGGAACAGAGAGAAAGAATTCCTCCAATAGATGGAGCAACTAATCTCCTCTAAAATAATAAAGATCATGCCCCAAGAAGGATGCTCTACACCGAAAATTTATCCAAAATCTCCTCTAGATCATCGTCATCACCGTCTTATGAAGAGATTTTCATTTTCGTGCACAAACATTGCACTCTCAAGAAGAGGTTGGAACTTTTGCAATACAGGGTGTGATACCCACCCAGCCACTCCTTCTTGTGAAGGGAAGTGCAGTAGAACAATTTTCCGCGAAATTAGATTGATGGATTTCCACCAACCCCCATTCAACATATGCTAAGCTCGTGCAGATAATGAGAAAAAGTTTCATCAAGTCAGGAGCACACTTTCTACCCCCGGCGGGTGGTGGTGGTGCTAACAATTCACTTTGAATTCTTTTTTTTTGTTTTATCTGACGCTCCTTGAAGAAACTACCGACTGTAGGCCGAGTCGCCTGCTTCGACAAAAAAAGAAAAAGGACAGAAAAAAAAAATGTCAAGTGCGCTCCCATCTCATGCCACACCGCTGCCTGGCTGGGAAATTCCTTTGCCTCTGTTGACACTAAGTGAAACAATTTAAAAGTTTGTTAATGTCGCCAGCCCCGCGCTCGTTGGGACTCTTTGCCGACTTTGAGTTTTTAAGTTTCTTTCTCGTGAATTCATTAAGGCCGCTGGCGGCAATAGTGCTCCCTCGGGGGCCGAAGGAGTTACGTTGTGCGTTTACCGTCGTCGTCGTTGGCATCGTCCTTGTTGTTGTCGTTATTTTGCCCGGTGGTGGGGTGGCACCCTTCGTGTAAGGACCGCTTAATTATTATTCGCTCACGTGATTTACAAAACTGTTGTCTCTGCCGGGACAGTAACGGGGAGCGATAAAACAATTCCGCGGCAGAACGTTTTGTCCTTCACTCGCCCTCCCTCTCCCCGGTCTCATCAGTTGCGTAATAATTTTAAATAACCCAAGGAAGGAAATTCTTCGTGTTCCACTCAGGCAACGAAAACTGTGTGTCTCATCCTTGACGTCGTCCTGCGGGTGTGGGGGTGTGGTGGTGGGAGAATATGTTTTTGTGACAACGGCATCGTGAGGCGATAGCTCTGGTCATGAGATGCTGCGAGTGTGTGGGGGTGTGTGGGTGTATGGGCGGGCGGAAGTTTGAAATATTTAAAAGGATTCCACCAAAGTTATGGCTGCGGGGCGGAGGCGTCGGGTCTCATGGGATGGTTCGTCCCAGCCTGGAAGATTTCATTTTCCATAGAGAACATCGCCTGTAGGTGAATGAATTTAAATGAAACACAAAGGGGAAGAACGCTTCTCGCTGTGAATGGAGGATGACAGCTATTAGGGTCCGGGGGCATGTGATACGGCGACTTTGGCTTTGCATAGTTAATTCTCTGCTCAAAGTGCGGTGGAAGCAGTTACTTTTTGCTTTTGTTGTTGTATTGCAATTGCTCGACCGTCGCGTCGGTGAGTTTCAGTGTCACAAGTAGTTTGAGGTGAGGGCGTTGGAAGTTAAGGACATTTTTGGTTTTATGATGGCTCAAATGGGTAGACTTCAAAGATCCTGAGCCCTTGGGGCGGGGGGTTGCATGTTAGCTGACAATTTTCAAAGGGGAGACAAACATTCGTGTTACGAGGTGTTTCGCAGATTTTCGTGAATTGGGTGTTGGGAAGTTTCAAAGGGATGTCCTTCAGTGTGCTGGCGCTCGAAGGAACGTCTTAGTTCGTGTTCATGAGCGGTTTTTAATGGAATCCAACTTAATGGCTGTGGTGTGTATAATGGCGGTTATTTTCAACCCCTTAAACGAAGTGCTACTTACGAATTTGCTGATTGTGGAGTATCGGAGGTATTAAATTGTCTTAAACGGATATTTTATAAGGCCGTAAATATCGGCCATATCCGAAGTCTTAAAGTGGGTCAAGGATGAAATTGAATTTGAAGCGAATGGTTCTCCTGTGTGTTTCAGTGCCGACGAGAGTTTCGCTGTGCCTGCGAGTGGTTTTGGTTTTAGAAATGATTTTTCTTGTAGAACAATCGAGACTGAATTTTTTTTTAATTCTCGAACAAAGCTTATATCTGGCTCAAATGATGGCACACGTGCTCTTTATTGTTTAATGGGAATCTTGTAGTTGGGTTTCATAAGTGAAAAAGAAACTTTGTGTTAAATAAGCAAAATTTGCCAGTAGCGCATATTTTGCTTATTGTCGGGTGAAAATTCGCAGTTCGTCACCACTTCCTTCACAAAAAATAACTGTTCGGTGTGGTTTGCATGCCGGCGGCGTTATTGGGCCATATTTTTTCGTCGACTATAGCGATCGTCACGTTACTGTGAATGGCCAGCGTTATCGCGCCACGATTATCGATTAATTTTGGCTCGAATTGGAAGATATGGACTTGGACAAAATGGTGCCACAAGCCACACAGCACACGTTACAATCGATTTATTGAAGAGTAAGTTTGATCGTGTTATCTCAAGAAACGGGCCAGTTAATTGACCGTTCGTGTGATTTGAAAAAAAAAGTTGTCAAAGTTGTGTTCTAAAATTGCAAAATTTTTCTATTTGAAGCTTGGCAAAAACTAATGACATCAGTGGGAATCGAGACGATTTGTGAACATCAGCCAGAGATCGCACCGAGAAATTTGTCAGGAGGTATCTATATGAAGAGAGTTCACTTTATGGTCTTATGTGTCGCCAATGAATCATTTTTAGTCTGGTTTGCCAAATATTCTGAGGTGCTAGAGATGGCTCTTCCTAGCTGCAACTAACTCTGCATTCAGCGCCAAAGATGCTGGTTAGTCTTTTGCTTTAAAAATATAAACTCCTGGAGTCCGGTTCTAAGCCATTTTCAAACTAAATAGTTTATATATTTTTAGGAGTGGTGACAGTACCTCCTTCACCTTCTGTCGTCGCACGTGAAAATTAGGTCATGACAGTTGTAGAGGATTAAATGTCGGTAAGCCGCCGCGGTTCTGTCTACCACTCTCTAACCTCAATTCATTTATTTAAACCGCAAAAATAGAAGATCAAAATTTACTCCAAATTACAGCAAATCTCTCCACCCTCCCATTCTTCAAAGCACTATGAAGCTATTAATAGACCCCGATGCCTAACCTTCGTCTCTGACGCAATAACTTTCTGATTTATTCAAATTTCATAAAACCCTCAACATGTGCAAGCCCTCAAAGTATCGACCCCCGCCCATAAACCGCGTGATACTAACGCACCACAGAACCGTCTACTTAGCAACGATAACGCGCACGAGCCACCTCCTGCTTAGCTAATCGAATAAATTACCCTCCACATGTTGCCATAGAATCTCATTTCCGTAAATATTTTCATGCCCCCTGCACCCGGTGTCAGTGCTCGACGCAAACACAAACTTATCTCCCGCGATCTGTAACTGCACGCACGCACTCACTCACCCGCTCACAAATCTCAAGGACATCCGGCATCTCAAACGGGGAAATCCCCAAATCCCATCTCGATATTCATACGCTCGTTCGCACAATTGAAACTATTATCGCACAGCGGTAATCGTTCAACGCCCTTCCGCCTTCAATGGACTGCCTAAATTGGCTTTCGATATTTCACCTCATTGGCAGCATGCAATTATCACTTCATCCCCTCGCTCGAGCGCAAGGGTGTGACTCACAGCAACCGCTGAAATTCCCACCCTCCAAAAAAAAAAAAAAACGGAAGCAGAGCATTTTCCGACAACCCCACTGCGTAATTCAATCAGTTTTTGAAATAATCGCGTAAATTGGTTTTGACATAAGGTTAATTCCGCAGGCAATGTGTCATTAACGCCCCGTGCGCTCGAGGAGTCTCGCCTTGTGTCGGTTGCAAAAACACGAAAGGATAGGAGACTTTGACAGCAAAAAACAACCCCCGAACCGAACATCTGCCAATATTTCCAGATCCGTAATGCATCAGAACGTAATTCGTCCGGAAAATTCGAAACATTTGCACCGTAAAAAATAAACCCTTAACTGAAATATTCCGCTGCGAAGGATAATAGAAGCGACAGAAAGTAAAAACTGTAACTGTAGCGCGAGCTGGTGATTTTTCCTTTTTTGGTTTTTTTTTTTGCATTCATCCCCTATTGTCACGGCTGATGGTGCAGGAGCGGTGCCGGCGCTTGCACAGCTTCGCTGCATTTTTCTGCTCGGAATGCTCTCCGCTTGGGTGTCCTGCCATACAAGGATATCTACGGCGCTAGTGGCGCGCACCCTATCATTACCACCGAGGGCATAAATCACTGTCAAATGTCATTGGCATTCGTTCGAACGGTTTTGGTTGAGTTCGATTTTCTCTAGCCGTTTTTTCTGTGTAAGTGAGTGTGTGTTGCTTCTTTCATCATGCTCGCTATCTCCCAGGATGGCAACGAAGAAACCAAATTGCATCCCTGAGAGCGGCTCCCGGCACGACTACAACATGTGGTTGCGATTATTGCTTTTTATTCGAGACACCCGATCGAAGAAGAACACCCTGTATAGAGCGTATTATGCGGTCAACCCCCATGCCAACCCCAGCCCCCTCTCTGCAAAACAACAAGTTACATAACACCGTGAGAGTGCATCGCACTCTTGTCGCTGTGCATACTGACACACATATCGGATGAGCGGGAGAGCTGGAGCGGCACCGGAGCAGCAACAACCCCTAGCAGACACACGATAGGGCGAGCAGCGAGCAGCGAACAACGAGCAAGTGAAAGTATTTTTGCTTTTCCTTTTTTTTTTGTCGTTTTGCCGCAGAGTTGCCATCGTCTCGGTGTCATAACGCCATCGAGGGTAGCTACCCCTCTCTGTGTGTCGTATGGTGTCGAGTGGTGAATTCGTGTTTTACATGTTTTCAACTCAGTCACGGTTTGGTAATGTCGCCCCTAATAGAGGGGTGATTTTACAAAGTGCGCATCCACAGCAATTTGTTCTGGTTGCGGGTCGGCTGCCGTCTACCGTGGGCCGCGCTGTCATCCCCTAATTGTGACCGAGGCAGAGAGAGAGGTGATATAAATCAAAATTTCCAAGTGAAACGAATTAAATGCTATTGTTGAGGCATTCGGGGTGAATAATGAATGCAATTGGGTGATACTTCGGCATTGGGCTTAATTTATTTTACATTTTTGCGATAATTATTCATGGGTGCTCATGCGTGGCCAGGGATATTGTGGGGATAATTCATTTTTATTGTTAAGCTTAGGTGATGTGTCGTTAATGCTGTACGTGCTCTGGGATGAAGGGTTCCGTCAAGATGTACGTGCCACTCATGGAGTGTGTTTGATTTGCTTGAGGAAATTAGATCGGTTTGCTATGCCGATGAAGGAACAGGTTGGTGATTTCTCTTTTTTTATGGGTCATGGGAGGGTTGAAGGGTCTGTTGAAGTGAGTTCTACTAGATTAATGAAGGAACTTCAAGTAAGAACAGATTTCGATGTATACAGAACAATGTACAAGGCACAAGCACTTGAAATCTAGCAGGTGAGGGTACATGAAAAATAACTTCACATCTTAAAAGAACCTAACAAACTTATGGAATTAAAATAAATAATGGTGGAGTGTCGAATTAAAGTTTAACTTAATGGGTTTCGATTGGAAAGTGTTGGTAAGACGTTCTCCCAAGAAGGAACTTGACCTCAGGTGCACCAATTAAAGGGTTAAGCATATGGGATGGAAAATCCTATTTTGGTGGTATGGTATGGTGTAGGTTCTCTATAAGGTATATCCATTACGATATGTCAATATGGATAGATTAATTTATAAGGATAGACTAAAAAGATAAAATTGAGAGCCATTGCTTCGAATGTATCCCTGTTACGTTAATTTTCCAGAACGATAACAACGTTAGTTTGAAAAATAGGAGTTCTCCTGAAAATACAAATGTGATAATAAATATCAAAGAAAGTCAAAAAACACACCTAATCGATAGTAAAGAAAAGGCATTTTGGGGAAAAAATTAATGTTGTGCATTGGGCAGCGTAAAGAACCGACTTAAAAATAACTGAACTAGAGCTCCAGATGTTAAACGTGTGTTTAATTATTGGTATACACGTGTCACGTGTTGTCGTATTACACGCCACCTTAGACACGGGTAAATGTGTGTTTCATTTAAACACGGGAACACGTGTATAGTTAACTATATTCTGTAAGCACAGTGCACCTGCCTATTCATGCCTTCTGCAAAGCTAGAAATTTCAGAACAGGAGTGGATATCTTTGCAAAGTAACTCGTAAATGTACTTGAACCCATGTACATCTTTACAAACGTCGTAATCGGTGAATACTCACCGGCATCCATACATAAGTTCTTGGAGAAGCATATGTTAGCTTTCAAAAATGACTCCGATATGGTCGTGAATTAAAAACATATTAAAAGAATATTTACAACAACGATTTCATCTAAATTTGTAATATTTTGTACTGTTTACACATGTTTCACTAAATACACCTGAAAATATTCACGTGTACTGCGTATACACGATTACACGCGAAATGGGGGACTCTAAATTAAACATTTTTAGAAGGACATGGAAAAAAGCTTAGAGGGCATTACGAAAAAAACCAAAAGAGTTATTTAACAAATCAAGAGCATATGAGCTCCTTCAAGATGTCAGGCTCTGGTTGAAAGCATTACCAAAAATTGTTCTTTTGTTACAACAAAGAAACAATACTAACCATTCTTTCCAGATTTTTTTAAAAGGATTCTTATTTTTTAATTAATAATTAATTTTCAGTCTAATTTTCTAATTTCTAATTTTTTTGGCCAGATTTAACCTCAATAGTTTAGTTTTTGATAAACTCAGAACAAAATAATTTTTGGCTAACGAAATTTGTCGTAGAAAAACAAATAAACTTGACTTTGAATTTTAAGTGAAAAAATCATTTTTGCAAAAGAAAGATTTTCATGTTTTATTGGACATTAGTAAATTCGAATTAATAAAAAGGACATATCGCATAGCTTTTAAAGACATTTTTTTCAGGGGACTGTAATACAGAGTTTTTCGAATTATGGAGTTTCGACTTACTCCCCACTCGGTCGACTTCAATCGTCTTCCACGCAGTCTTCTGACTGCGTGGTTGGCTGGGGCTACTGACGCCCACAGCCACACTTAAGCGATCACAATTAAATTGAACCTACCTACCTACAATTGTCCGACGTGTCTTAAGCTTATTTTTCCAGTTTTTCTTTTCTTTTCGTGCAATGTATAAACCTGAATTGAGCTATAACTATTTTTCTTTAAATAGTTAGTTTCTTATTTGAATGGGTTGAGTGGACATTATTCTACAGTTCTTCTCGATATGATCATACAGTCGCGCTGCTAGTTCTAATCTCCGTCCATTTTTAATCACTTCCATGTAATTTCTTGATTAGTATTTAAAATCGTTTTGATTAATTCAACACTATTTGTAATCGAAATAAGAATGCGACTGCTTTTCTTTCAATACCAATTGTTTTGCATTGTCAACTAGTTTCGCTTTTTAGTTCACGCTGTTAACTTCCAGCCTTGTGCACTGTAGTCTCTCGATAATGTAAATTACCGATAATGTGAATTTATCTAAAATGTAAATCGCTAAAACTTTACATTGCCATCTTTATAATATGAAATTCCGACAGGTTATATCTATAATATCCTCGCTCCCTCCCTACTTATAATGTAAAATTCTGAAAATAATGACCTAGTTCGTCTACGAATTACGAAGAACGCGAACCCAAACTCAGCTTCAAGGAGAGTTACAAGAAATAAGCGTTCTCCTTGGAATTATAGATACCGAACACAATATGTTATTTGTAGTTTTTGCCATTATTGAGCCTTAACAAAATCAAGACACTTTAGGGAAAAAATCAACGAAGTCACTCCATTCACCACTGTTGCTTTCAAAACAGCTAGCTCGCAAGCAGTTCGCTCTACAAATATGCTCCTTGAGTTAGTCGATAAAGGTAAAACTTCGAAACGATTTCCAGTTTGCTGAAGTTAAGGGGAAGTACAATTGAAGGATGAAAATCAGCTATTTGCCAGTCCAAAATAATAAAACATTTTACCAAAAATTTAGAACATCAATAACTATTTGTCCTTGGATTTGTCCACGGTAACCTTCACAACCTGGGCAAATCCGAGGTGATGGTTATTTCCAGAACGCCTGTGCAATGCACTCTGCAGGTCAGCGGACTCCCATCGAAACAGCGGGAGAAGTTCAAGTATCTCGAGGTCTTTTTCACGGGTGATGGGAGGAGCAATACTGCGCTTTCCTGTAGGATTGGCCAAGCTGGTTAAATTTTGAAACAGCTTGGAAGGTCTGTCATCAGGATGGCCGAGCTTGGGGTGAAGACCATGGGTTATCGGTGTTTAATTCGGTATTTGTTCCAACTACGGTCATTAAATTTGGATAATGACCGAAAGAATAAGATCGCGAATACAAGCTGCCGAGATGAGATTTCTGCGTGCTTTTGTAGGAGTTACTCGTCGTGAGAAACACGAAAGTGCGGGGGAAGTTTAATGTTGAGCAGCTTCGCCTCCGAACGGAAAGATCCATACCTTCATTACTTGGGGTAGATATAAGTCTATAAAACATAAATCGAACAACCAAGTGAAAAAAAGAGAAGTAGTTTACCCAAGCCGTGTTTAATTTTGGAATAGAATATTTCCTACAAACAGGAAATATAATCGTTTTCGTTTTCTGGAATTTGATGATTGCAAATGCTGTTAAATCTGCCATGTGTCAAGACGTTTTTTTTTTTTGCAATGTATTTGTGCCTATTTAAATGGTTCTCGGTGGTACTTTTCCGTCTCTTAAATCAAATTCCGATTAAAAATACACGGACGAACTGATAACTTGCACGAAAGTGTTCGTAACCTGGAGTTGCTTTGAAAAGGACAATGGTCGACTACATAGCCACTTTGAGAAAATTGGGTCGACTGTGGTTGTCTCTCTGTGGTTGTCCTCTGTTGTCCAGAGGAAGGACATTGTCAAAACCAGCTTGAATTTCTCATAAATGTAGCTGTTAGTTAGATCGTTTTTCTGGTTTCAAACACTTTTTATCCAAAAAATTTTTAGATGTGCGCTTTCAAGCGAGACAGACAAACACCTCATTTTGTTTATAGGCTTTAGCCATGGCAGTTATTAAAAAAAAGAGCTGTACTAATTACTACATTCATCATAATCAAAAATACATTAAGATCTAACTAGACCAACATCCGGAGGATTTTAAGACGGTCCGAGTTATGATTTTAAATAATTCTTCTTTATTTTATTTCTGAAACTACCCCATTCTTGACGCTTATCTCTATTTTTTAGACTCTCTTTAAGTTTAAAGTTTATTGACAACCATTTCTGAATTACTCACAATTTCCCCAAGAGTCAATATCCCCAATAGAAACACAAATGAACAGTCCTCCTCGTGTCTGCTATGGCCAGTGGAAAACTCATCGAAATCATAAAATCAACCATCAACGAATGCCTCAAGCAAATTAAAAACTCACAACTGCTGAAAAGTAAATCCGATTCTTTGAGCTGGAAACAAAGCGTGTTCCTTATCCTCGCGGCATTCTGGCACGTGGTGTTGTTGACTTTTCCCAATACGCCACGATAAGTCACAGGAAGTGGTTTTTTTTTTTGTGAATTTTGTTTACAAAACTTTTGTCTACGCATTTGGTTTGTCTACACACATTTGAAGGCTAATTAAAGCTCTTTAAGGACAGAGGGAAATGGCGTGGATTCGGTGTTGTATTTTCATTAAATAAACAAGGATGGACTTTTTTTTCGTTTTGGGAAAGACAGGGAAGGGAACTGGTATAGGTATTATTATTATTACAACTTTATAGGAATATTAATAAATTATATAACAATAAAAAGAATTAAGCTCTACCTACCAGGGGTTTCAGCTAAGATTTTAAAACTATTCATTGTAATCGCTTCTGATTAAAAGGAAATTACTTGCCGAGAACGTTGAGAGTGGTTTACAGGTCTTAATCGGCTACAATTCGTTAGCGAATGCCTGTAAAACATAGAACTCAAGTGAAAATCATCGAAACTTCTTCCAAGGACCCTAAAAGAAACTCTGCACCTAGTGAAAAAAAAATTCCCAGAACCACCTGTACTCCTGGCCATTCTCAAACTGAATTAAATCCATTTCCCACCGTCCTTCGTATCACCTGTTTCGATTCAATTCGCTCCGACCTACCCTACGAAACTCTCGAATTTCACCACGGACTGTGGTGAATTCTCCATTCCGCTCCATTTCAGAATTTTCTTATCACTTCTATTCCAATCCCACTCCGTTCACAGGTTCCATTCAATTTTCCACCCCACAACGACAACAGGGTGGTGTTTCACAATTCTACGCCATTCGCTGAAGCGCTCACAACCCCCCGATGGAAAATCGGATAAGAAAAAAGGCGAGAGCCAGTTCCGTGTTATGTGCTCGCTTGTAAGGATGTGTTGCATACGGCGGGCAATACTTCTTTAATTCGGGAAAACTCTTCTCGACAGTGGATAACAATCGCGATATATCTAGAGAGCTTTACGCGTGTGTATCTCAAACATCAGAGATACCACGGTTTTTGTCGTTCAAGTGAAAAAAATAAAATTCAACTAATCGCTAGGACGAAAAGTGATCGAATATTTGAAGGGGGCTCAAATTCAAATTCAAATTCAAATCCAAATAAATTGAGCTCTTGCACTTCGCCTACGAGGCCACATCGTGAATGTGCCTTTGTTCGTAGACGCAAGGATTACGTTTTCGTGAAGTGCAGTCCTGTGCAATAAATTTTTTTTTGGCGCGCGCCTGCTGGGGAAAATAAAATTTGTAATTAAAAATTATCCCCACGACAAAGAACCTCTTCATTCAGTAGTGGGCTGCACAGACATCCTTTTGTTTTGACGAAGAAAAGAAAAACAAAAAAAAACAACTCGCTGTGCATCCTTTATCTTTTGACTCGACACAACTCATGTCGTCGCTAGGAAAATCTTGAAAACTTCACCGCTATCCTCCCAGCAAAAGGATAACTACTGCGAAAGGATAATCCTGCGTGCGATTCTTCGTGTTTGTGTGCATGTGGGCATGGTCCAGAAGTGGCACAAGTGCAAGTGCATAATAATGTGTGCTTTCTCATAATTTGTTTTCTTCTCTTGTCTGTCGTTGTAGTCGTTGTCGTTGTCGCCGTTGTTGCCGTTGTCGTTGTCGTCGTCGTGTCGAGAGTATCCTTGTTTGGTCGTTTGTTTGATTCGTTGTTGGTCCTGTCGCTTTGAGCGCCGTGTGTGTGCGCGCCGTTCGTTGGCAATGTCGTCGTCGCCTACAACGTCAGCATCATCATCATCATCATCGCCATCGTCATCGCCGTTGTTGTCGGTCGTTGACGTGTGTTTATTTTGTGAAGGAATTTTTACCTAAGGATACGGGCAGCCCACACCTCCTCGCCAAGTGGGGGTTGTACGAGAGTGTCTACAACACATAGTGGATGTTAACAGCAAAATAATTGCGCAAAGGGTGACAAAGTAAATTAGCTAAAGTTCAGGTGCAAAGCAAAACAAAATATAAAGAAAAAGGGGAAGGAAATACGAAAAAAAAACAAAAGAAAAACAATGAAAACAAGCGGGATCTCTTTTGTTTCTTCGCTTTCTTGACACAACAAGAAGTCCTGAGCAAGTTGTAATAATTGTGGTAAGCAGTGACAAGAGGGAGGAAGTAAAAACAGGATGTTGACACGATTTCCTTTCGGTCGTCTTGTGTATTGAAGTGCTTCGTGAACACCACAAAAAGTCCTTGTCAAGTATACCGCGCCGCCGACAGGAGTTCCTTCCCTCCCACCCACCACCAAGTCCACAACAAAAAAGGGCTTTAAAGGACCTCCCGCCACCGCCTCGTTTAATGTGAAAGTGTGGTGGTGTCAATGCAAACAAAATAAATAAACGACGCCTCAGTCGACTTTCACTCGAATTTAATTTAAAGCCAAGGCTTTGAGGCCAGCGCGCTCACTGTGTCTGTTTTAATAAATTCTCCTTTTTTTTTTTCTCATTCATTTTCTGTGCCACTTTGTTGTTGCCCCACCAACCAGTGTTATGTGTGATTGTGTTTAATGGGAATTTTAAAATTTAATTTCCAATAAGTCAGAAAATATTCGTGCTGAGAGCCCAGAGAGGCATTCAAATTAAAAAGCATCATCACAACCACCGAGAGCTACGTTGAAAAAAAAAATAAAGGTTAACCCCTTTTCCCGATGTGAAAATCCCCCGAAAAAAAAAAGAGAAAATTTTCAAAAAAATAAATATTTAACATTTTAAATTTGATTTAAACGTGCTCATTTTTTTTTTGGTTTTCTGTGTGACGTGAAGTGAGTTGCTTTTAAATTTCCATTATGACGATGCGTGTGTCAGCAAAATACAATCACCATTTGGGATTAATTATTTATGGATTACTATTTACGATCTGCACGACAAATGCCGGAAGGATATTTGGTGAGTCGTACTTTTTTTTCCTTTCCTTTTCTTATAATTACAGTTAAAAGGATATCAAGTGAAGTGGGAGACTTTTTTTTGGGATATTGTTTGCATCGTGTTTACGTCAGTTTGGAAAGTGTTTTTTTTTTTTCGAAAAATATAGCGTGAGGTTAGATTTCGGGGATAAGATTTTGAAAGGACACCATTAATTGTCGGGGAAATTACCTGCGACTGGGAGGTAATTAGCTTCGAAAAAAAAAAGTGTCTAAAATTATTTGTGAGGAAAATTACTTATTTAACACGGGGGAGACAAAATACACACGATTGGAATGTGATTGTTTGGCAGTTTGGGAATTCTTGTTTCTTTTTTGTGTTTTGTGTACTTTGAACGAAGTGATAGTTATCAGAATACTGAATTTTTTATACCCTCTTAAATGTGTTTGATTATTTCTTGGCTGTTGTATAATGCCAGAGGTATTGTGACGAAATGTGTGACAAATCGTCGTGTCTATTGTGAAAATGGTTGAGAGGGAAAAGGGATGTTTTCGAGCTTTAAATGTTGGCAGTGCTTTCAATTAGGGGTTCTTCTTTCAAAAAGTTAGAGTTGATTTTCGAGAGACGGTCGAAAAATGTTTATAAATTATTTTAATTGCCTGTCTGTCGGATATGAGTATTAGTTTTCCTTAATGTCATATCAATTATTTTCGAACAACGTATAAAATAGTTGACTTTATGTAGGGGAAGACGTTTTTTGGAGGAAGACTTTGTTAAGGTATGATAGGAAAATTTCAGATTGAAAAGAAGGTAGAGTGAAAGAATCTAAATTTAGTGATCTCTTTTTATACCATAGTTTATTTTTGCTCTGACAGCTGTTTCCCGCTCGAAATCTTGACAGAAAATTGGTATCATGCCTTCACGGAACCAAATAAGTCGCTTCACGCTTGTAAACCGAGGAGAGTTATTAAAAATTTATTTTTAAAGTGAGTACTGTGTAGTCCAAACAGTGGGTTTTGTTAAAAAGGAACTCGTATCTGGTCCACCCAATATACGCCATTACTGATATCGGATAAGATTCGAATACTGTCAGTTAAAAAAAGGACATAGGCAACAACAGAAAACTGACATTAGCTTTTCTAATCACCATGCACTTAACCAGATCTCGAACTACTTCATGTGGGATGAGAATCATCTTCAGTAGACCTGTTTCTAAGGTAAAAGAATGTCATAGAATGGGTTTTGCCTATCGTACGCCGTATTTATGAGAGAGTCTTAATGAATGGGATTTTATGTGATCTGGCTCTTGTGTCAGGACAAGTTCAAAAGATATTTAGAGTATTTGGAGAAATGTAGTTGATTGACCGACCAATTACAGCCGGTTCTCAAATTGGACGAGGTGTAATTCTATCTGAAGTTTTTATACTCTAATGGCAAATTTTTGTCGACATTTATTGGAGATTATGATTTTGATGAAATGGGGAGCGTCACTTAGCCACTTGTACTGCGACCTAAAACATCTATTTTGCTTCCTTATTTGATCGACTTTAGTGCTGCCTTCATAAGTTTGACAATCATCCAAAATGGGATGCGCTCAAAGTCGATCTCTATTACGTTTGTTTTACTGATTATTCTAAATCTAATTTGATTCAATCCTGGCAGGTTTCCCTCATTCATTGAAAAAGTTGAATTCGAAGCAGTTGCACGAAAAATGTTTTACTTTAAGAATTTCATCATGGAACTTGCAATTCTGTATAATAATATTTGTACACCAGAGGCTCGATTTCGTTGGTCCGATTAGCATTGCTTCAAAGTTGCATCGTTTTAAAATTTTCGTGACTTCGAAGCTGCGTCGCTTTTATTTCAGTTTGTTCTGTTCAAAAAATTAGAATGTATGTAGCTGCGTCGTGTTTTCTGATCCAATTAACGACGGAAACCGACACTCTGTTTTTTTTTTTTTAAATTTTGGTAAAAAAAAACACAAATATTCTAAAGCCAACATTGCCTTTGCCAAAATTAATTGGTATTCCCTTAACTCTTATGGTGCAAATGCGTATGGTCACGCCTAATTGAATTTAAGAAAACATTTTGCAATTTGAGTTTATATATATTTGGATATTCAGTGCTTAGTATAAGAGGATTGCAATGCATTTGTTTTATTTGGGTACTTTCTGACCAATTTTACTTATTCATTTTCTGCAGATGAATCAAAGCAACATACGAATTTCGTGTACTTAAGAGAATGACGTTGAAAAGTGCCCTGCTTGACTTTTTAGTCTGATCAAAAATAGTTTATTTATATCGCATAATGGGAAACGTCATTTCATATATAATTTAAAAGGTACTTCGTCCTTTCCAGTCAAAGATTTGTGAAAAAAATTCGATGACTTTTTTTTCGTTGAAACCCTTAATAAAGTTAAGACGATTTAATTCTACTAATTTCTGTTTTTAAATTTTTAGTGTTTGATCGCCTTAAAAAACTTTGCTTTTAGCCATTATTGAATGCCATGGGGGCCACCGGTGATCGGCACTAAGCGTGTTCGTAAATGGTGTGGCAATTCAATACATTAATGCAATCAAAAGTCTAAATTATAAGAGCGAATACTAGGAATAATCGACTTATTTTATGCGAACACTTATTTTGAGAGAGAAAGATAGTTATTTGATTTTTGCAATAAAAGCTTCATTTCCATTTCATGTTTTTTTTTAATGAAATGCTTCATAAAACTTAATTCATTATTTGAAGTATTTAAATTAAATCTCTCAATGGAAATTTATAGTTTCCACAATATCACCCACAACCTGAATAAAAAAAAAGTCTTATTTGCTCATGGCAAAAGTGTACTCAAACAGCTTCCCATTTTAATTTCCCTCACCATCAATCGATTCTCGTTAACTAATTAAGCATTCGGAAATACACATTTTCAAGGAAATCAAACCAAACACAAAACTAATAACTCCGCAGTAAATTCCTGTTTTTACCAAAAAGCTTGTAACACCCGAAATAAAATATCAACCAATTTCGACGTAAATTCTTCAAATGCTCACCAAAATTCATCGTGTACTCCCATACGTTTTCCATGAACAAGCAAATAATAATAATTTCGCAGAGTAAAGATTTGGTATTGTAAAAAACTAATTCTAACCGAAAAAAAGCTTTTAGCGTGTGTCGCTTTGTCTGTCCATCAATGCCGCCTCGTAAATCTATGACCACAACCATATGGAAATGAAGCCAAAGGTATTGAAATAATTGAAGCAAACATTTCAGCCGATTTTCTAAAATAAATATTCAACAATTATTTTCACAATTTTCATCACATTCGAGTGCAGTGTTCAATTATAAACTAAAAAACTTTTTGTTTTTCTGATAACGTTTTTGGTTTAAGTACATTTCATAAAACTAGAAAACCGCATGCCTTTTTCAGTTTTTACATCAAAACATCTGAAAAAAAAAATTTAAAAAAAATAACTTTCAGGTAGATTATCGATTTAATTGTGTTTTCAGTTGAATTTTTCCGACTCCATTTTGAATAAAGTCGGAAAAATGAAAAAATTGGTTTTATCGATCTCAATGAAAGCCCTTCAAAATATGTTTCGAAACTAACGTTCTGTTTTATGAAGTCTAAGGGATTAAGGATTATTTTTATCCTAAATTAGGACTTTACAGAATTGACTGATGTTGTGCATTGCGTTCAAAAATGTAGTATATGTTTTTCCAAACTCAATAGTTGTATGCAAAAAAACAAAATAACAAATAAAAGCACAAAAAAATGTAGTTGTTATTGCAAAAGCGTGGCCATCAGTGGTTTTAAATAGAATCTCTCATGATCTCCCATTATGAACTCATGAGCATCATGGAAAATTTATTTGCTTTTCCAAGCATTGAGAGAGAAAAGCTTACAACAGATTTTCCACTCAGCAAATGGAATTAAATTTAATTCTTTACAGAGGTTGTACATTTTTTTTTTCACTTGAGGTTAAAAAAATAAATTTATTTTTGTTGAATAAATTCAAGCTGGACATTAAGGTCGTTGGGCGGGGTGGGATGACACTTAAGGCTTAAGGTTCCATTAAAAATTAAAAACCGTCGATGGAAAACATAAATTTATGGCTTAACAACGAAAGCCTGTCGAAGGTCAGACAGTGACTTTCGTGGTTTTAAATAACCCATTGTGGGGTATTAACACTTGCTGGCAGCTGAGTGTGGAGAATAAAGGAAATAGTAGAGTACGATAAAAATATTCTCTTGTGGAGTTAGGTAACACTGAAAAAAAAAACTGCTTTCATTAAATGAAGCACACGCATCTTCTGATTGTGAATGAGTTCTTAGGAATAGACTTTCGTACAAATAGCCCTTAGCAGTAAGCAACATATACGACGGACACGAGAGATCCTTCAGTAATTGATTATTGATTCGAACAGCAAAGAACTTTGTTATCATTTTGACATATCATCGCTCACATGAAACAGACAACCACGCATACGAAACTTCATGCTGACATCATTATTTCGCATCATCAATATCCACCCGCCACCCACACACACACTAGAACTCCATGACATCCCATTTCATGCTTTTTTTTTTTTTTTAAGAAGAAACGAAAAAAAAGTAAAATGACAACCTTAAAACCCTCGAGGTAATGACTGATAAGATTAAGTTCTTGCCATGACGTTTGGCATTTTTACTCCTCCGAATGATGGAGTAATTACGCCGAAACATCCTTCATGTTGTCCCTTTTTTGAATACATGGACTTGGGGGCTGGTCGTTGTCGAGTGAAAAACTCAAGAATTCTGTAGTGCTGTTGTAATCTGATATAAAACAGGATGAAAAAATAAAAATAGCAAATCATTCCTTCAATTCAATGATTGATTCGAGATGTTCTCCTTTTTGTTTCTGTCTCTCTATCGCTCTGTTCCTCTGGCATTCGTCTTCATTGTGTGTGTGCCACTTTATCTTCTTCGGTTTCTTGGAATTTTTCAAATTAATTGACCATAAAAAGCTGAAGAATACAAAAAAAAGACAACAACAAAATAAAAAGTTAGAATGACATTAATCATTGAACTGACGTTTTATTATTTGAGTGAAATTTGATCTGCCGATTTGACAAGTTGACAAATTACGAACAAAAAAAAGGAATGGCTCTTGTGTCTTTGCAACTTTATTCAAGGTCGTGGTCAGTAAATGGAAAATAATTAGACTTAATGACTGAAGCGGATTAGTGTGGAAAAAGGACATTAATTTTGTGCTAATGACTTTTGAAATCAACAGATGGACGGGGTCTCGTTTTGAATTGACATAACAGATTTTTGGGTGGATGTTATGATTGCTTGGCAGATTTTGAACTCTTGGAAACCAAAATTGTGGGGATCTCCAAGGAGGTCCTATTGGCACAACGACCACACTTGGTGACTATAGGTCAAGAGAACTTAAAAATCTACTGTCCGATGTCCTGTTCCTAGTAGATAATGTATGATTTTTTTTTATTAAGATTTGGAATTTCTAGATTAAAATAATTTTTCCATTTCAATTATTTCTTTGTACAACAAAATATGCAAAATGAAGAAAAGGCATGGCTTTGTCGTCTGCCAGATTTTATTATGTTTTTTGAGAATTGTTTTAAAATTTTCTACGAGAGTGGGAATGATATCCACCGTTTTAAAAATTTAAATTTTCTCTTTTTCTTTCGTTTTTAGAAACATTAAACTCTAAATTATTAAGCTTTATTTCTAAAACCTAAAAAAATATGAAACAACTCTTTTTGAAAAAAAAGAAACAAAGATTACGCTGTAAGTCTTCAGCTGCAGTCAAAGTTTTTCAACAACTGATACAGTAAATTTTCTTATCTCCGTGGTCTGCTCTCGTGAAGAATTTTTTCCCAGATGTTGGGACACATAAATTTTCATAATTGCAGTCGACACACTTAAAAACCGCACATAAACTTTATGAGCTTCAAAATTCGAAGGTTATTCATCAAGTGTCCACATCTTCGGTTTGAATAGAAGTGATTGTTGACACAGGGTCGTCATTAAAAACATAACAACGACTTCGTTTAATAAGATGAGCAAGTTAAGAAGCTCACTTAAGCAAAGATTGCTCGTTATCTGACATTTAATGCAAGAAACTACTCTTTACGTTTAATGTCAGTTCTGATGAGAAGCAGGATCTTCACAGTTGTTGCAGAGGAGAAGCCTCTTGACCTTCGTGCTTCCGGATTGAGTTGATGATCGTTGAGAATTTTTGAATGTAGTTTATTTTTTAATCTCGGAATAAAGGATTTAACCTTAATCTTTTGGGCGCTTCGACAGTGAATTTGTTACAAGCTGTCTGTGACTGAAACGACTGGTGATTCTTAAAAACTTTCCTTTTTCCACTTCTATTTTTTTTTATTATTATTTATTAATATGTTATTAAAAATAAAGATTATAGAGCCTAGCTGCGGAGACTATTGGCTCTTCTTTTTTATTTTATGGCTTGCTCTTAAATAAAGTTGTGGTTTTCATACGTTTAAGAATTTTTGTGATGTTTTTGGACTCACATCGCATCTACTTACACACACAATAAACTAATATAATCGTTTATTAAAATTTCATTTGAATTAGAAGGTGGCTGTCTCTTGACAGAAAACTATCTGCATAAAGCTGAATTGCAACGTTCTCTGCTGCATCACATAAAATTTCCAAAATAGAATTCGTAGTAACACGAATAATTCAGTGGTCAACGCGCGCTTGGACCTCATAAAGAAATCAAATTTACCAGAACTGATTGCCAAAAACTCACTAAAAGTAATAAATACTTTCACGACATGACAGCTTCCACTTTTAGTTTTAAAATCCCCGGACAGGATATGTGAAAAGAAGGGCACTTCGCTGCCTTTTCCTGCAGTCTCCGGTAAACCTCACATTGTCCAAGTTAGGTGCTATTATTCTTTCACAAATAATTTGAATTTATGGAAATTCCTCAAAGCAGAAACTACCCCCATCTCCCTTGGTCTCTTCATTACGGGCTAAGGAATTTCGACTATTTTCAACACAACAGTGGTATAAAACCGCCCACCGCCGCACAAGTTCCTTTCACGTCGTGTTTTTTGGCCATTTTTGACAAACCTTAAAATTTGTGTACACTCTTCGTGAGAAGAATGCATTCCAGGTGAGGTGGGGCAAAGTTATTAAAACGACAAAATTCTAAATTCCTCAAACTCGGTCGTGTATGAGTCGTATTCATATCCATCCCTTCGTCCTTCAAAAAAAACAAAGAAAAAAAAAAAAAAAAGACTCGACCGTCCTCGCTCAAAACCAATCTAAGAGAACAAACACAATCAGCCTCGAGTGGGCAGGGTTAGTACCACACCTTCACCGCAGGTTTACCTCTCGTCCTTTTTCCTTTTTCTCTCAGTTTCAAAGCCATGTTATTCAAAATAAAAACTTTCGATTCTCCAATATTTGTTCTCATTTTCTTTGTGGAGGACAATAAATTTCTAGCAGAAGCTTTTCTTTTTGCCACATCCTTTCGTATCCTTTTCTTTTTTTTCATTTCGTCGTTTGGTAAAGGACTTTAAAGTGCACTTCCATTTCATTGGAAATGGAAAAAAAAAGAGGACGAAGAGAAGAAGAGCTAAAAAGAAAATAGGGCATAACATTGAGTTCACCACGGAATAACCGCAGAAAACGCATATGCTATCTAAGTGGAGCAATTTTCGTCCTTCGTCACTGCAATCCTATTATTTTCATTGCATTGTCCTGGATTTTCACTTTTTTTTTCTTTTTTTTTGCTCTCCTCACTGCCGTATAAGTGTGTTCTTCTGCTTTACCGTGTTGCGGTATTGCGGTGGTTGGGGCTCATATTTGTAGTGAGGGGTCGAACGTAATGGACTTGAATTTAAAACAGGACTCGAGTCCTTTAAGCTTATTTTTTCTTTTATTCCAATGAGTACATTTTTTTTTTTTTCAATTTCTACTGTAAGTGAAAAGAAAAAGAAAATGTGTAGCTACCCTCCGATCACTCATTAATTTCGAGGGGATGAACAGTGCGTATTCCCTCCTAATGACCGTTATTTTCAGCGACGATAATAACTGTAGTTGGAGAGTGGATCGTAGGATAAGATACACCATTTTTTTAATTAACATATTAATTGATTGTGGGCGGACGAACGGAGGGCCGGTAGATTGATAATGCAATTGCAGAGAGTACTAGGAGTTAATTATTCACTATCAACTACGTGAACGTGTAGGTGTTCTTTTTGTGGGGTGCAATAATAATGACATACCTGTCAATAACCTGGTGTGTATGGTCGATTGAATACGTTAATTAATTTTACACTTTTATTTCGAGAATGGTGCTAGATGGGTGGCACACATGTATTGAATTAAAAGGATTGAATGTCCTTGTCAGGTTGTCATTGTGAAGAGGGACCTTTATATTCGTAAGGAATGTGAAAGCCGATTACTTTTCAATTACATGTCGATAGGCTCTTGAAAAATTATTCATGAGTTACATTATAAAAAGGACTTTAAATGTTTGTATGGTAGGGCGACACACTTGTCATTGTATCGAAAACCTTTTGTGATTTGTAAAGAACTTTTGAAGAGGTTGTACTCCCTGGACACTCGACTCATGAAATTTGGGCTACGATGTTTCTCTTTCTCTACACTGTGGAAATGATTTAAATTTCCAATATTTCTATCATTAAAACGAAACTCTTCTCTCAAAAAAATAGCTCAAGTTTTCAGCTTATTCACCCAAAAAAACGTAAACAATTTCAGGTATCAAAATCTCTGATTCGAACAGAAGACATGGAGTCCATTTTAATCTATTTCCTGGCTTATCTGTCTTTAAAAAACTTTGCTAGATCTTTATTGGCAAAATTTCTGCTAAGCCGTCTCAAAGTTATGAAAACATTTTAAGGACTAAAACGTTATCAATCTAAAAACCCTGCTTAAAAATTTTAATACACCCAGACGGTGGTTTCCCAGGCCTCCTCTGACTCAAAACCTCAGCACAGCAACTCCCCAGATTGAGGTACTCAAAAAAGAAAAACAACACACAAAAAAATCTCTTAATCAACGAAAAAGTTTTCCAGATTACTCTCGTCCGAAGCACTTAACTTTTAAAGAAAAACCACTTCATCTCCTGCCGCCGGGTGTGTTTACATCAACATCCTTGAACTCATTCTTAGGCTCATCCTTTCCCCAGCTTTTATTAGGGTCATTTAATTCGATATTCTCAGTGTTTCCACCACGTGTTTTTTGAGAAGATTACCACCTGAAAATTATTACGAAGGTCAGCCTATTGTGCCAGAAACCTGTTTTTTTTTTTGTTTTAATTGCCGTCGTCTCTGAAACTCGAGGTCGTCTGAGTCTGCCTGAATCTTCTCATCGTAATCTCGTCCTTTAGATTTTATTTTCATTTATCTCTCTCTTCGAGACAAAAGGCTACTTTTAATTTATTCGTCGGTGTGTATGCTGGAGGTGAATTTTTTTTTATCATTTTTGAAATGGTTGCTAATGAAAAAAAATAAAATGCCTTAAGGAATCTCTGGCGCTGGCTAGACATGTGTTTTATCTGAGGATGCCAGTGAATTGGGGAAATTGTATCTGTAACAGTTTTCTGTGGCTGACGATGGGTGGTTAGGTCTTTGTTCGGGCAAACTGAGAATTCGTGAATAATTTGCTGTTTCAGTTTTGTAAAAATATGGCATTTGTTTTTAGCACGCTATCATTTTAAATATGCCATAAAGTCAGGGCTTACAAATTTGGCAGTTTTGGTTGGCAGACGGTTGTGTAGTGTAATTTCTCAACATTTAATTTAAATCAACTGCTTAAATGTTTTTTCTTGTTTTAATTTATTGCGGTTGATGGTATAAATCAACTGTGTTAAATACATAAACCTGAATTTTTGGATAACCCAATCATGCTTCAAAACTTCTGCTATTATGAAAGACTAAAGAGCGGAGGAAATCCCCCCTTCCAAATACCAAATTTTTCAGCTTCCTCTAGCATATCGATTACTTGTCTATTAATAATCTTAAGTTTCGAATTGAAAATTAAATTTAGATTAAATAATGGGTGGGCTATCTAATTGTTTCTTTTTAAATGATACGTGTTTTTGACGCGAAGTCTTGATAGAAAGTCAACAGCGCAACGGAATGAGTCAGTTGAAGAACGTTGCGAAATATTCCAAACTCTTTTTGAAAGTAAGTGCGATGTAGCTGAGTGTAGCTGAGTTCTGCGTTCTTCTGAGTTCTTCTGTAGCTGACTTCTGAGAAAAGACGTTTTTTTTCAAATCCTGTTATCATACGTCTTAACGATTGGTCGCTTAGTCGCTACGATTTGACATTTTTGGGGGTGTCTTTTGTGGGGGCCGATGAATGGCCGAAGTTATGCGAACAATCGGGAAAAGATTCAAACACTTAAGGCCAATATCAATATTCAAGCAATCTGTGAGCAAAAACCCGAATCCATCAACAGGGTCGGGGAAACTCACAGACGCAGAGTCCGCTACTGCGAAGCCGAGGCTCCTCCTAAAGCGACGTTACGTTTCATAATTAATGGGAATATTTGCTCCTACTAATAGTTCCATAAAACATGGAAATTATCTGTCCAAAAATTTCCTGAGCATTTTTTAATTTCGTCATCTTGTTTCATACCATTATTGTGTTTGAGAAAAAATACCAAACAAAATAAAATTAAGACGCAAGAGTCTGTTATGATGAAAAGTGTGCTGCTTAAGCCTTTTTTCTGACATCTTTTTTTTAAACATTTTAACATTCAACTTGTCAGGTTTAAATTAAGGACGTGATTTGTACTCTAGAAAACCTTTTCTGGTTGCTTTACCTTCTTTCAATCTTCTGATCCAATCAAGTAAATAAAACGAAAATCAGGCAAAGATTGCTTTCTTAGAATATTGAAAATCTGTCTGGGCACTAACCCCTCATTTCTTCAATCATAACCAAAGTCTCTGTTGCCAGGCAACAATCTTTTCTACGAAATTTGTTTATTGTTTAGATAAATAACAAAAAGTCTAAATCAGAAAGATTCCGAGCGATGTTGATATTTCACAAACCTGTGTTTGTTAACAATTTTCTGTTTAAGCGTTTTAAAAATAAAAAAGAAAATGTAGAAAAAAAAAACAAAAAACAAATAAAAACAAATTGCTCCAAAATTCAAATTTATTTTAGTGCAAATATGGACTCGGTGCGATGGATTATTGTCACACAGGTGTTCATTTGAATATTTAAATATAAATTTGCGAGCAATGATGCTTGAGTTGGGTGATTGGTTGAGAGAATTTTAATTTTGTAAATTTTATTGGATTTTTTTAACTATTTCAGGCTCGAATTAATTGGCCATGAGGGGGTTAAGAGCTAGTCCGCTCAGATCAGCTATAAAATGATCACTATTAATACTCATAATAATATATTCGCCAACAAGATTGCTCAACATATCAAGCTATTTTATAGAAGATAAAACCCTAGAGAAAAAATTGAAACTACGGGAAGAAGCCTAAACATATAATGTTGCCTATCGAACGACTTGTATTTAGCTTAATTAAAATTGTTCGCAAGAAAGACCTACGGGGTCGCCAGAATTTGAATACTCAAAATGAACCATTCTGCAAATATTTAAGCTCCCTTTGGATGTGCAGGCCTGCCTTCTGCCTTTTTCATGCAAATTAATTTGAAGAAAGCCACACTTTTTTATATTTTGCACTATTTAAGATGACCTTAGGTTTCTGCTTTACACGTCTTTTGCAAATAGTGCTTTACAGATTTGCTTCCTCTTCGCTTAATGTGTTAATATGTAAACTTGTTGATTTTCAGATCCATGCTATCGGGAATATTATTACATTTGAACTTTGCAACGAACTGTTTTTATCGTGGTGTTTAGGTACACAAGGCTGAATGGTATAAAATTAAAGCAAGGGTTAAAAAACATCAAAAAAAGGCTTGATGCTAGTTTGGATAGTTATCGACGGGTCGAACAGGGACGTAACGACGTGAATCGGGAATTTGTTTTTCGGGAAAACGTACATCAAGTTTAGATTTTCGTCTATTTAGATAAGCTAAAAGAATGTTTTTTTAAAAAAAGGTCTTAAACGTCCCCACAATTTCAGATATAAGCCCTCACTCATCGCTGAAGCTTAATTTCTTGTTCATTTTCTTTCATTCATTCATTTTCTAATAAAGTTCTCAGCAAAATTAATCGTAATTTAACTCTTAGTCGCATAACGTTCCATATATGGCACTAACCGATTTCGGGTCAATATTTTAAGTGGGCGATATTTTTTTTTTATTTGCATGCATTGTGTCATAAAGGAAATATTTCATTAATATAATACATTGTATGCGGTGTAATTAATTTTTTCCTTATAATATTGCTAAAACTTACATCTAAGTAACGGTTGTTCAGAAATTCCTTTTTTATTGCAAAAGAGTTGCATTAACAACTTCTTACGCGATTATTGAATAATAAAAAAAATATTCGTTTGTAAATTTATATCGTGCTTAATCAATATGTAAATTTATGGTAAGCCACGGCAACTTTTTATCAGAATTTTAGGTGTTTGTATATTTGCTATACTTCTAAATGTCAAGTGCTCCAAAGGCTCGTTGTCGTAAAAAACTCGCCGAAAAGAAAATATCCAATCTGTTATCTGCTATTCCTAGTAACAGTGAGGACGATCTAGAAACTGATGAAGACGAATTGGACGAAGGTTTGTTGGAAAATCTTGAAAATGAAATTGAGTGCCCTGTGATACAGCCTTCCAATGCTGATGATTAGGACTCCAACGAAAGTGAATTTTATGAAACTATGAAAAGATCTCTCCGTTAGAGAAAGAAACGTATTAACATTTTGGCCGATTATGTGCAATTTCGTGGTGTCACTGTTTTACTATTAACTGTAGCACAACTTGAAACACCGTACGACTTTTTTAGTCACTTTCGTAGAACAGACAAATTTCTATGCACAAACCAAAACCATTGAGGAATCGTTTTCAGTTGTAAAATATGATATTCTTAAAAATCTCATAATTTTACTTCTTTCATCAGTTACAAAGTACCCAAATATTAGACTTCTCTTTGACATGGATATATTGGCCTTAGTTTGGTGCAGAATACGATGACACTGAACTATTTCGAAAAAATTCGTTCTGTTCTACACTTCTACGATGACTCAAAAACGGTGGCTTGATGTATGATGAAGCCACATTTCGGTAAATTGGTAACATATAAATTGACAAAATGAAAAAATAATGATGAGGGATGGTTTTTGAGGCCAACATTTAGTCAGGAAAATTTTTATTCCAAATTTGGAAAAATCATGCATCTAAGGGTTAATTATTTCGACCTAATAATAAAAGACAACTAACAAATATCAAATTAATGTGTTTATTCGGTTGAAATAATCAAACTACGAAAATCCATAACGTCATGCTAGAAGCCAGTTGAGCCTCTTAAAAGCAAAATAGTTCATCTGACAGATTATTCACAACATTAAAAAAAACGTCATTGAAAAAATGAGTCTAAAAAACTTATCGTCAAACTGTTTAAAATTATTCCGAGCTCACAAACGACAAAAAACAGAAACAATTTTGTTAAATTTTCAATCTATTGTTGCAGCAAATCTGTTTGAATCTTGCATGAGCTTGACATTTCGTATTCATAAAAAAAAAAGAACAACAGTCAGCAAGCTGTCAAATTTGAATGTTTTCTTTTTTATGTTTGAAATTTATTTTCATGTACACATATAACGACTGGGAGGGAGGGGAGGGGGACCGAGGATAAAATTGATGAACAGGAAATAGAATATTATTTTTCAATTTCGGAAATTATTTTTTGCTAAAACAGACTTCACGTAGTGTTCATAAAAGATTTTATGTCAGGATTTTGGGTAAATGATAATAAATTCACAATAAAAGTGGGGTGGTGAAGTTTTAAGGGAACAGTAAAGCACCAGTTATGTATATGAAGCATCATCTGCAACCACGATTCTTGTGTTTAACATACTTCCGGGACTAAATTCAATGAAATGCTTTACTGTCTGGTATGATATGAAGGATAACTGGTGTGGCATTGAAAGGAAAACTCTATCAAATTATTGAAGAAAGTGTTTTAATACTATTTCAAAATACATCAAGAGAAATCTTCAAATGAACTATTTTTCTATGTCTTGCTAGATTCGATAGTTAGGGCTATTTAAATTGTAAATATCCGTCAATCTAATAAAACACTCGCTTTGATTTAAATAATAAATAAGTTTTAGGTTTCTTTTTATTGTTTTGATTTTATATTTATGAGTGGAATCGAAATTCTGCAATATTTACGACAGAAGAAATAACCTGTACTCCCATTTATGTAAATTGAAATAAGACAGAAAGTTATTGTGGATATGCGTCGTTCAGTGCACAAATCGATTAACTCCACTTTTTAAAAAAAATTGGATTTAAGTGGCACAAAAATTCAGTTTGAAAAGACTGCGATTCATAGCTCATGAAAAGGATCTAAATATATCGCACCCTAACCGCCAAATTACGTTAACGACATTTGAAGTTGGAATTAATTGATGATGCAACTCGATAGTTTATTCGATTGCGTGTTTTAACGCATCATTAATTTTTTTAATCTCTGTTATTGTTTTTATAATTTATTTATATTTCAATAAATTTTAATAATAATAATAATAACAGTTTTTTTAATAAAATGTTAAATTATAAGTAACAGGTAAAACAAAACCTGTTTGCCTGTTTGCCAAAACCTGTTTTCAAAAGCAACATTTACACGTTTTTTTAGCTCAGACAAATAAAAAGTCTCTCTTATAAAATTTTCATTTTGTCGCTTACGATAATTTGGTTAGGGCGCGATATAAATCAAAAGAGCGACATATTTTTTAAACATTTTGTTGAATGCATTCCATATGTAGAACGCATCAAATAAGCTGGAGTAACCTCGACGTTGACACTTTTAATTTCATCCACTTTATAATAACTCCTTGATCTAAACTAAATTGACTTCCTTTCTTAATTGCTTTTAAATGAAATATGAAAGTAGATTGCAAATGCAAGGTCATCTCTTTGCGTAGCAGAATCTAAAACGTGTAGTGAATGTGCTGGTTGCAAAGCAAACTTTATGGGTCAGCGTCTTAGCCTTTAGTACGCTTAACCTTCATGCTATGTGTTTGAAAATTGCAATTCTCCATTTGCTCGTTGCTCCGTATGTGCAGGACCTTTGGGAATTGTTGGGTTTTTGCCTTTTGAAACAGATCCACTTACCTGTTTTTGTTAGTTTTTTTCAGAACAAGAAATAGAATTAGACTTAAGACTAAATTAATATTTCTGTGAGTTTAATTTGGCCTAAATCAGAGCCTACGACTTGAAGTTAGAATAGTTAAATGTGTTCCTTCACATTTTCGAAGATTAACATTTTTGCAGCTCACATATGACCAGCAATTAGAAATAATGTCCTTTTTTCTCTTTTCTTCACGATTCTGCCATGCAGAATTTCTTCCGCGCAATATATCACCGGACAATTGAGTCCGCCTTTCCACCCAAACCAACAACACGGGTATGTATTAGAAAGTATTTCAATTTAACCTTTTCCTTTTCGAAAAAGTTTCGTGATTGAAAAAAATGTTTTTCCTCTGACTTTCTGACAAAAGACTGCGAGACCAAGAGTTTGTTTTCTCTTTTTTTGTCCAACATTGACGATATATATGCGTGTATATGCAACTTTAAAGTTTATACTCACACTATTGTGAGCAGCTGAACAAAGCAACAAAGAAAAACATTTTTTTTTCTTTTACGAAACAGAACACAAGTTGGGTCGGAGCTCAAATTGAAAGGCGTTTGTTGAGTGTGAATATGGGTGTAAGTAGCATTAATAAGGAAACTGAAGTGCACTCTGGCATGTGGTGGGAGTGGGTAACTTTAAGAAATGACCTACATGCACGCTTTTGGGCAAATAAAATTCAAAAGTGTCTCGGTCTCTTGTATTGGCCTACACAAAAATGTCCTTTACACAGCTGCATGCGGGTACCACGGGTTACTAGTATTCTTCGAAGACTCGACATCTATTACCGCAAACAATAAAAAACAGCAGGCTGTTTAATTGGATGCGTTCAGAAACAAACTTCCACTTGGGAAAGCATTCATCGTCTCGAAAGGTGTTTCAAAATGCAAGACACCTCTCAAAGGAGCAGATATTTTTTTTGTTATCCTTCTGTATTCACTGACACAGAATTTTTTCATTCAGAAACCCAGGTGGTTGATTTTTCTTCGTCTCATATGTTCAAATCCTATTCAATCACCACAAAAATTCAACGCACAGACCAGATGAACTGAATTTTTAAACAAAAAAAAAACCAAACAACCGCGATAACATGGATTACATGTACCTGCTTTTGACAGAGCTCTACGGCCTGTACGTTTTTTCTTCAAACTTTGTATGCCGTCGTGAAACAGGAATGATTCTAGTTCCAGTTCCATAAAAAACGAATCGATTTTTTTTTGCAAAACGTGTGTGGGGAATTTTGGTTTGCTGGAGTTTTTGCAGACATCGAAAATCTGCGTGTTTTTAAAGCATGAATGAATTTCAGGAGACTTTTTTTCATGAAAATAAAATGCTGTAAAAAAGTTTCTCCTAACTTCAAAATTATAAGGTGAATAAAAAATACGAGTTTCGTTTTAAAAATGCAATAAAATGAACAAAATGAAATCTTTTCCATGTATTAAAACTTTATTAGTAAGTGCAAATATTGCCATTAGTTATGAAATACAATGTCTTTAAAGTGGCTGCCTCTGCTGGCTTTGCAGTAGCCCATTATGTCACTCCAATCTTCCAAGACCCAGTTGATGGCTTCGTGTTGTAGTTCCCGGATTGCTTGGATGATATTGGTCTTAAGTGCTTGAACCTTTTCACGATTGTAGGCTTAACGTCGGTCTCTTACTGTCCTCCACACAAAAAAAAATCCGAGGTGGCCAATTGGCATAGACAAGTCGTAAAACAATTTCTCTTCAGAAAATCCTCTCTTTCACAGCACTCATTTTGGAAATAAGTTTTTAATATTTCCATACGTTGATCAACTGCAAGGCAACTCATTTCCGTATGATACTGACTTTCTCTCAAAATTTCAAGCGGAAAACAGTTGTCAGTGTCAAAATAACCTATGATTTAAAAAGAAATCACTAGATGGCCCAGCTATTTTTCATACAATTTTTTTTTTGTTGATAGTTGGTGGTTTCAGTTCATTGTCAAAATAGCCTATGATATAAAAAGAAACCACAAAAATGCTCAGCCATTTTTCATAAAGTTTTTTTTTTTTCGTTGTAAAAGAAACCAGTAGATGGCCAGCCATTTTTCATACAATTTTTTTTGTTGATGGTCGGTGGTTTCAGTTCGATGAATTCTTAACGAAAATAATCAGCAGCAAGTTTGCAGTTATCGCAGTATGTGTACTGCAATTCCATTTTACTAATTCGCTTAACGAAACAGAGATTTCGCAACCATGACCCAAAAATATCGACTCCCTTTTCTAATTAAGACATTTCCCCAGAAACTCAACGTGCATATGTGAGGGGAAAACAAATCAAGAGAACTTCGAAATTGAAATCCTTTCTATCCAAGCATCCCGAGCGTCCACATACACATCGAATCTTCGAAATCCTCCCAGCACATTCGATTTCACGACTATGAATCATTTGAAAAATTCATGACATCTCAGCGCGCAGCATCCACAGCAGTTCCCAATCGCGCGCACTGCCGCAAAATCCTGTTAACGTGGTTAATAATTCATAGTGGCCCAGGGTTGCTTTGTGGCTACTGCCACCACCACCATCACCACATCCGAGACCCAGGACCCCAACAAGATTCCATCAGTTCCGGATGGGTTTCCATCTGCAGATACATCTGCTCGCCGAACTGATGACTTCCCATCTTTCGCCAGAACTTTCTTAAAATTTTAAGTTTTTCGCTTCGAAAAACAGACCGGAAAAAAAAAACCAAGAAAATAATCCTTATTATTTTCTTCGAAGACCCAGAGAATCCTTTGAATAATTTATGAGGGCCGAAAGCGGGACGACGCGAATTTTCCCCTCAATTAAAATTCACTCGCGGATATTTATTCATGGTAACACTGAGTCGGCGAATTAATATGCATCCAATCATTGTGTGCGTTGCGAGTAATGTCGAAATATTAATTAATTTCCTCAAGTGGAAGTAGAGGGCGGCGGGGGCCAAAGAAAAATATTTGACAGTGAGCGCCCTCCTAATAGATTCGGCCCACGCGGCTGGGCCAAACGAATTGAAATGACAATCCTTTCACGCTGGCAGACATCCCAGTGGCGGTCTCGGTCTATTTTCGGTCTCCAACCGAACGACGACGACGATAACGGAGGAGTATACAATTCAGGGCGTGACATTGAATCTTCTCTTCCTCCTCGGAGTCGAAAAAAGCGGAGAGGGAGATCTGGTCGCCGACGGAGGCGCAGAGCAAGGATAATAAAATACATTTCCACCCGAAATGTCATCTGTCGACTCATTGGAATCCCTGCCGCATACTTGCGGTTTCGGTATTTTCATTTTCATTTTACATTCCGTGGGCGGACTGTCGCCGGGCTGGAAAAAACCCTTCTCCTTGTCGTTATGGTTATCTGCTCGTGCCAAAAGGGACTTTCATGTACTTTATCGAGTCGAGTACATGGCCATGTGCGCCCCCGGAGATGATCTATCGTAAAACAATAATTCATAATTTGTAGGAGTTTGGGTCTTGTTTTGGATCTCGCAAGGACTTTCAGGACACGTTGTGTAACGTGAGCACGCGGCTTGTCGTAATGCGGTAGGTGGATGGTGTTGGCACTTTGTCTTACCGCAAAGTCGTCCTCGTTGTGAATGCGTTGAAATTCGAAGAGTTTGTTACGGCCTACATTTGGCTGGATAATTTAGATCCTGGCTGCCGTAGTGAGAGTGAGAGAGTCGGGTCGGTTCATCGATTTGCATGACCTAGTGAGGGGGGCGGTGATTTGTTTGAAAGTGTTAGCCCCGGTGTAGACAGCAATCAATAGCTGCCCCTTGTCCGAGCATGGATGGGTGTGGGGCACAATTAAAGCTGAATTAGAAACCAAAGGTGAATTTATCGGTGCGATTCGAAATCAATAAAACAAACGGGGACAGATACCGACAGCAGCAAGAAGGTTAATGCGGACAGTTCAATATTTTGTGATACCTTTCATAGGGAAGCAGAATAAAAACAAGGCAAATTTGGATTGACACGCGCTTAATCATTAAAGGAAATTATTATTTTCTGTTCTATAAATTTTCAATCAATAAATTTTAATAATTAGCCGAAAGCCCTAGCAGTATGAGTTAATTTTGAATTAATGTCATAAATAATAAAATGGTAATAATAATAAAAATAAAATGTGATAAACTCAGAACACTTGCACACTTGAAAGCTTTAAACTTATTCATGACTGTGAGGAAATGGGGAGTGTCACCGAGCCACTTGTACTGCGACCTAAAAGATCTATTGTACCCCCTTCTTTGATCTAGGACTGACTAGGTACACAAACAAACATTTATAATGACTACCCTCGATGTTGTTATGAATTTTAAAAACAACCTGGTTCAACTTCGTGGAACCTAAATAACAAACGATTTAAGAAAAGTCGACTAAATTAGGTCCTCGACTTGATATGAATACAGTTCATGATAAGTTCGGTTCATACTGCCAAGAATTTGAAGAAAATTGCTGCTGACAACAAACTGAGCTTTGGTTTCTTCTAAGAAATTCACTTTTTCTATATCTCAATGTGTTCAGGATGGATGGCATGCATATTTTGCAAAGTTCGTTTCTTAGAATTTTTCGATTTCAGATCAAATTCTGAGAAGATGACTCTAGGAAAAAATTGAAGAATCTAAACACTTTCTCAGTTGAACTTGTTATCAAGTTCTGGGTGACATGCATTTGAGTCGAAAAGCAAAGTCTCAATTGGCTCTTGTAATTCCAAGATCTTCATGGGTATTGTCGTTTTTTAAATCTCGTGAACGATGCTTCTTCGTATCTCAGTTTACGTAAACTTTAGTATTTACTTGCTCTTAGAAATAATTAGTTTCATACGAAGCTAATTTTTGCAAACTTTACCGTGGTCCATAGATTTTTTATGAGCTAAGCCTTTTCTTGTTTTCTCGTCATTTCGAAAGAGTGGGAATTTACTTGCATTAACCAATATAAAATTCTTCTAGTCGAATTGCACAATTTCTTCAACTTATATTATGCATTTTTCAATGGAAATTGAGAATTGTGTCCGACGCATTTTTTAATAAGTGTAACAATAAGTGCAGAGAAGCAGGTTTTTCGAAAACTACTTTATGATTTGTCAGGCCACATCATTTTGCTTTCATCAAATACTTCACTTTCCGTTTTACTTTGCGGGCTAGCATTGTCGGAAAATAATTAGTTTCATGTACTAAGAGCATTCCAATTCATGAGAAATTTCTTTATTTGCTTGAAATTATAAAGTTAATCGTAAAAGGTTTTCAGATCGCAACTTTTTTTTTTTAAATAAAACGCAAACCATTTGAGATTTTTGAAAAACTTTACTATCGACATCAAGTACAATTAAAACATTTATGAATGGAGCTTGACTTCATATGGTCACCGCAGGCACGTTTGAAGCGGTCGAATCTTTGGACCCAATTTTGATGATTCAGCCACACATTTCAGCCGAAACGGCCGCTATTTCGTGTTAGATATTGGCTATGAGCTCTTCCAATGTCGTCGACTTATTGACATAAGCCAATGGCTTAACATAGCCCAAAGAAAATAATCTAGAGGCGTTGAATCGCACCTCCCATTTCAATCAACTGTCCCATTTCTTGAGATAACATGCGCATCAAACTTAGTCTTCAATAAATCGATTATAACGTATGCTGTGAGGCTTGTAGCACCATCCTGTTGAAACCACATGTCGTCCTAGTCCATATCTTCCAATTCGGGCCAAAACTAATCAGTAATACAGCGCGATAACTCTGGGGATTCACAGTAATGTGACGATCGTTATCGTCGACGAAAAAATATGGCCCAATAACGCCGCCGGCATGCAAACCGCAGCAAACAGTTATTTTTTTGGGATAAAGTGATGATTCATGAAGCACATTTGGATTTTCACCCGACCAATAACGCATATTTGCTTATTGACGAACCCGTTGAGCCAAAAATGAGCTTCGTCACTGAAGATATTCTGCGATGAAATTCATCATCTTGACGCATCTTCTCCAGAGCCCAATCGGAGAACGCAGGTCGCTTCAAATTGTCCATCGGCCTCAATTCTCGAGTCAGCCTGATCTTATATGGGTGTAAATCAAGATCCTTACGCAAGATACGCCATACTGTGGTCTGAGTGATGCCCAAGTTTTGAGAACGCCGTGGAATTGGCTAATTTGGATCGTTTGCTACAGACGCCTGAACGGCAGCGATATTTTCGATACTTCCACCAACCCGTTGTCTCACTGACACATCAACATTACACAACGAATGTGTAGACTAAAATGTTTACGCTAAACTTGTTATCGCCTGTCTACTAGGGCGAGAATAACGACCGAAAATTGGAGTTAACGCTCTTAAAGTTGCGGCCACCAACTCCGAATTTTGGTAGAAAATTTTTATAATTTGCAGACCTTGCTCGTTCATGTACTTTATTATTGTGAGAATGTTGAGTTTACTGAATAAATTGACAAAGACAGTTCAATGATTAGTGAAGGCGTGCGTTCACAAATTAAATTCAAAGTTGTCAAGTCGCTATTGGAAAACCCTTTACAAGAATAAATTGCTTTGACTTTCTTGCAATTTGCAATTTCATTCTTTTCTTTAAATTTGTATTATTTTTGTTGTTAGCCCATCAAGCCATAAAATTTGTTTAATTCTTGTGGAATTATCTTTATGATTTCAAACAAATAAAGGCATCCCACGTTTATACGCACGCTATTTTTATAGTGAGCAGAATTCTAACGAATGGGTTTTAGAAAGCATTTTCATATTACTGATTCATGAAATCCCAATTTCTATTACGTTTAGGGAATGTTGAACTTTAAATAAAATCGGTCGGCTTGGATCGAAGCAACGAGTTCCATTGAACGAAATCCTTTGCAATGAGAAGCTGCCTACTCATTTTTGTTTTCCTCCACCGGTTGTACGTTTTAAAGAGCCTTGCTTGTTTGAAAATCGTTGGCTGAGTTTTAAGCTGATTCAATGAATTTGTCTGCATCAAGCCTTTTGTGTTGCTAGTGAAAAAATATTTGCAAAATCGAAATCGATTTTAATTTTCTGTAATTAAATCTGAAGAAGGAACATTTTAACGAACGACAGCTCCTGTAATGTGATATGTAAAAACTGAACTGACTCTCTAAAACTCTTTTCGGTCAATGGCCCAATGCAACAATAAGCCAACCTATGGCTATGGCCATCTTCGCGGCAGTCACACCTACCTATACAATCACCCTCTCTTACGTTCGTCCTGTAGTCTTTTTGTATTTTTGGTCTTTATTTCGTTCTTTATTCAGTTCTTTATTCAGCGAGAAAACAGTTTTATCCAGCTTTTTTATTTAAACACGCACCAAGCGCAAAATCGGCCAAATCTAGGGCAAGTGTTCTCTTTTCACTTATAAAAATACATGCAAATTGGTGTTCTTAAAATAAATCAGATTACTTCACTCAAGACGGAAAAAGATCGAATTGAGCTTGTTATTTATGTGGAATGCGTGTGTCTTAGAGCCGTGCGGAGATGGACATTCCTTGAACAACCAATCAACCAAATCCACGTCCTTTAACTCATGGCGATGGTGTTCCACGTTTTAAATGGCCACTTTAGCTTCAACTTACGCCCTTAATTGCCTCCCCCGCCTGAGTTCACCTCCGAAATAATTCCACTTAATCCCCTTAATGACTACACTTAGTGCTGTAAACATCGGTCTATTAGCGGAGGTGAGCAGCACTCACTGTTATCCAATTCTGGAACAGGAAAAACAAGAAAAAAAAAAACACGAAAAAACACTCGAACTAATAATTCATCGACAAATTTGAATTTAATTATCGTTAAACTCGCTTAATTGCATCATCAATGGCAGCTCCTCCTCCGAACTGAACGAACCGCTAATGAATCACATTCGGTTCGTTCACACTCGAAGACACTTTCAGGCGCTCCCATCTATCCGGGCGCCATCTATTTTATAGTCACCATTAATTACGAAGGAAGTTTCACAAGAAATCACGCTAAAATCAAACGCAAGAAAGACAGAAAGAGGAACCGTCCTTACCATCCGGTGCGCCGGAAGCCCAAGAAGATTCAATGGCGACGCCGACGCCGACGGCACAGATGGACAGTGCGATGTGATGCCAAATTAAACGTTCGCTTCATTTCCTTCTCGGGGTGTGTAACCATTAGCCGTTCATTAGGAATTAATTTAAATTAGTTGTGATGTTCGGGAGAGTTGTGTTTAAATTTAATCCCCGGGCCGTGCTCGGTGGCGCGTCTCCGACATTAATGAGCGCAGTTAAATTAAGAACCTGGCATTACGAGGCCTAATCACGACCGGACGGTCGCCGCTAGGCGGACGAACGTGCCCGCCAGGCCAGTGCTCCAATTCACCGGCGAACATATTGCGCCTTCTGCAGGATGCAGTTATGTGCGTGATTAATGATGCGAATCCTTTTGTTTGGCACTTGGTCCGCCGCCGGTCGCTCTACCGGCAAATGAGCATTTCATTAATTGCGTGAGAGGCGACTGTGTGTGTGTGTGTGTGTGAAGGACTCCTCCGATCCTTCGGTGCAATTACAGTGATTTGTTTTGATTGCCCGACACATGAATGGAGCGACTGTGACGGTGTGCTGTGCGTAGATGTGTGTTGTTTGCTTGGATGAGAAATTTGCTGGGAAAACATGTGGGGACGTCGTGTCTCACTAATTCTCTTTATGGTGGTCAATGGCACAGCACCTGGAGCTGAGAGTGTGATGTATCCTGGGTTATCCTGTTTTGCTACGAATATGATTTGTGTGCGTGTGTGCACTTTGTGCGCAACAAGAAGGTGGACATGTGTTATGCCGGTGGCGGATTAACGTTGAATAATTAATATGATATCTTTGGGTATTTCAGCTGAGGACATTTTGCCCTGAGTCCATGTTTGTTCCGGGATGTGGACACAATTTTTTCTGTCATGGCAAAGATTTCAGTCTTAGATTTCAATATTAATGAGCGGAATTCTTCTTGGCTATTCGGTTTGGTTTTTGACTTTTTGGGAGTGGGGCAGGTGGGGGTTTGCTTTCATGTCTAACCACACCGTGGGCGGTTAGCGCAGATTGGAAAACGAGATGAACATCGTGACCTGGAGGTTATTGATATTGAAGGTGCAATTATGTGTTTGTATCATGCTAATTTGCAGCCGGTAGCTGTTTTGATGTGAATATGGACAGAGGCGGTATATTTTGGGCTCTAAGATATTGTCTGACAAATGTCATCTCTAAGCGAAAAATGTGAGGAAAGTCTTAAAGAATATTTCCATTTTTCTGACAGTAACTTTTTACAAACAACTGAAAGAAATTCCTTAAAAGTCTGCGTGTAAAAAGGTTTTATACCCTTCAAGTTTGACACCAAATGATTTGTTTCATTTTTAGAAAGTGAGAGTTGCCTTAAAAGCTGTTTCCTTCTCGGTATCAAAACAGCTAAGATCAGTTGGATTTTAGGTGGAAGTAGATCCTAGCTCGCGGCATTCTCAACAGCTCTGATTCCGAGGTGGTGCTCAAAGTTACACTAATTAATGTAACCACTTGAACACTAAATGAAGTCAAGTTTTTTTTATCTAATTCCTATGAATAGAAAAATGAATCAAAACTTTAACTCGTTAAACACAAACTCTAGTCGCAATTTTTTTCCAAATTAAACACTGAAAACTTTCATTTATTTCATTTGTGTTTCAGTCGTGCGCCTGCCTGTGGATAAATGTAAATTGCTTCGCCGAACTGGAGGTGGTTCAATATTTTATGACTCTTATTGAAATTAATGTTGAACGAGGTTAGGTCCTTTAAGTGTGGATTCCTCTTAGGGCTCGCCTTAACCTGGTGTTCATGCATGC
Organism: Syritta pipiens; assembly: GCA_905187475.1. Lineage (NCBI taxonomy): Eukaryota > Metazoa > Arthropoda > Insecta > Diptera > Syrphidae > Syritta > Syritta pipiens. Next base: position 5,778,497 of record LR994572.1, on the reverse strand, counting down.
AAATTTGTGCAGAGGAAAAAAACAAAATTCCTGTAACTTTAATTTCTGAGAAAAAATTAAACTTGCCCTGCAATTTTTGCCCGCGAAAAATGGTTTCGTTCATAAATTAACCACCAGGTGTGGCGCTAGCACTCCCCCTTCGAGGCAAAAAAGGAAAAGAAAAAGAAAACGAATTTGAATAATCGTTTTCGTTTCTACGTTCTCTCCCCTCCGTCAGTTCTTTTTCCCGAATTAATTCCTCCGTTCGTCGTTTTAATAAACCCCTCGACATCGACGACCTCCCGCGCGCGAGCTCAACAAAAATAACATGACCTAAGCACAGGCATTAGCATCTGCCCTAGTTAATCACAACGTGAGCGATGTACCAACATACGAATGTTCTCTGGGGCTGGTGTTTCCTTTTTTTTTGCGTCCTTTTGACTTTCTCAAAGCATAATACGAGTAATAATAATATCCAAACATGCAAAATCGCTTATCCTAATTGATTTTCCTAAGCCATTCCCGGCATCCTTTGAAAGGGCGATTTTTGAGAGAAATGAAAAACATTTTTTTTTCGCCATTGCTGTGGAATGTTTTGTTAGACTAAGGATCCTTGTGTGCCTCGCTCTTCCACACCTTAGCAAGCGCTGCTGCGTGGTCAAGGAAAATAATTAAAATTGAAAGGAATCAAGTTCTCTTCCCTGGAAGAGGATGAAAGAAGGTGCGCGTATTTGAGGAATAATTTCAAAAGAAAAGGAGAAAGAGAATATCTACCCAAACAAACGTTTTCTTTGCCAGGATAAAAGGGATTTCGCTCGATACTTTGCTGCTTAGCCCGCTCGTTCGCTTCTTTTTGCCGCGGTGCTGGCTCCCCCTGCCACGAATGGCATCCTAGTCCTTCCCCCGCCCATCCTAGTCATCGTCATTTTCTTCTAAATGTCAAAGTTAACATTAAAAAGTGAAATGACGACAGGATATTGTGTATACTCCTCGTACCTCATTTTATCATCATTTCTTTGCTTAGGTCCCTTGTTTTTCTCTGAGCCTGTATTCCATCATCGTCTTTCATCCTCCAAACGAGGGAGGATCCTTTTGTGTTGGAAGGTTTCTTTCTTTCTTTCTTTTTTTTGGTCAGTCTTTAAGAAGAGAACTACAAAAAAAAAAAAGAGAAAAGAAAGTCAGCTTGAGCGATGGAGAGTTTGGGGAGGGAAAATGAATTTCGCATCAGTTAAGGACGATGATTCAGAGGAGCAAATATACGAGTGAAGGAATCCTGTAAAACTGGGACGATCCTAGACACCCGCCCCTCTGTGTGCTGCCGTCCATTCATTATTCGATGTCGCGCTGCTTACACATCGTGAAGAGGATGTCATTTGTCACAATGAGGAGCACAAGAGAAATGAAGACGACTTGTGTATACATGCATTCTGATTGAAATATATTTCCTTGGATTTACATTGCACTCGGATAGATGTCGCTGTCGCTCTGTCTGTGTGTGTCATTCATTCCACCGTCGTCGGTCGGTACTCGGAAATTGTCAGCAGGTCCTGTGTGAGAGTGAGCGTAACAAATCAGGTTAGCGACGGCGAAGTTGATTTGAGTTTTGTTTTGGTGTTGTTGTGTCACCTATTTGGGTGCACGACTGATTTATGATCTCCGACTGAAATTAAATTCAATATTTTAATATGAAACGAAACCAATTTGATGCCTGTCTCCGCTGTTTGTTGGTGCATTGCTCTCGGATTTGTACTCGGCTTGTGCCTTTAAGTGCTGGCAAAGACAAATGGACGGCTTAACTAAAGGTGGCAGATGGAGGAGTTGCAGTGGACGGATGGATATCCTTTTTTTTGTTCCATTTCCTTCAAAGGCGAGGAAGGGTTGGTCCTTTTTTTTTGTGGATACTTGGGCTGACGCGAAGTGCAAACTCTTGTAAGCCAGACATGCCCGTAGGCAGAGTTGTCATAGGAAAATTTCTTCCGTTCGATAAAACAGGGAAGTGAAATGGCAGTATAAGTTGTACGTACTTTGGGTTTTGTATTTTTGAAACACTGACAAAGTTTTGAAGCAGTTGACAAGCTGCGTAGACGCGTATCAAAGGCACAAATTTTCGTCTTGCATCGATGGTAATTATGGCCTTAAAGTTTATGTAATAAATAAAAAATGCTATTTTGTAATTGAGTAATTGAAAAGGGAGTTCGATTTTTTAAGGACAGACAGAGGATGGAGGACGGATAGAGGATAGCATCTGACCCTGCTCACTTTTGACGGCAATGCTGAAAATACTTCACAATCATTTTCGAACACACAATTTGTTTGTTGCCTAGTAATACCAACCAGAAACTAATTGAATTAAATTAATTTAGCTTAAAGTCACTTGCAGTTTAAACTGTACCCTTTTCGTATTTTTAATTTTTTTTTAAGAAAAAGAAGCCTGTACTGACTTTTGGAAAGGAGCTTACAACACAGCGGAGTGCCTTGTATGGAAAGATGTCAAAATTGAATAGCTTCTGAACCACTAATTCGATTTAAATAACATTTTCAGATCTGATGGACAATTTAATAAGAAATCATTAAAACAAAATTTCTGCCTACACACAAGTCTGCTAACTTATGCAATTTCTACCAAAAAGTTCGTTCGTTCATCATTATTTTTGTGATTTCCTTTGTTTTTTTTTCATTAAATATTAAAAGTAAAATTTTTTCATGCGGTAGATTGTATTTTTTTAAAATTGTTTTACTACAGAAAAATAAATTGTTCAAGCATCTGAGCCGCTCAGTTCACAGATCGATAAACACCACTTTTTGAAAAATTTTAGATTTTAGGGTCAAAACACTTGGAATAGCCATAACTTCCTATGTTTACAGTGTCATTCCTAAATAATAAAGAGTACCACTATTAAACGACAACTATATCGGTAAATCGAAGTGTATTTCTGAAGCGAATGAAAACTGTTGTATCATTTTTCTAGCCTTTTTGTTTTATGGAGCTAATCGAATTGTGCTCTGAACGACTCATATATGGGTGAGACGCAGTAACTGATTTATTATATCATAGTTAGTGGCTATTCGCGAAATTTGTCAAGTGTGTGTTAATTTAAACTATCTTACTCTTTAATCTTAACTGCTTTTCCCGATTTGTGAAAGGATACTTTGTATGACATCTGAACCTATTAATAGATGCTGGAAGGTTGAACTTACTCAAGCAAAATACCAACATCTTAAAACATCACTGTTACAACCCATTATATCATCACTTTTGAGTACAAGCCATAGTTTTTAATAAAACTCCACATTTATCGATTAAGGTATGGGGTTTTTTTTTTTATAGCTTTCAAACTTTAAGTTGACATCACAATTTTCACCGGCGGCCATTTTGTCAGCTATTAAGTGATTTATTTTTAATTTGCTTTGGCGTCTCAACATGAATAGGCCGATGCCTGAAAAACGCTTTTAAATTATACCAATTTATTTTGAAAATCATGATTCTATTCCCAATTTTCAAAAGCAAGTTTGGCTTAACGATTAACCTCACTTTTGGTTGAATCAATAGACAAAACTACCGTATTTGAAGTGATGATAATCCTCAAATGTATGTTGAGACACCGTTACATCCAACAGAAATTAACTGTTTGGTGTTCTTAATGGGTTGGTAAAACAATTGGTACCTTGTTCTCCTTTCAAAACTCAGTCATGATTACTGACTTTTTCAAGAGTTCTAACAAGACGGCGCAATATATCACACAGCTCATGCCACAAAGACAATCTAAATAAAATTTTAAAAATATTTGGTTTCATAACGTTTTAAAAGGATACAAATCTTTTGTTTTTATTTTATAAAAAAAAAAAACCCAAACAAACACACTATTGAAAGCAATCAAAATCAATCAATCAATTATACTAGTGGGTTATGTTAATACAAAAACAACTTAAAAACCAAAAACGTAGACCTCAACAATGTATTACGTACTTTCTTTAATTCCATCTCGAAAAATATTCGCTTTTATACAAAAAAACAGCTTTAAAATGTCTGTAGTCAAAAGTCAAAATCGAGTTATCCGCACCACAAGATTAAGGATATCCAAATCTTTTATATAGCTAGTATTAAAACTGCAAAAGTTGTAAGAACTTAAAAAAGCTTAAGTCAATTCCCACACTTCTGTTTTGGTAAAACAATGTAGCATGTATTTCCCAAATTTTTGATGCTTAACTCAACATTGGCCAATTATTTTCCTTCCACTGACATCGGTAAAATAGCCTAAGTTGAGGTAGTCAAATTCCATTTTTTAAGTGTAATTTTGGAATAACCACCTTAGTGATGATAGAATATGCAGTTAACTTTGATCATGGGAGAGAAGAACAGCGTAACTTGACTTTGGTTTGTGAAATTTTTATTTATTCGTATGGAGTAATAGCTTAACTCAACTTAGATTTTTTCTTAATAAAACAACGAAGTTAATCAAAACAGCTTAAGTTCCTTGTTTCTTTAATTACAATTAAACCAGCTAACAAACCACATCAGCCCATATGAGGAGTGGTAGAAAAGGACAATGTTCTCACATTTGCGAAAAAATTAAAGCGATATAGTATTCTGCTACTTTCCCAGATCAATTTAAAACTTCAAACAAGTCTCCTGAAAAGCAGATAAAATCGACTTAGGTGATTTTACCTTGTGAACGCAGATAATAGTTTAAATGTAATTTTTTTTCGCCTCAATTAATAAATGCGATCACTATTGAACTAAAAATCAATGTGATTTAAGTGTTAAGATGTTAGTAATGGCAAACATTGAACTATGCTCCATGAAAAAAAAACTTTACAATGAAAGATAAATACCTTCATTTTTGCCTGTTTGTTGTTTGGTCGAAACCACTGCATTGTAGCGATTGTGCCAATTAAAATCGCTTAGTGCCATATTTCTCAGAGCATATAAATTCACCCTCTAAGCAACTTTTCGAAAGGTTTTACAGTTCGATGTTTGTCTTTTGGAATTGTTAAAAGTGAAACTCTGTGAAACTACTCCATCAGTCTTCTGCGAATACCTAACGACATAAATACTTCTACGGAACTTATTTATTATCAAAGTTAGGTATTCTCACAGATGGGAATCCATCAATTTCATGAGTACATTCACCCTCGTCTGACCCACTTTTTTTAGAACTCCACTCGCTTGAATCTTGTTCCTTTACTTTGAACCAGCATCGTCCGACCTTAGAGAGCCGAAAATAGAAACCAAACAATTTTACTCTCTCTTTTTTTCACAGAAAAACTTCCCAAAGATTTATTTCCAGGATAATTCACAAAACAAAGATACAATGTGCATACACACACTTTGTTGTGTACGTCAACAGAAGAAAAAAAAAAACCCCCAACTTTTTAAATCGGGGAATTAATTTGCATCTAGAGCGCATATCCTTGTATCCAGAGTTTACATCCCTCCCCGTCATTGTTGCACAACAGCCACACGAAAAAAAATAATAAAAATACGAAGGACAACTTATGCAATTCAGCAACATTTTGGTTTCCCTAATTTAACTATGAATGCATAGAAAATTTTTGCTATCAAAACAAAACCCAACGGAACAGGTAAATTCCATTTACAGTCAACAACAAAGTCCAGGCGAAACTTTTATCTCAACATTTTCGAAACTTTCGAAACAATTCAGAAAAAAAAAGAGCGGATACATATGCATTTCAGATGTAACGAGCAGGAATTCCACATTCATCATCAGGATACTTTTAACTATTTCAGGATTGCTATGTTTGCCGTATATTTGTCGAGCAATTATTCCGCCGACAACGACAATGACGACGACGCTGTGTTGTGGGAACAAAAAGAGGATGTGTAACACTTTGAGAAAGCGATACAAAAAAAGTTTTGCTGGAAGTTATTTGCAAAATTCTTATTTTTAGGGGTTAGAAACGGTTTTGAAATATTTTTCAAAAATGCAAAGGACGAGGAACCCCGCTCTAATCCTGACCGTAAAATTCCCGAATCAGCCAATTTTCAGAGTGTGCTTCGTCATCCCCATCCCCGGATTTAGCGATGCAAGGATGCAGGAATTTTACTTTGCAAGTGAAATCACATGCACATGCATGACACCAAGAGGATTCCGAAAATCCTTTTCTCCTCGAATGCAAACCCCTTAATTTTCAAATTCACAGTCAAATTTGTAAATTTTATGTAAATTAACGTCTCCCCACCTCGTGTGCTTTTCGAGATTTGCTTGGTGCTTCTATGGCGAAGCGTTAACAAAAGCTCAGCGCATAAAAGGATCTCAAATTCGGTCGGCCTCTTTCCATTTTGGAATTTAGCGCAACTGGGATTGTCTGCGGGTGATGGGCGGCTGCGGGTGGCGAATGGCGAAAGGATGCCACACAGAGTGGTATGCGAATTGGTTTTTATTTACTTCAGCCGCAGGCCGCAGTGATGGCGGCGGTTGGCAGCGGGTATTTATTTAATGCACTTTTAATTAGAAGTTTAGTATGAAATTACAAATCCTGGTGTAATTCATGTGAATTAATGCCACACTCGTGTGCTTTTTTGGTGGTGGGGCGTGTTCCGTTTTTGCACCCAACGGAAGGATGAAGGACTGGTACTAAATTCAATCCGAGGGTTTTATTGGTTGCGTCGCAGCGCGTTGTTCGAATTCTAATTTGCAGAGAGGAATTGAGCAATTTGATTTATTACTGCGGCCTCTTTTATGGGACGTGAAAGTGAATTTTGCCGAATTGAATTCGATGGTACTGGAATTGTAATTTAACCTTGCATTTGGATTACAGAATCCTTTTCGGTGCATTGTGTGTTTGCAGCTGGAGGTGATGCACTTTGAGCTGAATAATAATTGAAACGTTCGCAGAGTTGTGCCGTTGTCATCGGACACTTGTCATGTGAGTTGTCATGTAACTCAGATTGGCGGTAACGACCACAAGGATCGTTTTTCGGTTGGTTCATTGCATCTGTGGGTTTCATCATTGAACGAGTCCTTTCGATGATACCAAACATGTTCCACTCCTCCTCTTTTTTTTTTTTGAATCATTGCATTATTAATTCTCCACGAGGACGTTTGTAATTGATCGTTCAGATTTGAGAAAAAAAAAGTCAGCTTTCTTATGCATCATAAGGTAATACTGAAATAAGACAGGTTTTGCTGAATACAGCTGACGGATGGTTCTCCTCCATAAGGCGATCTCTGTCTAGCTCGATGGACACATTTTTTGTAAAGCAACACTCTTACATCCTTAGTTGAAATTCCATTACAAATTACTAGTTTGTTAGAAAACAAACAAAATTATGTAACCTAGTTTCGTTACACTTGCGATCCAACTTTTCCTTGACACTCAAATGTTAATTCGCGCACGCTTTTTCTTATTTTCGTTTTCAAAAAACTCACTCTTTGCTAAATCAATGCCATGACCCCATGAAATCCCCCCACAAAAAAAAAAAAACATGTCATTTTTAATTTTCATTGTACTTTCCGACCTCAAAGAGACACAAAAGTGAAAGGAAAACAAAAAGCTAAAAGCTGAATGCTTAACCCTCGTCACAGAAACGTGGAACATTCAAAAATAGAGCAAACTGATGCATGAAAAGAGGAAACCACATCAAAGGAGAAGGGTGTGCCTACTAAGACTAGAAGATGATACCAGAGAAGAAGATGAAGTGACATTTTTTTTTTGAGCTCAATGCGGGAGGGTTAGGCTTTTAGCGACAGGTTTTGACGCATATGGTGAAAAGAAGGTCGTCGATTGTTGCGAAATGTGTTGAACCGAGTCGCTGTTTTAGGGTGATTCCGAATTTAAGATGATGCCTAGGTAGACGCGTTTTCAACGCAAGTTGCTGGGTATCTGCAATTCTAGTAGGTTAAGGTAAAATTGCATAAATCCCTGACGTGTGAAAAAGGCCAGATTGGGATTTAATGAATTTCGTCTGATCTTTTCTAAAGGGTTTTCCAATAAGGACTTGACAATTTTTTTTAAATAAAAGGGAAACCGTTTGAGATATTTCAAAACCTTGACTATCGGATAAAAGTAAAATCGCAATATTTGTGATTGGAACTCAACTTCGTTCATATGGCAACCGCGGGTACGTTTTTATCGGTCGATTCGTTGGACCCAATTTCGATGACTCGGCCACGCCTTTCGGCCGAAACGGCGCTATTTCGCGTTCAATGTTGGCTCTGAGCTCTTCCAACGTCGTCTGCTTATTGGCATGTGTGGCTTGACGTAGCCCCAAAGAAAATAATCTAGAAGCGTCAAATCGCACAAACGAGGCGGCTGCGAGGTGTTCTTGAGATAACACACTCACCAAGCTTACTCTTCAATAAATCGATTGCAACGTGTGCTGTGTGACTTGTGGCACCATTCTGTTGAAACCACATGTCGTCCAAGTCCATATCTTCCAATTCGGGCCAAAAATAATCGGTAATCATGGTGCGATAACACTGGCCATTCACAATAGCGTAACGATCGTTATCGGCGACGAAAAAATATGGCCCTATAACGCCGCCGGCATACAAACCGCACCCAATAGTCGATGATTTTTGTGGATTGTGTGGTGGTTCATAAAGCACATGTGGATTTTCACCCGAACAATAACGCATATTTTGCTTATTGACCGATTGAGCCAAGAATGAGCTTCGTCATTGAAGATGATTTTGCGATTAAATTCATCATCTTGGCGCATCTTCTCCAGAGCCGGAACGGAGAACGTACGTCACTTCAAATGGTTCATCGGCATCAGTTCTGGGGTCAGCTTGATCTTATATGGATGTAAATCAAGATCTATCAAGATCAAGAGGCAACCCTGTGGAATTGACTGATTACGAACGCCTGAACGGCAGCGATATTTTCGACACTTCGACCAACCCGCTCTCTCACTGACACGGCGACATCACAAAACAAATATCTAGACTCAAAATTTTGCACTAAACTTTTGCCTGTCTACTTGGACTTGGAGTTGATGCTCTTAACGTGTCGGTCACCTACTCCGAATTTCGGTAGAAAATTTATATAATTTGCAGACGTTGCTCATTCGTGTACTTTACCACGATGAGAATATTGAGTTTACTAAATAAATTGACAATGACAGTTCTATGATTAGTGAAAGAGTGCGTTCACAAATTAAATTCAAAATTGTCAAATCTCTTCTTCTATAGGCACACTTGGAGATGGTTGGGAAACTATAATCTCTGACTTAAAAAAAAATACCAAACAGGATTTTACTTGTACCAAACCTAAATAAATGTCTTAACATGTGGTCGTACGAAGTTGTAGCAATTTGTACGATTCTTGGTTAGCCTTTGAACACAGCAAAATGAAAATATTGATCAAAAACCCTGTGGCGTATGTGGAACATTTCTAGAATATTTCCTGCTTTGAAGGAGGGAAAATGTCTCCCCCTAAATTGTATTTTGATGACACTGATACTCTGGCTTAGCATTTATCCAACCGAAAAAGTATCTTCCATAAATTGACTCGATCCCACTGTCACCTCCAACACTCAACACTTGACTGCTAACCCGCACTTGAAATGTAACCAAACCACTGTCAGTGCATCAGTATCATGTGACACGTACATATGTACCTTAAAAGCTTGCGGTTTATGTCGAAACACTTCACATCTCATCTCCTCGAATGTGACAAACAATTTCTCCGAAATTAACCCGGCAATTTGTTTCAATGCCATCTCCTTCAAAAAAATAGAAAGAACTATCTGTTCATCTACCTCCATCAAACCAAAACAAAAAAAAAAAGAATCAGGAAAACCTCGAACTGAAACGAAAACCTCACAGAACTCCAAAACACTTTCAAGCAGTAGCATCGTCACTTAGTACAAGGACAATCCCAACCACACAGTACTCATGCACAGGATCCATTCGAACACAAACACGTACACACATATTCCAAAGCGTGCTTTCGTGTTCTTTATTTCAACAATTTTCACCACTTAACTCAATTGCTGCGCTCACTCCTCGCTCTCGAATCTGGGTCCTTGTTCGGAATGCACGTGCACCGACCTACAGAGCCGCATACACAAAAATTGAGCGACAACTTTGTAATCACAGCAAAACAGGACTTTAAGTGATACCAATTTAACTGCATTAAGCAGCAGGATCCGCTGTATTTACCCTGGCATTCGACCAAGTCCTTCGATGCGCCGCGCCCCATTCATTGCTCGTATGCCGTGTCCTTTCGTCTTTCTTCGCTTTTTTTTTTTTTTGCGGGTGTAAGTGACTGCTATTTCCATTGCGCCAGTGGTGCCAGTGTCCTTTTACGTAACCACAAATTCCCCCATTTAACGGAGGGAAATTAATTTTTATAGTTACGGTTGTTCGTCGGCGATGTGGGATGGGCTGAAAAGGCAGAAAGGAATTCGGAATTACAGATAGAAAAAAATAAAGATAGAAGCGAAAACCCAATTATAATTAAGATAAGTATCTTCGAAGAAATTAGGAACAGCACTATAATGTGCTGAGTGGTTTAGACTCGGCACGAGAGATATCACCAAAGTGAGACAGAGAAAGTCCCACAGAAATTAGTGGGAAAAATTAATTCTCATAAATTTTCTTTTGCTCCTTGCTCCTTGTGAAAGACAGACAAAAAAAAAAAAAAAAAGACATCCACGACGAGGAAATGACCACAGAAAGAAAACGAGAGCACACAACGATTTCCAATTGGGATTTGTATGAATTTTAATGAGTGCTGGGATTCTTTTAGGCTTGTTAAGTCCTGTGTAAGCTGTTTTCAGGAGTAATTTCGGCGCGTAGTTATGACATTGAGTTATTCAGCCTCTGAGAATTATAATGATGCTGAACGTGAAATAATTTATTTAATGTATTAATCTGTTTTTGTGTTTTGCTGACGTGGCGTAATGATCAATGGCGGCACGGTGCTGGCGGTGAGTTGTTCGTTGTTCATTGTAATTTGGGTCATGTTCGTTTGGTCGTGTTTTTATTCTCTTCCTGCAGCGGTCTAGTTACACAGTTTCGATGGCAAATGGGCATTTTCAAGTTGGCAATTCATTAAGAAAATGTGTAACGTTCGTTGGCGGTTGCTGAAAGTTTCATAAATGAAAGCTGGGAAAAAAAAGATAATTGATTGCCTTTTAAGGTGGTGGTGGGAGTGGAACTTTTTTTTGTTTCACCGAAGACAGATGGGGTCAGGATTTTGGGGAGATTGGGCTTGAGTATGTCTTCAATCAAAGTTTTTTGTCGTTGTTAAATATGCGCTTCATGCATGGAGGTGGGTCTCAAGGCTTGGAAAACTTATTGATTCATTTTAATTACCCTCATGGAATAATTTGTTTCGATTGAGGCCACCTGCTCTTCAACTTTATTAAAGTTTTATGATTGTTACTCGTTTGTTCAAAGTTTATTAGGACATTCGAAATAATGTTTCTAATTAAAAATGAGCTTATTCATTGCATGTACATATAAAACAAGTGTTAGTGTTGGCGAGATGTTAATATTTCTTAGTACTTCGTAAATTGAAATCGATCGGTCGGTAGCTCTAATCGAATGTGAACATCTCAAAATATGTTAAAGATCCATGACGAAGATGCCGTTCGACAACAGCTCAATTTGTCAAAGATCAAAAATGTTGGTTAGCAAAACCTCAGAAAAATGGTGCCATTGATTCTCTTCGCATTAAAAGCACAACACAAGAATTTGATTTAAAGTCAAACTAATTACAAGACGTAATTGGGAATTTGCTATACTGATCTCCGTCATGTCGCATAAAAATTAAGTATTTATTAGTAGTAAAAGGTTTAAGGTTTAAAAAACACCAGAAACATTTTTCACGGCCCCACCTCCAGCGAACGATTGACAATCCTCCTATAGTACTTCTGTCACGGAAAGCCTTCGCAATTCGCCGTTCGGAACAAGCAATAAACTGCAGGTCTCCTCCACATGTGTCAAAAATTATATCGCGCACAACACAGTGAAGGCGCGAAAAGCTAGGCTCTGGCTCTTCGTGAACTGTTACGCCACCAATGATGATAAAAAAATTTAAGTATGAACTAGTACTATTACTACTTACTTACTTACTTACTTACTTACTAGAAACTTACTAGAAACTTCTATTTTAAGTACTGCAGTCATATTTTTAATTAAATTAAATGCGATTTGGATTTTAGAAGGACTTACATTACTGGCCCTGTTTTCAGTATTTAGTTAAATTATTAAAACGATTTTAAAATTAATTAAATGTTGTTTTTGATTGTTAAAATGTTTTTTTTTTCTCAATTTGTTTATTGTCTGTCTTATTTTTGACATAAAATAAAGGTTTTACTTTTTAAGGGAATGTACATTAACAAATCAAGGCCAATGTCCTTCATTGTTGTTTTATGTTACAGGTGAGTTTTAATCCACCGGAGGCGTTGAAGGTTTTATTAACTCCGAACACCCCTTGTCGCTTGTTGTTGTCGCCAGGTTTTTGTTTTATAATTATTTGTTTACTTGTTTACATGTATGCTTATAAACTACGTTTACAATTTCTATGTGCGTATATTTGACATAATTTTGTCTACATTGTTTTTTTTTAATCAATTTAAATTATCGGAGGACTTCTTTTCTTACTAGATTTTGTATGCATTGGTAGTGTTTGCTGGCAAAACATGATTCAAGCTTATGAACAGCGTTGCCCCTCGATGCTGACAAAAAAAATTGTGCTAATTTTTTTCATCAAGAATCTAGAAAAGTAGTAAAAGTTGAAAATTATTTCAATGCTAGCTTTATTAAAATAATAAATAAATAAACAAAAAGTTTATAAAACTTAAAAAGAAAAAATATTTCAAAAAACAAAAAAACAATTCATTGCATTAAATTTTCAGTACATTTCAGCTACTCTTCTTTTCAGCTACTCATTTTTAATATGCTTTGCAAACATGATTGCGGTGGTAACATTGTACCTATTAGTCAAGTCTTTCCACAGCTAAACACTTTTTGAATTTTAGTAGATGCTTAGATTCGAGCGAAATATAGGTAGAGTTTAAGCACAAATGTCTGAAAGTTGAAATTGAAAGTAATAGAAGTTATTGCCCAACAATTTTTTTTACGAATTTTCGAAAACAAAAGCGATGTGAACTCGGAAATATTATAAAATAAAATACTGTTAACAAAAAGTAGCATTAAAGTAACAGAATTAAAATAACAAAATAGCACACTTAATAAAAATTAGGAAGTACAACTTTTGATACAAATGTAGCATTAAGACAACGCTGCTTATGACTTTTGTTTCGTTTTTCAAAAATTAACTATGGAAGGATGTACGCCAATGTCTTAGACCAACTTAACCCTTAACGGCTGAGATCTTTTTTTGTAATACTCGTCCATAATACGACAGAAAATTAGGTGAAATTCTAAAGCGTTTATAAGGATGAAAACTTAAACTAAAGATTAATAAGATATGATTTCAACATATTTACTTGATTTATAATTTTATAAATGAAATTAATTTTGATGATTTTTAAGAGCTATGTGGGCTTAGTTCCCCGGCATGGTCTTTTGTTTTGACAATATAAATTGATTTACATTAAATAAAAAAACATTAAATCTTTAAAAGTATTTATAATATTTTTCAGTGATAATAAATAAATACAATGAGAACTGAATTCTTTTCATGTCCTGTATTGGGGTCTTTCAGGGTCTTAAGGGTTACAATTTATTTAGGGAAAACCCTTTATAACATAAAACCCACAATAAAAAACTATTGAATATGGCGAAAAAGGAAATCTGAAACAATTTCGATGCTTTGACATACAAAACAATGAGCACGAGCGCCCTTAAAACTACAGCATGTACTTTCTCCATTGCCACCATGGTGACAAAACAATTTTTTTTGTCGAGAATTTATTATTTTAGAAAATATGCAAGTATATCACATTTCTCGGCCATATCACAATACCCGAAGTTCCCCTAAAGGAGCTTTCAGTTCTAAACGCTAGATGTTACGAGACCATTGCAAATAATCGATAGAAGGAGGCCTTAGGTCAGGTCTATTTTTTAATTTCAAAAATATTCTCACGGGGCTTTACAATGACCGAGTTTGTACTGAACAATAACCCCACAATAAACCCTACACTGACCGAGTCTATGCTGAAGCTAAATGAGAATGGGAAACGTTTGAGAAAGGATTGAATGACACATAACAGGGAATTTTTTGAGTTTTAATTAAAATATTATGACTTTTAATATGAAATTATAAGAGAATATTATTCATAATTCTCGGAAAATTGTGAAATGTAAATTTTAGTTTGCTCCATATCAATTTATTTTTCTTTTGATTGATTGAGCCTGTTGCTTGTTTATGTTTTGAGTTAACAACCAATCCGGTCAACAGTATTATTTATTCAAATCCAATTGATTTTTATTTATATGCATACAATCAGCTCTGTTTTATTCAGGTATTGAATGTAGAATTGATGAACGGTGATAAAATGGCAGAGAAAATTTAGGACAAATTCAAAATGAGAAGAAAAAAAAATGAATGTCATTCATAGTTTTTCTTTTATGTCGAATGTTTTTCTTGTAGCTTTTCTTTCGTTTAGTATTTAGATAAATACTGTTTGTGTAAAATGATAACTATTTTTCAGTAATACGTGAATTCTAAAATGTAGTCTCAAGAAAAAAATTAATATTTTAGCGACAATAAAGATTAAGAAATAAATGTCAAACACACCATCATCAGGTGCGCTTCAGCATCGCTTGCCCGATGCGTGGTCAATACGAAAACCCAAAATTCATTCATTCATGCGAAAAAGGAAAACTTCTTCTCGACTGAACTACATCACCCCCAAATTGCATTCGACCCACTTGAGTGCTAATTAACTTTGAAGAGACCGCTTTTGGCATGACGAGTGCAACGTTCACTTGTGGTCGTTCAGGTACCCAAGATCCGGAAGGAATTCTTTCAGCCAAAGTGCTGACATCATACTTTAAGTTCAACTCTCCGCACCACCACACACATAACTTGAACGAAAATAAAAAAAATGAATGAAACTCTAACAAACTTGCTGAGAACCAATGAAGTGTGGAAAAATTGTACTCAATTGCTTCAAAAATACTGTATTCGGGTCATGAAAAGTTCCAGGTTTTCTCTCAATTGCTTCTGCTCGCTTTCTCTTTGTCTAGAGAAAAAAAAAAAAAAACCTCCCCACACTGACCCAATTTTGAGGTGCCACCCCCCGCCCAGAGTTACCTTCCAACGTGATTGCAGCATGAAGGCAACCCACAAACACAAGACACATCTCGGTACAGACCGCCCAAGGCGAAAACTCTCGTATCCTAGTCATATCTCTTTTTTTTTCCTCCTCAACCACGTCCGTGTGTGTGTTTGTCGCTGAAGCTTTATCAGGCATAATTAATTGAGGTATTTAGCAATACAAACAGCACGACACTTAATAAATCACACACCATTAACCCTCGACCGAAACTTAATCAATAACACACAACGATGGGCATAATGGGCGCTAGGAAGGAACGTCTCCAAAACCAATCACAATTTGTCAATAGGCAGAAGGCACAAGGAACCGAACCAAACCGAACGGAGGCAAGGAAAGCCAAGTCAAGCCGAGCGATGGATTCTTTGGTGGTGGAACGAAGAAAAACAAAATCCAAAGAATTTCAAATTGAATGCGACAGCAACACCACAAGGAACACACAACACAACTCAACAAAGCGAAAGGATCCAAACGGAATCTAATCAAATCAATATCAGGACCCATCCCGCCCACCGGCGACCGCTCGGGATGGGGAGGGAGCAGCCGACATGTGCTCCACAGTGCGTGCTAGCTGGCTCGGCGAGAGCGAGAGCGAGAGCAGGGCACACATAATCGGATGTATTTGTGCCTACTGAAACGGATAAATTCGTTTCTGTGATTTTTGGCCCGGCCCAAGCAAACCACACAAATACTCACACACCCACAGATGCCCGCCCTCGAAGGACTCGAATGGAAAAATTCGAAATTTATTACCATTATGGATTGGAAATTCAGTCGGAATGATAAATTGACTTGGCTGCGGTGTAAAGTGGGTCATTTTGGGGCGGGCGAAGACCTTGAGAGATACACACGGCCGTGTTGTTGGGGGTGGCCGATGTCAGATTTGAGATTATTTGTGTGTCTGCGTGTGTGGGCGGGGGGAGGGCCCGCGCGCTGCTTTGGTGATTTATTTAATTTGCGACATAAATACTCGGCACACATCTGTAGCGACACGGCGCTGCAACACAGAGATACATATCCTATTCGCCAATGTGTATCCTCTGCCAACCGCACTGTGTTGTATCTCCTTCGTGTTATCCGTCCGATACGCTCCAGATACAACAAGCAAACCACTATGTTTGGAGATTTGTAGCAACGATATCGCTCTCATTGTCCTCCTCCACCTTCTGTTGCGACTGGTGCATCCACCACCATCACCACCACCGCACACAGTGCTGGAATTAATTCCACCCAAGATTATGCAACAGTGTTCGAAACAGTGGCGGGGGAAATTTTTGGGGAAATTGTTGCCAATGGCAGTTAATTATGTAGGGGGTGAGTTGCTGGCTGGCTGGCTGGCTGGTTGGCGGATTGAGAACGGATGGTGTTGATCTATAAATATCCCGTTTATGGTGTTCTCACTGTTGCTCTGGTTGAGGAGAATTGACGGGCTCCTCGTCCTTCGGCTGTGTGTGTACACGGAGCCTAATTATGCGCTCGATGTTCTTGTGTGTGCCGATATCGCTCTGACAACAACTTGAAAACACCGAGAGATATTGATGCAGTTTTAATAGTCCCTCCGTCACGATATGGTGGACAAACTTTAAGGAGGACGACAAGAATTTATTGGATTTTCAAATTGTTCATTATTCATGTGATGACATGGTGGGCGTTTGTTACTTTATCTTTCCAAAGAGAGTGTTTTCTATTTTTTTTTTTTTTTTGTGTTGTTGAAGAAGGAGAAATTTATGGATAGCTTGAAAGGGGGGCGGGTGAGTAGTTTATGGGCTGTCTATAAGTTTGATGTTTGTTTGAAGAAGTATTTGCCTGTCTTGGCATGGAAACTAGTTCAAGGTATGAGGAACTTTGAAATGGAGAAAGTCTTGTGGTGGTGTAGTTGCATGCAATCGGAAGTAGGCCTTTCTGTTTTTTTGTTTTCATCATTTGCTGGAGTTTAGTAGGTTGCGTCATAAACTTGAGAGGGAAGGTTGTTTTTGCGATTTTGTCAGCAAAAGGGTTTTAATGAGTGCATTTATGTGTAATAAAAGCAAAGCAATGTAGGCTTCGCCGAAATTGGTGTCTGCGCGCGGTCGAAATATAGGGCGATACATTCTCATTTTCACAATATCGGTGCTGCGATTCAAGCGTCAGCAAACACTTTAGATATGAACAGCGAGCGGGTACTCTAATTCGAAAAAAAAACCTAGACAATGAAGAGACGTCGAATTAGAGATTGCCAAACAGAAAAAAATGCCTGCTGAAGAGGTTCGACCTCTTTTTAAAGAGAGCTTTATGAGCGATGAAAAAAAGAACAGCGTTTGCCACCTAAGCAGATTTCCATATCCGATTCTACTTCTTCCAATATTTGAATTTAGAGACAGCCGACTCAATCGACTTCAATCAAAAATCCGGAGCAGCATCTAATACAACCAACGAAATATAAAATGATGATGTACTGTTCAAAAAATAAGGTGAATATTTAAATTTCGCAGGCTACGTACATTCGATTATCGAATTTTTATTTTGTTATGTTGGTACACACGCCTCGAACATATGTTTACAGTTTAGAAACCAAGTTCTTGAGCTTCCCAGTAACGAAATTGATTTCTGTGGAAAATGAAAACGTGGCCCATTGCTCTCTGACAGTTTATTCGTCCATGCATTCCCATTTCATTTACCTGCACACATTGAGTACATTTCCAAGAATGACTATAACTCTGGAATTTCATTTTAGCCTTAGAATATCAATTTATAAAGCTGTAAGCCCATTACTTCGACTTGGTTCTTAGAAAACTCCAATCAAACACTTCCGCTCCCATGCTTTCGGCCTGCCATCTCATCCATTTCAGCGCACAGATGTTAACGCCACTCATCCACTCTGAAATATTATTTAGCATTCAACCCACACACCCACTCACAATAAAACTACACCCACGCCAACTACACAATCACATCCCGACACACTTTTCTCTGTACAAAGGAATACGAGTATATCCACTTGAAATCCTGTGTGTAGTTCACTAGATTTAGGATATGTTACCGAAAGGGATATCATTTTTCTGCTCCATTTCTGTTCTGGCATTCGCACACAGCTCCGAGTGACATTAATAGACAAAAGCGGAGGAAAAAATGAAATGAAATCTAGAAAAAGAACGGTAAAGACGAAACAGGTCCTCCCCCCTTGCACATGTGTGTCGAGCTCTGTGCGCATTTCCACGGACCAATGACAACACATGGATATGCAAAAATAATCGAGGATACAAATTTTCACTGACTCAGTTGTACAGTCAAAGGACTGCGGAAAGGATTCCCTAATGAGAGATTCCGGGAAGGACGAAAGCGAACTCTGTTGGGGATTCGCGAGTCTAATTAAGACCGTCAAAGGCGAGCGTCTTCCGTCCAATCCTGCCCGACAAAAAACTGATTAATCGCCGGGTAGTTGCGACGATGCGTATGCGTGATGTCGTCCCCGAAAGGACGTGATTGTTTTGGGACATCAACGTCAAGCCTTTCCCATTCATCTTGCCTAATGTCGACGGGTGAGAGTTGAGTGCCTTCGAATTCAAATCGAAGAAGCCCCTGAGGTGCCACACCATCCGGAACGTCGGCCATCCGAAACAAAACGTGACCTTAAAACACCCTTCCGACCGGCCGGGTTGACAGCGAATACCGAAGATTTATTTCCATTTGTCTCTCCTGGCCGACCACTCGTGATCGCTCACGGAAGTGCCAATGAACTGTGAAAAAGAGTGAAAGAGGGAAAGGAAAAAAAATAAGACCCATCCCCCGCGTCAACAAGATGGCTCCAGACAACCGGGCATTGAGGTATCACGTTGGCAATCCAATTGCAGAGAAATCCTATTAATAGCCGATTATTGTGTGCCGGGCTAATATTTGAGTGAGCGATGATGATGAAGACGTCTTCTTCTACTTTTCATCTGTTTCCACGACAACAGAGCGATGGCTCTTTAAAGGGAAACCTAAGTGCCCATCCGGTTATTGTCCGGGTAAATAGACGTGTGTGAGTGTGACGTATCCGTAACGAAAATTTTCTTGGGCTTCCAACCCAACCCAGTCGTGGATACGTATCGTAATTATGCCTTTTACGGTCCTGTGGTCGACGTTGTGGCATGGCCAATGATCTGGCAACTAATTAAATAGCACTGGGGACGGTAGAAATCGCACATGCAGAATGTTGTTTACCAAGAAATGGTAATTGGCCATAAGATTGTTTGGTTTCAGGATGGAAACTAATATCCGGTGTTAGGTTTGTCGAGCTGTGCTTTTGTTTGTCTCTATGCGAGACGCGAGGCGATGTCGAACGTTGTGGCTTAATAAGGAAGTTCTAATGAGGAAAGGCAATATTTTCTTTTGTCTAGAGATTGGTCTGTGGGGTGGTCGACAGAGTGTCAGGGAGACTAATAAGTTGGTGAAACAAAATATTTGTTGTTTAGCTATTTTCGTTGGGACAGTTTTCCGGTTGAGAGGTGGTAATCTGTTGTGAAGACAGAGAGAGCTCATGATTGGATTAGTTAGCGTGAGTGTTTCAGAGCTCTCGGGGAAAAGCAGTTTGACTTTCTCGTTGGTGATGACTTTTGTTTGTATCATCACAAAATTAATGCAAAACTTTTCAGGAGGTGTTAAATATAACAAAATTTTCATTAGGTGCAAAAAGGAAAGGTGTCTTAATTAAAACATGCTTGAAGGAAATTCTTTTTAAAAACTTTCCGCAATACGATTTTATCGGAAAACTTAAATTGAAATATTCTGAAAGGCTTCAGAGAGTCGAGAGGTTTTGGAAAACATATTTTAAAATCGACACAGAACTTTTCAACTAATTTCTTGCAAAGACGTGACTTAATGGTGACGAAAAATAACGACGGATAGGTCATTTTCCCGCTTATCCACTCTAGAGTGAAGAATCAATCCTTTTTAGCCTCATTACGCGCTCTACCTATTCTGCTTACACCTTTGCCTACTTGTACCTATGCCCATCTTTGATTCCCTCGATTGTCGTACGTGATCCAATTTTCATCACTTATCAGTTATTTCATGCTATTGAAATACCTTCATTTTATTATGTTCCATCGCAAAAACGATTTTAAATCGAGCTAACGTAACAATCTACAAAGAGACCACATATTTGACATCGGTTTTTAGCCAGACTTGTGTTTATGGTTAAAATCAACTGATGCATAGCTCCATACCGATATCGAGACTGTAGAATTTCATCGGCTTTTCATTGATTGAACTGCCACAGCGTGCCTCATCTCTCACTTCGAAATCGAATTCAGCTCAGGAAAAAAACCACAAACAATTTTCACGGCTCGCCTCCAGCGAACGACTAACAATTATTTTGAAAAACCGGCACTAAACAATAGCTCGCCTCCACTTGTGTCAAATTGTAACGCGCACAGCACAGTGGAGGCACGAAAAAGCTAGGCTCTAGCTTTCAACGGGCTCAATGAATTTCTTGCGATTTAACATGCTTTATAAACTTGAAAAAATAAACTTTGAATTTTAATTTTACTGGCTTCAAGCCATGCTCTTCGTATGAAAAGGAAAAAAAAAACGGAAAGGTTCACTTAAAGTCAAAAATAAGTTCACAATAATAAAACGTAAATTTCCAATAAGTTCACAATAATAAAACAAAAATTTTAAGTTGCCATCTACTGGTTGATGCGCTTAACTGAGGTGTTACCAGTATTGCTGTGATTCTCAACACCATGATATAAAAAAAGGAAACCTCTAGATGGCACACCCTTCATTCGAAAGTAGGCATCGAACCTTTTCCCAGACCGGATAAAAAAAAATTCAATCCGTCTCTTAGGTCTCTTTTCAAATTCGTCTACCATCAGGTAAATGTACGGTTGACAGATTCAGAATTAAGTGATTGGCCGAAGGTCATTAATCTTCTAGCCCAGTGGGACAATTTTCAGGATGAGTTCAAATTGGCCGACGAAAATAAAAAGAGTGATGAAAGTGATCCCTCAACTCTTCACTGTGACAATCCGTTCAAAATGAAATGTCGGTCTAAAATAAAAATAGAAAAAAATATGGAAGACGGTTAAGAGTATTTTTTGGATATCACCCTGATTGTTTTTCATCTCGCTGGGGATGAAAAATATTTTTTTCACTCAAATTTTATTTAGCTGATCCTTAGTCTGTTTTCGAAGTAAAAATATCGGCTGCAACTAAGCTTCTCACATACTAAATGGCAGATTAAAGGAAAAAAAGAAGAAGGGCCATCTTAATGTTTGATGAGATGCGAATTGTGTCCTAAATGTGAACGGAGAGAGCCCCTTTTGCGAGTTTTAAATGCCGCGTTATAAATTTCTTTAATTTCACCTTCAATTTTTCATATCTACGGAATCGTTCACCCCTGCTTGGACTGTCTGGAATCCTTTTTCGACCTTCTTATCGAGTCCCTTTTCGACTCCCATGTCAAATATCGACTCATATCAATTTCATGGAATCAGACCCCCGCGGTTTTTTGAATTCTAGTCGCCGTCTGCTCATAGCATCTTTTTTTAAAGACAGTTCAACAATTTACTTCACAGTAAAAAAAATTAGTTTAATTTTCATTCAGTCAACAAATTTATTTCGAGGACAAAGAGATGTGAATCCAAAAAAAATGTACTCGCAACGTATTTGGCTTTCTTTCGATTATTCAATAATCGACAATAAAAGGACATCCGGGACGTGTGTGCCTGCATTGCATTTCTTTTTTATTTTAAAGGACAATATTTTTTCACTCGTAGGCGACCATCTATTATTGTCCGCTTAAACACAGCGCGAACTTTTGTACAATTGCCAAGTGAAATATTTGTCCACGCTGGTGTTCGATTGTGCTCGGGGGCTTTGGAGATATTCGCAGGATAAATTCAAGGATTACATATGGCGATGGTCATCTCCTCCATAAAATGCAAAACAAATACGCACCCCGACGGGAGGAGTATATAACAACTCTTTTATATCGAAAATAATGGCACGTAAATATTTCCGTCCCGAACGTATTAAGGTCTATTGTTCTCGTTCGAATACAATAAACTACTCGTGGCTTCGCACAGAAATTGGGTGTGGGGTGTACAGGTCCTGTGCGTTGTGAATAGCTCTTGGAAGTGAGTATTGAATGGCGGCGATAAAATATGACAGACTGCTAATTGCATCGGTGTAGGTATGTGGAGGTTTATTGTTTACCGAAGTCCTTCCGAGATTTTTGTTTTGTTTTCCTCGTTCGTTCGTTGAGTGATGGAGAGCTGAAAGGGGGGACAGAGACTGAGATTAATTCAATTTGGAGCCGTGTGCATTCCGTGCGTCTAGGACATTGTTTTCTACTTGAACGATGTGTAAATGTAAACAGAATTCTGTAAGTGCCATACTGACGTGGAAGTTTGTTTGTTGCTTTTGTTGATATTTTGTCTTCAGGAATGGGGAGGGACAGAACAACACTATTTCGAGTGTTTATTGAAACAGCAATCGTGGTGCTTGTTTACGAAATGAAAGTTGTAATGAATAGAGAAGTATCCATTTCGCTTCGGGGCGTATTGAATGCCAAACAAGTAATTGGAGATAATTGAGGAAGTGGTTGAAAATATGAGTCCGTTTTTTCCCTAAATTCGTGGAAACTTTTGAGCTTTTTGTTGAGATTCATATTTGTTTCTGTGGGTGCAAAAAGGGCAATTTTAGTTGAAGGCTCACGATTTTTTTACATCTACACGAAATTTAACTTAATGAGCGATATTTTGAAGGCGAAGAAAGCTTGATGTTTTTTTCTGTATTTTTTCTCGACATTTTCAAGCCAAAACCTTTTTGGCTTGAAAAGAATAAAGAATAATTTGAGTTCAATTTTTAGAAGTTGATATTCAAATATTTGTCTGTCCTTTAACACGTCATCAACAACCATTCTTATAATTTCGAAGAGCAAGCCTAAACAAGCGTACCAAAGAATGTTCATTTGTTCTCGCTAAGTGAGCAAATAAAGTTGAAATACAATTTTGATTCGTTTTAAATCTTTCCTTCAAACCGACTTAAAATTTGAACAATATACAGGAGTGTGAAAAGCATTTCATATTTTAGATGTTTGATTTGCATTCGTCACTACATCTCCACTGTGTTAGGGACCAATTTGAACATCAACGACTAAACTGAAGTCCTATTATTTGAAAAAATAGAAGCAGTTTTTTATCAGACAATGAGAGTACCTCTTTTCATGGTGTTCTAAGGTTAGAAGCAGCTTCTTAACAACTCGTTATGCCGTGAAGTTACCGTCTATTGCCCGTCCTCGAATTATGCCTGCATCGATTGACAAGTTTTATTTTCGAGAAAATTGAATAATTCAGCTATGAAATAACCGAAGAAAAAAATTCAAATATGTTTTGAACAGCCCAAAGATGAGTAAAGTTGTTTTCTTGTGATTGTTTTACAAAATATCAAGAGTAAAGGATGGGCCATCAAGTGGTTTCTTTTAAAATCATGGGTTATTTCGACACTGGCACCAGTTTCCCGCTCGTAATCTTATAAAAAAGATCGTTGTATTTCCGCGGAACGAAATGAATCAACGTTGGGAAGCATTGAAAACTTATTTTCAAAGTGTAGCCCAAATAGTGCGTTTTTTTGGAAAGATATCGTGTTATTAGTCGACAATTGGCCGCTTCGAAGCTGCCATTCGATCCCTTTGGACTTGTTCGTTATAGTCAACTGCGAGCAATAATTGTTATGCCAAAAATCCGTAAACGATTTAAGCACTTAAGACCAATGTCATCCATGTAATCCGTGAGCTACAGCCAGAAACCGTCGATATGATCTTGGAATTCCAAGTGACAGAGTGCTCTACTGTGAAACCAGCTGAGACACACACTTGAACGACGTTGTATTTCATAATTAATGGGAATATTTGCTCTTACTAATAAAGCCATAATACATAAAAAAATATTAATTTTGTTAATTGTATTGCATTTTTAAAAAGAAACTTGTATTTGGCCCCTGTATATTTTGTATAGAATTAAGATGAATAGTTTTTTTAATGTTTTACAAAATATCTTAAGTATCGACATGTTACGAATAATTTGTTACTTTCCAAATACTAAAGTACATCATCATTAGTGGCGTACCAGTCCACGAAGGGCCAGAGCTTAGCTTTGCGCAACTCCACTGTGTTGTGCGCGTTATAATTTTGACACGTGTGAAGAGGACCTGCAGTTTATTGCCGGTACCGAACGGCGGATTGCGAAAGCTCCAGAAGTACTCCAGGAGGATTGTCAATCGTTCGCTGGAGGTGGGGCCGTGATAATTGTTTGTGATGTTTTTTCCCCGAGCTGTAGTCGAACCCGGGTACTCTCGCTTAACAGTCCGATGCGCTAACGATTAAGCCATTGCGCCCACAAATACTAAAGTACAAGTAATACAAATGTTTTGAACACAGCTCATATTAGTTTAGTGCTTAGCTTAGTGAGACATATTTAAAACTACAGTGGGATCCCTCTAAGTCAAATTTCCCTCTAACTTGAGTTTTATCTCCGTATTCTCTTCCTCATTTTCCATACAAAAACTATCGTCTAAATCGAGCTCCCTCTAACTCGAACTAATTTTGAGGTATAATGAAAATTCGACTGTTTGTAGAAAATATTTTCTTCTACTGTTCCGAAGGCATGAATCTTCTATCGCATAAAAGACTAACATTGTATGACTTACAAGAGAGAAGCGAGAGTGTTTCTTAGTACATCAATAAATTATAGTGTTTTTCCACATTACTATTTTTTTCTGGCTACGCATACTTAGCGCTAAGAAAATTTAACTGGGCATTCAAGGCGAGGCTTCCAAAAATTTCCGCACTAAAGTCATTCATCAAAAACTAATGCGTCAAAAGATCATTCTGTAAAAAAAAAAAGGTTTATGAAATACCCACATACGCTATCAAATATCAAAATGTTCATAAAGGAGGCCAAAAAAGTCCTCAAAAAACAAAGCATCCACCACCCACTTGAACTACACGACCACAGTTCGCACGCAGGTATCTTCCGGCAAGTGAACTTCCAGAACACCTGGCCCCCACTCCATCACTCATCCGACTCTCTTGAAGACCCTCTTACAAAACGATTTATCATAATAATGACCAACACTGTAGCGCCCTCAGGAGATTCCATCATAGACCCCCCGCCAGGAAAAGAATAATGATTTCAATAAATTCCTACAACCTACAATCGTTCAAAAACAAATTATCAATAAAAAAAAATATGCACCCTCCGGCGATCATCTCTCACAGCTCCCACGCATACCACCGATGAATGATCGCCAATTCTCCTGTAAGCCCATAACAGTCCATTCCACCATCCAATCCCATCCCATCTTCTCATAACATGCAATTCAAAGGACTTTCAAAGGTTACTAACCCCCGCGAGCTAAACGAAGGACTGAAAACATCTAAATCACACCGACCATTCCATTCTCCATTCCCAAATAACTTTATATGCAAAATTCTCCACACACTAGCCTGCCTTCCAGATACGGATCCGGCTTCATCTCCGACCAGGCCGACGGCCGAGACCCTTCACATCAATTACACGCAACGACGTCATTTTCATCTTTCTTTTTTTTTTCTCTCGGAGTGGAATAAAAGGCGACACAAGCGTTGCACACAGAAAAAAAAAAAAGAAAACACACCACCAACCCCAAGAAGTGGGTAGTTACCCATTCGAGCCCTTAAGGGTTATTGCTACAAAATGGTTTCTTGTTATCACTCCATGATAAAACATTGAAACAGAGATAAAGCACCAACAACACACACACACAGGAAGCACCCGTGTGACGGTCCAAAACAACAACGATGAATAAGGACCTCAACGTCAACCCTCTAAAGCCCGCACACGAGACACGACTCACAGGAGACTGTATCTATTCATCTTTTTTGTTTTGTCTGTCGCCTGGCACTCTTTTGTTGCTCCAGTAAATTGGTCTGCAGGATTTCTCTTTGTAGTAAACTTTAAAGAAAAAAAAAAAAAAAAACATCCAAACGCGGAGACCAATAACAACAACAACAACAGGGAAAAAGAGGCGATGAATATCTTGCACCCACAACGAATGCGAAATAGAAACACAAACCCAAGATACGTGCCTTGCCTACAACAAAAGAAACGCCAACCTTCCGCCATGTGAAGGATTTTCCGCGCGTACTCACCTGAGAGCACGATTGTTACTCCAGTTCGTCCTGTCGTCTCCCGGAAGAGTCGTGTTAGAGTGCTCAACGCCGTCGTCGTCAAGGAACGTCGGCCACGTTCACAATAGTCTGCAAACACCAACCGAGCGTGTGTATGTGTGTGCACTCTAAGGACACATGACTTTACGACGGCAATTGACGGCACAAAAAAACGACGACGAAAATCACCCCCAGAAGATGCTTCTTCCCCGAGGGTGAATTTAACGTATTTAGCATATCCTTCGCCCCGACGGGGGACCGGCATCTTGTGAGACGAGGCGCAACTCCTTCACACTTTTATGATAATTTCATCCTTCACTCCAGGTGTCGCTAAGGACACGCGCGGGGGTGTGCATGATGGAAAACTTAATTGCGTTTCCGTATTTGTATTCAATGGAGCTGAATTCAAGGATAACTACTCACATCGTCCCCGCTCCCACCTGTGAGCGAGGTCCGCTGATTTTCGATTCAGCTTCACGCCGGATGCGAGTTCGTTAGACCCTTCTGCCGATTGGATTAGGTCAATTTGATTGCGAACATCTGTTATCCATCTGCTCCTTGATGAAGCGTCTACATCTGCCCGAGGCGGGTCAAGCGATACGGACGAAGTTACAGGCCCGGATGAGTGATCATCTGTCTAGAACGTGTACCTGGAAGGATTCGCACCTCCTTCCGACCACCTACCGCCAACGCCGCCGCCCAAAACTATCGGCAACCTCATTAACACCAAACAAAGTTTCCAGCCACCAAATGTGCTCCGAGGAGCGCACAGCCGGCATGCGGAGCCTAATCAGCAAAACCTTGTTAGCATGAAAATTAATCAACTTCGAGCAAAATAAATAGGATCCGTCCGGGAATGGGACCGGGTGCGGCACAGGAGCAGCGCACCACCACCGTAAAGCGGTACCCGGGCAACATTATCATTTACCACCTGCGGGTATGGCAAAACTTAAATTAAACACAACTCCACGGCAAAATAACCCAAGAAATTGGTTCTCAGTGGTGATGGCGGCGGAGCGGCGGAACAACGCACGAACTTGGGCACACGTAGTTTATCACCGAGAGAAGCCTTCTCGGCACAAACAATGAGGGAGACGCAGCCACCCACCATGCCTCCTCGCATATTGATAAAACTTTCTACTTTCCCCATAAAACCCTATCCCCACAGGCGTCTGGTAGCCGGGATAAAGCTCGCTCTCTCTCCCTCTGATTCTCTATCCCGAGCATGTGTTCGTAAATTTTAACCTGAGTTTTTAATTAGAGAACGTTGCAGCACACAAAAACCCAGTCCAGCTTCTTGATCCCTCACATGGGTAGGGTCGGTTCTCTTCTTGGAAACGAGGCAGGTGCTCTGCTCACCGAGAAGACGAAGGAGAAGTCCTGGAATATAATACTTTCCTCAAAGTAGACATTATTATGTGCATGCATGCATTGCTGCCTCCATTCATGAGTGATACATTAAGCCCTAAATGAAGGTACAAGGGTTTTTGTGGCAACCACGTGAGTGTGTAGGCCCTTCTGTTTTATCGTGTGAATGTGGTGTGTTGCACTTTGCATGCTTTTTGTAGGCTTCATTCATTCTCTTCCTCCTCCTCCTCTTTGGCGGCGTCGGTGAATGTCTACTTTGGCAAAACTGGAAATGAGTAATTTAAGGTTGAATTAGACGTATTTAACGGTATGTTGCAATGTCGGAGTATCCTGCTATCGTGCAAAGTGGCATTCTCCTGTGGCTAGTTTAAGGCGATCGTTTTTTTGTTTTCTTTTCCTCATTTTATGTTCCTCATTGGGGGTTTTGTGGTTCGGGGAAAAAAGTAAAACACGAAGAAAAGGCGAGTTTTAGGACCTTGTTAAGGAGGTTAGCGGCTTAATGTGTCGGTTATACTGTACGTCTTAATTCGCTGGCTAATGACGGACGGAGTTTTATTGACTACTACTTTGTAGGAGGGAAGACTTATTAACACGGACTTAGGATGTGTTTAGGGATCGTAAATAGTAATTGGTGTGTGAATTAGAAGTCTTAATATGTTTTCGCCAAATTAATGTAATCAGAAAAAGTCGTTGACCAGTGGTCTATTTCACCAACTTACAAACTTGTAATTACAAGCGTTTTTTCATAAAGTTTTTGACTTTTTTTCATTTTTTCCGTTTCACTTCTTATTGGGAATTACAATTTATAGGTGTTTCTGAAAATTGTTTAAAAATTACATTTTTTCGTTTAACCAAAATAGACTTGTAGTTGTGATTTACAATCGAAAAGTTTGTAAAAATGCTACGATGTGTAAAGTTTTATTTCTAAACAAAAGAACTGGAAAATGATCTTCCTTTGTAAACGAATTTAAGCTCTTACCTTGTCACTACGACAAATGATAACAAAATAAACGATAAACGCAAAAATCATTTAATCGCCTAGTTTAAGACTTCACAACTTTACTTTACAAGCGCGCCTTGAATATTATATATCACTTTTATACTCAAGACTTTGGTGATGAGAAAGACATAGTTTTGGAAAAAAATATATCGGCCACGAATAGATTAAAACTTTTTTCGAGTCCTTCCATTTCTCGTTTAAGTCGCTATATGACAGAAGAAATTATTGGTAAAATTAGACCTCTTTAAGCTAATTAGACTGAAAGAAAAATGTTGCATTAACACCAATAAAACAGTTTTTTACAACTTAACATTGACTTTGGAATGTAGGACAAGATTGCTAATATGCACGAGACTTCAAAATCCACTTTATGTCGATGTATTCATTGAGTAAAGTAAATTCCGATCGTTTTGAGCAAGTTGTAATGAGTAAGAAGTTTTCAATAAAGATTTTTATAATATTTCTGGTAAATCTTTTGACGTTTATTTTGTATAATTCAACATATGACATATGTTGTATTCTTTAAACTTTACAACAAGAATGTCGTGTGTCGAACGATTTTTGCCTTCCGGATATTTTCCACATCTTTTTACAGCTCATAAAGTTCGCGGTTATGACTGGACTGGACCTAATATCAGCCGTAGAATTTTTCTTTCGAAGGAGCCATGGATGTTTATGGTTTAGGCAGAGCTTTAATAAAAATAGAGAATTTGAATCTGCATATTTAGAGAGGCATAGAAAGTATTCTACTAACTGTATGCTGGTTTGTGGATCTAACTATACCTTCTACGACATGCACGTAAATTAAAGTGTACAAAATACAAGAGTTCAGCAAAAAAGGTCACTCTTTTCTAATTTTACAAACATGTAGACCTCACCCACATGCAGGGTTACTTGGAGACACGGAATATTTATCCATTATTAAATTCGTTTATGACGCTAGATCGCTATTAGAGAGCACACAAATCGACTCGAAGACTCATTGAAAATACAATTGGAATATAAAATATCTTCTTTTTTTATAAAATAAACGCATAACTGTATTCTTTACGCTTTGTTCACGTTATAAAACTTTTATATTTTAATTTTTTAAAACAAAATATTAGGTGTACAACTTGAAAGACGCGCATTGTTACTAACTTCATATATATTCACACGCGCTATTATTTTGACAGTGACAGCTATTGTATGTTAAAGAGCGTCGAAAAATCTAGTTAATTGAATCTGTCAAAGTATACACACGTTAATTTACACAAGTTTTGTTTTCATATTCAAGTTGTACTCCTAATAGTAAAAATTAGTTGTCATCTGGCAGACGGTTCCAAACCAAAGCCTGAATTCTTAAAATATGAAATAACTAATCCAAATTGAATTTAAAATACACTCTACAACCCGCCAAACACAAACTGTGAAAGTTTGAGGGGGTGTTAAATTTTTTTTTTTTTCTGTTACGATTACAAAGAATAATAAACCAAAATAAAGAACATAAAGTACAGTCCACAATTGGAATATTAAAAGAGAAATGTCCATGCCTTAAGCAAACTTGTAAAAAAAGATTGTAGCTTACAAGTGAATCGCAAGTGTTGTGCAACAGCTTTTTTGAATACTTGTAATCAATAAGTTTTTTTCTTACAAGTTCTTTGTTTTCTTTTCACAAACTCGTAGATTACACGTTTGTAATCTGTGACACAAAAAACTATAATACATAATTGTTATTCTGAATTACAAATACATTTTTGTAATTGTAATTTGTATTTTGCTGAAATAGGCCACAGCTCTAAGAGAGTCCAATACAAAGAGAATACAATACTAAATGTCCCTTTCACGAGTCTGCAGTAGCAAAAAACTGAGCTCAAATGGTGCCTTTAGCTCAAAAGAAGACCAAATCCCATAGGAAAAGTATCGAGTGAATTCAAAGTTAACCAAGACAACCTTCAAATTTGAAAGATTTGTGTGAATTCGAGCAAGAAGCATGATACTCAACTTCAGTGAGTAATTGTCATTGCTGGTGTTTTCTACGTCGAAACGCATTGAAGCATTCATAGGAAACAATGGTTGCGCAACAAAATGTAAGAAAAAATCTCTTGAATTTTTAAACAAAATCTGGAAAATCAATGCCTTACCTTAAATTGAATTAGTGTGTCTTTTTTCTTCTTTGGTTAAGAAACGTTTAGAAATTTAAGTTATACCGCAATTTATAGAACAGAAAGTGCTCTCATTTCCTTAGTATTCATTGCCGCTAGCATAAACTAACGTACTTACGAGTTTACTGTTACAACTGTTCATAAATTGTATTCGTTTAAATATTTTTGGGTGTTTCTATTTTTTGTGTAATTGTTAGTACGTAACAATAAAGTCTAGCCCAGAACGAACGAAGTGCCGAGTAGATTTAATCCTAACAAGAAAACTACGCGGCTTAAAATCAAATTCGAAAGATAAGGGCCACTCACTTGACACGAAGAATCAAACAGACTTTCCACGTAAAAGGAATACGATTTTATACAAACTTTACAGAAGGCGTATGAATATACTCCATGACGCGGACCTAAAAAAATCTGACTGCTTGACGCCATCAACAAAACCTGCGCTTTAAAAACTTGCATAACCATTAGTGGCATACCAGTCCACGAAGGGCCAGAGCCTAGCTTTTCGCGCCCTCACTGTTTAATGCGCGTTATAATTTTGACACATGTGAGGGGGACCTACAGTATATTGCCAGTTCCGAACGGCGAATTGCGAAAGCTTTCCGTGACAAAAGTCAGTCGTTCGCTGGGGATAGAGCCGTGAAAAATGTTTGTGGTGTTTTGAACCCGGGTTCTCTCGCTTAAAAGTCCGACCCACTAATCGATTAAGCCACAGCGCCCATCGAAGAACTTAAATTTACCAAAATCCACTACTGCGGCCGCGCTTTAGCATTGACGAGCACTTAATTCCTCATGCCCGACCACAACCGCCACTTATTCGACTTGGCACAAGTGTCTGGGCGCCTTGTGTGTGATTAAAGTCCCGAATCATGTGGTCGGTTTGAGTGTGGTGACTTTAGACAACGCTTCGTGCCTGAATCATATCAAATGCTTGCTAAATTATCCCTCTGCATGTCCTTGATGTAGTGCCTCATATTTATATCTATTTCCCGTCGCCATCACATTAAAACGCCCACACACAGCAACGGGACACCCTCATTATGACAATTGACACCCTTAACGAAAATCCTTCAAAAAATAACAAAAACAAAAGGAAAATAACCCACCATTATCCCTTCCTAATGTGTTTGCATATCACTGCAAACAAAATTACAACTGTAATGCCAACAACAGTGTTTGGCTTGTACTCAAAATGCATTTTAAGGGACAGCACACTGCCCATTGCATGCCACAACATAATCACAGGACACACTCACACAATTTCAAAACGCAAAAGGGAAACCAACCCGACCCGACTTCCATTATCCTGTATTAAAAGTAAACAATTCTCAATTTAATTGAATTCGCGAAAAAAGGGAAAAACGACCACCGCTGAGGAACTTTGGTCCTCGCTCAAAATGTGCCCATTATCCTGGCCCACTCAAAAGCACAAAAAAAATCTGTTGGGGCGTGTTTTTGTGTGAGTGAGTGCATTTGCAATATCCTGTGACCCACATGTGATTTGGTTAAATGTGAGGATCACGCCTGGCATGGTGCAACAAAAAACAAAAAAAAAAGCAGAAAATGCAGAGTTGCACACACAAACAGGCCAATTAAGTTGGGAAAATGTTGGGAATTTAAGCTTTCACCGGGATCTATGGCTTTGTCGTCATTGCGGCCAATCCCGGCCAGGTGTTATGGAGGTAAAAGGATATTTGCTCACCATAGGCCGTTAGTGTGTAGTATGTTGTCATTCATTCGAAAGGGATTATACTCGCGTTACAACCGAAAAAGGATAATGGCGCCTGGGTGGGTGAACGACGAGACGTACAAAAGTTTCGCCTCATTTCGTGATGTGTACTGATGTTGCAGTCGTTAATGATCCTAAAAGTGAAAAGTTGCCTTGCATACAGAGAGAAAGGACTCTCGGTGGAGTTTCTTTTTTGTTTTTTTTTTTTTATTGCTGTCTCGTCGTCACCGTACTGTTGTCCTTCCACGTTAATCGCATTATAATTACAAGCCAGCTCCATCTCCGCCATATGGTGGAGTGGTTGCAACAAGCTAAAGGAGCTCACCTCGGATGCAGATGAAAAAACAAAACAAAAACAACACCTTGTTGGTGAAGCGAACCTCTCTCTCTCTCTCTCAGGGCGGTGTTTGCTTTGTATCCTTGCTGTTGTGTTACCTTCGAGGGACCGCCTTGGTCCTTACGTCGAATAATGAGAATTTTTCTCCTGCTTAATGTTGCATTTTTACCTCATTTTCTACTTAATGCAGGAGGCGTTGAATGCAAAAGAAAAACGAAACAAAAAGAAAAAGAAAAAGTACAGGACACTTGTACGACCTCAGCAATTGGTGGGTGGGTTGGGTGTTTGTTTTTCTGCAGACGTATCGTATTATTAGTCCTGTTTTTTTTCTCGTCCTCCGGCCAACGGGTCGAGAGAGACAAAAAGGAGAAATAACAATTTAAATCCGCTCCATTTTCAGGGCAATATTAATTTGGCTCCTTTTGAAGGAACACACACACAACAACAACGAGGAAAAAAAAAAAAAAGTGTGTGTGGGGTGACTAAAAAAAGGACATTTCCCTGCCCGGGGATTGTTTGCTTTTTGGCTTTAAAAACAGGATGCTGTGGCGCAAAGGAGGTCGGCAGACAATTTTTGCTGTTGGTGGGCTTCATCGTGGCGCTGCTGTTGGCGTGAGAAGATGGCGAACAAAACGGGTTCTTGAATTTCAAAAGGTGATGGTTATGCAAAATTTAAAAAGGATACCAATAAAGGAATCGTTCTTTACTTTATTTTTTTTTTTCTAAGCTGTGTGCGGGTGCGGGTTGTAGATGTGCATAGTTGGTGAGAGGAATATTTGAATTTTTATTGGGCTGTAGATATTTTTAGAAGCAGTTTTGCCTGGCAGGTCCTTTTGGAACACCGTTTCGGGGTGAAGCATCAAAGTGTTTAAGAATAATCTGAGAAGTCATCTTTTTTTGATGTGTAGGGTCTTTTGAGGGGTTGAAAACCCATTCACAGGTAAGCTGCTGCTCGTGGAAATCTGGTGGAAAATTACTTTTTTTTTGCTGAATCGACGGTGGTAGGGACGCGAGTTTTGCTTTGATTGGAAGCATGTGCTCGGTAAACACATCGAATGGGGTTTTTGGAACATCGCCGAGTGGAAAGTTTTGCCCGTGTCCTTGTGCTGGCTTTGATATCTTCGACTTGAACTTTTTTTTAAGGCTTGTGGGTAAAAACTCAAACAAGTCTTTTGCACTCTTGTTCATTAGCAACTGTTTTGGATTGCTCTGAGTTAGTGAGTGCTCAAATTAAATTCCTCCCGTGATTTTTCGGTCCCAAATAAAACTTTATTCCCGAAGCTTCCTGCATTCCGATGACTTTTTCTATCTCCTTCCCATCGTTAACCACTTTGTTATCGAATCAATTGCTCTCTCAGCCCCATGAGAGAGTTCTACTCCAAACACTTCCGGTTCAAGGATGCCAGTTGCATACTTCTTTTCGTCCAGGGATTCACCTCTAAATGCATCTCACGGTGCAACCCATCGACATTAAATACTTTTCCCATAAAAAAAGGACTTTCAACTTCCTGGTGAGAGGAACTTTCAACGAAATTGTTTCCGGGAAACAATTGAATTAGTCCGATAAAGAAAAAAAAAAAACCAAAATTAGTCCACGTTATCGGGAAGGACAGCGTCTCTTCTTCTCTTCCCTGCCCGGATGTCCTTTTTCCTCAATCTTTTTTTTTTTTCTGTTTTGCATTGTTTACCATTTCATTTAAATCAACTTTCAATTACGTGTCCTGTTTGTTGTTTGCTGGTCGCACACTACACATCCTTCAGACCATTTTTCATATCTCCTCCAAAACACACACACATACACGTAAACAGTTTCACGTCCTGCGGGGAAAATATCAACATTTTATCTCGCCATCATAATTTATGTTCACAAAAATTTGAAATTTAATTTTTCTCCTCTCACATGAATCTGTCCATGTCGTGTGTCGTGTCCTTTTCAGAATTTCTCTGTTTTTTTTTTGCTCCTCGTCGTCCTGTTTCAATAAAGGAGGACCAAGAGGAGAGAATCTTTCATCATTTTCGTTCCTGTGACCTAACATCCATATAGCATATGTGTAACCGACTATCCTTCGTCGTCGTCCTTTTTTTTTGCACTAAGTTTGTAAAAAACAACAACAAGGCGAGGAGGGAAATAATAATAAAAGTTAAAGAAAGCATCCTTAGATAAGCAATGACGTAGAGCCTCCTCCTGTGTGCCTCGTCGTCCGGCGGGCGGCAGAAGTTTCACTCTGCAAAAGCGTCTTTCCAATAAAGGTTTTTTGCGCCAGAGTTGGAATTTATTGGCGCACATACGTTCGATGTTATTTGTCCTGGCCGGACTCGCGCGCTGAGTTTTTAGAGGCGACTAGTCAACTCCTTAGACCGCCTTCTTCGGTACGGATATCAGAAATCAAAATCACAAAACGCTTGCGATTATTTCATATCCTTTACGCCGATCCTACTCCATCCATCTCTCTCTGTCTCTCTTTTCGAAGCTAAATGTTCTTCATCGTCGTCGTCCTTGTCGTTGTCGTAGTGTGGTTGTTAGAAAATTGGCAATAATTTTTGTGCTCCTCGTTGGTCCTGGATATCCTGTGCACACATGAGCACGGACCCTCAATCGTCCTTGTTTTTTATGCTTCTGTTATGGCTAAGGACAAACACTGTCAAATTAGATTTCTTTTTGACATTTAATTTATCGAAAAACGTTATTGTGCTTAGGGGGACATGGACGACGCTCCTGCAGGACAACGACGGCGTACACATGCCTGGCTAGATTTGTATCTGATGAAGCACAATTTTGAGCAGTCATCAGGGTCTGCCGGAGGGGTGGTGATTGAATGTTTCAAAAATAATTTAATGTTTTCTAATTTCGATTCGAGTTGAGCACGGGGGTTGGGGTGATGCGATGAGATATGATATCCGTGGATGGCACGTGATGGCAGCAGGGATGGCTGCTTGAATTTCGGTATCTTTATTGTTGATCGGAGGATTTTTAATTTGTTTTCGTTTGTTAATCTGAAACCGGAGCACAAGCAGGGCGTAGGAATGATGACCACGGCGGCGGTGATGGTGGCGTGGGGCGGTATGTCCTCGGGAAATTAAAAATGCGGGCAGACTGCAAATACAAGACTGTCGTCGTGAGGACCTCTCATTTTCCCCGAGAGCTGAGAAGATGATGGATAAAAATGTTTTGACGATGGCTAAGGGGGTAATTGGTTTAATCTTCGGAATCTGAATAATTTCGGTGATAGGTCGTGACATGAATACTGATGTTGCAAGTGAAAGGGACATATTTTTATGTTTTTTTTTTTCTTTCCTCGGAGAGAGGTCCTTGAAGTGGAATTTATACATTTTTTTCGTCTCTAAGCAGGGGAGACATATTTAATGAAGAGGCAAGGAATTATGGAAAAGCTTAGAGCGACATTCTTTTTTGCATTTTATGACGGTATTATGCGTTACACTGATGGCGCCGCGTACAAGGACGAAGATGTGTTGAAGATCTTTAACCTTTCGTGACACATTTATGAATCATGAATGACAGCGGGTGGCGGGAGGGTTGTGTTGAATTAAATAGTTTGCTGTGGGGAGCTTGAAAATAACCATGAGAAGAGTGAAGGTCGAGGAATTTTCTTTTTTTTTTTGGTTTTTTGGCATGACTCGCATAACAATCTCATTTTTGTAATTATCGAAAGTGAAAGTGAATTTTATTCTAGGAATACAAAGCGGGCGCTGTTAAAAAATGTTCCCTAATACCTGCCGTACAAGCTATTATTTGAAGTATGAGAGTTTTTACAAAAACTGGCTTAGCTGTGGGTACAGTCGAGTCCCCCTGAGTCGGATTTTCACGGGACATCAAAATTAGTTCGAGTTAGAGGGGGTTCGACTTAGAGGATGGTTTTTGTATGGAAAATTAAGCAGGGGAGTGCCAAAATATGGCGAAAAAAATTGAGTTAGAGAGAAATTTGACTTAGAGGGATTCGACTGTACCCTTAAACGAATTCTTGTAGAGGTAGGTTGCTTGCCTGTTTATAGTTCAAAATGGGATCTTTTCAGGACGATTAAGTGACCGTTGAACATAATTGTATTCATAGATCTGATTTCATACTTAAAACCCATTTGCCTGCATGAATTTTGACTGTAATTTTTTTGATTAGATACGAAATTTCAAAAGATAAATACATTCGCCACTTGTCCTTGCACAGAATTCAAAATTCATAATGTTATCACAATTTTGTTACCAAATTTTTTGTTTGACACAAAGTTAATGAATAATAATAATAAGTGAAAAAGGGCCAGGCAGCAGAGTTTACGCTTCGCTCGGCTCCATCAATTGCTAAAAACCGCGGAAATCATGGAAAACATTTCACGAGACCTGCACATAAACAACGTGGACGTTGCCAGGAAACTAAGCATACATCATATAAACTTTTTAAAGAAAGCTGGACACCTAAGGACACTCGACCTTTAGGTGTCACATGAATTAATAGTGAAAAATTTAATGAACCGAATTTCCATTTGCGATTTGCTATTGAAACAGAACAAAATTGAATTCTGTCTGAAGCGAATAATTACGGGCGATGGAAAGTGGATCACGTACGACAATATAACCTACGAAAAAAACCACGGAGCTTGTCAGATGGTGGCAAAGCCACAATTGACATCAAGAAAGGCAAAGCTGTGGTCTGGTGGAATTGGAAGGGAATTGTTCATTTTAAGCTTCAGTCAAACAATTGATTATATTTACTACTTTTGACAATTAACGAGATTGAAGAAAGCAATGCAATTAAAACGGTCAGAATTTTTTAACACAAAATATGTTGCGATGGAATTATAACAACGCCAGACCACATAAATCTTTAATGACCCGACAGAAACTTAAAGAGTTTGTCAAAGTAGTTTCGAAGACTTCACCACAAAGCAAAGACCTTGTAATTATTTTTTGTTTTTTTGACGTAACATACGAATACGCTGGCACAATACGAGTTATAGTCAAAATAATCAAATTATGAATACTCTTGCTGAGCACTGTGGGTCGAAAAAATACTCGGTTCGAAAGAAAGTTCTCGTCGCGCGATTTGACAAATATGTTTAAAAGAAAAATTCATTAAATCCTGACAAATAAAGTGATGATGATCTTAGTTAGGTTCGAATTTGTTTTGCTAAACGTCCGATGGTCGGTCTTAGCAAAGAAAAGCAGGAAAAGCTACATTTTTACACACTTTACACATTTTCGCAGCATTTTCCAGATCAGTTTATAAAGAATGCTAACACATTAAATAATGTTTTTATTTTGACAATTGGGTGAAGTTAAGACCAAGAAACACGCTTTTCGCTTACATAAAGGCTCCCTCAATAAGGACTTGACAACTTTTTTTTAAATAGAGCGCAAACCGTTTGAGATATTTCAAAAACTTTATTATCTGCTTGAAGTACAATCTAAACCTTTATGAATGGAACTCAACTTTGTTCATATAGCCACCGCGGACACGTTTGCAGCGGTGGATTCATCGGACCCAATTTTCGATGAATCGGCTACACATTTCGGCCACAATGGTCGCTCTTTCGCATTCAATGTTCGCTCTGAGCTCTTCCAACGTCGTCGGCTTGTTGGCATCAACCAATGACTTAACGTAGCCCCAAAGAAAATAGTCTAGAGGCCAATCGACCAATCGACTGGCCCATTTCTTGAGATAACACGCTCATCAAATTTACTCTTCAATAAATCGATTGTAACGTGTGCTGTGTGGCCTGTGACACCATCCTGTTGAAACCACATGTCGTCCAAGTCTATATCTTCCGATTCGGGCCAAAAATAATCGATAATCATGGCGCGATAACGCTGGCCATTCACAGTAATATGACGATCGTTATCGTCGACGAAAAAATATGGCCCAATAACGCCGCCGGCATGCAAACCGCACCAAACAATTATTTGTTGTAGATGAAGTGGTGAATCATGTAGCACATGTGGGTTTTCATCCTACCAATAACGCATATTTTGCTTATTGACAAACCCATTGAGTCAAAAATGAGTTTCGTCACTGAAGATGATTTTGCGATGAAATTCATCATCTTGACGCATCTTCTCCAGACCTCAATCGGAGAACGTACGTCGCTTCAAATGGTCCACCGGCTTAAATTCTTGAGTCAGCTTAGTCTTGTATGTGTGTAAGCCAAGATCCTTACGCTAAATACTCCTTAATGTGGTCTGAGCGATGCCCAATTCTTGAAAAGACCGTGGAATTGGATGATTTGGATCCTTTGCTTCCGACTCCTGAACAGCAGCGATATTTTTGACACTTCGACCAACGACCGTTGTCCTACTGACACGGTAATATCACACAACGAATATGTACACTCAAATTTTTGCAATAAACTTTCTATTGCCTATCTATTAGGACGAGAATTATGACCGAAAGTTTGAGTTAACGCTCCTGGAGTTGCTGTCACCAACTCCAAATTTCATTAGAAAATTTATATAATTTGCTGACATTCCTTGTTCGTGTACTTTAGCATGATGAAACTGTTAAGTTTACTGAATAAATTGACAATAACAGTCCGATGATTATTGAAAGGGTGCGTTCACAAGTAAAATTCACAGTTGTCAAGTTTCTATTGGGACTTCATTTAGCACATTTATATATAGACGTATGATCGTTGTTGAAAATGTAAATGAACATGCGCATTTATTGTGCTCTACACCTCTAATTTGATAGCATTTGGCGAATGCTAAAGTAAAATTCAAGGGATAGATAAACAAAAGAATGAAATTCCACATTTTGTTGACATACAGCAGACTTAGGAATAAAAACAAGAAGAACCTCTTACAGACCCAGCTCCATTCAAGAGAAAATCCTTTAACGAGCTTCCTCTCGCTCAAGCACCAATAGCATAATCTGCAACACAGTAAACAAAATTAGATTCACGAGAAAACCCATAAAAATTAACCGACAAAACACACGTCTTTAAAACCATTCCGTACATGACTCCAAGGACATCTGCAAAAACACCATTGCACCTATAAAATAAAATCCCCTTAGCACCACGATATACACCTCACTGGGTTTAAAGTCCGCCCCCTTATCTCACCTTAAATTCAATTTTAACAACGCAAAACTCATTCTTACTTCAACCACAACAGTGCCTCGACTTTATGGGTCCTTAAATTCACTTTATAGGTGAAAAAGAAAAAACAGAAAAAAAAAAAAAGAAATTGCAAATAATAGCAATAAATTTAATTATCCCGAAACAGCTCATTAGGTGATAAAGCAGCGCATATGACAGTCGCTCGTAAAACTTCTTCCGACCGGGTAAGGTCTACATGTGTACACATATAGTAAATTAAACAAAAAAAAAGAAACAGAAAACAAAAATTGTTAACTCGATAAAATCTCATATACTCTCCGGCTCACATCCTTTACGACTTCCACTAGATGACTTTATAGCGATTGAATCAAATTTCTCGTTTTAGATACATCATGCCAGATACACATTTTGCTCGACTTCTTTATGTCTTCTCTGACACGAGAATAAAAATAAAAAAATAAAATGAAAGTTCTCTTTGTGTGTGTGTGTACGTTCATACATCCGGTGAGTGTGTTTATAGAGACAAAGAGAAAATCTAGGGAAATTGCATTACGGATTATATGACGCATATTTTACGAACGAACTGTAAGGGCCCAAAAAAAAAAGCACCCCTTTCTTTCGAGGCAAAAAAAAAAATGGAGGAAAAAAAATTATCATCAAAATAAAAACACCTTGCGCGCCTTTCAACAATATTAAAACAACATAAAAGGAGTATCTGCCGTTCCGCAGATACTTTGCATTTGTTTTATGGTTCCCCGTTTTATTGTCCTTCGTCCTACAGTTGACGGTTGACGGTTGAATGTTGATTCTTTTCAGTTTCATCGTAAAGTGCTCGATGGTGGTGGCGGCGGTGGTGTGTGTGAGTCGGTTTTAAATGTCATGCATCATAGAAAATAGAAATAAAAGCGAATCCTTGATCCTTCGTGAAGCAGAATAAAGCGAAACTCAAACAGTTTCTTATGAGCGCTCATATCCTTTTGAGTGCGCCAAAGGAAAACCCCTTCCTCGCCTACGAGCACGAAGTAGTGTGGAAAAAAGCATATTTTCTTCGTCTTCGAGGCATATTGGGAAGCCCATACTTCAGATGGTGGTGCTGTGCGCTACAGACGGTGGCGGGATCAAGGATATCGCTGAAACGAGGACGAAGGGATGGGAAATATAATAAACCTGGCACGTGACTTGGTAGCTTTTTTTCTGTTTTTCTGAAACATTTCATCATCATCAGTCTTTAGATGTGTGGCAAACGCCTACAGGGTGGTTTTTATTGGATCATCTCGAAGTTGTGAGAGATGCAAATCTTTAAAGATGTTGATTGATATCCTTTTTTTCGGGTGGTGTTTTAATCAAATTTAAGTGGAATTATGAATTAGAATTAAAGTATAAAGTATAAGAGAATTTTTTATCTTGAAAAGTTCAACACAAAAACAAAGTCCTCGTATTTTAAAGGACATAGGGCTCGAGGGTTTTTCTATGATTTGAATTATTGTTTTATATTTTGTATGTACAGAAGTCCTTAGAGCAATCAATAAGGATTTGGTTCCCTATGTATTGCAAAGATTTAAATTTTTTCAATTGCTATCGCCGCCTGCAACAGCTTAGTCCTAGCACAACTTTAATGAGATGAGCTAACCAAAGAAATTGTAACAAGCCATCAATTCCAAGTCGAAACCTTTTCGAATTTTGAAACACCCTGTTTTTTCCGATTTTTTTAGGACCCCCGCTGGGGATCATGGGTTAATAGAAATCCTACGAAAGACACACGCACACAGAGAAATAAAATATCCCCCTAAGTATGGATATTTGTCAAAGAAAATGAAAATGAGTCGAAGGAGAGAGTGTGGGTCATACTCATTGTTTGAGTACGGGAAAAGCAAGAAAAAAAAAATCAGAAAATTTCTCGCTCCACTAATCCTAAACTAAATCTTCTCTTTCTCTCTTCCTCATTCCACTGCCACCTTCATCATTTGGCATCGCACCCAGCCCTCCTCCCCCACCTCCCCGTCAGTAAAGTGAAGGAAACATTATAATAAATAAATTCTATAGCAGGAGTCCGAGTCCTTCATATCTTTTTATCTTTATCGCCCCAAAGGAATCGCTTAACATTACAGTTTTTCTTTTTTTTTCGTTCCTTTTTATTGTAAGGACGATTTATTGCGAAATGGCAGAGATTACATAACGAATTGTAAGTTGTTGTTGTTCGTCTTCTCATTCACCGCCATGTGTGTAATAAATGTTCAAGTACGCGTATGTCCTTTGCGCGCCCACACCCATCACATTCATCCACATCCACACAGACTCACATCTCATATCTCGTCCTGATAGCGGCAGGGATATAGCAATCAAAGTTTTTCTCTTTCTCTTTACTCATCCAGTCCATTACATGGCGAGATGAATATCAATGTGGTAATGGTTGGTATCACGAAAGGGTGGGGATTTGTTGGGGTTAATGGGCGAGATAAGGACGCGAATAGAAAATTCAGCAAAAGTCAATGAATCTTGTTCAATGACCTTGTTGGGGGGCTCTTTAGTTTTTAATCTAAGTAAGTTTTGGTTTAGTAGTTTTTCAGATATTTTTATTTTATTTACTAAATGTAACAACGTGTACCCGCTTTGTTGTCATTATTCTATTAGTTAACAAAATAAAAGCTATGCTTTTTTAGAGGTGTAGAACTTTAAATGGAATAAAAGAAAGATGATTTTTTTTAAATTGACATGAAATTTACTTTATTCGAAAGATAATCTTCTGGCATTATAATTTTAATATGGCATATGAATCTTTTTCTTCTGACCGCCACGGCTGGCTCGGACGTAGTCTAATCGGAAAGTCCGTTTTTCGTTGACTTTTTCTAACATTTGTGGGCGTACATCGGCAATAACGCAGCGAATGTTGTCCTCCAATTGGTCCATCGCTTCGGGATTATCTGCGTAGACTAGCGACTTAAAATATTCCCACAGAAAATAATCAAGCGGCGTTAAATCACACGATCTTGGAGGTCAATTCACGGGTCCGTAATTTAAAACTATGCGGTTACCAAACGATTCCTTCAATAAATCAATTGTGTCGCGAGCTGTGTGACATGTTGCGCCGTCTTGTTGAAACCACAGCTCCTCACGGCTGTTCAACTTATGAACGAAAAAATCAGCAACCATGGCTCTATAGCGGTCACCATAGGCTGTAACGTTCTGGCCAACAGCGTTTTAAAAGAAGTGTGGAAAAATTATTCCACCAACGCATAAAAAACACCAAACAGTCAGTTTTTGTGGTCGTAACGGTGTCTCAACATACACTTGAGGATTATCATCACTCCAAATACGGTAATTCTGTCTATTGACGTATTCATTCAACCAAAACTGAGCTTCATCGCTAAACAAAATTCAGTTATGAAAATTAGAAACAAAATCATGATTTTCAAAATAAGCCTGCCCAATTTGGAAGCGTTGTTCAGGCGTCAGTCTATTCAGGTTGAAATAGCAAAGCAAACTTAAAATAAATCACTTAACAGCTGACAAACTGGCCGCCAGTTAAAGTAGTGTTGCCAACAAAAAAATCTAGCGTTTGCCTCAACAATTGGCTAGATGGGTT
Source organism: Syritta pipiens (assembly GCA_905187475.1). Classification (NCBI taxonomy): domain Eukaryota; kingdom Metazoa; phylum Arthropoda; class Insecta; order Diptera; family Syrphidae; genus Syritta; species Syritta pipiens. Next base: position 5,734,899 of record LR994572.1, on the reverse strand, counting down.
GAAAGTTGGCTGTGTTAGCGCTATCTACTCCGTCAATGTCATTTGATCCAAATTGTCCAAATGTGAGCTGTCAATCAGAAATGAAAATTGCAATTGTCACTTGAAACAAGAGAGGGCCACGAGGTTGATTGATTTAAAAAGGAAGGAACAATTTCTATGAGAAGTCTAGTGAACAAGCTGTTTAGATTCGTTGATTGATCTGCAACACCACAAGGCAATACTTGAAATTTGAGGTTAAAATATTCCACATAAAATCCAAAAAACGCTCTTAAATCCCGAAAAATTGGACCGTTTGGAAAACGTTTGGACTGGTGTAGTTCTTAGACCATATTTTTTCCAAAAATTCAACCAAATAGTCTGCTACGGCCGATAGTATTCGCTCTAAGGCCGTGACTAAAGATTTGTCGTTGTATGCTAAGTCATGAATCTGTAGAACGAATTCGATCGAAAGTACCACGTTATTTGTTCTACCAAGGGACGCAGATTTTTCAAAATATTTCTCAAAAGGTTATGTGATTAAAAAATTCATAGATGATGTCGATACGAAAAATGTTATTGAGCTTGGTTCGAAACAGATGCAGGGCTTCAAAGTACTACGACAGCATCACCTTTTGCCGGACATAGGTTAGGTTAGGTTGATATGGCCGGCTGCAGCAAATAACCCACAGGCGCACTTAGGCCAGATTAGGTCCATTGTGATGCCACATTGCGGGCAAGACTTCGCATTACCCGTCAAACCAATTGGAGCTTCATACGAAGCTGTGGAGCAGTCCGATGCTGACGCAGGTCAGATCGAACAGACTCAAGATCAAAGAAGTACTCGCCGAGATGTGTTCTTTTACGAAGCGCTAGGGCATCGCTCGAACAAAGAAGGTGGGAAATGGACTCCTCCGCCTTTTCATCACTGCAATTCCTACAAAAATCATTAGCAGGGACTCCTAGTCTGCTGGCATGTCTGCCGATAGTGCTGTGCCCTGTAATAACACCTATCATGGCTCTAATCGCTGGTCTGCTCAGCAGCAGGTTGGTCAGAAGGCAGGTTGTCCGCTTGCCAGTGATGGCCATAGTTATTTCGTGTGGAGACACGTTGTAATGTTTTGCCACCTGAGATTGGTTGTGTCAATTGACACAACTAGTAGCTAGTCGCACTGTAGTGATGGGCATGACCGGCACCTTCTCTCAAGGGAGGATTGTCAGTCGTTCGCTGAAAGTGTTGCCATGAAAATTGGATTGGTTGTGGTGTTTTTTCCCCCGGGCTGGATTCGAACACGGGTACGTTCGCTTAGCAGACCGACGCACTAATCATTCAAGCCCACCTTTTGCCGGACGTATTCTCTCTCGTATTTTAGTTCCATAAATCCCATGTATGGCAATTTTGTAAACGACCCAAAATAAAATAAAACTTAGGCTGCTTCGACACCGCGGTAATTTGTAAACTACGTTTCGAAGTTGTGTCGCAATCGCAGGTTTTGGGGTATTTGAAATCGGATTTTCTACAGATATTTTGGAAGTGTATTACCGTGTAAGGCTCAAAGATTCACTAAACCAGATATTTAAATAAATTTCTAAGACGCAGCAACTTCCCCACAAGAGCCTGTGCCCTTTCACTCAACCCATTATTCCTTCTCCAAGATATTCTACCCTCCACCGTCTACTGCTTAGTTGTCCGCCCTCTTGCACAGCAAAACACCTCATATTTCACATTAACAACCCCAATAAATTAAATATAAGCCCGGGCAAATGAGTTCCATCTCGCTGAGCACCTCGCGTTCACACCGCAAGGATTAGCCTCAACATTAGTCTTCAAATCCCCCATCCTTTTATTCATTTCAAAGACAACAGAAAAAGAAAAAAAGAAAAAAACCGCACACCATCTAATTACAGCGAAGCAAGGCATGCAGCCGACTCCACTCGAACAAAACCCTAAACAAATCTCAAGTCCTTATGAGCGACAACCACTTCAAAACATAATTTCCACAAGGGACCCCTAAGGGATGCCGCCTGTCGCTCGCCGCCTGCCGCCCCCATTTAAAGGATGAAATATGTAGACACATTCCAGTCTCGCTCTCTAGGTGTCCTTGCTTTCCACCTCATTACTGAACTCTTATTAATTTGCAAGTTAACGCTTTCTCTGTCTCTCTCTTGCACTCGTTCGTTTTCCGACCGCCGCGCCGGTGTGATGCGGGTAGAAAGAAGCGAAGATCCTTAAATTAAATTGTCCTTAAAAGATTAATGATGTCGTTTATAACTTTTCTTTATTTATCGCCCGGCATCAATCCGAATTCGCGCGGCGAAGGCGAAATGAAATATTAATTTGAAAATTAATAAACCACTCAGAGAGTAAAGAAAGAGAAAGAGCGCGAGAAGCGGCATTTGTCAGGCCAGGATCAATTGGGTGAGAAAGACATGCTTATGCCGATTCCGTGCACTTCGTCCTGCGGCGGTGGTTGTTGCCACCACTAAGCAGGACGACTTTGAATCAGGTAACCTCACTTGCTGGCAAATTGGCAACGAAGAGGGAAGCAGACCGAGAGCAGTGGGTGCTTGTGCACACTTTTTGGACGTGAGTTTTGATGAAGTCACAGGACGAGGAAGCACGGCGTGGCTACGAGTATAATCCTTTTTTCCTGCACTTCTTTTTTTTGTGTTGTTGTTTTTTTTATCCGTGCGCCTTTTATTTCTGTGAAAAGAGCTGTTGAAAGTGCTTACCGAAGCACTTCTGCCGTTTTAGTGGGTGGAAGGGTTGCATTCATTCACTTTGTCGGCACGTGAACGTGGCTGCATTGGCTCTTTGTGGGCGCAGGAGGAGTGCAGCGGGAGCCGACAGCCACCATTGGGTTGGGGGGTGGTTGTGATTCGAGTTAGGTAATTCATGCCCAGGTTGTTGTGTGTTTAATCGCTTGACACCACCAACAACAAGTTGAACTGAATGAGTGATGAACTGCTGCTAGGTGCTCCTTTTAAGCACACACATAGACACTCGCACACACACACACACACACCCATAGTCGCTGACGACCGGGGTGGCATAGAGCGGAAATTAAGTCTTTGAAATGCTTTGCATGCATTAAGGGTGGCTGTATGCTTTGTAGGTGCGGTGAATAAAATTTGCATTGATATGAATAAATTGGAAACATTGATTCGAGAGGGTTGCAAAGTGATCGTCTATTGAGTTGCGCGGCAGGCGACGGGATGGGCTTATATGCGGAAAATGGTCTTCAGTGGGTGGATTGATATGCAAACTATCACTTTTTATCGGAAGGGGATTTAACGAAATTTTCCGATGCGAATGGTTGAAGGCGTTTACTAATATGTTTCTTTTTTTTTCTATTTCATTTGTTTCAGGTAAGCATTTGGATGGCGGAAACGATTTATGGTGTACGTATTACTTTTAGGTTTTCTATTTGTTTTTAAAAATTTATTTTGTCGTTTGTAGTTTTACTATTTGATTGGTTTGAATTTATAATGTCCTGCATTTTTCAAACTTGAATTCTCTTGACTGCACATGTGGATGCCACAGGGTCAGAGTTGCCATGTGACTCTTTGAAGAAATTTTATTAGATAGAGTGATTTACAAAAATTTGTTAAGCACCTCGTGAATGTCCTTTTTTTACGAAATCGAAATGTAGCCGGAGATCTTCTTTTGATGATTTTATGCTGAGCGATGAATTTGTTGAAAACGAGTCACAACGGGGTAATAACAGGCATAAAGCATTCAAACAAACACATTAGCTTTAGAGTTAAACTTATCCGCGTAAGGTTGCGTCCTAATTGTTTTATTAGGCTACGAACTAAAATACCTTATTCACCTATAAGGCTTAATCTGTAAGGCTAGCTATGTGTAAATAGTAGTACAGTCGAATTTTCACGGGACATCAAAATTAGTTCGAGTTAGAGGGAGTTTTGGAACAATTCGAGTTATTGATATTTTTTTGTTGAAAAGCCTTTTTTTGCTGTGCAATGTTTACGTCAGTGGCAGACATTTGCATACTACTCTTCTTAAAGTAGACCTCCAATACAAGCACTAAATGAAGCAAGAAAGCATCTTAGATACCTAACTATTTTCAGATTCAAATCATATTTTTTGGAGCCCAACCAACAACACAATAAATAAGTAGTGCAGTTATTCATACAGAGGCCCGCGACTATAGGTAGTCCTACACGACGACCATGTTCGCTCTCATGTTCATTGGTTTTAATATTCGCCATGTAGGACCATGTTCGCGATCAAATCCTGATTTTTGCTGTTAATATCATCTGCTCTTTTTTTGCATAGGTAAACAATCATAAGGGCTTGCGCTTTTTTCTCCGACGGGCTTGCACTGCAATAATCAGCACGAAATGGATGTTTGCAAAATGTGTTCATCGTCTATGGCCACCTTAAAGAGTCAGAGGATACAAGCGTGCGTTTTTGATAGAAGTTTGCGAGAGGATATTTTTTGTTTATTTTCGTGCAAAAGAAAAATTTCGACTTAGAGGGAGTGAAAATAGACCATAAATTTAAACATGTGCGAGTTAAAAATCGAAGTGGCGATCCTTAACATTTTATTTTAAAATGTCTTTATCTTAAAAACCATACTGAACGTTGGACATGAGATATCTGTATTTTGCTATATTACTTTCAATCAATTTTAAGGAGCTTGATTCACAAGTTCGCTTTACCTTTCTTGGCATTTTTTTTCGTCTTTGAAATAAAATTTGTGGTTCCATAAGAAAAATTAAATAAATATATATGAAGACGAAATAATATCTACAGTCATTCTATGTACTTTTCGCAACAACTAGCCAACGACCTACAGCTGTGTTCATAATAATTGGAGCGCATATGGGAGCATTATTATTTGCTGTTTAGTTGTGAAAGAAACTGCCGAGAATCAGTTTCACCAAACAAGATGAACCTGCCTTCATCCGACCAAAGAATATTGCGCTATTTCGCCGCAGGTCAATACAGTCATTTTAATTGGGCGCTCCTATTTTTATGAACAACAACTGTATGATTAAAAAATTTTCGATCCACCATCTTATAATTAGAAAGAAGAAGTTTGAGGACTAAAAACTCCCTACTGCAGCCTGTGACGCCTGTGACATAACCTACGGTTATAACCCGAATTTTCACTCATTTTTAAACGTAAAGATTTTTTTTTACGGAAAAAGGTAATTTTGATTTCTTCTAACAAAATGAAGCTGAAGATGTCACCTTTAAATAAACTGTAGTATTGTCAGATGTAATTAATATTAGTAGAGATATTATATTTCAGAGCCAAATTTTTGGAACACCCAATTTTTTCGAATATACAATTTTAATTATATCAATTTCTTTCGAAGATGTGTGAAACATTTTTCTTCTTTTTTTTTTGAACTGCGAATTGTATTTATAGCAACACAAACCATTAGGAAAGCAGGTCACGTTCAAAATTGTAGACAGGACCTGCACTGCATTACAATTTTATTGATTTCATGTTTGGTGTGTACATTTTTAAACTCTGAAATATTGATCGCTGCTTAAAGCTTTAAGAAGATTGTGAGAATCAACGATTAAAGTCATTTACTTCAACAACTCAGTGATCTCAGTGGGAGCTAAGCAACATTAATTGTGTTAAGAAGAAACTTAAAGTCATGTTCGAAGTCAGAAAAATGTCTCTAATGCAAACTATGATGAAAACGGTAGGTGGCCGTGACTTTTCCTTTGAGTTTGAAACATTCAAAAATGTCCTTTCAAAGCAATGTCAGTGTCAACTGTGAGGACTAGTTCTGCTGCACATAAACCAACCATGTTTCTCCCCTTGGCCTTTGAAGGACGACCATGACATTTTCATCTCACTGAGTGAAGTCCTCTTCAGACTTCGGATGTTCACAAGTCCTTGAAGTCCGACTCCCCACTGACCTGTCATCAGCCATGGTTACGCCCATCCACCTGTTTTCACCACCATTGTCTCCAAACGACCGCCAAAATGTACTAAATCCTTAGTCAGCCGTCAAATCTTTGTCCAGTTGTTTTTTTTTTTTCCAACCCAGAAGCCAAATAACCGTCACCACAAAATTGCTACCAATTCCAATTCACCCCCCAAAACCGTCGTCCGGGCATCCGAAAGATAAACATATCATGCCTTCGCCACATTCGCCGCTGCCTTTGTTTTCATTCTCAGTTTATACCCCGCAGACGAAACAGAAGAGAGAGAAACTCAAAAAGAAAGCACAGGCAAATTCGCACAAAAAAAGGATGCGATGCTACACAAACTCTCACATATCACGCATATGGGACGTCGCTGGTTAAACCAGGCGTCAAATAACCCTCCCATTCCGGCCACGGGCCACCACGAGCTCAGCCAGATCTCCTCCCGACAGCCAGCAGGAGGGAGCCTGCCCCAGCAGCACAGGAGGCATTCCATCATCAGATTTCGAGTAAATTACGTCTGACAGAGATTCGCGCGCCTCGCCAGGGGACACAATAACATGAGGTTCGTCCTCAGAAAAAAAAAAAAAAAATATTCTCTTTCGCAGATAACCACCACCACCAGGACCAACGCCGCACTGATGGAGGAGGAAACAAAAAACCGAAGCAGAGGAGAGACAATTTCATTTATTTCCCTTCAGCAGTTTTGCCCATGTTAAGCCTAATCACAAGGACTTCCATTCACATTCACATCCTCCCGCTCTACCGCAGTCCCAGCCTCCGAGCGAATGGGATACCATTCCATTCTCCGTTCCCAAGCGGAAAATGTTTTTACAGATTTAAGTCCTCCTCGTAGTTGGCGTGTGTTTGTCGACGTCGACGTCGACGAAAACTCCGGCACATCGCACTCATCAAAATCCTTGAGAGGATCCCCCAGTGGCGCTCAGCTCCTGCATTTCTGTGTCTTTCTCAATGACACTCATGCCACTCTCTCTCTCTCTTGGTGGCGGTCGTCATCGTCAACGTTGTCCTTACCCGGGAACCGGAGTTGTGCCTCCACGCCGGGCGAGGATAATATTACACTATTATCCACTTACGTCCAATGAATCTAATTCGAGCGCAATTTCGTTGCGGACTACGAAGCGTTTATTACGCGCCGGGCCGCGACTGTCTAATCTCGGTACGACAAGGTGACGGGATTCTCGCCGCCCTTCATCAGATTTTCCAAAAATAAATCGCTTTTGCTCTCTTCTCCTTTCCATTCGTGAATCCTGACTGCGTGAAGGACAAACATTGACGTCGATTACGATGCCGATGACGACGTCGACAGTGACGGCGATGGCTAATTAGGTGATTATTGTCAGTCGTCCGTAACGCGCTCGCGTCAATTACGCGTTACGCAGCGTGGATGTAATAAAAGTTGACAAATGGAAAACTTGTAATTGATTTATAATCGCAGGTAATTGCATTCCTATATCGGTGGGCCACGATCTATCCGATAGAAAGAAGGACAAATTAATTTCGTTAATGTGCCAGGAATGCCTTTTCGACCGTGCGGGTGGAGTGTACTTAAGGCACGACTAATTAATAATCGTGGACAGGGTTGACTGGTGATTGTCCTCGTTACGGAGGAGGTCTTTGTCTCGATCTGGGGAAACAATAAGAAAGCAATTTGGTAATGGCAATCAAGCCGTCTGGCGTCAGGTTTGGGTTATCCTTTAAGAGAGTAAGGGCAGTTGTCTTAATGCAGTCAAATTTTGTGCTCGTGTAGTCAACTTGTCATTTGTTACCTTTGATTTTCAGTCCGCCTCCACTTTATCATTATAATTCACATTCAAAGTGACAGAAAACACGCCTACGGAAAAAGCCTTTTCTTTGAAAGCACTATCAAAAAACAAAAACACGAAAGCATTTAATCTGTCCTCGTTTCATTTACATTTTTTTTTTTTGCTCGTCATCTTCTGTTCATCGTCCTTTCGTCCTCTTTCGACCACAAAATTTTATCGACTCTGACCAGTAGTACTTCGGCTAATGGCGAAATTATGTTCGGAGTTCTGAAGTTGACAGGCGAGATATTAGCACTTCGAAGATGCAGTAGACTTGTGTTAAATTTTTGAACGGCATTAAACTCAATTAAATTGAGGGGTATTTTGTGGAATTAATTTTAAAAAAATTATACAAGTTGATTGAATTTGTCATAAGCACTGGAGACTAAATCAGGTGGAGAGATAGGTGGTTAGAGATCCAGTGACGTCAATTGAATCGATTGTTAGAATGACATAAGTAACACATTTTTGGAAATCACTTTTATTGCGTTTTTGTATTGCTTATGGATAGCGCATTGCGTTGAGAGCAAGAACGACATAATTTGATACCTAATACGCATTCCAATTTGAATCCAAAATCAGCATCAGCCGCAACAAATTCGTAATCCTTTCGTCCTTCCGTTTTACGAAAAAAAAGTCATCCATCCATGGAATCCACCCAAATCCAAAGTAAAAGATTCATGATGAAAATAAGATGTTTTTTTATGTGTTTCTAATTACGTGCACGGTACTGTACAGTCGTTACATAACCCACTCCAAGTGTTATTGTTTTTAGTTTGGAACTTCTCATTGACTTTTCGCAAAACCTTACACCGTCCGTCCGAACCTAAGATAATAAATCTATTTTTATCTGTAAATATTAGTGAATTCCTGAAAGCAGAATCGTATTTTGAATGTTTGGCGAAAGATCAATGAGAAAATCAATGCGGCTAAGAACAACCAGCGGAGGTTATTTTTATGGCATCTGGAGTTGGAAATGCTTTGTTTATCGATGAGAAAATAGACTAATTTGGTGATTTGAAGATCCTTAAGACAACAAAATGTTAGCAAGTTCGGTGTGGGTCATTCATTTACCAACAGGATAATGAAACTGTGCTTTTAGTGAAAGAATGGTTGCTTCATGATGCAGCCAATTCAAAACTCTACCAAATCTTAAAAATATCTTATTCAACGTTTTAGAGAGCATTTGGACCGAAACATCGAAAAGTATACAATAAAAACGTAATAAAAATCGTTATAAAAACGCTCTGCAAGAGATCCAAAATCACTCCAAATGTTAAAAAATTTGATGAATTCGATTCCATTTCATTTGTCTGTTGTTAAGAAATCTCTAAAGTTTTACACAACATTTTAATTTCATTTATACACAAAATTAATAAATTTCGTATAACTACTGCTAATTTTTATGAAATACCCAACGACAGAAACTGTGCCACTGACCAACTTGTCTTTAAAAACCTGAACCCTTTTCTTTTGTCTAGGATTTAATTCTTCTGTCCTGTGTTTATGAATTTGACAGATGACTTCGAAGTCAATCCTAGTTACAATGTTTTTTTTATATCCTTTTAAATTAGTCTGGGGCAAGACTTGAATAGTAGGTTAATAAAAGTTATATAGAGTCCACAGTGTCTACAGATTTCTGTGATGATGAATTCAGTCTTGTAAAGGTTGTTGTTGCTCCATGTCCTGTAAGCTCACATAGAGACATCAAATCTGCTTTGCTTAGTCTTAGAAATTCGCTTATTGGGTTTGATTAATTTCTTAGAGTGTTCAACACTCTCCTGGCTGTTTCAGAACTGATTGGCTTGTTGATGAATCTAAGGTATCCATCGTTTTAGTCAGTCAGCTATCGACTGCCGTGTACAAACTTGAGGTGATCCTGCCGTTTTTGGTGTCAACGAAAATCTTTTCTTGTCGACTACCATAGAGGGAAAAACCGCCTTTAGATAGCTTATGCGTGTAACTTCGTAAACTTTTTAGACTCTTGATGATCACCCAGAAATCCCACGAGGTCTTCTTTGCAGCTATAAGTTCTTTGTTGAGTCAAAGCTAAATTAACAGCGTTAGCTGGCACGGCAGTGTGTAATTGTGGGCCGTTCAATAAGCTTCCACACTGTAGTTCTACTCGTTTTCATTGCTTTAGTTGTGTAGATGCACATTAACCTTTGTATTTTATTAAATTTGTTTTTAACTTCTTTTTTGGGGAATTTTTTTTTTCCACAATAGCACAATAGAAAAATGTTTGAAGTCAAATTCAACAATATCAGTTTCTACTAAATTAAATGTCTGATTTTAGTGAAAAGCTGAAAAATTTCATGTGTTTTTGGAATTACACGTCGAATGCTCGCAGCACACAGCTCTTGGATTGTCGCCTTTTTCGACGTCTTCTTGAACACACTGTTCTAATAGTTTGATAAGCGCTCCTGTAAATTTAGTCGGCTGTCCGAGGCAGACGATGGATGTGTAGTTGATTGACCTGCTTCCGTATCCATATGGTCCACGTAGAAAACGTGGATTTTTGCATTTCTAAGATGAAACTAAATTCAGGAACAATTCAAATTAATAAAGTGAATATCGAATTTCTTTTAAAAACAAGTCTAATTTACTTTAAGCCCCTTTTAGATGCCCAGTTGCCGGTTCAGTTGTCAGTTCAGTCTAAAAAGGCAATGTATTTAGACGTGAGTCCGGTGCTCTTTTTTATTCTTTTACCTTTTTATTTCTTTTTACCTTAGCGGCCGAAAGTCAGAAGAAATACATTGCGTAGTGCAAGCCTTATTGCAATAGCTATAGTTTTGTCACTTAATAAATCGAAAAAAAGAAAAAGAAATGGAGCAAAAATTAGACTTAAGAAGATGAACCCTATCGCACTTAAGTTTGATGAGGGAATTAAGGTTTGAACGTGGTGATTAGTTTAACTATTCATGTATAAGTGAAAATGTATTTTGGAAGCAACTAGTGACTCCAATTATTAAAAACAAAAAAAAGATACCAATTTGGAAGAAGCCATTTCAACTCACAAATGATTAAGTGTAACGCTCCGATCTTAAGCAACTAGAAGTACTTACCAAAGCTTACTGCAATATCGGCATCAAGTCTAAATGCCATTATACCTGAAACATATTCGACATATTGAAAAAAAAAAAAAAACTGCAAGTCAAATTATGACTGAATTGACAACTGAAATGAAACGTATTTACACATCAGTTTAACTGATAATTGAACTTATATCTTATGCGAAGTCTATCAATTTCAGTCTCAGTTTCAGTTTAACGCCTCAGTATTTGCATTTAGACATCAGTTTGACTGAAAGCTTAACCGATATGATCGTCTAAAAGGGGTGCATCACAAAAACACTACCACAGACTTCAATCGGCTTGTCAAAGCTTCAAATGCAAATACTCACGCCATTACTACCTCCATGGCCCATGATTCCATCATCCCATTTCGCCAAACTGAAAATCCCTTTCGAAAGTGCCTCTCTAAAATCTATTATTTCCAAACCCTGCGGCCAAATCGGCCTCCGCACACCGCAAAACACCGGAAAGGCTCAATAACAAAACTCATCTCCTGTTCTCCATCCCACAACGCGGTCGAGCATGTATGCAAAGCGATACATGGCAATTTAACAATTTGTAATGCAATCACTGGCGCACATGTTTCCATAAATTGGCAAGTTCCTTACGCTCATCCTTCGCCCTGCCATCACCAGCACACACTCACACATGAAACAACTACCGCTCTTTCTGTCGTTGCCGTCATAATTTCCTGATCAACTGCTCCCGCGGGACTCACAAAACAGGAGCGGCATGCAATTAACTTCAAACAATTAAATTCAACAGCGCTCGTCACTCTCTTCTCTACGCGACAGAACAATACATTCAACAGGAAAGGGGTGTAATGTCCTGGCTGTCACGGTCTCCCTGTTTGTTACCCTAAAATTGTGATCACCACCCACCCACCCTTCCGTCGTCCTGTAATTGTAAATATTAATATCCGAGCAGCGAAGGCGGCGAAATAGCCAGTCAACGCGAAACCAGAGCACCCCGATAAAACAACAAAACAACTCGTTGGCGTACGAGGATCGAGAAAACGACAAAACGACATCACGACAAAATGAGGCAACGCGGCAATCAGGAAACCAGGCAACGAGGCAAAGAGGCAACGAGAACGCATCGTGCAGCTTGGCAGCGCAGAGCTGATTTAATGGCACACACCATATGCAAATCTTCTCATGCATTAAGCGCCCTAACATCTCATCACTTTGGGGGATTTTAATGAACATCATTGTTACTTTTTCGCATCCCTAACCATCATCGTGCCTCAGCCGCCGTCGTCGTCGTTGTCGTTGTCGTTGGCGCTGCCGTCGAATGGGAGGATATTTTAGAACGCGCAGATGAATGTGTCTCCGCACACACCGTCCACGCCCCCTCAAAGTGACAGTTAAGACAAATACAAATTTGATTAGCTGAATGTCAAATATTTGATGTGCGCACACAACTGCAGCCGTCTGCGTGTGTGTGTGTGAGCACGATCGCAGTGAATGAAAAGGATTTGATGCTTAAATGATTAATTAAACGTTACTTTCAATGAACCCGTGTGCGTTGTGTGTGGGAAAATCTAAGGCAGCTGTCACTGTCACCCATGAACCCGCTCATTAGTACCACTGCCGCCTTCATCATCGAGTGGCGTTGTCCTCGCACACCACCGGGGTGAGCTGCCAACAATGACTGTCAATAGTTGTTGACGTGCCAGGTGGTGTGGCACGGTGTTGTGCATGTTTCACCTCTCCGACCGGCGTAATGACTCGAATTATAGGTGATGCATGAATTATGGATGGCACGGCCCCATCCTGTGACTAGTTGATGCTGCTGAACCGCGATCTACTTTTCATTTCTGGCGTGGTCCCGTCCCGGCGGTCGATGTGATGTAGACATTAGCAGATTGATTACTTTTTTTTTCCCCTAAGTAACTTTGAGGGGGGTAACTTCTGTGGTTGTTTAATATTTTAGGGGAAATTTTGAGATTTAGGGGCACTTAGTTGGGGATGGCGTGATTGGTAAATATTTAATTGCGTATCAAAGGATTCTTTTTTTTTCGGGAGTGGATGTGGGTTAATGCTAAGTTCTTGGCCAACTAATTGGCTGGCTAAGTTTAAGTGGCACGCTTTTATGGTTGTTGTGGCCCTAATGAGTTGGGTGGGGTATCCTGATGATGTTGAACGTAATTTTTTTTCCCAAGATGAAGAAGATGGCTCGGGGAAGTAGAAATAAAAGAGAGTGGTAATAAAAACTTCTGCTAATTTGTGATAAAATATCAAGACTGTCATAATTTTAATGAAACAATTTACTAAAGAGCTAACTAATAAGAAACGTTGCTACGCCGGTAATTTGCTGGGGCAAACACATGCTTAATTTTCGTTTACTGAACATTAAAGACGTTAACAACCCTTTTACTTTAAATTTTAATTTTTGCAACACACATTTTTTTAGCCATTATCAATTGCTAACAATCCTTTCGGAGTATGTATTTGTAATATTTCGTACTGTCTACACATAATTTATTAAATACACGTGTAAATATAAGTACAACTGCTCCTACACAGATAATTTAGTTTCACGTGTACTACGTGCACACGATTACACACAAAATAGGGGGCTCTAAATAATCGTTTACATGAGAGATTTTACTTGCTTCCGATAAAGATTTCCGATTTTTTTTTAGGGCTTCTGACTGCCAAGTTCATGGAAAATCAGATGCACAAAAATAAATGAAAGCTCCAAGTAGATTCTAAGGGGAAAATTGTTGACTGAGAGCAGATTCAGTTTTCAGATCTACAACTGTTTTCTTTTACCAGGATGTAAATTATTCCCAAAACTTACCCAAGATTTAAACTGGCTGTCCTGGCTGTGGCTGGTAATAGCCGTTTCCAGGGCTGTAGAATGGTTGTCAGTGAGACAATCAATCCATAACAAAGTTTATTAAATCTTTTCATAAAAGTAAAGCGGTCAATTTTTCCTACGAGTTTGTTAGTAAATTATTTAATAAAAGCGCTCCTCCCAAGCAGTATTTTTCATGTTTTTTAAAATTATTTTATCTCTCGAAGTTACCTTCAAATTGACTTCAATGCACACTTAACTTCTTCAAGTGTTCGCTCAATACATTCCATTTTGGTTGACATTAAATTGGAGCGCACATGAAGTGTTCGCTCCAAATTGCTGAGGGAAAATTCACAACAAATTTTTATTCACAGCAAACGCTAATTACGAGATTTAAATTTAAAATACAGTAGCCCTCGATAGTTCGAACCTCTATAACTCGAAAACTTCTGTAAATAGAAGTATTTCCACAGTCCTCTGAAAAAACCTCTGTAAATTCAAGAAAACCCATACCATATTTTTCCCCTCGTTAATTCAAATTATTTTTTTGTTCAAAACAACATGAAAACCTCTATAATTCGAAAATGAATTCTATAATTCGAAGTCAGACTAACTTTTTTTCTTGAACAACCGTTAGTTTTAATGCGTGAATAAAACGCTAAAAATATTGTTTTCCAAAACCTACATTATTCGAAAACCTCTGTGATTCGAAGCTTTTTCCTGGTCCCATAAAATTCCAATTATCGAGAGTTTACTGTACCCGGTTCGCTGAGCTTGTCAACGCTGCAAGTTTTGTAGTATAAGTTTCATAGCTTAAAACAAATCTTCAGCAACCTACAAATATGCAATTAGTTATAAAATGATTCGGACGTCGCAAAATTTTCTTTTATAATAGAGAGAATTGTTTTCGTATTCAGTTTCCGTATCTGTTCAAATTTGTCTTCTTTTTTTTGTTCCTAAAAAGTTTGACAATCTCTAAGAAAAAAAAATAAAAAAAATGAAGCAACATTTTTTTATTTATTTCATTTCTTGTTTTTTATTGATCAGAAAATTCAATACCCTTAAGAAATTGTAGTCTTTTTGATGAAGAGTACAAAGGGACAGGTTATTTTACTTGCGACAAACTACACCCTAAAGTCAGGGATGCGAAATTAATTTCTTTTTCTACACATGAAAATGAGTTTTCTGAATTACATTTCCCTACAGTCTTTACTAGATTGACAGAGTGCAACGCCCACCGCTCTTTTGGCCATAAATCTCGGTTGACACTACCAATGAACTAGATCCACTGTGCCATATCACCCTTCCCTGTCATCCATCTTCGCCCATGTCCACATTGTAGACCTTAATCTAGCTTCTGATTGCTTTTCTGTATTTAATTTCCTGCCACGGTAGTACGAGAATTTAAATTTTCAAAAAAAATAATGACTTCATCGTCTTATGCAAATGCTACACCTCCCCCTTAACAAAAAAAAACACCGCCTCCAGTCAAACAGAAGGGCTTTTGTCACCAAAAAAAATTAAACGACACATCTCCTCAACTCAACCCCCGGGGAAACACCTTCAGCTACTTGCACACCACCCTCGGGCGTGAATTCACAACAAAATTTAATAACCCGTTAGAAGCAAATTACCCCTCCTCCACGTGCAAATCCTTAAGACAACCGGCTTTCCTCTCTCCATATTGTCAGCATGCATCAGCAGCAGCTCAGCTCGAATCCAAGACGCAAACGGTAGACGACAGACGACACCGGTCGTTTGCTGGTGTGTCGGCCTGGAAGATGCGATTAGCCCCACAAAATGGGCATTCGACACACGAGGAACAAGGATCTCGGTACCGCAAAACGGCGATATTTCCACACATAATTCACTAAAATATGCAAAACAGCATTCTGCAACGCCGCCCCCGCTCACCCCTAATTCGCTCAATAAATTCTCTGCGCCTGTGTTTGTGTGTGTGGAGAGGATGCTACTGCTGCCGTTTCTTGTGCAGCTGGAATGCTAAGTTTTATGAAGCATACAATCTGATGAGCGGAGGGTTTAATTTCCTGTATTTTCGGGGGTTGCACGACGTCATATGCAGAACAAAGCCGCTCCGATTCAACTCCCCACCACAGCGCTGTGCCGACACGACTCCAGCGAGGAAGATGGTTCCTTGTGAAGAGGGGGAAAAAAAGGAAATAATCGCAGACAATTGCTATCCTGTCAGGCAGAGACTGATCGCTTTACAGACATGACACACGTGTGTGTATAGACGCGCAGAGAAGCGTGAAACCCAATTTTGATTTGTTACCATTTCAATTTAATTCACCACCACCACCAGCATCCCAAGGGTTGCAGACAAAAACGCACCCTTAGCTAGTTGCATACGAACGCGGCGGTAACACTGGCAACGCAACTTGTATCTCATCCCCTTCTGTTTGAACTACACTTTCACCCCTGAATGCGTATGCATTACATCGGCTGCCGGTTCTATAGTTTAATTCATTCATCTGCTACTAGTGGCTCAAGTGGCCACTCCAAGCGCGCTGCCGGACAAGATACGTTCCACAGCGGCACGTGTGTCTGTGTATCTGAGCTGAAAATATTATTTTTAATGAGTGGATAGAGTTATTAATTTTTTTTGTGTATATGTGTCTGTGTGTATTCGAAAGAGATCCACTCGAGTGTGCAACACGAGTTTCCAATTTAAGGGCCATAGACGGTGGTGGGTGGGGAGGTTAAGCACTTGTTCAGTCCCAATTAGCGGAGGTTGTGTGCGTGTATAATACACACGCTCATCAAAAGGACGAAATTGATACTCGCATAGTGAAAGGGAAAATTATTATCATTTTCTTTTCATCCGGTTGCTCGTCTTTTTTTTTGTTGTTGGTAACTGGAGAGTGGGGGTAAGGGTAGTTTTTTTTTCACAATCAGAAGATTGCCTCGAGGACTTGGAGTGGGGACTCTTTTTTTTTTCCGGGGGTGACTGGTGAGTAATAAGGCGGAGAGTAGCAGGGAATGGGTTTGGTAGGAAGCGGAAATAATTGAGTCTTATCTGGAGGAAGCAGTGACTGTTTTTTCTTCTCTTCAGTTGCAGGTGTGGTGTGTTGCCAGGGGTTAAAGCAGCGTTGGGGTCTATTGCTCAGGGAAAAAACCCTTGTGAGGGATTAGTAGTGAGCCTGAAGATCTGACAAATCGATGGAAGAAATTCACTAGTTGGGTGTTCGAGTGGCAAGCAGGCAATTCTGTTTAACCCTACACTGCGCTGTGTAGCAGATCTGATACAACTCATTTTTACTTCTTTCATAAACTATGGATCACAATTTTACTGAGTTAAGCTTTGTCGATGATCTACTTAATATATTTTGAAGCGAATAATCATGCCAATTTACGTAGACTACTGTTTTTTATTGTTCTTCTGGTATTTGCAGCCATAAATTATAAAAGAAAATATGTTTGTTAATAAAACAACAGTCGCGTAGGGTTTAGAGTAGCTTTTGATTTTGAAATTTCAGCTATTTTTGAAGAAATAAATAAATAAATAAATGGACTGAAAGGTGTTTAAATTGTCCAAAAGTCTGCAGACTCTTGTTGTTGTTTAAAAAAAAGGAAGTAAGCGTATTCCCTGTGCCGCAGAATCTCGCCAGCAAGTTGTCATATTTCGAGCGAATTTACTAGCCGATGGGTTCCACGATTTTTTGCTCTCTAACCAACTACATACCTCTTCAGATTTTCTAATCCATCAAAAGACGACTTGCATTTCTTTTTAAAAAAGCTAAGCTTCGATATCAAAATCCAAACCTGCTAAAGAACCAAGCTAGCCAAAGAAAATCTTTAAAATATTTAATCCCACTCCCTTTCAGGTTGCCCTGAATACAAAAATGTGACAGGATGAAAAAGTAAACGCTGCGCCCACTCTCCACCTTCAGTCGCACAAACACCAGCCATTCATGGGTCCTTATAATTAGCTTCCATTGTATGAACGGAGACTAATTTAGCCTTTCAATGGAAGCCATTCTGTGAAACTATTCAAAAAAAAAAAAAATTCTCCAGCTCACTCCGAAAAATAAACCAAACCTCAATTAAGATGTGCTCACCTAGAAAATCTCTTCGAAAGCTAGAAACAATCTGAAAGATACACACAGCGAGACGAGCACCATCAGCCCAGGACGAAGACTAAAGCGGAAAAAAAAAATGAATCTGTTAACAATTTTCTTCTTTTTTTTTTATCATCCCCTTGTCTCCTTTCTTAACCTCAAATTTAAAATTAGAGCTTCCATAATGAAGTTGCACGACAAACTTTCTTGTAGACTCGGCCCCCTTCAGATCTAATTCAGGTAATGATCAAAAATAATAGAGCCCGCCCTGTAGGAGAGAAGACATTCAGGCTGCGTCACCGCCAGCCAACCGCCCACTTTCAATTATCCTCGTTTCCCTTAAGCCACATGATGTCCTCATTTTATCTCTTTCAGATATCTTGAATGGAAAGACGAAGGAGCACACGCCGCCATCTTTGTTGCTCCTCAGACCGCGCCGGAGTCGTTGACGTGAAAAAAATTACCTTAATTTTTAATCTCGCCGCGTCCATCTTGGAGGCTGAAGAAAGAAAGAGCTTCTTAACGCCTCCGGGTGGAGGATGTTGCTGCGTTGATGGTGGACGACTGAAGATTCATTCAAATCCCGGTTACTAATTGCTAACGGAATCTCAATAATGCACACACTAAGCTAAGGACTGGGGATCCTTAGATGGCTGTCGACGCACCGACCTGACCGCACACGTCTTCCGCAGAGTGCACACACCACACCCACGATACTCTCGCCCAATTGACGCTAGCGTCGTCGTTTTGAATTATAGTTTGTGTTTGTGTTTATGCGAGGTCCTGGCGCTGTGTGGAGACTGGTGAACCGAATTCAAAGGACCCTAATTGATTGCACATGCGAGTGCGGCTTTGCGTGCGTTTGTGGTGCTGGGGTGGGTGGCAGTGGCTTCGATTGAACCTATGCGAAAGCTCATCATGAATGATGAGATGATTGGAATTAAGATTAATTGAGGATGAAGCTGGTCCCTCCCCTCCTTTTTTGCTCACAAAAAGGATGTCAATGTCAGCGTCAGCAAACTTTTGACATTTTCAATTAACCCGCAAAAAAAATTGACCACACAGTGGCAAGAGATTCCTTTTAATTGGGGTTTGCAATTAAACTTGGAAGGTAGCCAGCGGGGGGAGTCGCAGTGTACTGAGAATGTGCATCTGAAGATAGGCAGACGATTGCAGGAGTTAGCCTCCGGGGGGAATTTTAATTGAAAGCAAAATGTTGAAAGTTTTCTAGCTGAGGTTGAGGCTACCAATTCTTGAGCAGGCAGAGCGAGTCTGCCAAGATGTCCAGTGTGGATGGCATTTGCCGGAGGATAAATCGAGTTAGGCCGTTCAGTGATTACTTTTGGTTCTTGGTCTACGTGAGTCATCCGCCGTCAGGTCGCAGGTCTTTTGTGGGAAAAGACTTTTGAATAAATCGAAAAGTGGAAGAATTTCAAAATTTTCTAAGTTTGATCAAGTTTGCATTTTGAAGTACAATACGCACTCGTTTAACGCAACCCTCGATTCGCGCAACTACTCGATTTTCGCAGCACTTAATTACTCTTGGTAGAGAACATGTAAAAACATACATAAACTCAAGAAGCTGCAGTAATCGAGGTAACACCTCAAAAAAGCTGCACTGATAGAGTCAGGCTGTGTTAAGACTCAAGGCTGCGTTTATGGCCAAGTGTTCGTAAATCCCGTGGCATTCAATGTGTTAAACCATATTTTTTTATTTACAAAAATATGTTCCACTAAGTGCAACATCCTCGCTTATTGCAACTGCCTTAATTTCTATGAGTTGCGTAAATCGAGTCTGTACTGTATTTGAAACGAGCTTTAATAATCCAAACATATAATGATTTGATCAATAACTTTCTACCATTTTTGTGGTAAAGCCATTACTTCATTTATGGAAAACCAGGTCTAAGCTGCGTAACACCATTTAGGGAGTCTATGTTGACAAATTTTGTCTGTAGCCTGCGACACGTTGTCGTCTTTAAACTTAAGTAAAATGCGATTATAACCGTTGCTTTCATAGTATCTACACGGATAAATAATTTCACATTTTATTTTTGCTTATGAACTTAAGAGATTTTGATCAAATCTAAAAATGCTTTCGACTAAGTTATCAAATTTCCTCCTATAAATTTCCAGAAAAACAAAATGAAGTCCAAATCGCAACGGCGCGTTCGATCGCTCTGACTCAGCAATTCGAAGTAGAATACACATAAAGGCGTTGTACTAATCGAAATAGGCATTGCAACTTCGCTGATCGTAATATCGTAAGCCTGACCAACTGGGTCTACTTTCTACTCGCTCGGGCGTTTCACAGATGTGTGAAATTTGAATGCGAAAAGGCGACAGTTTGAGTAAATAAGAATGGCTTTGATTTTGTTTTAAAATCAAATTGTTTTCTTTAAAAAAATTATGTCAGGGGACGGAAAATTTCGAGGATAAGCTGATTTAGGGATAGCTATCAAGCTCTATTTCGATTTGAAAAATTGAGTGAGTTGACATTTTTTTTTGTGAAGTCGATAAAATGCGTACCAACACTTGTCCGACCGACCGATTTGGGCTTAAAATTAAAATCACACTTGTTAGTCATACTTTAATTTCGTCCTTTTTTTTACAAATTATGTAGGTAGATTCATAGTTTTTCACCATAAAGTTATGCTGTTTGTATTCAGGCTTCTCGCATTTGCCGGGTAGCTCTTTTCCTTTTGGAACCTCGGAAGCAAATACAGCAACCGCTTTTTTGTTTGATGCGCCCATTTCCATCTGAGACATAATTAGCCTTACAGAAAATGTTTTGTCCATAATTTCACGACTGGCAAATAACCGGGCCAATTGGAGAGGCATGTTGATTGAGGCCTAGGTAAACCCCGGACTGTAGAAAGTTGTAGGTGTACAACTTTGCTTTCGCCGTTCTTTTAACCTCGTTATACATTTATGATTCGTTTTGCGCTTGATTCGATAGCGTTTGACATGACGCTCAAGTAGTTCCTCCAATTCTGCATCTTCGAAAACCTTCTCTCTTCCACCACCATGCCGGTCTTTGACGTCAAAATCACCGTTCTTGAAGCGTTTAAAACACTCTCGTCACGTTCTTTCACTAATAACGGCCTCATCATAGGTATTTAGAGCATTCGATGAGGCTCAGCAGCAGATTTCTTCATATTAAAGCAGTATTGCAAATAAAGACCAGACGGGTGCAGACCTAACACCAGACCTCTTTTATGTTTTCATCTCTCACTAATACTCTGTTACGAAAGTCAGTCAAAAAGTCTTCTTTGAGGCTCCTGCAGCTGTTTGCAGAAGATCGAATTACCGAAAGAAAAGAAACTTAAAGCTGACTATTTAAGCATCTCCTTTCTTTTGCTTTTTTCCTTGAAACTGTACACCTAGTTCATAAGTTTCATTGAAAATCAATAAAGCGTTGCAGGATTAAAAAAGATTATGTCTTAGTCCACGCACAGCTATTTCTCCGATGTAAAACTTTTCCCATTCGAAGAACCAATACATGGAAAATCTTAACGCGTCACTTACGAACCTAAAACCTCAACTATTTTGCGTAGTTGCTCGAAAAACCCAAATTCCTTTGCTCGGCCATTATCGACCCACTGACCACCTCTCCTTGAACGTGAACAAAAATTATTCTTGGCTTCCCGTCAATTGCTTTCTAGTCCCTTAATCACTTCATCCTTATCATTGCCTAAAGTGCCTAATGGAATAAGCGTGCGTCTCCTTCACACCAACGATGATCGAAAGCCCCCGAACAATCGGAAAACCCGAAAAGTCGACCAAACTCCCACCATCCCCCGATTGACCTCAAACTACTTAACAAACTTCTTTCCTTGGAGATGAAGATAATTCTGTCACTATCAAGCCGCCCTAATGACACACTCACCCTCCCCCAAAGTGCCGCCACACCACACGCCACCACCGATAAGTGTGCACATTCCTACCACACAACTTCTGGTTAAGCATTCATTGTGGTTGCGAGTAGTAATTACTTCAGCCCAAATTTCTAGCACTAAACAACTTTATTAATTAATGCTCTTCCATCTTAATCTTGAGAATGATGATTTGTCTCGGCTAGCACTACAACCCCAAACCACCCCCCGGAGCAACCACAACCGAACCGAGCAAAGGTCCCTTCGGAAGAGAACGAATATATTTCATTCATACGCTGCCAACCGAATCAGCCATAAATTTTGGTCAAACAAAAACCAAGGGCCACCCATATTCCTCCCGGCCACTTTCGACATGACATTATGCCTCGTTACAACCCCTTCCGCAGACGGGGTCTAACCATTGGAACAATTCGACGTCATCCGATCGAAAGAGGCACTACTTCGCGCGCCGTTGGCTACACACCCCTCGCCATTCACTTTGCATATTATCCTGACATCCTGTTCGCCATATCCCGTCCAATTTAGTCGAAAGACTGATAAATCTAATTTTGCCCAAAGGAGCAGCATGGGATATGAAAAAAAATCCAAATTCTTCTCGACACCCTCGATTCACCCCCGTTCAACATGCAGACAGGCGGAATGGGCAATTGCTTGGTGTCTCGCGCATCGATGGTAATTCACGAGGTTTTTCAGATTTTCGCCGTTTAATTTGCATCGGCGTCCTTGTGTGACGGAGGACTCATCCACTCACCCACAAACTCCTCCCGCAACACTTGTGCGCCTCTGTCTTCACATTTTAATCATTTAAAGTAGAGCAAAATTGTCTCCAAAAAAATGCCATGAATTATTGTTGTAATATCCTTTAAAAAGGATGCCCCCCTCCTAACAAATCATCCCCGAACATCAGTTGAAACATGAAAAATGTTTCACATTAATTGAAATAAAATTGAAAACTGCGCGCGGAATAAAACCAAAGCGCCAACCGCTTTTGGCCGTCGTCGTGGACACATTTTCATTTCATGAGTGTGGCTAAGGGTGGCCATTGTGGTGGTGGTGGTGGTGATTGGTCAACCCCTTTTTGCCGTTTTGTTTTGTGTCGTCACGGGTCGATGTTTGTTTTGTTTGCGAGGATTTAATAAATATTTTTGAGCGAAAATGCGCCATTTTTCTTTCTTTGTTATTGTTTTTGATTAAATTCAGCAAAAAAGAGTAGAAATAAAAATTCCACCGCCACCACAGGGGGTGGTAGGTGGCTACTGCAGATCCAGCGATTAGTAGAGATACGAACGGAAGTTACTATGGCTTCGGTCACAAATTGAATTTGATTGCTGTGAATGTAAAAAAAAAAAAAAGAATTCATAAAATCCTCCCCGGGGGTCGGACGTTGAAAATTAGTGCGAATTGGTCGATGTACAGAGCGGGACTTTGTTTGCTGATTTTTTTGTAAAAATTGTAACACACACAGTGGCTTTTGTTGGGCGGCTATTTTAAGTTAATTATTCGTTTGTGGAATTCGTTTACAAACATAAAAAAAAAAAAATAGATGGCTCCACATCTGTCGTTAGTTGTGAATAAATTGTATCAAAAGGTTTTGCAATTGAAATCATTTGATTAAAATTCACGCACAAGTGAGAATTTTTACAGAGACTGTCGAGTATATCTTTTATGACATCGAGATATAGTATTTGTTTTATTGTAATTGCATTGAGATACAATTGGATTTACCGGGAAAAAAAAAGTGTCAGGAGTGAGCTATCTTTTTTTCAATTTATTGGCAACAGAGTGCGCTGGCGCCTGAAGTGGTGAGCGGCCTTTAGACAACGCGGCGATACATTATTCATAACAAACGTGCAGATAACTAGAATGATACGGTTGAAAGGGGAGCGATAAAATATGAAAGTATCTGGGTGATTCGGTAAAATATTGTTTTTCAAAAGGATCATCAGCAGCACTCAATAAATTCGTTTGAGAGGAATTTTTTTTTTTTTTATTTTTTCCAGATTTATTTTCAAGCCTCGGTGGTGATTTTGTGGCGAGTGAATGAGCACCGATAGGTTTGTTGTGGGGCAAGTTAAATTAAGGAGGGCTATTGAATGTGAAGCTTGATAGAGAATTTTCAACTTTTGTTAAGCCACAGAAATTTATAGCATTTCGTTTTTGACTTCCAATAGAGCTTGTGAAAGGCAGAAAAAAAAAAATTTTTCTCAAAACAAATCATGCATGCTCCCATTAAATCTTGGAACCAACAGCTCAATGTCGATGCTGTAAATCTTTCGTCATTTCGCAATAATGGACAAGTTTTATAGGAAAATTGAGGCTTAGTAATAGGACATTAAGAGATCTTAGTGGATTTCGAATTGAAGGTTAGCTCATAAGGCTGGCGGGCTTTGAATTATTTATGAAAGTTTTATTTAGCATTGTACAAAGATTTTTGCTAGGTCCTATTGAATAAAATAGTTATTCAAGAGCTATTGAAAACTTACCATAAAGCTTGGGGGTTACTTATTTTTGTAATAACATCTGCCATTGATAAAAAAAGTTATGACTGTGCCTAGTCTTTTTTGTACTTTGATTCCTCGTTTCCTAAGATTATCAGCGAGTCGATCCAATCTTATTTTAGTCTTCGCTGAATCAAGTGATAGATGGAAGTAATAACGTCTCCTGAATACAGTGATTGGAGTAGAACATTTCTTTGCTCAAAACCTCTTCAGACCGTGGGCACACATATGTGCACCTTTTCTTTTGTTTAGTAGTAATAATTTGTGACCACTAGTTGTTCTTGACTTTCTAGAAGCACATATTTTTAAACTCTATCAATAGTTAGTTCTGCTGAAGCGGTTCTAGGAATAAAATTCTGATTTGAAATTGACAGTTGGAACAAATTTCGGGAAAGCCGCGCTCGCGAATTTTGTAATTCGATAAAAAAATTATTTTTCCAGTTGGATTAAATTTTTTTGTGGTTTTCTGTTTCTAAGATATTGGATTGTTGTTTGAGAAAGTAAGTTTCTGGGTGGCTTTCCATTTTAGTCATAAAAATCTACATTTCTTTATTTGTACACATACGTGCACCTTAGGACTAAAAATTAGTTTTGTGCAATCTATGACTGTTTTCAAACTTACTTAACAACAGTGAATTTGATTTCTCTGGAGACGACGATAATGAGGAATATCTGCCGTCAGATGGTGCCACAACTCTTCAGCAGTCCGAAAAAATTTAAAAAGATGAAGAATAGAGGGCACCTGAAGGAGATACTGAAGAAGAAGCTGAGAACCCGTCGCGTTTCTTCTGGTGCACTAAGGAGATAACTTCACGTAGACCTGGTATTGCAGATGACGTGCTAACTTCTCAGGGCAGTTCAGGCATGAACGTGTTATACTCATTTTTTGAATATTTGGGGTCAGATTTTTGGCAACTTGTAGCAGAACAGAGCAACAAATATTCAGCACAAAAACGTGAGTTAAAATCAATAGATAGTACAAATGCTATTGAAATGATTCATTTTGCCGGTATGCAATTGATGAAGGTGTCCTTCAAATATTCACAAGCGAGACTCTAAACCAAAAATTTTTGGTTTTTGATTGCACTTAAAATCGAAATAAAACTGCAATTAGAGAGATGTCAAAGCTTTTCTTCTTGAAGCAGTCATTTTGAGGGATTTATTGATTTATTGACTCTGCATTACTTTAATTTTTGCTAAGCTTGACAATTTCCTTAATACAATCAAATTCTTAACTGAGGCAAGATATTCGCTTAGAGTGGTCTACTGTCTTCATTATTCTTCCTGGCACGATTCTTCAGATTCAATTTCTTCTTTGAATCATTAGCTCTTCATATATTGGAATGAGATTATATTTTGCGTTTTTGCTCAGATTTAAAACGAAAAACCATTTCTTTGTCACAGCAAAACCTTTTTTTTCGAAATGGCTGCTACACTAAAGACAGTTGTTTGTTGAATCGTTCGTAAATCTGTTTGCCTCTGTGCTTTTCCATCTCACAAACGCCACATATGTCTCATGTGTCTCAAATGACAGGAATTCTAAATTTGCCTCGTCTGTTTCTTGAAATCGTCAATACTGCTCCTGCATCGCAATCGTTAGCTAAAATTGAATTTGATTGATGCAATAGTCCAAAAAACCAATCACTTTCCCAACACAAAGCACTTAAAACACCTCTCACCGTTGGCATTTCCTACTCGGGCTGGACTCAGCCCAAAAACCACAAGACCTTAGCACAATGATCACGTACCGATTCCGAGAGAATCCAATGAATGCTTCCAGTCTCTTAAATACCGTAACCGAAAGACCACCCCCATTCCGAGGTCCATTCGCCGAATTCTGCCGCCCTGTCGTGTATCGTCTATCCAGTGAATGTCCCTGGGAATTTCAAAATCAAAATTTCAAACTTTTGATTTTCAATTTCAAATTTGAGAAAATTTCAGTTTTTTGTTTTGTTGTCAAGTATCTGTTCAAGGGGATGAGAACAAACTTTTTCTTCTCTGATGTGCGTGAATGTGTGTGTGTGTGTTTGAGATGAAGACAATCTGCCTGTCCGCCCCCTTAAAAAATCCCTGGAGATTTTTTTTTACAAAAATTTAACATTTTCTCCTTTTTGTTTTTTTCCGTGTCCTTCCAGACGTGACAAACATCCCAACGGAGAAGGTAATAGCCGAAGCTGGTAAGAATGTCACCGTAACGTGTCCTGGTGTAACGGAGCACTCCCTGGTGGATACGTTAACGTGGAAAACGGCAACAACAACTATTGCACAATTTGCCAATCGGATACCGCTGTTACACAGCCCCAGGGTGAGTCTAAAAACACAAGAAAAAAAAAGTATAAATTTGTTCACCTACAACCTCCATCCCCAATCCCCGCCCAGTGTCACCAGAAACAAATGGAACACTCACACACCCACAAAAAAGACGAAATCCTTGAGTTGTAATTTTATTTAAGGACTCATGATCCGAATCCTTGTAGCTGCCAGGAGTAGGTGGGCTTCGCTCTCTCCTCATCTGGCTCCTCTTTTTCAGGATGCAGGATGCAGGATGCAGGATTCACCCTGCCTGAGACAGCCAGACAGATGATAGGCGGAAGAGTGAGAACGGTGCCACTAGGTGGCAGAGGTGCCTCCGGTGTGGTGCGATGGCATTTGCATATCAGGACATTGCATTCAATATTTTGTTCATTTTATCGTCGGTTTGATAAGCCAGCAGAATAAGCAATCCTTTGGCTCCTAGGCTCCTGGCTTTGCCAACACACCGGCAACTGACCGGAGGAGCCAACCAACCAACCGACCGGGGTGAGATGGCCAGGAAAGCAGGATGAAGGTGTCACGTGTCGGGCTTGAGTGAATTTTGGGGAAAACATTTGAAAATTTTATTGCATTTGTGTGGAAAGAATGGCCTCGTATTCGGTTTTGTGCCATGAAATTAGGTTTCCATTTCGGGTTTTATGCAATTGACGAGTGAAATTGAAGAATTAAAGTTGTCGTTGGATTGGTGTGCGGCTAGTTTTTCGGTTTTTTAGGAGTTGGGAGATGCAAGTCCGGCGACTAATTAAATAAAACCCGTCGTTGCATGGAGTGGAGAGGGTGCTGCCTTTGGGTGGATGATTGAGATGTCGGAGAGGGACAGTTTAAGTGAAATGAATGTGTTCGAATTGCAGTGGAAAAAGTTGGAATTTATTTAAAGGAGGAAAAGAGAGACATTTCGTTGACAGCTGATTTTGAAGTCGCATGGCAGAAATGTATCACTTCTTTTTTTGAAAAACAGGCAATGACAAGTTTAGTGCAAAAATTTGAGTCTACATTCGTTGTGTGATATTGCCGTGTCAGTGAGACAAGGTGTCAGTAACTCAAGAATTGAAGCCGATGGACCATTTGGAGCTACGTGCGTTCCCCGATTGGGCTCATCAGAAAATCATCCTTAGTGACGAAGCTCAATTTTGGTTCAATGGGTTTGCCAAAAAGCAAAAGCATTGGTCTGGTGAAAATCCACATGTGCCTCATGAATCTCCACTTCATCCACAAAAAATAACTGTTTGGTGCGATTTGGATGCCGGCGGCGTTATTGGGCCCTATTTTTCCGTCGACGATAACGATCGGCACGTTAATGTGAATGGCCAGCGTTATCGCGCCATGATTACCGATTGTTTTTACCCCGAATTGGACGTTATGGACTTGGACGACATGTGATTTCAATAGGATGGTGCCACAAGCCACACAGCACACGTTACAATCGATTTATTGAAGAGTAAGTTTCATGAGCGTACTATCTCAAGAAATGAGTTAGTCGATTGGTCGCCTCGTTTATGCGATTTAACGCCTCTAGACTATTTTCTTTGGGGCTACGTTCAGTCATTGGTTTATGCCAACAAGCCGACGACGTTGGAAGAACGCGAAATAGCGACCGTTTCGGTCGAAATGTGTGGCCAGTCATTGAAAATTAAGTACAACGAATCGACCGCTTTAAACATGCCCGCGGTGGCCACATGAATGAAGTCGAGTTCCATTCATAAATGTTTTGATTGTACTTCAAACCAATAGTTAAGTTTTTAAAATATATCAAATGGTTTGCGTTTTATTTAAAAAAATTTGCCAAGACCTTATTGAAAAACCCTTTACGAAAGCCTTTCTCTTTTTTTTTTTAAATATCAGCTGATTTTATATTAATTTCGCAGTAAGAGTTAAAAAAATGCAGATCTTCATCAAATATCACGTTTCTAAAAAATGCAACAGAAAATATAGGACTGGCGATGTTTTCCATCAACTTACTGAAACATCTGCTGATATATAAAAATGATACAGTGAACTCCGTCTAAATCGAACTCTCTCTAACTCGAACTAATTTTGACGTCCCGAGAAGATTTAGAGGGACTCGACTGTAAAATTTCCATTAGATTTAGCTAAACGTAATGTTTTTCGTTACAACTGCTGCATTGCTTTTATTATTTTACTCAATGTAACTCCAAAATATCAGATTCACCTCAAACACGATATCGAAAATATTTGCCTAAGATTTTCCAAGTCATCATATTCCATAGAAACAGACATTGCTCTTCCCCCAATCAAAAAACCATTTGAATTCATTAAGACTTTTAATAATGTCAACATTCCTGACATCCAGCAAACAGACGCCTCCAGCTCCCTGTCCCATTCCATCGGCCTCCGCCCACCTCTGAAATAGAAAAACTTCAAACACAGAAAAGATAGAGAGAGAGAGAGTGAGTCCCGCAGGATAATAACAAAAACACTATTAACCTCAATAAACCTAAAAATAATCCGGATATGAGTTTGAAACTCTGACAGCTTCATCCTCCCAAACAACTGTACAGTGCCCCCAAACCCTCGGTGGGTTCAAAACTCATTTCAAAAAGCGACATACCATGAAAACATAAGTTTTCCATGGCAATGCTCTCTCTACGGCCCTAGAAACGTCAGCCCACAAGGAGATGTCGGTCTCTGCTGTTCATTTTCTTTTTTCGTTATAAATTAACAAAAAAGGAACACAAATAGAATATCGGCTGGAAAAAGTTTCTTTTCCCCGGTCCGGAATTCCCTCGACGAAAGTGGGAATTTTCAAAATTCCCATGTCCAAGGGCGCGCTAATAGCACGATGATCCAAATTTAGAGAGCCTCACTCACCCGGCCGTAGCCTACGCATCGATTTGAAGAAATATTGAAACAATTCCGTTAGAAATGTAAACAGATCCCTTAAAGTGGTTTAGCGGGAAGAACGTTTCGGTTTTATTTTGTTTTTGAAGAGCAAACAACGATTGCTGCTAAAAGCTCGTGAAGTCTTCGCGGCAAGGACACGGATTTTTTGACGCACAAAAAGAAGCAAGAGGGAAAAAAAAAAACTGTCGCACATCCTGCAGACGAATGAAATGGAATTCACATCAAAAAGACCAAAAAAGGTAGGCCACCGCTTATTACCATGTCAACCGGTAAACTTCAAGAAACCATAATGCGCTTTGTCAGTATCCTTGCTGTCAGTGAAAAAAAGGAAAAAAAAAACGGGACACCGGAGAGAGGAAGCGTATGGAAAATAAATAATTTACCTTTATTTCACATTTCTTTTCGGTTTTTTTTTTTTATTCGTCCTTCCTTTTCTTCGCCCTCCGATGCTGAACAATTCTTTGAGCCACCGCCACCACCACCCATCGGTCCAACTTCGTTGGCTTCAAGAACCTTGGCACACAGACTGAGACGACGATGACGACGATGAGAAAGATTCTCTTTATTCGACTGAATGATCATATTAAATGTGACACTGAAAAGGCAAACAATACTTTCCCTCCCACCGGGAGAAGGCTTTGAAGTTCAGTCACGCGTTAAAGCAATTAATTTATTTATTGCGACAATTTGGAATTTATTTTGAAAAAAAAAGAGACAAAGAATGGAAACCCAAGAAAAAATGTCTCCTTCTCCTTCGTCGAAGTTATTGTTGCTATTGGCTATAGGGGGTGGGTGGAAGTCTCTCTTTTTTTTTTTTTGCTATTTAACGGTATCGGGGGTTGCTCCTGCTCGACAAAGGAATCGCTTAATGTTGAGATTTGTTGCTGATGGATATCTGGATGGAAAATAGAATTTTTCCACTGCCATAGCATCATAACGGAGGCAGGGCAGGGGAGTACTTCTCTCGCATTGCTATGCCCGCATTGGATCGCTTTTGCGATGTTATTTTGTGGAGGATTTTCTCATTTTTTTTTTCAAATTCAACGGTCATGGGTTAGGTTTGTGTGGTCTAAAGTCGGAACATGAAAAGCGGATTAAGTTTTTGGGATAACCACATTGTTAGTTCGGTTTTTTTTTTCTCGTTTCGACTTTTTTTTGGGTTCAAATGCTTTGCTTTAAATTTAAAGAAAAATAACAAATTACGTTTGGGTGGAGTGGCGCGTATGTTTCCCTTGAGTCAGTAGATGTGAAAAGGGTTGCTGATGTTTGTGGTTGGGAGGAAATCTGTGCGGCAGAGGTTAACCATTTTAGGCCAATTGTGGGGCCTGGGAACGTGGATGGTTGGAGAAAATAGGCTCTTGATGGATGAGACTGTTCTCTTTCTTGAATTTTCAGCGCAGTCAGGGAAGCTTCTGCTCTTTAAGTGTGAAAAGGCGGCAGGTTTTGAGTTAGTTTCATCATTTTGGTGGTCGAATCGATAATTTAGTAAAATTTACTATTCCCATTTTTTTAAAGCAGCTCAGAAAAATTTGTCTACAACTTCACTAATTTTTTTATCTCGTTTTGAGCAGAATCACGGTGAATACACATTCGATTTTTATCATTACACTACAATCATTTTAGATTTTATGACGTAAAAACAGCAACAATTTCAATTTGATCTTAACCCGACTGAACTGGCAATTCATTGTATCTTCAGATATTATGAAAATACTTAAAATAAAATAAAAAAATAAGTTGGTACTTTTTGTTGAAATGTACCATGACACTAATACGACACGACAAAACAAACAAAACGATTAAACTTGAAGATAAACCCAATCAGTTTTTGATCTCAATATTTTGATCTCTAATTTAACATGAATCTTCAATTTTTGATCTTGAAAACCATGGAACACGAAACTAAATCATATACAAAACGATTAATCTTGAAAATAATCCCAATGGAACACGATTCTTAGTTTTTGATCTCAAAAAATTTTCAAATGGAGTCGAAACTTTTGGTTTTGAAAGTTATTCCAATCTAACACTACATTAAATCTACTACAAAAGGATTAATCTCGAAAATATACCCAATGGAACACGATCATAAATTTTTAGTTTGCCCTATAGTGTAATATTGAATGAAGGACTCCTCTCTTTGTAGTGCCCACACTACATATTCTTCAGAAACCTTCTGAGGACTTGCAACATAAAACAGCATGTCATCAGAAGTATGATCATATGGAACACATAAATCACCAAGCAGCAGAAGACAATCCCAGCCACACAAGCGACAATTTAAAAAAAAAAAACTAATCCGGAATCCTATATTTAGTTTAAAAATCGCTTTTCGGGAGTTATTTTTAAGCCAAATAACAGCCCGAGACCTACTCGGGACTGTTTGCAAGTCAAGCAATCAACGTTTTAGATTTGTTCATATAATCTACGGATTTGGAACCCAATCGAACACGCTTGGAACACCCTTAAACACAGGATTACATCTTCGAATCACTCTGGTAGATCGATGGCGAAAATGGGTCATAAGGTAAAGACTCAGCTGCAAGAAACTAATAGTGGAGAATGCCAAAAGCTAATCCAAGTCACAGAGCAGCCCCATTTCTGTACCCCTTAAAGTTACCATAAACTTTAATTTGATGCCTTTCAGATCCACTAACTTTCCAACTGCATTCTCTCCAGCTCTTCATCGAAGCACACTTATCCGATAACTTTCGAAAGAAAAAAAACCTACCCACTCCTTTTTTTATTACTATCTGCAAATTATATCCTTTCCCCCAGGACATCCCATAAAGAAAAATCCCGTCCAGATCTCTTTAGAATTATTTTAACCCCATCAACCGGTCAGGATATTTATATCCGCACCCTGAACCGGACAGCATCAATAAAACGGCAAAACCAAGTGTCGGAATGAAATACGAAGTGCAATTCATCGTTATTGGTTCTTTCAATTAAGTTTTGCTGCCGGCCATCGACCCACTCTCCATCGAGAACGCATCCGAACGCATATAAGTCCTCGCTATCTCTCTCCCTCTTTGTCTCTGTCTCTCGCTTAAGGACTCTTTTTAATGAAATTTATTTACTGAATGTGTGCATCTGATCAAATAATCGAATCAATAAATCCCAACACATATTCAATGCGTCATATAGGCCGAAACAAAAAGTGGGCGGTAGGGCTGTTGGGCGGTGAATGGAAAGCACTTTTGAGGAAACCATCCCTGTGATGACACTCGTGCTGTTCCTCTCAGTAGGTTTTGTAAGGCTTACAACTTCTCTTGTTACCACCCACACAACCGACTGCCTGCATGTGTGCGTGCCTGTGTGCACCATCCCGATGGCAAAGGGTAACTTTTAATGAGTTCACTGAAAGCATGTGTTAATGAAGTTTCACAACGCAAAGGACTCATGCATTAAACCTACGAGTGTATGCATAAGTATAAAAGTAAATTTAAACTTGAACTGATGACATGCTCCAGTTTCGCTACATCAAACAACATCTGCCTTACATGGTGGCGCCCCATTAAAGTGGTTTAGTGTTAGAAAGTGTAAATTTGCATTTTATTAAATGCGATGCGATGCGATGTGATACGATACGATACGATTTGCCACCTCGTTCTCGGTCTCCTCTCGGACGGATTACAGTCTAATTGTAGGGGGCTCATCATGCCACTGCAGGATGGCAGGATAATACAAATAAAGAATAAGAGTAAAGTTTGTTCTCGCTCCTGCTGCTAAACAAATAAAAATTAGGAATTAATTACACGACGAGCAGGCACGGTAATGAGGTAAAAGGATGTGCAATGATACCGAGCGGTTTGCTTGCACTCTAAATTGGTCATTAAAAATATGTTTTTTGTTTTTGTGCAATTGCATCCAAGGATGTGAGTAAAAAGTCTCAGGATAATGGATACATGTTGGGAATAGGAAATGATTTGTTGGCTTTCGGAGAAAACTTTGTTGGCGAAGAGTCGTTGACAACAGATTGCGGGCTTTTTTGTTCTCTGCTCGTGGTGAAGTTGAAAAGTGGGCAGCGCGCTGGGAGCCTAACGAGTCGTGAAAATTTGAAAATATTTGAAACTTTTCACAAGTTTTTTTGTGAACATTTTGTCTGGTTTCGAATTTTTGTGGCTCGGTCGGCGGGGATGATTGAGTTAATCAGGATAAAGGCTCTATTTGGTGCAACAATGCTCATACTCGGTGTGTCTGCAAGTCATGGCATGTGGGATGGGAACGAGGACGAAAACTGTGCACGTTAAACGTACGTATGTGCAGCAGTTGAAATTGAAGTTATTTTTGATTAGCAAATTCGAGACTGCATGTACGCCCTTAAGTCTTTCAGAGGAATGTAATATTCATTGGCAAGATCAGATTTAACGTTTTTTTTATTGGTACTGATATTGATAATTTATTTGATATATATAAAATAAGGTACACTAATGGTATATAACTTGAAACTTGTCTGCAAAACTATTTTATGCAGAGCGAAAGATTTGTATTGCTATGGGTCAGTACTGCATCGTAGTTAAATAATAAGTAATCAAGAAGCGAATCATAAGGGTGGAAGTCTTATTGTGTGTAAATGGTATGGAGACTTGTTCTCAAAACAAATATAGAGTAGTTTAAATATCTGCAAAATCGAAGAGATAGCTTTAAAGTTATGGCTTTAAACGACTATAAGTCAACGAGGAATAACAAGTCGGCTTAAGAATAGTTTAGGAAAAGCTTCTCTCTAATGTTCAATCATAGTTGCCCCATTTCTCCCAATACCCAGGCATTGATTCAACAAAAAATCTTTGTAATGTTTTGTAAAAACAAAGTTTGAAAATCTGAAATAAGAAGCAAAACACACTTCGGCAGACCTGTAAACTTTAAAGTACCCAAAACACTGCACTTGTACTTATTTTTGAGAGCAAAAGTACCATTAAAATCATAAAGTACAAGTACATTTTTAAGACTTTTTCAGACATATTTTTTTCATAGTATTATATAATAATATTTAAACAATATTGCTCTAGCTTGCACAGAGATAAAAGAAATAAATAATCTGCGTAATAGCCCATACAGGACCAGAGCATATGTTCACGTTTTCACTGTGTTGTGCGCGATATAATTTGAAACAAGTGAAGGGGACCTACTGTTTAATGTCGGTTCCGAACGGCAAACGGCACAGAGATATGTAATAAAACCTTACTGCTGAAAATACAATTATTTGTCGATTGTGAAATATAGCTCAGTAATTTAAGCGACATTTGGGGAAAAACTATGGAAAAAGCCTCTATTTCAACCAAATCTTAAGTCTTTTTTTTGTAAATAAATAAACAGGTACATTTTTGAACTGTCAGCTTTATGATAAATTGAATCTCGGTTACTTAAAAGTGTACTTAAATCAGTTTAAGTACATGGCTATTTTACCTAGAAAAAGGAGTTAAAAAGTACTTGTACTTGGCGACTTTTAACTACAGTAATCCCTCGATTAAGGTTGCCTCTGTTTACGTAGTCTCGATTTACGCTGTGTACAATTATGAACCTTGCCCCGTTTACGTCCTCGTATTTCTCGATTTATGTTGTCATGTACGGGGACTTTTTCGCTGTTTAAATTTGAAGATTAAATTATTACAATTTTTTAAATAAAAACCTGCAGCTTATATAAGTACACTACCTCGATTGTTTTCGATTGCGCTAACAGCCAATTTTCGTACTTCTCTGTTAACGTCCTCTCGATTTGCGACCTCATTTCTTGTGATACATCTACACATAAATCGAGGGATTACTATACCAAGTACACTGCATGTACTTTCTTTTGCATATGTACAGAGTTTTGGATACTTACTCAGTACTACAGCATCGATTTATTTTAGTACTTTAAAGCTTTGCCTGCAGGCCATAGTCTTAGACGAATGGACCACACTTAAATTGGAGGTTAAGTCACAACTTTTGTCTGCAGAACGTAATAAAAGCTAAAGGTTGCAACTCTCTGTACAAAGCCTATAAGATATTTGAGAATAAATTGATGTACATATAATTCTTAGATATTAGTAGACCAGTTTGTACTTATAACATAGACGGCATTCTAGCGGTTTATTTTTAATTCATAGGTTATTTTGATACTGACAGCTGTTTCCGCTTGAAGTCTTGACAGAAAATCAGTATGAATCTTTTTTGTGGGAAAACATAAAGGACAGATGTTATGCCACTAATCTGTAAAGTATTCAAGCACTTAAGGGTAATATCATCCAGGCAATCCGTAAGCTACAGCTTGAAACCATGAATAAGGAAAATTGGAGTGACAAAACGCGCTACAGCGATGCAAGCCGAGGCAGCCACCTGAACGAACTTGAATTCAATAGTTAGTGGAAATATTAGGTTGTCAAATATCTCCCTTTCGCCTTTTTGTCTTTGGAATTTTCCGGTTCGAGCGAGCGCTACAGAGCTCGTATCTGGCAATACATCATTTGAAAGATCTTGACATAACCTAAAAAACGACGCTATGCATGATTAGTTTGGATACGAGCTGTGTAGCACTTTGTACATAGCCGGAAAATTTAAAAGAAAAAAAGGCGGAAGGGAGATATTTGACAACCTAATATTTGCTCTTACTAATTAAACAATATTACATGAAAAAAAAAAAGTATTTTTGTCCATTTTATTGAATTTTTAAGGAAGAAATTTCTAGTTGAACGACTAATTTAAAGTTAGAAGCTACAACTTTCGGTGGCTAGCTCTTTTCGTTATTATTCGTATATAAATACAATAGTAAACATAATAATAAAAATATAAATAATAATTAAAGTAGGACATTTCGACAAGCTCAGGGGTTTCGTTGTGGGCGCCGTGGTTTGATCATCAGTGCGCGAACTGTTGAGCCATAGCACCCGGGGTCGAATATAGCCCGAGTAAAAAATACGACAAACATTTTTCATAGCCCCACCTCAAGTGTCATGAAAAGCAGTAGGTTTCCTCTAATTGTGTCAAAGTGTAACGCACACAATATAGTGGAGGCGCGAAAAAGCAGGGCTCTAGCCATTTACGTGCTGTTACGCCGCCCAATGTAATGTAAATGTTTAGATAGAGTTGTCAGTTGCTGTACGTGAAATTTTTTGATTTAGTGGTATGCAGTTGCAGTCTTTATAATAAGACGATTTTGAAAATCTGTCGGAGACACATATTTCAACGTTGCAGTGCATTGGTCACGCTTCGTGCAAGTAAGTTCTTATGTGTCTTAATATAAGTATTCCGACTTCAATTTAAGAATCTTAAAAGGACTTTTCGAATTCTTTTCCATAAAGTTGTTTTGTATTACATTTAAATGGCTTTAAATTACTTTTTATTTAGAAAGATTAAATCACAAAAAAAATTTTCCATCCTCTATCTCCGTTGCCAATGAAATAGAAAGAAAAACTTTGCTTTACGCCCACTCTTTCAAAATATTTCAGACCTTTTTTATAGTGCAAAAGGACCCCCTGAATGAACAAAATTTACTATTTTTAATTTAACTTAATTTTATATATTGAATTTATGGATATTTTTCGATTTAAAAGCGATTAAAATTCGCTTGTCGCTGGTTTTAGTGTTGGAAGACTTTTGTATGGCTCTGAACATGAGAAGGTCTTTCAGATATGCGAATGTTAGAATTCCTACTTGCGATGTTCGTTTCTCCAAAAATATTATTGGATGTAAAAAACTTCCTTCAACACCGCCATTGTATCACCTGGCCGAGCACAAAATCACAAAAGACTCACCAGCTATTGATCGTCATCGAACACCACAGCCTAATTGACGAACGACAAAACGATGTCAAATTCGTTGTTATCCTTTTTCTATCCGGCCGATAAAAGTTCACAATTCCATTAAAATTCTCCCACGTCAACGATATCCCCAGAGCATGTCCCCACGCGATTCAACCCATCAAAACGAAAAAAAAAAATAACCTAAATGCAACTGGGAACGTAAATTCCCCAGGTGTCACGAATTTGATGACGATGATGCCATTTTTTTCCATCGCCCTTTACCGTGTCATGAATTATTCGAGCGAATCCTTTCATTATGAAGTGTATCCTGTCACACAATATCAAATTCCCCCGACTCCAGGCGCTGTCAAAATTCACACCTAAGCAAGGTGGGTTGGTGGGTTGACTTAGCACACATTTTGAATTCATGGAATGTTTTCAAATTAGAACCGCTTTATCCTGACAACTGAATAAACGAAAATAATTGTAATTAAAATAGTTGTAAAGTCGAAAATCTGAACTTTTCCCCACCCCCACCGCTAAAACCACCCACACACATGCCATGCAGCTAACCAGCCACAGGGTGAGCATACAAACCGCCGAAGGAGTCTATGTATCTGGAAATTTAGTTAATGGCAGTGCCGCAAAACTTTTTCCCAGTTAAACCTCCGGCAACATCGTCATCGAGGAGATACGACGAGGACGACAACCAAGAGCGGGACCGGGCTAAACACCACCACCACAACCAAGACGATGTGGGCGGCTGGTCGGTGGAGGCGGAACAGCACCCCCAAACGAATTTATGGAAAACTACTCACACGCCCGGAGCAGGCGCCTTCCGTAGTCGATGCGGTCTCATCCTCGTAAATCTCTACTCCAAACATAAGATATTAAAAGCTTAAAAGTCACTCGTTGAAGTTAGCACCCTAGCTGCGCTACGAGCGGGAGCCGGCGAACGAGAGTCGCAGTCGGAGAGTCTCTTTTATGTCGCTCCACCACCGACACTTCCGACCGCAAGCTGGCGCTGCATAGGGCATGTGTCTCCTTAAGGATGCCTGCCGGGGGGGCTGTCGTTCCTCGTCCCCATCATCGTCGTGGTCGTCGGTGGTGGTGGCTTGTAGAAAAAAGGGATGTTACTCCCTCGCTATCAATTATCTTAAGCTCCTTTTGTCGTTTCATAGACTTTTGTGTCACTGCTCTCTCTCTCTCTCGTCCGACCGAGCGCCCGAAGTCGTGGGACTGGGAAATTGGTGAAGCTATTAGTTTAATTAAGGATTCCGCACATACTCCTAGGCGTAGTTGTCGGCTACGTTCGTGCTTCCGATATGCGGAGGCGCACTCGTGGGCATCCTCCCATGAATATCCCAAATGAAAAACTTTTTCCCAACCCCCCAAACCCGAGGAAAGAAAAACTAACTTAAGCATCAACCAAAATGAGGTCCTTTATATTACATTCTCTATCTCTCTCTGTCTTTGTCGTTTCAGATACAACTGCTCTCCGATAATTTCGGTTTGCAATTCGTTCCGGCAATTGCATCGGACACTGCCGAGTACATATGTCTGGTTAATGACAGACATATTCCGGAGGCGATTGTTGATTTATTAGTTCAGGGTGAGTAATTAATTTTATGCGGTGCTGGGAGTGGATGTGTGAGAGTGTGTGTGTGTGTGGTTTGAATGTTTGATGTTGTTTCTGGTGGAGCCTGGAAGCTGGAAGAGCTGCTGGCAATGGCGAAGAGGTGGGTAAGCCTTTGTGTGCCTTGTGCCTTGTGCCGTGTGTGCTTCCGCTTCTGTTGCGGTTCCACTTTGTGTGAGTGCTCCCACGTATCGGAATTCTCCTCTTTTTTGGTCCTCGCTCATACGGACATTTGAATTTATTTATTCCGCAGATGTTCCAGATCCACCAGAGAGGCCGTTGCTGATAAGTTTTACGTCACGCTCGGTTAATTTATCGTGGGCACATTCGCAGCACTCGAGGAATGCTCCAGTTACGCATTTCATCATTGAAACGAGGTACGTCCAGTTTGGGAGTCCATTTCATTTACAGTTGTGTACTTTGGTCGTCTATTGCGGGTGGGGGTTGCATGCTTTTATGCGATGCGATGAAAGGTGACTGGGTCGAGTCATGAGCCACTTTATGAATGCGTAACCGCAAGTCAAAGGGGTTGAATGGGAATGTGGGTGGTGGGCAGTGGTCCGGTCATTGGCTTAAAATTTGTCGTTTTGCCACTCGACCATTCAGTAGGGACATGAAATGATTTTTTAATGAACTCACTTCTTAAACCATTTTAGCGTCTTGCGGTTGTTGAACCCAAAAGAACCACAGAATACAGTGAAGCACATGGTTTTCAAGAAGTGGGTAGTCCAAGGGGGTTCCTATACATCAAATCCTCGGTTGGCGTCATTTCGATTTACGTCGTGTCAAGGTTGAGTCGTTTCACAGCACAAAAAAATGTTTCGTTTAGTTGTCAGTCGCTGGCAAGAGGTGGCACCATTAAAAATTATTCGGCTTTCTGTTGCTGGGACTTAAACTTGAATATTTAAACAATCAATCGACGCGGGTTATTTCATGCTGCAGAACCAGTCAAATTATTCTCGGTGCCATATAGCCAGCATGCTCTTTCGAAAATGTGAAATGTCGGGTTTCCTCAATGTTTTAAAAATGATGGCCCCTAGACAGTCAAACCTTTTTAACCTCGAATGGAAAGAAACAGCAGAAAATTCTTTTCAAACGCAAGAGGAGCTCCGAGAATTATTAGAAGTTGATTATACAACCTTTTCCTTTTTTCGAACGACGAGAGGAGACGAGTAGTGAGTGAAGAGCAACGAAGGGTTTCTTGCATTGTCATTGACCTATCATCGCCAGTGACGATACGATGCATAAACCTGTGGATCTTCTAAGATAACGATAAGTATGGAATGTCTCGGATTAAGCCAGGTGAAACGTTGAAGAAGTTAAACAAAACTTCCCCCCAATACTGTTTTTCCGTAAATTTCTGAAAATTTTCATCGTCGATTGTGAAGAGACGCTTGTGTATTATTCGTTAAATAAAAACAAACTAGGTGTCAAATGGATGTCCAAAATGCGCCACTATTACGCGCGTACTATATCATCTAGTAGCAATTTTTGATTTTTAAATCAAGCACCTAATATTTCTCAACCCGCAGCTTCTTAATTTCGTCGGTTAAGTTGATGTGGCCGACTGCTGGAAATAACCCTCAGCCGCACTTAGGCCAGATTAGACCCACTGTGATGCCACGTTGCGGGCAAGACTCCGCGTTACCCGTCAAACTAATTGGAGATTCTTACAACGCTGTGGAGCAGTCCGATGCTAACGCAGGTTAGATCGAATAGACTAATAAATAAGTAATCGCCGAGATGTGTTCTTCTACGAAACGCTAAGGCAATGCACGAACAAAGAAGGTGGGAAATGAAGAATGGAGAATTGGAATTAGAATCATTTAATTCTTTCTTATTCATTTTACTTAACCAACCAAATCCTTAAGAAACTCTTGATTCAAGACACTAAAACTGTAACCCCTGTCTGCTTCAAGATAAAAACAATACAGATTGATCCGTCGCCAAAAGCGTAACTTGAACACCAGCGTTCTTTTTATGTTTCGATGCATCTACTCGTGAATTGTAGTCAAACTCAATGCATCGAAGAGAAATGTAGCTTAAGCCGAATTGTGCTATAATTATTTTTTTGACATGGTCTGTTGTTGTTTTTAATGGAAAGATTTTATTATGTGGAACGCATATGGCATTATTTTAAAATTCTTTTAGGTGTGACCATACAGTCACACTGGCGCAATAAGGGTGAAAGCCACGTTTGCAAGATTAGGTTTCAGGTCAGTTTATGTTCCAAATTTCAACCAAATCGATCAAGCCGTTCCAAATTTTCCAATTCCAAATATTTGAGACAATTTGAAGGCCCCTAGAATTCTAACTCTTAAACGGCTTACCTGATCTCGATAAAATTTGCAATATGGATTTCTTATGTCCGAAACTAAAACTCTAATTATTATCCTTATATGGAATAAGTTTAACTTCAAATCAGAAAGCAGCACCAGCACATAGCACGTAAACGTTTATATAAAAAAGTCCGACTGGCCGAATATTTACCGTGATTGCTATGAACCACAATGCAAAGCTTTTAAAATCTTTTCTGCTACTAAAACAAAGTACACGGAATACGGTCGCCGAATAGAAAAGCAGACAGAGAGACAGACAGACAGAGTTACTTTCGCATTTATTATATTAGTAGTGATATATGACGTGATCAAAATCGTTTGTACTTCATTTTTTTGGTGATGAAGTAGGAAAAAAATAGCACAAAAATCATTCAAATCGGTCAAATGGGAGGTTTTTTATTTACAAAGAACCATACGACCGCCGAGTATGTATCAATTTTTGCACGCAACTGTATGTATTGTTTTTAAACAGCGAAAATAAGGTTTTGCTCTATAAATTAAAATGAAGAAAAAAAAGTGTAACTCAAAATTTAACTGTCTTATTTACGTTTTCAATTGGACTTAAATATTCATTTACCATTTGTTACCTTGTTATTTCGAATATGTCTTTTTTTATGCGCCATTTGAAAGTATTGTTATTGGCTTTTTTATATAGCAATCTCTTACGTTGAACGCAGGAACAAGTCTTTTATTTACTTCATAGATCATCATGAAGCTGTTGCACTTCAATTTTTCATTATTTTTATGAAAAATAAACTGTATTTTATTGAACAATATGCCCAAATTCTTACCAAAACCGTTTCAAAAACAAGGAAAAGCAATAAATTGCGCTCCACAAAGAAAATCTACACAAAAAACTTCAAGCAATTTTTACTGCTGCTTAGGCAAAATATATACTTTAAGACCAAGTTCTTCTGTGCGATTGGGAAAATGCTGTCTAAAGTAATATTCAAGACCATACAAAGTAATGCTATTCTATTATTTCAAGAAAACGCTATATTGGTATTATCTCACGACCAAGTCTAGCAGGGGATCAAGTATCCCCTTGTTCCTCTACTGCTTAGTTGAGCAACTTGCCGAGAAATCTGGTTTTGATTTAATCAGCCACTGAAGTAACCAACAGACTTTGCAGACGCTCATAAGACAATTGGAAGCATAAACTCATCACCTTTCAAGAACGTTATTTATATGTAAAATGAAAATTGACTGTTGAAGCACTTATTATTAAATTT
Organism: Syritta pipiens; assembly: GCA_905187475.1. Taxonomy (NCBI): domain Eukaryota; kingdom Metazoa; phylum Arthropoda; class Insecta; order Diptera; family Syrphidae; genus Syritta; species Syritta pipiens. Next base: position 5,692,725 of record LR994572.1, on the reverse strand, counting down.
AATTAAAATCAATTCACATATGACAAATTATAACGCACACAACACAGTTGAGGCGCTAAAAAGCTATGCTCTGGTCCTGTATCGACTGTTATACAAATTAATAGCAGATTAATAGTTTTATATGACTTTCAAGACGTACCTATCAGGATGAAATTCAATTCGGATTTAGTGGTGAAAAAAAGAATCGTCATAAAACTCTTAAAAAGTTTTGTAAGTATCTTTTCCATTTATTGATACAACACAAATGCTTTTAACGTTATGTTTTTTTAATACTTTATTCAATCATTACCATTCCATTGAATCTATGAAAACAAAAGACTGATATGAAATTTCGGTAACCACAATGGCGATTGTTTCTCTGGCATCTTTGCCATTTCAAATCTGACAAAGAAATCTGCTGCCTGGGAAATTACCTCTTGAAAATTTTCTAAAGCAAGGCACGACTCCAGTTCTTCTAGTCCTGTCAAGATCTCTTTGCCACCAGTCATCATATCACAACCTTTGACAATTTGAAAACTTACACAAAAATTCACACCTGATTTTAGCAGAAGCACAAAGTGATTCGCAAAAAGAGCTCAACTGCTGCTCTCGAAAAGTGGTTCTTTGAAATTTTATCCTTGAGAACTACTTTGACTTTGCGTGCAATGCTGACTTCGCCACAAAGGACATCAGAACTTTCAATCAGAACTGTTCCCCACCACTTCACCCACAAAACCGACGAGTAATGCACCACAGCATCCGCAGAGTTGTTTTGTAGGACACAAAAAAAAAGTCCCTAACATCCTGTGTGTGTGTTAAGTGTGAGCCGAAGCACAAACTTCCGCTTCATAATCACATGGGAAATTCAACTCTCATACACAGACACACGTAGACAGCAGTCAAATCGAAACAATATCCAAATCACTGGCAAAATAATTCCTGTTCCTGGACGATCCGGACTGGTCCGGGACGTTCCCATCGTCGCCACCGTCACTCACAGTTCTGGGTGTGATAAAATGTACACACATGCACCCACACCCACACACCCACCAAACAAAAGTATAATAATCCGATGAAACTTCATCAGCATAATAATCCGCTGGAAATTCACATCCTTGTTTCGGCTTTTATATGCAAACAACTTTGGCAGTTGCACCAAAAAAGGACATCCACCAAGTGAAATATTTTAAATAGTTCACGGTTCGCAAACGGGGACGGGAGGAACGTGTGGAACGAGGTCCTTTTAGGCGAAATTATTTCTGCGGCATAAATATTTTGAATTATTTTATGCTGGGGAAACAAACTCGACGACGAACGACGAACCATGGACGATGGAATATGCAACTTTACATGGACATCCATTTGGGAATTAGTTCCGAGCGGCGGAGTGGCTCTAAACCAGCGTCGAGTAGAACCTACAAATCTCGGTTTTTGGTAAAATTTTGAGTGCTCACCCACGGTCTACTAAAAATCCTTTTACATGAATTAAAAACTCATAGTTTTGGGTATTAATTTCAATAAAAAAAGAAAACTACATCCTGACGGAGAGCGCGGCTGTGGTGAGAAACTTTTGTTGAAGCGAAGCTCCCGCACACTCGCCCCCGCGAATATTGGTCACAATTCATGCGAGCTGTTGATAAACACGACTACAAATCCGCCGCGACCGCCCAGAGGGAGGTGGCGGCCATAATAATCCTGTCGGGCGCAAACCGAACATGTTCCCGTGTGTAACAGTGGTGCAGTGTCCTTTTTTTTCGTCCTCGTGTTTTTTTTTTTACGATTTCAATTTTTACGATTTGTGTTAAATTTAATCAGCAGCGCAGTGGAGCGCGGTCGCGCTGGTAATGGTGGCCTGTGTGGGCGAGTGGTGTGTGTGCTAGACCTTCGCCTAATATTGAAATGGTCTGCTGGAGGGATTTGAGCCCTGAATCCTTTTTTTGCCTGCACTCTCTCCTGCGCTGCGGAATTTAGACTGTGAAAGGATATTTCATTTTATTTGGAATTTCTGAGAGCGAGAGCTTGGGTTTGGCTTCCTTTTTTTTTATTTGCTGTGCCTTTTGATTCACCACTGCGAAGGGTGTACCGGTCCGTCCGTCCGACTCGCCCGTGCCTTTCCGCTGAGTGAGCATGTTTTGTGAGTTCGCGCGGAATTAGCGGGGAATCCAGTTCAGGCAACCGTGTGCAAATGGTTACTGCGATGCGAACTGTGGTTTAGTGATTAGCTGATTGCCGAGCACTTTGGATGGGGGATTTTTATTTGGTTGCGGATCAAAGGGAGGTCTGATGATAATTATTATGGGTCAGCGAAGGGCCATTTCACTGTGGATTATGGACTTACATGAGTAAACTGCTGCGGCATTATGAGTGTATGTGGTCGGGTCTGATATCGAGGCGGAGTCGTTGTTGTGTGGAAACATGCACGAAACATGCTCGAAAGGCTTAAAAGGTTTCTGCGGAGGCATGTGAATTCTTTTTTTTGCGGGAGTGTGTAATGGAGTTGTGAACTGTATTTTGCATTTTAATTTTGCCACTTTGAATGCGAGAGATGGTGGAATGGTAGCCGGCGTTTCTATGAGGCCGCAAGCGTTCTGTTTAAGGACTTCGAGTTTCTGACGGAGGCTGCAATTAAGTGGGACTCAAACAGATATCGTAGTTAGTCGGAGTTGTCTTTGAAGGTGAAGTGGAGCTGAAATAAGTGGCTGTGAAAGGGGTTCATTTACGGAGATTGATTTTTGATTCCACGGGCAGTGACCAGTCTTCCTTTTCGTTATTCGCCATCAACTATGTTCGTTGTCCTGTCTAATAGATGTTTCTATGCGATTGCTTCCAACAGTGGCAGCCGTAAAAGCATCTTTTGGCCAACTTTGTGCCGTCTTTACCACACTGTCACCAAGTGGCAGCATTTTCAATTGTGCATTATGGCAGAAGATCACATGTCGTCTTCAATTTTCTTAGAGTAAAATGTGTTTACACAAAGAGTCAGCTGCTAGATGGAAGAAGACGGTGTGAAGGCACACCTCTGTGTGTTATTACCCGTTAATTTTCTAAAACAATGGTCCCAATGTCTGCGTCAAGGGGTCTTTGAAAGTCATGCGCATGGGCCACTATGAAGTTCTCTATTAATAATTGACAAACTCTAAGTTTTTTTTATAAAATTCTCAACCGGCAGAAGGACAGACAGGTAAAATGATATTTTTCTAATCTTTTATGGTATAAAATTCTCAACCGGTAGAAGGACAGAAAGATATAATTATATTTTTCTAATCTTTTATTGTACAAATCCTAACTTACAACTACTTACCCACTATTAATAATTGATTGAACATTGTGGAAGGGTGTTAAAATTCCTTTGATCCGAACACGAATACAAAGGCTTAATTTAAGAATAAACAAAAAAAACAAATTTGTTTTCGAGATTACGAGTTCCCTGAAAAAAACGCCATCGCTCCGCTGACTTAATCCGAATCCAACGAGATCAACCATGCAACACACAAACTTAGATTCTACCCTCACCTTAAAAATGTTATTTAGCTTGAAACGCTTTTTTGATGACTGCCATTAAAACGCTCCCCTTGACGCTACTCTTTGCCCCGAAAACTGCTGGCAAACTAAACTTGAGCTCTTCCGTTGCACTTCCAGCGAAGCCTTATTAATCGTTACCCGCTTGCAGCGAAGTACGTAGCTTTTTAAACAACCACCCCTAGTTTAAGCCCCGCAAACAATCCCGACAACAACCCTTTAACCTCTCAAATTCGACACAAAACACCCTCCCATTTACCCCCATCGGCCTTATTAACACACATACAACCTAACGTCAAGCTAAACAAATCTGAATATCAAAGCGGAAAATTAAGGAAACACCACCCCCCACCCTAATGAGCCCTCCTGGGAAACTTCACAGGATTTCCCTTCCTGAGTAATTTACATGTCGAGTATCTTCTCTCTCTCGCATGCCGTACGAGCTCTCGGCAACTATTCTCTCGAGAGCTAAACTATTTGCCAAGCGCCCATATCCTTCGAGCTCTGAATATCCTTACATTAGCCATTAGTAGAACGATGATAAAGAGTGAGAGAGAGAGAGAGAAAAAAAAAAAGACCCACAAAGAAGCCGTGTGCAAAGAAAATCAAATTAATCAAAAATTAAATTAAACCCTTCCAGGGGGCTTAACAACGACCCGACTCGACTCGATTTGAGACCCGTAAGTGGAACATGCAACCCCAAAGAGACACGGAGACTCTGTCATCTCATCATGGCGGCCATTTAACCTCCCCCATATACACGTTTGACAGTTTCTTTTTTTTTTTATGTGTTCACTCTTTTCTCTTTAATTTCAGAGTCGGCGAGGATGGACCCTGGGACCAAGTACCGCAAATTTTCACTAAAACTAATGCGACATCATATCAGGTGACAGGCCTTATACCGTTTACGGTCTATAGCTTTCGTCTATTGGCTGTTAACAAATTGGGTGTTAGTCCTCCGTCCAAAGAGTCCTACTACATTGTGACACTGCGTGAACGTAAGTACTCTGCATGAGATAATTTTTTTTTTCTATTTTTACCATCCCCACCCACGAAGCTGTCGTCCTTTTTGGAAAGGATAGCCGTATGTGTGTGTGTGAAAGTTTAGGGACGACACTGTGTTTGGTTTATCAAAATTGCACATGATGGGGATTTGTGATGGGAATTGGGTACTCCGAGAGGATTTAATGGCATTAATTACGGTCATGAAATGTGTGCCAGGCCTAGGACCCGACCAGATAGATGTGTTTTTTCTCTTTTTATCGGCCAGTGAGGAAGGATTGAATATATTGGCTATCAACAAGGTGATTATAACTATTGGTGAGTGGTGGAGATTGCTGAAGTAGGGAAGAGTGTGCTTTAAAAGATCGTTAAGAATGAAAAATGGCGGATGGCTGGTTGTTTGTCAACTCAATTGCAGAATAAGAGGAAAATAACTCAACGTGGTTCACGGGAAAGGTCAAGGGAGTCCCGATCGGGACAAGCACACGTGTAGGAAGGAGAAAAAAATTGGAATTCTATTATTGGAGAGCTGCAGACAACATTCTTTGTTGCAAACGAAGTACAGCAAAGCTTTGATTTCTATCGTTTCGATTTGCCTCGTTTTTCTGGTCCTAGTTAACGACTCAAAGAAAGGCTTTCGTACACAACGAGAACAAAAATTTGTCTATCATTCATTTTCTAACTCTTGGGCCCTAAATTTCATAACCGGCTGTCACATGTCGTCCAAGTCCATATCTTTCAATTCGGACCAAAAATAATCGGAAATCAAGCCCCGGCAACGCTGGTCATCCAGAGTAACATGCCGCCCAATAACACCGCCGGCATGCAAGCTACACCAAACAATTATTTTTTGTGGATGAAGTGGTGATTCATGAAGCACATGTGGATTTTCACTCACTTGCTTATTGGCAAACCCATTAATCCAAAAATGAGCTTCATCACCGAAAATAATTATGCGATGACATTCATCATCTTGGCGCATCTTCTCCAGAGCCCGAACGGAGAACCTACGTCGATTCAAATGGTCCATCGGCTTCAATTCTAAGCCGGCTAAATTCAAAGCCGTCAAGTCAAGTCGGAAAACCCTCTGACAATTTTTCTCCACTTCACTTTTTTTTTGTACTAGATTAAATATGGATACGAAGTGAATACGAACTTGTTCGAGATACCGTCTTTCAAAAGTTCGGTTTCATTCGTTTTTGCCGTGATTGAGTATTAGACAGAAACATTTCTTTTTGTTTTCACAATAACAATGTGTCCTTGGAATATTAAATAACAATACAGTTATCTAAGGTTTAGGTTTTAGGTAATCTGACCACTAAACTCGTCTGGTTGATAAGCTTCTTCAACAAAGAAAAATAACTCTACTAAGCAGTGACCAGCAAAAAGTTCTCAGACGATAGCAAAAAATGTTTTCCTTCGCTACCGGTAACTTCGTGACCTTTGGATATATCTCCGAAGGGACATGAACGAGATCAATCCAGGTTGTATGACATGAAATCAATCGTGACAGACATATTCGCTTAATTTTTTTTTTTTTGTAAAATTCGTTTCGTTATGCGAATCAATAGTTTGTACCTGAATACGTCAATTCAGCTTTGGCGAAAATTTGTACACCTCCATCCACCAAATATTTGCCTGTTTTTGGCTCAGTCGAAGACTCCCACGACTTAAAAAGAAACCCTAATCCATAACCCGTCCGCGTTAAGACCTTCTCAAAGTTCATGATTACCCTTGGCGCCTCCTAAGCAGCCAGATAAACATGTTTGAGGTGTTCTCCTGAAATTTGACTACCAACACCGACGTAAGTAGGCAGTGAGCCATCTCAAGTAATGGATTGCTGGCTCTACATTAATGTCGGGGGCAGATTAAAGCAGGTGATGTGCCTTAAGAACGCTATCGCGAGCATCATAATCTGCCTCCATTCCGCCCCAAACCTGACTGCAAATAGTCTGCGAGTTAACACACGTCACTTGCGTCTAGACAACTCCCCCCCTCTCCTGACGATGACATCTCCAGATTATCATCAACCAACACACATATGCGTGCTCTTAATTTAATTAAAGAACCCCCCTCCCGCATCGGCGCCACGTACCACAAGGCGAGCCCCAACATTTGCGTACGATATATCACTGCCCCCCACAGTCACGTCGTAAATAACCCTTCGCCAAGCGAGAGATAATAATTTCGGCATAAATATCCTTGGCGAGGAGAATGAAAAAAAAAAGGACCCCTGAAAAATACGTGCACAAATCCTAAATCACAGCGATAACAATCGCACACATTATCCTGCTGTTTAACACCGCAAACAGCTTATTTGCAACCCAACTACCAATTGGACAAGCCCGACCGGCCCCGATAGCCACGAGCAAACAAACGACTGAACGCGCCTGCCCCTATCTAATCGAAGTGTTTATTTTGGCCAAAGAGATACCTAGATACCTGCCATTATGTCTATATAATTGCACCTACAAATTTGGAGCACACACACACACACACACTGACGGTCGCATGCAAACAGCAGCACAAGCACGAGTTCGTTCAATTGTCCTTCGCAGGACGATTACGTTTTCGTCCGCTCTGCCACGGTCATCGAGGGGCGAGAAAGAATGAAATTTACACGATTTACACAACATGGCAGGCTAAATAGTTTTAGACCCTCCGTGAGGGACGGCAGTGCAGGGAGCGCTTCTCCGTGGCTGTCCGTGGTCTTTGTCCTCGTCCTCGTCCTCGGCGTCGGCGTCGTCGTCGTCGGATCGGACGCTGAGCAACAACTGTTATCACTCTGCCACCAGCACAAGCAGAAGCAGGAATTAACAAAGTAATTGCTCTGAATTGAGTATCCTTGTCGAGTTGTTTGCTCAGTACACCCCCACCCCCACACCCACCCACAAAACCCGCCTGTCACACACCGCCCTAGACTATCAAACAACACGAGAAGAAGTACCCTTCGCCTTGTGCCTGCTGCCTGACCCCACCTCATCATCATCATCGCCATTGTAGAGGAGGAAGTATCCATGTGAATTGTTTGTGTGTGGCCCCTGTGTGTGGATGGGTCGGGAAAGGACGAAATCCCTGCTGTGCCATTTTGTAATGAGATGAAAACGCTACAATGTCATTGTTCCATTATGATTAATTTACTTAAAAAATTTTAATTAAAATCCATTTTGACGAATTGTTTCCTCCCGACCGGATTGCTGCTGCTTCCAATTTCGGATTCGTCAAGAAGACAAGAGTGAGGGGGAACGACTGACTGAAATCGTCCTTTTGTGAGTGAACGCTTTCTCACTCACTTTCTCCTCTCTCTCTCAGCTGTGTGTATCTTTTGATGATGTTCCGCTTGCTTTATGCTATGTCCGGGATCCTTGAAATTGAATTGAAACGCTGTACGGGCATTGAAATTAAATTGTTTGGATGTATATTCAGTTCTGTTACGACGAAAGCGGCGGCGGGGGGGCCCGTGGATGTTATTTTGTATTTTTGATGCCCTAATGCAGTTCACACGCGCGTTTAATGAATTTAAAGGATTTCCACGAAAAGTTTTTTTTGCACGAATGAAAAAACAAAAAAAGGATCTACTTTTTCGTATTAGCTAGCTGTCAAAGGACTTAGGAGGAGATAATTTGCGTTAAATGTGAAGAGGGTTGGGGAGATGTGTGTTTAGCAGAAATTTTTCAGTGATCCTTTCAAGAAGCGTTCAGTCGGAGTTCTCTTTTGACGGGTAGATAGAAAGGTTTTGGGAACGAACTCTTTTGTTTTTCTTAAATAAGGAAAACTTTTACGGGGTCCTAGAACTTTCAGAGATTGCAACGTTTGTATTGTTTTGTAGGGGAATTCTTGGATACGACTGGCAAAGTTGCAAGAACTCTTTTTTTTGTTACTTAAGAATTTGTTGTAACGAAGACTAGTTGCTCTAATTGGGCAATACGGACTCATTAAACAGTCACTTATGATTCTGGACTCGGAAAGAAACACAATGCACGATGAACGAGGGTATTCAACTTAACAACAAAATTAAACATATTTCTTTTAAGTATTGTTTAATCATTAGTATTATGTAATTATTTCATCTGCATCTATTATTATTGTTAACTAGTTATTTCAGTTTCTTGATTTGGGGAAATCCTCTGTCATCCAGGCTTATGTGCAACTAAGCGCAATAGGGGCGATTGGTTTCGTAGGTTATCATACAATTTAGACTGCACATTTTCGCCAAATAAACCACCGAGGTCAAAACATCAAAATAACATCCTTCAAATTAATCCAAATCGAAAAACAAAAACCGTAAAACTCACTTTGTAATGTTGTGTTTCTTCGCATAAAGAAATATTAATGAATCGCCAAATAGCTTGCAAGCAAACTGATTGGCTGCAACAAATTGGAATTTTATCAAAAAACTCTCAACCTTGTGAATGATTTTTTGTTTCTCATTCACAATCTTCTGTCTAACTTGTATTGAGAATAAAAAATAAAATCATTAAAATATGATATAAATTTCTTTTAAAATTCTCGAAAACAGTTTCTGAGATTCCAAATTAAAAGAGCGCACAGTAGTGCAGCTCAAAAATTAAGATAAGGTAGGTTTCCATGTGTCATTTAATTGACAAAGTTTTTCAGCTTTCGTATATATCAATGAAGCACTGAAGCACAGCACTGTCAGTTCATTTCCAATTACATATGCCAATTATTGGAAAAAAATGGGTTTCCATTGACAATGAAATTTTGACAAATCTCTTCGTCAGTTCGGCAAAAACTATTTCCACATCTCAGTGTCAATTTTGAATTTTGACATTGAGGTCAGAAAAGCAAATTTTCCGCAAAATGTTCGTGTACAATAAAATTAATAATCTTTGTGCTATCTCGTGGGAATCGTGTATAAATTCAGGAAAGAGTCAAAAAACGACGTCTTATAAAATTGAATTGAAGAGATTTAAGAGTGTCTTTGAACCATTTGCAGTGCGACCTGATAGATCTATTGCACCTCCTTTTTTACAAGTGCAGTCTTCATGAATTCAATGACATCACTAGATAGTCTGTTCTTCAAGTCGGTCCTTGTTACAGTTGATTTGTGGATTATTTTTAATCTGGCTAGACCCAATCTTGGGCAAACGGTTAAAAGGTGTTCCATGGTCTTCTCTGCCTGGCCACAGTATTGGGAATTTTCAGTGCTGATAAGAACTTTTTTGTTACATACTCTATGTTTAAATGCCTCTGCCATAGCACTCTCAGGACAGCTTTGATAAATTCTAGATTTTTTTTTTGCTCGCTCATGAATTTCTTATAGTATTAAATACCCTCATAATTTCTTAGAGCTGTATTCTTTGATGATCAACTGACGGAGGTGTTGATTTATGTCCATAGAGGGGAATAGGATCTATGAACAGTATCTACGACTTTCCCTTTACCTTCGTGATTTTCATGGCCTGGCGCCAAGATCAGCTTAAGTCTGTTATTTTCTGCCGTTGAATGTAGAGTTTTGTGACAGCTTTGGACTTATCGGTGCACCTCCTGATAGCTTTTAGAACAACCTGATTATTTTAGAATATTTAAACATTTTCGTAAAGATTAACTTCCTTTCGATGATGTGGTTTGCTCACAAATAGTTCAACCTGAAAGTTTGTTGATCCGCTGCAATGTGAAGGCCTCATGTCGATCCTATGCCACCTACCTTGATATATCCATCTATCTGTATGCTGCTAATGATTAGAGTCAACGCAATCAATATGTTTGTGCAAAACAACTTGAAAACCACAATAAACTACCACTTATTTTAGCAGCTAAAAAATAGTATTTTGTTTATTGTTTCCAAAAAAAAACTTCGAAATTCTACGCTCTTTTGAAACAGTGGATGCTTCTTTCTCTAGAAAATTGGCGATAAAGAATCTGATGACTGGAAACCAAAACTCAAGATGCTTTACGTTCTTGAAATGTTCATATACAAGGATCTTAATAAGAGTGAAAGCCAGAAGTAGAACACAGAAGATAAAAAAAAACAGAGTGTTGTGGATCTAAAATTTTAAAATTGCACTACGATTTGAAGTCTCTTCAGGTCGTTTCAAAAAATAATTACAGCGTTTACATCCGTAATCGACAAATAAGAACACACAGAAGTTTCTAAATCGTATGGATTCAAATTAAGTCCGCAGCTGGAACACCCATTCCATATGCGAAACCGAATAATCATAAAGCAAACACCTTGTTTCTTATCCAACATAACCATTGCAGACAGGGTCGATGTCATTGGCTGCAATTTCTTCAATTACTGACTGAGATTCAATCTAGATGCGACTAAATCACCCCGAAAAGCGACTTTTCCTTCGGAGAAATCGTGAAAAGTTTTGCAGATGACTTCGATAAGTCGGTCGACTTAACCGAGCTTATCCACACCCAATCTTGAAAAGTTACTACAAAGTCATTGACGCGTCATTAGCTTTTGCGAGAAAATATCACACCGCTAAATGGGTTCCCGTCCAGGTGCATGCCCCGCACAGATGTGGCTTCGGATCTCACATAAATCTAATCCCCGTCTTCTCTCAAGCCTATCTCGTTCTTAATCGGTTTTTCCACCCACTCCATCTCACTCCTTAAGGAACATTAGGTTCACATTAATCACATTTGATGGAAGGCACAGAGACAATTTAAGTCCTTTCCCGTGTAAAATTTTAATCCTCCGCCTTAGCAATGCAATCTTTCTAATTACGATGCGCCTCTTTCTTGGCTTTCTCTGGTAATAGTGGGCTTTCTAATTACACACACACACACAGGGGATCCTTAGCCAGAAACCTCATGTATAATTGATGTATTTTTCTTGTTTGCAGCGCCAATTGGAAAACCAGTTCCTACCACCGCCCACAATACGTCATCCACGTCGGTGTACGTGTCCTGGAAGCCGCCACCACCCAACACCATTCTCGGTGAATTCCTCGGGTATCGCATTACGTACAGACCCCGAGACCGGGATCCGAACGACACCAAGGAAATTTACATCCGTGATAGTACCGTCGAGGTAAGTAACTACTCATAGAGTTGTATTTGTGAGTGCATGTGTGTGCAAGATTGACTAGAAGTACGAGTGTAAGAAGAATTTAGTTTAAACGTCATTTATTCCGACGCCGACTCTGCCGTGTTCCAAAGGGACATTTGAGGCGAATCGGCTTAAACGGATGAGAATAATGTGATTATGGTAAAGAAGAACTGTATGCTCTCCTCTGCTCCTCCCGGCTCAGTCGACATCTCGCTGCGCTACTAACGACTGTTCTGCTTCATCAGGAGATTATAGTTGAAGGATACTTCTCGTCGATTCCGTTTTTTTTTTTTTCTCCTTCTCATTTTGCCTTTTTCTGCGTTATCCGTGTCCTTGTCACGAATTACAAGAGAATTTAGATTTGCGATTCCTGTCAGATGTTAGAGGTGGGTGGGAGGTGTGTGGGCTGCCCGCCAAGGACTTGTGTGTCTTTAAAAGGTTCACCCTGTGGGAGGTGTTGGATCGTATTGCGAAAATTAGACGAGAGCGGGGGTGGGCTGGGTGGTCGGTTTGTCGTTGACATGCGACCGCAGCAGTCTGGTCGACTGGAGAAGTCTCTCTGCGGTGGGGCTTTAAATTATTTTCCAGTATCGAGTTACGGTCAAAGTAGTGTGAGTGGTTGTGGGTGGGAGGTGACTTCGAGTGCTGAAAGAGTTCAAGGTGGGAATGAGTGGAGTGTGGTTTTTTTTTATTTTCGTGTCCTTGGTTGTAAGTAAGGCTGCGGATGGCTGTGTTCAAATTACACAAGAAGACTTTCTTTCAGTGGGTGCTGCTTTGTGCTGTGACCAAGTAAATGCGATCCACACGGTTGGTCGTGTATGACAGTGGGCTGTTCGTTTGTGTGCTGTGTACTTGTAAATAAACTCAAAGCATTTGCGACCTTTAACCGTAGGCGATGGCAGTGAAAATGAAACTTAATTTAACTTAAGGCGACTGAAAATTTAAATCGAGCTGAGTTTGAGGAATTTTTTCAAGATTAAGAAGGTGTTACGTGTTTGTGTTCGACTTAAAAGAGCGTACCTTTGGTTTGATGCCTATACACCATGCTTTCGTCAAAAACTCTTTGTTACGAAGAAAGATTCAATGAGCATTTACTTTTGCCTAAAAGAGCAAAATATCCAAGTGCACTTTTTGGAAATCATTTCATTAAACCACGTGTCAACTTTACTGTCCACCACAAGGTTTTGTAAAACCACGAACATTTTTCACGGCCCCTTTTCCAGCGAACGACTGACAACCCTCCTGGAGTACTTCTGTCAAGGAAAGCTTTCGTAATTCGCCGTTCGGAACCGGCATTAAACAGTAGGCCAGCTCCACATGTGTCAAATTATAACGCGCACAACAGAGTCGACATTTCATTTGGTGGCAACGGGCTGTTATACCATCAAATGTAATTTCAACTTCTCTGTAATCAGTTTTTCTTAAAATTTTTCCAAAATATCTGGCTGAAATTAAGCTCAAGATCGTCTTTCTAAGATGCAAGTCGAGTTAGCTTATCAGCTAAGATGAGTTATTTGACATATCTACAAAACAAAAAATTGTTCCAAGCTGTCAAATTTGTCAGACCAGACTTGATCTGGGGATGACCGGTCCAAAACATGCGATTAATTACTTATTTTCATTCTTTACTCAGCTCATTGACCAATCATCAATTATTCAATCAGGAAGTGTCTTCCACTTGAGCCACACTACTTAAGCGAAAGGTTATCAAATAAGCCAATCTAGTAAAGTTCGCTTTAAAAAATGTAACCAATTATGCCACCAACCCATAAAGCACACCAAACAGTCAGTTTTTGTGGATGTTGAGACACCTCAACATACACTTGAGGATTAACATCACTCCAAATACGACAGTTTTGTTTTTTGACGTATCCATTCCACCAAATGTGAGGTTCATCGTTAAACAAAATTCCCTTATGAAAATTGCTAACAGAACCATGATTTTCAAAATAATTTTGAGCAATTTGGAAGGGTTGTTCAGGTGTCAGTCAATTCAAGTTGAAATGCCAAACCAAACTAAAAATAAATCACTTGACAGCTGATAAAATGGCCGCCACTTAAAATAGTGTTGCCAACTTAAAATTCTATACCTATAAAAAAACGCCCTATAGAAAGATTATTTGACCAGTTGTATGTTACCATCTTATTGAAACAACGTACCAATGATGTTAAGCCCGATCAATTGCGACCAAGAAGAGTTTTTCAAAAAGGCAGTAGTGATCGTTTTATGGTGATTATTTTTATTAATGTAGCAAAAAAGTCTAGCCATGACTTTACAATGTAATGCAGAGTACTTAAAATGATCTTTTGATGAAATTGAGCTTTTTTGGTTTATTATTCTATACACCTTTGTAATCGTAACAGAAAAAAAAAATTTAGCACCCCCTTAAATTTTCACAGTTTCTGTTTGGCGGATTGTGGAGTGTATATATGTAAAAATAATTTGTCAGTCCGTCCGCCGTACGCCGTCCGATCTTTTCAGCACTAAAAGTTCCACCATTCCTAAGTTATTAGAGCTACAAGGACAAAACTCGGCTCAAAAATAGTTCTAGTTGAGACGCTTATTTTGATGTATTTTTCTTTTGTTGCAAATTCTAGAAATAATCAACTAAAGACTTCTTTTAAAAAGCTTTTCTTGATGACGAAATAAGACAGAAAACCAAGCGGCAAGGAATCCTGTCTGAGGCAATAAAGACAGAATTTTATGAATTTTTCTGAGAAACATTAAACATGTTTTCTAGCTAGGAAAAGGAAAACTTCAAAAGTGGGTTATCGAAGGAAACAGCAATAACCAAGTATATAGAAATGAAAATTATCTGATGGATTAATGATGATTGAATCAAGTTGATTATATTGAATACAAACTTTACTGGAATATTAGTTCAACTGAAAAGAAACAAATGATGGCATTGTTTTGTTATCTTTCTAAACTCGTAAGATCCAATTGAACCAATTTAATAAATAAGAGAAATTGCATGTCACTACAACTACAGAACTGAATGTGTTACGTCTCCATGCTTCTGATAAATGGTCCGTAGCGTTGAAAATTTCTGAATGTGTCTGGAGCTCAATTCAATCACAGCTTGTTGGTTCCAATCAGTCTGCATAGGATGCACGCACCAAGGACACAGACTAACCTATGGTGTATCACTTTGTCAAACGTGATATTACATCGATTTGTCTAAGTATGCAGACATTTAACGCCCTAAATGTGACATAAGTAGTCTCTAAACCACTTTCTTTTCAAAAAAGCGTTAATTTTTCTTTTCATACGTCAAATGCTGTCGCCTTCAATCCTTTGAAACTGTCTACATCGCAAATCCTCAGTCAAATGTGCCATTCATCAATTCAGAAACTCATCTCTTCGATAGCTGAAGTTGGACCGGAGATAGAACTAAAACCCATCCTTCCTCAATGAACAGCTAATGCACTTCCACCAACTACCAGCTCAACCTCCTTCAAGCGCGTTAATTGCAATGACTGAACCAGAAACACGCGCTGCACACACGTATTTTAAGAAGCTTCTGAATAATGCACTCTCTCTATCTCTCTCTATGTTCCAGTCCTCACCCTACCATCCATACAGTATGCTAATCACTCAAAGTCCTTAGTCCTTCAATACTCAACGAGCGCACATAATCGCTAATTAAATCGCGTTATGAAGATTCATAGAGATGTTTGCTTCATTTGCGATTGTACGTGCGCTGGGATGTGTATTGCAACATGCAACACTCCCGATGAGAAATTACAGTTCCCCTAAAGGACTTCATGCACGCAATCTTCGTGTTTGTTGGAGAAGGAGAACGAGAGAGAATAAGAGACGGAGTTAACTTCCCAAGGATGTCAGGAGTCAGTGGATTGGGAAGGGTGTTGCAGTGCAATTTAATGTGTAAACTTTTTGAGCACATGTCAACATTCAATTGAATTTATGTTCGTTGAACTTTTGTTAAATGGTAGATGACAAGTTGAAGCTGAATTGCGTTTGACTGGGGATTTTATTTGAGAGGGGGGAAGCTACTGACGCGATGTGATTGCTTCTTCTTTGTATGAGAAGCGGGCGAGATGAAGTGAAGATGGATGAAAGGCAGATGGGAGCTTCAATAAAATTACTTCTTCGTAAATGTCGATACTTGAAAGCTACTGCTTGGCCTTTTTTTTTTTTGTAGCATTTGGGCTATTCAAATGCCTATATTGTAGGTGGATTGGCAAGAGATTTTCAGGTTATTTAAACTGCCAACTGATCTAATCGGAAACTTAGTTCCTGTCTTGTCGAAATTGGCAACCAATTATTTTTCAAGTTTTAAATCACATGCACGCAAGTTTCTCTCCTTATTTTGATATTTGATATCTGAGCCGTTTAGAGCACAAATTGATTAACAATTGAGCACAAATTGAAGTTATAACTAAACCAAGTGCTTTGACATCTGAATCTAAAATTGTTTCAAAAAGTGGAGTTAATGTGCACTGAGCGGCTTATTTCATAATTGATATTTTATTTAATATTGGTTGTTCGAAAAAGAGTGGTTTTGCAATGTATTCATGTTATCTTGGGACCTGATTCAGTCAAAAAGCCACTCATGCTTTTTATTCCCGTAGCCATGTACTATTGAAAGAGCTTAGCGATAATTTCGTACGCAAAAATTATCAATTGAATGACTGATATGTGTGAAAGAATGGTTCAAAATTGTCTTCAAATGGCCAACAATTGTATCAGAGTCAACATGATTATTGTACTCAATTTAGCAAGCAAAATAAGTTTGAAAATCCTTTTTTCTTGTTGAAGACCGTGTAAAGGGTTTTCCAATAAGGACTTGACAATTTTTTTTTCAAATAAAACGCAAACCATTTGAGATATTTCAAAAACTTTATTATCGACTTGAATTACAATAAAAACCTTCATGAATGGAATTAAATTTCGTTCATATGGCCGACGCAGGCACGTTTGCCGCCGTCGATTCCTTGTACCCAATTTTGGATGACTCGGTCATATTTTTCGACGGAAACGGCCGCTATTTCGCGTTCAATGTTGGCTCTGAGCTCTTGAAAGTTCGATGATTAGTAAAAGGTTGCGTTCACAAATAAAATTCCAAATTGTCATTTTTGAAAATCCTTTACTTAACTAAGCAAACAAAATAAAATTGAAAAATCGTGGTCCTTGTTGGAGATCTTGTAGATTTAAGAATATCAAAACGATTACCTTTCCCTGCCTACAGAAATTCGTTCCTACATTGAGTGTCCATTTTTAAATTGAACCATATCTCGCGTTAGCACTGAAACAAACTCTTTCTCGAGTGAAAGCAGCATTCGCGGTCCTCTACCGTCCCATTTCACTTAGATCTCCTGCACAGAAATCCATTGGCACGATGCCGGAGGTAGTGCACTCGCCCAAATCTCACCTCGACTTAAAGTGCACGAACTGCCTATCGTGCACGTTCTCCACCGCAGTCATTTCGAATAACCCCGTACGGCTCGACAATCATCATGAATTCCCGTCCAAATCTAAAGCAGATAAGAGGTTTAGCACCCACCACAACTGGAGCGTCCTGCAATTGAATGTCGGCCAGTATATCATCATTACTGAAGCTATTCAGCCTCCCCATTCATCATTAAATACCTTCCTCGATTATACGCCACATAATAGTTCTCCATTCACCAGCGTTCACTTCGTGTAATCACTCAAAAAGAATCAAAAAAAAACCTGCTCCTAGTCGGTCCTTGTCCAATAAATCATACGCATCCCTTGGAAGCCAGCTCGCCAGCTCCTAAATACTTCTTCTCCTCTCGTTCCCCTGCAATTAGTCAGCATTTTGCCTGTTCTCTGTACACAAAGGATCTCTCCGGCTGTGTGTCGACAGCGTTTTTCACTTTAATCTCTTTTTCTCTGCGCCTATTCGTCGGCCTTCCTCGCCCATCCCCGCCCCATCAATCGTCATCCATTAAGTTTGTCATAAAAATTTCCCAAATTGATTCAAATGGGATTAAAAGTCCACAATGGGACCGAGTCAAATTGCCATTAATACTCGTCCTTCAAGTGGAGTCCTTTTCAACGAAAAAAAAAAAAAAAAAAGATGGGGGGAGGAATACTAATTCACCAGCCAAATCACTCATCCAGGAGGGATTTCATTTCATCATTTCGAAATGTCCTTGTGCCGTTCGTATGAGGGAATTTTTAGGATGATTTTCGCATTACATCTCGCCAGCGCTTAGTCAAACATATAGTACACATACACAACACACACACACACTCGACCCGATGGATTACGAAAAGGCTTTTCATCGATTTAATGTTAACAAGGATGCTCCGAGTCCTGGCTGCCTGCCAGGCAGCCCCCCCAAAATTTATTTTAATAAAATATTATTTCACAAAAGTGAACAGCGCGAGATCATCATTACATTCCTCTAAGCTCTGTCTGGTCCTGTGGGGTGGCTAAAGAGGGGCGGCCACAGAAAAGGACATGGGGACATGTGTGTGTCACACACACACAAATGGGCCCATACTAACGAATTCATCGTGAGGGGTTGAAATGGAGAAAAATTATTCAACTTTTAGGGATGCAGTCCTTCCTCCTTCGTCCTATTTGATATCAACATGGAAATTGCATACGACTCGACTCGACTCGCATGAACACGTCTCAAACATGTGGGTGCACGCCGGGGTTGGTGACGGAGGGAGTAGGAATGGTAATTTTTCAGGGTCCTTTCCAAAACGATCGCATAAAAAAGCACGAGCGAATGGGAAAATTGGGCGAGGCGAGGCTACGACTCGAGAAAACTTATTTACATCCACCCCGGGTGTGTGTCCTTGCAGATTTGAGATACTATCAAAATGTTGTGTCGTCGAGCAAGGCTCCTCCAGATATCCTTGCCTGACATTTTTCCAGTCACTTATGTTTCTGATTCTCAAATGAAAATTAGTTTTCCCATTTTCCTCGCACCGTGCTGGTGCACGTCTCAAGTAAATGATATCTGGCATCACTGGCACCGCGCGCCTCAGTCGTCTTCGCCATCGTCGTTATCCTTGTTGGTGGGGCTCCAGGACGTTGAAGAAAATCTCTGGAGTAGTGAGGTCTGTTATCGAACGGCGAAAACTCAATTTCCTTCAGATTGAGTGGGAGACGAACGTGGGTGGCTGTAACTGTGGAACTAATCGATTTTTCATCCTATTCCATTCAGTACTTGCATTTTTTTTCTCTCTCTCTCTCCCTCCCTTGATGGGAAGGACATGCCTCTCGAGCAGCGAGAAGGATATTTCATTTAAGGACTTTCAGCATGCAGATGAATAGTTGTTGATATTTGAATGAGTCAAACACCTGTTTCATCCTGTTAATTTGTGTTTCAATTTTTTTTTCTTTCATCTCTCTCTTTCGTTTTGCATTTTAGAATCATGAAATCCATAACCTGGAGGCGTACACTCAGTATAAAGTGTCGGTGCAGGTATTTAATCCTGAAGGACTGGGACCAGAAACTACAATTTTGGTGATGACCGATGAAGGAGGTAAGTGGTTTTCTATTTTTTCTACTTTCCTTTACTTTACTTTCTTCACTTTTTTTTGCGGAATGAGAACCGCAGATGTCTGTAGTTAATATCCGTTGGATGGAAGGGAAATGAAGTCGATAAAGGAGAGAAAAGTCCTTGGGTTCGTTTGGAGAGATCATTCAATTAAATGCTGTTGCCGGTGCCAAGGAGAAAAGGAGGAATTTCCTTTAAATGGCCTGCCGGAAGAATTTAAATTTGGATTAGAGATGGAATTTTAAACATGAATGTAATTAAAGTGTCTTGGGAAAGGCTTTTTTTGTGTGTCATTTAGCTTAAGCACACCATTGAAAACAGTTTGAAAATAGTTGAATTGTTTATCTCGATTCTTCGTCCTTGATCTGTGACTAAAAACAACATCAAAATGGAAGGTTAAGCTCCTTAAGTTTGTTTTCATGTTCGCTTTTCATTAAAAAAAAATCTTCTTTGCTTCTTGAAAGAAATTAAGTTAAAAATATTCTTTAGGATTTTGAATTTGCAGCTTCTCGTGTTTGAGCGTCATTTCAAATAAACAAATTTATATCGATCACTGACCAATCTTTTCAATAATTTTAATGTATTATATAAAAACGTACGGTGCCCGCAAAAGTACTACTAAAATGAAATAAACACTAATGTTATAATACTTGTTAAGCTCCAAAGAATTTATAGCCAGCTGTCGCGTTCGATTGAGGAAAAATTGCAATTGCAAGGAGATGACGAGTAGCATTCGATTGAAAAGAATTTAGATAAAAATTAGTACTGATTATTTAACAAATTTACTTATTTATTTAAATGAATTACTTTTATTTTTCAAACCGGGTGATTTCTTTCAAAAATCATTGCGGTGCCAATATTTTTGTTCGTCACAGAAATTATTGCTGTGTCAATATTTTTTTTCGTCACAGAAACCATTGCTATGCCAATATTATATCGATTATAAGTCGAACGTGAAAAACTAAGAAAAAATCACATTTTTGGGGAAAAAGAATATGTAATGCAAACCTTAGCAAAGCCATATTTTTTTGCAATCAATCCAATATTTTTCTGCTTTAAATTTTAAATATTTCACAATATTTTTCACAATTCACAAGCAAGTTAGGTATCGTCAAAAAAGCATCGTCGAAACGATTAAGTCCTTAGAACATGATAGCTCTCGGCTTATGTGAAAAGGATAAAATAAGTAATGTTGATAACGCTTCTTGATGCTTACTTGAAGCACAGTTATCGCTCAAACGGTATCGTTATACGATTGTCATGTTTCGTGATGAGACCCACGCTCTTGTTGCATTTTTCAAGGATTCAAACAGCCTATCCACCGCAAATTTGTTCAACTAACAAAATTATATTATATTTGCCCACAAACTATGCGAATCTTCCCTAAAAAACGTAATTAGTTGCAAAGTTTCAGTTAAGTGAACATTAGAAAATGAAGCCAAAAAGTGACACATTTTTCGTGTGGCTCATTTTTTCACGTTCATGCAAATATTGTCACCAATTAATGAATATGCTCGAGCAAACACAGCTAAAATAAAAATACTTATATTTTTCGAAAATAAAATGTCAAATATTGAAATTAGTTCACTAACACTTCTACTAACATCGAATATTTTATGTGTTAGGTTGTCAAATATCTCACTTCCGCCTTTTTGTCTTTTGAATTTTCCGACTATGTACAAAGCGCTACAGAGCTCGTATCCAAACTAATCATGCATAGCGTCGTTTTGTAGGTTATGTCAAGACCTTTCAAATGATGTATTGCCAGATATGAGCTCTGTAGCGCTTTGTACATAGCCGGAACATTCGACAACCTAATATGAAAAGAAAGTGCAAAGCCTACCGTAAAACATGGTGGTAAGTGTGGAATGGTGCGGGGCCATTCCTGAGAGATTCCTGATATTTTGTCATATAATTTGACCCAAAACGCCATCAATTTGGAAATGCAGGGGCAGTTTTATCCGAACATGACAAGAGGGGTTATTAAAAATTTGGAAACCAAGTAGGGTTTACGAAAGAACGAGTACTGCCTATTGTTCCCCACAACTTGAGGCGTCTTTCCAATCAGGAGACGTGAACCTTACACAAAATCCGTGCATTTTGTTGGAATACGAAGTAAGAAACACTGGGTTTTAAATCAAAACTGACCCAAGGACTGCATTTTTTTAAGAAAGATTTTTTATCGATTTGAGGCTTTACAGATTACAAATCATTATCGAAGCATTTTGACTGCACACAAAATATTATTTGTACTTGCAACTTATTTATTTCCATTATATTTCGCTCACAACATAAAGTGTGAAAATACTTTTTTGTCGTCAATTTTAGTGTTTTTTTCTCAATAACTGGAGTAATTCTTAAGCGATTTTATAATCATTTTTGTATTCTAAGAACGGTTTTTCTTGCTCTTTCCATATAGGTACATGTAAAATTTCATACACACTTTTCCGATAAAAGAAAAATCGTCAACCGGATGTGCAAAAACTTTTTGACTGACTGTAAATTCTTCCTCACACGATAAGTTTAATATCGTCCAATTTTATATTAGACACTCGCACATGTGGAAGTTTCAATAGTATTTAAAAACACCAATCCACATAATAAAGTCACTACTACACAACTTTCGCAAGACTACAACCGCAAACCATTCTCCTTTATTTTCAGGGCTATTGCAATTAGCGATTTCGCAATTCCTTCAGCCTTTCTAATTCTGAATCATGAATTTCCGAGTGCCAGAAGAAAATTTTGTTGCTGATGCAGACGTCAGACATTTGCAGAATAGTTGCTGTTACAAAAGGATTCGGTTGTTGGGGCTAACGTTGCAACGGCGGCGTAGACCATAATCTCTCCCTCACAATGTTAGAGCTATTCATTACAAAATTGTGTGCGGTTCTCTTTATGTACGCATGAAAATTCATCATCATCGTGGCAAACAGACGGCCTTTTCTTTGAAAATCAGACCCCTTAGGTGGTCCATCACAGCAGATCAATGCAAATTGAAAGCTGAAGCATATTTCTTCGGCATTCACAAACTACACACACAGAAATTCGTTGGTATGATACTCTTGTAAATGAAGTCTGTGTCCTTGTCAGTAAAACGCCACCATCTCATTTGGCGGCGGTGTTCGCTAGTCAACGATTTCCAATTTCATTCACCGACCCCAAGATACCTATTTTCGGCTTAAAGCAGAAAAGCCATTGTCTGCCACCCATTCAATGATGAACATTTCCACAAAATCTCCTCGAAATGGTTGTCATTTTTCAGTCGTGAAGTGGGAAAGGCGGGGGTCTGAAGATTGACGTCGTTTATCGGACCCAAGAGGTATCTGGGGAAATTTTTGTTTTTCAGTTTTGCTCTGTCGTTTCGGTCACAAATTTTCGGTTGCTTTGCCATCTACAGTCGAATAAAATTAGTTTGAGCTACAGCGAGTTCGACTTCGAGGATGATTTTTGTATGAAAAATTGTGAAGGGGAATGTCAAAATATGGTGAAAAAATTTGAGTTAGAGGAAAACTCGACTTAGAGGGAATCGACTGTATTTTAAAAGTCGATTACGAGTTTTTTTTTTGATTTAGTGCAATTTTTCGAAAAACTACGCAGACAGAAATTGTGTGACATCTCAATTAAGATTTTCGCGAATCATTGTGCTTCTCCTCAAATTGATGGCATTGTGGGAAATTTAATCACCTGATTCAGAGCACGCCATATGCCCTACTTTACTCAGCGAGCAATATTCCAAAATCCCCACAGAGTCAGCAGAGTCACGAGACTTCACAGCCTTTCACGGAAAGGTATTACGAAACTCATGCTACGCACCCTTGCCCGGAACTAGCTTCTGCATGACCTATTTTCGGTGAAAGCAAAGTTCCACCTCACGTGGGGGTTCCAGCCCCTCCCCATCATATTTCAAAATCAACCGAGGTAACCCCTAAGCGCACACCGAAAACCAATATTGCCAAAGTAAAGTCTATTTTAATGGAAACCTTATTTCATTATTATTTCCCATCTGTTTCCGGTGCAAAAATTTCACCACCACCACAACAACAACCCGTTCACCTCCATCGCATCCGTCATCCCAGGCATCTCCAGGAAATTGAGCGAACAGCGAAGAAACAATATTTGAACATCGCTCCAGCGTTTCAGATCTGGCGAAAACAACACAACAAAAAAATTATTTTAATGGTAACAGCAACACCACCTCAGCAAGGATATTAATGTCACCACCCCAAATGGAGGTGGATGGGGTTCCATTGGAACTACATCAAAATCGCTAATAAAAAACTTTGAGTGGATCAACAACAAGGAAGCAAAGAGCCGAGAACCAAAGAAAATATTAACTTGTATTGTACCTGACCTTCTCACCTCGTCCTGCAAAAAGGACGATGGGCGGGTGTGCAAGAAACAAAAAACGAGAAACGAAAACAGAGAGAAAAAACGAATCCCGTCGTACCTGCAGGGCGAGAGTCGTGTATCTCGGGCTGGTGAAAGGTTCCACACCAAACCGAAGTAAGTTATCTGCGCCATCGTGGGTGGGCGTGGGGGGGTGGCAGTTGAAAGGAAAACACTTTCATGCCACCACAACACCAGCATCGAAAAGTCGAAGCGCAAATACATTTTTAAGGGTTGTGCTGAGCGCTGAGCGTCGAGAAGACCACCGTTGACGTCGTCGTCGTCCTGGCTGTCGATACACCGCCACTTGGCCCTTCCCACGACTGATAGGCGATATCGCTGGTGGTGGACTTGTGCTGCAAAATTATCGTCTTGATTTACATGCACATATTTTTGGGCGAAAGAGGATAATAAACTTTGCCAAGGATCTCCCTCAAAGTGGTGAGGGGTGCTTTTTTTTTTCGTTTTTACTTTCATTTTGTGTTTAATCCTTTCGGGGATTAACCTCCACACTCGAAGAAAGGACCTTCTCGTCTATACGTGTGTGCTGAACTTTAAACACTCTGGGAATAGGGTGCGCCTCGTCCGTCGTCGAGGTAGAGGGCTTATTTTATAATCAGGTGAGCAGGATCAACTTTTTGGCTGGCGAATAAATTATGCATGAACTGTTTTGTTTTGCTGGCAGTTTGGTTGTGTGTGTGTGGTTGGTGTGTCGTTTTTCTTTTCCACTTTAAGCCTGGATCCTTTTTTTCGTCTTTCCGGGAAGCAAGATGGATTTCTAGCAGATGTTAATGTTTCTTCGGAGGAGTTATGTGTGTCTGTGTGTATACGAGTGGGTGTGCGGTAGAAGGGTTGTGCACCAAGGTGAGCTTCTTAAAAGGATTTCCTTTCAAGGTGTTCGCACACAGGAGGGCAAAACGCGAAAAAGGCTTCTTTCTGCGAACATTAGAGAAATTGTTTATTGGATATGGATATGAGAGGCCGGGAGGAGAGCGTTCGGTTTTGCCGACGAGGTCCTATTTCACAACAACAACGGAAAAAAAACTGCCGACTGAACTTTGCTCTGCGGTGAGCAAGGGTGGAGTCCCATTGAAATGAAATTTAATTCAAAGTCTGGATTTGGCTTTTCAATTTTTGAATATCTTCTTTGAAAAATTTTACGGGAAATGGTTATCCTTTCGCAAACACAGGCGGGAGGCGTTGCAGGTGGTGGCGGTGGAGTGGGAAAAAAAGTAAATAATCGCTTTGGCAGGGTAGATTCTGTTAGAAGCAGAAAACAGGGGGATGTTGGCTTAAGTTTGAGTTCCATGGCATGTGAAATTCGAACGATGGTGTAGGGATGAGTGCGTCGTATGAGAATCTGTCTGCTTTCCAAGGTCTTAAACGGCAAGAGTTCATGCATTTCGTTGTCCCCAAATTATTATCTTCATTTCTTAAGTGATGTTTACTTAAAACACAAAAACTTAAATACAAAGCACTTGCAATAATCACGACTTCCTTGATAATGATTTAAAATTCGTCTTTATTAATTTAACATTAGGCTCATAAAGTCTTCCGTTTTTTTTTTTTCTCTTTGAACATATTCCCAGAAAATCTTAATCACATTGCAAATGGTGCCATTGATTTAGTTGTTCAACAAAATTAACGAAAAAGGTTCTTGTTTCAAGAAAGTACATACCTGACCAAGCCTATGGACTTCTGGTGTATAATTATATTTTCCGACGAATCTTAGTTCAACACTTTACGAGTTTAACGGCCGCTTGAGGATGTGGACGAAGCCTTCACCAC
Source organism: Syritta pipiens (assembly GCA_905187475.1). Lineage (NCBI taxonomy): Eukaryota > Metazoa > Arthropoda > Insecta > Diptera > Syrphidae > Syritta > Syritta pipiens. Next base: position 5,667,514 of record LR994572.1, on the reverse strand, counting down.
CCATATCCCAAAGAAATATTTTGGTGTAAGCCTCATTTCAGAGATTCATATTATTTTCGGATATGCAGGGTTTTCCAATAAGAGGTGTTATTTTGATATTCAAAGGAAAATGGCATTTTTTGAGATAAATGATCGGATGTTTATTTCAATGTAAAGAGGAAGGTATGCCATTAATAATGAAAAACAATGTCAGTCAAATGATCGCTTACAGAACCGTATCCTTCTCATGAAATTTTATATCACTAATTCGCAAAGTGGCTGTTGTATGCCCTCAATAGCTTCACGAATTTCATCTTTGAGGTCCTGAATCTTAGCTGAGCTGTTAGTGTAGATCTTATCTTCTAGGTAGCCCCAAAGGAAGTCGCAAGGTATTAAATCACAAGATCTTGGTGGCCAATTGTGATCACCCCTTCGACAGATAATACGGGCCAGAAAATTTTCCCGCAAAAGATCGGTGGTCTCCTTGCTTGTGTTGCATGTAGCGCCGTCTTGTTGAAGGTAAACGTTGTCCAGATCAACACCATCCAATTCCGGCCATAAAAAATCACTAATTATCTCTCGAGAAAGTAAGGTTCAATGACCCCGCCGGACCATATGCCGCACCAAACAGTTACACGTCGAGTGTGGAGAGGCTTTTCAACAAAAAATGTTGGGTTTTCCGAGCCCCAAATGCGACAATTTTGCTTATTGACGTAGCCACCGAGATGGGCCTAGTCAGTCAAGATGATTTTTCGATGAAATTCCGGATCATTTTTATGAATTTCAAGGACCCAATCAGCAAAGACACGACGTTGTTGATAATCGACCAGCTTGAGTTCTTGTATTAACTGAGCTTTGTAGGCCTTAAGAACCAGGTCGTTATACAAAATATGGTGTAATGACATTTGAGGAATTCCCAATTCCAAAGGACGACGAGGAATGGACAAACCTGAGTTTTCTTCAACACTTTGGGCTACAGCAGCAATATTCTCAGTTGTTCTTGAGTGAAGTTCACGGGTTTTATTCTTCACATCACTAACACTTCGAATTTATCCCAACAGCTCGAGTTCCTCGAATTCCTTCGAATTCCTACCAATTTCTGTATTGCGGTCCGACAAGGTGCTTCACGAATGTTTTAGTTTTACGAACCGTCTCTGCCAAATTTTCACCATGTTTATAGTGAATTTTAATAATTACAATGCGTTGTTGAAGAGTATGTCGTTCCATTTTTGTTATTAGCGTAGTTTCGACTTATCAAATGTCAAAAAATTACAGCTAGAAAAGCGACAGCTACCAAAATAGCGGGCTATTCAAAATAACACCTCGTATTGGAAAACCCTATACATGAGTATTATAGAATTCCTCGTCACTCTTGCTGCAGTTACAAACAGTTCTAGATTTAGAATTTGCTAGATGGCTTGTTTATCTCTTGCAGAGAGTTTGGATGATAGGCCAGTTCAGAGCATTGCTAGAAAGGCAATGTATTTTCAAGTCTTCTAGTCACAACAAAATACTGAAACGTGTTTGAATTTGAAAAAGAAAACGATTACAAAGAACAGGCCAAAGGATTTAAACTTTTTGATGATAAAATCTGTAAAATCTTCCTTTATGGAGGATGGCCATTTTAGAGCCGACAATTTACTATCGCACTTTTTCGAACGTTCAATATTCTTAAAAATATTAAAAAGATTGTAGAGAAAAGTATTCTGCAAAGTGTTCAAGTCACAGCTCAAATCACAAAACGCTGAAACATGTTTAAAGTAAAAAAAAGGATTGATCGCAAAGAACTGTTTTGAAGCTGAAATCTTCGTAGTGACCAAATGTGTAGGAGAGCTGAAAATCTTCTCCAAAATTAAACGAATTGAAAAATAACTACATACAAGTGTAGAACTTTTCGAATATTTGCACAATTCGTACAATTGCTTAATGCTGGGCGGATGACGCCAAAAGAGACAGATTAGTGGGATCACACACTGAGAAATCCTCGTGCTTGACAAGACTTATAGAGCTAAATTCGGGAACCAAACGAACGATGGCAAAATGCGCGCTCGGCTCCTGGTTATGTGACACCTTCGAGAAGGTCCAATAGTTGCCGCCACATATCGCAAGCAAGTCAAACTTCCATGACTTCTTTTTGAACCTTTGTCTTGAGCTTGAATTATCCTAAGAACTGTGTCGTCGAATGAATTTCAGTTTAAATTTCAATTTTCATTAATTTTGAACTCATTATATCTATCGGCAAACATATTTCGTAATAACACCGTTGTTTGCTAGCCTGTGTTGGTAAAAAATCACTTGCATATCAATAAAAACTTGTACTTCACTTAATAAAAATGTTGTAAGAATAGATTGAGCTTAAAATATTCTAACTTTCAGATCCTTTAGCTTTACACAAAAAAATGTGACTTGAACAACCTTCTACGTTTCACTTTCTTCTTTTGCTCACTTGTAAAACCTGTCAAACGCTTAAAATCTGTCGTCAGTAAAGACCCCGTCGAGATCCTCAGCGCCCAGGCCCTGTCTTAAACACGCAATCATACACCAACACTGATGGACTGTCTCCTGGCCATCTGCAAGGACCCTTCACCCAAAGTCCGCACAGTGAAAGTTTTGTGATTGCAAAAGCATAGCAATCAGTAAAGTACTCAAAGTCATGCTTAATGCACGGCTCTTTGTCTTTCAGTCGTAGATTTGTTCATTTCAGCACAACATCCACTCAAAAGATTAATGAAGAAAGTTTCCTCTAAGAATTATTAATCTCCAACACTCTCCCCGGCACATTATCCGCGTTGAGAAAAAAAAACACACACACAAACAACAGAGCAACTTAAACTTAACCATCCGCTCTCGCTCCACTCTTTCTCCTTTTTGCTGTTCAACTTTCCTCTAATTGAAACCGTCCATTGAAGACAATCAAAAAGTTTTATTTATACAATTTTCATAAATCGACTTACTTAACGGTAAGCCCAATTGACGTGAGTGCCTTGAAATTGAAAGTAAAAAAAAAAAAGAAAACATAAATAAAAATCTTTACTCTCCCACTCATCCCCCAGGGACTCCTCCAGTTCTTTGTTCGGTTCGAAGGTTATCGTGTTGCAATTTTTTCCCCGACTTTTCCACGCCAATCACCTTGCCACCGCCATAAAGTCCTGAGAGCAAAAATACAGCACCTTCTTAAGGATTTATCTTTTGTTTGATCGCTAGCAGCACTCATCTAAAAAAAAAGGAATTAACCCAAAAGAATAAAGATATCTGAAGGACGATGGCTTTTGGTCCTTTTTCTGTGTCGAAATCAAATCAAATTGCCCGCCCACTCAAAGAAAACGAAGGATGTGTCCCCGAAACGAAAATATAAAACTAAATACGACGTCAATTAGCAGGACCGATTGTTCCTGTCTTCCATCATCCATATCCACGGCCATAGCACGACTTTCCTTCGTAGAGCGGACAATTAATTATCCTTGTAGGTCCTTTCAAATTAAAAGAAAACACAGCAGATCATGAAACGAACGAAGCGAAGGAGGACTACGTCTTCCCGATTCTTCGTGGGGTCTTCGTGAGTCCTAAATTTTATAACCTCACCTGTCGTAAAAGGAGAAAAAAAAAAATCTGCAACAACAAGTGAAACCACGCCCAAAAGCAGGAAATTAATTTTCGGTTTGTGACAGTTTCATCCTTTCTCCCTTTTCTTTACACGAAGACGACGTTTTTGGCAAGCAACGACAACGTCGTCCTTAAGAAGGATCCTTCCGCAATAAAAATTAATAAGTAACTTTAAGTCGGCTCCGTAGGGTGTGGAAAGAAGAAGAAGCACCAGCGAGAAACTCGATATCAAAAATATGTACTCCAAGGACCTTTTCCAAAACACAAAATGCCTTGGTCCTTTGTTGTGGTACAGAGTCTTTTTTATACACAACCTTTTTTTTTGAAAAGAAGCACACCCTTTTCACCCCCAAAATGTTGACAACGACAAGATGTTTTCGTCGTCCTTTTCGACGACCTTTGATCGCTGCAACGAAATGCACAATTTGAAGAATAGAAAACCGTTCAATATGAAAAGGATATGGCCAATTGACAGAGAGAGAGAGAGGGCGAAAAAAAAATATGAAATCGTCATTTTCTGTGAAAAGGACACGTTTTGTTGTGCTGTGCATTTTGCATTTTCCTTTTGTAACATTGCACAGTCATATTTATATTCTCCAAATACACACAACAAGGAGACGTTCTGTGATCCTGAATGCGAAATGGCTTACGAAGGAGAAAATTCACCGTCCTCTTCACAGACACACAGACTTCCTGGGAATGGTCCTTCGTCCTTCGTCCTCGGTTCTGTTTTTGTTGTTTTTATTGAATTTTTTTCGGTTACTTTTGTTTTTTTTGGTTACATTTTCCCGGGCCATAAAATAATCCCGCTTAGTGTATTGTTTTATTTGTAATGTTCCTTAAAAAGAACGTTATTTGACTCACCTTTGCTCGCAGGAGCATTCGCAGTGCGAATGGGTTTTTCGTCCTTTTTTTTTTCGGCCGCCCTGGAAAACGAAGAAATAACGACGGGCATCTCCTGCCGTTGCTCTCATCTGAATAATCTCTGGGATTAAGCGGAATGGAAACATTTTTATGTGTTATTTGGCTGCTTTCGAGATGTTCTTTAAAAGGCACAGACATCCTTTTTTCGGTTCACACACAAGGATATGAGAAATGTACCTATTTTATGCGAGATAAGGATAATGAAGTTTTGCAAGCACAAGCCACTACAGTGAAACTTGTGTCAGACACAATCAGATTTCCAAAAAAAAAAACAGCAACGTTCAAAAGTTTCAGATGGGAGGAGGGGAGATCCGCTCAAAAAAAAAAAAAAACACACATGCATACAACACTTCAGCTCTCTCCCTCCCTTCTGTTGTTGGAACCTTTTTTTTTTTGTTTTTTGAATAACGAGAAAAACGAGAATCCTTTCTGGCTTTTTGCTGTTTATTTCACCCTCTCCACTCGGTGCTGGAACAATTTTAGTACGACGTCGAGAATGGGAGTCAGTTGCGGGGCATATGTCCTGATGAAGATTAAAAGTTAAATAAACTTTCTTGTTCAAAGGATTAATTTTTATACGTTGTGTTGTGATTTAATTTTATTTTCGACAGAGCAAAAAGCGCATTATCTGAGTTTACGCACAGTGATTATAAATAGTTGAGTGGTTTGGGGGTAGGTGGAGATTAATTTTGTATGCCTGTCGAGCTGGTGGAAGGATGTGTACCGTGAAATGTGATTAGGTCGAGGCGGATGGGTGGGCTAAAATTTATTGTTCTTTATCTTGCTGCATAAAGGAGCGAGTTTTTCAACTTGACCTAAATATGGTTTCGAAACATTTCACATTAAATGTGCAGGGTATTTTTTTGTTTTGTGAGAGAGTGGGAGTTGAAATTAATCTAGAACTCTGTACCAGATCGTTGGCGTTGGTAGTAAACCTTCGTCAAATATATTCTGAGCAACAGATGGCTTTTTTTTGCTTTAGAGTATTACATCCACATTTCTGCCCACTTATTTATTGAAGACTTAACCTAAGTTGGGCATTGTAATGTAAATAACGTGGCGTTTCTGTTTGTCTTGAAAAAGTCAAAATTCAGCGAGAAGGTATTGGCAATGCGACCGCCTTTTAGTTTTCATCCATTCTCTTATAGAAAAATCAAATCGGCTTCAGACGGACTTTTTGTTGAATATTTTAATGACTTTTAACGGATTCAGCAAATCGAAACCGTATAAAGTATTGACAGTCCGAAAACAAATTGTACTTTTGTTTTTGGATTAACTTTTCGCAATTATACCACCCACTGCGTGTTAGTCCTACAGTTCTAACAAGTTTTAAAAGTCTACGACCATCCGAAATGTTCCAACTTTTCTGTTTTTTCCTTCGCTTCCACCATAAAGCTTACAATTACGTCAAATAAAGGGCTTTCCAATAGGGACTTGACAACTTTAAATTTAATTTGTAAATGCACCATTTCACTAATCATCGAACTGTGATTGTCAATTTATTCAGAAAACTCAACAGTTTTTTTATGAGTAGGTACTCGACCGAGCAACGTCTTAAAATTATAAAAATTTTCTCCCGAAATTCGCACCGCAACTTTAAGAACGTTAACTCAAATCTTCGATTGTAATTCTTGCGCTAGTAGACAGGCAATAACAAGTTTAGTGCAAAAAAATTAAGCCTACCTATTTGCTGTGTGATGTTGCCGTGTCAGTGAGACAAAGGGTTGGTCGAAGTGTTGAAAATTTCGCTGACGATTCAAATTAGTCAACTCCACGTCAGCGTTCTCAAGAATTGGGAATCGCTCAGACCCGTATTTAGCGCAGTGATCATGGTACACCCATACAAGACCGAGCTGAGTCATAAATTGAAACCGATTGAAGCGACTTACGTTCTCCGATTGGGCTCTGGAGAAGATGCGCCAAGATGATGAATTTCATGGCAAAATCATCTTCAGAAATAAAGCTCATTTTTGGCTCAATGGTTTTGTCAATAAGCAAAATATGGGTTATTGGTCGGGTGAAAATCCACTTGTGTTTCATGAATCACCTCTTCATCCACAAACAATAACTGTTTGGTGCGGTTTGCATGCCGGCGGCGCTATTGGGCCATGTTTTTCGTTGGCGATAACGATCATCAAGTTACTGTGAATGGCCAGAGTTATCGTGCCATGATTACCGATTATTTTTGTTCCGAATTGGAAGATATGGACTTGGACGACATGTGGTTTCAACAGGATGGTGCCACAAGCCACAAGCAGCACACGTTACAATCGATTTATTGAAGAGTAAGTTTGATGAGCGTGTCATCTCAAGAAATGAGACAGTCGATTGGCCGCCTCGTTTATGCGATTTAATGTCTCTAGACTACTTTCTTTGGGGCTACGTTGAGTCATTGGTTGATGCCAACAAGCCGACGACGTTGGAAGAGCTCAGAGCGAACATTGAATGCGAATTAGCGACCATTTCGGCGGAAATATGTAGCCGATTCATCGAAAATTGGGTCCAACGAATCGACCGCTGCAGACGTGCCCGCGATGACCATCTGAACGAAGTCGTGTTCCATTCATAAATGCTTTCAGGCCGATAATGAAGTTCTTGAAATATATCAAATGGCTTGCATTTTATTTAAAAAAAAGTTATCAAGTCCTCATTGAATACCCTTTAGATTCAAAAATTCAACTTGATATGGGACATTGGACACATTTTTTAACCCTATCAAAAATTTCCATCTCTTTGTAATAGCCTTTCGTCGACCCTCTTCTGATGTAAATCTACAACAACCAAAGTAAACAGATTTCTTTTCATATTTTCGATTGGATTAAAGTCAAATAAACGTGCTGGCCACTTTAAAAGTTGAAATTCTTTGCCTCCGAACTACTCACGATTAATCTGCGGCGCATGATGTTCGAAAATCGAATAGAAATTTTTGTTTGTTTTCAAAAAATCCTTGCAAATCTTCTTAGATCAGAAAAATACAACTTTCTGATTTCGTTTGGCCGGAAATTGAGTATATCAAAAATCCACGTCTTCATCCAAACTTAGGATTAAGTTTAGCATGAATTGCCATGCCACGAGACGTTCTCCAGAACAAGCCGCTAACTGAAATATCTATTTTTATATTTATACTTATTAAAAGAAAATATTAAAATTTCTTTTAAAGTAAAAGTAAACCTCTCTGAATTTTGATTGGAATACAGACTGCACTAGAACTTCTTAAAAGCGAACAAGAGAGAAATCCATTTAAACGTAATATGGAAAATTGTATAATGGGATTGGTTTGAAGATCGCTCCATCCGATAATGAAATCTTATGAAGCACTCAAGTCCCAGATCAAAAAAGGGGGCACAATAAATCTTTAAGGTCGCAGCACTGATGGCTCAGTACAACTTCCCATTTTCACGAGTCAATCAATTAACCTTTAATGCAACCAATTCAGTGAAAAAGAGTTATGAAGACTTACACGTTGCATTCAACCTTCGGATATTTCGTAAATTTGAAAGAAAAAACGAAGTCTTGTCATAAACATGAACTCATCTACCTTACCATACTTCTTAAAGTCATTGAAACAACGCTCCAGTTCTCCTTTAATATCAAAATCAAGACGGATTAATTGTCTTGACATCGTGCAAGTAGATGACGTATTTTTAGCACCCACTGTCAACCAAAGGTCAACCCACGCTAAGCTCATTATATCCGCCGCCCTCCCGATGAACCCCGATGATTGCAAACTCTACCCTTCAGCGATGAAAAGCGATTTCTGTGAAAGGACAACACCATCTGGATTTACTCCCACGACAAATCGCTGCCCGCGCCAACAACGCCCACCCACTCATCCTTCTCTACAAAGCAAATTTATCCATCAACTCATTAAAACCGAAAAGAAATTCAGCTAATTACGGCCGAGAAAACAGAAAACAAGAAAAAAAAATATAAATTCTTGTTTTTTAACATCAAACACTTTGAAACAAAAACAACAACCCTCGTCCTCACATGTGAGCCGTGTGCCAGGTGCCGACTCCCTCCTACAGCAGGTGAAAAGTTTCCTTTTTTTTTTTCTTATCCTCTCCGCCATTTTGTACAACAACATTTTAATTGTCCTTATGGCATTAAGGAAAAAGGTAGGAGAACTTTTCTTCTTCCACTTGTTACTTCCTTTCCTGTCGTCCTCGTCGTCGTTGGTGGCAGGATCCATTAGAAAAGGACACTTTTCCCCTAAGATTCAACTTGGAAACAGCCCTCTAAGCACGAACTCCCTTCTATCCGCCGACGACGGGTCTCAGGCCCATCAACACGGAAATTTGAGTGAGAGAATCATGGGGAATAATGAAAATCGGGAAAATCGAAACGGATCGCAGGGGGAAAATAGTTTTCATTTGAAGTTTTTCGCTTTTCCTTTTTCCGGTTTCTTTGATTTTCGTTTTTTTTTTGTGTTTTCTGTTTTCTATTCTCTGTTTTTTTGAAATTCCTGAAATGGAAAAGTTTTCAGGTTTTGTTGAAAGCATTCCGCGGTGAAATTGAAATTTGGTGAAAATTCATTTTCTTCTCTTATCCCCACAATGGGGAGGTTGAACTACGACAGGATGTCGACAAGGACGATCTTCATCATCACTATCACAGTGTTTCTAACCACATACACCCGACGACGTCAACGTCGACGAGGACGAGGATGAGGACGACTCTGGAAATGGATGACACCGTCACATTTCGAGGCAAACTTTTACTGTATCGAAATTCAATTTTCGGTTTTGTCGTCGGTTTTTAAGCGACGGCGACAGGAGTCGCTCCATTGGGGGTGGCGGTAAGGCGTTGTCCTGGTGCCGATGTCCTCACCCGATGGGGGGGGGGGATAAGTTTGGGAAATTGGAAAACTGTAATGGATGGGGGTGGAGTGGTGGTTTTTAGAAGATGTGGCAAGAAAAACGCAGAAGGAAGCGATGAGTGGATGGGTATGTTTAACGGTGTTGGTGAGAGAAATCCAATTATTGTCTATTTTTTGAGGGTGAGGGGTGACTTGGGAACAACTCTGATGCAGTGGCGGGAGTGTGAGTAGTTTCGATTTGTTTCAATCTTAAGACGGAGGGAGCGCGAGGAGGCAGTAAAGGAAATTTTAAAAATTTTACTTAAGTGCAGCGATGGGAAATGGATTCGTCATTGAAAGGTTCGTTGAGTGGACTGTGTCAGGCATGGTATTGCATTCATCGCGATCTCTGGAGATAAAGAAACAGATTTGTGTCCACGGATTCTGGGGCAAAATTATTTTAGTTGAGCTGTGCTGAGACTGAGCTAAGTGCTGCTAAACCTTGGATCACTGAATTTGGAACGGTTGTGCGTCAACGAGTTGTCAGCCGTCCGTTGGTCAGTCAGTCGTCAGTCAGTCGTCAGTCAGTCGTCAGTCAGTCGTCAGTCAGTCGTTTCTATTCTTTTCTGTAGTAAGTATTTAGCTATTTAGCAAGGGATTGGTCAACAATACCAAGAAATTGCTTTCACTAGAGACCTTTTATCCCAAATACAACAATCGCCTCTCCACGCGGCGGATTTTAGAGGTGCAGTCAGTTCGCAGAAAAAAGATCATCAATCCTCCGGTGTCCATGAATCACGTTTACTAAAAATACAATCCATACTAAACACCACTAAACAAAAACCCAGTCCAATTCCCAGCCGGGCGAGCCATAAGCCCACCTAACAACGCATGCCACACACATGTCCACAGCTCATTGCCATGCTCACGGGTTGGGTCTGGGAATCTCTGGAATTTCCCGCTGACTGCTTCCATTCTCATTTCTTCAACGTTCCACAAGCACCACACGAAACAATTGCCTTTCACTAGAGACCAGCAAACAGCAGGCGAGTTTGTCACCGCTGCACAATTAAATCCTTTTGATCAGAAATTCCCTTATAAAAGGACTCGGACAGGAGAATATAAACATGAACCTGTCGTGGAGATCCTCTTTTTGAATGCAGCCGGGCAAAAAAAAAGAAACGAACACTGCAGGCTTTCGACCACCGCTGCGCGCCATGTGACGTTCTCGATTTAATTTCAACTACACAGAAAAAGGACTACACCCGCTCCTGTCCCTTGATGGAGATACAACAAAGCGGAAATTGTACAACAACGGTACAAAATGACCGTAATCAATTTTTTGGGACATATATAATCGATTGGCAGACCAACAAAGGGGCAGTCAATGTGTGTCCAGTGGGCGGAGGTGGGACAGAAAAAAAAATTAGGAAAATGGGTAAAATCTCGACGATGCAGCTGAGGGATCCTTTGAAAGGATCTCCCACTTCGTCATCGTGATGATTTCAAATTAATAATTTTCCTCTTTTTTTCGAGCTGGGAAAACTTTTTAAAAATCACTGTCTCGCGCTGCAGGACGAGCACCAGCGCCAGCGCCAGCAGCATCATGACAATGCAATAAAGTTTCTCTAAGCGGAGCGGACACACAAGAAGGACATTCGTCGTCGTCGTCGTCGTCGTCGTTGTTGGAGCAGTTGTCCTTTCTTTGCTTTCGTTTTTATTTTAAGCGAACATATGTCAGCCAATTAAGGAATGAATGGGGGATTTGAGAAAGTTTTGCAACAAACTTCTTCTGCTCAGTCGTGGGATCTGTCATTTGTGTGTCTGCTTTTGGCGGGCGATGGGGTGGCGATGGGTTATCGTCCTCCGCCCTCCCCGGCTGGCAAATTTAAATTTTTCTCCAGCATATGGCGGTGGTTAAATTAATGTTTTCCACCACCTTTTTCGGTTTTCTCCAATCAATTGATTTTATCACTCAGAGCAAATTGCGGATTTATTTATTTTTTTTTTTGTGTACCTTTTGCTGGCCAATCGTCGTCCTGTTTGCGATTAACCATTCTAAATATTCGAAAAATTCAATTACAGGATTCTTTTGCATCAACACACATACACACACCCACATACACCGTCCCCACCAATTGGTGTACAAATTAAATCCTCCAGGTGAGCATTCACCGCCCTGGGTCATGGCTGGATGGCAAAGGATACCATCGCCATGGGGTTTTATAGGTGATCCTGTTAAATAAACGTTCGCGTGCTGTTCATTCGGTGACTCTGAAAAAAAAAAAGGGAGAACCGAAATTCCGGAGCTTTTGATTCTTAATATTTTACCCAACACACCCCTCCTCGGCCGTCTGTTTATGGCTGGCATTTCAAAATTGAATGCGAGTCCTGGGGTTACCGCTGGCGGGCTGATGGCGCAAATATCCCCGAAAGGTAATACGATTTGAATGCGATGGGCATATTTTACCAATCATCGAAGGGAGGGCTGTCCTTCCTCGGCGGGTTTTCGATTAAAATCCGTACAATCCCCGGCGCGACAGGCAGGTGGGTAATGGTGTTGAAATTAATTCGAATTATGTGCAGCTGTATACGTGGACGATGACGGTTGGTGGAGGTTTTGAAAGCTCGTAGACAGTGGTTTTGTTTCGAAGAAGGTCATTAGCATCGGATCGGTGCTTCCTTTGAGCATGGTAATAGCTCAATTACGCTATGTAATTGCAATTTCCTTCACTTATCCTACGATTAACGGACTGCTGGAGAATGTGGACACAGCAAGGAGCAAGGACAATATCGCCTTGACGTGCGTGTCCTCGTAGTGTGGTTGGAAAAGTTACGGACGAAGGTTATCATGACTTTGAAAAATTGGTCAAAGGTTATGAATCTGACTGAGGCATAGTGGACGAATTCGTCAATCTAGCTGGACAAAATTATTTTGACAACAAAAATCCTCTATTAAAGTAGAAGTGCAACAAATATTTTTCAGAAAATGCAAATGATCGGTTGGCAATATTTTGCAGGATCTCTCTATTTCATTTTAATTAACACTTATAAATGTTTGATTTATGAATGTTGGCCGTATATATGAATTTCAAAATACAACTATTTGAAATATTAACTATGATTTGTTGATTTGTAGAATTGATAGAAAGGGCACATTTGCCGCATGACCTGCTCCATGCGATTTATTTAACGTAAATAAGGGCTTGAGACCTTTCTTTTAAGTAAAACGCTAACCATTTGAGCTATTTCAAAAACTTCATTATCAGCTTAAAGTACAATCAAAACATTTATGAATGGAAATCGCGGTCGATTCGTTGTACCCAATTTTCGATGACTCGGCTACCCATTTCGGCCGAAACGGTCCCTATTTCGCGTTCAATGTTTACTCTGAGCTCTTCCAACGTTGTCGTGTTGTTGACACAAGCCAATGACTTAACGAAGACCCAAAAAAATAGTCCAGGTGCGGTTCGAAGGGTCCATTTTTTGAAATCACATCGATTGTAATCTGTACTGTGTGGCTTGTAGCCACATGTCGTCCAAGTCTATATCTTCGTGCGATAACGCTAGACATTCAGAGAACGTGACGCTGGTTATCTTCGACGAAAAAATATGGCTCAATAACGCCGCCGGCATTCAAACCGCACCAAACAAATAATTTTTGTCTATGAAGTGGTGATTCATGAAACATATGTGGATTTTCACCCGGCCAATAACGAATATTTTCCTTATTGACGAACTCATTGAGCCAAAAATGAGCTTCATCACTGAAGATGATTGAAATTCATCATCTTGGCGCATCTTCTCCAGAGCCCAATCGGAGAATGTAAGTCGCTTCAAATGATCCATCGGCTTCAATTCTAGAGTCAGCTTGATCTTGTATGGGCGTAAGTCAAGGTTCTTACGCAAAATACGCCAAAATGTGGTTTGAACAATGCCCAATTTTTGAGAACGCATTGGAATTGACTAATTTGGATCGTTTACTACGGACGCCAGAACGGCAGCGAAATTTTCAACCAACCAGTTATCTCACTGACACGGCAAAATCACACAACAAATATGTAGACTCAAATTTTTCTACTGGTTACTGTCTGTCTAATAGGGCTAGAATTACGACCGAAAATTCGAGTTGACGCTCTTAAAGTTGTGGTCACCGACTTCGAATTTCGGTAGAAAATTTTTATAAGTTGCAGACTTTGCACGTTCGTGTACTTTACCATCATGAAAATGTTGAGTTTACTGAATAAATTTACAATGACAGTTCGTTAATTAGTAAAAGGGTGCGTTCACAAATTAAATTCAAAACTGTCAAGTCCCTATTGGAAAACCCTGTAGAAGCAGCCTTTCACAGGCTTTACAGCCGCGTAGACAGTTAAAAACAGAGGTAGTCCTGTTCACAAGAAAATTCAAATTATATCATTGACCCCATCGAACTTCAAAATTAAAGAACTCGGTTTCTCAAAAACCACTAAATATCCACACCAGATTGCGGACCTGTGATGATTTTGACGGAGCATTTATTCAAAACAATTTTTCTTTTATTGTACGTAAAAATTCAAAGTCGACTCGAAAAATTCAAACTCACACGGATTACAGAACATGGAGTTTCATTTCCAGTGGTATTGAAATTCCCTTTGATTTCACTTTCACTCGAAATACAGAATAGGCTCGATTAAAACCAATTTAAAGCTAGCTGCGAAGGTCCTGTGCAAGTAAAAAGTAACCAATCTAAACAACTAAGCAAAATATAAGCGTGAGCGTCAGCAAGTTTGACAACACCGACAAGGGTCTGTTCCGATTCCATGCGGTGATCATCTGCTGGCCTGTTAAACTTGCTCTCATCTGGTAATAGTATAAAAAACATTTCAGTAAGTGTCCGCAGTTCAGTCGAGTTGAGTTTAGTTAATTAAAGTTTTGACCTGTGCATTATATATTATTTTAATAAAATTACTGATATCACACAACCTAAGCCTTCAAACTTATAATATTAATAAGTAAGGACGAGTTTAGGTCATTGCAGTGGTTGCTCAGCTTCACCAGACACATTTCTTTCGTTTTCTTTTGATTTATTTTAGTTTTATAGACCTTTTTTCTTTGAATATTAATTTACGTTCAAGTGGCTGGCTACCACAGTCATTCTAAGTCGGATTAGGTCCACTGTTCCACCACATCGGTGATAAATTCTACGTAAGCCATTAAAAACTCCTAAAAATACCGATGACAACGAATCGATATATCTGACTTATTCAGTCTACTCAAACAGTCATACAAGTTCTCGCGTGGTGAGCTCTTCTGGGAAGCAATTAAATTCTGAAGTTCTTTAAGTCAATAATTGGGGACCAATAAAGCTAACTAAATTCGATTCTCTGATAAATCGTTCAAATTATCCAACAAAAGAAAGTTTCACTCACTAACTGCCGTCACCTAAGCCAGACAAAGGACCTTAAGGAGACATACATGTGTGCGTCAAATAAGGATACGATTGAATTCAAATGGTTGACAGTGTTTTTAACGTCCATGCAGCAATTGGAACGACACCACCTACATCAGATTTTTAAATGTCACCCGTCAAATCCAGTCATGAGCCAAAAGGCTCGTTTCTAATCTCCGCCATCTCCCACGCAAAGCCGGCACCCCGGAGCAAGAACAAACGGAATCCACCCACGAGAGTGCTTAACAACGAGCAGAGATGATGTCAACGAATTTTCACTGCCATCAACGTCCTTATTAGCTGACAATACGTCAAGTCGTTGATGGAAGTCCACGGCGTCGATGAGAGGCATTCTGCCTCCTCCCACACCTAAAACCCGAGAAAATCCTGTTTCCGATAAATCAGGACACCGCCGAAACCGGAGAATGAGCACAAGAACTTTCGGCAAAGTATAACAAATGCTTTGCTCATGTAACAAATTCTTTTGCATTATCCTTACACGGCATCGTGGGGCGGCGGAAGACCGAAAAACCCGAAAGCCCACTCCCGGCCGGGTTCGGCTGGCGGGCCAAAGTGCGAACATGGCAAAACAATGTTGTCCCAGTGCGGGGGGTGGTTCGCTCCGTCCCAGTTTCTAAGTTGTTTATATCTGCCATTGTCCTGTTGCAAAAAGTTTCCTCATTCTCCTCGGTTCGGGTGATTCCAAGAAAATTGATTTGCTTCTATCAGGAAACGAGGAGAAAGGAATTAGGGAATTCGTTTTCCTGGTTTCATCCTCCCGGCAACGTGTTGTGTGCGTCCTGGAGATTTGGCTGCTGCACTCTTTGTGTTGCATTCCAGGAGTTGGAGCGTGCTCGTGCATCGGGGTGGGAGCGTGTGTTGTGTTCTGTTGTTGTTTGGAAGGTTGGCTCTTGTGCTGCGCTCTTGTGCCGAGATTGAATAGATTCAGTTTATTATGTTTTTAAGGGATATTGTTAATGGGTTTCTTTTATTGTAGCGCGGAGCATTTATTTCGATTTGATGGTGTCATCATGTCGAACAAAGGGGATTTTTTGAGTCGGGCGGGGAGGAGTGTTTGTGTCTTTGTTCCGTTCGTTTGACTTTTGTGCGCTTAAAATCTTTGCTTTGTAGTTTTTAGTTTGCTTAGGAGGGAGGGGTGGTATTTTTGTTGTTGTGCAAGTGAATTTGCTGCACCCTTGACTCCCTTCGACTGAAAAGCGAGCAACTGGCAGCTAAGTAAAATGAGAGATTACATACTTGGGATTGTAGTGAAACGGATAGTGGGGCACTAGAAACGGAATGGATTAATGAAGAAATTAGGGACGTTCTGGGTTGCTTTGTTGAAGTGAGGGAGTTTTTCAGGATCCGAACTCTTGTTGGGTTCCATTCTTATTAGAACGAAGTAATGTAAAGCTAAAACTAAAATCCGACGAACGTTAGACGATGGTCTTATATCCGAATTTTCAAAACAAAGGGTTCTGAGTCTCTCTCTAGTTGACTTTCCCAAAAATAGGCTTTGAAAATGCAAAAAAAGTTGAAAACGCGGAGTCGAAGACGAAAAATCGAAGACGAGAAGTCGAAGACGTGAAGTCGAAAACGTGAAGTCGAAGACGAGAAGTCGAAGACGAGAAGTCGAAGACGTGGAGTCGAAGACGAGAAGTCGAAGACGAGAAGTCGAAGACGAGAAGTCGAAGACGTGGAGTCGAAGACGTGGAGTCGAAGACGTGGAGTCGAAGACGAGAAGTCGAAGACGAGAAGTCGAAGACGTGGAGTCGAAGACGAGAAGTCGAAGACGTGGAGTCGAAGACGAGAAGTCGAAGACGTGGAGTCGAAGACGAGAAGTCGAAGGACGTGAAGTCGAAGACGAGAAGTCGAAGACGAGAAGTCGAAGACGAGAAGTCGAAGACGAGAAGTCGAAGACGAGAAGTCGAAGACGAGAAGTCGAAGACGAGAAGTCGAAGACGAGAAGTCGAAGACGAGAACTCGAAGAAGAGAAGTCGAAGACGAGAAGTCGAAGACGAGAAGTCGAAGACGAGAAGTCGCTGTCGCGAAGTCGAAGACGTGAAGTCGAAGACTAAAACGAAGTCGAAACCTCAAAACGTGAAGTTGAAGACGTGAAATACAGTGTGGGCTAGTGACAAGTATTTTTTTAAAAATGCAATGAAACTAACAAAACTAGATTTTTTCGTGTTTTATGGCTTTATTGGTAAAGGTAATCATTGCCATTAATTATGAAATACGACATCATTAAAGTGGCTGCCTCAGCTGTCTTCAAAGACGCGCATTCTATCACTACAATTTTTCAAAAAGTTTTTAATGGTTTTGATCTGTAGCTCCTGGAATGGTTGGATTATATTGACGTTAAGTGCTTGCATCGCTTCCAAATTGTCTGTCTGTCTGAGAAAAATTGGTATCTAAACTTTAGACTAAAAGGATATGTTTGGGCGTTGCGCTTTAAAAGCATCTTTCTTTATTTCGAAATAAAATTGACAAAGATTTTTCTTACCATTTCTCTGTCTTGAATATGGTGACTATCCGAATGTAAGCAAAAATTCCCTCGCTGTTTTTCTCTCTACTTTATCCTACAATTCCCCAATATCGAGTGTCCACTTTCATCGACCAAACGTGATCCTAACTCACCCACCAACCGATACCACAAACCAATTGTTGATCACATACTTTCGAAGGCTCTTAGTTCCTTTACCGAGGACATAAATTTCAAAATCTGACAACATCCATCGACAATGAGTTGTGTGTCTAGACCGGAAATTAAATGAGAGCCACATTATGATGAAGTTGTGGGCATATATTTCATTATTATTCCCTAAATGATTGCTTAAGCTCCTACCGTCAACATAAATTTATTGATGAATAACACACGAATAATAACACACACAAACATATAATGACTGTAGGGATAATGGCAACAGCAAGCAGCAGCAATAGTAAACATAACTACAAGGACATTTGTTGTTTGCAGTCAGAAAATAATTAGCGTTCCCAAGAGTGTTTGTCTATTTGCTGACATATTTTATGGGTTGTCAAAGGATGAGAAGAGAGTTTTGTTATTCTGTGGGAAAAGGTCGATGAGAGAGGGACACTGACAGAACTGACTCGATGACATGTGACAAACATTCTTTCGATTTTTGACACTGACACAGGATGTCTATGTATGGTCGTTAAGTGTGTAACTTATGATTTATAGGGTTTTGGGTATTTGGACGAATTGATGAACTCAAATTCATGATTTCCTACCTCTTTCAGCAAACAGTTATTTATTTCTATATCAAAAAATTCTTGCTTTCCTGGGTTTGTTCAAAAGCCGGTCCAATATTTGGCTTGAGAAGGGACTGTAAGAACATCTGGCCAAGAGCTTTAATGAAAAAAAAGATAGCAAGATGAAATGCAATTTTTCCTGCTTCTATTAATATTCCAAGCGCTTTTCTTGCAATGTACATGATAAGGAAAAAATGTTGGCCTAGATCTATTAGCGGTCTTATCCGCTCACTCTGCTTATGGGACTCAGAAGTTCTAGTAGAAATGTATGTAAACTTAAAGTCTTAGGAGCATACGAAAACAAACCCATTTGATTATCCACTATGGACGTTGTATTTCAACAGCAAACTATCGTGTTAACTGTGAACTGTCAGCTGTCAAATGTTAAATGACAACTAGCAGGTGAAAATTAAAAAGAAATCTCTCGAATAAAATTTTTCGGAAGAATTCAGAAGAAAAAATCACTTTCAAGATTTAAAAGGACTTCCAAGGCTGTACTTGACAGCCAGAAAAACAACCCGATCAATTAGACGAGCCCAATTCCATTACCATCCCAATTTGGCAGTTCCAATTCATTCATCGCCCACCTCGTCAGACAAAAAGTAACCCTCAGTTATTAGCACCTTCTCTTTGTCGTGTGACGCTCTGTGAATTCCACCGTCTGTAGGCACTAACGAGGGTCCTGCGCTGAAGCGAAATGATTGAGTCAGCACAGACACAGATGCAGACAGGACATGATAAGATTATTCCTTTCGCAAAGCAGACCTTCTTCGTATCTCCCGGATACCTTCACTAATGAGCTTGATAAACATACCTTTTACCCATGGCAACGGGTAAAGATCCTCAAAGAAATTTCCATCCAATCAGTCGGAGCTTATCGAAATGTCCTTTTTAATTAAATCAAAGTTTATTTTTTTCATCGTTCGTCACACAGGCTGTGGGGGGGATTTTGAACCCTTGTATCTGCAGGATACGTCCTCCTCGTCTGAAAATTCCACATTAACAGAAGCGTTTTGTTGACTCCTTTCTAAACGATTTCTAGCTGTCGATAGCACATTCAGAGATTGTCAAGCAATTTCCTCCCTTTCCATCTCTGGTTGTCACACATGCTGTCGTCCTTCGTCCTCGTCCTCATCCTCGTCTTTGTCCCACTCCACACGCCCGACCAGATGCTGACACTGCAAAATGTTGTTCCCTGCCATTGACCATGTGGATAATTTACAAAAGCAAATAATATTTTCCACTATCTGACAATTTGACAATTTGTATTCAACTCTCACCGTGCGTCACCACCGTCGTCGTCGTAGTCGTAGTCGTAGTCCCCACTCCCAGTGTGTCCCTTTTGCTGGAACATCTCGAAAGCAGCTCCTGCCGCCGCTGTCGCCTTCGCCGTCGGCGCTAAGAGAGAAGATTCACTCCGACTGGGCACCCTGAACAATACATTCAACCATTCGCTCCTACTTGTTAACATTTGCGGATGCAAGTTCCGGAATTTGGATATTAGTATCCAAATGTTGTTATCATCTGCTCGGGAACATGAATAACACACACACACACTTTGCGGGAGGAGTTGGAGGGGAGGAGAACATCCCTGCTGCGTGTTTGTGGTAAATCTGAATCTGTTTCTACTACAAGGATCCGCATCCGTTTGTATGTACTGCTGCTAGGGCTTCTGGTGCTTTGCCTTGCTGCAGATTTAGTGGAAATAACTTAAAGCGTTTTGTCGTTAGCCTCTTGGTGGCTTGCAAAGAGGAATTTTCTCTCTTTCCCTGTGTGTGGGGTTTGGAAGCACTTGAACTGTGGATGCACCTTGTCCTGGCAGTGAGGCACGATACAAAATGGAAAATGGAAAACTAATTTTGCAAAAATCTATCACATCCAACTAGAGAAGGATGTGTGCCCGCTGTCTTGCTGCACACGGTGTGGAGGGTCCTAGGCGGTGGCTGTCGAAGGGCTTCTGAGCTTGCGAGTTTATATCAACTTTGTTGTGGTTGCAAAATCACAACTGTAATGGAGCTTAAAAGGTGATGCCAAGGATCTTTGATTGCGGTGAAATCGGGTTTTTAATTTACCGCTTCAGCCTTGTTCGCCTTGAAGCAAGAGAGACCCTCAATTCGGCTCATGAATGAAGTTATGAGAAGCATGAGGGCGGTATTGGAATTTATGTGGAATGTATGGACCGTAAAGGGATTGACTAAATCGGAGAATTTCTTGAAGGATGTTCTCAGTGTGTGAGTGAGACGCTTTAAATTTGTCATTTCTGGATTGAGGAGTATGTAGGTACACGAGTTGTAGACATTCTTGTAGTGGATAGATATATATATTCTTAGTCCAGAGAGAGTCTATCGTATGTCTGGGGAAAATGGTCCAGTGCTCGAAAATCAGGACAGTAAATTAAATTAAAGTTAATTTGGCATGTTGAGAACTTAAATTGATTTAAAGCTTTAAAAAAGGATTTTTTTTAATAAGTTGTGAAGAACATGCATTGAAAACTGAAAACCCTATCACGGGATTTGAAAAGCTATTCGTCACTACGTTGAAAACGTTCAAATGACCCTCTAAAGGATGCACTTTAGTCTCTATTTCATTAAAGTACAGTCAAATCCATGGACAACTTATCAAATGAATTGAATGGTCAGGGTCATTAAAAATATTGATTAATAGAGCCGTTCAGAGCACACATCAATTAACTCCATAAAACAAAAAATTAAGAAAGGCGATAAAATAATTTACATTCGCCTTTGAAATACACTACGTTTTATTCAAATAGTCGTTTAATGGTATTAATCTTTATTATTCAGAAAAGTTATTGTAAACATAGGAAGTTATGACTGTACCAACTGCTTTGACACTTAAATCTAAAGTTTTTAAAGAAGTGGAGTCAATCTGTACACTGAGCGTTTCAATGTATGATGATTTCCTTCTATAAACAAAAATATCCTTTTTCAAGCAGCTGTTGTGTTTACATGAATGTTTAAAAAGTACAGTCACACGTTTCAAACAAAACAACTGCCGGAAAACACAGACAATTTTTCACGGTATTGCTATCGTGTTCTTTTAACTGTCAAATAGGTGAAATAAATGCAAAAAATGAAACAAGTTTTCATAAAAAATTATGTTCCACAGAAGGTTTTTACTTTTTGAGTAATTTTTTCGCAGAATCGAACAGTTGAGCATTTTTTGTCGTCACCATTTCACTTGCTTCATCATGTTTCTCGTCAAATGGAAAATTCACTGAGCTTTTCCGATAATCTCCGTCATTGAATGTTTTTCGCGGTTTTATTTTCTACCAATGGTGTCGATTTCGTAGTAAAGCAGCAAAATTGAAAAGTTAATATTCCACGAATTTTGTATTTACTTCATAAGTTTAAGCGCAATATAAAAGATTTTGCTACGTCCAACAAGGATTGTGAGGCTTTGGAGCTACTTACAATAATGGCTTGGTTTTTCCACAACAGCCTTTGCACCTTATTAAAGGAGTACTGTGAAATAAAAAATCAGCATTTGTAGCACCTTTTTTCGACTACGTTAACGAATGAAACAAAATGAAAATAGGTGTTAGAGTTGTAAAAGAATACAAAAAGAATGAGGAAACCCATTCGCTGAGTTGACAGAAAAAACTTCACGATTTGACTTCAATAATGAAAGCACCGTTCTTTTTTAAATTTTGGATTTCTGGGCCGCCGCTGTAAGTGGAATAATGCACTTTATAGGATGATGTCCCACATTGGTAGCCAATTGTAAGATGACTTAGCCAATAGGTTGGGCGTCAAATGTAGGTTGAGACTCTTTATGGTCTGTCAGGGAGTGGAGGTCACAGGCAAGTCGTGACTTCCCGGATAAAATCACCGCTTTGCTTCACTCTCTCCCGCGTTTGTGCTGTCGAAAGACCGCAGCAGAAGCTAAACAGGCAGCTAAGCAAATGAAAATAAGTTTAGGAACGGAGGACTTGCCGCGTAATGTGCTGTCCGAGAACCGCAGCAATCGCTGAACAAGCAAAGATAAAGGTAAAAGGATAAATGGAAAAATGCGCTTTTAAAATAAGCTAATTTTATTTAAAACAATATAAAAGTAACAAATTACAAAAGAACGAAGTGGCAAGTGAACGAATAAACAAGTGAACGAATTAACGAATTAAAAAAATAACGAACTAGGAAAAAGAACAAAATAACGATTTGAAACACAAACACTCAGGCAAAGTTAAAAGAATATGAATACCGAGTCAAGCGTAATTGCTGTAGACAGTGGCTGAACAGTAAGTATGAATGAACATAAATGAAATGAAATGCATGCATAGCTCTACAGAGTTATAAAAATGAAATAAACACATGATTCTGCAATGTTAAAATACATAATTTTGCAATATTACTGTGTTACTGTGCATAGAACAGCGATGTTACAACTTCAATTATTAGATTACCTAACTTTAGTATATATCTTTGTAGAAATCTGTATTTATTTTTGTGAACCTCTTCCATCCAATTATTGTCGTTATGAAATTTTCAAGTATCGTAATAAAAAAAACTTTACAACCATCCTGGCCGAGGTCAAAAAAAAAAAAAAAAACCCGGTGTTCCGAAAGATTTCATTCAAGTCCACTCTAGTGGGGAGACAACTTTTCATATTTTGAACTTTTTAAAAGGATACTTCCACGTAATAAGCATGTCGTCAATTTTTAATCCGCCCTTCCAGTTGATCCAGTATCGCCACGGATCCAATTACCTGAATTACCGGATAGTCCTAAGACTCATACGCTCTGATACTAAACTCCAGCGCCACACATATCCTTGTCCTAGATTCTTGGGTCATCGTCGATTATTCAAATTTCTTTTCCCATTTTTTTTTTTGTTTTTTTTATGAATCTATCCCGCCCTTCAACCTTCATGTATCACATTGCACCAGGGATTTCAAAGATAAGAAAGCATCTTCAGCTTCACATCAAGCAACTGTTTAACCCCATCGCTGACACGTAGTACCGCAGTATTGATGTCACCATACCATACGTGTGTCTGTGTGTTTTTGTGTCCTTTTCGACATTTCCATACAATGACAGGATCAACAAGAACAACAATGCCAGGGAATCAAGTAAAACAATCACACAAAGCTTGCATCATCAAACGAAGACTCCCTCCTCCATCTCACACCCTTGAGACGAGGCACAAAAAAAAAAAAGAGCTGAACTGAAATGGGACTTCAAAAACACTCACTTCAATACATACCACCAGCGCAGCGCAGCGCCTGCAAAAAAAAGGACGAAAAAAACAAAGGAAACCAAACAAACGAGAAACAGCAGCAGCATTGCCGAGAGAGAAAGGGTGTCAATATGTGTCGCGTAAACAATATCATGTATTGACACACTTTCCAAAATAGACACTCACATTCATAAACACAAAACCGAGCGTGGCTCACGTGTGTTGATGTGTGGGTGGGCGGGAGACGGGGACACTGCAGATGAAATGTTTTTGACAGGGCGTAGAACCAAGCGGCAAAAAAAAAAAGGATCCGAATCTGAGAAAAAATTCACACCGCCACCCGTTGAGATCGAGTGAATAAATGTGGGGGGGAGGTGGGCGTGCGGGATTACCGCATCAACGGATAAAAAGTTTTGAATAAAATTTAATTTGAATTCGACAGATGATGTCGACTTTTGTCGGTCGCACGTCGTTGCTGTCGTAGCGCACGAGCTTTTGTTGCGACTCCATTTGTTTGCTGAAATTTAATTTTTATTGACCGACGACAGGAATAATCCTCCGTCTCTCTCTCGTCTCTCCCTATTGTCCTTATGGACTCTTAATTGCGAATAATTTGATAGCTATTTGGGTGGTCTGTTAAAAGCAATTTACAGCAATATGGGCCGACGAGAGGGGATTTATTTTTGTTTAAAAGCAAAAGCAGAACAAACACATCGAGATAGGATTGTGTTGGGGGTTTTAAGGGTGGAGATTTAAGTCGATGACTGACAGGTTTGACATGTGAGATTGAAATCCGCAGTTGTGCGACATCGAGATGTATGAATTCGATTATTGTGTGACTGTGGGGGAGGGGATGATCTCGGGTACTCCAGCTGTTGTGGTTCCCAATCTATCCTTTAAGTGAAGGAGCCGAAATTGAATTCAAATTTTGGGAGAGGGGGAAGGATTAAGTTTTGTTTTAGGAAGTGGAATTTTGATTCGAAGGTAAGGTCCTTAACTCATGACGATGGGATGAGTAGACGTCAAATGATGACAGCGTGAGAGGGTTTAACATCTGTCTGTCAAAAGCACGTGACACGAAAAAATGTCCACAGCCAGAGAATACGGGGCTACGTTTGTGTCGACAAATAGATTGTCACATATTAAATAGTTTATTGAGGAAAGTCTATTCTAGGGCAGTAAAAATTGATATGCAAGTTTTTTTAATCTCCGTGACAGAACGTAGAGACCGTAGAGAACATTCGCGCCTCCACTGTGTTGTATGTGGTATAATTTGACACATGTTGAGGGGACTGCTTTTCCACCAACTGGAACCTGGTTACGCTCAATCAAAGAAAATTCTGTCAATATTAAGCAACTAATGACAAATATGCAACGAAGGGGCTTACCTAAAATATAGATTTTTCCCGATAAGGAGTTAACAACTTTTTTTTTAAATAAAATGCAAACCATTTGAGATATTTCAAAAACTTTGCTATCGGCTTGAAGTACAATCAAACTCGACTTCATTCATGTGGCCACCGCTGGCACGTTTGCAGCGATCGATTCGTTGGACCCAATTTTCGATGACCCGGTCACACATTGGCGTTCATTGGCCGCTATTTCGCGTTCAATGTTGGCTCTGGGCTCTTTCAACGTCGTCGGCTTGTTGGCATAAGGTAATGACTTAACGAAGCCCCAAAGAAAAAAGTCTAGAGGCGTTAATCGCACAAACGAGGCGACCAATCGACTGGCACATTTCTTGAGATAACACGCTCACCAAACTTACTCTTCAATAAATCGATTGTATAGCTTGCAGTATTAGAGACGTCATTTTGAAGACTGTCGGGTTCTGGCTCCTTATAGAAAATGTTTCTCTTTTAGTTCCAAAGCATTCCATGAATGTTTATAGTCAGCTTTGCTTCAGAAATCATCAAAACCTGAAGTAATTTTTTCTCACGTTCAACGTCAAAGTACTTTCATCATCATCACAACGCCGTGAGTCACTTAGCCCACCATCAAACCATTTTGGGTCGGATCCAAAAACCTATTTCAGGGGCTTTCACGTTGATCCGTCGTCGTGAACTCATTTTGTCAGAATCAAGCTTCATCCTCTCTCTATTGCAGCCTCAAGCTCACTTCTTCTTCACACACAAGGTCAACCCACCACGAAATCCGCCCAATTTATTTGACTCTGCCTCTTTGCTGTCTTCAAATCTCTCCCCAGAGTCCTTAGCCTGAAATTGTGTGTCCTTGACTTTTCGCCACCACAAAACCAAAAAAAAGAAAACACAAAACCCACCATCAAACCGCCAACTTAAGGAGCCCCATGCTCATCTCACGACGTTGCAAGAAAAACGAACGGACAAACAAAAAAAAAAATTTCCATTTTCAAGTCAAAACTTTCAAACTACTCACCGGGGTGCATTTTTCTAGGATTCCACCCGTAAATCGACCCGTGTGCCGATAAATAATGCAGCAAACATACATCTTACCATCGTGGTCATAATGCTCCAGCTCCTTGCTCCTTTCTCCTGCGCCGGCAGAGAGATAGCGCTTCGAAAGAATCACAAGATTCCTCAAGTGAGCACACTCAACACATGTTTGCTCTATTTGGAGCCCCCTCTCATTTTATATTCTCCACGTTGATGTAGACGCGCCTTATGCTCGTACATTAGTACCAGGAATTCCAGATTAGGACGACTAGCAACGAGAATTCGGTTTTCCCAAATGCCTACCAAAGATTCAACATCGGTCGTGGCAGTGAGATAAAAATAAAACCTGCCCGACTCACAAAAGAAGCTGAAAGAGGAGCAGCGCGTCTTCGACAAAGGAGCCGGCAGCTGGAGTTGCCGAGTAACGCAGGATAAATGGTCGGGATAGGATAATAAATATTTGCGCGGAAGTCACTTCTTATTGGACCTCTGTGGAATGTTCTCGGAATCCTTTCGGCGTCCTCGTTTCGTCCTCGTTTTCATTTTCGTTTCTCACCATCGCCAGCCATTCAATATTTGCACTTGTGCTGCCGAAGAAGAAAAATTCATGCGCCTTTCTTGGATTTTTTTTTTTGGGTGGCCGCACCCGCTCTCTTCCAGGACGACGTGTGGGCCAGAGCTACGATGACACGGTGCAGATGATTCTTCCACACACACACACCTACTCACTCTCTCTCGAATTTTTTGGGGAATACCGAGATTTATTGAAATGCACTTAGGAGCCGTTTTGAATACTTAAGTAATTCCGGACCAGGGCCAGAACCAGCACGGCCGATGATGACGCGGGCGGTTGGGCTGAGGAGTGGCGGTGTGTGGTCCTGGTGCCGGGTGAGATTTTTGCGCTTCGAACAAATTGCACATGAAATGATAAAATATTGACGCACACAATCCGTGCGAGGAACGTGTATAAATTGCCACTTAAATTTATGTCCCGTCCTTGTATGAGATCCTTGGGGCGGTGGTGTGCTGGGCATCGTTTGGCTCTCAATCAACACGGCTGTCGGAAATGGAACCGCAACGGTTGGAGGGATGGCGTGAATGCATGGATGTGCCTGCAGATGGACGCAATGAATGTCAAAGGAAATTAGCCTGCAAACTCTCGGAATCAGCATCATTTTTGAAAATTAATTTTCCGAGCGTTTTTCGAGTGATGAATCGCCGTCCATTTGAGCATCAGGGTCGTTGTCACACGAAGTGGACAGTAGATACACAACCCGCCTTATGGTTCAAATTAAGCGGCTATTTCCCGGGTGCATGAAGCTTTTCCAATTCAAGATGAGAGTTTGTGGCGGACTGTACGTGATTAATTCTTTGTGTCAACGAGTTAGGGTGATGGTTGTTTCAAAGCGGAGGTCTATTTCCCGAACGCTGGACTGATACTTCTCTACTTGCTTGCACTGAAAGCGATCAATTGAGCCTCGATATTCAAATACGCAGTCATGAATAGCAGTCGAAACGTAATTTACTTGTGCTAGGCAAACTTGGAGCCGTGGCTTGAATGGTTAGTGCGTCGCGAGCGTTAGCGGCGTTCGAGTCCAGCCCGGGGGATAAAGCACCACAAACAATTTTCACGACCCCACCTCCAGCGAGCGACTGACAATCCTCCTGGAGGACTTCTGTTACGGAAAGCTTTTACAATTCACCCTTTAGAACCGGCATTTAACAGTAGGTCCACTTCACATGTGTCAAATTATAACGCGCACAACACAGTGGAGGTGCGAAGAAGCTATGCGCTGACCCTGTATAGCCTGTTACGCAGATAATTTTGTTTTTAGACAAACTTGGAGGGGTCATTAGAAGGAATAGTGATCGTTCAGCAGTGTTGACAGAAAGACACAATGAGTATAGAAGCCTGATTCTAAACGTACTCAACTTTTCGTCGTTTAATTTGGATTGATTCGCTAGCGGCATGTGACATTAGAGTTTAGGACGGGTCGGGCATTTTCTGTTTCAGTTCACTGTTTTCCGTTACTTGAAAATTGTCAGTTAACAGAGTTAACAGAGAGGTGCGTTAAAATAGAGTAAGAAAGACCACGGGTGTTCAATCTCAGTTCGGTCCTTCTGTTGTAGAAGAGTGGTTGTCAAAAAATAAATAAACTTATAAGCTCGACATGTAATCCTTCAAAAATGCATCGATAGGTGTAAATTGATCCCAAAATCTGAATCAAATCTAAGTGGCAAAAACAAAAAATGTGCGGCCTGTTGCACACTTTGTCAACCATTTAAATAAAATTTTGGAAATTGGTGAAGAAAGCTAATTTTTTTTGAAGTAGGATAAAGTGGTGCACAATAGCGTCAATTTTAGAAGAGGTTGTATTTACTTTAGTTTCTTCACTAAATAGAACCTTCATACACTAGGTAGAGGGCTAGTGCCTCTAATTTCTAGGAAACTCCAAATTTTTACGTACGATGCTGGTCTGGCAAAGATTACATCTTTCGTAGTGCGCCTCCAAAAAGACCAGTATTGTTCAAACTTCGCTTTAAAACCTCTATGGGCGGATCCCTTTCCTAACCAATTACTTTCATACCAATTTCGTTGCAATAGCGCCTAAAGCTTGTTTTTTCGTGCTAAGATTGTCTTAGCCTTAAGCCCACGGTGCTTAGCTTCTTCGACACTATGATTCTTTTCAAAAGTTTCATCTTGCATTAACGGCATTTTTGGGAAAAAACTTATAAATTTCTAATGAAATTCTCAGTGTTTCTAATTAGGTGCATTTTGATGGACAAACTCTTAAAGTTGTGGCGCTTGATACAAAACTCATAGTTCTTCTAATAGGTGTAATCTGTAGCTACAATAAAAACCAAAAATCAACTTCCTAAGGTGGAGAGTACATGAGTTATGATGAAAACAAAAAGAAACAAAGTAAAGGGTGATTTTTTAGCTATTATTTTTTTGGCAACACTGATTTAAACAGCTGACGCACGTTTCGTGTTTTGTTTCACTGTCAAACATCTTTAGTTTGGTCTATAATTTAACCATGAATCGTCTTACAAACGAACAACGCTTGCAAATTATTGAATTTTATTATCAAAATGCGTGCTCTGTTAAGAAAGTTCAGAAAGTTCAGCGACGAAGCTCATTTTTGGCTCAATGGGTACGTAAATAAGCAAAATTGTCGATTTTGAAGTGAATATCAGCAAGAAGCATTGCAAGAGCTACCAATGCATCCAGAAAAAGTCACAGTTTGATGCGGTTTATGGGCTGGTGGCATCATTGGACCGTACTTCTTCAAAGATGATGCGAATCGTAACGTAACTGTGAATGGTGAGCGCTACCGTGAGACGATATCCAACTTTTTTTTGCCCAAAATGCAAGAGCTTGACTTGCATGGCATGTGATTTCAACAAGACGGTGCCACATGCCACACAGCACGCGCAACAATGGACTTATTGAGAGGCGAGTTCGGTGAACATTTTATTTCACGTTCGGGACCGGTCAATTGGCCGCCTAGATCGTGCGATTTAACGCCTTTAGACTATTTTTTGTGGGGCTATGTTAAAGCTCATGTCTATACAGACAAGCCCGCTTCAATTGACGTATTGGAAGACAACATTGAAGCATTTATTCGGGAGATACCGGCCGAAATGTTGGAAAGAGTATGCCAAAATTTGACTAAGCGCAAGGACCATTTGAGGCGCAGTCAAGGCCAACATTTGCATGAAATAATATTCAAACATTAAATTATATGGACCGTACTATCGATTCAAATAAAAATTTCATGAATTTTATGTGTTTTTTTTTTGAAAAACTTTCCTATAGCTTTTAAAAAATCACTCTTTAAAAGAATCGCCTGCTGTACAATGCTTGTTGTTTAGTGGTACAAGTCACTGGTTAGTAAACCTACTGAAGGTACAGACTGTATAATAATAATAAGATGGCGTTACAGCCAGTTGAGAGCTAGAGCCTAATTTTCGTGCATCCACTGTGCTGTGCGCCGTAGAGTTTCACACATTTAGATCAAAAAATAAGGTGAATTTTCAAATTTCGCTCCGTATATTCGATTATCAATTTTTGTTTATTTCCTTATGTTGGTACACTCGTCTCGAACGTATGTTTACAGTTTCAGCTATATAGCATATTTATTTTGTTTGTGAGAGGCATAAAAATTAGGCACGTTTTGCGTGTTTGGCGACTTCCTGCTGTCAACAGAAATGGATCACCTGGGCTCTTCCATTGGGACGATTGGACTTAGGTTTCGATGTCATAACCATATACAAATCTGGATCGCCGTTGACGTCGTTCAACAATTCCAAACGGTGAATAGCGAAAGCTTTCTTTTCAGAAATACTACAGGAGCATTGTCAGGTTATACAAATTATAAAAATTTTTAAGGTTAAATGGGTATTAATGATTTGATGCAATGTGGGTATTGTGGTTTTGGTAGAACGTGTTTTCAAACACCATATGGAAACCATGCATTTACTAATGTATGGTATCTTGTTGAAAAAGAAATGACTATCCCCAAGAAAAGTTAAACTAGGTCAGTGCTTACTCAATCAATGTATCTCCAAACTTTAATTCCACACCATTCTTTATAGTCCCAACTTGGATTTCGCTAAATGTCGCCCCATTTCGCATAACTTTCAATCTTACCACCCATTTTTTAGTGATTCCCCACGAATGCACGGAACCCTAAAAAAACTAAGTGCCACGTATTTCACTTACCATAAAACTTTTGAAAACACGTCGATACACCAACAATCCTCCCCCCACTACATTCAGCACAGCTGCCTGCACGAAATCAAACGAAATAAAAAAAACAAAGAGCTCCCTGGTGATTCGAAATCAATTCAACTAACTCTCAGCTCAACTATCAAAGTTGAAGAAAAAAAAAAAAGGAGAAGAAAGGCGAAAACCGCCATGAAAAATAAATTTCGTTGCATTTCTCAATCGGAGTCCCTACAAGTAACGATCACTATAAAACTGGAGAACCTCATAATCACTACTCCATCAACACCTGACTCCGATCGAATCCCACACATGCCGCCCCACTCGATATATTCCCGAGGGTAAACAATTTAAATTTACTACCACTACTCGGTCATAGTTCATGACATCTGCTCCGATGGGTGGGCGTAGAAGGCGGCAAAGCGAAAAAATTGTTTTCCAACGTCTTCGATCTTCCTCCCGGCTCCCGCCAACCGCCCCCGCACTTGTTTTTGCCTTTCAAACCACATTTTCCCATTTTCCGAAGCCGAGCAAGAGGATGAACAGACGAAAAAAAGAACAGAGAAAAAAAAAATCTTTCAATTCTCAAGTTATGGCTGTCGAAACTCAATTCGTACGTATCTCCATCCATTTATCTATTCCTTCCGCATTTGGGTTTTCTTTTCCGATTTCGACGGCAACAACGGAGGCGAGGAGGTGCGCTGCTGCCACTGCCGCCGCCACCGCCTCGCAAATGCCACCCCAGAGAGCTGTTCTATTTTATGAGCGATGCCGTGTATGCAAAGCACCTACGACCAAATGCCTCGGATAGATAAATAAGCAGATAGACAGATTGGGTTTGGGGCGAGATACTCTCGCACACACTCGTATATCTCTTGTATTTGCATGCGGGCGGGTGGGGTGGTAGGTTCCTTCTCTGGCTGTGGCACAGCTATTGGCACGTTGTCATCACATCACGAGAGAGCTCTCGCTGGCATATGTGACAAACAACAAACGCGCGCGTTATGTTCGCTTTGCCACCCCTCCAACACTCCACAGATGGATATGAGAGGTCCTGGGAGAAGATTTGCAAAAATAACAATTTCTGCCATCTTCCTGCAAACCGATGACGATGACGACAACACCAACGGGTATTGTCTGAAGTGGAGAAGTAAGTGATTTCGCTTTCTCCTACAATCGCCTTCGTCTCCTTCCCGTCGCGTCGGTCGTTTTTCGTCCTTTCTAGTCCCGATGAACAGCAAACAAAATCGATAGTCATTCCGAAAACACATTTCGTCAAGTCGTCGGCATGGAGAGAGCAGCTGCCTCGGATTGTATGCGTTGTCATAAAAACGCGTTTGCTTTTTTGAGATCCTGGAAAAGTTAGACACACACAAACACACACACACACACGCATAAATACGCTCGTCAGGAGCGCAATGATATCCTGGGCAGTTGATGGTATCTACGTTTGTTTGCCGAGCGGGCGGCGGTGGGCTGTGTGTTTGGATGTCGGTGACTCGTAGGGAATTTCTATTTAATGATTATTTGACAGATGAGCGAGACGAGTGGGTGGGGTTGTTTTTGTTTGGGGAAAGTTTTACTTTGCCGTCGAGGGGTGCACGTTGGCAGGCGATAGATTATGGACAGATTTTGTCAACAGATACGTTTTGATTTGGAAGATGACTTTGGTGTGGGTTCTGCGCCACCTTGACGCACGTCACCAGGGACTTACGACAACTCGGGCCGTCTTCGCAAGTCTATCAAACGCAGACGTAAGCTGCCCTTGTTGTATCCCAGCAGGTGGTCACTGACGTTTGTGTAAAAGGGTGAAGAAAGACGTCATCTGTTCACACAAAAGTGGAAAGGGATGCAACAATAAAGTTTGTGGGAGGTGAATGAAATTGCGTTAACGCGTGTGCGTGACATGGAATTATAAATTTTAAGAATTTAAAGATAAAAATGCAGACTTCTATTAGGTTGTCAAATATCTCCCTTCCGCCTTTTTGTCTTTTGAATTTTCCGGCTATGTACAAAGCGCTACAGAGCTCGTATCTGGCAATACATCATTTGAAAGCTCTTGACATAACCTACAAAACGACGCTAGGCATGATTAGTTTGGACGTATCGCTTGCAAAAAAAACTGAAGGACTCTTTTGCTGGGTTTGTTTTCAAGACTGCGTTAAGCTCGAGCAAGTGCGAGTTTTACTCACATATCGATTGTTTTGTTCTTTCGTCAACACACTAGCGATTGGGATTTTAAATATGTTAAAGAAATTGATAATTTCTAATAATAATTAATATGTGCAATGGCTTCACTAAAATTCTTCTTATTATCTTAAAACAAATCTAGACAAAACCTAATTTTTTCATTTGCTTATTGTGGTAGTCGTGAGATAATTGATTTGGCGAATTTAAGGTCGCACCTACTCCATTGAGGCAATCAACAGGCAGCTCACTTCTTTTTTAGCAGAAAATTAAATTGTTAATATCTCGAAAACGGTACTGAAAATTTAAATTTTATTTCCATAAAACTTTTTTGATCGTCCGCCGAAATCTACAAAACAGTGTTTCAGTTCTTCAAATTAGAATGTTGTCGTTTTGATGTTTTTGGTTAGTAACTTGGAAACTATTACAGCCAAACAAACTCAAACTAGTTTTGAAGTAAAGCTCACGTTGGGGCCAATATTTCAATTTTTTTTAAATTTTCAATTACGTTGGCGTGGAAACTAAAGGGTTTTCCAATAGAGAGTTTACAACTTTTAATTTAATTTGTGAACGCACGATTTCACTAATCATCGAACTGTTATTATCAATTTATTTAGTAAACTCAACATTTTCATCATGGTAAAATACACGAACGAGCAAAGTCTGCAAATTATAAAACATTTCTATCAAAATTTGAAGTCGGTGACCGGTGAACATTAAGAGCGCTAGCCCCAATTTTCGGTCGTAATTCTTGCCCTAGTAGACAGGCAATAACAAGTTTAATGCGAAACTGTGAGTCTATACTCTGAGTCAATGAATGGCAACACTGGTTTAAACAGCTGACGCACGTTTCGTGTTTTGTTTTACTGTCAAACATCTTCAGTTTGGTCTATAATTTTACCATGAATCGTCTTACAAACGAACAACGCTTGCAAATTATTGAATTTTATTATCAAAATGCGTGCTCTGTTAAGAAAGTTCAGAAAGTTCATTTTTGGCTCAATGGGTAAGTAAATAAGCAGAATTGTCGATTTTGGAGTGAATATCAGCCAGAAGCATTGCAAGAGCTACCAATGCATCCAGAAAAAGTCACAGTTTGGTGCGGTTTATGGGCTGGTGGTATCATTGGACCGTACTTCTTCAAAGATGATGCGAATCGTAACGTAACTGTGAATGGTGAGCGCTACCGTGAGAAGATATCCAACTTTTTTTTCCCCAAAATGCAAGAGCTTGACTTGCATGGCATGTGATTTCAACAAGACGGTGCCACATGCAGCACAGCACGCGCAACAATGGACTTATTGAGAGGCGAGTTCGGTGAACATTTGATTTCACGTTCGGGACCGGTCAATTGGCCGCCTAGATCGTGCGATTTAACGCCTTTAGACTATTTTTTGTGGGGCTATGTTAAAGCTCATGTCTATACAGACAAGCCCGCTTCAATTGACGCATTGGAAGACAACATTGAAGCATTTATTCGTGAGATACCGGCAGAAATGTTGGAAAGAGTATGCCAAAATTGGACTAAGCGGATGGACCATTTGAGGCGCGGTCAAGGTCAACATTTGCATGAAATAATCTTCAAACATTAAATTATATGGACCGTACTATCGATTCAAATAAAGATTTCATGCATTTTTCTGAATTTTATGTGGTTTTTTTTTTTTGAAAAACTTTCCTATAGCTTTTAAAAAATCACCCATTATTGTGCATTTGTTTTCTATAATAGCGAACAGATAGCGACACTTTCTATGCAGGAGAATCTCTCAGTCAGTATGTGAGATGTTGGAACCAGCGTGAAGTTGGCTACTAGCAGTCCATATATAATGTTATGTCAATGATATATCTTATGTGTTATAACTTAAAACAGCAATTGCGAATACTTTTTAGAGACCAAAATGTAAAGTTAATGAGCACTTATGTAGGTTGTTCAAAATTATGGTACACTCATCCCTTGTCCCTTGTCTCTCATCCCGGTCTCGTTTTACGCGGGTTCACCTTTACGTGATCTTCAAATATCTACCCAAATTCGATTTGCGCAACTTTGCTTTGCGCGAAATAGCGTTTTCCTTCAAAGAATCATTGCCCACGATAGTCTTTTTGTTCAAAAGACCTCCATGTACGCTCATAAATCGTTTAGCTCGGTTTCAGTTTGCGCGAAACTTTTCATTCTCCTAACCCCCGCGCAAAGCGAACGATGAGTGTATTGTATTCCTGTTAATGTCGTTTTATTCAGTAATTAACGCAGAATAAAAGCATGTACATTTGATTTTTGCAGGACTTGTAGTTTCTTTTCTTTGACCATTTCTATTTTCAAACGGGTCGGTGAGCGATAAGTTTCTGGAGGCACTGCATATCCGCATACAAAAATTTTCATGGCGGTTGTTATTGCTAAAATTACGTACATTTCTACGCATACATGCGCTGCATCATTGGTGCATTTAACATAAAAAGTTATAAGAATTTTATTTTTCACAAGTGAACTTCGTATTCATGTTTCGTAAACAAAAGAATCAGACTTCAGAAACTGATGTCCTGCTCGTTTCAAACGGTATTATATGGCAGCCATAACCATTTCAAACATTAATGTGACAGATTGCTGAATAATAATGTGTAATTCGACTTGAGCTTTCCTGTGTTATTACCACAGATTTATTTATGGAAAAGTTGGGTGTTCTTCCTGCAGTAGATTATCTCATTTATAAGGCAAGAATAAACTGAAGGTACCTGCAAACAAAAGCCAAGCGTGGACTTTACAGGCAGGTGAAGCCCAGACACGTTTACTTGTTAAATTGGCTTTACAAGTCTTGTTTTGACAAAAGCAACGACACTTTTTTTTGTAGTACAGAGATTAACTTTAAGGTTGCGTTTATGGTCAAGCGAATTCGCGATAACATTCGCTCGATTTCAAGCGATGGAGGTGATTATTTAGTTAGTTAGAGACGTTCGAATTATTGATTGAATATCGCCTTTCGCACATTCGCTCCCCCATAAACACCTCCATATGCAAACATGTAACTGATTGCTATTAGCGAATGGCTTTGAATCACGCGACGCGAATTTTCTCAACCATAAACGCAGCTTAATTGTTAATTTTAGATTTTTAACAAGTGACAATATTTGTGTTAATTGTTGTTTTGTTGTTCGTGCCACAGACCACTAAGTCATTGTAAGCTTTATAGTATTTTAAACTTTTTAATATTTTATCCGATTAGATTTCAGAAATCTGCTTAAAATTCATGTCTGCTGCAAACATGATTATTGCATCACAACCAAAAAAAAAAAAAAGGTACATGTCCACGGTTATAACATACGCTTTCAACTCTCTGCCGCAAAACCTTTTAAGGCCATTCCACTTCAATTGAGCCCCAAACATTCCTTTCACTCGTACATTTAACACCGAAAAATAAATCCCAAGTTAATTGCAATTTCCTGATCCGACAAATTCGACAAATCCGACAAATTTTAATTACAAAATTTCACAAAAATAATTATCATCAGCATTTCAAATCATCTTTCCTTTCTCGTTTTTCGTTTCAGGTGAGTCAGCATGTGTTTGTGGAAGGCCCGTTCCCGTGGTCGATTGATATCGAACAGGCAGCAGGTTTTTTGAATTTACAAATTACAAAAATTCCCCAAATTTCATCAAATTCCTAAAACGCAAATAACTGCATTAATCCCAAATAATCCCCGCCATTCGAATAACACACATTACCGTGTTTGCGGTCACCAGAGAGAGAGCTAAAATGTTTTATAGTTTGAAGTAAACACCCGCCCTAATGACCTCTGGGCCTGATCTCATTATAAAATTCTATATTTCTAATTCCATGCGTAATTCAAACAATTTAATTTAACATCAGTGAAGGACCACCTACCCCCAAAAGCAAACTGTCTGCCCAGCATTAGGCTCAACTCCATGCGGATGGGCGGCGAAAAAAAAAACAAAAAAAATCCTTTTAATGACTCCGCGCTAGGATGCACACACGTGATGAATCTGTTTGCACTGTGGCCAACTAATACACGTATGTGCGCTTAATTACAAGCTAATTTGTAGTAATTAATGTTTGCATGTGCGTTTTGATTGCGTCTGGGTGTCGCATTATGGCCAGCAAAACAGCGGTATTGGCAAAATCCCCTAATTGTGAGTTACTGTGACTCACTGGACCAGGAGGAGGATCAACTGCATTCAGCCGTGGTGGGTTTGAAAGTTTAATTCGCCTCCCGTTCCTTTCATGGCCCAGGCTGTGTCCAGGTTCTGTGACCCAGATCCCGGTGCTACAGAGCAACACCATTCATCGCTGTCCCAACAGTCCGCTTGTCATTGCTGCTCGAATAATTGCCTCAAGTTGCACACGCACGCACACAGACGCCGACGTCTAAACTGATAATGTATGCAGGCCAGCAACGTGCTGTGCCCCAAATTAATGTTTTAATGAATCTCTGCGTATGCGTGCAATCCACGCACAGACCCCTTGAGGGGGTCGGACCCGGCGCCGCCTTCGTCTTCTCGTGAGCGTGTAACAATTGGGCGGGGGGGCCTTGAATGAGACGTGCAGAGGCACAGCACGAGAAGTGAATCAATTCAGTGGCAGGCGACGCATGATGAGGTTTGCTCGAATCGATCACCGGCAAAGGATGTGTGCACGCAGCGTAACAATATCAATTTTTAATGAAGCACAAGGACGAGGACGAGGACAAGAACGGATCGTCCTATCTGTGAATGTGGTGGTGTCTTGGCAACTCGGGCAGAGGCTCGATTGCCACATATTGGGGAATTTAATTAATCATCATGTGGTGCGCATTGATGAAGCCCCGGGTGCATAGACAAGCAGGAAGGGTGGCGGTCCTTTCACCACCCGGAGGACCTGTAATTAAAAAGAAATTGTCTGTTGGTGATTGGGACAGGATGTTGTTTGCAACAAATGCTTTGCAATGCCGTTGACAAGCTGACACATTGCTGCAGAGTTGAATGGATCATTCTTTTTAACTGGAGGACCATTAAATTCTGCAAACTGTTCTCTTAAGGGTTTTAGTTTAATTTGAAGTGACATTGAGTATTCTATTTACACCTGATGTGGCAACAATTGTGAAAGTGCGAAATCTTCATTTGATTTCATTTCAACAGAACTTGTTAGTCTGTGCAAATAAAGACTTACCCAAAACTAGTTTCACTTTGTTTAAAAACCCTGCACATAAATAAGAGTGCCACTTAAACTGAAGCTTACCAAATGTCTTAATCCGCCGATTATGAATCTTGATTGTGAAATACAGAGTGGGCCAACTACACGTTTCTTTTTAAAAATGCAATAAAATGAGATATATAAAACTTTTTCCATACGGTATGGCTTTGTTAATAAGACCAAACATTCTTGTTGATTATGGAATACAAAGCCGCAGTAATGCAATTTGTCACTCGAATTTTCCAAGACGTTGTTGATGGTTTCGGTCTGTAGGCCACCTAAGCTCTCTAGCTGTTGTGCAAATTCCTTATGAGAAAAAATGCATTCTTTTTATCTCAAATGGGACATTAGTTCCTGTTTTTACAAAATTTTATTTTCAAAGAACTATAAAGCATAGTTTTTAAAAAACCCACTCATACCGACAGACGACAAACAGACCTGAAGCTCACCTTTTGCTTTGTAGTCCTCAACTTTCCGAGAGACTTGATCTTAGCATAAAATATAAGTGGCTCTATTTCACATCAGTTCACTTCTCAACCAAGGCAAAACATTGATCAATGTAATCCTTTGACAGTATAATATATAAATATATTATACTGTCGATATAAAATATCAAAATTCCTTTTTGCATCCTCAACTGCCTTAAGCCTTCAATTACATCACACACAGAAGAGCTCTGTTTGCTAAGCCCAACGAACAGCAAGGACATCTCCACAGAAAGTATCATATTTTCTGTCAGAAATCGATCTCGATGGCAAAGACAACAAAGTCTCCAACACCCAACAGACGGAGGCATTAATAAATATTAATATTCGAGCCTCAAGCCTGTCTGCAGTCCTGTTTTATGTTCGAATTTGAATCCTAGGTTGGGAAAACTTTCAATTGGTTTCGTAAAATTTCTCTCAAAATATCCTGGCACTTACATTTAATAATATCAATGCACACACACACACACACAAAGCACAGAGTCCTTTCTGGTGTCACATCTTTGACCAAGAGACGAGTGTACCGCGAGAAAAAGAGAGAGAGATACTGAAAGTCCTTCGTAAACATCCACAGAGAAGGGTTCCAAGGAGGAAACGGGAGCAAGGAGAAGGATCTGAAAATTTATTGCACCTCCCTCGTCCTGTGTCGACCACTCCACATCCCAATTACTTAGGAAATACACAGAAAACACATTTCTCTGATTGCTCCCCTCCCACGCACTCGCTCACAAAGGAGGTCCTTCGAAGCACCAGCAGCAGGCAGGCAGCAGGACCAAACGATGCAGAAAACTGCAAGAGATTATTACTCGTATTATTATTTCTGATGTATCGAATCTAGATCGTCCTGTGTGTGGATGTGTGTGTAGGTGTCCTGTGTGCTCGCATTGCATTTTATGGAAATTAAATACAGAACACAAACCCATTTGATACCGGGCTTGCGAGGCGAGTGCGACTGCCTGGATGGTTCAATATTGACACCTAAAGCAAAAGGAAGGACATGCAGAAGGTCCTTATTGTTAAAATAGCCAAGGATAAATTGCACACTTTGATAGCACAGTACAGCATCGAATTGGAATCGACCATCTGTTCGAGTCCCGAGGGGAGGAGGCGATGCCAGGCAACGTCGCAACGTCGAGATGGACCTTTGAGAAGGACACGACATCGACGACGTGGATCACACCCCTGCAAAAGTGAAATGACAAAACCATCCAGAGATGCATCGTTGTCTGTTTAAATATTATCCTTGATGCGTAGACATCGTCGGGCGGGCGGTCCTTGCCAGTGTCGTGAAAACCACAGAGAAGCACTTTATCCTTTTCTTCGAAGTAAATCCCTGCAGGTTGGTGGGTGAGGACGTCTCAGGCGAAGAGATAACCAGAGCTGAAATAAATCGGCAAAGTATTCAACTAAATCGGTAATCCTGATGGTTGATTCACTGCAGTCTCAGGAGCCCCGAGATAAATTCCAGGGTCCTCTGCTGGGGGTTGGGTTTTTTTTCTCTCCAGTGTTTCGTTGGGATTTATGTGTCGATGCCATGAGTGGGTGGCGTCTATTGTGGGTCCTAGCACGTTGTACCTCATTCGGCCCATGACTCTGATGGAAATATAAGATTTTCACAGCAACCGACAATAAATATCCTTTTGGAAAATTTCCCTTCAAGAGGGATGAACGTCCTTTGAGCGC
Source organism: Syritta pipiens (assembly GCA_905187475.1). Taxonomy (NCBI): domain Eukaryota; kingdom Metazoa; phylum Arthropoda; class Insecta; order Diptera; family Syrphidae; genus Syritta; species Syritta pipiens. The sequence continues at coordinate 5,627,633 of LR994572.1, read as the reverse complement.
AGTAAAGTGTACACACCGGAAGAGGAATGTTAAGCGGCATATGAGAGCTCAAGTGCGCCAGAGGAGGTGTGAGTTTTCATCCTGAAATTAATGGGTGACTTAATGCTGTGAGAGGTTGTTATGTTGATGAATTAACTGTGGTTTTCGTTTTTTTTTTTCACACTTTTTTGTGCTGCTGCTATCCTCACCTCCAACATCGTACTTAAAGTGAAAAGCTCCAGAGAAGTGCGTTGGCTTTGAAAGCGATACAGAGAGGTTTTAAAGAACTCGTCATGGATTAAAGATTAAAATCCAGGATGAACAGGCATGTGGGTTTTACTTATCGGGGAAGAGAAGAGTGATGGATGTAAAACCTCCAACTTGATTTGTAGTGAAAAGTTTCTGAGAAGACCTTTGTGGTGTCAATCTGAGGTGTGCTGGTGGAGAGGGCGCCTTTCAACAGAGAATGCTGGAAGAAGACGTACGCAGTTAATGCGTCTCTTGGGAGTCAAGCAATTTAAGAAAAAAGAACCAAGGAAGGTGTGACATGCGAGTGGATTAGTTCACAATAAAAAGAAGCATGTACGTACTCATGATATGCTCGCTAATGAGTGCAATGATACTCGTCGTATATCGCAAGAAAACTTCTTTTATCTCAATGAAATCTGCAAAAACTGAATCGACAAATAAGTAAAACTGAATCTTTAATCTAAATCAACCTGTGCAGCTTTTTTACTCCCGGTTTCCAATAACAAGATGGTGCAGCGATATTTCATTTGAATTTTCGCGTTGTTCATGTTTTGATTGATTGATTGAAAGTTCTTCGAAAGTTCTGACTTAAACTTAAAAAATTGATCGAAAATGTTGCGTTTTTAAGCGTTTATGGACTTTTTTTTTGTTTCGTTTCCAAATTAACATGATGCTATTGCACAATTTACATTTTATGATCTATGATTGATGTAACTAGTGAATAATTTTGATTTTTTTTTTTACTGAATAATTGTAAATGAATGAAAACGGAAAAAAGAGAAGGAACGTTTATGAACTTTTGTAAGCAAAAAAAACAAGCAAACAAAATTCGGCTACCTTATCATAAATCCAAATCCATAAACAGTAATAGAAAATTACTGTTTTTCTACCAGGCGCTTCCTATTTTTTCTCTTATTACGCCCAAAAGCCTCTATCACCAATTTTCTCTGCAATAAGTATTCAGACTGTATTATTCTTTAATACTCTTCATATTATATTAATAATTATCAGACTGAGGTCTGAAAATATGTAGCTTCAGCGTCATCCTCCATCCTTGTATGTACAACTTATCTGCTTATTCTTCATATTTTTCTTGTGTGTCCTAAAAAGCCTTCTTCAAAGGCATAAACTCTGAATCTGAAATCAGTCATGAAATATTCAAATTTTCTGATTGGAAAACCTTTCGTCCACCGAAAAGATTAGAATAAGGGCCCGAAACTTCAAGGATGTATCACATTTTCTAAAAAAAAAAAGTCATGCATGCTTTTACAACGTTCAAGACTTTGCACTGTCCTGCTAAGAAATCTTTAAGTATTCACCACGATGTATAGGCTATTTTGACAATGCTATTCAAAAATGAGTATAATTTTATAGTATTGGCTTTGAAAAACAACGACACTTAGTAGTTGCTGTTACAATAGTTTAATTCAATGGCTTATTGTAATAGCATGATAAGTCGCATTATCATTATAATATCGCAGCCGAAAATACTCTCACTTACGCACTCGCATACAAAAAATAATTAGCTTAAAATAAAAATAATAAGAAGATTTCAACGCGTATTACTTTTATAGATTTATGCAAATCTTTAAAATTCATTTTCCCAGTATTTGATTTTTGTAGCTTATGATGTCATTTCAATGAGCCCTTCAATTACAAATTCAAATTTTTATTGGTCAAATTATTCAAAGTTTAATCTTTAGTTCTTGGATAAAGTAAGATAAATTTTAATTGCAGTATTTGAGATTATATGGGAAAATAAAAGATGAATATTCAATGTTGTTTGGAAGCCTTAACAACCTGGGCCTATTTCAGCATTGAATATGCAATATCAGTAGAGAAATCCTTTTACTGCAATTGATTTGGTTCCTTTAAAAATACATATAAAGAATCTTATAGCAGTTTCTCTGTGCTTTACTTGTAACATTATCTTACGCTGCGTCTACATTGGCATTTTTTAAGGCAATGGCAATAACAATGGCGATAGCGATTTCGAAGTAGACTGGGCATTTTATTGCTTAGGAATTTTGTTTGACACAACAGCATTGTCTGTACGGTAATATTAATTCGATGTATCAAAGAAATTTAATTCGACATGCTTGCGACGGTCAACCAATCTTCATTCCTTTGTTATGTCATTTTTTGCCATATTTGAAAAGGTAAACTGTCAAATCAATTGCTTACACCATTAAAACCAGTTACTGTCTGCCATATGCCGATCAATATTGCTAGTGTCATTGAACACAGGATCTACATTTATCCACCGCATCCGAGGCAATGGCAATATATAGTTCAATTTGTCGTCTTAAAAATTGCCTATATAGGTGCTGAGTTAAATTGAACATATCCGCTCATCCATTTAAGTAATAAAACATCATCAGTTTTGATTTTTGTTCAATTCAAAATTAAATGAGGATGCTAAATATACGTATGAAATGCAATGTTAACGTCACTATTAATTATTGAAATAACTACAATTACAATGTTGACGTTAATTTCTCATACAATTTAATACATTTTTCATTGATTGCAATATTTTTCCCGATGTAACTTTTTAGACATATTCACTTGCTAAACGGAGGCTAGTAAATTTACTTCCCGGCCATTACGGGTGTAGCTTTCTTTGGGTGAAAATAATTGTTTACTTTGCATTGAAAATAACGAAATCTATTCCAAAAACTTGATGATTCTGCGACTTGATGAGCAACTTATTTATTTCTTGATTTTGAATACAATTGATATCAGATATTTTCTTTTATAAGTAACTAAGGAGACACATTTCTTGTGGGAAATTAATACATTAATTGTTGGTTTCGGTATCATTAATTACCATTCTCAGGGTTTAAATCAAATTGCTGATTTTTGTAAGCGAAGCATTCATGTACCCTCAATGTGTGCGTCGCTATCATTAGTGCCTGTTATTCTCAATCAAAGATCTTTACAAGTAAGCCGTGCAGCAAGAGTGCAATGCTAGCTTTGTTATTTTTTTTTTTAAATATTGAAAATATTAAGATATATATTTACATGTTTGTTCTTCGTAATTTAAGAGCAGAGCCTTAAATATGCTGATAATAGACCGAATTTTCCCCAAAAGGCTCATCGCAATTTGCAGTTGTTCAGTATAAGCTAACTAACGCCACAAGATTTGTCAACTGAATCCAAATTTTTCCAAGCAACATAAGTGCTTAGATTTTTTATTTTTTTTAGGAGTCGTTTATGTCGATTTTGCTTTCAATGCTAAGCTCAGGTAGAGCTAAGTAAGCAGTGTGAAAACGTAATAAAAGTGACATTGAAACGAAGTTATATTGTTTTAACAATCATCGATTCCGTTGTGACGCGTACTTATTTCTAACGTATACAGACTGCCCTCCAACCAAAACTTAAAACGTCATATCTGAAAAATTAAAGGGAAGAAAAAGAACGAAAGCTTTAGCTGTCCGACTTACACAGGTTCAATTTAAAACATTTTTTAACATATCAAAACGAAATGAATTGCTGATTAATCTACGACTCAAGCTGATTTTGGCATAATAAGTTTGTTTGCTGCTGTTAAAAATGCAGCTGCAAATTTAACCTGTGTAGGTGTCCCATTTTTGTTCTTGGTTCACTGTATACACAAAGAGAAGGACGATGTAAAAAAAAAACCTTACAAAAAACAATGTAAAAAAAAAAAGACACTATAGGAAATACCGATGGAGTTGAATGTCTCCTTCTGTCTTATTTCTAGTTCCAGGTAGTGTTCTAAACATTCTTTAAAATTAAGCACTTTATTTTTTACTTTTCCTATAAAATTACAACAGCAGTACATTGACTTTTTAATATTTTAGTTCGAAATGTTATTTGTTATAAAGCCGTATTTTGGCTGTGCAAAGTTGAATGTTGCAGCAGTATTGGGGCCCATTAATTTTTCTATCAACGAATGACGAATCACACGTACTGCCGATCTCAAAAGATAAGTTTATTCTGGTTGTATTTCACATGTTGCGATGCCATTACCGTAAAGCTAACAATCGAAACGAAGGAACGCTAAAAGTGTGTTAAAATAATCATAAGTAAACTAACTACAAAAAAATATTTAAGTTAATAAAATTCTTGTAACACAATTAATACTCGAAAACAATCACTGAAGGCTTGTGATGCCCTGGCTATATTGTCCAAGTTGAAGTTTTAAATGAACAAACTAATTCACGAGGACAAGTGTTTTTTGTTAATTTTTTTTTAAGAAATTTAGAAATCGTCATTTTGAATAAAAAAAACATTTATTAGACGACTTGCTTATTACTTTTGAATTTAAACAAATCTATAGATCAGCTTTACTGTTAAAAAAAAATGAATGCAAAGTTTATGCTTGTGTTCGGCACATTTATGGGTTCCTGGAACTTTATTAGTTCTACAAATTGATTTCAACTCACAACATTTTATAATAAAATAACATTTTGTGATATTAAAACTGTGATTTCTCTTCATCCTGGAACAACCAAATATGCAAAACTGCGTGTTGATTTTTCGTTTTAGAGGGCTTATTCGTTTAAGAAGATAGACACATTGGTTAAGAACAACAACACACGCTTTCACTTACCTCAAACTGTAGTGGCACTTGTGATGTGTCAATCTTTAACCACGAAAGTTTCATGCAAGTTTTCCACTTATAGGAGCACACAAGCTAAAAGCTAACCTCCCACGAAACTAAAGATTAAGTTATCTTTAATAATTCACGAACAACCCTGTTCTCCTCACTTTAACCGTGATTCAGGGAAAAACCTTAACTCGCGACAGCGAAATTTATTCACCGTGCTAAAAAATAATCCGCTTCAAATGGATGTTAATGGCTCTGCCGTTACTCTACACCCACATACGAGACAGAGTACCTTGACGAATGATGTCGTCCCGCCCACCCGCTTCTGAATATTCAAAAGGGATAAAGTCTTTACGGGGAAATATTACCTCCGCATCTCTCTCCTGCGATTCAAAACATCGAATTTATAACACAAACATCCGACATCCAACAAAACTCACTAGTCGCTCCCCCGCGTTTTCAAATTCCAGACTTTTTTCCACCAATTTTTTTTTTTTTTTTGAGCTGCAAACGAATGTTTTGGCCAGAAAAGGGTACAGCACACACTTCATAGCTGGGATTTGGTGGAATTAAATCCCGGGGATTTTTGTTTTGTTTTCGCGAAGCAAAAGTACCAACACACCACGGAAGGGTGTTTCGAAATAATCATGAAATTGCGAGACTCATAATTTATGTTAGATTATCAGCGAAATATTCGAAGGAGCAGAATGTGGAGCAGGATGAAACAAGGCAGTGCACCAACACCAGCTCGCACTCGCATAATTTGAAAATCAGCTTCACCCGGAGGGGGGGAGGAGGCAGTTCTAGAAACCGAGTGCAGGGATCCTTTCTCGCTGCGATGCTGCGAGTGATGCGAATGCTGCGAATGCTAATTATGTGCTTTTCCCCGTGTAGTTGCACTTCCGCTGAGCGCCCTAGTTTCGTAAAAAGTTTTAGGGGGTAACAGAAAAAAAAATGAAAAAAAAAAAAGAACGGGATAAAGGCACAGATACGTGATCGGATTCTTAATTCGCCGCGTGTTTGCAGCAGCAGGAGCGGCACCTTTCGAACAAATGATACTCCACTGGAACACCTCGTGCATTTTACGGAGGGAGGAGCTACCGTTCGATTATTCACCAGGCGAACTCGCAATTGGATCGTATTTTATTCCGATCGTCCTTGGATCGAATTCTCCCCATTCGCCGCCCCGCCGAGAGGTGAAATGTATTATTGATTGTAAATTCTGAAAGGTAAGTGGCAATCGTTCTTCGTGTCTCCTTAGTGTCCACGCAGAGGTTCTTTATTGCCGCGCCACCACCACCCCTCCTCGTCGTCGTCGTCGTCGTCGTTTGTGTTTCGAATATAAAATGCATTCGGAGCGCAAGAGAAAGGACTCGTGTCAGCGAGTCCTTGTGCTTGTCCGTTTTGTTGTACTTCAATTACGGGTCACGCAATGCGCTTTCAAGTGGTGTGTCCTTGGTATTTCTTTCTTATTCTTTACCTTTTAACTGTTAAAGGAACAGGATTTCCGGTTACGTATCTCAGTGCATACAAAGTGAAATTGCACTTTATTTAGTTTGGTCGTCCTGATGTCTCGTCCTTTTGCTCTGTTACACTTACTCTTTCTCTTGCTCTTGCTTCTGCCTCGAAGCTAGCCTTTGGTCCTCTTAGTTCGTGTGCTTTTTGCGTTCAAGTTTTCGTAACAAATTGCATTTGGAAACGTAACCATTTTGTAAAGGGCACGGGCAAAGCAGAATCGGGGGTAGATCTTTGTAGGTCCACTCCACTCATTTCACAGCTCAAAAATGGAGTCGGAGAGCTCGGCCTGGGGGTGGCTATTACGGATAAAAAGGAAATGAGATTTCATAACTTAGATGCACTTTTAATGGAATCCAATTGGTTTGTGGAAAGAGGGGGTAGCCGTCCCGTCTAATGCCAGTAAACGGAAGGATTGGTGGTGATTACACACTGAATGGTGGAGGGAGACTTGTCGTTGTCGAATGAAAAGAACCAAATGCACTCAAGTGTGACGCTTTAGGCAATTACCACAAATAACGTAGAGTAAATTTAATGGTCATGGCCTGTTAATGTTTTTTTTTTTTTGTTTACGTATTCGTTGGGCTGGTCGAGTACTTAAAACTGTGACTGTTATCGGGGGAAAAAAGGAGCAGGGTTCTTCTTTAATTGAATCGTTGCTGCCTCGGCAGAGTAGAGCAGAAAGAGCCTAGTAGGGAAGTATCATCGTTCTGCTTTCGGGACCGTCATTGAGGGGGCAATAACCATCAGGGGAGAAAGTTATACTTGTTTTTGTTTTTTGGGGCATAGTTTTGAAACTCCGGGTTGGTTTGGGCTGCGAGGAAGATGATGCACATAGGCCTGAGCGAGTCCTATGTGCTTCGTTTAAATGGGAACTTCGGCTGAGAGCTTTAAATGGATGGCTTATTTGTATATTCCTTGGACACGTATTTAAATTATTGAATTAATTTGATTGAAAATAAATGAAACTATTAATAATTTTTTTTTTGTTTCATTATTTCCCTGATGATTTCATCGGAGAATTGTGATATTTTAATGAAGATTTTATACTATTTCCGCTTTATACTCGTGGCTATTTATATGATGGCATTTTACAAAAACTTTACTGTCAAAAATATATTTGTTCTCAAATCTCTCAGATTTGGTTAATATGCATGCATTTACGAATAATTAAAAGTTTTTTAATGCAAACAATACCGACTTAATTGAATTTTTTCAATTAAAATAAAAAGTATTTACACTTTCAGTTAAATTATTGTTACAGTCTTTAGCTCTTAATTCTGATCTTTATATTTTTATTTTTGGTCACCACTCTAAATGAAATTCATGTTAAATTCAAAAATACTGGGTATTGGCAAAAGTTCGATAGCAAGTTCCAATAAAAATTAAATGTTTTGAATTTAAAAACGAACATTAATAAGCCATACACGGTCAGAGTCAAAAGAATGTGTACACCCGTGTTTCGCTCATTCAAAGACTCATAAAATAGGTTCTGATTGTTCGATTTTGGACCACCAGAAGGTCGAACTAGGGAACGATAAACAGCTTAATATTGAGAACCTTACAAACAAAGGTTTTCGTCGAAACTTAATAACATGAATGTAGTTACCAATCGTAACTTACGAGGAAAAAGAATTTACTTAAAAATATGTTTGTTGTTGTATTTAGCCATCAATTCTTTACCAACGTATTTTGGTAGAGGTTCCTAGTATTGTTATATAAAAAGCTCAATTTCTAAAAATGTAAGTGCCACGTTATCGCAGAAAGGGCACGATGTGCTGTAGTTGGCTTTGGGATGAGATCTGTTCAAATGTAGCTTTTTATTGAGATTGCCCTTCACCAAATCCAAAGTAATGGAGCCCGAATGTAATATTCTTATTGCACACAATAAATGTCTGAAGCACGTTTTAGGTTCCTGCTTAGAACTATTTTAAATGGATTCAAATTGATCCAAGCTGAGACCTAAAACAAATTAGGTTTTGATTGTGCTAGTATTTTTTAAGTTCTAGATAAATGAAGTTCATGTTGTATCCAAACAACACTGGGCATGAAAGGGTTAAGGAAAAATGTACCATCTAAGATTGGATTGGTCATGGCAGTTCCAGTAGGACAACCATCTGATGAATACAGCAGAAATAATTGAGGAATGGTTGTTTTTTTGAGCACCTAGATAAATGCATGACCATCTACTCTTACCAGGCCTTAATCTGATTGATATTTTGTGGGAATATCTTAATAGGCAGGTCCGTAAACAGTGGGCTAAAAGAAATTGCTATGAAATTTAAATGTTTCTAGATTTATTGTTATAATTCTTTCTACAACTTTTAGAGAGTAAATAAACCTTTTTAAAAAGTTCCAAAATCGGACTACTTGCGCCTATTTTATGAGTCTTTGAATGTGCAAAACATGGGTGTACACTTTCATTTAGCTATGACTGTATATGATCAAAAACTTGTTTCAAAATTTTGGGATAAAGCCGTCTTTTCCATTTGAGTAGAACTTCTGCGACCCATACTTGATGTCTTTCTTGATGTGAATTCTTGCTTTGCTACGGTTTGCGAAGCTTCACCTTTCTTCGTCTAGGATCTTTTTCGCACATTATTGTCGTATGTGATCCACTTTCCATCCCCGTAATTATTTGCATCAGAACGGGTTCGAATTCGTTTCGTTTTAGACATGACTCGCAAACGGAAATGCGATCACTGATCACTTTAAGTTCATGTTGCACTCAAATATCGAGCTTCTTTGTGTAGCCATTATCATCATTAGTGGCGTTACAGCCCACAAAGGGTCAGAGCCTAGCTTTTCGCACCTCCACTGTATTGTGCGCGCTATAATTTTGACACTGCGAATCGCGAAAGCTTTTTGTGACAGGAGGATTATCTGTTTACTGGACGTGGCGCTGTGAAACATGCTTATGGTGTTTTTTTTCCTAAGCTGGATTCGAACCTGAGTACTCTCGCTTAACAGTCCGACGCACTAACCGACTAAGCCACGGAATCCAGCTTTGTTCAAATGATTAATAACTTTTTGCCGATGAATACCTAGTTCGCTAGCAATGCTTTTTATGTGCTTCGCAAATTTTGGCAGGTGACTGCGGAATGTAACGAGAGTGTCCTGGATTTTTACACATTTGTAGCCGTAAATAAATTTTAAAAGAATGTCTGCTAAAAAATGGAACTCAAGATTACACTCTATTTGAATGAAAAAAAACATGTTGTCCTTAGTCTACTTGCTTCCATAATGGATAGTGATCTCTTCGGCTTTGGTTTAATGAGACTTTTATGTCAAAACTTATCTAAAAGGCTTCCTCAAAAAATGCCGCCTGTTTTGTTTGGAAGTATCCTTTTCCACAATCGAATATAATCCATAAATTTTATGCAAGGCTTTCTTCGGTGGTTGGGCAACGTCACAAGTTGTTGGGGGACAATATGCCGTAACCATTCTTTCGTAAATCTTGCGAAATGCTTGGGGATATTGGTTTGCAAAAACTTCTTGACCCACTGTATTCTAATTCTGCACATTTCCAATAAAACTATGAAAAAAACTCACCAACAATAAATGTAATGCTTAGTTTCTTTTGTTAAAAGACTATACCCTTATTGTTCATTAGGTACTGAGGTAAAAGTTTTGTTCATTATGTTGTTGACAACTTCTAGGCAAGTGTTCCAAGCAAAATTAATTATATCTCCCTGGACTTTCTTTGATTGAAGCAAAAAATGTATACGGTCTTTTAACATAATTACTGATTTAGATATTTCAATGATGAAGTTCCTAGATCTCTTTTAACATCATAACTACCCCTACATCATGTTCTTAAACAAATATCCGCACACCAGAGGTCCTTCAAAAGCAGGCTGCAAAATTACAAGATTCTAACCACTCTCAACTTCAATTTATGCCAAGACTCGCCGACTCTTAAGATCTTTTCACGCCTCTTCCCCTTTTACATGCAAATGAACGCCTTTTTCGTCGGAAAGCAAACACCCATTATGCGTTCCACCGGCGCGGAGGTTCGCCGACCCCTTTTTCTTCTAATTCGTAAAATAAAAATGGAATGTTCTTCACTGCAGCTCCTTTTCAATATTCTTGAGAATCTCCTTAAAGTGGCAACCATCCCGAAACCAGCACCCACCTTGAAGACGTCATTTGCCATCTATCTCTAACACACGCGCCCACGCTCACACATCCGCACAAAGCCGGGAAGCTTAGAAATGTGTGTGCTCAGTGGAAATGAATTTCGAAAATGTCTTTCCCCCCGATTCAAAAATGCAGGAAGCAAATTCAAAAGATGAGAATGTGCCCCCCTCTACCGCCGTCTTACCCTTGAATCTGTCAAGGATATTACTTTTCTTGCACATTACTACCGTACACACACACACATGCAGAGCGGCTGAGAATGAATGAAATTGAATGCCCTCGACGTACGCTGAGTACACCGCTCGCCCTCTCGCCGTTCGCCAGTCAACTTTCCGTCCGACATTACGTATTCGCCACCACATCCTTAGCGAGGAAGAATACATATTTACGGGAGAGGACTGCGCTGCGACAGTTGGTTGCAGGGCCAAGTCGAGTCAACGCGCGACCACGCTCTCACCGCACCTAGAGACGGGCGGAGGCTGGCATTACCATTTCTGCATATGTACACCAAAGGACTCGCATATCCCCCCTGACAAAAGCAACGAGAGTGAACATCACTTGGAAGAGAGAAAAGGGAAAAGGTTATCCATAAGCTATCTGGCGTGGAATTTATTTTCCACCGAGCGGAGAGGAGACACAATGGCAGAAAGGAACAACGCGCCAGCTTGGGGGGCGGAGGCCGCTTATGCGATTCTCTGAATCCGGGACGCTCAGAGGCGACAAATATGAGTCGTCGTCCTTTTTTTTTTTTTGCACACCGAACACACACTGAACACTGAGCACCACGATGATGCATGGGAGCCCACCTTTAGCCCGTGCGTTTTCATTTTTAGTTTTTCCTTTTTTTTGTGTTCGGTTCGCTGCTGCTGCAACCACAGGGAGTTGTTTTTCCAGGTTTTCTTTTTTTTTTGTGATTTCGTTTTGTCTCCTTACGTTTCAGTGCATTGAATCCTTTTTGTGGATGTCTCCCCCGATTGCACACTCGCTTTGGGGGTACTCCAGAATTTTTGGAGTCCTCTCCTGTTTCACGTGCTATTTTGGCTCTGTCGTCGTAGTTTCCATGACCCACTTTGACGCAAAGACGGAGCAAAAGAGTTTCGAGGGGTGAGATAGAAAAAAAAGAACGAAGACACTAAAGACAAAGCATCGAGCACACACACACAGATAACGCTCGTTCGCACACAGGATTTGAATTCGAACTCGAGTCTGTTGGATCCTTTGACCTGGACACTGATTGTTGTAGGGTGGTGGTGGTGGTTGGACGGCCACACAGTGCCACCCTGCTCAAGAAGGCGTGGATATAAATTAAAAATACATGGCTCAATAAATTTCAAAGATTTACGACTTTACTTCTTTGGTATCTACCTCGGTGTCCCTGTGTGCTTTAGGATCTGCTCTGCTCTGCTCCAGCGGCAGAGGCGGCGTTCCGCTTCCCAGGAAACAGAGTGTTTCAGGGCTTCTCTGAGACACGAGCGCTCTCCTGCCGGGTGCCGGATGTCGGGTGAATGTGTCCCAGTGAGAGTCCTTTGGTGAAGTTTCTTTGCGAAGATGTCATATTCACACAGATGGATTGCTTTCGAACTGGAGAGTGCAATCGTAGTGATTGTACGAAGGACCTTCGGTTCTTTTTTCTTTGCTTCTTTTTTTTTTTCTGTAACTCCAACAGTGCTGGGAGACAGTTTAGTGATTCTTGGGAGGGAAAAATTGAGGTGATTTGTTGAGTTTTATGACAGCCAGGAGATTGACAGCAAAGTCAAGGGACGGGTGGGACAAGCCCTTCGCTCTGTTCGTGAAGTGCGCTTTGATTTGTGGATGGGTGCCATCGTTTCGAGGTGCTTCAGGGCGGCTAAACGGTGGGGATTATAAAATTTATTCATTCATTGTTTGACTGTTAACCCGATTTAGTGTGGGGTTTACGTTGTGGATGGTCGTGCGTGGAATGGGAAGGCCTTGGAGTGGAGGGATTAATGGGGAATAAATCGTTTCATGGCTGTGGCGTGTGGTTTTTTAAGCGCTTGCCACGGCAGCTTTAACGGTGAGATTTACAAATTCCTATTGTTTTTGATATGCGGTTGTCTGGAGAGACCTTTTGTTGAGAAGATAGGACTTATAATTTTTGTTTCGTGTCTTTTGGTGCTTGACTTTCCTTTGTTGGTCTATCAAAAGAGTTTAGCTTCAAGGGATTAGTTCTTAAATTGATTGTAAATGCAACTTGTCAGAAAGGTTTGATGGCTGAGTTCAGTTATATAAGCGGCTGAATGATGGTGAAGGTGTAAAAATGCACATACAGGGTGGACCGAATACAAATTTCTTTCTTAAAATTCAATAAAATCAACAAAATCAAATTTTTCCATGAGTTAGAAAGGGTTTCCAATACGGACTTGACATCTTTTTTTAAATAAAACGTAAACCATTTGCGATATTTCAAAAACTTTTATAAGTGCAACTCGACTTCGTTCATGAGGCCGCCACGGGCACATTTGCTGCGGATTCGTTGGACCCAATTTTCGATGACTTGGCCACACATTTCAGCCGAAACGGTCGCTATTTCATGTTCAATGTTGGCTTAGTCATTCAAGCTGATTTTGCGATGAAATTCATCATCTTGGCGCATGTTCCCCAACGTATATCGCTTCAAATGGTCCATGGTTCAATTCTTGAGTCAGCTTGGTCTTGGTTGGGTGTAAACAAAGATCCCTACGCTAAATACGCCATAATGTGGTCTGAGCAATGCTCAATTCTTGAGAATGCCGTGGAATTGACTGATTTGATATATTTTCGACACTTTGACCAACCCGTCGTCTCACTGACACGGCAACATTATGTAGACTCAAATGTTTGCACTAAACTTGTTATTGCCTGTCTACTAGGTCGAGGATTACGACGGAAAATTGGAGTTAAAGCTCTTAAAGTTGCGGTCACCGACTCAGAATTTCTGTTGAAATTTTTTATAATTTGCTGCCGTAGGCGGGCTGACAGAAAATTTTTCCTTTTACTGTGGACCCCTTGTGTTACCCATTAGTGTCCTATTCCATTTGTAGACGTTACTCGTTCGTGTACTTTACCGTGATGAAAATGTTGAGTTTATTGAATAAATTGACCATGACAGTTCAATGATTAGTGAAAGTGTGCGATCACAAATTAAGTTCAAAGTTGTCAAGTCCCTATTGGAAGACTTTATTGTGGCTTTATAAGTAAAAGCAAAGAATGCCATTAATTGTATAACACAACGTCATTTATGTGGCTTCGAAGCAGTCACACCCGTTTTCCAAGACTTTATTAATGGTTTCGGTGATTTAAGGATTAAGGGGTTAAGGATTCCTGAATCTTTTCAGGATTTGCATTATTGGTCATCAACATCAACACCAAAAAAAGTTTAGAGAGGTCGAATCGCAGCTTCTAGGTGGCCAATTGACATCGACAAGGCGGTTGATAACACGATTTCTTTTCAATCGCACTGTCCGAGCTACACAGCACTCATTTTAGAATTAAGTTTATTTCCTAATGTTGTACAAGCGCAGGATTCCGAGCTGTCAGTGTCAAAATGACTTGTGATTTAAAAAGAAACCACTACATATCCCACTCATTACATTAACTACACATTAGTGATTGTCAAGGATGTCAACGATTTTTCAAGTCGGTTGCGGTATTGAGGAATGAACCATTTCGTGTGGCTTAAAATAAATTTCTTGCAACACGATTTACATCGAAAAAAAGTCAAGAGGAAATGAAATAAAATGATTTTCTTTCTGTTTCCTGGAAACTTTAGAATCATTAAAATATCACAACCCATCCCATCAACTTGACATCCTACATTGGATGAAATCCATCAAACCTTTTTTTAAAACGAAAATTATGTGACTGCATCAGAGCGGCGGCATTTGGCTAATGTGAATGCTTAGTCGTTTTTAGACTACCTGCCACCAGGTTTAGTTTGAATGTCCAAACCTGGTCCTTGGGGGAGGCTACGTGAGCGCATTCTCCAGACCCCAGCAATATGCAAGTACCCCACCAACGACATACAAATGCACTTTGCGACTAAGTAAATTATGCGCACTTTCCATTATTTTTTTTTTTTGTTTTTACTTCCCCAGTGTAATATCTCCCCTCCCGACAGACGCCAGTGGCAAGGCAATAAAATCACCTCCAGAACCACTCTCCCTATAAATACAATCGTTAACCACACAGAGTTACAAAAAAAACATATCCTTCCTTCTCCACACCCATAAAAAAACTATTTCATTCTCTAAATTCTCACGGAAATTACGGTTTTTGAAAATTTTATGAATTACCAACCCTACATACACATGCAAATCTTCCCGGGCACATTGTTGTGCGATTACATGTGTGAGTACATGTTGTTTTACTAATTTTCACCCCACGAAACATCAGAGAAAAAAAAATGCTGCTTTAGCGGTCCACAATTAGATGGAGCTACCTGCGGTGGCGAAGCAAAACTCATGTTTTCCCCTTGTACGACCGCCGACATCTGCACCCCCTCGTTTTGACCTGAATCCTGGAAATTTCAATATTACTCTACACAACAGGATGCGAAGCATTTTTACAACTCAAAGGAATGGAGAAAATAAAATTTCATATTTTATAGCGGTTGGCTTGTTGTAGACGCCAGGATATTTCATCCCTTCCTGTAAGCAAAACAAAACACAAAAAAAGGTACCACGGTGGAAAAGTTAAGTGTCGGTTTCTACATATAGAAAGTAGATTCCAGTTGCCAGCACCACCGGACTGGTGTGAAAGGGTTTTCTTTGATGTCTGCGTCGGACAAGGATTTCGTTTATCGTTTACGAGTCGTATCAGAGGTTGGGGCCTCGCCATTAACCCGTCCCCGGGTTCAGAGGCGCATATCACGCGTTCCTCACCTAAAACCTGTGGATAGAGAAGAGAAAAAAAAAGTTGTGTTTTGCTTTTTTGCTGTTGGAATATCGTTTTGCGGCGGCGGAAAGTTTGAGAAATGGTTGAGGGTTTTATTTTTTTTTTTTGCGAAAATTTAAGTTTAAGGCCCACACATGTCAGTGGTCCGGGGTTTTAGTTTTTGAATGGGAATTCATGCGAAAGTCAGGGAAAACTGTGATGCACGAGCGGTTGTGGGATGTTAGTTTTTGGTGGTGTTGTAGAGACGCTTTGGTGCACTCAGACGCACATCAAATGGAGTCATAAATGGCGTCTGCAAAATGGCTGTGCTTTCATACTCCACTTTTATTTGGAGCGGGTGTATTTGACGCTATGGTAGTCATGATATTTCAAGCACATCTTCTAAACCGCGTGTGGTATCGAGACAAGAATGTGAGGTTTAACGATTCTAAGTGTTTGACCTACTCTATGATTTTTTTTATTACGCTTGGCTTCTGCTGACCTAGTTCCTTTTATTCTCCGTTTTGATGTATTAACCACGATCCTGCTCACGACTTTGTCTGCGAAGGATAAGCACTTCGAGTAGTCTATTTTCTTATCCTACGTTCAATCCCTGCCTATACCGAAATTCATCAAAATTGATTCTGCTGTTGAAAGTGTAATCGACAGAATTATTTCTATTTTGCTGTTGAAGCTGGAGTATCTTATTTTAAAGGATAAACTTTACTCAGACGACTGTACACTCACGTTTGAGACATACTGTACTAACGTCAAAAGCGAGACGTGGGAGTATCCTATTTTTAGGGAAAAAAACTTCCTTCAGGTGACTCTACACTCACTTTTAATACGTACTGTATTTCTCTCCTAAAACGCCTAACGTCAAAAGCGCGACCACGCGAGCGTCGCATTTTGTTTCTGTTCTAAAGAGAACGAAGTCCACCGTCTTGTCGTCTGTTAAACCTCAAAAAGAAACTTGTTCTCAAAGGAAAATAAGATAAAATAGAGAGCTTCAATTTCCTTTTCCTGCCAGAAGCCAGCAGCACGATGTCCGAAGAAATTTTCAGAATCACTTAATCGGCATTGCCCCGATCGATGTCAACGCCACGAATCCTGCACAACAGATACACAAGACATTCAAAGGAAATCCCTTGCTTTGGCTTTCTCAACGATAAATTGATTAAACTTCATGCCATCGACAAAAAGGTAGACACCCTGCGGACCACCGACAGACATCGACCGACACTCCGAGATAGTGCACCACCCTGAAACAAAGTGCCCCACTCAAGCTCAGCAAACCCTCGAACAATGTAGAAATGGTTTCCAATGCCCCACCGTTCAATAAGTGTATTTAACGGTCTTCCTTGCTCTTAATTGTTCCCCAGAATTTTATATCGACCTCGCCCCTGACTCCACTTCGAACCGACAATTCCAATTGTTTGGTTTCACCCGGCGAGAACGTGCGAACGATTTTCACAGCCCACCCGCAAACGCAGGCGGAACTCGCCCTTTAACGGAACACAACAATAAAATTAAAATATATTACACCGCGCTATTTCAATTCAACAAAAAGGCAGCACCAGCGACTTAATTACTCCCTCGAATATGAACGCGAGCGCTCATAAAGATTTCCTTTGCAGATACACGATACTCCCGCTCCTGCCGCACACGCACCGCACGGACATCCTTTTGTGTGTTGGCTCTGTTCTTTTTTTTGTCCGACGTCATTTCTTTAAATATCCGTGCACCCGGAAGAGTGGAGAGGGCAAAGCGAAGGACACCGAGTGATGGCGCTCGGTTGAACTGTCAGGCCCACCAATAAATAAACACGAGAGGACCGAAAAACAGGACTCCAGGGCGGGGGGGCAATAAACCGACTTCTCGAGGCATAAAACTTTATGATTTCTTCTCCTCGTACTTGTGGTTCGTGTGTGGTGGAATCGCTGCTGTGTATCGGGGCACAGATCCTTGCGTTCGGTTGTCATGTGGAACTGCCGAATGGACAGGCAGAGCTCAGAGCCTCCCCATTCCCGGTTTTTGAAGGCAAACCGATTTTATTGTGTTTCATCCTGTTTTTTGTAGAACACACACACACACACACGTATGGGGAAAGACAAACTCAACACAGCACTCTGCACTGCTGTTCGTGTCGGTTAATCCTTAATCCTTTTACGCCTTTTTGTGATTACTAGCGAAGACATTAAGCGGCATGCAATCGTAAATTGCACTAAGTACATTTTATTTTAACCGAGACACAAGCACCGTCCGAATGGATAATCGATTTTATGTCTTGGGATGCGGGACCGGTACGGTGCCTCGTCCGGCCCACTAATAACGTGTGTTTGGTTTCCTTTTTTGCAAAGTTGTCCATGTTCTTTTTTTCGTTCTCGCCCTGTGGAAGGAGAAGGGCTTATAAATAACGAATAAATGCGGGCCATAAACAGGACTTCCACCTGCCATTCGGCATCAGATACGGGGTTATTGCTTGGCACCTAGTCAATCTACTGAATAATTTGGGCATTCAATAAAACAGGTCATTTGGGGCGGCTGTGTGTCCAGCTGGTGCCGTCGTGTAATGAGTACTTAAGCTCGGAAAGCTTAGTCGGCAAATACGAGGAGAGATGGGCGATTCGGAAAAGCCTAAAAGAAATGGCGACGCTCGTAGTGTGAGAATGGATGAGTGATGGGATGGTCTCTGTGTCGGAATGCCGAAACGATTAAGGGTTTTTTTTTTCTTTTTTCGTGTGTTTGTCTTCGGATCATCTGAATCGTTTTTGTTACCCGTGCTTTGGGAAAGTGAAAGAGATGACGGTTTGAGAAGGGTGGTTTTTCGAAGACTGCAGAGGAATTCAAAAGCGCATAAAGTTGTCGTAAATTTCTGGTGTAGTTAAAGATCTCCTAAAATTTTATTACAAGTGACTGCCCAGGGAAGAAAGTTTTGTCTCTCGTTCTGTGGAGCTAAGTTGAAGACAAACTCCGGGAAAGCTTAAGAAACCAATTGAAACTAGGAGAATGCAGATGTCGTTCTTACCACAGTTGAGAGTGCTCATTGTTCCACTGTTCCACCTCTCAACTTGAAGCGGCTTACGAGCAGATGTCTAAATTTGAATCCCAAAAAACGATCCTTATATACAAAAGACAAGCGATTTGATGTCCATAGAGAGCTAAATATAGCCAAAGCCAAAAAAAAGAGAACACCAATGTTTCATTCAAAATCCCACAAATAAGGTAGACATTTTTTAAGTTTTAAAAAGGTTTGTTCATTCTCTAAATGAAGTAAAGGAACTATAACAATTTATCTAACAACGAAAATTCAACAAAGTTAACAGAAAGATAACCAAAATCACTTAATTTTTAGAGCCAAAAGAAGTACACATTTTAAAAATGATACAAGTTTCATTTCATTGGGTGGCGTAGCCCCCTAAGAGCCAGAGCTAGGCTTTTCGCTTTTATGATAGAAATATAGAAGGTTATATATGGCCCATTTTTCAATCAAAAAAAAAAAAAAAAAAACAATTCAAAATGACTGAAAACGTGACTTCCACTTTTGTGACACTAATTGTCACACGTTTGTTTATGTTTACTTGTGTATTTAGAACAATTAAAATTGAACGTTTTCTGGGGTCACGAACGACACCTTCTTGAAACAAGCGCAGAACGGAATCAAAAGTTGCGCTAAGTGTATTACTTTCTGTATTTCTATCATGCATTTTAATAACAAAATCAAAAACTCAAAAGTCAGCCTGTTATTTTTTGATTGAAGATACATATGAAGACTTTCCACATTAATTCTACTAACTTTTTAGTCAATTTGCCAAGAATCGTATGGCTTTCATCTACTAAAATCAACAGCAACGATATTTTCTTGCAATCATCCGCTTACGGCAGTGTTTATCAGAATTTTCGCACAAACTACAAATCAGATTACGGCCTGATTACAATAGATGATCATTCATTTGCCTAGATGTTCAAAGAAGCTACAATTCTATAACAATCTTTGCTGTTCTCTTCGGATTGTTGACTGGCGGAACACCCATGACCTTCTTGTAACGCATGAATGTTCGTAATTTGTCTACCAATTTTTATTCAACCAAAATATGATCCGTTACAGTCCATAACATATTTTTAATGTCATACAACCGTTCTACTATTGCTCTTAAAAAATCGTCGACTATTTAAACCTTCGGCTTCTCACGGCGTTCATTTTTTAAGTTGAAATCTTTAGAATGGAAATTTTCCTACGTTCTACAAAGCGTTCCTTAACATTGTCAAATGTGTTATTAATATTTTCCAATATCAACCACATATTATGTCCAGGTTTTAAGTTAATAAAGGAAGAGGTTTCGAATTGGAACTGGTAAACAATCAATAAAAGAAATAAATGAGTTTATAGCAAACCAAAAAATATTCACATATCAACCACATAAACCATTTCATTTCATTTATTAATCATTGGTATGTATATTAAGATGAGAATCTTTTTTAGTACTTAGTACATTAAATATAGTGAAGAGTTTTAAAAAAGAAGAAAATTTAGCGTTCTGACTCAGATCTTCACTTTTGTAGTAGATTGTAAAATGTTAGTGTGAACGTCAGCAATCTGCCGGCCTATCAAATTTGCTCTCGTCTGGATATAGTATAAATAAGATCGAGTAAGTGTCCGCAGTTCTCTTCAGTTGACTTCAGCACTTGAGTTGACTTCGACTTAAGTTCACTTCAGTTAAGTTTAGTTTAGTAAAGTTGTCACTTGTGTGTTAATTAATTATTAATAAGTTTTTACACTTTAAAAGTTCTTTATGTTTAACCTGAGATTTAATTTCGTTAGAAAGTTGATCGAATTCTACTGATTCGTATTTTGAGATTAAAACGATTCGAAAGTTCACGTTAGCAAGCGACAATTAATTGCAAAATGTATTTTTTCATTCACATTAACTGTCATTTGTTTGTCATTCAGTTTTTTCTGTCAACTAGAATCCTGTAAATTCAGATATTTTTATTGAAAAGGAGTACAACAAATTAAATTGTTTTATACAGTGATCAAAAAAAGTATTCGACAAGAGAGCTGCTTTCACAAAAAATATTAATAGTGCCTAAAAGTGTCTGAAAGGAAAGAGGACAACAAACATTAAGTTTCAGAAGATCATACATTACCACGCCTCAAGGGTGAATGCAATGAACGAAAAGAATATCGCGCCCTAACCACCAAATAATCGCAAGTGACAAAATAAAAATTTTACAGCCGAAACTTTCTTCATTTATTGTATGAGCTAAAAAACATTGATTCTGAACTCTGTTTTCTCTGATGTTTATAACTGGATTGCTGTGTAAAAAAAAGCAATGATGCAGAAAGATGTGCAATGGAATGCAATGCATCATAATGCTCTTAAGCTAATTCCATACGTTGATCTCTATAAGTGTTGTCGATTTTTAGAAATGCTCCAAACCACGTCTCCATTCCACGTTCACTTAAGGATTAGCCTGAACTAAGGCTAAGAAAAGTCTCTTAACTGGCTATTCTTTCGGAATGACGCAGAAATAAAATTCGGAGGCACAAGACGAAAGATCAGTTCTTTAAGTATCCCTACGATCGTTATACTTATTTCTATGCGTTGGAAATCTAAAAATACTTGTTAATCTGCAAGAAGATATCTTACAAGCCTTCTGATTACTACAAAGGCTAAAATATCTATTACTACAAAGGCTAAAATTTCGTCTCTGTTAGATGCAAGTGATGCTTGAAGCAACATCAGGTCACTTCCTAGGTCATTGTATCGCAATATCCCGAACGACAAAACCAACAATGGTTCACCTCACTGCATTCCATTGGCTCAATCTCTATAATAAATTAACTTTTTATATTAGCTATACAAAGTCTTTATCTTACTCTATTCTTTACTTAAGACACATGAATCAGTCAAAGAGCATTTTTTTACTGAAGACAGCAAACTTACAAACATCTTCCTTAGAGCAGCCTTATACACAGCTTCCATACTTTGTGTTAACCCAAATGTTTAATATCAGTCAACTTGCTTGCAAACCAAAATTGTAGGATGTCTTTTCTTTCCCATTCCTTAACTCCCTGAAGAGTACCTTCTCACCTTTTAGGCTTTTAAATCCAGTTTCGTATGAGAATGGGAGAAGTGATGAAGCATCAAAGCATCAGTCGATGTGCTACAATTTCTGATTCGTTGACTTCTTAGAGACCAAAGGAGAGTAATCGTGTGTCCACAACACTTTTCCATCATGTCTAAGGTAGAGCACTATTCTTGGAGTCTAAGCCCAGAGAAAGGAAACAAGAAAACATACGCATCTATGTTTTCTGTGTAACGCATACACACACCCTCCACAAAGAATTTAAATCAACTTAAACAACACAACTCTGAAACTGTAAGCACTGCCCCGGGTTTTTGAACCGAAGACCAAAGAGCAACCTTTTATTTTCAGTCCAAAGCTCAAGCAGGCTCTGCTAAAAGAACGGAGCAGGATAAAACCCATTCCCAAAAAGGAACTCAGTTTCAGTTGAGGGAGAAACTGAGTGACTGTCATTGTAAGCTTTAATGGCTGTCATCGATATCCTTAGCCATCAAAGTGAGAGTCCCACCCATCCAGAGTCACTCACTGTGTCTTAAAGTTCTCCCACCGGCTGCAGGACCTCACCACCATTGTGCACAACAATGTGTGCTTAAATTTCCTTTATCCTCCCTCCCTTCGACCACTTAAAGCCAAATCAAAATCCATTGTATATCTAAATTGACCTAAATCTTCAAGGTTCGTTTGGAGGAGCACAGATCCAGAGAACCGAGAGCATCCAGGGTCCAGGATCCAGCAGGGATGCAGCAGGACGACTGCATACGAGATTCATGCGATGATTCAAAGGAAATCATAATTTCCATAAGAATTCAGCCAGAAGGACACATAGGGGCAGGATATCGGGTCACTCCTGGCCGAGATGAGCAGAAGAAAAATCCAGGCACGATGCACACACGTCTCCCCCCACCCTCTCCAACGGTCTGTAATAAATCATGTTTGATGTGAATGCACATCAGATCGATTTCGCTTCCAATATTAATATGGATGACCGGATGGCATGTCCGACCACACCGGAGGAGAGCTGGCTGAGGGTCCTTCAAGGATGCCGGACCCTTTTTTCACGTCGTTGACCGTGTGTACGAGTGTGCCTGTGTGCGGTCAAATGGGAGATGTCTTCAATCGTCCCTGCACCGATTGAATGAATGGCAAAAGTGCGGCACAGGACGAAGACGAATATGCATGAGATTAAGGATTTTTCAGATTCAAAGGAATATTATTTGTGTGTATGGGTGTGTGGGTGTGCTCTGAGGTGACGTTGGCATGTAGAGATTCTAAAAATCTCCATATGCAGGAGATTTAATTGAGTGTGTTGGGATTGTTTTGCTAATTGTTTTGGACAGGACAATTAATTGGAGGAAATGGTGATGGATGGCTGTTGGTTGGGGTTTGGGGTTTTGTATTTAAATTGTAATTGAAGATGATTTAGATTGCGAGCATGGGGCTGCCATAGAAATATTTTCCGGTAGATGATGGTGAGTAATTAGACCTGAAGTCCTTGGAAAGAGATTTCTCGAGTTTCACTGGGCGAATCAACTACATTTAAAGGATTCAGAAGTCCATTCCTTATGAGACGAGGTGTTTTATCAGAATATTGTGTACTCCGAAGTTTCTGCTTCACTTTTTCATTAAAGGACTCATCTCTTATTGAAAATGTGATTTAATTTATTCGAATGAATCTACCATGTCTGTGTCCAAGGCTTTATAGAAAGTTTTTGGTAGATGTAGTTGCATGTGGCCAACGACCAATTTTTTTTTTTTTGGCTTGTCAGTTAAAAAGTAGTTTAAACAACTTAACTTAGGTCAACACGGGCGAATTCTTTTTAGTCATACCAACATCCTTTTTT
Organism: Syritta pipiens; assembly: GCA_905187475.1. Classification (NCBI taxonomy): domain Eukaryota; kingdom Metazoa; phylum Arthropoda; class Insecta; order Diptera; family Syrphidae; genus Syritta; species Syritta pipiens. Next base: position 5,604,371 of record LR994572.1, on the reverse strand, counting down.
GACTTCAATACTGACTTTGTCAACATTTCTGACACCACATCATCTTTTGTTCACGAATCTTGTTGTACATGAAATATTTTTCATCACCTACACGAAAACCGTAGTTTTTGTGCGAATTGAATTTACATAAGTTTTGCGTTGAATTCACTTGCCTTTAGTAAACTTGTTTATTTTCTTTTTATTTCTTTTGTCTTTTTTAAGACGATAAAACAAAACGTGCCAAAGCTGGAAAAGGTTCGACGGAAAAGCAACTATCCAATAGACAGGAGGCATACGTGTCGCAAAAAAAAATCCCATTTAAAGTGTTGTCATGTAGAACTTTCTTTTTATCACGTACAACTTCTAATAACTGAACTATTATACCTTGTATCTCTTAAAAAAAACAAAGATATGGTTTAGTACTTTCAATGTCTGAATCATCCAATAACCTATTACTCCTGCAATTTAATATTTCTCAAAATTGAACACATTTCCCTCCTTCATCTTTCTGTTCTGCTCCTTAGTCGAATTGAAATACAATTTGAATTGTAAAGCGTTTAAGGTGTTGTCAATTACTTTACCGACTGTTGATCTATCAAAAATAATCTTAAAATCCTTTTCTACTGGTCATTGGTAACTTTTTTCAGTCAAAAAACGGAATATTGCTTCGAGTTTCTATGGCTAAGATATTAAAGTTTGCAATCACTGACTCCACTATTTCGGGAAGATGCAAAGAAGATTTAAAGCGCATAATCGTCTGACAAACTCCATCCGAACGTCTTTGCGATTTTTGCCGGTAATATTAGGCTGTCAAATATCTCCCTTCCGCCTTTTTGTCTTTTGAATTTTCCGGCTATGTCTGTAGCGCTCTACGGAGCTCGTATCTGCCAATACATCATTTGAAAGGTCTTGACAATTCCTACAAAACGACGCTATGCATGATTAGTTTGGATACGAGCTCTGTAGCGCTTTGTACATAGCCGAAAAATTCAAAAGACAAAAAGGCGGAGTGGAGATATTTGACAACCTAATATTTAAAAAAAAATGGCATCCACAGTCAGCGTCCTCAAAAATAACACACACCAGCATCAGCAGGAGCTATAGCATGGGCATGGGCATGTCAAATCAAAGATCTCGTTTCATTTTTCAACATACTCACTAGAGGTCTGCATGAATACATTCATTTGCCTTTTCTCACAGTGTACACTACTTCAGTTGCAGTCATACAGATAGTGTTTACTGAAAATGAGTATCGCTATTCGAGAGACAAACACTGTACAACATTCAATCGCCTGAAAACGAACTCTATTCCATTTCTTTACACTTTTAAGAGTTTTACTCAAATGAATCAAGTACACGTCTATGTTTTTATTACACAGAGTACAGAGTAGTGTACTCAGTACACTAAATGCAAAATTAAATTGAAAAAAATAAATAAATGAGTTTTTTCTTAATTGATGTTTGATTTACAGTAAATTTTCTTAACCTTTTCATGCCCGGTGTTGGGCGTGTACGACATAAATTTCATGTACTCACAGCCCCAAAAATACTGGCGTAAATAAAGCAAAAGGTGTGTTAAGTTTCTGCTTAAACCATTTTATTCTGCATCAGGCATTTTTAGCAATAAGAAGATTATCATGTCGATAATAGAATCCGACGGATGAACCACATGTGTATTCGAAATCCTTTACTTTGGTTTTGTAACTTGTAATAACATCATCAAAGCATGCTGGAACAGCTTCCATGGAATTAATACTTCACTTTTACGCTGACTGTAAATTTGGTATAAACTTTTCTATGAAATATGTTTTCCCACTAAGAAGAACCAGAGTTTTAAAATTTCAAGCAAGAATTTGAAAACGATTCGAGAAATTCCAATTCACGAGGTATGCGGAACAATGAATCCTATTTCGAATGGAATCAAAATTCATTATGAATCCATTTTGAAATGCAATCAAAGGTATGAAATGCGACAGAAATACTAGCCCCATTGAAATCGTTGTAACTCATTTCGACTGTATATTAGTCAAAAGCGGAATGGGGTTAAACTCTTTTTCTTCAAAACAATTTCTGGGATTTGGTTGATGATTGCAATGACTTCAATTGATTTTTATTGAATTGTTGTTTATTCTCAAAAGAATGCAATCAATTGACTAATTTAAAGCCGTCGCAGCTGACTTCCAAAAAATTGATGAACAAGTTTTAAGGGCAAATAACCAAAAATACAAATGTAATCAAAACTGAGCTATAAATTTTCATTTATTTCATAAATTTTAAAAGTATAAACCTTTCGAAATTTAGAATTCAGATTAATTTTTAAGCCCAAATCGCAACGGTGCGTCCGGTCGTTCGGACTTTGAATTTGAAGTATAATACACGCAAAAGCATGGTACAAATCGAAATAGTGCGTTCGGGCTATTGCAACTTCGCAATTCGTAATATCATAAGTCCGACCGACTTTAGTTTCAAAATCAAATAGTTTTCTCACTGAATCTGTCTTAGGGGATGAACAATTTCGAGAATAAGCTGATTTAGCGAAAGCTGACGCGTGAGCTCTACTCCGATTTAAAAAATTGAGTGAGGCACGCGTTGACGTTCTTTTTAGTAATATCAATAAAACGCGTACCAACGCCTGTCAAAGTCCAACCGACAGAACCCGTCGTTGCGATTTGGGCTTCAGTCTTTTTAGTAATAAGTCTTGGCTTAGAAAACGAGATATTCTTACAGGACCTAATTAATGTGTTATCGAAGCATAATGACGTTTGTAAGTTAGGCTTTGAAACCAGAAGACAACCGGATAAACTTAATCAATTACTTCCTTCTTTTTTCAGGGTTTCTAAAGCAGTTTTGCAAAATCACTATTTAGAGCTCATTTTGAATAAACAAGTCAATTATTCCTGTCCGACTATTCCTGATGACGCCAGTCAAGTTGCCAAATCTCGTCCTCATTCTTGAAAAATCTGTAGCATTCAATAAAGCTCTACCCCGAGTTGTCTCTAATCGAATTTGCATTTCTCGTTTTCCCATACATTCTATACAATCAAGCAACTCAACGCTTATTGACATCCTATTTCCTTCATCACCATTCAATTTCAAACGGTCGAGTTCTTGGATTGCAACTCGTTACCATGTCAATCCCTCTCCTTTTACTGCAAAACCGCAGTCGCGTTAAATTTCTTTAAGGAAGTACTTCGGAACACAGCTGCAGCCTTTTCACAGGATCACTTCACAAGACCCCTCGTCTCAAATCACTGACCTATACAAAGAACACAAATCAAGCGTCCGCTGTCCGTTGATAGCTCGGCCAGGCAACAAAAAACAACCACTCTCAACGCAAATCGCTGTTTTAACACGGCCACCGCGCACAGATTGCAGTACACGAAAGTCCTTCTAAGCCCCGTCACAGTGTTTCACGTCGCCTTGCTGCCTGTACACACCAGATTCTGGTGTCAGATACGACCCCAACTCCGACCCCATGGGACGCAGAGCCAAGTCACCTGGCCGTGTTCGTTTTCGCTGCCGCCATCGGCGGTGGATTAATGACACCTCGTAAATCAGGACCTCACGATGGTGCAGTAGGGGGAAGAAGCACAAAACAAAAAAAAAATAAAAAAAAAAACGTGGGAAACGAAAATGATAAATGCAATAACTTCCAAATGGTATCTGGCTTCGCAAACAAACAACCGCCGCAACGCTCACCTCTCGGTGAAAGGTGGAACTCCAAGCGATTGCTTTCACTTTGCCCCGCCGAGCGTCGGAGAGTCTGTGGTGTGTGAAGAATTGTTCGTCCTGTGTGTGTTCCTCCTTTTTTTTTTTTCGTTGCTTCTGTGTCCTGCCCTCGTGGTTCTAATGGCACAACAAATGACTCTCAGTCTCCGACGTGGCGCGGACGGGTTGAAGCTGAGCTAAACTCTCAACGAGCACCATTAGCGCCGGCTCCTTCGTCCTCCGTGTGTATGCAAAGCACCAGAAGGATAACAATCTACACAGGCATACACACAGAAATGGCTATCGCTGCACAGGATCTCCTTGCTGATTATGAATTCATTTAGAGACTGCAACGGAGTGGGTGCAGGTGGGCTGATGGGAATTTCCTCATCCGTCAGGTGCCGAAGGAGATCCCTTGCTCTTTTAACATCCTTATGTATTATTTACACACACGTAGATTTAATTTTGAGTGAACGACTTTCGACTAACAAGCTAAGAAAATCTTTTGCCTCTGCATTATGCTCACTCTCCGCAGGATAATCGAGCAACTTGCCACAGGATAAGGTAAATTCGAGAATCCTTTTTGTTTATGAGTGGAAATAAATCCTGACTTAGAACTCGGCCTGGGTGTGAGGTTATAAAAGATAATTGTTTTTGTAGCTGAAACTTAATCTCGACTTGAGTGCGTATCTTCGATGCTCGTCTGTCCATCTTGAAATTAGAGTTGATCCTTGATGTTTAATTTTGTGATGAAGACGTGTGGCTGGGTGAGTGGGTGGGATATTGTTAAGATTTCAGACCAAGAACTTCAACCAGTTTATGGTTGTGACGCTTTGGACTTTTCGATTAACACTTCATGTGGTCCTGGGACGGAATCCGAGTTGTAACGAAAGCCAAAGCAATCATCATCAGAAAAAGGGGGAAGTTGTTTAGGCTGTCTTTGTCCGGCGATGTGATTAAACGCTTCAGAGGTCAGTTACAGTTGCAACATTGTCGGAAGTCGATTTTCCTCATGACAATCGTTGCAAACGGAGTATGTGGGCACGAAACTTTTCCCTCCAGGTCGCCTGGAGCAATAACCCTTAAAATGATCCAGATTCATGGAGAAAGTGTTTACGGTCCTTTTATATTGAACCGCTCAAATGTTCTTGGAATGAGTTTTGAGTTCTCCTCTCTAAGGGTTAATTAAGCTTTGCGTTAGTCATACAACGACTTTTGTAGGAGTGCGATACGTTCATATATTCATTCACCATGTCGTACGCTTGTTCGCTGTTGGGTCGTGTGTTCATGGAGTCGACAGTGTTTCTCTGCAATGCAAGGATAGATTTGATGAATTCGTGACATCATTCAAATGTCCTTTTTGCAAGTGGCAAAGTCCGAGAGCTACAATTTTCATGGCCCTTCACAGAGATTCAACTGTATTTGCATAGCAAGATCTTGAGGGTAAACTTTGTGGAATTTTATGGTTCAGTTCCTTCTTTATTAAAGGGTTTTCAAATGAGGACTTGACAACTTTTTTTTTTTAAATAAAACGCAAACCTTTGGGATATTTTAAACACTTTATTATCGGTTTGAAGTACAATCAAAACATTTATAAAGGGAACTCGACTTCGTTCATATGGCGGGCTCGTTTGCAGCGATCGATTCGTTGGAACCAATTTTCGATGACTCGGCCACAAATTTCAGCCTAAACGGCCGCCTTTTCGCGTTCATTGTTGGCTCTGAGCTCTTCCAACTTAGTCGGCTTGTTGGTATAAACCAATGACTTAACGTAGCCCAATAGAAACGTAGTCTGGAGGCGTTAATCGCACGAACGAGGCGACCAATTGACCAGCCCATTTCTTAAGATAACACGCTCAAGCTTACTCTTCAATAAATCGATTGTAACGTGTGCTGTATGGCTTGTGGCACCATCCTATTGAAATCACAAGTCGTCCAAGTCCATATCTTCCAATTTGGACCAAAAATAATCGGTTATCATTCACATTAACGTGGCAATCGTTATCGTTGACGAAAAAATATGGCCCAATAACGCCGCCGGCATGCAAACCACACCAAACAGTTATTTTTTGCGGGTGAAGTGGTGATCAATGAAGCACATGTAGATTTTCACCCGACCAATAACACTTATTTTGTTTCTTGACGAATCCATTGAGCCAAAAATGAGCTTTGTCACTGAAGATGATTTTGAGATGAATTTTATCATTTTGGAGCATCTTCTTCTGAGCCCAATCGGAGAAAGTACGTCGCTTCAAATGGTCCATCGGCTTCATTTCTTAAATCAGTTTAATCTTTTGGGTGTAAACCAAGCCATAATGTGGTGCGGTGCCCAATTCTTGTGAACGTCGTGGAATTGACTGATTTGGATCGTTTGCTACGGACGCCTGAACGGCAGCGATATTTTCGATACTTCGACCAACCCGTCGTCTCACTGACACGGCAACATCGCACAACGAATATGTAGACTCAATTTTTTGCGCTAAACTTATTATTGCCTGTCTACTAGAGCGAGAATTACGTCCGAAAATTGGAATTGAGGTTCTTAAAGTTGCGGTCACCGACTCCGGATTTCAGTAGAAAATTTTTATAATTTACAGACGTTGGTCGTTTGTGTACTTGACCCTGATGAAAATATTGAGTTGACTGAATAAATTGACAACGACAGTTCGATGATTAGTGAAAGGGTGCGTTCACAAATAAAATTCACAGTTGTCAAGTCCCTATTGGAAAACCTTTCAGAAGTTCTCTCACAGTCCCTGAAAGAACTCTATAAATCGAAGAATGCCGATGCAATTAGGACCCCTCGTTAATTCGAACTAAATTTTGTGCAAAGCAACACGAAAATGATGGCTTTTTTACGTATTTAAGTCGAAATCAAGTTTACTTCTTTTTCTTCAGCAACCGCTAGTTAGAAAGCGCACGTGACGAAAGTAAGAAATATTTGTTTTTTTTTTTAACCTCCGTAATTTGAAAACTTCTCTAAATCGAAGCTCTTTCACATGATATTCGAATTATCCAGTTTTCACAAATGTTTGTGGCACAATTCCGCTAGTGAAAAATCTGTCTATAAGTCGTGCTTATTGGAATAAGATTATGTTTTTAATGACTACAGGTTGTGTAAAAAGAGGCGCATACTTGCCCTTAATTGATCATTTTAGTTGTGTTGCGTAACGACTTCTTTTCACAAAAGGAATGTATCTTTTTTTCTCGTCTTTCAATTCTCTATGACTGTCGGAAAATTATAAAAACCATTCTTATTTTTAAAGGCTTAAGTGTGATTCTCTGCTGTTATTCATTTCTAACTTTTATCATCAATGGAGCCTTTAAAGGCACACCAAAGCTTTTTCAAACCATACCTCCTTAAATTGTTAGTAAATCGGCTTTCGTAACGCCCGTAGCACTTAATCTCTTTAAGAATCTTCCTTCCAAACCAGCATAACACATGACCTTTCACTTCAAAGACTAAAATAGCTTCGCTCATCAAAATCCATGCCACCTTGCAACGATTCAAACCAATTTCCGTTAACCCCACATCACTGCCATCACAACTGACACCAACTGTCACACGCAGCTTTGACATTCAAACCCAAAAACAGTCCATGTCCTTACGGACGAGATTAGGCGATAGAGAGCACCAATTAATCACCAACACCCAACACTTCACCGTCTCTTAACCAAAACAGAGCGAAAAAAAAAATTATTCATTCACCCCGCTGACCTACGCCAACTAAAAATAAATCCTATCGCCCTTAAATTAGCAACAGCGCCCACCAACTCAATTCAATCCGCCTCTTGTCACACCAACAAAAGGCACAAAGCGCCCAAAATTAGACGCGAACGCTTGGAAACAAAAAAAAAGAAAAAAAATTGCTTCCAAAAGTCCCACATCCAATTAGGAGAACAGTTTTTCCCCAAATGTGTGCGAGTGTTTTCTTTTCGAATTAACTCGCAACTAATGAACGAAATTTATTGACCCGTCCCAGTCGAGGAGTGGGCCTCGCTTCCCTTCGTCAAAGGCTGTTGGCCCATTCACTGACCGATTGGTGAAATCAATGACCGTGCCGAGGCTCTTTGCGATTTACAATTGACCTACATCAAGGGAAATTTACCGTCGTGTTACTTTGAGCGGGTACTGCCGTGTTTAATTGAAAAGTCTGTAACCCTGGCAATGACTTCTGGGTGATGGTGGGCGAGATTGTGACAGTGACAGTTCGATGGAGCAGAAAAAAGAACACAGAGCAAACAGAATTGGCAAAGAAGAGAATAAGGGAAGAGTACTTGCGTTCGGAGTGCAGTGATGCCAAAGTAGGAAATATTTTCGGTGTGGAATTAAATTTTTTTTGGTAAGAAATTAGTTGCATTCGGGTTTTCTTCGTTGAATTGGGAAAAAATTAGGTCTAAATTCCTGGTGAAGAGGCTTGAATGAGTATGAGTCCAATAGTTTAGGACGTAAGATGTGTTTGATACGTTCTTCTTGAGTTTTCTTCCACGAAAATTTGTTAACTTGCATGGCAATTTGAATTCTATATCATATGACTGATTTCCTTTGATGGTTCCTGTTGGTTTTTTTTTCGTATGGCTTCTTAAACAAGCAGCGATTTTTGTTTAAAAATTATTTTACTGTGTGATGCAATCTCTATTTCGTGTCATTTTGTGAAATTTTCGGCTTTTGAATATACAGTGAACTTTTACATAAACAGGCAGCGACGTACCCATTCTTATACATTAAAAACTAGTAAAAAAATATTTAAAAAATCCATTTAAATCTCGTATGTACTGATACAACAAATTTTGTAAGACAACCCAAAATTCAGGCAAAATGATTAAAAAAAATCAAATAGGAGTTTCGAACCACTTCTTTTTTATACTCCAGGTCTAATTCCACGCTACTATTTATGTGCAAAATAATTTTGATATATCAAACTTCTATACCAATCACCGGAGTTGAAATGTAATAAGTACAAAAAAATTAGAAATTTTTCAACTCCCAATGTTGGCATTTTTTGATTACATTATGCAATTCATTACATGCTTAGTTTCAATTACTTTTAATTGTAATTGAAATAAATCAATTACAAGTAATTGGTGAACCTTACAAGTAATTAAAAATGTAAATGAAATTAGATTAATTAAAATGTTCAATTATATGCAATTTGTAATTGAAGACTTCAATTAAAATAGCAAGTAATGAGAGAGTAATATTTTTTTTTAATCATTACATTCCGACTCTGTTAATTACAAATTACAAACAATTAAAAAATTATATTTTTCAATTACAATTATTTCATTATTTTCATTTCAATTACAATCATGTAATTGACGGAAAAATGTAGTGGCAGTATATTGTAACGAATAAAATTTGTATTCAGAAAGTTATTTTAAAAATTACTTCTTAAATTTTTTCACTTATTGCTATTTAATAAGCAATTAAAACTCAAGTAACTGCAACTACAGAAATTGGTAATTTAGAGTTTTGAGTAACTTGTGCTTCTTTTTCAATTACACTTTCAATTAATTTTAATTAATTTCAAGTGTTCATTGCCTAATTAATAACTAAGCGTTTCCTAATTACAATTACGAGTCATTATAATTAAACCTGTAATGAACTACATATGGTAATTGTTATATCCCAACTCAGCTAATCACTTAGTCGGTTGGTAGGAGCTGCATCTTAGCATGGTGCGATTATTCTCGAAGCCCTTTTCAGTTTTTGAAATACATAAATTAGCTTCAAGTTCAAGAAAAACAAACGAAAATGTACACACAAATCTAAAAACTGAAACAAACTGCTCGCTCCCATCTCCCCCCACCACGGCAACTCTGCCATACCGAAAACAGACCGACGACGACGTCTTCATCCCAACTACAGTTCGGTTGATTGTGTGCGTTCGTGTGCCTGTGTATTCTTCTCTCATTTGCAGCTGCCAGCCAGCTCTCCCACCCAGCTCTACATTACCGTGCGAGTGAGTGCGAACGAACGAGCTGCCAAATGAAACAAACTCAAACAATTTTCGAGTTTCGAATCTGACATTTCGGAGTTCGGAGTCGTCGTCGGTTTTCGATTGTCGGTCGTCTAGTGTTCGAACAGTGCACCAGAAGTCAGAGTTTTTTCTCGATTTTAATCGCGTTTCCTAATCACGAAACTACTCGAAATCAATCATCACAAAGTGCTTTAATTCACTGCCGTTAGATTAAAGTGTTAAACGCGCGAGAAAACGTGAAAAAAGACGAAACAAAGTGTGTGTCCATATCTCTCCTTCGGTACAGTGCAGCGTAGAAGAGAGGAAGGAAAAAAAAAAAAAATTCGCATTTGGTAGTGCATTCGCCCCGTTCCTTTTTTTTTTTTTGTTGTGCTCACTCCCTTTGTGTCCCGCATTGGAAGGGAATTGAATTTTTCTCGCGGTCCACCCGCACAGTGAAATGTTTAGTTTTGAGTGTGGTTTCAGTGATTTTCAGTTCAAATTCGGGTTTCATTCATAATTTCGGGAATAGAGAAAAGAATTAATTTTTCTCGCAGATCTGGGTTTGGTAGCTGTCAACGTTCTCTCGCTCTTTCGCCCTCTTCTCCTTCACCACCACTAGCACGGGCGTTCAGGAAATCAATAAAATGTGTCACAACACACACAGCCACAGGGAGCACGTTCTGCGTGTATGTACACGTGCTTCCAGCCAGCCGCCATGTTCCTACACTACGGCGAAATGTGTACCACAGTAGTAGTGGCGGCCAATTCGCCTCTATTCGGTTTTTCTGCTCTTTGTTTTGCTTTGTTGTTGTCTTTTTTTTTTGATGATTTATATTCTGCTGCTGGGCCATACGTAGGAATTTTTTTTTCGTTTTTTTCTGCTTGGCAGCGCAATCTTCTTCGCGTTTTCGGGCCTCTCCCGTGGCAGTCCTTGTGCACGGAATGGCCGTCCAAAAATGGAATATGACTTCAAACTCAAAAACCCCCGCTGGAGTTTACGTCATGTGGAGAACAGGCGAGGGATGGGACACGGGTCGACACACGGGTTTTGTGTGTGTACACAAGTTTTCGGGCTGGAGACGTTGGCAAACAGGATTCTCGGGTGCCTGGGTACCCACTTGCTGGTGGATTCCAATTGGATTCGTCTCTTGGAGACGACCGTCGACTGGGTTAGGAGGAGATTACATCTTATTATTCATATTCTCGGAAGCAGCGCTTAAATATTCCAGCTTTGGTGGTGTCTTCTGATGGATGATGGCTCTTTGGGGCGTGTGGAGTGAAGTGAAGTGGATTGTGATTATCGATTTTGGGATGCCTGGATGGGGATGTGAATGAATTTTGAATGGAAAAACCAGTTGGGCGTGGGTTATTGCGGAGAAGATTGGAATTGCGAGAGATGCAAAGGTCAAAGGTCAGTTTTGAATTCCCAAGTGCACACGCGTCATGATTGCTTCGATCGTCCAGGAATACCCAATTGAACCGGCAAAGTGCCAAATTATGGAAATATGTGAGAGTTCAGTTATAGAAAATTCATTTTTCTTCGAAATATGAGTGCAGCATGTGGTGAATTTTCTTATCTGAAAATTCTCATTGGAATAGTTTCGTACGAATTACGTCAATGCTTCGAGTATGGACTTAGAAGTGTGTTTTTTTTTTTTTCAATTACAACGCCACCAAGGCACTGTCGAAACTAGTCGTCCAGCGAAAAACTGGAGCACCTGCTTTGTACCTGCCTTGCGATAGATGCTGTAAAGCCACTTCATTGGGTCGGTGACCAAAGCTTAAACCAAATCATGAACATTTGAGGATGAAAAAACCTGAGCACGAAGAAAAAATAAAACACAAAAGAAGTGATTGCACTTATTTCTTTGGCCACAACTAAATGCGAAGCTTGATAGCTGAAACTTTCAGACAGTTTTTCTCGTGGAGATGGAGATGCTTTGGCAGGATTCGCATACCAAATCCAATTGAAAAATCAGAAATAGATCCTATCTAGTGTACTGTGTGACAGTCTAAAGTTTTTCTGCACAGTATAAACTAAATGCTTATCGATGACGAATACGAATTAACGAAATTCAACAAATGATTGCAAGTTTTTGATTTGATGTAACTCACAACCTTCCTAAAAGCTGCAAATTTCCGAATAATTGCAAGATATTTTAGGCTGAATTGTTAGTCATCGAGGGAAATTGTCTGAGGCTACTCTAATATCACTACGGGCCTATAGGTCGATATGTTTTGCGTCTAGCCGATACTACATAACATATTCTAATACCTCTTTCAGAGTCGCAAGTGTTGGCATCTTTGTGGACAATCAGGCTGCGCTTAAATCGCTCCATGGTTGAACTTTCAAGTCTAAAGCGGTCTGCAATTGTTATACAGAAGTACATCAGCTCTCTAGCCCCTATTTGGCTTCCTTTTGTTGACTTCCGGGGCATTAAGGAATAGAAAGTAATGAAAAACCAGAAGCACTCGTAAGGGAAGGTGTGTTAAATCCATCAGAGTTAGCGCAACCACAATTCTAACTAAAACCCTCAGTGAACTCGACGCAAAACTCTTCGCAGGGGCTGGTGTAAGGTGGAATCAGAGCAAATCTTGTTGAATCACCAACATCTTTTGACTGGATTATATCCGAAGTAGTACGGAACAAGCTACCTTGAAGCTACCTATAGTCAATTGGCTGCTGTTAATGGTCATTAACTCAGTGTCTCCATTGGCAATTTTTAAGACTATAAATTGAAACATATGTTGCCATTGCCTCGGATATGGAGAATGTAGATCCTGTGGCAATGGCAATAGCAATATTAACCGGCCCATGGCAGATATTAATTGCTTTGAAGCAATGGATTTGACAGTTCATTTTCAAATACAGCGAAAAATTATATCGCAAAGGAAAGATGATTGCTTGAGAATAGCAAGCATGTCGGAGCTACGATCGAATTCAAATTTTTCGGCACAATGAATTGATAGTACCACACGGACAATGCTGTTGTATGCGATGTTGACAGTTCACAAATAAAATTGCCTAGCAATGAAGCTCGAATTTAAACTCACTTCTTGGAAAGGGCTAACCTCAGATGGTCTCAGTTAACCAACTGTGCAGTATCAAAGGAGTCTTGGCCGGAGTACAACATATCACGAACTAACGACCTTCTAAACACGACTCGCGCAGACATAGCTAAAATAGTAGTGATTAGTACGGTTGACTGGCCGATAGGAAACCATGCAACTAGGCGTAGGATCCCATATTGTATATGCTGCCGCAGTTGTGAAAACTCGGCAGAGCCAGAATCATTGACCTACTTCATCTGCTTCTGTCCAGCGCTTGCCATGGCCTAAGCCTTCCTTGAATCTCTGCGCTAGGTATCTGAAATGAACATCAAAGATTTGATTTCGTTTCTCTTTTCCTTTTCAATTTTCCAGAGCTGTGGTAACAAAACGGGTTCTGTAGAACTACCACCTCTAACACACAGAAATCTTCTAATATTCTCGATCCAAGTGATAGTTCCAACTAGAAACAAGCAATTGAAAAGATTGTCCTCAGGCCGGTTACTAGCCTGTAAGCTGTTATCAAGCAAAAATTGAAAATCAGCCCTCGAAAAAAAAAAAGCAATTAATGAAACAGATTTTCCTAGTCGTTCAATCAACTCGACGTAATAAAAAGATTAACAGAGGAGATTTATTAATCCTTGGACAGAAAAACTACGCGTCCAATTCAAATCTGTCCACAGAAACGCGAGCTTTGCGAACTCTGAACTCTACGAGATTTACAAAGATGTGTTTACACAGCACGCTAGATACAAGTTTCTTTTTTAAAACTGAAATAAAATGAACGAAATCATTTTTTTCCTTCTATCATGTTTTAGCCTTCTTAGTAAGAGCAAATATTGCCATAAGTTATGAAGCACAACGTCGTTCAAGTTGCTGCCTCGAACGGCTCCGCAGCCGTGTATTCTATAACTCCGATTTTCCAAGACCTTGTTGATGGTTTTGGGCAGTAGCTTACGAATTGTTTAAATAGTATTGGCCTTATGTGTTTGGATCGTGGTGATCCCATTATGACAACTTCCGAGGCGCACCTTGAATGCAATTCTGTCAAGAAGTCGACCTCTCGGCAGACCCAGGATGAGATAGTTAGACCAAGTCCAAAAGCTCACCTGGTTACGCCTGGGCACACCTCCTGATGACTTAGAGTCGGCGGCGGAAGATCGAGTGGCCTGGATCACTTCTGCGTACATTGCACCTACGACCCCGTTAATTTAACACGCGGTCAAGAAGATGATGGTCATGGTGTTTGGACTGTTTCCGGATCGGTCCTTCACGGTTCCTCACAAAAAAAAAATGCAAGTGATCAATGCGCAGCTCCGAGATGTCCTATTAATTTTGCCAAGACGGCTGATACTTTGGAATTGAATTTGGAATTTGGACGGCAAAAAAAGCGACTAGGGGATGGACTGCCATCCTGCATGGAGCAGAGGTCATCCAAGTCAATGCCTTCAATTTCATTTCACAAAAAAAGTCGTTTAACATGGCTCTGTAACACCCACTGTTGGCCGAAACTCTGTTTCCAGCCTCTTTTTCGTGGAAAATTTCATTTTGTCGCTTACAATAATTCGGCGGTTAGGGAACGATATTAAGTGTGCAGCGAAAAAGTATACCATATCCTTTTTTAAACCTGTCTTATCGAAGATTGAACACAACCATTTGATTTAAACGTCATTATTGTAATGGGCGGCGTAACAGCCCGTTGAGAGCCACAGCCTAGCTTTTTCGCACATCCACTGTGCTGTGCGCGTTATAATTTTGACACATGTGGAGGGGGCCTACTGAACGGTGAATTGCGAAAGCTTTTCGTGACAGAAGTACTCCAGGAGGGTTGTCAGTCGTTCGCTGGAGGTGGGGCCGTGAAAAATGTTTGTGGTGTTCTTTTTCCCCGGGCTGGATTCGAACCCGAGTACTCTCGCTCAACAGTCCGACACACTAACCGATCGAGCCAACGGCGCCTCATTAACCCATCGATTATATTGACGACCTTCCAACATTCAAAGCTTCATATGATTTTTTTCTATGATCATTGTCTTGTTCTATACCTAAGTCGCTTAAAGGGTATTCTTTTAATTTTCTTAATATTTATTGGAATGCTTTAGAAAAATAAACTGAAAGTCAATTTCGACCACGTTCTAAGTCTTCAACACCACAGCACAGTTCCATATGTTTTTTGTCGGTTTTTTCAATTGAAATGTTTCTGTAACCACACGATCGTTATCTAGTGAACATCCAATTATCTGCTTTGTGTCCAGAGCCAGACGCATAAATCGGTTTTCACACTAAACAACTCAACAAGCTCTGCCATCAACCGCCGAAGCTAAAATATTTATCTCCTAACACGACCAGTCACACATTCAGTTCCAGACCGAATCGCTTTCACAGCCGCGCACATCGTCAGCCAAAAGCGGGAAGTAAATGTGAATAATTCTCTAAATTGATATTAAAACGGATTAGAGAGATCCCCTAGCGCCTCATCCCATTCAACCCATTCACAAGAAACTCATTACGTAGTCAAATTATATTCCCTGCTCTTAATCCCCGACATGACAAATGGCTCTAGGTCACTCCGAATAGGTCGGGTGCTGGTCTGGATGGTCTTTAAAGAATTCTATTTAACATTTAAATTTCACTTGAATGGGTTAATTAGTCGAGAGGAAAAAGAAGTGAAATTGATACACATTCATGAGATGGACGGGTTTATTGTTTTGTCAAAAAGAAATAACGACTCACGACCAGTCTTTGTGAGAGATTTTCTATTTTTAGGTCAACTCCGGGGAATTGATTAACACAACTGACATTGAGAGGAGGCATCTACCCCTGTGTCTTAATGAAATCATTTGTTCCACATAAGGGTCTTTGTGTGTACCCCCATGTCGGCTTGAAGATTGACATATATGTCAGATCTCTTATCGTGCTCGAGTACGAACGGGGGAGACATGTGCCGGCACAATTATCGATTTTAATTTAATCAAATAGAGCTGAAGTGCACAGTGGCAAAAACAAAAGCAGCGACTACTCCCTCCGCACTTGAGCCCAAAAGGTGCAACTGTGTTATCTAATGTTCAATATTTGCTTTCCAGCAGATGAAGCAAACACTCGGAGTGCGAAAGAATCTTCACATCTGTATCTGGAAATTAATTAATTACGCTTACCCCTCTCGTAGTTACGTAAATGCCAAATACGACGTGCATGTGGCTGGGCACGATATTTCCAGTTGAGGTAAACCGCCGGCGGCGTTCCCCTTAAAGTGTCACGTGTTGTGGTTTTCAAAATTCTCGTCCGATTCGTGACCAAAAAACAAAATACGCCTCATGACGCCGACGATGACGAGAAACGCAAAAAAAGATAAACAAAACAAAAAAAAAAACATGCTGACATTTAAATATTATAAACTATGTATCTGTATCGGTGTAAACAAAAAGGCAGCGGCATACTGGCCGCGTGCTCGAGAGACCAAGACCACTTCCGACAGGGGGGACCAGACACCACCTCGAGCCCCAATTGTTGTTGTACTTATTTTTAAAATTAAGTAATTCCCATTTAGAAACTTTTATTATTTTTGCTCTTTCTTCATCGTCGCGTGGTCGTTTATGTTGTCACAAAAGTTCATTCACACTCAATTCGCGGGGTGAGGTGAGCGCTTGTTAGCTTTGTCGCATTTGCATTGTTTGACGGCTTCCGTGGGCCGGTGGTTACTTTAGGAGTCTCGAGTCGATGACCTTTCTTGACTGGGGCGACAAACAACACGGACAAAAATCATTTGATAAGTGTGTATCTAGAACTGTGTTTTGTTTTGACGCCGATATTCGTTGACCTATAAAAAACTTGGAAATGTTGTTTTTTTTTTTTATCGCACAAACAATAAGAAACTAGAGAAACACAAAACATGAAGAAATGACACAGATTTGCTCGTTGATTTTTCACACATTGCGATGAAGCACGGAATATGAAAGCGGTCTCCGGAATTCTATTCATGGTGCAATGAGTTTTGTGCGCCTTCTCTCGCGTAATCGTTACATGGGTTGTTTTAATTGTGACGGGGGGAGGGGGAAGCTTATGAGAGCTGCTGGTTTCATTGATACCACTTTCACAGTTTGTTGGGTTTAATTGAGACGTTTTAATGAGCGTAAGACGGCGGCGTAAGAAGGCTATAAAGACGGCGAAAGAAAGAGGAGGGGCTTTGCGCGACTTTTACTTTGGTAAGCGAAATGGTTTGACTGGCGCTTTCGAATAGGGCAACAGTTATTAGTGTGACTATAATATGCGGATGGAATAATGCTATATTTAGATTCAAGTTTTGCCTTGTTGGGCCGTTTCGGAGCATCGGGACATCGAACCGTTGATGACAATGTGCTGAGAGTTGTAGTTTCATGTTTTTTTTTTTCAGATTACGATAACTGGGGACTTCTGCGTAAACGGTGGTGCAAGTATTTTGTTGTGTGACGGTTATGGAATCTTGACTTATACAGAGCCTTACTTTCCGTCGTTAATTGGGACCAGAAAAACAGGAAGCAAAACCGAATCAATGATTCCCATGGAACTCAAATTTCCATAATTTCCATTTATTGTAATTTTATCAATGAGCTGAGATAAAAACAACGCAGCTTCGAAACCACAATATTTTTCGAACAATACAATTTCGAATCGATCTAATTCGAAACAGACCAAGGCGAGGGTTTGGTGTGTGGTCGACCTGCTTTATGAGTGTATTTAGGAAGGTATTTCTTTGAAGATTTCACTCAAACCAAATTACGAAGGTTGTAGAAAGGAAATATTGCCAATTTTCGCCAAGTACGCACTTCAACTACGGGTTGTTGAAGAACAAAACGTAAACTTGACCTCGAATTATAGAGGTATAAAAGCCACCATTTTCGAATTATATCGGTTTTCATGTTGTCTTTACAAGGAAATAAATTTAAATTCAACCAAAATTTCAGATCGAATTTCTTCGATTTACAGAGGTTTTTTTAAGGGACTGTGAGAATGCTTCTATCTACAGAGGTTTTCGAATTGTCGAGAGTATTAGGTACTAGGGAGGAACCTCAAGCTAAGGGAGCTAATGGATCACAAATTTTGGACAAATTTCTTAGCATTTTTTGCTACAGCATTCATATTTGATTATGCGACCTCTTTTAGCAATCTCGTGAAGAGGCTTTCAAAAGTTTATTCATACATTTGGCCCTATTTATATTAGGTTGTCAAATATCTGCCTTCCGCCTTTTTGTCTTTTGAACTTTCCGGCTATGTACAAAGCGCTACAGAGCTCGTATCTGGCAACACATCATTTGAAAGGTCTTGACATAACCTACAAAACGACGCTATGCATGATTAGTCTGGAAACGAGCTCTGTAGCGCTTTATACATAGACGGAAAATTCAGAAGACAAAAAGGCGGAAGGGAGATATTTGAAAACCTAATATATTTACTAAGGAATTTTGTATCATCAGCCCGTTCACCTAAATCTTCAAAGGAATACCTCCCTAAAGCATACTTCGTATTCTTAGCTAGTGCTGGGCATGTTTCAGGAAGGTGAAGTGGAGTCTCCACCTCCTCTTCATAACTGCAGCTTCTGTGATCGTTGAAGAAGACATCTAACACTCTACGGAAGAGGCAGTGACCTGTTAGGACCAGTATATTCGCTTCAAAAATTTCAAAGTAGAAATCCAATTTGAAATATAAAAAAAGCTCTAGTACTATAATATATTAATTTATTTATGTATTTAAAGCCACCTAGAAATTTCAAAATTGACAGCTAATAAAAGTAGCCAGTGCAACAAAGGCCTTCGGCTAACATTTTTACTTCGTCATCATTAAGCTCTTGATTCTTCGTGAAACAAGCTGTCGTCCGTTTCGTCGGTAAATTTGTTTTTGAACTGCCTTCTAAATGGTGTCTAAATAGATTTTAACGCCTTATTTTTCTCTATGAAATCTGTCAGTTTATAGATTTTGCTGAGAGGTCAATATCCACCTGTGAATGTAAAGACACTGAGACTGAGACCTGTTCTGTGAAAACATTGAGAGCTCAATATCCATCCATGTTTTGAAAACACTAATGATTCTGAAACAGTCAGGACAGTCATTCAAAAGCCTCTTCCTTGGCTAGACTCTCTCTCATAGATCGCATATGCCCAAGATGTATTGGTCATCGATCTCCATCTCTATAGAACCGGTTTCTGGCGGCAATGCTTTCTCTTGGCAGACACCACTGACATTGGCATCGAGCACGTTCATTCGTCATGTAGAGGTTGCTGTTTTGTTAATAGCTTGTGGCGGATTCCTGACGGCTGGTGGTGGACGCGTCGTTATTAATTAATATCTGCGGTGGCGATGACTGTTGGTGGATAGATGCCCCTAGCTCGTCGCTCTATGGATTCAGTTCGGCTGTTCATGGATGGACGGATGCTATTTGTCATCGGCCACTTGGCCTTTGTTGGCGCCAATTCAATGGTCAAAGGTTGTCAAAGCTCTGAGCTATAGTATTTTCTGCTAGTGGTCATCTTGCGGCTGACGAGTAGTAGTTTGGGGCTTAGTTTATTCTGTCCAAGCTGTTGTATTGTGTCCCAGCCAAAGATTGATTTACTAGTAGCTCTGAGCTTCTGCCTGTTAGGTCATTTTGTTATATGAACACCTTGACCATTTGTGTGATTGACTATACGAGTATGCCTCCAGGATTGTGGCTCATGGATGATTGTTGGCGTCCCTTTTGTATAAATAAAAACGTTTTCTTT
Source organism: Syritta pipiens (assembly GCA_905187475.1). Taxonomy (NCBI): domain Eukaryota; kingdom Metazoa; phylum Arthropoda; class Insecta; order Diptera; family Syrphidae; genus Syritta; species Syritta pipiens. Next base: position 5,584,945 of record LR994572.1, on the reverse strand, counting down.
TTAAATGGCTGAAATTTCATTGCTGTTTACTAATGAATTTAGCCTTAAGATATAGTTGCGGTCAAAATATTAGCAGTGCTATTTTCTGAAGAACACCTTTTTGCAACTTGAGTATAATCTCTTACTCAATGATTGGATTGGACTTTTGTTGCAAAATAAGAATTATTAACATTTCAAAATAGTTTATGGATGATATATATCTATCCATTTTATAGAGCTGCCTGGTTTTTCGTGTAGCACTGCTATTAGTTTGACCGCAGCTGTAAGTAGACAGACGTTGATTATTCTTCCATATCCTTTGTGGATGACGACTACCTTTTTTTTGTTGAAAAGTGGCTATAAGTAAAGGGCTTTTTGAGAGTTAGCTGCTACTGGGTAACGCATCCTTCAAGTACAACGTGTGGATCTTATCACGTAACTTTTCAGACGCAATAATCATCTCAGCCGATTGAATGACGATTGTTTAAAATGTCAACCGATTGAATGTTAAAAATTGCGTTACGAAACTCTATCATTTCATCTATCGTTAGTTTGTAACGAGTAAATGCTACTCGCGGCCGCAGTAACACAGGCGACACTTTCCCACCCCTTCCCCCCTAACTCTAACTCTAAATGCTACGTTTCTAAAATCAAAACAGCAAGTATTTGTTGTTCATCATTATCCTTTCATATATTTTAGTCGAAGAATGAATAGAAGTATAGCTGACGAGTGCTAAGTATTTATATCACGCTCTAGTTGATATCGCAACAACTTATATGCTAAAAAGTGCTAGCCCTATTTATAAGCATTTTCCTTCCTACCTACAACTAGCACCTGCTAAATCAGTGGTTCTTACCTAATTTCTAGAGGAAATAAAGTATTTAAATCGAAAGTGGTTTGGTTAGATGATTTCGAGACGAATCTGAAAAATAAAAAAATTCATTTTGTGGTGGATAAAAATCAATAATGCAAAACAAACATTAGCAGAAACATCTTTTTAGTAATCAATGCAATGTTTTACGTTAAAAATTTTATAATTTTTCTTATAAATTGTTCTTGGACGATAACGAATGAACTATCATCAGAAAACCATCGTCCAGACGATACTAAATGACAGTTCTCAGTTTTTGGGAAAAGAAGAAAACGATAGCGCTCTGTCGGTATAATTTTTTCATGCATACATAGATCAGAACTATCGTTCAAACGTTATCGTCAGGAGATTGTCGTTTGTCGACTATTTTAACGTTTTTGTCTAGACGCTTGTTCATTTTCTGATGAATTATTTGTCGTTTAATTCAAGAAATTAGCTTGAACACAATTGTAAACCAAAAAGAAGACGCTTTGCTGCCAAAGCTCAGCCGTTTTTTAAGATATCAAAAAAAAAATTATCTACGCTTTAAGTTAACTTAAGCGGATGCTACAATCAGTTTATCTAAACTAGGTTTAAAGTTAAAGTTTTCATAAAAAGTGATGACCGAAAAAAAAGATCATACCGTATCAAACTAAAAATAATTCTAACGACTCATTGTACTGCTCATTTTTTGACCACAACTTCGTGTATGGTCACAAACCTGCTTTATTATGACAAAGGCCCATTTGATTGTCTACGAATTGCCAGCACAATCTTAACCCTCTCCAAATTTAAGAAATTCCATGTCGGTGTAGATAATGTTATTCAAATCTGAATTTTTTTTTTCTCTTGTCACGTTCCCCTCCCACAGCTGTTTAAATTTGTACTAAAACGAATTGCTGGATAATGTTCTTTTATTTTTGAACGACGCACAATCATTCAATTCACGAATGACATCATTCACAATGACAGCTGAAGTGAAGTGGTGGTGTTCTCTTAACATCCCCTCGGTACTCAAAACCGCATAACCTTGAATAAAATTGATGGAATATCTGCTCAATGAATAACTTATCGTAAGCACAACAAGTAGCTAGAGAGACTTTAGAGAACTCGAAAAGAAAAGTCGTGTCAGTGTCGGTGTTGGGGGTACTCACTTAAAAACAGATTTATCAAATAATTCTAGTTTCGCAAAGTTAATGAAGAGCGAATGAATCGTTAGTTCGCGACTAAGACTGTGATAAGGCCGTTGACCTAGTCGGTGGGTTGTGCATATTGTGCTCGAATAAATTATTATCTGAAAAAAATGAAAAGTAAAATTTATTCAAGGCTGTCGGCAGTCATTAGTTTCATGTTTTCTGTCGTGTTGTATGAATGTGTTTTACAAGCGATTAGTAATGAATCTCCTAATAGTTAGCTGCCAATAAATTTAAGTTAGACAGCAACATCCGATTGTGGTGATATTTATTAATATGGTTTGTTGGATGCTTGATCATGTAATTATCACCTTCATAAGATGGGTCTCAAAAGAGAAATTTGCAGTGTGGCCATGCCGAGAAGACCTATGATCCAACTGCCCAAGTCAGGACCTAATCTGATTTAAAATTATCAACAAAACAAATTTATCTGGGATCAACTTCGAGGACACCCCATCTAGAGATGTTGTCAAATTTGTAAAAACAGCATTTAAGTCCTAGACTAAAGAAGGAGGTACAGTAGAAATTAAAGGTCGTAGTACAAGTGGCTTTGTGACACTCCCCAATCTATTTAATTCAATTCAATTGATACTGAAACCGACACATGTGTTGGTTCTAAGCTGCATTAGAAAGCTTAAGGAAGAAAACCTCTTCGGCTGCAGTTTCCTTACAGTCATCCATGGTCCTCGTCCATATACGCCCAACTAACTTATTTCCTTTCTCCTCGGTGTCCTTGCCAAAGTAGATACGGCTTGTTTTTGCTTAAGTTAATGTGGCCGACTGCATTGGATTTTGCATAATCCTTCCGATCATTTTAGTAGGCATTAATTCAATCGAAGCTTTTACTTGGACGTGCTAGAGAGGTTCCTGAGCATTTATAGTGATTACCCAAGGTTCTTTTTAATCAGGCTGATTTTTTGTTGTATTGTCTATAAAATGTTTAACTGCCAAAATCCTGTTCAAAAGTTTTAAAGCAATTGCAGTGTTTCTTTCCCAGTTAAGATCTGCGTTTTGTAGCTTAACGTCAAAAACTAAATAGTCTCTAGATAACAACACAAATCGTTAGACTGAGTCTCAGAATTTCTCTAGTTTCCTTATATTCTAATTTTAAAGGAAACCAATCAATGCAAACAATCATCCACTTGAGTCCTCCTCCAAGTATCACAACTTTCTCAATAGAAAGCGAAACTATTACCGCCTTCTCTCGTAAAAACAAAAATAATGACCTTTGGCTGGCTATTTTGTTCATTTCCGAAACTATTCAAAATTTATGTTTATCACTCTATTGAAGCCAAGAACAAAGTACACACTTAGCAGCACTTTTGATTCGGATTCCAGAAAATCTCCCCTACAAAGCAAAACATAAAATCCCTTGCCCTTGTTTTTTTTTTTAAGAGAAAAAGGAAAAGACCAACAATGCTTGCCAAAAATGTAGCAATAAAAGTGCAGTGCACAAGTATCTGCGCCAATTTACTGTCGAAAAGAATTGCGGATCTGTGAGATAATCCACTCGGTCTCTTTTCCCTCTGCAATTGGGGAGGTCTGAAGAAAACACAATCTCCTCAACAAGCTTCATTTCTGCTTGTTGAACATTTCCTAATGTGTATGTCCACATTCGTATAAATGTGAATTGTTATTGTTGTATTTCGTTCTTTCTTTCCTTTGGAAAGCCACGTCCTGTGCGCTTGTTTGTCCTTTTTTGAAATGTTTACATTGCAGAAAGAAAAGTGGAAGGCATTACAGAAGAACATTGGTGTGACATTCATGTGCCTGAGTATTGCATGTGGATAAACACTCAGAATGGGAGTGGCATTCGAATGTTTTTAATGAGGGCACATAGTTCTCTGGGTCATTTAGCAGGACATGATGACAGTGTTTGCATTCGACATGACACATGCAAGTTTAATTTTCTTGCAAAGGCGAAAAAAAAGGGGACACATGGTGAGAGGGGGGAGATTGTTGAATGCGTATGACAATGTTGGGGCGGTTGAAAACGATTTAGAGTTTGAGATTTGGCACAGGTTCAGGAAAGTTAATTGTGAATAAATTTGAATATAATTAGTTCACTTGTGCCAAGAGCTTGATTTCTTAATCTAACCGGAATGAGGTTGGCATGACGTGGGACAGGGCAAGGACACCAGTGCCAACCGAATGATTGTATTTTAGAGCAGAATGTGAGGTTTTGAATGAGTTCGTTTCGATTATTCACAAAAACCACAATGGGAAGTTAAAGAATCAGGTCGAACTGCAAAAGTCACATGAAGGGAGAAAGTGTGGACACCTGGCAATGTAAATTCTTGCTTGTCCTCCATTTTTTACTGACCTAACATTGACTCATCTAACAACACAGCAAATTTTATTCTAATTGTTTGAATATTTTCAACAGTTAGTGGTAGTAATTAGAAACACAGAGTTGAGTTCCTGTTTCCTAAGGCATAATGGCGTCTACACTGCTGAAATCAAGAATAGAAAAATCTATGATCTCAAGCGATAACCGGTCTTAAGTGGAGTTAAGATAAAATTAAGAGTATTTCGGTTATTACGTCATAGAATGACTATTATTTTAGGCAAATCTTAAAGGAAACTAAACACATGTTTTTTTCTAAATGCAATTCTTCTTTTTGCAAAGTTTCACATGAGTTTCCTAAGAGATCTTAAACTTCAAATTTTCTTCTTGAAAGGCAAAACGTTACTTAAGCTGTCATTCCTTGTTGCCACAGAAATAAAAATTACCCTTTTTTATTTTCCTTTTGACAACAATGTTGTATGGCCTTGTAGTTAGGTAGCTAATTGTTTAGCTGTACGCTTACACTTGTTGCCATAATGACAAAGCTTTTTACTACGCGCCCTTGTACAAGTTTCATTTTAAAAATGCAATAAAAAGAACAAAATTACAATTTTTCTAATTATTATAGCTTTATTAGCAAGAGCAATCATTGCCATTAATTATGGAACACAATGTCGCGGCCAATTGAGAACACCAAGTCATCGGATAACACGATTTCTTTTCGAAAAAGCACTAATTGTGTTCCACAGCACTCATTTTGGAAATACAGTCGACTCCCTCTAAGTCGAACTAATTTTGATGTCCCGTGAAAATTTGACTTAGAGGGATTCGACTGTATAATTAATTTATTTCCCAACGTTGTTCAGGCATTAAGCGACTTATTTTGATCCGCGGAGATATGCTACTGACTTTCTGTGAAGTATACCTGATTGATGATTTAAAAAGAAACCATGAGGTGGCTCTTTAAAAATGAACAAATCCAAGCGAAGAACACAAATAAATCCAATCTCTTTCTCTTTCAATCGATATCTACAAATGAGTCTGGAACTCATCGAAGCTCTTTTGTATGCAATCAAATGTTCGTTCCCATTGTCATGGAATTTCCAGACATAAAACAAAGTCTGTCGCAAACTTATCGGTCAACAATTTCATAAATCGATTACCAACAAGCTCTTGCACTTCTGATTACATTATCACACTTCGCTCCATCCCCCCACACGCAATACAAAATGTAGAAGTTCTTAAAGTTTCTCGAATCAATTATCCGCGTGTGACTTTACACATCCAGCACGTAAAGGATGCCTTTTCCGCGCTGAAAACTTTGTTTTCCCTCAGCAAAATGTATTCCATCAAGTTGGGGGAATAAATTGAGTTACCCTCCATCCCCGACACAAAGGTTTGCTTCACACGCTTATGTTAATTCGTAAACTCAATAAAAGTTACCTTTAAACTTCTTGTCCTCGCCTCCTTGTATCTCTTATCTTATTACAATTCTCTTTCCCTCGCATTTCATTTCTGAACCCAGTTGAACTCGTGGAAACCTACATTTCACTCGGCGACAAAAAGCAAAAATCAAATCACATCACCACCACATCGTCGTTTGTTTGGTGTGGTGTGTGAAATCAAAAAACAAAAAAAAGAATGTATCTCGTCGAATATCCCTACACGAGGCGTCTGTTCGCTGCTGTCTGAGTCATGCCCGGGCATACAAAACACAGTCACAGCAGCGAACTCAATTAAAGTTATCAGTGCTCATCAATGCCTCCAGAGACGGGTGGCACTGCAAGCACGACAACAGCATGGGCAGCTAGCTCACACAAGCCTTCCCCCGTTTTGCATTTCAGTTTAGTGTATCTCGTCTCGGCCATTCGAACTCCATCGGAACATTATGTAGATACGTCTGTCTCTCTAGTGTTGCAAATATAGAACTTAACTACAACGAACGACGGAAATTAAACCCACCACCGCCCAACCCGCTTCGCAACGCAGCAGTGTAAGAGAAAAATAAAAATTATCTCAACGATTTAAAAATGATTCTGGAGTAGAGAGAATCACCCGCGTTCTAGCGCCGCCGGAAAAGTCGATTCGTCGAATGTTGTGTGTATATCGTGCGTGAGTGATTCAAATTGTAAATAAATAATTCAAAAAAAAGGAATAAGGTGAATATCAAAGAAATACCCCACAAGCAAATAGATACGCGCTTCGTTTCACATCGAACTTCTCGTGTCCCTCATCCCTGCACCACATACGCACACGCAAACGCACAAGCACATATTTGTTTCATCGCACGTGTAAAATGTTCACGGCTGGGAAGATCATAATTCAATTGGTTTTATTAATCTCGATAAACTGGTGGATACCGATAACAAGAACCCATGTCATCGCGAGCCCATCACCATCGCCATCGGCGGTGTCTGGCTTCAATGGCGACGTCGTCGATGGCGATGTGAGTGTGGACACTGTATCCGCACCAGTGCCGGACCCTCCTGTTCAAGTGACAGCAAACGATGATGCATTCGCGGCAGACACAACTCAATTACCGAACGACACACCTATCGACTCTGCACTCATTCCACTAACCCAGCCGGCAGCAGCAGCAGAGCCAGTTCCTGTACCAATACCCCCACCGGCTTCAGCTCCAGCTCCAGCTCCAGTGCCAACTACAACGACGACAGAAGGCTATCCGCCGGTCTTCGCCGAAGACGATAATTATGGTAATTAGTTTGAATAGTTTATGTGTGCACTATTGTATAATTTATTTGAATGTATTTTTGGTGGACTCGGTCGGACTTTTGCATTTGACCTAAATTATCGAGTTCTATTCTGTTTAAGTGTAATGTGCATATCCGACAAGTTCGCATCATCAAGCCAGGCCACAAATTTATTTGACTCTCCTCTCCATGTGATTCATTTTGGAATTTATTTATTTTTTCCTACCGCAATTGAAATTGCAATCAAGTCGGTCGGTACTCTAAGTAGCCAGTGTTGATGATTTTTAATTAATTTGTTTCATTAGATCCAGGAGAGAGATTGATATTGAATTGTTTTAATGAAGTAGATAGGGAAGTGGGCTTATTTTGTTTTGATTCTCTGAGGTTTTATTTAAAACAATGTGGGCGGGCTAATGCTTAATGGGCCCATGAAACAATTGGCTTATTGAGAATATCTCTTGAGTGGTGTGTTATGTCAACAAAGACTTTTTTTTTATTTTCCATTGATGATGCAGTTGACAAAAGCGAAAAGTTTGTTTGCGCGTGAGTTGCGGTTGCTGGATAAGCATCTCTGCTGTGGTTAAGGGGTCAAATGTGTGTGAGCTCTTCGTTTGTTTTTTCTAACGTACGTGGAGGCTGGTGGAGATGGAAAATCGGTGCTTCAATGGGCTTCTAATGATATTAACGATGGCTTCGCTAATATTGGCGGGAGTTGCTGGAGTGTGATGCGTTTGCACGATCATCGGTTTCAGCAGTTTGAAGACGATTTTGTGGAGATTTAGATAAATACCTTGCGCACGCTTTGGTTCTCAAGAGAGGATGATTTGTGCTGTGACGAGTGGAGGAAGAATACAAAGTTGTGCTCTGTGACATCGAGCCTCGAATTATACATTCAGAGGCGGAGATATTAGGTGTACAACTTTGCTTCCGCTGTTTTTATCCGAATTCTTAAATTGTGAAGAATTGTAATAAACCAGTTATACATTTATGATTCATTTTGCGTTTGACAGTTCAAGTTAGGAACCTAATCAGTGTCATAACTGGGCACTCTACTTTTGGAAGCTGCAGAGACGAAGAAGAGGAAGAAACCTCGCTCCACCTTTTAGGGAATTAATTTTCGCCCACAGAATTCGAACTTAAAAGAAAAGAATAAACTTAAATTGAATAAGAGCAAGCATTTTTTCTAGTTTCTCATTTGTTATTATGCTTGTAACCGTGGCTGAATGCTTTTAATTAGTAAACTTTCAACGAATGTTTGGAAAGATGATTCATTGAAATAATCAATAGAAAAATCGTTATTTGTTGTAAAGCCGCACGAATTAACTTTTACTCTTAGAATTTATATCAATTGCGGTCCATTCGTTGTATTAGCAATCAATTACAGGCTCAACATCGTGCTACGAAAATGCGGCTTACATTATAACACTCTCCACGTGTTCGAACAGTTACTACTGCGTAGCCTAGATTGAGTTTCTGCTTAAGTGGCCGATAAACGTGTGGCCAGAACCAAATCTATTGAACTTTGATTAATCCCTCCTAAAGAAAATGTTTTCAAAAAAAAAAATGACTTGGATCCGTCAACCCTGGAGAGTCTAAGTCTGCGAAGTATGCTAATTATTTATACATTATTCTAAAAATTGGAGGGACAGAATGCTTTACTGCGAAGCCCGTGCAACACTTGCACGATGCTCCCTAATTAATGGAAACATTTGCTCTTACTAATAAATCAATAATATATGGGAAGCATGTAGCTTTGTTCTATTTATTGAACTTTTCAAAAGAAACTTATATTTGACCCACCCTGATATTTAAGACATCCAAAATTTCCGTCTACCAGCAAGTTGAATAAGAATGATTTTTTTTGTCTTGTGCACTTCGATTTCACAGAATACAAAAAAAAAACATCTATGGCTCCCTTTGGTAGAAAATTCTCTGTCGTCAGTTTCAGTTTAGTCTGTTGGGGTCGTCATCACCAACGACAAGATGTGCTTAAGACGACCCTCTTCTTCGTCCAATGCGCCTCATTTACGAAATGACATCAACGCCCTAAAACACATGAAACTTTGAACGAATTCCTCCAAGCTACTGTCCATTAACCTTACAAAATCCTGGGCGACACTATAAGAGCCGGCAAAGATCAAGGCGACTTCTTTTGGCCCACATGCACGCCAAAAGCAAAGTGAGTCATTCGACTGGAGTGCTCTTGTGTTTATTGACCCTCAGAGGTGAAGTGTGTTGCGTCTCTGTCACTGTGGCGAATTTTTAAGCCCGAAAAACTGGAAACAGTGTTTGGTTTTTTCTTTATTTTCAAACACTCACGTTGTTACTGTTACGATGCGCGATATGTTTTCGTTACGACGAAGGAAGACCATTTAATTTATGGAGTTCCGCACTCTTGCACTGGGTGTACGCGAGTTAATTTCGCTTAACCACACATTTTTGTGCGATACAAGTTGGCGCTTTTTGGGGTCGCTCCAGAAACAAAGACAAGTCATTAAAGCCGGCAGAGAAAGAAGTACCAGAAGGGGCGCTTCAGTACAGTGGGACGTAATAAAAGTAAATGAAGCACAGATTAGCTCCCTAATTGGACTCAACTTCATCAAGAAAACAGCGAGATCTGGAGGAGCGTCTGACGAAGGACTCAAGGATGAACGTAATTTTTTGTTCAAACACAAGTCGGTCGGTCGGTTGGTTGGTTGGTTGGTCGGTTCGGATCTCCCCCACGACCGCTTAATCCATTTTAATTAATAATTTAATGCGCATTTCAAATGGCCAGTGAGTGAGTAATCGAAATAAATTTGCATTTGTTTTGAACGAGCTGCGGAGGAGAGCTCTGGAGCGTTGTTTTGTGTTGTGTTGTTTATTCGCAGGGGGTGCCAAAGCCGGGCGCGCGATATTTCTCTGCGATTTATAGTTTAAGAGCTCTGTTTAGTTTTGTTTTTTTTTTTTTGATTTTGTTTTCGTTTTTATTTTTTTGTTTTTTTGGTTTCAATTAAAAGCAGATAGTTGGCATTATTTTTGCGTAGAGGGGACGAGGAGCCGAATACAAAACTAGCTGCATGCTAATTTTTATTTTTAATTATTCAACAATCGGAAGTAAGGACGCGGCACAGCGGCGGATGTACACAGAGAAAAACAATAAACAAATAAAATGAATGGAATCACTTAGCAGCTGTTCTGTATTTGCTTTGTTTTGTTGCATAACAGCGACTTGTGAGGAGAGCTGCATGTCTTAACTCAATTGAATGCCAATAAAGCAGAGCGATTAATTTCTGGATATACATAGATGAGTGTTGCGCTCGATTTGATTACTGCTGTTTATTTATAATTTTTTTTTTAAATCTTGCTTCAGGCAATTAGTGTACTTGATTCGAGGTTAAAATTTCAAGATTTTTTGTTAGATTTCAGTGCGCATATTCTTTCCAAGAATTTTTACTGTTGTACTTCCTGATTTTGAGTACTAATCGAGGGGAGTTTTTCCTGATTTGTAATTGAAAATAGAGGGGCTGATGAGAACTTGGAGTTTGGCCGATTGATTGGCAACGATTCAACAACAATAACAAACAATTGAGCGGCCCGTTGCTCGTTGAGGGCAAGTGCCTAATTTGGGAACGACGATTGTTATCCTTGAAGCTCCTACCAAGGCTCTCACCATGGAAAGCGTTCGTACTAGGGCGATTGCGAGGTCATTGATTGCGAAATTCTTGATTCATCTTGGTTAGTGATGTTTTTACTTGAAGTTCTGCAAGGGTTCTTAGTAGCGTCCAGAAATTAATTAGTAAAACTGAATGACGTGAGAATTACAGGTCTTTGAGGAAGCTCGTCTTGTGGGTGCCGTGGCATAATCGTTAGTGCGTCCGACTGTTAAGCGAGAGTTCGGAACCGGCAATAAACTGTAGGTCCCCTTCACATGTGTCACAACACAGTGGAGGCGCGAAAAGCTAGGCTCTGGCCCTTCGTGCGCTGTTACGCCACTAATGATGATTAAGGGAGCTCGTCTATACCTTCTTTTTTCTTGACTATTTGGGCAATATTCAGTTTCATAAAAGGTGTGTTTAGACAACTTAATCACAATTCTTTAATAGACAAATAAAGGTGTAGAAAATCCGCGACCCCATTAGTGCAAAACGCGTTCAAGAAGATGATGATGATGATGATGATGTGTAGAAGATCTCCTGGTTTGAATAGTCTGAGACTTATTGATTAATCCTGCAAAATTAATCCCATTACAGGTCATCAACTCGTATGATACAAAATGTTAATCATTGTACCAAAATCAACTGGCAAAGTTAAAATATTATCATCCTTTCAAGAGCTTAATTTAAACGACCACACTGAAGACTGAAGTATCAATTCATGATTAAATAAAATTGTTTGAAATTCCAAAAAAGATAAATTCATTTCCCATTCACTGGAAAACCCTCATCGACGTGTAGAATTACACGAAGTCTCAATCATTCACATGACTCATCAGAACATTTTTTCAAGTGGATTCAACTCGTCGAGGTCATATTGAGCAGATCAATTATTTGTGTGGTTCTCAGTTTTTTTTTTTTGCGGTTCCGACAATGATCTCAAATGTATTCAAAATGAGATCAACAAACTAGTTCTGCTTGCCCATCGTTTGTAGTGTTTCACAATTGCTGATAGCATCGACGATCTACTTTTCCATTCGACTTACTGATTCTGAGCATGTTCATGAATAGAAGAATTTGATGTTTTGTTTTGTTCTTCTTGACTTTCATCCTCTTACTTGGATGAGTTTGCATGTTTTGTTAATGACTCAGTGATGTCATTTCTTTCGAGAGGGTCATAAAAGTTGCACAAGGATTTATGGATGATCCTCCTTAAATAATTTATCAATTTAAAAGAGTTAAATTTATCAGTTCAGCTGACCTAATGTACTTCCATTAATTAAATTCTTCATCAACGATGAGCCGGCTTCATTCCAAACCAAACGAATTCAAATTAAATTTCCATGGAACCGAAGCAATGATTGGAATTCGCTAGCTTTATACAAAGAATCATTAATTTCTCCTTCCTTACATCGAAAGAAAATGATATTGCGATTTTTTAAGCTTTTTTTTGGACTAATATCAACAAATATTCCTTTTGAGAGCATTTGGCTGTTGAAGATTACATTTTCTTTTTTTTTTTTTAAGTGTTAGTCATTCCGAGAATATGTGTTGGCAAATTTCATTTTATTCGTGCCCTTCTTTGGCGATACGACTTATTTTATGGAGATATATGTCTACTCAAGTTTATTAAGAAATTGATTGAAATTTTCTGAGGACGAGTATTTTCTGCTGGGTATGCTCGTTAAAATTTTATTTGATCCTAACAATTTTTTGGGGATGTTTGTTTTCCCTTTTTTTTAAAGCACGTTTTGATAACTCACAAGAAGAGAGTGTTTTGAATACCCTTGAATTTCTCTTCTCACAGCTGCTCTGTAATTTTATGTAATGAGCGACAAATGATGTTCAGAATTTGAGGTTTTAAGAAGGGTCAATCGATTTGAAAATGTTGTAAGTGGTGTTGGTACTTGTAAGATTGAGGGAAATTATAAAAGCAGCACTGCGATAGTCCTGCAAAGCATTTTGCTTTGAAACGCAACACTGCGGCAGTCGTGCAAAATATTTCGCTCATAAAAAGCAATAATGCGCCAGTCCTGTAAAACATTTCGTTCATAACTGCTTTGAAGAACTTCCGCAGTGTTGATTTTATCAGTTCACCCAATGTCTATTGACTACCAGTCTTAAGCCTCTCTCTCTCCAAAAAAAAGAGTTCTTGTGCTCAATTAGGATAAAAAATCAATTTTTGATCGTGATCTGAGGTGACTGACTGACTCCGCTTAACTCATTTTCATATATAAGGTTGTCAAATATCTCTCTTCCGCTTTTTTGCTCTTCATTCAACGCTTCATAAAAAGTGTTAGAGTGATCGGATTTAGTTCAAATATGCGCCGTTTTGTTCGATAATCTGTTTCCATCTAGACGGCAACTTCATAATACCCCCCTCGTAGAAGCCACTTTTCACAAGACTCTTTTGAGTTCAACTTCACACCTCCAAGGGCGTTCGCCATGGACAGAAACAGGTGGTAATCACTTGGCGCTATGTACGGGCTATATGATGGATGCGATAAAACCTCCCATCCGAGCTCCCGTAGCTTCTGACGAGTCATCAACGAAGTGTGTGGTCTGACGTTGTCCTGGTGGAACACTACCCTTCCTGTTGGCCAATTCTGGACGTTTCTGGGCGATCGCCTGCTTCAAGCGGTCCAGTTGTTCGCAGTAGATGGTAGAATAAGGCGTCTGGCCATATGGGAACAGCTCATGGATGATTCCCTTCCAATCCCATCAAACACACAGCAAAACCTTCCTGGCCGTCAATACCAGCTTGGCCACTGTTTGGGACGATTCACCGGCCTTCAACCACGACCGTTTTCGCTTGATATTGTCGTATGTGATCCACTTTTCATTGCCAGTCACCATCCGCTTCAAAAATGGGTCGAGTTCGTTCCGTTTCAGCAGCATATCACAGGCGTTGATTCGTCAAATGATGCGGCACCCAAACATCAAGCTTTTTTTTGTATCCAGCCTTCTGCAGATGGTTTGAAATGGTTTGGTGACTAACTCCCATCTCCTGGGCGATGTCACGAGATGCCACATGCCGGTCTATATCGATGTTTTCCATGATTCGGTCGGTATTCGTCGTCACAGGTCTTCCGCCGGCTGGGTTATCCATGGTGTCGTTTTCACCGGCTTTGAATCGTCGAAACCATTCCTCCACGGTTCGAAGTAATAGAGTACCATCCCCCAAAACACCATTAATCTCACGGAACGTTTCTCTAGCGGATTTGCCTTTAACGAAGGAAAACTTTAAAATAGCGCGAATTTCGGCGTTAGTTAACTCCATGTTTACACGGCTATAACTGTTGAACGTAATATCCAAACTAATCATGCATAGCGTCGTTTTTTATCAAATGATGTATAGTTTTACTTTTCAAATGATGTATAGTATTGCCAGATACGAACTCTGTAGCGCTTTGTACATAGCCGGGAAATTCAAAAGAGAAAAAGGCGGAAGGGAGATATTTGACAACCTTATATTTCATATATTTCAGTTATGCGGAGTAGTGCGGAGCATCCTAAACGACGTCACATCACAGACCAACCAAAGTCCCAATTGAATTCTAGCAAAATTCTCAGCACATAACCTCAAATTGCAATTAACCGACGGTTATAATTCATACATCAGCCGCACTGACATTAAATACATTTTGAATGTCAGTCCACAATTGGATAATCCATTTTCAGTTTTAAGCATGTGATTTGTATTCACGGGATCAACTTATTACTCGCGATAAAATGTCGCTTCCGAGACTTTGCTTTTTGTTTTGTTTTTTATTGCGACTCCATGTGACTGCTGATGGTGGTGGTTGCACGCTTAGATCTAGACATAAATTGAACTTGTCTCGTATAATTATAACGCGGTTCTCCTCAGACACCGAACTCTGCGGTACACAAACAATTTTTATGTTCAAATAATTGACGGATAATGATCTAAATCGAGAGTGTCTTTTGTAAAATTTACGATATCGCCGCCAGCTGGTGATTCACTATGATTTGTAGTTCCCAATGCTGATAGGCTGAGGGCGGATAATGTGTTCTAGGCAATAGCTTCGTTTTAGATACCCACCAATGGCACATCACGCATCAATTGAGGAAGTGAATTTTTATTTGCAATTCGTAATCGAACCAAACTAAATCGAGTGTGTGCAGCAGCGATTTTTATATCGTAACTGGGATTTTATTTAAATTTAATCGCAATTCAATTCCCAGGAGAGTAAACAAGTTACTCGAATGTAAATTGTGGAACCACGGTGGTAGTAAAAAAAAAGGAAAAAAAAAAAACTCAAGTGTGGTGAGGCAAGGGAACTAAGTGATTTTTGAAATTCCGTGTTATAAAATCGTTCTCGATCAACAAATTAGTGTTTTTACCGCAGGCCGCAGTTTGTGTGTTCACTTGGTGTGAGTGCACATACTGCTCGTTAAACACACTGCGGAGGGTGGTTTATTTGTTACCTGCAATTTTTTGGGGAGGGCTTTTGTTGTTATTGTTTGCGTTTTGGGGTAGGGGAAACAAGTTATGGACGGTTCGCATGTTAGCACCTTTAATTTGGAATAAACCACAGCGGTGTAAATTTACACCGCAAATGACATGTGCGTGTTGGTTAACCAAACAAAATGCTGTCACACATTTTGAACTTGACCTGGAGTTGCAGTAGATAAGTGTGTAAAACGATTTTTATTAGCTCAATGATTTAAGGCGTGGTAAAGGTTTAAAAGGCAATGGAATTTTATAAGTTGACTGATTTCCACGTGATATAAGGTCTTGCTTATCAAAGTATACTTTTTTACGTACGTTCCAGAGGCTTCAAAAAACATGTTTAGTTGTTGCCAAGGTTTATAGAATAGAATATTACGCATTCCCGTGTTTCACACTCTTCTACAGCATAAAGGACCCCTAAAGAGGGCCAACATTCATAGAATGAATTGGAATTGAGTCAAAGAAATTGAAATGATGTAGACGCTGAACAAAGAGCGTTACGGTGTAACCTGGTGTTTTATAAATCTTCGTCGTCTATTTGCATCAAGAAATTATCAAACATATAATAAATCAACAGCAAATTTAGTCAATCGACCGGGCTTTTTATTTACACCAAAATCTCGCTATGTGTCGTTAATGTGGACCAGAAACACAGGACGCAAAATAAAACGACGAAAACCAAGGCGTTAAGGTATTTTCTTTTTTTACAACGATTTTCAATTTGCTGTTTGGTAAAAAAAGATTCTTTCTGCTCTACAAAACTTTTTTTTTTTTAGTTTAGTTTTTATTACTTTTGAGGCTTAGAAATGGAAAATCTAGGAATCTATTCTGTTCCAGAATCTGAGAGCAATTTAAGACTGCTCTGAGAGCAACCTGAGACTGCTCTGAGAACAATCTGAGTGTAATCTGAGAGCAATCTAAAAGCTCCATGAAATCGCTCTAAGACTTATCTAAAAGTGTTCTAAGAGCAATTTGAGAGTGATCTGAGAACAATATGAAAGCGTTTTGAGAGCAATTTAAGCCTTGGGCTGGATATTTCTGCGTTATTTATTTTTCTTGGGGAGCATGCAACAGTGAACAAGAATTAGATCAGTTGAGGAAACATGTAATAAGGTAAAGACTGAGTTGCAGAAATTAGAGACAACTGGAGAATGCCAAAAGGTAGTCCACATTCATTCAAACCAAATGAAAGTCGTTGTAACTGAAAAAGGAAACCAGACGAACTATTTAATCTCGCATTTTGAGTCTACAATTCAAACTCATAAAACTGATCGAATGACGTCCTTCACGTGTTCCTTGGTTATTTTTTAATATGCGTTTTAATTTTTCCTTATTGCCAGAAATAAGACCTTACAGAAAGTGTATAATTAAATTTTTACATGACAAAAACTGTAACTTGTAAGCTCATTCGATCGTTGGAGCGTTTGTAATATAGAAAGCTAATTTAATTTTGCTTGCATTATTGAACGTCCAAATACTTTTGATTTAAGAATAAAACAGAGCTCAGTGTGACTGAATAAGGTTGACACAATTTCTCAAAATCTTATTTGTCCCTACCGACCCTTATACAGAGATGTAACCCGCCAGCATTGTGCTCAATTTCAATTCTTTCTCTACACGTTCTCAAGCACAACAACCCTTTTCTCATCACACCACAATACGTACTTCCAAGTGCAACTTGAACCTTGAAACTCAATACCCCCATTCCGAACACCTTTCACTTGGCATTAGGTCACAAAAACAAAAATAAAATAAATAAAACAAGAACAAGAACAAGCGTATGATTGAGAGAGCCAAAATAACTCAAGTGGCATCAACTATAGTTTGCCCCGAAACAAAAGCCCTTTTGCACTTATCCAAACGAACAAGGATAACACAAATAGATATGAGAAGGACGTAGGGATATTGAAAATAAAATAACCAAACTACGCTATAAGCACAAGTCACATGCCAATAAAACTACTACGGGATAAGTACAGAACACAGAACATCACTCGAGTCCAGTTAAAGGAACTCTCTTGTTCGTCCCTCTGCTGCCCGATTCTGCAATCGCACACAGGACAACGGAAACGAAACGAAATAAGATCTTGTCTTTCAGATGTCTTGCCCACAGAATCCTTTTTGGTTTCTTGTTCAATCTTTCACTCTCGTTGTTTTGGTTGGTTGAGCATAGGCCAGGCCAAAGAGGATATTCATTGTCTGTGCGGGGCAAAGTGGAGACGAGAGACGCTGGCAGACACTTGAGAATCCTTTTGCACTCCCTGACATCTGAATAAGGGCCAAAGAAACGGACACCGTAAATGAATGGCGAAGAGGAGATGACTGAGACAAAGAGTGCAAAATTGTGAATGTGAATTGTGATGGAAATGATTAGGTGAAACGTGGACGACCGACGAGACACGGTCATGGACAAGGCAAAGCGTCTTCTTCTCCTTATTTTTTTTTTTTTTTTGATGCGCGCTGTAAGTCCTGGAACACTTATACCAGGACAATCCTTAAGATGATTATATATCCTTTGATATGAACTGATCCTAAACGGTATTGGCCTGCTGATGATGATTGGAAATTTAGCCCGAAGCTATTCAGGCTCCCCTTGTCGACAGAGTGGTAGGATTCCCAAATGGAATCTCACTCGCACCCGCATCCGCACCCTCCGTGCATTTATATTCAGGTTTGTCCCTCTCTCATACAATTGGCCATTATCCTTCTGTTTGTGTGTGGTTTGGAAAAAGCTAGGATTTTCCTTTTTTTTTGGATTTCTTCCTTCATTCCACTTTTTTTTTCTCCATCTAATCGAACTTAAGCGGAGAGAGGACGTGTTTTGTGTGTCGGAGGTCGGTCGGTAGGAGCCAATTCCAATTTTCGGTGTGCAAAAGGATAAATAGAAAATGCGACCCACAATCGAATCCAAGTGGCGTCGTCCTCGTGTCGTCGTCATCATCCTTGAAGAGAGGATATCGCTTGAGGGCAAATAGAAAAACTATCTGCATATAGAATCGAAGAGTGTGGGGGTGTGTGTGGGGGGATCTTTTCTCGAGAAGGAGACAAAGGAAGGCTTAGCTGGACCTCCCCCCAACCCAGTCAGCCACCGCACCACACGATGAATTTATTCAATTCAATAAATTTCCATTCTTCTTCGGTTGGTTTTCCATTTTTTATCCCGGCCCGGCGACGAAAAAGACAAAATGGAAAGAAAAAAAAAAAAACTACGAGACAACAGAAAGGAGTCAGAGGCGGAATAAGGTCTGCAAGAAAGGAATTGAAATGGAAATGGTGGCAGCAGAAGAAGCATCCTGGATCCTGAAGGAAAATCAATTAAGAAACAAACGAACCGTCGTCGTCGCCGACTCTCTAGCAGTAGCAGGAGTATTGGAAGTCGGGAGTATAATGTGAAGTAGAGAGATCCTTTGCGATAGTTAGTGTCCGGCGGTGATACGGGTACGGATGCCAAGCCAACTAAGCGGCGGCGGTAGCTGTGGATATCGCTTCTGCTTTGTAGTTTAATAAATTCGACGGGATGTTGTTGTATACTGCTGCAGGCTGACTTGACTGAATTCCTCTGCTCCGCCTCTCACTCGGTTATGTGTCGAGTTCAGGAACAACTCTTCCGCCAGTCTTTGCTTCTGAATCAATATTTCCTTTTCCATTAATTTTAAAACAAAAAAGGACGCAGAGGCGGATAGAAAAACGAGAAATAACGAGAAAGAAACCAACGAAAACGCGCTGGGATAAATGTGAATATATGCACATTTGTTTGGCTTTAGTCCCCCCCCCCATTAAATCTTTTCGTCTCGTCCGGATGGATGGCTGTAAGTGGAGAATGAAAAAATAAAATCGAGGAAGGAAAATGCATTTCCATTTTAGATCAGACGCTTTATTTGTCTGGCAATTGTTGGCAAAAGGACGACGAACGGCGAAGCATTCACATGTTGCAAATTCATTTTCGTGAGTTGGAAGGGATGGGACTTGAGTTTGAATGAATGATTGAGTTTGTCTTTATCCTTTTGAGAGTCTAACTGAAAGAAGGGGGATGAAATGACAAAAGGACGACATTGTCTTATCTACCTAAGCTTTTGAATTATTATTTTTGCATTTGATTAAGCGGAATAGAGTTTTGATTGGTCTTCTAGTTTTGAATGGAACTTTTGATGGATTTATTATTTCTTTCAGCTCGCGTGTGCAACCATAAAGGGGATAGATTATTTTTTTAAAAACTACAGTCAAGTGGAATTTAATGGGGTCTGATGGCAATTGGGTGAAGACCGTGGAAGGTTTCTTTAAAAAGATTTAAAGTCGAGCTCTCGACGCACGAAACAAACTCCTTGGATGTTTTTCTTCAGCAAATCAGAAATACTGTGAAACTTAATTTTCTTGATAGCTTTTCAAACATTTCTTTATCAAATCAGAAATATTGTGCAACTTATTTTTTTTGTGAAAATAGAAAAGTTGTCAATTGTTGTAGGCAAGTCATTTGACATTGACATTTCAAAGAATAAAAAGGACACTATGGATTTCATGTCCCTACTAAGCTGATTGGTGTCAAAATTCACGTTACAATTCCATATAGTTTTTTCGCTAATGAAGCTTTGAAGAAAGAAGCCCAATTTGTGGTTTCAGATGTATATTCAAATGTATGTAATGATGGTGATAGATGTGACCTAACGTTGTATTTGACGAAGGTTTTACGGGTTATTGTGGATAACCTCTGAATTTTTTTCTCTCCTAGCTCTATTTTTTTTTTTTCGAGATTGACTTCAACAGCATAGATGTTTCTTTGAGTTTCGTTCAGAAGGAAACAACGAAACTCTTATAGAATCAATTCAGTGTCTGTCAGTTTTTCTGGGCCTCTACAGTTTCCTATGGCTGAGTAAATTTTCCAAATGACTGCCGATTTGTCGGCTGTAAAAACAAAAAAGGATTGCGTAAATATCGTTGGATACCCTCGTCCCTTTTCCTCACAAAAATTTTTCATTTCCTTATTACTCTCGTCAAAAATGATAATTTTTTTTTAGCTTCACTCAGGCAAAAGGACGTCACAAAAACGTTTCTCAAATCCCTCGACATTAACCCAAAAAAAAAACATGGATTGTTGGCAGAGAATCTCGTCGCCTAGATTTAAATAATGCATTTTTTAATCTTAACTAGTGCACCGAATGTGTGTCACAGATCACGAAGGCAAATCTTATGATTTTATTTTTTTCTTATGAAGTTGTCCCGTACTCCAATCTGAAATGTATACTTCGCTATTATCTTTACAATAAAAAATAACCTGCTTCACATTATCCTGCATTGATCTGTTTCGATTTTTACTTACGAAGTGTCTTTCTTTTCTTTTCAGGTAAGTGGATGCTAAAATATTGGAAACAAGGAACAATTGAATGATTTTGGAATGACGAAAAACTCAGGGTTTAGAAATGCTCACTCACGAATGAGCATCAATCAGCTCGTGGGCTCACAAACTGTTCATGAACGTATTTCCGAGCCCTGGAAAACTACACAGGAATTTGTAACAAGAAAGGGAGTAAATGTGTTTTTGTGAAGAATTTTACAGGTGCAGTGGAGTAGACTGCGATATAAGGCAAAACTTATTTAGAAGTTCGGTTTTTATGTTTTACTTACTTATACACTTAATGTTTTATCAATTCAATGCAATCTGTCATTTTATTGTGTTCCCAAACCTTCTCAATCATAATTTTCTTTGTATTACTCAACTGTTAATACTAGTTACATTTTATAAGGTGTGTGAATTAGAAATTGCAATTGGTTCGTCCATTTCGAATGTTTATTTTAAAATATTTAAAAATTAAAATATTAAAAAATAAAAATAAAACTTTAAAATCCTTCACCGCCTCGAGTTGATCCTTATTCGGGCTCATTTTAACCACTATACGAATTTTTGTATGAATATCATCATAAATAGAAATGAGGAAGAAGTATTCTAGGTGGAGAAGCCACTTGCTTGATATAATAAATGTCTTGGTTCACAGAAAAACGCATGATAATACGCCATCGTTGCGTCAGAGAAGTACTCTGACCTATTCAGAAATACCAAGTAAACTTCCAATGACGTATTTTTATCCTGCTGTCACTTTCCTGGTGAAATTCTATTTCTTTTTTTTACTGTGGGTATCTGTCTTTTGCGATGTTCTGTATTTTTATTAGCAGCATTTTGCTGATAATATTTAGTTAATATTTAGTTTTGATGGCGTACATTTTCCTAATGGAGTGAATAATGTGAATAACAATTTCGGCAACACTCATGTTTTCGTTAAAGGAGACTCTCAAATCAGTGTGAATAAAAAATGTCCTCAAAGACCTTATCCGAAGGCTGAAGTTTGACAACAAAAGTGGTGAGCTGTGAATTCAATACACAATAGGAATGATGTAATTCTATAGGAACTTTTCTTTGATTTTCTTTTCTGCTTTCGGACTTTACTTGTATCTTCTCTTTGACAACTGACTGAGCAATGGCAGTCTTGTTCCTGTCGTCTTCCCCCACATTTATTTGTCATTATTCGCGTAAATTATTGTGCGTGTAGAGGGAACTTTAGTTTTAAGTATAATTATATAAAATAAATTCAAGAACGTTTTTAAGTTTGAGTTTCATAACATGGAATGGTTAAGCAATCATTTTTTTTTCTTCGATATTCCTGAATTCCTGAAGAACCCGTGGTGGTTCTATAACAAGAATTGAGAAGGCGAAAATATTCCTTCGATATATTTGTGGCCCTGGATTCCAAGTTGAAATTAAAGATGTAGCCGGCTGCAGAAAATAATCCGCAGCCGCACTTAGGCCAGATTAGGCCCTTTGTGATGCCAGATTGCGGACAAGACTCCGCATTGCTAGTCGAACCAATTGGAACTTCGTACGAAGCTATGGAGCCGTCCGATGCTGACGCAGGTCAGGTCAAACAGACTATCAAAGAAGGACATTCGAATTTATAAATCCATTGTATCGAAAACAGTTTAGCAAGTATATAGTGATATAAAGGGTTTTCCAATAGGGACTTGACAACTTTGAATTTAATTTGTGAACGCACCCTTTCACTAATCATCGAACTGTCATTGTCAATTTATTCAGTCAACTCAACATTTTCATGATGGTAAAGTACACGAACGTGCAAAGTCTGCAACTTATAAAATTTTTTTACCGAAATTCGGAATCGGTGACCGCAACATTAAGAGCATCAACTCGAATTTTCGGTCGTAATTCTAGCCCTAGTAGACAGACAATAACAAGTTTAGTGCAAAAAATTGAGTCTACATATTCGTTGTGTGGTGTTGACGTGTCAGTGAAGCAACTGGTTGGTCGAAGTTTCGAAAATATCGCTGCCGTTCAGGCATCCGTGGCAAACGATTCTCTCTAATTGGGCACCGCTCAGACTACATTATGGCGTATTTTGGGTAAAGATCTTGGCTTACACACATACAAGATCGAGCTGACTCCAGAATTCAAGCCGATGGACCATTTGAGGCTACGTACGTTCTCCGATTGGACTCAGGAGAAGATGCGCCAAGATGATGAATTTCATCGCAAAATCATCTTCAGTGATCAAGGTCATTTTTGGCTCAATGGGGTCGTCAATTTGCACAATATGCGTTATTGTTCGGGTGAAAATCCACTTGTGCTTCAGGAATCACCACCTCATCCACAAAAAATAACTGTTTGGTGCGGTTTGCATGCCGGCGGCATTATTGGGCCATATTTTTTCGTCGACGATCGTCACGTTACTGTGAATGGCCACCGTTATCGCGATATAATTATCGATTATTTTTGGCCCGAATTCGAAGATATAGACTTGGACGACATGTGGTTTCAATATGATGGTGCCACAAGCCTTACAGCACACGTTACAATCGATTTATTGAGGAGTAAGTTTGATGAGCGCGTCATCTTAAGAAATGGGACAGTTGATTGGCCGGCTCGTTCGTGCGACTTAACACCTCTAGTGTATTTTCTTTGGAGCTATGTTAAGTCATTGGTTTATGCCAACAAGCCGACGATGTTGGAAGAGCTCAGAGCCAACATTGAACGTGAAATGGCGGCCGTTTTGACCGAAATATGTGAGCGTTTCATCGAAAATTGTGTCCAACGATTTATCGATTCAGATCAACCGAATCGACCACTGCAAACGTGCCGGTGGTCATATGGACGGAGTCAAATTGCATTCATAAAGGTTCTGATTGTACTTCAAGCGGATAGCAAAGTTTTTGAAATATCTCAAATGGTTTGCTTTTTATTTAAAAAAAAAATAAATTGTCCAGTCCTTATTGGAAAACCCTTTATGTGCCATGCAAGCAATCCAGGAACAATTAAAGCTCTTAAGATCAGTACCGTCCAAGTAATGCGTGAGCTGCAGCTGGAAACCATAAACAATGTCTTGGAAAACTATAGTGACAGAATGCGCTACTGCGAAGCCATCCGAGGCAGCCACTTGGACGACGTAATGTTGTGTTTCACAATTAATGGGAACTCTTACTACTAGTTAATTCATAATACATGGAAAAGATTAAATGTTGCCTATTTAATTGCATTTTTAAAAAGAAACAAGTGTATGGCCCAGCTATGAAACAACGTGTATTAAAAAAGGATTAATCTCAAAACAAGTGTTTTGCTAATTTGTTAGCTTAATTTCAACAAGAAACTGAAAGTTGATGTCGAGTTTAATTTTTGATTATGTCAAGCCGGCGATAAACCAGCCGGTCATAAAGGCCTTAAAGCTTAAGTTTTCGATCTCTCTGGGAAGAGACATAACGAGTTAGTTTTAGTGGGGCAACATGTTATACATGAACAAGTTGATACATCCACTAATTTGACCTAGACCCTTTAAAGCGAAATAATCCAATCTTTTTATTTAGACACTTCTGAACAAAAATCAAAAGAGAAACCAGTGAAAGTTCTTCAGCAACTTTCGTAAAGAGACACTTTATGCCTGTCATCTTCCAATCAATACCGCGCTTAAGGCTATTGGCCATGTTTCTCGTTAAATTTGAGTATGTCGGGTTAAGCCATAAAGGCGCTCTAAGCCTTTACTGTGATGTTCATGTTCATGTTCATCATCTCTGTTTTACGAGAGGCATTGCAGCTCAGTAATAATTACTCATACACAGTTT
Source organism: Syritta pipiens (assembly GCA_905187475.1). Lineage (NCBI taxonomy): Eukaryota > Metazoa > Arthropoda > Insecta > Diptera > Syrphidae > Syritta > Syritta pipiens. The sequence continues at coordinate 5,560,701 of LR994572.1, read as the reverse complement.
AACGACACCGTCGTCGTCGTCAAACAGCAGCGTGCTTTGACTTTTTATATGTGCCGTTGTGTAGAACGATAACAAAAGATCGCAGAACGAAGTAGTAATAACTTGAAAGGACGTTTATATATTTTTCCTTTTTTTTTTTTTTAGTTTTGCTGTCGTTGTTGACGACCACTCTCCGTGATGAAAAGAGAAGTAAGCGGGTCAGGACGATCGATTGTGTATCGTTGCATTTAACTAATTGGATTGAATTTCTCACAAAAGATTCCATTTCCTTAAAAGTTTTGCTCTTCTGATTTAAATTGTTTCTTCCAATCCTTTGTTTTTTTTTTGGGGAGGTGTGTCAGTAAGTGCTGCGACACCACCTCATTACATCATCAATTAAATAATCAACTCAAATGTAGCTGACAGCTTCTCAATCAGCCCCTAAATTAACTTTCGCTTCACTCAAGCGCCAGTCCTTGCAAAAAAAAAAACAAATCACTTCGCTAACAAGTCACCTGTCTAATTTTATAAACGAGATCAAAATTTGTCGAGTGATTAATGAATGTCAAAAGCACCGCATTATAAATTATTTAAATCCTCCTGGCGATGGATCGAAGGCGGAGGACAAACAAACAAACGAGCAACACGAGCTAAAGGGGGTGGGCGAGGAGAAGAAAAAAACCTTTAACAAATTCATCAGGAATTGTGCTTACCTCGGAACAACACAACAACATTATCTGGGTGAGCACAATCAACAAGAAAATAAAAATTTCAGTAATCAACCCCGATGAAATCACTAATCATCGCTCTTTTAGAGGCACCACCCGACCCGGTCCACCAGTCGTCGGCGTCACTCATTAATCATGGCGCGTTCCGAAAATGCCAGGTCACCGGAGTAATTAATTTTCCATCACAAAAAAATTGCTGAAGCTGGAGAAACGCTCACGAAAAAGGAAACCATGGCGCAGTGGCGTCAGCTCCTTGTCCGCCCACCGCTTCAGGACGAGACGCGACGTTATCATCTCACAACCATCGGAGAAAATCCCGAAAGTGGAGTGCACAAGTGCTGCATGCACCTCTGGTTGTCGTTCTTGCTTGCGGAATAGACGAATTCACGTCAGCGGCAAGGATAAGAGAGTGAAAGGGATTCAGAAACAAAAAGCGAACAAATGACGCCCGGCTATGTACCCAGACAGCTTGGTGCACTTGAGAAAGTCTAATGATCCTTAAGTCGTCACATAAGACACACAAGAGCGGAACGGACCGGAGTGGAGCGCAACTCAAAAATATTGAAAAATGCGCTCGAGGACGAAGCTCACACAATGTTTTGGTGTCCTGTCGCCGTGGCAGCCCCTCAGCAGCGGGTGATTCTTCATTTTTCTTTTGGCCGTAAATGCTTCAGCATGTGGAACCAATGGCACGTTTCACTCTCTGCACTAGCTGCACCCTTAAACTAGCTTTTTAGTTCATTGGCTTCGTTATTGACACGGAACGGTGCAGTTGCAGTTGCAGTTCGCAGTGGTGTTATATGCTGTGGCCGTGTGGCGGTAGATGCTTCGAGGATAATAGACGCGAGAGATGTCGACCGTCATTGCGGTGCCCGCGATGGATCCTGCAAACTCAGCGGAAGAGGAAATTTCCATTGTTTTCCGTTTCACAACAAATACGACACTTGAGTGCGGAAAAAGGGTTTTCGCCGTTTCGAGCAAAAGACAAAAGAACTCCGTCCTCGTCCTCGAAAGTGTTGACCTGTCAAGTTGCCCAAGGGTGGAGTGAGAGTCGACATCAACAAGGATGACGATGACGACGAGGGAGATACCCAGTGTGTTGTTGGCCAGTGACTTTGAATGCACTGCGCTGAATTTGACGACATCATGGTGATTATGCTTTTCCACGAGAACCCCATCCGTATACGTGAAACTTTAGCACGGACGAAGTGGCTTTTGAAATGACGATGTCGTGTCGGAAATATGCGCGCTGTTCATTGGTGAGCGACTCCGATGGGAGACGAAACTATTTGAATGCATATTAGTTTCCAAGGTGACTTACCTATGAGGGTGACACTTTTGAACCATTAGACCTGATGAGTTGGAGAAACTTTAGACGAATTCCTAATGAGAATGTGTGTGCCTCTGCGGCGTTTGTTCGATCGGTGCCATGACAATCTGGTTGTTGGATGGGTCCAACGTTGAGGTTGTACCGGAGCAGGTGGATGGATAATGGTGGGAGATTTGGAAGCATATGAGGTAACTTTGGGCTTCATTGTCTTGTCATACAGTTGGGTTGCTCTGTGTCTTGCAGGCTCAGGAGAAACTTATGCACGGGTGAATCAATCGAAAAGGTACACACTTAGCGACAAAAGTTTCCGTTTAACCTAGAAGTTCTAGTGAATCAAAGCGTCATACTCTGATCCTAAAACCTGTATTATAAATGTGCTGTCGATTAATTTCATAAGACAAAAAGTTGAGAAATGCTGTGAAATAATGTACATTGTTACTGAAACAAATTACTTATTATTCAATGGACAAACTTTGCCGTTTAATGGTGTTAATTTTTATGTTTCAGGAGTTTATAAAAGGTTATGATTATGCCATGTGCTTTGACACTTGATTTTAGGATTTTTTTAAAAAGTGGAGCTAATTTATTTGTGCACTTATCGTCTCAAGTACTTATTTGCATGATTTTACTGGAATACGGTAATGGACGGTAATTCGGGCGGACGGTAATTCATTACAACTTTTGTGTACGAAGACGAAGACATTGCTAAATGAATGTCAGCGAACAAGCCACTGAAAAAACCATGGGGTATAATCCAATTGACTACCTTTATCAATTTAAATATATTTTATTGAACGATAGGCTTTTAATAGGAACGTCATTATATTCGTCCAGTTGACTTTAAAATAGGTAGTTTAAATTTACTAGTTTACGAATTTTTACATTTTTTTTTATTTGAAAGCCTGTTGGACAAAATAACCCAATAATAAATAACAAGTAAAAATTAACAAATTGAAAACGTGGTATTGAACAATATTTTTAAGTAATTTTATAACAAAAATTAAACACTCACTTATAAGCAACAAAATTGTATGCCCATGTGCATGTACTTTTATCCGGAAAGTACTGTATTATACAATAGTTCCTCGATAATGTGAATTAACTAAAACAAAGCGATTTCGGATTTTAGAGGGATTCACATTAGTGGAACTATGTTTCAATACTTGCTAAATTTTTTGAAACAATTTTCAAATCTATTAACAACAGCACAAAATGATTTTTTAAAACACAAATTTTCAATGTTCGTTAATATAACAAGATAAATTAAAGTTAAATAATTTTATTCACTTCAAAATAAAAAAAAGGAATTTTATACCGGCATCGATTTTTCTCAGATTCTCAGTTTTTGGTAAAATGATTATTTTGGACTGTCAAATAACTTGACTTGATCTTTCTATTTATTGTGTCTGCTCTTATTTTTAACAAACTACAAGTAATTTTTAAGAAGCGTATGTTTGCACTGAAGCGCTTGCGATCTAACATTTTTTTTTCAAGGAAACAGCTAAAGTGACTTCGTCGCTTTCATCCCCCGAAGTGTCTTCAATTTGTTCACGATGACCCAGTCTCTAACTTCTTGCATTGACGTGTTGTGTCCAGTATCCAATTCCAAAAAAATCATTATTTTCTTAATAAGTGGAATAAAATCATCATCCTTTCAGTTGTCTTCGGAAAATCAAATTATAGAGATGAGTTGTTCGAAGTTCACATTATGAAATGAGAATGTCATCTTTTGGAGATTTGAATTTTACATAAATTCAATTCAATTCAGGGGTAGGGACTACAATATTCCTTTTTTTTCTTCTTAAGAAGTAAATAAACTAAAGTTCCATAAAATTCACTTGTTCTGTTGTAAGAGACACATATACTAAAGCCATTTTCACAGAAAAGTTTGCTTTAAAATTGGCATTCAAAAAAATCTGATAACATACGGCTTTCTCAAATGCACGATGCAAATCATAATTGTTAACTGTTGCATATGCAATTCAAGGACATTGTTTACTCGGCCATTGAAACGTAAATGTTCGTATCAAAAATAAAGCTGATACAGATTTTGAGAACCAATGCGCATTAACTAAGTTGCAATATCATAAGAACAAAAGACGTTGTCAAAAATTTAACTTAAGATTCATATACTAATGATGTGTTAAGAAGTCGGCTTTTGTCTGGTTTCTAGTTCCACTCTCTGAACACTACTCTGTACTACACTAAACTATATCTAAAAATGATATACATTTTAAATTAACTGTAGAATATTTTAGAATTTTCTATGTAATACCATCAATTTCGCCTTTCAACCGCATGTCGGGAAACTATTTCGGCACTTCCGTGGCTTCACTAGGAGCATATCCATTTTCACCGATGGCATCGTATTAATCGTTCATATTAAATTGTATTAATTTGATTTATAGAAATATATATATTACCCATATGGGTTGGGCATATCCCACTTCTAAAATGTCGAAGGATGCTCATCGACAAAAAGGACGTTCCCAATGTTTTTTTTAAGATTAAACCCTTTCTTGACCACATCTAATTCCTGCCTCAGGAAAACAATTTTTTTTACTTCACCAAAAACCAAGTAAAAGATCTGGAATGTACTTATTGCACTAAGAGACTAGAGAAAAAACGTGAAAACACCAGCGAGTAATTGCTATTTCAAATCGATAAACCATAAAATCAAACACACGTTTCCGAAGGAATGGCCCGGGTCGCCCCATACCATCTTCCGTCAACACGGTGTCCGCGTTCAGCGGACACCTGAAAACCTTAAGTGAAATGATGCATAAAAATCTGCTATGGAACGTCTCACCTCAAGGAAAATTTTAGAAATGCACCAAAATGCTCACCCTTTAAATAAAAAGGATTTAGTCTCGAAAGAAATAAAACTTATAACCTCTAATTTCGTGCCTGACAAAGAAGCTCGTAGGATCATATTCAACAGTCAACGTTGTCTTTTTATCTGGTTGCAATACCTTAGAGGAGTGGTTTTCGTGACCTTTACTTTGCGTGTTTTTCACGATGTTTTTTCTGTCAGCCTCTGACCGTCCCTATCTCTTCCCACAACGACAAAGATTGTTTCTCCAGATTCTGAAGTACATGTGTTTGAAAATCAAGGTGCTGTCTACACTTTTTTCTTGTCGTCACGTCATTGTCGTCTTACCTGCACATGAGGCTTACTAAAAAACAGAACGCTCATTAATTGTCCCGCCCACGCCTGTCCAATTTGCTTATTACAAATGACACACTGACAGCGACAGCAAAAAGAAAAGTAACAACGAGAGGACACAAATCTGTCGGCCATCGTGTGTCAGTTGTCAAACACTCTCGTGTCTGCAAACAGCAATTAACAAAACAAATACACGAGGAACACTTTTATTTTGTGAATTTCATTAAAACAACATAAACATCTTGACACTCAGAGGTGTAATTAAAAGAAAATTCGCTGCTGGAATCAATAAAACGTTGAAAATTAAACACCTTCTCTCTCTCGGCACCGTGTGAGATTCTCGATTTGTGTTGGTGTTTGGTTTGGTGCCTTTTCAATTAGCAACCAGCACCGGCAGCAGCAATGGCGGACGACGAGTGATATACGGCCGGGTGTCCTGCCATCTCCAACTTTCTATCTAAATTCATTAAACGGAACATATGTAAATTTTTCATTTACATACATGCCTGCCTCGGGCTGGATAGAGTTGGTGTGGTGTCGTATGTGCAAATCATAAAATATTCCCGTCCAAAGAGCGCAAGGACCTGGTTCGGTTCAGGATACCGCGCATTTACCCTTGTGCGATTGGGGATGAAAAGGTACGGGCATGACTGTGCCCTTTGATGGTAATAAATATTTTCCTTATTTCTGATGGTTAGGGGCGCGCCGTGCACCGGGCGAGCTCCACTACTGCGGGGCTGGTTGGGATAGGTTTTTGTGCGGAATGCGCGCCTGGAAGGTGTTTGACACCCGACCTAATCAACTTCGTACATCATCGTCCTGGAGCACGGAGAACGTGCGTAGACTACATTTTGTTCTCGCATTTTATATTGTGTGATCTATCTCGGTACTCTCCGGTGTGGTCGTGGGATTCATTATTGTGGAGAAGGAGGAGAAGGGAGGAAGAGGGTTGAAAGTTCTGAAAAGTGAAACCCTTCACTTTGCCCGTCAAGTTCAGTCTATTAAACTCAATCAATGTCACGTTCATTACACGAGGTTTTTGTCCTTTTTACTGGCGACGGAGCGGTGCCGGCGGCGTCAATGGTGGTTGTTGGGCTTTTTAAGTGGTACTCATACTCCTACTGCCACTCCTACTCCCGCCCATCTTCGTTTTGCGCTTTTTTTTTTGTGAGCGCCAGAGATATGGGTGTCGGCTGCAGATGATGGGGAGTGATGGTTATGATGGTGGCGGGTGGTCTCAGGGTATTATGTAACTTATTCCGGAGATAATTTTAGACTCAGAAAGGGCGGGTAGATTAAAGGGAGTTGAAAGGCTTCCAGCGAGTACACGTGTGAGTTTAAAATTGACTTTAATTGGCAATTTTCAGTGAAAAAGCTGTTTGTTTAAAGTGTAGGACGAAGACTTTGAACAAAATGTGCAAGAATAATTTGTGAATTATAAAATTTTTATTTACTTAACTTACTTACTACATTTTGGCCAAAGCTGGTCCCATTGTGCTGCCAAGCATCTTTTGGCTAATTTAGTTTACTGACGTTATGATTTAGTTTTAGTTTGAGGTTGGCAGATTGAAATGAGATTTGATTGCAGTCTGTATTTATTATCAGCTTTTGTAGGTTGATTTTTGGGACGATTGAACAAGTCTTGTAGAGCAGCCGATTCTTCTGAGCAGTTAAAAGATTTACAGAGACCTCCAAAAGTTATTTGGTGAATTCCGCTTTCAACATTTTAGACTTTAATTTATCGCTAACATTTAACACCTCCAAAACGGAGTATGAAATCGTCAAGAAAATCTCAATTGCCTGCCGAAAAGCAAACCAGTTTTCGCGTAAAAGAGTTTTGGATAAGTTAACTCTACAATATGCGCCAAAAGCTTCTGGAATCGAAGGTAAAAGGCATTTAGACTTTTTTCAAAAAGTTAGCGAACATGTACAATAATAGTTAGCTGGTATAATCAATTCAGTGACGAATCAAATTTTTGGCTCGAACTACGTAACTATCGGCCACAAGCAAAATATTCGTTACTGGTCGGATGAAAATCCACATGTGCTTCATGAATCACCGCTTCATCCACAAAAAATAACTGTTTGGTGCGGTTTGCCTGTCGGCGGTGTTATTGGGCCATATTTTTTCGTCGACGATAACGTTACTATGAGTGACCATCGTTTTCGCGCCACGATTATTGATTATTTTTGGCCCGAATTGGAAGATATGGACTTGCGCGACATGTGGCTTCAACAGCATGGTGCCACAAGTCATACAGCACACGTTACAATCGATTTATTGAGGAGTAAGTTTGATGAGCGTGTTATCTCAAGAAACGGGCCAGTCATTTGGCCGCTTCGTTCGTGCGATTTAATGCTTCCAGACTACTTTTTTTGGGCTACATTAAGTCATTGGCTTATGCCAATAAGTCGACGACGTTGGAAAAGCTCAGAGCCAACATTGATCGCGAAATAGCGGCCGTGTCATCGAAAATTGGGTACAACGAATCGACCGCTGCAAACGTGCCCGCTGTGGTCATATGAACGAAGTCGAGTCCATTTACAAATGTTTTTATTTTGCTTCAAGCCGACAGTAAAGTGTTTGAAATATCTCAAATGGTTTGCGTTTTATTCTAAAAAAAAATATTGTCAAGTCCTTATTTGACCCGTTCATGCCCAATCCAATGTACGACATGAATTTCATCTGTTTACAGCTCAAAAATTATTGGCATAATTGCAGTTTAAGTGCTTTAGGTTTATGCTTAAATTAAATTTCGGTAACTTAACATCTGCATCAGAAGCCGGAAGTATTCGGGATCGCTTACTTCATTTTTAATAAAGCACAAAATATGTTTGCTTCAGCAGGAATAAGGCGCGGTCATGAAAGGGTGCCAACTAAGTCATGGAGCTATTCCTCAATCGTGTTTACATTTAATGATGGATTATTTTTCAAAAACCTCGCAAATACCATCACTCTGTCTGATTTCAGATTAAGTCATCCGACAAACAACTCTGATTCACAATAAACCTCCGCATTCTTTTCACCAGGTCAGACATTTCACGCCAACTACTCCCGCTTCCAGACACTCGTCATCACATCCAGCCGTTGTAAAGTGAAGGCACAAACAATCTGGCCGTTGGATCCCTCTTATTCACCCTTCCAGCAACAGACAGGACCCAGAAGGACCCTCCTACAACGAAGAAAAGTCAATTTCAAAACGTCAAACAAACAAACTACTTTCCGAAGCGTTTGCACTGCGAACACATGAAAAATTTATTTCCGTTCTTCACCCGAAAAAAAAAGAACACGAACAAAAGCACCACCACTCGCCTCTAAACTGAAGGAGATAACTCACGAAATAGAATTAAAAATTCAAGCACACGAACCAATTAAAGTCACAGACGAACAACGTGTTGCCAGAGAACGAAAGACAGCTCAGAGAGGTTGGCTAAAAGACGAGCAAATAGCTCGCCATGTCTAAATGTTTTATCCGTCTCTCAGTGTTTCGAAAATACAGATAATTAGTTGAGATGTCTATAAGGGCAGCTTATTGTCCCGTCCCGTGGACGGACGGATGGGCAGATAGACTCGAAATGGGAAACTAATGGAAGACCGCTTCGAGCTGTGTAATGAAAATCACGTATCTCCGCTGCAGAGACGAGCCTGGACGGGATTTCACTCGCACACACAATCACACTCGGTGAGACGTTGTCACTTTCAGTGTGAATAGATAAATAAAAATGGGAAACATCCGAAACGAGCAAGTGGAATATCCTATCCTCGGGATTTGTTTGCTTCTCGAGCTTCCTTTCCTCCCCGGCCAGGAGCAGCAGCCACAAACGAATAAATTCGGACAGCTGGAAAAACAATCTGCTGAAAGTCTTCACCTTAGTTCGGACAACTCGAAAAGTGTGCAGCTCCACCACCAAACAATAGACAGACTCACAGTCGAGGGGAGACCGCCTGGAAGACATTAGCACCAAGGGGTGTGAACCCAGAGAGTACAATAGGGTGGAAAACTTATTTATTTCCGGGTGTTTTTGGATCTTTTTCCTTAACCCTTCTCCTCCTTCTGGGCGGGTTGAACGCAAACACAAAACAACGTTTGTGTCTTTGGGGAGAGGAATGTATCTTTGTGTTTTAGTCGCCGTCGTGGTCGTGTCTGGTGAGTTGTATGGCTTCGCCTAAGTGCAAAGGTAGCTTTAAAGATTATTTACCAAGAGGTGACGCACTCGACATCTTTTTCTAAGGCTTTTCCTGTTGTTTTCAGAGCGTGTGGGGGTGAAGACAACGAAATGGGATACACTCAACACCAACCCCAATGCAAAAGGTTAAATAAACTGTATTGGGTTGAAAGATACTTTTCAGTATTTACAAGGCGGATATCGGAGAGGGGGGGCTCTTTTATGTGCGTGATTTTCCAAAGGTCATCCGGAGCGTCGGAAACCTTCTGGCCATATTTTGTTTCAAAGGTGAAGGAGCTATGCTTTTGAGGTTGGTTTTTGTAAAAATTAAAGAAGGGATTTACACTCTCACAGGGTGGACACCCTACTGCTATGTTTTTTTTTGACTAATGAATTGGATTACAAGTATTCAAATGGCAAGAGTCACAACCTTTCAAAAGGTCTCTATCATTAGGGGTTAGTGATGTTGATTAAAATGTTTTATGCCTCAATCCTTTGATTGCTATTTTTAATAAATGTGTTTTTTTTCCCCTTTTAGTGCCAAGTAAACCACTAAATCTCACTGTCATCAATGTTACATCGACCAGCATCACAATGACATGGTTGCCACCGAAGAATCAAAATGGTGTCATCAACGGGTATCATGTCTTTCATTTGCATGAGAACCAGACTGGTGTTGGAATTGTAAAGAATCCAGGAGGATCGTCTGTAACTTATGAGCTTGGAGAATTAAGTGAGTAGTCTTTTTTCATGTATTTATTGTTTAAGTAGCACAATGTCCGTGTTTGGTTTTCATTAAGCAACGTTCAGGCCATGAAGGAAACGAAGCGAGGTTATTGAAGATAAAATTTACATGTTCCAACACTGCTACAAATAAATAGTTTTTGTTTTGCGTCCCCTAATCTTACCCGTACTGCGAATAAAATGTCGAGTCTGATATCACTCAAATTTTTGCATTCTTTAAGGCAATTTCACTACAGTTCAACTGTCAACTTTTCAAAAAACTGAGAGTTGATCTACTTCGGGGTTGTTTTTAACTCGAGATTTAACCTTGAAGTTGGAAATTGATCTCGGTTAAATCACTAGCTTATCTGATATTTTGAAATTTAAAAGCCAGAGCTCTCATCGCTTAACTTTTCAGACGACCATCGTCCAGACGACTGTCGTAAACGCTATCGTCAAAAGTTTCTTCTCATCCTTCATTAGCTTCTTGTCATCCTTCATTATCCTTGCGTATTTTCAAGTCCAAAAACGGATAAAAAACATAGGTAATGCGAGTAAGAAGGTACAGTTCTCCACAAAAGTTTGCGTAACATACAGATATCTGGCGAAAAAGGGCGTTTATTCCAAACCATATGTGACAATTTGTTTTGATAGGTATATTTCAAAAGGGCAAAGCACAAAGTTTCAGAATTTACCAAAATTAATTCAATACTCTTACCCGTTCAAAAGTTATAACAAAAACAATAACCAATATTGCCAAAATCAATCCACAAAAGTTTGCATACCGTGAGCAAATTTTCTCAATAAGGATCATTCAAATAACTGTATCTAATTAGGGGGGCAATCTAATACATTGTCTTTGTATCCCCGTTGTTAGCAAGTGACGAGATGTAAAAAAGTCCATAAATATGCTAACAAAAGACCAGACATTTTTGACATTTTGTTCTTGGATTATACCAAGTTAAGTATCATTATAAAATCTTCGTCAAGACAGTTCTTGGCTTATGTGAAGCGTAGAAAACGATAGCGTTCTGTTGATACCATTTTCTGAAGCTTAGGTGAAGCATCCAAACTATATCGTCAGAAGATTGTCGTGTTACGTAATGAGACTTTCATTTTTTAAACTTCTCTCAAGATATTTTTGATAAATGACACAGCAGCAGTCTACGATGTGTGCTATTAATGCTTAGAATTAATAATTTTCAAAGTGAAAAAAAAAGAAAAACGAAAAGTACCGTCGAAATGTTTTATGTCTGTCTTTGTTCTATCGCTATTTCAGCAGACAATGCTTGAGTGAGTTAGCCAACTGCATTCCTCCCCTTCAAACATTCACCTGCAATACTCGACTTGCTAGGAATACTCATCAGTATACCATGAAGCCTGCTTTCGGACGTACGGTAAAGCCTAGAGTCTCCTTCTTCAACCATACCACACGAATATGGAATGCTCTTCCCGACTAAATATTGCCATCTGATTGCGAGTATAACATACACACATTGAAAACCAACGTGCACAGGTACCTTCTTTCCATCTGTCCCTCGATACCTTTGGCCCATGGTATGTCTTAAACTAGAATAGCCCCGAACCCTTTAGCACGCACCAATTATACAAAAAAACCAAAGCAACGGCAGCTTTAGAACTAAAGGAGACTCAGTAGAAGCCACATTCGCTGGACTTGTTCCAAAAGAGGGTGTCACATCCCGATGCATTCTTAAGTTTTGGACTATTCGAAATGTGCCAAATATTCTCTTTACGAGCTTCGAAGGAATGAAGATGGATCTCAAGTCAGTGGTGAGCTAAGTTGGAGCGCACCTGAGAAAGAACATCGATTCCGGGGACATGAAAGACCTCCTAGACTAACCATCGACCACATGAATAGTGTGTCCACAAAACTGAACACACAGAAATAGGAAAAAATTCCGGGTTTTCTCACTTAACGTGTGCTTTTTCAATAAAGTTGCAAAATTAGGTGTTGATAAACTCTCGAATTGTAAATCAAAAGTTAGAAAGATAAAATTTGAGTGAGTGTAGTTTAAAATCGTCACACAATCTCAATTCGATTTGAAGGAAGAACTAAGCCATATGCATTGCCTTAAACTGTAATAGATCAAGTTGATTGTGTTTCCATCGGTTCCATTTGAGAATAATTTCTAAGATTTCCTCACTTGACTGGTCCTTTTTGTCTTTAACAAGTAAATTCCTCAGATCGTACACGTTCCATAACAACCAACCACCAGCACCTACCTCGACCAACCTCGTTATTGCGTACTTAAACAGACTTAAATTACTCACTTTCCAAGCCACATACGCATTTAAAAAGCGATCAACACATCGCCTTAATGAATTGCCTGTCAATTTGAGAGCACCTAACGCTTTATACGCCCGCCCAAGAGCCCTGTCGAGCGACTTTCAAATGACTTCCCCACATCACTGAGCACACACAGGCACTTAAAATTTTCATATATGTCATTCTTAAAAGCAATTTACCAATTCACGAGCTCCTCCAACAGGGGTCTAATAAATTATGTAGTTCCCTTCTTTCCTGAGAGTGGCATAACGACGTTTCGCCCAATTTCCCACACCACCGGGACGGCTTTATCAGTCCTTAAACAGACACCTCTATCTGCGTTCAGACACCGCAACGAACAGATGCGGCACACTTGCCACCACTACGACGCCAATTACATATTTATTCACCTAACCAGCCATTAGACGATAATGAAGTACGTAAACAAACGAATTGTCAAAAGGGATAAAGGATGTTCCGCCCTGTCGAGGAGCACACCAATGTGTCCCTTTGTGTGTCAATAGTGCTTAGGTTAGCGTGTGCACATTTTAATTAGTCCCATACACACAAACTCAGCTTGGCGGGAGGGGGAGTGTATTAGAAGTTATGAAACTTTAACGAAACGCCTAACGCACTTCTTCGCCAGCGTTTTTCAATAATCCACCGGGACCCCTACGCAAACAGAATTGAGTCATTAGGCAGGCAAGTGTGTCAGCCACCAACCACTCGATGAAGGACTAAATTATTCACAAGACGAACGCAGAAGTATGAACCTCATTGGAGATGTCGAAATCCCATTCTGTCCTGGAAGTGTGCTTTCCCTCCCATGAGAATACACAAGTGATTACAGGCAGATCAGAGTCGACGTCTTATGCAAATTCCCGCACGGAAAGGTCACCCAAGGGCGCTGAGGTGCGTTCGGTTAATTTCAACGATGGATGATGAGATGCTGCTGTTGATGATGATAATTAAAACTACACAATTATGGTTTATTACACGGTAATGCACTGGCAGCCGGCCAAGCCTCATCAGTCCGTGACACGAATAATCTGCCGGTGAAGACACAACCTACGGTTTAGGACCACTTTGCATAAACTTAATCCAAGACGAAACAATAACAATATGCACCGGTGATGGTGGTCGATGGTGGTACGTGCCTCTGACACGACACACGACCAAACCGAAGACTGACCAAACGATTGATCCTCTGCACGGTCTGTCTGCCTGAGGACGGTTAGCTGGCTGGTTTTGTTTTCGGTACCCGGTTGAGTTGAGTTTTAGTTAATAATGAAAAGGATATCGACAAGCGCCGATGCGTCTGTCACAATATTTACTGCAGCGACCGGTTCATTGTTATGCAGTGTAAACAGGGTTTGGGAAGTTTGTTTTGAGAGATTTGCTTGATAGTGTTTCTGGATGTGATTTACTGGTGATTTAATTACAGAATCGAGGGGGTTTTTCGGGTCTTGTGTGTGTGTATAATACCATGCAATCACTTAAATAGTTATTGAAATACTAAGCATTATTGTTTTTCGTAAAATGCTGATGGTGAATCTCTTTTGTTTAAGGTTTACTACCTGCTGTTAACTAACGCAATAAAAGCTGAGGAGCATTTTGCTTTGTGCTTATCGTTGAGAGTACTGTGGAGAACTAAATCAGGTTTTTGAAAATGCGGATGGTTTGTCGTTAAAGTACTTTTGTCATAGAAAAGCTTTTACAATTCGCCGTTTAAAAGTAACGTGCAACAGTGGTTTGTGAGTAGCGACAAACTAGAATATTAACCTTCACAGACTGTCACGCAGATGAAAATAGGTTTTGGGATCTATGCTAAAGGGTGATTTTTTAGCTATTATCTTTTTGGCAACAGTGGCTTAAACAGCTGACGCACGTTTCGTATTTTTTTTCACTGTCAAACATCTTCAGTTTGGTCTATAATTTAACCATGAATCGTCTTACAAACGAACAACGCTTGCAAATTATTGAATTTTATTATCAAAATGCGTGATCTGTTAAGAAAGTTTAGAAAGCTCAGCGACGAAGCTCATTTTTGGCTCAATGGGTACGTAAATAAGCAGAACTGTTGATTTTGGAGTGAATATCAGCCAGAAGCATTGCAGAGCTACCAATGCATCCAGAAAAAGTCACAGTTTGGTGCGGTTTATGGGCTGGTGGCAACATTGAACCGTACTTCTTCAAAGATGATGCGAATCGTAACGTAACTGTGAATGGTGAGCGCTACCGTGAGATGATATCCAACTTTTTTTTGCCCAAAATGCAAGAGCTTGACTTGCATGACATGTGGTTTCAACAAGACGGTGCCACACGTTCACGTTCGGGACCGGTCAATTGGCCGCCTAGATCGTGCGATTTAACGCCTTCAGACTATTTTTTGTGGGGCTATGTTAAAGTTCATGTCTATACAGACAAGCCCGCTTCAATTGAGATACCGGCCGAAATGTTGGAAAGAGTATGCCAAAATCGGACTAAGCGGATGGACCATTTGAGGCGCAGTCAAGGTCAACATTTGCATGAAATAATCTTCAAACATTAAATTATATGGACCGTACTATCGATTCAAATAAAGATTTCATGCATTTTTCTGAATTTTATGTGTTTTTTTTTTGAAAAACTTTCCTATAGCTTTTAAAAATTTACCCTTTATTAAATGTCACGTTTCGTTTTTTGAGCATTTTAAAAGATCCTGGTCACGTACGTGTTTTTTAGTTATCTTTGAATCTTTAAAAGTGTTTAGGTGAGGCATGTGGGAAATATAGTGACACTGACTGATTATTAAACTTTGAGACTTTTTGATTTTGACAGTAGCTATTGCTTTTCCAATGTACGTTTAATTCAAGTTCTTCTTCATAGCTAAAAAAATAACAAATAAAATTTCGATAGTGTTCAAAATGACATTTTGAACATTAAAATCAATTAATTTTTATCGATCCGCCATTAAAATTTTCACAGTAAATGGCAAAGGGTTTGTCGAATTCATTGGCCATATGCTCATTGAGATTTTTAAGGTCCTCGGTGGAAAAAAAAAAAGAAAAGATATGGTGGGTCAATATCCAGCACGTGGCCGAGAATTAAGAGTGTTTTCAAGTCAAGTAAACTTGTCTCAAAATTTGAGGTTGTGCACCTGATGATGGCAGTTCAATAACAATGCTTTAATAATCTTGCACTATGTTTAGGGAGAGTGTATTAGAAGAGTTGTTCCAAGACGCAAACACGCGAGGTGTCAAAAGACTTTGGTGAGTACGCCCAGAGACTGTACTCCAAAATTTAATGGAATTCATTTAAATGTCTTTGTGCTAAGAGATCCCATCTAGCTAGGACCTCGTTCTCAGTTCAGACTAAGTTCATGCACATAATGAGTAATTAGGACATTTATTACCGTTGCCGAATGCGTGGTCTCAATTCGAACTCGTAGCGAATAAAAATAACAACACAAGCGAAAGTATAAGTTCGTATAATGAGTCAATAACTGCAATTACATTAAATCTCGATGATTCGAATTTCATAGGACCAGGAAAAAACTTCGAATTACAGAGGTTTTCGAATTATGCAGGTTTCAGAAAGAAAAATTGCTCACTTTTGTCACTCACGCATTTAAACCAACAGTTGTTGGAGAGAAAAAAATAAACTTGACTTCGAATTATAGGAATAAACAAGCAATCACTTTCGAATTAGAGAGGCTTTTATGTTGTTTTGCACAAAAATAAATTCCTCGAGCCAATAGTCTCCGCAGCTAGGCTCTATAATCTTTATATTACCCTGTAATTTAAATTACATGTTAATAAATGATAATAATAATAGTAAATTCTAATTCGCAAAGGTTCTCTTTGATTTACATAGGTTCTTTCAGGGGACTATGTGAATGCTTCTATTTACAGAGGCTTTCGAATTATAGAGGCTCGAATTATAGGGAGTTGACTGTATAGGGTGTATGAAAAAGATCGTCAGCAAATTTAAGCAAAAATTAAAAAAACTCTTGCGCTTACATTTGATACGAGTGCTATTAAACCAAATACTTATATGCGCTTTTGATCAATAAGTTTTTACCATTTTTTGAGGTAAAGCCATTATTCCATCTCTGTAGAAGTTCTGTAATTTCTGAGCGAGTGCAGACCTCTACCGAATTTGAAAATATTCCATTAAGACAGTTTTGCAGAGATAGAAAAAAAATTTAAATCTGAAGGTAGTAGGTGGATGCAACAAACTTTTTGTTGATCTCTGTTCGGTCTTCATAGACGTGTGGTCTGGTGTTTTTCTGATAAAACACAACACCTTTTCTATCCATTTTAGTTGAAACGCTTTCCTCAAACTTGTTAGTTGTTGGCAGTAATGAACAGAATCAATCGCTTGACCAGGTTGTAGAAGGTTATAACAATGAACTATTCCCTTATAATCCCACCAGACTCACAGCATTACCTATCTTCAATTTTGGTTTTACCAGCTATTGTGAAGCTTCATGCTTCTTAATCGATCTTTTTCGCGCGCTATTGTTGTACGTGATTTAGTTTTCATCGCCTGTAATTATTGGCTTCAGAGACGATTCGATTTCGTTTCGTTTTAGCAGTGAATCACAAATTTGAACTCGGTTCATTAAATGTTTTTATGTGGTTTCTGCAAATGATTGATAACTATTTAATGATGAATGCTTAGTTCCCCAGACCCGTCCACGCCGTTCAGGTGCAAGTCTTGCAAGTTTTTACAATGTGCCTAATTCTCAGTCATTTCTAAAAGTAAAAAAAATTGTCACAGAAAAGTGCGATTTCAATAATGCCTTCTAAAAAAGTGAAGCTTACGATGTCACGTTCGGCACAAGATAAAGTACTGTCAGATGCAATTAATATTACCAGAGATATTACATTTCAGAACCATCTACCGAACTCTTTCGAACACCAAATATTTTTTATTTGTACATTTGAATTGAATTAAATGCCATCAAATTCAAAATTGCTTTTTATGTGTAGATTTACAAAAAAAAATTGGTGATTGTGACATAAAATTCACCCGGCTTTGTTGCATTATCAAACTTATAGAAAGAAAATGAGAATATTTTCACTCAAATAATTATCTTTTCATCAATTCAATTTCATCTTACGATAAAACTTAAGGTTACTATATTAAATGTATTTAACTGGAGAAAACGTGAATCTCTCTCGTTATATTTCAATCAAAAACTTTATTGTTCTGAATACTTCTGTGCATGTCTGTAAAAGGCGGGAATCTGTCCAAGAATCAATAGTCAAAACACCCAGTAATGCGATTAAAAAACCTCCACACACCCTGCATACCCGGCAGATTCTTTATAAGAGATAGCCTCTTTGCAGCAAGTCCGCATCATTTTTACCGACACCGAATTACAATTACCCCAAATTAAATGTTTAATTCTTTTTTTCGTTTGCTCTCAACGTCCGATGTAATCTCGTTCTTTATATTCGCTTAAGGAACAAACAAAAAATTAACTAAAGTCAGAATCAGAACGCTCTATAAACAGTAATCTCAGGCGCATCCAATGCCTTCGCTCATCAACACCTCGCGGCCGGAATCCGTTGGCAAAGGGCGCAGAGTCGTCCATTCGTCCCTTTGTTGTTTTAAAAGGATTACATTTTTATTCACAAAGCAGTTGCGAAATCCAACTTCATAATATCGCGATAAAATTCTCCATAATAATTCATAAATATTCGCGCTATTAACCTGCATTGCCTGAAAGCCGCTCACGTTCACATGTATGCACATCCTGTGAAAGGAAAAAAAAATAAATAAAAACAATGGTGAGGAGAACCACTGCGGTAGTTTCCATTTCCTTTTCGCATATCCTTTTTTAATTGGTTTTTATTTTATGCTTTGGGTTATTGCACACGCACTCACGGAGCGACTGGTACCGGCCGGGTGGGTTCCTGGTAAAAGCGGTCTTTCTCACAAAAAGGAGCTTTAGCGGGATTTAAAAAATTAACTTCCTCCTTCCTCCTGCGTAGCCATAAGGAACCTAGGAAAAACCAATTTACAACGTAGACACGGCGCCCCGGACAGATAAATAGGTGTGTGCTGAACTTTTCAAAGTGGCCGGCTGCTCTAGGTCTTGGACTCATAATCAGCATTCGCGCTGCAACAAACCCGCCGGGTGCAGTCCGTGCAGTTCGCTTTTTTCAATCGGTTATAAATTAAATCCTGTCAGCGTGTCGTAATTTATTTCCAGGCATCAATTTTATTTCCCTCTGGAACATTTTTTATTAATTAAAATAAAGGAATTTCATTTTGTTGATGCGGCGGTGGTGACTGCTGCTGGACCACACACTACAACTGGACTCGACCCATTCGCGGAGACCCTAGGAACTTTCCAAAAGGCCAGTCAGCCAGTCATTCAGGCAACCCATGTCCATGTTGCACATTGTTTTACTAATTACATTTCGATTCGTAGTTCGGTTTTTTTTTTCGAGTTTTCAGTTTTCAGTTTCCTGTTTCGAAGAAGGGGACGTTTGGTGGGCCCTTCTGTGTCCGCCCCATGCTGAAGAGTTTAAAATTTTAAGTTTGAAATTAAAAATAATTCTACATGATTACTCAACAGTGAGTTCATTAATTAAAGAGCATTTAACAGTGAGTTATGTATTAAGCCAAGGGAGGTGTTGGACATATCGCCCCACGACTGAAGTGAATAAAAATTAAAACCCAACTGTCATTGTTCGTCTGCACGGTGGACAGCACGGTGGTGGCGATGGTGTTGGTCATATGTCGGACTCATCAAAAATGACAAGTTGACCTCGCATTAATGCATTTTTTAATGATTACCGAACTGTAATCGTATTAATTAGAACGTACGTGGAAGGACATTCTGTTTTATTGATAAATTTTACAGCTGCATTATTTTTTCAACTAAATGTGGTTATTTTTTCTCTGTTGTTTTTCCAGAACCATTTACCGAATATAGAATCAATGTTAAGGCGTACACCATAAAAAATGAAGGCGAGTCTTCAGATCTAATTGTGCAGCGAACGGATGTCAGTGGTCCCAGCTCTCCGATTGTGGTGAATCTTACATGCCACTCACAGGATTCGATCACGATCAGGTGGAAGCGGCCAATGGAATTCTTCAATTCAATTGATTTTTACATTATAAGGTCACGACTGGTGGGACAGGAGACTCACCATGATACTAGAATTAATGCATCCGATAACGAACTGGAAACTGCGGTAAGAGTATGCTCTTTTATTTTATTTTTTATATTTCTAGCATTTTATTTTGGAAAATTCATACAAGTTTTTCGAATTAATTCAGCTGTTCCTTATAAGCGAACTGGCTTACCCATTTTCTTATTAGTCTAGCGACCCTTGAGCGATCATCTGTGCTTCAGCTAAAGTTGTCTTCCAGCATTAACTTTGCGTCCAATAAGGCAGACCAAGCTGTCTTGCAAATGCGATCATTCGGTCTTCGTACCACATGATCGGTCTTCCTCTTCTTCTCGTACCACAAGGCTTTGTACACCTTAATGACAAGGCCAAGGACTCAAAACTAGAACTAAGACTGTTATCTTTTTGTGTCTAAAATAGTTTGAAATGAAAGGTTTTCCAATAGGGACATAACAACTTTGAATTTAATTTGTGAACGCACGATTTCACTAATCATCGAACTGTCATTGTCAATTTATTCAGTAAACTTAGCATTTTTATCATGCATCAGCATGAACCATATTTTTCTTGAAATCTACCAATTGCAGACCTGCCTATCAAAATGTTCTCACAAATTACTAATCAGGTTAAGGTCTGGTTAGAGTTGATGATTGTTCATTTGCCTAACGAAATCTTTAAGGTCGCAGTAATAGTAGCTCTGTGACACTCCGATTCAATTCGAGAGTTTTGTAGAGCGTGAATTTGAGCCTTCCGACAAGGAGTTTTCTAGACAGATTTTAAATCTTTTCTAAGACTTGAGCGACAACTTGGTGCACGTTCATTTTTCACACAAAATTCATCATATTTCTCTATTTCTCCGCAAATCAATACCTCAAAATCAGTCAAATTCGTTGTGGAACTGCACTCACTTCACTTCAGAGAAATAATTTTTTACAAAATTGAATAAGATATCCACATTTCCCGTGAAATGATCTTATCCAGTTCAAAGAATAAAAATATTTATCGAGAATATATCACGTAATTACTGAATTCTGTCGACTAATTATGCGTCAATAAAGTTGACAGTTATTTTTAGGTTGCTATGCCCTCTTCAATTATGCCTTACACTTTGTAAAATAATTTTAAAACAAAATGATTACTTGCCAAACGCTCACCGTGTAACCTTTGGCATTGATTGAAAACAATACTAATGGTCAAGTGTTCATTAATCACTTAACGATGGATCATTTTGCGGAATTAATGCCTTGAATTTTATAGTTAATAAAAAAAACGGAATGTACATATTTGTTATTCTTATTTTTTATTATCAATTAACAATTTTACTGCTGTGGTAACCTTTTAATTGTAGGTGTTCTTACTTTTTATGTTCTCTATATAAATTGATGCCAAGGATGCTGCTCCTTAGCTATCAATCGCTTGTCGGCTTTGATAAATCTGCATATGGGATTGGTTTTAAATACACAGCAATTGATTTCTGTCCGGTATATGAAATTCACGATGTGAACCAATGCTAAGCTAACATGATCGTTTGGTATTCACCTCCAAGTGAGTCTACGCCATCCAGAGCAAGGTTTATGTTTTAGCCATTAAAATTCACTTTTGAGTCTGAGAAAGAATCTGTATTTCTGCTTATGACCTCGGTAGAAGTTCTGCTGTCCATGACCACTCCTGTATTTTGCACACTCTGTTCTATATTTGTTTGTTGGTACTGAACTTTTTCTGTCTTCTCTCAATTCGTCTTAAAACAAATTAAATTATTTCTGTTAAGAGCTGAAGGTCCTAGCAGCCAGGGCTCTATATATTAGCTTGTAATTTAAATTACCTATAATAATAAATAGATAAATAAAAATAAATAATTCTGTTAAATCATGATAGGGATCATGTCAGCAATATAGTTCGCTCATGTTTGATGGATTTGATCCCATCCACATACAGTTCCCCGTGAGTTGATTATTTTGCCTTAAGAGTCGTTACCCAAAAGGCAAAGTCGTTTAAGTCATTGGGTGGCGTAACAGCCCGTTGGGAGCCAGAGCCTAGCTTTTCCGAGCGCCTCCACTGTGTTGTACGTGTAATAATTTGTGACACTGTGGAGAGGACCTTCCATTTAATGCGGGTCATGACAGAAGTATTCCAGGAGGATTAAACCATACTTAAACCAAAAATGATTTTTCTGCATATTTAATCTCTTTTTTTAAATTTGCCTTATCAGTGTATTTCTATTCCATCTAGTAGCCATTTTTTTTTGTAATGCGAAAAGGGGTTCATTCAGCAACATTTAAACGATTTTTCAAAACTTAAAATTACTGCTTGACGATCAAAATTAATGCCTAGTGTTCATACTATACAACTGCTTGACAGACTTCATTTGCAATAAAAATTTTGAAGCATCAACATGGGAGCGCGCGCTTTTGTTGCGGTTATAATTATTAATGAAATACTTGAAAATGAGGAAAAACACAAAATACAACATCGAAAAATGTATTTCCACACTTCTGAATCAACACAAAATAATTTTTCTGATTATTCCTTCCGCTCAAGCTCCATGTTCACTCTCTGAAGTCAAAACAAAAATGAAAAAATGCTCTAAAGTTATATGACAGCTGCTTACACCTTACAATTGATGATCAAGCATTCGAAAAAGTCGAAAAAATTGAACTTCGGTACGATAAATTTGATGACAAATTGAAAGAGCGTTTACACTCTACAATTTGGTCCCATTACGCATATCATCAAGCAAATTGTAAGATGTGAGCCCCGATATTCTCCCGAGAAGTGCTTAAAATAGATTTAAATCACTTTACTTCGAAGTAAAGAAATGTAATTTGATTTAATCCAGAAAGGTTGAGACTCCGTCTTGATGCGTTTTTTTGCTGCAATTGAACCATGACCAACCCATCACTTTCTTCTTTATGCTGCAGAGTACCATTTCCATTCTGATTCCAATTCCGAGTAACGGCCAAGAATAAAATTCACCTTTCGAATCCATTGCCTGCCTGCCAATTAAGTTATCCTAAGGCTATTTTTTCCCATCGTAATTGCAAGAATGCAATTTCGCAAGAGTACATCCTTTCTGCCATGACGACAACGAGAGAATCAAAAAAAAGAAAACTAAAACAATTGATGGTTCACTTTTTAGTACCCGGTCTCGCTTTTATTATATTTATAGTTTGGCCAACCAATTCTAGACCAGGAAACAAAAGCACCAAAAACTCGGAAACAACTGCAATATGCCAATAAATCTTCTAAAGCATTCAACCCGCCCGGTCGGCCCACCAACCACTCCTGATTCACCTGTCTGTGTGGGAGTGAAAAGTACCAAAGCACACGAGAACATAGAATTTATCTCCATGCAATTCGAGCATCATTGAACGTCGTTATTATTATTGCGATGTTTTTCATTTCAAGTAGTCGTTTTGAATAGAAAAAAAAAAAAAAATAAACAACTTTATACAAACCAACGAAGGACTCTCTGCTATGTGCCTCTATAGAAAAATGCATAAACCAACATGTCCTCGGCGCTGAGCAAGCACTACCTCCTCTTTTTTTTTATAAAATGTATCTACATCGAGAATTGAATAATCCAACTTGGCAAGCAAACGCAACTGGATACATTCATCGTTGCCAATAAAGTTAAATGTCAGCCAGACAGACAGGAGGAGGATCTGTGCACACCTCCAATTTGTAGTATGGCAATTAAATAGCATCACCCTGAAGTGCTTAAGTTTCGGATGGAAGATTTCAGCACTCTTAAATTATTAAATTTTGTATGTGCTCCTCTGATGAAGGTTCCCATTACCACATCTTCCCTCACAACTCCTCTAAAAATAATTTACTTAGCATAAACAACTCTGGGAAAGGAAATAAAGTGTTCGGAACTAATGCCTTGGCAGTAGCGGCGATTGAACAAACCACTCGACTTGAGGGGAAGTGGAAACAAAAACAACAACCACCAAATGGAGAGGCGCATATGACCCAAAGAATCATTTGTAGAGTGTACTAAAACATGCCGGCACCAGGCGTTGGTGGTCTATCTTTGGATCACAACAGCGCCCAGCAACAAATGGCTAGGAGCTATGTTTTTCTTGCGTGGCATGTGCTGCTCTGCTGCTTCTTATTTAAAATTGTTTATTTCGCTTTTTTTTTTCTCTTCCATAACGCTGCTTGTTTTTGCTCGTTTCGCTGAGAACTGTAAGAGTTTCTTTTCTCTAGTTTGAAGACGCTCTCTGCCCTTCGGTTCGCCTCATTTTCATTTTCCAAGGAACCCTATGTTACGACCCGGGACTTCTAGAGGTTTCTTCATTATGTGTGTGTCCGTTTGCGTTTGCATAAACGGCTGCCACCAGCAGCGGGCAAAGATTGAGGTGGTGCCTCCAGCTGACTTTTTGTCCTAAGTGGCCCCTCGGAGGGTTGATGAGATGTAAACTTAATCGTTCGGTTTGGTCATTGAGAGCAATCGCTATTATTTTTAGATACTTTGCAGATGGATGGAGAACTTTGAGTTTAATTATGTGTATGTTTTTTTTTTATCTTTTCAGATGATTCTGCCAAATTTGACAACGAATTCAATTTATGAGGTCAAAGTAGCTGGGGCAACGTACAGTGTCATAAATCCAAAACGGATACTGCTGGGAAGATTCACCGAACCTAAGAAGGTATAAATTATTTATCATGGTGGCTATTTGTTATCTGTAGAAGTTGTTAATAGACTGAGAAGGGATTTGGTGAGTTATTGGGGCAATTTTGCAGCAGCTGAGATTATTGGCGACAGGCTGTCGTTATTATTTTAAATAAAAAACAATATTTGTATTTTTGATAAAAACCCTAAGAGGAGCTAAAAAAAAAATTCAAGAAGAATGATTTCATGCCAGGTCACTATTATAATTCACATTGAGTTTGCATTTTTTCGACTTAATTCATGTCGCAGCTAAGATTTCAAGGAACTCAAATCTAGGGCAGCTTTTGAATCTTGGTCTTTCAGGTCGTACTACAAGTGGCCCAATGGCACTCCCCAATTTCTTTAATTCAATTTAAGTCCGTAAAACATCATTTTCCTTATTCTCTAGTAGACCTAATTTTCTTCACAAGTTACTGGCTTCCGATGTAAGCGTGAAATGTTTTTAAGCTGTCTAAAGGTATAACGTAGTATTTTCTCAACGATAAATTACCAGTAATGGCTTAAAGTTATTTCCATTCTGTACCATTCAACCGTAGCCTTGCAATCAGTTGAAAACTACTCGTGTAATTTGAAGTGTTTCAACTTACGGTTGGCGTCATTGGTGTTGTTAGCGCCGACCATAAAATTAACAATCAACATAACGTTGTAAAATTAATTCAGCCAAGACATGCCTTCAACACTTAAACATAAATAATTGTTTTTTATGTTTATGGTGTGGAGTGCAGTGAATCGAGAAAAAAAAATGATTACTTCGGTTATAATGATTTTTTTTTTTTTTTTTATAAATCTTCATTTGTAGGATTTCATTTTAAAGGAAAAAAAAATACAATTTTTGAGTTTTTTTTTTATGGAATTAGTCATAAGCTAGCGAATTAGCGGGGTTCACACCTGACTACAAATCGTACAATTTGCTTGACAACTAAATTTGCCTTAGCGTTCACATTTAACTACTTGACAACTTCAGTTAAAAAAAACAGCCAAATTTTTTTCTTCTCTGCTCGACGACATTTTTCCGCTTGCTAAGATGCTCAGTAATTGGGATCACAAAGAAAAATTAGAAATACTCCAAAGTTGGACGACAATTGTTCACACTCAACTACAAATCGTTCAATCGAGGCAAAAAGATGAAAATGTTGAACTTTCTGACTACAAGTCTGCCGATTTGTAGTTTTAAGCGTTCACATTGACGATTTGCAGTCGTCAAGCACGATTGGCAAGGAAATTGTATAATTTGTAGTCAGGTGTGAGCCCCGCTATTGATCCTAATATAATACTAATAATACTAATTTTCAAAAAAAATAAATGTCCATTGAAATCTATCAAACGATGAATCATTGGACGGTCTCAAAACAAAATAAAGGTTCCATTTTCAAGCTATCAAGATTTAGAGTTGAATAAATAGTATTTGCATAAAGCACTTGTCCAGATCAATACCATATAGTTCCCGCCATAAAAAAATTAGTCATAATCTATCGATAGCGCAATCCATTCACCGTAACTATTGCTGCAGCCTCTTTTGCGAAAAAGTAAGGACCAATGACCCCGTCGGACCAAAAATTGCACAAAGCAGTTACACGTTGAGGATGGACAGGCTTTTCAACAAAAAAAACTTGCGTTTTCCGACCCCAGATTGGATAATTTTGCTTTTGCTTACAATTTTTATTTCGCTCAAGATGACTCTTCGATGAAATTCCGGATAATTTTCATGCATTTCAAGGACCCAATCAGCAACGACACGACGTTGTTGATGATCGACCGGCTTGAGTTCTTGTATTCACTGAACTTTTTAGGCCTTAAGAACCAACTCGTTATGCAAAATACGATGTAATGACGTTTGAAGAATGCCCAATTCCAAAGAACGATGAGGAATGGACAAACCTAGGTTTTCTTTAACACTTTGGGCTACTGCATCAATATTCTCAGTTGTTCTCGAGTGACGCGCACGGGTCTTATTCTTCACATCACTAACTTATCCCAACAGCTCGAATTTTCCCACCAATTTCTGTATTGCGGTCCGACAGGGTGCTTGACGATGACCCAAAAATGTTTTAGTTTTACGAACCGTCTCTACCAAATTTTTCACCATGTTTATAATAAAACGCACTGAAATTTAATAATTGCAGTGCATTGGCGAAATTTTATTCAATTTAAAGATGCTACATTTAATTTGATTTTTTTATTAATGGCATAGTTTCTTCTTGTCAAATGTCGAAAAATTACAGCTTCAAAATTGACATCTATCGAAATAGCTAGCTATTCAAAATAACACCTTTTGTTGGAAAACCCTATACATTTCCATTATAAAGCTATAGACTCGCATCAAATCTCGCATTTTTTAGGTCAGATTAAAGTGTTAATCAATTAAAAAAAACTGTTTACAGCTGCAAAGAAAATGATTAGAGCTAAACTTTTGCCGTGTTTTCTGTTCTTATTAGCGCGATCATTTTGCTTGGGATGCCCTAGGGCTTAGATCTTATACTCAAAAGCAAAAAAGCCAGGTGGCTTTCACAATATAACTGATTTGTTTGAAATGCACTTATAGCACCTCATTGCAAGGCGACTTCTTTTCAATAACCAGGAACACGGACAGTTCGTCACGGGACTTTTTAATCGCCCAGAAGTCATCTGCTTAGTAATCACAAACAGCACCCGGTCAGAGAAAAGAGACAGGCAACAGCTTGCTAAAAATTAAAACGAGATACGAAAAACTTTACAACTACAATGAAGCCCCTTATTACTTTACTTTTTTTTTGTTTTTCAAAAACAGACGGTATGGGCGAAGAAAAAGTTCTTCAAAACAACCTCGTTGAACTCTCCCTCACTCTCAAGCACCTTGACTTCTTTAGTCCTTCAAGACGAAATCATGGTCTTCAAAGGACACCATCTGTGCTTCAGTTTAAAATTTAATCATTCGTCCTCTGCCTTATGCCAGAGATTCTCTCGCACTATTCTTTAATTACTTTTACCCTCCCGCATTCTTTACCGAGTTATTTATATCCTCCTTCATGTTCCCACCACCAACACAAATAAATTTCTGGGTGAGAGATAAGAAGAAGAAAAAAATATATATACCACCAGAACACAATTTTCAGGTCACTTACTGTATAAATCAAAGGTTAACTCTGAGTAAAGGAACTCAAACTCGTGAAAAAAAAGATCTGAATGATCCTTAATGCACTTCTTGCTTTTGGCATCGTTTAAATACCGAAAAAAAAATGGGAAAATCTCCTTTCTTTCGCTCGCACGTTGTCGTCCTGCATTTGTAAGGGAATCCAAACGCATTATCATCGGCCAAACATTAATTACACCACACTTAACATTCACTCTAGTGGGGATTATTCTGGAGGATGCATAAATAATAAACTTTGTCTGTTATTAATTCTTTTTGCAAAACAGCGCCAGGACGACAATCCTTTTGTTGGAATTGGAGTTTTTTTTTTCGTTTTTTTCTCCCTTAACACATTTATTCCTTCCTATGCGAGGTGTATAAAAAAGAGGGTGACCTACACAAAAGGACTGTCGTGTTTAATGACATTTTTTTTCCATCCCAGGTGTTTGTTTGGGGAAAAAATTCCAGGG
Organism: Syritta pipiens; assembly: GCA_905187475.1. Classification (NCBI taxonomy): domain Eukaryota; kingdom Metazoa; phylum Arthropoda; class Insecta; order Diptera; family Syrphidae; genus Syritta; species Syritta pipiens. The sequence goes on along the minus strand of LR994572.1, from coordinate 5,532,934 downwards.
AGTACGTGCGATTTTTTTGTGACTTCTCAGAGTATCCTATTATTAAGGATTCTTTTGCGGAGGTTGATCCTCTCCATATATACAAATCCCTGACACATGACCATTCGTAGGAAGGAGCCTCCTCTTGCAGTAGTTTTGTATGTTGCAACAACTTCTTTGATACACAAATTTGCTTTTATTTAGATTTTTTTATTTTCACCATTGTAGTTGCATCTTTATGCCAAAGCAAATAATTAGGAGTCCTTTCAATGCTCATGTATTTATTAATTTTTCTTTCTACAATTCTTTTTTTTTCTAGATTCTCCTCCAACCGAATTGTGAGAAGATTCAACCGCTGCTGAGACAATCGCATAATGACTACAATTTGGCTGTGCTGGTTGGAATAATATTCAGTTGTTTCGGAATAGTCCTCATTGTGATGGCATTCTTTTTATGGAGGTAATTGGAGTTCTTAAATGTATCTTCTTCTTTGCTATTGCGGATGACTGCGTGGTGATTCTCCTACATCGTGTGTTGGGTGTTGCTAATGAGGCGATTGCGATAGCATTGGGATGCATTGTTTAGCAAGACCTAATTTTAAGTCGCATAAATTTTATTATTGTACTCTTTTCTTGAATTGATATAGCTTAAGTTTTTGTAGATATTTTCAAGGATTTCTGTGAAAAGAAAACACTGTACGGACAGATATTCTCTGCACTGTCCTTCACTATAGAAAGCCGGCAATGAATGTGAATGCGAGAAACAATGCATTTGGTTTTAATTAGTTTGGATGTGGTAGCAAAACTAATCTGGGTGGTGGCATTGCTGCTGTGGAGAGAGACAAAGACAATGAAAATTTATTGTAAAATGTGTGTTAAGTGCTTTTGAGGGAGGCGAAAGGCATCATAATTGGGCAGCAAGGGTTTCCTTATCAATGCGTGAGTTGTAGAGTTGTTTTGTTTCCTTTGAGAAGAGAAGAATAAACTTGTTTGTCTATATGTGGTTTGGATTTTGAAGTGCAGGATTGGACGCTGTTGTCGAAGTGATGATCAATAACTCCATAAACACTAAATTCAGGTCAAACAAATTCTATGGGAAATTTAAGCGTTTCATACCAACACAACTGATGTAATACCACAATACGCTTAGTGTTCGAGCTGCAATTAGATTTTATCATTCAGTCTGATTCATAAGCCTCTCAAGGGACGGAAGTGTTTTTACTTAACCTTCTCTTTAAGTAAAAAGACGAATTTCGCTCACCCTCACCTACGTTTATGATGCCATCTTAGAAGATTTGACATTCCCCGTTGAGATTGTCGGCAAGCGCATCCACGTCAAGCTCGATGGAACTCAGCTGATTATGGTGCATTTAAATAAGAATCAACAAACCATCATTGAACACAAAGTTGACACATTTCCTTCCATGTACAAGAAATTGAATGGACGCTATGCTACCGACGAGTTCCCAGATAACTACTTGTAAACTTTTTAAGCATGAACTGCTTTTAACATCAACAGAGATATCCTACACTCTCCGTTGTGGCGAAAATGATGCGTTTAACCAGTTTAAACTACGATCAAAACATTCTTTTTGGCTATCCTTCGTCTTTCTCCAAGCAGGGTTACTTTACGTTGACTCATTGATTCATACTACAATTTTTCTCCAAGATTTCCTGCTAAAACATTTTTATGCTAGAATCTAGCTTATTTGGTCCAACTAGCCTAAAAAAAAAATAAACAAGTATAAGTTTTGTAAATTTTCACTGTTCTATTGAAGCGATCAAGATCGTTCATAGCAATTTTTATTTTTATGGGGAATGAAATAAGGAAAAAAACAACACAAGATTGTCGATTATTTATAATGCAGTAGGATCACAGTCGCTTAAACTGGTGTTCGTTCCAACATTGAGATCAGCAAAAACGTCAAACAATTTTTGCCTATTTCAAAAGTTTTCAAATGAGATGTACATATGAATGTATTCAAATATTACGTAAAAGAAAGTGTAGTTTAGCAGTTCTGAAGTAATAAAATTTCAACAAAAGTTAAAGCTATTCTACAAGAGATTGCATAAACACATTCAGCCACTTTAGCATCTCAATGAGTTCTGTTTTACGTAACACCAACTTTTTCGTTCATTAGCTTCCATTTAAATAAACTAGTTTCCGCCCAAAAGCAATTATTTGAAGCGGTAATTTATTTTTCCACGAAACCAATAATTTTCTTTCAACCGGAGACTGTTAGAATGTTCTAAACTGCTGTCGATCATCAATCACCTGATGCATTTCACTTGCAATACCTTCCACTGTCAGGTTAGAAGAAAAGCTGAAACGCAAAAAAACCTAGTCTCCTATCTGACCATCCGACATACGTACCTAATCTAGTTTAATCTCTGGTCACGAACTCGTCTTGATGTAAGCATCGTTTCCGAGCCTGGCTCGTTGAAAGTGTTACGTATTCGCCACCGCGGCCACACCCATTTTCTCCCCACTGCAACTTTGTCAATAACTTTTATTTTCAAACTCACAAATGAATCTAATTAACTGAGCAGAATTTGAAGCGTTATTTTTTTCACGACTATAAATCTCCGTTCGATGGCAGTGAGCGAGGGGCTTAATAAATTTTTACAGCTTAAAGCCACTGAAACGTAAAATCTGTCTGCGTCTATCAATTAATTAACGCCGACTAGGTTCAGCTCAATGCGAGAGGTGCCTTAGACTTAGAGCGTGAGAGAAGCCAACAACCCCCTGAATACCAGACATGTCAGGACGCTTGTAATTTAATAAACTTTCGTTTCGCAATTAAATTCCTATCTCATGTGAGAAATGCCTTGCGAAAGTTTTTTTTTTTTTTCTTTCCTCCGCCAACTTTGGGCTCAGGTGGAAAAATCATCTTTCGCGTCAATTGTGGGTTCCGTCTGAGGTTTGTGGAGTCTGCCAACTGTCAGTGCATCGAGTCGCAAAGACATTTCCTTTATGCATTTTTTACGATTTTCTTTCTTTTTTTTTCGCAATGCGCAGCAGATGTTTTTCTGAAGGTGTGTGATGAGAAGGAGGTGTGTTATTCAAAAAGTTTTTCTGATGTTTGGCGTAAAGTTTCATATTCTGGCGCATAAATATGAGAAACTCTGAAAAGAGAATGAGATGTGAAATAGTTGGCAGGAGTTGCAGAAGTATGAAAGTTTATTAAGGATGCAAGTTTCCAGCCAACAGGAAAAAAAAAAGATGGCTGAAAAAATAAACGAGGACGTAGATAAGCTGGATAAGAGGAGGGAGTCGTGTCCTTTACGAAGAGTTGTCACATTGAGTTGTGCGAAGGTGTGAAATTTATCCTTTGTAGCACAGTGAGTGGGTGGTGGTTTTTATTTATTTTTTTTTCTGTGGTACACGTGCCTTCCTGTCTTTTGCTTTTGAGTTTAGTTCACGTCCTTCTGTATGTTCGGAGTTTTTGTTGAAGTTAGAACAACATCCTGATGTGTGGTGATGATGCAATTTTTTACGCACGTTTGTATACGGGATGGTTTTAAAAAATTCAAAGCATTTGTTGGAACAGGTGTAGGAGAGATCGTGTACACATACAGCACTGAATTTTATTTTTTGTTACTCGAAAATATATTTTCATATACGGTATAAGCAAAAATATGGATTGGAAAAGCTCGATGTGTCTAGAGCATTTAGGAAAATAAAAATATGAAATAAATAGTAAACTCTTGATATTTCGAACCTCTATAGTTCGAAAATCTTTGTAAATAGGATTTTCATAGTCACCTGAAAAAACCTTTGTAAATCGAAATCGGAAAACTCCTCCCTAATTTTGACACCTCGTTAATTCGAATTTATTTTTATTAAAACAACATGAAAACATCCATGATTCGAAATAGCTGGCTTGTTTACCTCTATAATTCGAAGTCAAGTTTACTTCTTTTTCTTCAACAACAGTTAGTTGAAATGCGTACGTGAGGAAAGTGAGAACAATTTTTTTTTCTGAAACCTCCGTAAACCGAAGCTTTTTCCTTTTTACTTAAAATTCGAATTATCGAGAGTTTATTGTATTAAAAAATTGAGCAGCTGGCTTAAGTTATTTTCTGTCTGTTCGTCTTTTAAATAAAGAAACAAAAAGAACGTCGGTTATTAAAATTGTAAAACCCTAAGACAGACTCCAAAACGGTGGTTGTTTCCAATTTAACCAACCAGAGAGAAACTCTGAGAGACATTTTTAATCGTCCACGATGTTTTCAGTGTAATTTTTCAGCAGTCCACATCAGACCCGTTCATCCATCTCTTGCAGCACTTTTCTGTCAGTAACTCAGCCGCAAACACGGAAATATACTTTCCACTTACTCGGGATTAAAACTGCTTCCGCTTCCTCTCATCCTTCCGGTCCTAAAAATACACACAGATGCAAAAAAACCAGGATAGATACATCTCAAAGTTTGTATAACAATCTCCTGGATAGTGCGCTACCTTCTCTGGGTCCATTTGAATGTGATTGAGGCGGAAATTAGACTTGAAAACCCGCTCGGAACATTCCGAATGGACACAGATAATCATTGAGATCGAGATGAAAGATTCAATTGACATGAAAGGATTTGCCAGCGGTTTAGTGGTGGAGAGGGAAAAGTCTTACAGAGAATCAATCTTTTTTTTTCGGTGTCCTAACCACCGCCGCCATGGTGCTAATTAGGAAATGCAACTTTTCCATTCACAATTTCGCTTAACCAAAGTTTTTCGTGGGATAAAGGAAGAAAAGATCCCGCATCTCTGTGCCTTCATCACACAGAAAGCATCGCAGTGTCTAAAGAACTTTTAGCTTAATAAGAGGTTGAAGGTTTTTCTGTGATTTTTTTTTTATTTAACTAATTAATTTGTTCATTGGTCTGTTGACTTTCACGAGGGTGACGGGAAGTTTTTAATTTCGTTTTTTTTTTTAATTAAAACTCATTGTGGCTCACGTGCCTTTGGCTTCCCGTGATTTGTCGCAGCTATCACTTCACAACAATGTAGTTGTTGCGCATGGTGTTGTGTTTGTTGAGTACTTAACAAATTAAGCAACGACAACATGTGGTGTGTGTTTGTTTCTTTGGTGTTTCTCGACCGGAACAATGGATTTTGTTGTTGAAACAGGCTTTCGGGTGGGGAGGATGTCTGTTTCCCCCGTGCAACCTCTTTGCAGGTGAAAAGGTGTTAAGATGAGTCAGTGCTTGTTTCACGCTTGTTTGGCTTACGTAAGTTGCGGAGGGTGTGATGAATTGCATTGTTCGGAGGAGTGACACTTGTAAAAATGTTTTGTACCGAATCACGAGTGCACGAGGGTTTTTTTTTTTTTGGTCAGTGGACTGTTGATAAATCATCCAAAAGTCGTGTTTGAGTTGCACTTTGTGTGGTTTTTCGTGTGTGGAGACCTTATCGTGACCTGTCAATCGTAGCAGCGCAGATTTTTACGTGATGTCACGGCTGTGGTTGCACATATGACGCAAGTGTCGATCATTTTTTCACATCACTTTGGGTTGTAGCCTAACTAATTAATTTGGGCTCTGAAATTACTGTCCGACAGGTGAATACCCTGACGGTCTTACTCATCGATAGCCCGTTTCAACACGCCTTACTTGCGTCAGCCTATTTGCTACAATGGAGAGGTGTAATTTATTCTCCAAGTGCTCTGGCTGACAGCATCAGGTAATTAAGTGCGCTTAGACTGAAATTGGTCTCTAGCTGTAGTTAAACTTTGAATCTGAACCGATTGTAGATCTGAATTAAATCTGATCAGCTACTGCGACGTGCAGTGGAAAAGTAATAAGTTCTCTGACGTTTTTCCGGCCGGCGAATAAGTGCACTTAAAGGGGTCGTAAAGTTCTCTGACAAATGTATTTTGTGAGCTGCGCTGAACTCGCGAAATCATAAAAATCAACCAACCTTACCTTGTGTGGGCCATTTATAATGCATGCAAAGGCTTATATATTTCTCAACTATAACGTTGTAGTACGAAAAAATAATTTTTTTGATTTCACATGTGTCTAAAATTTAAAGCACGAACAATACAACATCTGCTTACAATGTTCACGTTCTCTTCTTTGCAAAGTAAGAATGAATTTGAAGGTTGATGACCAACAGCTTAGAGCTCAAGCTCCTTTAAGATTCGATTCAAGTTCAGTGTCCTGTAGGACTTTTCTGCTTCCTTTTGTTCGGATTGTTCAAAGCAGTCTGCAGAGATTAGTTGGCCATAGAAGTTAATCTCTGGTAGACGGCTACTTGTCAAACCTTATTAAACTTATATATAAAAAAAAAACATTGTTAATTTTGAATTTTTGGTTTTTTAAATAAAGTTTTCCATTAACTAGAAGTTAATTCAGCGACAGTGTCTACAGAGAGGAATTGGCCATGGCAATTAGTCCGGCGACAGCTCTTCAGTCTCTTTATTGAGCTACTGGGGTTAAATCTGAATTGTACAAATTTCTAGAATTTCTAATTCTTTACACTTTCATGCCCGGTGTTGCATCCTTTCGTCCTTTGATTTTTTTTTTTTTTTTTTCTAAGTCGGCTGAGTTAAGACCTTATAAGACAATAATGATTTTTACTGGATCTGGAATGAGCTGCGGTCGTGGAAGAGTTAATGACCACAATCAAGTCCCTCAAGGTGCACCGTTGAAAATTTTATAAATATTTGGTTATGCACTGTAGGAATCGCGCATGAAAAGAACCAATAAATCAGTTTAGTCATTCATCTAAAGTTCTGTTCGCTCAGAACTCTGACGAAATCCGTGTTAAAAGTCGGATTAAAATTGAAAAAAACCTTTACTTCCCGAATTAAAATGAAAGACCGCGTTACACTTACAATTCTTCACTTCTTTTACTTTATTTCATTTGACATAAAGCATTACCCTGATATTTTATAAACAAAACAATATTGTAACACCGTCAGAGAAGTTTAAGGTATTGACCTCACTGAATTTTCCAACTCGTTAAGAATCCGTATTTCTGATTATCACATTTCGTCATCTATGTGACTAAGAAAATATCCGTCAAGAAATGAATGAATAGCTAGAAAGTTTTACGTAACATGCACGGTTCAAAGAAAAACTTCTGAAACTCCAAACTGTTTGTCACTCGCAGTTGTATCACGACATCTCTGTCAAAAATATGTCACTATCATTTTTTTCTCCATCAAAGTATTTGTTTCTAAGAAAGTGACTAAATATTAAAAAGTGTACGCAGAAACTCTCACCAAAGTTTAAGAAAAAGAAAAAAAAACAAAACCAGATTTCCTTCCGGTTCGAGGGGAATAACAAACACACATGACTTTGACATAAGAGGGAGACTTCTCGCGTACTCACATATGAAAGATGCAAAGGCAAACAAAAAATTCATGGAACAGCCAACAAATTCTACGTTTCACGAGTATTTTCTTTTTGAGAAAGATGCAAGACAGATATTTTTTGGGGAAATAAGTCTAAAGGGAACTTCGAAATGATTAAACTTTGGTGGACAGAAATATAAATGCATTTTACGGCGGGACGCTGTTCTAGTAACTACCGCAGTTATTAGCAATTTGATATGAACAAGCATAGTTCTAAGACATGCAACAGGAGGTAATTTAATTACATATCAAGCCTTTAAGAAGCCTCTCCTAACATTTAAAGACCGTCGAAGAACATAGTTTATTTGCCTAATAAAAACTGCTTCCAGAGTCGTATTCTTTAAACTTAAATTTGCTCATAAATATTAAATTTGGTCACTGACATCGATTCCTCCACCGATAAGAGCAAATTCAACAACTAAAGTCAGAAAAAATTAAAATAAGGAATTATGCAATCAATAGGAAAAACAAGAAACATTTTTTTTTTATCAACCAAATCGCGTTCAGCGCTAATTTTCGTTAACAATTTTTTAGTGTGAGACGTGTTAAAATATCACCACTCTCGACTGTCTCATTTTTATAAGCTTCACAATAGGCTTAAATGTTTGTCCCCATTGCGTCATGGTAAAACGAAGTCAGAAACTAACTCGATACTAGCCACGTTATTTTTCCTAACTGTCGCAAAAATTTATTAAAATTCAAGTCAACTGTTGAAACTATGTACAGTGATGGACAATAAAATAAATACAACAACTCTTCCAGACATTACGGCAAATTTTTCCTCATTTTACCAAATAGAAAATATTCACCTATCTTTTGGGGAGTAGGTCGGTGATAGACAGAAAAATTATAAAAAACAAAACTAGCAACTTGGCTACCGCTGTAGAGAAAAATTATAAAAATTAATTTTATATCGTTTTTTGGCTGAACAAGAAAATAAACACATGTTTCGAAACTTAAGTATCATCATCATCATCATCATCATTTTCTTAGCCCGCATGTTCCACTAAAGGGGTTGCGGGGGCAGTGCACGCAAAAGAGATCTCCAGGCATCCCGATCCTCCGCCGCCGACTCTAACTCCTCGGCGGGTATGCCCAAGCGTAACCAGGCGAGCTTTTGGACTTGGTCCAACCATCTCATCCTGGGTCTACCGAGCGGTCGCCTACCTGACGGAGTCGCATTCAAGGCACGCCTCGGAAGTCGTACTGCAGGGGACATGCGTGCCACGTGGCCATACCAACGAAGTATGGATCTTTCCGTTCGGAGAAGAAGCTGCTCAACGTTTAGCTCTCCCCGTACTGTCGTGTTCCTCACCCTATCTCGGCGAGTAACTCCTACAACAGCACGCAGAAATCTCATCTCGGCAGCTTGTATTCGCGATCTTATTCTTTCGGTCATTACCCAAATCTCATGACCATAGGTGAGAGTTGGAACAAATACCGAATTGAACACCGATAACTTGGCTTTCACCCCAAGCTCGGCCTTCCTGATGACAGACCTTCCAAGCTGTTTCAAAATTGACCCAGCTTGGCCAATCCTACAGGAAAGCTCAGTATTGCTCCTCCCATCACTCGTGAAAAAGACCCCGAGATACTTAAACTTCTCCACCTGTTTCAATGGAACTCCGCTGACCTGCAGAGTGCATTGCACAGGCGTTCTAGAAATGACCATCACCTCGGATTTGTCCACGTTAACCTTCATCCCAGCATCAGTACAGACGGCCACAAACCTATCCAGCGCACGCTGGAGTTTCGTCTGTGAGGATGTGAGGATAACTAAGTCATCTGCAAAAAGCAGGTGACTTACCCTCAGCTCCCCCAGTGTCAAACATTCTTCACCACGGCTGCGTTGTAACATCCAATCCATGTATATAATGAAAAGGAGAGGTGACAAGACGCACCCTTGGCGAAGTCCAACGCCCACAGTAAAAGGTGTTGATTTACTGCCGTTAATCCGAACACAGCTGCTACAGTTTGTGTATAGGGACTGAATGGCCCTCAACAGAGACCCATTAATCCCATACTCCTGCAGAACACTCCAGAGTTTTCCTCGAGGCACTCGGTCATACGCCTTTTCCAGGTCAACAAAGCAACTGTAGACCGGTTTGGCATATTCCCACGCCTTCTCGAGTACCATTCTTAGAGTGAAAAGCTGGTCGGTAGTACTTCTGCCGGGTCGAAAGCCGCACTGTTCGTCCCCCAACCTGGATTCGACCATAGCTCTAGAACGCGCCTCCAACACCTTCGCATAGACTTTACCGGGGAGACTTAAGAGAGATATGCCCCTATAATTCGAGCAGTCTCTCTTATCCCCTTTTTTAAAAAGAGGGAGAATCACCCCAGTTTGCCAATCTTCCGGCGTCTCGCCACATTCCCAGGCCACCTTAATGACACGAGAGAGCCATAGAACTCCCTCTCTACCCATCGCCTTCAGCATTTCTGGCCGGATTTCATCCACACCGGCGGATTTGCCGACTTTAAGCGACTCAATCGCCAAAGTGACTTCCTCCACCGTTGGACAATTCTCCGCCCTACTGACGACGACAGGTCTGCCACCTTCAGTGCCCTGTTCGGGATTGAGCAACTCCGAAAAGTGCTCGCTCCATCTGCGTAAGATGTCTGCCTCATTGGAAAGCAACACCCCATCTTTGGATTTAACTCCTTCGATGATGTTGAATTTCCTTCCTCTGAGGCGGCGGATGGTTTGCCAGAACACCTTATTTGCAGATCTATGATCGCTTTCCAACTTCTCGCCGAACTCCTTCCAGGCCTGCTCTTTAGCTGCTCGCACAGCCATCTTGCAAGTTCTTCGCGCCTCAGTGTACCGGTCACGAGAAGCAGAGTCCCCCAAGAGAATCCAATCCCTATAGGTCATCTTCTTCTCTCTGATGGCTTCTTGGACTCCAGGTGATTTAAACCACGCTGTCCTTTTCTCACCACCAGCCGCCACACCAAGCCGCTTCTCTCCACAAACATCACGTGCAGAGGCAATAACTGCTGTTGAGAACAGTTGCCATTCTTCCTCTACATGTGACGGAACAGTTGGAATTTGTAAAAACCTTTCGGCCATGCGCCGTGAGAAACTTCGCCGCACCTCACTGTCCTGTAGCTTCTCCCACCGTATGCGAGTAACCACTCTTGGTTTCCGCCTTGGCAGAAGAGGTACTTTGTCAGTAAGATGCAGCGTACACAGCACCAGGTGATGATCGGTGGACAGTTCAGCCCCTCTCAACACACGAACATCACAAACCATCCGTTTCATACACGATGGCACCACAAAGAAATCTATCAACGATTTCTGTTGAAGACTTCGACGGTACCAAGTGTATTTATGGATGTCTTTGTGTGGAAAGAAGGTGTTCATAATGGACATGCCATTTGCGCAGCAAAAGTCCAACAACCTCTCTCCGTTCGCATTTTGATGAGGATCACCATTCCTCCCAATCACACTCCCCCACGTCGCTACATCAGCACCCACGTGAGCATTAAAGTCCCCCATCAGGATATGGGAATCCATCTCCGCCACCCTATCCAAGGCAGCATCAACTTCTTCCAAGAAGGCCGCATACTCTGACTCTTGATTCGGTGCGTACACCTGCACCAGAGCCAAAGTTGATCTTTCAAGCTTGAGCTTTAAGATTCCACTTGAACTTAAGTATTCTTACTTAAAAATAGGAAAATAAAGAGAGAGAATGATTCACCAATAATGGTGTTGCTGTCTTAAAATGATTTGCTCAGTTTCTAGAGCTGAATCCCATTGAAAACTTTCGGAAACAAACATGAGAGTTAATACCTATATTAGGTTGTCAAATATCTCCCTTCCGCCTTTTTGTCTTTTGAGTTTTCCGGCTATGTACAAAGAGCTCTGTAGCCTATTATTATTATATTTGACAACCTAATATTTAGAGGCATACCAACGATTTATTGCTTCAGTGCCTACAGTTTTGAAATATAATGCAGTCGAATCCCTCTAACAATAAGTCAAATTTTCACGGGACATCAAAATTAGTTTGAGTTAGAGGAAGCTCGACTTAGAGGATGGTTTTTGTATGGAAAATGGGGAAAGGGAATGCAAAAATATGGCGAAAAAATTAGAGGGATATTTCACTTAGAAGGAGTCGACTGTATTACAATTGTTTCTCTTAAAATTTTTAACAACACTAGTAAATTTATTGTCTGTACATTGAAATGAATTTACTTTTTTGTCGACCTTAAAATTTGGCTTTTTACAAGTTTGAACAATCTTTCCAAACGTACTATGCTTAAGTATTATTTGCAAATAAAAGAATTATGCGTACCCTTTTGCAGCAGTATTTTGGAAAAAAAAAAAAAAAAGGTTTTAATGCAGTATTTAAGATATTTGAGAAAGTGCGAATTTTGAAGTCAGTGTAAGTGAATAAATGTATTTATTTTTTTTTTTTTTCATCGCTATAGACAGTTAGTGATTTTTTACATTTTGCACATAAAATTACACAGTTTTTGTAATGCACATTATACATATAAAAATTTGGTACATTATTCTAATATTACTAAACACGGTAATGTTTCAAAAATATGGTTTATGAATTTTGTACGATAAATGGTTAAAAGTTAAGAAAACTGCAAGCAAAAAACCTCTGGTAAACTGGAATGCCATTTTCATGTTTTTTTTTTTATATAAACCACTGCTGAGCTAGACCCTTTTTAAATTGTACAATTCTTTGTCAGTCTCGTCCAAAACTGACAACATTTACTATCGCGTCATTTAAAATCTAAAACAAAATGATGAGTCATTTGTTTTGTATGCTCTTAGCATGAATGCGTACGTTCTACGCAGAGACACAATGCGAACTATCAACACTTCACATAAAGACCCTTAAAACGACGTAAAAAACCAAAATTCGCTTCAAGTCTTCGGTGGATTTTACGACACGTTGAAGTTCTTGTACATTGCGCAGACTTTTTTTTCTTGTTTCTTTGGCTCAAATGGCGGTTTTTTCTTTTTCCAAAGTCTCCAAATGTCATCTAAACAATTGTGTTTTCAGCAGTTACTAGCGATGTCCGTTTATGAGAGTATGCATAAGGAGGGAGTTCAATGTACTTCATTTTTGAGAAGACTTGATCCAAAGCACGAACACAAAGTAGTTCAACTTAACTCAAGATCACTTCTGTCGCATCACCGAAAATCCCTCAGTCAACTTGTTCCCCCTCATGCCATAAATTAAACTCCTCCGCCCACTTTCAATCGAAATTTCTCCACCGACCGCATGCCGCCGCACCCTCTCTGTTTGAACAATTTCAATAAATTAATCTCCCCGCATTTATCACACTCACTGAGGCCAAATAAAAGACCAAAAAGAATTAATTATCAGCCTTCACTGTGTGTTTCGCCGAAAACTTCATTAACACCTCTCCAATCTCGCTTTCAATCCAAAGTAAGGTTACCAATCGCGTCTGATAACAAGTAGCAACCCCCACCGTCGATGAAAGGCTTCAAATAGATTCATTTTTTTTCACTCTCTATCTTTCCTTCTCTCGCCATCTTCACCCGGAGATTAATTATCAGTTGCTGCGCTAGTTTGGTTATTGTTAGATAAGATAGCGTCTATCTCTTACCTCCCTTCAGCCGCAGCGTCGGACGGGTGCAGAGACGATCGATTGTGTCGTACTTTTGCGGCGGCAACGACGATGTCTCTCAGCGTCGATCTCAGCGATGAGGTTTTTCCAATCGAGCTCAGTGCCGTGCACTGTACACACGCGGCGTTGACTGCTGGTGGTAGAGAACAAGCGCGTTTATAGACGGCGTCCGAAGCCTTGCGAGACAGTCTGGAATCTCGCGATCGAACTTTTAAGATACGAACACGAAGTACGCAATACTTCAGTTTTTTTGTTTTTACGGGGTACTTGTCTCTTTTTTTTTTTGTGACTTGCTGCTTAAAATGTCCGCGGATTGGAGTTGAGAGGAAGTGATTTTAAAGACAATGTCGAAGTTGGAACAGAAGAACTCCAAGCGGGGCAACTGGTTTACGTAAGTTCGACCTACTCCTCAGACTCTGAAGACTCCGACGCTCCCCTAGCCTGCTCTCAAGTGGTGCTCCTCCTCAAAGCAAAGGAGTGTGTATCTATGTGCTTAAGTGTCGGATGGAATGATCTCATCGCCCGAAGAGTGCCCTAGAATTTAAATTTTTTCTTTTTTTCAACTGTGTCACTCAGTCAATAGATTAATTAGCAAAAAGAGATGTCGCTCTCTGCTGATAATGTGCGTGGAGCGACCTTATTCTGCGAAGAAAGTTTTTTTTAATTTTTTTTTGTGACTTTTTGCTTTTTACGCAGTGCGTTACGTTGCGTTGTGTTGGTGGTGTGTTGTGTTGTTTTTCGGTCGGTAAACTGCGCCGTGTGCTTGTGGTTTGTAGTACGAACGAAGAGGGGACTCACCGCGTCCACGTGATACGGTGTGTTTATGTTGTTATTTACGTGAGCGATAGAGAGAGGGCGATTATTGTGTTATCATTTTTTTTAAAGAAAACACATAAAAACCTCTCTATCGTATATTTTCTGAGAATTTTCGAATTGCAAAAAAAAAAGTTGTATTTTTGGCATCAGCTTTGTGTGCGAGTGTGAATTGAGCAGGGAGGGGGAGGTCTTAATTGCCGTGGAACTTTCAATTACATTAATGAGTGTCTATTGTCTCCCTGGATTGCTGAACAAATTGAAATGTTTACATGGAAGTTTTGTCAGCCCTCGAGTTGGATGGCAAACATTTGCCGTATTTGTGAGTGGCACAGCACACATATGTCGGTGGGGTCATTTGACTTGATTGACATTTAAATGAGATTAGAAAAGAAAAAGCGTGGGGTATTTAGCGCAATTTGATTGCATGAAAGGTTTTTTTGAAAAAGAAATTTTTAAAGGATCACATGGTGCGCCGAGTGAATCATTTGTTTACAAATGTCAGTTTGGTTAAAGCAAAGCAAATTTTGGACTTAATTTTAATTTAATTATCATGTTTTGATTGATGTTGACTTAGCCGGCTCAGTGGTGTGCCGCACCAGCAGAACGGTCGGAGCTTACGTGACGCTGACGGTTGAAAGTCAACTGGTACTAATGAATCGGGGAGAAACCGAACGTGGTTTCAAATTGTCTAGCTGCAATATTTAATGAAAAGGACTGGGAGGAAAGGTTTTTTCTTAGTCGTAACGAATGTTTCTTAACGAAATACATGCATCAACACATGAAATGAAGTATTTTCCATCATTTTTCCCACCTATCAAGCCGTCTTCGAATTTCGCTATGCAAAATGTTGTGCAACACAACTTCCGAGTTGTGCAAAAAAAAAGTCACCACATCGCGATATGCATACATACGTAACCCAAAAAATAAGTCAACTTCCAAAAATCTTACGTTTACCGTCATCAGACCAAAAACGTGTAGATTGAGTTGTCATTTTATTAAATCGGACTACTATATTTCTCAATGCACAAGTAAACAGCAATTGAGCAATATTTTCTTTTCTGAAACCTCCGTAATTCGAAAATCTTCGTAATTCAAAGTTTTTCCTGGTCATATGAAATTCGAATCATCGAGAGTTTACTGTGCTTTGCTGCCGCCATTTCGTTTGTTGTCCGGAGTATTAAACCAACCTCGTTCCATGAAACATATCCCCAGAGCCGATGTTCCTGCACACTTCACAGCAATTTTTGTGCAAAAGTTATTGCATTCATAGTCTTCAGCAGTCCCCACATTTCTTTTACAGACGTTTCTAAACAGGTTAATCCTCGTCGTTCCACAAATTATTTCATTTTTTTTTTCGCCATGATCGTTCGTCCATTTTGCACATGGCCTGGCAAATTGTAGCCTAATGCTAATAAAGTTTGTTTTTTTTTAGCTATTCATCCGAGAAGTTCGGCATTTTGTAAGATTCTATTATAAGGGCTGTCGGGACACTGACTATGTTAGCCCTGCAGAGATCGCCTTTCAAGTCATCTGAAAATGTCACTTTTTGTCAGAGTTGTTATACGGAGATCACCCGCTGGAATCATCTTGTTTGACCTGTTTCAAAAATTCTTTCGACGTGAAGCGTTAAGAACATTTTGAACAGGGTGAAGACTTTCTATTTCTGCCGAAATTTTCTGTCTTTTCTGTGTGACAAAACTAAAGCTATCTCGTGCTTCAGTGCAATGAATATTTCAGCCAACCGCAAACCTTAAATGTCTATTTCTTGCCTCTAAATTAATACCAAGTAACTTAAATAAAATATTCTAAACCAATTTAAAAATAATTCGCAAAAAAAAAATATAAGTTGAACATGCGGCAACGAATGCGGGGAACGTTTCGGTTTCTTCACGAACTTAGCGATCGTTATTACACAGAAAAATAATTTTATCTGCCTTGAATCGCAGGGTTATTGGAGCCCTGAGTACACAGCGCAGTATGGGTTCCCTTAGATATACGACATGACTTTCAATTTGTGAATATTTCGCTTTGCCGTTCATGTTGAAGTCAACAATAATAACTGAGAGAGTTGTATATCTCCTTCTATTTCTTTTGTAGAATATTCTCAGTAACAATTTTTCGGAAAAGAATCATCTGCTTGTTATTTTTAAATCAGCTACGCTAAAATTTTTCAACGTTTTTCGGTTTTGGTTCAGGGATGCCAATGTCATCGTAACGCTCTTTTGTTGTACGAAATTGAAAAAGAGAAACCCTTAAAAAGCGTTTACTTAAAACGAATGCCACTCTACGTTCGAACCGAATTTCCATAGAGTAATGTCTCGGGAGTAAGGTTTGACACTTGCAGTGACAGCATTTTTTAGAGGTTTGGATTTAAAAAAAAAAAGCAAAATATGTGTTGCTAATGGAAACAACCCTCAAAACCTTTAGGCAGACGCTCTTTCTACGAAATTTGATAAAACTTCTGCCGGCTCAAAGTTTCTGCTTTCAGTTCTATAAATAGATACAAATCCAGCATCCTTTCTAATCAAGAGAGGATCTAAAAAGGCCCCTTTACAGACGTAATTACGTCCGGGTGAACCAAAGACTGGTGTCCATTTTAATTTCAAAATACAACTTCATATCCATTAAGCCCCTAGGCATACTGATATGCAAAATTCCCAAAAACCTAAAAAAAGAAATCCAATAAATTTAAACCCATTCCAAAGCCTGCTCCCATAAAACTTAATCTCTCCTCCGAAATACCTCTGCTCAAACACGTGTAAACAACACAAAGTCATTTCGAAAAAAATGAAAGAGAAAACTTCTCCATCGCGCTAGGACAACCATTGAATAAAATATTTTTGAATTAATTATCCCTTCAAGATCAGGAAAAAAAAAAAACCAACTCAATTCATTGTTGTCGATGCCCTTTCGCAGCCTTGACCTATCCACCACCTTTTCCAATATCACTTCGGAAACAATTTCCCATGTAAAGCCTCCTCTCCTGCTCTGCAACTTTTCAAATTTCAATTTTTTTCCTCTCATCCTCTGGAATAATTTTCCGAAAAAAAACTCCTCACAAGTGTATGCAAAATGCAAATACACACAAGAACAACCAGTGAATAAAAAAAGGTAAACCGAACTTCAGAAGAAGGCAGCGCAATGGCAAAGATAAAAAGGATACGTTCGTACCTTCGATTCAAAGGAGTAAGAGTTTCATATTTATCAAGCGTTAAATTTTCCAACCAAAAACAAAAAGGATTCTCCGCATACACACGAACTACTTATTTTCTTTTTCAATATTTATGCAAATTTCGAGTCTGAGCAGGGAAGGGATCCCTCAGGTGTCTTCCATCACACGCATATACACGTAGGCAATCTCTCATTTTTGGAGGCTCTCATCATAGCAATTCGTCAATTTAATCTGCGCCTTTGTCCCACTGCAGCCCCCATCCTCAGTGATGATAACGCGAACAACGAGACCCAGATTTGTGACACGTCCTAAGAGCTAGTTGTGCGCTTCACATCATTTCCCCGTGCGGCTGCTTCAATTTGCGCGTAACCTTTGCAGAGATTTGCAATTAAATTTTAACACTTGAACATTTGAATAGCACTTAATAGTATTACGCCGATTCGCGGAGGGGTGGGCGCGACGGTGTGGAAACTTTTCTCGACCGCGGCACCTCGAGGGCTTAGCGAGAATAAAATAAAGTTTGTTCGACGAGGAGAGTCTTTAGAGGTAGAGATTTCTTCTTTTTTATTTCCAGACCCCTTCTCGTTCGAGGATCCTTCTTTTTCTTGTGGCAGTGGTCGACTTCTTCGACGGGTGATGGTGGTGTATCCTTTGGCCTCGTTATTCATTTACCTAAGTAAGCCCTCTCCCCGTGAATGGTCGACAGGAGAGGAGGAGTTTGCAATCCCGTCCCGTCTTTTCAGTTCTTTGAAAATTTCCTTTATGTGTTGATGGAGGCCCCCAGAGAGTGTGTATTTAAGTTTCGACGTTATTCTTCGAGACCAGGAGAACGATGGAAGATTCCAGGACGAGACCAAAATGGAGGGCGGGGCACAGTGGAACGCAATTGAATTTCGAGTTGTGTTGGATACTTTTTTAATATTATTTGAGATTTCCTTTGGTCTCTGTGTTAAAACCTTACGATTCAGGTTTCCTCTTGGCTCTCTTGTGAATTATTTAAGGATGCGATTTATTATGATGATTTGCTGGAGGTTTTTTTTTTCGGGGGGGAGGGATACTCGCTGAAAGTTCTGCTGTGGGTGGTGGGAAGTGAAACTTAATGGATTTATGAGCGGTAACAATTGAAGTGGCCGAGGAGAAGTTTATTCGGTTTTGTACCTCTCGGGAGGAGGAGAGCTGGTACTCAGTTTAATGAAGTTTTTTAGTTGATGGAGAGAAGAGTTGTTTGCTGTTGGCACTGAAAAGAATGCAAATATCTTCTAGTTTACAGAATTTGAATGAAATTTACAATGCAAAGAGAAGAGATTTCTTTAATATTTTGTTTTGTTCATGGGAATGAGGTGGAATTATGAATGTAGGCTTCTGGCTAAGTGGAAATTTTTGGCAATTATTCTAAATTTCGGAACTTCAATAGAATCTGTTGTGTGATTTCAATGTTCATCTTATTTTTGGGAAATCTGAGTGAGTGATTCCTTATTTGCACATTCAGTTTTGGCTCTGCGCCCTGAAATTACACTTCCAACAAAAATCACTACATGAAGTAATCTTCTGCAAGTATTTCACGTACTTGAATTTTGTCGAACTAAACAGTATCAATCTCCACCCTCCACTCAACCACACAATGACTTAATCGTCCGAGAAAAAAAGCCTCATTCCGAAAAACCTCAAACTTATGCGACTTTTGATGGAATCTGATTAAGTTCCAAGATACCCGGCGACGAATCTCTCTTCCCCACTCACGGGCAGCGAAAAATAAATCCCCACTCGACCCTCGCCACTAATAAAGTGTGTACTGTACATAAATATGTATGAGGCATTAACCCGCAAACGACATTGTCTACAACGATTGGAATCTTTTAATGGCCCTTTAATTTGTGTGCGTCCTCGCCCTCTTGGCGCGTATTAATGTCAACCAAGTACCATCACGAAAGCTGATATGCTCTCGGTTCGGCGATTTGACTCTTCAGTGCTCCTTGGCCTCTTCCATATTCATTTTCATTTATTAAATTGATTTTCCGCATCACCAGAGCACACCAGAACCACAACGAGAAGGTCCTGTCTGCGCCTTGCTGTGTGTGCCTGTGTGAGCCTCAATGCAATCATCAAATGTTGAGGTTATGTTATTTCAACATTTCTGTCACGTTTCAATAAACAAACAAAACGACGCCGAAGAGCAACAAAAAAGAAAAAACACAGAAAATCATCTCTCTGTCTCCATGCAGATGTGAACTGGGAGGCGTAGATAGTCCTCAAAGAGAGAGAGTCAGGACGATTTACTTGATATCTCGTAAAAATAATAAAGTTAACCAAGGATGTGGCTTTCATCGTAAATCCCCCGTCATCGTTGTCGTCGTCGCCGTTCTCAGCTGACGACAGCGACAGATTCCCGCCCTCTCAATACGAACGACACAACTGTGATATTAAAAAGGAATATACAATACATATATATGCCCTCTCGTCATGTCCTAAGGATACGGAACGAAACAGCAAAAAAAAAAATAAAAGAAGAATCAAATAAAATGGAAAAAGGCTGCGAAATGAAAATTCCCCTCAAAGGTTATGTTTTTTATCGGGCGATATCCTTGCAGAATGCCATCACCATGTTTATTATTAAATTCATATTTTAGTCCATTCACAGCCCACATCCTTTCGACCGTATGACCTGGCATCCATCAATGGCTCGCCTCGTCCTTGTTTGTCTAGAATTCTTCAGCAGAAAGGCGGGGGCCGTTCTCTGTGAAGTGGTTATGTGCTTGTCGGTGGCTATTTCGATGCTTTATTGGTTGAACTTTATGCACTAGTGATTTAATTTCGACCACGATGCGTTGGCAGGATGTCCTATGCAATAATCGAACAAATGCCCACTGATTTTGATTGATATTCTAATATCGTCTTTAATATTGCTATCGACTAACAATAAGCCGGACTCACAAACAACCAAAATAAAAACTCTGCCTGTGTGTGAGTAAGCCCAAAAAAAAAAAATGGGTCATGTGTAATAATCTAGGCTTTGTTATTGTTTAGACGGCTTTTGCAGTTGTTGTTGTTTGTATTGACCGAACGAGATTCATATTGTTTTTTCACTCTGCTGCGACAGATTTAATTAATTTTCAGTGAACAACTAATTTAAACGCTCTGTGCTTGTACTATGATCCCAATTAGATTTTAATTATGGACACGATTTAATTGACAATAACATTATATGATGTTTATTGTGGACGCAAACACACAACACATACACAAATGCAAGCGTGGAGATTTAATTAAAAATTAAAAGGCCGACTTAGTCTGGTAATACAGCGATATGCGCTAGCTGGTTTTCTAATCAAATAAAGATTAATGCAAATTTATGTAAAATAACATTTCACGGTGCCTATTAGGGGTGGTCACCGGGGAGGAGCTGTGTAATTTGGATGATGAAGGTGGTAAAAGACCCATCGGTTGGTGTAGTAATGACAGTAATGGACGTCTGCGGTATGGTGGACTCATTTACATTGTAACAGGAGGAGAAGATTCCTTCTAAATGTGGCTTTGTACTTTTTTTTGAAATGCTATTCACATAATATCCCTCCCATTAGAGGATACATTGGAAACCATTCTTTGAAGAATTTAAATCTTTCAGCTAGCTTTGACTGATTTATCACCTTAAGCCTAGTCCAAGATACGTCAGAAATCTTCTATGTTTTTGACTTCTATGCTTATAACTTGCTTGCTTTTTAATCCAATGCCTGAACTCTTAGAAAGTTGATAAAAATTTTATGATTTCTGATTCATTCAAGTGACTTAATTTGATGAAATGTACTTCGGCATTAATATCTCTCATTCTTTTTGAAGTTTTGACTTGATGAGTCTTTACGACCAATCTTTTGATTGCAAATCAGTTGAGTGAAGTCCCGACGACCAATCTTTTGATTGCAAATCAGTTGAGTGAAGTCAAGTCTTAAGATTGAAAAAAATAGTAATGAAAAATATGTAAATTTAAAGTTCCCATTTGTCCCACCTTAAAAAATATGATGTATAATAAGTAATCTAAGTACTTTAATTATTTCAAGCCCTGAGAGGTCTAAAAAATATGGAAACGGTAAAAAAGTTCTACAAACCTGTTGATTTTGATCCTGACGACCATTCCAATCTACTAATTTCAGAGCAAAATTATAGCCTGAAGTGCTCAGACAAAGCACTGTGACGACCGCATGAAGAATGGAAGCAAAGCCTATTATACGTTGCATCGATTTAAATCTGCAACAAGTTTAGGTGTTATGAGATTCTTTCTTTTTGCCTCTTTTTTTCTCGAATTTTTGTTAGGGCAGGGAATGTGTGTCAAGTTCAGTTCATAACTAAAAATTCATTCTTCGTCCAAAACGTCTGGACATTTTGTTTTGCACTTGCGAACGTAGGCCTAACTTGCGTGCATACCACAGGCAGTCCAATATAAACACCCATCCAGGCAGATGCTATTTCCCATCGCCCATCGATGAGTTTGACAGTAATTCACGAATGTAGCTGAAATGCAGGAAACATTTTGACAGTAATTCAGGAATTATCGAACACTAGTTCATCATTTGTACGGACATTTGTTTGATTTGGTGTTCAAAGCTCTCACACGTATTCACAGACACAAAATTTGATAAAAAACGCTGTCAAATAAAATCTAGGGGCAAGAGAAGAAGTTGGGTATCTGTATTGACTTATTTGTGGTGCATACTATGGATAATTTCGCCGGACAAAATTGTCATCTTTACTGGTATGAAACTGGCCAACGTTGGTTGCTGCCTGTACAAGTTGTACGAGTTCTCAACTTTATAGGTCTTTTGCTCGTCTCATTTTTACTTTCAGCTACTGTATGTAGTAATAGGTCATAGTGCAATTATTAGTTGCGCAACTTATCTAGCCATATTTTAATCGCGGCACGGGTAATCATTCAGACAATAGGCTCATAGTCTTCTCTTAGCAATATTGGGTTATTACAAAGGTTTTAAGAAGGTATGCGTCAAAATACCGCAAGTTTAGGGGATGTCCTAGTATGCACTCACAAAATTCGACGTACAAAAAAACTTGTTATTGAAATTTGTATGTTCTTGAAACTTTTATTTAGCAAAAGTTTCTTTTTCAAGATTTGAAAAAATCGATACACATACTCGCCATCGATTAAATAACATTTTAATAAAATATTTTTAACCAAAATTAATTAAACCAGCAATTTATTTCAATTGAATTCTCTGCACCTAAATGGATACGCAACCGCATAATAAGTTAACTTGTAAAAAAAATATTTCATTATCCAAAGCAACAAACTTACACGCATCACCACCTCAGTGTGGACAGAATATTACTATAATTTCCCATGAGATACAACTAACAACTAATTAGGGTGAATTTCATGAAAAAACAAACATAAAAAAAGACAGGTGCAGAGGGCTGGACTGGCTGGAAAAATAACAACAAACTATAGAAACAAAAACACTTTGCAACAATGCATCACACTGTCATATTAGTGAATATTTGATTTATAGAGCTGCACATTGCGCTGTTGGAATTCCACAAAAAACAAACAAGGGCTTTGTTCAAACTAATTTTTATTTGCCACTAAACAAGAGTTAATTGATTTGGAATTTACCTTTTAATTACACGGAAAAAAAGAGGTATTTGCTTAGCGAACAAAAAAAAAATTACACACATGGGAGCATGCACCAGCAGCGCCCCAACTATGTTGGCTCACCATGGCATCCCCTGAGAAGGTCGCATATGGCAGAAGTGAAACGTAATGCAATTTATCCTGCCGCATGCATGCAAGCTTCAAATAAACTTTTTAATTTAATTCCTCGGAAAAAAATAGAAGCAAGTAAACATCCCATTTGCAAGCGTATTATTCAGGAAAGCGAAAAAAAAAAGAAAGAAAATTTATTAAATAAATTACTTTATTTCCGATGTGGCGTGGGGTGGGAAGGGAATGACATCCAGAGAACGTTGGGTTCCAAAAAAAAAAAATGAAAACGAAAATAAAAGTAGATTTTTCCTCTACTCTGTGTTCATAATATTCGAGTGCAATTTGTTCGGGCACCGAGAGGGGGCTGGGCGATTGCACATTCGTTGTTTATCAGCAGAAAACAAGAAAGGGGACAAACCACCGAACGGGGGGAGGCAACGTAAGACGCAGAAAAGGACGAAAGAGAAGTCCTAAAATGCATGACATTCAAAAGGATTACATTTTCGTTAGTTTTCTGTTGTTGGGAGTATGAGCTTCCCTTTTTCCAGAGCAAATGCAACTCTCAGTTTTTTTTTCTGTCCTGTCCCAGTGTACAAATCGAAAAACTGAGTTGTTTGCCCACCACGTTGCTCCTCTCGTTCACTGCAGCAGCAGCAGCCCCATGCGTGATGTGATGTAAGTGAAAAGTAAATTTGATTTTCTTTCTCGTTGAGTCGTGGTGGTTCTCCCTTTTGCATCTAATTTTGATGAAATTTAAGCGCATAAGCAGTTTATCGAACATTCAACTGAATATGATGAAATTACTTTAAAGTTTATTGTTCCGAAGGACAAGTGGAGAGTACCTTCTCCTAAAGGATCGGAGTCTTCCGCTTCAACTTGCTGTTATGCGTTTTACTTAATTCCCTGTTTGTGAATCAGCAGAATGTTTAGAGGTTATTTATCAAAAAGCATCTTAAGGACAATGCAGCTGCAGCAGTTGATAAGAAGTAAAAGAACAGAGGGACGGGAGGAAAAGTTTTCTCGTGGGTTCAAGGACGACGACGTTGCACATGGGGTAAGAAGAATTTGAGGTGGAAGCTGCAATTACCTGAGACTTAAGTTTGGTGTGTCTGCACATGATTCTGTTGGAAAAAAAAGGGGAAAAGAAGTTTATTTGTAAATGAACTCAAAGTTTGGAAAGAATTTAGCTGAGAAAATTTATTGTTTTTGTCAGAAAAGTTTGAAAGGTAAAGGGCAAAGATATTAATGCACTCCACTTGGTGAATTTTATAGTTTAGTTAAGTTACCCTCTAGTTTGAGAATGCAGTTCTACGAAATAACTTTAAAGTCATTTCAATGAGTACGAATGTGCATATGTGGGCTCATAGAAAAAGTTTTAAACTCTTTTAGGGTTTAAAAGTTTCACAAGCGTCATAGAGAAAACTACGATGTTTAAATGATGATTGTTTTTTGATTTGGAGAATCAACAACACTGGCCTCTCTAAGTTAATGATTTAGAATAAAGATATCATTCGTCCTAGAAATTGCTCATTTACACTCTGCGACAACTGGTTGAGACACTCATCTCTCATTTTTTAAATATCTTAATAATCTGCGTGAACATTAATGTACTCGGCCATATTAGGACTCCATTCGTTCTACTGTCTCCTTTTTGGAATGATCATGGAAAAATCTTCTCAAAATCAAGTATTAATATTGTCAACGTCTATAACGTTACCGTGCCTAAAACTGTTGGCTTTTTAGCCTCAGAGCCGACTAATCACTGAAAATTACCATACTGCAACTAATTTTCGAAGTGAATTAATTGTCAAAGTCCGTTTGAAGTAATATTGCAAATAGGGAGTAGTAGAGAAGCACTCGACTTAAAATTGTAAGAATTTATATAAAAATTAGCACTAATATAATATAATATGCTAATATAATAATTAGCAGTAATATGTATCTGTAGCATGTGCTGAACAAATTTATTGAGAAATGTAAAAATTAAAGCATCGTGTACACGTAGTACACGTGTAATTACTAAAAATCGAATTGTCACAACCAGTGTAGTTAAAAAGCTTCCAGCTTTGGAAGAGTGACAATGCTTAAGGCTAAAATTAAAATAAATGTGCATGCAAAAAAATGCCTACAGCTAAATCATACGCCTTGATTGGCCTCGTAATGGTTTAAGTGCGATTATCACTCAGCGTGAAGCGGCTCACATTTATCCGATAATGGACGTGGCCATTCCACGAACTACTAGCCAGATAAATGTCCCTATCCCTTCAACCCATTTATCCGACTCCAGTCCAGTGCCAAAGGACACCACCCCGTAGCAGTTGCCAACAAGCCAAACTCAATTCACCCTTTATGATCAGAATATTATATTTTAAAACTCATATCCAACTGGCCATTATAGGACTTAAAAGCACCGATGAAAAATTAAAGCACTTCAGCATTTACCATCCGCCCGCATATGCGTCGATTTCATTGTTTTTTTATTAAAACAAACTGCTTTCAAAGCCTACACCTCTCGCAGGTGTTATCTGTGCGAGATATTACTCAACATCCCCATAAACGAGCCAACAACATAATATTGAAGTTGAACTCGACAACAAAAGGAAAAGCAGAAAAAAAAAACTCACTTTATGACAATCATATCCCGTTTTATGGGCAATTTCCACTTCGCACCTTCTCGCAAATGGAAAAAAAAACAATTTAATCTATTGGAACACGCGTTTGCAAGCGCTAGCGCCGACACCCAATCGATCGCATTTCGCAGTATCCAATAATCATTTGATTTTATTCCTTTTCATTTCCGCACGGTTTTAATGTTTGCCGATCCGTTTTCTATTTCTCTTCAAAAGCAGGAAGTGCTTCCATGCTGCATACTACTACCTGGACGATCCACCACATCACCCGTCAGTGCCGCAAGTGGACTGGGAAGTTCCTGTCGAGATTGGCGGGGAAATACGTGCTGCAGTGCCTGTCAACGAGTTCAGCAAACATGTGGCGTCACTGCACGCAGATGGTGACATCGGCTTCAGTCGAGAATACGAAGCCATTCAAAATGAGTGCATATCTGACGACCTACCCTGCGAGCACTCTCAGCATCCGGAGAACAAACGCAAGAATCGTTATCTCAACATAACTGCATGTAAGTAAAGTTAAACTGACCAGGCAGGTCAGGTCGGGTCGATGCAATGGACTAATCGACTTTTTTTTCCAGATGACCACAGCCGAGTGCACCTTCATCCGACGCCAGGACAGAAGAAGAACCTCGATTACATTAATGCCAATTTCATTGATGGCTATCAGAAGACTCGGGCATTTATCGGTACGCAAGGGCCATTGCCGGACACATTTGATTGCTTCTGGCGAATGATTTGGGAGCAACGGGTGGCTATTATTGTGATGATAACAAACCTGGTCGAACGAGGTCGACGAAAGTGTGACATGTACTGGCCAAAGGATGGCATCGAGACGTACGGTGTCATTCAAGTGAAACTGATTGAGGAGGAAGTAATGTCCACGTACACCGTACGGACATTGCAGATTAAGCACCTGAAGGTAGGTTAACTTTGAAATTGATGTTCACTTCGTTCATTGTATGGTGTGTCGTCCACAGCTGAAGAAGAAGAAACAGTCGAACATAGAGAAAATCGTCTATCAGTACCATTACACAAATTGGCCGGATCACGGAACACCCGACCATCCACTGCCAGTATTAAATTTTGTTAAGAAATCCTCAGCTGCCAATCCACCAGATGCGGGTCCAATAGTTGTCCATTGCAGGTAAAATATCTTCTTCAAATCGAAAAGAATCACAATCTAACCTCACTATTGTTTTACCTTTGTTAGCGCTGGAGTTGGCCGCACTGGAACATACATCGTTTTAGATGCCATGCTCAAGCAGATCCAACAAAAGGGAGTCGTCAACGTTTTCGGTTTCCTGCGACACATCCGTGTGCAGCGAAACTTCCTCGTACAGACCGAGGAGCAGTATATATTCCTGCACGATGCACTGGTAGAAGCCATTGCCAGTGGCGAGACAAACCTTCGTGCAGATCAAATCGAGGAGCTGAAAAATCTCACCAGCTACCTAGAGAACCAGTACAAGAACATCATCCAGTTCCAAACTAAGGACATTCACATCGCATCGGCGATGAAGCAAGTGAACTCAATCAAGAATCGTGGTGCCATTTTCCCGATTGAAGGCAGTCGGGTGCATTTAACGCCGAAACCGGGCGAGGAGGGTAGTGACTACATTAATGCCTCTTGGCTTCATGGTTTCAGACGGCTGAGAGACTTTATTG
Source organism: Syritta pipiens (assembly GCA_905187475.1). Taxonomy (NCBI): domain Eukaryota; kingdom Metazoa; phylum Arthropoda; class Insecta; order Diptera; family Syrphidae; genus Syritta; species Syritta pipiens. The sequence goes on along the minus strand of LR994572.1, from coordinate 5,505,998 downwards.
TCACCCAACATCCAATGTCACACACCGTTAAGGACTTTTGGCAAATGGTGTGGGATCACAATGCGCAAACAATTGTGCTGCTATCGTCATTGGATGAAATTGTAAGTATTTAACGATGGTGGCTGGTGGTGGTTGTTGGAGACCACAACCCTTCCATTGTCCCACTATACGTGACTTTGTGTTCATTTTGAATCTTTTCAGAACTTCGCGCAGTTCTGGCCAGACGATACGACGCCCATCGAAAGCGATTACTACCGCGTGAAATTCTTAAGCAAGACCAACAAAAGTGACTACGTGAGTCGAGACTTTGTTATTCAATCGATACAGGATGACTATGAGCTGAGCGTTAAGATGCTGCATTGTCCTAGCTGGCCAGAGATGACCAATCCGAACAGTATTTATGATTTCATTGTGGACGTGCACGAGAGATGTAGTGACTACAGAAATGGACCAATTGTTGTCGTTGATAGGTGAGTGAATCTTTTAAAAGTTGTTTGTTAGGATGATGAAAACCAAAACCGCGTCATATTCTTTGTTGTATGTATTTGAAAGAGAGTAATTGAGCGTTATTTCTTGTTAAAGCAAATACTTTCGTTGCCAATTGGATGTGACTTAGTAATCATGTAGCGATAAAAGAGTAAGATTTATTAAATCAGTAAATATTGCGCAAACTTTTCATTGTCGTTGGGGACGAACTTATCGATTGAAACTGAAACACTTTCACATATCAAAACATTTTATCGCTCAAAGTGAAGGCAATGTTTCTTTGAAGGTTATGTGAACTGTGTAGCCAACACGTTTGATTATACTACAATCGTTTTATGTTATCTCACCAAGTTCGAAAGAGTAAGCGTATTTTATTACATTGTTCCGTACCACGTGAATGTTTTTCTTTGCCAATAACACATCAGCAATGCAAAATAATTAAATCTTTTGACATAACAAACCACTGATTTTCTTAGTTCATGATTTCACTTAGGGGAAAAGACTTCAATGTTGAAATCATCATTTCTTTTCGAAGGCTTAATTACACCAATCCGTTGAGCCAATCTTCTTCTTCTTTGTGTGGGCCTCCATTAGTTTGCAGCCAGGACGATCTCGTGTCAGCTGCTTCCGATGGCGCACACCGAGCTGGAACAGGTCCTTCTCCACCTGTGTATGCCACCTTATACGCAGGCGTCGTCTGCTTAGTTGTCCCACTGGTTCAGAGTCGAAAATTCTAAGGCCGAAGCTGAGTTCTACATGCCTAACCACATTAGTCGTTGGATCCGTAGATGCCTGGCCAAGTGCATACCGCCGTACAGCAGTTCGACACAGTTCGTGGTTGAACCTTTTCCTCCAGTAATCATCAATGCAAACAGGGCCAAAGTTTGGGCGCAAAACTTTTCTCTCAAAAAGACCTAGTGCTTTTTCACCCACTTTTGACAAAATCCATTACTCCGTGCCATAGAGCAGGGCTGAGATGATAGGGGTATTATGTAAAACCAACCTGGTTTTTGAAAGAGGGCTCTATTACTCAACTGCCTCTTGTTATACTTGAGAGTGTGTTATTGGTTTTTTATTGAAGTTTTTTTCAGGGTGGACACCGTGGACTGTTCGAATACAGCTCGAGGAAAAAAACACCACAAGCAATTTTCACGGCCCCACACCTCTAGCGAACGACTGATAACCCTCCTGGAGTACTTCTGTCACGGAAAGCTTTCGCAATTCGCCGTTCGGAACCGGCAATAAACTGTAGGTCCCCTTCACATGTGTCAATTTATAACGCGCACAACACAGTGGAGGCACGAAAAGCTAGGCTCTGGCCCTTCGTGGGCTGTTACGCCACTATTGATGATGAAGTTTTCTCAGGCGTAAAGCCTTCCAGGTTTTCTCCAGATTACTGCAGAATTTTATTCATCAATTCCTTTTGGCCCATTTCAGCTCTTTTGATAATTGAAATTTTGCATAAAATCTAGCGCATCTAATAATACAGCAATTAAATGAAACGAACACAAAGACTTTCACTAATGAATGTCATCATCATCATCATCATCCTCTTGACCGCGTAATCCACTAATGAGGTCGCGGTAATGAATGTAAATTACCAAAAACTTTGTGTAAATTTGATAAGACTATTGAAAAGAAAACCACTTTCTACACCGTAACATGTTCCATTATACTAAAACCAATTTTTGTTTAATTTTTAGATACGGCGGCGCTCAGGCATGCACGTTCTGTGCGATCTCATCTTTATCCATCGAAATGGAATACTGTAACACAGCGAATATCTATCAGTATGCCAAACTTTATCACAATAAACGACCTGGCGTATGGACATCAAGCGAAGATATTCGCTTAATATACAACATCTTATCGTATTTACCCCGTAATTTGCAGCTTTTGAAGCGCACTGCCTTGCGTACAGAATTTGAAGATGTTACGACGGCAACGCCGGATTTATACAGTAAAATCTGTAGCAATGGTAATATTAGTAGTTCGTTACAAAATTCAAATACCCTAACTAACATTACTATAAATAATGCTGCGACTACTCCAATAAACAACGGTGATGCAACAATAACAACAACAACAACAATCATTCCACAATCGACAACATTAAATGATTTGGGTAATGGTGGTGGTGGTATTGGTGGTGGCGGTGCTACAATTTATAACACCAATCCAACAAATCCTTCCCCTACCACCAATGTTGATGGTGGTGGTATCGTTGGTGATAATAATGGTGATGGTGGTATTAATTTAAATGGTAATGGAAATGTTAATTTAAATTAAAAATCTTGTAAAGCTGTAACGGATGCTCAAAGCTTAGATATTGTAGGATAAAAAAAAAAAGAAATAAATTATTTTAGTGTAACAAATTTTTAATATTCCTAAGCAAAGTAAAACAGAAAACAAAAGCAAAGTAATAGTAGACAACACACATCCCATATATGATTATTATTAACCATTTTTTTTTTTTCGTTTCGAAGTAAAAGACACATTCTCCAATAATCCTATGTTTATTCTTTCTCTCTCTTTCTTCCCTGCCCTCAATTTTCTCTGTTATGTGTAAAGATAGTGTTGTAAAAACTTCAATAAAACATCACACTTGGAGAATAATAACTTCTAAGCAAATAAGCGCACCCTTTATAAATATAGATAAACTAGATAAACACAAAACAACGTAGCTATTAACAATTTATACGAAAAACAAACATAAATATAAAACAGAATTCGGTGATGATTGCATGTATAATTCAATTTAATAAATTTCCTTTCTAATTTTCCTTGTATAAATGTGACCATGTGATGATGTATGTTTAATGTGTGTATTCGTCTGTTTGTCGGTCTGCTGCTTCACACAATTCACCTCCGTCCCATAAATGCGTTTTATTCTCTATTATTATTTCAAAAAAAAATATAAAAAACAAAAATCCAACAAACAACCTTTGTAAATTGTAAAGTATATATATTTAACAAAAAAAAAAAAACAAATTAAGATTTCCTTGTGTGCTTGAATTAGTTTTTCCTTTTTTTAAAAAATAATTTTGTAAATATCCATTAAGTTAAAAAAAAAAAAACACTAGAAATACAATTTAATACTCCATAAAATGATTAAAATACAGATGATGCGAAAAAGAAAGAATGTATATTATAGAAAACAAAACAAAAATATATATATATATTATATATGTATACATAGAAAAGAAGAAAAAAAAACATATTTAAAGACTGGTTTTGTACACTTTTTACATAATTATGATTATTATTAAATTTAATTATTAATTAAAACAAAAAAATATGAAAAGATAAACATACACTGTAAAAAGCTAAAGTGTAACACAACAGAGAAAAATGAAAACAAAAAAGAAATGTATAATTTCATTCGATGTGAGCATAAATTTTACGTTATTTGTGTTTTATTTTTTTAATGAATTACAAAAATTCTAGTTGGATAAATTACATCACGGGGGGTAGGAGTTAAATACATTCATGATGAGTGGTGGAATGGAGTGCTGGTTGCAATTGACAGGTTTTTTTTTTCTTAGTGAGGGTCTTAGTTTAGTAATAACACCAATATTTTGTTCTCACAATCAGCAGAGACATGTCTTATGCATTTTTTCGGCCACATTTACACAATTTCAACGATCGCAGCTTCCTATCTTAAACAGGATCGTAATAATCCTTACTTATCGCTTTTATTTTAAGTTGTGGCTTGATGGTTAATGCTCTCAACGGGCTGTAGCTTCCCAATCATTATTTTAATATTTTAAGGCAGAAATAATTCCCGATAATTCGGTTCTTGCCTACTTTTGGAACCCTAGCATCTCCCAGAACTTGATCACAACAAACTGTGTAACTTCAAAATGGATCAAAAAAACAATTTAAATTAGAAGTAGGTCATGAAGTTGCAATAAAATAGAGTACATTAGTACATTGTGTAGTCTCTTTCATAAGCTAAACGAATACAATGATGAAAGTCAATACCATCAATCAATCTACTATGAAAAGAAAAAAAAATTTGCATATGATGAACAGGCGTGACCCGCATCATGATTCAAAGCAACAGCCTGTTAACGTTATGGTTGCTTTTCTTTGTGTTACAAACCCTTTTTAAAATGCATCAGGAAACGTTTGTATCACTATAATCCATTAAGGTTTTTGAATCGACCAACCGACAAAGCGTTTCTATGGTTCGTTTTGTAGCCTACAGAAAGTGAAATCAATCAACACAGTAACGAAACAGATTTTTACTCAAATAAATGTTCACCCCTTATTGAGTTGATTGAAAAGTCAGCATAAAAACCCCTTTTTTTGTTGAGAAAACCACAGCGTAAAATAAAGTATTTGGCTTAAAGGCAATAAAAGCAAAACGAGCACCCATCAGTCGACTCATTAACTGATGAATTAAAACTCCACCTCCCGTGTTATTGAGTGAACTTTAGTTACTTTAGAAATCGTTTGTGTATTATGCGTTTGTTTTTGCATGTTTTAATTTTTTTTTTCTTTATGTTACGTATTTACTATACCATTATGCATAGAATTTAATTATAATAATTAAAAAAAAAGAAAAACTCTAAAGAGATACAAAAAATGAAATAAAACTTTAATGTAAAATGAAATTGTGATTGTGCTTTTTTTATTTTTTTTCTTTATTTTAGTTCGCTTTTTTCTGTAGGTTAAGAATTTTGATTTTTTACATTTGTACTGTTTTCATGGATTGAGTTGAGATTTGACGTGACAAATCATATTTTCTTGACTCCATGTAAAAGGCTATTTTAAAATAGCTAAGCCTACGTTAACACCTATAGTCATAAAATTTCACCGACATAAATCTAATCTGATTTAGTGGATGAATTGCAAACGTGGCAAGAAAGATGCTTCACTTAATTCGTAACAAACTGGGTAAACTCTATTCGAACGAATATTTTTTTTTTCTGTCTTTTCACATAAATCGAAGTGGTTTATATTTATATAAAAATTATAATTAAAGGTGGCAGCACATTGAATGTCAGAATCTAGCATTTCCCGCTTCTACTTTGCGCGGTCTAATTTAGGCCCTCCACACCTACCACCTCCAACGCCTTAAAAGTTTAGCAGCTTAACGAAAAATTGTATCTTCTTTCCAAAGATACCATTCTTTTCAAGTAAGACTTGAAATTTCAATTTTGCATTTTAGCATACTCTCCATACAATAGGCTCCAGTGTGCTTCGGTTTATTGCAGGTGTTGAACGACAAATTGCAAAAACTTTCATGGCAGAATTACTCCAGGAGTATTGTCAGTCGTTCGCTATAGGTGAGGACGTTATTAGTGGTGCTATGCTTTTAATGCTTTCAAAGATTCATCTTACTTTCTTGATTACTTAGATAGCGCCACTGTCTAGATTGGACCTGGACCTCTACCAACATGCCTCTCCAACTGGCCCAGTTGTTTGACAGTTGTTTCGGGTAACACCCATTTTTATCTACCGAAAGGTAGTTTTTCATCTTCGTGCGGCAAATTAATCCCAATATTTTTTGGTCCATGTATTTGTCAGCTACAGTAAACATCTCTTTTACGAACACATGATCTAAAAATGTCTGAACTAATCCAAGATGGAAGCCGCCATTTTATTATCTTAACCTTCATCTGTTGCTCGGGTGGTTCTTCGGGAACGAGAAGCAGTCTTTTTATTAAATATCTTCTTAAATATGACACATACATTTTTCAAATTAAGTGACTTTAGGGTTTATTTAAAACCACATCTGGTAAAAAGAAATTTTAAACTAATTATTAGGTTCATCGCAGTAAGAATCGTAATATTGTAGTAAAACAACAGTCCTTCGTGTCACAATAATCAAACGGATTAAGGTTAAACAATATTTTATTCAAACTCTTTCTATCAAAATGACTAGAGCATATTTTCAGGACTTTAAAAAAAATTATTACAAACTTTCATCCTTTAAGTCTCACCTTAAGCTATTTACGTTCAACGACTTGCACGCATTAGAAAAAAAAAGTTACATTGGTTTTAAGTCTCCTTGGTTTTAAAACTTGTTGCACCTCAGAAACATTCATAATAAGTTACATTTTATTAACTAGCTGCGAGCCTTAATATTATGTTTGACAAAAAAATGACTTGTTTACAGCCGTTGCTATATAATTAAATGTCAATAGTAAACTATTTATAAGACACTAAGCTAATTGCAACACAAAGCAATAACAAAAAAATCGGTTCTCGTTTCATTGCTATGAATTTATTGCTGTTTTTATAGAAAAATAATCAATGAAAAACTAAGTACTATTTACATTCGTCATTGCAACTGATAAGGAGAAACACCTTTCAATTAGATCAATTATTTTGTTACATTGACATTGTACTTTTGAACGTGCAAATGTTGCAGTATTTTTTACTTGAAAGCTAATTGCAAACAATGTGGTGTAAGCTGCTTAGCGTATTACAACCTAAAGGAAATAGATTCAGAAATTTATTGAACTACGACATGTACAGAGTAGGGCAATTACAAGCTTTTTATTAAAAAAACAATAAAATGAACAAAATTTAATTTTTTTTCATGAATTACGGTTTTATTAGTAAAAGTAAACATTTGCATTAATTGTAAAACACAACGACGTTCATTTGAATGTCGACAACCACTTGCCTTCGCAGTAGCGTATTCTTTCACTTCAATTTTTCAAGACTTTGTTAATGGTTTCGGTCTATAGCTCACGGATTGCTTAAATGATATTGGCCTTAAGTACTTGAATTGCTTTCGGATTGTTGGCATAACATTGTCTCTTCACGGTTCGCCACAAAACAAGTACAAAAGTGTCAAATCGCAGCTCCGAGGCTGTCAATTGGCATTGCCTGCACACTTTGCTTAGGCTGCACAGCAATCACTTTGGAAATAAGTTCAAGATCAATATTTTCCAAAACTCCTCAAGGGTAAAACAATTTTTTTCGTCTCGTGGAGGTATGATACTCACTTTTAGTCAGGATTTCGAGCGAGAAACAACTGTGAGTGTCAAAACAATGTATGACTTAAAACGAAACCACTAGATGGCCCACCCTTTTACTGAAACGGAAGGACCACCACGGTAGTGGAGAGGCTGCTCCGTAATCCCAGACCAGACAGGTTGTGAAATCTATGAAGTTATAACAGCATATGTCCAAAATCTTCATCTTGAGATAATCACATTTGAAAATGGAAAAAATCATCCAAATCCAAATAAAGTGTGATAAGGAACATGGAGTATCTTTGGAGCCAGTTTACTTAGAGTTTTGCTGTTAGAAAGAAAGAAAATAGATTTTTTTATAGCTCTGCAAGTTTAACTCATTTTCGAAAAAAAATTGACTAATGCCGTTATGACCATAGAAGTAAGAGTCAGTTTAGAACAAAGTAAAAATCTTCATTCAACCTCGAATTCGTTTAAGTGTTTCAATTTCTTGATTTTCGACAGAAGCTGTCAGCGAATGAACGGACGTAGATAAGGTTAGGTTAGTGTGGCTGATTGGTTTATCAAAGGCCCTCAATCACACCTAGACCAGACTATGCCCATTGTGATACCACAATGCGGAAATCTATTCCGCAACAGACGTAACCCGCATCATGATTCAACACAACTTCCTTAAATTGCTATGGCCATTTTTCTCTGTCAAGCAAGCGACAGAAGCTTTAATTCAAGACTCAAAGGTCAGATTATCCTTAAAGCCAATTAAAACAACGTTAAGTTAATCATTTCGCATATTTAAGTTTCAATCTTGTCTTAATATTCAGTTTTTATATTATGTGCACGCCTCAGAAGGCCATTTGTCTATCGTTTGCGTTTGCTTTTGCTGTAAATTTCATCAAACCATTAATGCCACAAAAACTAAAACTATCTCAGATCAATTCTGACTTTTACTGAGATGTTATAAGTTTCTTATAAACACTTTTCAAAATTTGTGCATCATAATTATTTTATAAACTGTCCATCAGAACGTCGTAGCGACGGAATAACAAGATCCTTATATCCTCCAAAGAGATTTGTGGAATTGGTATGGTTAGTAACGGACGATGGAAAGAATTTAGCAACTGCATAACATTTGTTTGTCCTTTTATCACAAGAAGAATAAGATCTATCATTTTCTTAAAGCAATAAAAATTACTTGTAAATAATTTGTTTTGTTCAAAGTTGCGCCGTTTTCACATCTTCTGATCCTTTTTTAAAAGTTGAATGACAATTAAATTTTTAAAAATTCTTTAACGTTATCTTTAAAGTCACAATTTCACCCAAACATTTTTCTAAACATATAAATACAAACTTCCCTGTGTTCTTTTTTTTCCTAAGTCTGCTCTATAGATATTAATTAAAGGATAGATCTCAAGCTTACTTTTTCCTTTTTTCAAAAAAAAAAAAATATAATAACGAAAAAATAAAATAAAAAACAAATAAATATATCAATTTAAAAAAAAAAAAGTTCACTTAAAACGTTTACAAATTTCGTTACAACAAAAAATTATATATGTAATTTATTATTTCTCAAATAAAAAGAAAAAAAATCTTATTTAGGTTAACAACAAAAAAAAAGTATTAAATTAAAAACTTAATCTTGAAACCTAGAATCACAACAACAAGAAAAATGTATTGTATTAAAAATTTATATGTAAACATTAACATACATATAGTATATATAAAGAAAAAGAAAATGTGTAGAAAAAGGATTTATAGATGAAGACACAAAAAAAAAAAAGAAAATTGAACATAAATAGATATTTTATTAAAGAAAATTGTAAATGTAAGAAAGTGAAAACAAATTTATTAAAAATAAAAAAAAATATACGTTTAAGATAGGCAAAAAAGGTAAATGAAAAAAAAAAAGAAATATAGTAATTATGAATATACATTAAATACGATATTTACGTCGTCCTTTTTGAGACAAGGAACTTATTTATATGAGGTAAATGAAAAATAAAATAAAAAATAAAAAAAAAAATCAATTGTGAAATTCAATTTGTGTGATCAAACTGAACACTGAACATGATTTTAAGTCATAAATAAGTATATATACATATAAATATATATATATACATTAATATGAATGAAGTTAGTTATATAAAAATGAAAACAACAGAAGACATAGTTTAAGGAAAACAAAAAAAAAAAACAATCTTGTATTATTTAAATGAAATATCTACCATGGACGTTACAACAGAAAAAACAAACGTAAATATATGTACTAAGGAAGCGATTATAAGAGATTATATTATTTAAATACTATGCAAAACAAAAATTATTAATATACAACTGAAAAATGATAAAAAAAAAGTAAAGAAATGAAATAAAAAAGAATTATAAAATGAGGAGTTATTTTCATGTCAGTTTTTTACGTGGTAAGTATTACTTTCTTATTTGAATTTATAATGGCGATCAAAGAAGCCTTGTCGTGGCTAAGGTACAACGTGATTTCTCGCACTTCTATCACGATATGTACAGACAGTCAAGCTGCGATAAAGTCCCTGAAGTCTGTCACTTTTAATTCAAAAACAGCTCTTAACTGCCGCAAAACTCTTGACGAGATGGCAGAGCAGTTTAACATTCACCTCATGTGGGTGCCGGGACACTGTGACATCTCGGGGAACTGCCTGGCCGATGATCTTGCCAAGCGCGGAACCAGTGAAACCATCCAATCGGTACTGTTTAACTCCTCCATCGATTTTACTGTTTAACTCCTCTGAGAAAAGAGCAAAACGTTTTTCAATGCGACTCCAAAGTTCAGTTGCATTGAGTGGTGTAGTATTTGTTGGAGTACTGTTCATTTGGATCTGCTGAGCAGTTTTATTACGTGTCCCCGATGACATTTCACTCAGGTTTCAGTTTTCGATTTCACTTTAATATTACCAAATTATAAATGGAACACTGATTGTTTGTTTTTGAGAAGGTGACTGAATGTGCTAGGCAAGTGATTCTACTAGTCCAGGTTAATTTAAATAAGGATCACCAAGCAGGAAAAAATAAAAAGACTCAGAGCAATTACTACACACTACTGTTCACTGTTAAACAACATCAGTCTCCTAAGACTCAGTAGAATTCAGGTTAGGAACCTGGGCACTCCACTTTTGGCAAACATGCCACCCGACTGCGCCTCCCAGCCAACGACTTCTGCAGAAGCTGTAGAGACGAAGAAGAGGAAGAAACCTCGCTGCACCTTTTAGGAACCTGCAGCGCCCTCGCGAACCGTAGAAAGAGGCATCTTGGTCACTACTTTCTAAATAATCTCGGTGAACTAGCTGACACAAGCATAAGTCGTATCCTCCGCTATATTAATAGTTCCAATTGGTTTCTAGAGTAGTGGGATGTTTTTTCATCCGCTCCATGTGGTATCACAATGGGCCTCATCTGGCCTAAATGCTTGGCTGCCTTGCGCAGCCCAACACACAACCTACCTACCTACCTACGCAGATGACGAGGATGGAAAGTTTTTCGGTTTGGTTGATTGTTGGGTGTTCGCTTAAGTGACAGTGGACAGCATTGGGTTTTGGAGGCATTAAATTCCACTCTATTGGTTCTACCCCAGTTGATTATGCTGTCAAGGTCGGAATTTTATGTGCTCAACATACGCTGCCGTTCCAATTCTATGGCCGAAGAGCTGTGAGTCTTACAACGTACATAAAAAGTAAATACAGTCGAATCCCTCTAAGTCGAATTTTCACGGGAAATCAAAATTAGTTCGAGTTAGAGGGAATTTTGGAAGAATTCGAGTTAGAGGGATTGATATTTTTTTGTTAAAAAGTCTTTTTTTGCTTTTTACGTCGGTGGTGGACGACTGCATATTACTCCTTTTAAATTAGACTTTCAATGCACACAAATGAAGCAAGAAAGCATCTCAGATACATGAATATTTTCAGATTAAAAGCATATTTCTTGGAACTCAATCAACAACACAATGAATAAGCAGTGCAGTTGTTCATACAGAGGCCCGCGGTTGTGTACGATGCGACTACACGACCATGTTTGTTCTCATGTTCATTGGTTTTGATGTTCGCCATGTAGGGCCATGTTCGCGAGCAAATCCTCATTTTTACTGTGAAAATCGTCTGCTCTCTTAGTTTTAGTGGGGAAATTGCCCCATTTATTGGCTTAAAACAAGCAGGGAAAACTTAACCTAACTTAAAAACTAATTGAAAACTTAAGCTAACTTAACATCTAAGGAGGAAAGCAGTTGAGGTTGCCGAGACGGAGTCTTAGGGTGGAGGGATTCACGTCAAAGGCGGGAGCAATATCCGGGAGATGGGTTCATTAGAGCCGTAGGAGCTATGATGGGGAGGAAGTTAGAAAAAGCGAAGGGTACGTGTGTTACGTGGGTTGGTGTTAATGTGGATGGAGCTGAGAATGGTTGAGCAATCGATGCCGCCATCAAGGAGACGGAAGATGAAGAGGATGTCTGCAATATTTCTGCGGTCGAGGCTTTCGAGGGAAAGTTAAGGACTGACACTTAGGGATACTGACCTCAAGGCAGTTTTTTATGCACCAAGTTGAGAAGCGGTCGAGGTCCTGTTGAAGAAGTAGAGAGTCGATTTTAGTTGACTTGAAGAATTTGGTATCGTCGGCATATAGTGAGACACGAGAGTGAAGGATGATATACTGTAGGTCGTTGACTGCGAGAATGAATAGGAAGCGGACCTAGGCGACTCCCTTGAGGGTCGCCTGATGCGGCAGCAAAGGGCCGGGATAGGATAGATCTGAAGCGGACTTGGTAGGAGCGATTGTCTAAATAAGAAAATAACCATGGTAATAAGGGCGAACTGAACCCAAGGGCAGTTAATTTAAAAAGAATCAGCTTATGGGATATTTTGTCGAAGGCTTTACTGAAGTCGGTCGGCATCATCGCCCCTTTCCATGGCTGACAAAAAGCGAATGAGACTAGTTCGACAAGATTCGTGGTAGTGGACCTCCCTTTAACGAAACCGTGCTGGTTTGGGGATATAAGGGACGCGCACTGAAAGCTTAATGAGTCGTACATGAGGTTTTCGAAGATCTTGGGTATGTGAGAAAATTTGGCTTTGGGTCTGTAGTTTGTAACATCATGTTTAGGACCTTTTTTATGAATGGGAGTTATGAAAAAAGTTTTCCAGGCATGGAGAAATACGTCCTGATCAAGCGATAGACGGAAAAGAATGGAAAGCGGGAAGGACAGAACGGAGGAACACATTTTGAGGAAAATGGATGGGAGACCGTCGGGGCAGGGTTTGTATTCATCGGGCAGTTGGTCTAGTCTAAGTTGTATAAGGGTTGAGTCGAAGATGGGAAAACAGAGGGACCGGACGAGAGTCTCGGAAGGTACGCGAAGTAGGAAGGGTCAGGTCTGAAGGGGTCTTCATCAAACGATTTTTCGAAGAAAGATGCGAAAAAGTTAGAAATCGTGTAGGGGTCCAAAGATGAAGAATTAGTAGTAGTAGTAGTAGTAGATTTGCATAGGGAAACAATCACATGCGCCTTTTTCTCCAACGCTTGACAAGAATCAACACGAAACAAATGTTCGCGAAATGTGTTCATCATCTAGGGCCACCTTAAAGAGTCAGAAGCGTATGTGCTTGATAAAAGTTGCGAGAGGACATTTTTTTGTTTATTTTTGTGCAAAAAAAAAAAAATCGATTTTGTAGTATTGAACACAGACCAAGTGTTGAAAAAATGTATTCGAGTTAGAGGGATTTTCGACTTACAAGGAGAGTGCACGAACTTGGGGTCACCGATTTTGATGAAATTTGGCATAGTGATAGCTCACCTATGGAAGATTAATTTCAAGATTGGGAGAACGCAACATTCCCCCTTGGAGGATGGTTTTTTTTATGGAAAATTTATGCCAAAGTATGGCAGAAAAACTCGAGTTAGATCAAAAATATAAAAGATCTTTTCTAGTCTCACATAGGCAGTTTTTTTTATTGATATAGTCATGAATAAAACATACTACAAGTAAATAAATAAAAGACGTTTACAACATACAAATAATTGCACTTCAAATCACATTTAATATTGTCTTTAGTTCTATGCTTCATCACCGGAGTGCGTCTTTACTTTCATTTTTTTGCATGATTCGCCATTGGAGTAAACGTGACTTCCTCGTTTTAATGAACTAAGTTTCTCCATTAAACGTTTATAGTCCCAAAAAAACAACCAAAGTCCACACATCCATTTTATGGGAAGTCCCATTCTGGAAAAAAAAACAAGTGGTACCTAACAAAGTCTTGAAAAAACAAAAAAAAAAGTTACCCATCGCAAGCGTAAGTAGATTTGCTCACAAAATAGCAGCGCAGGTTGATCCCTATTTTTTGCTACAAAATAACAATTTGTTTAAAATCTAATTGCACCCTACACGACTATTTACAGAAACTACGAAACAACAAACTGTCGGAACATCAAAAAGTATACACAATCAATTAACACACATGACGTTTGTAGGCAAAAATAATAACTTACTTCGGTTTATTGGCTCTTGTTAGTAAAACATACACGCGCTCGACAAATTCATTTAACAAACAAAAACAGCAACGAATATTAACATGTGTACAAAACGAAAACTAAAAACTATTTACTGCATGGATGAGTCGAAGTGCGGAATGTCCTTGCACCGGACCAGCACCGCATCCGTAATCATTTGATTCCATTCATTCGAATACATCGAGAAGTCAGCATTTCGAAACAGTTCCACCTTCCTCTCGGCAGATATATTTGAACACAGATAGTAATTGATGGCAATCTCTGTTAGTTCGGAATGGTAGTTCTTCATTGACCACTCGAGGACACTTTGGCAATTGGTTTCGTCCAACATGTAGATCATGATGTTGAAGATAACGTTCTCCAGTTGAGGTATTATGTACACACGGGATAGTTCAAAGGCTTCGATTAGAGATTTGTACTTATCGGCAGGTGGAATGTTTGGTAGCTTCTTAAGAGAGATCAGCTTGATCAGGTTGAGGAAGTATCTTAGCCCGCTGACGGAGTAGCTCTTCAAGTGTATCTCCCCGTCTTTTCCCTCGCGGAAGTCACTGTTGAGCATTAGTTTGAAAACTTCACTCACGTCCGAGAGTAGTTGTTTGCTGTAGTTCACGGGGGTTTTTTCGTCGTTGTCGTGGATGATAAATTTCATGTCACAGTCGTGTGACTCGTCAGTTGGAGAAGTTTCATCATAGACTTTGTCGCAGTCGAATGATTCTTTGTCGCAGTCCGGTATCGTGATACCTAGAGTGGTCTGACTCATCGCTGTTATGGCGTCAACAGCTTCGGAGGTAAATTCACTGTCGTTACTTAAAATTAAACTTATGAGAGTATATAGTGCACTGCATTCAGTTAAGAGGTAATGGAGTATGCGAGGTTTTTTGATAATGAAGGCCACTGCAATGGAAGCACGTTTCTGGCTGACATCGTCCAATCGGAGAAGGCAACTTAGTTCCCCTTTGCCGTAGTTCGACTCACCAACGCTCGTCAGCGTATCCAGGAATCCAAGGCTGCCGGTCTTAAGCTGAAAAGAAAAGCGGTCTTTTGCAGTTATCACTGGAAATAAATTTTCCTTTTTTATTTTTCAAAGAAACTTAAAGCAAGTTAACCCGAAATGCGCTATAATAATTTTCTTGGCATGGTTGTTTTTTTTTATATTTATGGGTTGAGTGGAGGACATATAACATTATATTCTATCTCTGCTAGGTGTGACCATGCGGTGACGTTGGCACAATAAGGGTTAATGAAGCCGAAAAGAAAAAAAAAGAGCGAAAAGGCCTTCGGCTCACAAATGAATTCTAAATCTACATAAGGGGGACTTTTAGAAAGCATTCTGACAGATAAATTACATTACAGCAATGATTACAATTTCCATAAAGTAATAGGGGTTCTCGGATATAAGACACGTACGATCGTAATTGTGCATTAGACTGCGCGGGTAAAGCCTGTGACTGAGATGTTGATGTAATTTTCAGAATAAAACGCTGGTCATACGAACAAACGTCCAACTTATAACATAAGCCCTTAATTAGACAATGATGAACATTGAAGAATTTAAAGAAATACCTAATCTCGTTTGAATTTTTCAATTTTAGAGCGACACCTGTTTAACTAATATCCAGACTATCTTCCGCAGAAGTGGAGACTGTTTCAGGTTGCTTTCACCGCCAAGAGAAGAAAAAACTGCTTCACAATCCCAAATCTTAGCGGTCAGTCAGTGTCTTCTTCTTGTGCGGCGCTACAGTCCGGGATGGACCTGGGCCTCCTTTAGCAACCTCCTCCATCCAGCACGATCCCGTGCCAGCTGCTTCCAATGACGCACACCGAGTCGGTTGAAGTCCTTCTCTACCTGTGTAGGCCACCTTAGACACGGGCGTCCTCTGCTGCGTTGTCCCATAGGTTCGGAGTCGAAGATTCTTCAGGCCGGAGCTGTGCTGTCCATTCGCTCTACATGGCCTACCCACCGCAGCCGTTGGATCCGTAGACGCCTGGCCAGGCGCATGCCGCCGTACAGCCCATACAGTTCGTGACTGAACCTTCTCCTCCAGTAACCATCAATGCAAACAGGACCAAAGATCGTACGCAGAACTTTTCTCTCAAAAAGGCCAAGGGCTTCTTCATCCGCTTTTGACAAAGTCCATGTCTCCGCGCCATAGAGCAGGACTGGGATGACCAGGGTGTTATATAAAGCCATCCTGGTTTTTCGAGAGAGGGCTCTATTACTCAATTGCCTCTTGAGCCCAAAAAATAGCGATTGGCAAGAGTTATTCTGCGTTTGATTTCGGTACTGGTGTCATTCGTACTTGTTACCGCGGAGCCGAGGTAGACGAAGTCCTTGACCACCTCAAAGTTTTTGCTGTCTATTGTTACGCTCTGACCGAGTCGTCGATATTGTGTGTCCTTTCGTGAAAACAGTATGTACTTTGTTTCGCCCTCATTTCTCAGTCAGTGTCTATTTGTTCCTATTAAAGATGGCTTAGAAGTAGCCGGAACTACTCATAAGATTGGCGCACACTGAGGCCAGTTGTATGGACAGCATGCTCAAAATCCAAAAATAGACATTACAAGAGTAACATAAAAGATTTATGTCATTCGAAAGAAGACAAAATTCCTCATCAAGTTGTTAAACTTCTAAGGCGATGGAGGTCGCAGGCTTAGAAGGCTAAGCGCTGAAAAGTAGGAAAAAGTACGAAATGTGTTTTGCTTGTTGAGCATGAAAAACAGGAAAAAAATATTTTTCGCAATATTTTAAGCAAAATAAAAATTTATACCGTTATTCTATGAATATTAGAGATTGTTGGAAGAACATTCAAGGTAGCGGAGCACGAATTTGAAATCGAGCAATCTTTCAGCTACCTAGGGTCAGTAGTAGCCGCGGAAGAAGAAATACGCGTGCGGTTGCTTAAAGCCAACAGAACCTACTACAGCCTTGCAAGGCTTTTCAAATCCAAGAACGTTACCATGAATTCAAAACTGCTGCTATACAAGACACTTGTATAACCAGTACTCACATATGGATCCGAGACTTGAGTGCTTAGCCAAAGGCACTCTGACCTCTTAGCCACATTCGAGATAAAAGCTCTACGAAGAATTGTTGGCCTCATAGCACAATTCCGGAGACGGTACAACCATGAGTTTTATGAAATTTACCTCAAAACAGATGTTATAACAAAAATAAAGCTCGGTAGACTCCGGTGGGCTGGGCACTTAGCTCGTATGAGCGAAGATGACACAGCTCGGAAAGTCCTTTGCAGTACAATTCATGGTATAAGGCAGCGACGCAGACCGCTCTTACGCTGGAAGGATGGCGTAGACCAGGAAGCCCGAAGCCTTGGGGTGCCCAACTGGATGGCGTCGGCAAGCGATTGGGATAGGTGGAAGTGCTTGCTGCAGGAGGCCCGAACCGGACACCGGTTGTTGCGCCGATGATGATGGTGAATCTTCTGTATACCGATAGTATTAGGAATTTTGAACCTTCTGTTGCCGTGGATTTAAATAAAGAAACAGATTATCTAAATTGTAGCCTTTTTTTTGGGAACGAGGTCGATTATGTCAACACCCTTCGTAAGATAAGTCTCACCAGTACAGAAATCTGCAGACACTGTGGTCAGTCTAAGTAGACCACGGAAAACCTATTAGCCAATTGTCCGATCCTTAACAAAATCAGATTCAAAACAATCAACAAAGCAAATGTAATCGTGATTGACTTTTGGAACTTCCCATCCAGGCATGTTGTCTGATTTGTAAAGAAAGCACTCAAATTCTAGACTAAAGTGGGACGTTCAATAGATCTTTAAGGTCGTATTAAAAGTACAGAACTAAGTGGCATTCCCAACCTCTTTAATTCAATTTAACTTTGCTGCTTACGACATTATCCTAAGTTACGATAGCACCAAGCAATGCTGGCAGACACTAATTCACTTATACATTCAGTCTACCCCTCATTTCAGCTCTTATTCGTAAGCACAACACAACACTCACCTCCTCGATCTTCGTCATCTGAAAGAGCTGATGCACGACACCCAACTTGATTATTTGAGCGAAGAACTGACTTTCACTGGAAAACAGAAAGCACAAATTACAATCCACCCTCTCACACTATCGTCCCAAAAAATACTTACGAAAGAATATTTGTTAATGACCCATGGAAGCAGTTGTTCAGCCCGAACGTCTTGATAGCCGCAATCAGTGTGTTGAGAGTCTCCGGTTTGATGAGTTCACCGCGTTTATTCACCAGCAACGTGACACGGAAGAACAGATTTTCGATGATATCTATCGCGCTGCTTGGCAGGTTTCCAAGCTTTGGCAGTTTAAGCGCTGGCACTTCTTGACTAACATCTTCGTCGTCCTCCTTGTCAAGCATGTTGTCTTCCATGTTTGACTCTGTCTTACAATCTAATAGTTTCATAATATCAAATTCCTGGGGATCAGTCTTTTTGGTTTCATCATCATCGGCACCTTCATCGTCGCTGCAGACAGGGGAGTAGGTTTCCGAATCTGAGTCCATTTCTGTGAATCAAGGAGAATGAGACTCTGTGTGTGAGTCTAGGAAATGTGTACGAAACCTGAAATCATTTTGAAACCGCTTCCGATTGGTGACATACTTCGGGAGCTGCAGGGACTAGAAGGCGACACCAATGACCGGGGCGAGCTGGTTGGCGACTCGAGGTCATAAGTCGGTTCTTCCCGCATTTTTTGTACCTAACAAAGAAATGGAATGTATGTAGGACTGCTGAGGTTCTAAAAACACTCACTTTGCAGACGGATTCTGTAGCGCTGTCTGGCAATTTCCTTTTCTTCGAAGCGTTCTTCTTCTCGTCACGTTTCTTCTTTCGGAACTCATCGTCGCTGTGCAGGTACTCATCCAATTCGCTGATCAGAATCCCGACCAGACCCTCGCGGAGCATCAGATCCATGCTGATGCTGTCGTATTGGAAATTATTGAGGACGAAGAGAATCTAAAAGAAAACAGACTTTGAGTTTGACTGATTCGCCATCGTTCAACAGTTTCTACCGAAGAAATTTCCGTTTGTGACTTTGAAGACCGGGCGATGTCGAGGAGTTTTCCAATGGCGCCCGAGCGACGAATCTTCGAGCGGTTACACGCATCGCCCGACAGCATGCAGATGACATTTATGCAGTGACGCACTTCGCATTCGGACAGAGGTTTCTCTAAAAGACAGATTCAATGATTTGTTCACACAACCCGCATTTACCCACCCATATTTTTGCAGACGAGCAATTCACAAGCGGCAACAATCGCGTCTGCTGTTCCCAGCGCATGCAAAGTTCCGGTACTTTTGGAGAAATTCGAGAGAATCTTCAGCGCCATCGAACGATACGGGTTGGTCTCTGAAGCGAAGAAGACTATGGCCGCGAAGCTGTTGGACCTGTAGGCCACCTAGACTCAAGCGCATGAGTGGACAGGAGGAAAGTTAGCAGCTAAACCTTACCTCCCACGTTTGAGGACTCAAACTGATCCCTGAGATGATTAGCAGGCACTTTAGGATCTCACTGGCCAGGTCTACAGTGGTCTTGTCCGTCGGCATGATGTAGTCGTTGCAAGTCTTGGTGTTCTTGAGGATTTCCTTGTCGAAGATATCACTGCGCGTTCCTTCCAAGTGTCGAGCCACTTCCTCGAAGTACTTCTCTCGGTGTTGGTTCTTTTTTAGGCCCTGCGTGTCAGGCGCTGGAGCTGGTTCCTTTACCTCCTTGTTTTTCATAATCCTCACCAATGTCTTCAGGACGAGTGTGAATCCTTCGGATATGAGGAAGTGCCTTACAAACTGCTCGTCAGCCAAGAGGAACCGACACGCACGAAAGCACATAATCTGCGTTTGCACATCACCGTTCTCCTCCATGATCTGGCACAGAGCACCGGCAAATGCTGGGCAATGTGTCGAGAGTAATTTTGAGCTATTAACCTTCGCCAGATTCCCCAACAGTCGGCAAGCTCTGCACTGGATCATGGGATTCGAAATGCTCTTAAGGATTGTCGCCAACGGCACAGCAATCTTATTGTCCAAGGCCTACAAAAGAAGCATTACAATCCATCTTTGCATTTGTTGTTTTGTTCAACTCACCACTTTACAACAATCGTTGTTCGTGCAGCAATTCCCAAGAATACTAAGTACAACCTCGAGAATTTGTTCGTGAGGCTTGTTGAGAAACTTTATCATAGGTGGAATACCATTGCATTCATGAAATAACACGATTCCATCACGATCTTTGACCAAATCTGTTCGGATCTTGACCAGTCCCTTGAGAATCACATTTTTGTCCGTGGAATTTTTAAGAACTTCGATAATGTGTGTGACTATCTCTCGGTTCATTTTAAAGGGTAAAGTTTGAATTTCTCGAATATTAAAGAACTAATACATGCAGTTATTCATGTGAAATGATTTTTGTAGTTTTAATTAAAAATTAAAGAAATAATTCGCATCTTATTTTTTGACAGGCGGCGACTCCGCCTTCGACATTACATGAGATTCTTGTATAACAGTTGTCATTAGTGGATTTCTATCCGCCGACAGATGGCGAAGGGGAATTTTTTTTTTCTCGTTTTTGTTAGGGGGCACTGCCAGTCAGAAGTTTTTATAACGATTTTCTTATTTGAACTTTTATTTGAAAGGGGGTGCAGTTGGGACCAGTTGGTTATTTGATTTCAAAATAAGAAAGTATGCGGAGAAAACGTCGATGGTAAAATTTTCTTTCTGAGAGGAGAGATAGATAGAAGTAGCGCCAATGCTGGAACTTAAACGTTTTCAAGAGCGATAGAATACAAGAGAATTCTATCAATCGTGAACGTTATCACATTGAATACAATTCTGGGTGCTTAGACTACGACTGTAGGCTTTTTTAGGACACGACTGATTGGGCGTAGTTCTCAACGACAGACATCATGGCTCTATTAGAATTTCTGATAACTGCAAGTGAAAATTAATATGTATGCGACTTAACGATGTTATTAATTTCAATCCCAGTTCCATGGCCAAAGTTAGGAGCCGGAATGGATTCGCAAATCTTCCTTTGTAATTTATTCACTTCCGACTTCACAGGGACTTACAGAATATACTGTTATCCGCATTCACAGTAAATTAGCGTCTTGAGTTACGACGCGTTGAGAACGATGCAATTTTGTGGAAGACAAATTCGCCAACAATTGAAAGGAGAATATTCCAAAGTTAACGATTGTTGGTGTTTTTGGTCTCAAATATTCGAAATAGTAGTGAAGGGCTTTTTGCAATAATATGCTATGCCACATTATTTCAAAAATTTAGATTTTAGTTGCATTCCACTCAGGAATACCGTTGCTAAAAATACACTCACTTACTCAAATACAAAAAATTAATTAAATTAGACAAAAATGCGTATAACCTGCATTTCATTCAAACCTTTGAAACCAATTTCCTCAGTACCTATTCTCATTTTGTTGGGTTATTATTATATTGCATTTTAGCCCTTCATATGTATTGTACGATTCGCCTTTTCTACGAGATTGATGTTATTCAGTTGAAGATAATTGGGATAAGGGAATCTTTGAAATATAAAATGGTATCCAAAAGCCGGGTTAGTGGCTAAAGTCAATATTCGTTACCATTCCAAACGAAGTAATAAACTCCTCTGATTAAAGGACGATTAAGTTAACCCTCTGAAACAAAGTTTATTTTAGCAAAATTCTCATCTTTGTGATTTAGAATGATAAAAACCTAGTTATTTATACATGCGTCACCATGCATTAAAAGCCACTGTGACTCAAATAAGTTATTTTCGTAAGGATTTATACATATATGAACCACCATGCACTGCAGGGTTAATGGGTCAGAAGCTTAAGATATTTATTGATGGCGCGATGGTGATGGCGCCCATTGAAGTGAAGTGGGGGCTGACTTTCAAAGTTCGCCTGATCCTGTCGAGTTATATATCAACCAAAAGGTCTTTGAAAATAAGATTGTGCTTTCTTTTGGGTTTTGTCAGTGAAAAGTACCGTTGGAAATATATGAAGCTCCAAAGTTGTAAAAAGGGAGACCCCTGTGACTTTTTTAAAATTTGATTTATTTTATGCGTAGCAAGGTGCGCCGTAGCAAGGCGCTAGTTTTCTGTAAAACTTATGGGAAAGGACCGAGATTAGAACTTTATAACGAACAATTCAAAGCGTGCACATGACTGACTAAATTCAACCATCCTGGAACGCTCTTTCCAACGTTGAAACTGTAAAATGTTAACACTTTCGACTTGTATCGATAAAATAAACTGAGATGTTGAGGGTGAAAAGTTGCTGACAGTCGAGAAGTTTTTAAACACTCTACTGCACAATGACTCAATTAAACGTACCATAATTTTGAATTATCGGTTTTAGTAGCACCACGATAAGGAGGTTTTGTTTAATTACAGTCGAAGCCCTTCAAATCGAACTTTCACGGGATATAAAAATTAGTTCGAGTTAGAGGGATTTTGCGAAAAATTCGAGTTAGAGGGATTCATTTTTTTTTTGCTTAAAATCCTTTATTTTATTCGAAAGAGTATACTTGTAAGGAAAAAACACAGGAAATTAATTAAAAAAGCTTGTAATTTTGGATTGAATCCTTAAAATTGGAGAATGAAGCCTTTTAAAAACGAACCCTATTTTAAGAAGGCATTATTGGACCTCATCCGGACTCTCAATGCATTCACTAAACGAAGCTTGAAAACATCTCAGATATCTAACTGTTTTTATATTAAAAGCAAATTGTTTGAGGCCAACCAAAAATGAATAAGCAGCACCGTTATTCATACAGAGCCGCACGGTTGTGCACAAATAACCTATAGCTCACATTTGGTTGTGTGTAGACGACGATTATGTGGCCCTAGACGACAATTGTGTTCGCCCAACATGATTTTGCTTCGAGAACCGTTGGCTGATAGTTTCGATTTTCTCATGTTCGTTAGGTTCGATGTTTGCCGACTAGGTCGCCATGCAAACCCTCGTTCTTGCTATGAACATTCTCTTTCTTTCTTGCATAGGTAAATAATAATAAGGGCAACCACATGCGCTTTTTTCTCCGACGTACTAAAAAATCAACATGAAATGAAAGGTGTTCGTTGTCTAGTGACAAATTGAGAGAGAGTCAGCACATGCAATACGTGCAGCGCATGCAATTGCATGCTTGATACAAGTTGCGAGAGGACATTTTTTGTTTATTCTTTTGCAAAAAAAAAAAAAAAATGACTTAGAGGAATTGAAAATAGACCAAGAGTCGAAAAAATGTATTCGAGTTAGAGGGATTTTCGACTTAGAAGGCGTTCGACTTAGAGGGCTTCGACTGTATTTAAATATTCAAGAATGTAAAAAGCGGTGTTTTTTTTTTTTGAATTTGTGTGAAATACAGGGAAAATATTTCCAAAAATGGCTTGTTTATGCCACAGTCTAGGGGATGGTTATTAAAGTTTTCAAACTTGAACATTATGAATAATGATACAGATTGAATTGATCTCTAACTGAGGAGTACTTCGCGATTGTCAGAATAATAATTTTAAATAGTGTGAAAAGAACTCTGAAAAAATATAGTAAATTGTTCGTCCATCACAATTTCACACTGCTGTTCTATGGGATTTTTATTTTTTTTCAAGTATCGCAAAATAATTTAAAGTGACAGCACGTTTGATTACCGCAGTAAGTTTTTATCTACTCGGCATTGAAAATGTGTGCCTTAAACGACACAAGATTGTTGTTAGCGAAAGTGTATATTATTTCAAATGTAAACACTCTCATGGGGTCGTAGTGACTTAGAACCACAGAAATATCCTTGTTTAACCCGAATTGTGCTATAATTATTTTTTTATATAAACTACTATTCTGTAGTTCTTCTGGGTGTAAGCATATGGCTACGTATGCACAATAAGGGTTAAGCACATACTCCATCACATAACTTTACAAAAATGTGCACTTGTTGAAAAATCGCACCCACATTTTTTAGACTGGTAACCGGGTTCGAATCTAGGGGAATAACATCACAAACATTTTTCACGGCACATCTCCAGCGAACGACTGACAGTCCTCCTGGAGTACTTCTGTCGTGAAAAACCTTCACAATTCGCCTTTCGGAACCGACATTAAACAGTAGTTCCCCTCCACATGTGGAAG
Organism: Syritta pipiens; assembly: GCA_905187475.1. Classification (NCBI taxonomy): domain Eukaryota; kingdom Metazoa; phylum Arthropoda; class Insecta; order Diptera; family Syrphidae; genus Syritta; species Syritta pipiens. The sequence continues at coordinate 5,481,935 of LR994572.1, read as the reverse complement.
AGGCGGTCTGGCGCTCAACGAGACTGTTACGCCACCAGAAAAGTGAAAACAGGATACAGGAGACTTATCCAATTACCCCAAATGACACTTTCTGGTTCCAATCGCCCAGCAACCGAGTGCGCCTTAAAACTTGCTGAGAGATACCAAGGACTTACGAGGTCTTCCTAAAAGAATATTCTTAGAGTCATTGAACCACCAATAAAACCATATCTTCCCCCTCTTAAAGCTTTCAATTCATTACAATGAACTACCTGAAATTGTCAACATCCAGCGACACACGCCGCTAATCAAATGAATCTCATTAATCACTTCATTTTATTGGCTGCACTTGATACTATTTACCTTGCACCACTTTCGCAAACCTCCCTCCTAGCCCATTAGGCAAACCAAAAACTTTTTTACAACAACACGCCAAATTAATTACTTTTACGCCGATTAAAAGACCCCAGCCGTGCATAAAACAAACGTACTCCACGTTGATAATTACCTCACGGTTTGTTTTAGCCAAGTGAATCAAAACAAAACGCGCACACAACCGAAATAAATGTGTGCCAAACTGATAAAACAACAAATTAACTAGAAAAAAAAAACAAACCCTGCGGTGTGCCATCACTGTAAGTATGTACGTGGTTTCAACGCAGCATAAGTAATTTTTTTGTTTTTTTTTTGTTTTTTTTTTGTTTATTCGAATGTTTACCAAATGAAAACCACAATTGAACGATGAACATGTGTTTATCGCACGCGGGTATTTGATATTTCAAAGAAACAAATTCCGACACCTACTCTCAGAAGCGTCGTAAATTACACGCGATGACCCCAAACGGAGGGATGAGTAAAGCGCGCCGCACTAGAACACGCGCCAAATTCAAATTCCCTGGCACAAAAGGTACCCCCGATTCGATGTCGGCACTTTCAGAACGACGTGAGTCGTCTCTAGAACTGACGCACAAACAAAATGGAAATGGGTTTACGGCCGGCACCCCCAGTTCGTTGGCGGTGTCTCAGCCCGGCACAGAACGTGTATTGTTCCAGGTTGGTGCCACTTTCGCTTTCAAGTAAAGTGAGTCAGGGTGGTGGGTGGGTCTGGCCAGAATTCCATTCGAACGATTCGCCGTGAATGACCCCGAAAAGCGTTTGTCTCTCTGTTATCCCAGCCAACCCCCCTGAGAGGGCAAACAAAAAAATAGTTTAAGACATAAACATTCCCATTATCTGCAGGCGCACGTCGAGAGGTTGTTCCTTGAAAGAGGAGTACTGTGTTCATCTCTGTCCTCCGGTGTCCTTATCGACGCTGTGATGGGTGGGATATCTATGGAAATGGACTCGAATCGAGGAAAGGCAAATGGATTTCATATCTGGGGTGGTAATGGTCAGTTTAAATTCAGTTTTATGGACTAGACGTTTGAGAGACGGAAGGTTGTAACTTATTGAAGGGGAAAGTGGTGGGCTAGTGTTTGTTCTTGGAAGGAAGTTGTATAACGCGCCTGATTTGGGGATTTATGACAGATTTAAAAAAAAAAAAACTTGAAGATAACAATCTTCCCAAATCGTATATTTTGGCGCCCGTTTGTCTTCTAAGTTGGGCTCTATGTCTAGTCACAGTAAAAGCTAGCATAACACGCCTTACAGTGTCTTTCATGTGGCTACAGTTCAATTCAAGTTGTCCTGTAAATTTTCATAAATTAAATAGCACACCTTATAAATATACCAATTTGAGCAAATTTTATGAATAAAAACAGAATCAAATCAGGAAAGTGTAGTCGGTTAATTCATATTTGTAATCACAGTTTCTCATCGACTGTCAATTGACAAAATATTGCTCCGATATACAGTCAGAGTCAAAAGAGAGACTCAGAAGAAACTAAGAGGTTCAATTCTATTCCTGACAACATTCGACTTTATTTTCCTTCCTCCATAATGTAAAATATTTCAATTTACTTTTTTCCGATCGAAATACTTGTTGGCCTTCTTTACACTACACACTAAAAAAAAAAACTATAAAATTCACATTCTTTGTAGATTTCAATAAAATTTGATTGCTTGCAAATGTACATTTTCGTGGTTCGTAGCTGTTTCGAAGAATTTCACCACACAAAGAAAACATCTGGTTGTGGTTGCTCCCCCAAATCAATTTGAAAAGCCCATAGTACTTCGAATAATTGATTCTTCAGTCAATGGATTTGATTTACAGACCGATAGCAACTCGTTCACACAGCAACAACTTCAATGAATGTTTAAGGATTCTACCCCCAAGCCATTGGAATTTCTAGGAAACAAAATAAAACATCTGCACTGCCTGCCGGAAACATGTCACACTCAAAGAGGTGTGTGCACAGAGCCCAGTTGCTTTGGAGATCAAGGAAAATAACTCTTCATGACAATTGAAAATTCTTTCCTTTGAAAGTATCTAGAGTGGAGTTGATCATTGTTAAGATTTGATTAGTTGGCTGTCAACCACTTCAATTCACATAAATCTTAAAGAGTTCTGAATCATTTAAAGTGAGTCCTTTTCTATTCGTGAAACATTTGTCAACAAGGCTGGTGAGGCTTAAGAAAAAGGGAATACAAATTGCCTATTATGGAAATCTACAATGTTGATCGAATTAAGTGGACTTAAGACCCGCAATGACTGTATCTCAATTTTCTTTGCTTTCAGTGAACACAAAGCAAAAATAGCAAACCAATTGTTTGAACGGTGGAATCAAATTTATTTTCGTGGATTTCGAGTCTTGAAAAAAACCTTTTCTGTTAACATTTTTTTAAATAAATTAGTAAATGAATTTGTAGTTATTAAAGCTTAATTTTCACATCATGTTATAATTGTGGTCAAAACATTTATAAGCGAGGTATCAAATGTTAAAAAAAATTACCAATTTGTTTACAAGTAAATTGGTTCCTTTGATTGTTTGTGGTACATCGCCAAAAGATGAATAAAAATAAGCTCTTTCGATTGATGTTTGATGCTGCATCACATACAAATAAAAATTCGTTATAATCCCTTTAAAGAAAATAGAAATGTTTATAAAGAAATACACAAATGCGATGGAAGAAAACATTTTTTAGACGGAATTGGTTGTATTGTCTGAAAATGTATTCTTTGAGGTTGGACAACAAATATTTATTAAGCCGCAAAAGCAAAACATTATTCAGCGACATGGTATAGAAAATCCAATGGATTTTTTTTGTCACCTAGCCAAGTACTGTAAAATGGCCTGGTTCAAAAGCAAGTATACTCCTTTGAAGTTGAATGTTTGGCATTAAAATAAAGGTGACGAATGTTTTTTTTTTTTTAACAGAAAAAAAGCGTGTTCTTGACTCATAGGTTGGTACGTACTCCAAAACCACCACTATATTAATGTTGTTCCTCTAATACTTTCTTTCACCTCGATCTAGGCCGTGTTTAATGAAGGATAATTGTAAGAACGCTATAAAAAATATGGTTTGTTACTTCATTATAAAAAATTTCATTTGAAATCTTCAATAAAAGCATAGCAAGCTTTTGAATTTGCTTGTTAAATCTCTATACGTAAAAATCAATGTTTGTTTGTTTGTCCTTTATAGACTTCTAAATGGTAAGAGATAGAGCATTACTGTCTTTGGCAACTTTGTTCAAAATTCTGTCAAAAGGGTTTTGGTACCAATTTTTTTTTTTGGAGGGGCACGACTCCCATTGAGGTGAAGTAGGGGCTGACTTTCAAAGTTTTCCTGATCCTGTCGAGCGATATATCAATCAAAAGATCTTTGATTGACCTTTCTTTCGAGTTTTGTCGGTGGAAAGTACTGTTGGGAAGATATGAAGCTCCAAAGTTGGAAAAATGGTGCTTTTTTTTTTTAAATTTGGTTTATCTTGCTACGCAAGGCGCGCCGGGTAGAGCCAGTAGATATATAAAACAGAAATATTTAGCGTTTTCCGTCCTGAATAGTACGCAAGAAGAAATGTCTGAATTAATTACACACAAAAAAGTGAAAGAGGATAAATTTATAAATAAACGAAATCCTAAGAATGATAGAGTTACTGCTGATCACATCAACAAAATTTTAGAAACACAATGTTGTTATTCTTTAAGTTTAAGGTAAGTTAGGCACATTCTTGTTCAGGCTTGTACTTTTGATATTGTTTTGTAGTTCTTAAGCTTTCAACATATTTTTCTTAATAAATTTCACTTCAACAAACATTTAGGAATACTAGCATTTTTCAATCAAACCAAGCCGTTTGTTTTCTAACTAATGTGAGGCTGCACTAGTCGATTGAGGTAAAATAAAATTCTAATGTTCAGTTTCACAATGAGAGTTTAAATTGAAGTTAAGCAAAACCTCAATCGAGTATAAACTTTTCGTTGAACTCATTCGGTTTCAGTCAAAGATAAACTTCCAGTTAACTAAATGCAGTTTTGGAAAAAAATTTAAATGAAAGTTTAAACCAAAACATTAGCTTAAACTCTTACTGTGAAACTGGTAGAATTGTTCATTTACAAAAGTCACTCCAATCCACGAGCAAGCCAAATTGAGTGCAGATACTACATCAAAGCCTCGATTTGTGTCGTTAATTAGGGTCAAAAAAAACGTGACGCATATCGAAATGACGTAAAATAAATTATCGATTACCATGTATTAGGTGTACAACTTTGCTTCCGCCGTTTATTTTTTCCGAAATTTGAAGAAATAAACTGATTTGATTCGATTGCGTTTGACACGAGTCTTGATCAAGTAATGCCTCCAATTGTGCATCTTCGAAAACCTTTTCTCTTCCACCGCCATGCCGGTCTTCAACGCCAAAATCACCGCTCTTGAAGCGTTGACATCACTCTCGGCGCATTCGTTCACTAATAGTGGCCTCACCATAGGTATTTGAGAGCATTCGATGAGCTTCAGCCGCAGATTTCTTCATATTAAAGCAGAAAATTAAAACCTCCCGCAAATGACGAAAATTTGACTCGTAAGCTGATATGTTTAAGCGAGAATAACTTTTTGATGCAGACACAAATTGACTTATATTTCGATGGCGCTGTTTACAAATACCTAAGCTTATTGTATGACGTCTACTATGTATTTGTTTCGACTACCACTTACCGGTACAGCCATCTTTGCAAAACGGAGAAAACAAAGTTGTTCACCTGTAGATATTGTAATTCCATAACTCCCACATATATTGTAATTTTGTGAACAAATCAAAGTGAAAATTGGAACGGCGCAAAGCGAAACCTTGCTATATAACCTTAATTTAACTATGAAAACGAAATCAGTTCCTACAGTTTAATAGATAACACCATACACGACAGCGGTCAAAATTATGTAAACGGGGTATCCAACCACAAATATGTGGGCTATGCAAATGAATTCATGTTGCGGTGGTAAGACCTACACTTTAAAAGTTATCAGCTACATGAATATCTTAAGTGCATCAAGAAGTTTACATCGTACGCATTAATGAAATAAAATTATTTCAGATAATCTATTCGATCCTGTCTGCTTAGAGGCTTTCTAATAGGCAATATCATAGGCAAGTCTGAAGTACTTAGGCGACTTATGAAATTCATTAGGAAGATGAGAAAAAAGATGGGAACATATCGCGTCCTAACCGCCAAATTATCGTAAGCTTTACTACTTACTTTCACTACTTTTTAAATTGTTTAACATGAAGCGTATAAAAAAGAATTTTGCTAACATTTTCGAAAAAAGGGCCTTTTGCTCTCTCTTTGCAAATCCTTCAAACATGTCCTCTAAACAGAGACCAGCTCCCTGACCTGTCTGATTGCCACATCATCACAAATCGGCTTAGTATAATTTAAGTACCGCTCGCCATATCTCTCTGAATCTAATTTGCAACGCACTTTCATTTAACCGCCACACAGTGCTTCAGCAAATCGCAAAAGAAACACTCCACGCAGCTAATTCCACACTCCCACCCTGCCGAGACCAATGAACTGCACGAATCCATGACCCCACCAAAGCCAAAAAACACACACCACTTACCAACAACCACCCCAAAAACAACAGCTGTTATCACAAACGAAACTTTTCATCAATCGCAAACGCATTCCATTCATAATTCAACCGAAGCTTTTCCCGCTCCCAACGATGTATCCCGGGCAACATGTTGCCAACACGACTAAAGCCGTCCGCCGACAACCGGCAAAAGTGCTTTTCCCGATTTTCCGCCGGCAGTTTTCCTCATCGTGACCCGAGAAACTTTACCGGCACCACACAAACAATCAGATAGCGGATACGAGTACAACTCTTAGATACAATACCGGAGTTTCCCTCAAGACGCATTCAGTTCACACGTAAATGTCTTGTGCATCGGTTCGTTCGTTGTGCCGGATGGTTTTTTTTGTTAATTGTGAATTAATAAAGTGTGTTTTTAAATGAAAGATACATGAGTGATACGAGTGCAAAGCAAGAAATGTATCTACATTTTGATTAAGTGTCAAAGTTCATATAAATTTTGTGCAAAAAATAGAAAAAAAAAATTTGGATTAAGTATCTATAACACCCAAATGAGGATTTTATTGAGAGCATGTAGGTACGTAATCAAAAACAACAAAAAAAACTTTGACTTTCAAAACTTCCGCCATCATAATCAAATAAAAACAAATGTCTCATCAAAAATATATTACTGCAGCAAAGTTGATAAATTCCTTAGAACACACTGACGCGTCTCGTGTCGTCCTATCTAATCGGTTGTTGTTTTTCAAACATCCTGCGGAGTCTCCACACGCGCCCACTCCACACAAAGGGAAGGGATTTCAAATTTAACGCGTTTCCGAAAATAACTTTAGCGCTGAAAAATCGCTGTTATGAGGTTTAAACACCCCGAGACATGTGGAGAGATACAAAAATTTAACAGGCGCGTTCTTGAATATTTATCGCAAGGGATTAGAAGAGTGACGAACTGAGTGACATTTTGTACATCGTGTTCTCCTTTCCTGAGCTGGAGTTTTATGTTTATGGACATCTGGATGAGTCCTCTAATCGGTTGTTATTAATTTACGGCGCTATTAGGACGGAAAATTGTTTAACTTCCCTCGGCAGTGTTACCTGACCTTGCAGGCTGGAGTGACTGTGTTAATTTACGTGATCGTTGTGTATGCTTTGGCCCTCGGGTGTTGTGGGTTAAGGTGTTGTTTGGTGTCGACTGTGGATTGCTCAAAATTATTCCTTCCGAGTTAACTACTTCGAGAGGAGAAATATGTTGATTTGGAAAGCTAACGATGAAGTGTTTCGCTGAACAGGGTGCTTAATTTATTATTTTGTGCAAAGTAAGATTGAAAGGGATCCTCGTTATGCGAGCACTTTGTGGCGTGTGTGGTTGGGGATAGTAATTTGGGGCTTCCGAACGGGGGACGTAGGCTTAAATGGAATCATTTGGGATAAGGATAATTTATGAGGGCGACGGTTAGTTAAGTTGTGCTTGGCAGAGTTGTAATCACGTCAATTTCTCGTTTTTTGTGCGTGTGATGAGACTTAAATAAATGGCTACCTTCCAAGAAGTCAACCGAGAGGAGTTTTTTTATTTGCGAAAAGTTTTTGTTACTTTTTTTTTTGTCGCATGGGGTGAATCATCTTCATCCGGTTTCTTTAGATCAGATACAAATTTTCTCGGTTGTCGTCATTTCCATTTCTTTTTGAAAAGTATCCTTACTCACTTGGATAAATTGTATAGAATTAAGTTTTTACGGATTTATTTCTTTTTTTGTGTGTGCCAAGGAAATGCGAGTCTGTGTTGTTGGTGTGTCGTTGGAATATGTAGGACATGACCGATTTTGTTTTGTGGACTATTTTATAGTTTTTTGTTAGGCCAAGGGAACGGTAGATGCTGGATTGTTAATGGAAATTCAATTCAAAAACAGAGTTTAAAACTGAGAATTTTGTATAGTTCACTGTCATTCGTGGCAGTTATCAGTAAACAGTTCATTAGACGGGTCTTAATTCTTTTGGGCGCTTAGGCACAGACCCTCCAAGAGTTAAATGCCCGATAAGTAATTAAGTAATGCTTTTGGAACTAGTAGAAAAATAATTTATCGTTAAACTAACAAAAATAATAATATAAATAATTATAATTGTTGGCGTTTAAGCTCTAAAGAAGCATTAATGTTATTCATTTAAACTTTAGACATACAGAAGTTTTGCCGTTTTTTAGTGCTAAAAATTCAAACTGACTTTGAGTTTCGAAAATTTTTTTGTATAGCAGCATATCAATGTTCACCAACAGGGTAACTAAAGATCTTCATAAAAAAAAAAGTTTTAAAATGCTGCATAGCTGTGAGGTTACAGAAATATTTAAGAAAAGCGCTCAGAGCCAAAATTTGTTTTAACAACTGAAATGATTTTTCTTTGCGAAATAGTTTGCAGGATACATTCACTTTTATAATCAAACACCAATTTTAATGTTGACTTAATATTGCAATCAGTATTTGGCTCACTAACATTTTCATTCACAGTCGACCGTTTCGACTGGTAGTCTTTAAAGTACTTGACAAAATGGACGGCCATTAATGGCAGTAGCCGAAAGTATAAACGTTTAACGTTATGACTTTAAACCAAAATTTTGCATTGTTATGGCGGGTGTTTGAAACAACTTGTGAGATTGGCCACGTTTGATTTTGAATCCCAGTTGTATAGTGTGTTATTTTTATTTATTAAGTTAATTCATTAATTGTGTTCAAAAAAGCTAGGTTTTGGCTCTCAACCTGCTTTAACGTCAATAATTATTATTATTATTTTAGTCCATTCAGTCCATTTAACGATTTATTAGTTTTTTTGTACAGCAGTGGATAAATGTTTAACAACAGTGAACTAAAGATCTGCATAATAAAAAGTATATGAAATGCTGTACAGTCGTGAAATTCCAGAGGTAATTATGAAAACAGAGTTAATTTCAAGAAAACTCTGAGAATCCTCCACTAACGAGGTCGCGGGGGCAATGCACGCAAAAGAGATCTGCAGGCAACTCGATCCGCTGCCGACTCTAACTCATGAGGTGGCAATATTTTAGACTTGTTCCAACCAAGGCCCACCTCTGAGCACCTTTGAATAAAAATTTACTCAACAACTTCAATTGTTTTAAATGTCAAAATGATTTGCAAGGATCAAACTTTTTTCATAATAAAAATACACCATTCAAATTTCAGTGTTGCTTTGATATGGCGATGACCGATCGTTAACATTTTTAATTCAGTGACGACCATCGCAAATTAAAACTAACAAATATTTTATTGTTTGCTTTAATGTTTGTAAATTATTTAATATTTAATTTATAAAAAAAAAGGCAAAAAAAATATTTTTTGCTTTGATCACTGTGCTTTTGTCTCTGTAAGCCTAGTAGGCAAATGGCAAACTTCATAATCAAAAGCAGAATTTTCTTTCGATACACGTATGCATTCTTTGCTATAGTACACGATTTCTGATTTCGGTTTCTCAAGTTTAGTCAACTTTGGTGAGTTAGATTATGCTTAGATCCTATTGAAAACCCCATCCATATCTTACAATAGACTGATTCAATTTAGAAATTGAAAAACCACAGAATCAATTTTCGCATTCATAGTTCTGTGGTCTCAAGCAATAGCGGTCTAAGCCTTCTAAGGCAAAACCAAGATTATTTCAGTTTTCATATCATAGAACCTAAGATAGCTGTATCATCTTAGATAAATTACAAACCTACTTTCTTCCTTTTGAGAAGCGTGACAAATGGCTTAGGTAGTTATTCTCTGTGACCACAGAATTAACTAGCTTCTTATTTAATTAATAAACCTATCAAAAAGAGTAGTAGGGTAGTTCCAAAAGTAAATAATATATATGTGTTTAAAAGCCATTACTGCTTCAAGCTTGTAACTTCTATTTAATTACTTTCTTTAGTTTTTTTATTTATTATTCTTTGAGACAAAAAAATGTACAAAAAAAAGGGAGTAAGTAAAATTCCAGTATGTTGTCAGTATTTTATGAATTCGTGTTTCAAAGACTCTTACATTTTGTTACTTTCAAAGAAAATAAAAATGGAAAATAAGAAGTCAGCTTTCAAATATGATTCTAAACCATGCACTTAATATCCATTGAAACCACGTTCAAATCGAATGACTGACCTCAAGTTGACGAAGTTTGAAAATCAGCTGTAGCCACTTATGATGCCCATGCACTTCATTACAACAAAAAAGATTGCTTTTAGTGCCACTAAAGAATTAAAACCTAAAGCTTTATTGGCAGCATCCCAATGCCTTTGAAAGATTCCTTTTTTTTTGGTTTCAATTAATTTTCCTTTTCTGTGACTTTAGTCGATTGTATCTTCAATTCTATGGAATTTGTAATGTGAAGTTGGAGAGAGATAGTGTCCGATAATTTCTTTGAACTTGAGAGAACTTAAAACAGATTGTGAAAAAATAACTGTAGCGCTTGAGCTCTTTAATTAGTGAAGAACTAATTTTAAAGTGCAGTCTTTCTTTTCTTCTAGATGATAATCCATATGGTTTATAGATGAGACTATACATTGACCTCCCCTAATGGTCGTTCCACATTTAATTTTTTTTTTCATCTCCAATTAAAAAGTGTAACGAAACGTTTTAATGAAATCTATACTCATCCTATAGAAAATGCGATGGTCTAAGAGAAAATAATTCATTTGCTAACTTTTGTTCAAAAGTAACAATTGGCGGGTTACTTGAGTCCGATCGAGAAGCATTTAATCGGAGTGCATCGTTGGAGTTGAGAAAAAAAATATTACAGCGGTTTAAAGGAACCCTTAATGGTGTCAGCTAACAAAAGTAACAATGGAAAACTTCTTCAAAGGGGTAAAACACATCCGTTAATTATAACTTTTTAAATCTCAAATAGAGAGAGAGCGAGAAGAGGAACAATGTAAAAGGGAACACCGCTTTAAGGGTTCAGGGCCGGGTTTTTTCTCAAACAAATTCGATGATAATGTAGTGCAAGAACGAAGCTTCACAGTTTGACATTTCTCGATTTTAATTGCAGATCTAAATTATTAATAGGTGGTGCTTCGGCCAACAAAAATTTGTTCCATAAATCAGATTGTAATTCTGTTTCTGCTGTATTCTTCTAGTATCCTTTTAATTTTGTAATGAAAGAAAAAAATATCACAAGTTTAGTTTTAAAAGTTTCAAATATTCAATTTATATAATCTTAATTAAAACTAAAACCATCACTATTCTAAAGCCCAAACTTTATCTTGTTCTAGACTTTTTCCATTTAACTATTCACTCACCACTGGATATTGAATCGCCAATTAGCAACCTTAATGGCAACAAAACAGTTTAGTAGGACTGGCTAGTCTCAATGCCAATGTAAAGTCCCCAACTTTTTAGCTTTACCATCAAATTCTTTAGAACACTTATTCTGTTCTGTCGTCAACACATTATATATGACACTTCATTTGAATTCTACTCAATTTTAACATTTAGGGGACCACGATTTAAGTTCAATCACCACCAGATTTTTATCAAAATTTATTTTTATTACCGAAACACACCTTCCACCTACAATTAATCGCAAAATTTTGTTTGTATAACTTCTACCGCACTAATGAAACCACTTCAAGCAGCCGCATGTTCAATTAATCAGTGAATTTACTCCCCAGCGTGTAAAATAAACATTTGCACACACGTCTCAACACGTCTCTTTTTCTTTATTTTTTTGTGATTTCTACACTTGTGGAGATTATTTTGACTACCATCAAATACACACTTCTCAAACAAAAGACAAACACAAATTTATTTCGCATACGCTTACTTAATGTAAAAACAGGAAAATTGTAAATTGATACTTTAATGGATATCGAAAAGAATAACATTTCAAGATGTCATGACAAATTTTGGAATTGTCATTCATTAAATCAAATTATTATATCGACATGAATAGAAGGTTCATCAGTCCGAGAAGTTTTGTTATCTTATTTGCCTGAAATTACAATAGAATGCGTGTGGCTTTTTTTTCGTTCTTAATGGACCAGAAGGAAAACATTTTTACTCAGTAACAGGTGTTTTCGACGGGTAGTTCCATAAATAAAGTTTTTTTTTCTTTTAAACCTAAAGTGCCGGCACGGTATGTAAATGGAAGATGCTAGAAATAGATGCAACCAATGAGCTATTTTTGAGTCCGTCAAAGGGGTAATAAAAACTTGTTTTTAGACGCCTGGCAAATCAAAAATGTGGTTTCTTCGTTTCAATGCACTATAAATTGTTAAATTTATTCATTTGACTGTGAAAGGATGGAATTAAAATTACAAATGTTTTTGTCTTTTATTAAAAGAGTTCAATACCCTTCATTCACTGAAATGTGCAAATTCGTTAGAGTTTTCAATGTTCCGTTGCCGATTGGAATTGCAGACCCAACACACATTTAAAACAAACGATCATTGTTCACTGGACTAGATTTCCCCCTAAACTAGAACGTGAGAAAAGCACATCTAATTGTCTTACAAAAATTTACCACAAAATATTCAACATATAAATTTTACAAATTATTCAAACCAAGCAAAATCTTTGACTGATACAATTGTCGGTATTACTCTAGTGAGAAATAGAATGCTGCAACTGACTTAAATAAACTTTTTTTTCCAATTTAACCTCAACTTTATATCAACGAGTGCACAGTTTATTACATATTACAATTTTCTTATATTATGCTTAGAATATTCTGAAATTCTTTGCAACTGAAGTTTTTAGGGAAGGACATATAAATTAATGTTACTACTAAGAGAGTGAACTAATGCATTCGATGATTTATTAGTTCAATTTCATGTAGCGAATATTTATCTTTTAACTTTAATGTCCAAATAATGTTGTCTTTAGTCATCGCCTTTTATCAAAATCGAGCGCTAAAAGAACTTTTGTAAACTACATTTTATAGACACCTTTTTGATAACTCAGAAAATGAAAATGTTGTTGAAGGACGATAGCACAATTGAGTTTTCATTTGATTAAAAGATCCTTTGAATATTTCGTCTTTTCAAATCCACATAGAAACCCATTAAACACATGTATTGCCTCTTTATGAAGAAATGTTATGCGCTGAATGCAAGTCTCTTTTAAGGGATTATCCTTCACCATAAAATGGTCTTCAACGAAAAGGTGTGCCCGCAGGGGCATCACTGCAACTGAAGCGAGTAAGACTATCAGTAAGACAATTGATTTGCAAGGCTCACTACTGCCATAGACAATATTCAATTGCCTGTGGCTGTATTTCCTACAAAGCACTTTAACATGTTCTTTTGTGACTTTCATTTAATGTGGCGTGTCCCTCACGGGGTTGTAAAATGAAGTGAATCTTCGAGGTTAAACTGTGTAAACCACCCCCGCTCACTACCACCTTTTTTAGAGGAACATTTAAAGAGCTTAAATCAATAAAAATCAAAGTGCTGGTGCCTTCATTTCTAATAATTGACATAAGTCACCAGTGTCCTGAGCAATTCACTCCCCGCAGTGAGGATGATGGAATCAGCTTGATGTTCCCACTTCCCGTTTTATTGTGCCTTTTGCCATTATTTCAATTCAAGGTTGGGTAATTCTAAAGCCAATGATTACTCTGTTTGACCTTTTAAATCTTATTTCTTTTCTCACATCAAATTTTCTGACATCTGTCAGTAAATTTAATATTCACCGGACCAGCCACAGAGACACCGTGATCAGCAAATCTCTGTTAATTAACAACGAGGAATTTGTTTGGCATAAAAGACTTTGATAATCTGCTAACTGACGTGCCAAATTGTGATAGAAAATGAGAAATTATGACGAATTAGCAAAAACATTGACAAACAATCACCACAACACATTAGTCATACAACACAAATTGTTGCTCCAAATAGTGAAAGCGTGCGTGAGACATTCTAGTTTTTTTGAATGGCGGGGTACGGGAAAATGTAAATCGAATAAAAGCAAGATTCCAATCAAAAACTCATTCACTTAATTGCTATCTGGAAAAAAAAAACTGTCAGCGAGAAGACACTTTTCGAAAAGTTTATAAAATGTTTTTTTTCTGTTCGAATTTAATTTTACAACATTTTTATACACACAGCATTCATTACGAATGTTATTTATGATTCAAAGATTATTTCTTTTTTTGTCTTTTTCCTCTCTATAAATATCTTTAGAAAATTAAATTAAGAAAAATCGTTCGGAACTACAAGCGATTTGGTTGTTAGCATGCAAATAAAACATCAATAAAATTTGACATTAATTTCTTTGGCGTAAGAGTAAGCGGGAATAGGCAGTTAAATTTAAATTTATTTCCGACCGGAAATAGGGAAAAACAGTCAAGATAATGAATTACGCCATCGTTCTATAAATGCAATCAAGTTCGGATCGAAGAGACAGAGTTTGTGTTTCACGTTTTTATTTGTTGGTGATGATTGGACGTGTAAATTTGTGGTGAGAGAGATGTGACAGTTTTCTATTGAAATTGACGAGAAATAGAAAACTTTGTGACCTTTGATTTGCGCGGATGTGGCTTTGGTTTGTTGGAGCTTGACATCTTTACCATGTCAGCTGCTCACAGTGACCCAATTTACTTAAGAGATCGTAGGCAATTGGCAGTTTTAAAAAAATAGAATATTCACATTCTCTACTTAGCATGAACGAAATTGTTCCATTTTTGTGTCGTGAACTCAAAATGATTTGTTCAACCATAGCTCGATGTAGACAGATTGTTCCGATATTGGGTGTTGATGAGAAATCGTTAAATTTCTTTCATTCACAGTTCAACGCGCATCAATTTATATTCGACTTCTTCTTCATGAACGACTTGGCGAAAATATAAAAACAAACAGTACGCACTCAGTTAATGCAACCCTCGATTTGCGCAACTCCTCGATTTTCGCAACACTTAAATCGTAGCGCAGTCTGACTCTATAAGTGCAACTTTTTAAAAGTGCTACCTCGATTAGTGCAACTTCTGGGACTTATCTATTAGGCAATTTTTAAATATTTTAATGACCACCAAGAGTAATTGCGATGAGAGAGGGCATTGATTGCATAAGTTTCCAAACTCCTGTATGAAATTGTTCCCAACATTAGCATCTCAAATCAATAATTGTCTTTGTGGAAACGTTGAGTCCTCTTCAAATTGCGAGGATGCGACAAAAATAGAGAGCCCAAATGAAAGTGATGTTCCTTTGGCCTCTCCTTTATCGATCGTTAAAACAGAGGTTGCAGTTCGATCCTTCAATGTATTTACAATGGCCCGAAGAGAACAACATTTCAGTAGATCTTTCGTTCAACTTGTCGGAAAATGGGTTGATCAACTTCGTGAGCCGTTGTGAACTTGAGATTTGATCGGAACGCTGAAAATTGATTTTGTTCACTACTTCAACTGACATTTTAAAATTTCAAATACAGTTTCAGTTTTCTAAATTTCAGCTGGGATATTTTTGAACAATGACACATGAATTTTCGGTGTGTGCTGCTAAGGATTAAAATAAATAATTTTCAAAGTAGAAAAAATGGAAAAGGAAAAGACATAGTAGAACCCGCATTCTCTTGAGCTTACCCAAAATTGATCGTCACTTCGGTTCATACGAACGCATTTCCCTATGCACACGCTCTCATGTACAGTGCTGTTACTTTTGTTACATTTGGGAAAACGATCTGCCAAAAGGTTCCATAGTGTTTCTGAAGCATATCAGAGATTTGGGAAAATCGGGCACTTTCGAGGGTCACACAGGAAGAATGATGGCCGATCAGGTTATGTACGACCCATTCTCAAGTTCTTATCCATTCGAAATGATTCGATGGTTTCTTCGAAAAGATAACGATGGATATCAAATCGGTGGTGTACAAAGTTGCAACGCATCGACGTCGAATAATTAAAAGACCGCCAGGATTACCTATCGCTTGACCATATGAAGAGTACATCCACTGCCAGCAAAATTGCGCCGTTTTAATGTCCTCGAGATCCGAGAGTTGCTGTCAATAATGTTCACAGAAATGTTTCGGTCAGAATGTGCGCAGCGGCTAGTATATTAAAGAATTCTGCCGTAAGAATATTCAACAGCATTCGTGAATTTATTTTGTCAATTGAATTCTAAAAGCCAAAAGTAAATACAATAAATTCTCGATGATTCGGACTTTTATAATTCGAAAACCTCTGTAAATGGAAGCATTCTCACAGTCTCCTAAAAAAATCTCTGTAAATCAAAGAAAACGTGTGCCATTAATCGCCTCGTTAATTTGACATTTTTTTTGTGCAAAACAATATGAAAAGCTCTGCATTTTCTGATCCCATGAATTTCGAATTATCGAAAGTTTAATGTACAAGAATGAACATAGAGAGATAGACAAAATTCTATGTTTTCTACGTTAAATTCTACTTCCGTAAGTTGGTACAATCATGAGTTGATAAACTTTCGAGTTGTAAATCAAAATTTGAAATAATACAATTTGATTAATTGAAAACAATGTCAAAAGTTTAAGAGAAGAATCATAAAGTTGTGCTCAACTTTTTGTGAGCATAATCAACCTTAATATTTAGGCTTTTTATTCTGACTTCGAGCGAAAATCAGACTTTTCACACCTATTACTACGTTTAAATAATACTTTAAGACTTGATCATCAGCCAACTCCTTATCCACGTTACCCACTGAAACAAGTCTCGTTAGATTAAAAACAACACAAAATGTTAAATAAAGTTCAGACCAACAGGCCTTGGGTGTTTCGTGCTCCAATCAATTCGAATTTAGATTCATTTGGATTAATGCGAAATTCCAATCACCAATATCAGTCGACCGACCCACTAGCGAGGTGTATGACCGTCTCTGGAATTTCAACGCCCCCAACCCAACTCCACGTCCAACGACATTCACAAATGCAAATTCAAATTCCTTCAAACGATGACTTTTCCTCGATTTCACCGCCACCCTTGACCCTACATCATCCCCATCATCCATCTGCCCTACCGTCCACGTACAGTGACGCAGAACGCGTTAAACTTCTCCAAGACCAAGACAAATACGAAAGAGAAACTATTCATTCCTTCGCTGGTAAATAAATTCAAAACACGCTCCTTCGTCATAAGTGCTCCAATTTCCTCGATCGAATTCCTTTAGGGACACACGCGAATGGCGTGGCGTGGCGTGGCGTTCCTTATCAATTCCTCTCTTCTCCAGCAACCAGCTGGCAGCGCCCCAGCAGCGCTTCAGCTTCAAATGACGAAAGTTCTCGGGAACATTTTTCACCAGCACCATCCGCATAGTCCCGTCGATAAATCTCGGATATATCCCCTCTTAGCCGGCGGCAGTCGAAGCGTTCGTACGTGAGGGGCCGCGGGTGCTCCTTAAACGTTCCGGCCGTAGTGAAATCTTATCACCACCGCACGAAGGTCACCACAGCCGGGAGGCGTTTTGGCAACACCTTCGACAGCACTCAGCAAGTTGAACGGACATTCTCGGCCGAGGTCAACGGCCTCGGGAGGCTAATGCGCCATCGCCTGGAACGTGCAATTAAAATTAAACGAAACGAACATTAGATGGCCAATTAAATCGTGCAATTCTTCTAAAGGAAATTAACCCGGAGCGCCATCGGGAGGATGGGAACGCATTGGGAACGAAAATAGTTTTTCTTTTTTTTTTCTACGCTTTGAAATGCCAAATGAAAATCACGGAGGAATAAACAAAAGCGCGTCGCAGATTTTCTGCTGATTTCGTTTGAAAATTTTGCTTTCAGCTGAATAAACAGAGATAGAAAGTGATTGGGGTTATAGTTTTTTTTTTTTTTTTGTTTCGACTAAAAAAGTGATGAACTGTGTTGGACGAGGGCGGAGGGATGATGGTGAATCTGTGAGTGAAAAAGCAGTTTTTTGTTAATTAGCGGGGGTAGTTCAATGTGTCCGCTTTGGCTAATGGGGAGATGATGCATTTATTAAGTGAAAAGTGAAGCGTTTTTGTTTTTTTTTGGGAGAAGGACAAAGTTTTCGCGGAATTTATTTCTTACTCAGAGCTATGAGTGACGTTTATTTACGTCACGTTGACAGTGACAGATGGCGATGTGACCGAGTTTGGACAAAGTGACAAATGGTTGTTTTAGGAGTTTTAGAGAAGGGGTTTTTTGAAAGAAATTAGTGAGTGATTTGTGAAGTGATTGCGTTGACCGCAGGCGAGAATTTTTGATCGTTAAGGGATACTTGTTGCGGTAGGCATTTTATAATTTTTTTTACAGAAAGTTCTTAAGTTAATAAAATTTGGTATTAAATTAAGGAAAAAGTGCAACAAAAAAAAACAAATTGATCAAAAAAGAGGTGTTTTATTTCTATGAAAAACACAAGATCGCAGATTACATAACAATTTTGCCATTGTTAGTAGCTTGTGCCAAAATTATCAATTAAAAATATACAGTAAAATCTCGATAATTCGAATTTCATGTGATCAGGAAAAAACCTGGAATTACAGAGGTTTTCGAATTACGGAGGTTTCAGAAAAAAAGTATAGCTCACTTTCGTCACGTACGCAATTTCAACTAAGGAGCAACAAAAAAAGTAAACTTGTCATAGATTTATAGAGGAATCAAACCATTTAGAACTATAGAGGTTTTCATTTTGTTTTGCATAAACAAAATTTTGAATTAACGAGGGTACTAAACTTCACAGGTTTTCTTCGATTTACAGAGGTTGTTTTAGGGGACTGCGAAAATGCTTCAATTTGCAGAGGTTTTCGCATTATAAAGGTTCGAACTATCACGAGTTTTCTATATTTGGTGGACCATAATTATATTCCTAGCTTTTCTGCAGGCAAACTAGAGAACAGAGCTCTAAAAGAATGCTTGCCTTCGGAAATTAAATTTTAACCATGTAGATTATTTCATGAAAAAGTGGGCAAGATGACAGAATTCATAAGTAACCAAAGTCATTTACTTTTTATACAACTCTATCACTCCTTAATATAATATTAGCAGCTTGTAAATAGGATTACAAACAGCTTTTAAAACGCCATTTATGACAAGTTTTTTTGACAGTCAATTTGACAGAGTTTTTTGATGCATTCGATACGATAAGAAGAAAGAAACTCCAATTAAATCCTAATAAGGATCAAATTAAAATTTAAGCTCAGAGAGCAGTCTTTAAAACTGATCTTTTCTATTGAATATCAATCATCGGCCATGTGATCTTCTTACAGCTCTCGTTCAGTATTTCTTGTTTCCTTTCACTCAAGCCAGTAGCTTCCTGAACTTTGAACAAACACTCTTCTGGAATCAAAACATTTCAATTACATCATTAGCCCGGGACTTGTTAACAACAGCTCATCGATATAGGAAAAGAGAGTTTTAAATTTGTGGCTATAATGAATAACTAGTAAGTAATTTTTTTCAAACTTAACCTTTATGCCAGTGAAGGAGTATCCGGGTACCTTTTCAAATTTTATTGACTAGATAGACTGATTAAACTGTTACAGTTAGTTAGTTACAGTTAGTTAGTGTTACGTAAACTTCTAAGAGCTTCTCAGTTTTTATTTTACAAATAATTTTAATAACTAAATATTAATATCAAATACGAGCATGTCCACGTACCAAATAAATGGGTGAGTCTCTCACATAAAAATCAGGAAATAAATTATATTGATCAAACATTCGTTTAACCTTTTTTCTTTTTGATTTTACCCAAAATAATAACACCTAATTTAATAACCGAAATAATCTTAATTTTGCCTTAACTCGATTTGATCGGTTATTCGTTGTGGCCACAGAAATAACGAGCAGAGAAACAAATCTGAACGTACGACTGCTGATTCTAATTTTATTCCATTTAAAACATAAAAAATGGGATTGTAAAAAAATTTAAGCCATCATTTCGTTGAATTCATTGACTTCAAAAGATTTATGCCCAATTTCACAGTGAGAGTTTAAACTAAAGCTAAACCTCAAAATGAGTTTAAACTTTTCATTAAACTCGTCCGGTTGCACAGTCAAAACTAAACCTCCGGTTAGCTAAACGCAGTTTTGGAAGTTAAGTTTAAGGAAATTGTATTGCTTGGCCCTAGTATATGAAATTGGGCTGAGACTTTGGAAAAAAAAAACTGCAAGAAACAAAAATTGAATCGAAAAGTGTTTCGAATCACCGCAACTGACACGACTACTTAAGCCGAAGTTTAAGCGGGAGAACTCTGTCGTTTAATTTCAACGACAAGATAAACTTAAGTTTAAATTCTCACTGTGAAACTGGCCATAAGGATTCAACTATCTTACAATTCTGCAAAAGAGCAAGAGAAAGGATCGTAGACTCACGCTTCTATGCTGATCTGACCTGAAATGAAAGAAACATCACAGCTATTTAAATTGCTAATCTTGGTGCCCTTCTTGGAAACAGACAAGACCTCCTTTTAAAGTGCACCTTTTAAAGTAAAACTGCACACGCATGTCGTTTTGATTAATAGATAAAGTTCGTGACACTGCTCCCATTTCTCGTGTCTAACCACATGCACTTGATGCGTTCTCATGCGATTCCCCGAAGTACCCTCCA
The DNA here is from genome assembly GCA_905187475.1 of Syritta pipiens. Classification (NCBI taxonomy): domain Eukaryota; kingdom Metazoa; phylum Arthropoda; class Insecta; order Diptera; family Syrphidae; genus Syritta; species Syritta pipiens. Next base: position 5,461,487 of record LR994572.1, on the reverse strand, counting down.
TCAAAGTCAAGGCACCCACCCGTAGTTATCGCTTTGACTTCCACCACCGTAGACTTACAGACAAGTGAAGTGCTGCTCCACTGCAAATAAGCACCTCCGTGAGCACTCAATCTTTGAGTTCCACTTACTCACCAAGAACATCGATGCCAAACTCCATCGACGTAAATTTCACGGAGAGAATTAAAAACAAAAAAAAAAACAGAAGAACCACAAGAATTTGCACTCAGAAATTTCGTCAGCATCTCGGGCGCCGCATTTTGATGTATCCTCCCGGGAGCTTCCCGACAGAGGCGAGGAATTTGTTGCCCGTGAGTAATTTAAATTGCGCCCAGGCACACTTAATGGACAAATATAAATTCATATAATTATAAGCATCACTCAGGCGGATTAAAATGGCGATCACGATGATGGGGAACGCTCACAATTATCGCTTGTCCCCCCGTCAGCCGACGTCTTATCCGCCAACCGTCAAGCACTGTTCGAGGGTACGCGATGGAACTTGACATGACTCCGGGAGAGTGTATTCTCATCCTTGGCCATTGCAATGGATATCGCTGTTTTCTTTTTTGCCTCCAGCAGCCAAGAATGGTATTCCTCCAGGGACAGAGGACATGGACGTCATTATTTATTCTGAATTGAAGTGTCCTTTAATTAGTCTGCGTCACGAGGAGGCGCACTGAACCTCAAGTGGACAGAGTCTGTCGGGAGTCCCTGGACAGAGCGTTTAAGTGCACATACTCCCACAATGACCGGTTCAAGTGCATGCTGCAATTCGAGTGTAAACAATCGACGTTCTTGTAATCCTCGGGCATATCAAGATATTTATAGATTTGATCCTTCTTCGGCCAGTTGATTTACGTAATAGAAGGAGATTCAGGATTTTTTTTTAAAGAATAATCTCGGTTAATTGGGATTTTGTTTGGGTCTTTGACGTCCCACGGGGTGGAATTTAATGGAAATAGACTCAGAGTATTGAAGAGATTTTAGAAGATGAAAGCGTTTGTTGAGGCGTTTTAAGAACGAAGCATCGGTTGGTTAAAAATAGACTCATGAACTTTCGCTGGAGTACTTTGAAAACGTACTTAGTTGTAGTGTCCCATTTGCTTCATTTTGATTCTAAACTAGACTAATTTCCAGGATATTTATCAGAATTGTCGAGTTACTAATAATTGAAGAGTATATTCATTTGAAAATGCATTTTTAGAACTTGAAGTCAGTTTAAATTTTCTGTTTATCAATGGAGTCAAAACAAGAAAAGACTGATTGTGAGATTTAAAAAAAAAAAGTCACCATTCCTTTGGAATCATTCAATGGTGCATTCAATATTATTAAAAATTAAAATCAATTATTGGATTGAATTATGTAATTTGGCTTGAATTAAGCAGTGAACTCATTTTATATAAGTTGAGGTCTGAGATTTCAATTTTAAGTCAGTCAAGTTTAAGTTAATAGCCAACTTTAAATAATTTGAATTCAATGGTTTCAACAGAACTTAGTTGAATTCATTTTTTAATTCATTTAAATAATCGGTGCAGTGGGAGTTTTACTCACGCATCCAGGTTTGGTTTTGCTTCCAACAAATTAGTATTTAAGAAAAGAACCGTTTGGGGCTTTAGGCCTGTATTAAATTGTATTGAAAATGAAACGTTTAGAATTTAATAAAATTAACATTTTGGATTCCATTTTGTTTCGCCAATATGGACGTCGCTCATCAGAAAAATGAAGAAATAATGTACAAAATAACGAATGCGAACAATAAACTCGTTTTGAATTTGAAATTCGCTTCCTGTTTCCAACTTTTTATGACTCTAACCTTTCTAACTGAATTTTAAGAGGTGTGTTTAATTTTTTTTTTTCACTGCTCGCACCAACATTTTGTGCATGTTAGCAAAAAATGAAAATAGAGCATAATTTGAATTTATTACTCTCAGTATACATTGTTTCAACATTAAACGTGGATTTTCGTATCAAGATTAGAACATTTAATATCAATTTCCTTGCATCTAAGGCTACTCCTTATTTTTCCAAAAATAAGGAGTAGCCTTAGATAACACTTCCACCGAGACCAAGAATAAATAAACATTGTTCTACTTTTCCGAGTTTTAATTTCTTTCGATTCGCATATTAGGTGGTGCAAAATAGCATCTCCTCAAAACAGTTATTAAGGTAAAGGTTATATTGTAGTGGATAGCAGATGTAACAAAAAATGATAGGAACAAACTCTATTATTTTTAAAAATAAAAGAAATTTAAAGTATCTTAAAGCTAACTTAATTAAAAAAATAATGTGCTAAAGCATGAGACTTTTGGTAATTCGACTTTTATGGAAGGAACACTTTTTTTTTTAAATTGCAATAGATGAACATGATATTGTCTTTTAATTTTTGTATTTTTTTAATGTCATGTAATGCTAATGTTGAAAAGGGAAGTCCAAACATAGTTTCGAGCATTTTATTTTGACAAATTTGTAGCTTTTTTATGTGGCAGTCTGCACACTTGGCCCAACAAGAAGCGGCAGTGTTGGCGGAATAACAACTACCTTTTATGTTAGGATTTTGTTGTCCTTTCTTAGGTGGGAGTCTTTGTTGATTAATGGGTACAATGTTTTTACTTACTTTTACTTACATTAGCGTTTTTGATGCATGCATTGATGCGTCCACATTGGCAATGGCAATAACAATGATAATGGTGATTTCGAAGTAAACTGAGCAATTTATAGCAGGCAATTTCACTTGTAAACTGTCCGTGCGGTAATATTAATTCAGTGAAGAAATTGAATTCGACCGTAACTCCGACATGACTTCCAACCAATCTTCTTTCCTTTGCGATTTTATTTTTAGCCATATTTGTTAAGGTAAACTGTCAAATCCATTGCTTTCAAGATTGAAAGCCGTTATTACTTTCTGTATGTCGGTCAATATTGCTATTGCCATTGACACAAGAACTACATTGTCCATATCCGAGGCAATGGCAATATATGGTTCAATTTATCGCCTTAAATATTCCCAATGTAGGCGCAGTGTTGCCAGATTTTTGAGAGATGAAATCTCCATTTTATTCCTTAATGAAATGTTTTTCCCCATTTTTAAAATCATCCCCAAAAATCCCCAAATTTTTTCTCGTTTCAGAAATACTCTAGTGTACACTTATTTTAGCAACTTTGAATTATTTTCATAGTTAATTTAGTCGCTAGAAAACTTTTTTTTAAAAATGATATCGTAATTTGAGTTGAAAACTATAATCAAAGTGAACACATGTCAAATTTTATCATTCGCATGTTGCTTGTGTACTGGCATTTTTACAATTTAAGAAATGCCAAGTATTCATTAAGAGGTGAATACATTTTAATACGAAGAACTCATTATTTTTTTTTAAATGGCTGCTATATGGCAATTTGCTTTATTCTAAAAACTAAATTTTAATTAAATGCGTTAGTCATTAAGTTCTTAGTAAATATTTTCTAAGATCGCAGTCACTTTTACAGAACTTATTTCAAATCGAATTAGATGACTTCAATGAAATCACAATCTCTGAATTCAATTCATTTATAACTCTGGATAGTGGCGATTGATGCTCTCTGCTGTGTTTTTTTTTCGCTAACTTTGTTGTAAGTCTCAATTATTACCCTACAGTGACTATTATTAGCGATATTGTTCCACTTTCAAGGCTCAGTAAACAATATGGCGCAGAACAACAATAACCTGACACAAAATCGTTTTCGAATACATCAACACCAAACTTGAAAAAGAAATTACCAAATGCTTTGCACACGCATGTCATCCGCATGCTTTCGAGTAATTAATAATAACCTCCCATAGATTTTTCTAGATTACATGTGCAGTATGTCAACCCGGAGCCCCATGAATTGCCGTCACCTCCAACAAAAGACTTCTAACAGTTCCAACACCGCCCAACTGTCATGTAAACGCATGATAGATACATCTTTCACTAATTAGTACAAAGAAAACGTCGACTCTGTCTTAAATTGCTTTCATCTCAGAGCATCCGCCATGATGTAAACAATTACTCACGGGACTTTCTTAAATTAGTTCCTCACTTAAAAACCTGCATAAATCATTGCAGATCCCATTAGCAAGTGAAATGACTTTTTTTCTGGCGCTTGAAATCAGAAAGTCATACACCCAATCCACACGCGTATACGTAACGTCATCGATGTGACGCATTTTCGACAGCACTGATTGACAAGCAGACATCTGGCGATTTATTTTTCACGTGGGTGTGGGAATTTTCCAATTGGCCGCGGTATTTTAACCTTAATGAAAAAAATAATATTTATTGTTTTCATGGACGTAGCATTCCCGAGTAAGACAACACGCAAAATTAGTCCCCGAGGATTCGCCAAGAATATCATCAGCACGGCGTCGAGTCAACAACACGGTGGCGGTGTAGATAGGGCTAATGTACTTTTGGAAGAACAAACAGCGAAACACGTTGCCAATGACGTCGAATAGAATGAAAACAATAAACGAATCGATTTGGCGCCAAGTGGAAAAGTTGATGAATTCAGAAAGGGAAAATCTGTCCACTTTGATGCGATAATCAGACAAATGGAGGCAACCTTGTGAAATTGTAATAAAAAGTTGTCAATGAAAGATTTTATGTTTACTATAATTTACCTGCGGTAAAGGAGAGTGGATACAGTGATTTTAGCGAATTGTCTTTAAGATAAGTTCCGGTGGATAAGGCTTTGGAAAATTTGGAAATTTTATTCATCTTACCTTTCCAAATGTTCAGTTCAGAAAGAAGTGAGTGAATGTCCTGTCTGTGATCTAAATGTGTTGAAATTTGTAACCAAATCACAATCAGACTGATTATAAGACTGGAACGTTTAGTATTCATAGTCGAATGATTGCATGAAATGAAAACCAACGAATTTTACTATTGAACTCAGCTGAAATTTGTGGACATTTCTATTTAGTTCAATCAAATGGAGGTTTTTTCCATAATTTTTCTCCAAATGTCCTTTAAATTACTGGACTGTATATCTCAACTGCTAGACAATTGTAACAACAAGGTTCTATAAGACTCTATTTCTGTGCCAGCTAGAGCAATATTATTTAAATATTGTAATACAATACTATGAAAAAAAAATCTACCTATAAATGTTCTATTTGGCTCAGTAAAAGAATGCAAGTGTTTGTGATTTCATCGTCGTTAATCATGAAAGATTTTTCTCCATTTGACTACAATCATTCCAATTTAACTGACTTAAAATTTTTAGATTACCATTCATCATTTCAAGTTTTTTGATGGCAATCAATTTGTTTAAATTTGTCACATATGGTTTGAGAATAAACGCCCTTTTTGGCCAGATTACTCTATCGTACGCAAACTTTTGTGGAGCACTGTATAGTGTTGCATAGGTATGTTATTCAAGATAAAATAACTTCAAGGTGATCGAACTTAAAATAACTTCGATGACTTCAAAATGACTTTAACAGTAGCAATGACTTCAATTGGACTTCAATGATTTAAAAGTGACTTCCAAGAATGCAGTGAAATCAAAAATAATTTCATTCCTTGAATGCATACATTGACATAGACTTCGCCAATGTCTTGTTGCCCATTCTTCCTGTAGAGCCATTTTTAATTTATTTTTATTGAAATTTCCATCAATAAGAACTAAGTTTGGAGTGATATTCCTCTTCCTCCGTATTTTACTGTGGATACCATATTTTTGCCTTGCAGCTCTGTTTTTGGTTTTCTGTAGCCCCTCATTTGTCAATATTACATTCAACCAGAAGTTTTGAGGCTTGTTATGTATGTATGATACTGCGGTTTTGTGATTAGTTGATTCAGTTTTGCTTAAGCGCGAGTCAAAGATGGACAGTAGCAAAGAGAAAATACCAGGCGGCTGAAAGTGTGAATAGCGTCTGCGAATCGCTACTGAATCGCAACAAAATCGACTCATTTCTGAAGTGGTTGGTGATTGGCGATGAAAAGTGAATCACTTACGACAACGTCAAGCGAAAACGTTCGTGGTCGAAAAGCGGTGAGCCGCAGGAACTGGTGACCAAGCCAGGAATGGCAGCCAGGAAGTTTTTGCTGTGTGTTTGGTGGGATTGGCAGGGAATTATCTACTATGAGCTGCTCCCATACGGCAAAGCTCTTAACTCGTAACTGTACTGTCAACAATTGGACCATCTGAAGGAAGCAATCGCCCAGAAGCGGCCAGCTTTGGCCAATAGGAGAGGAATTGTGTTCCATCAGGACCACGGCAGGCCACACACATCGATAGTGACTCGCCAGGAGCTCCGGGACCTTATAGTCCAGACTTGTCACCAAGTGATTACCATCTGTTTCTGTCCATGGCGAACAATTTTGCTGGTGAAAAATTCGCTTCAAGAGAGGCTTCTGAAAATCGACTGTCTCAATTTCTTGCCAATATGAACGAGGGATTCTATGAGAGAGGCATAATGAAATTACCTTTAAAATGGCAACAAGTTATCGAACAAAACGGCGCATATTTGACCTAAATCGGATCATTCTAACTATGGTAATTAAAGCCTTCAATTTCATGCAAAAATAATGGATTTCTTTTTACTGTACCTAACATAAATAAAATTGAATTTGTTTTATTCAGTTTTAATGGAAATGTTCAAGCTTATATGATTCTAGTCAACAGAAAAAACTGAAAAACCAAGAAATGATAGTTAATTCAAATCATTCGAATATGACGCCATACAAAAAAAAATCCGCTTTTTGAAGTGAACTTTCGAATTGTTCGAATCGCAATACGACTCAGTCGAAATCGACTAACTTTCGAACGAATAAGCATGCATAATTTGGTGATCTTAGATATTTGTGACATTCAAAAACCAAAATATTATTATTATTATTATTATAACTTTATAGAAATATAAATGAAATACATATCCTTCAGCTCAAAATCAAAAATAGTAGAAAGAAGTAACTGAAATTAAAGCTCAATTATTATTATAGAAACAACAGTTTTGCTGTGAACTAACGTTTACTCATATGAATAATTTGGTTTCCATTTTCGCCAAGAGTCTGCTTCGATGTTTTTCATCACTGAGTGTGCTTGAATGAATTAAGATCCATAAAAAGATTTTATTTTTGTTTTGACAGCAAACATTTGTTCATTAAGATTAAAATCTGTAGTTCCCAATCGAAAATCTCATTTCCTTATTCCAAACGTCGTCTTTGCCATATAAATGTCGATTGTTATCAACATCTAAGTTGACACTTTTCCGATGGGTTGAATACCCGCGACTACATTCACAATCAAATTTTCCTGAATCCGTGGAACAGCCACCTGATGCGAATAGAAACACATTTTAGCATCCTGCTCGGAAGCCGTTTACAGAGTCGTTGCCTTTTCGCCTTTCGTCTGCCCTTTCCGCATTTCGTGGAAAGTAATTTCTAATTCATGGCGCCAAAATATCACCAAAACAAACTGTCAAATGCTTAAATTAGGGCCGATTTCATTGCGTGGGCTGCAAGTTCATTGAATTTTTGTTAAACTGGTAAACTGGGTCACGTGTGGGTTTTTGGAGAATTTGACGCAAACAATTCATTAGCTGCCTGTCATCCGAAACAAAATGTTATAAGGTCACGGTCATGGTCGCGTGGTTGTTCTCGAATTAGCCTCGTTGAGGTGGCAAAATTCTGATTAGTGAGTACGTATCGAGGCTTGGCAGGTTGACAGGGTGTTGCGCCCATGGGAGCTTCGCTTCTTGAATTTAATTGGATACCTGAACGCTCAGTGGGCCTGAGAGAAATGTTGGATAGGGGATGGGGACGGAAACTCTAAAAGGGTTGGTCTGCTTGTTTAAGTGGTTGAAAGATGACCTCCTTTCCTTTACTCTTTAGGCCTCAGTTGGTTGGATTACTCTGAAAGAACGCGAAGGGTGAGTGTAATTGGGAAACAGAAAGAAGGTGGGGCAATTTATTCATCGTTGTCCATTCACTTGCTAATTGGTTTGCTTTAACGTTCCCCACTTCCGGGTAATCAAACGACGGCAGACGTCATTCTGGAAGGGGAGCACAAAGGCAGTCGTGAGCGCTGTGGGTTTATTAGGAAGCTTTCAGGAGTTTCGAAGTGACAATGAAAGGGAAAATAACTGTCCTTTCTTATGTTTTAATGAATTGATTGTGAGTAGTGAACAAAATTCAAAGAAGGTGATGTACATGGGAAAGAGGAGCGTTTTTTTATTGTTTTCGGCCGTTTGCGTAGGCCAAGGATCTCTACAATGAGGTGAAAGATTGTAAAAAAGGGCGAAGGAAACGTAAAATTTATTTAGTTTGATTCTTAAAGCATTTGTCAGACATTCTGATAGTCGCACACTTAATCCAAAAACAGAATAACCAAATTCGAGAGTTTCAGTTTCCTGAATTTGTCCTACAACTTAAACTCTTTCATGAGATACTCCAACAAGTCTTCCACGGGCTCTAAAATACATTCCTTGTATCCAGGAATCGCATTCATAAATCTCAGGAGAAACTTCTCTCGGTCGACATTCAGAAAGAAGTCAAATTCTTCCGGCTCCTCTGCCCTCAGCTTAGTTCCTAGTCCTTCAGGCATTTCCATCAACGGAGCACAGATTGCCTTCAAAACAAGAACAGCCAACTCCATTTGATGACAACTCTCGAGGAACTCATCACGTGAGAAGATCTCCTTCTCTAAACCCTTCAGCCTCATCACTTCCACAAAGGTGTTGTAGTAGTAGTCAAGGCACTCGCTTGTGATCAGCTTCCGTTGATTCTTCCTCGTTGCCATTGAGATGAGGTAGAGAACGTCGATGGCCGGTGGACTGTACCTGGTCAATTGAAAATCAAACAGCACGCAGTCAATTGGAACGCCCTTCTCGTCAGACTTAAAGACAATGTTTCTTGTCCAAGAGTCTCGGTGACAGAGGACATTGCGAAAGACGTCTGATGGTTCTGTCAAACTGCAGGCAGAGCAAAGGATGCCGTAAAGTTTGTTCGATATGAAATCCTCAACCGGAGTACCATGGAATTTTTCAATCATCTTCGCTAGAGTGACAACGGCCTGTCGAGGGAGATTGGACATAAGTGGGAGAGTCTCTTTGTTCGGAGGCAAATTACCTTTATTCCTGCGACGTACCACACATTATTCATGGTTATTTGGAGTTCAAAGAGAATGTCGTGGAATTTCTCGCCAATATTCATTCCAGTATCGAGTTCGTAAGCAATACTTGCGGCGTGGAGATGAGCCTGGTTTTTAAGGACCACCTTGAAAAACTCAATCGGGACATCTTTGTCAGTGGTTATGTGGCACAAACCTTGCGTCGAAAGGTCTTCGAGGACAATGATGTCGTCTCGGGTGTAGTAGCAGTCTGGGAAAATCTTTCTCGATGCTGAAATAAGAATGGACAAAAAAAGACATGAAATAAAAGTTAATTATAAGGAATGAGCTTCTGCAAACATTGCATGATGAGCAAAATAGACTATGAATTTTACAGGGTTAATGGTTTTATGCAGAATCGGATAATGAAACAAAGAAGAGTCTACTCTCTGTCTACTATCGCAGCCAAAAGTCACGTTTTTAACGAGACTCTCCAGTGCTGGAGATAGGTATTCATAATCTGTTGCTACTAATATTGAAAGTCGTAGAAGACACACTAAATATGGACCCATTTTATTTTGTAGAAGAGGAAAAATACAACAAAACAAAAATGCAATGATAAGATTTCTGTGGCAACCTCTGGAAGTGTGAGGCTGTCATTTTTCAATGGGGGAATCGAAAAGATAAAACCATTAAACTTTAAGCAATAATTTAAAAAGAAAGCATTGCACCCATACTGCATTCAAAGGACATGCTTCAGGAAAAGCAACAAAAAGTTGTAGTCCGATAAACCAAAATAAACAGAAAAAATTGGTACATTCGTTTTTTGATATTGGTCATCCATTTGCCATATGCTTCTGCTGGCTTTTGGCTTTGGCTCTTGGATTTTGGCTCTTGGCTCTTGGCTCTTGGCTCTTGGCTCTTGGCTCTTGGCTCTTGGCTCTTGGCTCTTGGCTCTTGGCTCTTGGCTCCTGGCTCTTGGCTCTTGGCTCTTGGCTCTTGGCTCTTGGCTCTTGGCTCTTGGCTCTTGGCTCTTGGCTCTTGGCTCTTGGCTCTTGGCTCTTGGCTCTTGGCTCTTGGCTCTTGGCTCTTGGCTCTTGGCTCTTGGCTCTTGGCTCTTGGCTCTTGGCTCTTGGCTCTTGGCTCTTGGCTCTTGGCTCTTGGCTCTTGGCTCTTGGCTCTTGGCTCTTGGCTCTTGGCTCTTGGCTCTTGGCTCTTGGCTCTTGGCTCTTGGCTCTTGGCTCTTGGCTCTTGGCTCTTGGCTCTTGGCTCTTGGCTCTTGGCTCTTGGCTCTTGGCTCTTGGCTCTTGGCTCTTGGCTCTTGGCTCTTGGCTCTTGGCTCTTGCCTTTAAGTTAGGAACTAAGAAACATGGAGCTTCAGCCCTTTACTTCATTCCAATATTCTCATATAACCTCATTTACTTTTAAAATTACAACACCGCTAAAATAAATGCTTTCCTTTTTCCATTCAAATTGTTTCGTTACCAAAACTTTGTATTTTGGACTGTGGGAAGGCATCGAAAGTTAAATGTCACTCTACACAAGCATTTATCTAAAATTAGGTTTCACAAACTTCTTTCTCAACAAACAACTAATTGCATTTATTGGCGATTTTGAATAAATAACCTGCGAACAATATTTTTATGAGCGCAAGCTTCAAGGCCTAGTTTTAAGTTTCGTTTATTCTGCTGGCATTTTACATTCGCGATAACATTGGTATAAACCTAACAATTGGAGCAAATGAAGGCTCAAAGTGTGCTTAACTAATCATAAGAAAGCAGAATCTATCAAAAAACTGACATGGGTAAATTTTTCCTACACAGTGAATTTGTATTTCAACGCATATTCTAAGTTTCAATAAAACTAGGAATATTGTTTTTCCTGCCCAATTTGCATGCCATTGCTTATTTTTGTTCCTTTTTTCTGTAGTTTCAGTAGATTTTAAAGTGTCTTGCTATATATCTCCTTACCTAATGAAAAACTCAACTTACTACATATTTAGTGTCCCTTTTTCGACTTTGAACATTAATGACGCTAGATTAAAAATACTTATGTCCATCACTGTATATTATTTAATAGTCATAAATGTTTTATGACATTCAGAATTCTAAGTTCGAACTGTAGCTGTGTCTACAACAAGGCTTTAATCACTGCGTTTATGAATCAAATTGATTCCTCTCTCAAAGGAGTGACTGGATTTTTCAATTTAGTGAAACAGAACTTGTCATTTGTTCTATTTCCTTATTTCCTATATAATTTTTAATAAATTATTTTTATTGAATTTTGTACTTAAATTGTGAAAGCGAATGCTAAATTACGAATGTAATGCAAAATTTCAACAAGGTCATATAATTTGAATAAAATAAACGCTGTACAGTTTTTTAACTCACCTAACAACTAAAATCTAGCTTAAAAAAAGTAAATGTCCAGAAAATAGTTAAATAACGATTCGGATTAATTTTGAATGCCTCCTATATCTTGAAGAATATGAGATAGGAATCATGAATAATAGCGGCCTTAACGATTTTCAGCCTGACTGCAAACGTTAAAGATAATTGAGTGACGCAACACTCACCATACTTTCTAATATCTCGAAGAAGCTTTGCATACAATTGCGTCTCCTTCATAAAGAATCCCTTGTCCAAGCATTCCTTTCGAAAGATCTCGTTCGATCTTGGCACAGATTTCACAAAATAGCTCTGCTGAATCACTTCACCGTCTCCACTTTCCTGAGATTAATTTAAGTAAAATAGAAATAGAACACTTTTGCACCCCCGTACACTCACCACCTCCAGATCTACAAACAATTTATAATACTCCCCCATAAACCCCACCAAACCCTCAGATACGCGATCAACTCGAAATCTCTTAATCCGAGATTCGTCGAAGTGATCGTTCTCAAAAGATTTTCTCACGATTTCCACACACTCGGACCGCGTTATTATGTCAGTCATCGTGATCAAGTGGGCACCGCTGAGCACGGACGCGTGTTAAGAACTAAATTTGCTTTATAAAGAAATAAAGCTTGCGAAGCCGGCCACAGTCAAGAGCTCCATTATAAATATTCAACAATCAACAATTTGTAAAGACTTATCTCAGTTTTATTAGCAGAGATAAATGTGGCATCACGACAGTCCAGATGAGATTTGAGTTAGAATTTTGAGTGATAAGACAGCGAGGTGTGGAGTAATAGAAAAAAAAAGCGATAAATAAAATAGGAAAAATTACTAATCATTATCAGATCGATCGGTTTTTAGGTGTGGTTTTTGTACTGTTTGAATTAAGATGATGCCTTTTTTTTGGTGCGCTTTGAAGGCTTGAAATTAAACCTAAATACTTTAAGGAAGAGTGGAGGTTCCCAACTTTTCTGAATTTTCTCAAAAATCGAAAATAAACATCTGATAGACAAAAAGAATCAATTCAGACGGCTCTACAATGAACGATCCTCTTCCTTAACCATTTGAAGAAAAAAACACAGATACCTTCTTTAGAAAAGACTTTCAATTTTCATTGACCACACTACAACAACTTAAATTCTTTAATCAAATACTCCAACAGCTCTTCGACCGGCTCTAGAATAAGTTCTTCGTACCCAGGAATCGTAGCCATCCACCTCACGAACAGTACCTCGCGATCAACATTCAAAAATTGATCAAACACCTCTGGCTCCTCAGCCTGGACTTTGCCACCAAGTCCTGTAGGCAAATCCATCATCGGAGCACAAATTCCCTTTAGAATGAGAACAGCCAACTCCATTCGATGACAGCTCTCAAGAAACTCCTCACGTGAGAAGATCTCCTTCTCTAGGCCCTTCAGCTTCATCACCTCCACAAAGGTGTTGTAGTAGTATTCCAGGCACTCGTTGGTAATCAGGTCTCGCTGCTTTTTCCTCGTCGCCATTGAGATGAGATAAAGAACATCAATGGCCGGTGGACTGTACCGCGGAAGTTGAAAATCGAACAAGACGCAGTCAATTGGAACGCCCCTCTCGTTGCATTTAAAGAAAATATTTCTCGTCCAAGAGTCCCGGTGACAGAATACATTCCGAAAGACGTCTGAAGGTTCCGTCAGGCTACAGGCTGAACACATGATGTCATAAAGTTTGTTGGATATAAAGTCTTCCACAGGAGTTCCGTGGTATTTTGGAATTCTTTTCGCCAAAGTGACGATGCCCTAAAAATATAAAATCTTGATTTTCTCTAACACTGAAAATCGAAGTCTCTTCCTACCTTGATTCCCGTGACATAACAAACGTTGTTCATTGTCATTTGAAGTTCGTAGAGAATGTCCTGGAACTTCTCACCGATGTTTACACCGGTGTCAAGCTCGTATGCAATACTGGCGGCATGAAGATGAGCCTGGTTCTTAAGCACCACCTTGAAAAACTCAATCGGGACATCTTCACCAGTGTCGATGTGGCACAAGTCTTGTACCGAAAGGTCTTCTAGAATTATAATATCGTCTCTTGTGTAGTAGCACTCAGGGATTATCCTCTTCGTGGCTGAAAAGAATTAGAAGTTAGACTCAAATAAATCTTGTAGGTTTGATGAAAAGTTAATTGCACAGTTGCAGTTACAGTTATTCAAAGGCTCCTGAAGTAGCTCCAGTTCCTTAATATCCACATAAAAATACAACGCAGAAAATACACGTCTTTCTTTCGAGGAAATTGATGAAAACTTTGCTACTACCAAACAATCAAGTCCAAGTCTAATCCCTGCACGTTTATTATTGGTAACTCGTTAAAATAGTTAACTTTTAAAATTCCGGCAAACGAAAATCCTGGACTGACTTAACAGAATTCGTTTAAAACACAAATGAGCCAATACGGATACTCAACTTCTTCTTCTCTTGCCCCTAGATTTTATTTGACAGCGTTTTTTATAACATTTTGTGTCTGTGAATACGTGTGAGAGCTTTGAACAACAAATTAAACAAAAGTGCGTAAAACTGATGAGCTAGTGTTCGATGATTCCTGAATTACTATCAAAATGCTTCCTGTATTTCAGCTAAATTCTTGAATTACTATCAAATTTATCGATGTGCGAGAGGAAATAGCAGCTGCCCAGTTGGGTTGTCTGTGGCCTAAAACTTAGTTAACAATACAACGATTGGCAATACGAGAAAACCTTAGCTGAACTTGAATTGGAGATTTTTCTCATGTGCAACAACTTATTGAATAGATGAATCTTTGGGACCTTTTCTTTGCCGTTAGCAAGTTATGACATTGCTTGAAAACCAAAATTTAAATTTGTAAATACTTTGGCATTGATTGATCGACAGATCCTCGAAAAATTTCAAATAAGTCTAAACTAATTTAGTGAATATTTAATCATCTATCTGGCTTTCTAAGAAATAAGCTAGATAAACAAAACCACTCCTTGCGTTTGTAATCTTAAGAGGACTCTTTTCAATAGAAATTCATTATCAACAATCAAAATTTGAGATTAAGTTATTTTGTGATTAATTTACAACAATGCCGCCTCGTAAAAAAGTTTAATCAATTCAAAAAACTAAAAGACACACGAGTCAAATGATTCATTGATTGAGTCTAGCCACAACGTCTTGTTTATTGAAAAGGTCACCTACTTCTCCACCGACCTTGAACACGATCAACGAACAGCAAACGTGCTTCCAGATTTATCAGCAACAAACTTAAGTACCATAAAAGTGAAGCAACTGAGCAGGCGCTAATCTTTAAACCAATTTAAATTCCTTATCACTTTGTCACATTTCACCTATTTTTAGACCCTCGTCAAGCACTCACCATACTTCTGAATGTCTCCCAGCAGCTTTGAGTATAACTGCATTTCTTTCGTAAAGAATCCCTTCTCGAGACATTCTTTTCGATGTATTTCATTCGCGATCGGAACTGATTTCACAAAATAACTCTGCCTCTTCACGCTTCCATCCTCCTGAAGACAAGTTCAAATCACAAACCTGTTTTAAGAAAGTCACGCGTAAATATACTCACGTTCTCTAAGTCAACAAATAACTTGAAGTACTCCCCCATGTACCCCACGAGATCGTCTGCTATACCCTTAACTTCGAAGCTCTTAATTCGCCGGTCATCAAATTCATCGTCTTTCCGCGACTTTCGCACGATTTCTAAACACTCCGAACGCATTAACTTAGCCATGTTGATTAGACTCCGCCGAGAACAGACGCCTGTGAAAGACTGATTTGTTTTGGCTACAAAACCCAAACCGTGTTGTGATTCTATTTTTCAACCGATTTCGTTACTATTTTTGGCAATTATCAGCAATCGAGTTATCTTGTTATTTTGATGACAAAAAAACCGGTACCGTGAGTGTCTGGCTGGAGCATAAATATGGGAGCCAATAGATTTCGGTAAATTACATTTTTAAATGATAAGAAAGGGGGAATGTGAAGTCGTGGGGAATTGAGTAATCTTGTGAAATTGTGAATTCATGCAATTTGGCAGCATTGTACTCAGTATTTAGAACTGGGAAAAGGAATAGAAAATTTGTCATTATTAATTCGTCACGATAAAACTCCTCTATAGTTTCTCTGGTGTCAAAAACAACTTGTTCTAGTAAAAGTTTAAAATTTAGTTTAGTTTCAACACCATTTTAAATACCCCTTCACTAAAACTCAATTTCAAAAGCTTTTATCCTGATTCATTGCCCTTATTTTCATTGAGTTTTGAATTACAGTTAGTCACAAAAGTAAGTAAGCACCATTAAGAGCGCTTTGTACTTACTCATAAAATGCATTTTCGTAAGGGCTATTTGGAGCTTATTTTCCCATGAGCACAAATCCTTTACTGTACAAGCAGTCATGGAAGTACAAAAGCCCATCACAATTTTTTGGCGTCAAAGTTATTGTATCGTACTCTCCACTCGTTTGGCATGTAATATTATACCAAAGATGTTCGAGGATCTGAAAAAGCTGATCTAAATTTTTGCAGATTTTAATGCAACACTTATCCGTACAGCCACAAGTGGTCTTTGTGATTGAGATCGCAGTTCTGCTTATTCACACTTTCTTTTTCAAACAATCTGCTCACGCGACGTGAAATGTGTTTGGAATGGTTATATTGCTTAGAAATTTTAGTAATCGGCGAGTGCTTATGAATGCGCATGCGTATGGCGCAATAACATCAGCCCACATGTCACCCGTTTATGCTTACAATTGGACCAACATTGCACCAGGAAAAGGCTGCTCGTACTATGACATTTCCACGTCCATTCTTGATGGTCTTGATGGCATACTTCGGATCGAGTTCTTTGTTTGCAGGCCGCGTCACGTATTTCTTGCTATCAGATCCAAGCATGTAGAACTTGAATTTTTCTCTCCAAAATATTTTCTTCGAAAGGAGAATATTTTTTAAAGCAAATAGTTTCAAATTTGTTTTTGTTTTTTTTTTTTTTTGAAGCACATTTTTCTGGCTTTTTGGTTATGAACTTCCTTCATTATATATTTATTTTCTTCATTATTTTGCTTGTTTCTAATTAATTTTCACCAACTGTTTTTCTAAATACTTTGAAACAAACATTCCTGATTGTAAAAGTGCGAACTTTGTTCTTTTTAGTTGAACGCGGTAGCCAGACATGTCGTCTTAAAATTCAACTTAATCGTGAGTTGATCAGTTTTGTTTTTCAATTCTCCGTAATTAGTTGAATTAGTTGGGTAGTCCCTTCCGCCTTTTTGTCTTTTGAATTTTCCGGCTATGTACAAAGCGCTACAGAGCAATCGAGTTAAACGCAAAACGAACCATAAATGTATATCCAGTTTATTACAATGAAGCCTCGAATTTCGGAAAACAAAACACGGTGGCAGCAAAGTTCTTGATGATACACTCCTCTTATTTGACGCATGTAACCACTCAAGAATTTTGACTGAGACGAACTCTAAAAAGGAGAATTGTTATGTCTAACCTAAAACCAATTAAATGTTTGCCTTCTAAACTTCATCTTCGTTGAATAAAAATGAAAAAGGAAATTTAATGAAAAGATTCACACATAAAGCACACAAATTATACGAATGTATGTCTTCATCCCTTCCCTAATAAAACTCTTTTAACCTCCGCAAACTTGATTAAACCCACCACATCGTCGTCCCAATCATTTAATGAACCCAATAAATCCTTCCACGCGCTTAGCTTCCCAACCTCACACATCATCTCAGTGGAATTCTGTCATAACAAAAATAAATCATAAAAATATCTCATTCGCCGTATTCAAACGAATCCACTCAACAGAATCCTCCCACCCCCACAAGTTATGATTAATGGCCCATTCCGCCTCTGCCTTTAATTGACTTAAGAGGAAAATTGCAGCAGAAACAACCTCAAAACATTTTAAATTCAATTTTGATGAAAACTAAACAGTCCTCTTGACCGGCCGTCCTCCTTCTCTTTTCAGATTTCCCCCGGCAACTACGACATCAAGCTTGCAAAGCAATTAAAACAAAGTTCCAAAGCGTTCAAGTTCAAAAGTGAAAATCATTTTGACGAACTCCACAACTTTAAGTGAAACGAAAACTACTCAGAGCACCCCCGCCGCGAGGATATTGAAAGCGAACAACACACACGCTCAGGAGACTTCCACACCACTTCCTGTCCATAACCCAATTACCTCTGAAAGGGGGCGAGGAGGAAGTGTCGCAACAGCGGGCACAAGCCGTTAGCTCTCAGGATAACAAAGTTACACCATAATGTGTCGGATGTTGTAATTGACCACCCTAATACCGGATATTTAGCGTTAATAGCCGCAGAGCACGGGGGTGGATTCATTCCGACAGCAGCAGCAGCAGCAGCGGTGGCAGCGACGGCGGCGGCGTCAGCTACAGGGACAGGGACAGGGACTTCTGCGACTTAGGTCGGAGAATGTCACTTGGGCGAAAGTGCTCATCGCGACGACGACCCTCTTCAATGCGACAGTGACTCCTGCCAGTGTCACATCAGCGCCCAACTCGAGCTTCTCACGGTCTCACAGCGAGAGCGTCATCATCGCCGGCGGCAGCAGCAGCATTTCGTCCACTGCGATAATTCCCGGGTATTCCTCGTCGTCCTCCCTGTCCGATGGCGGCGGGATGGGTGTTGCGGGGGACGGCGTCGTTGCCACCGCTGCCGTCAACGGTGGCTCTTCGAATGTCGACGCGTCCAACACAGCCGCCAACTATTCCTCGTCCCCTGAGAGCGGCAACTTCAACAGCAGCAGCGAGATGCCCCAAATCCCGTCGTACATTCGAACGACTTCGATGTTCTTCTGCATCACGATTATGATCCTCGGGGTCATTGGCAACGTCATGGTGAGTTTCTCGTCTCCTTTCACCTCCAAATGTTCGAATGTGTCGTGTGTGTGTCTCGTTTTAGGTGCCAATTGTGATCCTGAAGACGAAGGACATGCGAAACTCAACAAATATTTTCCTAACAAACCTCAGCATCGCCGACCTGCTCGTCCTGCTCGTTTGCACTCCAACGGTGCTCGTCGAGGTGAACACGCGTCCAGAGACATGGGTCCTTGGCCAGGAAATGTGTGAGTATAAACAGATATTAACGAACACTAACTCTAAGGTCGCTCGAGTGCGTTGCGTTTGCTATCGTCAATCAGTCTAATGACAGAGGGCGTCAGGGTCCTCGAGGTAATAAAACCAAATTGTTCATCAATCACTGTGCTTGGGAGCTCATGAGCAACATTTGTGGATTGTGTCTTCTGCAAGATGACAGTGAAGTTGTTTGCCAATTGAATTGTTTATTTGCCAGGTGTCATCAAATGATTTGTACGTGCAAGGCGCGTGCAGCTGCACACACAAGAAAAAAGTCTTGGCCATAAAAGTGAGGTTGTGAATTTTAATTCGCTACAGATAAACACATTACATCATTGAGCTGAAGTTGTGACTTAGACACGCATCGCGCATAGCGTTTTAGCTAAAAAAAACAAGTTTCACTTGAATATGCGCTAAATGATGATAAGTATCTTTGACTCGGCTTATTTGTTTTGACTTTGAAATCAAAGATTTCTCTCCTTTCAAAATATAAGACTCAAGAGAATTATGCAGTAATGCTAAGTTTTAAGTTTTCAGATGCAAACTTATAAAAAGAAGCTTTATATAAGCGATATTCTACACTACATCAATCAATTCTACGTACACCAACTTGAAACTTGAACGATTCAAGACAAGTTTCAAAAGCTAATTGTTGAAATGATAGCTGAAAATGCTCGACTTTGCAATGACTACTAGTCGAAAGATTTAAAAAACAGTCAATTGACTTCAAGTCCAGTCACTACGTGACTGCTTTAATGACTAAAAAAGACTTACACCAGTCAATTAAGACGGAAGTCGTTTACAAATGTACTTAGTAAATTATTCAACAAAATAAATAAATAAAGACTGATGTCATTTAACTTACAGTCAATGGACTAGATTAATGACTTATTAGTCAAAATATGGAAGTCAAAGTCGTAAGACTATGCAATAATTTCAAAACAGCGTTTATACTTGACAACAAACTCTGCAATTTGCCTGACAATCGTGCTCGACGATTGCAAATCGTCAATGTGAACGCTCGAAACTACAAATCGGCAGACTTGCAGTCAAAAAGTTCAATATTTTCAACTTTTTGCCTCGGTTGGACAATCTGTAGTTGAGTATGAGCACTTGTCGTCCAACTTCAGAGTATTTTTTATTTTTGTTTGATCTCGATGGGTAAGCATCTCATGAAAGCAGAAAACCAAAGAAAAAACAATTTTGGCAGCAGTTTTTTGAATTAAAAAAAACTTTTTCTGTTGCCAAAAATCTTAGCGTCGCAGATCAATCTTCGTGATGTGATATTGCATCTCTAAAGCTAAGCTTTTCTCGTCGTTTTATGTAAGGAGTTATGTTTCTTAATAGTTCTTCATACAATGCTGCATCAGTTCTTAAATAATTTCGAAAATCATCAGGAGAATTTGTGCTTAGCCCTCTTAATAAATTTACTAATGAAAGGATTTTGCTTTTCTTATTCACGACCTAACTTTCTTTCTTTGTTTTCTAACTTTCCTCCTTCTCTGAAATCCCATCGATGAGAACAACTGCAAGACAAGCATCCGCTGCCATGTTCAACCTTTAACGCTCTCTCACAACTCAAGTTCTCAAGCAAGTAGTTTAATGTGAACGCTAAGGAAAATTGGGTTGTCAAGCAAATTGTCCAATTTGTATTGTGAACGGCCCTTTATTCAAAGGACTTAGTTAGTTGACTGATTGTGAGGCTTAGCCAAAATATTGCAGTTGTCACAGCTCTAATTTATTGAGGCAAATTTTCTAGAAGGTTTTTATGTTCTGACTTAACGCCCAACTCGTTAGGCACTTTCGACAATTACTGAAATGACAGCCCGGGGCCAGAGTGTTGTCTTTAAAAGTAAAGCTTTTTTCTCTTTTTCCAACCCTTGTTTTAGTTTTTAGTTCATAAGTTGGAAATGCACATAAAACTCCTAAAATAAATAATATATGCTCCTCCTTAGACTCTTATTGAGACTCCGCCTTGAGAAAAAATATGATTGCTTACCAAACTAATGTTGTGTCTATTCCCACATGCACAATCTTCTTTCCTGTAACCTCTGACTGTTTACAGATGGACCATGAGTATGTCATCATTTTCAAAAACTCTCCTGCCCCAGAATGTGCGAATAGTAAACCATTTCCAGCCCGTTAAACCCCTCCGAATGTAAGCCTTTCCTCTCAACCCATGGCCCCTAACACACAACAATTAATATTCCAGCAGAGCCCTCTTCTTGCCCAGGTCACTGTCACTCCATATCCCACACCCCCCTTCCCACATTAATCTCTTGTTTTTGCCACTTCTCTCCATTACATCAGTGTGTTACACTTCACTGAGTGTGCTTGACTCTGGCATTGATTTAAAAGCGCACTCATTACTTTCAGTTGTACAACGTTTTCCGTACCCACACGCTGTTTCGAGTGGTGAGGGTGTCCTTAACTTCCCCCCTTTCATGTTCAAGGATTACAAGTGTCCCCCCGGGTGAAACGAATCTCACAGCAGTCCAAAGACGAACGGTCAAGTGAAAGTGTCGCCCTTTAAGTTGTATTCCTTTCTGATTATGAATCACTTCCGACAGACACATGATGGAGCGCCGGCTAAATGGCATCTCGACCCGTTTATGCGGGAAAGGGTTTCGTTAAAGTGAACATCCTTTCGATTTCCTACTGTCACGTGATATCGAGTGATTCGGGGTCGTTCGCCTCCCGGACTAATTCCTTTCGGTCGATAAAACAGATAAATTTGTTGCTATCGCCTTTCACCATCGCCAAATGTGTTAATACACCGAATTACTGGGCCAGATTCATTTCAAATTAACCCAGATACCCGGAATTCCTTCCAATCACCATCACCACTATCACCGCCGTGTCATGTCTCCTTTCACGCTCCCTGGGTCCTTGCCAGCGGCCATCCTGCCTGCCTTCCCCACATCTGATTTATATGCTAACTGCCTTCCTTGCTCGCAACCAAGTGTAACGTGTCGATTTGTGTTTATTTACAGGTAAAGCGGTGCCATTTGTTGAGCTGACTGTCGCCCATGCCAGCGTTCTAACCATTTTGGCCATATCCTTCGAGCGGTACTATGCCATCTGTGAGCCCCTCAAGGCCGGATACGTGTGCACGAAGACGCGTGCTCTTCTCATTTGCGTGTTCGCCTGGGGATTTGCCGCTCTGTTCACCAGGTAAGGACGGATGTGTTCGTGGAGTGCAATTGTTTGTTGTTGTAGTTGCTCTTGCAATGTGAATTTTTATTTGCTTTTCATGTGCTTTTTTGTGAATTTGTTAACATCTATTTTTTGGTAGATGGGTAAAAGTCATCACTCATCGCATTACTTCAACGCCATCGTGCTTCATCACACTTGAGTTGGCCCTCAGAATTTTTGGGGGCGTTTCATTAAAATTTCATTGTGTCATGGATTTTAGATCAATCTTTCGGTGTTAATGGTTAATGTCCATTAAATAGGAGAAGGTTTTGGTGGCGGTGGTGATTTTTTGGGAAATATTTTTTGATATTCACGACACTGGAACGTGCCGTGACTCGATTTTAATAGAAAGCCTTGGTGGATGATGTGGATTTTCGGGGTCAGTGAACCTCTCGAAGTCACTTTGCGAGTGAAAGGATGTGGCATGGCCTAGATATCGATGGGTTTTCTTGATTTGTTTCTTTTCTGGTGCCGGAATGAGGAGGAAACGTGTTCTTTGGGTTTGTTTTGTACCCAACTAAATGAAATTAAGTTCAATAGCAATTTCAATGTCGCAATATTGTACTTTATCCAACCATGATCCTTAGCTAAATCTTCCAATTTTGTTAATATTAACGTCTTGTTCTGCACTTGCACTATACATAACAATTTACATATGCTTTTGTGAACCATAAAGACACATACGTTTTTAATGCTTTATGACTGCTACAGTCATTTCAGCTTGTTTCATCACAAGTCTGGTTTCAATTATAATTTAACACGTTGAATGCCACTCTAAATTTACATCGCTTGCACAAAACAGTAGATTTTTGTAATTATTCGGGACGTATTCAACCAAACTATTTTTGTGTGTTCTATATTTCTATATATTCTTCATTTCTATATATTTCTTCAAACCATTTTACTAACGATAGTAATATTTGAAAAATTCAAGCCTTTAACTAATTTCATAACTCTTCAACGTATTAAATAAAACTGAACTAAGGCTTTATATTTCTGTGTTCTATAAGTTGTCAATCAATAATAGCCGAACCTCCTTTCCAAAACGAAATTAGTAAGGCAATAATTTCTAACAAACGACGAAACTTCAGAAAACGTTTAGATATGACAAATCGGAGATAATGGCGATCAAAGAAGCCTTGTCGTGCCTAAGGTACAACGTAGTGTCTCGCACTTCTATTACGATATGTACTAAAAAAAACTCCCTGGATTCTGTCACTTTTAACTCAAAAACAGCTCTTAACTGCCGCTTATCTCTTGACGAGATAACAGAGCAGTTTAACATTCACCTCATGTAAGTGTCGGGACACTGTGACATCTAAGGGAACTGTCTGGTCGACAGTTTTGCCAAGCGCGGGACCATTGAAACCATCCAATTGGATAAGGTAGGTCTCCGCGTACCTCTTGCTACCGCGCTTCTCTATATCAAAACTATGGATATCGCGGCAACCAATCTTAGGTGGTCGAATGGTGCTACTTGAAGCGTTACCAGAGAAATCTGGCCTAAGCTAGAACGTGTAGGCTCACTCAGTCTTCTGAGGTTTAATATAATTCAAGTTAGGAACCTTATCAATGTCATAACTCTACAGTCTAGTATGCCACCCGACTGGGCCTCCCGGCCAACGACTTCTATAGAAGCTGCAGAGACGGAGAAGAGGAAGAAATCTCCCACCTTTTAGGGACCTGTAGCGCTCTCGTGAACCGCAGAAAGAAGCATATTGGCCATTACTTTTTCTATAATCTCGGCAAAGTAGCTGATACCGGCATAAACCAAATCCTCAGCTATATCAATAGCTCCAACTGGTTTCTGAAGTAGTGGGGTGTTTGTATTCGCTCCATTTGGTGGCGCTCTAAGTGCTTGGCTGCCCTACCACACAACCTAAGCTGGTGTGTTAAAGGTGTCTCCAAAAGTTTTTTAAACATACAAAATCGGTACCTCTTCCGCGAACCAAGAGGTGAATAATTACTAGTTTCGTCTCTCAACGCAGTCGTTAAGGTTCCACTTGTTGTTTTCAAAGTTTCGAATACGTTTTCAGTGCTCTCTCAGTGCTCAGTAATTTTTAAGAACTTCTCTGTCTCATGGCAAAGAACCTTCAACTCAATTTCCACTTCTCCTTCCCACCATCGCAGAAAAAAAGAAGTAAAATTTTACCTAACAATTTTAAGACACCCTCCATCATCGCCTCAGAAATCAAATAAAATCTACCTTCAGGCTCACAGCCTACCGTATCCTTTTCATCGTTCGCACTAATCCGGCCATAACCCCAGCTGTCGCACCCTCCACACAAAACTGAAAGCACCAAAAAACGCGACTAAGAATAGAAAAAAAAAACCTTTTAAGCGATTTTCAACCGCGCCTTAGCAAATAATCCGCTGCCGCACTTATTCACTTAGGCGACCCCACTCGGCGCCCTGCCGACGAATAAAATAAAAATAATCACAAACACCATCAAAACCACCACCGGCTAAATTTCAGTTTCTTTGAATTAAATTACGGGTGCCCATTACGGCCGGAAACCGCCACCAGCCAAGCGACTTCCTTTTGTATTAATCAATCCCGCAATAAGGACCTTCCTGTTCCTATTAACGCCGCACGGCGACGCGATGTAATTTTCTTTTATTCTTCCGCCCCGTTGTCGTTGTTAGTGTTTTGCATGTGTAGATGTGTGTATGTGCTTCCGTTCTCATTTTATTTATTCTATTCTCCATTTCTCCATTTCGTTTTTTTTTTTTTTTTGTTAAAGTCCAAGTCCAAGTCCTTGCGAGGATAATTTATTTCCTGACAATTCCAAAACAAACATCATGCCTCCTCAATATTTTCCTAATGCAAACATGATTGTCTTCCGTTTGATTTATTACACTCTCAATCGTAGAATGTGGTGGTGGTAGTCGTTGTGGCGTGTGCGTCTGTGTGTGGTGTGGTAGTGTCCTTTTGTGTCTAATGATCCTTCCTGGGTTTCAAGTGTGATGCGTGACCAATAAGAGGACGTTTCTCGCTCCGAATAAACCAACCGTCCTTCGATAGACGATAGTCTCCTAATCTCTCACATGAGCCATGAACAAAGCGGGAAGGAAAACTAAAACTTTTATCATCAAATCATTAAATCCATTCACATACACACCCCTAACACACTCACACACACATGCACACCCTGACTGTGGGCTCCCCGGTTGTTTACAAAGATTACAGGACCCATCACCGCGCCAAAGCGTCATATTTACTTTGTGAATTTACTTTTTGTAGTCCAATCCTTTGGGTGGCCGAGTACAAGTTCGTGGAGTACATCGACGGAAGCGACGTGGCCGTGTGCCTGACGCAGGCGGCGAGCTCGTGGACGGTTGGATTCTTTCTCATGACAATATCGATGTTCTTCGTTCTGCCGCTCGTCATCCTCGTCGTCCTCTACGGCATCATCGCAAAGAACCTGATTTCCAAGGACGGGCCAATGATGAAAATCCGTCCCACAAAGCCCGAGTTCAGCCTCAAGGCCCGCAAGCAGGTGGTGCTGATGCTGGGCGCCGTAGTCCTCTCGTTCTTTCTCTGCCTGCTGCCATTCCGCGTCCTCACCATGTGGATCATCCTCAGCTCGGACCAGACGTTCTTTGCCGTCGGAATGGAACGCTACTACAACATGCTCTACTTCTGTCGCATCATGTTTTACCTGAACTCGGCCATCAATCCGATTCTCTACAACCTCATGTCGACGAAGTTCCGCAAGGGGTTCCTGAAGCTCTGCATCTGCTGCCAGCCGTTCGCCGAGTCCTTCCAGTTCCGCCACCGCACAGCCACCCTCAACACCACCACCACCTCGTCCAGCTTCCTGTCGCGCAGCTCAAACCGCCGCACCTCGGACGACCTCAAGCACCGCGTCGCCCTCAAGATCGACCTCCACCACCAGCGCAACGAGTGCGAGGTGGGGATGCTCTCCAAGTGCGACTCCTCCGTCGTTATCGATGACTACAGAAAGCTATCGCTTGCGAACACCCGACGAAAGTTCAGCTCCGCGGACAACGACGAGGACGAGGACGGAGTCATCGCCGTGACAGCCGTCGCCGAGACGGGCAACGCATCAAAGGGTAAGCCCGTCAATTGCCGCATCAAATGCAAGCGACAAATAAGCTTCGACGAGAATGTCATCGTCAACAGCGAACGTGGCACGAACGGCGAGAGGGTTGTGTACCAAACGAGTCTCGAGGATAAAATTTGTGGCAGCAAAAAGGACACGAGTGTTATTAATTTTCTCCCAACGAAGAGCTTGCGAAACAGTTTACAGAAGTAACTCCTGAATCCTCGCCTCGGACGGGATGCGTTTCATTTCGAATCTGTATGTGTTTTCCGTTATCGGAGCACTGCAGTTCGGTGGCCTTAGCGGTGTAAATGTGTGTATACGAGATGGTCGAGCTTTAATCCCAATCTTTAGATTTCCATCACCCTCCTGTGGTGTGTGGCGATCAATTTTAACCAATAAAACAAAAATCCAGTTCAAAACAGTAGCAGTAATCAGTGTGCTCAAAGTGTTATCCTTCTTTACTTATATATAGAATGTATTTACCGTTAGCTTTATTGTACATGTATATACACTAAATGTATTCTATTGTTGATAATATTTTTTTTTTAAATTCATTTATTGTTTTGTCTAGGCAAGATTCCTAAGCAGAATAAATTTGAAGTAGTCAATAAAAAAATAAAAAGAATTTTGAGAAAAAGTAGCAAAAAAAATGTGTGCTTGTTGTAATTTCTTTGCACGCAAGAGAATTGATTGGTTTTTCAGTTGAATGAACGCCTGAATGGGGAATAAAACACACACGCATACAGGGGCAGATGGTGATAAATTTATTGTTCCGCGATTTAGTGGGTGAAATATGAACGCAGTGAGGTGGTTTAGATTGACAGGGGATGCGACTTAGAAGGTCATTGCTCGAGGGAGCTTATTTACTGTGGATCTTCAAGAAGTCGCTGCTAAAGAATTGATTTCAAAACTGAGGAATTAGAGAATTTAACTAAGGCTCGTAGTGATTTGAGCTGCATAATGCACTAAACGCATTTAGATTGTGAGTTTCCAATATTTAACCTTCATCTCATTTCTTTCAAGTTTCTTGCCCCAATTTGCCCCCTATTGAAGGAGCCATTTTATTTATTGATGTATCCTCCTTATATGATGCACGACTTTTGTAATATTTTTATTTTATTTGATTCCCAGACCACCAAAACTTGTTTCAAAAACTTGTCGAT
Source organism: Syritta pipiens (assembly GCA_905187475.1). Taxonomy (NCBI): domain Eukaryota; kingdom Metazoa; phylum Arthropoda; class Insecta; order Diptera; family Syrphidae; genus Syritta; species Syritta pipiens. Next base: position 5,434,480 of record LR994572.1, on the reverse strand, counting down.
AGCAAAGGATAGGGCTTAGGGCAGTTAAGAAAAATTAAAGCTACACAGAATAAGATAGTCAGATAACATTCGTGTGAAAAAAAAAGTTTAAATGCATTTAATGCAGCGGCATTGCTAAACAATATAAAATCACCAAAATAACAGACTCTAAAGGCAAATTTAAACTGCATAGGACGCAACTAGTTAAACTTTACAAAAAATTCCCCAAATTTAATATTGGATAGCTTAAGCTCCCCTTTCTTTTACATGTTTTAGAAGTTCTGAAAGTGGTCAGTAAATGTCGTCGGTTCTAAATACCATCTACAGTCCACAAGTGCTTCATAGATGCAAATAAAATAGATTTTAATGGTTTGTTGCTTAGCCCTTTTTTGTGGAGCGGTTAGGCGTTTAAGTGGGCGTGTCTCTTGCAAATTAAAAATATGTCTATATTGACCTCAAGAATAACCGTAGCTAATTTAAGTTTCTAGCTATAACCATTGTTTTTACGACAACTTTTAGCGTTTCTGCCCCAGTGTGCGTCATAGGAAGAAAAGTTAAAAAGCATTTTTATACAATCAACATTTGCATACCTTGTTGTGCCATAATGAAATCACATTTGTATTCCGCTATCTGCCACTTTGATACTGAAATGGTTTCAGTTACAATATTATACTTACTGTCTTTCGAATGAATGAATGAATGAATGAATTGTAACTTTCTCCTCCAAAAAATGTTTTATTTGTTCACAACATAAACTCCCGGAATAGCAAAAATACAATGACCTTTTATGTGAAATGCACTAATGATGCACTGCATTTGCGTCGACATTCATGCAAGGGTAGACAACGTTATGATGGAAATAACAACCGTCATAAATATTTTTGTTAGAGAGCATACTTTTTTTTTGTGAAATAAGGGCTAAAATTGAGTCAGAGAACTTCAAAAGTTATCCACTGGTGTTTTTTGAAAAAAAAAAAAAAAAAAACAAAAGGTAAATAGTTTTTAACGCAAGGATGAGATAAAGATTAAACAAATAAAGGGTGTTTTTTTTTAAAAACATACAACTTTAAGTTGGTAACATAACCTTAACTTGAGACCATTTTGTCAGCTGTCAAGTGATTTTTTTTTCTTAGTTTAACATTTCAACATGAATAGACTGACGCCTGAACAACACTTCTAAATTGTGCAAATTTATTTTGAAAACAACGGTTCTGTATCGCGCATCACGTCCATTTTATGGTCAACATAATCGTCGTTAAGACGAGTAATACGATTAAATATGGAACATTTTCGCACCACGTTTACTCTAAATGATAATACGCATCCACAGAGACACCGTACAGTACAGAAGTCATTGCTGCTGTAGAGCGTAGCGTAGAGGAAGACCCGAATCAGTGCACCGGAATCGGATTGTCCATTTACTTTATGGAAAATTTTGCAGAAAGATCTTGCCTTGAGTCCAAAAATCCAACTCCTGCAAGAATTGAAGTTACAGGATCACATACCAAGGCGTAGATTCGGTGAATGGGCCCAGAACAAAATTGTCGTTGGTCCCAATTTTCATTTTCGAATTTTATTTAGCGATAAAGCTCACTTTTAAATGGTTACGTCAATAAACAAGTTGAGACACTGTTACATCCACAAAAACTGACTGTTTGGTGTGCTTTATGGGTTCGTGGAATAATTGGTCCGTACTTCTTGAAAAACGATGCCGGCCAGAGCGTCACAGTCAATGGTGACTGCTATAGATTCATGATTACTGACTTTTTCGTTCATCAGTTGAACAACCATGATGTGCAGGAGCTGTCACACAGCTCGTGTCACAATTGATTTATTAGACGAAACGTTTGGTAACCGCATAGTTTCAACTTGAAACTATGGAGGCCGTGAATTAGCCTTCAAGATTGTGCGATTTAATGCCGCTTAACTATTTTTTCTGGGGAAATAATTGATCATTTGGAGAACAACTTTGCCACCTTTTTGCCGATATACGACCACAAATGTTGGAAAAAGTTATCGAAAATTGGAGCTTCGCATTAGACTGCTTCCAAGCCAGCCGTGTCGGTCATATGCCAGAAATCATATTTAAATTATAATATTAAGAGATTTTCTTTCATATAAAGTAAATTTCATATCAATTTAAAAAAAAATATATATTTGTTTTGTTCTATTTTAAAGTTCTATTCCTCTAAAAAAAAAGCATCCTTTAGAATTACAAAGGAAAAATTGTTCTCTGTGAATTCATAAGGCACCCACATATCAAGCTTCTTTGTGTGAGATGGTTGAACTGTCAGATGTGTGAACTATCTACTTCCCTAGCAACATCCACGATGTTTATGTTCCGATCTTGCTATATTTTTCCAATGATTTCATTGACTTTTTCAGTGATTGGTAGACCAGACCGAAGGGCATCTTCAACATTAAAGTTCGAAACGATCAAAAGATCAAAAACGAGCAAACTACTGTTCCTTCTGTTTTACAAAAATTACAAATACGTAAACGGAATTTATAGTGTCAATGAAAAAATGCGAACGAGGAAAATTAAGAAAGTTTTACCAAAAGGCTACAATTGTCGTACGTTTGATATTATAGTCTTAAGCCTCACCAAATACTTGGAAGTGAGATTAAATCAGAAGATTTATTAGCTAATGTTAAACACAATAAATATAATAATTTAGAAGTAGTAAGTTTATGTACTTGTTAAGCTAGAAGTAGAGAGATCCTCAGGAAATGTCTGGTACTTTTGTAGCTTTGAATTTAGTGTATCGGCAAACATGGAGACATGGCAAACTTCACAATTTTTTTCAGCAGCCAGCGACACTTTCTTACCAATTTTATAAGAAAATGACGACAATGTTCCAAATGAGTTCGCCCAACGTTTACTATTATAAAAAAACCATTTGAAAAGACCAACATAAGCAATATTCATTAATGAACAATCCAGAAGCACAACTTCAATAAAAGTAACGTATCAATAAAAGATGTAGAAACAGAAAAATCATGTAAAAATTCAAAGCCAAATTTTCACTTAACTTCGATATGCCTACAGAACTAAATAATTCACGAAAACTCCGACTGGATATCTGTAACCAATTGAGATTGAATTGTAAATCAGAAGAAATGCATTAAATATGAGAATCCCTCAAGGACATCTACATTTAAACTCCAAAGATTTGATGAAGTGAAAATGCATCTAAAATTTGCATGAACCGACGTCCCATATACGACTCACCATTTCTTCATCAGGACACACTACCAGCAAATTTTGATTTATCCACCATAGTTGGACTTGAAATTCATTACACAGCCGACGTGCAGTATGAATGCACACAAAACACATCAAACAAATCTTCTTCCTCAAAATGTATTAAAATCAAACACATAACCCGAAGGCACTTACAACAGAATTTAAATTGACTCACTGAACCAGAGACACCTCCGTTGCAGAGTTTGTTCTTTCAAAATCCAAACGAGTTCGTTTCAGGGTGTAAATAGCAAATGCTAACACTTCCACCATTCCTCCCTCCCATCCCTAACAGACAGACACTCCAGAGAAACAAATCCACTAAACGAGTTCACACGAAATATCTTCCGGATAAAAGTGAAAATTTTTCTCTCTTCAAGTAAAGTTTTCTTTCGCACGTTTCACACATGAACCTCCTGCTCACCTTTGGACGGGTTCTATGATTTTGTTGTTGCACGGGAAATCCGACAAATGAGAGCACTTGCGGATTTGTTTGTCTGAATACGAAAGTCGTTGTGAAAAGTTCTCGTTTTTCATGCATCGCCACAGCTTGTGTTACGGTGTATGAAGTGAATTTCAATAGGTCGTCCTTCATTTCCATTTCAACAAAAAATAAAAAAAGGTTTTTTTTTATGAAATGTGATATGGCGAAGGTGGTGGTGTCGGTAAATTGCATAATTTCCTAACACGGTTAAAGGAAAATGAGCCCTTATGTTGGAGTGAGGATATGGGTAACAAAAAAGACCGGATAATGGGTTTGTGAGCAGGATATGAGGACATTGATGAGCTGTAAATTCATCTAACTCCTGTCGTTGTGTTCGACGGAAGGAAACTGTTTTTGGTGTACGTGATTTGGTGAATGTGTTAAAAGATGATTGAAGTAAAAAGTTGAGAGAACTCGATTCATTTGCACACGGTTGTAAAAGCATTGCGACTATTAAATTGGGACATGAGTGAACTATTTACAGTACTAAATGTATCTTATTATTTTTTTTTTCCAACGTCAAAAGATTACTAAATTTCTCTTCCACAACTCGAACATGAGCAAAGTCTTACCTATAGTCAGCAGAAGTCGTCATCAGAAAAAACGTCCTCAGATTGGGAAGTAATAAAAGAAATGTTGAACTTCCCTTACTATCTTTTTTTTTGTCCTCTTTTGTCATATCCCCGAAGAGTTGGCCAACAGTTTACATAACTTATAAAATTGGTTCTATATTAACCTCTTCAGAATAAAGGTTGGCAAAGCTCTTTTTAACACCCAACACTATTTTACACATGCAAATCCTGAAAATTGCTTAAATTGTAATGTAACACTCTCTGTTTAGTATATTCTTGGTGAAATAACGTAAAAAAAGGCTCTGAAGTTGTACGACAACTGTTCACAGTTGACAAGAAGTCGATCAATACAACCAAAAGTTAGAAAAATTTAACTTCCATACGATAAATCTGACGACTTATGGCATGAGTTTGAGTCCTTGAAGTAAGGTCATCAAACAAATCATATCGACAAATCATACAGTGTGACCCTCTGTCGTGAAAAGTCAATTTCAGCGAATTTTTTTTTTAACAGAAAAATGAATTTTACTTGTCAAAAATATCATTATAAAAGAATTAACTTTCACTTTGACTATAATGAGAAAATCATTCAAATACACATACGCACTAAATGCTTTCGAACGAGGAGGTGTCTGAATGTCTAGTTTTTGCTTCATTATAAATAGAAGGGTAGAAATTATTATTTCTACGTGCGGTATAAATATGGTCATTCTTTCAATGGAAATATTGCACAATCTATATAATAAACAATCAATTTAATTTACCAATTATTGGAGCCATAGCTCTACAAAATGAATTTAAACACCGCAGAAAGTATTTGATTTTCAATTTCTACCTAAATTCCAACTGTCAGAATTGCATTTGCTCCACAAAACTGGGTCCTATTTCACAACTATGTGAACATTGAATTCATGTGTTTAATTAAAATTCAAGGTATCAGATGTATGGTGTAAAATTCTTTGGAGTTATTTGCAGAAAAAAGAATTCCATGTAAATTAAGTGTCAAATTCTGTTGCAAATTATATGTCACGTAATATGAACAAAAGTGAGTAAGCACTCGTACGCATTTTACGCCAATATATGGCGAAACTGAAATCAGGATGAAAGAATATATTATCAAAGTTTTACACGTAAATATTTATTAAATTTTATAAACAGTTCCAATGATGAAAAAAACAGTAAATTATTTTTTTTTAATAGAGAGAGAGAGATTCAGTCCTGCGAAGCCTTACAGCACTTCTTAGCGTAAGAGTACTTAAAGGTTTATTGTTCTTGTTATGTTTTTGCGATTTTGCTGTATTAAACTTTCCTCAAGTTGTCAATTGCGTTTTGAAATTCAAGACAGCAACATTATTTATTTATTTACTTATTTATATTAATCTAAAAGTTACTTAGGTACTAACAGATTATAAAATAAAGGTACAAAATTTAGTAATTCATTAAGAGTAAATAAGCTTAATATTTATAATTCCAATTCACTTTCAAATCAACAAATATAACTTTAGACTCTTAAAAAGTAAATAGGCTTAATAATTCATTTTTAGAATGCAATCTTCTATAAGATAAATTAATGTTCTGTGAATATTCGTTGAAAACTCGAACTACCCTTGTTAGTGGCTATGGAACATATTTATTGAAAGAACCAACTCCAAATCAAATCTATTTGTTCTTTTTTTGGTTTCATTAGGTTTTTTTTAAATGGTCAGAGCTCTTTACTTTTCATTTATCGACAAACACAAGATTACTGACCGCAGCAAATGTACCTTCTTATTCAGTACGCACCTCAGCTAATCCATTTGCATCACACAAAAAATGCAATATTTTGTTCTCATCATCGAACTTTAACATTTCTTAAATAAGCAATTACACATATACATATACAGATATACAAAATTATCTTAAGAAAAGTTTACTGATCTGATTTCTAAAAACGAAAAATCCCAAGTAAATTCTGGCACTTCACCTACTCTGAAAGTCCTCATTAAGTTGTTGCATGAAATTGATTTGCCTTTCCACGCCATTAACTCATCTCTTTGTGCTCATTTCATCGTAAAGACCTCTGCCACCGCCTTCTTAAAATCGATAAACCACATGGATAATTTTATGTCGAAGAAATTCAATTACACGGCAAAGAAGCCAAACTCACTCCCCACTTTCGCCCATCAGAACTGCATTAGAGTTCATATCCCACTCAACTGTCGTGAAATCTAACACATGACACACATTTCCTTTGAAATGCACTAAGAAGCGTTTCCCTTTGTTCAAAATGGAAACCCTCCCTCGGATACAGAGATACTGAAACCCTTTTTTCCCAGCACGCTGACATTATTGAAAAATTATCTTCACACTGCAGACAGTTCTCGTATGTGAATAAGCGAGACGTTCCATCGTGTCCTCCAAGACATTCCAATAATTCTCCGCCTTTATCCGCGCGAAGTAATTGAAAAGAGCCGGCGGATGGACTCACGACGTCACGGAGTCGCCTTTATTGATTTTCTTTTTTTTTTTTTTCACTGACCAGATGAGACGATGGGACGGACCAACTGACAGAGGCTCTAAATTGTTTTTGAGAAAATTAAAAAATCCCCCGGACGCCAATCGAAAGACAAACAACGATTTTCGGGTCAAACCAAGTCTGTCAACCGGAAGGAGGAAGTGTGCCCCATGCCGGCAATCATAAAAACCGACCAATCAGCTGAAACGAAAACCTAATTAAAAGGATATCAATTTTGCGTCTCCTAATTCACGGTGACACGCCACGAGCGCGGCGCGGGCAATCATCACCATCACCACCGGGCTTAATTAAAAAGTAATTAAAAGTCTGATTCAGTAGTGTGTTTGTGGATTTTTCTTCTTTTTTTCGTTGCCACTTGAACGGAAAAATAGGACCTGAAGTAGGAGGCACATGAATGCCATAAAATCGACGGAAGGAAGCATCGACCTCTTAACGCACACACATCCTGATTATTTACAACACACTTGGCCAGGATGTCGAACAAGACATAAAGTCGCGTGTGTTTGTGAATGGCGACCACAAAGTTAATTTGTTGTGAAATAAAATTTTAAGGAGTCCTTAGGATGATGATCCTCTTCGACAGCGGATTGGGTGGGGTTCTTCCTATTTTTTGTGACAAACGACAGGGTTTTTTTTATTATTATGAAGCATACGGCACGCCGCTTGCATCCATTTGAGAGCTGATGATGAACCATTCTGCTGTAAATAAACATTTTTTATGCTGCTTATCCTGCACATGTACATATTGAATATTAAACGTAGTCATGTTTTATATAAATGATCCAATTAAACTGCTGTACAGTGAGTGAAAAAGAGAGAGCGAGTGATTTGAGTGCATGCAAAAAAAAAAGTAGTTTTGTAGTGCAGAGCAGATTCTTGTAAATACATCAGAGCTGAAGTTAATAATGAGTTATTTTTTTGTAGAATCGTTTTATTGAAGTCATAAATTATTATGTTTAGCGTATGATGTACACTCTTCGCAATAAAAGTTGTGGGAGAGACAGTGGTGGTTGTAAAGCGGCGGGTGAATGACTTGGCTCCTACTTGACTTGCAGTTTCATCAAATTTCTTTCAAATACTGACTCTGCTTTCACTCTTTTTCTTGCATGCAAACTGAGGTTTTCCATTTCTTTTTTCACTTTTTCCTTCTGTCTATAGTAGGTAGTAGATAACCAAGAAGACTCTAAAAATGTGAATGACCATAAGCCGCCCTAGGCTTCTATGCTAAGAAAATATTTTTAACTTGTTAAGTTACTAGCCATTTTACTTATAACTCTTAAAAATTATGGCTTCATATAAATGTGTTTCAAAAAAAAGGTTCATGACAACCCACGTCAGATATTCCACTCGAAAGATCCTTTAAAATGAAAAAGTTTTATATAATTTTCTATGAAACAAATTCAATTGAAATAAATTAGCGGTGTTTTCTAAAGCTGGCTTCCAAAAGGAGACAAAATTTCGATTCAGTCGGCTCAAGAAATCTCTTAATAACAATGAAAGTGAAGTAAAATCAAATCTGGTTTGTCTTAGCTTTGGATATGTTCCACAATAAATTTAGTTGAATGCATTAAGCTCAAGAAAACACATAAGAAAGAAATATACATGATGGTCTTTTCACCTGCTTTACTCTCTTTTCAATTAAAGCGTTTAAGATAGTATAAGCATAATTCATTTTAATGAATACTTGTTGACGACGATTAACTTTACAATTTGGGACAGTAATTGTATACAGAGTGGGCCAGATACAAGTTTCTGTTTAAAAACGCAATAGATAAAACAAAATTAATTTGTTTTTCATGCATTATGGCTTTAATAGGGAAACAAACATTCCCATTATTTATGTTAAATAATGGCCGTTCAGGTGGCTGCCTCGGCTGGCTTCGCAGCAACGCATGCTGTCATTCTAATTTTCCAAGACCTTGTTGATAGTTTCGTGCTGAAACTCACGAATTACTTTGATAATATCGGCCTTAAGTGATTAAATTATTTCCGGATTGTTGGCATTAAATTGATCCTTCAGAGCTCCCCCAAAAAAAGTCCGGCGAAAAATACGTTTTCTTAAAACAAAAAATAAACGCACACTAAATGCACAGCACTCGTTTTGGAAATAAGTCCAACGTTATTCAAGCACAATGCGATTCCGCGGAATGATTTTACTAACTTTTTTTTTCATCTCAATTTCATACATGTAGTAGTTATGTAGGTCCTTGGTCAAAAACGAAACATTTGATTTCCTAAACACCCGAAGTTCTTAACTTTAAGTGCCTCTTTCCGAATTCTTCATTCAAATGACCACCATCCACTATGCAAAATGATCCCATTTCATAAACCTGACTCGACGTTTAATTATAGTCCAATTAAAATTTTTGTCCTTTCTCACATAATCCGTCTAATTTGTGACAAAGCTGAAAATGCTTTGAAAACGTCAATATAACCTCACTTCAATCAACTTCTTCTCTTCATCAATTCCATTCCAAGGACACTTTTTTTATCCTCTGACAAATAAGAAATAATAATCAAGACTCCCTTAAAGTCAATAAAACGAACCAGCCAGTCATTGTTTCAAATCGAATCGATGAGGATTTAACAGAATTTATGTTGCGTGTTAGTTTCTTTTGTTGTGAACTTTCTTTCTCGATGTCCTCGATTTTATTTAAACTTCTATCTTCTCGGTTATTTATTAGCCATATTGGTAACTTAATAGACTTTTCTTTTTCAATTGAGAGAACAGAGGTTAAAAGAAAATCGTACAGATCCATCTTGTGAAGGACCCGTTGGGCGTGTAATTTATGACTCCCACGCAATTTCAGGTTCAATTTATCGATGGTCTTCTTCGACTGAAGAAATACAAATGTTACTGTCGAATGTTTAATTTTGCGTTAAAAACTGGGAAAAGTTTATAAATTATTTCGAACGTTTAAAGGAGTGGTTCATTGCTAGCAATGAATTGGACGTTGGAGAAGTTTGTGACAGCTGTGACTTCGTGAGTCAAATTTGGTGTCAAAATTCCAAACCCCTTTTATTTTAAAAGTTTCGAATGCATACTAGCGAGATGTACGGACAACTTTGATGCTTAAATACAGTTCGTTTAAACAGAACGATGATCTATGTCTTTATAGGTTAAATTAATATTCGTGGATTTGCTCTTCTTTAAAACAACACGCCAACGTTTAGTTCAATCGCATCATCATCATTGTCATCATTAGTGGCGTAACAGCTCACGAAGGGCCAGAGCCTAGCTTTTCGCGCCTCCACTGTATTGTGCGAGTTATAATAGTTATATAAATTTTGACACATGTGGAGGGGGCCTACAGTTTATTGCCTGCTCCGAATGGCGAATTGCGAAAGCTTTCCGGGGCAGAGATCACTCCAGGAGGATTGTCAATCGTTCGCTGGAGGTGGGGCCATGAAAAATGTTTATGGTGTTTTCTTTGTTGAGCTGGTTTCGAACCCGGATACTCTCGCTTAACAGTCCGACGTACTCACGGACTAAGCCACGGCCCCCAACTTGTCCAATCGCATACCTTGTCTAAAGCCCGCTGCATTTTTTAGGTAGCGAATTGGATTATATTCTCTGCAGCTTGAATATCTTCCGCGAACGTAGCTACAATTGTAGCCTCAGTTTGGGGTATATCCCGAGTGTATATCAGGAAGAGAGTAGGTCCGAAAACACTCCCTGGCGGTACTCCAGCGGAAATCTCCTTAGACCCTGAGTAATCCGTTTCCGTCTAACCGTCTAACTCTGAATATTCTGTTTTTTAGGTAGGATTTCGAGATGCTGTAAAGATTTTTCGGTAGAGTTAGTCTTGGTTTATTTTTTGGTATTTCGTGCCAAACCTTGTCGAAGGCTTGCGACACATCAAGAAACAACAAGTAAAGCGGTAGAGCAAACCTATTTTCCTCTATCGCTTTTTCAATTCCATTAATTCTTCTGTTCACCTAATCAATTGTGGAATAATTTGTCCGGAGCCCAAATTAATGATCAGTTATATAACGGGTTGAATCTGTTTAATAGAAGTTTTTCGAATAGCTTTGATATTATAGGCAAAAGGAATATCGACTAACAATCTCTGCCGGCAATAATTATCTTCATCTTCTGTGGCTGCATGCTCCACTAATGGCGTCGCGGGGGCAGCACACGCAAAAGAAATCTCCAGGCAACTCGATCGTCTGCCGCCGACCCTAGCTCATCAGAAGGTATGCGCAAGCGTAACCAAGCGAGCTTTTAGACTTGGTCCAGACATTTCATCCTGATACCTGACGGGATCGTTAATCTGACAAAAGTGTTTTTGAAGAATTTTTATTGAATTTAAAGTTTTGCTATCGTCCTTTTTCTCTTGACAGCAATTCTTACTTAGAATACAAAGTCGGACTTGAACTCCACTGCCAATTTTTCTCATGCTTTGCCTTTTCTTAAGCTCTTACTCCATCCCTTCACTCATACCGCTTCTAACAAAACCACACATCTCATCCCATGCTATTTCGTGAAGAGTGTACAACAGCATTTTCTTTCAATTTTCCAAAATTATTTTCAAAAAAAACCACCTCAACCCACCGCAAGCAGCCCCATACTCCTGATAGCCTCCTACCAAATGGAGACATACATCGACGGCTCCGAGGTTGCCGTTTGCCTCACCGCCGCGGACACATTTTGGACAGCGTTCTATTTCATCGGCAGCATCTCACTGTTCTTCCTGCTCCCCTTCGTAATTCTGCTCGCCCTGTATACGATTATTGCCTGGAATCTTATGGGTAATCCTGGAATAATATCCCATCACCACCACCATCAGCGTCACGTGGCAACACCCACCAACCACCCCCATCGCAGCAATGTCCTCAAATACCGCAAACAAGTGATTTTCATGCTTGTCGCCGTCGTGCTGAGCTTCTTCCTGTGCCTGCTGCCGTTTCGCGCGTTCACACTTTGGATTATCCTGATGCCGCCGGAGAGTATCGTCGCCCTGGGGATCGAGGGGTATTACAACGTTTTATTCTTCTGCCGGATTATGCTCTACTTGAATTCGGCACTCAATCCGATTCTTTACAATCTGATGTCATCGAAGTTTCGCGACGGATTTCTGCGATTGCTCGGGTGCGAGGCGGGCCGTAGGGTGACTCTCAAGTCAGTGGATGGCATTCGGAAGGGCACTTTCCACACAAACTCCACGAATCTCAGCACATCCAGCTCGAGTATGCGACGTGATGCGTTACGAGGTGCTGGCATTGGCGGCACTAGTGGCAGCATACGATCGCGAGCCGACAGTCTCACGGGAGGTGACCTCGAAGCCAGGCGGGACAGCACAAATAATAGCAGTCAAATCAATTCCACTGACGATTCGAGTGCCGGCAAGAAGAAAATTTCGAGGAGACAGAAGAGCTTCGACGACATCGAGGAGCTGGAGGAAATTGAAGAACCCAATGCAAGCACCCAATCTGCATATGACACCAGCTATAGCGTTCGGAACGCTTGTGTGACACCGTTTCTGCTGCAGAAGGCGATTACGGATCACTACTGTCGCAAGGCGCCCTAAGTAGTGAAGTAATGGAGCTCTCTCAACCAGCTGCGGACTGGGGGTGTAATAATATTTTTGTACATACGTACGTATCTGGGGGGAGAGATTACTTTTTGCCAAATTGTGTGGATAAACTTAACGGTATGTGCTATAAATGTTGTGCGTTATATCTAAGACTGAAAAGGGAATCAAATGAATGCGAGGAAATCACGTCAATAAAATGGAATTATTTTTATGAGCTCCTCCTCATCCTTCCACTCGTTGGGGTGATGCATACATTCATTAGAATAGTGCTGGCTATGGAATTGTTAACGTAACAGTGATGGGAAATTACAATAAATGCAAATATTTATTTAGCTAAAATATACTATATAAACTTTTATCAATAAAATTGAAGAGTGTAACAATAAAGAGGAGTTTTTTTTTATTTGTTTGATAGTGAAAGAGATTACGTGCGAGTATAATGTTGAACAGTAAGTATAATTTGACGTAAGTATTTTTTTATTACTAGATGCGTTGAGTGCTGAATCTGTGATCTAGAACAATTATTTATATTGAGTTTGTTTTGACCACCCTGATAGCCAGCAATTCGATTTTTTTTCAATCACAGCCAAAAAACAAAATTCAAATGACAGATGACAAATCCTTAGGTATTGATTCATTTTGCATCAAATTTGCTAATTTATTGGACAGCCCTCGTAGCTCTAGTGATAATTCATATGCTCACAAATTTAGGCACATAACTGGTCACCGAAAATGCATATTAAACAACGTTTATATCAGAAAATTAAGAACCTGAATGCAGAGAATTTTATTTATCTAAATTTAATTGATTTCATATACAGTCGGAGTCCTCTAAGTCGAATTTTCACGGGATATCAAAATTAGTTCGAGTTAGAGGGATTTTTCGAAAAATCCAAGTTAGGATCAATATTTTTTTTATTGTTTATTATTTTATTCAAAAGTATATACATGCTAGGAAAAAACATAGAAAATTACTTAAAAAAGCTTGTAATTTTGAATTGAATCTTTAAAATTGGACAAAAAAGAACTCTATTTTAAATTTTTTTTTTCGATTTTCTCGAAGATTATCTTTTTTGCATGCATGCATAGGTAAACAATAATAAGGGCAACCACATGCGATTTTTTCTCCGACGTGTTAGCACTAAAAAATCAACCTGAAATGAAAGGTGTTCGTCGGTCAGTGCCAAATTGGGAGAAAGTCAGAGCATGCAATAGAAGTTGCGAGAGGAAATTTTTTGTTTACTGTTTTGCAAAAAAAAATTCAACTTAGAGGAATTGAAAATAGGCCAAGAGGCGAAAAAATGTGTTTGAGTTAAAGGGATTTCGACTTAGAGGGCGTTCGACTTGGGGGATGGATTTTGTATGGAAAATTGAAGGGAATGCCAAAATATGGTTAGAGGGATCTTCGACTTAGAGGGCTTCGACTCTATTTTTATTTCACTGCAAAAAGAAATATGGAGAAAATTATTGGAAAATCGGAACCAGCAATCGGAGAAGAAAATGAACCGAGCTGCAATCATCAGAATTTTATACTCTGTTTCAGATTGAAATTTTTCAAATTTTATTTCCTTTTAATAATTATTTTCTGTCTTAAATTTTCCATTTCTACCCCGAGAGGGTATTTTCCCATCACGAATTACAATGAATATTTTCAAACTCATTTTGTTAATTTTTAGAAGTAAATAAAGTGTGGAAACATGATAAAGTACTTTTCTTAAAGAAGGCTTAGTAGAAATAATTACATTTAAATAGCTTGTAACTCTAGTGCTAAGTTTGGCGATTTCTCATTACTGGTAGTTTAAAATCAGTTTGTCGTCATAAATTACTTGTCTTTTATAATTTAGAGACATGTAAAGGGAATTAAGGAATTTGTGAAAGTTATAGCGGAATAATTGAAAAGCAATCATGTACATATATAAATTAACAAATTCTTCAAATTGTATTCAATTCAAAAAGTTATAAATTATCATATTTCGGAAAAGACTATAAACTCGAACAGCAACCGACGTGAGTCCGCATGAATCCGAATGGAATGTTTAAATTAGTTTAATTAGTTTTTTTTGCTGTAGTAGTGCTTACAAAAGTATTATAGGATAATTGTAATAGAACATCAGTGTTGGGAATTCTTGTATGATAGGTATAAATATAGATAGCTACATCGATGAAATAAAATATGACAAACTGATAACAAAAAGTACTCCGGTCAAACATACCATTGAGTCGGAACAAAGGTTGAGGGCACAGTTCCCAATCCTTGCACGACTTCTTTACTGACGGTTAGTGTCCGTCGGTAAATTTGCAGTTGTCAGTTGCTAACGGATCACTAGATGAGCACATACTGTTCTCCGATTTAACTCAAGCAATTTTTTGGCCTTATGCAGTCTTTAAAGACAGAAACGATCGTTTAAACAAACAACACTGGGCATGTTGTTTGTGTACAACATGAACTTCATGTACTCAGAACTCAAAAAATATTAGCGCAATTAAAACAAAATGTATGTTAGGTTCCTGCTTAAGACTATTTTAATCCATTTAATACTACTTCAGACATTTAGTGGTGCAGTAAGAACATTATGTTCGGGATCCATTACTGGTTTTGCTCAAGGGCAATTTCAATAAAAAGTTACATTTCAACAGATCTCATAACTTGTTTTAAAATCACAAAAGCATTCTGAAATCAATTCGTTTGTCTATACGTATTTTAAAAAGCAAAAGCTACTCTTTCATTTGAAATTTATGGTCTCGAATATAATGCAATCTTAGCGAACATAGATGATCAGTGTTGCATTGAAACAACATTCTATATAAGGTTATCCTTTCGTCCTTGAATATATTTTTTTTTTATTTGGATTAAGCTAGATTTTAGCAAAAAATATTGTTCTTTGGTTTGGAATAAAGGTGGTCGTGAAAGGGTTAAAAACCAAAGAAGAACTAAAAACCTAAAAGAAGTAATATACCAACAAATATAAAACAAAAATGCAATCGCGAAATTCTTACTCAAACTTTGCAAAATAAACGCAATTTCTCGTTACTTGTTGTTACACAAACTCAATAAAATGTCTCTTGTCCCTTGTTATTTCTTAAGAACAGCCTACCTTTCTAATGAGCCCAAAACCATTTCACTGTCATCACGTTGCCACACTGAATCTTCCACATGTTGCTGACAAATTCCGCCAGATTGATGCACACGCAAATCAATCAGTCTAATCGCATTATTACCTGCCAAGAACGCATCAAATCAGCTCAAGGTACGTAGCTGTTCATTTGCACGCACAGAGGAGCACGAGCCCTTGAAAATCCCCCAATTTGGGCGCACAGGTGCGCAAAACAGTAAACCAATAAACAGTTTATCATAACAGATAAACATTCCTTTGTGGGAGGAAAAAAATGAATTCTGCTAAGAACTTCACGCGCCTAAAGCGAATTCGTGCGAAATCATAAACTTTGCCTTCAGGGGGAGCCAATAAATCACCCCTTTGATGTGATGTCCATTTCGAGAGCGATTCGGGTTAATTGCAGTTTTATTGAGTGTCAAAGACTTCGTCAAAGCCGCAGGTACACCGCCTTCGAAAATAGATTCAATCGACGACAACTTGATGCGAGGTGCGTGTGTCTTTGGAACGTGTTTACCCTTTTGGCGAGCGCGTCACACCGACGAGCAAGTTTCAATCAAAATATTGATTAAACGTTTTTGTGTTTCTATTCTCTATGAAAATGAGTTATGGCCAACGAACATAAATTTTGATGACAACAAATCGATGGCGGTGTTTACGCGCTTTGCATACGCGACGACATTTAATTGAATTATTTCGTGACTGGCGCTAGGCGAGATTTTGTTGTTCTTGTTGTTGAAGCGTTCATAGATAAGAGATTCTTTTGTTGGGATGAGACGATTTTCGAGGACTTTAGCTTTGTTTTTTTTTTTTTTTGTTTCGAGTAGTCAATCATTTTACGCTGGAGTGCTCTTTGTGGCGGCAAATTCACGTGGGCTCAGGACAGCCGGAAGTATCCACTTAGCACGGGATGGGTGGGGAAGCGATGTACTTTAATTAACGTGAACTGGAGCGGAAATGGATTTCTATTACAAAAGTGACGTTGGAACAATAACTTCTACTTGAAAGAGTTTATTTCTATCCCGCAGTGTGGAGGTTTGGTTGAGCCGATGCAGGTCTTTGGCGAAGATTCGGATTACGTCACGTTAGCGAATTCGGTAGGCACTGATTTTCCCAAATTATTCCGCCAAATTCTGATGAAATTTAGGCGTCAATGAAGATTGTGTAGCATAGATTCGCTTACGATTGCTAAAAGGTTACGAATTGCAATTCAATTTCTTCCACCTTCTTGCAGTAATTGCTAAGAAGTTTATAAGGAATTTCTTTTTATTAAGCTATAGTGGCTCTGAAATCTAGTACTTACTTTGCTTACAAAGGGTTTCGAATTACGGAGGTTTCAGAAAAACGTACGCATTTCAACTAACGGTTGTGGAAGAGAAAAAAGCAAATTTGACTTTGAATTATGGAGGTAAACAAGCCATTATTTTCGAATTATAGAGATGAAAACCTTTTTGTTTTGCATAAAAATAAATTCTTAATAACGAGGAGTCCAAATTGCATAGGTTTTCTTCGATTTACACGGGTTTCTTCAAGAGACTGTGACAATGTTTCTTCTTACAGAGGTTTTCGAATTATAGAGGTTCGAATTATCGAGAGTTTACTGTATATTATATGTGAATGCGTTAAATTCACTTATACATTCGGAAGCATTCAAAGCGTACTATTGTCTGTGATTAGCATGTCTTTTAGTCAGTCGAAGAAGTTCGAAGAAGAAGATACGGAAAATAAGCGACGATGATACGATCTTCGGAGCAGTAAGCGCTCTTATTATAATGTAGGGCTACTGAAAATACCAGAAAGCGTTTCATTACTCTTGCAATCTACAAGAAATCAAGCCAAACAATGTTAGATTGTAAAAGGTTGCTTATTATCTACACACAATTGCGGTCAAAATAATAGCAGTGCTGCTTTCTAAATTATATCTTTTTGCAACTTGAATAATATTTTGCTTTGAATTTGGAGTAATTGAAAAATCGTTTATTCCTTTCAGTTATTATTCAGTTCAGTAGAAAAAATTCCCAAAGTCTCCAAGAAAAAAAACTTTTATAGTTTTGAAGTTATTTGCCTAGAACCGAGAAAAAAACAATATGAGAATTTGAAAGACCCGAAAACCCCATTTTATAGATCTCGATTACTTGGTAGTCGGTAATTTGTGGCACATTGGTCGACTGTAAATGCTGTAATGCTGTCTAAACGTTTGATCACCCCTGCCATATAAGAAGCCAGTAATGATGCTAAAAAGAAGTCACATATTATTCTGTGTGTATGTATGCTACTAAGGAAGCATATGATAAAACGAGTTAGCTTCCCACATTCAACCAATTGCAAGCAATTCGGCATCAATAACATTCTTACTGATAGATCATCATCGAGTACGTTTATTCCAATAGGCAATTCTCTCAAGAGGAAATAAATAAACCTTGTGTTCATTTATTTATTTATTTTTTTTTTCAATTGCTTGCTTTGCTCAATCTTAAAAGAATTATGCCAAATAATTTGAATAGAAAAAAAAATTTATTTTATAAATTAAATTATGGATCAAAAAGTGCAACTTTTTCTAGGGATGGATGAAGG
The DNA here is from genome assembly GCA_905187475.1 of Syritta pipiens. Lineage (NCBI taxonomy): Eukaryota > Metazoa > Arthropoda > Insecta > Diptera > Syrphidae > Syritta > Syritta pipiens. The sequence continues at coordinate 5,416,462 of LR994572.1, read as the reverse complement.
TTAAGTAGCAATGTATTATTCAATTGAGAAAATATATTGTTGTAAATATTTTAAAAGCAACTTTACAGATATGTCTACCATGACTGGAAATGCTGGGTTGAAGACTATCCTGATATAGATATTTTCCAAAACTCGTTGAATTTGAAATCACTCCACTGCTACAAAAATATTTTACTCTGAAAATATGATTGGAAAAGTATCAACTTAACAAATGATGTCACGCAAACAAAAGATTTCCCTTGTTCTGGTGTAACTCCTTTTGCATGACGTAACCTCAGTTTATAAGAATTGACCACCATCCCCAAGTGACAGTGACGCTACAAACCGAATCGAAGAATTATGAATAATAAACCCTCCAGATATGGTCGACAAACAATCAGAAACCTTTAACATCTTTATAATCTGAATCCAACTCCACCGGACGCTGAAATCTTAAATCCTCACCCCAAACACTACCACGACCAAATGAGGCATAGAAAAACAAAAATAAGCCTTTGAGTAGGTAATAACGAAACTTTACTACCAATAGTCCTCATCTCTCGCACGCAATCCTCTAGAATTTAATGAGGTTCACACAAAATATGACTGACTATTAAACTCCAACCCCCAAAACGACAGAAGTCACAATTCCTCCCTTCATTTGAATTGCTAAAATCATGAGGAAAAAAAATACCCAAATAAAAATGAATTAACTCATGAGGACCGAGACGGGACCGGCACCGTGGACCACATTGAAATGAGATTCTGTCCGACATTGCCACGTGGCAGAACATATCGACACCGATATCAATATCTCAAACGATTGCCCACTGAATGTTACCATTAAACGACTGAATTCGCACATACGGTCATTCATCACCGATTACGGTCAGCAAATCCCATTACGCCGGCAAATAAACCCCCCAAAAAAAACAAGAAAAGGAAGCCCCTCGAAAGCCCCACAGGAAAATCAGAGGTCGAAAACTCGCAAAACTCTATCGAAAAGTACCGATACCTCTGCTCGAGTTCTTCATCCTGACAGTGTAATTAATTATCACGCCTCCAACCACCATTCTCTTCCAGGATGTAATTAAATCTGTCCAGGCAGATTTAACGCACTTCTTCGTCTCGCTCAATGAGGAACATAATTACTCGGCGCTATGATGGACGTCAGCTCCAGACGGAGTGGGATATTCAAAAAATGCCCGCTCGTGGATGAATGAATTAGTTATGCTTCGTGAATTTCGTTCGGTGGATAGTCCCGGCTTTAATTTTCCCGGGGGGTTCACAGTCGACATCTGCAACGCGATGCAGTTCCTCGAAGTGTATTTCGAGTAATTTACGTGCACCCACAGAAGTCCCTCAATTCGAATTGATTCACTTCGAACGACGAGCCCGGATGCTGTGGCTGTTGAGTTGCGGCCAAACACAAACCCGCGGGGAGCAACTATATCGGCGGGTCTTGCTGCGGTTAAGTCCTTCTGTGATTTATTGCGGCATTAATTTAGAGCAGTGTTGTTGTAACCTCTGCCGGCGCACGCTTTAAATTGATTTGGAATTGATTGTTGGGATAGATTAGGGTCTCCGGGGATCGTTAAGCATCGAATTAATTGCATTATTTTAAATTAATTGGTATTATTCGGGGGCTAATTCGGGGATTACTGAAAATGTTACAAAGTTAAGGGAAAACTTTGTGGTGGCAGTGAATGGGGTTTCCTCAAAAGTAGTTATTTACCTTCTTAACTAGGTCAGGACGGGGATGAAGTTGGCGTTGTTCACTGTGCCTTATCTGCGATAAATCTTGAATATTTGCAAAATAAAATTTTCGGAACGGCTCTATATTGGTATCTGCTTCTCATTCACATGTTGACATGATTAATGGCCTCAAAATCAATAACAATATCATAGTCATGATGTATGCTTAGTATTTCATAACGAGTTTCAATCTGTGTACCTTTTATGGTGTGGTCCTAGAGATGCGAGAGAAATTCGAAACTGTTTGTAAAGAAAGGGGTTAAGTGTGGTATTGTTTGACGTATTTGATCGTTCCATTTGGTCACTGGATAAAGTAATTATGATGGATTTTGGTCAGGGATTCAGGAAACTACCATTCCTGCCATGAGTTTGTATTTGAAGTAAAGTCTTTTGGCACCGCACTTTTTTGTTAAAGGATTCTAAAAGAACATGCGCTTATTGAATTTAATTGGGTCTTTTTACAAAAATCTTCCAGGCTTTATAACACTTTGTGCCGAGTTTTGATTAAGATATGGCTAAAGGGTCATTCCACGCAGGATCGCCCAACGTTCTGAACGACCCCTCTCCGATTTGGCTCAAAATTGGAAGAAGTAGTTCAAATCATGCCCAACTCAATAGAATTCGCAAATAACGGGGGTTCAAAAATTGGTAAAAAGTCAAAATTCAATATTTCTTTTAAATTTCAAAAAATCATAACTTTGGTTCTGCTTATCAGAATTTTGGTCAATTACGGTCAACTGTATTGCATGCGGTGACGTGTCAAACTCATTCGCGTCACAGGCCCAGTCGATAACGCTGGCACTAAGTAAAGCGCGACAATAGCAACTGCAAAGCTCATAAAAGTCGAAAGGATAATAAGGAACGTTTATTAATATCTCAATGTACGTCGCTCACCATTCCTTACTGACCAAATGAATAGTTGAAGTTATGTAAGCAATTAAGTACAACTAAGTGAAAATAAATGAAACGAGAACCACAACAACACACGACACGATAGTGTGTGTCTTATATTACGATGTCCAATGAAGACGCGAGTTATCTCTGACTAAAGAATAACAACAATTTTTTCTTCCCGCAAAAACTAGTAACTTTATTATGGTCCTTTAATGGGAATGAAACAGGTCGAATACTTAAAATAATTTATATTTATAAAGAATTTGCTGTATACAGCCAGTAAAAAAAGTATTTACACACCCAGTTTTTTGATGATTTTTCGGTAATCGGAAAAGTATAAATCAAATCCTAAAGTAAAATATGGTGGGAGGCATGGTATAGTATGGGGCCGCATGGCTTACGAAGGTGTTAACAGCCTGGCTTTCATGGATGAAAATTTGAATAGTTTCAAGAATCTTGACGCTATAATTTGACTCAACACGCCATCGGTTTAGAAATGTAAGGACCGTTTTATTCGAACACGACGAAGGGGATCATGAAATGTGGGAAAATCGCGCAAGGCTTACGAAAGAATGGTTACTGTAAGAGTACATTATCCCCCATTAACTTGAGACATCTTTCCAATCAGTAAACGTGAACCTTATACAAAATTCGTGCATTATTAAATTATGTGAAGTAAGAAAAGGAGATTTTCGAACGAAACTGACCTAAAAGATGCATTTTTTAAGGATGGGCTTCAGATAGATCCTAAAATTTTTCAAAATCTTATCGATTTGAGCCTTTAAAGTTTACAAATAATTATCGAAGCAAATTGACTGCACAAAAAATATTATTTGTACTAATTTCCATTATATTTCGCTCGCAGTATAAAGTGTGCAAATACTTTTTTACATCGATTTTGGCGTTTTTCCTGAATATATTTTTTATATTTTAAAACAGCATTCTTCCTGTTCTTTCTTTTCATATATGTATAACATTCTACACAAGCTTTTCCAAATACCGCGAAATCATGAAAAAAAAAACTAGGTGTGCAAATACCCAGCATACTGACTGTAGGTTTCAAAAACTGCCTGATACTAAAAAAAAAATTGCGTATACGCCACACATACGCCCTTATCTTGGTCAATCGTTTTGTATTCCATATATCGATTAACGAAACATATATCGAGGGGCAAATGCCCTTGCTCTTATGAACAGAATGAGGAATCAAATGCCATCAACATCAAATGCAGTGCAGTTTAAGTATATACCACACATGGAATCATTGCCATTGAATCATCAAAAAGTTTCCAACAAAAAAGTGCGTTGTCAAATGTGCACTTTACGCTCAAATTCCAACACTCTGCATGGTGTGATAAGTGTGTCGGGTTTTGTCTGTTCTTTCCACTACTTCTACATCAGAGGCCAGATTGCGTTGACTATAATTGCTTAGATTTTCCAAAATTCCGGCAATATTTGTTTTTTTATATATCAATATTAATACGAAACTCGTTTTTTCTACTTCAATTGATAAAGGCATAAATTACAAACAATTTTAAATTACAAAATCTCTCTATCGTCTTAATTTCATTCATAGACAAAAGTATAGGGCAATTTGACCCGCAAGAATCTTTAAAGTTACTATAAATAAGGTACCGATTAGGGTTAAGCCCGATACATAAATTAACATATTTTTTACGGAGAAGATCAATCTACACCGCCGAAATATTTTTTTTTTAATATAAAATTGCGACGTCGGAACCATTTTAGGCTGCTGCAGATTTGTTTAAGACTCTTGGCTATGAAACTAATTACAAAACTTATATATAAGAAACAAACTAACGAGCTTTGTCGTAATGAGCTTCAAGCGATCGGCAAATCTTTTACAACTTACGCGCAGCGAGCGCAGCAGAGGGTGAGATTGAATTGAGCTGTGGCTTGCCCCATAGTTACATGAAAATAGCTTCGCCTGGTATTAATAAAACTTTTTTTGAAATTAAGGAAGAAATAATTGCCATTGACAAGTTTTATCAAATTTGTTTTGACCTAAAATCAATAAACACAAGTAATATTGAACGTACTTAAAAATTACAACGCAGTAAAGCAATGAATGCATTAGTTACTTCCTAATGGCCAATTTACAATATTTCAAACATTTTGAATATACCATTAATTTGTGAACTGTTTGAACATCTTGTGCTGATGAAATAAAATCTTGAAAGTATTTATTTGGCGTGAATCCAATTTATTTGCAAGTGCTTAGTGCAGCAACCAAAATTGCATGCATCGCATCGATTTTTATTTATATTTTTGATTAATTTTCTTCATGCAACGTCAGCACGTTGCGTCAATTAAATTTTGAATTTTTTGAATATGATAAAAAGTCATGATACATACATATTTAAAGATTTTAAAATTAGAGAATCATAATTGTAATTTTTAAATGTGTTTGAAAAAAATATTTTTCCGCGATCCTCTACATCAAAGCAAATGCCCATCAAATCTTAGGTGGTGGCACTATATGTTGCTTCATCAGAGAGACCCGGCCCGAGTTAAATTCTGAGCTCATTTAGTCTTTTGGGCCAGATACACTCCATTTTACAATGATGGACATTATAATATTCTACCTTTAGCAGACATACTACCCGACTTGGTTCTCGGTCAACGACTACTGTAGAAACAAAGTGCAGAATCTCGTAAAGCGCAGAAAACGCATTTTGGCATTATTTTTTTTTTTTTTTGACTTTCGCGGCGAACTGGCGGATGACAGCATGAGCCGAATCCATAGCTGTGTCTACAGCTCCAATTGGTTACAAGAGTAGTGGAATGTCCGCGAGGGCAACTATGGTATCATAATGAGCATTGTCCTACCTGCCTATAGAAATATTCCATTTAGCGAGGTCGTAAAACTTAAAAAGATTACCAAATCACAAAAAACGGCGTTGTTAGATTACACTGCATATATGACTTGAATTCAATTAAAATGTTGAGTATCATTCAAGCGTGGAAACTTGGCGATAGTTATAAAATTCAGCATTTCATATAGGCTACAATCTTCAGGAAAAAATGCATCCCATTACTAGTTTCGGAAATATGGACAAACAACGAAAAGGATCTATGAAAACTTTGTGAAGTGAATAGGCCTGAAGCATCTCGAAAAAAATCCATATAAGCGACTATATAGATCGGTGTCTGGTCTGTTGGATGGTCATAATCTGCTCTAAGAGGAAATGTTAATGAAAACGAGGGTTGGAATTTGAGACTGATTCCTTTCTTAGCCATCTTTCAGCACTTCGGCCAGCGTCTTTTGTATATCAAACTTTTTACCATTTCAAAAATTAATAATTTTGCACCGAGTGGAGGTATTTTTATGCACCGTTTGGATGTTTCGCCAAAATTATTCAGATTTTTTTAGTATTTTTCTAGCCACAAGAAATCATTAACTGAAAAATAAACAAAAAAAACAAATGCAGTCGATTCGCTCTAAGTCATATTTCATTCTAACTCGAATTTTTTCGCGATATTTTGGCATTCCTCTTCCCAATTTTCCATACGAAACCGTCCTCTAAGTCGAGCTCCCTCTATTCGACTTAGAGGGATTCGACTGTACTTTGTTTTGCGAGCATTCCAACAGGCAACGGGATGATTGTGGGAATGGAAGAGCCACAGGATAATTTACAGTATTAGTTAGGTCAAGTCTAAAATGTTTGCTGAATTGTCTTTACTTCGCCGGATCTTCTTCTATGCTTTTTATTAGACATATTTCAAACCGATCATCCCAAAACCCATTATTTCAAACATCAGAGCATTAAATATTTTTAATTTTGAGCCTTTAGCATCTGATATAATAAATTTCTTAAGATGAACGTCATGCCAATTAGACTGACGCCAATTTTTAGGTTTTCCGCAATTCTATCCCGCATCGATGCAGCAATCCATCAACTCTGACGAAAATATGTTTCAAAACTAATAAGCCAACAAATAAATTTACGTAGTAAAATAAAAAGAAAATGTTATGTCGACGTAAGACCTTGGGGCTTACTATTTTGGCGAACTTGAATCGATGACCGTTCTGCACATCTTTAAAAAGTGATTGCCTGTTACGTATTTACGCATATAAGATGGTTTCGCAGAGCCAAATGTCATCGCAAAAAAACAACTATTTTCTTAGTCAGAAACGAAAAATAGAGTATGAATATCCATTCCCAAAAAAAAAAAAAAAACTAAAAAAATCCGCTTTTAACATCTCTTCAAAGCTTCCTCCAACTCCACGGCAAGAAAAAAATAACCGAATTTCTGTCTTCCCTCTACAAAGAAAAACCATTAGCCCCAGAATAAAAAGCCGTTTCCCCATTTAAAATTTCACTTTCTTTTGACCTGTCCCAGCCACTTTCCTCTCAGCGGACATACGTCAATTCACTCATGGTGTCATTCCCCACGATGCGCCAACGACCAAATGAAGCAAATCAACTTATTTTTTTTTTATTTTTTTTATTAAAGAAAAAAATTATTTTTATTTCCCCTTAAGAACATAATTTTTTTCCTTCTCACTTTTATACTATATACTCTCACTAAAATTTTCTTTTTTTTATTTTTGTTTTGCTTACGAATTCTCAATTTAAGTAATAAATTAATATTTATAGTAGTTTCTTAATCCTTTTCATGTTGTTGTTTTATATTTGATTCCTTTCTTTCATTTATATATTTTCGCCGTTTTGTTTTTTTTTTCATTATTTTCCAACACAAAGAGAACAAGTTGTTTTTTTTTTCTTTTCTTTACGTAATAATTATTAAATTAAGATATATTCTTTTTTTATTTTTGTTTCTCATATGTTCCTCATTCGTTTTTTTCTTTTATTACTTTTTTGTTTTTTTCTTTTAAATAAAAAAATATATATTTATATTACGAGCATATTTGCAAAAAAAAATAAAAAGAATACTAAAATTATAATAAAACAGAAAAAAATATGTATATGTAGAAAATAAAAAAAGAAGTAAATAGAATATAATATGAGACATATAGAAAAGCAACGCGTAGGTTTTACACGTGAAGAAATCAGCTCTAAACAAACAATGCGGCGGCGGCGGCGAAGATTGCAACGTAGAATATGACAAATTGGTTTTTTTTTATTGTTGTTGTTAAAAAGTAATTAGGACGTCTTATTTGATGCTGTGTGTTGTCTCGAAAAAAAATTCTCTTTTAATATATACTATATATATTTTTTTTGTATATACGTAGGTATTAGATTAAGTGAACATATCTTTTTTGTTTTTTTTTTTATTATTATTACCTTAGTCCGACTTTAAACTAATTTTAAAGTGGATTAAATGATACGCTATAAATATATTTATTTTTTTTTTTTTGTTGGTTTTCTTTAATTGTTATTTCCTTTATTTCTCTTTTGCCATTTTTGTTTTGTTTTTGTTTCATTTTCTGTTATTATAATATTGTGCAACACAGAGTAGAATGCACTTTTGGGTGGCAGACGCGTTTATTATGTCGTTGGCGTCGTCGGCGCGTTGTTTGCAAATAGATCAACGTTAAATGTTTGTATTTTTGATTTTAGTTTTTTTTTTTTATTCATAAATCTTGTTTTTATTTTTCTTTATGTATGTGTGTAGGTTTTCTTTAAGGCATTCAACAGCAACCAGATTTAGTGGTTTCCACTGGACGCCCTTGATCAATCTTAACTTTACTGGCCGGCTCGGTGGCACTTGACGGCGGTCCGACACGATTTTTGATCTCGGCAGCCATTGTCATGAAAGCCTGTTCCACATTAGTTGCGCTCTTGGCTGACGTCTCGAGGAATGGAATGCCTAATTGGTTTGCATATTCCTGAAAGAAATATTTATACATTTGTTCAATTCTATTCGTTTTTCAAACATTTGGGTTTGTGTAACTTACCGCAGCAGTGGTATGCTCAACGACCTTTTTGGTGGTCAAATCACTCTTATTTCCTACAAGCAATTTATTTACATTTTCGCATGCGTAACGCTCGATTTCCTCCAGCCATTGTTTGACATTGTTAAATGATTCTTGATCCGTGCAATCGTAAACAACAATAATACCATGAGCGCCACGATAGTATGACGAAGTAATTGTTCGAAATCTTTCCTGACCAGCAGTATCCCACTAAAGAAGAATTAAAAAGGAACAGAATTAGATGAAGGACCATCAAAATCATGTGGGTACTTACAATTTGCAGTTTGATGGTTTTTCCGTCCAGCTCAATTGTTCTAATTTTCTGTAAGAAAAAATGACAGTCAGTGAATGTGACTTAAGGGAATGTGTTTACGATGCGAACTTACGAAATCAACTCCGATTGTGCTAATGTAGCTCTCTGTGTAGGTATCATCCTGCAAAAATAGATTACCAAATTAGTGAGGTTCAATTGAGTGGAAAGACGTTGATACTTACGGCAAAACGAAGCAGTAGACATGATTTTCCAACTCCAGAATCACCAATCAAGAGCAATTTGAAGAGATAGTCACTAAAGAAGGAAAAAAAGAATTTAGATATGTGAACATTAAGCGAGTTATATTTGTCTGTATGAAGACGCGTGACAATCAAACACAGTCTGTAGCCTAAACACTCTGCAAATCAGTACAACTGATAAGCTTAACGCAGCTTGTTTGCCTTTTCCATTAAGTAAACTTGTTTGCAGAGTCTATAGCATCCGAATTGCTATAACACTTTTCTTAACATATCATTATCTACGTGTGATGGTTGTATATCTTGACAACGATCATATCTTAACAACCGTCATAATTATGGTGAGCAAACATGAAGTTCAATATTCTGGAGGAGATTCGACGCAGAATCTGCCTTGGCAACTGCTGCTATTTCGACTTGTCTAAGCAGTTTAGTTCTTTTGGTTCTCTGTAGCCCTTTAATGACCGCCAGTTATTACAAACCAAAAAAAAAAAAACATTTTTTGCTAGAATCTAGCTTATAAGGTCCCAACCAAGTCAAAGTAAAAAAAATGTACAATAGTTAAGGACGAAAAGTAACGATATGCAGAATGGTGTTCCTTGTTTTGATTGCGCCACTATTTTTGTAGTTCTGAGTAGATAAAGTTCATGTTGTGCACAAACAACAGTGTGCATAAAAGGCTTAATACAGTGAGCAAAAAAAACAGGGACACTCATCACCGCCAAGTTCAATTTTCAATATCTCAGGCATTATTAACCATATCAAAATGAAATGAATTCCATTTCTTAGATTTACTCAAGCTGATCTTGGCATCACAAATTTGTTTGGGCAACGATGTCTGTGATGCATGGAAAAAAAATTGAACTTAATATTCTGCAATTTCCACAGCAAAATAAAAATTGAGTTTTTTTCCAAAGCCATTATTCAGGTTTCATAACTTTAGGTTCTACTACCTGGACCTTACCAAAAGCCTTTTAGTAAAACGCCATGCGTTGAGTATTGATATCTAAGAGGCAAAAGTTCTGATATCCTAATTCGAAAATAAATAGACCCACTAATGGTCGACATAAAACAGGTTGGTTTTGTCTGCCACGCACAAATATTTCGAAAATTACTCAAACGTATTTCGGTCAAGACAAACGTTTGTATTCACAACAGCTGATGCGTGACTGCAACCTGTAAAGCTGTGGCATAGAACTAAAAGCAATTGGAAAGAATGGCAAATTTATACAAAGGTGCGTTTGGGGGACAAACTATGACATCATCATCTAGTCCTTATCAAGCCAATTTATCTACTAACGTATTTGCTTATCCAAGAGCTGATTTTATTCCGCACTGGTGTAGAATTTAGCGGATAAAAACTTAAAACATAATGGCTGATAGTTTAAGCAGGGAGGAGGTCTCGTTAATCTTAAGTTAGTAACTAATTGTTCAAAACTAAATAATAATAGCAATAACTTCCAAAGCACGCCTTGAATGCGGTTCACTTAGGAAGGCAACTGCTCGGCAGCCTAAGGATGAGGTGGTTGGACTAAGGCCATAAGCTAGCCTGGTTACGACGGCAGAGGATCGAGTTGCCTGGAGATCTCATATGCGTACATATGCGACTAAAGATGATGATGATGAATAATAATAATATTCCACACAACCCTAAAATGCGCATTTAATTGAATTCGTCACTGTCCTTGTAATTGGACTTTGCTCCCGCTTGTCAACCATGTCCGGTCATGGTCAACAGTCTTCAGTCAGAGTCTTAATCTACTGGTTGATATCAATATCAACAAAGCCTACTAAAAGAAAGGCGAAATATCGATTATATGATAAGTTGTGACTTCAGCGCATAACGCGGTTATTGTCGGAAGTCATAACATGTTTGTCCGCCAATCAACTTCTCTTCATGCAACAACAAAAGAGAAAAAAAAAATTGTGAAGCATGAACAATAAAATCGATAAGCGCTTCTCATTAATAAAATGTCTTTCGAAACTTTAATTAAAAAGAACGAACGCAAGACTGTCTCAAATACACATTGAAACAAAGAACTTACGTTCGGTATTGTCGACCTGATAATCTAGCATGAAGCGTTAAATGACGAAAGCAATTAAAAAGGGCAACGACATTCATAGGAATATGGACACCTCTCATAATCGGACAAATTTCTCCGTATCCTTGTTTTACGCCTGTGAGTGAGGTCACTGTAATTGTGTCTGGTAAATGCTTGAGACCTCTCTTTAAAATAATGGCAACTGTCTACAGGCTGACAATAGAGAAGGAGGTCTTTACAAAGATTTAGAAACAATGGCTTCGTCAGCAGGTAAATGACGGAAACAATTCAGCCCTTGAGATTATTAAAATTTCCATAGAAAGGCAGGTTTGCACAAGGAAAATTCAAATTCCCAGAGAAAAGGAGGATTCGGAACTGTGTCTGCAGATTGGAAATTCAATTCAGCCCTTGAGATCACCCAAAATTCCATTGAGACGGGGGTTTGTACAAGGGAACAACGTCTGCGTCATCAGGTAAATGTCGGAAACAATATCGGAGTCATCCAAATTTCCAGCAATTTGCAAATTGAACATGTGCCTGTTGAACCTTTTTGTGAAAAGGAAAATAAAAGAAGAATTCCTCGGTACAAACTTTAAAAGAAATAATCGTAAACCGTAGTTTAAGTTTAAAATTTACCTGGCTATGCAACGCATGATAACATGCCGAAGAGATTACAGACATCTGTCGTATGAAGAAAGTCCAGCCATAAAACCAAATTGGAAAGTACCTGAGATAAGATATGGTTTTGCAGAGGCTTATCTTCTCTCAGGCAGGAGGCACAGATCGACGCCGACGCCTTCGAAGAATTTTTTTGAATGGAATAATAGCGATAACGATTTTCGTGCACTAGTGATAAATGCCATCTGCCTCTCTGAACATAAATCAGGCATGAACTATTTAAATTTCCGAAGGGTAAAGTAAGGAACTGAGAGTAATTCGAAGAATTTGTTTGTGCTTAATTTTGCAAATGACTACGAAAATGGCTCTTTCTTCTTAGTAGAGCCCCTCGACATTCCGGGGTGAACCTGGGCTTCAAAACACCTCAGTAATGGCAAAAGGTTTAAAGCAATAAAAACACCGCTTATAAATGAAATTCTTTCCACTTAAAATAAAACTAAACGCAGCTTTAGGTAAAAATTTGTTTAACGCAACGCAGCACGGTTTCGAACAAATTAAATGGCTTAAGGCCTTGGAAAATTGCATTTTTCCCTGTTATTTCCTCGTAATAAACGCTTGTATTACATTTTCAACTCATTTCAATGAAGGTCTTGTTTTATAGTTTTCCTCCAGAAGTCCTTTAAATTACTCCACTGTAAATCTTAACTGTACTTTTAACTGCCTTTTAAACAACTGTACTTATAGCAGTAAAGTTCTAGAAGTCCGTTTCTTTGTTCAAGCAGCATGAATTTTTTAAATATTGTTATACTATGAAGGAAATGAATCTATTTACATTCAACCAATCCAATCCAACTCGTTCAATCATGGTATTAACCCTTTCATGGCCAAACTTTATTCCAGCCACAAGAAAAATATTATTTTTCACTTCATCAAAAACGAAGTAAGAGATCACGAATATTGTTTTTGCACGAAGAGGCACCTGAAGCAGAAATGAATGGACTGAAGTTGGGTTTTAAAATAACCTGAACACGCTTTTACTGCAATTGCACTAATATTTCTAAGAAAACAGAAAATTCATCTTGTTGTTCACAACATTGGGTAGGATAGGGTTAAGTCAGCAAGCGTCTTGTATATAGAGGAGAAACAGACCGTTCAGACAAACCCAGCTCATAAAACTTATCTTGTCTATGCGACACTCTCACTTTTGACTTATAAAAGTTGATTGATTTCTTTTTTTAATATGTATCGCATGACATTGGGTGGCATAAAAGATAATTTAGACCCAGAGCCTAGTTTTTTACGCGTCCACTGTGTTGTGCGCGTTATAATTTGACACAGGGAACCTTTTCTAATATGTACTGTATGTAATTTTTAATTAGTATGAAACTCAGCTCACAACAACACAACTCAGCTTGCCACATTCATTGACGACAAAGAAAAGCAAAGCGACTGCAACAAATCGTTTGCAACCATATAGAACTGTGATACAACAATCCCCGATTTTACTGACCGTTTAACATTCTCACGCTTTTACATCCATGAAAAAACTTACAATAAGTGCGAACTGAGTAAAATGTGGTAATAACATCACATTGAATATTCAATAAGCTTCTGCAAAACTAAAACTTTATATCAGACGAGTAGCTATTATAAGCAATGATTCAGAAAACATACACTTCCTCTATTTAAAGATCAGATCAGATGACCCAGATTGACCTAAAAATTAATTATAGCAGTTCAAGAACTGGAATCAACAAGATCTGATGCCTATTCCAGCAAATTTTGTGTTCACAAAATGATTCACAAAACAACAGCAGATTTTTAATAAAGAGCTTGAAGAAACGATATTTATCGAAATAAATCACAAATTGTATAAGAAAATGATTTCAAACATAAAGTTATAGGACAGAGATTGTAAAAAAGGCGTCAGATAGACAGGCGGATACCGAAGTGATCCTATAAGGGTTTCGTTATTCCTTTTGGGAAGACCGCTAAAAGAATGGAGGACTTTGCTTTACTTTTGAAGAAAAAAACGATGAAAATCATCATCAGGTTTCCTATTTATCTTAGGGGACACAAAAAAAAAATTCCAAGCTTTGTTAAACAAAACTTCGTAGACAACTTGGTCACAATGAACGACAAACGGTGTGACGCATGTGATGTAATCCACATTTAATTCAAAGAAATTGTCATTATCTTTGATAAGTCAACCGTTTGATATGTACACAACGTTTTGTCAATCGAAACACCTAAAGTTATCGTGGTTCATAATAATCGAAACTTTAAGAAAGAGTAAATCCCCACCACAGAAGTCTACACCATGGAAAATGCCATTGACCAATTTGTGTTAGACACGCCGATTAAGAGAAAACTATTGGAGCGTAATTGGCAACGAGACAAACAACTCTAAAATCAATAGTTTTGGAAGTAAACATGGTGACGCAAAATAACATCAAGTAGCAAAAACAAGAGCCCTGTTGCGCAGAAGTTTGGGAACTTGTTGGTTTACAAGATATAGAAGGCTGAAAACAAACTAAACTCGTAATCGTTATAGTTCCTCAATACTTTGCATATAAGTAATTTGCATGAAAATATTATTTATTGCACCCCCACGGAAATTAATCTCCTAATGTATGAAAGGCATGGACTGCAAAGGTTTTTGACTTGTTGTGTAACAATTAGAGGAAACGGCAATATGAATTAAGAAGGAAGGGGATAGTATTCCAAGTTTGTTTTGGAAAAAAAATTATGGTTTGGAAACAGACTAAGTAGACAAAAATTTGAAAAATACTTTCAATTTTTAAACAACAGCAGACAATTTTATAGACGAGGTTTATTTGAGGTTAAGTTAAGGCTAAGCTGTCCGGAAAAATAGTCATGCTGTGCCCATATAGTGAGTGTTGTTAGTAATACTGATTTGCCTAAGACTAGACCTAGCACTTCATCTGATAAGCCTGGATCTTTTGGGGAGAGCATGCAAACAAAACAAAACAGCTTGACGTTCATCGCTTTCTTCTAGGACCGCAGGTGTACATTCAGTTTCCTAACTATACAGCCAAACCACTCCTAAAAAGGAAGTTCATATTTTTTAAAAGGTCTTAATGAAAAATGTTTCTTCCAAACTCCGGTGTACTCTACGCTGTTCACTTTAGTAGTCCGAAAGATCAATTGAAGTCTTCCAATGGATAAATAGGCGGCCCAAAACACGTGGTTGCTACGTGCACGTTCTTGTGTGGCTATAAAGTTATAAGGAGTGCATACCTACAAGTATTTGATCAGAGAAGGTGAGCATTTTAAGGGTCAGAGTTGTGAAAATTGCCTTTCGGATGCAATCAATTGACTGAAAATCACTTAATCGAAGGACATACATATTTTCATATTATACAGACAGAACCATTAGACTGTACGATTGGTCAGTTGATTCCAAAAGCATATGCATCAATCTAATTAAAAATTCTAGAGCACAAGGACAACTGAAATTTTATAGTCGAGAGACTAGAAACATACAGAGCAACAGAAGTAAGTGGCTAAAAATTGTAGACCACTTACAAGTGTCCACAAAGACTGAGACCAGCCAATGAAGACTAAAGGTTTTTAACTTACAGTCTGATGCCTATTCCAGCATGATGCCTATTGTACTTCCAGTACAACTGAATTGTGCAGTTGAATTCTTTGCCAATATATCCAAGGCGACTTTTGACTGTAGTTTTAAAGTCAAAGTCGTAAGACTAAGGCATAACTTTTATTCAAAAGAGTTAGTCAACTGACTGCGACTTATCTGACCGCATTCATTAAATAACTGCAGCTATGAAACTAAGGAACAAGACCACTGAATTTCCTTAAAAATCTAAATATTCTCTCGTGATCTTATAATTACGCTTCGGTCCGGACGGTCCGTAACGAATACAAAACCAATAACTCCATACCCTAACGAATACGAAACCAATAACTAACAGGACTCAACGTATATATCAAATTTACTACATATCTTCATTAAAGTTTTCTTTACAAGAAAAACACGTCACACACAAACTCAATTAATTTTCCAAACTACGAAACACATCCCACGACACCATCCACAAACAAATATCATCCCTACAGCTCAAAGTCGTTCGTATCGATATCCTTTTAGCCATTGTCTTGATTTCCTACTGCTTCCTACACTCGTCCCCTGCACAAATAAATGCATTTGCCAATGATTTCTTTTTTTTCCTCGTCACTCCTACTGCCTCGAACATAAAAACCTCACACAGTATGAAATGTTCCGGAATCATAATCATATTCCCCCGTCAGAAGCAAGTAAACTCTAAACTAGGGGTGTGTTGAAGCGATAGTGCGTAACCAATTTACTCTCCTTCGCCTCCTCCTCCTTTGTATCGTCGCACAACAACTCCACTCCATACGATTTACGTCATCCAAAAGGAAGTGAGAAAAAAATGCAAGTTGCTCTCTTCCATATTGCGAGTCGTGGTTGGGAGACAGAACTCTTGGTTCCGGACCGGGAGACAGTAACCACAAAATGACGTGTAATCACACTGATAAGGCCAAATCAACATGACTAATCTTAACCTCGCAGTAAACGAATTTATTTGAGCTGCACTGATGGAGTCTCAATGATGTAGCCACGTATTTTAATCGTAAATGATAAAGAAAAAAAAGCAACACACCACCGACCGACCTTCCACCTGTACAATAAAACACAAATTATCTTCTATCTAGATACCAGACCATAACGGCAACACGAAGCGCTACACTTGAAGCAATTAACTACTCCTCACAAGCCGAAAACTTGACTCCATCAACACTTGACAATTAACTTTTGAGAAAAACAAGCAAAACAAAGTAAAAAAAAAAAACAGGTGGATGCTGAAAAGAATGATGTCAAGCCTAACTCGCAATGCAATGAGGTGTGTGTGTGTGACGAGGGACGACGATAAATTTACATCACCAAAGGCACGACCACTCGGGCTTAATCACTTTAATAAGCTCATTGTAAATGCGGCCACCGAAGTCTAGATTTTCAATTATTGATTGATTCGAGTGGCGACGACGACTGGTTGGTGGCTCCTAATCAAAGCCACCACCGAAATCGAGTCGAAAACACTTAACCAGCAGACGAATTTAATTCTTCACAACACAATTTTCATTGTCATCTGTGTTTGTGTCACAAAACTCTCTGGCATCCACTTCTATGACGACGACAACGACAATGGATTTTTTTTTTTTTTTCATTATTCACTTTTTAGGTTAGGTGACGGGAGTACAATTCCGAGTTATGATTTATCAACGCCCATTTTATCAACACTTTTCCACGAGCATTTATCAGCGCCCAGCTACACACAACACACAAAAAAATGTAACCAAAGGTGATCCAGAGCAAACACAAAAAAATTAGGAACTCCATTGCGGGCCAGTCGCTTTGTTGGCAACGCAGACACTTTTGTGATTGTGCTCCGTGTTCGTTCACGACACCAGCCGCCAAGATAAAACAAAGAAATTTACAATTTTCTTTTCGTTTTTTGCTGCTTTTTCCAAAGAAAATCGCTTTTGCATTTTCCTATTTTCCTATGCGTAGTGAGAGGAGATTCATCGTGACGTGACGTGACTCATCGTCAAGAAAAAAAAAAAAAAGATTTTGCAAAAATACAATAAATTCCCTTCAAAGTCGAAGTGATCTTTGTGTGTGCGAGTTAATTTTTTCAATCTGATTAATGCGCAGTTGGGTGGAAAAAAAAAAGACAAGGGAACAAATTATTTGTTTGAAAAACTACAAAATTCATTGTAGCAACTTTCTAATGATTTTCAGATTCAGGTGGAGGGGGCGAAAAAGTACAAAAATTCCATCATCACGACGACAGCAAATGAACGAAATCGTCATCAAAGCAAACAAGGGATATGTGTTGGAGAAGAAAAACTTACTATTCCGGATTCATAGCCGACATTTCCTAGGTTTTTGATTGCGGTTGATTTTTTCTTATATTTTTTTTTTTTATTTTTCTCTTGTCTTCTGCTTTTGGTTATTTGCTGATTTGCTGACACACTCTTGTTTTTCACAAGCCCGTAAACAATTGCACTGCGTTTTTTTTTTTTAAGCTTAAGATTTTTTTCTTAATCAATCGTATGATGCGTAGGGACGTTCGAAAATTACTCTGCGTGTTGATTGGATATTTAGGTGTTTTCTGGACGTTTTTCAAGCAACTATTTGGAAAAATTGTGTTTTTTCTTCTTTTCAATTCCGAAAGAACAATGGCGACTACTGACGACGAGTAATGTAGAAAAACCCCTGTTGTGTTCCCTTTCTGTTTTTTGTGTGGTCTTTTTCGCTTTCTGACACATAACACATAGCGTTTGAAATTGGTGTGAGTGCAGATATGTGTTCGTGTGTGTGACAAGTGAGAGATGCCAACAAATCGATAATTCGTTTAGGTTGGAACACAATTTCATTTGTTGCATATGAAGTGTGTTATCGAAATTTATTTATCGTTTCAAGAGACTTGGTTGAGAATAATTGAGTTTTTCAATTTAATCATTTGGCAAGTACTTATTTTCTGCTTGGCCACGACGAATTACCGCTTAAGTCATTTTGTTCACGTTTAAAAACAAAATATTTTTTTTGGCACCGAATGTAAAAACAGCTAATATTATTTTGGAGAAAGATTCGTTTAGTTTCCATTCACGTCGGTCGGAAATGTCAAATTCTGTGCATAACAACCGAAATAAGCTCGATTTTGTTTTGATTCTATCTAAGCGGTTATAATTTGAAACCGCAGATTTATCATTTAAGATTTAGCGGACTTATCATTTAAAGAAAATAATAGGTGCGTCTTTTTTAGTCCACATTGCTTCTTTTTGTCTTACGATTGGTCATCGATAATTTTGAACCGAGATACTTAAGTACAAAATAAATCTCGTAATCATTGGAAATCGAAACGTATTTCGATAAATCACCGAAAGAATTTTCTGCTTTATCTTTCCATTACGCCGCAGAAAATAGGTTTAAGCGCCCATACACAATTCAATTCGATTTTAAACTAAGTTGTCAACTGAGTTGATAGTTGGCCACATACTACATCAATTAAATTGAAAGACTGCTAATTTAAGAATAATTTTTCACTTAAACACTGAAGAAAAAAAAAAAACACTCCCAACTCATTTGCAAACGATTTCACAATAAATATCTACCGCAATTTTTTATATTTGACGACTTGTTGATGAACTTGCCCACACACGATTCAGTTGAGTTGAAAGACTTGCCAGTCAACTACGAAAAATCAAATTGTTTTGATTTTTCGCCAACCGTCAAATCGATCAATTGACAAAGCCACACACGGGTTGATTTCACTGTGATTTGACTGAGTTTATGATTGAATTGAATCGTGTGTGGGCTGCTTTAGATCTTTTCTGATGACCAGTGTTGCCGCCGACAGAAAAGAAAATCCGCTAGACTGCAATCTAAAATCCGCTAAAAATATTAGTTTTTTTTTTGCAAAAATCCGCTGGAAATCGCTAAAATTTTAAGGGAAAATATATTCCTTTTTTATACTCAAATGTTTTTTTAAAAGAGCACAATCCACAGATGTCGGCGCTATGAGTGTCAGAAAGTGGCAAGTTTAATGAACTCAACTATAGAAAAATGCAATAAATGTTATAAAGGGTTATTTTTTAAAAGCTATACGAAAGTTTTTCAAAAAAAAAAAAAACACATAAAATTCAGAAAAATGCATAAAATCTTTATTTGAATCGATAGTACGGTCCATATAATTTAATGTTTGAAGATTATTTCATGCAAATGTTGGCCTTGACTGCGCCTCAAATGGTCCTTCCGCTTAGTCAAATTTTGGCATACTCTTTCCAACATTTCGGCCGTCTTGTCTCCAATGCGTCAATTGAAGCGGGCTTGTCTGTATAGACATGAGCTTTACCATAGCTCCACAAAAAATAGTCTAAAGGCGTTAAACCGTACGATCTAGGCGGCCAATTGACCGGTCCCGAACGTGAAATAAAATGTTCACCGAACTCGCCTCTCAATAAGTCCATTGTTGCGCGTGCTGTGTGGCATGTGGCACCGTCTTGTTGACTGACCATAAAATGGAAGAAGCGCTCGATGAACTTTCTTAACAGAGCACGCATTTTGATAATAAAATTCAATAATTTGCAAGCGTTGTTCGTTTGTAAGACGATTTATGGTTAAATTAAAGACCAAACTGAAGATGTTTCACAATGAAACAAAACACGAAACGTGCGTCAGCTGTTTAAACCAGTGTCGCCAAGAAGATAATAGCTAAAAAATCATCCTTTAGTTCGAAAATGGTGGCATGTCAAGTTTACTTTTTCTTCTTCAACGACCGTTAGTTGATATGCGTACGTGATGAAAGTCAGGAATATTTTTTCCTGAAACCTCTGTAACTCGAAGTTTTTTCCTTGTCCCATAGGATTCGAATTATCGAGATTTTACTGTACATCTTTTCAAAGTAAAAACCAAAGTCTATAGTAAAAGTTTTACTTGTACTTGTACTTAGATTTAACAGCTCTGAGTAAAACACGGTGTTAGGCATGGGTGCGCAAATTCCTTTTTTTGACGACTATAAATCTAAACCTAGGATTGCATCGTCTTAAAGTTGCGTCGTTTTAGAATTACCATAGTTTCGAAGCTCCATTTTAGTGAAAAGTCGAGATTTTGTTTTAGCGATAAGTTTTTTTTCAAAAATCGTCAAGTAAGACTCCGCTAGTTCTTAGTTAATTCAAATTTACGATTAAGCCACGGAGCCCATAGAAGGTAATACAGTCGGAGCCCTCTAAGTCGAATTTTCACGGGATATCAAAATTAGTTCGAGTTAGAGGGATTCTTCGACGTAGAGAATTTCGCCAAAATATGGCGAAAAATTTCGAGTTAGAGGACGTTCGACTTAGAGGGCTTCGACTGTATATTCATACAAATTCAAAATGGCTGAAAACGTGACTTCAATTTTTATGACACTAATTGTCACACGTTTGTTTACTTGAATATTTAGAGGTACAGTGACAATTCAAACTGAAGGTTTTCTGTCTAATGGGGTCACGAGCGACGCCATTTTGAAACATATGCAGAACGGAATGGAAATTTTTGCTCTAAGTATATTACCTTCTATTTTTGCAAGTCGTTTGATCGCAAGTCGCTCATACTACTCATCTTTCAGGGTTGAAAAGTAATGACTGCTTACTTTCTTTACTTACTCTTCAGGCAGTCAACCCTCGGAACGCTGCTTTCTAACGTCCGCTCCTCCGCTTATATGAGTCTAGATATAAAGATCCCACGACATTCTTCTTACATAATTCTGCAGATGCAGCTTTAAGATGCTGGATGTTTGCCCGAATCATCCCTCGCTGCTTACAAATTTTTTGTAGACCATCATCTTTCCATTATGTGATAGAAGTAAAAAATAACATATGTTTCTAAATTAATAAAGCTACACATAATCAACTATGTGACTTGAAGAATGTGCCCTGAGTTAAATCGCAAATCTGAGTGCGACAATGGATGTGAAATAGTGTAACATAACCGACCGATTTAGCCCTTTTGATTCATCAAGCTTTAAAGAAATTTTATTTATATTCAGATTGATAATAATTCCTCCGCAAAATGCAGAAAATAAAAATAAATCTCAGTTTAAACTTCGCTTTATGTACTTTGGAATGCAATTAATTTATTTGTTGCGAGTGTGTCGTGTGTGTACGATCTTCAATGGCATGTTTTTTTTCTAATTTGTTTCATTTACATCACAAGCAAAAAAAAAAAAATCTTAATCATAATCTCTTTCGTTTTTCTGTTTTGAATAAATGCAATGAAACACACGTTTTTAAATTACTCATACTTATATCCTGTGTATATTATATTAATCTAAGTTGTTTCATTTTTTTTTTGAGATAAGGATAACGAATACAATGTAACAAAGAATGTACAATAGATTACAATAAGTTCTCATTTTTGAAAGTATACAAATCAATTAAAACGTTCGACACTGAATTCATTTACGCATACTTTCAATTAAGAAATGAAAGAGGAGAAAATATCAAATTAAATATTTGACCGAACCACGCGCACATCAGTCAGTGGGAGTGGGGGGCGATAAGAGTTCACGTTCAATTCACACCACTGCGAATGGGGGGTAATATCAAAATTCAAAGGATTATAACATGTGTATAATATATATATGTATGTATTTTTAATGGGAGATAGGTTTTTTCTTCTTTCTTTTAAATCAATTTGTTTTGGTCTCGTCTGTTTGCACATTACTCTAAGGAGTTTAACGTGAGTAGCTGTTTGAGCACTTTCGTTTGCGATGTTTCTCGTATTTCGCCGGCTAAGAACATCTCGTCGACCACTGTGTAGACTTTGTAGAAATTAAATACTAAATCTAGCTCGCACACGTTGTGGAAGTATTCGTTGAGCACTTCGACAAAGTTATGAATTGCTTCTAAGTAGCACAGATTGTTGTCATTGACATCTACGCATATGCAGAAGTAAAGACCAGCATATCTTCGGTAAACGATTTTAAAATTACGAAACTGAAAAGAAAAAGGGAAAAAATTCACATATTAATCGGGCAAAATATTGCAAAACTAAGAATAGTTTGTATAGTTGTTGTTTTGTATAAGTTGTTATCTTCCTCCAAAAATGAGGTTCGTTTTAAGTTATGATTACTATTGAAACAGACGCCCACCTACAAAAAAATAACTATCAGAGTTCCCTAACGAAATTCTATAAACATATGTTATGATGACACGTTACGCTATTCGTAAAGTATAAATTCAAATTACATACGGGCATACGACGCTTGTAGTTAAGTCATTTCGACTTACGGCGTCGAAAAAAATTAGGAAGCTTACCTCGACATACGGCATTTATTCTTTGAGTTACGACAGTAGATGCGTTGGTAGACCGTGCGAATTTTAAATTTGATATTCGGAAAAACTTTTCTATTTCAGTTGAGGTGTATCTTTGTTCTGCTTTTTTGCTTCAATTTAAGTCGATTTTGACTTACGACGCGTTTTACGAAACGAATTAGCGATGTAAGTCGAAGTATGCCTGTACTGGCTAAAAATAGGTCCTGCAACGGCTCTATAGCTTCGTGAAGCTGGAGAATAAAGCCAAAAATTCAGGTAGATTACTCATTAGAACTTTCAGAATTCTGAAAGACACCAGATTGTCTGTAGTACGCCAGAGCCTTGATTTTTGTTGTTATTTAGGATCAGAAAAACACAACGGGAACTGAATTAGATATCCCATTGTATTTTGATTCAATTCAACATGTTGATATTTTTTGAACGACGCAAACTTCTCCACTGAGATCTTAATAGGCAGTCGACACAGAAGATCATGCCTGCGACAGAGACCTGATCCATTGCTTAACCATTCTTGTACCCGCATATTTTCCGAAAACAAAACAAGTCTGTTTTTTTAACTTATACAGTACGCGACAAAAAGATAGCACATGTACCATTTTTCATTTGTTTTTTACTTAAAGCTAACAAAAACAGCTTCACTTTGCGTATTAAGCATTTAATAAATAAAATAAATAGTCGGCGTAACAGACCATACAGGGCCAGAGCCTAGCATTTAATGAGAACTATTAAAAATGCAATGAAATACAAGTTAGAGCATAAAAACAAAATAAGATAATTCAATATATAGTATAAGCATCATAAGTGATGCGATAAACAGATAGCAATTTAAAAAGTTGAATATAGAAAATTTGAGTATTTCAGATGATAAAAACTAATAATGCGTTGATCTTCCATGTATCTTAAAGAAAATTATTTCACTTAGACGATGAAATCAGTATCTCTACTCTTCCTTCTCCATCTTAGAAAATCATGTCATGTTCTATCTGTCGCGGAGTTTACATTCTTTAAAAAATAAATTGTAATTTTATGCTAGTGTTTCACTGCCTAACATATAAATCGACAAAGAATTAACACGTGTCATGACAAATAATTTAAATAAATCGTGACATTGTACAGGTCCATGGTCTACAACATACGCAAGACACAGTTGAAGAGTCAAAAACGAGATTTATAAGCCTCCAATTCCAGTAAGGCTATTAGAAACATAAGCATATGTATCAATTAGACAGAGAAGCTTAGGTCTGAAAACATGATTTTTAGAAGTCGCCGTTTTTGTCTAAAAAAATTTAATTTTTATATTTTTTTTTTATTGGCGTCAACCCCATGGCAAGAAGAAGTACTTGAGAAAAAAACTCAGAAATATTATTTAACATTAATGCAAATGCATAATGCAAAAAGGGGTTTTTGTTTAAATCCTCGTCTCAATCTTAACGCAGTTCAATAGGCTTCTCTGTCTTATTGCCAAAGTAACTAAGTTACTGTGCAAACAGACGTTATAAACAGGAACATAAGATCGGTTATTTCATCATCGTCATTTTCTTGGCCGCACGTTCGACTAACGAAAACACGTAGATCTTCAGGCAACTCGATCCTCCGCCGCAGTCTCTAACCCATCAGTAGGTATTCCCAAGCAAAATCAGGCGAACTTTTGAACTTGGTCTAGCCATCTCAACCTGGGTATGCCGAGCGATCGCCTCTCTGATGGAATCGCATTTAAGACGCACCTCGGAAATCGTAATGATGAGAACATTCGTGCCACGTGGCCAAACCATGGAAGTATACGTCCTTTACGTCCGAAAAAGCAGCTGCTCAATATTGAGCCCTCCGCTCACCGTTGTGGTTGTCACCCTATCTCGACGAGTAGCTAGCGTTTGCTGTCTTATTCTTTCGGTCATTACCCGAATTTCATTACCATAGATTAGTGTTGCAACAAATACCAAGCTAAACACCGATAACTTAGCCTTTAAAACAAGCTCGGCCGCCCTGATTGCAGATCTTCTAAATTGTTTAAAAATTGGTCCAGCCAATCCTAAAGGAAATGGAAAGCAAAGCTTACTATTGCTCCTTTCATCACTCGTGAAAATGAACCCGAGTCTTAGTCTTTCCATTAAAAACGTAATATGACCTGTTACCTGAGTATTTTGCAATCATTTTAAGAAACGTAAATGATGATCGGCCACGAAACCCTAGGAACTTCCAAGAATTTAGGCTAGAATTTGGACCATCTGTGTTTGCAAAACTCTGTTACGTGTAAGGGTCTAGAGCAGTAAAACAACTTACTAAATGAGTTAAAAAACATCAAAGATTCAAGTTTGTTTATAACACGGATAAAGACTTTCTTAATATTGAGACCTTAAACATAAAACCTGAATTGGTTTCTAACCACCCCAAATCCCTAAAAAACACAAAAATGAACACGTTGCATCAGCCACGGTTAAACAAAGTGGATCTGAGAAGGTGACTCATTATATAAGTCATCAGAACTTTCTCTCAAATGCAAAAAATTGGCACAGTTCTCCGCGCCAATCCCTAAAAATTGTGTCCATTAAACTTTGAAAAACAATTCAAAAACATTTCCGGTTTTTTGTCTAACAGTCGCGATAACATCAACCATTATCCGTCCTCGGATAATTTTCACAAACGCCAAATTTCAATTGGTGTTAGTAAACCAGGCAGCTGATAGACCTTGGCCTAGAATCCTTCATTCACCTAGAATCGATAAATCCTTGTTGTTACTAAAACTGAAATCTCACTCCCACTCATTTACCCCAACTCTAGAAAATAGATTCAGTTAAGATTCGATTAAAATATCCACTGCAACGGTAGAACATTAAACTTTATGACCTCTCCATCAAATTATCGACTTGGCAAGATAATTTTCCACATGAAATACGCCCCAACATCAAAAAATGAGATCCCCGCATTCAACAACACACCAATCGACTCACTGATATGATGGAGAAAATAAAAATGGAAAATAAAGAAATCACTGATAAGTACCTCGACGAAATTTGTATGCTTTGCATCTCGCACTGTGACCACTGCATGGACTTCTTCAATTAATTTTTGTTTCTCGTCATCATCGAAGTTCATGTACCATTTGGCAAGACGAGTTTTACCAGCACGGTTTTGGATGAGGATAAAACGAATCTAGAATGTAAATTGTAAATTAGGAGAGTTGGTGTGGTTGGAAATTTTAGTTTTTACCATTTTTACTTTTTTTAAAGGTACTTTTTTACTATTCGCAATGGGGTCCTTTCACTTAATAAACTTATTAATCGCCCCGTTTCTTTGATTTCTTTAAGGGAATCAAATTACAAAATAAGTGTACATCCAAATCTTTCAGAACTGTCAAATGTCATCAGCAAGAAATTTTTCTTGTTCTCTTTATTCACGGGGTATGCATGGGCGATGGTTGATTGGTGGTGGAATTGTTTTTGGTTGGATGTGGTGAATAAGAAGTGGAACACATTTTTGAATCTGTCGCGGTTATTAAAGTTCAATTGTTTTCTGGTTGGGCTAAGTAAAATTATTCTCAATTTTTTGTGTTGAATTAAACTAAGAAATAACGCTGATAAATGTTGACCTATTCCTATCCTATCTTTGTTTTCAATTAATCTTTTGTGGTTGGAATAGTTACAATTGTTTGAAGGTCAAAATTTGAAGAGCGAAAATGATAGGAGAGGTTTGTACAAGGTAGATATAAAAATGAATGATATTTTATCAATCTTGCATCTAACCGCATTGTAAAGTTTCTAGTCATAAAGATTACAGCCACTTTATCTTCTGTAAAAAATAGTGGCATGTTTCCATTCATTTCAAACATCCTTTAAATACAAACAATAATAATAATACAAACCTTAATGAGGGATCTTCGAGTTACACCAGGAGTTTATACAAATCTAAAAGTTTTACAAACGCCAACAAGATTTTCATTTCTTTTTACTTGAAGTACTTGTTGCAATAATGTAAAATGATAAGCCACAAAAACAGAATACAGTACACTTTCGGTAGAGTGAACATCGGTTGAGTAAGCAATCCAATGTAGGGAACACACAAAATTGTAAACTGTACAGAATTAAAATACAGTCGAAGCCGTCTAAGTCGAATATTCACGGAATATCAAAATTAGTTCGAGTTAGAGGGATTTTTCGAAAAATTCGAGTTAGAGGGATTAATATTTTTTTGTTTGTTTAAAAGCCTTTATTTTATTCAAAAGAGAAATGTAAAAAAAAAAACACAGGAAATTACTTAAAAAAGTTTGTAATTTTGGATTGAGTCTTTAAAATTGGAGACTGAAGCCTTTTAAAAAATCACTCTATTTCAAAAAGGTAGTGTTGGACCTCATCCGGACTGTCAATGCATTCACTAAATTAAGTTACCCAACTGTTTTTATATTAAAAGTTTGTTTGTTTGGGGCCAACCAACAACACAATGAGTAAGCAGCGCATTTATTTATACAGAGCCGCATTGTTGTAACCTAAAGCTCATTTTTGGTTGTGTGTAGACGACGATTATATGGCCCTAGACGACAATTGTGTTCGCCCAATATGATTTTGCTTTGAGAACGTTGGCGAATAATTTCGATTTTCTCATGTTCTTTGGGTTCGATGTTTGCCGTTTAGGTAGCCATGCAAATTCTCATTCCTGCTGTGAACATTCTCTTTATTTCTTGCATAGGTAAACAATAATAAGGGCAGCCACATGCGCTTTTTTCTCTGACGTGTTTGCACTGTGTTGTGCGCGTTATAATGTGACAAAATTATAACGCGCACAACACAGTGGAGGCGCGAAAAAGCTAGGCTCTGGCTCTCAACGGGCTGTTACGCCGCCGCGTACAGTTTGCACTAAAAAAGGAAAGGTGTTGGTCGTACTGTGTCAAATTGAGAGAAAGTGAGAGCATGCGATACAAGTGCTTGATCAAGTTCCGAGAGGAAGTTTTTTGTTTATTTTTTGCAAAAAAAAATTCGACTTAGAGGAATTGAAAATAGGCTAAGAGTCGAAAAAATGTATTCGAGTTAGAGGGCTTTTCGACTTAGAGGATCGATTTTGTATGGAAAATTGAAGGGACTGCGAAAATATGATGAACAAATTCGAGTTAGAGGGACTTTCGACTGAGGGCGTTCGACTTAGAGGGCTTCGACTGAATTTTCCTTTTTGTTCACAAATTGACTACCTGTATTATTGAATGTTCGATAATGTGAACAATCTCGCTTGTAAGAACAGGTCTGATTCTTATTTCAGTACTTAACGGATATCAGAAAAACTTAGAATCCAAAGAATCTTTTTCTTTCAACCGTTTGTTTTTTTATGAGAATAGTAATTCATATGAGAAAGAATATGGTGCATTCTTCTTTGTGTCTTTTAAGCGTTTTATTCTTATATGAGCTTTTTTTATATCCCTTAAGTACTGTAGTCAAAATCAGGCCTGTTCTTACGAACGAGATTGTTCACATTACGAACGTGTACGCCGTATTGAAAAAATGTATTGAAGAAATAGTTTTCGAAGATTTGAATAAATTTTCAAATAAGAGTAGTATGCATGCAAAGGGATTTGCAGTACGCGATCACCACCACTTTGCGGAAAATGAAAAAGAAGGAAAAACGAGAGAAATCGTTTGGTTTATCCGTTTACTATGAGGGTATCAACAAGAATACAAATTACATGGCTTTAGCTAATAAAAACTTGAATTTGTAACTTTGGCATTTAACAAATGTTCCGAAAATAAAGGGTGTCATAATGTAATGTTTCTAATTAATTCATAATTCATAATTCACATAATTAAATCGTTGTACAATTTATTCAATCTAGTTTTTATTTGTCGAACAATGCATTTGAACTTGCTCTTGCTATTTTTACTTTGATTAAAAATATTTTGTTTTTGTACGTAAATAAAAGTATTATCAGCCACAGCATTTGTAAGCGGAATGCAATTAAAATAAAAAAATTTCGGAGAATGTAGCTTCACTTAAGACTAAGGCCACGCGCACAGTGAGGCGAGAAAGCGATGCAAGAAGCGATGTGAGATGCGATGCGAGATGCGATGCGAAAAGCGATATAGTGCTCACAGTGGAAGCTGTTCTATTGTTGCAAGTGCTTATATTTAAAATGTTTAGAAAATAGAAAACGAAAAAAAGTGCATGACAATTATGTGAAAAGAAAAAGACATATTTCGCCATTTATATTCACAATCAACGAATGGCGAAAAAGCATGGCTAATATGCAAAAATTTCGTTCAAAACATTCGATTATAACAAATACGAAGCTTAAAATAAATTACCATTTTTTTTCTCTGCTTTGAATTGATGTTCCTTCAAAAATGAATGCAATTTCCTAAACAGTTGAAATTAAATCATCAAATGAAACAACAACAACCATTAATACTTCTCGCATGGACTCGCTTGAAAACTGGTCAGAAAAGTTTGAAATCGAGAAGCTTGCAAGAGGCTTGCGAATGGTTGTCACTTGTCGCATTGAAAATCGCTTCACTGTGAGCACTTATATAAGACTATATAGAAACAGTTTTGTCGCTTTCTCGCTTCACTGTGCGCGCGGCTTAATGTTTAAGACTAAAATAATCACTCTTTAACTTTACTAGCTAAGTTAGTGCTAAATGATATTCTTATATATTTTTTTTTTCCTTTAGCTTCGTCCTAATTTTACCAAATTTTAAAAATGTCCATATAGGCTTAAGCGCTTGCTTGTAAAGAAGCAGTTTACAGCAGTTTATAGAAAGCTTGGAGTATTTTCCAAGTAACCAATATATTATATTTCTCTGTCGCGGCTTTCAAGCTCATCGCGTTTCTTGTAAACGTGGGCCTTCCAATTGAGTTTTGCGTCAAGCGTCATGCCAAAATATTTAGCTTCGTTTGCATCGGTACTTGTGCCGAGTTAATGAAAACGAGTAGATTGTATACATTTCTGTATATAAAGTTGGTATGAGTTGATTTAGTTTTAAGTCATTAAGGACAATTCGCCAGAGTCTTGTCCAGTCACGAATTTTATTCAGAGCTTTCTGGTTGCTGTCAGTTGCTGATTCGACTGAGCTTCCGGTTGCCAAAAGTGTTGCTGGTGACCCTTTATGAACTGATAAAGAAAATCGCCTACAGCCGTATGAACGAAATATCAGATATAGATGTTAGCTGTCTTTACCAAAAGCTAATAATTTTGTTTTTTTTTTTTTTAATAACAACTTACTTGTGTAAAACAAAAAACCGGTGTAGCTTATAAACATTCGTTACAGCAACATACGCTATATCATCTGCGGATGCCGTGGGTTGACCATTAAAAGATTGTTAGAACAGAATTTATAAAAATTAAAAACAATAGAGGACAGAACCTTTAGGGATACCATTCTTAATAGTGAGGGAATTGCTCAACACTCACTTCATTTTGTTTACTTTTTCCCTCGCTTTGGGACATGAACGAAGTCAGTCTAGAACCACTCCTCTAAACCCTGAAACATTCTCGTACAACTTATCCAGGCACAAATTCCCCTGATCCCCTATAGCAAAAGCTTTGTACTTATCAATGAAAGGCACCATAGAAAGTTTCAAATAGTTAATACCCTCATACCTACAATTAAGAGCATAAGGTAAAAGTCGTATGTTCTGTCGATTTTCTTAATTTGAATCCACAGACAACCCAACTGGGCAGCTGCCATTTCCCTTCGCCCGTTCATGAATTTGACAGTAATTCACGAATGTAGCTAAAGTACAGGAAGTATTTGGACAGTAATTCAGGATTCATCGAACTCATCATTTTTACGCCCATTTGTTTGATTTGTTCCAAACTTTCCAAAAAAGGTTTGCCAGGTTTCTGAATGTGCTTAGAGAGAATATCAAGCAAATATTCCATAACGGGCAAAGCAAAATCATCTACGTCTTCTGTTTTATACAAATTTAGAAAATATATTTCAAAAATAATCATATCAATGTCATGATTGATGTTATTACGTCTTTAGGAGCACTGATTGTTCGCGGCTCGAAAACAACCACCCTCTCTCTTTATAACATCACCGATAAGAATTTTGTCACAAAAACTGCGACATCGTTATCTACATTTTCAAAATGAAATCTTTAGCCTATGTGACGTGACAACCCATAAAACCCAATTCCATTTTGTCCTCAAAACAAAAAACCAAAATGTACTCACGTATTTTTCCACAAAACCTTGAACGCACACTCCAAGCCACAAACTCACCACACCCCAACTGGCTGTCATCTGCCAAATTAATTTAACTTTATTTGTATTTCCACCGTTGCCGGGTCCACATTTAAAGAAAAAATTGCCTCGCTTTTGTTACGTTAGGTTTGTTCTGATTCTCTTCACAGCTCTTTTGTGTGTAGCACGGCTTGTCTTCCTTAATTAAGCTCACGAGATACCCCAATCAAATTTATATCAATCAAACCTCAATTAAACAAAGAAAACTTTTTGCTTGTAGATATTGTGTACTCGAGAACTATAACAATGGTTTCTTATTTTGTTCCGCGTGCGAGATTTCTAGTCAAAGCTGGAAATATCCGACAAAATCAGAAATCCCAGGGAAAATGGCCAATGCGATGGGCCTTCCGTCGGTCGACGAGCACAAAACCACGAGAGGAAAAGCTCGAATCTCTAATTACCAACGCAACGATTACGAGGAGCTCCAATTCCATCCCAAAGGAAAAAAACGAGAATGTGTTTAAAAAAGAGAGAAATCCATGGTTCACATGGACTGGTCTGTTGTTCCGATGGTCGCCAATTGGGTTCTGTGTGTTCGGTGCCATCGAGTGGCAGTTGCATAGAATGAAGCAGCGGAAGGAAAATTTGCCCATAATAGCGTCGGACTTCCAGACGAAGATTTACTGCTCGCTGCCGCTCCGGATAATCAGCCGATGCTTCGGCTGGCTGGCCGGGTGCTACATTCCCACAACTTTCCGTCCGTACCTGTATGGCTGGTACTCGAACAAGTTCAATGTGAACCTTCAGGAGGCAAAGTACGATGACTTGACGCACTACCCGAGTCTGGCACAGTTCTTCACGAGGCCGTTGAAGGAGGGCGCGCGCCTCATAGACCCTCAGAGTCCGCTGGTGTCGCCGGCCGACGGGAAGGTGCTTCACTTCAGCACGGCGTCTGCCGCGGTGGTGGAGCAGGTGAAGGGAATCAACTACCGCATCGACTCGTTCCTGGGACCCCACACGTGGGTGGAAAACAAGAACAACTCCCCCGAGGACTACGCCAACATCATCCGGATGAACGAGACTGAGCCCACAGCCATCTACCAGTGCGTGATCTACCTGGCGCCGGGTGACTACCACCGCTTCCACTCTCCCGCCGACTGGGAGC
The DNA here is from genome assembly GCA_905187475.1 of Syritta pipiens. Lineage (NCBI taxonomy): Eukaryota > Metazoa > Arthropoda > Insecta > Diptera > Syrphidae > Syritta > Syritta pipiens. The sequence goes on along the minus strand of LR994572.1, from coordinate 5,384,549 downwards.
CTCAGATTCGCCGTCACTTCACCGGTGAGCTGCTCTCCGTGAGCCCAAAGATCGCCACCTGGCTGCCTGGCCTCTTCTGTGTGAACGAACGTGCCTTGTACGTCGGCAAGTGGAAACACGGATTCTTCAGCTTCACCGCCGTTGGAGCGACGAACGTGGGCTCCGTGCAGATCTACGTGGACGAAAAGCTGAAGACCAATCGTTGGGTGGGATTCAAAGTGGGTGCGTACGGCACCTGCAGCGAGTTTGAGGAGCTGAAGCTGCCAGCTGGAACGAAACTCGGCAAGGGCGAGATGCTCGGCCAGTTCAACATGGGCAGCACCGTAGTGCTGCTGTTCGAAGCTCCTCGCGGATTCAAGTTCAACATCAAAGAGGGACAAACGATCCGCATGGGCGAGCCACTGGGATTCATCGAAAAGGAATCGAAGAAGCAGTGAGGCAAAATCATCCGATTGAACTGAAAACGCGTATTTTTTTTAGAACCTCAGGCTATTATTAAAAAAGTTTTATATTTTTTGATGTGCTCCGCTCTAAGAGCGGCCTTATCCACATCTACAGTTGTTACCTATTTAATTATAAATGAAGTTATTTATCGCTTAGGTACAAAGCATATTTATATTTAGTGATACTATCTAGATAGGCGTCGGTTTTGATTTGTTGTTTCAATCGGAGAACCTGCCTGTCTTGTTAGAGTCCTTTGTTTGTTACATTATGAATTATTTTGTATTTTTTTCGTTTTCTATTTAATAAATTATATTTTGTTTTATTTGAGATTATGTTTTGTTTTTTTCGATGTGTTATGAAGGAAGGTGTTTCGAAATCGGCTTGAGTGCGATACGCGAGGCACTCGCTTGAGGAGAGGCTCTTTATCGCAGTTCTAGTTCAATGCCATTAAAAATGATTAACTTATGAATGGAGTGGAGTGCTTGTTGGGGAGCTGCTGGTAATCTATTATGGCAACATAGTCTTCAAGAAAGCCTTGAAGTAGCCGACATGTCTACGTATAGTACTACAGCAGCGAATGGGCTTGAGGAAATGATTACGAGTGGAACTTTTGGACCAAACATCACATCGTTTATGACGATATTTTGTGGGTTCCAAGCAAAGCCTAAGGTGAACGCTACAGTGGTGCATAAAAGCAATAGATGTGGTCTACGGCCAATGTCGCGATAGGCAATTTTGAATCAAGACTAAAGATCACACGATGTTCGACGATGTTGTTAGACAATTTCGATTAAAAGTTATGGGACTGGTGGGATCCATTTTGTATTAGATATAACGATTTTTTCATTCGCTTTCAAAATAGAAGGCTAAAATAAACCATAAATTAATGGGTAGAGATACAAAATATGTATTTTCGAATGGATTTCCGATACTATAGCAATACAAAACAACACTTTTGGTGTCATAGAGCAAACGACCAGCTTCTTTTTCTGGTTTAGTTAGTTTAGATTTAAATTATTTTTAATTCATATTTTATAAATTTTACATTTATTTTTCATGAAATAAATAAGTCAATCATCGAAATGGCTAGGTCAGCAAAAGGCTGATTTTACCCACACGATTGGGAATTGCTGGTGCAGCAGATTACCAGACGGTAGTTTCCGATGTCCAATTCATCACACTACAGCCCGGAGTGGATATGGGCCTCAGTCAATATGCTTCGCCATCTCGCACGGTCTTGTGTTAATCGCCTCCGATTTCGTATACCCAGCTGATTGAAGTCCTTATCCATCTGGTTCCTACACGAAGGCGAAGTCTTCTTCTATCGCATTGTCACTCGGGGTTGGACACGAAGACTTCAGGAGCTGGAGTATTAGTGTCGCTTTACGTGAACTACCTATCTGAGTCGGGACGCTCGAATTCGTTTGACTAGATCGATGTCATTGTACAGCTCATAGGTACGTTTAGTGTTCTCCGCCAAACTTCTTCAATGTTTTAAATTATCGGAAGGATTTTTTCCTCGAAGTGGCCAAGAATCTTCTAGATAGATTGTTTTTTAGATAGTAACTCAGTACATAATAGTTTCATCTACCCGATATGAAATGTAAATATGTAAATAAGTAAATATGTAATTAAAGCTACTAGCTAGAAAATTGCTATAAATTATACAAAAGAAAAAAATTGAAAATAAGACGTTAAAACAGAGTCAAAGTCTCTGTGTCTTTTTTCTTCCCAGTTGATTTTTCTTACAATCTCTTCGTTCGCGATTCATATCCTCTATTTTCTTGTGCCATACAGCAAGATTGGGACTATCAAAGTCTTTTAGCTTGGTAATCTGAGAAAAGGCTTTATTTTTCAGCTGCCGTCTAAACAAAGACACAGTGATTTGCGTGAGTTATCCTTTCTTTATCTCCACGGTCATGTAATTTACGGAATTCACTTTGGAGTCTGTGTAGTCGAAATCATTCACAACGTCGATGCCTATCTATTGTAATGCTTTGCTCAAGACGTCGATGTTATTGGGGTCTTTTTATAGACAGCATACATTTCGTCTCACCGCTAGACACGTTTTAGCTCTTAACGCCTTTCCCGATGCTCGTAACTGTCCCATTTTTATTCCTTCCTTGCTTTCCTTTCTCCGATGGAGCCCGACTCACCGGCATAAGCGAGCAGCTACAAAGCTTTTTGGAAGATCAAAGACTCTGGTGTTAACGTCTAAGTGCATCGAAGGCTAAGACATCGAAGGTCTCGGTGAGGACTATACCAGCTTTGAAGAAGAAATGGGCGTTTTCCGTCGTTAACTGCAAAGACGGATGCCTCATACACAGAGTTGTAAGGTACTTAAGTACTTTTTGACTTCAGTACCTTCCAAGTAACAAGCACCGGGTACTGGTACTTGAAAATTTGCAGCTCTGCTCATACATAATACCTCATCCACTTAGTAACTCCTTCTTAATTTGTGCGCTGTTTTCGAATGTCAAAGCCATATTTTATCGATAATAAAGCTGATTATTTCGTCAACTTTTTTTTCAAAATTAATTTCTTTAATTTTTATAATTATTCCCATTATTTTGGACTACAATTTCTAAAGAATTATCTGAAAAAATTGAGATTTTATTTATCCACTAAAGGCTTTGACTTAAGCCTTCCGTTTCTGAAAAAGTGATATTTAAAGTACCAGAAAGCGAAGTAGCTTTTAAAAGCCTTTTGCTTTGCACGTACCTTCTCGTGATGTTTTTTTTCAGTTTTAGAACAAAGGTTTTGTTTTTGTTTTAACACTTAAAAGTTATTCACTAACCTTTACATAAAGCAGACATATTTTTTTATTTGGTTTAAATTGTTGAGAATGTAGTACTTTTCACTTTCTTAGCGACCAACGACATAAAAATGTTTCTTGCCTTTTGCAGAGAGCGTAATTTTTTCGCTATACAACGATCGTTAGAAAAATTTCACAAACTTGATCGGAAATTCTATTAGTTTTGCAAAAAGATCCTTTTGTAGCCATAAACCTTACATTATAATTTTGTATTTTAAGCATGCTCTCCATACAACAGAGCACCAATGTGCGTCGAGGTATAATGACCTCTCAGTTTCAATGGCATAAAACCTTGACTTACAAATTGGGAACTTCATGGTTAAGTAAATAAAAACATAATACTTCATCCTTGACACAGGCAATTGAATTTAAACAAGTGGTCATTCCATGATAACAAATTCGCACACCATAGCAATCTAATTGATTCTCGACCACAAATGGCCTTATAATCCAATCCAAATGAAATCCACACTCACAGATCTCTTCAATATACATAATTGTTTGTTTATTATGCACTAGTTATCCTCAGACTCACACAAATGCACTCTCTCGTTGTCGTACCAGTCACACCCAAGAATGATGTTTAATTGCCTGTCGCTTATGCAATCAAAGCATTAGCATTAGATAAGTATTTTAGCAAATTTAAATCAATCAGCAGATTAGATACTCCTTATCTAGAGTTCTACTAAACTATCGAGTGTATCAAATTTCATTATCAGTCATCGGCCTAGCTATGTTCCAGAAATAATATTTTCATATTCATTTTCTACCCTTACCTTGTCAACAAGTGGATAGCGAAGCATTTTTTAGCAAGAGTTTTGGATTGTGATAGTATTTATGATCTTGTTAACAAATTTTCTGGGTCATGTTTCATACTGACCTGAAGTTTTTAAACGTACGCTTAGCTCTTTGTAAAAAGGTGCACATTAAAAAAAAACCTGTATCAGTGGTACATTTTTCTATATTTATACCGCAGAGATCGGAAGACATTCGCACGAGCTGAATGGGAATTATCAAACTATTTAGAGGTTGAAGCAACAAATTAAATTTTCCAAGCTGTTCATGATAACGAGCGAACCACATGATTAGTTTTTTTTTTTAAATTCTATAACCAGGTCATATGTAGATATAAGAATGGACAAGGCTTGTGTGGATGGTGTGGAAGAAAGCAACGGATTCTACTCCCTATAAGTCATGAAAGTTTCATTAAGCACAGGCTAAGCGACTGGTTTACTTATTCAAAATGTGTGTCTTGGTTAAGGTAGGTTAGGTTAGGTTAGGTAGAAGTAAGTGTCATGAAGAATTCAGGGCTCACGTAGGCTATAGATTGGACCATTGTGCTGTTACACTTCCGGTTCCAAACCTGGACTCGCATACCTAAAAGCACAGATAATAAACTAGTTCCTAGTTAAAAGCTTCCTGCAAAAAAAAAAAAATGTGTCTAAGATGCGGAAAAGAATTTGTAATCTAGGATGCAATAGGTTATTTAAAATAACAGTAATTTCCCTATTAAAAATGTGTATCAATGTTATAGGCTTTCTTATGCGGAAGAAAATAAGTTTGCAAGTGTGTAAAACAAGCTGTAAGGCACAAATCAGTCAGAAAGAGAAATTCAATTTGGCAGCTTGCTATACGTGGATGAGAGCTAGAAAACCTCTCGTCGAATCGGACTCTAATACATTTGGAACAACAACTCAGGAGTAAATATACAGTCGACTCTCATTTTTTGACACTCGTTAAAAAATAGATCTCAAGAAAAATACATCATCATCATCTTCTTGATCTTGTGATCTACTAAGGGGGTCGCGGGGGCAATGCACGCAAAAGAGATCTCCAGGCAACTCGATCCAAAAAATTCATAATAAATTTAATATTAATTACTGCTTTTGGTAGTTAAAAACTAGAAAATGGTCAACATTTTATAATTATAGCAACATTTTATAAATATAAATCTAACGGTTTGAAGAATCCAGCAAAAGTAATTCAGGAGTGGTTGCCTTTTTTTGAACAACTAGACTAATGAATGCTCATCAACTGCAATTGGGTTTTAGTTTGAATGGTAATCCATGGGAATATTTTGATAAGTAGGTTCGTAACGGAAGAGTACAAGAAAAATATATTTAAAATAGATTTTAGTGGATAACTGGCATAAAATTCTTGCCGAATAAACTAGAAAGTTAATGGAAATAACGCTAAGATATTGAAAAGCTATTTTAAACGCTAAAAGATATCAAACTTAGACCTAGTTTTGAGTTTTGTATCGTGTTATTGAAGTATACAATAAAAATTAAGTAATAAAATAATATATAAAAAAAAATAAGTAACTTTAGTCATCTTTCTATTGAATTTTTGGTTTTGGACTTATTATATTATATAATATTTTTTATTGCTTTTAAAGAATTATTTAGCCTTTTCATAATTAGAAAAAATTTCAAAATTGGAGCACTAGAACTTATTTTTTCAGGCTCTGCCTGTACATGCTCAAGCCCGTCATTTATTTATTGGAAATCGAAATTGCATTGGTTCGATGAAAGTCGCTCATAAAATAGAAATTGACGGACTTCTTTTTTAAATAAACATTTTAAAAAAGATGTTCTTGGAATTGTAAAAATATTTTAAATAATAAATCACGAATTTTGATCAAACTCTTTTTTATTTGTCTTTGTTCCTCCACAAATTTTGGATCATTTAAGCCCAGTTTCACAGTGAGAGTTTAAACTAATCTTTTGGTTTAAACATCCTTTTAAACATTTTTCGGTTTCACAGCATCCGTTAAAACGAAAAATGAAGTTTTTTTTTCAATTCAATTTAATTCAATTTTATTGGTGTATAAATAAGATACAAATCTTTTATAGTACAAAATAATTAACGGGTACAAAAGGAAAGGAAATAATGAAGAATGGGAGGGATAAGAGCATTCAAACATGTACGGATAGTTATCTATAATACCACAGCATTTTTTTTTAATTGCTTAGCTTCATTTAATTGTTTTAAATTTAAAGAGTTTATGTTGTCGTTGAAGTTAAACGACAGAGTTCTCCCGTTTAAACTTCGGTTTAAGTAGTCGTGTCAGTTGACGTGATTCGAACCACTTTTCGATTAAATTTTTTGTAGTTTTTTCCCAAAGTCTCAAACTATCATATACTAGAGTCAAAACCCTACAATTTCCTTAAACACAACTTCCAAAACTGCGCTTAGCTAACCAGAGGATTATTTTTGACTGTGAAACAGAACGAGTTTAATGAAAAGTTTAAACTCATTTTGAGGTTTAGCTTAACTTCAGTTTAAACTCTCTCTGTGAAACTGGGCATTAAACTTTTGTTATCATGATAACCTAAAGTTTTCTCCCTAGTTTCTTGGGGTAAAAGTTATCGAGAGTCGGCTGTATTCTTCTATTTTCTTTGTGAATTTTTTTAATCGGGATTCTAGTTTCTAGAAATTGCAGTGTTTGTTTTAGTATCAGATGGATAAAACAGCTTTTTGTATTTCGTAGAAACCCGTCTGTGATTCGAGTATTCCTGGAATCAAAAACAATGAAATACTTTTTCATGAAACGATGTCGAACGATGTATTAGAACTTCATAACAAACTACGTTCCTTGCAGGACTAGCTAAAGAGAGGACAAGGAGCTCTACAAGATCATGAAATATAATTCATCATTTTGACTCCACAAGTCTCAACACAGTGGAGGCGTGAAAAACTAGTCTCTGGCCCTTCGTGGGTTGTTACGCCACTAATTATTCATTACCTAGGCTCTGATTTATTAATAAACATCACCTGAAACACTAGATTCCCTCCAACCAAGTTATTCTCATAAAAGAAAAATTTGATGATTTCTCTGATTAAACTTGATACATTGGACTATATCATGATCATTCGTTCATTGTGTCGTCATAGCGTTTTGATCCGGTTTCGAAAAACCAAAAACAAAAAAACACCCTCAACCATCTAATCCGGGAGTATAGCGGCAACGCTTATCACCTCACAAATGGCGCAAATAAAACAAATGAGCTAAAAAAAAAACCTAAACAAAAACCTTCCGATTTCTTAATCATATCAGCCGACTCATACGTTTCTCTCCCACACAGTAACAATCAATTTCGTTGTTAAGTTTCTATTTCTTGATTAGGACCAGTGCCACCACACGATGCCAGTCGAGAAGTGATGAACGATTGTACGAAACATGCAACAGGAGGGGCAGATAAAAATACTAGAGCTATGGCTACGCATTGAGTTTAATAAACTTTTCTAATCGTTTGAACGGAATGCTGTGAGAGATGGAACTGATAAGGCTGTGTGTAGTTTGTGCCCGAGAGTCTTGCGGCCGATGTTAGTAGTCGTAGTTTGGGAAGCCATTGCTGTAGTGATTTGTCACGAAGTTATGTAAAATTTTAGCAAATAATTTTTTCAGGCATAGTCTAAGGTGCCTCAATGGAAAAGTGTCTAAATCCGAAGGTACTGGAATGGACTAGTCGTTGGAGAGGTTCTTAAAGATGAAGTATATAGTCCGTGCTCTTCTTTTCATTTTTGTTTTTTTTTTATTTCAGACTTTTTCACATCACACAAGGGATCAACACTTCATCTTTTCGTAAATTTTTTATGATGTCTCGAACTTCAATTTCTTTGTATCCAAAGTGCATGAAACTTTATTCAGTTTTTGCTTTAAAGAACTTGTAAGAGCCGTGATGCTACTAAAATGGAAACATCGTATCAGACACGTGATAACTTTTTCTGGCCAACAGTGAGAAGTCTGTATTTATTTCTATTTTCTTTGATGTAACTGTTTCTGGTTACGACGCATGAAAAAAGCTGTCATCGAAAGTATCACACGCTTTGAAGTCTTTGGGACTTCAACCAATTTTGTTGAAGTCTTTGGAAATGCAACATTTAACAGTGAAGTATATATGCATGATTTTGCACGGCTCTTGAAACCGATAGCGGATGGCTTGAATTTTCTTCAACAAGAAAAAGGAATGTTGTATGGATATTGTCTGCCCACTTTAGCAACCATCAGAGTATCGTACAAAAGGATGCAAAGCGATAATCCGCTCACCGTTTTGCCACTCCAAATTACTGCCAAAATTGAAGAGTCACTGGTGCAACGTTTCCATTCTTACTTCCATCTAACCCAGAAAGTGGAAGATGCTATTGTTGCTTCAGTGCTGTGTCCTTTGACGAAACTTAAATCGATTTCAGCACCATCGTTTAATGAAAATATAATAGCAGAAATTAGTTCCTTGGTTAGGAGAAAAATTGTACTGGAAAATAACGTTGTGGAAACAAAAATGTCAACACATCTAAAACTGAGCTGGAAACGTCATACTTTGATTTCGGTACTACAGGTAAGAGAAAGCGAATTATGCCTCGTAAACTTTTAAGCAAAACAAAACTTTACATTTCAGATCAGTTATCAGAACCGCCTAACAACTGATGTTCAATAGGAAATATGTTCTGCGCATATCTTGCTCACACTTCAATATCACTTGAAGTGCTACAGCAGTATCCACCCTTAAAGAACGCATTAATTGGATATAATACACCCCTTCCTGCCTCAGCTGTTGTAGAAAGAATGTTAATGTTATAAACACACCTCGGCGCGGAACCTTTTCAGACTCCAACTTCAAAAAAATGTTATTACTCAAAGTCAATGATTTGAAAAATCTTAATATCTTAAGAGTACCTTACTTTAACATTAAACATTTCTAATAAATATATCTTTTTTGTTCCAAAGTCAATTCTTGTTTTTACGTTTTCTAAACTAGTATTATTACCAAAAATTTGTTAGTTAGTAACTTGTGCAAATTCAAAAGTTTATTGTAATTTAAAGTACACTTTTTTCCACTGCAACCGTCTCTGGAGCTCCTTGCCAGCACACATTAAGCAAATAAGAGCTAGCACAAGTTTTAAAAGAGCTCTATTTAAATATTTTCTAACCGAATTCCCTCATCTTCTACCTCTTAACTTCCTGCTTATCAGTATCCAAGTCCGTCTTTCGCTATTTCTTTTTGTTTTTTTTTTAAATGTATTTAGAATCTTCTACTCGAACTCAATTTTTGTAATTTATTGGAACTTTGTTTTTTCTAACCGCTTTTATGCGCTACAAAAGACGATAAGTCTTACTTGTGCCCTTTATAGAAATAAATGAAATTGAATTGAATTGATGTGTTTTGAATTGAGTTGAAATCGTTGCTCGATTCATAAATCAAAGGGTTTGTTGTGCATTAGTCCTCCACATATCGAATTTTCTCTTACACGCGTGCTGCACACTTTTCAACTTTATTCCCGACTAGTCAATAGATCGTAACTAAATTAATTTGTGGGTGGTTTTATAAGCACTTTCTTTTATTTAAGGCTAAGGCAAAATTCATATGTGCGCTTAAAGCTGTAAAATCAATTACTAATTTTAATTTGAAAATCATTTCTTAAAGTTCCACGTTTATTTCAAAGCACCTTCCTTTTCTTCAATCTGAGCGCTATAATTTTGCAAAAGTTTCCAAACTTTCAAATTTACTGGTATCGATTTAAATATAACAAGCGACATCTTTTGCAAAATCACAGCAAATAAGAAGATTCCATGAACCTTGGTAGGAGTGAACCTTTTTCTTCGCGTGTGTACATCGACCATATAATCGACCATAGACAATACCATGTCGTTTTTGTTTAGTAGTCATTATGCGACTCTAATTGCTTCACAGACATGACTCGAAAATAACAAATAATTTCGAGATTGAAGATTAATTATACATTAGGCTGTCCTGATTTCAAGCATTGTTGATATAGTTTATATTAAAATTTCTTTTCGTTAATCACCAAAGAAAACGAATTTAAATTAAGAAAGATAATTCGTTTAGATAATGAAAGAAAAGAGAATCTTAAAACAAAATCACTTCAAGTTTGTTGTGGATATAAAAATAGAGTTATGGTATCGCAGGTCACTTGTTGCGTAAGCCTTTTGCATTAATTGATTTAACTTTCCGTAAATTTAAAAGGGCGAATTTGGAAAGCGTCATTTAAAGTGATATGATTTTTTTCATTTGGTATTCTTAACATGTCTTTTTTTTCATGGACGAGGCATTAAAGTTAAACAATCAGTGCTAGTCATCAATTCTTTTTATGATCGAGCATTGGTTCTTTTGGTTACTTATTTTCTTGAAGGTGCGAGACTTACGAAGTACTTGGGGAGAAAAACAGCATTTTTTTTTTCTTTTTTTATTTTTAATTTGACATCAATTCATTTTATGTTATGTATGGTGGCGCCTTTTACAAAACCGTTTTCTTTGGTATGCAAAGTAACGGGACATAATGCTTAAAGAGGACACAATTTTTCTCTTCATCGTTTCAATTAAAACACAAACTCTATTTGTACCGCGAAGTTCAATTAAAGGCAGGCAAAGTAATGTAAAAACAGAAAAGATTCCTGTATTACAAATTATGTAAAACTATAAAGTAGTAGTAAGTCCAACCTCGACTTCGAATTAACAACGTTTTTTGACTCTTGAGCTGGAATTAAAGTCTTTTTATTTATAACAGCCTTCAGTTCAGCATACATCGATGCATATTTGCGATAGCTAGAATAAAAACGACGAGGCTTATTTTCCCCCATGTTTCCGATTGGCCTTTAAGTTTGGTGAAAGTGTTGGCCACTTTAAATGTCTTCTTTGCATAAAAAACTCACGATTAGCCCGCGACACAGAAGGTGTATAATTATCTTAATCCGCTTCATGTTCGAAAATTTCTGCTAAAATTTCTAACAACAAAGTTAAATAATTTTCTGAATTCATTTTGGCAGATGTTTTGCATACAATAATGGTTAAAAGCAGACAAGTCCATCCAAAATCCTTGATATTTCAAAGAAATGGGTTCTATTTCTTGATGGATTGGGTGTTACCCGGGCTCTAATCCTCGGGGTAAAAACACCACAAACAATTTTCAAGGCCCCACCTCCAGCACACGACTGACAATCGTCCTGGAATACTTCATGTCATGAAAAGCATTCACAATCAGCCGCTCGGAACCGGATATAAACCGTAGATCGCTTCCAGGTGTGTCAGAAATATACCGCTCACAAACGAGATGAGGCTCAAAAAAGTCCGCTACCGGCTGTAGCGCCACTCACTTATTATTATAGGAATCGACTCACGTCGCTAATTTGTTCCGGAAAAAGGCATCGTAACTCAAAGTTATCTTAAGTCGAAACAAGGAACAACAAACATACACCTAAACTGAAAAGGAATAGTTTCTTTTTTTCAAATTTACACGGTCTACAAACTCATTTACTGTCGTTGCTCGAAGAATAGTGAATATCTTAACAATAAATTGCAGTAAGTTGAAGCACAAACACTCCTTTGTTTTCTAGAAAAATGTTTAAAGTTTGGAGATATGAGGACCAAATCAAATTCAATGGGTAGTAATAAACCGAAGAGTTAAGGACATTGTTCAAGTGAGAAAATTAATGAAAACAGAGACTTTTTTTTCCTCCTAAAGTGATATGGGCACGAATATGATATCTACTAAGTTCATATATTGGGATCAACTAAATTTTACAATTCATCTTTTCTTCGCTGGTAAATTAAAGCTATTTCTAAGTTGATCTACTCAGTAAAAGATCCAAAGGCAAAATGGATGATTTTCCAAACGTCTCCATACAAAAGAAATAGCATAACGATGAAGAACTTTCAAATCAAATTTTTGATGAAAAACTATTCCATTCGAACAGTTCTAATCCATGTGACTGTCGAACCATTCAACATCGATCCACCGATTTTCATGGCTGATGTCTAGTCCATGTTCCTCTAGTCCAACGTCCTTCACTAGCTTCTGTTCAACAGCGAATTGTTTACAACACAGACAACCCGACATTGACAAATTGGCTCATTTGTTGTTTACACTCTCTTGTTTCACATAGGAAACTCTTACACTCTCTAATATTTCATTGATCTGATTCGACGTCATCACAACAGAATCAACTAGTGAAACGCTTTACAAGTCTTCAAGGGACCGGAACTAATGGATTGGCAACAGTAACCCACCGTTGTACATAAACAATTTTTGTGCTATCTCTTCGCTCCACGAAACCGTCAGTGTGATATAATCACTTGAGAAAACCTGTTTGGCTTATCGTTAGCTGAGACACAAGCTTGCCAAAATAAAAAAGAAAACAACAAAACAAAAAAACCATTAAACTCTATACTGGTCGTGGGCTATTTCACCACAATCTTGGACAATACCTCATCCGCAAATAAAAATAAACATCCGTTGCTTGTTATGTACGTTTATTTTTGAAAAAAAAAAAAGAATTCTTGAGGCTATGTCGCATTCAAATGCGTGATGTTGCGTGGTTTGAAGATAATCAAAACATTTGGCGTCGTTATTTCGGCAGTCCTTCATGCTCGGCCCAATCCAGCCAGGAGCCAACGTAGTTATGTATATTTTTGTATCCGAGCGATTGAGCGATTTCCGCACCGGCCTGAGATCGCTTCCCACTGCGACAATGCACGATGATGTAGCTGTTGATGTCCGGCTTATCATGGCCATACTTTTTCTTAAAAGCATCTGGACGCACGGACAGTGCTAGCTCCTGCGCTATCATTCCCAGCGGAATGTTTATGGATGTTGGTATTTGACCGAATTCCTTGAGCTCCTCTGGTTCTCGCACGTCAATCAGAAGTTTCTCTGGGTGGTTTGGCAGATCCTTAACTTCAGCATATTCAACAACTGGAATGTCCTTTTGTTCTGTAGAGTAACACATGGCGGATGGTATTGAATCTGTGATAATTGAGTTCATATGATGGTGATGATCTGCTAGTGCCATTTGAGACCTTGCCACTGAACTTAGGCCAAGAATGAAGAGATTCCTGACCAGTTGGTGGTTTTTGAACGCAATCTGGCGTAGAATGGTGGACCTGCCACAAACCATTGCTCTGGATAACATGGTTCGGCTTTTGTTGATTTATGTATTTAAACGAAATTAACACACACGGTTTGTTGTACTAGAGAAAGTTACCTTCTTCAACTGAACTCGGGGAGGGCAGATTTCTTAACTTTATTCCGCATTATGTCACATTTGGCCAATCCGCTAGAAATCTTCGACTTAACACAAATGTCATATTGAGCAAGAAGTGGGGGTAAAACATCTGACACTAGCGAAAAGTATGCAACGATAATAGACACAACAGTAGAGGCAGTAATAAATTGTTTTTTTTTTTAAAACTGTTCAAGAGTCTAAACATCGGCAAATGAAATGATAGCTCAAAGGCTTATAACGTTTTATTTATTAGTTGAAGAACAAGTCTGATTTAGATTATGTCTGTTTGATTGGTTTGCGTACGATCTCAGAATTTACTAATGCCCTCATGTTCGGCCCAATCATTCCATGATCCCGCATAGTTGTATATCCTATGATAGCCTAAGTGTTCAAACAAAGCTGCTGCTTGACAAGATCTCGCACCCGCATCGCAATAAACAGTGATGATAGAATCCTGGTCCGGTTTTTGACGTCCATACCTTTTCAGGAACACCAGTGAATGCATTTTCATTGCGTCTCTTATTTCGCACAGTGGGATATTAATAGCACTTGGTATTTTACCAGTTAATTTGACTTCATTCTTATTACGTACGTCAATCAGATACTTTTTCTTGTCTTTTCGTTTGATCATTGCCTTTATCTCGGGATAGTCGACTTCTGCCATGAGCCATTCTTTACTGCAAAATGAAGCTGCTTGTAGCTTTCTTACTACGGGAATGTTTTCAAAATTCCGATGATTAACTATGTCTAATTTGTATCTTGCTATTAACTTCGAAGACAAATTGGAGATAGTCCTGATGTGTCGCATGTTCTTAAAGGGAGTACGGCGAAGAATGAATGAAGAACAAACCATCGCTTTGGACATCATAACTCGTTTTTTTTTTTTTTTTTTTTTAAAGGCAAACCACAATTTTGATGTTATTTTTTTGCCAGACTGAATTTGATTCCGAATATTTTTTTTATTTATCTGATTGATTGAAACTTTTGACTTAATACTGTCATTTGGAAATTTGCAATTTAATTTCGCTGTTTCTTGATTTTTTTTTGTTCTTAAATTATATAAGAGTCCTAAGATCGACAAATGAAATGATAGCCCAGATTGACTTTAAATGTTTTATTTATTAGTTTAAGAGCAAAAATCGGTTTCAGATTATGTTGGCTGCGTGGTTTGAGTGTAATTTCAGGATTTACGAATGCCTTCATGTTTGGCCCAATCATTCCATGATCCTGCATAGTTGTGTACTCTATTATAGCCTAAGTTTTCAAAAAAAGCTGCTGCTTGGGAAGATCTGCGACCCGATTGACAATAAACAGTGATGAAAGAATCCTTCGTCGGTTTCGGACGTTTATATCTTTCTTCGAAGTCTTGTTTATTCATATTCAGTGCCTCTCCTATTTCTTGCAGTGGGATATTAATGGCATTTGGTATTATTCCAGTCGATTTGACTTCATTCCTATCACGTACGTCAATCAGATACTTGTCTTTTCGTTGGGTCATTTTCTTAACCTCGGGATAGTCGACTTCTGGCATGGATTTATTTTTACTGTAAAATGTAGCTGCTTGTATCTTTCTTACTACGGGAATGTTTTCATTATTCCGATGAATAACCATGCCTAATTTGTATCTTGCTATTAAATTCAAAGACAAATTGGAGATAGTTTTGATCTGTACCAAGTTTTTAATGAGAATGCAGCGAATAATGAATGAGGAACAAACCATCGCTTTGGATATCATGACCCGTCTTTTTTTATTTTAAGCCAGAACACAATTTAAATTTTTTTGCCAGACTAAATTTTGACTCCGAATATTTTTTGTTTATCTGGTTGATTGAAACGTTCGACTTAATACTGTCATTTGGATATTTGTAATTCAACTTCACTGTTTCTTGTTTTTTAGCTCTTCCTTGATTATACAAGAGTCCAAAGACCGACAAATAAAATGATAGCCCATATTGACTCAAAATGTTTTATTTTTGTTTAAGAGCAAAAGTCGGTTTCAGATTATGTTCACTTGCGTGGTTTGAATACGATGTCAGCATCTAGTAATGTCTTCCCTCATGTTTAGCCCAATCTTTCCATGATCCGGGATAGTTGTGTATTTTATTGTAGCCTAAGTTTTCAAAAAAAATTGCCGCCCGAGAAGATCTCGCACCTTCTTTAGAATAAACAGTGATGAAAGAATCCTTTTTCGGCTTTAGACGTTTGTATCTTTGTTCAAAGTCTAATTCATTCATATTCAGTGCCTCTCCCATTTCTTGCAATGGGATATTAATGGCATTTGGTATTATACCAGTTGATTTGACCTCATGTCTATCACGTACGTCAATTATATACTGGTTTTTTCGTTGGGTCATTTCCTTAACCTCGGGATAGTCAACTTCTGGCATGACTTTCTTTTTACTGTAAAATGGAGCTGCTTGTATCTTTCTTACTAGGGGAATATTTTTATACTCTCGGTGATTTTCTATTCCCAATTTGTTTCTTGCTATTAATTTTGAAGAGCAATTGGAGATAGTTCCGATCTGTCGCACGTTCTTAAAGGGAGTACGGCGAAGAATGAATGAAGAACACATCATCGCTTTGGATATCATGGTCTGGTTTTTGTATTTTTTTTTTTATTTCAAAACAAAATTTTGATTTAATTTATTTGCGAGACTGAATTTTGAATCCGAATATTTTGTATTTATCTGGTTGATTAAAACGTTCGACTTAGTACTGTCATTTGGATAATTGTGACAGCGATGAAAAGTATACTACGTTAATGGATACGACAGTAGGGGTAGCAGCAATTCCCTGTTTCATCTTTTATTTTTGTTGTTTATTTCTACAAGAGTCCTAAAATCGACAATCGAAATTCGCACTACAGAATTCTGGTTAGAAATTTCACAAATGAAATAATAGTCCAATTGATTTAAAACGTATTATTTATTAGTTAAAAAATAAAAATCGGTTTCAGATTATTTTCCTTTACTTGGTTTGAGTTTGATGCCCTCATGTTTAGTCCAATCAAGCCATGATCCCGCATAATGGTATATTCTATAATAGCCTAAGTTTTCGAAAAATTTTGCTGCTTGAAGAGATCTGCGGCCCGAATTACAATAAACAGCTATGTAAGAATCCTTCGCCGGTTTCTCACGTTTATACTTTACTTTGAATTTCCGTGGATGCATTTTCATTATTTTTTGTATATTTAGCAGCGGAATATTAAGGGCAGTTGGAATTTTACCAATTTCTTTGACTTCATTCTTATTACGTACGTCAATCACATAATTGTTTTCTCTTTTGATCATTTTTTTAACTTCGGGATAGTCAACTTCAGGGACAAGTTTCTTTTCATGTGAAAGTGGAGCTGCTTGTATCTTTCTTACTACGGGAACATTTTCATAATTCTGTTGACTCACTATGCCTAATTTGTGTCTTGCTATTATGTTCGAAGACAAGTTGGAGATAGCCTTGATCTGTTGCGAGTTTTTGAAGGCAATACGGCGAAGAATGAGTGCGGAACAAACCATCGCATTGGATATCATAACCAGGCTTTCGTAGTTTTTTTTTTTTATTCCAGAACACAATTTCGATTTTAATTTTTATTGCTGGACTAAATTTTGACTCCGAATATTTGATCTGGTTGATTTATTTTTATCTGTCTGATGGAAACTTTCGACTTAATACTGTCATTTAGATATTTGTGACAGCGGTAACAAGTATGCAATGAAAATGAATGAGACAGTAGAGGCAGCACCAATTGAACTGTTCAAAGCTTTTTTTGTGTTACTCTGTAACCCGTGAACTGTGAGCATATAAACTGCACATTGGTTCTAAATGTGCAACAGCCATTGCAGAATAATCTTTCACTGGCAAAATACTGGGCATGACTTTTAACGAACTTAAAATAAGAAAATAGAGTTAATAAAGTTCTAGCGTGCAAAGACGACTTATGGTAGGACCCTCACCATATCTGCATATTCCAACAATGCAATGATTGAAGTTTTAAAAACCAAAAACCACAACTGTTTTTTTTATGTTAGAGAAAATGGAAATTCCATGCCTCTCAAATGACCGCTAAAATTGAAACAAACAAAGTAAGTAAAGCACAATTTTGACACAAATACTCTGCATACATAAATAAATAAAAAATGCGCACGCGAGTCAATTTTTTTTACATTTTATTTCGCAATTTGTCTAGTTGGTCGTAATGTTTTTAGTCGATTTGAGATCATGTTCCTTTGCATGGTTTGATTTTCGAATTTTATTCCCTTGTATATTTATGAATACGTTCGTGTTTTGCCCAATCCATCCATGATCCCGCATAGTTATATACTCTATGAAAGCCTAATTTTTCAGCTTTTTTTGCTGCTTTCAGAGATTTGTCTCCCTTCTTACAATAAAACGCCAATACTGTATCTTTCTTTGGTTTTAGTCGTCCATATTTTCTCAAAAATTTTCTTGGATGCATTTTAAGTGTTTTCTTTAGACTATCATATGGTATATTGATTGAATTGGGTATTTTACCATCTTTTTTCACGGTTTCCTTACTACGCACGTCAATCAGATATTTGTCTGAACGTCTGATAAGTTTCTTAACTTCGGGATAGTCAACTTCTGGAATAAACTTCTTCTTAGAGTAAAATGAAAAATCTTGTATTCTCGATATTATGAAGGGGTTGTAATTGGCTTCATTCTTATTGTAATTTATAGCCAATTGGTTGCACTGAGATCTTGGTATCGAATTCGTTTGGAAAAGGGAAAAATTCTTCAATATTCCAAAGTTTCGTAAACGAACCTGTTGAATAAGGGTGGATGTGGCACAAACCATTGCTCTGGATAGCATGACTCGACTTTTGTATATATTTTCTTTATTCTAGAAAACCCGAATGCGATTTTTAAAATTTTTTTTTTTAATTTATTTCATTTGTTTGTTTATGAATTAAACGTAAACAAATAATGCCATTTTGTATATTTTTGACGGCAGTGAAAAGTATGCAAGAAAAGTAAAGTTTCAGCAGAGTATTTGTGAAATTTCTATTGGGTTTTTCAAACAATAAACTATTTGTATATTCTCGAAAGTTATACACCAATTCTTTTATGACCTGATATATTCTTATTGCACTTTCTCATTTTTAAATTCCATTTAACACAATGGCCAGTTTAAAGTGGGCTGTCCGTATAAAACAGAGAGTATCCCTCTAATTACTATAATCGCCCCACAAATAGTTGCAAGAACTGTCTGAATGCGCTAATTACATACCATGTCCCACAAGGACTTGACCTGTGGTAACTGTTTCAATCGATCAACATACGAACCTTTTGCAAAACCAATTGCTATCGATTTTATACAGTTGCAGCTTAGGTAAATTAGAACAGAAAAATTTATTCAGAATAAAAACGAAACTCCACTCATTTTTTTTTTTACAATTTTGACACTTATATTTAGATTGTTTAATATAATACGAGTTCAAAGAGAACAAAAGAGTTTTTAACTTAACTACCATGGGTCAACTTTACCCATTGAGAATTTATCCAATAATACTGTTAAAACGAGTTCATGTAAATTATTGCACGATCATTCATTTACACTATCTGCGTCGTTGAGTGCTGTTGTTTCCAAACCAGGAGGGGAAAGTTACATTTTTTTTTTTGTGGTTAATTTTTACCCATGATGGGTAGGTAGGCCAAATCATGGTAATCATGTCCAATCATGGGTAATTTTTACCCATGATAGGTAAGTAGGTCTGAGCTAGGCCAAATTAAAAAAAATATATATTCAAGGACGAAAGGATAACGATATACAGTGCCTCCGGAAACTATTTGCCCACCGATCGATTTGAAGTAAAAAATGTTCATAGAAAAGAAACTACTAGTCCTACAAAAATCGTATGTACGTGCATTTATTCTGCGTCAAATACTACATAAAACGACTTCACTAACTTTGCATTTTAATCTCCAAGAAGTATTTACTCATCCTCGTAATAACTCAGTTGTAAGTTCATGGAGCATCTTATTCGTCCAACTTTTTTTTTAAATAATGTGTATTTAACTATTTTGAATGGAATCGAACTGTTTTGGGCCAAGTCAGATGTTATTTGGTATCATTTAGTACACCCATCCATTGGTTCCATTCATTAAACTGACTTTCACGCCAGTTTAGTTGATACTCTCATGTTTTTTCTCAAAAATGTCTGAACGTTTTGGAATCGATTTAAATCTGACGATTCCAGTAGCGTTCCAATCCATTCAGAGGTATTTAGAGGGAAATTTGAGTATTCTAAAATATATGACTAGGATCTTTATGTTAAATGCAAATGCAGTAGGCATCACAAGAATGCTTCTGTACTCTTTGTATTCCATCACACTGTCAATAAAGTGCACTTTCATACTCATGCAACGTCATTTT
Source organism: Syritta pipiens (assembly GCA_905187475.1). Lineage (NCBI taxonomy): Eukaryota > Metazoa > Arthropoda > Insecta > Diptera > Syrphidae > Syritta > Syritta pipiens. The sequence continues at coordinate 5,364,875 of LR994572.1, read as the reverse complement.
CTTTTCTATGACCATTTTTTACTTCAAATGAGTCGGTGAGCAAATAGCTTCTGGAGGCACTGTATAATATGTTGTTCCTAACAACAAGCAACACTGGTCATCTATGGTACCTTAAATTGCATCATATTCGAAACCAGACATTTCAACTTAAAACTCACTTTTAATTAAAAAAAAAATAAATTAAAATACAATCGAAGTAAATTCAGAATGTTTTTGTGAATTGAAAACAAGTTAAGTCTTGAAATTTAACTTTTTACTAAGATTACCCTTCACCAGCAATAACTGTCTGGAGCAGTATTAAAAGGACTAAAATAGGTTTAAACAAATGTCAAGATAAAACCTCTATCCTCAATTTTAAGGAAACAGATTTTTATTTAATAATTGAATGAAATAGATTTATAGATTAACCAAAATGACTTCACTGCTTCATCCACTAAATCTCTCCCCTCTTCTTTCGGTCAGTTTTCTATCTTGGCCCCTTGATTGAGTGTTGCCGTTGACTCAAGAACCTGATAACCCTTTTGTTTTAATTGCGCTAATAGTTTTTGAGTTCTGAGTAGATGAAGTTGATGTTGTACACAAACAATACTAGGCACGAAAGGGGAAAATGACAATGCTATATTGTGCATTTTGGATCGCCAAGAAAGTGATGATGGTCGTTTTGGGGATGACAGTGAAGAAAATTCAAAGCTTTAGGCAATGATTTTTGAAGAAAGCACCAATGCACGTGCACAAAAACACATAATAAAGACTGACTGACTTCATAGAAAAGTGATGAAAGAATCTACTAAAGAAATTTACTTAACTTTTATATTTTTTTTATATATTTGTTTTATTTAAAAAAAAAAATAGAAGGTTATGACTTTTTTATTTATTTTATTAAAAATAAGGTTACAGTTATTGTTTGTTTGGTAAAATTGTTAAAAAAAAAAAAACAAAAAAGACTATTTATATATTTAGATGTCTTTTGTATATATTGTACAAACTTGAAATCGTTTTACTGAGTAGGATAATTCTTATGTAGAGATTAGAATTACATTGAATTCTTTGCAATGTATTATTCATTTCAATAAAGTTAGCTACTTACATATTTTTGGTGACGGTGTATGTCATAACTTTGTATTATGTCTAAATTTTGCTGTAGTTGCTGAATTCGTTTGGACTAACTCGACTGTAGCTTCAAGTGCTGCTTAGGTGTCTGGAATAGGGCACATTTTCACCATATTCCCCAACAAAATAGGTGATTGGGTGTAACAAAGCTGGCTCTGTCTTATTCAGCTCGCGTCGGCTTTGATCTCTTCATCATCTTAAAAAGCTATGGTTGCTGTGAAATGGCTTATTCTATCAGACATTTCTGTCGTGTATTCGAATAACTTTTCCGAACATCATCTGAATATTTATGTATCGAATATTTCTTGAGATCTAATATTCAAGAGCTAGAATTTCTAAGCTACCAGGCAGCTTACTTTTCACAGCTTCGAAAAAAAAGAGTCTTGTTTAAAACTTTGCTTTCGTATGAAATATTTTTTTGGTTAAATAAATTTGGTGATCTATGAAAATGGCGGCGATAAAAATATATTGCTTCTCTTGTCACAAAAATCCAAATCTAAAATTCCAAATTCATTCAATTTCGAAGGGAATGCTTTCATTCTAGCTTGTTCGTCAATAAAATAACTCCCAAAGTGATTAATCAAAACACATCCATCGAAATAAAAATATCAATTTCTTTTGTGGTTTTTCTTTAACATTTTCTTTTATTTGTTTCCTTTATTCTTTAGTATATAATTTGTTGGTTTTCTTCTGTTTTTTTTTGTAATTTTTTATTTATTTTTTTTTTAATATAATAACAATTCTTATGAGTCTGCATTTGTGCCAGCCATATATAATTTTTTATTTTCTTATAATTTTTTGTTTTTGTTTAAATTTTATTTTTTTCCTAAATAGTTTATAAATATTGCGTTTGTATTTGCGCATTGGAATATGCATGAGTGTGAATGTATGTATGTATGTATGTGTGTGTGTGTGCTCTTTCGACTTAAAAACCTTTTCTTAAAAAATTGTTTATTTGTTTTATTTTTTTGTTTCTTTGTTTATTTTCTATTAAAAGTTTCATCTTATTTCTTAAGTCTGTACCCTCGACACCGTTGAATGTTTATTTTTTTATTTTTCCTATTTTTTGTTTGTTTAGTGCAATTTGTTTTTGGTTTTATTACATAATGTATATATGTATATATTTTATTATAAAATACATAGATATAGTTACAGCACAGTTGAAACTTTATTTTATTATCCTTACGCGTATTAAATTATTTTAATATATTAAATATTTTTTTACTTAAAACAATAATGTTGTTGTTTTTTTATGTGCTTTGGTTTGATATATATGTATATATATAATAGATTTATATTTATTTGTTTGCTTGGTTTGCTTATTGATATATAAATAACAATTTGTTGTTGTTCTTCTTGATATATATGTTTGAGTATTTTATGATGGTTGGTAGTTTGTAATTTATTTATTTCTTTTCGATGTGAGGTCTTATTTGTAGGAATATGTGATATTTTTCGCGAATGAAAAATTATTTAATGATATAGAAAGAGGATTTTATTTTTATTTATTTATTTATTTTCATTTTTGTTATACAAAAGTTGAGTGAGTGTGAGTGAGTGTGTAGTATTGGCTAGTTGGTAGGTTTGTTAATAGGTAGGTAGGTCGTTATTTGCTTAATTAAATTTATTCATTCCAAAGTAAAGGAATCACAAAAAAATATATGCAAAGTTTATCCTTTGTGTGGGTCGTTTGGTAGAAAATAAATCGTAATAGAAAAACGAAAGGGAATGTATGTAGGTATACATAGAAAATGTTTTATTTTTTGTTTCTGTTTTACAGAGGCTTTTTTTTTTTGTTTTGTATAATATATTATTTCTAAGTTTTTGTGTGTTATTTACGCAACACATTATTAAATTTAATAAACATTTTCATACAGCGGCGTGCGGAGAGTTGCGGATACTCTTTGTGCGTTTGCTGGACTATTCTTACACGAGTTTCCATGCGTATTTCTAAAATTATGGGCATAATTTAAAATCGCTGTTCGAAATTTAACTCAGATGACTTTTGGAAAGCATCTTAAGTAAAACATGTCAAGTCACCTGATTCTTGCAATTCAAGTACTAATCAATATGGTATTATTATTATAATTTATTAACTCAAAATTTAAGCTATGAACATAGAATACGAGCACAAATTACGAGACTTTCGGCTACTACTTGATATAATATTCTGCAGCTACTTAAAAAGGCAAAATCAGGCATTCGACATGCAGACGACAGATAACGACATCGAAATGCAGTAAATTTTTCTAGGAGCTATTAATTTCTTTTTTCTTAGAGAATAGAAAAGTTGAAATTGCAAAAAAAGTTTAGTATCGGCATTCGACTTGAAAGCGTTTTAAGAATCATCGGGTTATGGCCAGTTGCCATTAATGATGTTTTAAATGAAACTGGCAATGAAATAAAACTTTTAATAACGTTGTCCAAAATGATTGTGGTATTATTTATACGGCAAACATCATTTGAAGTATTTAAATTTCAACAAATTTTTAGTACTTGAAAAATCAAAGATTACTGAATTTTCAGTAGAAATGCTGAATCACATAAACTGGAAGAAAAACGTTAATGGATGACGACTTTAAAGTTGTCGTGAACATTCGATTCAAGCTTTGCTTAGTGCTGTATGTATATTATTTCGAAAAAATGCAGATAACTTACTTTATTATTTTAAGGTGTTTAAAAAAAAATTCGGTAACAAATTGTTGGTTGATGGCTATGAAATGTAATATCTCTGATAAAATTAATTGCATCTTAAAATACTATGGTTTGAAACCATTTTTAGAATCGCATTTTTCGTCAAAAGTTATTTACGTTTAGGCCACGTGCATACAAGCGGCAAGACGCTCTAGCCATGACACCGCGTCAAAAAATAGCTTGTTTGCACCTCGCCTTAAAATTTAGTAAAAATTTGAAATATTATCGTCATATTTATTTATGCTGATGAAAAAACTTGCTAAGTTTACGGAGACAATGCTATAAGTAGAAAAAGAGAAGCGAAGTGGTTTGTTCGTTTATAACTTAACATTTTCCATGTTAAAGATGCGCCCAGCTCGGGATCATTGAATAAGCCGATGAAATCATGGTAAAAAGTGAGGAGACCTGCATAGAAACAGCGTGGACGTTGCTAGGGAATTAGGCATCCAAACAGTTAGTAACCATTTGAAGAAATGTGGATACTCAATTTACAATGAAAAATTTAATGGAGAAAATTTCTATTTACGATTTATTGCTAAATGGAAACAAAATCGAACACTTTCTGAAGCAAATAATTACAAATACGGGCGATAAAGAGTGGATCACCTACGCCAATAATGTGCGAAATGGTCGATAAAAGGTGAGCCTTCGTAAACGTTGTCCAAATCAGGATTGACATTAAAAAGGTTATGACATGTGTCTGGGGGGATTGGAAGGGAATTGCTTATTATGATCTTCTACAACTAAGTCAAACGATTGATTTTGTTCATTACTTTCAACAATTCACAATACTGAAGGAAGAAATTTAATGAAAACGGCCAGAATTGATCAACAGAATAGCTACTGTGTTCTATCATGACAACGACAGACCACACACATCTTTGATAAACCGTGCTACGGACCGATTCAATGTAATCCTGCTCTTGGTAACCGCTGGCGGCGCTGAATCAACTCACTTATCGAAAATTGAACAAAACTACGTTCCGTTACAAAAATCGACCGCCATTAAAATTTAATCTTCGTAGTGATGTAAATGAAATGAAAAAACAGCGTCGCCGCGGAAACCAAGGTTTCTTAAAGCGCATAATAAACGTTCAAAGAGTGATTTGAAAAACGTCGGCGTCGCTCGATTTACAAGTCATCTATTACAAAAAAACCCGGAAGAAACTAAGAGAGCTTGAATGGGAAGTTTTACATCCACTAACAGAACAGAAATGCATAATACAGAACTTGCATCTTCAGATTATTATTTGTTTCGATTACTGCAGAGCTTTCTTAGTAGTGTACGGAAAAGATGTAGAACACGGAATTTAGGACTTCGTAGAGGCCTACAAAATACACTTATATCAGTTTTTTGCTCAGAACAGAAATACATGTTAGTAATGTTGCTATACCTTAATCAAGATCTTAGATCGATGTTTGGGAAACAACAGGAAAGCGGAATAATGTTATTGCTACAAAGGTTTCCCATAGAAGGCATTTCACTCTTATTTACTGTCGACTTATCTCATCGAAGGCTAATTCATTAGATACATTCAATTTTTGAATTTTAAAGGCACAATAAAGTAGTTTATCCTTAGTGTTATTCTTCTTTTTTTCGTTGTGACTTAATTAAGCGGCATTTTCTTCTTCTCTTTAGTAGTTCGTTCCCCATAACCTAAAGCACGATTTTGTATCCCCATCTCACTTCAAATGAAATTTTCGCGGTCGACAATTTGCCGGTTGTCGACATTCAGCCATTCAGCCATCCTCAAGGCTTCGATTTCATGCCCCAGAAAAAAGCCCATCAGCAGAATTGCTATCTCTAGCTGTCGTAAACAACAAGACAAAACAAAAAAAAAAACTTTTACGAACCGCAAGCTATTTGCGAAGTCACAAAAAATCTTTAGGAAACACTAAAGCACAGGCAGCATTGACAGCAAGTCATGCATGCAGCATCCCGAGACAGAAACAATCGCGCCGGAATCCCTCGATAACCATGAAGACGTCCTCACACATCCCCACACGCTCACAACCATCGCATCGGTTGTTTTCGAGTAATTTTATTTAAATCAAATCTTCTGATATAAAGTTTGAAGATTGGATATTTTCGAGTGACGGGGAGAATGCACTCCATCCCAATTTCCATGAGGCACGGGGTAGACTGTGTGGGATGAAATGCCATAAAGTGATTGTGCTCTTCAATTTGCATGAAAACGAGGCATGCAAGGGGTTTTATTGAGCACTTTTAATGTAGATGTTCATCGTAGCTTCGTCTTCGTTCTATTTTTAGTGGCGGACTCTGTGATGAATGACGTTTCAAAAACAAAAAAGAGTTTCGTCCTTCGAAAAAAAGGTACAAAATGAACGATCATTGAACGAACTTGCGAGAAATTCGTTTCTTAAATGGTGTTTTGTGAAATTAAATCTCAATCATGAGGTCTCATCGGTTTTTGACACATCGACAGAGATGATTGAACAGCGGACGGAGGTGCTTTCGAGGTAATTGACATCTGTACTGGGAGCATACGTGCCGTTGGGTGCAATTAGTTAAGGGGAAAGCAGACAATCATGTGGCTGACACTTCAACAAAATCATTCGACAAGTGTCAACTTTTGAGGTGAGTCTTATGGGAACAGTCTCCAACTGTTGACTTGGAACTCCATTCGGCCGGAGGACGAAGAGCTGACGACTGAGTAAGGGACAATTTGTTGAATTGAATCAAGTCGGGAAAGTATGCAATGCAATTGGGAACCGCACGTGTTGTCACGTAGGGCTCAAAGAATCTGAAAAACAATTTAAAAGCGAGTTCATTTTCTGAAAGGACGAATTACACATGTGACACTGAACAAATGTGTGTTCTGGATTAGTGCTCAAAGTTTCGAGAGAGTTTGTTGAATAAACGCAACGAAACTTTTCGCGACAACCTGGGGAATGTGTGTTGTCGGTTTGATTGTTGTCCCTCGAGCCATAGGCGGGGAAGATGTCTGGTGACAAAAGTTTAAGTGGTTTTTTTTTTCCAGGAGAGAGGGGTGGCTGCTTTAAGAATGAGCTGCGATATTTTTGTGGAAGAATTTCGTAGTTGGGTTATGACCTTTAAACTATATGCGAAGTGAGGAAAAAACTCCCAAAAATAAGACAAGATGTTTTCTGATAGTCTAAAAAACAATCAAAAGCCGCTTTTAGATGATTATTTCAATTTCAATTTAGCTATAAGTTGAGCTTTCAGTTAAACTGATGTCTAAAAGCAAAAACTGAAGCGTGTAACTGAAACTGATATTGATGGAATTTCCATAAGTTGTCAATTCATTTATCAGTTAAACTGATGTGTAAATACGTTTCAGTTCAGTTGTCAGTTCAGTCATCATTTTATTTGCAATTGGCGGTTAATCAACATTTTCGAGTTCCTATTTTTTTTTCCAATATGTCGAAGCAGAGTGAAAATATAGTTGATTTCTTTGACATTTATCGTGCGTGTCCATCTTTGTAGGAGAAATGTGATCCTATTTATCACAATTCATCGTCCATTGCGCGATGTATTTCTTATAACTTTCAACTGCTCACAAGTAAAATAAATGTTCAATTGAAAACCACACTGTCGTGTAAATACACTGTCTTTTTTAACTGTACTAACAACTAAACGAATAACTGAACCGACAACTGAACTGATAACGGAACTGACAACTGATCGCCTAAACGATTTTTTTTAAAACTGATCGTCTATAACTATCAGACTGAAAAACAAAAAAAACAAAAATAAACTAGCAAAAATAAATTAGCGAATGCCTGTGTTGTACTGGCTATATTTACTAGCTATTAATTTTTAAATATTTAGCTAGTTTCAAATAAATAAAATATTAAATTCGCTAGTAGGAAGAAGATTTTGTAGTCATTTAATAACAGAGATGTAAGCAAACAGAGAAAAAAGCAATAAAGTTAATACACCGAAGTAGTTAGAATATAAATACCTTTCTGACAGACAAATCCATATCCACACTTTCGACACTTCGCTGTACGTACCTAATCACCAATGCCACTATCGGCATGGTTACACTTTATTTGTTTCAATTATTATTTCTTTTTGTTTTAAACAAAACTAATAAACTTTGATTATTTGTTTCAAATATTTGTTGTTATACGTAATATAATATGTAATATGTATATAAGCATATCTTGTTTTTTTTGTTTTTTTTTTTTTGTAAATTTTATGCGATAATAAAATGTATGCGATACACTTTGACTACTTTTTCTTGTTCACTTAAAACATGCGTGTGTTATTTTGCATTTACGATTTCTTTTTCTTTTTTTTTTGGAGTGTGTACTTTTAGTGTATCGTTATTTATTGTTAATTTATTTTCTTCACTATTTGTTTAACAAACTGGGAAAAAAGCTCAAAGGTTGCTCCAATTAATTTATTACGTTTTTTTTTTTGTATTTTCATTAAAATATATATGTGTGTATATATATTTGCATTTTTCTTATTTATTATTATTTCTTTTGGGTTTTGTTAAAAATATATATATATATATATATAATATATGTATTGTATATAATGTATTTGCTAAAATGTATTTTCTTTGTTTCGAAGACGGTTTATTTTATCGGGTCTTCGCTACAAAGCCCCCCGCAAAAAAAATATATTTTTTTACTTAATATTTTTTTTTTTTTGTGGACAAATTTATTTAACAATTTAGTTTTTTGTAATAAATATTAATTTAATTTTACTTTTTTTTATTTGTTGAATTCATTGTTGGCAGTGTTTATAGTCGACAGAGCAAAAACGTATTTCTTTGTTTTTATTTTATTATTCTATAAATGGTTCCCTAGAAAATATATAGAAAATTTTTGAAAAGTTTTGTAAAAAAGTTAGAGTACAGTGTGCCCCAATTCGTATTCGTACAGCGAAGAAATGTCTCACTGGGAGTGTAGTTTATTTTTAATGAAAGGCAGAAATTTAACTTGTGAAAAAACTAAGAGTAATTCAGAAAGTAATTGTGGCTATTTCTTTAACCGCAAATTACATTTTTGGTGACAGATAAAGACTAGATGTCTGGTAGACTAAGAGCTGTAACCACAACCATTTGATTGCTAATACAGATCGTCGTTTAATCAAAGTTGGTTTTGCCTTTGCATCTACAAATTTGAGTGTTTGTTGTCATATTCGATTTTGAATATACGTAGATTTGTCGGTCAAGGAGTTTAACTGGAAATGTAAATGTCGTAGATGCCAAAACTATCCACAAAACACAACTGCCGTCTCTTGGACAAAAAATAAAATGCGCTAACCATTTTCTTGTCTACAACACCATCACTTTCCTCCATAGAATTATTCTGGCTTGCCCGCTTAGTAAAAAAAAAGTGTTAAATAGTTCCAACTAGAGACGGCGCCTCATATCAAATTCTGTCAAACATAGATTACTTCGAACTTTCTCTTTCATTTTATATCACCTGCGTTTCTCTGTCCGAATACGAACCAGCTCCACTGTACACACATTTAGCTATCCTAAGAGACCAAAAGACTGAAGAAATCACAGAAAAAAAGCAATAAATAAAAAAAATTGCAAGCTAAATAACAACGAAGAACTTATTGGAACCACAGTTGTTTTTTGTTTTTTTTAATTTGTTGTTCGCATTATCCAGGCCAGACCAGGATACTCTTTTCTGTTCCTCTGCTGTCTCTAAAAAAATTTATGCTGCCTTCCAATGTCCTTACAAAAATTTCTTCTATTTTATTTTGTTTTTTTTTTTTTGAGTTATTTTTTTGTGTATTTTTTTTTTTTTGGTTTCTTCTACAAACTGCTACAAAATTACAATTAGGTACATTTCTCTAGACCCCGCAAGTATCTTGGACAAAATCACAATTTGTTGTTTTGTTATGTTTATTTTTTGTTGTTATTTCTTAGTTTAAATAGAACCAAACGCTTCCTTACCAAACGTTTTCCCTGAGCCGACTATAGTAGTTGTAAACGGTAGCAGCAAATATTGGATTGTATCAAATTTATCCATCCATCGTCCTGTGGATGCGGTTACTTTCTTTTTTTTGTTTTGTGAGAGTTCCTTTTTTTTTTTCTTTTAATTAATTTGTGTGGGACCTGATGATGATGAAGGGGAAGTGAAAGAGCTTCGGGGTGGTGACGGTCTTTACTCGGAAAATTCAATATTTCTACGGGGTGAGTTTCCGTTGCTGGATTGTGAATCGGTTTTCTTTAGAATCGATACGTGGTGACCAGCCGCTGGACCCTCGCTTCGACTGGGACATCCGATGATGGAGTCCTGTTTCTGTAGAAATCCTCGACGTTGGTCGGCAAATGATATAACTGAATCTTGTTTAACTAATTGATGTCTTCTTGGTTCTGTGGAGGATAAACAGAGAGAAAGAAAGAGACGATAAGTGAAAGGAGTTTTGCTGGAATATGAGACGCATTAATGGATTTGGTTAAGGCGACGGAAGAGGTTGGTTTATTTTTTGTTGTGATTTTTTTTATTACTCTGCAAGTTATGGTCATTTGTGGGAAATTTAATCTCCAAAGTTGTGGCACCAGAGTCTCTGTGCTCTTTAGGGATATTAAAACAGAAGGGTAGTCGCATTGTTTTTCATTGATTGCCTCGCGACAGTGAACAAAGGCTGCCTTCAGTTTCTTGAGTGATTGGATGGGTTTGCTTCCCCGTTTTTATCTAAATAGAAAGCACAATAAAAAAGAATATTGTTCCTCGCAGCAGTCGTCCTTTTATGTTTCGCTGCATGGCGGAATTCATACCGGAACTGTGAGAGGGGAAAAAAGAAAACTTTGTCGTATATTCGATTGAACTCAATGGAGATGAATGGCGCAGACGATACAGACATGGGTTTTATTAAAATTCAAATCTTGGACATTTTGGTCAAAGGAAGTCAAATATGATGGGAAAACATCGCCTCTACGGGCAGTTGTTTATCTATCCCAGATAAAAACCAGATAAGCTGAAACGAAAGATATGGGTTCAGAAAGAATGGTCAAGGATTGTCGGTTTGATTTTTGGGAGTGAAATCGAATCAAGTTCAGTAGGTCAATGGTATGAGGGTGTCGGTGAATGTTCATCAGATGACAATATGTATCAAAGAAGGAAAAAAAGGCAAAGATGAGGTTTCCTCTTGAATTGAGTTGCGCTATTTGTAGGGTTGCACCTCAAAACGCATTTTACAGAATTTTGTTTCTTTCCACGTTTTTCTAAGCATAAATAAAAATATTAAACCATTAGCCTGTACCTACAGTGCTTCAAATAACTTCTGTTTGTACAAAAATTGCCCAAAAAAAAAAAACGTTGAAATAAAAAATGATTTAGTATAGCACAGCACACAACCACTTAAAATGTTTACGAGATTATGGGCAGGCTGCTATAGTCGACATTTTATATTTCTTGGTAAACTCTCAGTCCTTATGTTTAGTGTTATGGTAAATAAAATATAGTGTACTTTAAATATGAATTGCAATATTTAATTTGATTAAAACAAATTTTGAAAAAAGTTTTTTTTTATTAAAAAGAATGCAAGCTGATCTGTCGCTTGAAATGTGCTTTGAAAGTTGAGGCTAGATCATACTTCTAAGTGGAACTACCTTCCGCATTACAGTTTGTCAATTTGCATCATGATGTTACTTTTAGACTAGCGATTCATGAATTTCAGTTGTTTATTCTTTCCTGCATTTTTCTGTAGGATACTTTTAAAACCTTTATAAAGGACTATTTTTTTTCAAGAAAAAAATATTTGAAAACAGTATAAATTCAATCTCACACGAAGATAATAACACAAAGCAACACTCTTACAACCATAACTCACTTCATATCATTTGAAGAACTTTGTGTACCCATCACCAACTCTATCGACCTTAGAACAGGATAATTTATAGTCAGGATGAAATGATATCATCTTTTCTTTAACAACCCGGAAGGCAATAGTCAAATTAAATCTGCCTACGAAGTTTTTCTATCAAAATTCCAATATCTGGTCTCGTTTTCCGTTTGTCATTTAGTCGTAGAATGGGACATGATAGGGACGACATAAATAATATTTTTTATTGTATTTTCTATGTCAAATGAAAAGCGGAAAAGAAGAAAACCTAAACGAATTTTTACTGCCGAGTTCAGGAAGGCAAAGTTTTGACGTCGGTCTTTCGACATCGTCTTATCTGCTTATGTCTGAAATTTCCTTTGGTCTTCTAAACGAGGGCAATGATCTTTGTAATGGAAATAAAAAAACAACTTCGGTGGTAGGTGTAAAAGAGTTGGGCGAGAGAGTAGAATTTAAATTGTTTCTGGGGTTTACTTTTTCTCATTCCGCAATGGCGAAAAACATGTGGGTTTGTCGAGCGTGTTTTTATGGATTCTTCTTAAACGTCATAAGTAAAATTTCCTTGAACCTAAAATAATCAAAGGTCAGTTTTTTAAGCTTCGAAAGGTTAGCCGGAAATTAAAGTCTTTTTTCGAAGACAATTCAGAGGGGTATGGAATGTAAGTAATGCAGGGGTGGCCAAACTTGCGGGCTATGTGGTCGCTTTTAGCTGAAATTGGTTACGCGGGCTATTCTTCGGACTTGGAAAAAAAATACCAACAATTTTAGTGTAATAAGTGTTTCAGAGAGTTTCGGAAAGGACCCTAATTATAAAAATGTTTGTCATTATGCTTAAATCTTGGCAACTTTTAAGCAACTTATAATTAAAAATGAAATTTCTGCGGATTATGTATTCCACTTGCTCAAAAAAAAAGATTTGACATAGCTATATGGTATATTAGCGATGAAGTTAGTACTTGTATTAAATTCGAAACACAAATTTATATTCTCAGATTTTTGATTGGAATTTGAAAGAGGATAGCAGCAAGCTTCAGCCAGAAAAAGCTGTACAAACATTTTAGAATTTTTTTTTTGCCTAGTAAAATAGAGGTTTCATCTTGAATTTTTGTTTAGAGTTCAGTTTTTGAGTTCAGCTTTTAAGTCTCAAGAGAGGCGCTTCCTCTAATTTCTATACCCAACGGTCTAAAAATCTAAAAAAAAGTCTGGAAAGTAGGTCTTGAAGTAATCTTTAATTTAGAGTTAGCTTGAGCATTCCGGCTTTAATAGCTTTGAAGTTTTTAAACAAAAACAGAAATAACAACAACATGTGAGTGGTGAGTCGATAATTTGTGGCACATGGGTCGACTGTAAATGTGTTTCCGGTCGACCAGTCGGACTGCTGTTTGGCCAACCCTTCAAGTAATGTCACCTTATATAAAAACAAATGCAGAACATATTCCACAACGACACTTAAAAATGTTAAATACATCAAATTCTCGTTTTGGGTCGTTTATTTGAACCAGAAAACCACGTCACAAATCGAACTAACAATTCCTATATTTGTATTCCATAGTTCCAAAGTATTGTAATTTTGTGATCGACGCAAACTGAAATAAAAATGAAGCAGCTTCGAAACAACGATTATTTTTAAGCTACGCAACTTTGAAACGATGCAAATCTAAAGCGGGGATTTGATGTAATTAGGTTTAATTTAATCGGAATTCAAACTGACATGGATAAGTGCATTGAGACAAAAGTTTGTCACCAAAAAATCTTTTTAAGCCAGATTTGAATTAAAAAATCTCATGCCGTGATTTTCACATTTATTCTTTCAAAGTTTGTCTTTTGAAAAAAAAAAAATGAACTGTCAGGTCTTTATCATCCCTGCTGTCTCCAGATGATCATATGCACCTTTTTACATGGTTATTGTTTATTCTTTTTGCAATCAATTAAAAAAAATTTTTAATTCATTTGTTGGACTACCGCAGTTGTGCCTCAACGTTCACGTTTGTTTCGCCTTGCTTCTATTTTGAGCATTGCTGATTTGCGAAGAAGATCTTAAATAGTTTGGGTGTACATTAAGTCTATCTGGAATAATTTCAGAGCGCTTTTATTTCAAAAGATAAACTACTTTTTTGGTGTTTTTATTGAGAGATAAAACTTCGCCAAATAATTGGAAAAAAGTCGACAAAAGTTTTTATGCTGCTTATTTGCACTTAGTCTTTTATTTGTTGACTCATTATCACCCTTTCTTTCGAAATGAAAGGCTAGAGAATAAAGACTTATTTTAAAGTAAAGGCTCCACACTGTGCAGTTGGGAGAATTCTTATTGATAGCTGTCAAGAAGTTTTTAGCTTCTATTATTTTAACCTTCATTTCATAGTTAATTGGTTGGCTTTACAGCCCGTTGAAGCGATTATATCGTTGCACCTACTTAAAGAGTACACTAAAGGTTAAAGCCTTTGACAAAACATCTGATTACTTGAGTCTAAAAATTGGCAATTTAGTGCTATAATCGTTTCAGAGGTTTCAAAATCCATACATGCATACTGCAAAATATATTTAAATGTGTTTTTCATAAAATCATGATTTCCCAATACTGATAGAATATCGAAAGTGCTCTTCACATTTATAGGTCATGATTTTATTCTCAATTTGGAACGTGCAATCCCTCCTACCAAAAACACAACTGGCCAAAAGCGGATGCTGTTGTCGTGCAAAGCTTTTGTCCACCATCCGCATACAAATATTTTGCTCTCTCTCAAAACAACTGTTATACCGTCCAGGATGCTGGCAGAAGGATGCAAACTCATCCTCCCCAACGAAAGTAACCGTCGTTTTCAATGCCAATGGCACAGCAAGGCAGAGACTAAGAATAACACTTTGTCATAAGGGCAGGAAAATCGTGATCCTGGAAAAAAGAAAAGACGATTGTTCAATGTCCATTACCATTCCCATTACTAAGAGGTGGGTAATTTGAACGGATGACTTATTTTTGTGCCGCTCTGTGCAATGCGATCTCAGTGTAAATTTCACGGGAATTTTCTGTTCTTGGCCAGGACTTGCTGTTGGCCCTTCTTTGTCGTTGTCGTTGTCGAAGGAAGCCAATTAGGCGCCGCTTCAAGACCGGAGGCTTTGTTAATTGCCTGAGTCGTGCTCTAATAATTGATTTATGCGCTTCGCTGCTAATGACTGCCTCCTGCCTCCTTCATGTCAATGGGGCAATCGATTGAGGGAAGGAGTGTTTGAGTGGATGTTTTTAGGTTTTAATGACGCTGCAGTGGTGGCACTTATCGGCCATCAAGGCGGTAGTTTGCAGTCGTTTGTAGTTTTGAGGGGTTTCTCATAACCTGATGTCGTTGAAAAGGTTTTAAAAATACTGCAGGATAATTGACTTGCGATTTAGTGCAAAGTGAAAGGTTGGTTAAGTCGTTCAGAGTTCCGATTATTTAATTGGAAGCCTAGAGAAATTTAGAACAAAGTGTTTGTCTTTGAAGCACAAATATTCAAAGCGGGATTATAAATTTTGATGCTACGATAAATCAAACTTGAAGATGTAGAGCTGAACTGTGTTAAATCTTTGTTGTAGTATATTTATCTTTATTTTTTTTTTTTCTAATGTTAATTTTCAAATATATGAAATAGTAGTAGAGTAGTTTCTATAATTTTTTGAGCACATACCAGCAGTCAATATCAAATTAGCATATTTTCCGAAATAACTCTAAAAACAAAATAAAGTAAATGTTGATATTGTCGGATTGCTGGTAGTAAGTATTATGTGTTGTTTTTCTTTGTTTTACTCAAAACGAAATGTTTTGTTGTACAAAGTACAGTCAAAGCCCTCCAAGTCGAATTTTCACGGGATATAAAAATTAGTTCGAGTTAGAGGGATTTTTCGAAAAATTCGAGTTAGAGGGCTTTTCGACTTAGAGGGCGTACGGCTTAGAGGATGAATTTTGTATGACAAAATTAAAGGGAATGCCCAAATATGGCGAAAAAACGTTGTACAAAGTACAGTCGAAGCTCTCCAATTCGAATTTTCACGGGATTTTAATAGGGTCGATTTAGAAGGATTTTTCGAAAAATTCGAGTTAGAGGATTTTTCGATTTAGAGGGCTTCGACTGTATTTTATTTAAATAAATTTTTCAGATTTTCGTAACTTATTTCTCAAATTTCTAGACCCGGTTCACCCATGTTTAATCGACAGTCGTTTGATTTTCTTAATCCACAAGTTTTCGAACAGAAAGTACATAACCTAGATTTGAAAACTTCTACACCAAATTACTGTAAAGGATAATCAAGTCAGCTGAGAGCTGAGAATAACTTACCTGGCCTTTGATCGGCGAATGATATGACGGAATCTTGTTTTTGCAGTTTCTGCCTCTTAAGTTCTAATGATGAATTATTGCTATCCTGATTGTGTAAACAATTCTTGCGGTGCTCAATGTACGAGTACTGAGTGTCCTGCTTCCAGAGCGTACCCCGGCGAGAGTCAATCGAAATTGTGTCTTGCGTAGAGAACGAATCGTTACGATCCTGCTGAGAAATCAAACCACGTTTCGTCTCAATGTAAGAGATAACCGAATCCTGCTTCGTCAATGACATCTTCGATCCATTACTGTCCTGCTTGCAGAGGAGTCGCCTCGAGCCATCACTTGATGCACTTTCCTGTTTTATGAGCATCTGACGTGATCCATGGGAGTCTTGCTTGAGGAGCATCTGCTGTGAGAGGTTGCTGTCCTGCTTGATGATTAAGTTATGCTTTCGCAGTGCATTCTGTTCATAAATGTAGGACACAACATTCGGCTTACGGATTGGACTGCCGGGGCTCTTCTTTGAATTCTGCTGGTACTGGGACGACTTCCTGGTGCTGGTCGATGACGAGACAAGCGTCACGTTGTCGTAGTACCTGCAACGAAACGAGAGATACGAGTGAGCAAATCGTGCGTCTAATTAGCGCGGTGGCTTAATCGGTCAGTGCGTCGGACTGTTGAGCGAAAGTACCCGATTTGGAATACAGTCCGGTCAATGCCAGTCAAAAACCTTACCTCAGACGTCCACAGCAGGAGCGAGACTTGATGATCGCAGCAAAGCCCCGCCGGTACTTCTTGTTGAAGAAAGCGTACAGAATCGGATTGATGCACGAGTTCGACGATCCCAGCCACTGGGCAATCGGAGTTATTGTATTCAAAATCTCTCCTTCTTCCTGTGTTATCTCACCACCTGCAATAAGACGATTAGAACGACTCTCCGCAGCTACTCTTTCAGCAGATTCTTACCGAATTTTATCCGAGCAAATATCACATACAAAGGCAACCAGGAGAGAACAAACAAAATGACAACTGCCACCAGCATCTTGATAACTTTAACCTTGGACTTCTGTTGCATTTGCTCCATTTGGGCATCCTTGGAGTCGCCCGGAATGGAGCGTGTCGAAACTTTAATCCAAATCAAAACATAGCATAAAGTTATCAGTGACATTGGCAGCAGGTAGCATGCCACAAGATGTGCCAAAAGAAAGTACAAATTGCCGTCGGTGCCCGGTGGCCAAACTTCTTGGCACAAGAACATGTCCGGCGCTAGTGGGAAGGCATCGGACGCTGGCACCAAATCAAAGAACAACACCCAGGGTATTGTTGATCCCAATGCAATGACCCAAATGCAAAATATCATAAAACGTGCTCGACTCTTGGTCATCTGCTTCAGTGGCCACCAGATGGCAATGAATCTGAAAAAAAGAAAAGAAAAAAATAAATAGTTGACCGTTAAATGTTGTTGACCTTAATTTAGGTGGTGGTTAAGGGTTGAGAATTTCGCGACAGAGTTGCTGTGTGGATGTTTGTTCATGGACATTTCACGAAAGGTCTTTCTTTTCAGAAGGAGTCTGAGAAACTTTCGTCGTAGAAAGGGAACAGTACAAGGCTCATGAGGCCCAGCGCTATCATTGAGTGTTTACTTTGTGCACATTTTTGAGGTTGGAAAAAGATTCATTCATGAATGTAGCATTAAGTCAACTTACAAATATGACATGACATGACATAACTTCATTTTGACTTGATTTTTGTGATTTTTAAGTGTCTTTTTTTTGTAAATTCAATTTTAATTTCTATTAAATGAATAGAACCTATGCAATAAAATAAAAAAACCTCATTGAACCATCTTTCTCACAGAAGATTAGAAAACTAAGCTGTTAAAAGTGTATGCGTCAATCTAACGCATGCTTTTCTTTAGTTTATGACAAAATAAGCTCATCTTTACAGGGTTAAGGTCATCCACTCAACATAAGATAAGATAAGAATCTAGGTCTTAATGCTATTTTACTATCGAGCTTCAAAAATTGCATGTTCGATGCAAGTAAATAAATGATGGTAGAGAAGGTGTAGAATATTACGTAGTGCAGGCTAAAAATTTATGATTCGAAATAAATTCTATGAAGTGTCCTTTTTCATTAAGTTTCTAACTTGTTTGCGCTTGGTAGAGTCATCATCATCATCGTTAGTGGCATAACAGCCGCAAAGGCGAAGAGCCAGAGCCTAGCTTTGGTAGAGTAAAGTACGAGTTCTGTTCAAAAAATTAGGTGATTTACGAATTTCGCGGGCTACGTACATTCGATTATCATTTTTTTTTTTTGTTGGTACACTCTTCTCGAACATAGGTTTACAGTTTCAGCTATATAGCATATTTATTTTGTTTGTGAGAGGCATAAAAGTTAGACGTGTTTTGCGTGTTCGGCGATTTCCTGCTGTCGAAAAAAATGGATCAAAAAAATTTGCGTTCAATTTTGTGTGAAATATGAAATTAAGTGCTCAAAAATACTTGAAATGTTGACAGTGGCATACAGTGAGTGTACTCTGAGTCAAAAAAATGTTTACGAGTGGTACAAAATTTTCAACGCTTTCGACGCTTGCCCTGGATACCCCAGCACATCAACAACCAATGAAAATGTTGAGAAAGTGAAGAAAATTGTTATGGAGAATCGTCGAATCACTATTAGAGAAGTTGCTGAAGATGTCGCCATATCGGTTGGCTCATGCCATGCAATTTTTTCGAAAATTTTGGGCATGAAGTGTGTGGCAGTGAAGTTCGGTCCAAAATTGCCGAATTTGGACCAAAAAAACTGTTGCTTCTTCGTAATATTTTGGACAAAAACAAAACCGTAATCATGCCTCAGCCACCGTATTCACCAGATTTGGCCCCCTGCGACTTTTTACTGTTCCCAAGATTAAAGAGTTTGTGATGATTGAGGAGATGCAAGCCGAATCGCTGAGAGTGCTCAAGGACATACCAAAAACATATCAGAACTTCTCCGAGAAAACACTGGAACAAGTGTATTTTAGCTGAGGGTGACTATTTTGAGGAGGACAAAATAGGAATTGATCAATAAATAAATATTTTTTGAGAGAAATGAAAATTCACCTTATTTTTTGAGCAGACCTCGTATTATCTTTTCAAGACATTGGGAATGGACACCAGTAACGAGCACTCAAATAAAAGTAAGGAATCAATTAGAAATTTTTCAGAGAAGCTTTTGCTTGTTCAAAGTCTAATTTTTCCTCAGTTTTTTAGTGTAACTTAGTTATACCACGAGAGATACGGATTACTAAAGTTATCTGTTTACAACATTTTTCCTTGCATAGGCGGTAGCGGAATTCAGGAAAGAATTGATTAAATAAACGCTGTTGAAAATCTATTCAAGATTTAAATTATTTAGAAAACGTAGATTATTTGTGGAGCAGGACAGCAGGCTTAGGCTTGCATGACGTATACGCACTTTTCTTTTTGGAGACTATTCAATTTTAGTTAGCGAAATTTTACAGAAGAAATGGTGGCAAATTCCAATTCAACATAATTTCTGGCCGCTCTATATTGCACCTGATATCCGTGTAAGGAATAAAAATGTGTGCTTCGTAGTTCGCCACGACATTGTGATTCTTTAAAAATATGACATAAGTTTCGGTCGCATTGAAGGATTTATCGATACGATTTATCGAATAATTTTGCTTGATGGATCGATTCATTGAATTTATACTCACTCTATGTGATTGGTTCATTATACAGCTCAATTTAAAACTTTTTTGCTTGCTCAAACATTTTATCGTTAGATTTTGTCTTGTCATACGACTTGAGAATATCTTCATTAGACAACAACAGACAACAAAAATGTTAAAATTTGTCATCAGTCTTGTTGAATTTTTAACTATTTCGCAGTTTTCCTTCTTTTAAAGAAAACAAATTAAAGCCTCTTTTCGGCTGACATTTCCCACGTACCACGGATGTCCTCGGGTAGGTTCATTGAACTCTTAGAATTTTCCAACCAATTGACCAGGAACGATTTCGCTCGAAATTATCCCTTTTTCGAATGAAACACCACTGCCGGCCTGAAATAATTTTAATGTCCTTCATCTACAATTGTTTCCTTCCTCAACCCTACCTCAACCAGGCCTCACGATTCCGATATCTACATAAACATATCGTAAACCTTTTCCGACCCTTATAAAGTACAAATTAATGGAGTATTACGAAATCCGTATGCGTACATCTCTCTCCTTCTCTGCTCATGCATATCATTATCCTGGACGCATAGCAAAGGCAATTACTTGCAGACGCTAAGGATTCTTTTTTTTTTTTTGGCGCTGCGATATTCCCAAGGGGAGATGTTCTTCTTCACGTACTCATTGGCATGAAATATGAGGCTGTTAGCGTGTCTAAGCGGATGGAGTGAAGTGGTGGTAACAAAAAATTTCGAAAGCTTTATCCTGTCAAACACAAGCGTGGGACTACGAGGGACTGTGTTAGGAGTGGTCAGGCATCTGAAATCAATGTTAACTCGGAATCTGGGTACTGGGGTACGTAAAAATGTTTATTACCCTGCCTTATCGTGGGAGGTCTGATTTATTTGTGTTTGGCGACATTTAAATTGTTGTTTGTCAGTGGGAGGGAGAAATGAAAATTTGGACGCAGCGTATCTTGTTTTGGGTGTTGGCTGTGGGCAGACAGGATGTTAGGGTCATTGATTCTTTTACGATGGCCGAGTTGTGAGTTGATTGAATTGAGATATTATTCTGTTGATCGATGACGGAAATGGTGACGTTTTGATACATGAGCAACAACTGGGCTGTAAAATACACGGTTGATTTCATAAAGATGATTACAAAAATAGATTGGAGCAATGAGACGAAATGGGATGCTTTAAATATATTTGTTTAAAAAATAAATTTCTATCAAAACTATCAAACGTGGGTATGAAAACAAATTTTAGTTGAAATTTAGGGCCGTATGTAAAGCTACTGATATGGGTAAGGCTATTAAATACAGAGCATCTTTGCACGTTGGAAGAACTTTTATAAGGCTTACTTTGCTTAAATATAGAGCTTAATTATTGTTCTGAAGATGGATTTTTCCATTTGCAATTCTATACCTAATCTAAAGTAAAGGAACTTTTTATATACAATCAAAGGCAAAAAAAGTGTGCATCCATGTTTCGAGCATTCAAAGACTCAAAGACAAAATAGATTACGGCGCTCCGATTTTAGAACTTTTTTGAGTTTTGGAAAGGTATCGGACAAAATATTTGCACACTCGAACAGAAGCTGGGGTATTTCATAAAATTTTTATTCAGTTTTTGCTACGAAGGCTTTTTTTTTGCCTTGGAATGAAATTTCCCTTGATATTTTAAGCAAACTAAATGAATTCATGCCGCGGTGATTGAAAATAAAGGATTTTTTCAGTTTTGTTTTTTTTTTTGTTGGAATTATTTTTTTGATTTGAATTAAAAGTTGCAAATGTTTTGTCCCGAGAAAATGTTACGTTCCTTATCAGAATTTATTGTAACTTAAAAAGTATTTGTTGTTATAAATGTTTGCTTCCCGAAATATAAAACTTTTAAAAATATGTGCATATCGTCCTTTTCAAATAAAAATTTAACGAATTTCTTGAAATACCAAAGTTTCTGTTTGAATGTGTGAGTATTTCTTTTCGAGTTGCAAATACTTTGTGCATTATTTCTGCTAACCTCTAGTGGTAATTGGCAAAAGACAACTCCTGAGCGATTTTTAGCCTCCGTTGGGAAAGTTTTTATACACTGAGGAGATTTTTGTTTATACATTAAGATCTCGATAATTCGAATTTCATGCGAGCAGGAAAAAGTTTCGAAGTAAAGAGGTTTTCGAATTATGGAGGTTCTAGAAAAAAAAAAACATTGTTCATTTTCGTCACGTACGCATTTCAACTAACGGTTGATGAAGAACAAAACAACGGCGAACAATAAGCAATCATTTTCGACTTTTAAAGTTTTTTATTTTGTTTTGCACAAAAATAAACTCGAATTAACGAGAGGACCAAATTACATAGGTTTTCTTCTATTTACAGAAATGAGAATGTTTTTTTTTACAAAGGTTTCAAATTATAGAGGTTCGATTTATCGAGACTATTTTACTGTATAATTTTTTATTAAATTCGACCCCCTAAAAATGGAAATACTGTTCCAGAAGAAACCAGACCACTCCAGAAGTGACCAGTACGCCTCGAATAATAAAACGAATGAGTCGATTATGTCTTAGAAGTTTGCAGTTCATGAATTTATTTTACTACTATTCGAAAATGGTTAATTTATAAATATCCTGAACTTCAAATCTCACTTACAAACACGATATAAACATTTTTTTTTCAAAAATGGAAATTGCTTCACCTTCTATAAGACGATCTGTTAACACTCACTATAAAATCACAGACGCGTTCTATCTCCCCTTTTTCCTTTTCTCGAGTACATCAATCAAATTAGTTGGTTATTTAAATAACACAGCAAATTGCCGCAACTATTCACACAGTCTAATCAATGCGACACGCTGAGGGCTTCTTGTCCGTGCCTTTCCCAGCCGCATAGCCGCCTGTCCTACACAGGACTCGACGAACAAGCTCTTTTCATGTGTACACATGCAGAAAACCCGTTCTCCTTGGTCTTTTATGTTCATCCATCCGCTGGAAAACTTTTTTTTTCTCGTGTTTCCCCTTCTTTTTCTTTATCTTTCTTTTTTTTTTGAGTCTCCTCCAACACACCGGAAGTGTTATCGCTAAAACGTGGTGAAAATAAATTCTCAATACAATCGAGCTCGTGGAAGAGAGTGAAAAACTTGAATTAAATTGAATGAAATTTCCCATTTAAATCGAAACCAATCAAACCTCGCCCTGCCGACAATGACGGCGGCGACTGGGCTCTCGAGAGATGACTTCATCTATTGGCCCCGGAGGGGCAGCCGAACATGATGTTGGCTAGACAATAGTTTTACTTGATTATTTACAGCCAGCCACTTAAATCTCCGATGGAAATTTTTGTGGCAAATTGGTCCTTGGTCTCTCTTGAGGTCGGGGGATGGTTCTGGAATTAAAATCCTCCGAAAGCAATTATTCGGATTTAACCATTTACGCTCAAGTAACAACGAGATTCTGACTTAAGCGGCGTCATTAGGGCGAAATCTTAAGATTAATTTTATTTAATTAATAAGAATCAGCCAACCCCGAAGGGCGGGTGGAGACTCGCGCCCACTTGCTGGTGTTGGTTACTCTCCGTTTATTAGGTCACTTGTGAGGAATCGCTTTTATTAACGATAACATCCCGGCTGCGGAGCAAAGCAGGCAACTGTTTGGGGAAATAAAATATATCTTTATGGTCGTGGGATGAGAAAACGTAAATAAAACTTCAACGCACAGCATGGAACCTCCTCCTCCAGCATTCCGCCTTTGCCGCACGCCGCATCCGATATTAATGGCGATGGTCAAAGGTTGTTGTTCGCTTCCTAAAGTTTAAGCGGAGATTAGGAAAAGCTGCGTAATTAAAACACGCAAAATAATTTATCCTGAATCCGATTTAGGTCCGTGTTGCAGGCTTTCGAAAAAAGATCGAGATACAGGATATGTCAAACACATTCGCAACAAATGGTAAGTGGGAGGGCAGTTCACTGGCTGGGAAAATGAGAGTGAACTGCGAAGCGGTGGGGATGCAAATTTATCTTTAAGTTTCCTTGGAACTGTCAAGTGGGAGAGGTAAAGTATATTTGTTTTTTGGTGGTAACTTTCGAGGTAAACTTTTGTTTGAACAGTTCCGTGTTGGAGTGCTGTGAAGTGGTTTTAGGTTCTTGAGGGGATTTTGAAGTTTTTGAGCGAGGGTCGTCGTGTGGAATTGAATCGTTTAAGAAGCGATTATGAGCGATTTTTCCGCACATGTTGAGGTCTGTTAGAGTAATGGCGTTGGAGTTGGTGCACTAGCGCGGGTGATAGCTAAAAAAAGAGCCCTTTGTTGGCCTTTATTGGAATTGCTCAACGTTGTATGTTTATTCAATCGTTAATGTTCACATGACAGGAAAAAAGGTCATTGATTTTCTGAGGAGAATGTCCATTGATAATTCACATTTACGTGCAATTTCTTCCGCACTTTTTGCAGATATTTTAAATATAAATTGTTCATGCTAAAATGTAACCAAAAATGTTTCAGTAATTCTCTTCTTTGTATAACTAGACTGGTAAAAAAGTGCCGTGTTTTTAAGCAAATATATCATTAAATGTCAACCTTAATGGGGAGAGCACATTCTTTAGCTAATTAATAAATACAACTTCAGGCATATTTTTGGGATAGTTTTAGTGAATTTTTAAAGTGGAGTTGTAAAGGGTTTTCCAATAAGGACTGGGCTTGTTTTTTTTTTTTTTTAATAAAACGCAAACTATTTGAGATATTTAAAAAACTTTATTATTGGCTTAAAATACAATCAAAACATTTATGAATGGAAGTCAATCGATTCGGTAGTACGGCCACCGCGAGCATGTTTGTAGCCAATTTTCGATATTTCAGCCGAAGCGCTATTTCGTGTTTGAAATTGGCAGAACTCACACTCTTCCAACGTCATCAGCTTGTTGGTATAAACCAATGACTTAGCGTAGTCCCAACAAAAATAGTCGTGAGGCGTACGAAGACGCACAAACGAGGCGTTCAATCGACTGGTCCATTTCCTGAGATAACACGCTCATCAAACTTACTCTTCAATAAATCGATTGTAATGTTTGCTGCGTGGCTTGCGGCACCATCCTGTTAAAACCGCATGTCGTCCAAGTCCATATCTTCCAATTCAGGCTAAAAATAATCGGTAATCATGGCGCAATAACGCTGGCCATTCACAGTAATGCTACGATCGTTTTCGTCGACGAAAAAATAACGCCGCCGGCATGCAAATCGCACCAAACTGTTATTTTTTGTGAATGAAGTCATGGTTCATGAAGCACATGTGGATTTTCACTTGACCAATAACGCATACTATGCTTATTGACGAACCCAATAAGCCAAAAATGAGCTTTGTCACTGAAGATGATTTGGCGATGAAATTCATCATCTTGGCGCATCTTTTCCAGAGTCCAATCGGAGAACATACGTCGCTTTAATTGGTCCATCGGTTTCAACTCTTGACTCAGCTTGATCTTGTATGGGTGTAAACCAAGATCTTACGCAAAATACGCCATAATGGTCTGGCAGAACTGCTAATTACATGCAAAAACTAAAGCCACTTAATTTCAAAACTATATATCTCATGTTTCAGAAGATTTTTGAGAAAAAAAACTGCTTATGATTCAAAAAGTAACGGTCAAGGAACTGATGAAGGTTAAGACAGTTTTATTGTAAATGCGCCGATGAGTTGAGTTATCAGCAAATCAAATTCATGTTGTACACGAACAACACCGGTCATGAAAGGGTTAAATAATAAATTATTTTGAATTTCAACTTAATTCAAAAGAGCAGCTCTGGATTTCATTGGTCGTTTGTTCCGTTATTCGACAACCTAAGTACCGGAAGCGTTTTCCCTTTTCGTACAGTACCAACACCTCAAAACAGAGTCAAACAATTCTTAACTCTCGGGACCAATGTCCTTCTGACTTCGTCTTTTCTATGTAGAAATTTGTTGTCTTTAAATGTTTGACTAGGACTTCCGTGTTTTTCCCTTTTGGCTACGAAAAATCCATTTACACAACCCCTTCAACTTTGATTCTGGTTCCACGAGACCAGAGATGATTTATTAGTGTGGTTTTTCTTTCCTCAGGGAACCTATACACACCACATGTCGACTGAAGAAAGAAAAATGTCTGATGAAAAATGAAAACCAACGCTGACTTTGACATCAACAAGCCGTCAAGAAGGACCTAAACTTAATTGTTAAATGAAATCAATCATTAAAGTCTGATTTGGATTTTTGGGTTAATTTTGCGAGTCAATTTGTTGTATTGCAACGAGGGGTTGAATTTTTTATTTTCGTTTGAGACTAAGATCACGTTCTCTACAGCCCACATGGCACGTTATTTCTTTATGATGGAAAGATATTAATTTTTTAAACCAAAATGGACACGTTGTTTATGTGTCATAATACCATTGACGGTGTTTGTTTTTATTGAACACGTTTTCGGATGACAGCTGTCAAAATTAATCAAACGGTATTCTATGAGAAATGAAGAAATCTAAGCGAAGCGTGTGGGACATGTTTGGGATACAAGAAATGATTGAAATATTATAATGTTAATAAAGCGTTTGGGCTGTCAAAATACGTGCGTTGGATATAGCACCTTTAGGTGTTCACAACAAAATGCCTTTTTACTCGGAGTTTTTTTTTTATTTTAGCAGTCTAAGTGAAAAGATCACATATCCACATACGAATAAATTATATCGGCTTTAAAAGAAAAGTCGTCGTTATAAATCATCGAGTGTTTTCTTTTTAAAAACAAAAAATATTTAGACACTGACAGATGTTTTCCGCTCAAAATCTTGTCAATATCACGTCAGCCGGAACGAAATTAGTCAATTTTCGGTTGAACAATGTTGGAAAATATTAAGAAACTTATTCAAAAAGTGCTGTGAAACCCAAGCAGAGGGTTTTTTTTTTTTTTTTTTTTTTTAAGAATTCGTGTAATCAGCCGTCTTGGCGATGTCAACTGGCCGCCTTGAAGCTGCGATTTAATAGCCCCTTTGGACATTTTTTTTGTTAGGAACTGTGAAGGACCGATGTTATGCAAAGAATCCGGAAATGATTGAAGCACTCAAGACCAATTTCATCCAAACAATCCGTGGGCCCGAACTCATCAACAAAGTCTTGGGAAAAACTGCAAAACTAGCTGGGACAACTAATTGAACGACATTGTGTTCCACAATTAATAGGGATGTTTGATCTTACTAATAAATCCATAATAGATGGAAGAAAGCTAAGTTTGTTCATTTTATTGCATTTTTAAAAAGAAACTTATATAGTAAACTCTCAATAATTCGAATTTCACGGTACATAAAACTTCGAGCTACAGAGGTTTTCGAATTAAGAAGGTTTTAGAGAAAAAATATTGCTCACTTTCATCACGTACATACGCATTTTAACTAACGGTTGTTAAAGGAAAAGAAGTAAACTTGACTTCGAATTATAGAGGTAAACAAGCAAACAGGTTTTTCATGTCAGTTTGTATAATAATATATTCAAATTAACAAGATGACCAAATTGTATGGGTTTTCTTCTATTTACAGAGGTTTTTTTTTTATCAAAGCACTGAGAATTTGTCTATTTACAGAGATTATCGAACTACAGAGGTTCGAGTCATCACGAATTTACTGTATTTGGTCCAGTCTGGCTGTCATATTTTTTTAAGTTGACTTTGAATCACAAATGAGCCAATACAGATACCCAACTTCTACTTTTCTTGCCCCTTGATTTAATTTGACAGCATTTTTTATATCATTTTGTGTCTGGGAATACGTGCGAGAGCTTTGAACAACAAATCAAACAAATGTGCGTGAAAATGATGAGTTAGTTTTCGATGATTCCTGAATTACTGTCAAAATGCTTCCTGTATTTCAGCTACATTCGTTTAACGAAAATTTAACTATGGACGAAGGGAAATAGCCGCTGTACTGTTGGGTGTCTACATTAGGTTGTCTGTGCTTTGAATACAAATATATAAAAAACAAAAAATTTAAGACTATTACTTTTTGTAATTCTGTAAAAGTTTCTTTATGAACTGAAAATTATTTGCATTGTTTGTAGCGGGGTACTCGGGTTTGCAAATATATAACTTTTAAATGGCCCTTGAGTGGAAAGGCTTAAAAAGTCTCAGAGCTAATATTGGATTGTGAAGCAATACCAATTGCTGATGAAACAACATCCAAAAGAGAAATACTTCTATGTTTATCTAAATTGTTTTTCCCTCTGTCTCAAATCCAATAAAACATTTTCGAAATTTTTCTGCTGAATCTCATTCTTCTAACACCATTTTCAACCTGTCAATCCTCAAATGACATTGACATTCCACACAACTGACACTTTATGCAGTGACAGTGCACGTCGCAGTCAAATGTCAAATAACTGTAAAATCCTTAACACATCCCATAAATCACAACATCTTCCGAGTTATTTACGGAACTCTTCATCTGCCGAGTACGACAGCGAACGTTTCCTTCTCAAGCTCAGTGGCATTAATGCCTTAGAGAAACCCATTAGACGCTTTGCAACGATAAACGTTTAGACGGGAAGTCGTAAAGTGCAATTTTAATTGCAAATTGATAGCGTCTTCCCACCCGCCGCCATGTTGGTCGTCCAGAACTATTTATAGCATTTCCCACCCGCCGACAACAAGAAGCTGAGCAGAGTGGATCATAACTGCCTCTGCCTACGAGGTGAGTACTCAAATAAAAAGGTTACAATCTCTCATACGGATTACCATTCAACTGATGAAGTCAACGATAATACACCCCCCATCCTGTTGGATACATCATTTGAATACAATTTGTCACATCGAGATCCTGAATAAAGCCATGAAGCCATGAAGCTGTAGCTGAAAGCATGACTGAAACATTTTGCTTACTTACTATCAAATTTATTGCGGAGTCTCTGAATTTTCGCCGCCCTCGTCCCGGACAAGGATAAGGACAAGGACAGGGACAAGGGCAAAAGCGCCACATAGTCAAATGAAGTAATCATAGAGTGCGGGATAAAAGAAAAAAAAAAAAAAAGAGAGAAAACTTTCAATGCTAATGTGCTCCAGCCATCAACTGGGGGTGGACGGGCGGTGTGTGTGTGTGGGTTTGCCTCGTAAAGAAAAATCAAACCGAAATCTCCGGCATAAGCACCGCACTCTCGGCACCCGTGGCGTCGACCTTGAAGCAAATAATGTACCCCCAGGCACAGAGAGTGAGAGAGAGAGAGCGAGGGAGGGTGAAACAAAAAGCCAACCCATCCCTCACATGTGAGCCGGAGGCGGATGCCAGGACATGTGGTGGGGTTTTGTAACTTTTACAAAATTTCTCACATTTTTTGTATCCTTGCTGCTGTCGTGGACGTTGTTGTTGGATTTTCATGTTTGCCATTAAAACGGTCCCAGTAATGACATCTACCCACCCCACCCACGAGGGACCACCATTTTGATTACCATTGTGGGGATCATGTCCTCAACGAATAAACTTTTACTCTCGTTTGACATGTCACCATCGGTTGTGATATCGGTTGTGGTGCGGGTGCGGTCCTGCGGCCGGGAGGATGGGCTGACACACAGGCGGCCGACATCATCTCGGCTGGCACACAAGCGTATCTAGGAAGCACTCCTCGTTCGGTGGTGGTCAATTAATTCAAAGCAAATACCACTCTCTAATGGCGCACAACGTGGCCGAATACACTCGGCCGTATCCTTGAGGGGGTGCATAATGTGCTCGTGTCATATCCCCGAGTACATGACCTCTCTCTCTCTCTCGGTGGCATGATGAAGAAATCCACTTCAGTGCAGGAAGGAACCGCATAAATCCCCGTCTTATGCATGCTCCATGAGCGCTTCAACAAATGGCGGATGGCGGATGGCGGATGGCGGATGGCGCATGGTGGAGGATGGATTAGATAAATGAAAACCGCCACGCGAACTTGACAATTTTCAGTTGGTCGCCTTCCCCCACTCTGTGCCGCATCCTTGACGCATGCAAATGGAGGAGGAAGCACAAGCCAAGATGAATATCCTTGCTTCAGCTTATATCCTTTGCGTAAGTGGAAAATGTTAACAAAGGACCTGCACACACATACGACGAGACCTCTCTGGTGGGGGTCGCCGGGAAATTTATGATCTCACTTAGAGGACACCGCCGGGAGATAACTGAATTGACACTGCTTGAATATTTTTACTACTCGTACTATCGCACAGATACACATAATTGAATAGAACCCCAAGCACGTTCGTTGGGGTTGGGAAATTATCGGACGGATTTATTGTCCAAGTTGTTTGTCTCCTTTCCGTTCCATTGAACCCACCGATAGATGTGGGCTGATTTTATTGGGCCGACAATTTATTAACGGATTTGTAATATTTTCAGCACGGCATGCACTTAACGCGATCCATAAAGTGAATTTATGCCGATAGATGGATGGATTTCGATTTGGGGGGAGGCCGAATTATCTAGGTCAGGTGGTGGCAGTGCGCACGAAGGGTGTCAATGAACTTGGCTAAATGGAGAATGGAAATGGTCCGTTGGTGATGGATGGGAGGTGTATTTTTAAGTGCTGACAAGATACGCTGCTGACATATCGGTGTTTGTCAGCAGACGACGGTGGTTGGGGGAAAAATATGTTTTCGAAATTAGTCTACGGGCATTAAGGATGATGATTATGAGCTACAAGGCATATTTTGCGAGATCTTTTGCTGTGTGGCAGAAGACAGGGAGGAATGTGGATAGCTATCAATTAGGCTGAGCGAATGAGTTCGGCCTTCTGGCGGAGACAAGTTATTTTTTTTTACTTCATTTAACTGGGACGGAAAGTAGTCTTAATTGCACCTGCTCTTCGTAAAATGTTTACTGCCTAACATTCTTGTCCATTAGCTTGAGGACGTTCGTTTGTGAGGAAACTTATCCAATTAGGAGGTGAAACACGTGAAAAAAAAAATATTAAAAGGCAATGGCGATAAATACGAGGCCTGTTCAAAAGATAAGGTGAATTTGCATTTCTCTCAAAAAATATTTATTATTGACCAATTTCTATTTTATCCCCCTCGTAGAAATCCCCCTCCCACTTGTGCCAGCGTTTTTTCCAATCCCCGAAGCAGTTCTGATATGCACTTCTTGGTATGCCCTTGAGCTCTCTCAGCGATTCGGTCAATCGTCGCAAAACGACGTCTCTTCAATCTTGCGAGCAGGAAAAAGTCGAAGGGTGTCAAATCTAGTAAATACGGTGGCTGAGGCATGATTACGGTGTTGTTTTTGGCCAAAAATTTACGAACAAGCAACAGTTTTTTTGATCAAAATTCAGCAATTTCGGAATGAACTTCGCCGCCACACGCTTCATGGCCAAACATTTCCGAAAAAATTGCATGGCATGAGCCAACCGATATGCATGACAACTTCAGCAACTTCTCTAATAGTGATTCCACGATTCTCCATAACAATTTTCTTCACTTTCTGGGGCGTCCAGGGCAAGCGTCGTCATTCACATCTTCTCGACCTTCTTTGAAAATTTTGTACCACTTGTAAACATTTTTTTGACTCAGAGTACACTACCCGTATGCCACTGTCAACATTTCAAGTATTTTTGTGCACTTAATTTAATTTTTCACACAAAATTGAATGCAAATTTTTTGATCCATTTTTTTCGACAGCAGGAAATCGCCGAACACGCAAAACACGTCTAACTTTCATGCCTCTCACAAACAAAATAAATATGCTATATAGCTGAAACTGTGAACATGTGTTCGAGAAGAGTGTACTAACATAACAAAATAAAAAAAATATAATCGAATATACAGAGCCCGGGAAATTTGAAAATTCACCTTATTTTTTGAACAGATCTCGTACAGTAACTAAACTGTACCATTTTCGAAAGCCAGGAACTTGATTTTTATTTCTAAATTTAAGTTAAATTATTCATGTCCATAAAACATTCGCAAGGAAACTCAAAGTTTTGATAAGGCAAAATTATGAATGCTTTTGCGAGCACTGTATAGAAGTCGCCAGCAGAAAATAGACATTAAGACAATAGACAATAGACAAGAGGACATAGTATAATATTCCTTGTTTTTTACTTTCTAAAAGCTAAAATAAATTATTTTTTTTGTTCATTTAACGTTTGAAATTATCTTTCTCTAGATTCGTTTCTCTTTCTTCTCCGAAATCCGCAACCAACTTCACGCGAATTAAAATTTTTTTGATTGATTGTTTATTTCATTTCAAAATTTATATGGTTTTATCGCACATTTTACAATTAATGATACAGAGACATGAGCCATGATTGGTCATGGTTAGTTAAAGATTCGGTCTGGATGAGTTGTATTTTTTATAACAGCATTTTTTTACGCTACTATACCGTCATACGCATTATAGGAAAACACTCGGTTGTAAAAATGCTTCTTCTGCAGTCAAACGCCGTTTTCCGTTTTCGAAAGTAATCTGAACTTACTCAAAAATTGGTAACAAAACTTAAAATACAATCTTTTGCAGAAAAGCCTTCACAACGCTTCGCAGAAACAAATAATTAATCTCTTGCAATAAATAAAATTTAAATGAATTAAAATTGAATGTTTTCGTTTATCAATCAAGGTATTTCAAAGTCGTCATTTAAGTTGGCAGAGACAGGTTCATTGAGTTATTTTCTTGGTAAGAAACTACCTGATTAAATGTCATGATTTAGAATAATAGATGGTAGCTTCACCATACAACAATTTTGACAGCACGAAAACTTCTGTAAACCTCCTTAAAATTATCATTCAATAATAAACATGTTAAAAGTACAAGTTTAATTCGACGGTTTCACTTATCATATAATTGGAAAAAAAATGTTAA
Organism: Syritta pipiens; assembly: GCA_905187475.1. NCBI lineage: Eukaryota > Metazoa > Arthropoda > Insecta > Diptera > Syrphidae > Syritta > Syritta pipiens. Next base: position 5,332,469 of record LR994572.1, on the reverse strand, counting down.
AACAAATTACTACTTAATATTTTCGACATCAATTACCTCAGAAATCTTTTTCATTTCATGTCGTTTATTTTCATTTAATATCTGTGTCCTCCCAGTCGGTCTCCAATTCCAACCAAAACAAAATATTTTTATTCATCGTAAACCTTTTAGCCACCAAACGACATAATCACAGAGTATATTTCGAAACAAAAATTCAGATGGCTTCCAAATGTGTTTTCAATGAAAAGATTGGCGTTCATATAAGTAGACTTCACAAATGAAACAACATTCGAAATTTGACAAAGTAAATAATGACACAAGTTCACGACGTATGCCTCTGTCGTGACAAAACAAAAAAAATATGAAACACTCGAAATTATTCATTGAATGTCTCTCATGTCCCTACACAGTGGAACTCGTAATTTTATTAAATGCAAATTTAGACTCCACCAGCCTTTTTGCATGCCATGACAATGTGGATGTGTTTTTGTGACTTGAAATTATTTTATGATAATTTGATTACAGCTGTCAACTTGTATTGTCGTGTGACAAGGATCTGCTTCTAATGAACGTCAACAATGAGTCAAAATTTCTCCTCGAGCCCAGCATGGATGACACTTTTAACAAATGTCATGTAATTGCCTGTTGTACGTGCTTGAATATTGTGCGGAGATTTTTGTGAGACAATTTCGTGCTAAATTGATGCATGTTGATGAAAGAGGAGTATTCAAATTGGAGACAGTGTTGTTGAAAAGGGATGGTACTAAGGTGTTGTGGTTTTGGCAAATTTGCTCTGTTGTGTGCTTGGCTTAAGTCTAAAGCATTTTCGGCACATGTGGGAAGCATTTGAGGGCTAGGATAATATTTTCAGAATGAAATGAGTATAGACTTTTTGTTTCTTCTACTTCTTTGCTTCACACAGCATTGCCGTCCGTTTTTGGGAAGTTGATGTGCCGTGCAAACGATATTTTATGTAATTTCAATAAAAACATACGGGTTCAGATCCAGCACGGGCAAAAAAAAATCACAAAAATTTTTCACGGACTAGTTTTTTACGGACTACAGGACCAAAATCCATCCCAATGGTCAAGCGAACCCTATAGACTTCTTTCGAGTCAAGTTGATTTTGGAAAAATATGAAAACGTATCGCGCCCTAGCTGCCAAATTATCGTAAGTAACAAAATGAAAGAGGCTCTTTTTTGTTTCTTGTCTGAGTTAAAAAAAAAAATGTAAATGTCGCTTACGATAAATTTTGTTTTGACCGAAATGCTTTATTAAAAAACTAACGATGCAGAAAGACGCGCAATCGAATAATCCAACTCATTAACTCATTTTCACTTAAAATGTCGCTTACGATAATTTGGCGGTTGAGACACGATACATTTTACCCTTCCGCTGGCATTCACGTAGTTGCGTGTTGCAAAGATGGAGGCACGGTGAACATACTTCATCTCAGCATGAATCTCTTTTCAACTTTCTTCTTAAGAAAAAAAAACTTATGTTGACACTGCCTGCAGATAATGTCGCCGCAATCTTTTCAAATTAACCGTCAATAAAGCAAATTACATCCACCAAAACAGGCGGCAAAACAATTTTCTGTAATTAGTTTGCTCTGTTGCTCTTCGATTCGTTTTTTCATCCCATTTTGTGCCGGCATTTCATTAAAACCCAAGTCTCCCGTTCGAACTTGAAATTATGTGTCTGCCACCACCTGCGACTGAGGACGAGTACAAACTAATTAAATTAATTTTCCCAACCTTCATTCTTTCCAGGCCAGTGCCCAAAGCTGTAATCACGTCAATACAATCGTTGCCTAAATCAATTTATTGATTGACTTCGGGTGTGATTTTCCTATCTCCCCCTCTGTCAGGAAGATGGACCTACATCAAGGCCAAGAGAAAATTAAGACTTAATGTGGAAAAAGTGCTGCCTAATCAGCAGAAAAATAGGGAAAAAAGTACACACGTCGGGTAAAGTGTGATGTGGGAAGCGGAAATCCAATCAGACACATGAATTGGGAGTGAAAGTCGATCGGCCTCATCCTCCAGCCTCGTCTAATCGAATATTCTCCCCATCGGCTCTTGAGATTCTCTTGCCGACGGCATCGATTACACAGCCGATTAAGTTGATGTAAATTTTTAATTAAAATCTGTGTCAACCTCCCAAGTATAGCGATCAAACCGCTTCGGTTTCTCGTTTTCGTGTTTTTCTAATTCAAATGTCAATCGATTGGAAAAATAAAACACCTCCGTTCGGCGCCAAGGGTACTCGCACATAACTCATGGCACCCAGAATCACATGTCATCAGTGACGCCACACCGTTTAGCATAAACAATGCACTGATCGGAGACATACATTCACTCTCGGATAAATCTCCTTGAGGTCGGTCCACTGGCCGACGCACTACTCCCGGCCAGAGATCGCGTATAAAAGGCGCTCTCATTACTCGATCATCAAGCAGTCATACGCCGTCGTCGTTCGATAAACTCTCTACTCCAAATCAACAAAAAAAAATCACCAAATTCAAAATGTTCAAGTTGGTGAGTATCACAGAGCCATATCAGCGGATCCCGACAGTTAATCGTCGCCCTTTTTGCAGTTGGCCCTCTTCGCAATCATCGCCGTCGCTTATGCCGCTCCAGGTGTCGTCGTCGCCCCGGTGGTACATCATGCTGCTCCCGTAGTTCCAGTAGCCGCTGTCAGCCATTCGTAAGTTATCCGTTCAGCCTCAGCTTCCGTGTGCTTGTGTGTTCATTTGTCTTCTTCCCCTTTCTTAGGGTGGTTCATCATCCGGTGCCGGTGGTCAGGACTGTCGTTCCCGTCAAGCCAGTTGTTGCCGTGCATCCTGTGCCAGTTGTCAAGGCTGTCGTGCCGGTTCATCACGCTGCCGGTGTTGTTGTGCATCATTAATGGCTGTGACGCTGCAGGATATCTATTATCCGCCATTTTGTTTATTATCCGCAGAGGCACTCGAATAATAAAAATAGAAAATCATTTGAAAGTAACAATTTCTTTAGTTCGTTTCGCTATTTGACACATGTGACATGTGTCATTGCCATACACAGACACATCCGTTTCCGTTTCCGTTTCCGGGTTGACATGCGGTTGTGCTTCATCTCAAATTTGTTCTTTGACTCTGGCATTGTCATTCAATTTGGATCTGCCAACCGTCCTCCCGACCCCCTTGGAACAAAAAAGAAACTGGTTTTTCCACTTGCAACACGCTGTGCACTTGTCCGTTGCATAACATAAGCGAAAATTGTTGTTTTGTCTGTTTGTTTGTTGTACGAACGTTCAGACTGCAGTGTCTGTAGGAGAGAGACCGCCGCCGCCAACGTAAACTTCGTTCGCCGAAGGTTAAGGTAAAGCGCTAAATGACATACATCTTCCACTTTTTTGCAAAATAAATAAAACAAAAAAACGCAACTTTTTTGTGTATCTATATATCGTTCTTTTTTTTTTGTCGATGCACTGCAGTCAGATAAGAAAAAGATGAACGAAAATTGAAAAATCAAAAAGGAATGAAAAAAAAAAAAAAATTGCACTCAATCAGCGGGTTAGTTGGGTTGACATTGAAGGATATATTTTGCGGGGATAATTGATTGCACTTGGCCGCAGTGTTCGGAGGGATGGAGGAACGGTCGGTGTTCCTTTATTGGGGGCCTTCGTATGCAAATGGGTTTCAGAATTGTGACCGGATTCTGGCTTGAAGTATGGACACGAGGACGATAATCTGTGTCAAGGTAGCATGGCCCAACGACCACGACGACCAGATGGACGTGTAAACGAAGGAGACCTTTTCGTCGTCGTCATCGTATGTGTGAAATGTGACGCCTGTCCGTGTGCTGTGTGCACATTTCTAAAATTTTCCGCTGAGCACAAGGCAAGTCGGATGGTGGAAGTTATTGAAATTTGAAATTTTAATTTTAATTTAATTGAACTACTAGCTGACAATCGATAAATTTGGAATTCGATGTGTGAGGAATGTTCTAATTGAAAACCGGAAGAAGGGAAGTCGTCTGTGTGTGGTGGTGGGAGGTTTGCTGATGAAGAATTCGCGTTCCGAGAATAGACGGTGCCCGTAGCTCTGTCAAACGGAGTTGGTTTTTGCGACAAAAGACGTCACTGAGCGAGTGACTGATTAAAGATGGATAAGATTAGAGAGACATTGGCATTTCATTAAGCCGTGTGACGGGGACGGGAACGGGTTTCTGGGACGAGATAAGTGCGGATGATTGAGAAGTTCAGGGTTAGCTGGACAAGAAATATGTTGTTCAAGGAATCCGATCTGACGTCAAGTTGCTGACGTAAGCATGACAAGTTTGAGAGGTATATGGTGTTGTGGTAGTGCAGCCTTAAGTGGGTTTCCATTAATATCAGGAATGAAAAGAAGAATTCAACAGAAACATCCTATATGGAGTAATTTAAGACATTTATTCAGATTTTTTGTAGATTTTTTTTAACATATTTACATGTACAACTAAAGTCAAATCCCATCGGGGACAACGGGTTTTTATTACTAATTCTTTTTGTATTAATCAAATATTCATATAAAATAGCGATACCATTCTAACCCCCTGCCGTATAAATCAAGCAACGATTGTATGTGACACTTTCAATAAAAGTTTTTCTCATGCGTCGTGACCAGAAAGAGTTTAAGAACGTGTCGAATACGTGGTTTTCATTTTTGGTAGGAAAAAGTCGTTACGTGTCTGATAAGAGGTTCTTATTGTAGTTATAGAAGTGGCATCACGTGTTGCACACGTTGTTTTGAGCCAAAGGTAAAAAAAAAAAGTATTTGCACACCAGAAAAGAAAAAAACATTAACCTAATGACCAAATTTTGGAGCAAATTTTTTAGTAACCATTTCCTAAGCTTCGTTAGGAAGGAAGGAAAAATGTGTAATTTTGTATTAGGTGTTTTATCCTGTTTTGCTTACGGTGTTTTGACAGATTTCATGTGGGCCATGATAACTTGTCGTGGTAGTTTTAAGCAGCACTATTTTACATTTCATGGTTAAAATATTGTCATGTAAAAATGTAATATACAGTCAAGATTATTGTATATTGTCCCCCAAAAACTTGAGACGTCTTTCCAATCAGGACACGTGAACCATATGCAAAATCCGAGCTTTTTATTGGGATATGAAGTAAGAAAAACTGGATTTTCAAATAAAATTGACCTAAAGACTGCATTTTTTTTTAAGATCTTAATGATTTAGTTTATCGCACAGTATATACTACAGAGATGTGATATTTTACATATCTTTCTTCTGAAAATTCAATGTATATTTTTTTAAATTTAGGTTTTGGCTAATGAAAAGCATTTTTTTAGGGAAAAGTCCTTAAATTTTTCGCAATATTATCGATTCGATTCGTCGTTAAGATTAAAAATTCTTATTGAAGCAAAAAAAAATGCTCACACACGATATCATTTGTACTTGCAACTTATTTATTGCCATTATATTTCACTCACAACATAGCGTGTGCAAATACTTTTTGGATGTCAATTTTGGTGTTTTTACTGGATTAATTTTTAATCGATTTTAACCATTTTTGTATTCTAAGAAAGGTTTTTTCCTGCTCTTTCCTCAATATGCATCAAAAAACTGGGTGTGCAAATACGCTTTTTACTGACTGCACATGGTAATACAAATTAGACACGGCAATAGTATAACTTGTGAGAAAGGTGACATTTAAAGCTTCATTTTGTTAGAAGACATAAAAATGTAATTTTCCATGAATTATTATTTATTTAGCAGCGAATTGGTTTGTTCGTTTTCGATCAGAAATTTGGTTGTAAAAATGCGCTTTGCTCTGGTCGATCAGTCACTGAAGTCGATGAAATCATGAAAAAATTCAAACAAGACCGGCTCATAAACAGAGAGAGTGTTGCTAGGAAACTAGATGAATGTCATTCATCAACAAGCAGTCATCAACTACAGTCGACTCACTCTAAGTCGAACTCCCTCTAAGTTGAATTTCCCTCTAACTCGAACTAATTTTTATGTCCCGTAAAAATTCGATTTAGCCTTCTAAATTCGACTGTGCAAAGAGATCATGGACGGAAAACAGTCTGGATTGACATCAAGAAAGGTGATGCTGTGTGTTTGGAGGAATTGGAAGGGATTTGTTCATTATGAGCTTCTACAACCAGATTAAAGAGTTGATTCTGCTCACTATTGTAAACAGTTAATAAGTATGAACGAAGCAATTCAATGAAAACGGTCAGATCGGTCAGCGCCAGACCCCACACCTAGCAGAAACTGAGAGAGCTTGACTGGGAAGTTTTAATGCATCCATCAGACCTTTAAATTATCATTTGCTTCAATTTCGGCAGAACTCTCTTAATGGTGTAGTTTAAATTTCAATAGAAGCCTGCAAAATCCACTTGACTCAGTTTTTCGCTCTTCACAGATGGAAATGGCAAGCAAATATTGATCAAAACAGCACATATTTGGTTTAAAAAAACTTGTTTCAAAAATAAGAAAATTGTTCTCAAATTTGTTACTAAACTGTTTCGAACACATTTGTAATACCACTACAACTTATTTCCACACAATGCCAACGAGTTAATATTTCGATGGTGTGGGCTTTTGTGGATACCTATAAATGGGCCTCCACATTTCGACGGCTCTTAGGGTGTGGTGGTTGTTTTATGTACATAACTTCTCTCTGTTTCGGCCAAAACAATGAATTTCAATGAAGACATAAAAATTATATCTTTCAGTCACACTGAAAATAGATTCCTACAAATTGATCTATGAAATTTTTGTCTACATATGAATCGGCTTTTTTTATCAAATTATTCATTCAAATTCAAATTATTCAATCATCACGATAGAAAAGAATACCTATGCACAGATAATGCCAATCACTGTAACCGAGGACTGCAGCACATTCGTCGACATTTCAACAGCCAAAGCCATAAAAATGCAATTTATTAGTCGACTTTTGGAGAAATAATTTCGGTCTTGATAATCTTGCTCTTGGTTTTCGTTTATCGTTGAATAAGAAAACTTTCTTTCTCACATTTTTACATCTTCATTTTCATGCCTCGTCTGTCTCAAAGAACGCTGACAGCCAATTGACTACCCGTACAACTCGGTAAAATGTCCATCACATTCTTCTCAAAGCAAGCGTCTATTTTCCCGACTCTTCAACACCCGGCAACACACTTTTAAAGCACCTTCTACCCCTTCGATTAAGCTCAACAACGGAAAACACTGCTCTTTGACATTCAAAAAACTCCGCATGTACACCCAGCCGCAGTGCAATTTGTATTCGTAAAGTTGTATCCTTTCTTGTGTAACGAACACCAACCACCCCCTCAACCACGTAATGTGAATAATCACCGCTCGTCGTTCGCTGCCACCGATATTGATGCACGCCGCTTCCGCCTCCATCCCTCAAAAACACCGCAAATTTTCGAATTTCTGTGGAATTTAATTTTTCACTAAAAAAAGCTGGAAAAACGAATCCTTTGAGCACCACCCGCCCACGCGCTCGATCTCAGTAAATTAATTCGGAGAATTGCATAAGCGTTCGGTTACAAGACCACACACCTCTTGGTTCGTCCTTCAAATTGTGCATAATTTAAATTGCACTCTTTGCCAGGCATACTCGTATTCCAGAGATATTCCACCCATCCACCGTTCCACCCTTAGCCTTAATTTTGTATTCATTTCGCAAGATCCCGCCTGAGAGACGACGAGAACCCCGACACTGTCGAGGCTCTATCAGGCGAGGAGTAATTTGAAATTGTAATTTACGAGGAAGGAAGTCATCCCGATGTGTGTTCGACAGGGTTGGTTATCGAGTGCACCTAATCGTCGCAGCCACAACATGACGTGGTGAAGAATATCTCTGGGCTTATGGCTTCCACACATGTGTTTATTAACCTCTTCCTGCGACCTGAAATATGTCCTTCCATTAGACTGATCTACAAATTGGTTAATTTCCCTCTCGTCCTCGAAGGGCGGAGCTAAATAAATTCTGCAAACTCAATAACCCACACTCACACCTCCTACCGTCGTCCGTCGGAGGAATGAATAATGCGTTCGCAATAAATCACGGAAAAACACAAATAAACCACAAAAAAGAATAAATAAATTTGTTGTGTGGTCCACTTTTTTGTTGCGGCTTTGTTTGCCGTCGAACACATCCCACCACCTACCCGCAGGACGAGATGTTAAAGGCAATTTTCTGGCCTCGCCACGAGATAAGGGAAAGGCTTAAGTGGTGACGGATAGAGGTCCATAAAAGCAGCGGCGTAAAACTGTAAACGTCCTCGAAACAAATTCACCAGGGAGCCATAAGCCATGAGCCGCTAGCGGTGGGCGCGCGGTCGCTGCGTATTTGGTGTGAATAGATACACACACGCAATAGTGCGGTATGTCAGCGCCGTCAACGAACGGCAGATGAATCCCAGACATCGAAGGATTATGTCGTTAAGTGTCGCCAAAAACGAACTAATAGGTGGCAACGACTCCGGCGACCCAATTTCCCCACTCGACACAAAAAGAGAGACAGACGCAGTGTTGCGTTAAATCAATCCAAAGTCAACAAATAACGTAAAGGGCTCCGAGATACTTAAGGAGTCGTAAAAGTGGGTGCGCTGTTATCGGCGCTGCTTAATTCAAAGTGACTGTCATGAAGAAGCTTTAGAGGCTGCTTAGGGCTAAGAGGGTTCGATAAATAATGCAAATCCCGAGTGTGGGTGTCTAAATTGGGCCACGCAACGAAATTACGCGGTACTCTTCCGAAGAGACACACATGCGTTTGATTGAAATATGATGAGCTGCTGGATGGTGGCACGCGAGAAATCCGCATACGTGCGCTCATTTGGATCGTGGATGTGAATGAGTTGGGGCAGGTCGTTGTGGCGCACGATACGAGTTTCTCGCTGCCGCACGACAAAGTCGACATGTGTCACGTAGGCTTTGTGAAATGAATGGGCTGATAGTTGACTTCTGTGCGCCTTGTGTTGAGATATTTATTGGATTCTGGGGCGGAGAAGATTTCGACGGATGGAAACTCACGAATTCGAATTGCCAATTTTATGGAAATTGCTTTGATTTTAATGAGAATGTGTGTTGTAATTGAATTAGCCAAAACACGTAGATTTAAGACAGTTAAAGATGTGGTGAAGCGCTCTTCACTCTTGTCTACGAAGTTGTCTACATTTGCGTTAACAAATAAGGGTTAAGTGGCGGGAATAAATTTGAAAGTATATGTTTATATTGGGGTTTTGAAATATGTAGTTCGGTAAGCTTTTTTTTCCTACACTAGAAACAAGCTAATAAGTTCCAGTTTGATAAATTCGGAATACGTTTTCTATGAAATTTAAGACCACACTATTAAAAGAGCTCTGCATTGTAACAAATAATAATCTGAAGGTTCAAGGACAGAGCTATGTGGTTGACGCATAAAAACTTCTCTCTTAATTTGTGCCGGGTCATCAAAAATGTGTTTGGCATTGTTTTAATGGAGCACAACACATATTCTGTTGATTAAATCTGCCTTCTTGAATTGAAATGCTTCCTTCAATCTCGTTGATTATTGACAGTAGTGAATAGAATCAATCATTTGACCAGGTTATAGGAGCTCACAATGAACGATTCCCGTCCAACCCCACCAGACACAGCACCACACACATATCTTCTGGCTTGGCCACCGTTTGATAAGTTTCACCTTTCTTCGTTCACGATCTTGTTCGGACATTATTGTCGTACGTGATCCAATTTGCATTGCCCGAAAATGGAAATTCGGTCCATTAAATTCTTCACTGTTAATTCATATGATACCTTAACGTCGAGCTTCTTTGTGTATCCATCTTTCTTAAAATGGTTGATTACTGTTTGATGATGAATGCCTAGCTCCATAGCAATAGCCACGCTGTTCATGTGCCGGTCTTGCTCATTTTTTTCTTTGATTTCATGTAATTTTTCTTTGATTGGTCGACCAGAGCGAGGCTCATCTTTCACATCAAAATTATCAAATCGAAAACGAGCATACCACTTCACTGCTGTTTTACTTACAGCATCATTTTATTTACAGCTTCCATTTTAATGACAGATTCGAATCTAATTAGATACAAGAGTACTGCGAAAAAGTTCACACCTTACCCACATGCAGTGTTACGTGGAGACACAGGATTGGATTGGTTATTATTGGATTGGTTAATGAAACCAGTTTTTCGAAATCTATCTTTTACAATTGATCTCTATAACAGAGCACACAAACCGACTCGAAGACTTATTGAAAATGCAATTGGAATATTAAAAGAAAAATATCGATGCCTTAAGCTAACTTGTAAAAAATGATTGTAATTTAGAAGTGAATCGCAAGTACACAGTTTTTTGAACACTTGTAATCAACAAGTTTTTTTCTTACAAGTCCTTTGTGTTCTTTGCACAAATTCGTAGAAAACAAACTCTTTGAAACAAACGACAATGATACAAAATTGTAATTGTGAATTACAAATACATATTTTTAGTTGTAACATGTACTTTGGTGAAATAGGCCTTCATATGACTGAAAACTTATTATCAATTTTAGATGCATTCGCAAGATTTTTAATTAAAGCCAATTGGACTGCTTATTTGAAGAATAGTCAAGAAGACTTTATGTAAAGACCAAAAAAGTTAGTGAAACTATCTTCTATCCGGCTTAAAACCGATAAATGAATGAAAGGAGATATATGTATATTAAATATCAATACCAATAAAAATTTTTGTTCGTGCTCTTAAACCTTAGGATATCTGGCAAAGAATTAAATAGTTTAGGGGCTGTAATGCTATAGAACCGACAAAGTTCCGATTTGTAAATAGTTGGAATGGTTGCAATGTTTCAGTGTTAATTCGTAAATTGAGTTTTCGTGATAAATAACATTGTAGAATCCCGAATTTTTAAAAAATATTTTCAAGACTATAGCAGTGCAGATGTCTTAATTACTCAAATAATTTTCTACGTTTTTAGTTTTTTGATAGCTTTTTTCGTTAAGGAACTATTCTCGTTTGAAGTTGTAAATGTGGAGTATGTCAAATAAGCTGTGCGTACGAGTATAATATCATGACTTACTTGTCCGACTGTTCTTATCTTACATTCCTGCCAGCTCTTCGTTTATAACAGAAGACTTCGCCCTCATTTTTTTAAGTGACAATTTAATAATGCATGAAAAAAATAATAACGTGAAGCTGAGTCAAAAAGCCTTCTTTACGATTCCATTCTGTCACGTTTGAAAGCAAAGCAGATCTTGTCTTCGATTGGGCTAAAATTATAAACTGTTCTACGATAAAAATTTCGTCTTTTTGTATGCACCCAACCTTTAGTCAACCTAATTTTTACCACTGCTAATTTTTTCCTGGATAAGACTCAAATTTTCGAAACACCCATTAGTAACGTTCAAGGATGCAGTAAAGTAACGATACGATTTTACATCTCAACCCAACACTCTTCGAGTTGCCACGAAACTCAGCACTCAAACCACAACATTACAAGCACCAGCCTACATCACATCCTAGAGGAAACGTTCGTCGTTATCCCCCGAGACTAAGACAACAAAACGAAAGTAAAGCAACCCATAACTTCAGCCCCAGACCACAACCTGACTTGAGAACAAGAAACCGAAAACTTTTTCGGTGAGTCATTTACACGCAACACAATTTTCTTAATTGCTTCGGAAGCGTCTCAGGTTCCTGCCGAACGCAACGACCACCACTGACTTGACATAAATTGAGACACAATTTCCTGCTGACCGAGCATAACCTCAAACTCACTTGTCAAACGAAATTACAACCACCATTCCATTGATTTTCTTTTTTTCTTTTTTTTGCAACAAACTTTCAATTAAATTAAAAATACTCCATGATGGCACATTGCATTCGGCATAAATCACAAGCATTACCCTTGTTAGAGGAAGGGACATGCGATGCATGCAGTCCGTTCACATGCCAACATCGCATAATCCCGATGCCATTTCTGCTGAAGTCGTGTGGAGTCATTAAGGCAGTGTACTTACCTGTCTAACGATACCGCGATTAAACTGTAAACCGATGCCGCCACGGAAACTCCTTGAACATACGGGACCGTCTTGCACATCAGCCATCCGAGGACCCATGCTGTAATGGAAAAGAGAAAACAAAAAAATCAAAATCACAATCAGAAATGTGTTATCGTCGATAAATTTTGTTATTAGCGGCACGATTCACACGAAATACGGAAATTCGTACTTCGAATTTCGAATTTCGTATGCGAACGCACGTACCTTGTGAACGTGGCCCATCAGGGGGCATAGCAACGAAATTAGGAGGACCGCTTTCGACAAGGAAGTGCTCAAAACGAGAGGGGAAAAAAAAGAACGATCAACAAGGACGACCCGACAGGGTGAGGAGGTGAAATGCTCGATTCGATTTCCCCTTCTCCATTACCGTTAAAATCATAAATTAGAATGAAACAAATCACGTAATCGCAATGAAGGTTTCGGATTGGAAACGTGACGCTATGACGGGGGACGGCGCGCTGCTGCACAATGCACACAACTGGCAGCCAGTTCCTGCACTTTCCAGACAATTACTTGGCGAGAAATTCACCAGCACTAGTACCAGCACAAGAGGACATGGGAGGAATGGCAGGAAGGAAAAATCTCATTATCCTCCCTCTGGTCTGTCGTCGGTGCTGGGAATAGAGGAGGTCATTCAACTCGCCCACACGACCGAGGAGGAGAGACACCGAGTATCCTTCTAACTGTGCATGGCGCGACGCGACGTTGTGCATATGTGCACTTCCTTTGGGGAAGTCCGTGTGAATTTTTCATTCTAACGCTACAGAGAGGATTAGACAAATTATCCGTGCGGTTGTGACAGACGCCTTCTCTCGAGCATCCGATTTTTTTTTTCTTTGAATTAAGCCCAGGACCGACGGATCTTTGCTCCACCGACGGATCTTTGCTCCACCGACGGATATTTGCTTTTTCCACACGAGCTAGTGGAAGTGGCCAAGGTGATGGAAAATAGTTCGAATGACTTTTTGAAGTGCTCGGTGTGTTGGTGGCGTGGAATGAGCGCTGACGCCTTCGTCCTCCCACTTTACGTGCAAATCGCTCTCGTGTTAGATTGTTTTCGTTCGACGATGATGGGGCTTTGTTTTTTTTTTTTTTTTTATTTTCTCGTTCTAAACTCTGGAAAACATTTTTGTGTGAACGGAATTTAATGAATAGCTTCTTACGGTGTGTGGGTGCTGTGGACGGTGTTGTGGTGCCGCAACAACGTGTACATATGTCCGATAGTCGTTGGGATATTAAATTTATACGAGGCAACTAATTGCGAGTTGTCGTAAGGGATTAGCTCTTGGGTTGTTTACGCTTTCGGTTTTCGAGCCTTCCTCTGTGGAAGTCATTAAGAGTTTTTCTTCGGTGAAGTTTTTCTCGGGTCATTTTTTTTTCTTGTGGGTCGGAGTGGGAAAACGATAAAATGGGTTCATTTAAATGAGAAATATTTTCGGGTGGGCGCCTAATGTGTGTCAGTGAAATGTCGAAGGCTTCGACCTTAATTGGACGCCGTGCCAGTTGGGCTCAGTGAATTTGGCAGTTTGGCAGTTAAGAGGGCCGATGTTTTGGGTTAAATGATTTAAAAGTGTATTTATTTTGGCTCTTTCTTTGAAGCTTTTCAGTTTTAATTAAGGATCTGGACATCTGAGGTTAGATGCTTTTTCTTGTGTCATGTTATTTGTGTCTTGGTCAATTTTTGAATTTTCTAAATGTCAGCGGAGAAGGCATTAGGAGCAGCTTCATCAAAATGGATTGCAAGGAATCTTAAGAACCTCTTGAAATAGCTTTTGACAGTAGAAACGATAAAAGTTTAGAAATTTTTGGCAACCATGTTTGAGACAGAATTTACCATTATTTAAGGTGGCTGTCAAAATTTAAAAAAAAAAAATATTTTATAGTAGAAAATATAACCTGAAAATTTTAAGTCAATCCGACAGTCACTTTTAAAGATATTTGGCAATAATCAAAGCGCTCTCGGACGATCCGGAGCACTCGACTTATAAAAGCCCAACTCATGATATGTGTCCAAAAGGCGAAGACTCCTGGTGATCCTACAAACGAGCCGAAGCAAAGAGAGAGCTTGCTACTTTTACTGAAGATTATACTCCCTTACTTTGTAAGGTACTAGAAGCTATCAAACCGAATTATGAAGGTCTGAGTACTGTTAATTTACTTTCAAAATGTTTGGGTGGATTTAATAAGAAAAATAATGAAAACTTCAGTTATGGTGGTATGGAAAATCTGCCCTAAATCTGTTAATACAACACTGTTGTTAGACTGTCGTGAAAACTGCTGCTTACATAGCTGCTGGTATATTCAATGTATAATTAATACACTGGGACTTAATTGTGGGCCTAATTCTCACCAATGTAGTAAAAAAAAAAAAAGGATACTGTTTCCATAAAGGTGGCAGAAAAGCGCCCAAATGATACCACTCGAGAAGGTAGAATGCAACGTAGACAACAGCAAATTGGTGTTTTGGAAGCTTTTAAAATGGCTGAAGAATTATTAATTGGTCCAGGAATAGATAACTCGGTGTGAGTAATTAAAGAATTTGTATTACTATAAATCGAGTATAAAACTTTAAATGTATATTTTTTAAACCTCTGTTTTCAAACCTGGTGATCACTGTAAGTCGGAAACCGCTCGATAGATTTCAATGAAATTTACACAGTTTTTGAGAGACGTGGCTTAATCGGTAAGTGCATCGGACTGTTAAGCGAGAGTACCCGGGTTCGAATCCAGCCCGGGGAAAAAACAACACAAACATTTTTCACGGCCCCACCTCCAGCGAATGGCTGACAACCCTACTGGAGTAGCCTCTGTCATGGAAAGCTTTCGCAATTCGCCGTTCGGAACCGGCAATAAACGGAGGCCCCCTCCACATGTGTCAAAATGATAACGCGCACAACACAGTGAAGGCGCGAAGTCTAGTCTCTGGCCCTATATGGGCTGTTACGCCGATTATTTATTTATTTTATTTTTGAGAAACATAAAAAGCTAGTCCCTGATCGAAGGTTTTTTTAAATATAGATTTTTTATAAACAATTAATTGTTGGTAGTTTCCCTAAACTCTGGAGGTAATTTTTCTACGGGCACAATTTGCCCTTTTGTTGAATAAAAAAAACCCTTATTTTTCCTTATCTGATTGATTTTAGATGATTTTCCAAGGATTTGTGATGGTTACCGTAAGGCATTCTGCAGGGACACAGCCAACTATAACTTTTTTTAATTTTAAGGTTTTTTTCCCTCAAGTCAAGGTGAACCATAATGCTCTATCTATTATGCCTCTGACTGCACCTGGAGCTGCAATGGAGCTGAGCGACAACCTTCCATTTCATTTTCATTTCATTTTTTGGGGCAAATTAAAATTTGAAAAAAAAAGTAAATACGATATGCAACATATGTACACGTTTAAGTTTCAGCTTATTCCCTTACTGCATTAACATATTCGTTTAAAAGTCACAAACTTTTGTGGCCTCCCATCTCCTAATTCAATAACCCCGTCAATATTGTATACACTTAAGGTCATCATCATTCGTCGCGTAACAGCTCGCGAAGAGCCAGAGCCTAGCTTTTCACGTCTCCACTGAGTTGTACGCGTTATAATTTTGAGACTTATGAAAGGGACATACAGCTTATTGCCGATTCCGAACTGCGAATTGCGAACGGCGTGGAGTTTCTCAATTGGTCTCCCATTTCGACCAATTTAATTTTTGGTTTTTTAAGTACGGTAAAGCCTTAACTTCAGTCCTTCGCATTACGAAAAAAAAAATTCTTCTTTTTAAAAATAAGAACTTTGTTGCTAACGAGCTATAAAAATAATTTAAGCTGTTTCTTACATTACGATGTTAGCCTAACTGTCAAAAGCATTAAGTTTCAGAAGAGCATCTATCAACACAAGAACAAATCAGAATCAGGGTCAGCTTTTTTTCATCTAAACCTTTAACCTCCCCTCAGAACCCTCATAATCAGCAGATGAGAAAATCTTCTGTCAATCTACAAGACAGACGGCAGCCCATCTCGCATTCAAAAAAAAAAACCAAATAAGCTTGGCTATTAATTTCCATGTTCCGCCAAACTGTCATCCATTCCGGCAAAAAAAAATGTGAACTGTCACAAACCGCGTGATTTATAGGCCACTAAGAACATCAACGAACTTTTTCTTCAACCAGCTAAATTAAAAAGAAAATGCCTTTCTTTTCAAACAGTGAAAAAGTTTGAAGGTTAATATTATATTTTGTTTACGCTATGAAATTGCTTTCAAGACTCTCGACGTTGACATGTGAGAAATACGAACATCGGTTCGTCGCCTTGTGGTGTTTGTGTTTGCAAATAGCAGATGGCCTATTTTGAGGGAGTCCTTTTAATCCTAATTATTTGCAATCACTCCCCAGTTGAGTCTGTGACAATGTTTACCTTCAATTAATCCCCCTTAAAACTTCATCATGTGTGAGTCTCTGTCTCCATCTCCGTCATCGTTACTGTCTCCATCTTCGAAGGACGTACTCTACAAAATTTGCGTCCTGAAATTGACACCCTTTTCTGCACGATAAATTGTTGGCTCAAGGGTGTCTTTATAGCCTCAACGACTGTGGATGGGGATTGAGCAACATTCAATTTTGTATAATTTTAGACCGTTTATCTAATGGGTCAATCTTGTTGGCAATAACATTGCGGTGCACCCACCTTTTTGTCGGTTATCGGTCGCAGTCGGGTCGGAGTTCATTTGGGTTGAAGCGAAAGCAATCGAGTGGATTGTGGGGGTAAGTCAATGCAATAAATTGGTGGTAGCCCGACCCGGGAGCGGTCTCCGATGAAGATTGATAAGGACTCTTTGCATGAATGTGCATGTGTCGAAAAGTTTGGTCGCCTTGGGAATGGTGTTTAGGCGGTGGATTAATTTGATTTCTGTTGGGAATTTATTCGGCAAGGTCGAGTGTTTTTTTGGGATTATTTTGCATACGAAATTTGATTTGATTCGGTCGATAGGCCTTTTGGTTTAGCATAGTGCTCTTCTATTCTGAGGTTTTTCGTTGGATGAAATGAATCGGAATCTCTTGAGTGAGGAGTCGTCGTAATTGGTTTTGACAGACACCTTTATTGAACTCTGACAGTGCGATAACGCCAGGCATTGTAGTCTGATGCCAATTGCGCAGAATACAGTGTTACAATGAAATGGGTTACATTCCAAACGAATCCATGATTTATGTGCACAGTGCGAACATCGAGTAAATCGAATCTCAGCATTTCATCCTGCCAACAGGGGAGGCATTAACATGTCTTTCGTTGAACTTTTACATTTGTGCTTAAGGGTTGACACTACGAGTGCAAGTGTAGGCGACTGTAAAAAATGGGATGAATTTCTGAGAATGGGCTCTGAAGTGCATTGGCGTCAGTTACCGTAAAGTGCAGCCAATCAATTGAACTTTCAAAGGATGTCTCTTTTCTGGTAGGGGATATGTTGCTAGGATGAACAACGAAAAAACCCATGAGATTATGAAATAAACTTAATCTTAGTCGCAGTAATAAAGACGTATCATGTCATCCAAGCTGAGCTCAAAAAACCGATGAGATTATGAAATAAACTTAATCTTAGTCGCAGTAATAAAGACGTATCATGTCATCCAAGCTGAGCTCAAAAAAAGGCTCTGAAAGCAGCGTTTGAGTGAGTGAGCAGAGTTTTGAAATAAACTTGACTTGGGTCATTCGATCGATGTTTAAATATTTATTAAAGTTTGGAGAATTAAAAATAAATTAACTGTAACTCTTGTAAGTTGAATTTCAAGTCAACAAGAAGTTCGAGTTAGAGAAGTTCCAAATATATTATGCATAAAATACAGCAGCCCAAAGTAATAATAGGATAAACATGTTAATCTGGACCATAATGCTCCAGATTTTTTCTTGTCTCCTTCTCGGGACTCATCAATACAAAAACAAACAAAAAAATAATTCGAAACTTATCAAAAAAGGTTTTTGTTCCAGGTTTTTCCTTCTCCCACTATTATTTTGAGCTACTTACTGCTTATAAGCTGCTTAAAATATATTAAATACATTTACAGTGGTGTACAGATTAATGTTTTCAGTTTGAGAGTTTGAATACTTCTTTAGTCAGAAATGACCGACATTATTAATTAAGAAACAATTTTGAAGACACATTACATTGACTCTTTTTTTCGCTGTTCTGTAATATTTAGAAGTTAGATAGTTAGAGACGAACAAACTATGGAATATACCAATTCTGCAACCAACACACGTCCTACTAAAGAGATATCTTTTTAATTCAATAAAACATAAAAGAGCTAAACTCCACCATCGAATCTTTTCCACTGTTGACGTAACCGTCTCTGAGCTTACACCACCACACCTTTTTGCTCTTTCATCCGAGCCAAAATTCACAAACCAGCTGTCGACGTTGGCCTACTTTTTCAAATTTCTTTGCTATTCCACGTGCATCATTATCGCCCACACATTTAAGATGATGCTTTAATAAAAACAGTATCAAAGGAAAGCATCTTCGTCGTCCGTTTCAAGAATATTTATTGCCTTCCCACGCGAAAAGCCCCCCACAAACATCAAATTAATATTTTAGGCAATTTCTCATGCAGCACCACCCTTTTCTACTTGCGACCTGCAAGATGTGGACTCCTTTTTGCCTTTGTTGACCTAACCCAAATTGCCCCTGTCTCAAATCCACCCCACACAAAAAAAAAGTCAATCATAACCACTCAATTGGCATTGCAAATTCCACCTCCCTTCATCGTCGATCAATTAAAACAACCAAAAAACTTTGGTTAATTTAACGGCTACGTGACTTTATGTTCAAAGATGTCAACACCAGCGGGATCTCAGTTGTCCCAGACTCAGGTTCAATGAACACGCTCATTTATTTGCACGTGCTCTTGTTCAAACAACCACTCGGCGTTGTGCTCGTGAATGACGGTATTAATGACGGTGTGCCAGGTCTGCTCCAATCAACAAAAAAAAAAAAATCCTAGACACTGTTTGATTTTCTCAATTTCGTCTCCTAAGACAGCCTCCGGTGGTCTCATGTAATTAACCGAACAATTGACTTTTTAGTTTTATGCCACTCGTGACTGGGAATAATTGGAAAAGAGTAAAAAATCTATTTGACTTGTTTCATAAAAGCAAAATAATCGAGGGCACAACATAAAAGTTATATTCAATCCATTTAGGTAATTAGTCATGTCGTTCGCTGAACGTAACAAAAAACCGCTAAAAAGGCCCACTGGATTTTATGATCCTGGCATGCCGCGTCACGTTTTTACTCGTGTGTCAGTAAAGAATTTTTTTTTATAAATCCTGTCAAATAAGAACCGATAAAGTGCCAGTTTTATGCGTCCTATGATGGAGACATGCCGAATTAGGCACCAGTCGCCATTGCGGAGGGAAGTCTTTGTGCTTTACGATACATGCCGGTTATGGAATTCGAGTTCTGTGATTGGATTTCTCCACACATGCTTTTAACTCTGATCAGGAGAGCTCTCCTCTTTCATTTATGGCTTCAATCTGTTTTGGTCTCTGGGAACAGGAAACAGTCTCAGTTTCCCATCGGAAATTGACAGAAAACACGTTGTTACTCTCGGCCTTGGTAATAGTATTGACCGTTCTTATCGAAGGACCCTAAGATACTTATCGTTCCGTTGAAAATTGCCATCGAATGTGGCGCATAATACCGGCCCGACCAACCGACAGAGAGAGAGAGAGAGAGAGGGAGAGAAAAACCCTCTCCACGACGGTTAATAATGTGCACTTAAGCGAGGACGATTTCCTTTTGGGAAAAGAATCGCTTGCCTCGCCTCTACCACCGCTGCTGCTTACATAATCATAAAAGAGGACGTTCAAGAAACGATAGAGCACAAGCAAACTGCTCCCCCGGCGGATCTGGAAATGAGACAAACTTTGCATTGTCGCATCCTCAGAGAGTGTTCTCCAATCGCCCCAGAGATTTGCCTCGCGAAAAGTATGTACTGTATTTCATTACCGCTAATGATAGGCGCGTTTTTCCCGGTCTAATGAATTTACGCGACCAACCGGCTGGCACGTCATGAAATGACAGATCTAATTGCACTGAACACACTCATCTCGCAGATGTCCGGAATTGGACGCCGTATGCAATCGTGTCATAAAAATGAAATTAAGGCGACGCTTCCTAGTAATTTCCATTGGCAAACGAGGAAAATACAATTTCGGGCAGATTAAGCGACGGGATAATGTATTCATTCATCTGAAGGCAGGCTCTTTTGAAATTCATGAGCCCATGGGACTGTAAAGCCGCACATTTTGAGGGAATATCACCACGTCCACTTCCACTTCCACCGGAAAGTTTTTATCCGTACGTTGATGTTATTCAATCTTGGTTCCAATGATTGCTGGATGAACGACAATCGGGGGGTCAACGGACAATAATCTTCCTCTCCTGGCAAACATTGTGTTCTATAATGGCCCATAGGTCGGGAATGTTTATGCCTGGCTCGACTTGGCTTATGGGAGGGGAGTTAACATAAATTTGCAAGTGATTAGGATAAAATGTAAAAATAAAAACACCAACAGAAAAGTGAAAACTTTTTGATACCCTTTTCATTGATTTTCAGGCACCCGGTTTGACACACCAACCATTCTCACGGTCGCCGATGCGGAGTAAATTGCTGGGAATTTTCGAAGCCGGGGCAGGATTAATGGGGCCGATGATTAACCTTGGGACTCGAGAATGTTCATTGTTCAATTTCCATTTCAACATCGAGGATGAAGTGCTGTGAATTAATTTCATTAGAATGGGAATGGGAATGGGAACGACCTTGATTGTGTCGTGTAATCAGTAAAGGACACAGGGGATTGTGCCAATGATGAGATGGATTTAGGAGGAGCACTGCAGAGGCAGGGAGTGATTTTGAAGTCCATACACAGAATGTACTCCGTTGTCTTAGGTTGGCATTATGCAAATTGGTCTCGGAGACATGGAGAGACATTTGACTCCGATGAGTCGGTGTAAATTGCAAATGTTATTTGAAAAGGGATTTTGAGGCAATTTTTGTTGCTAAATCAATTTTTTTGTGGTTGGCTTGCCGAGGACGATGTGATTATGTTTATGTGACAAGAGTTGGCTTCTGGTCGCTGTTGAGCTGTTTGAGTATCAAACGTCCTTGGCCCTGAACTGGAAGTATGATGAAAAATTCCGGGAGTTATGCTGCAGAGAAACGTCCAAGTGAAGTGGGTTCGGATCGGTATTTGTAGAATGTTTCCTAGAAGTGCCCTGTGAGAGTGTAAGACAATTCCAGTTGAAGCACAGTTCGGGTTGAGGCTTGGTAAATTCTCAGAAAAATCACAACAGACAGCGGTTGGTCTTTTTTCTCAGCTGCTCTGAAGGGCATGCAGTCAATGGCGAATGTTTTTCAGGGATATCGATTTTAACTTGAATCTGTCCGTCTCATTGATTGCGAGCTCAATGAAGTTATGGGTTGTCTAGTGATTGGGTTGTTGTTGATCCATCGTCAAAATAAATACCAATGGTTGAAAAATCTAGTCTTTCTTTTAAGCTGTTTCATCCGCATCAGTGAAATTCGCGACATATATAAATGACGCATTTTAGGAAAATATGGCAAAAACTCAACTGCTCTTAACCTTTTATTTTGCATCGGTGAATTATTATTTTCGCAAAGCTGCATAATTTGTATTTCAAAACTAAATTCAATTATAGCCTTGCCTTACCATTCAAAACAAATAATTTTTACGAGTTCTTCAAAACAAATTTCAGACGCCAGTCAAATTAAAATTCACTAGTCAAATGCCATAAAAAATTTTACAACGAGTGACTTTTGGAAACGACTTATGCACGTAAGATTCGGCAAAATAAAAATGCATTTAAAACGAAATGAAATCAGCAAACGGATTTATTCAGTTTTCGTATGCTAATGACCAGATTTTTGATGCTTGTTTTTAACACGAGAAGTTTTTTACTGTCTTGAGAAAAGAACATCTTAAGGCATGTTTATCACTTGGAGTGTAAAATCATTATTTTAAGAAAACGAGAAGAGAGTTTGAGTTTGTGTAGATAGTTTGTCGTCCATAGGAAACAACACCGACTAATTTAAAATACGTATTTCTAATTCACAGCCATGTAACGCCTTTAACTTGCTTAAAACAGGCGAACAGCTTCAGGCTCAACCTTCCGGCCACGGTAATATTTTGGATATTGATGAAATCAACACTATTTACCTAAAGTCCACGACCTTCTTGGATCGTACAATTCAACAATTATTCCAGCAAGGAGCCATTGAACCGAAAGGAGTTCTAATAAGGCCAACTGCAACAAAAGCGGGGTTCACACTTTTCAATTTGCTTGATGATATGCTTGACGATCAAAATTAATGCCTAGCGTTCATACTAACAACTGCTGGACAGACTTCATTTGCAATAAAAATTTTAAAGCATGAACATGGGTGCGCGCGCTCTTGTTGCGGCTATAATTAATAATGAAATACTTGAAAATGAGGAAAAACACAAAATACAACATCGAAAGATGTATTTCCACACTTCTGAATCAACACAAAATAATTTGTCTGATTATTCCTTCCGCTCAAGCTCGATGTTCACTCTCTCATGTCAAAACAAAAATGAAAAAATGGTCTAAAGTTGTACGACAGCTGTTCACACCTTACAATTTATCATCACGCATTCGAAAAAGTCGAAAAAATTGAACTTCCGTAGAATAAATTTGATGACAAATGGAAAGAGCGTTCATACTCCATAATTTGGCCCCATCAAGCATAGTCATCAAGCGTATTATCAAGTAAATTGTAAGGTGTGAACCCCGCTAATGTCTACACAGATGGTTCGAAATAAGCTGAAGGTCTAGGCGGAGGAGTCTTTGACGCGACACGTAACCTGCATACAAACTATAAACTTCCGGACAATTGCAGCATCTTTCAAGCTGAATTGTTAGACATTTTAAAAACGAACGGAGATCATCGCGGGCTACTCTAACAACTCTAGAGACACGTGGACAGGCAGGCAACGCTTAAATGGCTTAGCAGTAAGACTACTAAAACTAAAATAGTTAGCAGGTGCTACAAGGCTTTGCAGCAGCCTTCGACCTAGTACTTGGTTACCTCATGTTGGGTTCCGGGCCATCAGTGCATAGAGGGTAATGAAGTTGCAGATGCACTAGCAAAGGAGTGAGTAAGAAGTCCCTCAGAAATTGTGCTCACGGCAGTCCAATTAAACACTACTTCAAAGTATTCGTGGCCCCGAACTTGACGAACTTGACTTTTGGAAAGAGGCTGGCGTTATATTGAAGCAGGGTTCATCCTGTCGCATCATCAAAATCTTTTGGTTGGACTACTGCCTACGTAAGACGGAACAGATCCCAAAGTTTCCCAGGGCCAAGTGCAGCCTGTTGGTTGGCATTATCACAGGACATTTCTTACTGGGCCATCCCGCTTTTAGGTTGGGTTTAAAAGATTCGGATACCTGCAGAAACTGCAGGGATTCATCGACTAGCACGTGCTATGTGTCTGCCCAGCGCTAACCAAAACCAGACTCAAGACGTTAGGCAACCACTTCCTCCACTCGTTGGATGAAACGGCAAGCCTCGAAGAAAATCAACTTGTGAACTACGCTAGCAAATTGTACAAAACATAACGTGGGAATTTACCTCGTGGCACAAATGAAGTGTCCCAAATCAGATTAGAGTCAAGGAGACACGTTCACACATTTTTGGAAACGTTTAAGTGCCACTTGAAGATAAAACTCATGAGTCAGTACCCTTACCTCACGACTCTTTTCCGCTACAGACCTAGCTGGTTCCACCTCACTCACCTCCTTCCAAAGGATACCCAGCGAAAAGAAAAACAACAACACTCAAATAAAACCATTTTCCTTAATTCCAACCGCAGCTTCCTTCGCTGTAATCCGCCGATGAGCTTAGGTCCTTAATTAATGGATTACACCGAAGCATCATGAAGGCAGCCATTTAAAAACCCACAACACTCTCGAATCTTCCATCCAAGTGCCATTTAGACGCCGCCTTAATATCTTTTCAAATCCATGCGGTCCCACGTACGAGATTTTTAAATCCCGCCAGCATCCTTCCATCTTTGCAAAATTATCCACCCATTTCCGCAGCAGCACTCTCAAAATCTGTCACACGTGTGAAGTGGCCCCTCCACCGCCTTCTCTCGACATCACTCTCAACGAAAGCCTTAATTAAGATGAGTGCGGGTGTGCAGAGATTCTGCTGTTGCTGTATCTCTGGCTAACAAATGACAAGAGCACATTTTGGTTTTTCGAAATTTTCCCTAAACAGAGAAAAACACGCATACACCCACAGAGTTACACGCCTCAAAGAGAAAGAAGGAATCTTCGCATATCCTCTCCAGAAGTACTTTGAAATGAATTTATTTTCTAAACTCATTTCCGCTTGGACGCTGCACAAGAATCCATTTGAAAAGTATGCAAACTTCTCAAGGCATGTGCATGGCACAAATCAAAGTTGTCTCAGAGATCGGATGCATGGCTAAAAGAAGAAAAAGAAGAAGAAGAATTCAAAGAACAAAACAGAAGGTTTCGCAAACAATGTTCGTGGTCTTGAACAAAACTATTCGTCCTGTCCTGCCCTGCCCTACCCGACAACAACTTCTGAATCCGGGTGACGGTCAAGCTGAGAGGCAGACGCATGCAGATGTACACCCCCGTCAGTCTTTGAATCGCAATCGATATCTGCATCTTTAATTGTTCAGTATCGAACTATCGTCAAAGTTTTCGTTTCAATTCGTTTCGGTTTGGTTTTTTTTTTTGTTTTTTGTTTGGCTGAAGTTTGACAACAACGTCCCCGCAAGGATATTTAAGCTCAGCTGGAGTGCGGGTGCCAGATATTGAATTCTCGGTGGCATTACATTACTTGGCATAACACTCGACTCAGATACTCGTATCTCTCGGATTTCATAATGACATTTAATGGATGGACAGAGCGGAGCGGAGTGAATGTTCTCATACGCGTGTGTTCGGGACACATTTCTACACATATTCGATCGTAAAATTTAATGCACCGATAACATTTGCTTGGGAAGTTTTCCAGACGGACAAAGAGGGGGATGGGAATGGACGAAAAAAAAAAAACTTCTATGAAATCCTTACAACTGTTTCTCGTTTTATTGATTTCAAGAACCGAACAGCAGTGAGTTGTAGCAATCCGAAGGAAGCCCGGGTATGTCTTCCCCGAGACAGAGTGGCGAGTTGATGGAGGAACGCCGAGAAATTTGGACGAAATTTGGTCGAGGCGGGAAGGGGATTAATATTGAATTTCAAGAAATTGAATTTAATAGAAACTGATACAGCAACAGTAAACAGCGCGATGATAGTGGTGGCAGTTGGAGAGTTGAGGTGTCATCAAAACGAGAAGTTCTGCTAAGTTGTGCCTTTTCCAGTTATTGAATATGATGGGGAGATATTTATATGCATGTCCTTGAAGAAAATTCTTTCGGTGGCGATGGTGATCCCAGAAGTCCTCTGCAAACAGCCGCAATCTTTTGGTGGGGTTGTGGAAAAGTCCATCGCGACTGATGGCATTGGCAGCCTTCTCCAAACTTATTAAAAGTTTCTTTCAGATTGTGTGGGAGTTGTTAGCTTATGTGAGGCTTTACGGAGTGTGTGGTTCTTTTTGAGGAAGAGAACTTAGGAACTATTTGTGTTGAAGAGTTGCATCTTTTCCTACTGGACGACTTAACGTTCTCAAAAAGATTGTTTGAGTTTTATGGTAAGTTTGTTAGTTTTGTTATGACAGATACAAGTGTTTTTTTTTTAATTCAATCGAAAAGAAAAGGCTATTTCAAAATTAAAATTGTAAGGCGTTGTGGTATCATCCTGACTTTTTAATGGAATACATTTCTAACTTGGGTTAGATGGGTGGAACCAGGTTTATATATAGGTTAGATTCCGATCCAAGTTATTAAGTGTGCAACTTTCGCAATAGATGGCTGTAGCGATAAGTGGTAGTCGAAATAAATAGATCGTAGATGTCATGCAATAAGTTTAGGTATTGCATGACAGGAAATTTTAATCGATTTGCGTCTGCATCATAAAGTTATTCTCGATTAAACATGTCAGCTTACGAGCCAAATTCTCGTCATTTGAGAGAGGTTTTAATTTTCTGCTTTAATATGAAGAAATGCCTGAGGTTCATCGAATGCTCTCAAAGGCCTATGATGAGGCCGCTATTAGTGAACGAAGGTGCCGACAGTGGTTTCAACGCTTCAATAACCATGATTTTGACGTTGAAGACGGTGGAAGACAGAAGGTTTTCGAAGATGCAGAATTGGAGGCATTACTTGATCAAGACTCGTGCCAAATGCAATCGAATCAAACGCAAAACGAATCATGAATGTATAACCAGTTTATTACAATAAAGCCTCGAATTTCGGAAAAAAAACGGCGGAAGGAAAGCTGTACACCAATAGTTCGCTGGAGTAAGGACTGTGAAAATTATTTGTGGTGTTTTTTTCCGGGCTTGAGTACTCTCGGTTAAAAGTCCGACGCACCAACCATCAAGCAACGCCGCCCACAAAAAAGATAAAAAGGTAAAACAAACCATGTTTTCAATTCATTAGTGAATAGATAAATCTCGTATGTTCAAAGAGCTTGATATTGAGGTTACGACAGTTTGAAATAGATCGATCCGGGGATTTGTTTCGCTGTTTCCATTTTTCTTAGCAAACTTTTTCTGGTTCTATGAAATTTATTAAATCTCAACTATCCTAGTTGAATCATTTTCTTTTTCAGCTTCATTTCCTCATGCAAATTGAATTGAACAAAAAAAATGTTTATTGAACATAAAAGCAATCTGCATTTCCTCACTAAAACCAAAAATGGCATGCATCACTTAAAGACGATGCTCACACTCACATACAGTCACAGTCAAAAAAAAGTGTATACGCATCAGAGTTGTAAAGGGTGATTTTTTAAAAGCTATAGGAAAGTTTTTCAACAAAAAACACATAAAATTCAGAAAAATGCATGAAATCTTTATTTGAATCGATAGTACGTTCCATATAATTTAATGTTTGAAGATTATTTCATGCAAATGCTCCTCAAATGGTCCATCCGCTTAGTCCAATTTTGGCATACTCTTTCCAACATTTCGGCCGGTATCTCACGAATAAATGCTTCAATGTTGTCTTCCAATGCGTCAATTGAAGCGGGCTTGTCTGTATAGACATGAGCTTTAACATAGCCCCACAAAAAATAGTCTAAAGGCGTTAAATCACACGATCTAGGCGGCCAATTGACCGGTCCCGAACGTGAAATAAAATGTTCACCGAACTCGCCTCTCAATAAGTCCATTGTTGCGCGTGCTGTGGCATGTGGCACGGTCTTGTTGAAACCACATGTCATGCAAGTCAAGCTCTTGCATTTTGGGCAAAAAAAAGTTGGATATCATCTCACGGTAGCGCTCACCATTCACAGTTACGTTACGATTCACATCATCTTTGAAGAAGTACGGTTCAATGATCTTTTGAGATTGTAATTCTATTGAATTCATCGAAAATAAAAAATTGGTAAAAGTGATTGGGATTGAAAAAACTATAATTCAGCATTCTTTAAAACTCAATGACTTACGCATTTTATTTTTAAAAATTGTAAGCTTTTGTAGTTTGTGCCAGGAAATGATAGCCTAGTAATTTCAATTGAAAGGTAACGTATTATAATAATAATAATAAAAATCTTAGAACTAAGGCAAATCATTGCGTTCTTTTGAAAAAAATGTATTGAATTCACGCATAATTTTAAGTCAGTAGTGAATTCACATTAAATCTTTGAAGCCAAAGGATTCAAACAAAATAATTTAAATTCTTTTGACTTGACTTGAAACTAAATGGTAACCTTAATTCTTTAAGTCAACTTTTATGTTTTTCACTTTGATTGCCTATTTGTATTACAATAGATACTTGTGAAGTCACTTTAATAAAAGTTTTCGTTGAAACTAATTGTGCTCTGTACTAGGGCAGGCGCAAATCAATAATGACAGACTTTTTAAAATTAGAGAACTTAGACTATTTTTTTTTTCTAAATATTAATCTGTGGACGACAAAATGAAATCCTCGACGCGTGAGAGTTTGTATTATAACCAAATAATGTAATTAGAATCCCATAAGTTGAAATGAATTCGAATAGGTTCTTTAGAAATCACTGACTTCAACTGACTTAAACTTGAAGTCAAAGACTTTAACTGTCTTAAAATCAATTCAATGACTTCAGCTGATTTAAAGTTAAAGTCAATGACTGCAACTGATTTGAAATCGAAATCATTGACTTGAAATTTTTAAAGTGAATTCACTACTGAATTTAAGCCAAATTATGTGAATTCAGTTGACTTACGTAACTGAATTCAATTCTATAATTGCTAAATATTTAACGCAGCATTCAATGGCTTCAAAAAAATTGTGACTTACATTTTTATAAGTCCCAGTCTTTTTTTAGTTTTAACTGCATCTACGAAAAATAGAAACTGACTTCAAATTCTAAGAAAGAAGAAGATGCTTTTAACCTCACGCTATTTTTTTTTTGTTTCTTTTTAAAATTCTTAATTTTTGCTACATGTTTTTGATGTTGCAAGTTTTTGTTTTCGAAAATAAAAAAAGTTACAAAATTGAAGCACCAGAAGTTCCGGTCCAGCACCTGTTTAATGACACTTTGAATGTTCGAAAAATGGGCTTTGCTTTCTTTTTACTCTGACTGTAAGTAATCATAAGTTTACGAGCTTCAAGGTCTTTAATACATGCGAATAGAGAATTCGCGAGCTCATAGGTATTTGCAAAATTTTAACCTAAACACCCATTATATGCTTTATATATCGTGTCCTAACCGCCAACCTATTGTAAACGAAATTTTAAGCAAAAATAAGTTAATGATGCAGTTAGATGGTTTATTTGATTGCGCGTCTTTCTACATTATTGGTTTCTTAATAAAATTCGTAACCACTTTTGTTTGAACGGAACGGATAAATTTTTCTCGAAATCACTTTTTTTCAACAAAAACTATTCTATTATTGCCACAGAATTATACTTTAGCTAGGAGGTAACATCCTTCTAATTGTCTTCTTTTTGCCTAGTAACAATTGAAATCAAATTTTCTTTAGAAATCTGACCTATATTTCGAAAAAAAACCTCAAAAAAAACCGTTCAACTCGTGTCGTCCCTATTTCTTCACTTGACTTACAGCGAAAGTAATATGAGAATATTTTAATAATAACCAAAAAATAGAAGAAAAAACCCGTCACTCTGTTTACGTAGGTCCATCATAAATTGACAAAAAAAAAAAACATATTCACATATTGACAGCCAGTGTCAAAAGCAGAGTGCAACCTCCCCAGAACTTGAAGGTCATCAAAAAATTAAGATAAATCGAAACAAAAACCTCTGTGTAACCTAATGACACAGTAATTTTGTTATTTAATGGAGGACAACAACGGTTCTTCAGATTTCAGTGTAATTTTTTTGTGGTGAAAGTGTCACTTATGTTGGGCTACCGATGAAGGTCAAGGTTATTGTAGGGTAGGTATTGTGTGAGTTGGGAGATATCGATATCGTTAATTTAATACTTTGGGGTTAATTGAATTCACATTTAATTGTTTAAACGTACAGAGTTAAGGCTGGGCGATAGTTGTTTTTAACGATTTCGATTTATGATATGG
This sequence comes from Syritta pipiens, assembly GCA_905187475.1. NCBI lineage: Eukaryota > Metazoa > Arthropoda > Insecta > Diptera > Syrphidae > Syritta > Syritta pipiens. The sequence goes on along the minus strand of LR994572.1, from coordinate 5,302,734 downwards.
TTTTTGGTAGTTTTTGAATTGAGTTTTTTCACGTTTTTTTTAAAACAAAGTGGAATACAAAATTTTTCAAAAAGTGAAGTTAATCAATCTGTGCACTGAGCGGTTCAGTTACAAAAATTCTGCGTCTAGCACGTCCTATAATTTGGCTCAGGAATGTGCATCAAAATTGCACTTACAACTGCGGTCAAAATAAAAGCAGTGCATAGCAATAATAGTGTAAGAAAATATTTTTTCCTCGGAGACTTTGGGGATTTTCTTTTACTTTAGAACAATAACTGAAAGGGGTAGAAGATTTTTCAATTACTCGAATCATTAGCATAATATTACTCAAGCTGCAAAGTATCCTTCAGAAAGCAGCACTGCTTTTATTATGACCGCAACTGTATGTTATGCCTAGAAGTAAGTCATTGTTAGAATAACGACTACCTTGGATTATTAAATTCTCATAAAATTTTAAAACTAAAAAAGAAACCACCTAAGCATTAGCTTTTTCATCTAACAGAGGAGTTCAAAAATGATTCGGCAGATTAAAAATAAGCTTAAGTGCGTTGTTTCGCACAACTTGGACTTGTTTAGTATGATAATTTGCGCAGTTAAACCATAGAGCAGAATCATATCAAAGAATTTGTAGAAAAACTGTCTTAAAAAATTAGTATGTTATCGACAGAACAGATTTTCGATTAATGAACGGATAAAGGATTGTTGTCGATTTATTTATTTTGTCAATGGCTTTATATATTTGCTGAAGAAAAGTTATCTTTTAACTTTTTTTTCATTTCATTTTATTTATTTTATTCATTTTTTTTTTCTAATATTTTTAATCAAAAAGGAAACCTCGATATTTGTGTTCATCTTTTCAATCGATTCCAGTTTGTTTAAATTGTATTTTTTACTGTAGTAGAAAATTTATGTTAAGTGAAGGTTTTTAATGGCTGTTCCTTCTTAATACGTTTCTAAATTGTACCGCACTAATTGATTAAGACTATACTTTGTTTTGTTGTAAGGTTAAATAGTAAACAGAATCTTAGTATAATAATTCTTTGTATATATTTGTAAGTTGATGCCAAATAAAATGTCAAATTTTGGTAAAGAACAAGATAATCAACGTCGAGTAAAAAAAACAAATCCTGGGAATTTATCAAATTTATGATGATTTTCAACTAGTTGGATCTAGTGCTTATTGTAAGCTTAAAGTAATTTCCGCTTAGTTTTTTTGGATATAGATAAAGCTGTGTTGTCTGTAAACATAGCAAGATGATTTTGGGGGCTTAATCTGTATCCGGCCCTTAGTCGTTACTTTTTAAATCAGAAGCAGTCTTTTCCTCAAATATTTTCTAAAATATGAGACATATGTACCTACAGTTTTGAAATTAAGTGTAATTAGCAGTTCTGGCAGAAAAAAAAAAATTAAAATTGATTACTTGGCTCGTTGCAGTTAAAAAAATAAAACTATAATCACCTGTATCAAAATTACCCGAGGGACGGATGAAGATTAAAAAGAGAGCAAGTCGGCTAAAAAAATTATGAAAATGATAGCAGAGCCTCGGGAAATGCTAAAAGAAAGATCTTTGACCTCGAAGCTTCGACTACAAAATGCCCGGTATTCTTCATGCATGACATGAATTCCATATGCTGACAACTAAATTTTGCGCAATTCTTGCCAGTTCATTATAAAACTCAATTTCAATTAATTTATTTCTGCTTCAGACGTTTCTTACTGAAATAAGAATATTCATACACCAAAGTGCTCATTAGGGTATAAATTATTGTTTTTGTATTTAACCTAAGATTTTTACTAAGACAAGATTTTTACAAGACTGCATTGTCTTACTTGTATTCCGAAATAAATTGAATTGAATTGGTCTAAAGAAATAGTAAAAATTGTTTAGACTCTCAGTGCAAACAGTGCAGTACAAACTGCTGTCGCATTTAGCATACTGACCAAATTTAGCTCCTGTAATAAGTTCGTGTTCTTAAACCTAGGAAAAAGGCTAGGTGGTAAAAAAAACATGTGTTGAATGTTTAGGTGAGACATAAAACTTCTGCAACTTTGACTGGACCATCCATAAATCAACTTCTTGTGCGTTGACAGAGCTTATGTTCACGGTCTGTGCGACACGGAACACTCATGTACGACTCTAAAATGGTACAATCAGTAAAAAATGGATTTGCACGCCCAGTATTTTGATGATTTTGCGGTGATCGGAACAGTTTGTATAGAATGTTATACATAAAAAGAAAGAGCAGGAAAAACTCTGTCTCTGTTAAAATATTAAGATGGTTAAAGTCGGTTAAGAATTACTACAGTTATTCAGGAAAAAACACAAAAATCGTTAAAAAAGCATTTTACGAAATATAATGGTAGTAATAAGTTTAAATAATTTTTTTTTTTATGCAGTCAATTTGCTTCAATAATGATTTGTAATGTCTAAAGCCTCAAATCGATAAGATTACGAAAAACTACAGGACCTATTTCAAGCCCTTCCTTCAAAAATGCAGTGTTTGGGTTGGTTTCGGTTAAAAATCTCCTTTTTTCTTACTACACATCACTAAATAATGCACATCACTAAATAATGCACACAAAAAATCTCAAAACCTTTCAAACTTTCGTCCATGAAAGCCAGGCTGCCCTTTGCCTCCTGTACAAGCCATGCGGCCCCATACCATAACATGCCTATTACCATGCTTTACTAGGCTCGAAAATCATCAAAAAAACTTGAATTAACTATATCAGAATTTTATTCATTCATTCAATAAACTAAAAAGTAAGGGTTACGGCTACACATCGACTCTATTTAAGATTTTAGCATCAATAAATAAACTATGAATTGCCTTCAAAACCGACCGAGAACAGATCGAACTTTTATCTTGCTACAGTTCAATAAGTCGTAGCAACTTATCCTCAAACTTAATTAATAGTACTTTTATTTTCTTAATCGTTCCATATTCTAAAGAAGTTGTTCTTCCACGACAAAAACTTAAAATTCATGTCGTCCACCTATCGATTTCAGTTAGTGCTTTCTACTTAAGCCAAACTCCGATGAAAAGAACTAAACGTTTTCGTCACGAAATGCAGCCATTTGTGAAAGTCAGAGACATCAAAATCGCTTACATTTACAAGTTCCGCTTAGAATATTTTTGAATATTTTCTTTATTAATTTATTACGTGCGTTACAAAAAAATTGCAAAAAAAGACTTCTTTCAATTGAAAGTCGTTTAGTTGTTCGTAGCTCAGCCAAACTCGAATTTGCTTTGATCCATAAAGGCTGTAGAAATTATTAAAATGCCACCAATTACAAAAGCACTAGCTTTGCCTATTTGCTAGAATTAACATGATCCTAGTAAAAAAATAAGCAGTTATGTAACGGTGATAGACAGACAGACAATAAAGGGTTTCGTTTTTCCTTTGGAACGAAACAAAACCAAGAAAAAGAAAAACCATCAAAATTCCAAACCGAAGAGAATTTAGAAAATTTCATAACTCCATCGTGCAACAAGCCCCCCCAGTCCCTAAGTGAGCATAAAAAATGAGTCAAGGATTCACGACACCTGACCAATTTACCCCATGCAGAGGCTGGTTCATGGGAATAAATAAATAAATATCGGGCGTGGCAGCCCATATAAAGCCATTACCCCGCATTTTCTTGCAATTATTCGCGTTGTGCATGTTTAATTTTTCACATACGAATCACAAGCTGACCCACCATTGTCCGTAAAAATTTTACAGAGACTTTCTAAGAAGGTAAGTGCATGCTTTTAAAGGTGCTCTCTATTTTCTATGCCACACAAAAATGATACTCACGAAAAACCATTTAGACCCACCCCTGCCATGAAAATGTCACGCTTATCATAAACCCCCAATAAAATACGGCTCTCAATGTCTTAAAATTGCCTCATGCGCAACTAGGTCAAAAGGGATATAATTTTGAATGGTTTCGCCTTCCCTGGATGAGAAATGTTTCGAATAAATCTTTATGGCTTAAGTTTTGAAGGGAATGAAGAAAATCCAAAAAAGAAAATCCTCAAAAGTGACGACCTTCGAACTGCAATCAGCCTGTCTGAAGTTCGGACGCCGTAAGATGATTGGTGCTCGGTGTTCAATGTTCTCCCCAATTAGCAATGAAACTATGTCACCAAAAAGGCCAACCTAAACAATTTGCCACTCCTCCGTGAATGAGAGTGCCAGCCAAGTTAGTCTGTAGCAACAAATTATTGCGGATTTCCATAAGCCAGTACTAAACAAAGATTCCGTGATACCCTCCAGCCTAAACTCACCAGCAGACAATTGAAATAGTGTCTTGAATACCAATCGCCTCAAGCACAATAGACCACCACCACCACGATGACGACGAGGATATACAACACTCGCCCTTAAGCCCATCGCAGCAGAGAGCGAATCCGAGTCAAAGGAGGAACACACAAAACAAAAAGAAAAAAATTCTTATTAATCCTTGTCTCGGCTAAATAACGCTTTACAAGGACATCAAAACTGAGTATCTTTTCTCTCTTAATCCTCCGACTCAACTCGCATAATTCCAATTCATCCCTCTCTCACTCACACTCTCTCTCTCTCTTGAAGCTGAACCCATTATTAAATAAACAAAACCATTAAAAGATATGTTGTGCTATCCTTAAATTATCTTCCAGAGCACTCTTCCCCCAGCCAAGACAGAAAAAGACGAAAAAACCAAAAAACTTATCTCCATTTAACCCACCCCCGGTTTCAAGGACTCGCAGCCAGCCGCCAAGGGTGAAGGGTGAAATTTCTTATTTCATCAAGTGGATAATTTAGAATCGAGACTACAGTACATAGAGTCTTCCAAAAATTCAAGGCAAAACATACAACAACAAAAACGAGGAAGAAACAGAACCTAGTAGAATCCTTGTTTACTACCCAGTCGGGCTCTCTCGGGCTCTTTCTGTGTTACCAGTCTAAGGTCAGCCTCAAATTTTTTTTTTTTTTTTGTTCTTCTCTCTTTTGGAAGGAAACCCTGTAAAGTTAAATTCAATTTATACTACTTTTCCACTTTTTTTTTTTCAGGTAAAAAACAAACACACACACGCAGAGGGAAAGAGATCAATACAACATGTCCTATATACGAGACTAGCCAGCCACCAAGAGACTACTGAGTGTATATAGAAATAACCCTAACGGTTAGGTCGTTGAGCGAAATATTTAGGTCAATTTATCCAGCCACAAATAACCTTGAATGCAAAACAGCCTTCCTTTCACATTAAAAGGTGGAAGGAACACACACCATCAGACCACCACCACCACCCGCTCTCTCGCTCTCCGAGAGGGGGTGGCCCTCACTCACCACCTACCGTGAACAGACAGAGCCTGGTAGGGGAGAGAGAACCCACCACCACCACGGTATGTTGCGCCTTTTTTTCTGCTCCTGCTGCTGCATACGAGGGGCTCACCCCAAAAAACGAGCTACACGCCTCATTATCTCGCCCCCTCACACTACGCCACGTAGTAGTAATAGATAGTAATAGTGGCTCGTACGAGTATTGCACGCACGGTTGGTTGCCTACCCACACAAGTTGGCCGGGGGGTGGAGGAAACAACCTTCAGCAGCTCACTCACACCTCCCCACACACAAAAGGAAGAGAATACTTCGCTCGCCATGTACACACACCTCCTTCCTACTCCTCTACTCATGCTCAGACCAGCCTTATTATTTGTATATACTACACCTCGAGCCCACGAGGACAGAATACACCAACAACAACGACGGCGAGGACGAGGACGACTGAGAGATAGTCGTAGCTCGTATACAATTCGGTGCACAAACTTATGCCTAAGCTTAATAAAATTAGGTCAGTACTGTGTCGATGATCCTTTTTCGCTCTTCGTGCCGTGCCCCCGTCCGTCGTCCGTGTACGGTGCACATGCTCCGCTTTCGTCTCCGTTTCCTTCTCTCTCAGCAGGTGCAACACGGAATACAACTTCAAAGCTGTTCGCTACAGATGGATGAGTTTTTTTTTTTTTTTTTGCGGAGCATAATTCAATACACCTTCGACTCCTCGACACATGACAAACCGAGGAAGACGGGGGGAGGTCTACAAAAAAAAAAAAAAAACGAAGAAGAGAAACACACCAAGAGAGAGAGAGAGAGTGATGGAGAAGAAACCTAATGCGAGATACAATAACAAGCATTTTTCCAGATCCTTACGGGGCCACCCCATACACATATTCATCATATCTCGGAACACTCGAGGCGAGAAGTGCAGAGAAGCAGAAAAAAAAAAGCAGCGCCTTTCCTTCCCCCTGTCCCCTGCCCCTCATCCACTGCCACCCGCCCCGCGACCCCAAGTGGGAAACATGCAAACTACACACATGACAGAAATTATATAATCATCATTGCATCGCGTGCTGCGCTGAGCTTGAAACATTTTTTTTTTTTCTAGATTCCATCACATCAAACTGTACTTACGGACAAATATGTTGCTCATCAAAGTGGCCGGCAGGCAGAAGACAATCACCAGGATGTCAGCAATGGCCAAATTCACAATGAAGTAATTGGTTACCGTTCGCATGCGAGGCGCCCGAAGCACAACGGCTATCACAAAACTATTCCCGACCAGTCCGACAATGAACACGATTATGTAAGCGATGCAGTAGACCAGGGTCATGACGGAGGAGTGCCGATAGAGAAAGTCCGTGTCGCTGAGACGAGTCTCGTAGACATCTGCCGAAGCGGACAGATTGCTCATGGCTAGCTTGGCTGCACTGCTGGTGGTGTTCGGACTGGACGAACTTCGGTTGACCGCTCCCGGAGCTGCGAATTGTAGAACACTGTAGCTGAAGTTGTCCACTGCCAGCGCCACAGCTGAGTAATCTAGGCCATTGAAATCGTTTATGTCAATCAATGGATCAGAGCTCGAGGAGCTCGAGCTCGCTGACGAGGAGGCGGACAACAGCAGCGACGGTGACGATGAAGACGAGAACGTCGATGAGGACGTCGATGAGGACGAGGACGAGGACGAGACAGTCGTTGTGGTGGTGCGATGAATGCACTCCATCAAGGTGTTGCTACTTAAATTGCACATAGCGTCTAACAGGCCGCGACTGCCCCCACCGATTGTATCCATTTTTGAAGGTTTTTTTTTTATTTCTCACTTTTTTTTTTTTTTGTTCACTTAACTATTCTTCACACAGTGGCTAGATAGTCAGGAGCAGACTGGGTCCATTTTTGTGCCACACAGAACCCGCACACACACTCACAACACAATGCACAAGAGCACGCAATAAAACACTCTCGAATCCACTCTCGTGGTGTCTGCGGATTGATTGATTTGTCTAGTTATACAATTTCACACCAATGCCACCCCCGAGGGCACGTACACAGCAGAGGACCGTGGCACTGTTAGTGGTAGCTGCTGCTGCTGCTGGTGCTTGTGCTGATGCATCTCTCTTCGATGAGCACCACCATCTGATTGTGAGACGAGGACGAGTAAGGATATACGACGAGTGTGTCCCGAGATTCGGTGCAGACGGTTTCGTGTTCAGCGCGACACTGGCCCAAACGCTGAGGCGACAGTTGATTCTTGTTGTGGAGCTTTTTCCCTTTTTTTTTTTTCCTACATCCCAGGATCACACACAAACACTGAAACACACACACACACACACATACACGCATGAACACAGACTGGATGGATAGACCTTGTTGTGTAGATGGCGCTGACTCTTCAGAGAGTTTATCAAAATAATTCTCTGAAACTGTGGCAATTTGGCGAGGGGGGGTGTCCTCCCTGCAGAGGTGAATTATGCATTAACCGAAATTGGTTCAAATCTCTTATACACACCACCAGGGGGTGGGTGAGGGGCGCGCACATCACTTGCCACTCGGCACTCACCACTCGACTTGTGCCGTGCCATTCAAGAAAGCTCTCTCGATTCGTTTGGCCTATATAACAGTTGCCGTGGCGTTTACATAGGCGGGCGAGTGGCAGAGGGGTCGGAGAAATGCAATGCGAAAGGTCTCTTGTATGTAGAGGCAGCGAGAAAGCGGCCAAAAGTTCAAGAACCTCTGTTTGGTATACATTCGAGGATATTTATGCTGTGTGTGGGCTGGGGTGGAAGGGTGGTTGGCGCGATTGCACTCGTCGTCGACTGGGGGCCGGGGTGAAAGTTTTTCTTCCTCTATTTTTTTTTTCTCTTTTCTGTTCACAGATACGCGCGCATGGGGGTTGTGGGACTTCTTCGTCGGGCACGGGATGTGGTAAAGTTTGTGACGTTGACAATACGTTACAATGTTGAGTTTTGAAAGTCGTGATGTTGCAGGGATGACAGATAGTTTGGAGTTTTCTTTTAAGTCGTGAGGTGTGCGGGGTGGTTCACTGGTGGCCAGTGAAGTGATGGATTTTAGATTTATGGTCGGTAGTGGGTGGAAGTGGTGTATAACAGTTGCAAAGGATTTGTTGTGCTGCGGTGCGTGCAAGTGATTGCGTGGGCACATTAACTGATAGTTAACCGTGGAAATGTTGCGAATTTGTGCGGTGGGTTAGGGATTGTTACATTTGATATTGTGTGGCAGTAACGCAATTCAATAAATAAATTATCTCTTTTTTGTAAGTGAGAATTTTGTGACGCTGGAATAATTTCTGGACTAATTGGATATTTTTAGGCAAATCTTCAGCAGCCTAAAACTTTGCATTTAGTTCAAAAATTATTCCGAGACTTCAATGTTTTCTTCTAATAAAGAAATAATAGAGAGAAAAAAAGCAGAGCGAGCTTAAAGCGGGGGTTGGCCAGCGAAGCGAGTAGGGGCCTGTCGCCTAATTATTATTTATTTATCAATACAGTTGAAGCCCTCTAAGTCGAATATTCACGGGATATCAAAATTAGTTCGAGTTAGAGGAATTTTTCGAAAAATTCGAGTTAGAGGGATTAATAATTTTTTTTTTTTTGTTCAAAAGCCTTTATTTTATTCAAAAAAGTATACATGTAAGGAAAAAACACAGGAAATTACTTTAAAAAGCTTGTTATTATGGATTGAGTCTTCAAAATTGGAGAATGATGCCTTTGAAAAAAGGACTCTGTTTTAAAAAGGCAGTGTTGGACCTCATTTGGACTCTTAATGGAGTCACTAAATGAAGCTTGAAAGTATCTCAGACACCTAACTGGTTTTATTTTGATAGCAAATTGCTTGAGGCCAACCAACAACACAATGAATAAGCAGCGTAATTATTCATACAGAGCCGCACGGTTGTGTACACAAATAACATATAGCTCATTTGTGGTTGTGTGTAGACGACGACTATGTGGCCCTAGACGACAATTGTGTTCGTCCAACATGATTGTGCTTGGAGAACCGTTGGCGAATAGTTTCGATTTAATCAAGTTCTCATGGAACCCAAGATGTTTGCCGTGTAGGTCGCCATGCAAATCCTCATTCTTTCTGTGAACATTCTCTTTTTTTCTTGCATAGGTAAACAATAATAAAGGCAACCACATGCGCTTTTTTCCAACGTGTTTGCACTAAAAAATCAACATGAAATGAAAGGTGTTCGTCGTCCAGTGCCAAAGGGAGAGAGTCAGAGCATGCAATACAAGTTGCGTGCTTGATACAAGTTGCGAAAGGAATTTTTTTTGATTATTTTTTTGTAAAAAAAAAAGTTCAAATTAGAGGAATTGAAAATAGACCAAGAGTCGAATGAATGTATTCGAGTTAGAGGGCCTTTCAACTTAGAGGGCGTTCGACTTAGAGGATGAATTTTGTATGGAAAATTGAAGGGAATGCCAAATATAGCGAAAAAATTTATTCGAGTTAGAGGGCTTTTCGACTTAGAGGACGTTCGACTTAGAGGGCTTCGATTGTATTAACATTATACAGTAAACTCTCGATAATTAGAGTTTCATGGGAGCAGGTGATAACTTCGAATTGCAGAGATTTTTGAATTGCGGATGTTTCAGAAACAAAATATTTCTTACTTTTGTCACGCACGCATTTCAACTAACGGTTGTTGAAAAGAAAAAGTAAACTTGCCGTCGAATTATAGAGGTAAACAAGCCATCATTTTCTAATTATAGAGGTTTCACGTTGTCTTGCACAAAAAATTAACGAGGGGACGAAATTGCATAGGCTTTCTTCGATTTACAGAGGTTTTTTTTTCAGGGAGAATGCTTCTATTTACACAGATTTTCGAATTATAGAATTTTGAATTTTAGAGTTTCGAATTATCGAGAGTTTACCGTGTTAATTATGTAAATAACAAAGCAAGGTATGGAAAATAATTAAATGTAACGACGACCTTTAATCTCTGCAATCGTGAACTTGAAAAAAAAAAAAAAAAAGCAAGAAAAACTATGTCTTGTAAAAAAAAAATTCGAAGATTAAAACTGAGTTAAATCTCTTCAAAATTCTGGTACGCGAGTAGGGATGACGAATAGGATTGACATTTAATGAGAATCTCACGTAAATGAATATAAGATATAATTTCCAAAATTCTGATAAGCAGAACCACAGTCCCATGACATGAAATACTTCAATAAGTAACTCCAATTTAGAACCAGAGCGGAATGGGGTCGTTCAGAACGTCGGACGATCCTTCTTCGAATGACCTACATATATACGACGAGCTGTTTTTATAATTGTTTGAAATATTTTAGCTTTGCTGGTTAGTGGTCGGCAGGAAAAGAGAACGTTGGAATTGAATAACCAACTTTCTTACCTAAATACATCTTCAACATTCAAGTTCGAGTATAAATTAGGAGAATTTACAGTATTAATAGCATTAATAATTCTCTTTTAATAACTATATCAAACTTTTACCTTTTTTAGTTACTGCTTATTAAATTCATCACGCTGTGCAACTAAAATTTATTTATGTTAATTTTTTGGTAACTTCAGTTTTCTTAGTAGAAAATTTTGCGAATAATTTGAAAATATAAGGATACAGGGTGTCGGTGAAGCTATACATTTCGCAGGTCTAACTAGATTTTTACTATGGAAATATGAAGAGATTTAATGACGAGGATGGTAAGAGGCTTCATCTCAGAGTAAATTGGATGACAATATCATGCGCGACTACGTTTGGAGGCCAATAAAAGAAAAATCTGAATAGCATACAAAAGATCTAAGAAAATCTGCATTCTTCAATATTTAAGGGGTGATCAATATATTGTTTATTTAGTCGCTGATAATATAGTAACATTTAAAGAAACATTTTGGACAATGTTTGCTATAATATTTTTTTTAGTTTACAAAAGTGCATGCTTAAAATGCGTGATAACTCCAACTTTTCGATTAAGTTCTAGTTTTGTATTTAAATGCTTTGAATATTTTAAGCTATCTTTGTGTTGCGCAATTCTGTTTCTTATTTTTGTCAATTCAAAGAGGTTGGTTCTCACCTTGTCAAGGAACATTAGGTACACTCATACGTCGAGCTGCAGCGGTTTCGCTTTGCACGTAACTTTTTATCAGAGATGATAGATAATCTATTAATCTCTGCTATTTATACCGCCCGGTATGAGTTTAGTAAATAGATTAATTTTATATAATACGTCTTATAAATTAAGTAAAGGTTCATGAAAGGGTACATAAGAGTCCGAAACAGTCGATTTCTGGTAGCACAGAAAAAAAAGCATCTTTTAACATACAGTAGAGTCCCTCTAAGTCGAATTTTCACGGGACATCAAAACTAGTTCGAGTCAGAGGGAGTTCGACTTAGAGGATGGTTTTTGTATGGAAAATTGAAAGCGAATGCCAAAATATTGCGAAAAAATTCGACTTATAGCGAAATTCGACTTAGAGGGAGCTCGACTTAGAGGGATTCGACTGTATTTTAAAACGCAATCTGTTCAATATCGAGAAGAGTCATTCCGTTGTAAAACATTTTGAATTGTTTTTGTGTGACTCTACGGCCAAAGAATAGAATTGCTGACGCCATACCATTTGCAAACACTTTAATCATAGTCATTTTGGGATACTGTGGACAGAGTAAATAAAAAGAAAGACATTTTTCTTACTTTGCTGCGATTAATTCCAACTCAACCAAAAATTGGTATTTCAAATTTGAATTTAAAAAAAGGCTTACATAATTTTTCATACGGAATTCCAATTGACACAACACCAATTGACAATACACTGTCGATAATGTAGTCCGTTGCATGTTTGACATTTGTTTGTTGTGAAAATAACACAAGGCGGGAGCCGGCACACGAATGTTCTTAATTTTGCTTTTACTTTTAAACAAAACTTCTCAAATAATCACCTAGTCACAAAGACGTACTGTGTTAAAGGATAAACTCACTATCAGAGTTGAATGCCGTGCTGTTATAATGGCCAACAACCATCACCCAGAGAAGATCTGGGGACTCCTCTACAACATGATCAAATCTGGAAATAATGATGTGCCCACAATCCTACGAACACTTGATCAGGTTCTCTTTCAGAAGCAGACTCTGGATATGCGGTTCGATCATGATGAAGTCATTCCTCCCCCTTTCGCCATTTGGCTGTTAAATCAACTCCTCATCTTCACGGGAAAGTCTCTGAGTAACAGGTAAGTTTAATGCCTTCGCATATGTGTCGTATGTTCATGTTTTGATTTCAGAGTTCGGAAACAAAATATTCAACTGCAGAGTAAACTCATGGCTCTCTGCTGTTTTCACATGCCGGAACTCTATGGAACGTTGTTTACAGAGTATACAAAGACTCTTAGAGGGCTGGTGAATGTCTGCTACGGGGATGATGTCAAGATTGAAGGGGATTTGCGGACAGTGGACACATTCGTGTGTATGGAAGAGCAATTTTTCAAGGAAATCGATGAAAACTTCACCCCAGAAAAGATTTCTGTAGACCTAAACACGGTTGACCTAACATTTCAGTGCCTGGTCACCGTGCTCTCGCAAGCCATGGAGGAATCGTTCAATTCTCTCCAAAAGTCATACGAAAAAATACTCAAAATCGTCCTAGAGCTGTTCCTGAATGCGGACGTATGCACAAAAGTGCTTTGTCTTGAGTTCGGCATCAAATTCTTTAACAATCTCTTCGAAAACAACCACGCGCTGATGGCCGACTACACACTCCTCTTCGATTACTGCAAGTTGTGGTGGGAAAACCTCACCGGCTGGAAGAGCATGAACCTCATCGACGAGTCTGGGCTTGCGAAGGCGATCTCAGCATCGATACAACTCTTCGATTGCAACTACAAGACCTATTTGAATGACGAATCCGACTCGGCCATGCTTGAGAGCCTAGGGGTGTCCTGTGAGAAGATCCTGCGTGCAGTTGTTAAAATCCAGGAAACACAGGAAGTCAAGGTAGATCTAAAAAATGCAATCATCAGTTACATCGTGGAGCTGCATGAACGAACTGGCTTCCATCATCCCGAGCAAGACTTCCACGCGCTGACTCTCTTAGAGTATCAAATCGTGAAGCTTTTCCCAGTGGCTGTTGTAAGGAAAAATTTCAAGGCAACAGGGCAGCTGTTTGATGCTGCATGCGAGATCCTCAAAAACGAACTCCTGGGTTCTCAACCTAACTTTGACGCGGTTAAGTGCATCCTCAATACTCTCGTGGATGTGGAACAGAAGTCGGTTAGTGACGCGCAATCGAAAGCGTTCACCTCTATGGCTGCGGCCAAGCAACTGACGTCGCAAACCTTTTACAGTGAGCACCTCGCCAGCGACATGCTGGTGCAGCCCGTGAGAGCTCTCCTCAGCAGGATGGCTTCAGATCCGCTCAGCTTGGAAAGCCTTGGCGACTGCATCGCGGTCATCGGTTTGTTTCTTCAAATTCAGAACTTTTTACGAGTTGTTCCAGCAGACCTGTGTATGAAGCTCATCGACACGACTCTCTACTACCTGAGGCACTACCTGAAAATCAAGCAGCGGGTACAGCTGAACGTGACGTTTAGTGCACGCGTCGATGACGGGCTTATTGAGGTGTCGCTAACCGCCCTCGGTAACTTGACGTACATCTACCTCGACAGGAACACCGCGGCGTATCACCAGAGGTCCGTTAAAGAGCTCATCTGTGCCATGTACCCGATGTGCCAGAATGAACCGATCAAAGACAAACTGAACGAGTGTCTCTTGAGTTTCATTGCAAACTCCGTCATTTCCTTGCGACTTGTTGCCTGTCACATGCTCCCAGTCATGGTGAAGTGCCCGGTCACCCCGGATCTGCTGAAACGAATCAAATCCATTTGCTGCTCTGCTCTTGGCAACGTCTACATCCTCAAACATCGTTCCGAGAATCGCAACCACTACACATTTCTCTGCGAAGCTTGTGAAAAGCCAAACGAAGAAATGCTGCGTCGATACTTCCGGACAAAGTCCGCTATACTCCTGGAGCCGCAGACCACACCCAGTCCGTTTGAAGAGTCGGGGTTTCTCTTCGTCCTTGATGGGATTGGCAGTAAGGCGCTGTTCGGGGACAAGAGTGGAGTTTTCGCCATAAACCACTTCACGCCGGTGAAAATCGAAAACCAGGTTATGTTGAATTCCTTGCTCGACCCAGATCTGGTGAAGGCACTTCTCCTCCGAACCGCGGACGATGGAAAGTTCCCTCTCCTGCCGAAGTTGGCGGGGATCATGCTGCAAAAGATTCACGAGTCTCTGTCGCAGGGGGAAGAAGAACAGCTGAGGATGCTCGAGCTGATCTCGGTTCTGGCACAAATCGAGGGTCTTCCTGAGCTGTGGGTGTTCCACTTCTTCAAGATGACGTTCTTCTATTTGATTTGCTGTGAGCCTGTCGTCAGCCACGAGGCTGTCAAGTGCGCCACGGAGCTGTGTGCAAATTATGGCGAGGAACCCATTCAACTGTGGTACTGGTACAAGAGAGAGTGCCTTAATCTGGTGGTCGACTTGACGACGCATGTTTATCTTACGAAAGGACAGGGATTGTTGAAGTCTTTGAATCAGGTACGTTTGGGTCGTAGGCACGTTTAGATCACACATCCATTGACCCATTTTCCCAGTTAGTGACAATGCTGGGCTTCCAGTGCAGCCAAGAGTTCATCTGCAAGTACTACAAGCTCCTCACTGCCATGATCCTGCCGTACTGCGTGAAGGACGACCGATGCAAGGGTCTGCTGGTTCAGGTGTCGCAGGCAACGGACAACTCCATAGCGCACATCCTCACGGTGGCCTTCCTGAACATCTACTCCCACATTTACCTCAACGAGAGCCCTGAAATCGGCAACAAGTGCATCGATCTCCTGGTCAAGTGCACCGGCTCCTCGCTGTCGAACCTCTTGAACACCGATGTGAGGGTGAGTTCCAAATCCTCCTCACCGTACCTTCCTAACTTCTGCCTTCTTACAGCAAACCGTGTCCGAGTTCCTCATATTCTACAACCGCAAGCCAGCCTTTGTGATGCAAGCATTCAGCTGCCTGCTCCTGAACAAATCCACCCGGGAACCCTCATCCAGCAAGGGAACTCAGAGCGCTTCGACGGAGGACTTTGCGATATTCATAGCGGAGAGATTTCTCGGCGTCATAATCTACTTCGAGGCCTGCCTGAGTGACCCAAATTTCGAGAAATCCCTGAAGGAGGACGTCCTACACAGCCTGGGGCAGATTATCCGGCTCGTTGGGGCAGAGCACGTCACTCAGTCGCGGTACAAAATTATTGCCATGCTGACATCGGTTGTCTCGTTGGATGACGCGAACCTGAAGGCAATCGGTCTAAAAATTTGGAACATATTCCTCCACATCGTGGACATTCAAGCGCTGGGTCCTTCACTCAGCAGAATTGTGGTGTCCCTCCAGCCACTTCTGAAGACAAACGAGGCAGAGGTCGACGCCATATACAAGTATCTGATTCTGGAGAATGGAAACCTGCTGGGGTCGTACATGCCAGACCTTTACTTCGTCGAGGATATGGAAGTTTCAGCGGAAATCAAGACCTGCGTACGAAGGCAAACTGATTGGCTCTTCAAAAACGGAAAGTTCGAGGATCTGCTGAAGTTCTACCTCAAGCAAATCAACAACGAGAATCTTCAAGTCAGAATAAGAGCGTTAAAGTATCTGAAGGACTTCTTTGTGGAACACAGGGTGGAATTAAATAATTTCATTGTGGGTAAGTGATTCGTTTTTCTATTCTCTTCTAAAAATCTGCTGACAAAAGGACATCGGCCGACTTAATCTGAAACAAAGACAATTAATCGGTTATCCGTGCGGTTGAGTGCGTGCTGCCGATGCGTATCTGTGAGCTTAAACATCTCTGAAAGATAACTACACGTCGTAAAATATGTTTCTTTCTACGAATCACTCCACTAATCCGCAAGTCGTAAGTTTCTCGGAATACATAAAGCAAGACACTCTCTGAAAAGGCAAAAAAATCACGATTTTGTTGGTGGCCGTAATTAGATTCATATAAACGGTTAAATTGGATATTTGATAGCGAGAGTGAGTGTCACTGTGGGCTGCTATGACTTTTTTTTTTTGAGACTGATGCCGTCGCAGGGCAATAGCTCGTAAAAGAACTGTTTGCATTTTGTATTCTCTCGACTCATGATTTTTATCAAAGTGCGAGAGGCAACGGTTTTTTTTTGTTTAGCAAACGAGGCTTTTTTATTGCGTTCATTGCACCCGAGGTGAACTTGAAAGTGAATTTAAGAGGCATTTAGAATTGCATTGCCATAAAGTGCTGAGTTGATTTAATTTGCTCGTGTCACTGCAACATAGTAGTCCAAATTTAATGAATTACTTGCGCAATTTGAGACTTGTTATGTTGATTCTACTAAACTAATAAAAATGTAGAATTTTGCAAACAGAAAGCAAAATGAAACATCGTAGTGGATTGGATGGATGCAAGCCAATTTGAATGAAGTATAAGTGAGAGAGATAACACAGTTAGAGGAAATTAGTTGAAGTTATGGATGGCCAAGATGTTTTTGAGGCCTTTAAGCAAAAAAAAAATATAAAGACGAAGAGAACAGTCAGGGAATTGAATTTTGTTAAATTTTGCACCATCAAGACAATTATAAAGGAGAAGACAACAGTCAGGGAATCGAATTTTGTTAAATTTTACACCATCAAGACAATTATCAGAAGGAAAAAATGTTCAGGACACTCTACGTTCATGTAAAGTTAGGTTAATTCAATAATCTATTTATGATACTCAAACGAGTATGATTGCTCCACGGACTGTGGCTACGCTTGATTAGTTTCTGATGCTGGAGCAAGAGTAGTGGCTTTGTGATATTAATTATTTTAATACGTGAATGTTGGCACTTTGTATAGACCATTTTTCTATCTAGTTATCTATCTATGTTAATCTACCTTTCTATTTATAAGTGGGCGCCGTGGCTTAATCGTTAGTGCGTTGGAGCGAGAGTACCCGGGTTCGAATACAGATCGGGGAAAAAACACCACAAACAATTTTCACGGCCCCACCTCCAGCGAACAATTGACAATCCTCCTGGAGTACTTCTGTCACGGAAATTCGCCGTTCGGAACCGACAATAAACTGTAGGTCCCCTTCACATGTGTCAAATTATAACGCGCACAACACAATGGAGGCGCGAAAAGCTAGGCTCTGGCCCTTCGTAGGCTGTTAAGCAGCCCATACACGATTCAATTCAATCATCAACTCAGTCAAATCACAGTGAAATCAACCCGTGTGTGGCTTCGTCAATTGATCGATTTGACGGTTGGCGAAAAATCAAAAGATTTTGATTTTTGCGAAGTTGACTGGCAAGCCTCTCAACTCAATTGAATCGTGTGTGGGCAAGTTCATCGAAAAGCTGTCAAATTTAAGAGATTGCGGTAGACATTCATTGTGAAATCGTGTGTAAACGTGTTTTGTTCAGTGTTAAAGTGAACAATTATATATAAATTGGCAGGTTTTCAATTCAATTGATGTAGTGTGTGGCCGACTATCAATTCAGTTGATAACTCAGTTTACAATCGAATTGAAACGTGTATGGGCTGCTTTACGCCATTAATGATGAATGATGATGATCTATCTGTAATCTATCATACTATAAACAAACTCCAAAAAATGTTTGGGTCCTCTAATCTCAGAAACTACTGAACGGATTTCCATACAGTTTTCACCAGCAGTATTATTGACTATCTGCTATGGATATAGGCTGTATTTTTTAGACATTTTTTATACAACAAGTTAACTGTATAATGAGATTTGTGAATAAAGTTAAGAACTGGTAAGCTTCTAAGGCGGATGCTGTCTAAACAGTTATAGATACAAAAAAATAATGTATGGGGGATTGATCGTCTCAAAAAGATATAAAAAAAAGTCGACGACAGCATATGTCCATATTTTAAGGTAGACTCACAATAACCATTATTCTGTTGAAAACTAATCCTCCCTATAATTTCCACGTGGCGTCGTCAAAAAATCTGACGAATATTCAAAAAAATCGGTTTCGATGAGCACATTCAATAAAAATCAATTTCAGTATTCTGGCCTAAGTACTTTTCGGCCAAAAAACATAAAACGTCGATACTCGAATTTCGAAAACCCAAAAACGTAGTTTTGTAGATCTTAATGAAACAATTAAGAAAAAAATCATATAAAAATATCGAATGTATTATGTATTAGGCGGCGTAACAGCCCGTTGAGAGCCAGAGCCTAGCTTTTTCGATTAGTGGGCAAAACACGAGGAATCGAAGTTTTCCCTTTTTTATCCATAAAATTCTGACTGAAATTTACGCGGGTCAAAAATCTTGCAGTCCCAGAAAAAGCAGAAGAGAAATTGTCTCTCATTTCAAGAGAAAATGTTTGAAGTCCCGAAGACTTCAAATTGACTTCAATGATTACAATGCCAATCTAAAGACCTGCATTCAATTGATTTCCAATTAATAGATTGGTCGTAAAGACTGCTCCAATCAAGACTTCAAAAAAAATAAGATGCCGAAGTCCTAGTCGTCAAATGAAGTCAATTGAATGAATCACAAAGCATAAAATACTTTCCAAGAATGCAGGGATTGCATTAGAAATCTTTTGCAGTCTTTTACAACTCTCAAGCGTCTATGCATTTTACAGTGAAAACACTCAGACCCACATTTACTCTCATAATTCCGTTATTTCAAATTATTCATCGATTGTTTGCTGTTTGAAAATGTGACTAGACTATGAGCAAAGTATATTCGATGAAGCTTTGTTTTAAGTAAATAGAGAGGGAGAATCTCTCTTAGGCAAATCTTGAAGAGATTTTGGTATTTTCTTGCCGTCACAAGCAATGCAGAATACTTGGGAAAAAAAACATTCAAAATGAGTTTCATTTGAATGCTTGTGTTTTCGCGCATTTCATTAAGCGAAAAGAAGATTGTGGGCTAACTCCACAACCTTTGAGTCCTTCACACCGACAGCAGGAATATCCTTTTACCACTCTACGAGTTTCTTCTCTGCCCATATAAGACTCTCCTTTTTAACTTTCCATTTGCAGGTCAAACAGAATTGAATCCTCTGGTCGAGTTGGTTGTGGAAAATCTTATGAACGGTTGCAAACACGTGGATCGAACACTACAGCTGATTTCTGCGAAATGCTTAGGTGAGCTGGGTGCCATTGACCCGAGTTACATGTCACCAAACTACGCCAAAGAACAGAAGAGGTTCTCGCTTAGCATTCACACCGACACATTCGCAATAACGGCCCTCACCGAGCTGTGTCGTGCTTATCAAAAGAACATCAAATACGTGGACATCATGTCGGTGGCAATTCAAGAGATTCTTGCCGTTCAGGGTGTCAATCCGAAGGACAATAAGAAAATGAATGTGTGGGAAGCGATCCCAGCGCGTATGCGTCACATAATGGAGCCACTGCTGAGCTCCTGCTATTCAGTCGCACAGAAGGGATACAAAGTCAAGACGCATCCTGTATTCGGGAGCAGTTTCTGCCGCACCTACGAAGACTGGGCTTTCTGGTGGTCCTGGAAGCTAGTCGAACTGGTTCGTGATTCTGATACAAAGAAACTCTTGTGCTCGTTCACTCCCAGCATCCGAAAGGACAACAACATGTTGGCTTTGTTTTTGCCGTACATTCTTGTGCATGCGCTCCAGGAGTGCACCGAGGAAGAAATGCAATTGGTGTACGAAGAGTTCCAGGCTGTTTTCCAAAAAGCAGTCGCAAGCGGTTCGGGTGTGTCGCAGAAAGCCGAGATTGACACGACTGCATCGAAGGAAATCTGTCAATTGCATTTGCTCAGACCACCAGCTGACTCTAGAAGGAATGACGCACACAATCTGGGTGACGCTTGCGCTAAGATTTGCTTCGAACAGATTGACTTCCTCTACCGCTGGGTAAGAGAGTGGTCACGAGTCAGCCCGCTGCTGGATTGTGCTCCGAGTAACGAGAAGGACTACGGCAGGATTAGGCGTTTGTTGCAGAAGTTCGACAAGTGCCAGCTTGCAAAGGCGAACTTCAATTGCGGAGAATACGCCAGAGCACTGATGTTCCTAGAAGCGCACATAGAGGACAATAAGGCGACGTTGTTGCAGGAAAATCTCTCATTTCTCATCGAAATCTATGCAGAACTCCTCGATCCAGACTCCGTCGAAGGAGCTGTGCACATGAAGAGAACCAGTCTCACGTTGCCCGAACAAATACTAGTCAACAATATTGTGGACAGACCACAGGAGAATATCGCCTGCTATGAGCAGGTCATGATTCGCCCGGAACTCCTTCAGCAGGAACATGTTCTTGGAATCATCAACAGCTACCTGCGGTTGGATCTGCCTGAAACAGTGTTGAACATCACCAGCGGATTGTGGGAGAAGCTTTCGGAGCGGTACACTGACGACTTTTTCAAGGAATGCCAAGCTGAGCCGCTGCTGCGATTGGGATGCTACGACGATATCGAGTCGCTCTTGGATGACCCCGTGGTCAGCAAAAATCCGACAAATTGGAATGTGCAGTGCGCCAAGGCAGTCCGCATATTCCGCGACCGTGCCATGACAATGAAGAGTTTTCAGGCGGAAATGGACGAAATCCGCTTGAACGTTCTGAGCACCATGAGGACACTTGGCTCCGAGCACAACTCCTATCACAAGACATACTCGGAGATCCTGAAACTGCAGCTCTTGACCGATGTGGAAAAGACCAAGTCCCTGGCCCAGCTCCTTGTGAACGAGAAGGACGAGGAGACGTGCATCGAGGCCGTGGGTGAGTTTTTCGCAGATTGGAGCGCCCGCCTATGCTTCCTGCAACCGACAGTTCGTATTCTCGAGCCATTGCTGTGCCTGCGGAGAAATCTGCTCATTGAAACGAAAACCCTTCTGTCCTCCGCCAGGGAAGATATTTGCGAATCTGTGAATAAGCACATCGACGCTGAAATGGGTCGGTTGTGGATCCGCAGCATACAAATGAATCGGGAGGCCGGTGGGCTCCAGCAGGCCAACCTCTGCATCATGAAAGCAGAGGAGTATGCCCCAGAGACCCTGTTCATTGAGAAGGCCAAGCTCCTGTGGCAAAGTGGCGACCAAACCAAGTCCCTCAAACTGATCTCAGAGAAGATCAGCGAAATCGAAGAGAAGGGTCCTGTGCGCTCGCAAGAGAAATCCAATCGGCAGCTTTATTCAGAGGCAAAGTTCCTGCAGGCGACCTACAGCGCTGAGTCGATGAAAGTTTGTGCGGAACAAAACTTCCTCTATTTCAAGCAGTCCATTGAGGGAAACAAGAACTCAGAGAAATGCCTCGTCAACATGGCACAGTATCTGGAGAAGATGTATGCCTCGTTGCCTGGCCCGGAGCAGAACGCGGAGACCGGCTACGCGATGCTGTACGACATCATGGTGCACTATGCGAGGGCAATGCGAGCTGGCAATGAGAGTATGTACCAATCGATGCCTCGTCTGTTGAGTATTTGGTTTGACTTCACGTCTCCCGAAGGTGGGAATGATGTCAATAACCAAAGTGTCCAGCAGATGAGCTCCAAAATGACCGATCTAGTGGCCAAGTGTTGCTCCGCCCTTCCAACCTACATCTTCTACTCGGCTTATTCCCAGATTCTCAGTCGAATCTGCCACCCATCGCCGCAGGTCTTCGAGGTGCTCAAAACCATTGTTATCCTCCTGTTGGAAAAGTACCCACACCAGTCCCTGTGGATGCTGTTGCCCGTGCTTAAGTCGTCGTATGCTCTGCGTGCAAAGCGGTGCCGGTTGATTTTGAGCGATAAGCGCCTGTCAAAACGAGAAATCGTGAAGTTTGTCGAAGATTTTAATTCTCTGGCTGAAAAACTGATCCAACTTACCACGAAGGAGGTTGTGGGGATGGCAGCAAACGAATTGAACGTGAGCACTTTGGTTCCAAAGCTCCCGAAGTTGTTCGAGGATCCCAGCTTCTCGCAGATTCTTTTGCCGTTTGAAAAGTTCATGCAAGTGACTCTTTTGAATGCAGACGGCATTGATCAGCTCGACGAAGCCGACAAAGCCGCCGTGAATCCGTTTCCGAACAAACCGATCTACATCTGCGGGGTGAAGGAAGACGTCTTGGTGTTGAGGTCGCAGGCTTGTCCCAAAAAAATCAGCTTCCTCTGCAGCGACGGCAAGCAATACGCAGTCATGATGAAGCCAAAGGATGACTTGAGACACGACTTCCGATTGATGGAGTTCAATGCGCTGCTCAAGCGGTACCTGCATTTGGTGAGTAAAATTGAATTCAGCGATTTGGTTGATAATCATGAGTTTTCTCCATTCCATAGGATCCACAGGCCCGTCAGCGTCGACTTCACATTCGAACGTATGCAGCTATTCCGTTCAACGAAGACTGTGGTCTTATTGAATGGCTGCCTAACTTGAACGCATTCCGGACAATCGTAATGTCGATTTATAAATCCCGAAAATTGGGTGTCCCCGATCGGGAGCTTCGAAGTTACATGCTGCCAAAGGATGAGAAACTGGAGAAGAAGAAGCACGTCTTCACGAACATCCTCTTAGCACGCCACCCGCCGGTCTTCCACGAGTGGTTCACATATCAATTCTCTACGCCTCATAACTGGTTCCAAGCGCGAAGCTCCTACATCAAAACAACAGCCGTCATGTCCATGGTTGGGTATATTTTGGGTCTGGGCGATCGCCACGGGGAGAACATTCTCTTCGACGAGACCAACGGTGACACGGTTCATGTTGACTTCAATTGCTTGTTCAACAAGGGGGAGAACTTTGCACTGCCAGAGCGAGTGCCTTTCCGATTGACACAGAACATGGTTCATGCTATGGGGCCCCTGGGAATCGAGGGTCTCTACAGGAAATGCTGTGAAATTACCATTCGCGTTTTGCAGAAGGAGAAAAAGACGCTGATGTCGGTGTTGCGGCCATTCGTCTACGATTTAAATCGACTTGGTAGGAAGACGGGCAGTAATATCGAACGGACCGATCCGCAGGCGATGGAAAATGTTAGCCGCATCGAGGAGAGACTTCAGGGGAATGTAAGCAACAGTGTTTGTTTTTGTGTTTTGCTTTTAAAAAGTTACTTTCTTTGTTTTGCTTCATATGGAGGTTTTTTTTCATAGTCTTACTCCAAATATCATTTAAATTACGGCACTGCATATTCCAATAGATGAACAATTGTATTTTCAGCAGCAAGTTTTCTAAAACCGAATCTCCGTGAAAGCTGGAGCAACATTGTTTTAATATTGTTCTCCTATGACCCAAATAAATCTATTTTGTCTATTATGCTTAATTTATAGGTCCAAAGACGAGGAGCCAATCGAATGCCGCTGTCCACAGAGGGCCAAGTTGATTTCCTGATCAACGAAGCCACCGACGTCAATAATCTAGCCGTGATGTACACCGGTTGGGGACCATACCTGTAGAGTACAATCCTTGTACGTATGCACATTAAATTTGTCGTTGGACTAGAGGATTCTTTTATGTGGATGTGTTAGAAAGAATCCCGGTTGTTAATTTATTAAAAATCTTGTTTGTTTTTTTGAATGTGAAAGTTGTCGTCGAACGGCTTTAGTTATAGATTTTGTACCAAATAAAGTAAAAATAATTGTTGAAAAGGATTTTTATTGTCACTGCCCTATTGGCTAAGTGATCCTAACAAAACACTAGCCTTAATTTACTTCTTAATTTATTAATGACGTGGTACAGGCAAATGTGTTTCAAAGCTACACAATAACCGAGGCAGATTCGACATCACTAGAAAATTTGAATCCAAGAACTAAATGAAATAAGGACTTGACAACTTTTTTTTTAAATAAAACGCAAATCATTTGAGATATTTTAAAAACTTTATTATCGGCTTGAAGTAGACCTTTAAGAATGGAACACGACTTCGTTCATATGCCCACCGTGAGCACGTTTTCATCGGTCGATTCTTTGAACCCAAACTAGGCCACACAGTTCGGCCAAAACGGTTGCTATTTCGCGTTTAATGTTGGCTCTGAGCTCTTCCAACGTCGTCGACTTGTTGGCATAAACCAATAAAGTTTTCGTCATATGATTATTTCATCTTAAAAATATAATAAACTGACTAATTTTGGGCGTAGGAATTTAATCACCATCATCTTCTTTGCCCGCATGTTCCACTAAAGGGGTTGCGGGGGCAGTACACGCAGAAGAGATCTCCAGGCAACCCGATCCTCCGCCGCCGACTCTAACTCCTCGGGGGGTATGCCCAAGCGTAACCACCTCATCCTGGGTCTACCGAGCGGTCGCCTACCCGACGGAGTCACATACAAGGCACGCGTCAGTAGTCGTACTGCAGGGGACATTCGTGCCACGTGACCATACCATCGAAGTGTGGACCTTTCCGTTCGGAGAAGAAGCTTAACTTTAAGCTCTCCACGCACTGTCGTGTTTCTCACCCTATCTCGGCGAGTAACTTCTACAACAGCTCGCAGAAATCTCATCTCGGCAGCTTGTATTCGCGATCCTTTTCTTTCGGTCATTACCCAAATTTCATGATAGGTGAGAGTTGGAACAAATACCGAATTGAACACCGATAACTTGGCCTTCACTTCAAACTCGGCCTTCCTGATGACAGACCTTCCAAGCTATTTCAAAATTGACCCAGCTTGGCCAATCGTACAGGCAAGCTCAGTATTGCTCCTCCCATCACGCGTGAAAAAGACCCCGAGATACTTGAGCTTCTTCATCTGTTTCAATGGGACTCCCTCACTCACAGGAATTTAATTTTTTTTTTTCATTTTTTCCTTGTCTTTTTCGATACCTAAGACCTAAGCCTCACTAATAATACAAATTTTTAATACCAATTTAGTTGTGGCAGAAAAAAATCATGAGTAGATATCGTCATTTGTGAACCGCAAAAGTATTCGTAATTTTTTTAAGGCACGAATATGATAGATTTGACGCCAAAATTTGATGACGGTTTTTTGCAGAGGGGTGAAAAATAAGTATTTCTGACTTTAAGCGGGTCTATGACGCCTCGGATAGAAAATAGGAGCAGTTTTTAAGAAAATTAACATGAAAAAAAAAAAAAACAGTGGCAAAACATACAATAACTTTTTACCAATTTTGAAAGACAGAAACTTCTTCTTTAATCATACATTAAAATTAAATTATTCATGTCCAGAGTTTCTGAAAAATTCGCATGCAAACTCAAAATTTTGATAAATAAATAGGGAGAAAACCTTTTAGACCATTTTTTCCCAAAATTTTGAAATGGAGTGCTGAATTTTTTTTTTGTTTTTGTCAATGTTCACATCAATTCTAAATCGAATACAAAAAACTGAATGGTTTTATGTCTTCTAGTTTGTGAGAAAATTGAAAATTACTATGACTGTCAGACGCATGCGTCCATGAGAGGGTCGGTGGACCACTTTGGGATTTCAATTCCAATCAGCTAACTGTTCAAGGCTCAGTGTTGTATCTTGAACATATTCTTCGAAGCTACCTAACAGACCGCTTCTCTTTGAAACTACGAAGGGGCAAAAACCCAGCAGCAGCAGGTGCCGCTCAGGACTGAATTCTGTGGCCAGACCTGTGAAACATCGCTTGATGGTATCCTCTCTACGGATATACCCGAGGACACCTTTCTTGTGGGATACGTCGACGTAGATCATCATCATCGCAAGAAACCCAGAAAAATCAACGCTAAAACTGAAACAGGTGATGAGACGAGTGCAGGAGTGGCTGATGAACCATGGCGGAGGAAACGGAGATTGTCCTGCACCAAACCAGATGTACGCTCCGAGTTCATCACAAGCAAGAGCACAGTCAAATATGAGTGAATCTATAAAAGTAAAACTACAGCAGTCCTGCAGAGCATTGCTCTTATAATCTTCAACTGTGTGCTTCCATAGAGTTCCAGCAAAGATGAAAAAGAAAAAACGCAGTAATATCTTGTTTTCAAAAAAAAAAAGTACTAGACTCAATAATTTATTTATATAATTCCAAAAGGATAACTGCATTATTCATATATCCTAGTAACAAATATAATTCAATGTTTGTCTAACATTTTATTATTTTTTAGCCCCACGAATTTTAACTACGGCTTCAATAATATCTTTCACTTGTGGTGTAGCATGTTCTTCTAAGGTTTTCGCGTATGGCATGGGCACATCGACACCTAGAAGAATAAATGGAATTAGAGGAATATTGATAAATTTTGAAGTGAATTTAAGATAAGGGGGCACGTACCGGTAACCCGCCATACGGGGGCATCTAAGTGGAAGAATGTCTCATCCTCCATTATCCGTGCACAGATTTCGGAACCAACGCCTGAAAGAGAAAGACTCTTGTGTTAGGCATTCGTAGGTCGAAAAAAAAAAACTGTTTCTTTCTACGCACCACTCTGTGGCCAGCCATTTTCTACCGACACCAAATGGTTTGTCTTTTTCACGGAAGCGAAAATCGTTTGTGTGTCTAAGGGACGAATCGTTCGTAAATTGATGACCTCCGCATCGATACCTAAGTACAAACATACTCAAAGTTAAAAATAAAAATCAAAGACAACTTTACACAAGTGGTTTGTACCTTGTTTTGCTAATTCAGCGGCAGCTAGTAAAGACGTCTCAACTGCCTTTGAATGGGCACAAATTGTGACATGTTTTCCGGGCTTCATAATTTTCGCCTTTCCAATTGGCAGAACGAAATCTTTGTTCATGACGTTATCGTCGACTGGGAATGCCACACCATACATAATTTCATTTTCTAGAAAAACTACCGGATCTGGATCGCGTATTGCTGCCTTTAGAAGACCACGACAGTCTTCCACGTCATAGGGAGAGATCACTTTCAAACCAGGGCAGTGGGAATACCATGCTGCATAGCATTGTGAGTGTTGAGCGGCTACACCTGCAGCAGCTCCATTTGGTCCGCGGAATACAATTGGTACGTTCATAACGCCAGCAGACATGTAAAATGTTTTAGCAGCCGAGTTGATGACCTTAAAATTTTAATTTTAACTAACAAAGATTCAAGATGAGATGATAAGTTGTGTTGAAATTACCTGATCTATCGCCTGCATGGAAAAGTTAAACGTCATAAACTCACAAATCGGCCTTAAGCCGGCCATGGCAGAACCGACAGCTATACCCGCAAAACCCATCTCAGTGATTGGAGTATCGATTACCCTTTTATCGCCATATTTCTTCCACAAGCCTCTGGATATCTGCAAAAAGAGATTGACTGATTAAAATGAATCAAACAAAATTCGGTAATTTAATCTTCTTAAATAAAGATCAGATGTCTAGTTCACTTTTAATAAAATCTGGAGACTTGTTAGAGGGAGATGGAATTGTATGACCGTCTACATCGAGACGGTTAAGAATGTTCGTAAAAGTAGATAAGCCACTTAAAAACACAGTCACACTTAAGGCATATGACAAATTATTCCACGAACGAATTTCGAAACAACTGCAGAGTGATTCCATTCCTGAACAAAAGCGGCCAATATTATTTTGGTTTTGGTATCGTTGGTTACTCGATAATCTGGAGGCGTTGACCATGAAAACGACTTCGTTTTCTTTTACACTGTAACATGTAACAAGATATCATTGGATATCAAAATGTGATTTCAATAATGATTAGTTCATATATACAGATTTAGCAGGGTAGAGTTGGTAGTGTGGTGGGCTGCGTAGAGCAGCCAAGATGGCTTCCATTAAGGTGACGTGGGCGCTGACTTTCAAAGCCTGATCCTGTCTTTGAAAATGAGATTGAGCTTTCTTTCGAGTTTTTTCAGTGAAAAGTACCGTTGGAAAGATATGAAGCTCCAAAGTTTTAAAAAAGGTGCCCCCTGCGACTTTTTTTCAATTTCATAAAATGCGGCGCACCGGGTACAACTAGTAACCAAATAAATTTATTTAGTTTCATAAGTCAAAAGAGAATATAGCGAAATATGTTTTTGAAGTGGCATATATTTGTTTTGTCAACAGAGCTCGTAATTATTTTCAACAGTTTTGTATATTCAAATCAAAATTAATAAATTCGAAAAATTCAAATAGCAATTACAGTCGTTTCCCTCTAAGTCGAATTTTCACGGGACATCAAAATTAGTTCGAGTAAGAGGAAGTTCGACTTAGAGGAGGGTTTTGTATGGAAAATTGGGAAGTGGAATGCAAAAATAGGGCGAAAATATTCGAGACAGAGAGAAATTCGACTTAGTCGAAGCCCTCTAAGTCGAATTTTCACGGGACATCAAAATTAGTTCGAGTAAGAGGAAGTTCGACTTAGAGGAGGGTTTTGTATGGAAAATTGGGAAGTGGAATGCAAAAATAGGGCGAAAAGATTCGAGACAGAGAGAAATTCGACTTAGTCGAAGCCCTCTAAGTCGAATTTTCACGGGACATCAAAATTAGTTCGAGTAAGAGGAAGTTCGACTTAGAGGAGGGTTTTGTATGGAAAATTGGGAAGTGGAATGCAAAAATAGGGCGAAAAGATTCGAGACAGAGAGAAATTCGACTTAGTCGAAGCCCTCTAAGTCGAATTTTCACGGGATATCAAAATTAGTTCGAGTTAGAGGGATTAATATTTTTTTTTTTGTTCAAAAGCCTTTATTTTATTCGAAAAAGTATACATGTAAGGAAAAAAACACAGGAAATTACTTAAAAAAGCTTGTAATTTTGGATTCAGTTTTTAAAATTGGAGAATGAAGCCTATTAAAAAAGGACTCTATTTTAAGAATGCAGTGTTGGACCTCATCCGGACTCTCAATCCATTCACTAAATGAAGCTTAAATACATCTCAAATACCCAACTGTTTTTATATTAAAAGCAAATTGTTTGAGGCCAACCAGAAACGAATAAGCAGCGCGGTTATTCATACAGAGCCACATGGTTGTGTGCACAAAAAACCTTTAGCTCATTTGTGTAGACGACGATTATGTGGCCCTAGACGACAATTGTGTTCGCCCAACATGATTGTGCTTCGAGAACTAATTCAGTTTTCTCAATTCTCAATAAATTGTCTCACGTTTTTTGGGTTCGATGTTTGCTATGTAGGTCGCCATGCAAATCCTCATTCTTGCTGCGAACATTTTCTTTCTTTCTTGCATAGGTAAACAGTAATAAGGGCAACTACATGCGCTTTTTTCTCCGACGCGTTTGCACTAAAAAATCAACATGAAATGAAAGGTGTTCGTCGTCTAGTGCCAAATTGAAAGAGAGTCAGAGCATGCAATACAAGTTGCGTGCTTAATACAAGTTGCGAGAGGAAATTGTTTATTGTTTTGAAAAAAAAAACATTCATCTTAAAGGAATTGAAAATAGAGTCGAAAGAATGTATTCGAGTTAGAGGGCTTTTCGACTTAGAGAATTGATTTTGTATGGAAAATTGAAGGGAATGCCAAAATATGGCTAAAAAATTCAAGTTAGAGGGCTTTTAGATTTAGAGGGCTTTGACTGTAATAGTAATAAAGCAAACCAAGAAGCTGTGGCGCCATTAACAAGCACGCGTTTTAAGAAAATCCATGTGAAGGTTACAACTGCGATAAGTTCGCAATTGTAAATCAATTTTACAATTTACATCCAATCGAATGCGATTAAAATGCTGTAGGCAGAGGCGTTCGCTTGTGCCATTTGCATTGTATTCCCATGCACGAGGACTGTGAACTGTTACGCACGAGATGTACTCATCCGTGTCAGATAAGAGCTGTATGTAGATTGGAATGGTATAATAATTTTATTTAGCGGGTCATTATTGAGGAGCAGGTTCTACCAATGGAGAAGATAATATCAGAATTTGGGAAACTATCGATTAAATTCATCGTCTTTAGACTGAGGTAACACAATATCAAGAAATTATCAAAAGACTTAGTTGAAGTGTTTCTTGAATTTGAGTTTGTCTGAAGGTGGTGGAAGATGTAACTAATCTAGCTTTTAAAAATTACATTCAATCAAATAATTTACACTCACCCAAAAAAAGTTGTAGTTTAATGTCTGTTTTTCAGGAAAACTATTACAAACTCTAGTTCAGATAGTTCAAATTTCATGGGACCAGGGAAAAACTTCGAATTACAGAGATTTTCGAGTTACGGAGGTTTTAGAAAAAAATATTGCTGACTTTCGCCACGTACACATTTCAACTAACGGTTGTAACAGAAAAACAAGTACTCTGACTTCAAATTATATATAGGTAAATAAGCAATCACTTTCGAACTAGAGAGGTTTTCATGTTGTTTTGCATAAAATAAACTCGAATTAACGAGGGGACCAAATAAAGTATAGGTTTTCTTTGATTTACAAAGGCTTTTTCAATGGACTGTGAGAATGCTAATATTTACAAGGGTTTTCGAACTATTGAGAGTTTACTGTATTAATATAAAAAGCTATCAAGTGCTTTAACACGCAAAGATTTCTCAAGAAGTGAAGTTAATCGATATGTGCACTGAGCAGCTCTTATTATTATTTGTAATTTATTACAGTGAAAAAAAATGGCAAGCTAAAAATAGAACAAACTCTAATTGCAGAGGCCTACAATTCGATTGATTACATATAAAAAGGTGAGCAGAATGAAATGTGATCTGATCCGAAAAATTCTTATAAGAACCTAGCAATCCTTTACACTGGTTTCTCTGTACCGACCATCAAATTCTACATTCCCATTCAAACTTATAATCTTACGAATCACCTCAAAGAAACTGTTTCTCCAACACTAGTGACCAGGCAAAAGCATCTTCCACCAAACACATGTCATTCATGCAGTGTCCACGTTCGATTGTGATTAATTTCCACATAGCGGCGTATGGCCAAGCTCACGTTATCAGCGAAGGTCAACAAATTGCTTAGCATTTCAAAAAAAGAAAATATCGCCAAAAATGTAGATTAGCCAGAAACTCCCAAGTGAATTGTAGGACCCCCCTAGCAGCGATAGCATTTCGACAAACAAAATCGCTATTAAACAACAATATCCATTAAGCCCAACGCGTGGATGACGATCCCGATAACAACAGATAACAAGTGAAAGGTTATTACCCATTTGCGAACATCAACATGCACTTGTCCTCGCAATGGGTGCTTTGAGCGCCGAAAAATGTCGTAAAATGACAAACAAATTTATTCTCCTAAAAATCACAACTAACATCTGATAAGAGCGAAATTGGCTTGTTGTTTATTCGATTCTTTCGACCACACGAACCTTCAAATTCTGTCTCAAATTGGCCTGGATCGCGAAAATTTGGCCGTTAAAATTGGCCCGTTAGCAAATCGACTCTTCTATCATACAACTAAATTCAGCAATCACCCACACATGACAACAATGCGACTCTTTGTTGTGTGTCCCCTAATTAGTAGTCAATTTGCTAATAATAATACTAATGCGCACGCCTCGGCAGTCTGTCAACTAAAATTAAACTCGATTGGAAAACATAAACAAAGATGCACTCTAAGTTTGTCCAGAAAAATTTGATACACTGGGAAAACACTAAAATTTCAAATTCGGCAGCACATTTGTGGAGTCTCAGCGGCGGTCAAGGCTGCCTGCGCGGAACTGCATTCAATAGAAGTCACCCCACTTGAGGCTGGCAACATTACATTAGATAACCTTACACTTTGCAATGCACCAGAACAGCACGGCCGTCATTGTAAGACGTTTACGTAACCGATGATTTTTCATGGACGTTTTTCAATCGTTCTGTATTTTCCTTACCTTATAAGCACCGTCGTACTGGGCTACTTCTTCGCCCATCAGATAAACTCTTTCATCCCTAGCCATTTCCTCATCTATGGCCGTGTTAAGAGCATCACGAACGGTCATTTGTTTTGCAGCTAAGGCTCGGGCTGTTGTCGAGAATGCACGACGAGCTGTGTAGGCAACTATTGGCAGCATCATTGCGGACGAGATTGATTTGTTCGTATATAATAGAGTTATATGAATTAAATTCGCAAGAAGTCGACACTTCGATGATTTGATAAATTGAAATACGAGAGCCTCACACGGTAGTCTCTCTTCACTGCACTAAGGGTGAATGGAGGTCGGATAGCTATTTACTGCCGACGTTTTTATTCCACACTGAAGTTTCGTTTTTGATTTTTGAAGTTTGCATCAAGTACTTGCCACTTTTTTTGACACAAGTGAATTTTTTCTGTTGTTCGAATTTGACAGGTTGGGGTGTTAGTAGCAAAATGTTGCAAAAAATATTGAGACTTGGATGGATGGAACTCTGGTGGTCAATGTGAGTACCCGACTGGAGAAATTTAATTTTGACAAAGTAAATTTAAATGGAAAATTTAAAATCTATTCCAAAGAGAATATTAATTTAAACACGAAATAAAAAAAACTGGGATAGTCAAAATATTTTCCGAAAATGTGTGTTTATCTAAATAATTGTCAAGTGTTTAAATTTAGTGAAACTTAATACGCAAAAGTGTATTAAGTAAAAGTTATTTATTACTAATGTGTTGGATTGGACATTATGTGCTGGGACACAAATAAGTTGAGTTAAAGTAAATTTGTGTTGGAAATTGGGTATTTGTTCGTAGCTCAGATTTGGGGGTTCGTTTCATGTTCTTTAACAGTCTACAGCTTGCGAAAGGCGGAAGTTTATATACACTTTTACCATATCTCGGATGTTTTAAGTTTGACGCTGTTTCTTTTTCTTACTCGTTGTAACATGGGTTTCAACGGAGCTCTGTCTCAAACTGGTTTGGACCTCAACAAAAACGTACGGGCTTCCATCTTCTCATGTTTAATTATATTTGTTTCCTGGTTTCACAAAAGCATAACACATAAGCTACAAGTTCCTAAGTTCGACTAGTGTTTTACTTTAGATTATTTAACACTTTCATGCCCACAAATAAAAGTAATTTCAGTTCATTTATTTCTGCATCAAACGTCCCTAAATGCAATAAAAACATTTGAAATCATTTACTACTGGTGATGTTAAAAAAAATATACATTTTTCCAGAGGCTAGAATTAAATGTTGTCATGAAAGGGTGCAGCGCACCTCTGTTCGCAAGCTTAGTACCTCCTTGTTATCCAAAACCATTTTAGAGTGTCTCTTTAGAGTCTCTGCATGGAAAAAGGAGAGCCTCTGTTGGACAAACATTGCCGAACTCTGTAATATTTTTCATTGTTATTACTTTTTCCTATCCTATTGACTAAATTCAATTCACACGGAGGTAAGGGTCAACATTTTAATGAGAAAATCTAATAACTTGTCTTCTGCAAAGTGGAATAACTACTTTGTACAATGCACATTTATAATGTTCGATATTCAATGTACAAATAACGACAAAGCCAGGCTCAGCCCATTAACGGAGTGTAACCCAATTAAATAAAAAAATTTACAATGTTT
The DNA here is from genome assembly GCA_905187475.1 of Syritta pipiens. Taxonomy (NCBI): domain Eukaryota; kingdom Metazoa; phylum Arthropoda; class Insecta; order Diptera; family Syrphidae; genus Syritta; species Syritta pipiens. Next base: position 5,269,106 of record LR994572.1, on the reverse strand, counting down.
AAGATCACTTCTAAACAATCAACAACCACTTATACAAAAGTTTACAAGTTCTTCATCGATTTTGGTTTTCAATCGCTACTGTTTAATTCATAAAAACATAATAAAACCGATTATATTTTCCACTGACTTTCCGAAAATCCATACAAATTTCTACCCGCCAATAAACAGTGAAAACTTTCTCTAATCGAGTTCAGTTCTCACCACCAGACAGCGCTGAAACTACTTACCGAAGTGTGAAAAGTTAGAGCTGTGCAATATGCAATGGTTCTAGTACGTTCGAATTAAAATAAACTGAGTGTCGAATACGTAACATTAAGAAAATATTTTTGCAGTTTGCAAAAAGATTCTAACAAGAAAATTATATTACTCATAATTTGTAAATGTAATTGAATTTAATATAAGGTTTCGTCGTTGGTTCCTTTGAAATCACTTGTAGCTACTTCTTTTAAAAATGTAAGATAATGCTTCAGGTAAAAGATTCATAAATTATAAAATATGGAATTTTTGTATAAATGTAAATTGTGTGACAATCGCTTTGTAAAGTTTATGACGAAATAAAGAAATACAGTCGAAGCCCTCTAAGTCGAATTTTCACGGGATATCAAAATTAGTTCGAGTTAGTGGGATTTTTCGACTTAAAGGGCGTTCGACGTAGAGGATTTCACCAAAATATAGCGAAAAAGTTCGAGTTAGAGGGTTTTTCGACTTAGAGGGCTTCAACTGTATCTATATGTATCTGTGTAATTGAATTTGCTTCAAATACAATTAAAAAAATAAATACAATGACATGACTGCAACTGAGCGGGAAATGTAATGGTCGAAATGCTTTAATAAAATTAAGTTTTTACTTTAAAAGTCCATGACATTTTCAATTACTTTTGCTGTGAATTTGAAAATTTTCAATTTTTGCTTGAAATATGACAACAATTATTTTTAACGTGTAGTTTAAAAATTGCAATTATGTACTCTATTGGAACTCTAATTGAGATCTTCAGATGATTGAATATTGATGTTTGAATTATTATATTGTTATGTATTATTAATTATTAACAATATATTATTGTATTGTAACTGTAATTGAAATTTTTCAACAATTAGTCATTGGCAACTTGTCAATTACAATTATAAGTATTTATAATTGAAAATTTTCAACAACTAACAATTGAAAACTTTTTAATTACAATTACAGTATTTAATAATTGAGGTTATTTGATTGGTTATTGATTTTAGTTTTTCCAATTAATATTGCAAGTGATTGTTTTTGCGATTTTTCAACTACTCATAACAAATAATTGACATACTTTTAAGTAATTTTCAATTGACAAGAATTCAATTACTCATTTCAGTATTTAGTTATTGAGGCCTTTACTATTAAAATTAGTCATTGAAATCTTTTCATTTACAATTACAGTTTTTGTTAATTGATATCTTTTCAATTACGATTAAAAGTAATTGTAATTCAATTTGTAATGAACGGCACATTCTAATCATTAAATCCCATCTTTTTGTTTCGTGTAATGTACTCATTTCATACCTAAAAGTAATTTTAAAATGCTGATAAGTTGCCAATTTTTTTTTAAATGCTACTAAACAGACAAAAATTTCAGTGGCTATGTAATCGACGGCGGCTAATAAATAACAAAATTTGACTTCGTCTGTATGTATAATATTTCACTTTGCTTAAAATATTATATTTAGTTATATAATTAAAGTTCACAATGCTTTGTTATAATTTTGTCGATAGTTAATAGTTTCTCATGTGATTGTTTCCAGATTGTGTTGTAAAACCGTTCTTCTCAACAGATCAAACTCAACTCCTCTCTTAGGCGTTTAACTGCCTCTCTGCGTGTAAGTTAAAATTAAGTGAAAACACACAAATTACTTTTCAACAATTTCTTTATTTATTCCTCTATGAGGAAGCTTAAAACACCTCCAATACTAATAGTAGGTTAGAAGCGACTAACTAACTAGATCGCGGGTGAACCTCATAATATTTACGTTCAGATCAGAATTTATGGTGCAACCTTTCCATTGTAGGGTTCTGCCAGGCTTCATAACTTGTATGCTTCGCTTTTTTCCTCATTAACAGGCTAAGTCAACGGACTTTGGACTCAGAACAAGATGAACTAGTAAAAATTAGCTAGTATACATACCCATCTGAACAACTGATATTTCCACTGTCCCATCGAGAAATTCCTCGAATTTGACGCCTCTAGCCCTATTCTGGCACACCTGCATGTATGTGATGCCTCATAAGCACCTCATAAATCACAACAATATCACCAGAGTGTGGGGAAATAAATTCGAAGCATCGAACACTATCCCACCATCTCACAAATATTCACAGATGCTGGCTCATTTGTGGTTTCACTAAAAACGTCCAATAAAACACAAGCGTCGTCTGACGTCTCCAACACCCTTATTTTAACTACACTGCACTGCAGGTTTTTCTTCTAAACGCCAGAATCCCGACGACAAGAAACAACACACTCCAAATCTTTTAGAATTTTGAACTTTTGACATCTGTTAATTCAAATGAAGAATACGTACTTTTAGCCCTAGTGGCCAGCATAGTTTAAAAAATATTTTATATTTTTTCGACCCGTGCTGTGTCTTAAACTGGACACCTTAGGATAGCCCCAATTTAGCAGGCGTCATTATATAAAAAAAAATATTGAGGAATGACAAGACTCGCTAGATTTGGACATCTATTTCTAAGTATGTTTGATGGACTACTACTGAACCGACGTTCTTTTATGTTCCTCGTCTCGAAAGCAAAAAAAAAAACCAAAATGTTATGTATTCATTTTTATATACCAGCTCATAAAAATTGCAAACAATCTTTTTTACATTCAACTAAAAGTCAATTTCAAAACTGTATCTCATATTTCAGAAGATATATGAACAGAAGAAAACTGCCTCAGGAAAAAACCATCCTAAGCACGAATGAAGGTTAAATAATTTCACACATCGACCAAAATTCTAACCGCATTAACTCTTGATGTAAGCCATACATATTTATTAATGCCCTTTGACAATATTACACTTATTAAAAACTCAACTTGATCCAAAATGTTGATGACTGAAATCAGTCTCAGAAATGACTTTTTTTGTTTTTTACGTCTTTTTGTTTTTCTTCATGCTTCTTTTGATTTCCTTCTTAGATACACTCATCTCTTTAACAAATGTAACATATAATGTATAAATTTTCAGTGAATTAAAAATCTCAAAATTCAAGATAATCAAAAAAATCATAGAATTACACAAAAAAAAAAAACCATTGGGGAATAAATTCATCATGATCCAGCGCTACCTGCATACATCCCAGCAATTATTAGCTGTCAAACTTATGTCACTTCTTGCAGGTCGACCAGCTGTCAAACCTCGACCTCCTGTCATACACTACAGCCAGAAAAAAGCCATTCCTCCAGCGCTCATCGTTCCTAGGCACAGGGAGAAAGTTGATTTATACAGAGAAATGGATAACATAGCAAAAGTGTGGCTGGGCCCACTGCCAGCAGATTCTCCATATGTGCGGCCATTCCGTTTGTACTTCGTGCAGAATGGTGTGGAAAAAAATTGGGACCTCCTAAAAGTGCATGACAGTGTTTCGATAATTATTTTCAACAAAACTCGGAATGCCTTGGTTTTTGTAAAACAATTTCGACCAGGTTTGCTTGTGTTTGTTTTGATTTATTAAAAGCAATCCTAACTTTGTTTGCACATAAGCTGTCTATCATGGGATTATCACTGCTGCTGGCAAAGAGATTGGCGACGTAGATTTGGAAAAGTTTCCACCGAAACTCGGTATTACCCTGGAGTTGTGCGCTGGAATTGTGGATAAAAATAAGAGTTGGATTGAGATTGCCAAAGAGGAAATAATCGAAGAGTGTGGCTACGATGTTCCTCTTGAGAAAATCGAGGAGGTGATAACTTTTAGGTAAGTGACTCAGTGTTCTCAGCATTGCGATAAATAAGCGACACGTTTTTGCCTAGATCTGGCGTGGGTTCAACCGGAGCGCAGATGACAATGTACTACTGTGAAGTGACCGACGATGATAAGGCCACATGCGGGGGTGGAGTCGACGAGGAGCTTATCGAAGTCGTAGAGTGCAGCATAGATGAGGCTAGGCAAATGGTTGCACAAGGGGCCAGCAACAATAGTCCACCTAGTTTCCTGTTTGGAGTTCTTTGGTTTTTGACCAATAAAGCCCCGAAAGCGTAGAGATGCTAAAACTGTGAACCGCGCAGGCAACCGCATGCAAAGTTCCAGTCAAAAAAAACTTTAATCACCAAATGAAGCGATAAAACACATTCTTTAAAATACACCAATGCTGTGTAATATATGATATGACATCAAATTGTTAGTTTATAAAATAATAACACGATGACTATGCAGTGAAGTGGAGAGTGTTTTGTTTTTATGTGGACGCGAACGACACCCACAAAGTTGATGACTAAAATCAGCCTCAAAAATGATTTGTTTTGTTTTTTACGTCTTTCAGTTTTCTCTCATGCTTCTTCTGATTTTCTTTCTTGACACATTTAGCCCTTCAACAATTGTAAAAGAAGATGTACAAATTTTCAGTAATTTAAGAATTAAAAGGAACGATTAGAAATCTGCAAATTACACACAAAACCATTGGAGAGAAATTATCATGATCCTGCGATATTTACATATATCCCAGAAATTGCCAGCTGTCAAGTTTGTATCGCTTCTTGCAGCACAACTAGCCGTCAAACTCGCTCGACGGCCCGTCATACACTACAGCCAGAAAAAAGCGCTTCCTCCAGCCACGAGCAGTCCACCTCCTCCAGCGCTCGTCGATTCCAGTCCCAACGAACTCGTTGCCGATGCAAATGCGAAAATAGAAAACATAACAAAAATCTGGAAGGGTCCACTGCCAGGGGATTCGCCATATATGAGGCCATCTCGTTTGCACTTCGTGCAGAATGGTGAGGAGAAATGTTGGGACGTTCTGAAAGTGCCTAATGGTGTTGGGATAATAATTTTTAACAAAACCCGGAATGCTTTGGTTATGGTAAAACAATTTCGACCAGGTTTGTTTGTGTTTGTTCTGATTTAATAAAAGCAATCTTAATTTTGTTTGCACATAAGCTGTCTATCATGCAGCCATAACTTCTGCTGGTGCAGATATCAACAACGTTGACCTAAAAGAATTTCCACCTAAACTCGGTATTACACTGGAGTTGTGCGCTGGAAGTGTGGACAAAAATAAAAGTTGGGTTGAGATTGCCAAAGAGGAAATAATCGAGGAGTGTGGCTACGATGTTCCGCTCAATAGAATCGAGAAGGTGTTAACATTTAGGTAAGTGTGACTCAGTTGGCGCAGCACCGTCACAAATATGCACAAAGTTTTCTCGTAGACCTGGCACATCATCGTCCGGCGTACAGATGACTATATACTATTGTGAAGTGACCGACGAAGATAAGGTAACATCCGGAGGTGGAGTCGACGGCGAACTTATCGAAGTCGTGGAATGCAGTCTGGATGAGGCTAGACAAATGGTTGCACAAGGCGCCAAGAACAATAGTTCACCTAGTTCCCTATTCGGAATTCTTTGGTTCTTGACCAATAAGGCACCGAAATTGCTTACATGCTATAACAGTGAACAGTTCGCCGAGCAATCGGAAGCGAGTTTTGATCAAAGCAAACTTTTGACCAATTGAAACGATAAATAATATTTTTCAAAGCACACCAATGCCGTGTAATACTTGATATGAGATTAATTTGTTACTTTATAATATAATAATACGATGACTATGCAGTAGATTTTTATCTTGGTTTTAATTGTTCGCTGGTGGAAATTTGAGAGTAAGGTCAAAATGCAAAATTATCTGTACATACTAGGCCAGAGACTATCATTCAACTGGATGTTACGCCACTCCAATTAAATCCAATGCAATGTGTGATTCTATTGGATACAAGGCTCTTCGCCAAAACTAAAGAATAGTAACAGTGAACTAAGAATTAAGTGGTCTTGTATGAAAATTATTTTATTTACGAATTTCATGTTACGATGTGAGGTTATGTTTGAAAGGCTTTCGAGATTCTACGGCATTAACCGCGATCCAATGGGGAAACTCAATTGAGAAAATGTAAAGGCCAAAGGTTTTCTCTGTAATTGTTGATTGGTTACGGATTTGTTGTAAAGCGGACGTATTTTACAAAAATACAGATTTCTCAGACAGCCTTACAGCGATTTACACAAATAGTGAATCATCTGAACCGTTTGTGTCAAAATGGAACGAAATCAAAAAAATAATAAATAATTATTTGCATGCAAGAATAGTAAATCCTAGTTGGATAAGTATTACAACAATACTAATTGGAAGTTTAATATTCAAAAATTGGCTTTTAGAGTAAACAATATCCATAGGCCAATGAAAAAGATTGAATGAAATAAATAAGCTATAAATGACTAAAATTTTTGATGATATAATTGGTACTGATTAGATAGGAATCATCCGGCCTCACCTTACATCCGAAATGTGTTGATTTATATGAAACTTACCGCCGCCACTCCCACGAACCATAATAATTAAATTTACGCAATCACTTTTTGATTGATTCATATCTTTATTTGAAACATTTTTCATTCATGCATTTTCGTAATACATTGGCAATGAAAAGTTTATTAAGAGAAAAGTGAATAAGAATACAATAGCAATGCATTTATTGATTAAGAATTTCTTAGTGCAGATGCAAATTAAACGGAATTATAAAGAGTACAAAATAGAAAGTCAGTCAATTATTTTTGGGCTATTGGATCTATTGAGAAATTCGCACTTTTGTACTTTCTTTAAGTGGTCGCAATTTCCATTTCTTTAGAGGAAGCCAAAAACTAATAGTACCTTAATTATTCGTTTATAGATGTTTCGCTTTTACAATCTGTGGGAAAAACCGACCGATTCGCACTCAACGGAACCAATACTAAGTTAAACATTTTGGAGGACCAAATACTGGAAACCAATTGGCACTTCAAAACTAGAAACAGCAAAACTTGCAATAGGCGCCTTAAAACTAGAAATATCGTCAACAAAACTGCTTCGAAAATAGACACATCGTCAACAAAACTTTCAATAGGCGCCTCAAAACTAGAAACATTGTCAACAAAACTATCTTCACTTCAAGCTATACAGCAAGATTATATTAAGAACTGAGACCATGCCCTATTGAATTACGTAGAATTAGCTAGGTGGGCAGATGGACAGAACGTGGTTTCAAAAATCGAATAACTAATAATCGCATTTATTTAACAACAATTATCTTATCGTAATTCGAATCTGTTTATAAAGTTAGTTGATAAGAAAACTGAATTTTTGAAAAATAATTACAGTCGAAGCCCTCTAAGTCGAACGCCCTCTAAGTCGAAAATCCCTCTAACTCGAATTTACAAGCTCTTTTGAATAAAATAAAAGCTTTTAAACAACAAATATATTAATCCCTCTACTCGATTTTTTTGGAAAATCCCTCTAAGTTGAACTAATTTTGATATCTCGTGAAAATTCGACTTAAATGGCTTCGACTGTAGTTTTATGTTTGAAGTGATTCTATCTGATTTTGAATTGCGATAATCACAGACACATTTTCCTAGGACTTTGTATTAAAGCCAACTATTTCACTTGTAATCGTGTACATGTAGTACACGTGTAATTAAATTATCCCGAAAAGAACACGTGTTCTTATATTTACACGTGTATTTATACATATACAGGTGCGCACCAGTTCTATTTTAAAATTTCGAGCTCTGAGCTATTGCCAAAGACGTGAATAGGCTGTTGCACTGTGCTTATGCAATTAAATAGACGTGTACCCGTGTTTAAATGAATTACACGTGTATTCGTGTCTTATGTTGCGTGTAATACGACAACTGTCAAGTGTATCCTAAAGTAAATTATGAGAGTTTCTGATATGTCTCCTAATAACAATCAATTCTCTTCTGGTGAAATATAAATTATTAGACACAAAAAAGTTTCAATAGAATTAATTTAATATACTAATGTTTTCGTTGATTTTGTCTCTCAGCACACTTTGCTGACAAAAAACTATTCACTCAGTACAATAAAACCCACAGCAACTTGCGGAATTAAATAAACTAGATTGGTGTACACGGGCGTGAGTGTTTTTTTTTTTATGGTTTGGGCCAATGGATGTGTAATCTTCGTAAGATACTACCAACCCGTGTTACCAGCATGCACGATTCGCGGGATGTCTCCTCGCATCTGCGTACTAAACCACACCCCTGCACTCATCAACGGGCGTGAATGTGAGTTTTACAACATATGCACATGAAAAAAAAAACTGACGCTTGCCCAATGGGGCCTGCATATGAAGGTGTAAATCTGCATGCAAAGATGACTGTCTGGCAAGAATTTTAGGACAATTTATCTCTCGAAAAGATCTTGGCTTTCAAAATCATGTGATAACACTGAGGCGAAAATATATAAGATGATAGTTGACTATCACATTTCTGATGGTCAACATTGACTATCAAATACATTGGCGATTCTATAATGTAATCACAAAAAAAAAAGAATGTGAAAAGTAGGCATCACTTGTAATTCTGAAATGTCAAATTCAAAAATTGATCAAAATAATTTTCATAAATTTGTAAATAATCAGTTTACCGCTAACAAAATTCAGCCATTATGTTAACATAAATAAAATAAAAACCGTATAAAAGTGGAAAAGTGTGCGAAAAGTTAAACGCATCTGTTATTATCGTTACTTTTTTTGGAAAACGTTTTTAGTTTTAACATTGGAGAATAATACTCGAAGCATTTAATGTAAGATATTGTGTCATTCTCATTTTTTAAACTTTATATATAGGGCAGGAAGATATTGATACTACGGAATTTTGATCCACTTCAAACGCATAGCCACCAACTCCTAAATATATAATAAAAATAAATATATATATATATTTAGGAAGCAGCCTGTAGTATCCCGCAGAGCAACTAAAAGACGACCGTTCTCTGCTCTCGTCAAATATCAAGTGTCACTTATTTATTATGCCCAAAACACCTTTACATTTTACTACCTTGTTGCTAGGCAACCCATTCCTAGTATGCAATACAATCTTGCAAGACACTACATCTATTCTCTTCTTTTTAACAAAACACATAAACATTCTTAAAAATAAAGTTAAGTTCTTAAATCTCGAACCCATGCAACCATTTTCTCCACTCACCACCACAATTCCCATCCGCTTTGAAATCAAATTGTGGCTCGACGGCAATGGGCCCTGAAAATCTATTGCCAGGTTCTCCCACGGAGCTGACGGTAACTCCGTTCTTCTCAAAGGTTCCGGTGCAGATGGTGCGCTTACTAAAATACAGCCCCGGCACTTCTTTACAAAATCTTCAATATGTGTATCCAGCTTCGGCCACCAGACTTTTGCCCTCAGTCGCCGTCTCATCACAGTCATCCCCGGATGACCTTCATGACCCAACTGTAATGTTCTTTCTCGCAGTTTTCGTGGTATAACGATCCGAGTACCACGAAGCAAAATGTTCCCGGCAAAACAAAGCTCAATCCGGAAAGCTTTGAACATCGATACATTGCCAGTCCAGTCATTTTCATTGAGTACCTTTTCTACCGCTCGCATTTATATCTGATTAAATAACCACTCACAAATTTTCAACGCAGTTACCGGCGAGAAAAACAACAATAAATTTTATCTAGAAAACTCCAACCCATACATGTATAGAACATTCTAGGGCATTTATTGCCACCAGTTTGCTTTGTTTTTCCGAACAATTTCTCTCCCTCTATACCGCTTTAACATTTAAGCGAACAACTACTTTTCCTGTTCCGAACCAACCGAACCAGGCATTTACCTCAAGACTCCATCTTTCGAGTCAACAACCTCTTTCTCCTGTTCAATTAACTTGAACAGCGAGCAAAGCTCCATCCTTCGAGCTTACAACTTCTTTGTCCTGTTCCAAATTAATTGAAACAGCGAGCAATCTATCCGATTCTATTGAATCAGATATCAACACATTCAACAAATTTGCGCTCATAATTAAGCCGCATTAAATTTTACACAAAATAGATAAGATATTAACTCGTTGTTTACCTTTTACTCCTCTTTCCTTTTCCTCTTACGTTTCGTAGGTCCGTCCGCTTCTCGTCGCCAAATGTAGTATCCCGTAGAGCAACTAAAAGACGACCGTTCTCTGCTCTCGTCAAATATCAAGTGTCACTTATTTATTATGCCCAAAACACCTTTACATTTTACTACCTTGTTGCTAGGCAACCCATTCCTAGTATGCAATACAGTCTTGCAAGACACTACACAGCCCAAAGACAACACCGATTGCTTCAAAAGAAAACACATTGCAGAAGCAAATTAGCTTGCAAGAACGTTCTTTTAAAAGCAATCAGAACAACTTGATTTCATTTCAAAAACCTTGGAAGAAATTTGTGGAGCTCTGAAGGAACTGGCAAAAGGGAAGAAAATGGAAAGAGAGGCCACAGCAACAATAAAGGCGGAAGAATTGCAAATCAGAAGCTTAGAATTGGAAGTTGCCAAAGCATGCAACGAATTTAACCCCATGGAACTGAAACGCTAAGCTTCATGCTTCGTGTCACACGAAATCTCTCACATTTTTGTGATTGTAATCATACTACACAATCGCAAAACGAAAACTTTGATAGTCAACAATCAACTATCAGCTTATACATTTCCGCCCCAGATCTGCGGAGTGTTGTAGACGCTAGTGCCATATTACTAATGCCATCTATACCCTCGATTTACGTAACCTCTGTTTACATAGTCTCGATTAACGTTGGGTAAAATTATGAACCTTACCTCGGGTTGCCAGTTTGAGATGTTGTCATATCTGGACATTAAGCTGAAATTTCGGGACTAGGCTTGATATTTTAGAGCTCAACGCCTTTTTTTTTTAAATTGATCAAAATTTCATTAACTAGGCGAGTTCAGCAAAGATCTGTCTATTTTAAATTATTACATTTTGCATTAATTGGATTTTTTTATTTTTTAGTTTTGTGAAATTGTAACGCACATTTTTCAATATTACTAGAATTTCAAAAATATGTTTTTGACTTTGAACATTTAACTGGAAAAATTATTTTCAAGCCAGTCTCTGGACACCGCTAAAAGTATCTGGACAATTTCGACGAGTCCCTGTTGTGTGGCAACCATAATCTTAACTCCTTTAACGTCCTTCTATCTCTCGATTTACATTGTTATCTTCGGGTACTTAACCGCTTAGATTTGAAATTGCTTCATTTAATCAGTTTAAAGTTAAAAATTTCAAGTTTGAATGCAACTTAATGGGCAATTCGGGTGTTTCTTTTTTCCTTTTCCGATCTTATAACAGCCAATTTTCGTATTTCTCGGTTAACGTCGTCTCTTTCCTGGGAACACCTCTCGACGTAAGTCAAGGAATCACTTTACTGGTGTCCAGATACTTAAACCTAAATCGTTTGCGCATGTGGTTTATTCCGATTATCTTAACCGAAGTTTCTTTCTTCTACGGAGTCTCAAAGATGAGCAATGCTTAGAAATCACTGCTAGGATGAGCACGTCGACGTTCACGAGACAATATCCTGGTAAATACTTCCGCAACAACTAACCGTTCACCGGGCCTAATCTCGCTCTGCACAAAATAACATCTTTATTAGACAGAGAGAGGAAAAGGATGACTCCATTTCAAAGTGCTCCAACCAAGTGATCACCATAAATGGATTATTTTCTGCAAAATGAAAAAGGAAAAAAAAACAATATCAGGCAACGGTAATGTTCAGCTATTTCTATTGTTCGGACGCGCGGTATGGTTTCGGAAAAAGCGCACCACAGAAAAAAGTCTGAGGTCTCCTGGCGACCCGCAGTGCGACACATGCATCACCAGGAACATCATTAAGTGTACCGCGCAGTGCACATACTCCCGCATCCCGCAGCATCCCAGCACGGACCGACGGCGCGGCGCAAAATGATCCGACCAATTTAAGGTAATATCAATTCGAGGCTAATTGGTTTCGGATTTATAGACCTGTGTTAAATATTTATGTTTGTGTCAAGAATGCAGCGCTGGTAATTGTCTGAATTGCAGCACCATCATAGCGTCAGCAGCAGTGGCAGCGGCAACGGCAGCCAGAGCAGCAGCAGCAGACCAGCCCGTTTGCAGCCGGAGAAAATTAATCCAAATTGAACGTCGAACGTCGAGCGTCGAATGTTGAACGCGGAGCGACCGACGACGTCGTCGTAGCCGCAGACGAGGACGTTGCCGAACAAATACGGGCATAGCTATAGCCTAGCGCACGAAACGCTCGTAGATCCAGTAAACACATGCCTTCTATGGGCAGCCCGATATCGGTCTTCTGCTTCTTCGCCACCGAAGCAGGCCCGTTCGGGAATTCCACATGGAAGCTGAAATCCTTCGGAATGATAATAATATTGCGATAAACAAATTTATTACCACGACCGTGTGAGATCTGATACAGCTTAAGTCGGGTCTTAATTTTAGCAGCGTCAGCGGCACCGGCTTGACCCAAATCACATGTCAAGCCGTGGAAATCTCACTCTCTCGATCCAATCGAATCACAGCCGTGTGGCGGTGGCAGCACCACTCGATCGTGCTCCGTTGCGGCGTGCAGCACCAGGCAGCCGCCGCCCGGTACCGCCACCTGATTTTCTAATTATTAAGTGCTGTGTTCCATTCGATTGCTACAAGGATTCCGTCCAGTCGGCTCCATCTGTTAACACGTCTGAGCGAGGAGTGCATAATTTGAATATGGGAACAAATTATGATAGTAAAGTTGATTGGTCATTTACCCGGTTGAAATGCACAACAACTGCAGGCGGATATGTTGCGCTCGAATCGGAGAGTTAGACTCGCAGCTATAGCCGGAGCCACAGGCTTCGCGATAGTCAGAGTCAGAGTCAGAGTCAGAGAAAATGAAGCAATAACAAGTGCATAGCGGAGTCGTCTCGCACACATGGAAGAGAGAGGGTTTCGCGTGATGCACCGCACCGTGTGACGCTATCCATCGAGATTCGATGGATGCAGCAACAGCAGCGGCAGCGTCAGGAGAAGATTCAAGCTCGTTGGTACTGGTAGACTGTGGGAAACCAGTTTGGCAGAGAGAATCCTCATGGTGGTGCTGATCCGAGTTAGCGAACGGCCGACAACAGTTCGTTTTTTAAGTGATTTACATGCATTTCTGCTTATTTACATCCCCAGCCGTATTCGAGTGCCTAGGCTTACGTGTTCGAACAGGGAACGGATTCGCGGTGCTCATCTGTCCATTCATCGACTGCTTATTTATTTTCTTTGCTTCGCTTGGCAGACTGGTGAGGAAATTCTTTTTGTTTTTCTCGTTTTTAAGGGAAATTGTGTTTGCAGTGTTCTTTGGTGTTTGTAGGGTACGATGGCATGGTTCAATGGAGTTTGGTAGGGTAGATGAGTTTCGTTTGCGAATTTCATCATTCAGTCATGACTGATTTCTGGTTGTTAAATTGAAGAATGGTTATCGAATTCGGCTATACAAGGCGGACTTCCTAGGCTGCCTTCGCAGCAGCGCATTCTGTCACTCTAATTTTCCAAGACATTGTTGATGGTTTCGGGCTGTAGCTCAAGGAATGCTGAGATAATATTGACCCTAAGTGCTTGAATCGTTTTCGGAATATTGACATACCAGCAAAGGAAAGACATCCTCCTTAGCTCCGTGATGGGTGAGGTCGGAAGGTGCTTCATTTTAGCCAAAACGTATTTTCAAAAAACGCACGGTTTGGGCTAAGCGCTCTCTTTGAAAATAAATAATCAATGTTTCTCAATGTTATCCAAACGTAAGCGACTCAAAATACAGTCGAAACCCTCTAAGTCGAATTTTCACGGGATATCAAAATTAGTTCGAGTTAGAGGGATTTTCGACTTAGAGCTCGTTCGACTTAGGGGGCTTCGACTGTAATATATGATCTAAAAAGAAACTACTAGTTGGCCCGACCTTTACTTTGTTCGGAAAGAAAATAACATTTATGGGAGGCTTGTCAAGTAGATGTAGTAATTATAGGTTTCGAATCTTTCTGTGGTTTAGAGAGGATATAGAGGATATATTAGAGGATTACAGCTAGAGTTGTTGTCTACAGACGTTTTGGTAGTATGTCACAGCATCAGAATCTTTTAAATCTTGTAATTGTCTTGAATCGTGTATCACTAACTGGAGATTTTTTTTCGCTAAGATACAAACCACATTGAGTTCCAGTGATTGACATTTTGCACTCTGTCAGGGTTGAAGGAAAAATGTCAATCTCCTGATGAAATAAAGGCGTTCACTACCCAAACTATAATCAAAGAATATATATATATACAGTGCTGGGCGTAAGTATCACATAACCCTATTTCAGCCATGTCACATTAGCCGCATTTGGCTTATGAAGCAATGAAACAATTTTTTTTAACATTCTTCACCTAATATTTTGTAAGCTGCAAACAAAATGCATACATATGTTTATTTTTTAATACTGCTCCAATATTTTCTGAAATATGGCATAAAACTTACACAAAATACCTGTCGACTATAAACCTGTAACAATTTCGATGCACTGGCATATTAAAGACTGAGCGCGAGCGCTCCTAAGACTTTAGCACGCGTTTTTCTTCATCGCCATCATAAATCAAATCATTGAAAATGTTTGTCAAATTTCGATTATTTCGAATAATATGTATGCTGGTGTTTCATATTGCCCGACAATATCACAATACCCGAAGTTTCTATATTCGTAATAAGGTGTTATTTATGTTCAAGGACGAAAAAGAAACTAATTATGGGGTGATTTCAAATTTGTTTATCAATTTGTAGAGGAGAAAATATACAACACCAACAAATAAGCAAATGTATGATGATTTAACTGGTTATATTGTATTAAAACACTTTTTGTCCTTTTTCCTGAAGAAAGTATAGGTTCAGTATTTAACGGATATAAGAAAAACTGAAATTGCAGCGCATTCTTTTCTTTTAAACGTTTTTTGCCTAATATGAGATAAACGGATACAAGAAAAAAGAATTACTTATAAAAGAACAACCTACGAGCATATAAGAAAAAAAAATTTGAGAACTTTATTTAATATTATTTTCAATTAGTGAATTAAAAGACTTCATATGAGTTCAATGACTTCAAGTGAATGCAATGAATGGTGATAACTTCAATGAATGGAGACCATTTAAAATGATTGCATTCGTTTTGACTTCAAAATAATTTTTTTTTAATTCCTGATTTGCATTTCATCTGTCGTTGGACATTAAGTAATTGATTGTAAAGCATTTGAGGGATTCATCAAGTTATAAGACCATTGTCTTATACAATACAGATTTTACATGACTGCTACATTACACACATTTTACGCTTACACTTGCAGTTATTAGGTATATGCAGGCGATTTTTTGGTCTTTAATTTGCGCGTTAAGTAGTGCTTTATTTCATTTGTACTTATGGTTTTGATTGTCTCTGTCGTTGATGTGAGAGTGTGCGTTAGTAAATGTTGTTGTTCTGGACCAAGTACCGTCCAGATTCAGTAACGGTGGTTGATGACTGATTCCTTTTTTTAGCCTTTTATTCAACTTCCAGAGCGGATAGTTTGTTACTTGTGTTGCGGTAAGGTTTGCTATGAATGTGCTCGTGTTTTTATTTTTATGGTCATTTAATAGACATGGCAAAAAATGTTTGCTAAATCATGACTTCAGAATGAATGGTGATTTATTTTTTTTAAAGTTGAAGTCATTATTGAAGTCATTGAATTGAAACAAATACATTTGAATTCTTAAGATGACTTCATTGAAGCATTTCGCAATAATTGCATTCTTTTACAGCCTGATAAGTACAATATAAAACAAATTTGTATAGCTATTTTTTTTTTAATTAAGTGTTGTACAGTAAAAAATAACATGTTTTGTTTAAAAGACAATTTCTTATAAGTGCGTTATTTTTCAGATAATTTCCAAAAATAACAGAAAATAGTTTCTTTTATCTGTTTTTTTTTCTGATAAACGTTTTTTTTATATCAATTAGATTTAGTGGTAATTAATATGGGAGTGTATTTTCTTATCTGAGAGTTTCTTATATCCGGTAAGTACTGTGCTATGCTACATTGTTGCTACCTGTTTCTCCAACACATTTCACAGATATTGCATGGATTTAAAATAAGTGAGTATTTAAAGTATATTTAGTCTCCACATAAACTCACTACTTCAGTTGTGTATATTAAGTTAGAGCCGAACTTTGAGTAGAATTCACTTCACAAACTACCATTATGAGCACTTTTTTTTGCGGCGTTGCATCAAGTTTAATGGATTTATTTTTTTGTTGTCCTATCGAAAACTTGCAATAGCACAAAGCAATACCTACTAGGTTAGCTTAAATTCAAATATAAAAGTTTACTTGAGAAGATAACATCTAATCCTCTCCAGAACACTCTATTATAGAAAGAAAAGCCGACGAAACTTGAGCATGACACACAAATTCGCTGTGGATTCTGGAATAAGTGATGAAAGAATGTGAGAAATTTAAAGTTGAATCGCATAACTTCTGAAATCACTGAGTTCTATTTAATAAAATATTTTCTTCATTTCGCAACAAACAGCAGTTCATTTATATAATACTGATAATTTTTTGATCTTATTACAAAGTATTTGGTATTGTCTTAAAATCATTTATATTAGTTTTAGGAAGCTTTTTGTTCAGGCTAGTTTCTGTTTAGTTTAGAATCAAAATTTTTTGTGATCCAGCTGATGTAAGCCATATTTACATGACCCAAATCAACTCGTTTCCTGCTTCTAATGCAAGTGCGTAATGCTTCGGATAATATAATTATCATGCAGAAGCTGGAAGAGTTAACGACTGCAACTTCTTTTCTCCCCATCAACCAAAGGCATTTGGGTGATTAGCTACATTCCTGACTTGTCACTGGTTACTGGAATCCGCTTTTTCTTGAACTGCCTCAGGACCACAGTCGTGCCTTCGTTAACAACTTCCTACATCATCGCGGCAAGAAAAAACCCCAAATGACCACCAGAAGCACGAAAAATAACTTCAAGCGCACTCATGGACCTGTTCCTTTGCAAGGAAACCACAATGCAGGTCAACCCCCCAGTCAAACTCACAAATTACTTCTTCTATTCCCATTGAATATGGAATAACAGTTCTCTCGACCGGCCAGAATGAACCCATTTTGTCCAGTGCACAGCCTTCCCGTATGTTCCGACCCACAAATTGGTACCGTGGACAAGATGCACCGACAGCACCAACCGAAGCGACGCAAATAAAACATCTCAGCTCCTAAACGCGCTGGAACTTTCTTTAAATGCATGCAATTAGAATGACAGGACTTATCTCTGCCGCTCACACCGCCCCATCCCCACGAGATTTTTATGGATGCCCAAGTGTCCATCTACCAAGAGAGAGCCGCAGCTCTCGTACCAGCCCCACGTGATGTCATAAATTCATATCGATATGACATTTACATGTACTTTAGCGGCAGCCACTACACGCTGTTGTTCGTACCTAAGCACTCGGCCACTATGTGTGGAAAACAAGCAAAATGCTGGTAAAACGAAAAAAAAAACCGACACAACTCATGCAAGTATCTTTGGCTATAAATATCGCGATGACTTAGGAGGAGATTCCCTGCGCTGATAGTGCGCGCGCTTTAAGAGATGCCTATGGCATCCGTATGTGCATCTATGAGCTGCTCCTGCTGATGCTGACGCTGCTGTTGGGGCGCGATGCACTGCACTGCATTGCACTGTTGACGTGATTTACGTGAAGTGAAATGCACGTTTACAATTTAGTGCAAGCCAACCGACAACAAAGTGAAGAAGAAATAAAACATATTCTCCACTTCATGGGTAACACCTTTCGTGCTCTCTTTATTAGGCTTAGACCGTAGACTTCGCAAGCGTTTTTGGCTTCGCGCCTGCTCCGCCTGGCCGCCTTTGTATGTATCTCTAACTGCTCCCATATATACGATTCAATTAACTAATGTGGACGCTTACACTGTTGGTTGGACGTGCCAACGACGGCGACGGTGGCGGTGGCTGTGGCAGGCAATGGTGACGGCATCGGCATCGGCACCAGCATCGGCTTTAGTGCACATAACGAAGTTTTGCATTTTACTGACAAGGAGGAGGATCCCATTCCGGTCCTGATTTCGTGCGAACGAGCATATTGCTGCAACGAAATGTTCGACACGTACAACCGACGAGGTTAGGATTTATATTACTCGGATCCATAAGCCATGATGAGATTCACTAGAGTAGAGTCTCCGTCGGCCGTTCCGCCGTTCAGTCAGTTGCAAATGGAACAATGTGTGTTATACGGTTAAAATGATTTATGTGCCTCTGGAGCTTGATATACTTCCATTCCTCGGGGCTATCGACAGCGTTAATCGTGCCTCTTTACGGTGTAATTGAATGTCGTTGAAGGGAAGAAGATTTTGTTGTTGTTGTTTTCGTAACCTGCTCAGCCACAGTGAGGGAAATAATGAGGGTGATGTTAATTCAGATAACTGGACGGGATCAAGCTGGCCAGGTGTTAATCTGTTTGGACACTTGAGCGGTGCAATTAGCTTCGACGGTTAGTGGGGTGGATATTTTGAGTTGAGGCACTTAGCACGCAATTCTCGTAATTTATTGGAAACAATTATTTAGCATCGCGCGACCACACCGCTCCAAAGTGGGCCGATGGGGCGATGGGGCGATGAGGAGGACGCGTGTTTTACCCGCACGAATTCTGACTGCAATTCGGTCGGGTGCTCTAAACCAGTCGCAAGCGGAGCCGCCTGGTCAATGTTTTGGCGGCGTTTTGAGATAGGAAAAGCCATTTCGTGTCGAGTTTTGATTTATGTTTCCAGTTGTGTGTGGCGAAACGCGACACAAATCGGACAAATGATACTTTGTTACGTGTTTAAGCCGCGAAAAGACAAGTGTCCATGCTTCGGGGTTGGTTGAGAGAGATCTGTAGGAGGGGCCTCGAGCAAGAAGTTTTTGAGGTGAAATCTAGACAGCAAGCTACTTGATCTAGTTTTCAGATTTTAACTGCCATTCGCTTTGGGGAGATCAGCAGTGATTATGCGCAGAATCCAATACAATGAGGAAATTATTACAACAAAATCTGGCTCTTTTTTCACAAATTATCACAGTTTCGCACCCGCGTCGATCAGTGGGACAGCTTATATGGGGAAGCCGGAATTAATTCAAAAATCTGAGTGATAACTTGCCAATTGATCATATGCAAAAAAAAATGTTAATATTGTATGAGTAGTTGTCGTTTAGCAACTAATTTAAATCAACACTTTAGTTTGACTTTCAATGCGAAAATAAACGATTAAAAAATAGAGCCGTAGCTTTAGCTGTAATAGTGCAAATTCTTTCCTTTAACATGAAATCTAAATCTTCAATGTTGTACTTTTTTAGGGTTTTTATTTTGATTCGTAGTTCAAATAGCAATTAATTTACGAGCCCTTTGAAAAATGAATAAAGAAGAGACAAATAATTTTAAAAGTTCATGGAGCTGAAGAAAAGATAAAGCTATCATCGTGGGCTGAGTGAGAAGACATTTTTATTGAAGTACAATTTGATTGACGTCTTTAAAACATTAATAGCTTTTTGAGATTGTGGAAGTTATTTACAGTTAATGTTATGTTAGAGATGGTAAAGGTGAGAATTGGACAATCGATTTGTAGGAGTCCCGTTTTTGAGTTATAGACAGTCCTGGTACCTTTCATAATGGTGTTTGGTAAATTTAATATTTACAAAATTCAATCACACTGACAGTTTACATAAGGTTTGCTGCTCATAAAGTTTGTACATCAATTTGCCAAAGTGTCTAGTCCCCTCCACTGGTCCGCCTATATTACTCATGATCCTGCAATTTTTGCATCTTCCTTACGATTGCTGTTATTGGTTGTTTTGTATTTAATATTCAATACAATTCATGGGCTGTGGCTCCTAAGTTTTAAATATTGCCCGATCGTTAGCGACAGATTTCCATGATTGTGTTCATGGGTTTGGCTGAAATGTGTGTGAAAATTTACAAGATATTTCTTAAGGAATTAATTGTGTGTGTAAATTAAAAAATACGTTGTTTCTTTTTGCAGTTCATTAACAAAATGTTTTGCTATTTTTAGTATAACTAACTATTAAGCAATATGGTCGCCAAAGTGTGGAATTCATTTTTTTTACTTTACTCATTTTACTTTTTTTATTTTTATTTATTTACTTAACATCCGTATTGTACAATTTATGCTTATTATTTCAATTTTTTTTTTATTTTTTATGCTTTGTTGGAACAGTGTAGACAAAAAAATCGCTAACACAGATTATCTCTGTCACAATACCGAATTGTTTTAAAGACTTTAGGCATTCTGGGTTGACAAAAACTAAATTTCCGACAATGATATGATTCTTTTACGGGCATGAAACCAATTTGAAGTCAATCCATCAATAGTTTCGCTCTGAAAACTAAAAAAAAGCTTACATTCGCATTATTCCAAATAACTATTAAATGATTTTTTATTACTTAGTAAAAATTAAGAAAAAGGTAAATACAGTTAAAGGAAGCATTAAAATTCGTTATATTGTATTAAAGATTTAGACCTATTTTTCACAGAGATTAAAAGAAAAAAAAAATTAAAAAGCCAGGAAAAAGGTTGACAGTAGAAACAAAATTTAGAAAGTGTGAACGGCTAAACTACATCGACTAACAATTAATTAACATGTTATTGAAAATCTTTGAACAAAAAACATAGCTGGCATCTTCCTGACATCCTCTTCGAGCGACGTTATAATGACTCCTCTGGGAGAGTAAATTTTTTTTATTTCTCAGATGTAATTTATGTACTAATCCAATGAACGTAATTCAAACGTAATCCAAAGAAATGTGTGTTAAACCATTGGGCCGTGCCATTGGATTCGTTCGCCGCCATTGAGAGCATAAATGAGGCTTTGATTCGAAACACAGCACCACCTGCAGAGTAGTAAAATATTGCAATTAAACTCACCTGAGTAGATACAGTAATTTCTGACAGATAAATCTTTTTTTTTTTCTCTGTTATATTTTGCTACACTCGAAAGTCTCTAAATGAGAATTAATGATACTGCCGCTGACAAGTGTTGTTGGCCAACTTTCGCGTGGTGTGGTGTGTGTTTTTTTATTTTTTAATTTTTCTGGTTTTCTATTTTTTTTTTTTTTTTTGGTTTATCCATTGCCCAATTGTAAACGTCGCAGCATGGGCTGTCAAACTGTGGCTGTCCATTTTCGTGAAAGTAGAATCGATTTGATTGACACTTTAAATGCGAATTTATTCTACCGATTGCGTAATCCTGATTTCATGGACAAGAGCAGGATATAAAAATAAATGCACCCACCCCCTGAAGGTAATCCACTTGAAAAACATTTCAAGTGACATCTGCTATTTAAAGAGGGGGTTGTTTGCTCAGGAAGAGATTATTCGCGTGACATTTGTACAAGTGTCTGTTTCGGGGGTTATCAAGTCTGTCGCCGAAATCAGTGTAACGCCGCAGTGAAGTGGTGCTGCAATGATGAGCATCTGCCCTCGACCGAACAATTAGGGTGAAGTTAATTTTAGGGGAGGGTTGTTGTTATGGCGGCAATTATATTCCGAGCTCGGTGATGATGATGCCGATGATACCATCTTATGAGTTTGAATGAAAAAATTAAAGCCGATCAGGAGATTTTAATTTGATTGAGTTATCGATGAATTAGCTTCGCTACTTTGGAGGATAAGAAGTTTAAAGTTGATCCAGAGATCATTTAAGGTTTAGATTGTTGGAACAAAAGAGTGATTTGATCTCGATGATTTGTGGAGGTTTTTTCTTGTTGAGGTAGGCAATAAATTTAAAGCAAGGAAGCGAAAGAGAGCTTATGAAATTGAGGGACAGCGTTTTAAATTGATATGAATTATTTAATGTGATGGTGAAGATAATCTGAGTTGGAGATATAGTTGAAGCCCTCTAAGTCGAACGCCCTCTAAGTCGAAAAGCCCTCTAACTCGAATACATTTTTACGACTCTTGGTCTATTTCCAATTCCTCTAAGTCGAATTTTTCGAAAAAAAAACCCTCTAACTCGAACTAATTTTGATATCCCGTGAAAATTCGACTTAGAGGGCTTCGACTGAATTTATTTTACTAAAATAAAAATCGTCGGCACAGTTAGGATATCAATTTAGTTGAGAGTTTACGGTGATGAAAATTTAGAAATTCAGACAAAACTGCTCGTTAGGGACAAAATGCAAAAAAAAAAAAATGAAGAAAACCTTAGAGCTATGAAGGAGTCTAGCGTCATATCTATTATACTCAGAAGACATTGGTTCAACTATCATTCGTTTCCTTCTATGATAATTTACCCAGCTAAGCAGGAGTTCACTTATTAAGTCGAAATTCGAAAAAAAAAAAAATTAGAAGAATATAATAGCGAATCCGGTAAACAGCAAATAGCCATGTCTAAATGATTTTGTTATATCAGAAAATGTAATATTTAAATTAAATTTAAAAATTAAATTTAAATTAATTTTATAAAGCTGTCTTTAAATATAATCAAATTCGATTCTATTCTATGTTCTTAGTCGAAAGTGCCTCATTTTGTTAAAGACAGGCACATTGTTGACATATTTTGCTTATCTATTATAGGTAGGAAAGGTAGGAAAAATTTGTGAAATTTACGAAGTCGATTCTGTAAGTAGAAAACCAACAGCGAAGTGATTTGCGTTGTCAAATTGATAATTTTGATGCTAAAGATCGACCCGACTGAAAAAGTCGATTAAATCATAGAAAAAGCTGAACGGCACATAAAAAAAGTTCATGCTGCTAGGGAACAAGCTATTCATCTTCAAACAGTCATCAGCCATTTGAAGAAAGGTGGCAGAGTTGTAAAAGAATGCAATCTTTCGGGAATGCATTCGCTGAATTCGCGGAAAAGACTTCACGATTTGTGATTCATTCAATTGACTTCATTAGATGCGGAGTTACCATTTCCTTTTGAATTCTTCATTGCACCTATCTTTTAGACCATTCAATGGATTGAAGTCAACTTTAGAACTATGACCATTCTTTGAAATCACTTTCATGTCCCTACCATTAACTTGAGATTCCACCATTTACTTAAAATTCCACCATTCACTTGAAGTCTTTGGGACAAATTCCGTTAGTTTTTGCATTGAAGACTTTGAAACTTTAGTATTCTTGTAGAGTCATCTTTTTAACACTCATACTCGTTAGTTTTCTGGAAGATAGCTCAGTAATAACTCTACAAGAAGAATGAAGTCTCAAAGACTTCAATGCAAAGCCAGGATTGACATCAGGAAAGGTAAGGCTGTGTGTCTGGTGCGATTGGAAGGAAATCGTTCATTATGAGCTTCTACAACCTTGGCGAACCTGGAGCAATTCAATCAAACCAAAGACAGAATTGACCAACAGGTAAGTCGACGTGTTTCATCGTGACAAAACTAGACCACACACATCTCGGCAGAAACTAAAAGAGTTTGGTTGGAAAGTTTTGATGCATTCGCCATACAGCCCAGACCTTGCACCTTCAGAATATCATTTGTTTCAATCTCTCCAAAACTCTCTTAATGGTGTAGTCTTAAACTCCGTGTTAGCTTTCAAAACGCTTTTAGATCAGTTTTTCGCTCAGAAATCCTACAAGTTCTACACAGATGGAATAATATCTTTACCCCAAAATGGGAAAAGGTTATTGATCAAAACTGCACATATTTAATTTAACAAAATTCGTTTCAAATATAAAAAAAAGTGTGTCATTTTTGCTTCAATTTATTACCGAGTTTTTTCGAATACCTAAAATTCAGTCAGTCTTTCAAAATTCAAAACCTAAGACCTTAGCTAAAACCAGAATCGCCTTTCTCAACCCTGACAGCAACCCCCTTAGAAGATTTTCCAGTAAAAAAAACCAACTGCATCACCCCTCCAGTCAAAACCGGATGCACTAAACAAACCACAGACTTCAAACTTCACAGATTTTCCTCCTCCGATTCGATGTTTATCTTTCCATCTGGACAAGTGTAGAAAAACTTCCGAAGGATACAACCGTACGATCGCATCTGTTCATTCAACCCAAATAATTAGGACGCCCTTCACATGTGCGGCAAGGCCACGAAAAAATTTGTCACATCACACTTCCCATTGAAATTGAAATTGAATTACCACAATCTGGCACACCCTCATGAAAGTAAACCTCCTCCTCCTCCAACGACGACGGTGCCTGTAAAAAAAAAATACATTCCTCTTAGCAGGTTCTCTTCTGATGATGTTTTTTAATAGTTCCACATCGGATCATTAAACGCCGCGAAAGGGGTGAGGAACTTGTGTCCGCGTGTATGTTACACCATCCAACTGTGTCAAGGACGCCTGCGGACGACACTTGTGCAACTGATACACTTTCATGAGAACCGCTCACATGTTCGACTTTTTTAGGCCGGAACGCATCATTAATTTTCCCCCTCCTCGTGGTCGACGACTGACAATCGTCAACCCCTTGGCCGAAAATCGGCTTCCTTTTTTTTTCCACAGCTCATCGCAACAATGGTATTAATTACAATCCACTCATCTGCACATTTTCAAATTCACCATGGCAAAGGGTGTTCACCACAGGGGTGGGCATCTACCCCTAAAGGTAAACCACTCAATCAATTATCGGTGTTTGTTGTTCGCCTTCAGGTTGGATGCATATGCAAACCAATGCGGTCAGTTGGCCGCTTGAGTGGACCGCAATGAAGCGCGGAAGATCATTACTGGCGAAGCCGCAAGTGAAGCTATCGGATACTCTTCCGCTGAGCGATCTGCGAAGCGCACTGCAAATAAAATGGAATACATGAGTACAATGCAAATCACATTGACTCCGGTGCTGGGCAGCGGCGAAACAATGAAACGCTCGATTGGAGCTCTGTTTGCTTGTTTCTGGTGATGGCGGTGCAGCGGTGCGGCGGTTCGGACCGCCAGACAGCCGCTGTCGGCATTGTTCTGTCGGACAAGTTATTGCGAAATAAGGATGGTTGCAGTTATTGGTAATTTACCTGCGAACGGTCACACACGGCAGGTTTGCCGTTTGCCGTTTGCTGTTTTCTGATCTCTGCGCGCGCGTAGGTGATTTGCTTCCTTAAGGCACTCCACATCTCTGACTGCTTGGACTGCCGCTGCAGCAGCAAAATCAGCAGCAGCACATAATAAAGTTGGCAGATGCCTTTTGGAGGATTATGACCATGTCATACGTATTTGGTACATATTCATTTAATGAACTCAACATTTAGCTGGGAATGTGGATTGGGCAGCGCTGTGTTGTTTGTTGGAGTAGGTCGTGAGTTTTATATTTATTTTTGTTTTGTAGGAGGAGGACATTTGTAAAAGTCAGAGCGCACTGACTTGTTAATGGCCCACCGTGGTTGGAGATAAAAGCGATGACATTTGAATGAAGTGACACTCGAGATGGGTTTTGTTGTTTTGCATTGATTTGGAGAGAAAGTCTGCAGAGGGGCTTCTTGGAAAAGGGCTGTGAAATGTTTTGGGATCTCATCTCTTCCGGAAAAAGATTTCAATAAAAGGACTGGTTTGTTGGAAGCTGCAAACTTCACAAAGTCAATACAACGACACTTTGAGGCCAGAGATGGTTTGCTTTTTCGTTTAACTCGTGGACATGAGTGAATAAAAAGTATAATTCTTTACTCTAAGGCAATTGTATATTTTCTATATAAATTGAAGCTTATGAAGATAAACCATTTGTTGAGAAAAGTTTTCGATTTAGTTCTTTTCACCAACCAATAAGAACTTCATTACGAAAATAAAGGGTTTTCCAATAGGGACTTGACGACTTTGAATTTAATTTGTGAACGCACCCTTTCACAAATCATGAAACTGTCATTGTCCATTTATTCAGTAAACTCAATATTTTTATCGTGGTAAAGTACACGAACGAGCAACGGCTGCGAATTATAAAAATTTTCTACCGAAATTCGGAGTCGGTGACCGCAGCTTTAAGAGCGTTAAATCAGCGATCCAAATCAGCCAATTCCACGGCGTTCTCAAGAGCTGGGCGTCGCTCAGACCACTTTATGGCGTAAGAATCTTGGCTTACACCCGCACAAGATCAAGCTGACTCAAGAATTAAAGCCGGGAGACCGTTTAAAGCGACATACGTTTTCCGATTGGGCTCGGGAAAAGATGCGAAATGATGATGAAATCATCTTCGGTGACAAAGTTCATTTTTGGAATAATGGGTTCGTCAAAAAGCAAAATATGTGTTATTGGTCGGGTGAAAATCCACCAATCCATGAACCATCACTTCATTCACAAGGAATAGCAGTATGGTGCGATTTGCATGCCGGTGACGTTATTGGGCCATATGGATATGGACTTGGAAGGCACGTGGTTTCAACAGGATGGTGCCACAAGCCACAAGCGCACGTTACAATCGTTTTATTGAAGAGTGAGCTTGATGTGTATAACAGACTCAAGAATTGGGCCAAAAAAAAAGCTGTAAGTCCTTAGTGGAAAACCCTTTATGTGGAAGGACTTTACGTCAACCATCAACAAAATCTCAAACATTATTTTGAGATCTAAGTCGAAAATCTCTCTAACTCGAATTTTTTCGCCATATCTTTGGCATTTCCTTCAATTTTCCATACAAAATCCATCCTCTAAGTCGAAAATCCCTCTAACTCGAATACATTTTTTCGACTCTTGGTCTATTTTCAATTCCTCTAATTGTAAGTCGATTTTTTTTTTTTCGAAAAAAATAAACAAAACATTTTCTCTCGCAACTTGTATCAAGCACGAAACTTGTATTACATGCTCTGAAAAAAAAAATATTAATTCCTCTAACTCGATATTTTTGGAAAAATCCCTCTAACTCGAACTAATTTTGATAACCCATGAAAATTCGACTTAGAGGACTTTGACTGTATTTTAAATTTTCAAGTATGAGATATAAATTCCAATGGTGGTAAGGTCTCTACCGAATATGTAAATTTCGTTGAGAGGTGTAAAAATTTCATCCGGCCTAAGCTGTAGCACAACTCAGACATCAGACTTTGCCAGATAACATTCAAAATCAGGTGATAAAACGAATATCGCAAGACCTGCCAGAACATCTCCCCGTTCATTGATTTATCGCTGCTCTAGCAAGTGCAACTAGCCGCAGTAAACTAGGCAATTGCATCACTCTCCTTGAGAAGAACAACCGACATCAATTTACCATTCCGCTTTACAACCCAACATTATCTTCTCATTACAATCCGCAAACATTTACAGCCACCGTGATTGTTTTCCCACTAAGGTTACGATCGACTTAAAGGTTTTAAGGATTCTCATAAACTTTCGCTCATCTTACATAAAAAGACTGCACGAAAAATTCTATAGACAGGACTTAAGCATCATGGGAAGGTCAATCAGAGTAAATCTTTGCGTTTTAAATGCCTAACTCCTCTATGTGAAGACATTAAAAACAAAGAAAATTTAAGACTAGTACATGGATGTTATCAAGTTTAGAGTGGAAGTGATTAGACAAGAATATTTTCTTGTGTGAACAATCAGGAAGCTGAGTGAATATCCCAAAAAACTGCTATCAATCACAAAAGCCGGATCTTAAGCCACAATTGTTCAATTTCACTTCTTGCTTCACCCTGTGACCTCATAAGCATGTTTGTGCAACACTATCTGCCAAAAAAAAAAACCGAAAAAAAATAAATTGCTCCGACTTGAAAAAGATACAAAGACACATATTTCACATTCACAATTTTCCTTTATTCACAAAATTTCTTTGTCTTCTACAATTCAAACAGCTTGGCATCCACTCAAAAATGTCCTTGCCTTGGATTCGGGTTATAAGGTCCTGTGCCGCCAAGATTCTTTGGATTGAACGGTGGTGTGGTGGGAATATTAAAGCCGCCGTTGCTGTTTCCTCTGTGATTCCTGCCTCCAAATCCATTATCACGCCATGCCTGAACAGCGTTCGTTGAGATGGCAATCAAACCGAAAATTAAAACGATGAAAACTTTGAAGTTCATTTTGGTGTGCTAGTCTAGGACTGTAATTGATTTCTGATGAAGTCTCAGCTGCGACGCATCTTTTTATATGAACTGATAAGTGATTAAGACGCTCGAGCTTCTTTTGTTTTTTTCTGATTCTTCGAAGCAACGCGTTTGTAGATCACACAGCAAGAGGGGACTTTTTTCTGATGGGGAACTCACCGTCCAGATGTACAAAAATGCTTGCTTCATAAATTGACGTGACCAGCGAGATAACACGAAATTTTTGTACAAGACAATTGTGCAAAATAAAAAACATTTTGATATTGTTGGTAATTCGTCTGCTCATCTCAGCGATATGAGTTTTCTACGAAATCTTGTTTTGGTGTGTTAAACTGGTGAATTTTTTTGGTTTTAGTTCGAAATGAATCATTTATTCAGATGCTGCATTGAGGTTGAGTCGAAATTTGTTAACAAAAGAGTTATAGGGTGCGAAAGAAAGTGAAGCAAAAAATTAATCGCATTAAAGCATTCTGTTGTTTTAAATTATATCTTAAACGAAACTATTCTGGTTGCAGTTTTTGGTAATTTTGTTATTCATCACAATCATTGGACGCACAATTTCAACTTAAAGCGAATGTATTCAAGTTATGCAGAGTTATCCCTTTTAAAAGAAGCAAAACGTGTTTAGAGCGAAATACGAAATTCTAATGATTGACAAAACTTCCTGTACACGGATGTCAAACAGGATTTGAAATGGGCCATATTTGTTTTGTACAGTTCCAAACAACAAAGTAAAGACAATCAGAAGTTTAAGAAAAACAAACATGACTCCCAAGATCTACATTGCCGACAGTGGTATGTCATTAAATGCCTCTAAAACACAAACTCTTTCACAAAATAACATTTTTCGTGCGTATAATTAACCAAATTGTGTTGACCTTTATTTTCACAGCCTTATTAGTCGATAGCCAACAATTTTTACTCCACGAAACAAAAACTAGCTAGCATTTTTGTAAAATTGTTCTCATTTATCGATACGACAACGCTTTCGCTGCGATTGGTCCTGCCCCGTAACTCGAGTTCAGCAAAATTTCACCTTCGAGTCTCCTCCTAACAACAAAGTACCAAATCAATTTACAAACTCTCTCTCTGTCTTTTCCTGAGCGCACCATAAAAGATGCTTTGAGCACCTCCCCAAATGACCAATAGGACATCACGATTTCTTTGCCCCCAGACGACCCACAAGCCTCAGCTCCATAACATTTCTCTTCGCAGGAACGCGCAATTAAACTTTATGGGTGTGGTCCGGGACTACAGCTAAAACAATCCAAAAATTACACCAAATTGCTCACTACCGCGACCGGAGTTGCTTACAAAATTTGACCCACATTTAATAGGTTGGCAGATCGATTCTCACGATCTACAAGCGAATTGCTCCGCCGCTGTTTGGTAGTGGTAGCGGCAGCGGCAGTGGCAGCGTCTACGACTAACCGGGCAACGGAGACCTCAGCGTCGGCGGCGTAGCCAGCCAATGGATCTCAGTGTGCAGCATCTGTCTATCGCCATCTTTCATGGACGCGCTCGTCGTCGTCGTCAGCGTCGCCGTCGTCGTAGTCGTCGGAGCCAATGGGAGGAAAATAGCTCTTTCCATAAATCGATGATCGAGAGGTAATGGCCGTAGAAAATTAAAAAGACCAGGCTACGGCAGTGAGAGCGCAACAGCACAAAAAGTCCTTCGAAGCGAAGCAATAGCCAACCAGTCATGCTGCTCCGCCACTACCCGACCCATTGCCTGATGTGCAATTAAATCCCAGCCCAGCCACCAGGCCCGGTATCCATCAGTGGATGGGGCACTGATGCCTCCTCGGCAGCGGCAGCGGCAGCACAGACTTATTCGCATGTAATTGCAATTAGATGTATCCACTTCTAACAGTGCACACAGGGTAACCCTTCGGTGATGGGGCACCGCAAATCGCGGTGCAACATGGAAACGAAATGAGTCCACACAGGGGCGACCTTTTGATTTCATTATGCCACCGGAAAACAAAATTAGGTTCCACCGCTGCTCCCTGAGGTTTCTCTTTGTGTGTTGTGTGTGGATATCTAAATCGAGACGAGGAATTCGCCAGTTACACCAGAGCGGAGCGGAGTAATTATCTGATAGCGAGAGAAGCTCTGGTTCCTAAATCACCTTCGCCGCTCTAAAGCGTTCCGCTGCAACAGCGTTCCGCACAAAAACAAAAACAAAAACACGCCGAAGAAGATGCAGCGACGAATGAAAATCCTTTCGGCCTCAATTTATGATCTCAGACTGATTCTGGGAGGAGAGCCAGTCGAGGGGCTACCAAAACGGCTACGCTCCGATGTTGCAGCGTTTTACAGTTCTGCCGGGATCGGGGCTGGTGCCTTGGCCGTCGCGCCGCCTCACAGGCGTGATGAGAAATTTAATATTGCTTTGGATAAATGCAGATAATTCGAACTGGCTCCATATCAGATTTCGTTTCATTAAAGTGAATCACGAAATCAATGAGGAGTAAGGTGGCGTGCATGGGTTTTCCCCCGTTTCCACTCAAGAACTGTTGCAGTTGCCATTGCCACCATCACTTGAATCGCGTCGAGTCGCGTCGACGAGAGAGCGCATCCAACTAAAACACCAGAAGATGCCCTGGACAAGATTTCAAATGAAAAACGCATTCCGCTTCCTCACTTCCTGCTCCCTGACGAACTGACGACGACTGACTGTTCCTTGGCTGCGAGTGCCTACGACTGCTGCTTCTGCTGTCGTGGTGCTGCCTTCCTGCCTTCCTGCCTCTCGAACTGAAACAAAATATCGAAATGCGGACCCACTAATCTATAATCGCGGTTCTTAATTTACCATAATTCATTCGCTTCTTGAAGTTAACGAGAAAAACTATGCCGCGCCAGGTTTAGACCCACGGATGCTGCCGCAGTCTTAATCGCTCTCTCTCGCTCCGACGTTCGACGTTCATCTGGACACGGATGCGGACGAGTGATTGGACATCTGGGAAAATTGATGTTTTCTATTTAATTAAATGTTGCGGAATTATTATTATTTGTTGTGCGCTTATGAAATGCTGTTGAAGAAGGGCCATGGCTTCGTTCCCATATCGGTTGCATAAGTGCCGAGGATTAAGCCGTCTGTCCGGGTTGGTGCCGAGGCTGTGGCGACGATGTTGGGGTTTATGGAACCTGGCATAGATTTTTAATTGCCTCTAACCAACGGCTGGAGAGATTTACTGCACTGTATCGGGAGGAGTTTGTTGATATACAACTTCCAGGTGAGGTTTTGTTTAGTTTTTGTGTGGTGGCATCTCACACGCACCACTTGGCCTACATTCGAGAACTGGATTAGAGTGAATGGCGTCGGAAAGGCGCTGGAGAAAGATGGGTGGACCCCCGGACATCGACTAAGCCGACTTTGGAGGAACAGCGTCTACGGCAGTCGTCAAGATGGCAACGAAGTAACTCGGCCTTTAATTGGCATTTGATTGATTGGCTGTAACTGTAGGACGAAGCTTGGTATTTCATTTCAAAAGTTGGCATGAAAAGAAGTGGAAAAGAACGACATAGACAAGTTGGATGGATTGGAGAGCTTGGAGCTGAAATTTATTTCAAGACCAACCCAGACTTCTTACACCGACAACCATCCTGATTGCGCAGCCACTGATAGTCAGCTCGATGTGGTCTTACAAGCTATTGTTGGATAATTTGAGACTGGAAAAACGACCGGCCCATTTAATGGTCAGGGTTGTTTTTTTTCCTGACCTTTTCAACGATATTTGGCATTTTAAGTAATTGGTTTTGATGAGTCTGCCTCGAAGTCTAAATAAAATGATTTTAGAATTTGTGAACCATACTGATGAACATGTAAATATGTCAACAAATTGAGCTATGTTTTTAATGCTAATCACAGCTTTGGTCTTTAGTTGCTTCTTCACTTCACTTCTGTTGCAAATTCAATTTTTTTTAAAGTCTTCTTGGAATGATTAACAGGAGCATATATGCAAAGTCATCTGTATATTTGATATTAGTCTTCATACCTTTTAATAATCTTTAAGCTTCCGAAACTCTCAGAGGTTGAAAAAAGAAATCATGTCTCTGTATGACTGCCTTGGGGGCACATATATGGGCACTGTAATAAAGCACTGTAATTTAATAGTATGATTTTGGATTTATGTGCATCTGATTAATTTCTTTATCACACGAAGTCTAAAAAAAACAAACATGATTTTCAAGATCTACATTGCCGACAGTGGTATGTCATTAAATGCCTCTAAAACACAAACTCTTTCACAAAATAACATTTTTCGTGTGAATAATTAACCAAATTGTGCTGATCTTTATTGTCCCAGCCTTATTAGTCGATAGCCAACAATTTGCAATGGTACGCACAGCTTTGCTCTTTAGTTGCGGAATGTTTGATTCAATTTTATTGAAATTATTATTTAAATCGAAGTAATCTCTAACGACAATGGCTGTTCAGGTTGTTCCATTTAAATAACTGTACCTAATTAAGGAAGCAAGTAAATATATTGCCTTTTTATGCCCGTTGTTAGCAAGTGTCGAAATCTAGAAAAATCCATAAATATGGTAACAAAAGACCATAAATATGAGAAAAGACGGAACTTAGTTGGAATGAGAGGCTAATGGTTACTATTATTTGTACTAGGAGGGACGAATGTCCTACAGAGTGGTATCAAAACAAACGTCAAAAAACCAGTGAATAACTCAACTAAAAAAAGGCAGCTTCAGGTTTGCTGGAAATTGCAAACCAAAGCAGAACTGGCCAATCAACCAAGTTCTCTGCAAGAGATAAACGTGCCATCAAGCAAGTACTAGATCAAGAACCGTTTGTAATAGTGACTTCATAAAGAATCACACAACACAATCGCAGGGCTTCGCCAGGCGATCATCCTAACCAAACCTTAGCTAAGAAATGTAATTAGGTGGCGTTACAGCCTGTTGAGGACCAGAGCCTAGTTTTTCGCACCTCCTCTATGCTGTGCGTCGTAAAATTTGATACATGTGAAGGGGACCTTCTGCTGGGTTAGGTTGGTGGGCTGGCAGAATGTATAAGTTCCGCCTCACTTAGGTCCTTGTGGGGGAAAGGTGTCCCCTTCCTCACTCGCGGTGCCCTATCCCACTATGTCCTCGGTCCATTTGGTCCTGCTCAGATACCTGAAAAGATTCTTCAAAGGTAGTGAGTTGATCTCATTAAGGTTTTGGAGGAAGTGTCTTCCTATACCTCAAGTGACAAAGGTTGGGGCAGTGACAGAGGAAGTGTTGAGTGTCTTCTCGCTCCTCCTCATCAGCACAGCCCCTGCAAATATTGTCACCGAGTAGTCCTATTTTAAATAAGTGGTCTTTGAGACTATTGTGACCCGTGATTACACCCACCGCTCTTGCGAGAGACCTTTTGTCGTGCAAGAGCAGCACTTCCGTTTTGGCATAGTCATTGTTGGATAATAATCACTCAAATTTAATAGCAAATGAAAGACAAAAAAAACGAATTGTAATTTACACAATTATACATTTATTATTGAAATTGAACCAATAGAAGAAAAATCAAACAAAATAATTGAAATTGTACTTAGCTGTGGAGTGGGCTGTGGTCAAGATCCAAGTGACCGAGAACCAGAAAAAATGCGTTCGCCCATCCACAGCTGGCCAAAACTCAACGATCGTCGTTGACCTTGTTAAAGTGACGGTGATTGATAAGAATGAGTGTATTCCATGTGGCCGGTTCCACCGATCTCAAACAGTCATATTCTGGCCACATATTTATTTTTATGCAAAAACAACATCAAAACCTCTAAAGTTCGAAAATGATGGCTTGCTTAATTCCATAATTCGAAGTCAGCTTGTTTTTTTTTCCTCAACAATCGTAAGGTGAAATGCATACGTGATGAAAATGAGCAATATTTTCTGTTTTAAATTCGTAATTCGAAAACCTCTGTAACTCGAAGTTTTTTCTTGGTCTCATGAAATTCGAATTATTGAATGTTTACTGTATATTGGTATCGGATTGGCTGTGAAAATATTAGTATTTTTTCCCCGGGTCGGATTCGAACTTGGGTACACTCGATTTACAGTCCGGCGCAGTAACCATCCATCCACGGCGTCTACAAATATATTCGCAAGCCTTTTCCAGTTCGAACCACTATTCACCATTCAAACCGAAAGCTAATCCTTCTAATGAACACCAAATGCAATCCATTAAAAAAAAGAAATGGTTCCCAGCACCAGTTGTTCATGTTTGCAGAAGTGATCTACGATTACGTAAGCCTGTATGCTACAACCTTTCGCCAACTCAGACTGCCACCGAATTTGTTCACTCAACGGCAAGCTCCTCGTCCTGAGTCCGATGAATACGATAGCACCGACACTTTCAATTCCCAAGAACAATTGTAAATCTCCCTACACAATCGATGATATCCAAGTGCGATCGCATAGCTGTACTCCGCCACCGCCATTATTGTTACGGAACATCCCATCCTGGGCAATAAACCAACCGAACTACCCACAGGCCCATTCGAGCCTCGCACCGAGCCAATTATAACATATTCCGTTGAATATAAATCAAAATAGAAACTATGCTACGCGATATATCGTCCGCGGTTGTCGTCCGCCACAGAGAATCTGTTGTGTTGACAATAGACAATACAAATTGACTTCGTGTTTGGTCGAAAAGAACCCCCCAACAAACAGCCAACAAACCAACAAGCCATTATACATATTCTTCACATAAAATCATAAATTATTCGAGTAATTGACGCTTTCAGTAACAAACGCGGAATTCTTCCCGATGGCATCGCGCGACGTTGCCCGCGACTTGTATCTTGTATCTGCTTCGCGCGGTGTGCACGCCGCCGCCGTTGTGGTGTGTGTGTGTGGTTTCGCTGCGGCAGCCAACTGGCCCGACTGGCTGGCTGAAAAGAACCACACGGCACAGGTGACATTTAGGTGTTAAAGACCGACTTTTATTGTATCTTTTGTGGTGGTGTTGCTACCGATAACACGGCCATCTGCTGCGAGTTGTGGATCCTCACAAAAGGCCTGAAAGAGAGTTCATATGGATAATTATCATTGAGATGAGAGAGATTTATCAGTCGGCCAATCTGAGACAGAGATTCGCATGATCTTACACATTTAATAGCCATGCCTTTCTCTCATAATTGGCCATCAATGTGATTTAATTCATTTCGTGATTTGAGTGCGTGCAAGTGTCCAGTCCCCAAGGATGGAAAACAACTGCTTCATTACCGTTGTTTGCCATCAAATTGAGTGCTGCCACAGTCCATTTAGCCTTTTGTATGTCGCACCAATTGGGGTGATCTGATCCGGCATCAAATTGTGGTACACAGGTGTTAATTGCAACAGCAAACGTGACACATGGACAAGTTATTTACAATTCCGAAACTGTTTTTTTATATGGTCATAAATTCTCTAGATACTTGTTAAACAGAATATGGTCGGCCGGCCTCTGTAACATCTTTTAGGGCCGGGCTCCAACAATAGACATGCATCGTAAAAACATTAGACCGATACCACTAATTAGTTCGAGATACAATCGTTTCAAAGTACTAAGAGAGAGGGACGGTATATCTTCGGCGGTGCAGATTTTTATTCTTTTCTACCGATGAAGCAACGCAAAATGGTGGCAAGAATTGGTGGCAATAAAACAAAAAAAAAAGCCAATGAATTAGTGAATTTTCTTTAGCAGAAGCCGAAGAAGTTCTTCCCGATGCTGATGCCGAAGTTGTGACCGTTGCCGATCGATGCCGACACCAGAGGGAGAGAGGAGCTCTGAAGGTTTATGGTGTGACCAATTTGCTGAATCCCTGTAATTGCAATTAATTTACAATAATTTTTTTATGTTTATGAGCGAGGATGGGTATGACCATGAATTGAATTGTTGAACTGAGTTTGCTTTCGTTTGAAGTATTTTCACGGATGGTTTTTTTGGCTCTGCCGGGCATGTAACCCACTTAGGTGGTGTAGAGAGAACCGCACCACACCAGACTACACCGAAAATTGCATTGCACCTATGAAATGCCAATGACGAAAGAATTTTAATTGAAGTTAATTAGATGTGACCTACTACCGGCGGGGAGCGATGGAAACGCTTCTTATTTCCCATCGCGCCCCATTCGAGGCGCGAGAGGCGGAAGCACACGTTTATCCGTTTGATTTGATTTTCGTTCGGCAAATGTGGTGGGGCCAATTGGCGAGGAATGGATATTTCACAGAAGCGAATGGATGGGCTTGGTATTTGGGAGGGATTGTGAAATGAGCGAAGTGGGTTGATTAGTGTGGGATTGTGTTAGTTCTGGCGATAAGTTGTTGGTGTTAAATGGTTGGTATTTCAAGACTTTAGGCTTCTAGCGAGTGTGAACCCTGTTTGCGGCGAATCAGAAGGTATTACAAAACTTTGGGCCTCTAGCGAACCCGTTGTTGAAAAACAACAATCCTACGACAATTGGCTAAGAAAGTTGTCAAGGCCGTTTATTCTTAAGTCGCGCTTTGTCATGCGAAAACCGAATGCAATCGCGACCCAACAGCAAGGATCGATAGCATTCAATAGACATCCTAACTTTTTGGTAAGTTTTCAAGTAAATAAGAATGTCGAGGAATAGTGATGGCAAAAGTTCCAAGATCCGATATTTTTGCAATTAAAATTTGTTTCCATTGTTGCATACTTTGTTATGCACAGATCCTTTTCATAGAGATTTTACAGCTTTTTTTTGTTGAAGTTTATTTGTTTTTTAAAATTACTATAGCATAAATTGACAAGACAAATATATAAATAAATAAAAAAAAGTACTCATAATCTATGAAAAGTTTAATTTGCAATATCTCATCCATTTTCTAACTTTTCTGATGCTACATTTCGATCTTTTATAAACCAACTGCATTTTACTGAAAACAAATTCAATAAATTTTGAAACCAAAAAATAAAACTAAAACAAACAATTCTTACTTGAGCGTAGACAACTTAATGGTAGCAAGCCTGGTAAATGAAACAGCATGGTAAATTGATGATTTGTTTTTTGACGGTTCTCATTCAAAAATGCTTTGAAATGTTCCTCTTAGAATATACACAGGCAATTTGCAAGTAATGGAGGTTCAAAAATTTACTTCATATTTCAAAAAATCATAACTTTGGTTCTGCTTTTCTGAACTTTTGTAATATTAGGTTGTCAAATATCTCCCTTCCGCCTTTTTGTCTTTTGAATTTTCCGGCAATGTACAAAGCGCTACAGAGCTCAACAACCTAATATAAAAATACAGTCGAAGCTCTCAAAGTCCAACGCCCTTTAAGTCGAAAATCCCTCTAACTCGAATTTTTTCGCCATATTTTGGCATTCCCTTCAATTTTCCATACAAAATCCATCCTCTAAGTCGAAAAGCCCTCTAACTCGAATACATTCTTTCGACTCTTGGTCTATTTTTAATTCCTCTAAGTCGATTGTTTTTTGCAAAAAAATAAATAAAACAATTTTCTCTCGCAACTTGTATTGCATGCTCTGACTCTCTCTCAATTTGGCAATGGACGACGAGCACCTTTCATTTCAAGTTGATTTTTTAGTGCAAACGCGTCGGAGAAAAAAGCGCATGTAGTTGACCTTATTACTGTGTATCTATGCAAGAAAGAAAGAAAATGTTCTCAGCAAGAATTACATTCACAGCAAACATCGAAACCAAAGAACATGAGAAAATCGAAACTATTCGCCAACGGTTCTCCAAGCACAATCATGTTGGGCTAACACAATTGTCATCTAGGACCACATAATCGTCGTCTAACACACAACCACAAATGAGCCATAGGTTGTTAATGCACACAACCGTCCAGCTCTGTGTGAATAACTGCATTGCTTATGCTTTGTGTTGTTAGTTTGCCTCAAATAATAAAACAATTTTAATATAAAAACAGTTACGTAACTTTATTTAGTGAATGCATAGTCCGGATGACGTCCAACACTGCCTTTTTAAAACAGAGTCCTTTTTAAAAGGCTTCATTCTCTAATTTTAAAGACTCAATCCAAAATTACAAACATTTTTAAGTAATTTCCTGGGATTTTTTTTACATGTATACTCTTGAACAACATAAAGACTTTTAAAAAATATTAATCCCCCTAACACGAATTTTTCAAAAATTCCTCTAACTCGAACTAATTTTGATATCCCGTGAAAATTCGAGTTAGAGGGCTTCGCCTGTATAATGGTTTAGAATTTTAAACTCACTGACATACTGAACAAAGGATAGGTCAGAATGTCTTTTTTGACATGTATCCCAGAGTATGTAAAAAACAGTTTATTAATTTGTTTTCCTTTTTATTGCTTCGTTCTAAGTTCGTTCAAAGTCCGTCTATCTGTCGGATTCACAAAAACGCTTATAACTCTTAAGTCGTCGTTAGTGAAGGAATAAAATTTGGATTGAAGGTGATCATGGATTTTTTTAGGTGTCAGTTGTAAATTAAAGGAAACGGTAGTCCTGATCCTAACATTCGAAAAAACTCTTACTAACTTTGATGATTTTGGAACGAGGGTGGGGTATTGATCATGAAAACGTCTGTTCGTTTTAAATTAGGCTTTGATATTGGTAACTGGCTAATCACTATGTATTAAGGAATAAAATTCAACCAAAAGATGTATTTCACTTGCCCAAAGACTGGCTTTTATACTTTTCGAAATATTGACTCAAAACCAAAAAACAACAACGCACCTGGGGCCAGTTGTATGGAGAGCATGCTCAAAATGCAAAAATATACATGTCAAGAGTAACATAAAAGATTAGTATCGTTGGAAAGAAGACAAAATTCCTCAACAAGTTGTTAAACTTTTAAGGCGTTGGAAGAGGCAGGCTTAGAAGGCTAAACGCTGAAAGGCAGGATTTTTTGCAAAAAGTTCGGAATGTGTTTTGCTTGTTGCGCTTAAAAAACAGGAAAAAGTATATTTCGCACTATTTTAAGTAAAATAAAAATATATGCCGGTATTCTATGAATATTACAGATTAATTTAAAAGGAGTAGCATCAAAATACAACACCAATTTTTTTTTTAATTAAATATCCGAAACGCCATTTTGTAGATCTCGGCTAAAGAATAAAATATTGTATATAATATCATACCATTTTTTTTTTATTTTCATACAATTTTGCGAAATATGAACGATTTAAATCGGACCAGTTCGATGAACTGAAGACATTTCATGCTTTAAGTGCACCAAAGCAATTTTTACACTGCTGTGGCTGACGCGATTAGCAAATGGGAAAGGATTTTTGTTTGCTAAGTTCCATTCGAAATGAAAAGAAAATGTTCCTGTGATTTGTCATTTTCTTTAACAGAAAGAACTCATTTCAGAACTCATTCAGTGTACTGCATACTAGTAATCATCTAAATACTCATGTTTGAAGGTAGCAAAATAATCTAAAACTAACCATCAAAACTAACGAAATACGAGGAGCACGTTATCAACCAACTTTTGTCATGTTGTGCTTAAATTTTTAAACCCTTACGTCCCTCTATATATAAAAATTAATGTTTGTTTGTTTGTTTGTCAACTTTGTTCAGAATTCTGTCAAAAGGATTTTGGTACCAATTTTTTTTTGCTCGCCTGATCCTGTCGAGTGATATATCAACCAAAAGGTCTTTGAGAATGAGATTGAGCTTTCTTTCGTGTTTTGTCAGTGAAAATTACCATTGGAAAGATATAAAGCTCCAAAGTTGTAAAAAAAGTGTCCCCTGTGACTTTTTTTAAATTTGATTTTTTTCATGCGTAGCAAGGCGCGCCGGGTACAGCTAGTAGCTTAACAATAAAAATTGGGTGGCGTAACAACCAATAAGGGTCCAGCACCAAGATTTTTAGCAAATCCGCTGTAACGTGCACGGTATTATTGTGAAAACGATCCCGTATCCCAACGGCGAATTGCAAAAGTTTTCCATGACGCAAGCACTCCAAGAAATTTGTTGATCGTTTGCAGGACTTCGTTGATCGTTTCCGGGCTGGATTCGAACGCTCGTTTAGCAGTCACCATCAAGCCACTGTGTTTCTAAAGAGTTTGTTCACTCTGAATTTGGCCTAGCTCCAGTTCCAGTTAAATCACTGAAATTGTTTCTCAAATTTAACTGCCGTGAATATTTTTCTCTCTCCCAAATTCTGACACCCAAAACTCACAACAAACTCAAACTCACAGTATCAAACACGATGCCTTATAACCTTTTTTTCTTGATACCATGGACTTCCAACTTCCTGACACCTTTTCATTGATCATCGATGCGATCACAGTCACATCTCGTCTATTGCGACAACACCACCAAACACCTAAAACACATCTAATCTAGATGTCTGAATGGGTTACCTTTGACTAATTTCGTAGCAATAAATAATAAATCCCAGCCGCGATGACAGTAACACATGTGAGCCCGTCATCGTCGCCCCTGCCACCGCAAAAAAGTGTTTCACAACGTCGAGAGGCTCCACGGCAGCGCACAGGAGCCATTCATCTTCTGCTAACAGGGCGACTGACTCATACCCGTGGCGGGTTGCTTTTGGCCAATTTCTCGAAGATCCGTGAGAAAATCGAATCGGCACGGCAGTAAGGCAACAGCAAGAGAAGCGTCTCTTCGGATTCATTAGTCGAAGCGCGGCAGAATTTGAATTTGGTGCAAACATTTTGAGTACCCTCTGCGCGAATGCCTCCCCCCTTCTTTTGGGGACTCTACCGGCGACCTTTACCGCGGAGCGGTGATGATTGCGCCCCGGCGGAGCTGCCTGACTGACAACGGCATCATGCCCCGCTTCTCTTTTTAAGACCGATTAGGGCCCCGATCCAACGCCACGAGGAAAAGCAAAAACGAAAACAAATCAAACCGTCGAGTGAGGACTCCTTCGTCGTCGTCGTCGTCTTCGTCTGCGTCGTTTCGAGGGATACAAATTCGTCGATCTTACACCTTTGCAGGGTGCCCGTGTCGGTGAGCACGGCACCACCGCCGCACCGCTGCTCCCATGGCTTCGTTTGGAGTTCGGCGTTCGGGCGATTGCGCCTGCCAATGCCATGCCGTTTTCCCGAATCTCATCGAGGAGGCATAGAACAAGAACAATTTTAATTAGCGCAACCTCTGTTTTCGGTTTCATTCGTGTTCGCCGGTGTGCTATTGGATCGGGCCGCAACATTCCGTCTGTCCGTCCGTCGCTCTGTCGACGGGCAGAGGGCGATCCGGCAGGGATTACCCATCAGGCTGCGTTTGATACGTTCCTGCTTCTGCCACTGTCCGCATCGATCCATTCCGAAGAATTTTCGGTATTTTTTCCACCGAACCAGCCCCGAACGGACCAGGTATTCGGCCGCTCATTTATTTCATACATAAATGCGGGCCTGGAATTCGCCTAACATTCAAATAAAATATTTTCTGCTTCTTAATTAGTAATAAAAGGTTGCTGGGGCTTCTTCGGTGGTGGATTATAGGCTGGGACTCACTTCTGCGGCTGTTAATTGGCTTTTTTTTGTTTGGCCGCTGGTGGCCTCTGCTCGAGGTGCGTCAACCGTCGCCGTACCGCACTCACACACGGAAATGGCGCTGTGTGCGGCTGTTGGTCCGGCTTAATGGTGGTCTTTGTTTCGCGATACTCGTCGCGGATTATGAGATGCGTAAAGCTGTGCTACATGACGTGGAGGTTTTACACGCCGTGACATGTTCTTAAAAATTCGTTTTTACGTTTGATAATGGCGACGGTTTTTGCTAATCGGACCGTCGCTGTTGTCGGCGGGAAAGACGTTTAACACCGGTTCGGATTGAAGTGGCGGTGGGAACCTGTCAGAAGTGGGATTAATCTTTTTATTTGCGCCGGGAAGAGACGCACTAATTGAGAGGTTGCCGGTAATCAACGACGAGACTTGTTTTGAACGCATTGCAGGTTAAATTTGTTTTCATAAGATTTTAATTTGCTAACAGTTGAACTTGACGGGGAGTTCCATTTCACGGTCATCGCTCCATTTCTGTTGGTGATGGTCTGTCTGGTGATGAGGGTGTGTTTGTTAGGACTGCTTGGAAAGCGGCTTAGATTGGACGGCTGACGTAATTCTTTTCCGCTTTTTTTTTCTGTCCACAGTTGCCATTCAGAAATACCTGCGTGAGTCACTTGGAATGTTGATTCATTTAATGAAAAGCCTCGGCTTTGTGGGAATGTCAGCATCAGTGGCGTAGTCACGTTTCGAAAGGCATCGGATTTATTGGTTTCCTAACGGAAAGGCAGCGGAAACTGTGCCGTGAGAGGTGGATTTAAGAGAGGTTTATTCTGAGCTATGTAGTCTAACTTTCTGAGAATTTTTCTGATCCTTTAGTGAGCACAGTGGGTTGATGGTTAGTGCATTGGATTGTTGAGTGAGCGTACCAAGATTCGAATTCAAACTTAGAACACAAACTTTACGGCTCTATCTCCAGTGAACGAATGACAATTCTCTTGGATGTTAGGTTATGTGGAGCCGGCTGGTCGCCAAGCAATTAGACCTAAAGGTCCATAGTGTGTTACACCAACTCCGAG
Organism: Syritta pipiens; assembly: GCA_905187475.1. Taxonomy (NCBI): domain Eukaryota; kingdom Metazoa; phylum Arthropoda; class Insecta; order Diptera; family Syrphidae; genus Syritta; species Syritta pipiens. The sequence continues at coordinate 5,226,498 of LR994572.1, read as the reverse complement.
TTCCCAATTACGCCTGGTACAGACAGAAGGACTTGGATGTGATAGTGTAGTTTAAAAGTTGACTTTTTTCGAGGCTCGCAGCATCACTTAACGTGTTGAGAAAGCGGCTGCCCAACGTATTGAATCCAGTTTTGGCTAGTGCTGGGCGGGCGCAGAGCACGTGCTCCAGCATTTCGCCAGCCGATGAGTCCCTACAGTTTCTGCAACGGTTTCGATGGGATCAAACCCAAGCTAAAATTTGATAATTTCGAAATTTCGAAAAATCGAAGAAATACTGACTTATTACCGCTAAACTCGAACTGTTAGTTATTCCAGTGGCTATGATAATTGTTCTTCGATTCTACTGAGACTACCTCGAGTTGCAGATATGAGGACTATTGGCATTTACATTTTTTGCTAGTTTTTTCTTTTTAAGAAAGAAAGCATCAATTGTTAGCATCTGCATTCCTAACCTTCATCCGCCCCTTGGGTCATTTTGACCAACGATTGCGTAGTTGTTCCAGAATTTACAGAGGATTTTTTTTCAGGGGACTGTGAGAGTGCTTCTATTTACAGAGATTTTTGAATTATAGCAGTTCGAACTATCGAGGGTTTACTGTATTTGCAAAAAAAGAGAATAAAACATAATAAATAAATAAATAGGGGGAGTTGGGGCACATTGATTCGTTTTCTTTGGACTTTAAAAGCGCCACCTTCTTAACAGTAATAACAGTGCAATATATGTATGTCTTTCTATTCTATGACTTTATAGCTATCTTATATAGCACGATTTTACTCTTAGATTCGTTTTAAAAAAATTTAAGGACCCATTTAGTAAAAATTGATTTTTGTATCAAACTGCCCCATTCACGGGGCACATTGATACATGGCCAAATAACCAGCAATTATGGAGAGATCCCGATTAATGAAATAGCAGTTTTTAATATTTTACCTTTATTTAAATGCAAATGTCGTGTGGAGATAACAGGGAAAGTCTGGAACGCAAGTGCGACCAAGGTGCTTTCGTTGGGAAGAGCGTTACAACTTTTTGGTTGGATTCGCCACTAGCAATTTCTGCGTACTTTTTATGTCTTTGGCACACAAAAATACGAAAATCAAAAATTACTTCAAATTATTATTTATATGCAGTTTTTTTTAACTAATAATTTGCATACATATATTGCAAAAGACCTAGGAACTTCATCGATTTTAGTCCTTTAAATTTTTTGATTGTATGTTCGCACTATTTTAGCTTTGAAAAAAATTCAAACATTAGGTTTTACCAACATTTGACGGTTTGTGGGGCACATTGATACGTATCAAACTACCCCGAGTTCGTGTGTATCAATGTGCCCCGACTTACCTTGCACGCAATAAACATCAATTGTAGCAAAGACAATGTTTAATAAAATGTTTTTAAGTGAAAATCCCTTTAAGAAATTGTTGACAGATTCCGCGAATCAAACTTTAACTTTGAAATTGTAATAGATTGTAAAATATTAGTGTGGACGTCAGCAAGTTTGACAGCACCGGCAAGACTCTGTTTCGATTCCATGCGGCGATCATCTGCAGGCCTGTCAAATTTGCTCTCGTCTGGATATAGTATAAATAAGATCGAGTAAGTGTCCGCAGTTCCCTTCAGTTAACTTCAGCACTTGAGTTGACTTCGACTTAAGTTCACTTCAGTTAAGTTTAATTTAGTAAAGTTGTCACTTGTGTGTTAATTAATTATTAATAAAACCGAAGCTTTTACAAAATCTTCTATTCTTTTTGAAGTCTTGGCTGGATCAGTCTATACGTCTAATTTTTGATTGCAATCAATTGCATGCCAGTCCTTAGCCTGACATTTCATTCCTTAAAATTCATGGAACCTACAAAATTTCCGTTGAAGTCTTTCGAACTACTAGAATTTTCGTTAAGTTCAACTTTTTGCAGTGAAGTCTTCATGTATTTAACAGTTTGCATTGAGGCCCTTAAGACTTTGGTCTTCCTGTAGAATCGTACCAAATTATCTTTCCAAGGTTTCATTGATTGCATTACAATGATTGCACTCTCCTACAACTTTGGTGAAAAGCATGGTGATAGGTCTCATCCCATGGCAAATGAAGTGTCAATATCATGGATGATTCCGCTTGAGGTTAAATATGAGGAAACATTGAATAGCATAACAGAATACCAAGGAAATCCCTGACTTTTTCATGTATATGGGAAGAACAATATATTTTTTTTTAATTTGCAAGACACAACTAAAAAATTTTCACTCAAATTCTGAAGCTAAAGCTAAAAAAAAAAAACAAAACAAAAACAAATTTTTTGGCATTTTTGAATTCCGATAAACAAAAAATTTTTAAAAATTTTGTTACACAATGTTATTGCAAGATTTCGATTTCTTCAACAGCTCTTGTTTTTATTAGATTTAAGTTTAAAATCACAACTGCCCGAAACAAATAGAACAAACCTTGGTCAGGAGCAGAAGACCTTAAAATCATTTGTGGACGATTTAAAATTATAACTGTGCTCGCAGCTTCGTACATCTGTCAGGGGTCGTTTTCGACCTAATCTACGAATATTTCTAGAAACGGAAACATCCACCACTCTTATATCCCAAGGTCTCCAATCAAACTGCAGCAAAACTAATCAAATTCATGTAAACTACCGGCAAATTAACGATCCGAGTGTCTTCCTCTTCTATAGTCAAACCTAACTAGCCTGATAGCCAATCTGGAGAGAGAAAGCTCGCGCATATGTATATTACGTACGACTTCCGCTCCGAATTCGACTCGAGTTTCAGCCTGTCACTGAGCGGACCTTAATTGTCTCTAATGAATCACTCAACGTTCGTTTAGCATACACCTGAGGAGTTCCACTGAACCGAAACAGCATCCACCATCCAGCAGCCTATTGCAGACGCAGCACACATTTCTGGGTCAAGGAGAGCCATCATTAAGTCCGTCAGTCACTAAATCCTCAATTACGAGATCGCTACGAAATGAAGCCTACGAATGCGCAGAGCACATCTGTGGCTACCGGACACCAGCTCCACACTCTGGACTGGGGATAAGTCGGCCCCTGTAGTATTTGCACTGCGCAATTCGACCAAGCCATGTGTTTCCCAGGCAAATCATTAGCCGCCTTGGCCGAGAGCAAAATCCCCGAGGCACTCCGGGCAGCGATTTAATTACAGCAATTGACTTGAGTTCATTTGGAGTCGATCTTGCACTTGATTCCCTAAGTGACCAGGCGGTCAGTCTACGTTGACAGATGAAGTTCTGCCTGCATCCTCCCACGTTACGTCATTCGCTGTGTGAAGGTGCTCCAAATATTCTGCCACCTGCGTGGAGCAGTTCATCTTTCAGAATGCACACGCCTGCCACCCGCTGGGTGTCGTCACCGATTCTTGTTGTCTTGTTGCGCATATTCATTCTGTGGCTTTTCCATTTTTTACATTTTAATTTAACAGTTTCTTGGCGAAGATGACCATAAAAGATGATTGGACCGGGAACCAATGAATGCCATATAAATCTACGTTAATGGATGGCCATAAATGGCCGGTGGTGGTCTAGTGAATGCCTTGACAATGGGGCTGCGTCTTTGCCGGGAACTTCCGGAATTGCGGAATATGCAGATGCGGAGGAAGTCTCTCGTCTTTTTTTGTGGATATATTCAATTAATTTCAGCCGCTGAATGGGCTCTGTTATGGTGTTGAGTGTTTGTTTGGTTTTTTTTTTGGCGGAATGCGGTGGGAACTTTTGAGAGGACAGCCTTTGTGTAAATGTGTCAATCAATTGGGCTGAGTAAATAGCACGATGCTGTGGACAATCCGGTTCATCGTTTAGCAGTGTGTGGCTGTGACTCAGTTGGGGTGGAGCGAATTGAGGAAGGAGTGGTTCCTGCAAAGACTGCTCGTCAACTATGAGGTTATGAGGTGATATGATTTACAAAATTTCTTCTTCAATTGATATCGAAAACGCACAGCAAATTTTATAAACACAAAGTTGTGTGGTTAGAGGCTAATGATGAAAGCCTACATGGGCAACATGCGTCCAGATGGTTTGCGAATTCAGTTCAAAGCACAGACTGCCCAATATAGACACACATCTGGGCAGCTGTTATTTACCATCGCCCATCGAATTTAGCTTAAGAAGAGGAAGCATTTTGACAGTAATTCAGGAAGCACCGAACACCAGCTCATCGTTTGTACGCACATTTGTTTGATTTGTTGTTTAAAGTGCTCACACGCAGACCTGTAAAATTCAAGTACAGGTACAAGTACCAGTATAATTCCTTGTACTTGAATTTTTTTAAGTACAAGTACAATTCTCGGTACTTCTTATTAAAATTTTCAAATACCCAATCCTAATAATTGTAGTTGTACTTGTAATTCCTTTCAAAGTAATTGAAATCAAAATTTAAGTACCAAAGTACTTAAAAAATTATCTTAAATACTCTTTAATTCCGGAATTCCTTTCAAGTACTTTTAATTCCTTTTAATTACTTTAGAAGGAATTGAAATTAGTTGAAAGGAATTCGGAATTGAATGTACTTAAAAGGAATTAGGAATTGAAAAGGACTTAAGATCATGTTTTGCTTTGGTACTTAGATTGTGATTTCAATTACTTTGAAAGGAATTACAAGTAAAAGTACAATTACTAGGACTGGGTATTTGAAAATTTTAATAAGAAGTACCGAGGAATTGTACTTGTACTTAAAGAAAATTCAAGTACAAGGAATTGTAATTAAAGTGTACTTAAGTATAAAAATACTTAATTACCTTACAGCCGTTCGCTGGAGGGATCACCAAGGGTTCAATAATTCGAAAACCTCCGCAAAATAAAGGAAAAAACCCTTCCTACATCGAAGAAAACCTATGCAATTTGGTCCACTCGTTAATTCAAATTAATTTTTGTGCAAAGCAATATGAAAACTTCTATAATTCGAAAATGATGGGTTGTTTACCTCTATAAATCAAATTCAAGTTTGCTTTTTTTCTTCAACAATCGTTAGTTGAAATGCATATACAGTATGTCAAAGAATTCTTTTCCTTCCATAGCATAGGTTTGCAGTTTGCATTGAAGGCTCAAAATGTGAATATATTTGTTTTTTTTTTTTCTGTATTTTTTTTTTTCAATTGTTATTTTTTTTTTGTTGTACCTATTAAGAATAAACGTGGTAATAGAATTATGATTTTTTCGTTTTTTTGAAGCAATGCATTTTCGTTCATTTTTACCTTTCAGCTGAAATTGCAAACATTTTTTCCTTTTGCAAACAATTCTTTGACATACTGTATACGTGACGAAAGTGAGCAATATTCTTTTTTCTGAAAACTCCGTAATTCGAAAACCTCTGTGATTCGAAGTTTTTTCCTGGTCACCTGAAATTCGAATTATCAAGAGTTTACCGTATTTGAAATCAATCCTTTGCTCATTTACGAACGATGTATGAAACAATTTTTTAAAAATGTTTGCTGTCATCCTTGCAGACTAATCGTAGTTCAGTGGACTTTTATAGTTTCAAAAGCAAAAGCGGCTTAGCACCCTTCCCAATTACAAACGGTTTCATGGTTTTCATCAATATCAATACACACAATGGTGTATAAGAGTACAGTCGAAGCGCTCTAAGTCGAACGCCCTCTAAGTCGTACGCCCTCTAAATCGAAAATCTTTCTAACTCGAATTTTTTCGCCATATTTTGGCATTCCCTTCAATTTTCCATACAAAATCCATCCTCTAAGTCGAAAAGCCCTCTAACTCGAATACATTTTTTCGACTCTAGGTCTATTTTCAATTCCTCTAAGTCGATTTTTTTTTGCAAAAAAATCATAAAATCTCTTGTAACTTGTATCAAGTACACAACTTGTGTTGCATGCTCCGACACTCCCTCACTTTGGCACTAGACGACGTACAACTTTCATTTCATGCTGATTTTTTAGTGCAAACACGTCGGAGAAAAAGCGCATGTAGTTGCCCTTATTACTGTGTACCTATGCAAGAAAGAAAGAGAATGTCACAGCAAGAATGAGCATTTGCATGGCGACCTAAACGGCAAACATCGAACCCAAAGAACATGAGAAAATCGAAATTATTCGCCAAAGCACAATCATGTTGGGCGAACACAATTGTCGTCTAGGGCCACATAATCGTCGTCTAGACACAACCACTTTCTGTATGAATAACTGCGCTGCTTATTCATTGTGTTGTTGGTTGGCCTCAAACTTGCTTTTAACATAAAAACAGTTAGGTTTCTGACATGTTTTCAAGCCCCACTTAGTGAATGCATTGAGAGTCCGGATGAGGTCCAATACTGCCTTTTTAAAATAGAGTCCTTTTTAAAAGGCTTCATTTTCCAATTTCAAAGACTCAATCCAAAATTACAAGATTTTTTAAGCTATTTCCTGTGTTTTTTCCTTACTTTTTTGAATAAAATAAAGGCTTTTAAACAAAAAATTAGTCCCTCTAACTCGAATTTTTCGAAAAATCCTTTTAACTCGAACTAATTTTGATATCCCTTGAAAATTCGAAAACTATGTTCGAGTTAGAGAGATTTTTGACTACAAGGGCTTCGGCTGTATTTTAAATAAAATGTATTGTTGTCCTTTTTTAAGAACGTGCACTATGTCGAAGCCTCATCTTGTTATTCCTATTTCTTTTACTCCTTCTTTCGCCTCTTCAACTGTAGCAATATTTTGTTAGATTCCTCACGTTTGCAACTTTTTGAAGCTCTTTTTCACTTGCATGTAGTACTTATTTTGAAACCGTTTTATGTTCAAACATAAAAGTGACTAAAATGTTGACTGAATGATGAAAACACTACTTAAAAAGAATTATTCAAAAAAAATACTATTTAAACAGAATTGATAGGAAACCAAGTATGTAAATGTTAATGACCAGATGTAAGCTATGGTGTTGCTAGATGCAATCAATGTTACCAGAGCCATTTACCGGCAATTCTAAACCAAAATTATTCGAACACCCTCAATACTAACAATAATCATCACCATCATCATCTTGACCGGGTGGCGCCGTGGCTTAGTCGTTAGTGCGTCGGACTGTTAAGCAAGAGTACCCAGGTTCGAATCCGGCTCGGGGAAATAACACCACAAACATTTTTCACGGCCCCACCTCCAGCGAACGACTGACAACCTTCCTGGAGTACTTCTGTCATGAAAAGCTTTCGCAATTCGCCGTTCGGAACCGGCATTAAAACAGTAGGTCCCCTCCAAATGTGTCAAAATTATAACGCGCACAACACAGTGGAGGTGCGAAAAAGCTAGGCTCTGGCTCTCAATGGCTGTTACGCCGCCTAATACATATCATCATCTTGACCGCGTGTTACACTAATGGGGTTGCGGCACCCTAAATAATAATTTTTTTTTGACGACATTCGGCACATTTACTCAAAACAAAAAAAGTAAGGTAGGGCGGGGCTAGTTGGGCCTCTTTTTTTTTTGAAGTCCTACAATTATTAACCTAATCATAATACAACTATGAGCCTAGCATTAATTTAGAGAATGAATATCTGGCTTCTTTATGCAATTTGGAAAAATTGAAAATATTTAACCATAATATTGTCTTAAGTGCGCCCAACTAGCCGCACCAGCGGGGTAAATTGATATAGGGGCTTAAAAGTGGGAAAATGAGCTCCATAAAGGACAAAAAGGATGAATTTATAATGCATCCGAAACACAACAAGTAAAAAACATTCGCTATTGTAGTTAATTCAAATCAAAATGGCGTCTAGTTTAGGTGAGCACTTCTTATGTGCCAAATTTCGGTACTTTTAGAGAGTGCTTCTATGCACAGTAGACAATATCAGCCCCAGTTAGTTGGGAAATAGATTGAAGTTGATTGGGAACAGCTGAACCTAATCTAAGTTATTCTTTTCATTTTATTCAGGGGGACAAGTTGGTCCACCTGACCCACCTTACCCCCACATCTAGTTTGATGGACATTTTGCGTCAAAATGAAAACAAAACAGTTGAATTTTTTAAACGGAATACTAAAACATGCTATTATATGCCTCACAAAAAAACTGCACCTTAATGTAAAACGTCCACCTTTTCGCCACTAGAATAATGATAATAATGTAAACTTTGTTTTTACTTTTTCACTTTAAAAACGAAAAATTCGCTGATCCGATCTTAGTGTGTCCTTTTCATTCCTATCTGATCTTATTCGTGTAGTGCTTGATGTTCTTGAGAAAATGGCGTGGCCCAACTAGCCCCTCTCTACCCTATTAAAACTTTATAAAGACGAAGCTTTTGCCCTTGCCAAGCTAAACAATTTTCGTTTCCATTTTGAAGATACATAACCGTTAGTTCATCATCGATATCTATACACGGATCACCAGAAAGGGAGTTCCTTACTTCCCTTCAATCAAATTAAAATCGCATCAGCTTCTGTTGAAGAAAAAATCAGCTTGCATCTTTCCGATCGAAACCTATCAACGTCAAAAATATGTCCGTTGTGCTACAGGTGTCCAATTAATTTTCGAAATAACTCATTGAATAAAAAATTAATTCAAAACAAACTAATTTACCACTTGGCAGCCATCCCCTGCACAACGGTTTTCTCACTTTAATTTGGTTCACATAGCATGCAACCCTTCATGCTTACCCACAACGGACATTTGGACGTTTTTCATCGATTTCTTTGAGGGTCCGAAACCTGTTGAAGTTTGAAGACTCCAACTAATCCTCATCCTCATTCTGCCCCGACTACATCATAATTTATCCAAAAAACGTTTAGTTGCACACATTTATTCGGTCTCATTTGGCCAGATACCCGCTTAAGTTCCATAAAAACAAAAAAAACAAAAAAAATAAAACCTATCTGCATCCTTAACAGTCGACTTCCGTTCTTTGTCTTCTGCCCTTCGGCTATTGACGTTGGCTGTTGTTGGCCATTTTGGCGCTGCGTGCGATGCGATTTCCATTTCACGCCGCCAAACCACCTGGATTCCCACACGGTGCGGTGCAGTCCCCTCCCCTCTCCACATCCCACCCCATACACCAACCAAGTGCCGCACCACGGATAAACTACTTAATCGCGCAGCGATCATCGATCGCGCGCACTTAATTCGATTTTGGCGGTGCCAACAGCAACCGCGACGGCGGCGCGGCATCCATGTATCTCAAACCGCAAATCCGTGTGTTAAGCCTCACTTGTCGATTTATCCCCCGGCGAAACAACAAAAAAAAAACACAGAGAGAGGAAAGATCCACACCACAAAACAAATGCACAACACAACACAACATCAAAACAACCACCACCATCAGCATCAACAACACACTTAGCATCCACACACGATCCACTGCAGAGAGCAAGACGCTCTCTAATTGGTTTTGTGCAACTGGCAGCCAATCGGCGCCTTGCATCTACCCCTTCGGAGAGAGCGTCGCCAGAGAGCAACCACCGCCGAATCACTCTCGTGTGACCCCAGGCGATGCTGGCTTAGGCAAATGACGCTCCGCCCAGAGCCTCGAGGTAATTGCCGCGGGTCCGAACGCCGCAGTTCAACGTCGCCCTTTGTGAAGTTGTGGTCGTCGTCGCGGAGTGAGAAATAATTATTATCGTATCTCTGTGAAGCGCTAGGGTCTGTCGGACTGTTTTGTGTTTTGTTTTGCTTGCTTTGCCTTTGCCTTATTTTTTGTTTTGTGTTTTGTGTTCCTCCTTCCATCCATCCATCCACTTGTGGTGTGCCTGTTGGTTTATGGCTGCACTTTTGTACTATTTTCGTGTGTTTTGTGTTTTGTTGTGTCGTGTGTAAATTGGCCGTACACTATCTGGCTGAGGATCGCTGTTCGGTTGCTTCTGCAGCTCTCGACGACGGTAATTGATGTCCTGAAGGGATAATAAATTCTGGAATTGCTCCTTTGGGAGACAGCAAGGATAAAGTACACACCAGCACCACGGTGTCTGTGTCGTCGTTTTCCTCTGTTGGTGATCCCGACCAACAACAGGGAAGAAAAAAATTACAAGAAAAAAAAAAAAGAAAAAGTTATAAAGAAGTGCTATCTCGTGTTTGTGTGTGTCTCGTCTGATTGCCCTTTTTATGGTTCAGTGTGTGCGGTTGTGGTGGTGATCGACTTCCGTATCCGGTTATATCGCCTGTCCCTCATGATTTACAGAAAAAAATTATCTCCAGCCCCCGGGTCCGAGTGCGATTGAGAGAGTGCGCGCAAATTGGTGTTAATTGAATTGCATATGTGCACGCACTACACACGCGCAAAACTGCAGTGCAGTGGGAGTTCACACAACAAAAAAAAATAAAAAATAAAAGGTCTCTCGTACACACAGTCAAATTCGAATTCCTAATTAATTAGTGTCATCTCGGTTAAGTCGGAGCCAGCAGAGTGGATTATAAAAATAGAATAGAAAAGCCTAGTGTTGTGGTTGTGTATCCTCCCGCGATAGCCACCGCGGTCCCCACTTCTACCGCCCCCAAAGTGGGTGACTAATTACACACAGAGAGCATAATTTTGCCGGAACGCTGGTGTGGTATGAGTGACACCCATGCACACATTGTTCTGCATGGGCAATGATAAGCGCCCCCGGAGCAGCAACAGTAGCAACAGTGCCACTTGACAGTAGCAAATTTCTTCGTCGCAGTCGTCGTCGTTTGAAACGTTCGTCGTCGTTGTCGCTGTCGTCGTCTTCGTCGTTGTCGTGGTTGTCGCCAGTAGCAGGCAGGCGCGTATCTCATCAACAAATTGGATTAAAGATACACGCTCCAAGTGCGGCGGCGTATGGTGTTAGTGCCACAGCATCTAGAACAAACAGCTAGCTAATATCTACTAATTTAAATGTTAAAAATGTTTACAAAACATTTTAGGAGAAAATTATCGCACAGCGATATACACACACTTATCGCGTACATTTTAGTGTTTTTAATTAATAAGGTTTGTATTTTTCTCTTTTCCTATTTCTCTTTTTTTTTTTTTGTAGATAACAATTCAAAAGGGTGTGGTGGTGGTGAATGTAGTGGGTGGGGTGAATTTTACAATCGTCCTTGCGCCACTGCGTGACACCACAAGTTCACTGAACGCAGCCGGGAACAAACGAAATGGAAACGATCAGGTTTCCAGTTCGAGTTTAAGTTCCCACGACTCCGTCTGTCGGTGTCTGCTTATTAATGTGCATTTAAACAAAAGATTTACGTCTATCGGCTGTCGGAAGATAGGTTTATGAGATGCAATTCGTTATTAGTGGACGACTGTCATCGTCGGCTGGCTGTGGTGCCGCGTTCGAGGTGATGGAAATCGTTGAGATAAAATTTTTGACATTTCTTTGGCGTCGACAGGAGCGGACTTAGTCTGATAAATGAGGGAGATGAGATTTGGGTAATGGAAAAGCGCGGAAGTGGGGCAGTAGAGCGAGCGAACATTTTGGGATTAAGACACTTTCTCTAGAGGTTTGCGAATTCATGTGAAGTTTGATTTTTCTGTGGTTTCAGGAGAATCATTTACACTTTCATGACTGGCACCTAATTACAGGGGAAGAAAAAATATTTCTTTTCACTTTACCAAAAAAAGAAAACGATCCCGAATATTCCTTTTGCAATAAGAGATGTCTGATCCAGAATAAAATGGGCTGAAATTGGGTCTTAAAATGAAATTAGACGCTCACAATGGCGCCAATATTTTTGAGTTCGCTGAACATGAAATTCGTGTTGTACACAAACAACACCGGGCATGAAAGGATGTGGGCAAATTTCGGAGCAAATGTACTTTGACTTATAAACACGAGTGTTACGTACATTTTGTAGCTACTAAAGGGTTTTCTCATAGGGAACCCACAACTTTGAATTGAATTTGTGAACGCACCCTTTCACTAATCATGGAACTGTCATTGTCAATTTATTCAGCAAACTCAACATTTTCATCGTGGTAAAGTACACGAGCGAGCAACTTCTGCAAACTATACAAATTTTTTCTACTGAAATTCGGAGTCGGTGACCGCAACTTTAAGAGCGTCAACTACAATTTTCTGTTGTAATTCTCGCCCTAGTAGACAGCCAATAACAAGTTTAGTGCAAAAACTTGAGTCTACATATTCGTTGTGGGATTTTGCCGTGTCGAAAATATCGCTGCCGTTCAAGCGTCCGTATCAAACGATCCAAATCAGTCGTTCTCAAGAACTGGGCATCATTCAGATCACATTATGGCGTATTTTGCGTAAGGATCTTGGTTAACATCGATACAAGATCAAGCTGACTCAAGAATTGAAACTGATAGACCATTTGAAACGACGTACGTTCTCCGATTGGGCTCTGGAGAAGATGCGCCAAGATGATAAATTTCATCGCAAAATTATTATTGCATCATCCAATTTATGATTACATCGAATCGCTGAAATTCGAAAAGACAAAAAGAAGACAAAAAATTAACGCATAAGCAGGAATATTTGTATGATCATTCAGTCTTTTTCAATAAAATCTGCCAACACAAATCTCTGAGTTTTTTTTTCATTTGCCAACGAGACCATTGCACAACAAATCTCATTTAAGAATTTAGGACTGAGAAAAGTTTTTCCTGACTCCTGCTTCAGAAAGAAATTTTGAAGAAAAATCGACAGCCTTTCATTTTCTAAACCAATTCTTCCTAAAGGTGAAAGAATCATTATCATTACCAATAAAAAAATCCACACACTGATAATTAGTCGAAACGAATGTCCTATGCACCTTAATGAAGCATATTTTAGCTTCTGGCAATCGATGCAATAGTTCTTTAAGAGCCGCCGTCAAAAATTAATAGACGAAGAACTTTGTCACCACATGAAACTGACTCCTTTCCTTGGCATCAGATAAACATGAATTAAAAAAAAAATAATTTCTTTACAACGCGTAAAGGCTTAAAGCATTATTTAATTGTTATCTAAGAATCTGGCATCATCCAAAAATCATTTAAAATGAAATAATAGACAAAAAATTGGTGGTTATACAGAATTAGGTGTCTTATTTGATGTTTCACAAATACAGTAGTCCCTCGACAATGTAAATTTACCTAAAATCGGCAGAACTTTACATTCTCATCTCTATAATGTGAACTCACGAAATTTTCAACCTCTGAATGTGAATTTTTTAATTTTGAAATATGAACTTTTTTTTTTGAAATGTTTTCACATATGTATCTCTTTTTTCTTAATATGGGAATTGAACCAGTGAAGGACAAAAGAATAAATACATTTATGGCCACTTCAAAATTCACACTTTTTCTCGCATTTTAAATACTGACCTAAACAATATTTTTTCCAATGTCCTTTTGCACATAATTCTGTTACTTGCAAATAATACCTAAGCGTGGTACGTTTAAAAAGATTGTTCAAAATTGTACTAGGCTTACAAATTTGCTTTCGCCGTTTTTTTTTTCCGAAATTCGAGGCTTTATTGTAATAAACTGGTTATACATTTATGATTCGTTTTGCATTTGATTCGATTGCGTTGAACACGAGTCTTGATCAAGTAATGCCTCCAATTGTGTATCTTCGAAAAACCTTCTCTCTTCCACCGCCATGCCGGTCTTCGACGTCAAAATCACCGTTCTTGAAGAGTTAAAACCACTCTCGGCACGTTCTTCACTAATAGCAGCCTCACCATAGGTATTCGAGAGCATTCGATTGGCCTCAGCCGCAGATTTTTTCATATTAAAGCAGAAAATTAAAACCTCCCACAAATGACGACTAATACTTCGACTTTTTCGATTGTATGACATCCACGACCTATTTATTTCGACTACCATTTACCGCTAGAGCCATCTATTGCAAAACGGCGGAAGCAAAGTTGTACACCTAATAGAAAAGTTGGATTATAATGTGGACAAAAAAATAAATATCTTTTAATTTTCCGTCAGCAAATTTACTAATGTTGTTAAAATTTTTAATGAAAACAACTACAGTCGACTCCCTCTATGTTGCAATCCTTCTAGGTCGAATTTCCCTCTAACTCGAATTTTTTCGCCCTATTTTGGTATTCCCCTTATCAATTTTCCATACAAAAATTATCCTCTAAGTCGAACTTCCTCTAACTCGATCTGACTTCGATGTTCCGTGACACTTCGGCTTAGAGGGAGTCGACTGTATTATATTCCAATACTTAATACTTTATTGCATGGCATTTCTTTTTAACAATCCCGCTAGTTCTTGTAGGCATTGAAGCAACAAATCGTTGGCATGCCTCTAAATATATTGACTTCCACGTTTTTTTCCGAAAGTTTTTATTTGGATTAAGATCCAGCGATTGGCAAATTATTTTAAAACACATTATTGGTGAACCATTCTGTTTTCCTTTTCCTATTTTTTAGTAAGAACACTTCATTTTAGGAACGCGTATTTATTTTATTGTCCATTCAAAAGGCAACATAAAATGACATTTTATAATTTTTCTCGATAACAGTAGGCAAGTTGCTATTTTTGTTTTATGTGATTTTTCTGTCTACCACCTGTGTACTTCCGAAAACAGTCGGTATTTGGTAAAAGAGGACAAAAAATTGCAGTATCTAATGTCTGCAAGAGTATTTTGTATTTATTTTGTTGCTGTACAGTTGCGATCAAAATAAGAGCAGTCTTGCTTTCTGAAGGATACCTTTTTTCAACTTGAGTATTTATTTATTTATTTATAAAAGCATAATTTACAATTGAAGTTATAAATTAGCCAAAAAGTCAGAGCGAAAGAGCCTTAAGCTTTCAACTTGAGTAATATCATGCTAATGGTTCGAGTAATTAAAAAATCATTTACTCCTTTCTATTTGGTCCCCGAGAAAAAATATTCTCTCACACTGTTACTGCTATGCACTGCTATTATTTTGACCGCAGCTGTATGTGGGAATTTGATTTCCGTCGTTTCGATGTGTCGTGTTTTTCTGCTCCCAATTAATGACCTATACCGAAAAATGTTCCAGTAATATGAATTCCTATAAAATCCGTAGTCAACTTATTTTTAAATCGATTTATTTTCATCAAATATTTCTTTAAAATACATGAGTTTTTAAGCCCGTTTTGCTTCTGGCATTACAGGAAAAGCTCCTTTCTTTTTTTATTTTCCGGGCTCGTCTATTAAAAAGAAAGAATAGGACTTGTGTTTCAGATCACACTGTCGAAGAAATTTCTAAGAATATGGATTTTCTGTCTGCTACAAACATACATTGTTTTAGTCTGATTGCTTTGGTGGGATTTCCCTCACCCTCGTCAAAAAAGAAACATTTTTAAACCGTCTTATCGCCGACTGCCGACTTCGTTATCGCTCACAGATGATGTCGTTTCGTTTTGTTTGGATTGTGAATTTGGGACGAAGGCACTGGTCATCGTGGAATTATTAGGAACTAATTTTAATGCTGTACATATGTTAAAAAATGAAATAAATATCTATCTATCTAATTTTAATGCAAACTACGGATGGAAATTTTATCGATAGTCAGTTGGTAAGGGATTTTTGGCTTTAAAAAAAAGTTACACTTGTGACAAATGTGCTTTGACAAAAAGGGAATTTTTTGCAATTTGGTTTGTCGGAGTTTGTTGCATGTTGCACAATACAGCGGAGGCGCAAAAAGCTAGGCTCTGGCCCTTCGTGGGTTGTTACGCCACTAGTGATGATGAGACAGCCTATCTAGACCAAGAGCCCACAGCACATTTTGGGCGTGGAAGTATAACCAAAAATAGTATATATCAACGAAAACTCGAAACTAAACGCTAAATCAATCATCATTTTGCAAGAGTTTGGGTGCGCGTAAAAAGTGTGCGACCTATATTTTTGTAATCGTGGTAGTCATGTCTTTCATTTAATATTACATTAATGTGGTTAAATACAAAATGCAAATTTTATTATCAAAGTTCCTGTTCTAAATATACAATCAAGGCAAAAAAAAAAGTTTACACCCATGTTTTGAACATTCAAAGTATCAAAATATAGTTTCTGGTGGTCCGATTTTAGAATTGTTTTTAGTTTTTAAGAGCTATATCAATACAGTGAACTCCTGATAGTTCGAACCTCCATAATTCGAAAGCCTCTGTAAATAGAAACATTCTGTTACGTCTTAGATCTAAATGACTGCCGCGAATAAACGCAGGCTCACGTACGCCATTGGTTGGCCCATTGTGCTGTCACACTTCCGGATTACTTCCACTAAATATCCTCAGTCCCTTAAAAAAAACCTCTGAAAATCGAAGAAAATCTTTGCAATTCGGCACCCTCGTTAATTCGAATTAATTTTTGTGCAAAAACAACATGAAAACCTGTAATTCCAAAATGATGGCTTCCTTGCATCTATAATTTAACAACCGTTAGTTGAATCGTTAGTTGAAATGTGTACGTGACGAATTAGCAGTACTTTTTTTTTTAATCCTTGGTAATTCGAAAACCTCTGTAATTCGAAGTTTTTCCCTGGTGCCATGAAATTCGAATAATCAAGAGTACACTATTTAGAATTGGGCCCTTGGGGAATAAAGTAGGTTCAATATTAAGAAAAACAAAATACTCTAGATTCACTCATAGCTTTGTAAGTTCTATGAATCATCAAACTCTCTATCTCCTTCGCCCCGAAACACCACAAACACATCTATCAAACTAGGAATCTATTCCACTTTTTCAGTTCCACCAAAAGCCAAATCGTTTAAATGCCAAAGAAACCACCAGCAAAAGAATCTCCATTAACGATAGCTAAAGAATTTGATGTCTTGTAAAAGACCTATCCAAAAATCATTTACTCATCGCGGCACCAACTTCAAAGATCCATCAATCTTAACGCGTAATTTAATTGAACAATAAAAAAAAACCTAAATGAGATTTAGCGGTCATTCTATTGTAAAAAGGCTTCATGCTGAGCTCATATGTGCACTTCTTCTTTGTTCAATGAAATCTAACTTGTACTTATTTTGTTGTTTTATTTTATTTCTACAATTAGATAAGCACTACGCATAAATTGTACTTGAGTGATTGTAAATGAGATCCCCCATCTTGGGTGGCGCTTGGATTCTGACGTGGAATTGCAACTGAGCTGTAACAATCTCAATTGCTGATGAATAATTTGTTTCATGCAGTGAAAGCAATTTGAATGAATTAAATTTAAAATGCTCTAGTGATGACTTATTTTATTTATTTTTTGAGAAGTTAATTCGCTACCACTTAATTAGATATTCTTGAAATAGAACTGTGAATAAATTTCGATCGATTCGAACCTTTGCACTCGAATTTTTTTTTCATTCATGTTACCAGTAGTTTGAAGCAATTTCAATGAAACGATCATGTTAGTAAATAATGTGGCTATTATAAGAAACGCCATCATTCTATGTTATATTTTTTAATTGACAAGGTTCATGGTACCAAGCACCACAATTTTGGCACTGTCTCATATCTTCGATTTGGTCGTCCTTACACTTGTGAAGGTACCTTCAGCCGATCTTATCTTTTTTTAGTTGCGCTGATGGCCGATGACGGATTAACCAAGATTGTGCAATGAAAAGATGTCGATTGGCGTTTGCCATTTAATAAATCCTTGGTAGCATCTTAGCCTTTAAAATCAAAGGACTTCTTTCGTAGAGCTGTTTGATTAATTTTAAATTTCGGTGGTGTTAAAACTTTTGAAAGAGGGGTTTTTCCATTTCTTTTTCTACTGCTTATTGTCAAAAAGCACTTTCAGCACAAGCTACTTTCATATTTCTAATAAGCCCCGTTTATCTTTTTGGTTGACTTTAAAATGCAAAAATTTTAAAGAAAATCTACTAAAATGATTAAAAGAATACTTAAACCATACTAATCTTTAGTATTATACGTAATATATTTTGTGTAAAAACTAGACTTACCCGAATCATTATTTGCCATAAAATTGATTAAAAATTTTACTTTTTTTTTATAAAAAACTAGCAACCCGTCCTTCCTGGCTACGCGCAGGCAGCACTATATGTCTAAAGTGTTAATGAATTTAGAAATAATTTGGGGTAATGCACTGTTTCTTCTTCATCTAAAACTCTGTCAACTGAATAATAGACTTTTGATGATGCCTCGCATTTGGCAAAAATTTAATCATTGACTTCATTGACTTGCTTATTTGCCTGCGACAAAATAGCCCTTCCGTCAAACCAAATGAATTAGTAGATAAGTTTGCAATATCCGGATATACCTTCTCAATCATTTTTAAAATGTTCAGCACCAAAACAAAGATATTTTTGAGAATTACCTTCCCATTTCTTACTTTAAATTGTTCCGCTCTTATTTTAAGCAAATTATTGGAAAAGTGTTGTCTCGTCCATATGCAACACTTATATTAGTCTGAAGTTACGATTTTTTATGTGCAGCCATAAGTATAGCATTAACTTTGCACTAGTGCGCCTTGCTAGACGTTCTGTAGGGCATTGAAGCCTCGTGCCAAATTATTGAACTAAAATTCTCCGCTAATTTACCAATATTACTCTACTTGGAAACATTGCAAGCACTTGAAACATTGGCACTACGCAACTTTAATGAAAGTTTAAAGGTAGAGTTAGCAGTTCTTCCGAGATCTAAAAGTGTTGGTTCAATACCAGACGATGCCACAGCAAAAGCAATGTCGCCACCATGTTTAATCTTTGCAAGCAGTAGATTTATTGAAAAGTCTTCCCGGTGCCTCCAGGAGCATTTAGAAAGAAAATATTTACCTTGTTTTTGCAGACTGATGACATAATTGAATCATAAATGACTTTTTTCCTTATTCAAAAGAGGCGCGTGCGTGCACATTGACCAACTTATATCGACTTTAAGAAAAACCACGATTGTGTCAGATGGACATTTCTTTAGTGCAGACAAAGGTGGGCCTTAACACCTTTTAAATCTATTTCCTGTTGCTTGTTGGTTATGCCACTTGTTACACACTGGGCCTTATTATTTCGGTCACCTACCTTATGAACAAAAAAACAAACAACGTCATGAGCTGAACATTATTTGCATTGTCGCCTCTGAATGCAAAAGGGTGAAAATATCTACTACCTCGACACTGACTTCATGAGAGCCAACTTAAACTTAATAACTTGAAATTTAGTTTCTTGAAGGGTCTGCTGAAATACAAAAATAAGCCGAGAACCTTCGTCTTGATTCTCCTATGACATTTCATGAATCTTCAACGAGAACAACAGAACAACATGGTTATAAAAGGTTGGGAAAGCATTTCGATTGTAGACCACTCAAGGATCTGTCTTTCGATTGCAGACCAGGATCTATATTTGTATTGCGATTTTTGTTTTTTTTACTTGAACTAAACCCTATAATGCATGGTGATTTATACTTGAATCATTACGCTTTTTTCTATTTTTGTAATTCTAAATCACAAATTTGTAAATTTTGCTAGAAAAAACTTCGTTTTCTTAACGATTTCATTCCTAGAAATATTTATTTTTTTGAAAATGAAAAATCATGCACCTGAGGGTTAAAATAAAAAAAAAACATTTGTCACGGACTTCTTGAAAAGAGCAGACTTTCTCAAATTTAGTCAAATAATTTCTGAACCTAACAGACGGGAGTTTTGGGTGACCATTGGTGGAGAGAATATTCGATGGTTTAAAAGTTGGTGACAAAATGATATTCTTATAGCCGGATGCTTTGCTTTGCAGCCTATTAAAAAAAAACTTCTATTCTACATGTTTTTCAATGAGAAACAGTAAAGTTTTAGTTATCCTCTGATCAGTTCATAACTGAAAAAGTATTTAAAAGTAGCTTTGCATAATTTTTGTGTAACCAACAAATTCCCATGCTGTCTGTAGAGCGTTAGAGGATCATTAGCTTGGTGGCACCCTGTTGCCCAGGCACAACACTCACCACTGAAGGTTCTCAAGCCGCAGAATCCACTCGACCACTTCCCTACTCTTGTGTCAGCCGTAAACTAAAACCAAACCCGTGGCCCCCATAAGTAGCATCTCCCATGGATCCCAAATTTTACGAGCTGTTTTCAGAGCTCCTCCAACCGACCGAAAAAAAAAAACACTCGCAGCACCCAGAGCCCAAAACCTTCTTCTTTCAAACAGCATGTGTCCTCTCAAGCCATTACTCCGTTCCCACTTCCACGGCATTCCACATTTCATTACATAACTCATCGTTAACGTTAACGCCGCAGTCTCTCACGGCTCCTCTCGCGAGCGATCGCACAGTTCACATAAATCAAACAAAACGATTCCCCGATAAATAATTAATGACTTCAACGGAAATGACTACAAGAGAAATCAAAATCGATCGAAAATAAGAAAAAAAAAAACAAAATCCTGACAATGACCGTCAATCAGTCAACATTCATAAAAATCCCCCCGCGAACATCGATCCTTCCGGAGCTCCAGTAAAAATATTCCAAGGGATTAAGCCCCGGTTGGTCCCAAGTGATTTAATTTACTTCTCCTTGACGCTGATGCTGAAGCTGACGCTCGGAAAATGGAAGAAAATAAAAAATTTAAACACATTTGTCGACAGGTTATGATGGCATTTGTCAACGCGCATTGCAACAAACGTCGACCCATAAGCGCTGTCAAATAAATCGGCTTAAGTACACTCACTCACACACACCCAGGCGTGCTCTCAATTCAATTTCCCTTCAGAGTTTGTGGCCCAAAAAACCACTTTATAAGAATTTATTGAATCTTTTGTCCAAAATAAAACGTCATTCTTCTCTTGCCGTTGACAGGCGGAAAGCAGAAGCAAGAAGAAGTAAAATACAACACAAACCAGTAGTCCGATTCCCATTCCAATTCCAAGTCAATTCTTAGAGGCAATTAAGCTTCTTTATATTTGCAATTAACTTTTATTTCTGCAGGTGAGTGACACATTCGCATTTTCTACTTTCGAATTCGAATCCGTGCCGGTGTTTCTCTGTAAAAAATAAATTTTTCGAACAAAAGACAGAATGGACACCGACAATGTTCATTTAAATAAAACAACCGATGCGGGGGCTATAAATTTGAGAATAATGTGAAACAGCGAAACGCTGAAACACTCAAAATGTCATCACTTGTATCTGTCGGAATCGGAATCGTTTTGAATATTTTCTTGTTGGACCGTAAATTTCGGCAAGAAGATAAATTTGAAATTCGATTTGGAGCCTCGTCTGACCTTCACACTCTCGTTGAACAGTGAAACGAGAGGCGGTGGGAAACTTGGGCATAAACTGCTTCCCGGTTTCGTAAGATTTTACGATTAAAAAAACGATTAAACGCGGGTTTTCCTGTGAAGAGAAGCACTTTATCGTTAATAAAACACCGACAAGAACGACTGGTCCAGGTGAAGGTGCCATAGCACTCCCAAAAAAGGGATGATTTGACGATTAACATATAAATCACACGATCAGCAGTCGTCGGAAGGCACATCCATGCGGTCCATGTGCCTCTGTTGATGTTGATGTTGTTCACTTTTCTGTCTTCTCTCTTCTCTTATTTTCTGTCATTGTCGTTGTCGTTTAATTTCCCGCCGGCAAGTTATTGAAAAGAAACCAAAAAAAGAAAAAAAGGCAAAATGAAGACTCATTGTGCCTCTTAATGGGCCAATTACACTAGTAGTGTGCATGACACTCTGTTCGGTATCCATATCATGTGTTCGCAAGTGAGTCTTGCGCATGCTTTACGGGATGACTACGACACTTTGTTGGCTGGCTTCATTCATAGCCGACACAACGACACACAACAATAACAACAAAACAAAACAACATTCGCGCAATCACAGGAAGAAGACAGGTTGCCTCCGCCAGGAAGATGGGGGCTGCCAATGCCGCTTGCCGCTACCGCTGCCGCTGAAGCTGCCCCGGGGCCGGTCCGTCGCTTTTCATTGAGATCTCCAGTCGGAGATTGAGAATGACTCGTGTGTTGTGGTGGTGAAGCGCGGTTATCACCACATAAATGGAAATGAAATGAAAAGCGAACGAAACGAGAGAGAGAGAACACGAGGATCACTGCTTAATATGGAAATTTATTTAGTTTTTCTATGTTTTTTTTTCTTTTTTTGTTGCTTGAGTTCAGTTCCCGAGAGCGGGCTACGCTGCGTTATGACAGTTGTTGTTGAACGGCCATTTGAGGGTCATTAGGGGGAAGCACTCGTCGGCTCTCATCGAAGACGGAGACCAAGGAGAATGCGCTCCTAATTAATGTGCAGGCAGTCTGAATGCGTTTTTGGGTCCCTCTTCCTTTCTCTCTCTCTATCTCTGTGCGTAATAAAACGTACGGTATACGATATAAATTATTTGTTTGATTAATTAATTACGTTCTGTTGATATTAATGCGTTGCAGTTGGATGCATTATTAAATTATTGTTATTACCTCTGGGGGTTTTGATTTCATGTTTCTGTCTTCTGTCGGGGGGAAAATTCAGATTTGGGTGTTGAATTTCACCTGTCTGGTGCTACGGTTCTGCTTTGGGACAAATATTTAAAGAGCATCGCAGCTTGTTCTCAAGGAATTTGAATTGGTTTTATGAGCTGACTGAGTTGCATTGTTTTGAAGCGGAGGGAAGAATAATGAATGCAAAGCTGGTCAGTTGGTCGGGTGCGCTTTTAGGATGTTAATCGTTTTCGTGTTTTTTTTTTTTTTTTTGGAAACGCCGAGATATTTGATATGAGTCATGGGAGTGAAGCGAGAATGAGGTCAGTGAGGGTCGTTGGGCTTTGATGATTGAGTTGCATGTCAAATTGATGATGATTCGTCTCTGATGCGTAAAGGGTCTGTAAAACATTGAAATCGGATGTGATGTGTTTCCGGCAAAACGTTCAGGCGACTATATATCCATGCTTTGTTGGAAAGTGTTCGGAAGTTTGATAAAAATTCGATTATAATGCATTACGTTGTGGAAAACATTTGTTTGTATCCTATTTTAGCGACTTTTTCAATATTTAACAAGCCTTAACCCTACATTGCGTGACTTTTTTTTTTTTCTTTACTTGAAACATATATTTTCTTTTATAATTTACGGCTGCAAATGCACAGAATAATAATAAAGAAAAACCATTAGTCAACGTAGTTTGGCATGATTATTACCTTCAGAATATATAAAGCACATCATCTAAAAAACTGAACAAAGTAAAATCGTGATCCATAGTTTTTGAAAGAAGTAAAAATTAAATAGTATCAGATCTGCTATATGAATAGCGTAGTGTAGCGTTAAATGCAAAATGCATTAGACATTTAATACAATGACAGTTCAGCAACAAACATCAAATGTGTCAAAAACTGTACACTGTATAGATCAATCCCTTTCTAACCAGCAAGACGGTGAATTTTGGCCTTGGTCCTCAAATCGTATTTGTTCGAAAGCTCTAAACCACACTTCGATTTTTTTTAGAATTGTCATTTGTTGACTTTTTTCCAAACACTTTGTGAATATAAAACCAAAGCTAAATTTCTGTTGATGGTTGTTCAGTCAAAAAATTGAAGCCTTCATAAAACAGAAAACATTTTCAAAAGAATACTGCTCCGAAATGACCGTGGCCCACCTTCCTCCTCAATTTTCTCGTTGAACTGACATTTTATTGCAACCACTTTGAATCCACCCCACTATTTGACATTTAAGACAAAATCAAAATCCTCCTGATGAAACAAACGAAAAAAAAACGTTCTTACCATCACGTCACACATGATTCCTTTCTTTTATTGCGCATCATCTTGTCCTCGTTCAAGTGAATAATTATTTATGCAAACTCCTTGGACAAAGTTGAGTTGAAGTTATTTATTCGTGACATATTGACACGTTACTTGATTCATTCAAGCGAATTCTTCTGACGTGTTTTTTTTTCGTGTTCATGATGTCATATTTCTTTTCTTTTTATACAAGTATTTTGTCTTGTCAATCAAAAGATCTTGTTACTAATTCAAAGTTGTGATTTGAACATAACAAAAACACGAATAATGAGGTTGTTTGTGATTGGATGTGGATTATGATGTGAATCAACAGGAAAAGGGAGTGTGAAGACTTTTTTTTTTTTTTAAAGCTATTGGTCGTAGTGTCTTAGAGGTTTCATACTCTTTTCATAACCATCGTTACAGTAGGTCAAGGCATTACGTCTCGATATTCCGCAGCGTTGCCAGATTTTTTTTGGCCAAAGCGGGACTTGAGGGACGGGAGACAAAAACTGGATTCTAATAATATTATTACGTTTCTATTACTATCATTTTTTCATAATTTGACCCTCGATAATTCGAACTTCTATAATTCGAAAACCTCTGAAAATAGAAGCATTCTCACAGTCTTCTGAAAAACCTCTGTAAGTCATCTTCGTTAATTCGAATCTATTTTTGTGCAAAACAACATGAAAGCCTGTCTAACTAAAAAATGATGGATCGTTTTGGTCTATAATTCGAAGTCAATTTTATATATTTTTCTTCAAAAACTCTTAATTTAAATACGTACGTGACGAAAATGCCAAAATATTTTTTTCTCGAATCTCCGTAATTCGAAAACCTCTTTAATATGAACTTTTTCCCTGGTCCGATGAAATTCAAATTATCAAGAGTTCACTGTACTATGAACTCTTTCATTACGGACTTCTGGTTATGAACCAGACATCTCTAATAACCGGCCAACTTTTTCGCAATCGTCGTTGTCCGGTTATGGGAAAGCTCAGTGAATAAAACGCATTGGTGCGAAACAATTTTGGCTTCAAGGTGAACGATGGAAGTAATGCCATTCAATTATATTAAACGAAACCTCTAACCTTACAAAAATCAATTTTTCAAATTGACTAAGCTTCTTCGAAAATTCATCACAATCACAACGATTCTAAGCGATCCTCTATAGCAACTTACAAAGATTTTCGATCCAGATCACTGTTTTACGGATTTCGGGGACAGATCTACTTCTTTCTGTGATCTCCGGAGATAAAAATGACAAAATCCCATGTTGTTGCAAGTGAATATCCACTCTTTTGAGTAAAATGACACAGTTTTAAATATTCAATAGACTGTAGTTGCAAATGTCATGATCGTATCACTCAAATATGATCATTTTAGGAAGATCAACGTTCACTGGCCAAACAAAAGATTGTTTGACCGGTGACTTGTTTCAAGATTTCCTTAGTCATTTGCGATTCCTTTTCATATTTATAAATATCTTTTTTAATTAAAATAAATCTCAGTTTTAAATGAAACTTCTTTCCCAATAACGCAAAGCAATTTGCTAAAAACAAGCCCACAAAAGAACAGTTTTACATCATACCACCCAGCAGGGCATCACAAACCGCTCACAACTTTGCCGCATTAACTGCATTAACAAGAACAACGTTAACAATGTTCCATGACATTTTTATTGAATTAACGACAACACCATCGGAAGCAGGAATAATTTCTTTTTAATTGAAAACATGTTCCTTAATTAGCCTCCGCTCAAAAAGAGCGACCGATTTTTATGACTCGACTCGAGATCCCATTTGGATTTAATTCATCCCAAAGTGACCGAAATACAAATTTGTTGTTTGTTTCTCATTCGAAACTGGAATGAACATCAGGGTGTACTAAATTCTACTTTTTTATGTAGTGGAAAAAAGTTTTCTCATTTCTTTCTCGATTTGAAAATAGGTGACTTCAGTCAAAAAAGGTCGAGTGATGATATTTTTATCGAAAAAAAAAAAAACTTTTTGGATCCCTTACTTTGAGGTGTACACAATCGAATTGACAATAAAAAAATTTATATGACCTCTTAAAAAGTTTTAATTTCTTTTTTTTTTCGGCTTTTCTTTGAGATCGAATAAAAATCTTTTTTTCTTCTGACATACTTGTGGACGAGAAACTGTTTTACAAGACACACAAGTGTATCTCTCGACTGTATCTACGACTTTATTAACGAATTGGAATATTTTTTTTTTTGCATATAAAATGATGGGGCGGGGATGGAAGGGGTCACACGAGCGACGACAAACAAAAAAGAACCTCGTTTGCGGCTTATGTCGGCTTAAAATACCTTTCCTCGTGGACGGGTATAGGTTTTGGTATTCGTGTGGTGGTTTGTAGTATCTTAAAGTTTGCTTTATTGGTCTGGGTAATCCCTTCGGCAACAATGCAACTTATTAGGGAAAATTGACGGAGATTTGTGGGTTTTTTTTTTCGGAGACAGAATATATCTGGGGTCTGTTTATATCGTCTTGATGAGGTTTTATCGACTATGAAGCTAATTTTTAGTGGATGATGATGTTTTAGGCTTTCTAATACGAGTCTGAATTTGAGTAACTGCACTGTGTCATAGAAAGCAGTTGTCTGCGATTGTGGACGTTCGATTTGATATGGGTTTTTTGTTTGATAGTTTGCACAAGCTTCAGGAATTTTTTTATTTGAAATAAAAATGCAAAATGAAACTTTTTTTACGGCAGACATAATTACACAGTAATGAAACTAATGAACTATGATTCAAAAGCAATTTCAGCGATTTCTCATTACAGTTAAACCTGTCAAATTGGATCACCATTGGGACGGAAAAGCCGTGGTAGGGTTAGCAGATGTCCCGATTATAAAGGGAAATTTGTATGAAAAATAGCAAGAAATAATGCATGACATGCGGTCCGATTAGGAAGTGGTCCGATTATAGAGTGTCCCGATTAGCATGTTTTACTGTATTTCTATCAAGATTATAAAACTCCACGTCTCAGTCATTCACGATGAGAAAGATGAAAGCCTTCTATAAATATTATAAAACAAAGTCGAAAAAAATGTTTGGGGAGTTTAATCTCAAGAACTACTGAACGGATTTGCATGCGGTTTTCACCAGTAGTATTGTTGGGTATCTATTATGGGTATGGACTACATTTTATAGACATTTAGGCACAACAAGCTAACGGTATATTGAGATAAGTAAAAAAAGTCGAGAACTGGCAAACTTCTAAGGCGGGCGCTGTCTAAACAGTTAAAGATACGAAAAAATAATGTACTGGGAAATTGATCGTCTTAAAAAGTTCTAAAAAAAAGTCAGTGGTGCCATATGTGTATCTCTTAAGGTAGACTCACAATAACCAATTTTATGGTTCTGAAAAATTTCGAAAAGCCAATCCGCCCTGTAACTTCCACACCGCTTTGTCAAAAAATCTGAAAAAATTACAAAAAATCGGCTTCCATGAGTAAATTAAAAAAAAACTAATTTCAGCATTCTAGCCCCAATACTTTTGGAGCTTTTGGCCAAAAACGATAAAACGTAAATATGCAAATTTCGAAAATCTAAAAACACAGTTTTATAGATCTCGGAGCAAGCACTAAGAAATAATAGCTATAAAAATATCGATTAGTTGGTGAAATCCGAGAAATCGTTGATTAAAAGATTTTTTTAATCTATAAAATTCTGGCTGAAATCGATGCGAGTCTCAGTGGTGTTTTCTATGTTCATTTCAACCCCTATTTGCCAAACTCAAATTTGCACACAGCTGGCATGACGATGATCGCGCGGAAACGGTGTTGTACGGATAGAGGCATATGAAATGTGAAAAATGGATATATGCATATATGTATGTGTATAGGTTTACATAAATGTATACATCAGAAATACAGGCAGCGATGAAAGAACGTGGTATTTTTTTGTGGGATATGATAACCAATGGGAAAATAATATATCTGATGCGTGTTCTGTTCTACAGGAAAATAACAAGGACACTTATTTACTTTAATAATTTCGTTGTGTAGAATTACTGAACCTTTCTTGCCATGGCAAAATTACCGCAAAATTTGATTGAAGATATGTTGTACCGCAGACAACAACAACTGTCATCCGATTATGGGAACATTGATCAAAGTACATACAATCGAATCATTCTAAGTCGAATTTTCACGGGTTAGAGGCAGTTATGGAAATTCAAGTTAGAGTGTTTCATATTTCTTTTTTTTTGTGTTAAAAATCCTTTATTTTGGACTGTAATATTTACAATTGTAATTATACTGACAGACGTCTTTATATTTCTCTTTTAAAGTAAACTTCCAATACACACGCTGAATGAAGCAAGAATGCATCTCAGATACGAGTACATATCGCTCTCGACAACGATAATGCTCGCTCGCGATGTTCGCGTGGAGGGATTTGTTCGCAAGCAAATTCTCATTTTTGCTGTGAACTTCGTCTGCTCTCTCTTTTTTGCATAGGTTAACAACAATAAGGGCAACCACTTGCGCTTTTTCTCCGACGTGTTTGCACTACAAGAATCAATACGAAATGAATGTTCGCGAAGAGTCAGATAATGCGAGTGTGCGTACTTGCTACAAGTTGGGAGGGGAATTTTTTTTTGTCTGTTTTTCAGCCAAAGAAATAAAACTCGACTTAGAGGTATTGAAAGTAGACTAAGGCTGGAAAGAATGTATTCGGGTAAGAAGGATTTTCGACTTAGAGGGATTTTCGACTTAGAGGAATTCGACTGTATGTTCTGTGGAATTTTATTTCAAGTAGCCATATAACATCAAACCATGCAGAATACATGCGAGAAAAAAACTATGATCATTACTGACTTATTGAAGAATGATTTAATTATGCTATTAGTCTACAATAACAAGGGGAATATTTTCTTTTTGAATGCTACTGGAGGCAGCGGGAAGACTGCTTTTGCTGTGGCATCGTCTGGAATTGAACCCACACTTTTAGATGGCGCAGGAGCTAACTCTGCTAACTCTGCTTTTAAACTTCCATTAAAATTTTGTAGTACCGATGTTTCAAGTGCTTGCAATGTTTCCAAGTAGAGTAATACTGGTAAATTGACGATGGATTGTAGTTCAGTAGCTTAGGACGAGACTTCAATGCTCCACAAAACGTCTAACAAGACCGCGCTTTAGATGTAGAAGAAGCGGTGCATTACCCCAAATTATTTCTAAATTCAATAACACTTTCTGGTATTCCATTGCTCGAATACTAAAATACTTTAGATATAGTGATGCCTGCGCGAAGCCAGGACGGGTTGCTAGTAGAATAATAAATTGGATCACTGTGACACACTAATTTGCTATTCTTTAAATTAAATCTTCTTAAATTCTAAACTGTTTCCAAGAAGCTGTTTAAAGCTTGTCTTTTTTATCCTGGGCTCTTTCTTTAATCCTTTTTCTCCTCTTTTATGAGAACCATCATCATTAGTGGCGTAACAGCCCGCGAAGGGCCAGAACCCTTTCGTCCTTTATAAGAATGAAGAAGTCTAATATGGCCTTTTTATGACTTTTGTTCATTTTGTTTGCTACTCATTAGTGACAAATAAACACTCCTGTAACTCAAAGAATTTAATAAACCCATGTTCGTCCTAAAACAATTTCCAATCTCCCATGCAGTCTTAATTAGGACGTCTATATTCGTCGATATGTGTCTACATGCATCAAATTGCCCACCCCAGAGAGCTAACTTACTCTAAAACCATCCACCAAATGGCCAAGAGGCCCCCCTACCTAATGCATAACTTATGTTCACAGTTGACCGAATAGAGAATCTTTTATTTGTTTTATAATCAATGGATAATATTGCAGAGGCACACTCTGATGGGTTTCTTAATTTAGAACTGAGAGAAAACAAAAAATCGAACCGATAATGTAAATTGTAGTCGTTATGTGGTTCTCTTATTACACTCTTAATGTAAAAAATCATATTCATAGGGTTCATCTAAAAGATTCCTAATGATTTGAGATACGGTCAAGTTACGTATTAGATGGCCCCCTCTCTCTGACTTAGTCGAAGACGTTGTGGGTTAATGGCTAGCACAGGTTTAGGACATAAAACCAAATGAAACGCATATTTTAATTTTTTGTTTGTTTGAATGCGCTGCACCCTTTTCGTCAGAACTTTTGTAATAATTATTTCGGGGATAAATTAGAAAATATTATTAGTGTTAGTTTTTGTTTTAGAATTGAGATACCGCTAGGTTTTTTTTTTTTGATGCGGTCAAAAGAACGGAAGAGTGTTTGACTTCACTGCGTGAGAACAGCACGTGTCGGTAATGAAGTGCTATAGGAAATGGCTAAGTTATGGTCTGCGAGCGGAGTGAAACGTTGTTTTACACACTTTTAAATTAAGTTGGGAATTCTTCAGATTTTTGGTTTTTAATTATAAGATCATAGAAGATAAGTCTTAAGCTATATGTTAAAATTTAAGTTCTTTAGTTTCATCTAGCAGCAAAGAACTACGTGGCTAAGCAATAAGTAAGTTTCCATTAAAGAGCTACTTTAGTACAAAAGAAGAAATGAAAATATTTGCTGATAAAGAAAGATTCAGAAGAAATGCAGAAAAGATTTATTTGAAATTAAACCAACCAAAAAAAAATAGTAGAAACGCAAATAGCTAACATCGCGCCTTAACATTTTTCTTTGTTGCAAACCTTTTTTTCTGAAAAATGATTTACTAACGTCAACTTACCGACTAACGTTAGGGAAATTGGAAAGCAAATCTTGTTGAGCTCTTAAGCAGCTCATACACGATTTAGTTCAATCATGAACTCAGCCAAATCACAATGAAATCTTTGTCAATTGATCGATTTGACGGTTGTCGAGTTGGTTGTTGAAAAATCAAAAGATTTTGATTTTCCGAAGTTGACTGGCAGTTCTCTCAACTCAATTGAATCGTGTGTGGGCAAGTTCATCGACAAGCTATCAAATTTAAGAAATTGCGATGATATCTATTCATTGTGAGATCGTTGGCAAACGATAATAATAAGTGGACTAACTTTAGCCGAAAATTCATACAAACATTCTGCATTCATTCGTTCAAAATTTGAGAAATCATTCGGTTCATTTATTTTTGGTTCTCTTATTAATTTTTCATTCGAAAACTTTTTCTTATCTTTCAGCTCTTCCTTCAGCCCAATTCTACGTTATTTTTTCCATTTCTTTGGATTGACTATCTATACACTCTGGATAATATTTTTCTTTTTTCATTCATCGTACAAAATTTGGGTTGCGTCGTACAACAAAAAATAATAAAATTTTTGACTTACTGTCAGTCTTTCAATTTAATTGATGTAGTGTGTGGCCAACTATCAACTCAGTTTACAATCGAATTGAATCGTGTATGGGCTGCTTTAGAATTCATAACTGACAGTTTTATTTTTCGTAAAGCGTTTTATATTAACTTCTCTTCCTCTATTTTTGCTTAAAGCTGTTTCTTTACGATTTGGGCCGGTCCAATTTTTCGCTTCTAAGTTGCTGCTCAATAACTCTAGATAGTTTTGATCAATTCTTTCACTTACAATTAAAAACTGACTGGGTCAATTGACAGACACGTAGGAGTCCTTAAAGACTTGAACCTTGTGGGTTGTGAATTCCAAACGCTGTATTTTGCAGACGTTGATGTTTAAAATTTTTAATTGACTTGGTCCATAAAAAAAATCTGTTATATAAACTAATTTCGTACACGAATTTTTCTTACACGCGTTTTTTTTTTATAAACACTAAGCGTTAACTGGTCAACGTGAGAAATTTAAAAAATTGAGTTGATGCTTTAACCAGTTGTAGCGGAGTGAATGTGAAGAAGAGCAAGATGGACTTGCTCGCATTTGTTATAAGTGGTTCTCTCTTGTATATTACTTTCTCATAAGGCAGCTTTAAAGTTCTTTAGAGTCCTAGATCAAAAAAGAGGGTACAATAGATCTTTTAGGTTGCGGTACAAGTGGCTTAGTGACACTCTCCATTTCATTATACTTTTTTATAACCGATCCGTACTGAACTTGGGTTTTAGGTGCTTATGGTTAGGTGAATTGGGCTGGAATTTGACAGTCGTAACCAATTCTGACAAGGAACTACATCTTTGTCTTAAAACAGAAAACTAAAGGCTTCATCTACCGCAAACTAAAGGGAAAACTTATCAGTTGAAGGGAGATAATTTTTTCTTGGCCATTCACCAAACAAAGGCGACAAAATGTCTGATCATGGTGCGAATGTCAAGAGTATGCAAGAAATGGGGAACATCGTACAAAATTCCACAAATTGCAGCTCCTGCAAACTCATGGTTGACTTGCTTCAAAAAATAAAATTGCGATCGTATCAAGCAAACAGTTCGCCTTGATGCCACAAAAAAAAAAAAAGACCTTGCCGCACGTTCAACCGCTAAGTATCACTTTGTCAGCCACACACGTACCCGGTGCAAAATTTATTTTTCATTTTTTTTGTCCCCCTTTAAAACAAAAATTTATTCATGAGCACAGCAGAGCAATTAAAACCGATTTTACAAGATCGTAAAGTGAAAGAATATGCTCGCATAAAACTTGAATGACTTTGATATTCCTCTTTTAATTGTTGACCGCCACCGCCGTCGACAGCGATCGAGAGCCTGTCCACTTTACGGACAAGGTATCCTGTTGTGAAGAAACCCAAAGCCAAAACCTCCGCCCCTTCACGACACTCACAAATGAATCGATTAATAATTATTTTCATGGCTTTGTTCAAAGTCACAGAGGAGTTGTTTAAACACACAACTCTCCGCAGCCGCAACAAAAGATGCCGAAAAAAAAAAAATAAAATTTGCATAAAATCACCGAAGAGCAACCATCGGCCATCGCTCACAATTATCACCACGATGACGCTGAATGTGTTTAGTAGCGTGAGTGAGAGTCCTCGAATAAAGACGGGGAGAAAGAGAGAAATTAATTTGCCCCACAGTTTTGTGTATCGAAAGGACTCGGAGTTAGAAGAGAGACGGAATCAATTAAAATTAATTAACATATGCATGCCCGAACATGCACCTGAACAACACACCAAAACAGACCGGGCAGCCCGAGCAGAACAGGGACCTCAAAACTTGTCCCGGTATATCTTCGCGGTCGTCGTCGTTGTGGCTTCACGCGTTTTCTCAGAAATCCCCGAAATACCATAGCACTCCAGCAGCGCTCACCGTCGAGGATCGACGTCAAAGATGACGACGAAACGGGAAGGGGGTAAACGCGGACGCGGGAACTCTGTGAATATTTTGGTTCGCCGCTGCTGACTGCTTGTTGCTTATCTGACTTTAATTAAACGGAATCTCATAATAAATTATCTTCATTAGTAGAATCTTGACCATCGGGTTTCGTTTTGTGTATCTCGTATCTCGTTCTGTGTTCGGCCGTCCATCCATCCATTCCCGAGGTGGTGCATTCCACTCCATCCATCCAACATCCATCTGTGTGCGGCGGCGAAGGACTTTGCGTTGTACGCAACATCCTGTTTCCACCACGATCGCGTTGCTGCTGTTGCTGGTGCTGCCAGTGGACGAACATCGGCCATCGGCCATCACCATCGTCAGCAATGACAAGCAACTTGCGAACAACAACTCCCGTGAGTTGTTAAATCAAAAAGTAGCCAAAATACAAAACGCTTCTTCTTCTTCGTCGACGTCGACGACGACGACGATCGACGATCGGTATTTTTATTGCTTTTATCCGTCCGTCCTGAGCTGTTGTTGGTGCTGGTGGTGAATCCTTTTGATCGTTTTGCTGCTGCTGCGGCTGCTCACCCTTCTTCGCAGCGATGCGGGAAAATGTTCCCACCTGTGCGCCGCCGCGTTGCACTGAAACTGCTCACTGTGTGTGTTGGTATGTTGATTGGTATTATTGAAACAGGTTCTGATGAATATTTTACTGTATCTGTATCTTTTTGTTCTTCCTTCACTCTCGGTGTGTGATTTTTGCTCTCCCGGCTGAAGATGAACGACGATGGCGGTGGCGGTGGTGGCGGCGGTGTCGGTGTCGGTGGAGACGATCGAAGGAGCCCTTTTCTTGCGTTTTATTAATGAACGAAATCACAGCTAAAGTCATTTTCGGATGGACGCATGTGTGTGCTGCTCCTTTGACTCCGAAACTGTGTGTGTGTGTGGATTTCATTGGAATGGATTTGATTGAGGTTGGGAACCTTGAAATTAAGAACGGCGAACGCGATCGGAAGGGAAAATGAATTCATTAATGTAATTTATTGCGGTGGTTCATTTTTCGTGTGTGTTTTTTTTGGTATCTCTCGCTCGCAGAGAGAGCGTATTTGAGGCACTAATTTGGGAATATGATTAAAAAGTTTTATACTCGTGATCTATTAACTTACCTGGTGGCTGACTCGTCGACGCACTTCACGAATACTTAATGAGTGACGATAAATCTCATTTCATATAATTCGAATGTGATAAGGGGAGATGTACGTTTCTTTTGAGTGTGGCTGTCAATCACTCGTTTTTTTGGTGAGAGGGAAAACATGTGTGAACCGAAGATATAAAATGAAAAACGATCGGCATTTTTTTTTTTAATTTTATTGGATGTAACAGTCGGCATAGATTTGAAATTTGAAGCGACCAACGAGATATGCGTAGCCCATTTGCATGAAAGATAATCTGTGGAAGAAAACTCATGTATATCTGCATCTTAAGGCTGGCAAAGGGTGTAATTAAAAGAGTAATTGCATTCCATAGGAAGGTAGCGTGGATTTTTGAAGATCTGATATGTTTGTTGGGAGTGGCATGGCAATCTGTTGCCATTCTTAAACTTCGTTTCATAGAGAGATTCATAAATGTTTTGAATATTATTTCATTAGATCAATTGAAATAAAAAACTGAAAACTGAAAAAAAGATATTTTCGCTGTCAGTTTAGAAATTTCGTATGTTTGAGATCAGCATGATCAAGGATAATGGTTTTTAAAGTTGTACAAAAAGTTTCCGCTTGCTTTGCATCCTTTTATGTATTTTTGCAAATGAAACGAATTCATTCGAACTGCCTTTCCGCCCAAAATTAGACCTAATTCAAGTCGATCAAAAGATCAAAAATTCAAGATCGCTTCTGTCGACATCGTCAAAGATGATTGAATTCACAACTTTCACATTCTTTCAAAGCGGGAGACAAATGACTGCACTTTTGAATTAAAAACTTCTTTAGTATTGTTTGTGACTTGAACCTCAATGGAACATTAAAAGAAACACAAGTTGGTGCCAAGTTTGAAAATTATTTTACAAGTCCAAATCATAATCGTTCGGTCAGTCGAACTCACATATAATTTACAAAAAATTGTTCAGAAGTTCGATTTTTTCGCTAAATGAAACGAGAGGTTTTTGTAACTGAAATATGAAATAAATACTTTAGTCTCTATTTGATCAATTTACCTTTGAATAACTGCGTCAAATACTATTTTTGATTTTTCTACTCCTGAAATTTTACATTTGCCTCATTATCTTGAAGTTTACATTTTTGAAGGTTTTACTTGTACCACGTGTACTTTTTTTAAGACAGATTTATGTTTTAAGACAGATTTATAGGCTTTTTCCATATACGCTCATCCCTCGTTTTGCGCTTCTCGTCTTACGCGGTTTCACCTTTATGCGATTTTCAAATACATATCTACCCAAATTTGTTTTGCACAACTTTGCTTTGCGGAAATGATTTTTCTTCAAAGAATCATGGCTCACTATGGTTTTTCTGTTAAAAATCATCCATATACGCTAATAAATCCTTTTGCGCGGTTTCGGTTTGCACGAAATTTTTCATTCCCTAACCACCGCGCAATGTGAGGGATGAGTGTACCTATGTATTTTTACCAAAACCAGTCAAAACGACTGTTACTCGGTTAGTTTTTTGAACTTTTTAAAAATAACAAAATGAGTTCAGTAATATCATTCAGAGTATCATTGTAATACAGAAATATATTATTTGACGTTATCAATTAGTCGAATTTTTAGCGATTTCTTCTACAAAAGTCAACATTTTTACAGATTTTCACAAATTTTACAGATTTTTTTTTTCGTCTACTTTCCGCGTATTTTTTTTTTTTTGTATGTAGTGCAAATATTTGTAGTCCTACTATTATTGTAATGTCCTATTCGACACCATTTACGTATAAGTTGAGTGCTGCTTTGATTTGGTATATTAGTTTCCTGTGTCCCTGTCGCTATAGCGGTCAATGCCTGTTTTTTCGCGGTATGATTGTTTTAGCTTGAGGCAGAATAACTACTTTCATTGTTGGTTTTAATGAAGGGAAACCAAATAAAAAAAAATAGGAATCAACAAATAGGAAGTAAATTAAAGGAATTGTAGAGTACTTGGGGAACTGAAAAACAACTTTAAAATACTTTCGAAATTGCAGAAGTAATTATAAATATACTTAGAATTATTTTGACTTGGAATTACTGGACTATCAAGGAATTGTGTTTATCCTTATAAAAATGAAAGTACAGAGAATGGTATTTTTACTTGTACTTGTACTCAGATTTTACAAGTCTGGTTGCACATATTGTTTCAACTGAGGAAGAGTTCTTAGTCAGTAATTTTAACGCCAGAGGAACACTAGTAAAATAATTGTTATCGTCCTACCTTTCATACAAGGTTTTACAAGTTTCATTACAATAATTTTACTTAATGGGTGGATTTTCACTTTGTTCGAGTCTCATCTTTTCCTAAATAGGAAAACCCGCTTACCACGTATTTGATTTGAATGTCAGAGGCTTTCCAAAATTGTATGCTAAATAACTGAGGTTTGTTTGACACATATTGTGTGAATTTGCATCTGACCTTCGTTGGAAAAAGCTGATAATCTACCGTAATATAAGCTCCTGGTTTGAGGCTAAGTTAAGGGATAAATTTATTGCGAATTTTTTTTTTTGACTCTTTTCAATAAATTTATCGCAAACTATTGAATCTAAACCTTGACTTCTCTCATGCTTTTTGTCGAAGCGAATGAAACGTAGAATGTCGGTGAATTCAAATCTACTCACAGTTGAAGAAAAAAATGTTGGTCTCCACTTGTTATTCCATAAGTATTTAAGTCTCAAATTGTTTTCTACGTACGGCTTACATGCATACAATAATGTAATAAACGACTTTAATTTTACTTGCGTAAGTGTCCATTTTTTCCAAATACTAGAGAGGTTCCTCACTCTGTACAAATTCAAATATATGATGGTCAATTAGTAATAAAAATGCACTACTTAGCTCTTCGTTCATAATATTCCTTTCTGCATATGCTGTAGGCCCAGTTTTGTACAACATTTATCAGAATCATGGTTCAGGAATCAAACATTTTATCTAAAATTTCATCACATTAAAACTTGCACCAGTCTCAATATATATATTCGCTACGTATAAATGTAAAATAAAATAAAGTTCAAACAAAATACATCTTCGGTTAAAGGTGCAAAAGTTATGATATCATTAATGAACAAAATTAAAATGTGTGGCAACCTCATTGTAACTTTATGCGAAGTAAAAAATAAATTCTAATTCAAAATTAATGAACGAAACGTTACATGCAGTTGAAATTTTAAATTGAAATTGTAAGACCAGTCATTTTAAATCTGGCCTGGTAGATCTAGTGTTAATAAAACAGATTGTATTCTGTTTTTCCCAATTTTCAAGTGTAAAGCCTCAGTTACATGGAAGTATAATACTGACTTTCTGTCAAAATTTCGAGCGGAAGACAGCTGTCGGTGTTTAAATAACCTGTGATTTGAAAAGAAAGCACTGGCTCTCCCTTTAAATACATTTACCCAATATGTCGACAAAGGATGTTAAAGCCATAACTTCAGTTTTAAATAGCATTTAGCAAAAAAATTGTTTGTCGTGTTCTTTTTTTTTGTCAATAAATTAAATGAATTTGGCCACTCAGCCATTTCCATGCATCTTCTCATTGCAAATTTTAAGCCAATTAAAATAAAATCTCCTCTCACTAGCTCCCAAAAAAAGCTAAAGTCCAATCTAATTTCATCCACCTCTCACCTCATTTTGGCAAAACAATTTCAATACCCACACGCTGTCATATAACTGTCACACACCTTGTCATACTTCTCAGCCTCAACCTCAATCTTCTGCTGTCAACCCAGATCGCATCCACTCGGTTAGTTTTTTTGCACACTCACTCACGGTTATCTTAATTTCTTCATTTTGTTTTAAATTATTTGAACATTTATCTGAATATTTTATTTCGTAATTTATTACTTAATTTTGTTAATTTGTTTGTCACTTTTAAAATGAGCGCGTTTCGCGTTTGAGTTTTTCTTTCGGTTTCCTGTTATGTACTTAAAGGCAATTTATTAACGTCACTTAATATTTTATTTATAAGTGGCAACAGAGTAAAAAGTAGTTAAGAAACTAAAATTTCACACTAATGTTGAATTTGTTTGCATAAAAGTTTTTGACTAAATTGATGTTAATAAATATTCAGAGGGAAGAGTCGGTGTGGAAGTGGGGATTGACATATTGGGTTGAAGTTAATGCCAGAGTAATATTTAGTGGCAGGGTGTTCTCAAAAAGTTGGTAGCTGTTAGAACTCAGAATCTTTTTTTGACGGAAATTGGCTATCGCATTACATCATCGGCCTTTTTAAGACATGAAGACATCGATGGATGTGAGAGGAATCATTTTTTAACAATCTGTCTAGCTTGACAAATGGTTTAGAAAGGATGGACCAAAACAAAAAAGCTAGGATTGTTGGGTTAAGCTAGTCAAATCTAACAATTTTTCAGCTCTCCCGCCTGTTGGGTGATCGTTAATCATGACAGCTGAATTACCAATCTACAAATGAAAACTTCGGAATTGAAACACAACAAAGTTGTGAATCCGAAAGCTAGGTGAAACTGAAAAAGATCAGACCAATAAAAAGTGCTATTAAAAATCGCTTTTAAATACAAACTTTAACATTCTCAAAATAAGCCACTGATCTTGTAATTTAGAAAGTTAACTAATTTAGAAGCCTCCTATTCGTTTAGTCCTAATAGTCTCACAGTCATAAAAAAAAGTGCCCTGAAACCGAGAACCATGCCTGCCAGGTTTTTCGGACCCTTATCAATAACCACGGCCATTAGCAGGGATATAAGTGATCACGTTTCTAAGTTTTTAACAGCTAATGGCTGACTTAAGCGCGATTTCCGGTGATCATGTGTCAACCGAGTGTTAGGTTCGATCAAGTTTTGGCCATCCAGGTGTCCTCCACTAAACGATGCTCCATTGAAATCCATCGCCGAGTGCAGATTGTAAAAGATGATCATTAAACGATCCTCAAACGTGCCGGCAAAGTCACTCTACTTTTATTGTCTTCACAAAAAGGGGAAACCACTTCCATCCGTGTGGGCGTTGTTTGCTCTGAATCTTTACGGCCACCCAAAACATTAGTCACAAACTATCACCTTAAACAGCACCGCGTGCGTAAGGCAAGTAGGCGGCATTTGTAGGGTTCTAATTTCTATCTATATCTTCCCGTAGCCGCCTTCAACATCGATGAATTTTAAATCTTACATAATATTTTCAAGTCGAAATGATAAAATTTACTGCACGCCCATCTTGTGAACCTGTTCCCCCCGGGCATTGGATACATCCGTTACCGGTGCGCCACATGACTATAAAAGATAAGGCACATAAATTCAATAAATGTCGAAAATAAAATGAATAAACTTAAAGATGTCGATCAATTTGTTTTTGTTCTTTTTTTTTTTGTCTAAAGAAAGTCGCGCCATTCAAATGGAGTTATCAGTGAAAAGAAAAGAAAAAAAAAACAAAAAATAAAATCAAATAGGTTATGGCTATCAATCTTGGGGGAATTTTTCTTTCTTTTTTTTTTTTGGCATTTTGAGCACCCGCATTGGAGAAGAGTTGGTTGCACTGAAAGTGACAGATTTGTGGTTATTTGGTTCGGAAGAGCGGAAAAGGTTAAACAGCGAGACGCCGATGAGTGATTTTTCTTGCTTCGCAGTTGTTCTTATCCGTTTGAGATCTTGCAGGAGAAACGTGGTGTGGCAGTAAAAAACAAAAATTGTGTCTTCTTTTTCTTTGATGAAGTAGACCATGTTATTAATTACCAAGCCTGAGTTTAAAAAGCCGTAAAACTTTATTGATCCTCTTCAAGGGAAATGTCAAAAGAAATCGTAAAGAATCACTATCTGAGGATCTCTTTGGGGGGTTTGCAGAGTCTAATGACGGACATTAGGCTTAATTTTATTTCTTCCATAAAAATTATTTAATTTCTGTCCTTCAGTGAGCAGGAGTTTTCGTTGGAGGTGCCATAAATTTTGTGCTCAGCATGTCATGTCACGGATGTGTGTCACTCATCCAAAATCTGGTTTCAAATTCGATCTCTTACCAAATTTATAATTAATTTATTAGTAAACTAAAGAGTTTTGAGTGGTATGCTGGCGTAAATTGTAGACAAAAGGACAAAAATCAATTCGTTCGCATGCATCCAAAATAATATCTCTGACATTACGTATTTGATAAGAAAAGGAATCTGTTAAAGGGAAAAAAAAGGAAATAAAGAGTATGGACAATATCGAACAAGACTAAAGCCCTCCATTTGCAAACCGACTACATTTATGTTGGTTTCGGATGACATAGAGATAACATTGACACAACGGCTAGCATTGACGAACATGAAACATAAAATGAAAAAAAAAATTACTTATTTTTTTAACTACATAAAACAAAATGAACATAAAAATAGCTTAAATTTATAAGAAAAAAAAAATGAAAAACTCATCAAACATTGTCAAAAAATCACTACGACAATTCTATTCTCAATTCTACCAGGTTTCAACGTAAAATTATTATTTGTGTTGCAGCATCATTTGCCTTGATTACAACACGTTTTTGCCATAAAACAATTAGGTTTTCTATTAAATTTAAAAATAGAAAGTTTAAAAGTTATAGGCACATCCTTCCACGCATCCTGTATCTGTCCACAATCTCTCACAAGCTTTTAACTGGGACACTGCGCAGGCCAATCAGAAAACAATAAATTTGTTATTATTGAACCAGGTTTTGACAACTTTGCTGGTGTGCTTCGGATCGTTGTCCTGCTGGAACCTCCAGATCAGTGGTATCTCCTCTTCGGCATAAGGCAGCATAATTGTTTTTAAGGTGTTCATGCAGTTATTCTATAAATGGGCCCTGTTACCCAACCAGAGAAACAATCTCACGCGAGCATATTTCATCCACCAAATTTGACTGTTGGGATCAGTGGTTCCAATCTTTTCCCTGGGGGTCTCCTTGTTCTATTAATGTCATCTGAATACTTTTTGTTAAGTTGGGATTTATCAGAAAA
The DNA here is from genome assembly GCA_905187475.1 of Syritta pipiens. NCBI lineage: Eukaryota > Metazoa > Arthropoda > Insecta > Diptera > Syrphidae > Syritta > Syritta pipiens. The sequence continues at coordinate 5,185,638 of LR994572.1, read as the reverse complement.
AAAACGTAAGACGGTCTTACGTTTTGCAACCATACGCCTGTATGCTAAGGCTGGTCTCTTTTTTCGGTTCTTGTTAAAAACGAAGGGCTTACGTGCTGAGCGTCGCCTGAATTGGGTAAATTGAACAGTCCTTGTGAACCGTTCTTAAACATATGGCCAGTTGCAATTCTTGGACAATTTGGTTTGCAGAAATAGGTGGATCGTGTGTAATTTCAGTTTTATTTTTTCCGCTTATAGTTTTTTTCCTCCAGACTGCTTGGTTATCGTATTACTGCTTGTCAAATATTTCTGTATTGACGGCAATATGACAGATCTATTAATTCCATAATTTTTTATTTATCGTATGGCTGATAAGCCACAGTAAAAATCGTCCATAATTTTTTGTTTAAAAGTATCGTTATAATTGTTTCGTGCTATCTTTAGAATCATATCCAAATCCATTAATTTTTTTTTATTTAAACTGTTTATTGATACTCTGTTTAAGTAGGTATAGTGAGATTTCTCAAATACATTTTAAAAAACATATTAGAAGAATCTTAAATGTCAAAGGGAATATATATGTTTTTTATCACCGGGTGCTTTAGCTGTTATTTTTCGACTTTTAATGTTTACTTAATCTTTACATATATTTTTTTGTAAAGAAAAGGTACAGTCCCGTGCCTAGAAAAATCATGGATTTTACAGCAACTACCACAACTTTTGGCGTTTACCCATCAGAACCGCGAAAGGCGTAAAATAGAAATACTAAGATTTTTAGAAAAATTCGCAAACTTTTTTCCACAAATGGTTATAAAACCTTGGTATTTTCTAAAGCAGCCATAGTTATCGACAATATTCGTCAATATTCGAAACATGAACTTCACGAAGTTTTTGTAAAACCTCTGTAAAATACTCTACTTCATTTCTTCAAAAGACTTCTTGAAGAATCCAATGTTCATGATGTCAAGTTACATATTTTAGTGTGTCCACAAATTCGCAATAAAATAAAGATCAAAATTTTTATGATCACACATGAGCCAATATTTTGTGTAGACTGACAGAAGCTTTGCATGATTGTCCTGCTGCAAAGAGCAAGTAGCTGCAAGTAGTCATCAGGATAATGCATCGGATTCTCTAATATCTGACAATATTAAAATTAACCCAACCGCCCTACATTTTTTTTAATTGGGGCGACACCCCGTTGCGGCATTTTATGCGAATCAAAAATACTACCAATGTCACGGTTTGTACTTCGGTTGAAATTTCTTTGAAGTATGGTGCATAGGGTTTTCCAATAAGAGGTATTATTTTAAATAGCCCCTTATTTCCGTAGATGTCACTTTTGGAGCTATAATTTTTAGACATTTTATAAGTAGGAACTACGCCATTAATAAATATGGACCGATACATGGTTTACCATCGCATTGAAATTATTAAAATTCACCATAAACATGGTGAAAATTTGGCAGAGACGGTTCGTAAAACCAAAACATTTTTGGGTCGTGGTAAAGCACTTTGTCGGACCGTAATACAGAAATCGGTGAGAAAATTCGAACTGTTACATGATTTTAAAATCCTGATTTGTAGACAAATATACTTTTTTTTTAAATCTACCACTTTTTTAAAGCGTCATTAATCTGGATTCATATTTTGCTCATCCTTAAAATTAATTTATTTGATAGAGAGTTTCTTCAAAAGACACTTTCAATTTGCATTTTGTGGTTGGAGTAATTGTTTTTATTACACGAATCAAGAGCCCAATCTTAGGACTTTTGCTGGACATTTATTCATAAAGAGTTCTCGGAGGCTTAAAGAAAGAATGAGAGCTATACCAGCTTTGATGAATTTTCAAATTTAGAAAACATTTTATTCAAAACTTCTTTTAAAATTGAACTGCTTCGCTTAAAAAATCTATTCTTCTGATTGTCTATTCACGTTTTTTATATGATTTCCACGTTTTATAGAGAAGTCTAGTGATGGTAAAAATCTCTAGCAGTGTCCAAGGCTCTGCAATAAAAGATTAGAAAATTAATCTCTATAAGAAACATGTCAACAGTCAGATTGAAACAATGATGGTTCGAAGATTTAAAGAAAAAATGCCTCCAAAGAAAAAATTCTAAGGGATCCTCTTTTCAGGCACTACCCATTCCTGTGGATCTCACTTGCACGTACACGTATTCTTAGTTTCGTTTGTCACAGATACCGGATTTTTCTTTTTGGGCTCATCATTGCACACAAGCACATTGCCCAACATAACCCATTTGAGCAGTAACATCTCTCATCGTTTACTACAAAACCCGTCCCATCGCACTCTTGGCCAATTACCAGTTTAACGTCGTCAAGTTGTGACAAATCATCACCGGCTTTTGCTACACTTTAATGTGCGATTTCAAATCGCCTTTCCCTGACACCACAAGCCCACAAAACCGAGATAGAGAGAGAGAGAGTAAGAGGGATTGCAGCATTTCTCACATACCGCCCAGCACAGTTGCGCCTCTTAGGCAGGTTCGAAAAACCCATTAACTGCCCAACTACAAGTGCTTAAGGTAATTTCGCCTTGACAGCGCCTTCACTTGGCCACCGAGGCGCGGGGGCTTGACAACAATCAAATCGCCTGGCAACTTATTGCCCATAAAAGAACCATAACGCTTGCGAATTCTTAAAGATTTGATAACACGGCGAGAGGCTAAAAAAAAAGAACTGACTCACAACACAACTCTGCAGCGTTACATAATCCGTTCCCTGAATGAAGTCTACGGACTCATGCCGAAAAATAAAAAAAAACCGTCATACGAATGTCTCCTTCAGGGGTGGCAGTGGTGTGTTCAGTAGATTACACAATCGCCGACGACATGTGTGCGTCTCGGAATCGGGCTTAGGCGACTTGGGCAGACTACAGGGCAGAAATTTAGCGTGACCGCTAGCGACGACGTTATATTTTAATTTCGCCTGACGTTTCGTTGTCATGTTTAACTACATTTTGCTTTGTTCTCTTCCTTTTCAGGTATCAACGGCCGGCAACTTCGAGCTGGAACTAATAGAAATCTCAAACACAAATAGCCACCTGCTGAACGGCTATTGCTGTGGAGTTCCTTTAGAAATAAGAAGTACACGGACAACAGGTGGGTACTCGTGGTCGAGCGGGACCGAGACGACATAAAATTAACGAGATGTGTATGTCGGTGTGGCTTATATTTTATTTTTATTTTTTTCAGGTTGTCCACCATGTTCGACGGCGTTCCGGTTGTGTCTGAAGGAGTATCAGAGTTCGGTGCCAGGAGGCTTCTCGACTGGGTGCTCGTTTGGGAACTCGAGCACTGGCATCCTTGGCGGTTCGAGTTTTGTGCTGAGTGATCCCGGAATCGGTGCTATTGTTCTGCCATTTACATTTCGCTGGACGGTTAGTATCACATAAATTAAGTTGCGATAGTAAACGGTTTCTATATACGTATACATTTTTTTTTGTTTTGTTTTCTGTGGCTATGTGGCACAAGCCACTACTGATAGGGAGTCTTTATCGCAAAAACACGCTCCAAAACCGCATGCGAACACGAGCCGATGCGGTTGCCACTGCGCGGTACCCGCATGGGGAACCGCAAGGAGGCGGACGAGGGCCACGTATCGTTAGAGGGGAGGGAAACTGAAAGAAAAAAAAAAAAAAACAGAAAAGAAAATTATCTATTGTTTGAAAAGTAAACAGCTTCCGATGGTTTGTGGGCACAAGGTCGGCGTCTTGAATTGAAGCAAAGCTTGGCGATAAACGGTGTTTATTTTCGGGTGCAAACTCGAGGAGTTAGGAATGTAGGTCGGTAGTCGGTGGAGGGAGAAGAAGTAGTGTGGAAAGAATTTGAGTGGAAGGTGTTGCTTATGAGAGGGTGGGGCCAGTCTGATGGCTGGGAAGTAGACACCTCGACGGCGATAACGACTTGGGGCTGCAAAAGAACTGCACTTAAGAGGTCGGTGGTTCAAATTTAACTGAGAAACGACTACTGTTTTGCAACGGTAGCGGTTTTCGCGCAAAAAGGTCTTTGCGTTAGTGAATTAACAATCTCGGAAGCGTGGGTAGAGAGGACAAAGGTGAGGTTTGAAGGTGCGATGTGGAGGTAGCTTGTAAACAGTAGCTCAATAAAAAAAAAGATAATCTGTGGCTTGGAAAGGTAACACTTTTACGTATGTTGTGAAAAATGTCAATGTTTTTATTCTTAACCTCTTCTCTTATGTAAATTGTGACAAAAATGTCAAGTTTGTACTCTGAAAGTCCGTAGGACTTCCCAAAAGATTAAATTCCTTGAGTCCTTACTAAGTTTTTTGGATTTGGAAACACTTTAGCGAGGAAATATTTTTAGAAAGAATTCTGACTATATCATTACCTACTCACCATTCAATGGAGATGCCGAAGTCGATCTGAGGATTAAGAAACGACAAAGAGACAAATTTATATTAGTTGTATCCTTCGAATTAAGATTAGGAAAAAGGGGAAATGAGGTTCTTCTTAGGTCTGGAAAGGTGTTCAGGAGATATCAAAAAAATATCCAAGTTATTAAAACTCTGTCATCAGTAGTCAACTTTTTGTAAGGAAACCTTTAAATACGATATTTTTAGATTAATAACACATTCTCAAATAGTCGCATCAGTGCAGAACTAGCGTAAGAAAAAATTTCGAATTTTCGTTTTTATTTATGAGAAGAAAGTTGAATTTTGCGTGTGCTTGTGTGACGACCGTTCTCAGATTGCTCTCAGTTTTAATAATTAAATTTAATAATTAAATTACCTAACGACCGCATTTTTTGAGCAATAAGTGGACATTTTTCGTAATCTTTTCGATTCGAATTCGAGGAGATAACAAACCATTGCCGAAACAAATAGACTGCACAGAAAATATTACTTTGAATGAAAACTTATTTATTTCATAACTTGTCTGCTTTTTCATATTTTCTTACTAGAATATTTTTATAGCATTACAGTCAAACTTGACAGATCGCAATGATTTCATGAAAAAACTTTTTTGAGCAATCAAAACAAAACAAAGTATAACCAGCATCTATTTCTAATTAAAAGATGTAATGAATGTAATTTTTCAATGAATGTCAATCTGATAGACCATAAAGACTAAGCTATAAACTAGCTAACTCATTCAAAAACTAAGTGTGTAATTACTTATTTTTCCTTTTGTAGCTGTGGGAGGAAAGTGGGAGTCGTTCTCATAGTTCCGCTAATCATTGTATTTTATTAAATTTGTTTATGACTCCCTTTCGGTGTCATTTTTTCCACCATACTGTGGCGCCATTCTAGAATTAAGTTCCCATGTTTTGCCTACAAGCTCCCTTAGAAACCACAATACCTTCATTGCTTTAGTGTAAAATTGATGACTATGAGCATTCCAGGAAAGTTGCTTGCACTACTAACCCCTAGAACCATTACCTCATTCTATAGTGAAATAGTGGTCTCCTTTTAACAAGAAAATGCTAGATACTACAATTTTGTATAAATCTGTATACCTTTTTTTTTGGTAATCGGGCAGACGGGCTATATAGTTAAAATAAAAATCAAATTAAAATACAACTGGTGGTCTCCTTTATGTTGAGGATAATCTTTCCGGTGAATATGATGATGACGGCATGGTTGAGATAAATGGGGAGCCACGCTGCACTGCACCAGTTACATGTTAATGTCAGGGCTTTTTGCATTAGGCCACCATTGGTTTCATTCTGTTTACCTTTGACCATAATCGTTATATCGTCCGCGTATACAATGGCTGTGAAGTCAAGGAGTTAATAGAGTCTTAATAAGCGATAGATTATGTGTTGTACACAAATAGAACAAATTAGAAACTTTATTTGATAAATTTTGAACCACAATGCATCAAAGTGGTTGTGAGCAAATTAAGGCTCAGAATGTTTTTTCACGTGCAAATATTTTGATTCCATTCTACGCATGTTATCAAAATGGCGCCGTTCGTGACTACATTAGACAGAAAACGTTTAATTTAAATTTTCACTGTACTTCTGAATACACAAGTAAACGTAAACAAACGTGTGACTATTAGTGTCACAAGAATTGGGGCTACGTTTTCAGCCATTTTGAATTCGTTCTTTTTTTAGGGTTTCGTTCTAAAGGAATAACGAAACCCTTATGGAATCACTTCGGTGTCTTTCTGTCTGTGTGTCTGTCTGTCTGTCTGTCGCCTTTTACATATTTGACTATAACTTATAAGTCCTTTGTAGTTAAGGGATGAAATTTGGACTGAAGGTGTATCTAGGCAACCCAAAAATAGATCATGCACCCTTTTTGGAATTAGTCGCAGATTAAAGAAAAAGTTAGTACTAATACTAACGGCCGAAAAAACGTTTACTAACTTTGATGGTCGATATGGGTGTCATTGGAAAGGGGGCGGTACCCTGATTATGAAAATGTCTGTCTGTTTGTCATTAGGCTTTAACCTCGGTAATTGGCGAACCACTAAGAATTTAGAAATAAATCTTTGCTAAAAGACGTATTTCACTTTCCCAAAGAAAGTTGAGGAAAAAAATTTTAAGAAAATTTCATACTAGCAAAAAGCTTAGTACCAATACTAAATTTGAAAAATAAATTTCTTTTACTAGTTCCTTGGTATGGGTATCGTTGGAAAGAGGATGATAGCTAGATCAAAAAGTTGTACTATGGCAATCACCTTACTCTTATTGGTAAGAAGTTATTAGCCAACAAATTGCCAAAAACTGACTTCTGTACCGTGTCCCCCACCTTACTTTCTAGAATATTTGACCAAAAAATCTGAAAAAAATTGGAGTTATGCGGCAACTCATCGCAATAGCCCAAAATTATCCGAAAATCGTGTGTGATTTTTTATTTGTACTAAAATAAATTAATTACTAACTTTTTTTGAAAAAAATTTCACGGCAATATATTAAGTGAGGTACAATCGGATAGGTCTTGTAAAATGAAATAGAGTTTTCATTTTGAACTTTTCATTTGGAAGTTAAGTTTTCGAGATATTAAGCTTCAAAGTCGAAAAAAAGGCGTCCCCCCCCTCGCATTTCCACACCCGTTGGTCTAAAAATCTGAAAAAAATCTAGAATGTAGATCTTGATGTAATCTTTGTGTTAAAATTGGTTTGAGCACTCTGGCTTTAATAGTTTTCGAGATATTGGCCAAAAACCAAAAAATAAAAACATTCGAATTTTGAAGATCCGAAAACGCCATTTTGTAGATCTCAGTGAAAGAACAAATAAGTATTACGTAAAAAAAATTACTTTCATACAATTTTTCGAGATATTAACGATTTAAATCGAATCAGTTATCGCAAAAAACGATGAAATGACGGCAGTCTCAGTGTCGCTTGCGGCATTTCATCCCCTAAATTCACCAAAGCAATTTTCACACGGCTGGCGCGATCAGCAAATGGGAAAGGATTTTCTTTTGTTCAGTTTCGTTCGAAATGAAAGAATTTTAGTGATTGAACAGTGAATTGAGTTTAATTTGATTTGACTATTTTAGTTTGTTGATTTCTTAGACTTATATTAAGTCTACTGCTACTAATCTGTTTGCGAACGAAACCCTCGGCGGGTGAGTGAAACTCACACTTGACCAGTTTTTATATTATGTGCGCAATATATTACCTTCTATATTTGTATCATGGTTCTTTCGATTACAACCAGTTCAAATTGAAAATTGTTTTTTTTTTTTCAAGTTTCCAATGAAATGACAAAAATTAAATTGAGTGCCATGATCAGCCACAAAAAAAAAACATCGAGAAAATGGGTTTTAAAGATCTTAATAAATCTACACATTAGGGTAATACGCATCTGAAGTTCTTACTATTTTTAATATAATTTAGTTTGGTGTTTGTGCGTGAATGAGAATGCAGCTAAAATTCTCAATTTTTGAGACAATGTGGCTTATCATATTATTGTAACAAGCCCTTCAATTATACAAGATTAATTTTTCTAAAGCTCTATTAAATGTTGGCTTCGAATGATTTGAAAAAAAAGTTGAACAGGTGATAAAATATTGTTTTATTATGTTTATTATTTTTTTGTTTGTTTATTATTTTATTGTGTTTATTATGAGACTACTATTCTTCAACTTAAATGAGTTAATATAACTTCAAAATGCCTTCGATGCCTGTAGAATCACTTCAACCATAACAATGTCTTCGAAATACTTTCAAAGATTTAAAAATGAAATCAAAGAATGTATTGAAACCTTCGCTTTGAAAAAAAAAAAAATTAGCTGAATCAAATGGCTGCAAATGGTGAATGCTTTTTCAAGCCTTGAAGTTAAAATCTTTAAGTAAATTTATGAATTCAATCATTTCATGTTAAAATCAAGATGATTTCTTTTCTAAAATGATTGCATTCTTTCATAAATCTGAGAGTATTGCTTAACCTTCTATAATGGTGTCACCACCATATGATTCGAGGTACAACAAAATTTTGCAGATGTCCACCACTCCGTTATAGAAAATTTCACAATTTTCTCGTTCACATGACCAGACCGGAACGTGTTTTAAATTGCATTAAATAAAATCACTTTCGTGTTTATGTTCGCGTTCGTGTTTACGTCAAATGAAATCAACACGAACATTTTCATATTTCTATGGCACGAAGGTGTGGCCAAAGATATTTCCCGTGGCACCCTGTCTTGGTCCGTTGCTGCAACCATGGGCTAGTTTGGTCGAATTTATCTCATAATTGATATCCGATACTTTTCTGCAGGAGCATTAAGCTAAATCTTTAAATTGTTTTGACGGGAACCGTGCAAAATATCAAGTTAGGTAACCGGTTCCTGCAGACGACACAGGGTGTTGATGAGTGAAATTGACAGCATGAACATTTTTTGATGAGTTTCAATGAATCAACTCTTGAACCTGCCTGACATTCCCCCATGCAAGAGATTGGCTCTGGTTCAAGAATCAAATTAACAAAGAAATCGTAAACACTTGGATGGATGGATGTCAAGGGGCAACAAGTGAATTCTTCTAAGTGAAGTAATCCTCATCTGGAAAACATCAGTACCATGAGAGTTTTTGGAAAGCCTTGAGCCCCAGTAGCGGAACCGGGGTCAATGGAATTTTGCTCAGGGTCACTTTGGCTCCGAAAAAACCGTCTTTGAAAGATGATGAACACATTCGAATAATGAATATGCACTCAGAACGAAAGAATGCATTTTTGAGAACCTCTAGCTGGCATAAAAAGGATTCACATTGACCCCAATTTCTGTCCAGAGCTTTGTCGATAAGCCAAAGAAATGGACAAACTTTCAATCGACGCCAGATTGGCGCTGGTCCTCCACTGCTATCCTCCGCCCCCTTCCGGGGGCCGTGGCATCCCGTGGAAAGTCACTGATTAATGATTCTTAATCGACCATGAAGCCCGACTGATGTCCCCATTCTCATAGCGCTCCGTGCTTCGCGCAGAACCCGCCATTAGACGTTCGCCGTAACAAATTAGCACGATGTAGGCCATTCCACAATTCGACGCAAAGCTCGAGATGGTAAATTAGTGAAAATCAAATAATATTGAGGCGAACTCCTCTCGACAGCACCGTGGCAGAGAGAGAGAGAGAGAGAGAGAGGTCATCAAGACCATCGCTCGTCGGTTGGACGGGAGGGGATTATCATCATTGCGGTGCTCAGTCAGGGCCCATGTACATGCATTGTCATTCCGCGACAACTTCGACGGCGGTGTAACTTGAAACTACTCCCAACTCGCCCGACCGACCGAACAAGCGACCGACCGACAACATCTTGTCCAAGTGTAGCAACACTTTCGGTGATTTCTGTTTACACAAAATGCGATTAAGGATTAGTTGCGGACCGACAGTACCACCAAACCGAGGCGCATTACCGCCGCACAGCCGCAACACAAACGCGGACAGCTACACCGTCCTCCGCCGCACCGCGCGCTCAATTAAACAACAACTTGTGAGCCGTATGTTGTATCTTGTAGATACACGACGCGGTATCGCAGCTCAAAATCTCTCATACTGAGCCTCGTGTACAGAAAGAAAGAGAGAGAGAGAGGGAGGGAGAGAAAAAAATTTAATAAAAGACAGAAAAATTCAGGAAAAATAAAAATAAACTTGTGTAAGCCGAATTAATTACGTTACCATTTAAACCCATTTTGTGGCGTGAGTTCGCGTATCCGCAGCGACTTAGAAGCGCTCGGTTCGGCCCGGCCTGGACTTGGCTCCGTTTCCACTCTTCAACTTGATTTGAAGGTGCGCAACCGAAACCGGCCCGTGGTACACTGGAAGACTTCAAGCACCACCACCAACATCAGCGCACTCAGAGCCACAGATTGCCTTTTGAGGCAAGAAGAGTGAGCCTCACTCCGGTGGACGGTGGTCGATGGACGGCTGCGGTTTTTCCATCTCTCTTCCACTTCTGTGCTGGACACACGAACAACAATGACTCGGAGCCCGAGTCCGATTCCGATTTCGAGCCACCGCCACCGTGGTGATGATGTTGATGATGATGGCTGGGCAAGCAACCTGTAAGCCACGACGGACACAGACAGCCTCAACCTGTTTCGTGGGAACATTGCCTTCATAATGGAACCTGTTAAATGAATGAAATGCTATTTCGTGTCGGAATAATCTTTAGGAAATGAAGTGAAGCGAGTGATAGAACGGCCTGAGAGTGCAGAGAGTGGCCAAAATGCGCGGAGGGGCGCCCAACGAAGAGCTGGGGGTTCAGTTTGAATTCGCTTGAAATCCAGAACTCATGCGAAACGATGTTGCTCCCTTTCTAGGAAATCGCAGCGACGAGGTGGAGAGTTGAGGTGAAAATATGAAATTAATGGCCACCGGCCAGGATGGCGGAGCGGAGGACAGAAGAAGTCCCCTCACAGTCCTCCAGTAGACAGATTGAGGCCATTTTTGCGGACATTTTAGTGCATTAGGTGCGAAGTGCGATGTTTCGTCGGAAAGATTAGCGCTCGGGAATGCGATTATAAATCATATCGCCGCTGGCGAGGGGGAGTTCTTCTCTCCCGTCCCATGTACAGTTATGTGAAAATTGCCGCCAGCAGAAGCGCAACAGAAGATTGAAGGAGTTTAGGTCAGTGGGTTTTATGAGCCAGTCCAGCATGGGATTTTTTTAACGAGTCTCCAGGTGATAATCGGCGGATATTATGGCTTTGTTTTGGTCTAGTTGTTCGGAAAGTGCAGAGGCGACGCTCAGTGGGAGGTTTACGGCGATAAGCGGAGCGAAGCGGAGTGAAGTCGTGGCAGAATGGAGCTGCACCGGAACTCCGTAGCGAAAGTGATGATGTTTGAGGTCGATCGTGGCTTTATTTCAATTTTATTGGCGGATGGTGAGTTGAGTTGTGGCCTGAAGCTTCGGTGGGAATTGTTTTAGTGCTTCTCAGCCATCTAACAGGCTGTCTGTCGTGTCTCTGAGCTAGAATTGCGGAATGTACTTAAGAATATTGGTGTCGAGTGTCGGACAAGTGTTTCTTTTAGAGACTCCCATAAACTTGGAATGATCATGATAAAAAAAGAAAACCCATTCGATGGCTTTTTAGCACACAGGTGAAGTTTTGCAAGTTTCTAAATGCTCAGTTATTTGTCTTCTTTGGATTGCTTTTCCATTCTGATCATGGTTTTTAGGTCAAAAACCGCCAAATCGTCAAAATTCAGCCATTGCTCATGTGTCTTGCAGTTTTACTTGCCCAACAAGTGAAAAGAAACAAAAGGACCTTATCCTAGTTTTTAGTTTCCCTTTTTCAATGTTAAATATATTTGATTTTAAATTTCTTCGTGGCTCTGGTCGCCGTGGCTTGTCTCCAATCGTAAAGCGGGCGTATTAATGTTTGAGTCCATTCGTGGAAAAAACACCTTAAACGATTTTTACAGCCTCATCTCGAGCGATCGACTGACAATCCTTCTGGAGTACTTCTGTCATGAAAAAAGAATAAAGAATATTTTCCGTAGCTCACTGCGTTTGTGTAAAAAATATGCATACATGATCTAGACATTGTCAAAGGAAAAAAAAATCTGTGATCGTTAGAGTGATCTTTACTGAACATTTTTGTCACTAAGCAAATAGGATTCAAAGTTTTCTCTTTATTGAAAATTTTTGTCACTAACAACATCACATTTAAAGTTTTCTCTATCGTGTCAGATTACATTACATCGAGAAATATTTCAATCGTATCCATAAAGATCTATATCTCAAATGATCTTTAGTAGATATCACTAAAGCAGTTGCTTACATTACGAGTCTTTACTCACGAGAATATCGTGCAGCGGATATTTGCATGCCATAAAACATGTTTTGCCGCACCTGTAATGATAGCTATAAGAGTAAAACTTCATAAGTTTTCTCTACAACTGTCCGGCTGTAAGAAACATTACTTCTACAATCGCAGTAAGGTTTTTAGAAAAATTAATCATTTCACTTCATTTATTTATTTAGCGTCTTTACTACTATAATTAATTCCCTTGTTTTCTATTATGAACTAACTTCTTATAAAGATTGGTTGAATCTATGCACATCTGCGTCAAGTTTTAGAAAACACTCTTATTTGTCGAATGGACAAGATTATTCATAACAGAATGGGTTCAGGTTCAGGCCATTTTGATTTAGCGGTCATCTAAGTTTGCGTATCTCTTTAAAATTGTAGAAGTCCCTCGATAATGAGGCGAGATTCACATTACTAGAAATTTCCAAGTTTGATGGAGATTGATTGAAACGATTTTCATAAATTCATAAATTACAAAACGATTTTTTATCAGTATCAATTTTTATTAATTCAAAAGAAAACGACGATAAAATAATTCCATTCACTTTCAAAAAATTCATATGCAGTAAGCTCTCGATTATTCGAACCTTTATAGTTCGGAAACCTCAGTAAATAGAAGCATTCTCGCAGTCCCCTAAAGAGGCCTCTGTTAATCGAAGAAAACCTATGCAATTCAGTCGCTTCGCTAATTCGAATTTATTTTTAAGCAAAACAACAGCAAAAACTCTATAATTCGAAAATGATGCCTTCCTTACCTCTATAATTCGAAGTCAAGTTTAGGTCTTTTTCTTTAATAACCGTTAGTTGAAAAGTTGAATGCGTACGTGACGAAAGTGAGCAATATTTTATTTTTGAAACCTGTGTTATTCAAGAACCTCTGTAATTCGAAGTTTTTTCATGGTACCACGAAATTCGAATTATCCAGAGCTTACTGTATACAGCTCATTGCATAGATATTGGTATTCTTGGATTTTGGTAAATTGGAAAACGTTTCTGCGTCAAATTCATTTTGATGGGCGTATTTAAGGAGCGCTTGTTAGCCTAATTTGAGAGAAGCTGGAGTGATTTTGTAGCCTTTGTTTTCCGAGCTATCCTCAATTTGTTCAGATGCAAGTTCTTAACTTTTCATGTGGAAAAAAAAAGTATTTGCACATCCAGTTTTTTTTTCTTGATTTCATTGTAATCTGTAGATTGAATGAAGTATTGAAAATACATTAAGAACTGGCATAAAAAAAAACCTAGCCTAACAATACTAAAATGGTTGGAATTGGTTGAAAATTACCCCGGTTGTTAAGAAAAAACCGACAAAAATAGACCAAAAAATGTGTTTGGACACTAAAGGTTGTAAACGAAATAGAAGGCGTTTAGCGCACTGATTAATTAACTCCACTTTTTGAATGTCAGCCCTTGGTATAATCATAAATATCCATATTTACAATAACCTTCTCAAAGATAAAGATTAACACTTTTAAAGGACAACTATTTGAATAAAACGTAGTGTATTTTTAGAGTAAGTGCAAATTATTTCATCGCGTTTCTCAAATTTTTGTTTTATGGAGCTAATCGATGTGTGGTCTGAACGTCTCATATAATAAAAACAAATAAGTTTTAACTCTCACTAATATTTTCTGGACATTCGATAATAGCTTATAATGTCCCCGGCTTCGAATCGATAATATAACGAATAAGTTCAGTACCTGAAGCCCTTCCTAAGAAAAAAACGCAGTCGTTATGTCAGCTTGGTTTGAACGTCTTCTCTTCTTTACTGCACATTATCCAAAATAATGCAGAATTTTCTATAAGGTTTATGTTTTGTGATTAGGGACACATCACAAATTGTTGGGGGGTAACATAAAATAGCCATTCTTATGTAAACCTTGCGGAATATTTGTGGTCAATGTCCTGTTTAATATTCCGTTCAAACTTTACAGATTACAATGAAATCATGAAGAAATTGGGTGTGCAAGAACTTTTATTTTACCTACTGTTCAAATTCAAGGAGATCATTCAGTTCTTGTAACTCTCCTCGAAGCCAAATAGCCAGATAGTTTCTCCCCGTAATTGGATTCGTGGCCTGTCAGACATTTATACTATTTTAGAGTTTTATTATCCATAAGGGATATCTTTTCCATAAGGGGTGGAATTTAAGAAGTTTTTCTTGCTCTGTTGTTGAAATACCACCTTTTCGTACCACCCACTTTAGAAACTTTTTTTGTGTCGATTTACATTTTAAATAAATTCACATTATTGGTAGTTCATATTATCGAGGAACTACTAAATTTAAAAGGAACTTTTTTCGGATCGAATAATCAGTTTTTTCGATGTCTTCTGTCGTCTTTTTTAAACATCTCAGGAGGGATCCGAAGTCAGAAGTTACAGTTACAAGAAAAGAATTTTGTTAAACTATATTGGCAACTGTGTAGACTCTTTTGACACCGCATAAATAGTAGCAATGTTATGATTTTTGAAGTTTCAATTTTTCTTTATAGGATTTGTTGAATCATACTAACAAGAAGTCAACCACTTGAACGGTCATTTGATGTTATACAATTTTTAATTTTGCGCCATACAAAATATAGGCACCATCTCTTTGATACTTTTGTTGAAAATCTTGAATACTCTTACGATGCGAACTGTGAATCAAAAAGAACAAGCACCACGCGTTCGTACATAGCATTTTTCTTAAAAAAAAAACCTTTTTAACTTTACCCAAAAGTCAGAAATGTAGTAAACGGTTTTAAAAAAAATTCTACAAAAACGAAAATCTCGCTCAGAAGGTTTTTAGCAAGCGATAAAAATACTTTAAATTTTGAAAAAGAAAAAAAATATATCTATTAGGACGCTGTACATTTCGGACATTTGGAGAAACAGATTATCTTTAGGAAAATATGCTCGGACCACTTAATAACTTGGTGGACCCATTTCTGCCCGGTTAAAGTGACTTATAGCCTACTTTGATGCAAATCATTGTTAGTTCGGCTTCAAAGTGCGATTTCAGAAGCAAAAGAGTGACCAAAAAATCCGCCTCCAAATCTTCCTCCTCGCAAAGCCTCATCAAAAACTCCTTAAGTCACACCAACAAATGTGATGCGAGCATTTCAGCTTTAATTACTGACCCCAATCGCAATTAGCTTCACCCCAACAGCAGCCACTCTCCAGCCAGCTCCGTGGGAACTCTCTTCGAAAGTTACACATACGCGATCCTGAACAAATCTTCGCGAAACTTGATCAACCTCTCATCGAATTTCCCCCAACTCGGCTTACGTAAGCCCAACGATTTCTTTTCCCAAACAACCGCTGGCTGGCCCCCTGAAGACTTCCTCCAAAAAAAAAAAAAAAAAATATATTATCGACACACCGCCCGCGGCAGAAATCGGAGGGCCTGGACTACAGTGGGTAGCGACAGCTCTCCTCAAGACCATTTGTCATATTTGTACATCCCAACTTGAGTGGTCGCCTTAAAAGCCACCTCAAGCTGAAATGCTACTTACGGCGAATTCAATTTAGACTCTCCAAAAGTGAAAGGCTCCCCCCTTCCCAAAAAAAAAAGTCGAAGAAGAAGCTTTGCTTGAACCCAGCAGGGGGTACACAATTCGATTACCAATTCACCTCTTAGGCACATGTTGGAAACAAGGTTACCCCAGGCCGGGCTAAAGCCCGAAAATGAAGACACAAGACAATCTCCGAGCGAGCGGGCGTGCGTGACCCAATAAGGTCTGCCTGCGTGTTCCTGTCACCGCGGCTTTAATTAAAATTTTTTTCAAAACCAATCGAGAAGGTGGAGGACCGTCACCAGTGGTGAAAGGTTCGGCGGCTCTGATGGAATGCGTAAGACAAGCCATTACAACTATTAAACACTCCACCGCCTCACCAACTCCACCACGGAACACTTCATCTCGCGCGTCTTTTTTAATTATGACACACGAATTTCCAATCAGCGGCCGCCGTGAAGAACAAAGGCAGCAGAAGCGATGCTCCAAATTCGAGGGCTTCGGACAAAAACCTAGATGGGCCACCACAATGATTGGGAAGCCCACTCGAGCCGAGGACCCCGAGCTGAATTTTTGCTACTCTAACTGAGATGTTGATGTGATAATAACCGGAGCTATGTGCCTGGTCCAGGTACACAAAAAAAAAAAAAAAACGCAACCGATCTCGAGAGAAGACAGATTTCTACAAACATCCCCGAGTACCACTTAACAATGTTTTAAAGGAGCATCGTCGAGTGGTTGTCGTGTTGTTGTTGTTGTTGGTGGTGGTGGTGTTACGACTGGGTCGGGCGCACATCTTCGGAGGAGATTTCATCAAGTCATCTTCTCCTCCACGACGACGGCGAGCAGAGCTCTTGTGTAGAGCTTTCGAGAAAACAACGACAATTGGTGTGGAGATGGTGGTGCGCGGAGAACTGGCTGCCTTTTGAAGTGTGTATTCAATAACATTGTGAGCGGTCATCGGTTCAAATCTGCCTTTGAGGCTGCTGCTGCTGCTGCTGCTGACAAGCAGCAGTCTCTCTCGGATGATGCTGCTGCTGTCCGCTGACTGCTGCTGCTGCTGACGATGATGATGATGATCGGAATTCATGTTTAATTTGTATCTCATGGATACAAATTCCCATCGATAGAGTGTTTGTTGTCGTTGTTGTTGGCTGTGGCTTTTGTGATTAGCTCTTTGTTCCCGTTCCCCGATCGATTCGATCGATTGATTGAGCCAGCGGGCAGTGAATATTACGAACCCATCCCCGCCGGCAAACAGTGGCGGGAGAAATTTAAATTTCATCGAGTAAAAGTCGTCTCGTCCCGCACACGGGAGTTTGTCGCGCATTTGAAGTCATCTCATAGCAGCTCGACGGCGGCGGTGGTGGCGGTGGTTTTTGCAGCAACAGCTGGGCCGTAGGTGTGGCTGGGAATTGGCAGCTCTCCGTTGCGTAGTGAGTGATTCGTGTGCGCTGGGTGCCAACATGAACAGGTTGTTGTGGGTAACCGTGGGAAAATGCTCACGATATCTCGCCGTCGCGTTGATAAATTTGATTAAATATTTCTCGATATGACATCACTGACGTGCGCGGCGCTACCGCCGCGGCAGATTGAATAACTTAATGGGCTGTATGTGGGCTTGTCTTGGCTGCTGACGGCCGCAAGGTGATTTAACGGCGGTGAACGGTAATTTGCATCTCAAGAAGTGCACTGAATGAGAACAAGATCGGGCGGCTGGCATGGGAGTGGGTTGGTGAAAAAAGACATGACAAATGTGGACTGAAAGAACGGACATGGAACGTGGTGGAATGTAAGTCGAATCTCAAGGTTATGATAGCGAATGTTTGTAGGGCGGTTAAGTGATCGACTTGGTGTTGTCTGTCTTCGCAATCTGAGAGTTAGCTAACCGGAGGGAAGGCGGTGATCGCCTTTTCGAAGAAAGAAAATTTTCAACAAACCAAACCTTTCGTTTTCTTTTATTGTTGCTTCAAAAAAAAAAAATGAAATTCCCATTCAAATTGCCTTAGCCCCGCAGAGCACAAGACTGCCACCTCTTTGTTATACTTCTTGATTGCAAATTATTTAACTGCGATGCAGTACCTATTGGCCTTAGCCTATATGTTACATTCGCTGCTGAGCCAGATGTCTTTCAGAAATATGTGTTAAACATTGGCAAGATCAAATTTAACGTCTTAGGAATTAATGATTCAACGGTCCTACGATTTGCAAAAGCATTTTCACTATACGAGGTCTGTTCAACATTTTTTTTTTTTGTCAAAATTCAGCACTTTTGCAACGAACTTCGTTGCCACTTATGCCCAAAATTTCTGAAAAAATTGCATGGCATGAGCCAACCGATATACTGACATCTTCAGCAACTTCTCTAATAGTGATTCGACGATTCTCCATAAAAATTTTCTTCACTTTCTGGGACGTCAACATTTCAAGTGTTTTTGAGTACTTAATTCCATTTTTCACACAAAATTGAATGCAAATTCTTTGTTCCATTTTTTTCGCCAGCAGGAAATAACCGAACACGCAAAACACGTCTAACTTTTATGCAGTTGCTGATTGCTTGAGAATAGCTGAATCCCTTTTATAAAAAAATTGTTTTCGACAGTTGAATTCTAACAAAAAGTAAGTGGCTACATTAATGAGCAACCAACAATAGAGTAAACTCTTCGGTTTCTCACCTAACTTCTGCTACTTCTATAAGTTGAGTTCATAAACTCTCGAGTTGTAAATTAAAAGTTGAAATTATAAAACTTGTGTGAATGGAAACAATGTAAAAAATTCTAAAGTAAAGTTCAACTTTTAGTCAATAAAATCGTCCTTAAAGGATTTTCAATTACTCGCTAAAGCTTGGAGGTACATTATTTTTCTTTTGGAAGACTTTTGAATCACAGCGTAGGCAGCAAGATATCTGTATAAGTTAAACACGTCTAACACAGACGTGATACCTCCTAATCAATATCAAGCTTATTTCAAAGGATCCTTTTTAGTTAATTTTTTTAACCTATAACTATAACGTGTTTTACGATTTAGCCCCCAAACATTTTAATCAACTTTTGACGCATTCGAACTGACGGTCGTTGAAGAAAAAAAAGTAAGCTTGATTTCGAATTATAAAGGTAAACAAGCCATGATTCGAATTATAGAGATTTTGATGTTGTTTTGCACAAAAATAAACTAACGAAGGAACCAAATTGCAAAGGTTTTCTTCGATTTACAGAGGGTTTTTCAGAGGACTGTGCTAATTTATTTACAGAGGTTTTCGACTTATAGACGTTTGAATTATCGAGAATTTACTGTAAAAAAAAACGAATGCCATCTAGAAAAACATAGAAAATCACATGGAATACGATTTGTAAATACCAGAATTTAGTTTTAGAAACTACATTACCGCCTTCGAAATATACAATTTCCTTTACAGTTTCCAATTGCATCTGTAATGTAGTCAGAAATTTACGAAGGCACATAAATCTCTTCCTTTTACTCTAAACGATTGAAACTCGTTACAATGACTTAAATCGTTTTGAAGTTTGGGTTTTGCAAAATTTTCTGCCCCTTTTTTCTCCTGCAATCTCACTTCTGAGTCTCACCATCGATCCTTTCTCCCTAATTGCGTAGCCTTCACACGATCACGTCGACCACCCGTGTGTGCGACATCTTTATGGCCCGTCTAATGTCTTCGCTCGAAGTCGTTTCTATATCCGCCCCCTAGTTTTGGAATGCCATGCAATTTAGTTTGTAACCGACATTTTTCCCCCAAAAAAAAAACTAAACCACCACGACTAACCACCAAACTCTACACCACAATCCGTGATCAAAATTATTCTCACGTAGCGCTCCGTCGCAACAACGAAACGAGCAGATATGCCCGCTTAAAGCCACCTAAACGCCTTGCATTTGCATAATTCCTCCGCCGTCGTATCTCGTCAGTTTAAAAACCCATCAACCAATTACTCTTTTGTCGAAAAGGACGTCAACGTCGTCGATATGGATCACACGCTCGCCATTTGCATATAAAGCGCTTCGGATACTTTCCATTTTGTTCCCTGACCTAGCCCAGACTTGTTGGGCCGTCCTACGCATCTGAAAGATGATGGATTCCACAACATCACTGATGAAGATCAAGATGGGAGATCTTTCATTCGAAGGAAGAAGTCTGGGGCTGATTTTTGTCCAGTGCAGTGGTTTGGAAGCTGGAGGCTGAGGGGAGAATGACTCTTCTCCTTTTGATTCATCGTAATTCTCCGATGACACTTGAACAGCAGGTACTTCACTCCAGCGCAAACCGACTGACTGACTACATCACACAGCGAAAGGAATCATAAAAAAGATGATTGGCATCCGGTGGACAGATTTTTTTCTCCCTCCTCCTTCGTCGTTGTTGTTTTGTTTTATTCTCGGTGCTGTGTCATTGTTTCAAGAACTTGCTGTGAAGGGGGGGCGAGCAGTTTCCACGACTTCGCGTAGTCTACTTCTTTCCGAGAACAACAAAACGTCGCAAATTTGAACACAAAAAAAAAAAAAAATGAAAAGGAACAGAAATCTACAAAAACTTATTAATATTCATGACCGAGCTTTGAAGAACAAAAGCAAACAGAACGAGTACGATTCGAGTGCAGGTTTCGAGAGGCGCAGCACGGCCACGATTGGGTCTTGTCTTGGGGTCTAGAAAAAGAAGAGTGGCTGCAGTGGACTCCTCTTAATATTTTCCTCATACGCTGCGCTACCACGCGGTGTGGTGCTCTACAGTGCCAGCGCCAGTGATGTGCACATCCAAAAATAGTGCGGTGCGGCGGTGTTACATCAGTGTATGTCCAACTGTTACTAGTTCGTCGTCGAACACGCTTTTGTTTTCATTCGAAGGAGCAGCAGTCCAGAGAGCGGCAGGAATAAGTCACGATTAGCCATTTTCAATGAAACATAAAAGTATCTGTGGCAATAAATAATACATTTCTTCAATGCTCCTCCGGTGCCCCGCCGCGGCCGTGGAGAGTGTGCAACATGTGTGTATGTGGATCGGGCGCATGCAAATTGAATTGGGAATGCAGGTAATCGGAATTGCGCAGGTGAATGCGGCGACTACTCGCCGTCATCGTCGTCGTGGTTTCCTGGTGGATCTGCTGTGTGTGTGTCTTTATCGGAATGGGTTCATCGTCTGTTCGGGGGTAGATAGATAGACTCTCGTAGATACTTTCACACGTCCGACTGCCGCAGCGAAGTCAGAACCAGCCGCGCCGTCTCACTGGGGCTCCGATGTTGAAAACCTTTGACACTTATCGTTTTTGATTTGTTCTGCCCGAGAGTTCTGGTTGTGATTTCGGACACGTTTCTGTATGGGAGCGCATTACCACCGCCTCGCCGCTCCGCGCCGTTCCTCTGCCCGAAGGTGAGTGAGAAATTTTATTTATTACCATCATTCGATGGAGCCGAACGAGCGCGGGCGCGCAAGTGCAGACAACGAAGTGGGATTCGTTCCGGGCACATTGGATTTTATTGTCACTGAATCCGAGGAATATCGAGAGACCGTTGAAAGGAAGCAGCATAAAATGAGTGTTAATTGTATTCATCGAACAAATGAAACTGTATACGCTGAGAAATATGAATGGGCCACGTTTCTGGGGGCCTGCCCAGGAGGGAGGCTGGTGCGATTCGCAGCATCACTCGGCTCGAATGGATTGGTTATGATAATTCGGTAATAGATACATTTGTTAATGTTTTAATCGTTGTTGAGGGACTGGCTGTTTGTTGGGGCTGGGACGATTGCGGCTTGGCGCCGTTACTAGTCGGTTCAGGGCTCCGTGATGAATTGGACTGAATTCCTAAGCGTGGTCTTTTGTTCTTGTGGAATTCGACCCAGTTTTGATGTGAGGAATGTAGTCGGGGAATTGATATCTCTTTTATTTTTTTTAAGTGGGAAACTGATCCACATATTAGGAGTTCAATGTCTCCATTTGGGGGCAGTGAAAAATGATACTGAATAAGACCTCAAATGAGATATGGACTGAGCTGCTTGCTGATAAGTTTGAAGATCAACTCTAATTAGGGGGAGAGAGCTTTACGTGTCCAGCACATTAGGTTAATACGGATCCAAAAAAAAAAAAACATTGCCCGAACGATTTATGCGTTCAATGATACGACAGAGTTATTAACATGATTAAGTTTGGCTTTTTGACATTTTAAGGTTTGCAAGTCTTATATACAAATTTCATTTAAAATTTTTTTAATTTTTTATTAATTTTTTACGTGCAATACTCTCCTTTTTTGATACATGGAATTATTTTCCTTAAACGCAGTTTCGTGGGAGCGAAGTTTTTTAATGCACACAAATTGCAAACTGGCAAGCAAGTTGAAGGTAGCATTTTTGTTTGTGGTTGTTTTTCTTGGTATCGCGTGGGAAATCTTCATGGCGTAAAAATAAGTGTGGACTAATCCATGTATAAGGAAAAATATAATACTGAGGTTGATACGTGTTTTCGGTTGGAGTGGAGTTGGAGTAAATAAATTCAGCAGAATACCAATCCTAAGCATACAGCTAAATCTGTAAAACAATGAATACCCAAAAAAACGCAGTTAAGAAATATCCAGCTCAGTCCCGAGATCCCACTGAGGAATCAGGTGGATATTGGTAAAAAGAAAAAATTTGCTCAAAAATTTAATTTTAGCAGGAAATTCGTCGAATATCAAAAATCATTCAAATGACTTTTGAGTTTTATTTAATCAATAAACCGTCGTTGTGACACTGTGATTACAAATCCGGGTTACGCCACAAAATTTTATTCGTTTCTATTTCACTGTATTTGAGTTTATTTAGTTTTATCTGTGTTGGCATATTTCATATCTAACTATAAAATGTGCTCAAATTGGCATATTTGTGAAGTGAGCTATTTATTTTGTCCTCCTATTACTCGATTGGGGCATGTTATTTTATTATGATTTTTTTTGAAGGAGCTGAATATACATATCTGATATTTTTTTTAATTAAAAATATCGTTGTCTGTCACTCTTCATTTATGAAATATCTTATTCAAGGCCAGGAGCTAGAAAAACTCACATTACAGGCGTTTTCGGGTGCAAGGAGGTTTGTAGCCAGAATGCAGACTCCAAAGATTCTTTTCGAGCTACCTCCATTTTTGTTAACTACAAGCGTACTCAACCGTTTTGTTAGCACACGTTACCGACATGCAAAGGCTCATAAAAGAGGTTCTGTTGTGTTTTGAACGAATTTATATTTTGTTTTCTAAAAGTGGTAAAACGAATTGAAACAATAGGTCTAACAACAAAAATTTAAAAGAAGAACTAAATTGTTTTCCCAGAATCAAAAAAGTACACTTTAATAATACTTTACTATGCCTGCAGGCTTTTTAGATTTAAAATAGATTTCCGACATCTAAGCGTTGATTCAACTAACTTTTGAGTCAATACGCAAAGAATCTTATGACTTCACAAATATGTCAATTTGGGCACATTTTGTAGTTACATATGAACATGCAAAAACAGATAAAATTAAATAAATTCAAATACAGTAAAAAAAGAAGCGACTAAAATTTGTGGGGTAACCCGGATTTGTAATCACAGTGTCACACCGACAACTTATTGATGAAATAAAACTGAAAAATCATTTGAACAATATTGAGTATCAAAGTCAAGGACATTTTTCTTGTAAATTTTCATTTACGGAATTGCCTATTTAAATATTCATACAAACTACAAATCAGATTAAGGTTTGGTTACTGTAGAAGATCATCCATTTGCCTAGGTTTCCAAAGAAACAACCATTTCTTATATATTAGCTGTATGTTTTATGGGTATCAAAATCATATCGTGTTCTAATTGCCAAATTATCGTAAGTGGCATTTCAAGCAAAAATTAATTAATGATGCAGTTCAATAGCTTATTTGATTCCGCGTGTTTCTGCATCATTGATTTGTTTAATAAAACAGTTAAAAATAACAGAGAAAACAATAATTTATCTTAGTGACATTCACACTTTAGTCTACCACATCGTTTTTTTCTAAGCAAATGACAAGTGAGATTGTAGATCACAAATGGTAGGAGTGGGCACGATTAAAATCAACACAGATTTAAAATACACTTAAAATAAAGTACAGTAAACCCTCGATAAATCGAATTTCATGGGACCAGGAAAAAGCTTCGAATTACAGAGGTTTTCGAATCACGGAGGTTTCAGGAAAAAAATATTGCTTAATTTCGGTTACTTGCGCATTTCAACTAACGGTTGCTAAGGAAAAAGAAGTAAACTTGACTTCAAATTAAGAATATAGAATTTCGAATTACAGAGGCTTTGATGTTGTTTTGCACAAAAATAAATTCGAATGAACAAGGCGACCAAATTGCAAAGGTTTTTTTCGATTCACAGAGGTTTTTTCAGCGGAGTGTGAGAATGATTCGATTTACAGAGGTTTTCGAATTACAGCCAGTATTAAGCCAGAATTAATTGTTTATTTCGTTTCAAAATATATATGGTGTTATCGCACAATTTACAATTTATGATACAGAGATATGATCTATCTACTTCTACTATCTTACTACTGAATATTTCAATTTTTTTTTACTGAATGTGTTTAAATGAATGAAAACAGACAAATTTCGAATTATAGAGATTCGAGTTATCGAGAGTTTATTGTAGTATGGTGTGATGGTTCAGCGCTATTGATGTCGGAAGGCTATTTTATCGCCAAATATATAGACCTGAGTAGATCCATAGTGTATCCACCGACTCAGAGTATCTTTAATTAAAACACCCTTCTACCGCTGGTAAGGACAGAATGATTTGGATTCATATCGTAATCAACGAGTAGAATTGCTTTGAGCTATTTCCCTCAACGAATTAATAAAGTGGCTATCTGGAGTCCTGAATCTTGCTTTGGCTAGTGCTGTGCAGGTACTGCTAAAGCTAAAGTGCTAAAGTGTTTCGCTAGCCGATGCGTGCTGTGGTTTCTGCAAGTGTCCGAAAAATTTGAACCTAGACGGAAGAAACAATTGTATTCAGGAAAACTTAGTTTTTTCCTACTGATACGTTCTGTTTTTTCTTAAATCTAAGTAGTGTAGGGACGTTGACAATAAAACGTCGAAAATATATTAATTCTTGACAAAAAAAACTTTATTGAGAAAAACGCTTAAATTCCACGCCGCGGTCGTTTGTCCCTCCAGTAAAAAAAAAATACAACCCGTTCCTCTTCCAATCAGAAAAGACAACCACGTTCCCCAACTCGGTGTGCACGTTCAGCTGACAGTAGTACTAATCTCTCATGTAGATTCATAATTTTTGTTACTTAACTGCTTCGCTTCATATGTAGCACTTAATTGTTTGGTTTGCTTATTTTGCGATACCTGAAAAAAAGGCTTTACCGACTCGAGTGTTAATGTCGCATTGCAGAATCGTGAGAACTTCTGTATCTTCCGTTTTAAGGTCAATCTAAGTACAATGCTTCCTCAAGTTTCAACCAAAAGAACATAATCCCGACCGTGATTTCTATTACAATGCAGACGAACTGAGCGAAGGGCTTCTTTTGAACGTCGAATGAATCAGTGACGACATTCAGCCACTTCACACTCCTCCACTCCGCTGACTATGATCTCGGCTTTGTTGCCTCTTGCATGCTGTCGTTCCTTAATTAAATGTGCTCATGTGCTCATGGCCACCTCACCCGTATTATAACATCGTCGTTCTCCGTCTATGATTATGGCCTTACGCGGAACATATTAACCCAAAATGACTCAACGAAACCTTCACTCGTAGACCGACCGGTCCGTGCCTATTTCGTCCGAACGAATCTTTAAATTAAGCGATTTGTTATCGAGCCCCAATACCCGGCTCGGCTATGATTCAAAATCAAAGCACCACAGATCCCTGCGGTGTTACTGATGAGGTCCAAGTGTTTCTCTCTACTCCCCCCGGAGTACCCAAAACAAAGGGAACCCAAGGTCCATTGTTCGGAGAAAGCTACAATGTATTCTGTTTTTCGAAAATCGAAAACACAACAAAGGCACACAGAAAGAAAAAAAAGAAGATTCCCAAGGTGCGCACGGGACGACCGCTCACTCATCGATAACACAAAATCGATCACAGAACGAGGTGTTTACATGTGGTGGCGAAATTCAAAGCAAATTGACGATACAAATCGACAATTAAATTGTAATTTCACAGGCCGCGCCGCAAGAGAGTGTGTAAAGATACTCGTACTCGATGCATACGAAATGCGCGCGCGAGATATTTCCATATCAATTGTGATGCATCGTCGCGGCGCGATGTGGTGCGGCTTGGTGTTGCCTTATTCGGATGCGCTCGGCGGCAGTTGCAGTCGAAGTCGAGGAGGAGATTTGATTTCTTGCTCGGTCCGTTCTTTTTTTTTTTTTTGCGTCCTCCGTTTTCAGGAGCTTCGGCGGCGACGACGGCCCTGCCGCGCGGAGTGTGTGCTTCTGCTCCTGGTTCACCGCCACGAATCATCGTCATCGGCATCACGGCATCGTGGGCATTGACTCATCGTTCCGCCGCGCTTGCCGTCCGCTGTGCGGCGATCTTGCATGCGCGGATTATGAATTCAAGTTATGAGAATAATGGGAAATCATAGTCGACGCTGGAACGTTTATTTCATATATTACCCCCGTTGGATGTGATGTGTGGTGGCTCCGTCTCTCAGCTCCTTTCGGTGGACGGGTAGCACTTGAAACTAATTCCGCAAATGTGTACGGCTATGGATACTCGGCGGCGGCAACAGCTCGGCGTGCATGTGTGTGATGGAGTGTCTGCAGCAAAAAGCATCCACGATGCCGGAGACGACTTGAGAACGTTTTGTAGTGTTCTTACGTGAAAATTGTTTAGGAACTTCGAAGCCGAACGAGCAAAAACGAAAGATAACTGCGCGCACGGATACGCTTCAATCCGGCGCGGCGGCGAGTGAGGAGCGCTGACCTACGGCAAGAGACGTCTGCGTTGTCGGTTGGTGGCGAGCGCACAGGTGGATTGACTTCGACTTCGTCTTCGACTTTGGCGTCGACTTGGACGCGAAGCTGCTTCATTTTCTCTTGAACTTGCGCGCGATTATCTCGTATTATGCGGCGGCTCGGGGATGCGGATGAGGATGTGGAGATGTGGATGTGGGGATGTGAATGTGAATGTGGATATGGATGGATAAGAGCCCCCTTTGCAGGTAATGAACTGCAAGATACAGTTGGTTATGGCCAATGGCGAAGAATATGACGACGTCGGTGATGGTCTTCAAACTCTCCTGCGCACAGCTGTAAATAACTCGATGGCATAGTAATTTATTTTCAAGAACACACCACCACCAGGGAACATCTTCTCCTGTTGTTTTTTGTCGGAGTATCTGTGTGTTGATTTGCCCCTGTAATGCACTTTAATTTGGTGTTTTGCGCAGGAGACGCGAATGAGTGCTCTCGCATGGCGGGGGGTTGGGGTGTGGCGATCGATATATGATGTGGGTCTGGTGCAGAGATGGGAAATCAATGGATATGATTGTCGGCAGGGGCAGTACCGGGCATGTCGAGGTCTGTTCGAGTCGTGATAATTCCAGCTAATTACAGGGAATCAGCAGAACTTTTTTTTTTTGCAAATACCAATAACGTTTATCTAGGAAATGTGTATATGGAGGTCTTTTAGATTGCTGGGTAGGTGGTGGAGTTGAGGTTATTCACCTGGTGATGAGATATGAGACGTGGAAAGTGCAAGTGCGTGATGGATGAGCATTCCGAAGTTGATTGCGGAAGTCGGTAGATATGGATGTGGCTTTGACCACATGGTGGTCTAACGATGTGATCACATTTTTCTTGGAAAACAAAGATGTGATGTCTTGGAACTTCTTACATATTTTTTTATATTTTACTAGATTTTGGGATTCTTTGAAAAATGTTCTTCTACGGTTATAATCACATTTTCGTTAACTTGTTAAGGTAGTGAAAGAAGATTTGTTTGCTATGAAACTTATTACAAAGCTTTAAATAGATGAGAAAAAAAACAACGAGCTTTTTCGTGAGGACATTTAAGCGATTGGCAAATCTTTTACCACTCATGCGCAACGAGCGTAGCAGGGCTTTGCCCCTAGTGGGCAATAAAAAAACATCGCAGAAATCCTATGGAAAGAAGTTTGAATGGTCCAAGAAACAAATATTGAGACTGATCCAAGAAATGGACATGAGGCGCGTTTGTGGTGTGCTGAATACTCAAAATACAAAATACCGAAAGCAGCCTTACGGCAGGAATTCGCTGACAGCACCCATGAGCCTCATCGACTTCTTTCTTCTTCTGTGTGCGGCGCTACAGTCAACGGTGAACCTGGGCCTCCTTTAGCAACCTCCTCCATCCATCACGATTCCGTGCCAGCTGCTTCCAGTGACACACACCGAGTTGGTTCAAGTCCTTCTCTACCTGTGTACGCCACCTTAGACGCGGGCATCCTCTGCTGCATTGTCACACAGGTTCGGAGTCGAAGGTTTTTCGGGCCGGAGCTGTGCTGTCCATTCGCTCTACATGGCCTAACCACCGTAGGCGTTGGTTCCGTTGACGCCTGACCAGGTGCATGCCGCCGTACAGCCTGTACAGTTCGTGATTGAACCTTCTCCTCCAGTAACCATCTATGCAAACAGGACCAAAGACCGTACGCAGAACTTTTCTCTCAAAAAGGCCAAGGGCTTCTTCATCCGCTTTTGACAAAGTCCATTACTCCGCGCCATAGAGAAGGACTGGGATGACCAGGGTGTTATATAAAGGAATTCTGGTTCTTCGAGAGAGGGATCTATTACTCAATTGCCTCTTGAGCTCAAAGAAACAGCCATTCGGGAAGAGTTATTCTGCATTTGATCTCGGCACTGATGTCATTCGTACTTGTTACCGCGGAGCTAAGGTAGCATTTAGCATAAAATCAATTTTGTTGATGGCAGGCAACTCAATCCTTCGTCAAAATTCTGTGACAATTCATTCACCTCGCGAAGAAGCTAAAAGGATGGCAAGTGCATCTTTTTCAAGTTTTTTATTACACTGTCCTCCAGCGAACGACTGACAATCCTCCTGGAGTACTTCTGTCATTAAAAGCTTTCGCAATTCGCCGCGTCTTACAATTTTCTTCATCATAGCGTTGTGCTGCATTTTTCAAGTTCTAAATGTCTGTGTTCAGTTTTCCTTGGACAATTTAAGGTAACAAAATAAAAGCAACCCGTGATCAACTAATAGACTGCCTAACAACATGTTTTTGTGTTTCCCCTTTTTCTGAAAAACCGCCAAACCCCCCAAAAATATCGGATTACCATTGTAAATCATTAAATTAAAACATAAAATAGCTTCCATCGTCTTATTTTAATTACCAACGACAACTGTTATCAGAAGATCTCTCTCTGAGGCTGCCAAAAGTCTTTTTTTTTATGTTCTCTTTGCACTTTTGATGAAGGACAACCTTAACATGTTTAAATTTGTTTCAAGTAATTAATTTAGATTTGAATTAGATTCAGATCGCATGGAAGACGCAAAAGCAAACTTGTCTTAAAAGGAGTGGCTTCTGGAGAACAAAAAAAATCGAAACTTCAACTGGTTGATTGGAAGTGCGGTTTTTTGTTGGCGGTAAAATTAAAAAAAACATCTTCGTTGAGACCACGACGGGAGATAAGTTTTTGAGTTTGATTTAATTGGATCATGATAACTTGGTTCATCGTTTTTTTTTTTAAATTTCAATGTCAGATGGTGATAGAATGGGTTTAATTTTCTTTTTTACATGAAAGCCAATGGTTGCAAGTTATGCCGCTAGTGTCGCTATCTCTCCGCTTTTATAGAAAACAAACGCACAATGTATCCATAGATGTCGGTAAGATGGTGGGACTTTCTATGCAAGAAAATCTCTAAGTTACTAAGTGAGCTTCTTAAAATCGCCACCTTACTGCTATGCCGCATGAAATGTTGGAAGCAGATCTCGCGCAGACAGTCAATTATCGCTGCCCGTTGGCTGGCAACGTCACCACGCACTTGTGATGTGCAAATCACAAGTACGCCGAATGCAAGTGCGCCTATAGCGCTTTTGTTAGAAAAGGCATTACAAAAGTAAATCTAATGAATCTTCCTTGGATATTTAAAACAAAGCTTGGAGATTGAGAACAAAGAACACCTTGCTGCTTAAAGTTGTAGTTAAGTCTATCTAACGACGTTAACCTCTTTCAAGCCTCAACTTGAGCTCGTACACTAAGCGCAACGTTTCGCTTCAAATTTCTGATCATAAGTCTCACGAAAATTACGAAATTCCTGAAAACTTTATCTGGAATGTTTTCAAAGCAAAAATTTCAACCTACCTCCCTTATTCTTAATTCAAGGACAGACCGTCTAGCTTAACAAAGCCTCTAAACAAATTTGTACACCATCTTAGATGACTCAAAAAGCTCCCTAACCTCGTCCTCAAATAAAATCATCATTAACAACCTTCTATCGCCATTAAAACACCTTTTTTTATAGCCAAATCAATTTATTACCCCATTCCACTTGTCAAAATACTTATATGTACGTCAAATCAAAAAACGTGCCTTCATTCTGTGATATATCACTCATAAGCCCGGGTCATCCACCACCTCAAAAGCCACGTTTACCGCTCGCCAAAGATAAGCTCAGAGAAAAAAAAACCTCGGTATTTGTGCCAAAGCGCGTTCTGCAGTAACACAAATCCCATCTTTCAAAAAAAAAAAAAAAAACCGCAATTAATTCCGATGTCCAATAAACAGCGATTCTTTCCATCCGATAATTTATCCATTCGCCCTGCGCGCTACACCACACCAAACCAACAACAACTCGCTCTCTAATTAAGTTAATGTCGATCGCTCGATCACTCCGATCCGAACGGTCGATCGCAGAACAAGAAACTTCGACTTCCTCTTTAAATATTCCTGTGAAATTTTTTAATTTATCTACTTGTCGAGAGACCAACACACAGACAGACAGACAGACTCATGCAAACAATCGCAGATATAAAATTTGAATGAGCACGAACTGAGGCGGGTATGGTGTGCCGCAGGTGTGAAAATAAGCCACCATTCTGTTATTTACGCGAGATTTATACAAAATCGACACTAATCCGTGCGATAAGATAGAAGATCTTGCCTAATTAGATATAACGAAGCGCAGGATCGATGAATGATCAACAGGGCAGACACATTTTTCAGTTTTCTTTTTTTTTTTCGTTTTTTTTTTGCCAACCCACCATCGCATCGTCAGCGCCAACACACACGAAGGGAGCGAGAGAAAAGCGACGCCAACGTGATTGATATCCATAAATTAGAGTCAATAAATTTGTTCCCTTGGCGTGATGGACGACGGGACCATATAACACCACCGACAGCCGGCCGACGCGACGGATGGATGGATACCTTGTCCTAAACGCTGGAGCAGCGTTTGTGTGTACGAATTATGATTAAATGCCCGTGTATCGCAACTGACCCGCGTCCATGGCGTCGTGATGTGCGCGCTCTCGTATTAAACTATTTTTTCCGTTTTCAAGTGAAATAGAGCTCACAGTCTCGATCTCCTCCACGGGCTCGTAGATGTAATTAAATGCGAACGACGTTTCTCAGCTGGAAGCCAGGAAATTCTCATTAAAGTGTCTTCTCTATCGTGAGTCCTCTTCGCCTCTGTGTGAGGGGGGACTGCTTCAATATGATCTCACATGTTCATACGCATTGTGCGGTTGAATTTGTGTTTGTATCTGAATCGATGTTTAGCAATTAAAATGGATTTTCATTCGAAAGTGGTGCAATAAATCAACTTGACGGTACAGTACACTCGACTGCAATCGTAATTATGACCGAGTTACTGCCTTATCCCTCCCGCCTCCCTGACAAGCCCCAATGAAATAAATTCTCAGGAACTGCACTCCTGTGAGACAGGTCAAAAGGCGAACCACAACGACGACGTGACAAAATGATCTGCTCCGTGCCACAATGCCACAAAAACAAAAAAACAAAAAAAAAACACCCAAAAAAACAGCCGAGCCTTATAGCAGCCTAGGCACACATTTAATCTGCTTTTCTATGTTTGTTGCAATTTCAGAAGTCGTTTACGTTGATCCTACAAGCGCTGGATATGTACAACACCTCCTATCCAGGTAATTATTGTTGCCAATATGCCATACCCACTTCGGAGTTCGTTCGGAGTGCCACCACTGGTTGCCAGTTGCTTCCTCCTTCGTTTTGCCGTTTCCAGGTAAACGTGCACGCTCAAGTCGCAAGTGTTATCTACTCTGGCTGGTTGGAGGTTTCTGGTGGAGTTGTGCCTATTTTGCATATTGCACCACATCAGGCAACCACCGGCAGCAGTGAGATGGCATTTGAGTGTGCACATGGGCCAGACATACGATTAATTAGCCAATGTCCTTATTTAAGATTCCAAATTTATTCCTGCCACCGCGACGGGGCGGAGGGACTTACAACAACGGCAATAGTTGGGAAGCAACATGCATCCAGAGAGTATCTATGTATCTGTCTAATGTAAACAATTGTCTTTTCTTTTTTTTCTTTTTTTATTTTTTTGTATCTTCTCTTGCTGGATGTCGTCGCAATTCGTGGTCGTCGACTTTGTCGTCGTCGTCGTCGTTTTCGTTCACTTTGGTGGTCCACTGGTTACTGTCTTTGCAACACCCAGACGAGGAGAGGTTAATTGAAGAAACATCTTATTCGGGCGTCATCCTACCATCGCCCGAATGGAAGGCCCTCGAGCACAACGGAAAGAATGCCCGCATCGCGTACCGGGTGAGAGTTCAGTGTGCAGTTACATACTACAACACCACATGCACAACTTTCTGCCGGCCAAGGAATGATCAGTTCGGGCATTATACGTGCGGTCCGGAGGGTCAGAAGGTGTGCCTAAACGGTTGGCAGGGCGTTAATTGCGAGAAGGCGATATGTAAGCCGGGCTGTGACCCAACGCATGGGAAATGCGATCAACCAGAGGAATGCGAGTAAGTACTAAATACAAAGTTTCTATTATTTTTTTTTTCAACTTTTAGAAAGTTAAATGGTCTGTCTTAAAAGTGTCTATGACTTGGGAGGGCCGTACAGGGTCAGACTTTTAACCTACAGATCTAAAAAAGAACTTGATCAGCGAGACACCACTTTCTGGAGCTTGGCCTAAATTTTAGCTTTTCTGAGCTCTACTGAATGACTAAATGTTACTTGACTTTCTATCTTTAAAATGTATTATGCCAGTGGCCATGCTCCTCTAAGGTCCACTGCAACAAAAGCTTGACAAAGACCTTTGATAGACTGGACATCTGTTTAGGGGTAAATTTTTTTTTGTCTCTTGAATATGGGACTTTTTGTCATATGCTGGTTAGGGTTGTCCTTATGTCACAATTTTTTTTTATACCCTGTAAATTTTTTTTTAAATGACAGGTTATAAAGTGTGGGCCATCTAGTGGTTTCTTTTTCAATCGGAGGTCATTTAAACACTGACAGTTGTTTCCCGCTTAAAGTCTTGACAAAAGGTCAGTATCATACCTCCGCAGAACAAATGAATGATCGATATTGAACAACGGTGCGAATTGGAAACTTATTTCTAAAGTGAGGACTGTAAGCCCAAACGATGTGTTTTTTTTTTAAGAAGTTTTGGCCGAAACAAAGAACCCAACGTGAATACTGGACTTTTACTTTACTAAAGTAAAGTAACTGTTACTTTCGATTGCTTGATGCTCTTTTCGACTATTTTTTCAATTATGTTCACCAAGCTTATTAAATAATCAAAAACATGTTTTGGGATATCATGATTTGAAACATAATATCAAAGTTTTTGTATGTCCGATTTGGCTTGTTTGTTCGCCATAAGTTCTACTTCATCGTCGCTATCTGCCTTATCACTCTCATTCCTAGTAGCGACATGAAGGCAACAAAATTGTCTACAAATGTTAACGGGAGAAAAGGTTTTGTTTTGCATTACGAATTAGAAGAGGTTTTAGAAACGAATTACGATTGCATTGCAAAAATAAAATACAGAATAACGAGGGGAGCAAAATGTATGAAAATTTTACCAATTAGCGACGATTTTTTGAGGGATGAGCAGTTTGTTACGAATTATTGAGGTTTCGATTTATCGGCGTACGGATTATCGCGATTCGACTGTATCTCTTTCTGTCTTATTTCTGTTAAGAACTTTTCTGAAAATTCGAAAACTATTTCCAAATTTTCTTCAAAGTAATTCTTTCAAACATGACTCTAATAAAGGAGCCATCTGTCACAGTTCAACGTCCATTTTCCATCTTTTCCCACCCCAATTGCCACGATCTCTAAGGCGGATGCTAATTGACATTCGCTGACACTGGGGACACTGAAACATGAATGAAACATATTTGCGGACTCGGTCACGAATGAAAATAAAGAGTCATGACGTCTGCAAAAATGTTAATGGGAGAAATATTTATCCGGGAAAGACAACTGAACCCTGTGATGGTGCATGAGAAGTCATCTTCAGATTAACGACCTTAATGAAGTCAAGGTTGTCACTGGTGATTGATTTTCAAGATTCAATTCATGAAATTTGTCATTTGAACACAATTATCCGTTAAAAAAAAAATTGTTTAAGGCTACTTCTGTCTGTCGAAGCTATTACGATGCTTCTTCGTACCACCAATGAATTGTTTTTTTTTACAGAGTATTTTTTGTAGATTTTTGTTTAGTTTGTTTTTAGCACCCAATTCTGATTTTTAATTCAAATTTAAATATGCTGCAGACATCCAATAAAGCCGCCTTTGCTCTTAACCCTTTCATGACCACATTTTATTCCAAACTTAAGAAAAATTTGTTTTGCTTAAATCTAGCTTATGAGGCCTTAAATAACCCAAATTAAAAAATATATATATATTCAAGGACGAAAGGATAATGCATTATATACGAAACCATACATTTCAATTGAAACTGTAACATTTAATTTTTAAAATACAATACATACATACAATAGAATTAATTTCAGAATGCTTTTATGTTTCTAAGACAAGTTATGAGATCTGTTGAAATGTAACAATTTCAGTAACTTTTTATTGAGATTGCTCTTCACCAAAACCAAAGTAATGAATCCCGAATATAATATTCTTATTGCACCAATAAAGGTCTGAAGTAGTATTAAATGGATTAAAATAGTTTGAAGCAAGAACCAACACAAATTTTGGTTAATTGCGCCAATATTATTTGAATTTTGTTCATGTTGTGCACAAACAAAACTGGGCATGAAAGGGTTAACGCAAAGCCCTACCCATGTGCAGTACAGAAACAAATTAAAAGTGATTTCGAAAAATGACTTACAGTGGTGTGCAAAAATGGATACATACTTGGTAGTCGTATTGGTTTTTGTAACCAAACAAGCCGATTTGCATGATTTTTGTGTTATTTATTTCCTTATTTCATCACAAAAAAAATGAAGTACAAACGGTTTTGATTTTCATCTTTCTCCAATTCATTTTTGCACGTTTAACAAAAATATCGATTTAAATGAAATCAATCAACATAAAAAGAAAATCACTAAAAAACAATAGGAACACCAATAATTAAGTACTTTATCAATTTTGAAAGCTAAAAATGAAATATACAAGAAAGATAGATTAGTTATACCCATAGTTTGTGAAAAATTGGCATACAAACTCAAAATATTTTTTTATAGAAAATAATAGAGAAAAAAAATGTAGGTCGTTTCTCCTCCAAAACTGTGAGTCGCAGTGCTAAATTAGCACCTTGCCGTTAATCCTCACGTTCATTCTGAGTCGAACACAAAAAATCGAATGGTCTTATGTCTTGAAGTTCTATGTCAATCATTGATTCAACTAGGCTACATCTTCACCCAGCAATCGAAGTCTAATAGTCGTCTGTTCAAGGAACAGTAGAACAGTCATTACCGAAGAGTAGAACTATCATTGATACAATGACAATATGTGAGGTCAGAAAACCAAATACACTCTTCCCTCGTTTTACGCAGTGTCACCTTTGCGCGATTTCCAAATATCTACTCAAATTCGATTTGAGCTGCTTTGCTTAGCGCGAAATAACGTTTTTTCTTCAAAGAATCATGGTCGACCACGGTGTTTCTGTTAAAAATACATTCATGCACGGTCATAATTCGTTTTGCGCGGTTTTGGTTTGCACGAAATTTTTCATCCCGCGCCAAGCGAGTGATGAGTGTAATGCAACCACTAATTAGACCAGAAAAAAATTGACATATCTAAGCCAGTCACAAGATCACCTCAAGACATCATCCCAAAAACGCTAAAACATCATAAATTAGCTTCTGTCTTGTCTTATAAGCAAATGCAAATTTTATGCAAGTTGTGCTCTCGTCAAATTTATGACGCCTTTGTCGGCATGAGCTTCACTACAACAGTAGGCTCATAAATTACTGATCATGCGAGTATTTTATTCAAATAACGCCGCAAGCTAATCAAGGAATACAATGGTCTGATGATTTAATCTTTTACACAGCATTTAAATCTAACCATTGAGCCCATTAAACAAATCGATTATGAGGCATTGTATAGATGAACTCAAGAAAGCAACGACCTTTGATGGGAAATTACTATGGGGACGATGAAAATGAAACATCGTTTGGAGTTCAGTGATTTTATTCAGGAATGGATGGAATTAGATCAGGATCATTATTTTCATATCAATCACATGTTGAATCAACAATCAAAAAATTTTCCGGTCTATTTACATTTAGATGCCGTCATTCGTTTTTGAAAAATAATTGAGCCGTGCAATGTACAAAACAATCAACTCCATAAAACAAATAAAAACTACGAAGCACAGGATGGGCCAAATAATAGTTTTTTTTTTAATAATGCAATAAATAAACTAACAAAATTTAATTTTTTGCCATGCTTTACCATGGCTTCATTAGTAAAAGCAGGTATTCCCATTAATTATAGAATACAACGTCGTTCAAGTGGCTTCCTCGTCTTGTCATTACAGTTTTCCACGACCTTGTTGATGGTTTCGGGGTATAGCTCACGGATTTCGTGGATGATATTGGCCTTAAGTGGTAGAATCATTTCCCGATTTTTGGCGTAACATCGGTTCTTCACGGTTCCAAGAGTTCAAATCGTAGGTCTAAAGCAGCCAACTGACTAATTCTGTCAGCTCGCCTACCTACCTAGCCAATCGACATTGCTAAGACGGCTAATAACACGTTTTAGGAATTCCGTGCGCAGAAAATACGATTTTCAAAAAAACCCACTGCACTGCACTCACTTTGGAAACAAGGTTTCAATTTTTCCCAACGTTGTTCAAGTGTCAAGCCATACATTTGTCACAGCAGAGGTCAAGATTTTGAGCAGTAACAGCTGTCAGTGTCAACGTTTGATTTGAAAAGAAACTCCTAGATGGTCCACCCGCTACACTGCTCTCAGAAATAAAATACTTATTATTTGATAGCCAAAAAGATGTTGACATTTAATGGTGCTAATTTTTATTATTTAGGAAATTTATTATAAATAAATATAAGAAGTTATTCTTGGAAGCTTAAATTTAAAATTTTACAAAAAAAGGAGTCAATTGATTTGCACACTGAACGGTTCAGTTAAAAGTTATTTTTCAGTAGAAATACATTGTAATGATCTTGTAGTAGCTCGGCAGTTCTTAAAATCGTTAATGGATGATGATTCACAGAGATCAGTTTGACAAATCAGAGTTCCTTTTCATCACCACCATCTCCGCTGACATGATCACGTTTGAACTGATGAAAATAGTTAAGACTACAACCATCTCTTTGCTGATCGGGCACTCATTCACACCAAAATGCTAACGAGCCACGAATCATATATTAACGCAGTCCCATCCTCCTCAGCAGGACCACACCCATCATCTACGCGTCTTAACCCCGAGTTGAATGCATCCGGCCGAAAAACGCCTCCCAAGATTGATCGGTGATCGCAATGACTTGCTACTAACTTCGCGTTGCGCCACATTTTGGGCGTTAACACAAGCACCAAAAGTTCCGAGCTGTGTAAACCATTCTGTGTGAACAATACCGTTAAGGTCGGCTTTTGTTGAAGCCACAACACAAGCCCATCCGATGAGATAAGAGAATCACACATAGCGACAGCGAC
Organism: Syritta pipiens; assembly: GCA_905187475.1. Taxonomy (NCBI): domain Eukaryota; kingdom Metazoa; phylum Arthropoda; class Insecta; order Diptera; family Syrphidae; genus Syritta; species Syritta pipiens. Next base: position 5,147,844 of record LR994572.1, on the reverse strand, counting down.
GGCGGCAGAAGAGCGTCTTTCATTTCATTTCGGCCCCCGAAAGCATCTCAAGACGAGGATGAGCACAAAAAAATGTTTAACACAGAATACGTGATTGGTTTTTGTTGACTGTGGCTATGGCTGTGGTTGTGGATCTGACATGAGCCGTCGGAAGAATGGCCAGACCCGGGCCAGAGGCCCACAGATCGCTGCTGAGTGTACTCAGCTAACCATAACATCACCACTCGGTCAGCAACAGCCATTATTCAATTCATGAAAATTGCAGCTTTGATGCATCTCTGCGCGCGGCAGCATCGGCCGCTGAGCGTCAGGAAAAGCGGAAAACTGGAAGAAGAGGCATCTATCTCTCTCGCCCTCTCTACCTTTGGCTTCGCAGGGTTTGTGTGTGAAATCCGAACTCCTCGCAACATCATCGCAATCAAAAAGAGAACACCGTACTCACGATTGTGCTATTTAACAAGCATCGAGTTGCTTGGCTGTTGTTGTTTTGTGTGCTCTCCGGCCGCTTTGCTTCAGCTTCGGCTTCGGCTTCGGCTTTGGCTTTGGCTCCGGCCACGGCTATGGCTGTGGCTATGGCTACGGCCTCAACTCCTCAGCTCCGATCGTAAGCTGCGCGCTCTGTTGTGTTGTGTTGTCAGTCCGTCGTTGTTATCGGCTCCAAAAAATTACTTCTTTTTTGCACGTTGTTCGGATCTATGGATCTCTCTCGCTCGGCTGCTAGTTGAGGAGTCCCGAGACTACATGACATGCCATAGATTCGTCCGCAGATAAACCCTGTTTAATGAAATCATAAATTATACGTCTCTCTCTCATCCTAGAGAGCGGGGAGATTCCACCGCCAACTGCTGTGGTATGCAACGCGGCATGAAAAAAAAAGAAAAAAAGAACGCTCACAAAAAACAACAACGGCACACAAAAAAGTATCTGGCAGGCAGTATCTTTAAGGTAAACCAATCGCTCGCGGTGGCGTCGTCGCCCTCCTTGTTGGCGAAATTGAAATTGCCTTCGATATCGATAACGTAGTGATGTATGTTGCACGGTACCATGGTGCTGCTGTTGCACTGTTGAGCCGCTGCAACAACGACGACGGCGACGACGATGACGACGACGGCGGCGGTTGTCGCCGCGCGCCGTGCCCCGGCCATCGCGGCGAGATAATTTGTGAAATCTTCTTTATTGTTCTGAGAAATTGTTATTAATTGAGTTGTTAGCCTGGCTGGGACCGAAGCACCATGATATGCAATCGCGAAGCGCACTAATGAAGCGTATCACTTGACGGGCCTCAGTCGCGGTCCCAACCCGGCCCGGGATGTGACAAAACCGAGTTAATTGGTGGGCTGATACCGAACTCGATAGCGACAGCCACCAGCGACAGCGACGAACCAAGGAGGCGACGAGTCCCGGGATAAACGTCGCCATAATTAGGTGCAAAGATTCGGTGTCGGGGTAATTAAGCACTCGGGTCGAGAGGAGGATTTCATAAATCTCCACCGCGAGCCGCAGCCGCTGAGTGATGGACTGCCCCGGTCGCATTTGCAATTTAAATGAAGATACCAATCAAACAGGTGTGCACCAGGACATTACGTGAAGCGTTTTTGTTTTCTCCTCTCGTTTTTGCTTCGCTTTTGTTTTTGTTGTGGTGCTCTTTCTGTTGTGGTTTCCCTCCTCCGTGTGTGTTAAATAAAACAAAAAAAAAAACAAAAGAGTCGAAGGCGAAGGGCAATGGAGAGATTGCCACAGGAAGGAGGAGCGAAGACAGCGTTTACCAGAGGCAATTAAGACAATTGATCCGAGCACAAAAACTAGGAAACATCACCCATCATTAGCGTATACCCCGTTTCGAATCGATTCGGGCCATCCTCGACGTCGTTGGACAGGCTACACAGCCAGCCAGCCAGAGCTCCGTCTGACGGACGGACATTTGCTGCTGCAGCTTCTTCTGCTGCTGCCACCACCACCGACGACCGTCGCGGTCTTAAATCCGACCGACTAGACGAACGAACGAAAGAGAGAGATACTTTTGTATTGTGTTTTTTATGTCGTCCTCGCTGCATAGCGAGTACATCCTCAGCGCGGCGATAGTCGCTGCAGATACGTTTGTTCAATTAAGTTTTTCAACACGGAGGCATTTAAAAGTGATGTGGTTGTTATGCAAATAACGTTCAACTGAGCGTTACTCTTTCGTTTTTTTAGTTTTTGCTTGGTGGTGTTACTCCTGCTTCTTCTGCTGATGCTGCCTCAAAACGCCTTGACTTTGTTTCTGTGTTTTTGTCCCGCAGCCAGTCAGTCACTTGGATTTATTCTGAAATCAAATTTCACCTCAGCACAATGATCACATGGAAAAGGACGACGACGACGACGGCGACGACTACGATGGCGGTTGTTCGGTGTACACCTCGATCAGGAATGGTAATTAAAATCAAAGACACAAAGCTGCCTCGGATCGGAAATAGAGAATCTTGTTGCGCCGGGGTAAATGTGTCACTTGGAGGGCGACTACAAGACTCTTTGCTTTGACTTGGAACACCACTCGGTAGTCAGGAATGCGGTGCTGTAAGCAATAACAGTGTAACCGCTGACGGTTTTTGGGTTTCAAGAGAGACCCTGCGCGACGTTGTCGCTATTACAACACAACTATCGTGCGATGTTGTTGAGAAGTTTTGTTGCTCTACTCTGCTGCATTCTGTTTTGCTCGGCGGAGGTATGTTCCCGTTGAACAAATTTGCAGCCACAAATAACAAGGGTTGCTACTTCAATGTCTCCCTCTCTATCTCGCTCTGTCTGTTTGTTGTTTGCTGACAACCAACCTACCGGCTGTGGCGACATGACAGTCGTGAAGGGTTCGATTGTTCTTCGATTATAACATATTTAGAAAAAAAGAAAAAAAAAAAAACCACAGCCAAAACCAAGACCTCTGAGAGTTTGTGTTTTTTTGAATTAATTAAATTAAATAACAACTTTGTCGTTTGTTGTGCTTTACTGTGGGGGACTCAACCTTTGTGGTTCTTTCTCAAGCTCATGATCATTGATCGGCTCCTTAGAATAATCCGTGTTAGATACAGAGGTCAACGAAACTTGGTTCTGAAATAAAGTTCGTCCGTACTTCACTCTTGACACCTTTCCTCTTGACGCCTACCCCACCCCAACAACATTCTTTTGGGGAAAATAGTGTCTTTCATTTCTCAAGTTTTATGATTCATTCACAACAAGTGAAAGCAGTTTTCAGGTGACTTACCACTAGAATAACGTACTGGAACGCCATTAACAAACTTTCTCGATTGTGAATTTAGTTTTATTTTATTCTACAATATTCGTTTGTTGCACAGCAACTGAAAAACTTTTATAAAGTGTGTGTGATAAAGGCTTTTGAGCAATAAATCATGGGATGCCCCAGGAATTCAGTCTGAGGCCATTACTCTTTATATTGAATTGTTAAAAGGGTGCTACGTCTCTTAATAAATATCAACTGCTTTTATTTTTTTTTTTTTTTTGTGATTTTTGACCAACAAAACATTTTTAATGAAACTAATTGGAGTGGCTTTAGATTGCATCTAGTGGAAAAATAGAACCTAAAATTGGTTGTAATTTTAGCTATTTATTATGAAACATGCCTCAATTTAAAGTGAAATACGGGTTATAAGCTCTGATGGTCCCATGAAAGTAGAGGCCTGTATTTTTTCACAATTCAGCAAAAAATTGTGATCGAGTCCTTGTGGGACTGCATTTAAGGTCAATGAAAATTGATGTAACGATTTTTACCTCTAGTGCAGCGGAAGATCCAGTAGACTCTTAGGCTGTGGTCTAGACCTCCTAGGCGAACCTGTAGCGTCAGCTAAAGAAATAAGAAGATTCTTCAATTGTGAAAAAAGAAATTTGAGAACTTTACTGGTCAATTGGAAGGGCACGACGATCAAAGGGCTCAAATTGACATCGCCAAGACCGTTGATAGCACGATTTCTTTTCCAAAACCCGCACTATTTAGGCTATACAGTACTTAATTTAACTCTCACTTACTCACCTTTTTACATAAGTTGTCAGTATTTCCCAACGTCGTCAGTCGCACAGCGACTCATTTCATTTCACGGATGTATGATACTAACGTCCTGTCAAGATTTCGAGTAAGAGACACCTGTCAGTGTCAAAATAACCTATGATCTAAAAAGAAACCAATAAATGGCCCAATCTGTATAAAGAAGATTTTGAAAACAACCTAAGAATGGACCGAAAACCCACAGATATTCTCACGTCATTCTAAACGATCCCTTGCTTTCACTTTTAAGACTGATCATCTTCTCTCCCAACGCAATTCAATCGTTCACCAACAGGCAATCCATTGACATTCCACCTCCAACCACACATTACGGAAGCCATTTCGTCGCTTTTGTCACACACCCATTTCAAATTAAATAAAATTCAATTCAATTTAATAAAAGCACAAAAAAGAAAATAAAAATTAACATAAATAGTTAAATTCTTGTTCCCCCGCTCGACATTTGCATAAAACATTCGCGTGATACAGAATTATTTAAGAGATGTCATATGTCAAACGTGACATTTTAATTTATCTGACCATAACTTAGCCATGGCATCTGCATAATTGAACAAAACACGAGAGGAACCGCATGAATGAAACACAATAATTCTCGTGTTGTGAAGATTTTCTTTGTTTTTTGAAGAAGTCACATTTCCAAAATTTGCATCAATTTATCGCGAATTTTTTTTTTTCGTGTCTACATGTAGTGTGTTTGGTTGAACGTCATAAATTGTTTTTCAGCAAAGAAATAAAACTGGTTGGTTATTTTGGAAGGAGTTGAAATTCGATTTTTTTGGGGGACTTAATGGGCTACTAGTTGTGTGTATTTTGCATAAAACATTTGAGATACATGTGTCGCAAATTGGGTGTCATCGCATTAATGGGATAGTGCTGAACTTTGAATTGGACTTGTGCGGACTATGTTTTTAGCCGGTGGTTGGGAAATTTGGATATCAAATTGCGGAACAACGTGGCTTATACTAATTGTTATATTTTTTTTGCAGAGTCCCTTTGGTTATTTTAATATTTATAACGGACTTAGTTTGTGAGTTAGGAACACAATTAGGACCTTTAGACAGGTTTTATGAATTTTGAACGATTGTTAGCAAAACGTTAACGCTGCTGTGGTCAAAAGGCTTTTCAGAAATGAGGACTAAAATATTACTAGTACTTTTGTTTTGAAAATGTTTTTTCTTAAAGTTATATGACACAGTTGTTTAAATGCATGCCAATTGAGCTGACGAAAATTTTCTTGACTCTCGAAAAAAATATTATTGTTTTTGTTATTATTTTATTGAAAGATAAATAAATTACATAATACACCAACTAAGGGTAACACCTAAGTAATTATAAATGAAATAATTAATTCTAGATTTAAAATAATATAATTTACATGTTTTATGTTAGTGTAGAAAATTGTAACTAAAAGTTTTTGAAACTATTTTCCGGAAAACAAAACAAACAGCAAAATAATGATTGTGTACAATGCTGTCAGATTTGATTGAAGCAAATACTTCTTTAAATGTGATTTTAGGTAGTCCTAATCAGTCATAGAAAAATATATCTTGGAGTTTTTCATGGGCTCTGAGGGAAATATGAAACCTGTCAAAGGCATAAATTGCACGTAACGTGCAGACATCTTGACATATTAGTTGCTAATTTTTTTACGAAGAATGGTTTTAACGTTCGGAATTTGCCTGTGAACTCTCCTAACCTCAATGCGGTAAGAGACCTATGGGTCATTGTTAATCCTTTCATGACCGCACCTTATTTCAACCGTAGAAAAAATATTTTTTACTGGAATCTAGCTTATTAGGTCTCAACTAAGCCGAAATCGAGATGAAATATGGCAAAAGGCCAATTTTTTTCGAGTTGAGAGTAAATGAAATTTACTTTGCACACGTACAATACTGGGCATGAAAGAATTAAACCCCAGTTCAACATAAAGAATTGCATAAGACAAATACAATTTTTCATTTCAACTAATGAAACTCGAAATTTTTATGATCATATTTTATAATAAAGAAATAGTATCGCTGAAATTCTGCTGACCCAATTTTGTAACAAAAATTCTGCACAGCACTGTAAATGATACGGGATTATCAATAATTGCTTTTAAAAACAATAAAATGATTACAAATGAAACTATGAGCTATCATTTTAAAGCGAGTTATGTCAATGATAGCCTAAGTGCAATTATTATTTTTTTTTTCACATTAAGACTAAAAGACAATTTACTGAAAACTCCTTTTCTCTAACTTTAATTTTCTCAAGTAAAAAAAAATTGAAGATTGGTTTTTCTTATTAGTTTTCTTTTTTTAACATTATGGAAAAAGTGATTACGGAGAAAATTAGCCACATTTTCTTTAAAAAATCTGAGCTCGGTCGACTGTTATTTGTCTTCAGTTTGATTTATTAAGAAAGCGACTTCTATTTGCTGCACAAGATGTGATTAATTTTTGGATGACGCACATAGGAGCATTAACACCACGAACCTGGCCAAAAGTCGGATATTCAAAGTACAATTCAGCTCAATGCAAACAGCTGAAAACAGTTCTTTGATAAAACACCACATCTCATGTCTTTCGTTTGAATCAAACGACACATAAGGAGTCGGAACTCGATAGCCGCATACTCTGTTTTTTATTCGATGTTTTCGATCTTACGAAAAATTACACAACGGTTTTTTAGTTGTTTTTGCGCATGTTCCGGGTGCTTCCGAGGGTCAACTTTTGGCTTTAAATAAAGCTGAGTCCTCTCTGAAGATCATACCAGTAAAAAAAATGTCCACTTTTTCCGCCATTTTACTTGCAAAACATGAGCAAAATAACGAAAGGGTTGGTGGATAGAAGACAAAATGCCTCGTCAATTTATGAAATTTTAAAGCGTTAGAAGTCTCAGGCTTGCTAAGATAAGCTCTGAAATATAGGCTTTTAAATGGTATGTGTCGACTATTAGAGAATCATTAAAAGCAGTATGGAAATAAGACAAGTTTTCTTTTAGTTTGAAAAGCAAAAGTGACTCAACATTTTATTTAAAGGTTTCTTGAAGTAACGCTGTACTTTAAATAATCCTTTCTTTAGAACAAAAGTCAGAAGTGAAACCCTCTGCGCAATTTAAGGGAAAAAGGCTTTAAAAAATGTCGTCTCTTTAACTTTTTTCAAATATTTAGAAAAGTTGTTTCAATAAATTATTGATATAATAAAAAAAATCCACCACGATCGCGAGAAGTCATATATGGCTTCGTGTGCAGTAGAGGGTTAAACTGAGCTTGGTATTTGGAAAAAAAATATAGAGCACGTGTAAAAGAAATACAGCTACCAACGCTTTCCTTCAACAACTTCATCTGATCATGAAAAAGGGTCTCTTAGACCACTCCAACGCCTTCATCCAAATGCCGTAATCTCATCTCAAGCTCTTGATGAACCACCGAACCATTGTCGTGCCCCAGTCCAATCAGTCAACCTTAGCAACGTTCGTTATCTTGGGTCGACTTTAGGCCACATACCGATTATCCAATAAATCCCATCCCATCCCACATATTTATCGCCACCCCATCCAATCCAAACTTAAATCTAACGACTTCCATAACGGCCCTCCACTTCATCCAAAGACCGATTAGAAACTATCAGTTTGTTGCAAATTGCCATCAAACTAGAGGTCAACCCCGGGTAAGGCCCGAAATTATTTGGCATACACCGCGACTGGTAATGCACCGCATTACTTACGGCCACCGCTGTTGGCTGATTGGGGGCATCATCGCATGCAGCCCATGGCAGCGGCGGTACCCGTCGGTCGGTCGCATCGTGTGGATTATTAAAAATTCCATTTGCAACGTAACGCGAACGCGAACGCGGTGTGCATCTATAAAGTGCGCCAATACGCCGCCGTTGCACTAGCACTAGCGGCAGCGCCAGCGAATGCGGCGAATAAGGTCCATTAATTCACAACTCCTAGCCGGTAACTCATTTGGGATGAGTTCAAAGTTTAATTTGTTACCAACAACACGGGCAGTAATAATGGTTGTGCTTCACTCTTTTCTTCTTCTTTTTTTTTTACAGATGCCGGCCCGGATGGTCTGGACCCCTGTGCAACGAGTGTATGGTCTATCCTGGCTGCAAGCACGGATCGTGTAAGGGTATCGCCTGGAAGTGTCTATGCGATACAAATTGGGGTGGCATCCTCTGTGACCAAGGTGGGTATACGTGTGTGCGTGGAGTAGAGGCGAATTAAGAAAAATGCCGCGAAAATCGAAGGCGATAAGATTTAGCGAAGCGAATTTGACAACTAACATTAATTATTTCATTTAGATTTAAATTATTGTGGCACCCATGAGCCGTGCATGCATGGCGGGACATGCGAGAATACGGCACCTGATCAGTATCGTTGCACATGCGCAGAAGGCCTCTCCGGCGAACGGTGCGAGATTGTGGAGCATCCGTGCGCGACGCAGCCGTGCAAGAACGGCGGCACATGCACGCTTGAGGTACGTAAAGGCCCGTCTTGTATATATTTTCGTTGTTTTGTGGTTGCCTTTTGCCGTTTGATGCTGCTGTTGTTGTTGTTGTTGATACGGCACGGCGGCGGTACTCGATCGGTTGCACATTACTTAAGTTGTTGGATTTTTTTTTGTGTTTTAGTAATGAATTTTTACATTTTGCAGGAATCGCAAGAAATGAGTGATTCGATGGGAATGGCAACGGGCCTAAGCGTGCGAGGCATGCGGGGCATGAGCTCCATGGGCAAACCAGTCGGTCTCAATCGTAATCCCATGAACGGCGGCGGTGGCGGTGGAGGAATCGCCGCGGGCGCAGGCACCAGCAGCAGCGGCACTGCACTCGCAAGAATGAGTCCAACCACTCCACCTGTGGCTGAATTCACTTGTACCTGTGCACCCGGTTGGACGGGTCCCACATGCGAAATAAGTGAGTATAGAAGTAGAGTCCTCGTTGTTGTCGTGTTGTTTTTTTGACTCACTCACTCCGGTGGCGTTAGAGCGCGCTACACTCGCTCTCGAAGCCTGAGCATAATTTTTCGTTTTGATTTAAACTCAAGGAGAAACGCACTTTAATGAGAAAGTTGTCAAAGCGTTCGCGTATATCGCGGGGAACGGATCAAGGAGTCGTCGTCGTCGTCGTCGTCGTCGTCTTGGCCCTCTTGGCCGTCTTGACTGTCGTGTGGCTAGGAATTTGGAATGTATCGCAATTTGTTTTGACGTTTTCCGTGGAAGAAAAACAAAATTGAAATCAGTATGCGATGTTTGTTGAGGATTAGATAAATGGAATTCACTTACATACACAACACAGGTAAAGGCACAGCAGGCTCTTGGTGCCCGGTGGCGGTTGACAGGTGATCTGAATGACTTGACGGCAGGATGATTGACGTTCGAGGTTTCTTCTTCATTGAGGAATAGAAAATGATTGGGATTCTCGGGAATTGCGATTTCTGACCTAATTTCTAGGGCGAAAGTACGAAGAGAGATCGAGGATAGACCGTATTTGGAAAGGTTGGTAGGGAGAGTTTTGTCGAAGATGAAGGACGTTAGTAGAAAGGGAAGAACAGGAATACATCGACAATGCAAAGCGAAAGTTTGCTGGATCTTTTTACTGATCCATTTTTCGATTTTTTATTATAAGCCACGGACAATACATTATCATTTTTTTGTTGTTGCATAGGGGGCGCTTTATTGATTGTCAAGCACTCTAAAAAAAAAACGCCTCACGTAAATGTCAATAAAACTCAAACGTACCCCAAGCTGGAAGTTTCTTTTATTGAGCTCACGAGAGGTTTGATACGTTTAGTTATAATACATATAGGCAGCCCTTTCAGCTATACTTATAGTAGAGAGCAAAATACAGTAAACTCTCGATAATTCGAATTTTATGGGTCGAGGAAAAGACTTAGAATTAGACAGTTTTTCGAATTAGAGAGGTTTTCGAATTACGGAGGTTTCAAAAAAAAATTTTGCTATCTTTCGTCGCGTACGCATTACAACTAACGGTTGTTGAAGGAAACTTCGATTTAAAAAGGTAAACAAACAAACCATCATTTTCGAATTATAGAGGTTTGCGCGTTACTTTGGACAAAAATAAATTCGAATCAAGGAGGGGATCAAATTGCATAAAATTTCTTTGATTTTCAGGGGACTGTGAAAATGCTTCGATTTACAGAGATTTCGAACAATAGAGGTTCGAATTATCGAGAGTTTATTGTATTTGCAAGTTTATATCAAATACAATATTGTCATTTGATCGCTTAAAAGAAATAATTTTAACTAAACTATTAGTCAAAAGTTTTTCTCATAGATTTTTCGCTGAAATTGGTAACGCGGGATACCCATTGTTCAGACTTGGAAAAAAATATCAACAAATCTTGTGCAATTAGTATTTCGTTCCAAAGGATAGGGGTGGACTGATTATAAATGTTTTGGTATTAGGTGTACAATTTTGCTTACGGCGTTTTTTTCCGAAATTCAAGGCTTTATTGCAATAAACTGGTTATACATTTATGATTCGTTTTGCGTTTGCTTCGACACGAGTCTTAATCAAACAATTCCTCTAATTCTGCTTCAAAAACCTTCGCTCTTCCACTGCCATGCTGGTCTTCGACGTCAAAATCACCGTTCCTGCAGCGTTGAAACCACTCTCGGCACGTTCTTTTACTACGGCCTCACCATACGTATTTGAGAGCATTTGATGAGCCTCAGCCGCAGATTTCTTCATATTAAAGCAGAAAATAAAACCACCCGCAAATGACGAGCGGACATGTTTAATCGAGAATAACTTTATGATGGAGACACAAATCGATTAATATTTCGATCGCGTTATGTTTACAAATACCTAAGCTTGTTGTATGACATCTATGATCTAAATATTTCGACTACCACTTACCGCTACAGTCATCGATTGCAAAACGGCAAACGGAAGCAAAGTTGTACACCTAATGACTGGTAAACGTACTTACTTACAGCTTAGAATTAAGAAATTCAATTTCTGCAGATGATGTATTTCACTTGCCTAAAAAAAGTTCGGAAAAAAATTGTTTTTACAAATCTGTATATTAGCGGAGAAATTAGTACAAGTATTAACTTCGAAAAACAAATTTTATTTTTCTAGATTTTTGATATAAGTATTGTTTGAAAGAGGATTGCAGCAAGATTCAGCCAGGAAAGCCATCCTATGTCATATTTTCTGAAATATGAGGCCAACAAATCTGAAAAATTGTAGTTAAGTGGCGTCATGTTAGCAATATCCCAAAAATAACCAAAAATCATGTATGAGTTTTTCTTCGTATCAAAATAAATTAGTAACTAATTTTTTTGATTTTTTTTTTTTTGGTTTGTAAAATAGAGGTTTCATTTTGAACTCTTTGTTCAGAAGTTCAGTTTTTAAGTTCAGTTTTAAAGTCTCAAAAAAGGCGCCTCTCTACACCCATGGGTCTAAAAATCTGGAAAAATGATCTGGAAAGTAGGTTTGAAGTAATCCTTAGTTTAAAGTAAGCTTGAGTATTCTGGCTTTAACAGCAAAGTTATTGGACAACAACTGAAAAACAAACGACATGCTAATTTGAAGAATCTGGAAACCCCATTTTATAGATCTTGGTGACTCGATACTTTGTGGCACATGAGTCGACTATTTATGCCTTCTACGGTTTAGCCACCCCTGTCTTTTAGCTTTATATTTAAATAGAAACAGAAAAAAAAAATTCAATATACAGTCGAAGTCGTCTAAGTCGAATTTTCACGGGATATCAAAATTAATTCGAGTTAGAGGGATTTTTCGAAAAATTCATATTTTCATGAATATTTTTTTTTTTGGTTAAAAGCCTTATTTTATTCAAAAGAGTAAGGAAAAAACACAGGAAATTACCTATAAAAACTTGTAATTTTGGATTGAGTCTTTGAAATTAGAGACTGAAGCCTTTTAATAAAGGACTCTATTTTCAAAAGACAGCGTCTGGACTTTCAATCAACGTGAAATGAAAGTTGTTCGTCGACCAGTGCCAAATTGAGAGAGAGTCAGACCACTCAAGAGAGGGCTTTCGACTTAGAGGAAGGATTTTGTATGGAAAATTGAAGGGAATGCCAAAATATGGCGGAAAAAGTTAGTTAGTTAAGAAGTTAGTCGAGTTAGAGGGACTTAGAGGGCTTCGAGTGTATACTCATGGTATTTTGTACAACGTTTGGTTGGAAAAATCTATCGCAGCATAGGCAAATTGAAATTATTATAAATATTTGAATTTCGAAAGAACCTGAAATCTTAAAACCAAGTTGCTCCTACATTTTTTATTTCTGCATCCAGTAATAATTACGAACTCAACTTTCGTTAACAAATTGGGGAAAAAATTAAACAGTTTTTTCTTACTCTTTGCATTAGAACGGATTGTAGAAGTTCATAAATGAACAGTTCCCTTTCAATCCCACTAGACACCATTTTATTTTTTGATGTCAATCTTGCCCTTCAAAGCTTCACCTTTTTTGGTCCGTTATCTTTTTTGCGCCTTATTGTCTTGATACTTAATCCATTTTTTATCTCATGATATATCTACACTTCACTGATTTTGAACTACTTGATTTAGAAGATTTAGAAGACATCTAGGAGCCCAAAGATCATTATTCTATTTCAAAAAGTGTCAGTTTGTGTCAAAGACTAGTTTTTAAGTCAGTAAATAAAATAAGCAACTTCTTCTTTATTATCTTTTTCTTTAATAAGATCAAGTAAGTATCTAAAATAAATCTCTCATGACCGATTCGTAGTGTAAACACCTCTCTCTCCTGCATGCACTTCAAGACCTTTGGACATCGATTAATCTCAAAACGAACCCTCGTCTCTGCCCACAAACTGCAGTTTTTCCCCAGAACTCCGCCCCAAGTGACCCCACCGATCTTTCGAAAGCCAAAAAAATTCAATTTCCCTGTGCCGACAAATGCTCTCAACACCATGGGAGCGGCTCGCTACGCCTCATCTAACGTTTGGACTACTTCCCAGACTTCCACCGACTTGCCAGCACTTCTGGCTAAGCCCTAGATCGATGCAAACAAATGATACGCACAACCTTCGCCCACCACGAGGGCCGACGACTCCCAAGAATTTCCCGAGAAAATCCGATGCGTGTGCCTAAAACAAAAGGCCACCCGAGCAATCACTCACCCGCTGATGGATTACACCAATGTGCCCGGTTTGTTAGCTCTCCTTTGTGTGTGCGAGAGTTTTTCTTTTATTTTATCGACTCTATTGGCACAGTGTTTACCTTCCCAAACACACAAGCGACACGTTAATTAACAGGCAAACACAATTCGATTGTCGTGGGTGTTGCATCCACACACTGGGTCAGCTCCTCTCCCCCGGAGAGGCGAGCATTTATCCCATCATCCCATTAACAAGTGCCCTCCAAAAAGGGTGCTGGACGCAGCAATTACGGGAAATTACACGAAAGACCGGAGGAAAGTGCCTAAAACACTCGACCAACAAACTCGTTCCGTGGAAGTGCAAACACCGTTGTGGTGGTGGAGATACCTGTATCTGTGAGGTTCGACGAAAGGTTACATTCTCCCTTTGCGCTCTCACGCAGCATCCGTGTGTGCGTCGTCGCCGTGTCCACTTGAGAGATAATTATGCAGAGATGCTTGCTCTACAAACCACAATTTGTGTTGTGTTCTCAGATACGCGGGCACATTCAAACAACAACAACAACAACGACGAAGACGACAACGACGACGAGGAACATTTAGGTTATGATGGGATTGCATATGTTCTGCTGCAGCTCAGGCTGCGCTCGGTGTGCGAGCGAGCACAATTTATGTCCCGCGATTGGGTCCCGCAGATAAAGTTGTTCTCTGGATTGTAGATTGTAGATTTCTGAACGGGACAAGATTTTATAAAAACAACAAAACAAAACAAAATTAAAACACACAACTAACCGAGCAACCAACCAATCCAATCCACTTACAGACATTGACGAGTGCGCCGGAGGTCCCTGCGAGCACGGTGGCACATGTATAGACCTCGTCGGAGGCTTCAGATGCGAATGCCCCCCCGAGTGGACGGGCGATGTATGCCAGATGGATGTCAACGAATGCGAAACGAATTTCGCAACGAATCTGGGACCCTGTATCAATGCGGAAAAGTGTCATAATTTGCCGGGATCCTTTTCGTGCGAGTGCCTCGAGGGCTGGGGCGGACCAACCTGCGCCAAAGATCTCGACGACTGTGTGGGCCAGTGTAAGAATGGTGCAACCTGCATCGACTTGGTCAACGATTATCATTGTGCGTGCGCAACGGGTTACACAGGTGCGTCGTTTTGCTACAATAACCTGATTGCTTCATTTCGTTTTTATTTTCTTCTTCCATTCTTTTTGTTTTATCTCTCTCCATTTGTCTCTCTTTCTTTCACAGGACGGGACTGCGAGACGGACATCAATGAGTGCGCGAATTCGCCCTGTCGCAACGGTGGCGAATGTGTGGACATGATTGGGAAATTTAAGTGCATATGTCCACTCGGCTACTCCGGCTGGCTGTGTGAGGTAAGTGCAATTGCTTTTTTTTTTTAGTTTTGTTGTTTTGTGTAATTAAGAGATTAGATGGGTGAAACTATGGGAAAAATCGCGGTACATACACACACGCATGTTGTCGCAGCTTAATTGGTGTGTACTGAGGCAATTAGATTGGCATTGGTAGTCTTAATTAGCGTCACACGCCCTCTAAGGCCTGCTAAGGTGGGGTGTATTTGTTTTGGTTTTTGGTCAAAATTGACAGTTCGCGGGAGAGTGAAAGAGATTGCGATTTATGAGGGCGAGGTGGTATGACGGTAATTGATTCGAAAGGCGGTTGGCCCCAAGGGAGCTGTTCGTGAGCGCTGTTCGGTTTTTCATTGCGTGGCGAAGCGTGGAGAATTTTGATGAGCGGTGTGATTCTGGTTCATGCCCAAGTGCGTTTTGACAGGAGACACCGTCGGACACCTTTCAAATCTTGTGCTGTTGACGTGATGTGGAGCTTTTTTTTTTGTTACGGCTCGATCATGAGTGAGTGAGGAATGGATCTTTATTGACATGAACTGGAATGAGGAAAAAAAATTGTGTGTGACAGTGTAGCCTTAAACGGAAAAATGAGCAAAAATGCTTGGCATTTATCTTTGAAAGTGACTGGAATAAGTTTGCAGGATAACAATCGAAAGTATTTGTTATCAAAGACTAGAGATAACACGAAACTACAGCGCAATCACACAATCTTCTTTACTGATGACCAAGTCAAACAGTCTTAGCGGCGGAGTGCTAAGGAGCAAAAAGTTCATGCTAAATTAGTGCCAACATTCATATTTACACCAAAGCCTCACTTTGCAACGTTTCGAAGTTGCCTCTATCAAAAATTATCGATCTTTCGAAGTTGCATTGGTTTTATTTCAGTTTGCGTCGTTCATAAAATTAAATCTCTCATCTGATCTTCGGCCGCTTGTTCTAGTAACGGGGTCGTGGGGGCATGCACTCGATCCTCCGCAGCAGACTCTAACTTATCAGGAGGTATGCCCAAGCGTAACCAGGCGAGCTTTTGGACCTGGTCCACCCATCCTGAATATTTTAGATCTCCATTTTACCTTCCTGGCTATATTATTAGGCACACCATAGTATTTTCATAGATCATTGTTGGTCCATACTGATAGATCTTGAAAAATATATCACGTCATAACCGCCAAATTATCGTAAGTCGCAAAATGAAAATTTTACAGGAGTTCTTTGTCTGAGCCAAGAAACAATAACTCTTAATTTTTAGCATTATCTTTTATTCATAGCTGGAATGCTTTATTAATAAGCCAACTTCATTATAAACTCATTTTTGCTTAAAATGTAACTTGCGATAATTTAGCGGTTAGAGCACGATATCTCTAAACTGACCTCTTCTTTTTTTTCAACACGATAGAAGCCTTTATAAAAAGCGGTTACACAGATTAACAAAGTGAAGCATGTGCTATATTGTAATATGTCGTAAAATATTAGGGGTCAGCAGACTAAATGTGTCAATCCAGAACTTAAATTTAATTGACATTAATTCAAGTGATCCAGCTTGCTTTTAAGTTTTCAATTGTTCCTCTGTTGGGACATTCATATCAGTAGCATTTTTTCTTTGGCACACGCAAACATAACCGACTTCAATGTGTTCATATTGTCCAAAGGTAACAAGAATTGGTAGGATCATTGGATCATTGTCAAGCAACAAACCATTTCAAGAAGTCTGAAAGTCATGGAAATGATTTAGAAACAAGGAAATTGAGTGCCGTACGAGTTGAAGCCGTGAGATGTTGAACGACGTTTGTTTGCTTGTGAAACAAAGACAGAAGAGATTTCTGCATCGAATTGTGACTGGGGACGAAAAATGTGTTCATTATGATAATCCCAAGCACAAAAAACCTTGGGATATCCCGGCCATGCTTCCACGTCGACGGCCAAACCAAATATTCACGGTTCCAAGGTCATGATCTGTATTTGGTGGGACCAGCTCGGCGTCGTGTATTATGAGTTGTTAAAACCGATTGAAACAATCACAGGCGATCGTTATCGAACGCAATTAATGCGTTTGAGCCGAGCAACCAAAGACAAACGGCCGCAATACAACGAGAGACATGATAAAGTGATAAAAACGGCGGAAGCAATGTTGGCCTCCTAGTATTATGATACGCTGTACCTTAAATGAAATCACCAATCAATTTTGTTTTAAAACTCCATAGTTGTTTCCGGCCATGTTGCTTAATAAGCTCTATCCAAGTAAGTTTTGAAGTTTGACCTAAACTGTGTTTTCTTCGGATTCTGGTTCTGTAGTTTTTACTATGCATAGTAATGAAAAACAGAGTCTCCAAATTTATTGGGGAAAAAAGTACGATAGAGGCTTAAAGGGGATATCGTTTTATACCAGTGCTTCAGTTTTGCCGTTGTTTTTTTTTCCAATTTTTGTATTTACTTAATTTTTATAATCATTTTTTTTTTTCATAAGGAATCAGTCGAAGCCCTCAAAGTCGAATTTTCACGGGATACCAAAAATAGTTCGAGTTAGAGGGATTTTTCTCAAAATTCGAGTTGCATGCTTGATACAAGTTGCGAGAGGAAATTTTTTGTTTATTTTTTTGTAAAAAAAAAAGTCGAATTAGAGGAATTCAAAATAGACCAAGAGACGGAAAAATGTATTCGAGTTTGAGGACTTTTCGACTTAGAGGATCGATTTTGTATGGAAAATTGAAGGAAATGCAAAAATATGACGAAAAAATTCGAGTTAGAGGGATTTTCGATTTAGAGGGCGTTCGACTTAGAGGGCTTTGACTGTATTTTTATTCTGTTTGATAAAGTTAAGAAAATGTGAAAAAAAATTTCATCTTCATAACTTCTCTCTCTCTCATCCGCTACAAGCAAAAACGTCAGTTTGCTCATGGGGGTGCTTTAGTTTTGTCCGATACTGTAAGTCTTTCATTAGACAGCTGGTGCTTGACTTCTGTTTTATTGCTATTTGGCTATCAATAACTCGATACTAGTTTTATTGCCCTACAACCCTGGACGACTTGCTGAGTCCGACGAAGAGCGTCTCAAATTCTTTAAAAGGACGATGGTCACCAAGCAAGTCGGAAATTGTGAGTTGAAATTGAAAATGAGCTGTGATTCTCAATCATTCATTGAATGAGATTTGCCGCAAAACGTTACTACGAACTTTTGCCACGACTTAAGGCTGCGGCCATGCAATGAGCAACGAGTCCGAGCGATAGGTGGCCATGCACTGAGCGTCACACACTGGGGCCAGTTGTATGGAGAGCATGCTCAAAATGCAAAACTAGACATTTCAAGAGTAACATAAAGGATTGGTATCGTTGGAAAGAAGACAAAATTCCTCATTAAGTTTTTCAACTTTTAAGGCGTTGTAGGTCGCAGGCTTGGAAGGCTAAGCGCTGAAAGGTAGGATTTTTTGCAAAAAGTACGGAATGTGTTTTGCTTGTTGGCCATAAAAAAATAGAAAAAAAATATATTTTGCACTGTTTTAAGCAAAAAAAAAATATATGCCGGAATTCTATGAATATTAGAGATTAATTTAAAAGTAGTAGCATCAAAATAACAACTTTTTTTTTTTTGGAAATCAAGAGAGTTACCCAAAAAGTTTGTTTAAAAGCCTTTGTCATTAAGCAGAGCAAGAGGCTTTCACTTCTGACTTTTGTTCCTAAGAAAGGAATATCTGAATTACATGGAGAAAAAAATGTTAAAAAAAATTTGATGACGTTTTCGATTTTCAAATTAAAAAAAAAATTTTATTTTGATGTTCTTACTTAAAGGGGCTGTATCCCACTGTCGAAAGGCTTCGTAAAACTCGAAAGATGGGAAAAACTGTAGCAAACACTTGAAACATTTAAAATATGTTATGGACTTAATTTCATTTGAAAGGTTAAACAAGTAAAAAAGCTTCATAGCTTCGGCCTCACATTATTTTTTTTTTTTTCGTAAATTGCTAACCGCTAACCAGCTATAATAGGACTTTTTTAACAACTGTCTCCTTCGTTAAATTCCACCAGCTCATTAGTGCGATTCCAATCAAACGAAACCGAATTCATGCAAATATTTGCATACAAATCATTCGTAAACTTCTGCAGGCTTCAGTGATGTGTCATCACCGTTACCAACAGCACGCAACCTCTGTTCAGTTTAAAAAAAACCAGAGTACACCTCCTTACCCAAAGCACAATCTGGCGCCAATTTAAAAATTATTTATTACTAATTCCACCCTAATTAAGCCGACGACAAAGAATCGAAGAAAAAACACACAAAATATCCGCCTCCAACGTCAAAAAGGACTCCTAATTGGCGGCATCTTATGCAGAGACCATAAAATTAATTGACAATACGTTGTCAAAATGAGAAGGTGACAACAGTTCTATGAACATAGTCATCGTTGTTTCTGTCGTCGCTTGGCGGTTGGCGGTCGGCTGTTGGCAGTTGATGCTGCTGCTGCTGCTTCATCGTTTTGCGTCGTCCTCCGTGGCGTTGAAAAAAAAAAGCAGAAAGGAAAAAAAAAATTTTTTTAACGTTCAGTTCTGCCGCATGTGTCATTTGATACTTTAACGCTGTCGGCAGCGGCTCTGCGAGTGCGGTTACGGCGGCGGCGCGGGCTTCGTGTGGGTTAAGTCATTATGTTCTGTCTTCGGGGTCCCCGTGTGTCGGTTGGTATGTATCTGTCACATGAATTTAATGCTTTAATACCTATAGCACTAATCGTATTACGGGCAATCAACTGTGATGAGAAAATAATTCAAACGAACTGAATTTCTCACGTTCTCGCGCTTGTCGCCTTGAGGTTGCTTGTTGTTTTTTGTTGTCGCTTATTTTACAAGTGAACGGATCGGATCGACTTTAGAAGGTAGAAGATATTCTGCGGGCAAATGCACACGCGCAAGCGCGCAGTTTGAAGAGAAGATTTTTCTATGCTATTTTCCGAGAAGTTGTTCGGTGCTCTATGCGGAAATCAATGGCGCACGGTAGTCCCTTGGGGCCTTGATTTCGTCTTGCAGTCAGGATTAAGACGCTCGATTCCCCGAAGCGTGCTGGGTGAAGTGTCAAGTCATTTCATTCTTTTTTTTGGGGAAATGTGCCTGAATTTACATGGTTTCGCGGTGATTCGCTTTGGTAATCGGTGTGGAATGATGTCTTTGACAGGCGGACAGTTGGACAGGTGTCAAATGTGTGAGATACCGGAAACTTCAGGCGTGCAATTGCGCGCCATGATCGCGAAACCATGGAGAACGTAAAGAATTTCGTAAAATGTTTACTTCCTTGACGGTTGGTTAACGTTATGATGGGGGACTGTTAAAAGCAGTTGGCCATGTGCATGGGGAAGTTTAATGTCGTGGACTTTGTGGCGAAAGTTTATTCATCCAAGGTGTAAATGTGATGTGCTGAGAAAAAAAAAAAAAAAACAAAGATTAAAACAGTGAATTCCAGGCAGGAAGTATGTCATGGCCTTAAGGCTGTTTGTCATGCTTTGACCGTTGCCAGAGGAAAAGCTGTTTCTTCAAAATGGACAATGCCCACTTAAACAACACTCTCTTCATAGTTTTGTGTAGATGCTCACGTAGTTCTAAGTTTTTGGGGATAAGAATCGGGATACGTTGACCTTCCAATGAAGGCTGTTATCTTCATCCATCCTTTGGATGTTTCTTTTTAGCCCTGAAACAGTCTTTTTTTTTTTAAATATCTTCTAAAATATGAGACATACAGTTGTGAAATTAAATGACTTCAGTTTTTGTGTGTAATAAGCACTTCTGATAAAACAAAAAATGAGTTGATTATTTTATTCGTCGCTTTCAAACTAGTAAAACTACAGGAAGGATGAAGATTTAAGTCTTTTTTATTTTTATCTATGAAGTAAGAAAATAATGAATACTCCTCCTCACGGACATCTCTCATAACCGAACAAAACATAAATACTCTCTCCTCACAGACACCTCTCTTAACCGGACAAATTTCTAGCATCGTTGTCCGGTTATGGGATAGATCACTGTATTTCTCTCCAAGGTAAAACTAAGTGGTTTATCCGATTGGTGGTCAGATCAGATCAAATTTACCTGCAAAGTTTTGTTTTGTACTCTCGAAAGCAAGTTTCCTGTTTTGTCAGTTTAGCAAAAAAAAAGTTAAAATAATTAAATCTCAGCTCAGTCCTCCATGTGAATGACCCTAATGAATCCACCAATCCTTCCAACTATTCAAAGCTCCACAGAGCAGCATACCAGCTAAGAACCTCTCCAGCCGAAGCCAAAGAACCGCCTTACCCCGACTTAACCCCATCTACTTCAGAGCCCATCAATCAAAACCACACAAAGCAACAATTAACAACCTAATCCCACTAAAAGCCCATCTGCAAATATATTTCATTTCTCTTCCTTCATTCTTTTTCCAGGAGGCCAAGGACCACTGTACACCATCGCCCTGCATCCAGGGCAGATGCCTCAACACACCAGGCGGATACTACTGCCATTGTCCGCCAGATCACGCCGGCAAGCACTGTGAGAAGATGCGCACTGTCTGCTCCTCGCCGCCCTGCAATGGTAAGTCCACAAAACAACAAAAACCACAAAAAACTAATACTCGCACTTAAAATGCCAACAAATTATGAAAAATGCCATCTCCATCTGTATCTCTATCTGCGTGCGTATCTATCCGTATTACGAGTTAATCCCCAAACAAATGTAGACATTTCGAAGGCTGTTAAGGCCAAGAAAGAAAACGTCTATTTGTTTAGTTAAGAGAGATTTATTTACTTTGACACTTTGCCTGGTAAAATAGTTTCGAGCTGTCATTGTACTCTGGTTGGTTGGTGTGTATTCGTCTTTTTGTCGATCAAACAAAACTCTTTTTTTTTTTTTGAAATTGTGTACGCCTGTCACGTGAACCGACACAAATATGGCAAAATCTTCATATTCCACAGATCGGATTTTCTTAGCTTTGATGATTGATCTTTGGGAACGCACGATTGGCGTGAAAATGCGTTCATGGCGTGGTTGGCGTGGTAAGTGGGTGTTTGCTGTGAAAAAAAGTTTCACTCAACAGCAATCTGTGGGAGGGTGAATAATGCATAATTCTGGTAATTTGTCATGAACACAATTCGGAGGAGAGTAATTGTTGGTTTGGGGACGGCTTATGGATGGTAATTGGCCATTTCCAGAAGGCGGTGTGGAATATCAATGAAACACGACGAGTTCTCTTGACGGAGATTTTGTTTGTTTAGAAATGAAATGGAGCACATGTGTGGGCTATTGGAAAAGATTTGTGCGGTGTTCGTGGAAAAGGTGCTTCAAGCTATTATTTAAGTCGAGGTTAAGTCGGCGTGGGGTTTTTACTATGAGTCTGTGACGAGAAGTATTTATAGCTTCAGGTTAATGATCTTGAATCGCATGATTGAAAATATCAGCTCAAAATGTCTGAATGAATGCACTCATAAGAATCAAGATCGAGAATCGATAAGAAGAATAAGAAACTCATAAGAATTTTTTCGTGCTGATGCATAAATTGTTGTACTAAAGGGCTTAAAGGTTGTTCATATCTTGCAACTTCTTTCTGTATACATTGTACATATTTCACAATACTATATTTTCTGTTGTTAATTTTTTTTTTGATTCTCATAGTTTTTGACGAGTTTTTCCTTAAAGTTCTTACTTGATTTCGTTACTTTTTAGTAAGAAATCCCAGTCCTGCGTCATACAATTTCGCGGCTAATGCATGCGACGTATTTCATATGTTGTAAAGGTTTGAAGGTTATTTGTGCGTTATTGTTTATTGCATAAAGATGTCGATGGAATTGCGGAGTAATAAACAATATTTTCCCTATCTGAAAAACAAAAATATAATTTGAATTCAGTTTGTGCAGACTATAAGTTTTTTATAAAATTGTCAACTAGCAGGTGGTTTAGGCCATGCAATAATGATATTTTTGTAATCTTTTGTGGTACAAGTAAACCTTACACTTACTACAACTACTTTCCCATATCTGACCGGATTACCGTTAAACTCAAAGTCCAAAATTATCAACTAAACGACAAGTTTTCGATGTACTCAATACATATTTTACAATATTCGCGAGATCAAGTTGAAAGTGCAAATCTTGTGATTAAGTAGTGTATTATATTTTGGGAAAAAGTAAGAATTTGCACGAAGTTTTAAAAGAATTGTTTTACTATTTTCTATTTCGAAAACTTAGGCGACGATCAGAACCGTAAAAATATTTCTAAAATTGATAACTTATTTAATATTACACACGCTGATGGTTTTCAGAAAGTAAAAATAAGGGAAGACAAAGTATTTTTCAATAAACAGAAAGAGCGTTTCTTAGGTGGTGAGGAAAAAATAATGGCGAAGAAAGAAGCAATAGTTAGCAAAGACGATTTTTAGCTGCTGCATCTACTTTCACTAAAAATAAAATTTGAAAGGTATGGAATTGCTTTGATACGAATTGAAACAACGACAAGGACTTGTTTGTCCAAAACTGATGCAAAAACCAGGAAACATCTTTTCGCGTTTGATCCCATTGAGGATGATTGATTTGCAAAGTTGTCCATAGGGTATTCATAAAGTTGTGGTTACTTTCGCTGGTATACATCAGAATGTTCAAAAAATACAGACGAACAACAGATTTTGGATTGTGACTTCAGCATATCATACGTCCTCTGCAGTGAAAAAGGTTCAATAAGTGAAAAAAAAAGGATCTCATAATATCTATTAAAAATAAGAATCCATTTTCCTTTCAACACAACAATAAGAAACAAATCCTTTTTTCTGGTACCAAGGAAAACACAATTTTTCATCACAACTTACAGCAATTTTGCTTAAAGTGCTTTCACTCTTCCCTTTGCAATTAAATTAATCTTCTGGTGGTCCTTGCTCCAAAGTAGTTTTTTTTATTTATTTATCACAAAGACTACGAATTTCAATAATACTCAAATCAATTTGATTGATTTGAGTATAAAATTAGCTTTTTTCCATTAAAATCTTAAATATCTAACCGGAAATCCCACCTTTTTCCAAATTTTGTCACTTAAAAACGTTATTTCGGCAGAGATTGAAAAAAAATTCAATCTTTCGATTTTACAAATCAATTTATATCATGACTCAAATTTTTTTATATATCAAGTCACGTTGGAAACACAGCTTCAATATTGGAATCAACATTTTTCTCAAACTCTTTCAAAGGCTTCAACTTTGACCGCACCAATCCTTTGCGCCAATCATTGGATTGATTGGCCCATTCAATTTAATGCAAATCTTTGGAATTATGTACAACTTCTTGAATTCACTTTGAAGTCTCACCACTGACTTGAAATCAATCGCATACACTTTGGGCTTTGGGTCTTTAACAATTTTAGTTAAAGTCATTTGCGACTTCAATTTTTCCCTTAAAGTCTTTGGGAATTGAACTTTTTAGTTGAAGTCTTTGCGACTAGACTTTTTGTCATGTCCTTACTGTTCAGAAAAAGTTCAAGTTCAAGATTGCTAAGAGTTTTCTAAAGTTCTTGTTTAATTTACTCGTCTCAGCCTGGCCTGAAAACCTTTGATGAACGTACACCTGCACAACTTAAACCAATCATGTTTTATAGCGTATGGAAAACGTTTTTAGGAATGCATGGAAGTCATTCGAATTAAGATATCTCATAAAATGTGATGCCTTTTATCCAAACCAAGTTATTTGGCTAATAACCCATCCAAGGTGTTGGCAACTTCGCCCGGACTAAAGACCACTTAATTAAGAAAGAATAATTCGTTTCTTAATCCTTTACCCGGATCCATGTTTTTTTTTTTCGCGATAAGCGCGTCTGTTTTTTGTTATATTGAAACCCACAGCTGCATCAAACCACCACCCGAAAGCAGCGTGAATAAAACCCAAAGGAATTTTAAATCGAACGGTCTCGCTTTTCGGTAGTAATCCCAAACACCAGCTGCCAGCAGCCCATCCGTCATGCTTTCCTCCCCAAAATCACCTGTGTTTGCTCATTCGATATGCCCCAAACGGGAGAATGCATCAAACTAGCTTATGATTGCAATTACCTGCTTCATTACCACAAAACACTGCCGATGATGAGTGATGAGATTTTTTTTTTTCCTTTTTTCGTTGAATCGAAACCAAATTAATTGCCGTTCGCGCCTGCGCCTGTGCCGGTGAGAGAATAATTAGGAACCGACGAGTTGATGCAGAATCTAATGGCCAGATAAAGATATGACTCCAGCGGCCACCAGCTGTGACTTTACGGTACTTGACGGTTCAGAGAGAACGCCATTACTGAATGTAGCTAATTTTTCAATTGCATTGGCAGCATCGGTTGCAATCGAAAGCACATCAATTTTTTTTTTTTTGTTAATTTTTCCTGGAATCCACAACTCATTTTGTTTTTTTTTTTGGTTTCTTCACCTCCGTGTAGATAGCTGCACACCGCCCATAACTAACTCAACACAGTACCCGTCGCCCTGCAGTGGCCATGGAAAATGCGAAATCGGAGACGTTGGCACCTACTGCAAGTGTCATCCAGGACGCACAGGAACCTACTGTGAGCACAGTGAGTATCACCCGCCGCCCCACCGATGCGTGCTGTTGTGGTGTCCTCTGTGAAGACGGGGATACGTTAAATTATTTATTATTGATTAATCCGCTAATAAACTAATCTCCGAGATGCCACAGACTCACACAGGTACACGAGATGACAGCACGCATTATCCACCCCGTCTCCCCGTTCCGGGGGGAGATCTCAGATATTAAATTATCTCTCCCAGCGAAGGAAACGACGACGCAGGCTAAGAGCATCTCGAACGTCGTCGTCGTCGTCCTCGTCTGCGCCTTCCTCTGAGAGAGAGCAAGGAACAAAAAAAAAAAACCTAATTAAAAATACCACACAATTTTATTTCTCCCGCAGATTTAAATGAATGCTCCCCGAATCCCTGCCGCAACGGAGGAATCTGCCTGGACGGTGAAGGTGATTTCACATGCGAGTGCATATCAGGTTGGACAGGTAAGAGGAACCCAATAAACATTCGTCTTCGGGATTCGCCCGGCGCATCGGCCACGGCGCGACGTAGCCCCGTACGCCTCACTTGATCACATGCTTAAATGTTTCATCTCTCGGATTTGGATTCGGATTCGGATTTATCGATGGGTCCGCGCGGCGGATTCCGGTCGGGCCCTTGCCACACCGCATCCTCATTAGTACACCTCGTCCTGGGTCTGTGGAGAGCGAGAGCGAGTTATTTCGTCCGCTCGTTCCTTTGGTGCATTCCTGCGCAGAGGGATATCTCCGCTTGGCGGGAGGATGATCGCACTCCTTGGCTCGTCGTACTCCGGTCGTACTCGTGTTCACATGTCGTCGCGCCATCGCCTGTTGATGGTGTTCCTTGTGTTCGTTTGTTGGCTATCGGTTTCTCTTCTCTTTCCACTTCCAGGACGGAGTAGGAACAAAAAAATATTTTAATTAAAAATTCCTAATCGTGTGTGAAGTATTCGTTATCTGATTGTGGCAGGCAGACTACTTGTAGAACGTAAAAGGGAATTAATACCGTGTCCGTGTGGAACACGCAGTCTCCGTGCAGAGATTATAATTTCGCTTTCTCTCTCTCTCGTTCTCGTGCCGTCGTCTGTCTGAGATGGAAATTCGTTCGCGAAATAGTCGTAGATGGAACAACTAGTTTGTCGTAGTTCGTAGTCGCACTTGTCGCTGGAAAATTGAACATAACGCCGAACAAATTATTTTCAGGTAAACGTTGCTCGGAGCGTGCGACTCAGTGCTACGCTGGACAGTGCCAAAACGGCGGAACATGTGTAACTGCCGACGGCGGGACGGCGCAGTGCCGGTGTGCGCCTGGCTGGAATGGACAATTTTGCAGCGAGGAAATCGACCAGTGCCAGGGTCAGCCTTGTCATAACGGGGGCACCTGCGAGTCCGGATCGGGGTGGTT
This sequence comes from Syritta pipiens, assembly GCA_905187475.1. NCBI lineage: Eukaryota > Metazoa > Arthropoda > Insecta > Diptera > Syrphidae > Syritta > Syritta pipiens. The sequence continues at coordinate 5,121,364 of LR994572.1, read as the reverse complement.
TCGGTGCCTGTGTGCGCAGGGCTTCTCCGGGCCTGATTGTAGGATAAACGTTAACGAGTGTTCGCCGCAGCCGTGTCTAGGAGGTGCTACTTGCATCGATGGCATCGGCGGGTACTCTTGTATTTGTCCACCCGGAAGGCAGGGAATCAGATGCGAGATTTGTGAGTGTGCTCCTCTGGCTCTTGTGGCATTTTTGTGTGATTTGTGTGTTTCGTTTTAGCTCTTTTGGATCCACAATCGGCGTGCTTGAATACGACGAGCCTCTCGCCGTACAATCCGCTGACGAACAGCTCCAACTCGAGTGTCAATCACTTGGAGGAGTCGTGCAACGCGTGCACCTGCGTCAACGGGAAGAGGAAGTGCACGAATCTGTGGTGCGGCCTAGCAAACTGCTTTGCCGACGAATCCAGGACCTCGAATCTGTCGGGCTCGATTTGTCAGAGTCATGAGGTGTGCGTTCCGTCGTTGAGGGAATCCTGCCTGGCGCCGCCGTGCTCGACGAGGGGTGACTGCAGAGCCTTGGAGCCCTCGCGAAGGGTTGCTCCACCGAAGCTGCCAGCGAAGAGTGAATGCTGGCCTAATCAGGCGGTTCTCAATGAGAATTGTGCTCGCCTGACGATTTTGGTGGAACTAGAGCGTCTGGTCGTGGGAACGTCGGTGGAGAGCTTGTGCTCAACGATGCGGTCGCTGCTGGCTGGACGCATGGTGAAGGAACCGGACAGCGAGGGAATGCTGATCCTGATATGTGACATCAAGACCGCGACAAACGACACCATCGAGGTGACTGTGGTAAGTACAGTGTTTTCTTTTGTGTAAAAATATTGAGTTTGAGATTTATTTAAGAATCTTCAGCTTTGAGCAGCTAGGAGATGTTGTCCTTTTTTTGCCATCCATAAAATGTGTGTAGTCACATTGCTAACTAGTCATTTTTAAATAATAATATTAAAAAATAAATAAATGAAAAATAATACGTTTTTTAACATACAATTTAATTTATAAATCAAAAATCATTCCGGCTTCTCAAAAGTTCTTCCATAGCTAAAGAAATGTAAAGTTAATCGTTTTGCTCTGCGAAAAGCCATTTTGTTGATTTTGATAAAAACTAAAAACTAGTTTTGATTTTTAGTGATCAATTTCTGGAAGACTAGCAAAAGTTTTTTGATTTATTTCTACAATTCAAATCAGACGTTTTAATGAATCAACGCCCCGAAGCTTTCAATCCAATATTGTTAGCTAGCACCCATGTTCCCATGGTTTGTGTTTTTCTGATCTCCACTTAAAATTACAACAGGAAATTCGTTTTTCGAGCTCGGTATTTGATGTTCCGCTGAACATAATTCACATTTTAAAGCCAAAAAAAACTGAGTCAATCCTTTTTAAGGCCATTGTTTACGTTTGGTAACTTTGAATTCTTTACCAAGCACCACAGACAGCTTCAACAATTTAAAGGAATTGTTTGCAATTGCTTTTTGGTGTCTCTAACCTCTATAGCATCCAAATGGAGCCTTAAACGTATAAAAATAAAATATGCGCAGTAAGCGTACTAACTTCTTATTTTTGTGTTTTGTACTGATTGCCACTGCAACTGAAGGTCAGCATATGTATATACAAAACTGGTCAAAAAAGCTTTGAAGATTTCAGGTCATTTTCCTGACTTCATGATTGGCTCTTTTTCGAAAATCGCTAACCTATCAATCCCTAATACTTTTTTGGCATTGCACAAGAAACTGAACACCTAACATATATCTGATAACTGAAGTGACAACTTATGGGAATTCTATCAGTTTCTGTTTGCGTTTTAGTTTCAGTTAAAGGCTTTAGTTTTTGCATTTAGATATCAGTTTTATTGAAAGTTTAACTAATAGCTCAACTGAAACGGAAACTGAATCGATCGTCTAAAAGGGGCTTAAGAATTATTATTTATCGACACAGAAAGTGTCTAAACAATTTAAAAAGAAAATATTGAAAATCCGTACGCAACGGCTTTCGACAAAACCTTGAAAAGAATAAAATTACAGGCAATCTACCAGAAAACAGTACTTCACAGTGTTGATTCTGTGGTGAAAAATGTTGTTAGTTCACAATTACATTTAACAAAATTTTAGTTGCAGACACAGTTATAAGAGAGGAATATAAGGTAAAGAACAATATATTCAAAAGAAGACCTAAAAATTGCACTCTAGAGCGGAGATTCGAGCGTGCCATAAAAAAATTTGGTCGGTTTAAACAAAAAAAATTTGAAATTGAAGGAAAATATAAAAAATAAAAAAATCATGTGTTCATGAATATTTTTATTTTGATTTAATTTTTACATGATCCTATCCACTTTTTTTTAAGACACTCTTGAATCTTTTAACGCTCTTTAAAGACATACATTTTAGGTCTTGTTGGAAATATCTTGTCCGTTTTCTTAATTCTCTTTACTATGCAGCCTAAAAAAGTTCAATAATATTGAAATGCAGTCTTTAAAGAGGGTTCTTTGTATTCCCAGATCAAGGAACCCTACGTTATATGGCGGGTCATTATCGTGCACCAGTGTTACAACCGCTAGTAATTCAACTTTTGCCTCTTTTCTAAGGATTGTACTGATTCAAAATGTCCGTATATGTATTTAAATTTTGTTGAATCTAAAAGCGACTTAACATTACTTGCTGCCAACATAAGCGAACCCATTACAGTTCCACACTGAGATTTATAGTCGCAGAGTAGCATTTTCAGAACGCAATTCCAGTGCGCCTGCACGTCGACCAAACCGACTAAAAAATGAAGAAAGATAGATTTTGATATATCAAGAAATGAAAACTAGTCTTAGTTGGAATTTGCAAATTAGAATGTCTTCTCTATATCCCTGTTTAACGCAGGTTATCTTTGGGCGTGCTTGGGCATTGTCTGTTTGGACGAAATCGTTTACTGTTTGTTAGTGAACATTTGAGTGGGTTTGAGTTACAAAGAGACTATGTAGAGAATTAAAAAAAAAAATTAAAAAAAATATTTTGTTCGGTAGGAAACTTTTTAGACCAGCCTTGTATATTTCCAATATTTTTTTAGGTTTTCGGTGAGACCATATTGATGGAAGCTTTAGAGGACTTCCGCTCTATCGTGAACCGTGAATAAAAGAATTCAGATGAAATATTTTTTTTTATTGCATTATGTACTGTTGAGCTCGTTGTATTGATTGCCAACAGCACTTCATGGCTACCTTGCTTTAATTTTTAATAATCAGTTTTTGTCTTTTTAATGTTTTTTAAAAATAGACTCATCAATAAATGATTGCTCGTAATTCGTTTTAATTGTTAGAGCTGTTTGTGATTTTTGATAACGACATCAAAGTTATGAAACTTGAAAGTTTTATTGTCTCCGTTTTGTTTGGCTTCGAAATGTGGCGTATTTTTGGTTCGATTTTTTTCTTTTAAAAGACAAGTTGATGTATAATCAAAAATCAAAATATAATATTAAAATCAGAAAAAAGTCGTAGATTCGTTTGCAATTTAATTCGTTTGCAATACTCTCCATATTTCCACTATTAAGATCGAATTACGGAAATGTATAGTTTCAGCGATATCTTCTATCCTAATATTTTCTCTTATTCACTAAATTTTCTACCAATTCTAAGTATTGTCATTCAATTTTATTTTCTGAAAAGTCTTTTTTTAGCCTGTTGATATTATTTCAGCATTTCGTAGGTAATGCTCCAGGCATACTTTTGAAATTACAACACCAATACAGCAAGTGTTTTAATTATTCAGTTCAAAACTTGTGGTGTGCGAATGTATAGAAATTTAGATGTTACTGCACGTGTCTGAGATATTGCAAAATATAATTGGTTGCAATAGGCTTTTTGTTTTTGGTCTACTGTGAATTTAATACAATAATCCTTTTTATTAAATTTGTTATTCACTTCCGCTAATAGATTACAACTTTGACTTTTGAAATGATGTTAAATACACATCTAATTTTGGCAATTCGATTTCGAAGTGGATACGAAAAATTCGAATTCACTCCGGTTGCAGACTGAAGATTGATTTCGAGTAAAATTGAAATTTGATTTGAATCCGCTTTCACTCGAAACGCAGAACAGGGGTGTAAATGAACTTTTTCTTAATCTAATCCTCGTATATTTTTCAATTCTTTGCAGTCCTCTACAAAAGTTGGTGATGCCCAACTCTCAGTGGCGATAAAACTCCTTGGAGAGCTGCTGTCCCGTCAGAGTGGCATCTCCCACACCCATCATCAGGTCGAGAAGCCAAGCCTGGCACCCCTCATCTCGATCCTCGAAGTAAAGGTCGAGACAGCGCTGATCTCGAAGAACGCCAACAGTTCCGGTCTCCTTGTCGGCGTCCTCTGCGGCGTGGCCATCGTCCTTGTCGGCTTCGCTCTGTTCATCGGCATGATGTGGAAGCAGAAGGCGGCCATTCGAACAACATCGGGGATCAACCTGGCGCCATCTCTCGATGCCCTGCGCCACGAGGAGGAGAAATCAAACAACCTTCAGAACGAGGAGAACCTCAAAAGATACACGAATCCGCTGAAGGGCAGTACAAGCTCCCTCCGAGCCAACGGCATGGAGCTCAGCCTGAACCCAGCGCCAGAGCTCGCCAGCATACCTCCACTCACGGCCGGACCCAGCTCCCTGCACTGTTCGCAGCCGCTGTATCCACCCTGCGAGTCAAATTTTGACCGGGATCTGGATACGTCATCGAAGGCGATGCAGCAAAAGCGAAGCTCACAAATCCTGCTGCACAAAACCCAAAACTCCGACATGAAGAAGAACACCGTCGGCTCGTTGGACAGTCCGCGCAAGGACTTCGGAAAACGCTCGATCAACTGCAAGTCTGCACCGCCCTGTACCGACGACCCGGATGTCCTCACGGTACACGTGTAGTTGTAGCAGGGAGGAAAAAGAGAGATGAGGAACCATAGGTTGTCATTGGTTGTATTTATTTGTAAGCTAAGTTTCCGGTTGTCTTCCGCTAGAGGGGGTTGTTCTAAACACACAACACACAGATCTCGTACGTTACGCACGAAAGTTATAAGTTTTAATTTTTTTTTTTTGTTTTGAATGTACACATGAGTTCCTCGCAAAATGCATTTAAACAACGAAAAGAGCCGTCTCTTTGTTTTTTTTTTTTTTTTTAATTTCAACGTATTTCTATGTCCAGAGAAGAGCGCCATCTATATGCATACTTCAGGAGCCTACTTAAGCAAGAAAAATAAATTAAACAAAAAATTCACTAAATTAAATCTCATGCAGTATTCAAGTTAGAAAAAAAAAAGAAGTTTTAAATATAAAAAAACAGCAATATTAATTGTTTTCAAATCCTAATGAGTGTGATATTAAAAAAGTAAACGTAATGTTAAACTTAAGTGTACCTTAAGTGTAAGTAAACTTAAATAAAAAAAAAAACACAAAAATTAATGAAAAATCTTAATTGTAAATAAACAGTAATAAATGTAATGTAAATACAAAAAAAAGTGTAAATATTTAATTTTTTTTAGTATAATTCCTTAAGACAACAACGATGTTCGATGCAATTCAATTAAAATTTTCTTTCCAGTTCACCCCACGTTATAGTTTTCTTTGCAATTAACTTAATTATTATTTATTTAGTTTAATAAAGAAACTCTGTTTTTTTTTGTGTAAGAAATAGTTTAAAAGGAAAAGGTTGACGATATATATGTATTTTCTGTTCTTTAACTTTTGTAAATTCAAAGGCTGATCATGATTTTCTTTTAATTTCAATTGTGTAATGCGAAATGTATTTTTTTTGTCTTTAATATTTAATTTTTTTTTTGTTCGAAATCGAAGTAAATAGATATGTAAGTAGATGATATTTTTTTTTTAATTAAGAAATTTGTAAATTTTCTAGCGAGAAGTATTTTTTTTATAAATGAAAAAATAAAATCCAAGAGGATATTGTGAATTTATGCAATGAAAAAATAAAATCCAAGAGGATATTGTGAATTTATGCAATAAATGTCAAATAAATGTTTTAATTAATTAAGAAAACGATTATTGTACGATTTTTAAACTGAGAATACAGATGCAGATTTTATATTAAAAGAATTTGTTGTATTTCAATTTATTAATTGTGTCATGAGAAATGAGTGTCCTTGATACGATGGTTTTCTTTTGAAAAAGATCAATACTTGAGTTGAGTCGTTCCGGACACAAAAGAGCTAAACAGGATATCCATCTCCCTCGTCTCTTTCCCCTTGGTTTCATTTGACAGCGTTTTTTATGCAATTCCTGTCTGTGAAAAAGTGTGAGCTGCCAATTGGTTCCTGTTTAAGATTAGTCATTGCGACCACCTATTTTTTTTGCAAGTTTTAGGCTTATTTTAATGGAAATATCTACAAAAAATGTTTCTTTTGGTGCAATGCGCATTTCGCAAACTATTACTCAAACCATAATATCAAATTTAGCCTATTTATATGAATTAAAAATATGTATTCTATACTTTCAAAAAGTAACGTCCATCCGCACTCCGTACAACAAGCAATGGCGGCGAAAATCAGAAATTTAGAACAAAATGGAGTTGCTTGGAAACATATAACAATGTGCGTGCGTGAATTTGCTCAGAAGCCCAAGTAAGTGTGCGTGTAAAATGTGGGCGACGGGTTTTCTAGCTTGGAAAGCTGGGTATCTTGTATAGGTTATTTGTGGTTCCTGACATGTACAGTTCCAGGAATTATGTCATCTATTGGAAAGATTTCCTTTCGTTCCGCAAACTGAACGAAAACATGTAGTTCCGTTAAACATCGGAACGAGGGGCATCTTTTCAGTCCCATAGTTCCAATCAGCGTTGAAATAAAATGTGTAGTAGAACTTGGGACAAGTTTTCGTCAGTCACAAACACCAAAACAAACAGTTTGCACATTGAAAAACAAAATATCGATGTATGTATGTATGTAAAGTGTGATTTTATAGGAAAGTTTTTCCAAAAAAAACACATAACATTCAGAAAAACGCATTAAATCTTTATTTGAATCGATAGTACGGTCCATATAATTTAATGTTTGAAGATTATTTCATGCAAATGTTGCATGAACTGTTGACTGCTTGACCTTGACTGCGCCTCAAATGGTCCATCCGCTTAGTCCAATTTTGGCATACTCTTTCCAACCTTTCGGCCGGTATTTCACGAATAAATGCTTCAATGTTGTCTTCCAATGCGTCAATTGAAGCGGGCTTGTCTGAATAGACATGAGCTTTAACATAGCCCCACAAAAAATAGTCTAAAGGCGTTAAATCGCACGATCTAGGCAGCCAATTGACCGGTCCCGAACGTGAAATAAAATGTTCACCGAACTCGCCTCTCAATAAGTCCATTGTTGCGTGTGGCATGTGGCACCGTCTTGTTGAAACCACATGTCAGGCAAGTCAAGCTCTTGCATTTTGGGCAAAAAAAAGTTGGATATCATCTCACGGTAGCGCTCACGTTACGATTCACATCATCTTTGAAGAAGTACGGTCCAATGATGCCGCCAGCCCATAAACCGCACCAAACTGTGACTTTTTCTGGATGCATTGGTAGCTCTTGCAATGCTTCTGGCTGATATTCACTCCAAAATCGACAATTCTGCTTATTTACGTACCCATTGAGCCAAAAATGAGCTGACCATAAAATGGAAGAAGCGCGTGATGAACTTTCTTAACAGAGCACGCATTTTGATAATAAAATTCAATAATTTGCAAGAGTTGTTCGTTTGTAAGACGATTCATGGTTAAATTATAAACCAAACTGAAGATGTTTGACAGTGAAACAAAACACGAAACGTGCGTCAGCTGTTTAAACCAGTGTTGCCAAAAAGATAATAGCTAAAAAATCATTTTTTAGGATCGGACATGGGTATCTCTCTTAGCATGTTCAAATTATTTCTAGGTTCTTTTGGTGTTTGATAATTCCATATTTCGGGGAACTATTGTACAATAGTTCCATGAACTAGTTCCGATAGGGAAAAGAAACATTCCATGTTCATTCCGGGGCTGGAACTATTTTGCGCAACTCTAATCGATACATACATGCCATTTCAAATCGCAGTTTTCCAATTGCTTACCTCAAAAGGAAAGCTAAAACTTTGAATGTTTATTAAAGGCCCGTAACAAATAAACACCCCTCTTGCGAGTATCAAAAAATAAATGACAAACGATACTTATCAAAAAATTTGACGCGTTGGTATTGTGATTGTCAGTTGCCAATGAACGAGTGATAAACATTAATTTTTCCATTGCGAATGGAGAAAATTGGTATTGTGAGTGTCAATTGTGATCAATTTTTTTGATGTATATCACTTTTTTTGTCAATGGCATTTTTGTGGACGACGAAGGCACAAATCGCATAGTACGTAGATCATCTCCAAATGAAAACAGGATACGAAAAAAAAATTTTAATTCTGATCTTGTTTAATGCATCTAACAATACAAATATATATTTTTAGGTCTAAAGTAGTTAGAAATAAAAAGAAATTAGGGCGGTTGGTTCAGTTGATGAGCGAAAAAAACGAACAACTTGCAAAATTAATTTGTTCGAAAATCGTATAGCAACAAAAATGGGAACAATTGAACAGCATTGGACCTCCAACCCGTAATTGGCAAATATGTTCTTCGAGTACGTTTAAAACTTCTTTCAGAACCAAAGACACAGTTGACTGCGCAAGACCAATGGCATTCCCAACGCTTAACTGGTACGACCCATGTCCACATAAGTTGCTAGTTGCTAGTTTGATAACGTTCGGGATTGATGTACATCGTTTAGCTGATTTTAATTTTCCTTCTTCAGTCAAGAGATACGAAAATGCTAACTTCGATAAACGGTAGTTCTTTGCAAAGCTGTAGAGGAACAGCAATAAATACATATTTTAATTATGGAATAATGTATCTACATAGAATGCTCCAATTCCAAAGGGTTAGATGCATATCTTAGCTGCCTTCTCCTGCTCAATATATTCAGAAATCTGGAATCCTGATAGTCGTCATCGAACCACAACTCCAAGGAACTCATTTTCAAAATTTAATTCTATTTCTTTATTTTATTTAAACAATTTTCAAAAACAATATTCAAATGCAAATAAACAGAAATTTAGATTTTCTGCTGTCTTGAACTGTCGAATAAATGTCTTCATTCACAATAGCCACAAATTTTATCAATCGAGTTACACAATACCGATTTCGTTTTTGTTTGATAAATTTACCAGTCATGGATTGATTGATATTTGACACTCGCAATAGGGGTGAACATTTCCTGAACACGTTTAATTTGAAGTGAATTGCGCAATATTCAGATCACAACTTCAAGCAATGGTTGCTGTCTTCTACACCTGAATTCTCCCTTTTCATTTTTTATTTTTAAATTTAACGCTGTAGAGGGAGTAAATTACTTTTTTTTAGACTGAAAATGATGTTCTTTTTATGGGTGTACGCTCAATTTTGCGAGTTACTGTATGCTCGTCACATCGCAAATAGACAATTTTCGATAACTCGGCGACATATTTCGGCCGAAACGGCCACTATTTCGCGCCCAATGTTGGCTCTGAGCTCTTTCAACGTCTTCGGCTTGTTGGCATAAGCTAATGACTTAACTTAGCCGCAAAGAAAATAGTCTGGAGGCGTTAAATCGCATGAACGAGGTGGCGAATCGACTGGTCAATTTCTTGAAAAAACACGCTCATCAAACTTACTTTCAATAAATCGATTGTAATGTTTGCTGTGTGGCTTGTGGCAACATCCTGTTGAAACCAAGTCCAAATCAATCGATTCGGGCCAAAACTAGTCGGTAATCATGGTGCGATAGTACTGGCCGTTCACAGCAACATGACGATCGTTACTGTCGACGAAAAAATATGGCCCAATAACGCCGCCGGCATGCAAACCACACCGAACACTTAATTTTTGTGGATGAAGTGGTGATTCATGAAGCACAAGCGAATTTTCACCCGACCAATAACACATATCTTACTTGTTGACGAATCCATTAAGCCAAAAATGAGCTTCGTCACTGAAGATGATTTTGGGATGAGATTCATCATCTTGGCGGATCATCTCCAGAGCCTAAGCGAAGAACGTACGTCGCTTTAAATCGTCCATCGGCTTCAATTCTTGAGTCAGCTTGGTCTTGTATGGGAGTAATACAAGATCCTTACACAAAATACGCCATAATATGGTCAGAGCGATGCCTAATTGTTAAGAACTCCGTGGAATTTACTTACGCTTGGTCCTATTTTATTCCTGCTGTGTATTCGGGGCATAACTCAAATCCACCACACATATACCCCTATTACGGTTCGCGAGTCGAACGAAAAAGTTCGCCTGAGTCACATTTTCGTATTATCGTTCGCGAATCGCCCAGATGAGATTCGACTTAAATGTCAGAAGCTTGGCGAATTTCGATTTCACCGTATTACCGTTGGCGAACGTTCGACTAAATTTCTATTTCTTGTGTCAAATCCAGGCGAATGAAATTATTTGGTGACTGAGAGTACGAACAGTGGAAATATCGAAAGAAAACACATTTTTGTATTGATGAACTTGAATTATTACTTTTTATTATGTTGAAACTCGAAAAAATACAGTTACAACCAATAACAATAGTGAAATTAGGAACAATTGGCATTCTTCTGTTTGCTCAACTCAATAGCATTGTTGCATATGTCTCGTCGAAGAAGAAAGCAAATTGAATATTGGAATTTTTTTTACCTTTGCACGAATATATATCACATAAATATATTCACTCAAATGCTCAATTAAAGACATGTTTTAACTAATAGATATATGTATTGTTTAAACTATTGCACCCACAATCGAACGATAGAAAAAGTGGCGTAAGCAGCGGTTTCCAATTTATCCGCGTATTCTAATTATTCCACTTATTAACAGTGCACATCGCACCACAAATATAATAAACGGCGCTTAAGCAACGGGCGAAGAAAAAACCACACGTGCAGGCACCCAACAAAGGAGAACATCCGATCATCCCGTACAGCAGCGCGACGACCTAGCGGGATCGATCAACGTTTCCAGCCTACCAATCGAGTGTGTCCCGACGTCTGGAGTTTGGTGCGGCGACACACTTTATGACACTCGTCTGCAACCGGGCACAGCGCCCACATCCAACAAAATAGAGCGAGCAATAGAGCATCTTTACATATTATTCATTTTTTTACAGTCCACTTTTGTTTTTGTTTGTTATTCCCTATTTTGGGCAGAAGGAAATAAATGTAATTTTGTTGTGCAAATTCGTTTTTTCGGTTTTATTTTCTTTGGACCCAAACATAAACAAATAATTGTTTTGAATTTAACGAATTTCTAATTGTGAACAAATAATTGTTTTGAATTTCACTTGACGTTTGTCACATATTTCTTACTGTGGTTAGGGTAGTGTGAATTTGTAGTTAAGGCAGTAGTGAATTTCAGGCGAACAAAGTAGTTCGCGAACGGTAATCGCTCGACCTGAAATATTCGCCTGATCGTTCGAGACGAGTCGAACGTTCGACTCGCGAACCGTAATAGGGGTATTAAATACCTACGTTCGGGAAGCTCAATCGACTCAGCAACTGCAAATCTCTAAAGTGTTTTGACTAAAATCCGCGATCGAACAAAACACTGGTGGATTGTCCTCAACGAAAGTCTACTCCACAAATGAGCCAATTAGGTTGTCTGTGGTCTACTCATATCAATTTGAAAATGTTAACAATCTAATTAAATAAATTAACTCGGTATAAATACCGTGGAAAACCTACGACAATACGAAGAAAACGATCCATGTGGTCGATAGATTTAAGATATCTTTTTAAGATATCATGTCTACCTCGTCAAACTGATAAAAGACTTAGCATTCGACTACTTGTTGCTATATATTTTTAGGCAAATTTATCTGACAGATTACCACCGACAGCAAACATTTTTATCAATTCACGTGATGCCTGACTCACTGAACGCCAACAAACTGACGTCAACACAACACCATCCACAATCCACATAACACGTCGTATAAACACCCAAAAAGCTCTCCCCTCACCGAGCTGTCAAACACACAAAAGAGCTTTTGAAAAATCCACAACAAAAGGCTCCCAGCATTTGACAAGTGTTTCGTTTTGTTTTTCTTTTCTGCTCTGCATGAGAATCTCTAAACAAATTTTGTTGATATTATTCGCCTCAGACCAAGAAAAAAAAAGTGATAATAAAATGTACCAACTCATTAAGAAGTACATCCTAAACCTCTACTTGCAATACGAAATGGTGACGTGCATTTACATGTTCGAGCCGTGGGAGAAGAAACTCATAAGTACGTCGCACTATCGGATCCACTCCAATGACCAAACACCATTTACGGAATTTTACTTGTTCTCTCCAATTTCAGATGGATTCGTGTTGCTAATCTTGGCCCTCTTCACTTTCTCCAGTGTGGTGTACTTACCCAAATATATCGAGACGTTCCTGCAGTTCGTGTCACCAGTGCCACATAGCACTGGGTATTCCCCAATATACCAGGCCGAGAAGATGTCCATTAGTAGTTAGGTGGTGGCGGTTGCAGCTGAGTCATCCACTCGGCCCATCGTCGTTGTAGAGTTAAACTACTTATTTTTTAAGAAAAGGTTATAGGGTTACGGTTCTTCGAACATAGAGACTTCTTAAGCCGCAGCTGGTACGTGCTTCGTGCTTCGCTTCGGATGTCTGTTGTAGATTTTGTTAAATTTTGCCAATTTTTTGTTTTATTCTGTTGATAACGAGTTGAAAATAAAGTAATTACTCGATAAGAATTTTGGTTTTATGATCAAATTTGTCTACAGCTGAACTTCGATTCATTAATCAGCAAGACTGTTAAACCTGAACAAGAGCAAAAGTCGCTGTCAAGTGCCTAACTCTAACTTTAAGTCCCAGCAAGCATCTTTAAATAAGGATTTTGAGTTAAAGTTTGAATGATAAATGTATTTAACTCTATTTTCGAATTAATTTTATCTTTATAGTCACAATATTTCGAAAACGAACTTCAACGACGCACAGTCTTGCCGGACCAAATATTCAGATCACAGAAGATCCTGGAAAAGACCCTGAAATCGCAAATCAACACCCACCATCTACAGCTACAGTGGCGTGTAAGAGAATTTTACCAAAACTAGTTGGATAAAAATCGCATAAGATGAAAAGATATTCATTTTTCATTTCAGTTTTTCTTAGTTCGTTTTGCTTTAATCAAATGGATGAAAAAATATCAAGTCGATTTGTTTGGCCCGATTCTTTGAAATAAGACAAATTTATCCTTGGAAATATTTTATAACTAGCTGCTACCCGCGACTTCGTTCGCATGAACATCAGTTATTGCTTTTGGATAAATAATATAAATCAGTCCTTCCTTGAGGTTCAAGCTTACTCTGTACTAAATTTCATCAAAATCGAAATTAGTCACCCCTATTACGGAAGTCGAGAGTCGAAAGTCGAGTCGAGGCCGACTCGAGTTGAAAAAAAATCCATATTTTGAAATCTACTCGAGCAAAATTATATGAAGTAGGTTTTCATCGACTCGTTTGACAAATGTTTTTGAATTTTGACTCAAAAATCTGCCAATTGTGAAAAGAAATTCATGTTAGAGAACAGAATTTTCGAAGCAAGCAAGCAAAATGTGAAGAAGCGAGTTTTTTTTTAGAAGTAGCACCAGTTATGATGAAAAAATATATACAGTCGAACGCCCTCTAAGTCGAAAATCCCTCTAACTCGAATTTTTTCGCCATATTTTAGCATTCCCTTCAATTTTCCATACAAAATCCAGCCCCTAAGTCGAAAAGCCCTCAAACTCGAATACATTTTTTCGACTCTTCGTCTATTTTCAATTCCTCTAAGTCGAATTTTTTTTTGCAGAAAAATAAACGAAACTCTCCTCTCGCAACTTGTATTGCATGCTCTGACTCTCTCTCAATTTGGCACTGGACGACGAACACTTTTCATTTCTTGTTGATTTTTTTGTGCAAACATGTCGGAGAAAAAAGTGCTTGTGGTTGCCCTTATATTGTTTACCTATGCAAGAAAGAAAGAGAAGGTTCACAGCAAGAATGAGGATTTGCATGGCGACCTACAAGGCAAACATCGAACCCAAAGAACACGAGAAAATCGAAACTATTCGCCAATGGTTCTCCAAGCACAATCATGTTGGGCGAACACAATTGTCGTCTAGGGCCACATAATCGTCGTCGAACACAACAACAAATTGAACTATTGGTTATATGTGCACACAACCGTGCGGCTCTGTATAAATAACTGCACTGCTTATTTATTGTGCTGTTGGTTGGGCTCAAACAATTTGCTTTTAATATAAAAACAGTTAGGTATCTGAGACATTTTCAAGCCTCATTTACACTCCTATTGCGAGTGTCAAATATCAATCAATTGACGACTGATAAATTTATCAAACAAAAACGAAATCGGTATTGTGTAACTCGATTGATAAAATTTGTGGCTATTGTGAATAAATTGACTGTTGTGAATGGCGACATTTATTCGACAGTTCAAGACAGCAGAAAATCTAAATTTCTATTTATTTGCATTTGAATATTGTTTTTGAAAATTGTTTAAATAAAATAAAGAAATGGAATTTAATTTTGAAAATGAGTTCATTGGAGTTGTGGTTCGATGACGACTATCAGGATTCCAGATTTCTGAATATATTGAGCAGGAGAAGGCAACTAAGGGATGCCTCTAACCCTCTGTTCCTTTTCAGCTTTGTAAAGAACTTCCATTTATCGAAGTCAGCATTTTTGTACCTCTTGACTGAATTGAAAGGAAAATTGAAACCAGTTGTAAGATATACACCAATCCCGAACGTTGAAAACTGTTCCAATTTTTGTTGCAATTCGATTTCGATTTGGATCAACTGGACCAACTACTCTAATTGATTTTTATTGCTAACTACTTGAAACCTAAAAATATTTATTTGTATTTTTAGATGTATTAAACAAGATTAAATGTTTTTTTTCGCATCCTCTGTCTTCGTTCGGAGATGCGATTTGTGCCTTCGTCGTCCACAAAAATGCCATTGACAAAAAAAAGTGATATATATCAAAAAAATTGATCGCAATTGACACTCACAATAACAATTTTATCCATTCACAAAGGAAAAATTGAGGTTTATCACTCGTTCATTGACAATTGACAGTCACAATACCAACGCGTTAAATTTTTTGATAAGTATCGTTTGTCATTTATTTTTTGACACTCGCAATAGGAGTGTTAGTGAATGCATTGAGAGTTCGGATGAGGTCAAAAACTGCCTTTTTAAAATAGAGTCCTCTTTTAAAAGGCTTCATTCTCCAATTACAAAGACTCAATCCAAAATTACAAACTTTTTTTAAATAATTTCCAGTGTTTTTTTCCTTACATGTATACTCTTTTGAATAAAATAAAAGCTTTTAAACAAAAAAAATAGTCCCTCTAACTCGAATTTTTCGAAAAATCCCTCTAACTCGAACTAATTTTGATATACCTTTAAAATTCGACTTAGAGGGCTTCGATTGTAATTCATTCTGTTTTATAACACAAAAAGAAAAACAAATCAAATTAAATTAAAATTATTAGCTGGTTAGTGGCTCTGCTTGACATAAACTGTAGTTTTGAATAGCCAAAAAATGCATGGCCTGCTCTGTGCTCGTCTTGTGGAGCTCGCCGCACGAAGTGAATTCAAAAAAAGGGCGCTACCAGGCTCCGCAACACCTATATACGTTAATGGTTCTGGCTATGTTGATATCATTTATACAGCCTGTCGTTTCATACCCTCCTCCAGTTATCAGAGAACGAAAAAATCACTTCAAGAATCCTTTTCTTAAAGTAACCTCAAGTGTCCTCATTCGCCTTTGACATGATCCATAGCTTCGAATGATGAGAGACTCTTAGTCGGTCAGTTGGTTTCTTAGGAAACCTCCATTGACCCAGCAAATTCCATATAAAGACTATGTATAAGGAGGGCAAGGACATCAAAACAGAATCGCATATCAACCCTGTGCTGTACGCACCATGAAAAAATGTTCAGCTCGTCTGCAGTTATTCTCAATTATGAAAAGAAAAACAAATTCAAAAAAACCCATAATCAACGAAGAAATCTCAACTGCGAATCTCTAGTAATTTAAATATCAAAAGTCATACGGCAGCTGGTCGAGGAAAGGGTTAAAGCAATGTTAACCTTAGTTAAACTTTCCAAAGACTGACTTCAAATGAGTCGCCAGGTTCTTAGCAAATTAAATTTATAAGTATGTAGCTGCTATCAGCAC
Source organism: Syritta pipiens (assembly GCA_905187475.1). Taxonomy (NCBI): domain Eukaryota; kingdom Metazoa; phylum Arthropoda; class Insecta; order Diptera; family Syrphidae; genus Syritta; species Syritta pipiens. The sequence goes on along the minus strand of LR994572.1, from coordinate 5,105,113 downwards.
CATGACGTGCGAAGACAAATTATGTGTTTGTTTTAAAGGACTCACAAGAACAGAGTCAATCCATTACACAAGTGACCTACTTTTATTCTCCAAGGCAAAGTCAAGTCGTTATCGCTTAACCAGTCACCCAAGTTTTCATCAATGAAATGCACCTGCCCCGTCACTGCCAGTCTCGTGAATAAAAGGCTCTCATTTACCCTAAAGTATCACTCGTGTTGCATATACTTTTTACAACTAACTGACCTAGATCCACTTATGCAGTCCAACCCCACTTAGCCTGTTGCATTCAACTGGAGAAATCAATAGCACCATCCCCTTGAACCCAAATAAACAAACAACAAACAAAGCCTTCTTAATTTTCAACAGTTTTCTTTTACTTTTTTGTTTTTTAAATATTTCGACAAACAATTTCTTTTCCTTTTCTAACACTGTATATTTTAACTTTGTTGTGTGGTTCTTGTGTGTGACCGGACACTTTCGAATTACAGAGCTCATCTATTCAGCTTTGTATTACAAATGTACAAATGAACAAAAAAAAAAGGGTTTAATGGGAAACAATACTTCCTGGCAAGTCAAAAAATAATAATTGTTCTTAAAATCAATCTAACAACGAGGGGACATCACGTAGGACTATGTATAACATTTTGTACCGCACACTTTGGCGGCTCCTTAGGTTTATAGTTGTGGTCAAGAGACTTTCACCCTTAACTCGATGACTGGCAGAATACTGTTGCTCTTCGGATCTTCGTTGCATTGAATTAATGCACCACTCTCGCTTCATTACGTTCGTTACGCTTAGTTTAAAAGTAGATAATTAAAAATAAAAATAAATTAAAAAGGGGAGGATACAATCAGATCAACATTGACGGGGATTTATTTAGACTCTTCTTTGTATAGCTTGGTTGGGTTTAGCTCACGAACATGCATTTTTGGTGGTTCGGGCCACGTCCACGTCTTTGGCATTGATGTGCTGTAGTTAAAGTCGTAAAGTTGGTTGGTTAGCCATGCTTCCTTGTTGCTTGGCTCGGGATAGGTCGAAGCAAGTCCTGTGAATATGTGGTCAGTATAATCCATGAGTTGGAATAAATTCTTTGCTTACCTTTGGAGTAGGCACATTCCGTCACAGCTATTGCGATTTTCATTGAAACCTCCTTGATTTTCGACAGAGATGGATATAGAGAACCGTGCTCCAAGTCACCCTGTTCCACCTGTTTCGATAGTTCCTTTGCTGCAATCAGGAACATGTCTTCAGGAATATGATAAGCACCAGTTGCAATCACACCCAATGCAATGCCGGGGAAGATGTAGGCGTTGTTACCCTGGCCGGGATTGAAGATCTTTCCATTGTATTCCACTGGTGGGAAGGGTGAGCCGGATGAAAAAATAACGCGTCCCTTAAAAAGCAACCAAACACGGTGAGTGACCAAATGAATTTCACAAGCATGCATTTTGTGAACTTTACCTCCGTGTGCTGGTAAGCATCTTGGGCAGTGCATTCAGCTTTACTTGTTGGATTAGACAGGGCAAACACAACTGGGCGTTCATTGTTTGCTGCCATAGTTTTCAAAATTTCCGTGGAGAATAAGCCAGCTGCGGCCGATGCTCCAATAATAATCTGTAAAAGGGAACGATTGGAATCGATTATTGGGGTTGGGTCTGAGCGTGTTTTGCTTGACATACGTTTGGCTTTATGGTTTTTACTATCGTCTCTAAGTCCTTTTCAGGTTGGACATCTTTGGCGTAGTTCGCTTTGTGACCCAACAGATCGCCCTCCTTTCGGGTGGTTGTTAGTAGTCCATGGATGTCAAACATGTATATTCTGCTTCGTGCTTCCTAAAACAGAAGTGATAACAAAATTAAAAGCTAGAAAAGTAAGTATGAGACAGAAGACATTAGGTAAGACACTTTTACAGTCGACTCTCGACAACTTAAAACTCAGGAGATCAGAAAAACAAATTTCAAATTACGAGGAGCTCGAAAAAAAAACAGGGCCTTAAATAAGGAACAGGGAGAGAAGAAGAGCGTTAAATAAACTAGAGCGATTTATTATTTCAAACATTTGTATAATTTTACTTAAAGAGTCCCTTACGGGGATTCGTAAAAAAAATCGCGGACGGGGAGGCCGAGCCCTCACTTACACGTAAAACTCGTAAGTTGTTGTTTTTAATGTTTATTAGTTGCGACCGTAAAGTTATAATGCCGAATTAGAACTAAAACTTAAGGCTAATTCACTTCCCATAGAAAGCCGCTGTTCCTAAAATCCAGCGTGCGGACTCATCAGATTTAATCCGGCGCGTGTATCCGTTGGATGGTTTCATTGGTCCCACACTTGGCAATATCGTCAGCCAAACAGTTGCCTGAGATATCGAAATGACCGGCACTCACATGAGATGAATGTTAACTTGCTCTGTCAGCTTAACGGAGAGACATGCGGCAACTTGGAGAGGGCTAATCTCCGATGGTCTCAGTTAACCAACACTGCAGTATCTAAGGAGATTTGGCCGGATTACAACATATCACTAACTAACTAGCGAACTAACTAACTAGAACTAGCGAGACCTTCTAAATAGGACTCGCACAGACATTGCTAAAATTGTAACGATAAGTCACTTGCCGATAAAAGACCACGTAGCTAGGTTTGGGATCCCATATTTTACATTTTTGCCGAAGTTGCAAGAACTCGGCAGAATCAGAATCATTGACCCACTTCCTCTGTTCCTGTCCAGCGCTTGTCAGGGCAAGGCGACGGACTCTAGGCAAGCCCTTCCCTGAATCTCCCGGCGAGGTATCTCAAATGGGTATCAAAGATTTGATTTCGTTCCTCAATGCCGCATAGTGTTTCCGAATTCCAATCTAATCTACTTCAAATTTTCCAGAGCTGTGGTAGCAAAACGGCACTCAGTGCTAATTGGGTTCTCTTAGAACATCACCCACACTAGAGACCTAATATCTAGGAGTGTACCAAGAGAAGCCGGAGATGGCCGCATGTATCCTCGAACCTATTTTGTGTTTTAGTATAATTGTTACTTTTACTGCACTTAAGGAAAGAGATGAAACTTCTCCGCAACTTAAAAATCGCATCACACACAAATCGGCAAAATATCACGATGTTTGCCCCACAGACGACTGTAGTCTCTTAAAGCAATTCATGAGGCAGCCCATGTCTTCGATAAATGACCTGTGTATTGTACTTTACATAGAAAGCTAGGCGCCCATCAAGGCTCTGGATACAGCATCAAAGATGATAGAACAATGCAACATCATCCTGTGCTGGGTCCTTGGTTGTCGTTGTCTTGTTCTATTCTTTCAACTTTACTGAAAGTCATACGACCTTTCTCAGAACATCAGTCTTTTGAGTTCGACTCTAAAACAATCATAGTTCTTCCAATATAACCATCTACATCGAAATTTCCAAAAAAACACGACTACTCAGTAGCAAAAGACATGAATTTGTTTAATGCTCGTTCTAAAGTGCAACATTTAGAACTAAAGTGCCATTTCCATTACAAAACATATGTTGGCATTTTTCCAATGTCATATATCGATCAAACATCTGTGGGTACACGATTTCAATAACTTTTCACTTTAAACTGAAATTCCCCTTTCAACTCCACCACCTCTATAATAAATCAGAAAAGTCAAACGTTCGGATTGCACGAGAACACTGATAAGTGAAAAGCGTGGGATAGCTTCCCAAGTAGTTAACTTAATAAGAGAGTAATTTCGCACTTGACTTAGCACGTAATCAGGTGTATCCTTCGTAAATTTCAAACCAGAATACCAGTAATTCACGTTAAAGAAGGATTTCTCAAAATCAATCTTACTCACCTCCGTCGAAAGTCCTTCCGCCGTCATGGCCTTCACACAGAGATCCGCAATACCGATAGCTGCTTCACCAGCTCCAGCGAATAGGATAATATTGTCCTTAATATTTCTACCAGTAATACGCTCTGCTGTGTACAATCCACCGACAGCAACTGCGGCCGTTCCTTGAATGTCGTCGTTAAACGTGCAGTACGAGTGCCTGTATTTGTCCAGAAGCTTGAATGCATTATGATTACCAAAGTCCTCAAATTGGATCAAAGTGTTTTGTCCATATCGTTTCACTACAGCCTCCATGAACTCATCAAGAAGCTCATCATAAGCTGCACCCGTCACTCGTGGCTGTCGCAGTCCAATGTACAGTGGATCCTCAAGTTGGTCCTTGTTGTTTGTACCGACATCAATTTGAATGGGTAAACATTGATGTGGCCTGATACCAGCCAGGGCCGTATACAACGAAAGTTTACCCACAGGAATGCCCATGCCACAGGCACCCAAATCACCCAAACCCAGGATACGTTCGCCGTCCGTCACGCAAATAGCCTTAACATCTGGTTCCGGCCTGTTCAGGAGGTACAATAATTATGGCAATCATTGGAGATCATCTCCGTCGCTGTTTTAACACAAAATTTACCAATTTTTAAGAACGTCGAATACATGACCCCGATCGTTGATAGTAATAAATAAACCACGGGGACGCCTGTAAATGAGTCCGAACCTTTGACAGGCTAGGCCTACTGTTGGGGTGTAGACAATTGGCATCATGCTTTCGATGTTCTCAGAAAGCAAACGAAAGAACAGACGCTCGTTACGATCGTGTAAATCAGCCAAATACAAGTACTTGTTGAGATCTATGTTATATCGGTTGAGAGATATTTTACAGAGTTCCAGTTGCTCTTCCTGGGTCTTAAATCGGGCTGGTTGAAGTCCATGAATTCCAAGTGTTTGCCTTTCTTCCAGAGTAAAGGCGAGTCCCTATAAATTTAAAAGTAAAATTAGTTCGAGCTTTCAAGAAAAATTTTATAATAAACGGATCACAGAAAACAATGTGAGTTTAGGCCAGGTCAAGGGCTCAAAACTATGCAAAAAAAAGTGTATTTCGAGACAAAGTAGAACAGATTTTGAGTGCTTTTGATTTCGAAGTCCTTGATCTCAAAACAAAGAGTGTCGACTGCATGGTTTCCACAAGTGGTTGCCTCGCAAACGACACAACGAGTTTTGCTATAAAATGTAAACCAAAACAACAAAAAAAGAATAAGAAAACGATTTGCCTGTTGACTACAATTAGTTAGCTGATAAATTATTTGGTAAAAAAAAACGTAAACAAAACCGCCCCATAGCTAACCAATCATCTACAAATGCATTTATTTATAGGATTTGTAAGCGTGCCGAGCTTGCTTTCATTTCTTTAAAACATTTAGATGCTGTTCCTCAGCACATTCAAGTGAACTGAAAACACCTACAGGTGCAACAACACACTACATACATCTAGCTGTGTAATTACATGAAAAAATTATTCATTTTCTTTTTTAAAATATTCATCCCTGTACTTAACTTACGTAACAGACCCGATGATTCGAAACAAATTACTTCGTGCCATGTTTTGTTTTCATTTTCTCTCAAACTAAAACTGAAAGCTTTTCAACGTTTCATTTATCGAAAAGAACTTTTATTTTCTACTAAAAACCTCTGCCAAAAATTAATTGACACTGAATATTTTTTTTTTTGCTGAAAACGATATACAGAGAGGTAGAGAATAGAGAGCGAAAGCGAGACATGACTGGTGGGAGTAAGTATTTCTAAAAAAAAATCGTTCTTGACCTCGTATTTGAATTATGAATTCAACTGAATAAGAAGAATGAAATTGTTTTATTTTTATTAAAAAACAAGACAAGCAAATTTAAAGAAAAACAATTTGTCCGAAGTGGTTAAAAAACAAATTTCAAACGATGATCAAACAAAACCGTTTTATCGTTTCGTTTGAATCTCGATGAAGCACCGATAAGGCGCTAATTGCTTAATAACACTGAATACCGCGTATTACTGGTGTATTCTAAAAATTGTTTGTTTGGCCGATAACAAAGTGCTCGAAATCTTCCTAATGAATCAAACGAGATTGAGTTGTTAATTCCCAAACAGGAATGAGAATCGTCTATGATTGAATATGACACATTGGGGCGTAAGATTTCCCTCAGTCGATTGGTTTCGCTGGGTCACATGGGGGAATGATCAATTATGAGATTGTTGTGATTTAAAAATTACTTCCTGTATCATAGTGGAGGGTAAGCATAAATTTTGTAATACATTTACAAAACATTGGAATGGATTTGGAAAACATTCGTTTGTCATGTGATTTGGTTGATCAAGGGATGGGGTTCGTATGGTTTATTTGGACTTTTAAAAGTTTTTAGAATTTCTTATTTATGTATTGCAGTTGAAGCGTTTGTTTTAGTTAGTAAGTTTAGTAGGAAATATTAGGTAGCGCAGTAGAATTCAATGCCTTTTGTTTACATCTTCAAAATGATTTAATGAAATATTTTTTTTTATAGATAAGTATAAACCAATGACCACATTCTGATTCTTTTTTTTAACACACAATTAAGATAGTCATGCTACATTTTTTTGATTTATTTTAGCTTTCATTGAATTTCATTTGAAAATGTTGTAGCTGTTGTTTTTTTTTTTTTTTTTTCATTATTCGCCACTTGTTTTCGGATAAAAGGATGTGCCTAATTATTTCATAGAAATCTTTTTGTTAATCTATAATTATTTGAATGAATGTATGTACGGTTTACCATGAAAAAAACAAAATAAAGAAGTTTTTTTTCTAACAAGTTGTCGTTATTACCAACCCATTAAATAAAAGCTTTTACCAAAGCACTTGGTCCGAAAATTTATGATTCTTTAATCTTTTTTACAACAAGTTGCTGTTTGGGTGGTTATTATCGTGCTAAACGCTTTTCAACGAACTGAGAGATATAATTGTGGAATTATCACTTGTAGTTGACGAATTTGGAAAATGACTCTGGCATCAATTGTGTATATAAATATTAAATTACGTCCATTATTTTGCAAATTTTTGTCTCACTTCGTTACGTTGCGCATATTAAAATAATGAATGGCAAATATTTCCAATTATGGGTGGCTGTAAAAATGTACATGAAAATTGATACTACATCTATTAGAGTCAGTTTAACTGAGATAGTTTTCGCTTGCAAAAACATGTATGAATACCTTTTAACATATCTAGTTAAAGATGAAAGGAAAACACCATGTTTATCGATTGTTGTGATTGAAAATATGCCGTGGCAAAAGCATTTCTAATTAGTTTAGTAAGCTTTTTTTTGTTAATTCATTAAAAAAAAGAAACCAAAATAGCAAAACAACATGATAAAGTTGAAATTATTAATTTATAGTCATTTGCCGTGGTCAACGAAAGTACCTCAGTACTCTCGAAAGGCCTTCTTCCGCAATTCACATTAATATTCACCGCAGAAGCTTTCGCCATTTTGTAAGCCATAAAACACTTTAAAACGAAGAAAACCATAATGCTCAGACAGCCAATCAGCAATTTTAAGACATTAGGAACATTACATTCCCAATAGCCATCATCAATTCTATCCGTGATCTCCTCATCTGCAACAGAGACAATCTGAACCTCCCATAGTAAAAAATGCTTGCTTTCGACCACTCTACCAAAGCCCATCATCAGTTTTTGACGCCAAAGTTATCGTACTGACCCCGAATTTTTTTTTATATGAAAATGTGTATCAAAATATTTAGATTTTCTTTAAAAAATATTTTTTGGTCGAACCCATTGAGATCCCGACTTGAAATTTGGAGTGAAAATAGGTGAAATATTGTTTTCCAACATAAAAGAAAATTAAGAAAATTTAAATACCATTTTTTGAGATATTCAAGGATACGTATCAAAAAGTTATTGCAAATAAAAATTGTGCTGGTTACTTGAAAGGTTCAAGTTTTTCCGAATTCAATAAGACATAATTTACAAAATTCTGATAAGCAGAATCAAAGTTATGATTTTTTGAAATTTAAAAGAAATCTTGAATTTTGACTTTTTACCAACTTTTGAACCCTCGTTACTCCCAAACTATATCGGGTTGAGCAAACATTTTTTGTCCCATTACTTGAACCACGTCAATAAGTAATTCCACCAATTTTGAGCCAAATCGAAGGGGGCCGATCCCGAACGTTGGGCGATCCTGCGTGGAATGACCCAATTGTAAGATATAATTCTGAGTACATGATTTTGTTTTACAGCCGGCTACAATTTATGTCTGTTTGGATTATTTCAATAAATAATTATTGTATAAGTCTTCGAAAATGTTTAATAATAAATGTTTTAGACGTGTCTTCTTAAATTAAATATATGCTTGCTTCCGGCACATGTCACCTGCCACCTGTGATGCAGTACAAAAGCTAGATTGATATATTTTATTCTAAAATTGTAGTTAGAACAGTATCGATTTGAATCATAACCCGACCTATCAAACATTTGTAAAAACTAATTAAGCTAGCAAAATTCCATTTGCTCAACTTCTTATGAAACTTATCTGCGTGAGAAGCCAACGACATCGTCTACAACCGGAAGTAGCCTTCATCGAAACGACAGACAAATTTTAAGATATCGGTACACAATTATTAGAAAAAATGAATGAAAAATTAAAATGGAACGTCAGTGTATTGGTTAAAAGTTCCACCGTCTCTTATTAGCACATTTTTGTTACGGCTTGACACATCGAGTCTTCAATAAGAACGAGTACAGAGTCAGCAGGGAACATCATCTGTGACGACATACATAGCAGACAGTAGACAAATTTGGCACTGAAACGGATCGAAAATTTTTTTTGTTGCTACGCTGCTGAATAAATAAATATGCCTCAAAAAGTATTGAAAGTGTGATGGAAATCTTTTTGGCAAAATGTTGGAGAAGTGAATAGGCGAAATGTGCTTGCCCAATTGCAGAGGTCTGGTGCCAGGTTATTGATGAGCGAATGACATATAAAACTAGAAAGAGATAAATTATTTTCAGAAATTATGGACCTCGGAGCCCACTGCCAAAGATCAAAATAAGAAAACTTTAATGTATGAAACGATAAATATTATCGTCAGCAGTCACACAAATAGAGTGGCGGCTAAATAAATAGCAATTGGACCTGAAAAGTCATATAGTGGAAGTTTTTCATGATTCAAGAATGCTGCTTTTACCTTGCTTCACTGCATTAAATATGCAGATGAACATGTCTTGATGTCTCTGTAAATTCAATTAACCCTTAAATTCCCGATGTTGTCTATAAGCAACATTACATATTTGTAATTTTAAATTTTCTCTAAAGCGGTTTATTTTTGTCAAAATAGCTTGATCTATTGTGTAAGGTCAATGGCATACATTTTATTATAAGTATTGCTAGTGATGGCTTCGTAGCTAATTGGAGCTCAGTTTGCACTTGAACAACCCTTAACCGTTTTTCTGCCAAATTAATTCGAACATGAAAAGGTTGAGAATCGATGCAGAGACTAAAAGATCAAACTCTCATAACTCCAGTTGGTGTGGTCCAATCGTCATAGTTCGACTTAATTGTAGGGGACCTAGTCCAAATTTCAAAAAATTCTGTTCGACAATTTTTTGTTTTATAAATCGCTCCAGAAATCTTAAAAAAGTTGAAACCTCCTTTTCGCCCCTTTGGCGCAGTCCAGTTCATACATCTATACATCAAAAACGAAGCAAACGATGAGCTTTTGGTGCACTTCTAAAACAGCAGTGACAAAACACCGACTCAATCTTGGAGTTAGGAGCAAATTTGTCGCTCCTAGTTTAATGACTAGGGCAACCGTAAATATGCAAAAGCATGTTTTTTTTAGGAGGTCGTATTTAAAATTGGATTACACAGAAATACGTTTTATGTAAGAATAAGCATTTTGAGCCCTATTCGTTGGAGCATATTTGTGCATATTTAGAGTATAAATGCATATTTTTACACATTTTACTTTTAAGAGCATATTTTTTAATTTTTAGTTTTAGTTTAGTAGTAGTAGGTTTAGTTTTTTTTAATATTTTGATTTACTTGCCCTTCTTTCAATAACTGAAAATAAAAAAAAATGAGATTTGCGAATTTTGCTGCTGTTGAAACTGCCAACGAATTACGTGAACTTAATTTAAAAAGTGAGTTAGCGTTTTTGACAACAAACCACGTTTTTTTCTTACTTCAATCAAGAAATTGAAAACGAATGGTCTAGAACTTGTCACGCAGGCAAAATTAACGACGTAGAAATTAAAGTTATTTCCATTGACTGCAAAGCGGGAAGGAAATAAGGATCAAGATGTCAAATGTTTTGGAAAAAAAAATCGAATCTTGAAGTTGAAAAGAAATTCATAATTGTCCCCTTAATGGAAAATGTTTTGATTCCTTAAATAAAGATTATTTATATTTAATTTATTTATTTTTTCGTGTTTTTTTTCAGTTTTCAATACTTTTTATAAAGGGTGATTTTTTAGCTATTATCTTTTTGGCAACACTGGTTTAAACAGCTGACGCACGTTTCGTGTTTTGTTTCACTGTCAAACATCTTCAGTTTGGTCTATAATTTAACCATGAATCGTCTTACAAACGAACAACGCTTGCAAATTATTGAATTTTATTATCAAAATGCGTGCTCTGTTAAGAAAGTTCATCGCGCGCTTCTTCCATTTTATGGTCAGCTCATTTTTGGCTCAATGGGTACGTAAATAAGCAGAATTGTCGATTTTGGAGTGAATATCAGCCAGAAGCATGGCTACTAGAAGAGCTACCAGATGCATCCAGAAAAAGTCACAGTTTGGTGCGGTTTATGGGCTGGTGGCATCATTGGACCGTACTTCTTCAAAGATGATGTGAATCGTAACGTGAGCGCTACCGTGAGATGATATCCAACTTTTTTTTTGCCCAAAATGCAAGAGCTTGACTTGCCTGACATGTGGTTTCAACAAGACGGTGCAACATGCCACACAGCACGCGCAACAATGGACTTATTGAGAGGCGACTTCGGTGAACATTTTATTTCACGTTCAGGACCGGTCAATTGGCCGCCTAGATCGTGCGATTCAACGCCTTTCGACTATTTTTTGTGGGGCTATGTTAAAGCTCATGTCTATTCAGACAAGCCCGCTTCAATTGACGCATTAGAAGACAACATTGAAGCATTTATTCGTGAGATACCGGCCGAAATGTCGGAAAGAGTATGCCAAAATTGGACTAAGCGGATGGACCATTTGAGGTCAGTCAAGGTCAAGCAGTCAACAGTTCATGCAACATTTGCAAGAAATAATCTTCAAACATTAAGTTATATGGACCGTACTATCGATTCAAATAAAGATTTCATGAATTTTTCTGAATTTTGTGTTTTTTTTTTTTGAAAAACTTTCCTATAGCTTTTAAAAAATCACCCTTTAGCATATTTTAAGGGGATATAAAGTCTTTTCTAGAGCATATTTAAGGCGCTATAATCGGTTTATTAAGAGCATATTTTCGGTTGCCTTATAAATGACGTTTCCAGCAACTTTCATCCACTTACGAATAGTCACAGTTTTTATATCCTAACTAATTTCTAGCCTCGAATGGACAAATAAAATCATTACGCGCTATTCACTTAAGGTTTACCTAATTTGTCTGTTGTCTATCCAGACCCAAAGGACTTGCATAGAATATATACATTTTCCGAATGGATAGAATTTTTTTGTGCGTACACATTTGAGCAGTTAGCGTTCGTCTGGCCTTGTCCTCGAAGTTAGAACATGCCGTGATGATACGCAATGTCGGAGAGGACTACATTGACGTGGAAAATATTACCTCAATAACTTTGTGGATACGTCGTAGTTGGGTTTTGCGGGACGAAAAATAATTGAGCAGTAAACTGGCACTGTCTTATTGCTTTGACAGCTAATATGCAAATGGAATAGAAAGGCGACTTTTTCTTTTAAGGTAATAATTTTTGATATTGAACATGGCACGGTTACCTGTTGGTCTCTAGATATTGATTTAAATGTAAAAGGGATTTTTTAGTCATCAGTCAGTATAGTCATGTTTTTATGAGCTACAATTAGTCATTACAAAAAGATCTAGCTTTTTTAAATGAAGCGATAAACACATTTACACAGCTGGTTATCGTCATCGTCAAACCGCCGTCCATTAAAAACTCTCGTTAAAATTTATCTATGCAATATTAACACTCCTTATCAGATGAAATTACCGTCACACATTACATAACAACTTTTCGAAAAGTATTTAACGCAAATAATTTCGGGTTACGCTAAAGCTAATAAAATAAACTTCAAAAACACAACACACAAAAACCATATTCCTCAAAAAACATTCCCACACAAACATTCGCCGCCAAAAAAAAAAAAAGATAAATATCACATTCACTGTGTTCGTCACCTCCGGTCGCTTGGATACAAAAAACGGGTAGGCGTTAATTTTCACAAATGATAGGTCAGTGACTGACTGACTAAAAACCATGAACAATTTATCGTTTCGATTAACAAAAAGAAACTACCAGATACCAACATAGACAAGTGTTATCATTAGGATTACTCACACTGCACGCACACTTTGAAAGCTTGTTTGGCATTGAAAATTTGAAAATTCCCCCCGTCGGTATCCGGATCGTCATAAAAATTCGCTTCATCAAATTTGTATGTACGTGGATGTGTATGTAGTCAAGTTCTCTCAGAGACCATGTTTACAGGCATTCACATTTGAAGAGCTTTTCCAGCTGATTGGAGGGTACTCTAAGTGCAGGGTGGTCTCAGCGATTACGAGCATTGTAATAATGAATATCAAATAGTTTTCACGTGGAAGCTGTCATAGATAACACCGCGTCATTTAGGTTGAAATGAAGCATTACACAATTAACAACTTAAAATTACTGCTCATGAATTGCAGAAACCTAAATCAATAAATCGTTAGTAATGGAAAAGTTTGTTTTTCAGCCGGTAATCGATTTGAAATTCGCATACGATTGGTTTCATTAAATATACGGACTTAGAAAAACCATTTAGACTATCTGAAGCAGATTTATTTTTAAAAGTTTAAATTGTATGTTTATTCTTTAAGTCTTGCCAAATTCACGAAAAGTCCATTTCCATATCTCATACACACTTTGAAGAGGCCGTAAAATTGAAAGTACTATTTTCCGGCAAATTGAAAGCAACACAGTATCGGAGTTCTACGAATGTTTTATGGCTAGTTTAACGCTGATAAGATTGATAATCTGAGATAAGTTGAATTATGATAAAATCTAGCAAAGCAACCGCACAAGGTCGTTAGTCAGTCAATCTAACGTGCGTCTCTCTTGTTGTCGTTGGAATAAGCATTGCACCTCACGGAAGTAATAAAACTCACCAATCAAAGCTGCAACTGTGTACAAAGTGACTGACTTTGTGATTTTATTCTGTTGGAGTTATAAATTCATAAATGAAATAAGCTAAATAGGGGTAGTTATAAACCTTTTTTGTGTACATTGTAGTAGGTAGGCACCGCTTACAAAAGCAATTACTGACATTAAAAAAGCTATCTGTTGAGTAAAGAGCAACAGTGGAACTGGAACTGATTAAGGTCGAAGAGTCAGATCAAATTTGAATTACTGCAGGTTTGCGGATGCAAGGGGAAACGACGATTGTGTAACCGAGAGGCACAACTTATCAAACAAGTGGGTTCTTAATGGGAAAATATAGACCAATAAGATGGAATGCCGGTTATAATTTAATTTTCATAGACATTGCTCCAAAGAACGAAGTTGGAGATTGGCATTTTGTTGAAAACTTTTTATTGAACTTTTCAAAAACTGACAATACCCTGAACATCCGTGACACGGATTATACCAAAACATACATGTAAAAAATCAAGCCAAGCTCTGTTGTTAACAAAAACAAAAGCGATTTTTTGATGCGGCCGGCGGTACCGCTTAAGCGTTGTTCAGTACTCGTAAATCAATTGAGTGGTGCACGCAGACGGGCGATGACGCTCAATGGAGTTGTACGTACTGTAACCGCTCACGCGGTGATGCCGCGTCAAAAAATCACTTGTGTGCAACGGACCTTAAACTTAAAAAGTCAACCGTGAGAAGTAATAAAATTTTAAAATGCGCCAAGTTCAAAGCTAACTCGTAAAGTGTCGGGGAAGGGGAAATAAACTACTTTTTTTAAGTGCAATGTTTAAGAAAACTGTAAGATCGACACATGTGAAAAGCGGCAAAGTGGCAAATTTTAATTTATAATTAGAGCTTAATGACAGACGTGCAGATATTTTTATAATCCAAGGATCCCCACTTTCTAATGACACACATATTGACCACCAAAGACAATAAAAGTTTTTCGAAAGTTCGTAACAGCACTAACTTTTCCTTTAATCTGCAATTAGGTAGAGTCATCGGTGGCCAGCTTCTTAAGACATTTTCTCAAGAAAATGTCACATAAAATCTATAGTTTTAAGCCTCTTTCATTCATTCTTGAAGAAGATAATTCCCTATAGTATGCCAAATATATTTGAATATAAAACCATTGATGTTTGTTTATGATAAACTGCTTTATTTAGTTTTTATTTTAAAAAGTTATTTTTTCCAGTGGTCGGTCTCTAATGTTCTATGGCCGACCACTTTGTCAGAAGTTGGGCATTTAAGGACGACTGATTTTAGGCAACACCGTTTGCTAGGGTGTTTTAAAATATTAATTTAATTATTTAATTTTAATGAAATTTCAATTGAAATATAATATATTTTACCATAAAAACCACCTATAAAAACATTTACCCAAAAAGTTTTGATAAATTTCAAATTCATTTTAAATTTCCACTGAAATGTCACTAATAAAAATAGGACTTATTACACATAAAAACTTTTCCCGAAGATGTCTCGGAACTAATAAGGTTGTAAATGGGAAATTACTGAGCAGATGCAAGTAAAACTTGGCAGGTCATAAGACTGTAGATAGAGAACTAGGACAATACGCGGTTTTAAAGTTCAAGAAATGTGAAAATTCACCTTATTTTTTGAACAGACCTCGTATTTGCACTAATTACAACGCTTTTCTTGGACGGTGACCGGCCACTGGAGAGAGCCGATATTAGGCGACTCTACCCTAGTTCTAAAAAAAATCTAAATTTATGTTTGGGCTTCCTAGATACACTTTCAGGTCAAATTTCATCGCTTAGCTAAAAAAGACTTAAACTTAAAAATGATAAGCGATTTTATAGATTGTACAGACAGACACAGACACTGACGTGATTCCATAAGGTTTTCATTTTGCATTTGGAACGAAACTCTAAAAGAAGTAACAGAACCACTAACCAACTATCAAACACGAATTACAATCTTCTCATGAAATGCAAATTTTTTTCTTGATATCTATTTATATTAATTCTATTTCCATGTTTAACAGTATATGGAAATTTTTAAACGAGTAGTGTTAAATACACAATGTTTCTAAAAGTTACGTCGTTTTTAGTAAAAAGGCGTGGTAGTCAAAAGTCGATAAAATTCACTAGATTTTATTTCAGTGACAAATTCTTATTAAAAATCGTCAAGTCTTAAAAATCCACTAAATCTAGCGACTAAAATGTTGAAACAGCAACCCAGGGGTTGAAAAACATTTTAAAGTTCAAGAGAACAAAGAACTCTTTGCTAAGAATCCTTTTCGTCGTGCTTTCGATCGAGATCTCTTTAACTACTCTCTTTTTTTGCCACGGAGAAATGACGAGACATTGTTAAAGGCAATAAAATAAAAAAAAAGCTAAAAGAGATCATAAAAATAATGTTCGAACCTTTTCCCCTTTCTTCCACACTGCTGTCTGATCGTTACGAATTAGGGAGATCAAAATACACCTGACTCTTGTCCGTGTCACAATGCGTTCGTTACGGTTCAACGTAAGAATCTATAGAAGACCTAAGGTAGCTCAGATTAATAATGGGACAAGCGAAAATCTGGAAAATAAGGCGTATTTTCTTGGAACTCTTAAGAATTATAAAAAAAATAATATAACAATTTAAATGCAGTTTGAAAACTTAAACAAAAAAAATAATACAAAATTAAAAGGTTTATGTTCCAAATTGTTGCTTCTCCTATTATTACTTTAAACTACTGTATGTAGCTCTGTTGTCGATTTTTTTATTCTGTTTCGATTACTAAGGCTTATAGGGTGATGGCATGCTAGGTCGGCCACCAGTAGTCTAGTAGTCTCCGCCGCGTGACAAAACGATGCGTAATAGGTTATCCGTTTATAATATTTGTACATTTTTTTTTCTATAAAGGATAATAGTTTTCCTATCTGTGAGTAAGAGGTTTTTGCAAAGCAGTTGTTAGTTTCTTAGTTAAAATTGCCACTTTGATTCAAGTTTTCATCGAAAGTGAAATGTCTGGTTTTTGATGTAAAAAATAGTGGAAGTGATTTTCAAAAAAGTTTTAAAATCAGTGAAATATTGCCGATAGGTGTGTTATATTATTGCATTTGCCTTATCAATAGATTCTTTTTACTGAATATTGAACAAAAAGTAAAAACAAAAAAATGTTTAAATAAAAACTGGGAAGGCCGTCGTAAGAGGACATTTTATCAAAAGTTCTTCTGAGGACAGCCGTCCTAGCCGACTACTGAAGATTCGGCTTTAAGAGACAGGTTTTGTTAAGTCGGCCGTCAATATTTTATATAAAAAAAATTTCTGTTTGTTTTTGTTTTGTTTTCTGGATGTAAAAACAGGAGCCGACTACTGAATACTTGACTGGCCGACTTCTGAGGTAAAGGAGGCCGACTACTCAAGAATGACGTTTTCATTTACATTTTTGTGAATAATTTGTTTTTGGTGGTAAATACCCTAAAAATGACTTTATTTTCATAATTAAAACATTTAAATTATTTGGAAATGATGAATAGCCTATTCTTTACTACAAACACCAATTTTCAAGAGCAAATCGTAAAAAAAGTCGTAAAAGAGCCGACTACTGGCTCCATCACCCTACAGTAAAATCTGTAAAATTGGACCACCCACGGCAAAAGTATGAACTGTTGCGAAACTCAACTTGTCAATCAATGTAAGCACAGTTTCTAAACGTACAATAAAAAAGTAATTTGACGGCATGCCGAGCTACTAAGAAACATCTCCTAACCTTGAGACACCGCACTGTCGTCGCAAAAGGCAAAACTCGTGGCGAAAATACGAAAATCGATGTTTAATTTTTGTTTTTATGTTTCTTATTGAAGTGTAAATAGAACTTCAAAAACAACAAACAAAATAATGTTCAGTTTCTATTTTGGCTTCTAGAACGTTACAAAGTTGGTCAATTTGACTTAAGAGTAAACAAAAGATTGAAAGCGGGAGTTAGTATTGTTTTAACATATTTATCGATTTTTTTTTTCTTTGCTACGAAAAATAATATTGTGGGCTTCTATTCTCTTTGCGCATGCTGACGATGGATTATGAGACAAGTTAATGCCAATAAATGAATGGCTCAAATGTTTTTTTTCTTTTCAGATTATGTTGGTATAGAAAAAAACTACAATAGCTTCATTCCTCTATATCAAATGCCCATACAGTCTATCATATAAAAATTAGTTTGCCATCCCTTTTCCTTCCATAAAAAAAGAACGAAGAAAGAATTACAGCAATTATACAATAGACACACGTGGGCAATTATAAAAAAAATGGAGCATAGTCAAAACCAGAGGCGTTGACTAGGACAACGTTTAGATAGACATCCAGTCGTTGATTCTCATTCCAAAGTAGGAAAATTTCATTCACTTAACTGCAAACCTCTTTTGTTATCTATGATTCATAAAAAAAAAGTAAAGTGAGCACTTCATCGAACTTATGGCATGAGAAAAATTACTAATCGTAAAAATATCAGCTACAACTCATTTGTTTTCTGAGAAAATGCCAACAAGAACAACTTTGCGATTGTAGACGGGTCATTAACATATCCCGAGAACGAGTCCCAGATACCATTAGACGCAATCGATTTGAATATTACATCACCTGCCATTCCTACATCCATAAAAAAAAGACCTTTCTCCACAGACTGCAAAGAAAAGCACTACATCACTAGATTTATCAGTAAAAATTCATCAATATAAAGTAAAAGACGCCTGAGGTACTTGATTTTAATTCAAATAAGTCAACTTCACAGTAAATGCGGATAAAAAAAACCACCAGCCCAAGAGCAATCAGTTTTTGCTTCAGCAGTTTGGGGATTTTCCATTCTCCATTATCCTCACCGCCAGTTTCCGTTCCCTCACTGAAGACACATTTCTTTATGTTCGCAAAAAACTTACGTCTTTCTTGTGTGTATGGATGACCAATCATGTGCCCACCATCTGACAAAATCATTCTCCCCGAGTTCCTTCCCTTCGTTCAAAACTCAAACCTGTTTTCTATCAACGGGCACCAAGCAACACGAAAAATAAATCTGAAACATCCCTTGACCTTGTGTAAGCATTCAACATCCTTGCCGACGATGTCAGCGGTCGACATCCCTGCCTGATGTGCCCCGACATCTTGTCAGCTCCTGGATCGGTAGCGAAACATTCCGTCGAGTGAGCCGAGCCAGGCAACAACGTTTAAATTCTTCTTTTATTTTATTTAACTTTCTTTGTATTTGAAGTAATATAACTATATCCTGTAAACAAACAAACGACGACTTTTCATCCCCTGTATTTCACTTGGATAAATTTTTGCTGGTTACTCTGTCCCAATTACCTTATTCAATCTCGGATCCCTGAGGTAACCAATGCCCATAACCTGCGATGGACATACGATGTCGCCAACTACATCGTGGAATTGGCGCGTTACATCGTGGCCACATGCTGGGTTCTTGAGGTATGTTGATGTAATTGCACCATACCGTGCCACAGACGAGATTGCTGCAGTGTTTCCATGTAAGCTAAAACGAGAGAACAGAAAAACATCATCAAACATTTAGCTCGAGATTTAGCTTGATGAAGATATCAATTTGCTGCCGCATCATATCCCCGGATTAGAAACATAATAAATTCCCCCCCACCTGTTTATCACTTCCTCTGCAGCATCACTTAGGAGATCATGCTGACACAATCCAGCTGATTTACGCCATGAGAGCGGCATTCTTTTGTGCCAAATGTATGTGTGCGTACACTTGACGCGGTCGCTTTCGAAAGAATTCCTCAGCGTTTTTTTTTTTTTTCTGTATTCACTTGCGTGAACGACCAGACTAGCTAGCGAGGATCAAAAGCCTTTCAAAATACAACTCTATATTTAGAAGATTGCGCTTTAGCCAAAGGTGGGACGGTGTCTTGTGTCAGCGATGGGCGACTTTGGTGTCAGTTTTATATTAACCACTTTTTTTGCTTTGCTTGAACATTTTTTTTAGTTCCTTTTCTTTCCCTTTTTCTTCTGATGATTATGCAATGCAAGAACACATTGCGAAAGGCCAGACACTATGATGTGCCTCAATGTCTGGCACAGCTTCTGTTGTTAGTTTTTGTTGGTATTCTTCCGCCCAAACTCCTTCATCCCTCCCATTTCTGTGCCTGTACCAAGTCTATATCCAGTGTGTAACAAACCACCCCTTGCGCAGGGGTAAAAATCGACACAATTTCTGTATCCATTCGAAGTTTAGTAAAAAAAAAAAAAACAAAACGAAAAACCAAAAGAAAATTCCACCTCTCAATCAGAGAGTTACATAAAATTTTCTATTTTCTGAAAAGACCGTTATTCAGAAAATCCACAACCGAGTGAAAAGTACACAAACGATAACAAATCAATCAATAAATTTGCTAACTGCTACTATCCAATTGGATGAAACAGAAAAAGGCAACAAGAACTAAGTGCATTACCACCACCAATTGAATAAAACAACTCTTTAAGCACACTTACATCGGGCGAGTGAACATTGTTTTGTTTTATTATAATAACAGTGAGATCGGCTCATTCAATTTGAATTGATTACTTTTATATTAAAAGAACTTTTAAAAAATAAAAATTTAACACTTTATACGTTAGAGCTTTAGCACCACAGAACGCGAGCGAACTGAACAACTGCAAACTGTCAACTGAAAAACGTCTGAAAAGTTCTCCATGCATAGAAAAGAACGAAAGAAACTGAATAACAAGAGAAAACGCTTTTCAAATGACAGTACGATAGGGAGAAACGATGACGTTTGCTAAAATACAGTGTGGGTTGCAGGAATAGAACAGCAGAAATGAACATAAAGTTATTTATAGTAAGGTAACAAAAAACTCTAGAGCTCTTTTGTGATTTAAAAGCTTTCACAATTCGTCGGAATTTGGAATCAACAACAAATGAAACAGCTCTTCCTTCTATGTTGAGGCTTTTCTTTCGTTCAATAAACTTTTTACAGTTCTATTCTATTCTTCAATTACCAAAAAATTGCTTCTCAGTAGAAAGATTGTAATTTCAAATCATATCTCTGTATTTCTTGTAAATTGTGAGACTACTAATGGAACCTTTATAACGAAATAAAAATAAATTAAATTAAACAAATGAAACGTTCCTTCTACTTACAGTGGGGCGCGTACAATACAGTGGGGGTACGATAGGACCCGCGAGCTACAACGAGGATGAAAGGAAACGAAATAACTGAAAGTAGTCCTAAAGGAGCAAATTTACGCTTTACGAACTTGAAAAGAGTAAAAAATCGAGTCACTAGGATACTGCGGTTGTGTCTGGTTAATAGAGATTTCAACTAAATTTGTTTTACATGGATATATCAATTAGTCTTGCAAAAAAACAAAACATCTGTCATATATCGCATATTAAGTGAGTCAAAGCAGAAGAAATAAATTGAAATAAATCTAACAGGTAAAGGAGGCTATATAGGGTTTTCTAATAAGGAGTTAACAATTTTTTTTTTTTAAATAAAACTCAAACCATTTGAGATATTTCAAAAACTTTACTATCGGCTTGAAGTACATTCAAAACATTTATGAATCTCGAAAACTCGACTTCGTTCACTTGACCACCGCGGGCACGTTTGTAGCGGTCGATTCGTTGGACCCAATTTTTGATGGCTCGTCGACACATTTCGGCCGAAACGGCCGCTATTTCGCGTTCAATGTTGGCTCTGAGCTCTTCCAACGTCGTCGGCTTGTTGCGATAAGCTAATGACTTAACGTACCCCAAAGAAAATAGTCTAGAGGCGTTAAATCGTAGAATAAGACGGCCAATCGACTGGTCCATTTCTTGACATAACACGCTCATCAAACTTACTCTTCAATAAATCGATTGTAATGTTTGCTGTGTGGCTTGTGGCACCGTCCTGTAGGAACCACATGTCGTCCATATCCATATTTTCCGATTGGGGCCAAGAATAATCGGTAATCATGGCGCGATAACGCTGACCATTCACAGTAACATGACGATCGTTACTATCGACGAAAAAATATGGCCCAATAGCGCCGCCAGCATGCACGCATTCATGAAGCACATGTAAATTTTCACTCGAGCAAAAACGCATATTTTACTTATTGACGAACCCATTCAGCTAAAAATCAGCTTCGTCACTGAAGATGATTTTGGGATGAAACTCATCATCTTGGCGTATCATCTCCAGAGCCTAATCATTTGTCCATTTGTGCTTTCTGCCAAAAGATTTTTCAGTTGTTATAAAGTCGTCAGATACAGATGTGCTGATAATAAATAGCTCTCTATAGTCTACCCCACATAATAAATAGAATTAAACTCTGGATTGAAGTTGGGAATATGTCTAAAAACAACCTAAGACATATTGACGTCAACAAGATATACAATAGATTGGGTCCCACACTTTGCTTCTCACTGCCTGGATTCTACAACTTTACTGGAAGCGACGACACACCCTCCTTTTTCAAAAAAGGCAAAATTAAACCATTTCAAACTTTTAAAAGCAGACCAGCTATTCAATGCATTTTTTCCAAATGCAACCCATAATTTCGACATTATTGAACAATTTGTACCAAACGAGGGCTTTGAATATAAACGAACCTAGGTATGAGATATTTTATAAGACCTGCAAGCCCACATCAAACAAAATTTTCAAAAATATTAAAAGTAAGTTACACGGTTCAAAATCTGTAATCTACTTATTTGTATTATACACATATTTGGTGGTACATTTTTGTAATCGTGGTAGTTTAATCTTTCATTTGATGCTACTTTCAAGTGGTTATATAAAAAATTCAGATTTCCGTTTCCAGCGGACCATTGCAACCATTGGCCCCGACAGATCGCTGCCAGACTTGCGGTTTTGGCATCGTCTGTCAAAGACCTTCACGTTGGTATATGCCATTTTTGGTTATCATTCCACGCCCAAAATTTGCTGTGGGCTTTTAGACTATGAGAACTCCATGGAATTTACTGATTTGCCTGAACGGCAGCGATATTTTCGACACTCCGATCAACCCGTTGTCTCACTGACACAGCAGCATTACACAACGAATATGTGGACTCTAATTTTTGCACTAAATTTGTTATTGGCTGTCTACTAGAGTGAGAATGAGAAACGACTGAAAATTGGAGTTAACGCTCTTGAAATTGCGGTTACCAACTCCGAGTCTCGGTAGAAAATGTTTATAATTCGCAGACGTTGCTCGTTCGTGTACTTTACCATGATAGAGATGTTGATTTTACTGAATAAATTGCCAATGATGGTTCGATGATTAGTGAAAGGGTGCGTTCACAAATCAAGTTCAAAATCGTCAAGTCCCTATTGGAAAACGCTTTATTTAGAGTACTCCAAGTAAAGTAGTATTGCAAGTACTAGTTTTGTAGCTCTCACACTTTTGTAAATTATAAATACGCGGACATTTTTTCCATTGGTGAGAGATCTCACAAAACGTTTTCTTCACGAGATGTAGCTACTGTCTTCCAAATCGTGGAAAGGGTACATTTTTCTCCTTATCATCGCCGCAGTTGCTTGTATCGTTATACACAGTGATTTCTGTGACACTTGCGTTTCAGTGAGTGAGTGTTTTAACCGCCTATTGCTTATGACCTTTTTTGTGCAGTACTTTGGACTCTATTTATATATTTATTTTTAACTAAGGTGACTTCTTAACAGGAATAATCATTGTTACATCTTACTTACTTAGGTGGACCTGGGCCTCAACCAACATGCCTCCCCAACTGGCCCGGTTGTTTGCCAGTTGTTTCCAGCTTCGCACACCAAGTTAGTTGAGGTCCCTTTCCACTTGGGTGCGCCACCTGAGGAAGGGGCATTGTTTCATCAATGTTAATAAATTTCTCACCTCTGATGTAAAAAAAGAAAAACACAAATAAACATGAAATTATTTTGAATAATCTTTTTATTTTTAAGTTTATTATCGAAGAAATAAATCATTCCTCTTTGATTTTGAACCCATTGATCTTTTCCACCATCACCTCCACCTCAGGTACTTATGTAATGTGCAATGACGGGATTTGATTTCGTTTATTTATTTATTTTTTTGTAAAGACTGATCTGAATTTATTTGTTGTAAGGGATCAGAGGAAAGAAACGTTACGTATGTATGCTACATTCTTTGCTAAAGGAACAATGAAACCCCCTCCCTTATTCCTTTTCACTTTGATATAATTTAGCAGGATTGACCTTGCCAACTTTTATTTTAACTTTCGGCTCCTCCCATTTCCATAGCTTAGGCAGGGCGCTGTGGTAGTTGAAGTCATATAGCTTCTCCTTCAACCAAAGCGTTTTGTCTTTTGCTTCGGGAAAGTCTGAGGCTAGCCCTGTAGAATAACGAAGATGTATTTTAATTCTTATTATCCCGATGAACTTTGATGCTGACTGTATTTTTCTTACCCTTTTTATAGGCGATGTTAGCAACAGCTATAGCAATCCGGAATGAGACTTCACGTATTTTTTTTAAAGGTGGATACAATAAGCCGCTTTCTAGATCCTCTTTAGAAACCATGTCTGCGAGTGTTTTTGCAGCGGTGAGGAACATTTTATCGGGAACATGATAAGCACCAGATGCAATCACGCCCAATGCTACACCAGGAAAAACGTAAGCATTGTTACCCTGACTTGTAAAATACTTTTTGCCATTAAATTCCACGGGTGCAAAGGGTGAGCCGGATGCAAAAAGAACGCGTCCCTTAAATTGTAAGCAGACACTGTGTGTTACCAAATGGATTTCGCGAGCATACATTTTATGAACTTTACCTCCGTGCCCTTGTATGCTTCTTCTGCAGTGCATTCAGCTTTACTTGTTGGATTGGATAGGGCAAACACAATTGGGCGTTCATTGTTTGCCGCCATATGTTTTAGAACTTCAGCCGAAAATAAGCCATGAGTAGCTGTTGCCCCAATAAGAATCTTTGGAAAAAAAAAGATCTTAATTGAAATTTGTCAACCTATAATGCTTGAGGTTAATACGTTGGGCTTATATTTCTGAATTAGTTTAGCAAGATCTTTCTCTTCTTCAACATCCTGGGCGAAGGTCAGTGCTTTTTCTAACAAACCTTCTGGTGACCTTTTTTTAGTTATCACTCCATGAACATCGATCAAAAATATCCTTTTGCGTGCATCCTTCAAATAGAAGAAAATAGAAAGGTTTTAGCAAATGCAACAGCATCCTTTTTTAAAGAACACTTATGTGATCAAATTTGATCCTAAATAGAAGAAAAAAGTGTTACCTCAATTGAGAGTCCTTCGAATACCATTGCTCGCATACAGAGCTTAGCAATACCACAACTAGCTTGACCAGCTCCAGCGAAAAAAAGTATGTTTTCGCTAAACTTTTTACCAGTAATGCGCAGTGCCGTATACAACCCTCCTAGTACCACCGCCGCAGTTCCTTGAATATCGTCATTAAATGTGCAATATTTATCCTTGTATCTATCGAGAAATTTGAACGCGTTAACACTTCCAAAGTCTTCGAACTGGATTAGTGTAGTTGTGCCATAACGTTTCACCACTGCTTTCATAAACTCATCCATAAACTCATCATACTTCGCGCCCTTGACACGCTCCTGACGCAATCCAATGTACAATGGATCCTCGAGAAGAGTCTTGTTGTTCGTTCCGACATCAATTTGAAGCGGTAGACACCAATGTGGTTTAATACTAGCTAAAGCGGTGTACAGTGATAATTTACCAACAGGGATGCCCATCCCACATGCACCCAAGTCACCCAAGCCCAAGATGCGTTCACCGTCTGTCACGCAAATAGCTCTAACATTTGGTTCTGGCCTGCACAACAGATACAACACAAAACTCAAAGTCGTGGATGCACTGCAATATCCATAGTTACCAATTTTTGAGAATATCGAATACATGACCCCGATCGTTGATAGTAACAAATAAACCACGGGGATGCCTGTAAATCAGTCCAAACTGTTGACAGGCTTGGCCCACTGTTGGGGTGTAGACAATCGGCATCATTGCTTCGATGTTCTCAGAAAGTAGCCGGTAGAATAGACACTCATTGCGTTCGGCTAAATCGGTCAAGTACAAGTACTTGTTAAGATTCCTCTGATATCTTTCAAATGTTAGTTTACATAACTGTAATTGTCGTTCTTGAGTTCGAACTATTGGTGGCATGAGTCCATGAAATCCAAAGGTCTGCCTTTCTTCCAAGGAGTGTGCGAGTCCCTGTAACAAAATAAAAAAAAATTAAAATCATTTTTGTAAGCACGTAATTGTTTGTGACTTCTGAGGGCTTGCACTTCCTTACAGACACAGAATTAGTAAAACCATGTGTCACACGCAAATGGAGAATAAAATGTAATGTGGTTTTACTTTGTGCTAGAATATCTTTTTTTTTTCGTCATCGTGAGATTTCCTAGTTGGCTGTGAGTTTAATTAAATCTTGTCAAAATATGACAAGAAAAATTTGTGGACACATTAGGCTTCATTTAAGCCTTGCTTTGCTTTCTTCGATTACCTTATTGTATCTGGGATCTCTGAGATAGCTTATGCCCAGTATCTGAGACGGAGTAGGAATGTCCCCAAATACATCGTGAAACTGGCGCGTCGCATTCTTTGTACTCCATAGCATTTGGCAGAGTACAGTCGAATTATATTTGCTAGGTTTTCTGTGTAAGCTAAAATGAGAGAAAAAACTTAATAATAAAAAAAAAACGTACATGGAACATAACACAATACATTTAAATTGATCGCATTCAATGGAGTTACAAACTAGGACCCGATATTTATATACAACATGTCACAGAAGACTAAGTGCGACACACAATTTAAACTTGAAATCGTATGTAGACTTTTGTGACATGGTGTAACTGGATATAGTATGGGTAGGCGGTTTTTCACGGTATAGATATAGAAGCAATATATTGCGCATGTCACAGAAAAAAAAACCGGATCCAAAATGACTGTAAAAGCGACCCCAATTTTTCTGACACCAATTGCCACACATTCCTTTAAGTTTACTTGTGCGTTGAGAAATATAGTAGTCGATTTAAATAAAAATGACAATTCAATTAAATATTTCTTTTTGGCTTCATATTAATAGCCAAATTGATATTTTACACAGAAAGGAATCAAAATATTTGCGCACAGTATATTACCTTCTATAAGTATACCCGTTGACAAACTTTTATCACACAGTTCAACAAAGTTCCGTTCCCATGAAAATGTTAACATTTTGAAAAGACCGTTATACCGAATACCGCACGACATTTTGTTTTTGCATTTAAGAAGATAAAATAAACAAAATAAGACAAGCAACAATTGAATTTGATCACATATCTCAACAACCTACATTGGGCGCATCAGCATCCTGCTTGATTTGTAATGGTGTTAAGATTCGCTCATTAAATTTTGACGTTGAGATTATTAAAAAAAAAAACAAAATTAACTCAACAATAACGTTGCAGGCGTACAAAACAAAAAAACAAGCGGATTCGTCGATTGCAAAATCTGAACTGAGAAAATTGTAAATATAATTTAATCAGATATGACACATTAGTCGGCCTTCTCAGATTTGTCTGTAGGTCTTAAATTGCTCGTTTTCAATACAGACTAAGATTTTGATAACTCTTTTTTTGTAAGCATCCCATTTGACAGTACAATAATCAAATTTTAGGTACTGACGATAAACGGTTGAAAAACATAAAATCTGTGGCCACAAGGAATAACCGCATAAGTCGAGGGAAGACAAAATTGAGATTGTTTCGGTTTTTATGTCATAAATAAAAAAATTGTTGATTAAAGATTCGTAGTTTTATTTCGTTTTCCATTCTCCCATCATAAATTGTTGTCCTACGCTTTCAGTAGTTTTATACCATGATCCCAAAATCCCCATGCTTCAGTGGTGATCTAAGATCCTTTTGATGAAAGTTCATATGGCGAGTAGAGTCCTTTTCCATTTCGAAAAATATGTCAAAACGATCTTTTATCAGAATATTGACTTTCAGCAGACAAGAAGACCTTATTCTAAGACAATTTTGGCTTGCTTAAAACCTCATGTGCATTATGCATGTGTAAGGGACATTAACACGTTAACCAAAAAAACGATCAAGAGGGCGTTTTACTCACGTTTTACTCAGGGTATTGGCACTGCCGCAAACAGATTAATACTTAAGAATTAAAACAAATGAAAAAAATAACCAAATCAAAATAGCGTCGGTAAACCTCTTTTTATGATTTTGAATTAAATAAATCAAAGGAAAATACTTCCCATTTGCCGATCGTGCCAGCCGTGTGAAAATTGCTTTGGGCACCAAAGGGGATGGAATTCTCGCAACCGAATTCCCACATCCATCCACTGAAACAATTGCAGAAAATTTATTTGATTTAAATTGTGAATATCTCAGAAAATTGGCCAAAAACAAAAAAATTATAGAATCGTTTTCCATTTGTTTTTCGAACATCATCTCCATCATCATCTTCAAAACTGTTAACAAGTCCGAAAGACTTTAACGAAAAATCTTGTAATCCCAAAAACTGTAACGAAAATTTTTGTAGTCCCAAAGACTTCAAAGTGGCTGCAATGAATGCAATGCCAATCTAAAGATTTGATTAGTCGTCAAAAAGAATGAGAGACTTCAATGCCAAAGTCTCAGTCATGAAATGAAGTCAATTGAATAAATCACAAATCATAAAATTCCTTCCATGAATTCAGGGATTACATTACAAAAGATTGCAGTCTTTTACAACTCTGCTTTTAAGTATAAATAAAATGTGTACAATTTTCAGAAACTCTTCAAACTACGCGTATAGGGTTTTTACTTAAATTATTCATATTCCTGGAACAAAAAAATTTAAACACTTTGTTTGCAGTGCTTTTTGTATCATTTGGTTACTATTTCGGCACAATGTTTTCCGTATCGAGCCCTAAGTATTCAAACACTGTCTATCTTGTCGCCATAACTCCGCTTGGACTTACTAAGAGATCACAAATTATTTAAAAAACATAACATTTTATTGCTATATTTTTTCCCATTTATTTTTTCATTCTATAATATGTACATGAATCTAAGAGGATTTTGATTATCAGCGGTGAAACTCCACAATACTGACGTCCATAAGTTTGAAACCTTAAACTTTACACTTCGCACGCCTGTCAAAGGATCCTCAGCCTCGTCTGCATCACAACAATCATGAACACATAAATCGCACCTGAAATAAAGAAGAAAGATGTCTAGTTTACTTCGTTTACAATTCCAAGTCAAGCTTACCACTCGCACGTGGCACAGCCTGGCAGGATATTCCACTGGCCATCGCACTTTTGAGCGAAGTATTTTCAGTGGTGACCATTTTCGTTTCAAACTCGTACGATGCCCTAAATCCAGTTTTATCGAACCTGTCATTCGCAAAGAACGATACACGAAAGAACCTTCCATCTGACCGGACATTAATTTCACCCTTTTTGCCGCACATCCTGGCAAACTTCCTGTCGGTGCTCATGAAGTTCGAGAACTCCACGTAGTCACTCGCAGTGGAGTCTTCACATCTGCAAAGATTAAAGTGGTTGTGGTGATCTAAAGTGAGCTGTAGGTGGTAGCTTACGGATAGATGCCCTCCACGTCGAAGAATGTAAACCGAATGTTGACACGTTCACCGGACTGCCCAAAGAAGTAATAGTTGCATTTAAGGTTCTTCGGGTATGATCCTGGAAAGTTCGGTGATGTAAACCAACCTGCCTTGTCCACTGAACTGTTGTACGCAAAGACGCAGTGATTTGACATCTGCTGTCCGGTTGTAATGCCGAAATCTGTTAAAAATAAAACGATCAGCAATTCAATTTTTATTTCGTATAAATGTTTGCACAAGTAAGACTTAATGTCTTTTGTAGCGCAACAAAGGCGGTTACAGATACAGTAAACTCTCGATAATTCGAAAACCTCTATAAACCGAAACATTCTCACTATTCCTTAAAAAAAACCTCTGTAAATCGAAGAAAACCTGTGCCATTTGGTCCCCTCGATAATTCAAATTTATTTTTGTGAAAAACAAGATGAAAACCACTATAACTCGAAAATGGTTCTATTCTGGTCTCTATAATTCGAAGTTAAGTTTCTTTTTTTTAGTTAAAATGCCTATTTGACGAAAGTGAGCAATATTTTTTTTCTGCAATCTCTGTAATTCAAAGTTTTTTTTCCTAGTCCCATGAAATTCGAATTATCGAGAGTTTACTGTACTAAACAAATTTCCAAAAATTCGAGTAGAAGACTCTAAATGCAATCAAAGGCATGCATCAGGATGTCGTCTTACTTTTAACGAATCTGTATTCTGCCTTGAAACCACGAGTGCCCTTTCCGATTCGTCGACTCATGTACTTGAGCAGCATCATTGCTCCATCCGACATGATAGGCTTTGGTATGGTTGAGCCACAGAAAGTGTCCTCCAATTCGTACCTGCCACGTTGAGGAAGGAAAAGCTGTAGGACATCCGCATTATCGCAATCACTTCGATTTGATTGTTTTGGTAGACTGAACTCGTAGAATTTAATCTGGAAAATTAGAAATGGTTATCGAAAAGATTTGATTGTATTAAAAAGTTAAACTTACCTGCACCCGCTCGAGCTCCTCGCCTTTGAATTCATACCGACATGTTAGAAATCCAGATTCGGAATACAAGGGAGAGTTTATCGTTCCGTTTTTACTATTTCTTGAATCGAAAATTTTATCACATTCGGATTCTGAAAAATACAAATTGTATCAATAAAGTTTAAAAATTAAAATTTATTCAATGTAAAAATCGAAGAGATCAGCGTAGATCAGAGCTTTGACTACTGTTTTTTTAGTCTTTTGACTAGTAGTCCTCACAAAGCAAAAAATTTTATATTCTATAAATTACATACTGATAGTCGATTGTAATACTCTCTAATTTAAATTGCCATATGAAAAAACTCCTCCGTGCTAGTTTCGACACATTGCAAGACAATAAAATATCTTTAAAGAGGGCCACAAGTAATTTAAGGAAACAAGCCAAGTTACGAAAGCTTATTGTCGAAATGATAGCTGAGAATACTCTCCCAATATCTTTTGTTGAAAGTCAGGCTTTTAAGCAACTGATACATTTCGAAAACGCCACCTTGAATATAATGTGCCGTCGAAACACCGCAAAGGTCAATCACCCTCATCATTTGACATATAAAACAACTGCCCCAGTTTGAAAGAAACATTTCTAAGGTACAATACACCAGTGCCATCATCAGCAGCTGTGGAACTCCTTTTTTCAATGGCAGGTCCGCTAAATATTCTCAGGCATGGGACACTTTCAGACTGCAATTTTGAGAAATTGTTGCTTATGCACATGTTGCAGTTGCAGTTTAATTCGAAAATTTTATAGATTTTTAAAGCAAAAATAACTAAGTCGATAAGACTATAACTGTAAAAGCTGTGCAACAAAAACAAAAACAAAGTCAAAATTTACATTACAAAGTAAGTAAGAAATTTAGTAATATTGCGCATTGTAAATGAAATTAAAATTTTGTGGAGAACTGAAATGGAATCTAATTCACCAAATTTTGTAACACTTGGAGTGATTTTTGGCCTCTGTCAGAGTGTTTTCAGAACAGCTTCCGATTTTGTTGCATGCTGTCTGATATTTTGGTCCAAATGTTCCCAAAAACGTCCAAAAACATTGGAATTGGCTTGATTTAAATTGATGAACACATTTTTGGATTGTGGTAGAGTTTTGAATTGGCTTCGTGCAATACAAATCAAACATTTGTTCACTTAAAAGCGCAGTTTGGTCAGAGTCATTATCCTGTTGGTGAATGAATAATCCTTCCAAGCCGATCTCAAAGTTTGTGTTTTCGTGCAGTTACACTTTGCACTTTTGTAGAGAAAAAACCGGTCAAGTGTGAGTCTTACTCATCCGCCGAGGGTTTCGTTCGCAAACAGATTAGAAGTTTAGACTTAATATAAGTCTAAGAAATCAACAAACTAAAATAGTCAGATCAAATTAAACTCAATTCACTGTTCATTCACTAAAATTCTTTCATTTCGAACGAAACTGAACAAAAGAAAATCCTTTCCCATTTGCTGATCGCGCCAGCCGTGTGAAAATTGCTTTGGTGCATTTAGAGGATGAAATGCCGCAAGCGACACTGAGACTGCCGTCAGTTCATCGTTTTTTGCGATAACTGATTCGATTTAAATCGTTAATATCTCGAAAAATTGTATGAAAATAATTTTTTTCACATAATATTTTATTGTTCTTTCACCGAGATCTACAAAATGGCGTTTTCGGATCTTCAAAGCTCGAATGTTGTTGTTTTTCGGTTTTTGGCCAATATCTTGAAAACTATTAAAGCCAGAGTGCTCAAACCAATTTTAACACAAAGATTACATCAAGATCTACATTCTAGATTTTTTTTTCAGATTTTTAGACCAACGGGTGTGGAAATGCGAGGGGGGGGGGGACGCCTTTTTCTCGACTTTGAAGCTTAATATCTCGAAAACTTAACTTCCAAATGAAAAGTTCAAAATGAAAACTCTATTTCATTTTGCAAGACCATCCGATGGTCTTTTTTTCAAAAAAAAAGTTAGTAATTAATTTATTTTAGCACAAATAAAAAATCACACACGATTTTCGGATAATTTTGGGCTATTGCGATGAGTTGCCCCATAACTCCAATTTTTTTCAGATTTTTTGGTCAAATATTCTAGAAAGTAAGGTGGGGGACACGGTACACAAGTCAGTTTTTGGAAATTTGTTGGCTAATAACTTCTTACCAATAAGAGTGAGGGGGTTACCATAGTACAACTTTTTGATCTAGCTATCATCCTCTTTCCAACGATACCCATATCAAGGAACTAGTAAAAGAAATTTATTTTTCAAATTTAGTATTGGTACTAAGCTTTTTGCTAGTATGAAATTTTCTTAAAATTTTTTTCCTCGACTTTCTTTGGGAAAGTGAAATACGTCTTTTAGCAAAGATTTATTTCTAAATTCTTAGTGGTTCGCCAATTACCGAGGTTAAAGCCTAATGACAAACAGACAGACATTTTCATAATCAGGGTACCGCCCCCTTTCTAATGACACCCATATCGACCATCAAAGTTAGTAAACGTTTTTTGGGGCGTTAGTATTAGTACTAACTTTTTCTTTAATCTGCGACTAATTCCAAAACGGGTGCATGATTTACTTTTGGATTGCCTAGATACACCTTCAGTCCAAATTTCATCCCTTAACTACAAAGGACTTATAAGTTATAGTCAAATATGTAAAAGGCGACAGACAGACAGACAGACAGACAGACACCGAAGTGATTCCATAAGGGTTTCGTTACTCCTTTGGAATGAAACCCTAAAAAAAGAAAGAAAGAAAAGAATGTGACAGGGTACAAAAGGTAGCTTAAAATTTTATAACCTTTTCATAGGTAGGTACAAAAAAAAACATTACACATCCCATAAACATTAAAAAGAGCAGCGATTTCCTTTTGCTCGTCAGATTTTTCTACTTTTAGGCACCAAAGGCGCTGACTTTCAAAGTTCGCCTGATCCTGTCGAGTGATATATCAACCAAAAGGTCTTTGAAAATGAGATTGAGCTTTCTTTCGGGTTTTGTCGGTAAAAAGTACTGTTGGAAAGATATGAAGCTCCAAAGTTGGAAAAAGGGTGCTTTTTAAAAATTTGATTTATTTTGTGCGTAGCAAGGCGCGCCGGGTACAACTAGTTCACTATAAAAATCAAATTGGGACTAGGAAATTTATAGCATCAGTGCTATCTTCTAAATAATTTTCTTAGTTTGTATTTTCTAGAAAGCCTTCTTTTGTGACTAAATGAATGCTGTCCCAAGATTTCGGAGGTAATGTTCCAGGCAAGGCGACCTCTCGGTAGACCCAGGATGAGATGGCTGGACCAAGTCCAAAAACTCGGCTGGTTACGCTTGGGCATATATCTTGATAAGTTAGAGCCAGCGGCGGAGGATCGGGTTAGAATCGGGGATGGGATTTTCAGTTTGAAATTTTTTACTACCAAAAAACACATTCCTTTGTGGTGTTCGAAGGTATTGAAATTTAAGTGTTACTGAGCGTTATCATTAATGCAGCATTGGGGTTTGCGTAGTTTTCTGTTAATCAACATAAACATTTATGTCCGATCTCAAAAGATTGGTTTGTTCTGCTTGCGTTTCACATTTCTCCATGGCGTTGCCGTGGAGTTCCAGTTGGAAGGAACGAATGACCAAAGTGTGCTCGGCTAATCATAAGAAACCAAAAACTACCAGAAAATAAACATAAATAATTTTTTTTCACGGTACGATTCGTAAGGTAAATTGGAAACACGTTACACAATCTTTTAATCGAATCTAATCGAATTATAGAGGTTTTCATGATGTTTTGCATAATAATAAATTCGAAATAACGAGACCAAATTGCATTGCAGGTTTACTTCGTTTTAAAGAAGTTTCTTCAAAGGACTGTGAGAATATTTACAAGGAATTTTTGAATTATAGAGGTTGGAATTATCGAGAGTTTACTGCGTTTTAAGATGACTACATAATTTTTGTATCTTGCTTTGATAGCTGAGTTGTTAGGATATTTTGCATCTTTGATTCTAAGCTTTTAAGCTAAGCTTCTTCAACTAGCAAACGTTAACGATATGATTTAATGATTTTAATGGTTTTATTTTTAGTTTAATGGCTTTTTTTTTAAGTAGCTTAACATTAAAAAACTCTCATACAATCACTAAAGAAATCATAAGCGTTTGCAAGCAGCACAAATGTTTTCCTAAAACTCTGCACTTAGTTTTGCAAAGTCAATTCTTAATGTCACACATTTAATCAACCAAAAAGAAGATGCTTTTCCCTCCCAATTTCTCCCTGTCAGTAGCCATAGAAGAACTTAGTATTAAATATTTTCTCGTCTTGCTTTCTCAATTTTTCAATTGTTTTCAAATGACCCATCTGGCATTTGGCAACAACTCAAATGTCATCGACTAGTTCTCCACCAACTGTTATACAAATCACAAAACAAACAGTTCTAAGACCACCGGCTGTTAAATGTCAAATCCCTGAAAAGCAGCTGCTTGTATTGTGAAATTGCACTTTTTGTTTGTTAGAAATTTACTTTTGTTAAATATTTATTTGTAGAATGTCAACCAAAAAGGATGATCTATTAGAAACATTCAAAACAATCTGTGATAAAGTATCTGATGCGAATTGTTCAGAGCGTCTTGGTAAATCGAAAACTTTGAAAACATTCTTCAAAGATGTGAGTACAAAAGATTTCCTCATCTATGAAGTGAAATAGAGTTCCTCTCGTTTTAGGGAATTACAGGGAAAGGTTTTGAAGGCGATATCTATTTGTGGATACATATGCTTCTTCCTTGGGTCAATCAGAGGACTTACAACCTAAAGTGGCAGGGACTCATCAACATATTCTCTCAGATATTTGGCAGTCGAGCTGCCGAAATGAAAGAGGACTTTCAACAGCAGGGTAAACAAACAAACAAGAGGATTGTCTTAGCCTTCATCTGATTTCGGTCTTTCTGCAGGTGATATATCAGAAACAGTGAGAAAGAGTTTTGTGTCCTCCAAAAAGCTTTCTCCAAAAACAGAAAGCACACTATCACTGCAGGACGTGGAAGAAGTGCTTGAGGAACTGTCCACTTCTGGTCTTAAAGACCATCAAATTAATGTCTTCACCGACCTCTGTAGAAAGGCTACTGCGGAAGATTTGAAAATGGTAAGATTTCGTACGCTCTTGAGCTCTGTCCGACTGATGAACATCGGTAATTTTTAGGTCATCCGTCTTGTCACGGGAGATCTGCAGATAGGAGCGAAGGAAAGAACTGTTTTGGATGCCTTCGGTCCAGAAGCCTACGCCTCGTACAAGGCCTCTTCCAACCTCAACGCAATCGTGGATCAGTACTACTTTAAGAAATCCGCTCCCGCTGGCTCCGCGAAGATGATACCAATCAAACCGATGCTCGCAGGTCCGTGTCATTCCGTGGACGAAGCATTCAAAAAGTGTCCCGGAGGTCTGTACAGCGAAATCAAGTACGACGGCGAACGTGTTCAGATCCACATGGCGGGGAATGATTTCAAGTTTCTCTCGCGCCAGTTGAAGCCAGTTTCGAAGCACAAAATCTCAGAATTGGAGGGCATCATTCCACAGGTGTGACATTCCTCCTGTATTCCTTCCGAACCATTCTTTCAATCCGCTCAGTTTTAGGCCTTCCTCACAGCTTCCGACATGGTCTTAGATGCGGAAATTCTTTTGGTAGACAGCGACACTGGTGAGTTGCTGCCTTTCGGGACGTTAGGACGCGTGAAGAGCAAAGAACACAAAAGTGGAAAAATGTGCCTGTTCATCTTTGATTGCATTCACTTTAATGGTCGTGATTTGCAGAATATGTGAGTTGAACTTTTCATGATTTGTGTTCGTTTAAAAGAGTTTTCTTTTTTAGTTCACTGCGTGAGAGGAGGAAAATTCTTGAAGCTAATGTAAAACCTGTCCAGTCGGTTGTACATCTGTCCGAGAGTCACTTTTTGAAAACCAAGAGTGAATTGGCGTTAATGCTGAAAAAGGTAAAGAAAGGTTTTCATATGCATCCGATAGTTGCTTCTAATTGTTTGCATCGAAGGTTTTCCACAACGGACTGGAAGGTGTGGTGTTAAAAGACCCTCTGGGTGGATATCAACCCGGCAAAAGGGGCTGGATGAAAGTGAAGAAGGATTATCTTTTTGAAGGTAAGCAATATCACAAAAATCAAAATAAGATAATCTTTTGCTGATATCATCATCATCGTCGGCGCAACAACCGGTGTCCGGTCTTGGCCTCCTGCAGTAAGCACTTCCACTTATTCCGATCGCTTGCCGACGACATCCAGTTGGGCATCTGGTCTACGCCATCCTTCCAGCATAATCGCGTTCTGCGCGGCTGTCTTGTACCATGAATTGTACCGCAAAGGACTTTCCGAGCAGGTTCCTCGGCATTCCCAGCCCACCGGAATCTACCGAGCTTCGTTTTCGTTGTGATATCTGCTTCGCGGTTGATTTCATACAACTCATGGCTGTTGTTTTGACTTCAGAGAGTGAACATCGAGCTTGAGCGGAAGGAATAATCAGAAAAATTATTTTGTATTGATTGAGGAGGATGGAAATACATCTTTCAATCATTTTCAAGTATTTTATTATTAATTTTAACAGCTGATGCTTAACATTTTTTTATTTATCGCAAATGAAGTCTGTCGCTAGGCATTAATTTTGATCGACAAGCAAATCGTACGATAAATTGTAAGGTGTGAGCCCCGCTTTTCTAAAATGAGATCAGAGTATGAAAACTGAAAAGCCCGAAATCTCTGCAGCTGACATGTTAGTTCCTATCTGACTTGAGAGCGAACTTACAAAAACACATTGCAATTTCAATCAAAAGACTTACAATTACATGCAGTCGTTCTCCATCAACATTTCCTTTGCGTGTTTTTGGTACATTATTTTCCCTCTGACACATTTAGCAATTCAAAACAAAAGCCTTAAATATCTTAAAATAAAATTATGTTTTGTTCAACAGGTAAAATGGTCGACACTGCCGATTTAGTCGTCCTCGGCGCATGGTTTGGGGAGAAAAAGAACGCTGGACAGTTGAGTGTATATTTAATGTGTTGCTTCGACGAGAAGAGTAAGATTTGGAGAACCGTCACCAAAGTGCATGGCCTCGACAATGCAACACAAAGCACAATAAGCAGTGAGCTTATGCAAAAAATGGTTGCCATCAAGAACGCAAGAGACATACCTCAGTGGCTGGATTGCAACTCCACATTGATGCCGCATTATGTTGCGAAATCGCCAGACAACATGCCAGTTTTTGAGATAACTGGAGCTGAATTCACCTCAAATACAAATTCAAAACATACCGCTAATGGAATATCCATTCGTTTCCCTCGAGTGAAGAAAATTCGAGATGATAAGACTCCTGCGCATGCAACAAATTTACAAGAACTGGAGGATATGGTTGCTGCTCCAATTGGCACTGAGTTACTCAACCAATTGATAGATAAAAAAGATCAGGACTTGGAGATTGAAACTCGCCTCACGACAAGTCCAACAAAGAAAATGAAACTGGATGATGACAGCTCCTCGCCAACTAAGTTCTGGAAGCCAGAGGAGGAGGAAAAACCGAAGACCGCCACACCTACCAAAAGAAAATGCGCTGAAAAACGTGGCAACATCTTCCGGGGACTAAAGGCACATTTTCAAATCAGTTGTCCAATTGAATTATGCAAGTGCATAGAGGACTTTGAAAGATGGGGAGGAGAGGCTACAAGCTCTGGCCAGCAAGCGAATATAGTTCTCTATGAGGATAATAAACTCGTTCACACAATTGACCAAAGCAGGTGAGCATAAACTTATTAATGTCAACTGACAAGATTCTAAGTGAATTTCTTTGCTTTTAGATTGCTCTACAACAGGAACTGCAGGCATCTCGATATAAAGTGGATGTCTGATTCCATTAGTGATGGCAAGGCAAGAGAATTTCCTGTGTACGGGGTGGAGTTGAAAAATTGATTCGGTTGTTAGTAAAGCTTAAAGTATTTAAGTAAAAAATGGCAAATAAATGAGGAGTAAGAAAGAAAACAAAATTATGTTGTTTCATTTAAATAAATTTATCACGCACTCGGGAAGTGTAAGTGGCAAAACAAGATTCTTTTACATTGGGTTGGGCTGGAAAGGACACGTACAATTTGTTGGCTCGTTCTCAAAGCCACACCTATTTGGATGGGCGTCAAAGTGATATCCTCATCTTTCGTTTTTCGCGGTTTCACCTTTGCGCGATTTTCAAATATCTACCCAAACTCGACTTTGCTTTGCCCCAAATAACGTGTTTCTTCAAAGAATCATTCATGTACGCTCATAAATCTTTTTGCGCGGTTTCGGCTTACACGAAACTTTTCATTCCCCTAATCCCCACGCAAAGCGATGAGTGTAGTAGCAAAATGTTCAAAAAAGCCAACAATGGGGTGAGTTCGTAAAAGCACTACTGCGGTAGTCCTGCAAAGCATTTTTGAACGAAATGCTGTGACCATAATCTATGAAAAAAAGTATTCGTATCAACTGCAATGTTGCCGCTGACTAAAAAAAAATCCGCTAGAAATGCTTTTTTGCCCTGTAAAAATCCGCTAGAAATCGCTAAAATGTTAAGGAGAAAGAAATTCTTTTCTATAATGCAATGTTAATGTGAAAAGTGTAAAATCAATACATGTCGGCGCCATTACTATGAGAAAGTGGCAAATTTTAAGTAATAATTAAGACTTAGTGACAGACAGGCAGATTTGTTTATAATCCAAGAGGTTCCATCGTTTTTAGTGAAAAGTCGTGGTAGTGCAAAGTCGCTAAAATTCACTCGATCTTATTTTAGCGACACATTCATATTTAAAATCGTCAAGAATCTTAAGAATCCGCTAGATCTAGCGACAAAATCGCTAAGACTGCCGTCTCTGCTCACCGGTGTGGTCTAGTGTCGGTACCAGAATAGAATAGATAGAAAAAAAAAAAATGTATTATGCATTGCTATCAGAAAATTTTATAGTATGATTTTTTTTTAAATTTTGAACTTCTGCTCCTACCTGGAGATTCATTATTTATTGGGT
Organism: Syritta pipiens; assembly: GCA_905187475.1. Classification (NCBI taxonomy): domain Eukaryota; kingdom Metazoa; phylum Arthropoda; class Insecta; order Diptera; family Syrphidae; genus Syritta; species Syritta pipiens. Next base: position 5,066,271 of record LR994572.1, on the reverse strand, counting down.
TTTTACATTAATGTTCGGTTAAACCTTATATTATTGTCTAACTCAATTTCACTTGTGGTCCAATGCACAGTTGTTACCCCAGCATACACCACAATGTTCGAACACCCAACGGGAAAGAAGAATTTCCAGCAGCCTGAAATTTCGAAACGTTTACCCCTTTCAACGAGATTAGTAGCCGTAATAAAACCCATCGCCACACACAGAAGATGCCTCAGAAACCTGTTTCGGGTAAACCACATCCGCCCACCATTTAAGGGATACCTATGGCAAGCTTTTTCAGAGTAGCTCCAAAAAAAGTAACTGAACCAATAGCTGTAGTCGCCCCAAAAACTACAAACCAGATGATTTGAAGCCGTAGATCACTATGGTGTCGGCGTCCAAGTTACTCCAAGCTGCAGCTACTGGTAAAACAAAAGACTGCGTTGTTAATTGCACAAAAACGGGTGCACCAGAGAACGATTATTATTATTATTAGGCGGCGTAACAGCCCGTTGAGAGCCAGAGCCTAGCTTTTTCGCATCTCCACTGTGTTGTGCGCGTTATAATTTTGTCACATGTGGAGGGGACCTACTGTTTAATGCCGGTTCCGAACGGCGAATTGCGAAAACTTTTCATGACAGAAGTACTCCAGGAGGGTTGTCAGTCGTTCGCTGGAGGTGGGGCCGTGAAAAATGTTTGTGGTGTTATTTCCCCGAGCCGGATTCGAACCCAAATACTCTCGCTTAACAGTCCGACGCACTAACGATTAAGCCACGGCGCCCCCCAGAGAAAGATAGAAAGAATAATTGAATTGAAGAATTGGGCAACATCAGCCGTCGCTTAGGATGAGGAAAGCAGAAGCAGACACCCTCCGAGACCTGTTGTTCATCCTGGAGTGTTCGAGTATGAGGGTTCCAGGATGGTTGGGAGTCTTAGCTGACGACGTCTAAGATGGCATTCGGTTTGGAAAGTAAACCGCCACGTACATTAAATCGCTGTCGTCTACTCTCCACTAACTCCGCGAACGCGATTTTAGCTCCCGCGACATCAAGCCAGAGAACCTCCTGCTCGGCTAAAGAGGCGAGTTTAAAATCGCAGACTTCGGTTTATCTATCCACGAGTCTAACTGCGCCGCCTTGTGCCCCTCGAGATGATCCAGGGTATGTCACACTCCAAAAACGGCAAACTCTGAAGCCGGGGTGCTCCGATTTTAGCTGTTGGTTGGACATGCTCCGTTCCATGCCACCGACTACGATGAGAATTACAAGAAAATTATCAATGTTGACTACAAGCTGCCAGAGCAAATGTCGTAGACTCACTTCATGTCGAAGCTACTGAACCTAAAGGATGCCCTAACGCTGAACTATGTTTTGAGATGTTTCTGTAGGAATTTTGCGAATTAAATTCAGTGACTGCAGTAATAAAAAGGAAGAGTTCATAAAATACACCTTAGGCCCTTTGATGAGTCTAATAGCTTAACTGCAAAATTGCAGGGTTATTTCTTTAATTGATCTTCTATACCAGTGCTTTGTTTTGACCTCGGAAAACCAGCGTTAATCAAGCGATATAAAGCCGGTCAGTAACTCGTGTTATCAACTGAGAACTGGTTAACAAATATGCGCCTAATTATCACAATGAACATCAATCACTTTTTGCTCATGGAAAAGCTCTTGATAAAATTCAATCGAAAGCCTTTTTTTGGTAATGAATAAAATCTCAATGCGCCGAGTAAAAAATTTACAAAGACCATAGCCCGAAACGAGCCATTAAAGGTGCTAATGAGTAATGAATGAGTCATGGCTCATGGGGTAAATGAGATTTACGTTATACCTTTTTATCGGTTTGTTTACAATGGCGCGGTCATTTTTCGCTTTGTTTATGTCTATTTTAGAAGAGCTTTATCTTGATGGTGATAATGGACGATTAAATTTTTCGTGGAATAAAAGAAAACAGTGGGGTATATGACCTTTTAAGGGAAACGAGGTTTCTGTTTTGCAATATGTTGTTCTAAGAAATATTTGTGTTCTAACATTTGTATTCTAAATAAAATCAAATAATTTGCGTAACAGCCCATACAGGGCCAGAGCATAGCTTGTTCGTTGTATTCTAGGATTTATTTGTATTCTAGGACTAATTATAAATTACTATCATAGTTTTCATTACATTATAGAAAGGTAGGAAACAAAAGTAGGGGGAATTAAAGCAGCGACTTAGAGAAAGTACGATCCATAAAGAGCTGGGCGAAATAATTACAGGCAATGTAGCAGTTTTGACAAAAAATAAACATTTTGTTTCGATAGATTAAATGAAAACTTTTGTATTTTTACAAGCCCGTAGATGTTTTGGGGAATTGATATATAACATCGCCAGTTGAATTTATTACAAAGTGATAATTAGTGACGATCTTCGATTTGCCAAACTTTTACTGCGAAATTAATAAAGACGCAACCGATGTTTTTCCTGCAGTTGTTTCTCAGTAACGTTTTTTTTTGTTTTTTTTTTTTTTAAATATTTGAACATAAATTTAATCTTAAAGTTTTGCTGTTGCAATATCAACTTCAATATGTGCTTTGTCAGTGATGGATGAGTCGCTAAAACAAGTTTGCTCCGGGTATAAAGGTCATAACTCCGCGAACGCGGTTAAAGGAAATACATATTCAAAACGTCAAAATACTGTGAAAATATGTTTTGCAATTGTTTTTGATAATTTTGTCGATTTGGTCGACCAATATGGGTTATCAAAGGTAACACAGGCCTCAAAAATGGTAAGAAACCTTAAAAAAAAACAACAATTTGCCACAAAAGTCCGTAAAAACGAAGTCTTTGCTTCATTGATAATGCCGAAATTAGATCTTCCATATATGGTATATCATGATCTCAGCAAATTTTGAAAGTTACTCCAACATAAGTTTTTTGATAAAATATGTCTGCTTTCAATGCTAGGACTACACATCGTGAAGAACGACAAGCAATAAGAAAAAGTTTAATTTTAATGGCTTGACAGTTTTCATAACGCTCGTCATGATTTGCACGACAAACCTGGCGTCGTGATGAGCCCTGTCTTTAGAGGATGTAGCGTTATTATCCAAACAAGCCCAAAACAAACACTAAAACAGTTTTACTCCATTATGGTCTTCTTTCTATTATATATGTTAAGTTCAGTCTATTGAGTGGACTTTTTGTTTTTATTTAGGTACTTTTTTTTCTTAAATCATTTCTGTAAAAAGCATTCAAAGCATTGTAACAAAAACTAAATGTCCATCAGATCAGAGGTACAAAGTCAAAAAAAAAAAAAAAAGAATAAGAAATTGATCTAATTTGTATTTCCAGAATTTTTGCATACTGAATTTAAAGTTAGTTATGACACAAAAAAGTCTGCATAGCGATAATTTCGCGAGTTCGAACAGAGAAAAGTTCTTTTACCGCAAAATATTATGAACTAATATTTCATCAAATAAATTGCTTATTGCATGCAAGTTTCTTCACCATAGTTAGACTCACTTGCTTTACTAATCTATTTTTTCATTGATAGCTTCTAGAGCTTGAGAGGCCAGCCAGATAAGTTTAAAGTTATCTGAGCTTGGGCTTTCTTGAGTGGTTTGTTCCTTTTTCTTTGATTAGTATCGTATTTGCGAACGTTTTGTAATTGTTTTATTGATTGTGAAATTGAATGAAACTATACGATGCTCTTTGACCAAATAAGGATTTAGAAGTTCGTTAACTTGTCGCATCTCTAAGGAAGCTGTGCCAATTTAAATTTACTTAAAATATTGTATTTAACCATGAATAACAAATTACCGCTCGGAAGACCCAGGATGAGATGGTTGGACCAAGTCCAAAAGCTCGCCTGGTTACGCTTATGCATACCTCCTGATGTCTTAGAGTCGGCGGCGGAGGATCGAGTTTCATGACGATATCTTCTGCGTGCATTGCCCCAGCAACCTCATTAGTGGAACACTAGCGGTTAAGAAGATGTTATGTTATGTTATGTTAAGTAATAGCCTATAATGATATCAGTCCGTTAAGGGCTGGAGCTTAGCTTTTCTTAAAATTCAAATATATTGAGATACAGTCGAATCCCTCTAAGTCGAATCCCTCTAAGTCGAATCCCTCTAAGTCGAATCCCTCTAAGTCGAACTCCCTCTAAGCCGAATTTCCCCCTAACTCGAATTTTTTCGCCATATTTTGACATTCCCCTTCCCAATTTTCCATACAAAAACCATCCTCTAAGTCAAACTTCATCTAACTCGAACTAATTTTGATGTCCCGTGAAAATTCGACTTAAAGAGATTCGACTGTATTTTGTTTTTATGGCAAAATATTGATTTTGCAAAGGCGTAGAGTTTATTATTGCTGAGCACTGGGAGGTGATGGTGAATCCACAGATGCAGATAAATGAAAAATAATGAATTATGGCGAGCGTTATTGTTTAAAAATATGTAAATATATATAAAATATGCGCATTCATTCATGAAAATATATAAATTTATGAAAATACTTGACTTTGTGAAGACTATTTCATGTGGCATTAGCATGCTGCAGCACATCAGATGCATGACGCTCATTCAAGACAGCGAGAGCGTCGAACGATTCGAATATAAAGCAGATCAATCAATAGTTCAATTTTACGCTAACCCATTACGTTGCATTATTAAACATGGAATAAGTTTGCGTTTGCTTTTAATTCATACTCATGTTGGGTTTTATGCATCAATGTTTTGTAAAATGTAGAAGAGAAACCAGAACCGGAGATTTTTAGTGAAAAGCACAGCCATAAAAAAAAACTGCTGAGGAGCAGAATGAACTCAGTTGATGGTTTTTAATAATTTAATAATTTCTTAGTTTCCAAAAAGCCTCAAACTTTAATACATCTAACATTTTTTTCTCTCTTATGTGAATTACAATTGTTTGGTTAACATCGAGTAATTTCTGTTACACATACAAGTGGGGTTACGATTAAATTTTACGAGCCTTGCCATACAAAATCACGTTGAACAAAAAAATTGGCTGATATCACACTTGAGCCGCTCAGTGTATAGATTTATTAACTCCTTTGCTCAAACTGCAAATATGTCCAAATAAAGTGCTAAAAATTACACTTGAACTCCTTGGAGACATTCCTGCGGTTGTTTTCCATGAAATAACCTGCATCAACCTAATAAATTAATAATTACTAATAAAATGCGAGATGAATTTTATGATAAGTATCGTTTTTCAGAACATGATTTCATTACTCAACTTAGTGTGCAAAGGGTCAGTGTGCAAAAGTCAAATTTCGTATAAGGGTTTATGTTAACAGCTTTTCTTATTATGTTTGATATGTTAAAATGAAAGTAAAAATTTAGTATACACAGTAAGTATTGTGGTTGTAAGAACTTTCCCTTAAAACTCTAATATTTAAATGTACTTGTAATTATAATTTGTAATAAATTGGCTATTGAATAATAATGACATGATTAAAATAAAAACACTTGAATTAGAGGTCAATTTTTTTTTAAATTCAATAAAATTAGAACTCTACAGCCAAATAGATGCATAGACCCTTTATGCATAGTCGCTCCGTCTGTCATAAAAAGGGCGGAGTAATCGTGTTAAGGGGTATTCCAGAACCATGAACAAGAACAGCAGATAAAAATCGTATTTCTCAATTCGATTTTTCAATGGTGTAATTGCAGATTGGAAAAAAAGTGCACTGCACCACACTAACCAATCGTAGTATAAAAAGCTACCCACTGCACAAATGCCATTCATTGAAACCCATTGAACAGCACCCAAACCGACTAGTTTATCGCGAACCATCCGCATTCTAACGTGAAGTTCAATTTATCGTATTGCACCATCCGAACTAATAAAAGTTTCGTGCTAACTAATTGTTGTACCATTCTGTCAGTACAACTTAACTATCAGTCCCAGTTGGTTATTTGAGCATAAATTGCAGTCTGTGATTAAAATTCGTCCTGTGAAACGCCGGTATGATCGCAGAGTTTATTGTCTTACTTGGCCTGGCCATATTTGCGTTTTGCAAATGGTCCGTGTCAACGTTTGATTTCTTTGAAAAACGTGGCGTGCCCTACGATAAACCCCTGCCATTGGTGGGCAGTCAGAAGGATCTTGTCTTCCAAAAATCCTCACCATACTACCACATAGCGAGGCTCTACAATCAATTCAACACCAAGTAAGTACAAACGCTCTTTCGCTTTGCGTAGAACATAAATTCTAGTTAATTTATTGTGACTTCTTGATCTTCCTAACATTGACATCATGAACCTCCCCCCCGTCGACTTGTGCATGTTTAGCTTGACTTGAGATCTCGTGCACTCGTCAATTGTGTCTGGAATTCTTTGACCTTCAACCAGTTGGAATGATTGGTTGTTGTTTTGATAGGGCAGGGTGTTGTCTTCTTACTCATAGTTGAGAGTTGTGGTCCATTTGCTTTTGTTGACAAATTGAATTTGTGATGTAGAAACAGATAAACGCAAATCGAATCAAGATGCCAAACGTAATTTTTAATGCACTATTAGTTTTACATTTGATTAAAGCTTTTAGTTGAGACGCAATTTCGAGATTCAAACTGCTGGCAACTAAAGTGAAGTGCTTACAATTGATGCTGATTGACACAGTGACGTGAGCGTACTTTTTGCCGGAGTCTTTTTCTCTGTTATGAACAAGTAAACAGCATAAACAGATACGAGAAGGCGGATGTTATAATTTTTGATAAGACAGAGAGCGGTATTTCTTTGCTACTTGAGATTTGGTATTTTCACATTAAAGGTTTTTCAAACTTTGTATTAAAATACAAATGCAATCGTTGAAAAGTTTACAAGGGTTTTGTAAAAAAAATGTTGTGTGCGGAAAATAAAAAGCACGTTGGTTTCATTCGCAGTTTTACAACAGATACAATCAATTGATGATACTTGCTCTTTTAACCCGACATCAACCTCAAAGAATATACAGTGCCAAGCCCATTTTAAATTAAAAAAAATTAAAAATTGATTTAGTCCATAAACTTATTATCCTCTACACAAAAAGTAGGAAATCGTTTTAACGAAATGGAATAGAAAATGAACACAAACAAAACCATCCTTTTAGGCTCTAAAAAAAATTAGGGGTGTCTTCATTTATTCTGGGCACTGTATTTCAGATATTTGTGTCTGTGTTTGGTCTTACTCTTGAAATTTGGCTTGTAGAAGGCCATGTCCAGGACCTAATACTTTTTTTTTTTAATAATTTAACACATCACATTCTTAACTAGAAAAGACAATAATACGCAAACGTAGAAAGGAAACAATTGATCGAGTTCCTGTGTTCTGCAGGTGCTGTATCTGACGCTTAGAAATATGAAACATCTTTCTCTCAGACTTGCATCTTGCAAGGCACTGAAAAACTAAGAATCTGTTTATTTTGCTTGATCCGATCTTCCGGCTTAAATTGAGTAGTAAAAGTATTCTGTATAATTCAAAAATTAAAGCACAACCGCTGTTGGAAGCTGTGACTGTCACGTCAAGTGTTCGTTGATTTGTTTTTGTTTGAAATAGACCGCAAACAGAAGACATCAAACCACGAGTAGGGTAAAGTATTCCACGATGTTGAAAATCAACGCTTATTTTAGTTTGTATGAATTAGTTGGTGGTCGTTTTTCTGTGTACAGTACTTAGCAGATATAAGAAAAACTAAAAATTCAAAGAATCTTTTTCTTTTAACCGTCTTTTTCTTTTATGAGAGTAGTAATTAATATGGAAAAGGATATGTTCTTTGTTTCTTTTAAGCATTTTTTTTAAGCGTTTTTTTCTTATTTGAGTTTTTCTTATATCCGAGTACTGTACTTTTCTTGTAGATGTGATTTTATGGCAAAATATAATTTTTACGTTATGTGCAACGATACATGGAAAGAGCTTCTGTTGTTGTTTAACCGATCTTTGTTACGAGAGTTACGTTTTTAAAATCAAAGCATGGTATAAGTTCTTCTTGTATCACGATTCTTTATTAATTCTTTTTAGAAAATCCGAATCAACTCGATTTCGGCGTTTGCCATTCCATTGATGTTTCGCTGACGTCGACAATCATGGTTTGCCCATATTGACTTTTTTGTCTGCACACATTCGGTCGTTTCGAATTAAATTCCTGCTGCGTCATATTTGGGCATAAGACTAGCGTCTTGGTCAATGAGCTTGTCATCTGAATTTCGCACAATCATTGAGCATAATCTTCACTCAATTCCGCTATTGAATGCAATCTTATCTACTTTTTTTATTTCAATTTTTATAACTATTTTGAATTTCACAATTGAAAAATGTCCATAATCACTTGACAGCTATAAAACAGATAAATTCATTCCTGTCAGATACATGAGAACAGACAAAAATAAGTCAGTCACCCAACAATGCAAAAGTAAGCTGCACCGCTTTCAATTCATTTGTCGCACTTAATGCGCAAAACGGCAAATGCGCAAAGCACCAACAAATTTACATACCTTAATCTACTTAAATCCACTAGCAAGTCAGTTTCCGTATGCTGTGCGCGAAGTGCTGTGTTACAATGTTTATGAGGATTTGCAACCCTATCAATTAAGGTTGCACCGGGTTGTGCACTCCCTCCTCCCTAGTGTGGGCATACCGGCAATAGCCTACCCTATGTCATGATCACATAACAAAAAAGCTCTCTATCTAATTCCAAACACACGCGTGGATATGAATAACAGACACTCGAGATCTCTAGATGCCGTCTAACAGGGTGACGTTTCTGTTATGACAGCCCCACAGTGTCAAAAGTAAACCTGATAAGCTTTTTATAGCCGCTTCTATCAACTAAAGCTTCGTTTCGTGCGCCCAGTTATCAAATTGAATACTCAAACCGAAAGAATCAGTATAAATTTACCAGAAGTCTGAGTTGGTTCAATTACTTGTTTTGTTTTGTTTTGTTAATTTATTTCTCTATTTGTGCATTGCCCAACACATCGGACATGATTGTGGAATTTCTTGTCCTTGTAGCTTTGGGAGTGTTCCTATTTCTAAAATGGCAAACAGCCAATTACAACTTCTTCGTGGAGCGGAATGTTCCTTTCGACAAGCCAGTTCCATTGTTTGGCTCTCAGAAGGACTTCATTTTGCGGCGACTCTCAATGTATGACCTAATTAATCGGCTCTACAAGCAGTTTGACACAAAGTAAGAAAATTACGTTCTAATTTTGTGTATTATTGTTAGTGAAAATTAATTTACATACCCGTTGCGACAAGTGGTTATTGCGTGCTGTCTGTTGTGATCACGTACTAAAAATTAAAATTCTTTTCAATAGAATGAAAAATAACAATTATTGTTCATTAAATGATGTGTAGCTTGTGGAAAACGAAACTAAGGACAGGTTTTAATTACAATTGTGAGTTCTATCGCGCGCAGTGAAGTGAAACAGAACTTCCTCGACATGAGTGTCCATTGACGGAAAATTCGAGCTCGTATTTGAGTTTCCGCTTTAACGGCCACGGTCTTGCAGAGATTTTTACTACTTCCGGAACTTTTAATCAAGTGTGTAATTAATATTTTCATTGATTTTTGTAAACAAACTAATTCTACTTTTCAACGTCTTTGGTTTTATTGTGAACGAGTGGTTGTTGTGAGAAAAAAGAAATGAAAATATAAATTCTGAAACGGACAATCTTATTCTCCTTCTGCAAACAAACAAAAATTAAGCTTAAGTGGTGCACTATTAAAAAGAAAAACAATAATTTGTCTTATACCAGATTCCTTTACATTTTTTTCTTAAAGCTAACGCCCTTTTTAGACGGTCCGATAAACAAATGATAAACAACTTTTTGCAATGATTAATGCAATTAATGCGTAGTTGTTGAATTTGCGTTGCAATTGATCTTATTACTTTCGAATCTTAATGTGTGATAATTTATTTTTGATAATATTAATTTTGATAAACGCAGAATGCAAAAATAAACAAATTGCAATATTATAATTGTCTGAAAGGTTTCACTTGAGTTGCAAACCTTTGCAAATGTGAACATTTTTCGAAAACAATATCAATGAACTAAATGGTTTACATTATTTAAGAGTGGCTTTTGCATGAATTTCTTTATTAATTAATTTGTTAATGTTTATTGTGCTTGTACTTTATGAACTACGAGCTCGATAGTTCATAGCTGGATTCTGTTCAAAGTCATTAAAGTGTTCTTGGTACAAATAATTGATATAATGAAATAATTGATGTAATAATTATCCCTTATTGTGCCAGTGAGTCCTATGGTCGAACCAGAAGAACTGTGGAATAATGTCATATGTCGTATTCCTCTCAATACGTTAAAATCAATAAAGAGAAAATAAGAATAGCATAATTCGGGTTTTTAGTTGGATGGATAGCTTTCATATGAATTATAGATTTAAATATAGAAAATACTGTGGTTGCGATAAAACTGGGCTCTGGTCTTCCACTGATTATTACGCAAATATTAGTTATTTTTTGTGTTTATCTAGTAATACTACCCGCAAAAAAATCGGATTATGTGAACTTTATTCTTGTTTTTTTTTTTTTACTCTGAAGCTCTATATGTTTTTTGTTGTTACCTTTTAATCCCATATTGCTCTCAGTTCATTTATTCAGACTTAAGTGGAGTCTCATTAAATGACGGGCGGCATTAGTTATCTGGTTCTAGTCAGTAAAAGTTTTTTTTTTTTTGCTGTAGGATATTAATTTATCCTGCTGTAGGATAACTGTTTACAGTCAAAACATACAGACAACTTTTTCGATATCTATTAATATCAAAGTAAACTGTAATAAGCTAGTAACTTTGAAAGTCGCTCGATGCAGCAAAAAAAAGTCTGAGAAAAACTAATAGGTGGTGTTTTTTTCTAAAATGATCAAATTTCATTTCATTCTTTGGTTTAAAGTATTGCTGTAACTCTATTTCAACTACACATTTGAAGCACAACTATTTAATATCTGCGAGAAAAAATACTTATGAAATTTCTAAAGAGAAAGAGAAAGAGAATTGTATCGTGCCCTAACCGCCAAAATTTCGTAAGCGAAAAATTGAAAATTTCACAATGTTTGTTTTTTATCTGAGCTAAATAAATGTATCGCGCACAGCACAGTGGAGGCGCGAAGAAGCTAGGCTCTGGCCCTGTATGGGCTGTTACGCCGACTATTTTTTTTTTTAAATAAATGTTAATGTCGCTTAAGAGAATGGAATTTTTTACAAAAAAAAAAAAAAACAGTGATATAGTAAGACGTGTAATCAAATAAACTCTCGAACTGCATCATTAACTCATTTTTGCTTAAAATGTCGCTTACGATTTGGCGGTTAAGGCGCATTATTAAAAAAATATATTTTAGAATTGATTCAAATCAGAGTGGCTGAGTGCACAATTACTAACTCTTTAACATATCTTATCTTTTGTTTAGATATCTTACTTTTGTATTGTTGTCTATTGTTTTTTTTTTGTTGCTCTTGTTTACATTATCGCAATGATTAGTAATGGAATCAGTAGTAATGATATCAGTTGAATTTTTATTGATACCACTTTACAGAAAATCGGAAGAAAATCGGTAAAAACTGATTGATTTAAAAAAAAGCCGGTGTTTCCTTAGTTAGAAAGGTTTACACTTGTCAACTGAATGCGCCCATCAAGGGGGACAGCCCGAACGCACCCCAGAGGAGGGCTGTCAAATTTGAATTGCTACCTTTTTGTTTTCCAACCGCCGTTTTGAAGAGAGAGGTTCTTTTGTTTTTCTGCGTTGAGATTATTAAAAATATAAAACATTTTCTTGCATATGTACTTTTTTTATTTTGTTGGTTGAACGAAAGCGTCGTTAACAGTTCAGAAGTGCGATATATACCCTTAAAATCGATCCGAACAATGCCATCCATCAAGATCGACACTCTCCGAGTGAGCCAGCTGAAAGCGATACTAGAAGCGCACAATTTGCCAACACGCGGTCGCAAAGCGGAATTGTTGGCACGTATATTGGGTCACTCCGAATCAGACGAAATCGACGCAAACGAACTGGAAAACATGGAAAAAAATTACGAAGACGCCGACAGCACCGATCAAAACATGCAGCAGTTGACAAGGGCGGTGGAGAATTTGACTCAACAGTTTGTCACTCTTTTAACCACTTTGAATTCCGACAGGTCCACGTCGTCACCAACAGCCACCACTGAAAACGCAACACACGCTAGTCCATCGTCACCGTTAACCTCAACCTTCACGCCAACAGCCACCACAGAAAACGCAACACACGCTAGTCCGTCGTCACCGTTAACGTCAACCTTCACGCCAACGCCACCCTCAACAACAGCAACGGAGATTCAAAATCTCATTCCGGAGTACCATCCGTCGGAGGAGCTCTCTCCAACAGCCGAACAGTACGTCGATCGCATCAATACCCTCATCCAGCTATACGCATGGAACGAAAAAACCGTACTCTACGTCGCACAAACGAAGATGCGAGGCCCGGCGAAGCAGTGGTCAGATTCACTGCTGGGCGAAATACACTCCTGGCAAGAATTCTCCCGACGACTGATAATAGATTTCGGTAAAAACGAAAACGAAGCAGACATCCATTTCAGAATGTCTTCAAGCACACGCAAGCAGGGTGAAAACGTCATCGACTACTTTTATCGCATGCGAGCCCTTGGACAGAAACACCGACTGAGCGATCCAGCTATCATAAAGTACATTCGCTGCGGAATCAATCACAACGAAATACAAACAGCACTAGCGGCTACGCACCTCACGGAATTAAACGATATGCGTAACACAATCGAACGTTTCTTTGCCAATCGTCCAACAGGACTATTAGCCAACAAACCACGGAAAAACACTCCGCAATTCGAACACCTACACAACGGCCCGCCAAGAAGAGATACCGCACCAGGCAGCCAATCCACCATCTCAACCAGACAGTCCACATCCCCGGTCATATGCTATAACTGCTCCGAAGCCGGACACATATCTCTCAACTGCACGAAGCCGCAGAAGAAACCGCGATGCAATATTTGCCGGAGAACAACCCATTTAGAAATCAGCTGTCCAGAACGAGGTCAAACGTCAAATGTAAAGAGCAACGTCTTAAGGATTTCAAACGAAAAAGATGTCCACAGCAACCGAACGAAGGTCGTGACGATAAACGACCACACCGTACAGGCATTCGTTGACCCTGGCAGCGATCGTTCACTCATACGGTACTCGCTGGCACGAGAAATAGGGGAAATTCAGCCACATGACACATTCACATTAAATGGATTCGCCGGAGGAAAGTGGTGTGGAAACAGTTGTGTTGTTGCACCAATACACGTAGACAAAATGGAAGAGGCGGCTCACTGCTTCTTGGTCGTTCAAGATGAGTTGATGCCGTATCCTCTCTTCCTCGGGAACGACATTCTTTGCAAAAAGAATCGGCGTCTTATCATCGGAAAAAAAAACTGCCATCTCGAGGAGTTTACCGAAAGGGAAATAAAGACGGGAGACGGATTGCCCCCAGACGGAAAGGAGAAGCTGCATGAAATTATTAATGAGTTCTCTGTGTGTTTTGGTGAGACACTCGACCGCCTAGGCTTATGCAACACAATCACCATGAACATTGCGCTCACATCTGATACGCCGATAGAAAAAAAACCGTATCGTGTGCCTTTCGCGAAGAGGGAGGTAATTGACAATGTCGTCGAAGAATTGCTGAAGCATGAAGTGATTCGGTTTAGTTCGTCTGCCTACTCGTCACCTGTCGTGCTGGTAAAAAAATCCTCAGGAGAGGATCGTATGTGCGTTGATTTCCGCTCGCTAAATGCCATCACTTTAAAGAAGCCGTATCCAATGCCGACGGTGGAAGAAATTCTCTCAATGACCGCGGGAAAGAGTTATTTCACGGTATTAGATCTGATGTCGGGCTATTACCAAATCCCGATCAACGAAGGTTGCCGACATTACACCGCCTTTATCACACACTCGGGTCGCTACGAGTTCAATAGGATGCCTTTTGGCCTAGTGAATGCACCAAGCACATTCCACGAAGCAATCTCCAAACTCGTCGCACCGATGAAGGGCAGAGCATTCAGCTACGTCGACGAGATCATTATCCCGAGTCGCAGTGTGGAGGAGGGACTCAGTAGCTTGAAGGAATTCTTACAGCGGCTGAAAGACGCTGGTCTAACGCTCCGCATTAGCAAATGCATATTCCTGGCAACCGAAATAACTTTCTTGGGGCATCGATTGACGAAGGATGGAATCAAGCCTGGCCGCGAGAAGACAATTGCGATCGACGACTTTCCGCAACCCACCAACGTCACCGAATTGAGAAGGTTCTTGGGTATGGTGAGTTATTTTCGAAAATTTGTTCAAGACTTTGCAATTATCGCCAAACCACTAACGTCGATGTTAAAGAAAGAGAAAATCGAATCTCCGTTCTGTTGGGAAGTTGAGCAGACGCAAGCATTTAGGAGACTTAAGGAAATGTTGTGCAGCGAACCAATCCTACAAGTTTACGATCCACAAAAGATCCACGAAGTGCACACAGACGCCAGCTCGTGCGGACTTGCTGGAATATTATTTCAAGCGGTGAGTGAATCTGCTGACCGTAAACCTGTTTTCTACTATAGCCGTGCGTGTACGCCCGCCGAGTCAAAATATTCGAGTTACGAACTAGAGGTGCTTGCAGTAGTCGAGAGTTTGGAACGCTTCCGCATGTACCTCTTGGGTAGAAAATTCACAGTTTTCACGGACTGCTCTGCTGTGAGTGCGATTAAGGCAACGTCTTCGCTCATTCCTCGCGTAGCTAGATGGTGGCTGCGTCTGCAGGAATTTGATTTTACCGTGGTCCACCGAAGTGCCAATCGAATGGCGCATGTTGATGCGCTAAGCCGTATGCCTGTCGAAGTTGCGAAGGAAGCCGACACTGTTGCTGCTCTTGTGATGAGAGTCAATATCTCACGGGACGATTGGATTGCCAGTATGCAACACCAAGATCCACGACTGGCTTCTATCGTTGAGGCATTAAAGGAACATGGGGGTAACGTTGGCAGCGTGCAGCTACGGCAACAATTTAGTTTAAAGGACGGTCGATTATTCCGGAAAGAGAATGAAAGGTTAAAACTAGTCGTCCCATCAGCTGTGCGGTGGCGAATTGTAAAACATTTCCACGACGACATGGGTCATTTCGGTGTGGAGAAAGTTCTGCAGCGGATTCAAGAGAACTTGTGGTTCAGGCGAATGCGGAACTTCGTAAAATCGTATATATCCGCATGCATCGAGTGTTGCTATCACCAAAGGGCGCCAGGAGCGGTTGAAGGGAGAATGCACGTCGTCGATGTGATTCCAATCCCATTCAGGACCATTCACATTGACCATTTGGGTCCATTTCCACGAAGTCGACGAGGTAAGGTGTATATTATTGGCGTTGCCGACGCGTTTAGTAAATACGTGATAGTCAAAGCGGTAAGAGACACAAAAGCGAAGCCCGTTATCGAAATGCTCAATGAACTTACAGCTTATTTTGGGTTACCAGACGTCATAATTAGCGATCGGGGAACAGCTTTTACGGCGAAAGAGTTCGAAACCTTTTGTTGTGATAATGAGATTCGACACATACGAACCGCCGTGCGCACGCCGAGAGCCAACGGGCAAATTGAAAGACTCAACCAAAGCATTCTGCAGTATCTTCGAACATCAAGCGATAATCAGAGTGATTGGGACCTAGGGCTACGGCAGCTACAATGGTCGATCAATACACAGCGGAATTCAACGACAGGATACAGTCCGAACGAAATAATTTTCGATTTCAAGCTGAAGGATATCGGTGTTAACCATTTCTTGAACGCTGTTCAGGACGGGGCGGACGATCTTGAGCCGGTTGACATGCAGCAACGACGCGTGGATGTATCTCGAAGAATTCACGAGGAGAAGGAGAGATGGAAATTGAGGTTCGACGCTAAGCACAAGAAGCCTACAATGTATAACGAAGGAGATCTCGTAGTAGTGGAAAGTGTTCCTTCGCCCACTGGTGAATCCCATAAGTTGGAGCCGAAGTACAAAGGACCGTACATCGTTGAAAAGTGCCTCCGACAGGATCGGTATGTTTTGGGAGGGATAGAAACTGGTCGCCAACAACGAAGGTTTTCAACGGTGATGACGAGTGACAAAATGAAGCCGTGGTGTTTGCTGGGGCCGGAGCTTGGTGACGACGATGACGACGAAGTTGGTTTGGGAGTCAGAGACGACTCCACGTCAGGAAGGGCCGAGCTGTCAACTGAATGCGCCCATCAAGGGGGACAGCCCGAACGCACCCCAGAGGAGGGCTGTCAAATTTGAATTGCTACCTTTTTGTTTTCCAACCGCCGTTTTGAAGAGAGAGGTTCTTTTGTTTTTCTGCGTTGAGATTATTAAAAATATAAAACATTTTCTTGCATATGTACTTTTTTTATTTTGTTGGTTGAACGAAAGCGTCGTTAACACACTGATAGTTCAAAAGCTATACGCAACTATGTGGTCTCATTTGAATTGATTTTTTGTTGTCTGAGAAAAAAAAATATGCTGATTAGCAAAGTTGTAAAAGAATTAAACCTTTAGAGATTGTTATTCTTTTAAGTTAATCTACGATTACGACTACGAACTAAGAAAACATATGTAGGTCATCATTTTTCAGAACTCAATGACGAAATTTGAATTAAATTTTAATCAATCTTACAAGTAAGCCACATGGTTACAGCCTTAAAAAAACAAATTAAATTCACTATATGAAAGTTGGAGTCAGCAGTGAACTTACATTAAATTTTTTGAAGTCAATGAATTCAACAAAAATAATTTGAATTTGATACAAAATTTATTGATTTTCCAAGGGAGGAAACATTTTTTTCCACAAAATTGAGTATGCACCCACAAGTACAACATAATTTTGATTTCTTTGTCTCAAAAAAAGTCATTTATGGACAAAACAAAAATGCAGTTTCCATTGCAAAAATAAAAACAATAAAAAAAGTTAGCTAAACATGCTAATTTCTGACAAAATGTAATCACTTCATGTTTGTGAGTGTTTGCTCAATTTTGTAGGGTACTGTAACAACGTACAATATGTAGGCGAAAAAACACACTTTTTAAAATTGCGTATTGCCCATAAAGAGAGGTTTATTTTTATGGCTATTTAGATAATTTAGCTTAAAAGCATATTAATGGTGGATAAATATACAGATTAACAAGAAGTCTTGCTTATTTTTTTAATTATTATTTTTTACTCTAACCAAATAAGAACACTATTCGGCAAATAAAAAAATAAATTTATAATGATTGAATTATGTGATTTTAGTTTGGTCTCATGTGCATTACACTATTAATTACAAACATTACATCTTACATTTTCGAAATATTTGTTAAACGTCAAACTTGCAAATCTATTTTTCTAATTAGCTTTTTGAGCATACACATAATAATTGCTCATGGTTTATGTTCTTCAGGACTATTTTATTTAGCAAATATTACTTATGAGCGTTTAGGAAGATGAAAATTATTAATTAATAAGAGTTTATTAAATTTTATACCTTCATTCCAAAACTATGTAAGATCTCTTTTGTTGAGACCCGCACATTAAACAGATCTACAAAGATTTCTATCGTTTTTTTCCTTTTTTTATTTTCCTCAAAGTGGTGGTGATCGCATACTGTGAATCCTTTTTCAGACACTTTAAAAGCATTCGAATAAGTTCTGTTGAAATTCACTGACTTCAATTTATATACAGTGCATTCATTGCTGAATTCAAGTCAAAATATATGAATTCAATTGGCTTTCATAAATGAATTCAATTTTCTAATTGCGTTATATTGAACGCACCAATCAGTGACTTTTGGCAGGCAGATGTTAGTTCAACCAAATTCATTGCAAACAGATGTACGATTACAATTAGAATCATGGAGAATGAAGCCGAATGTCACATTGTATTATTTAAATTATAAGTTTGTATAAAAGTAAGCTTTATGTGATTTTCTAGTACATTTGCTTTTAGCTGTTTGCATAGTTATATAAAGCTGCAGTGAACTAGGCGTTAGAAATAGACTGAACATTAGCGATCATAAAAGTGTGAAAAGTGCAAAAAGGGGATCTTTTTTTTCAAATATTTACATAGAAAAGTGTAAAGGAAACTTCCACCGCATTGCGTCATCACTGCGGTTGGGTATTCAACAGCGAGAATTAATTTGTTTGATATAATAAGTATATGTTGGTTGGTTTCCTTATCCATTGCCCTTTCGTTTCGTGATGAACCTTACTTACACTTGCTAAGCCGATACAATCATACCCAGAATTCAAAGCTTCAAAGAATCTTTGCACACATAAAAAAATGTAACCAGCGGTTTTAAGATGGAAAACAGAGTCACTGTCAGATACTTGTAACACAATTTTTGCATTCGTCCGATTCTACTTCATGGAATCTAAGGCAGTCATCTGTTACAAAGATTTTGCCAAAAGCACTATACTTCTCCTAACTTATTTATGAATAGCCAGGAATGCACAACAGTACAATGCGTTTGTTCGTTATCATAAGGATGCCCTTAAATCTCAATGCATTAAGAATGTTCTTTTCCAGTGCAAAGTTCTTTTTCAACAGACAGAGAATGACAAACACAATGTGCATACTCATCGATCCACTTCACTAAGCTTCGAGTACATGTATCTCGATAAAAGATACAGATGTCAGTAACATATGGAGTCAGTATCCACCCCGTTTAACACACACGCCTGATGGTAGATTACGAAACAAAGCGAGAGAAAAAAAAAATAGAATAACTTCACCAAAATGAATCATCAATCACAAAAGCATTTGCGTTAAACGTGGTTTTTTTTGTCTGTTGTTTGGAGATAGAATGACCTTCATGGGGATCAGATTTTTCTTATTCAAGTGGAGAGAAGTCCATCAGACAGGCAGCATTCATCGTCCTAACTCGTACTGTGTCTGCGGAGATACAAAGAGGAGTCTTTCTGAGATCTGCATTCAGTGATTGTAATCTGAAAGGCGAAGGGTAGTTGGTGAGAATTATGTGAAGCAATCAGAATGTATGAATGCAAATAGTTTAGTGATTTAGTGCGATTAAAGTGGAGAAGTTTTTGGGGGAGTAATAAATGTACTCAAGTTACTAAAAGATGTTCCTGAGACTGGCTTGGTAATCCAATATATTCCTGCTTATCGCTCGAAGAAAAAAGAAGCTGTTGCCGGAGGTGTCTTGTTTTTGTTTAAAACAATGGCTACTCATGCACGATAACTGACTTTTGATGAGACGTGCTACACAATCCGTCCACTTATTCATGAATTGCATGCTAAGGCTACTAATGAGCTAATAGTTTCCGCAGCTAGCCTCTATCTTTATATTACCCTGTAATTTAAATTACATGTTAATAAACGATAATAATAATAATCTTGTTGCCCATGATTGAAGCGATTTTCATGTGATTGAAACTCATTGACATTTTTTGTGGGAGAAAGACTAATCGAACCATCAACAAAAATTAAAGATATTAACAATTGTATTTCGAGTTATTCATAAAAAGGTGTCTAAAAACCTCCAAAAGCATTGATTGGGAAATCTCAATAAGAAAAAAAGCGCGAAACCTTAATTTATTGGTCCTTTTCTTTTTCGTAGAAATACACTGAGAATTTCAATCAATTTGCAATCCACCCCAACCCGTTTTGAAAACATGTAAACACGATTGACGATTTTGTCTCGAATTTTCATATTCAAGAGTTATTCAGACTAGGATTGCTAAAGAAAACGACTAAATTTCATGACAAGTTCGATGCTTTTTACATATTAATAAGCTCGTCAGAGTAAAAAATAAAAAAAAGTTTATTTGATTTTATAATCGAATGCATCGGATTCTATTTTTCGTCAGAAGTTTCTGGCATCCTTTCTTCTTTACTCGTTTCAACGTGACTAATTGTATTCATTGAACTCACAGTAGCCATGCATTTCTCTCATCTATAGACTAGGATTTTTTTTGCGTTTTTTGACAGGACAATCGTTTTAAATTTAAGTGAAGATAATTTCTCTCGAATCAAACTGCATTGCTTTTGCTTTTTTTCTTTCAAAGTAATTTTATGAATAAACTTGCTTTCCTTCTCATCCAACCATTTGATAGGTGAGAATCAATAAAAAGGGCGTGAGGTTATCTTAACTACTTCCCCAAAGAGTCACAGAGTCATAAGGTTAATAATTATTCATCACAACTCTAGCTTCTGGCTAAAAGGTCGACCACGACTAATTACCCCCTTTAGAATTCGAAAAACGATAAAAGGCGAGGGGAAACCTCTATGGAAATGATTCCCTTTATAAGTCACACATAAATGGGCGTGTATCTCAAACCAGAATAGAACTATTATTACAGCAATTACAATTGTTTTTCTTTATATATTTCTTAATTAAGGAAGTATTCGAATGAGTGTGTTGTTGGAGGTTTCGTAACGATCGTGCCTCGGCCGGAGACACGCGTGCCTAATTTGTTTTGCTCTAGACATCGCGTATCACATCCGATAAGGGGGTGACAAGCGCGTGGATCGAGATGATTGATTAGACGGTTTGTTGTAAACCGTCAGGAGGATATCAGTGTGACCTTGGAAAAGTCTACTGCACTGATATGAAACAACAAAATTCTAAATATAATCTCATTTTAGCCGGCAAATTTCGTGTTTTAGTCACGTCCAAAAAAGGCGGCTAGAGAGTGAGATTAGTTTTTGCCGACCAACGCGGAGCCATTAAGATATCGGCCACTTGTCTTGATCGATCTTTATCAGTTTCAATTTAAATTATTATTTGTGTTCCAAGAAATGATTTTTTGTGTTTTTTTAATTTGCGTCGAATGAAGATAGGGGTTTAGGATGGCGTCTCGCCGGCTTTGGGATAATGTTGTGACCGGCAAATAATTAGTCACTCATATAAGCAAACCAATTGGACTTATCAGGGCAGCGACCTATGACAAGTTATCAGCAACTGGCGCATGCAGATTTTCGCACAAGGTGTGACTCATTGCCCTGTTGGCGGTGTGAGGAGCGGTGTTTTTTTTTTTTTGGATGTACTTAAATGTATAGAAGAAAGCAACAATTTGTCTTGAAATGTTTTTGTTTTTTCGTATCAGTGAGTGCTTAAGGCTGAATAAGAATTTTTTTAGTAGACGCGAATTTTGAAGTCTCGTATGTATAATCTGTGTATTTAAAACATAAAAAAAAGTATTAGCATAGATGCGATTTTTGAAAATACAGCGCGGGGCCAAAAATAAGTTCCTTTTTAAAAACGCGAAAAATTGAACAAAATTAGATTTTTTTTTTATGTATTATGGCTTTATTAGCCACAACAAATACAGTCGAATCCCTCTAACTCGAATTTTCATTAGACATTAAAATTAGTTCGAGTTAGAGGGAGTTTTGGAAACATTCGAGTTAGAGGGATGGATATTTTTTTGTTAAAAACGTCTGCATGTTACTCTTTTTAAATCAGACTTCCAATCCTAAATGAAGAAAGAAAGCATCGCATAATTTTTAGATTAAGCATATTATTTGGAAAGTCGAAAAAATTTATTTGAGTTGGAGGGAAATTCGACTTAGAGGGATTCGACTGTTATGGAACAGAATTTCATTCAAGTTGCTGAATTGGTAGCTTCTGTCAGTCCGATTTTCCAATTTAAGTGCTTGAATCATTTCCGGATTGTTGGCATAACATCGGTCCTTTCGGATTTCTTATAAAGAAAAGTTCAAAGACGCTCGCAGCTCCGAGGCGGCCAATTGACATTGCCTCCGCGGCTGATAACACGATTTGGGAGCTTGGTCTGTAAAAGATTGATAGTCCAAATCCATGTCATCAATTTAAGTAGAAAAAAAGACTGCTAACGTGTCTCTCTAAGGCTCACCGTCGACCAAAACGGTGCTTCTAGTCTCATTTTCGAAGAAAATCGTTCAATGATGCCACCACTCAATTGTGCAATCCTCTGTTGTTTGCTTGGTTGGTCGCCATTTTATCTGTTAACATAGCCGTTGAAAAGCGCTTCGTCAGAAAAGATGACACGCCTAAAGTCCCAATTTGCCCAATTTAAATTACTCTAATGCTCTAACTGCAAAGCGGATGATCTTGCCCTTTCAATTAATGACTCAATTGGACCTTGTAAACAAAAAATTCGATAACTTTGTGCAAGATTCTCCTCTAGCTAATACGTGAATTCTCGAATGGTTGAGATCGGTCGAGCGTTGATATTCGTGGATTGTGTCTCACACTCTCGGCTACAGCGGCCACATTCTTATACGACGACAGGGACTAATTTTGTTTAGGGGGATACTTTCAACCATATCGTGTTATGTAGAATAGACCGTTATCAACTTAAATATTTTATTGTAATCAATGTTGCTTTGCGGGTAAACCGCCAGGTGCCATAAGTGTTGTCCACTAGAATTTCAGTATCACGAATTTTTTGTACAAACTTACATACAGCAGGCGCGGTGGGTGCTTCATTTCGGCCAAAACGCTTTGTTTGGGATACACAGCACTTTCTTTTGAAATAAGTGTTCAATATTTCACAATGTTGCTTGTGTATCAGTATCACACTTCGTTCCACGAAGGTGTGATACTGACTTTCTGTCAAAATTTCGAGCGGGAAACAGCTCTCAGTGTCAAAATAACAAATGATTTAAATAGAAATAGCTAGATGGCCCACCCTTTAAATGTCGTTAGTTTTAAGGCGGCAATGATCAAGAATTTGTAAAAGTGTATATAAACTGTAATATAGAGTTCTGTAACCACGAAATCTTCATTAAACAACAGAAGTTCTTTTTGCAAAGGCATAACATATAAATTACATGGTTTTGATACTGAATACTTTGTGAGTGAGCCATACATCTCATTTACATATACAGCTGCGGTCAAAATAATTGCAATGCATAGCATTAATAGTGTGGGAGAATATTTCTTTCTTGAAGACTTTAGGTATGTTCTACTTTAGAATAATAACTGAAAAGAGTAAACGATTTTTCAATCATACCAATCATTAGCATAATATTGCTCAAGTTGCAAGAAGGTATCCTTCAGAAAGCAGCACTGTTATTATTTTGACCGCAGTTGTACCTCTTGTCTAGTTTAAATCATACTCTAAAATTGTTGACAATTATCTGCCAGTTTTGACTTTTCAAAACTTTCTAGCTTTCGCGCCCGTTAACTTTTTCGTAATTTTTTTTTCTATCTCAGAATTGAAATTAAAATTGTGAATTTCGGTGCAGCACACGAACAAATTACACGTCTCGTCCAATTAATAAAACTTTCGTTGATGCTGACATTTAACACTACATCAGGTTTGAACTCTAACATCTGACCAGCGATCCTTCCCTCCCTCTATCTCTCCTCCACGATTGAGTTATTATAATTCACAATTTTGTTTTCAAGTTCACTGTGTTTTCCCTTTTTTTCTGATGTTGAAATCCCCACCAATCCAATTTGGAGGACATAACGCTGACTCACCTTGAACGAGCGCTCAAGATTTCAGCGATAATTAAAACGAAATAAAACTCTTACACATTTCTGATTTAATTGCACTTTAATTGGTCCAAATGTCACATGCAAATGTCGGAAGCATGTCGACCCAAAACCAAACACGCAAAAGTTTCGTTTTCATCTCGCCTCGGCGATACTCGAGAATTTATATCCTCCGCTTTCCAGACACGGCTAACAGGTGAGATTCTTCATCACGTTTCGCAATCAACAAAACAAAAAAAAAAAAAAAAACAAGAAAACTTCAATAAGTCTCGAATTAAAACCCCATTACCGGAAGCGTTCAAAGCCAAACTTTGACGTTACGGAGCGATGCGCAAACAACCGGATTAGGTATTAGACAAATTGAGTGATCTGTTATTCCCACTAGAGCACGCGGTGTATATCTCGAAGTAAGTCGTTACTAAGACAATGTTGATGTTTTCGACAGCGAAAATTAAGTGAATTCTGTCAGCAGAGAGGGTGGATGGAGATTAATCATTTCTATCCGCACTTGTAACGTATGACTTAACTTAAATCGCCGCTACACCGTTGTGGTGTGAACGAGTTCAAAGCTAGACCGGGCCATTGACACATCACAATGACGCTGATGCTGACGATGATGGAGGAAATCCTAACAAAATGCGGGTCGCTGGGTGTGGATCTCTTTTATTTCTTTTCGTTTCCGACGAAAAGTCTCTCACAAAAACCAACAACGACAAATTGTCTCTTCTCGTTGTAAGTTCGACGATTAAGAACAATGACAGGTTGCGGTTCTCGTGCTGGATGCTGGTGATGGCGATGATGCTTCCTTCTCACCTCGCACCACAGAGAACGCTCACCAAGGTACTCGAGAACAATCATGCGAAACTTTGTCTAAGTGAATATGAATGGCACATGCGAGGAAAGGAGCACATCGAGTGCGGTTGGCTTAAGTATCTTAACCCGATGAGAACGAACGAGAAAAGTTGTGTAAAGTTTTAGTGGAAGTTAAAGTTGAAGCAAATAAGTTTTTCTACCCAAAAAATTCTTTCATTCTACCGGGTGTGCTATTCGTTGCTGGCTGCTGCAGTTCGGGCAATAAATTCAGCAATCGATTTCGATTGCAGTTTGAGTTAGTGTTTTTTGGCGGTCCGGGGATAAGACCCGGATAAGGGAGGACTTAAGTTTTACTCATTTTTCGTGCAATTATCGATGACTTGGGAGGGGTTTATATTTTGAACTTTTTCTTTCTTTTTTTTCGAAGGATGTGGGTGTGAGTTGTTTTGGAAAGGTTTACTGAAAGAAATGTGTTTGGGTGAGCTTAATGTTGCAAAGTGAAGGATAGTATGCATGAGTTGCCATCATTGTAGCAGAAATTTCTTTTTCCCTCTTGTTTGTGCTGCTAGACCAAAACAAAAAAAACAAATTTGATAGCATTTCAAAGTCCATTTAATATATAAAACAAACACATATTTTCTCTCCTTTCAGAGTTTTTGGAGTTTTCGACCAGCGAGTTCCAGTCTACGGCATCCGTGATCCCGCCCTCCTCAAGCAGATCACGATCAAGGATTTCGATCACTTTGTCAACCATCGAACAATCTTCAGCGACCAAGATGGCGGTCTCTTCGGCAATTCCCTCTTCTCCATGCGCAACGACAAGTGGAAGGACATGCGATCGACGCTTAGTCCAGTTTTCACAGGCAGCAAAATGCGTCAAATGTTCACTCTCATCAACGAAGTGGCCAAAGAGTCCATGGAATTCCTGAAGAAAGACTCCAAGGCCGGGAATGAAATCGACATCAACATCAAGGACTACTTCACCCGTTTCACCAGCGACGTGATCGCCTCAGCGGTCTTTGGCCTGAAGGTGAACTCCTTCAAGGACGACCAGAACGAGTTTTACTTGATGGGCAAGAAGGTGACGAAGTTCACCGCATGGCAGAATATCAAGTTCTTCATGTACTCGAACTTGAAGTATATCATGAAGGTGAGTACTGGTGTTGAAACTAATTCCTCGTGCTGAGTTGACTGACACCTGGCTGTTTCTTTTTAGCTTTTCAAAATCCGACTCTTCGACTAGAAGGACACCGACTACTTTATCCACCTCGTGCTGGACACAATGAAGTATCGCGTACAAAACAAGATCATCCGTCCGGACATGATCAACATGATGATGGCCGCCAAGAACATGTACATCAACCAAGAGGACGCCAAACCACTGGCCAGCCACAACCGCGAGTGGACAGACGACGAGATTGTCGCCCAGTTCTTCTTGTTCTTCTTCGCCGGCTTTGAAACCACCGCTGTGATGATCTCATTCGCCGCACACGAGCTCATGGAAAATCCCGATGTCCAAGAGCGTCTGCGTCAGGAAATCCGCGACGTCAGAGAAAACCTTGACGGAAAGCCTCTCACTTACGACGCACTGCAGGGCATGAAGTACATGGACATGGTCGTGTCCGAGACCCTCCGCAAGTGGCCACCAGCTGTTGTGGTCGACCGCCAGTGTAACAAGGACTTCTCCATCAAGGACAACGACGTTGATATCACCATCAAGGCCGGCGAGTGCATATGGATTCCCATCGTTGGCTACCACTTGGACGAGAACTACTTCCCGAACCCACTGAAATTCGACCCCGAGCGATTCAGTGATGAGAACAAGGCCAACATTCAGCCGTTTACGTATCTGCCCTTCGGCCTCGGACCGAGGAACTGCATAGGTATGCGTCGTAATCTGCTTGTGTTTCGCTTTTCAATAACCGCCTCCCTCTCTCATTAACCAGGTAATAGATTCGCTCTACTGGAGGCCAAGGCCATCATATTCTACCTGCTGAGTGAGTTCCAGCTCGAGGCATCGCCCAAGACCACAATCCCCATGAAACTCGACGCGTCTGGCTTCAATTTGCAGCCAAAGAACGGATTCTGGCTGAAACTCGTTCAGTTGCCAGATGAGTCTTAAAAAAAAAAATTGTTCTTTGTTTTTGTTGTTATATTTTGATTGGGCTTTAAAATAAAGAGGAAGAGATTTTTATTACAGGAAATTTGTTGCGAGTCCAGTTCTTTGAGTGATTTTCTCATTTTTTTTCGTTCTACAGAAAGTATCTGTTCTGCAGCCTCTTTAGCATCTTGTTTCGCAATAAACCCACACACACGCGCTCCACGGCTTGTGTGGATAAGTGGCTGCACCATGGCTATGGGTCAGCGATAATGACACAGTTCTTGGAACGGGTTTCCAGTGGCGGCACACCGTACACTGCACACCGATGACGACGTTAACCAAGGTCAGGTTTGAAGAGCTGACATTTACCACCATCTACGACGATCGTCGATTCTAGTGCGCTGTGGAATTTAGCAGGAGGCTTGCACGATGTGGTCCAAAATGTGGTCGCGAGATGAAGACGAAAGTGGTGGCGTTGCCGTCGACGAGAAACTTGTTTTGGATAAGCAGACCAAACGCAAGGCTCTATGAGCTTGTGGGGCGGTTTTGTTTTTTCTTTCAAATTTATTTGGCTATCGAGTGCTTAACGAGTGGCCGAAAGTGCCAAAATATTTAAGTTCTGAGATCACCCCTTGATAAGGCTTGTGTCGCACGTGCTTGGCTGTAAATAGCGTTGTTTACATGGGGTTGGATTATCCAGATGCATATCGACACGTACGAAAGTAATGGCTTCTGGTTATTGAAGTATTCTTAGCATCGCAGTAGGTAGACGCTTCGAGCTCACGTGATTGTTGGACTTTATATTTTGTTCATTTTTTACTTCGAAGCCTAAAATGAAAATTGTTTATCAAAACGCTTACAGTCACAAAATTTAATAAGCATCTTCATGGTGTACTTATGGAAATACAAGCTCAAAAAAGCATTTACGAAAAAAAACCTTTAATGCAGTTTTATTTGAAAATTCAATATCTTTTCAGAGCAAAAAAAGTAAGCCGAGTAAAGAACCATAACTGGTTTAGGGTACTATGGCAGCATGTGGGGTTAGAGATTTTTTGTTCACCGATGAGAAAATGAACTGACTTGATAATTTGAACATCCTGAAGATTAATCTGTTTAAAAAAGTTACCAAGTTCGGCTTGAAAGAGCCATTCATTCAACAGAAGGATAATGACTCTAACCTAACTGGGCTTTCATTGAAAACTCCACTAAATTCAAAAACATTATAATCAAACCAATTTGAATGTTATTGCTGTTATATCGCTTTTGGGAACATTTGGACAGATATATCAGAAACCATGCAGTCAAATAAGAATTCGAATTTGGTGAATTCGATTCTATTTTATTTTTTTGTTATTAAGAAATCACAAGAGCTTTCTACAAATTTTTAGGTCCCCTTCACATGTGTCCAAATTATAACGCCGACAATATAGCGGAGACCCGAATCGATGAATTATAGAACATCATTCCTATTCGTCAATGCCAAGAATTAGTTGAAGACATGATAAGGCCTGTGATAAAGCGAAAAGGCAATGATTTTCCAATGTGCTAATTCTCTGACCACCATGTGTTGAACCTACTGACGTATGCTCAAGAGTTTTGTCGTTATTATATTGTTAAGATATTATTTTTTTGTTTATTTAAGCACTCTATGGTTGCATTAAACCAAATCGAAAACAAAAAGTGTCAAAAGACGTCCTCAATAGATTCATCTTGCTTATTTTAAGTGAATAAAGCCAAGTGAGCTAATTCTCCGATAAACACTGTTTTCTTAAAGGTTTTTTAATAAGGACTTGAATACTTTTGTTTAATAAAACACAAACGATTTGAGATATTTAAAAAACTTTATTTACACAATTCTACAGAACTCCGTGGAATTGACCGATTTGGATCGTTTCCTACGGACGCCTGAACAGCAATGAAATTTTCGACACTTCGACCAACACACACGGCAACATCAGCGAATATGTCGACTCAAATTTTTGCACTAAACTCGTTATTGGCTGCCTACAAGGTCGAGAATTACGACCGAAAATTGGAGTTAACGTTCTTAAAGTTGCCGTCACCGACTCCGAATTTCGGTAGAAAATTTTTATAGTTTGCAGACATTGCTCGTTCGTGTGCTTTACCACGATGAAAATGTTGAGCTTACTGAATAAATTGACAATGACAGCTCGATAATTAGTGAAAGGCTGTGTTCACAAAATAAATTCAAAGTTATCAAGTCCTTGTTGGAAAACTCTTTATAGGAAACAAAACAAGGCATATTGAATGGAAAGCAAAATTCCGTACCAGTAACAAACCTTTTGCAAAAAGGAATAAGTTGTATTGAAATAAGCATTAGTTAGGCCTTACTTTGTCTTGCTGTTTTTGATGGTTAGGAAACAATGAAAAATTCTTGGACAATGAATACTATGTTTAATAGTGCTCGACCTCTATTTAATCTGTTGCTCAGATCACTTGCAACAACACAACGACGCACACATTCAACTCAAACTGCAGAATATTTAAAAGAAGCTAAACAGCTTTGATGTCCGAACAAAAACAAATCAGATGTCTACTCTCACTCCAGATCAAATTTTCTTTCTCGTTTCGCTGAAATCAAATTGCACCAGAACAAGATGAGAAATTCACAAAAAAGAAATAACATTTTTCGAAAGTGCTTTACATCCGTATCAAAAAATGCAGCCAAACTGGTCCACATCAAAGCACTCCAACACGACGTGCAACGAATCGGAATTTAAATAAAATTAAATGTGCAATTATTAAGTTCCTCGCATTGTCTGTCCAAATGTCGCTCACTGACTGGTATAATGCAACGAATGAAAAAAAAAGTGAGAGTGATTTTTAGCAGGTGAAGGAACTCTCGTCTGTCTGCGGGGTCCGGGAGCTCTACCGAGATGAATAAATTTTGCATGACTGTCTCTTTAAATAAAAAACAAAAAAACTTCGGTTGAGTACGGTGGCAAAAAAGGGGTTAATTTTGTCAGAGCTTTGGGGTAGGTCAAGTGGTTAGACTGGTAAAGTGGGTGACGCTGTCTGCGTCTGAGTGGAACAATCATCCGCAATTCGAGGAAACCTCTGGTGATGTGAATGGCTTTGCATCACTGATTTCAAAATTGGCTGGAAGAGCCGGTAAACAGTGACCCTGTGAAGGGATTAAGCCAATTGCTGGAGTGATTTGCCAACAAGTTAACCGAATCATTTATTCCAGTAGACGGAATTTAATTTAAAGGTGAAATCATTCTCAGGTGCACTTAAAGATTGTGGACTTTTTGGAGTGTTCAAAGTACCCTCTCTATTTATTTTCATTTACTCTCCTTTCTTAAATGATGTTTGCTATATTTTCGTCAGCAGTGATTGGAAGCAAAAAAGATGAAGTGCAATTGGATATCAGAAACTGTGCACGAACTTCCATTCGTCATGGAATAAATCGGCAATGCTCTAGGTAAGGTTGTAATATTTGGCAGAGATGTAAAATTTTATCAAACCCCTACTTGACTTGCATGTCTTGCTCGGTTTGTCTAAACGCCTTTTCCTTACAGCAGCGACTTTATACCCCACAATAACTTCCTAAATTGTCGTCTCTTTAAGACCGCAGTTTTGTCTAAGACAAATTAAGTACAAATCAAACAGCAGACGATCGATGATTTTTATTTTCTTTTGTGGTCAAACTTCATGCCGGCGCCGATACTGAGATGACCACAGATCATTTTCTTTTGTTTGTGGTCACAGCGCGCGCTACGACGCTAGACTAATCCAATACAACTCACTCTCGTTACCTTGACAATGAAAATATTTACAACCATCGTTGTGGGCGGTTGTTGTTTTTTGTACGTTAGATAAAGCTAAACAATGTTGTAGACGCATTGTTGTCCACTCTGCTCACAGCTTTTCAACAGAGACTGAAACGAAGACTGAAATTCATGTTTCACTGACTTATTTGTCAGTATCTTACGATCCTTGACGAAATTGGAAAGTGCTCAACCTAGGCTGTGAACAAAATATATTTTTTTACATTTCGACGAAATTCAATTTTCTTGAAATTAATCGTCCAAAGAAGGCTGTTTAATAAATTAATTATCTTATTGATGAAAAAATAATTCTGTAAGTACGTTTGACGTATTTCTATTTTATGTGTCAGGCCCTGCGGAGGGCGGTTGTGATCTGTTTCAAGGATTCAAGACCTTAGTGTTTTTTGTGTTTATCTTTGTCAACACTTTTGAATAATGCACGTTCTTATTTAGTGTCTTTTTTTTTATTGCGCTGTACGAAAAGACTCTTTAAAACGAAGCTGGTGACTGTGAGATTCGACAATGAATTCTGTTTTGTGAGTCATAGAATTGATATTATTGTTCAAGATCTAGCTGCGTGACACTTATGCATTTGAAAACTTTCAAAAGCACTTTTTTGAATTGTAATTAAACAGTACGAGGCCTGTTCAATAAATAAGGTGTTTTTTTTTTCAAATTTCGCGGGCTGCGTACATTCGATTATCGATTTTTTTATTTAGTTATGTTGCTACAATCGTCTCGAACATATGTTAACAGATTTGTAATTGTTGCACTCTTTCTTAACTTGTCGAGTCACACATGTAAACAAATCTTGGAAGTTAAATTTGACCCACTTTCCAGTTTCCGATGAAGCTGAAATTTTGCATACACGTTTCTTTTGCCTGACGATGTTTTGTTAGTCAGGTGACGTTATCCTGAAATCGGATCAATATGGCGGATATCGTAAAATGGCGGACTAGCTTTTTCTTGTGCACTATCGGCATAAAATGAAAAGGTTTGATGAAAAGAAGAAAATGAATGAAATTACGAACGAATGAATAAAAATAAATAAAATAACGTCTTTCTGAATCTAATATGGAGGACTTTCAAAAATGGCGGACTAGCTATTCCCTATGTACTATCATGATATACAGTAGTATACAAAGCATTTGCAAGTTTTTTCCACATACAATAACGTCCGTAACGTCCAATTTTTCCCTCGGGAAAATATGATTGCTGTGGTGCCAAAAATTGATTTTTTTTCCATAGAGAGAGTTTAAGAACAAGCATTTTTTACACAGGGAGGACAGGTTTATCTCGATCCGTTTAGGAGGCACGGGCCTAAAAAAAACAACGGCGATTCTTACAATGAAGTACTGCACCAGTTTTAATAACCAGAAACCTGTTCTACAACCGTTCTTTTGAGTTGAATTTTGTATGTCCATAGTTTTTGAAAAATTTGCATGACTTTGCTTAAGAAAATAAAAAAAGGGTTTTTACATTTTTTTTCAGAATTGTGAAAAGCAGTGCTAAATTGTTTTTTTGTGATCAAAGCTTAGATCAAAAAGTATGGTGCACATTTAAGTTGTTTGTACTTTTAATTCTGAATATACAACAACAGTGCTTTACACTTTTTAATTTGATCATTGGACATAAAAGAAGTGATTAGTTTATTTTTCGATTTTTAGTGCGTTATTGAAGCGTGTTTTTAGCTTTTTAAGCTATAAATTATTTGTTTTCTCTGGTGAGAGTATACTGGTGAAAGATGTAAAGCGCTTTCCCTTCTTGCATCGCGAACAAGAAAACAATTCTAGTGAAAATTGTGTATGTTATTGAGGACTGCTTAGCTCGTTCTCCTCATTCCAAAAAAAAGTCATGAATATCTTGCTTTTATTTTTAATATTTCATTATACTAAACTCTTTTTTAAGCTTAAGAACATTAAAGCCCGATTCTTTGCAGTTCATTTAAATGACAGAAATTGTTTGACTTTCCATAAAGAATGAAATGTTATGAAACTAAAATGCTGGCTTTGGGAGACAACAGTCTCAGTTTTTTTCAGCTATTGAAAGTAAAATATTTTTGGTTGATTTTTTTCTTTCCTGTGCATGAAACGTGAACGTGATGGATGTTCCAGTTTTTTTTTTCAGCTTACTACTTCTTGATTTTTTTGACTTTGAATGTGAAGGACTCAAAAATGATCAGCAAATGAAATATTCTAAAAGTTCCCTAAAAATCATGGTCTTAATTAATGAGGCAATGAAACATGCAATCAGCTGTGTAATTCTAAAACTATCGCATATTAAAATGAGCTAAAAAAAGTATCGAACTCTTTAAAGATTTTTTTACAGTAGAACAAATTCTTAAAGTAATTTTCCATTCTAGCTAAGTAACGCCTGCTGAACAAAAGTGGCACAGAATTTGAATTCCCTTGTATTGGTCACTTTCATGGCAGTCCACATCCCTTGTCCGAATCGCAAAGCGGTCTTGGACATGTTGCATGAACTTTACAAGCGCACAAAACCACTTGACATTGAAGTTAGGCTCAGGCGATTTTTTTTTCACTACGTCCAGAGGCGTGTGGATAAATTTAGGCCAACGTACCCCCCCAGCCGTCGACCATATTTAAAATGTTATAACATATTTCAAAACATCTATTACTTGTATGCTCACTTTGTATGTTCGATAAAACAAAATTCAAACACAGTCAAACGAACAACGTGACATCCATCCCCTACCCAAATGCATCACCACCACAATCATCACCTACGTGCACTTAGTAAATAGATAAATTGTTACTAATATTCCATATTAGTGTGTTCACTTGATAAATACAAACAAAACCATGAAATTGATTGAAATTCATTGAGATTCGCATGTGAATACGAGACTCCGATCGTGAATTGCGGTTGCAAAGTAACCAGACTCCAGAAATCGAGGCGGTCACGTCCCATTCAAATTGTTACTTTCTTTGGTCTTCCTGACCCACTGTCCGCTGTGTGTACATGGAATGGTGGTGGCTAAATCTATCGACATGACGCGTCTTGAAATTTAATGAATTCACTTTATGCTAACTGTACTTGCCTAACTCAGACGCTGACGATGAGAGGCGGAAAAACAAACCAAGAAGCTATCAATTAGTGGAATATCGTTTTTGGATGGTGGTCTTCGGAGCTTCCGTGGGGGGTGAACTTGATGATCTTAGGTTCGCCGGACCATGTCGGACGGGAGTAGTCATGGTTGCACTATAAAAATGTTATTGTTGTTTTAGGTTTTTTTTTTTAGTCATGGCTTTTTTGATGTCTTACGTTACGAATTTACGAGGTAGCATTTAATGGGTGTTTGGGTGATTTTTTCTCAGGTACTTTGACTCCAGATAGAACATTATTTTGCATCAACTCGTTGCTTTTTTTATGTGGAGATCTTGTCGAGAAGATTTTATGCGTGAGCTGCGTGAGATGCACGTGTGCATGATGTGCAAGAGGAGATAACCCTAAACGAGGCTTTGGCGGAACTTTTAGGATTGCCCCTCTTCCACCAGCATTGTGAGATGCTTCCCTAAATGGGTTTATTATTGTGACCTTAAGAGCGTAAATTTTAAGACTATATAGACAGCATGAAGGCTGTTGTTTTATGAGACATAAGGAAATGCTCAGCATTGAAGGCTGGGAATCCAATTGGAGGTTTGAATCTCTTTGGAAAATTTCGACTAATTGGCAAAATTAATTGTTAATGAAGCACATTCTCTAATGCGCATTTAACTCTGTGTAGTTTCAACATTCTTCATAAACAAAATCCTGGTCATAAATAAAAAAAAAATCTCGGATCAATCTTTTCTGACTGTCAGCAACATTGCCAAACACTTTTCTTCGTTAAATGAATCACGACACGATTTACAAGCCGTCGTCTCGAGTGGAAGTCATCTGCACTCAGCCTTTTTCATCGAAACACTTTTTTGTTCATCTCTTTGTCTTCAATTTAATGGCATTTACGAACTTCAAAGTGTTAATTGAATTTGGTTACCTGTTTATTACAATTCATGTCCCATCATCGTAATTATTGAATTCACTGAATCTGGTTATTTGTCTGAGCAGATTGTCATGAGGGTTTTTTTTTTTTTGTGTATCACACTGATGTCTGCTGCAGATATCGTTTGTGATTCAGCAGAGCCCTTGCGACAAATCACCTCCATTAAAAGCAGAAATTAATGGAAAAACACTACAAGAGTCTTA
Organism: Syritta pipiens; assembly: GCA_905187475.1. NCBI lineage: Eukaryota > Metazoa > Arthropoda > Insecta > Diptera > Syrphidae > Syritta > Syritta pipiens. Next base: position 5,031,895 of record LR994572.1, on the reverse strand, counting down.
AATTGAAACTTTGCTTCGCTGCGCTTTGTGGTGTGTTGCATTGTTTCAAAGTCAGTAAATTCATTTTGTGTGTGGGAGAGAGAGAAGAGTTTAAAACTTTTCAGAATGAATGTGTCCTGTGGAGTCGTTTGCAACTTCATTTCAGTTTTCATTGAAAGATTTAGTGAATGTGTTTTTCATCTTTTATTGCACAACGATTTGGTTCAATGATATATTTCAATGGTGCTCACAGAAAGAAGTTGAAGGTGAATAGAGAATTGTCATGAAGTACAAAAGTTTGAATTGCTAAAAGGGACGAGAGGGATGCGTTCATAGACTCGTTATGATTTGATTATGGAATGCTCCAGTAGTCGTTTACAATTTCCTTTTTTTGTGAATCACTCAGTGGGTTTTGGATGGTGTAAAGTTTGATTTTAAATTATATTCATTGTGATATGTACAAGTGCCTGGATTTATTTAATTTATTCCAATTGTATAGATTATTGGAATAATATGCTTAAGTTACGTAGAACAGTTTTTGCGACATTCGCAACTTTGTTTGCTAATAGAGGCAAAGTCTACAGTTACAATAAAACTTTAAAAGGAGAATTTTGCTTGTTTTTTTGATGACCATATCGCGCCCTAACCGCCAAATTATCGTAAGCGACTTTTTAAGCAAAAATTAGTTAATGATGCAGCGTTAAGCTCAACAAGGCGAGCTTTTGGACGTTGTATATCCACTTCATCCATCCACTTCGTCTGCCGAGCAGAATGCGAATCTCATTCAAGGCGCGCTTCGAAAGCCATGATGACAGGGACATTCGTGACATGTGACAAAGCCATCGAAGTATAGTCCTTCCCGTTTGAAGAAGCAGCTGTTTAACACTGAGCTCTCCGTGCATCGTTCTGTTTTCTCATTCTGTCTCGGCGAGAAACCCCCACAAAAGCACAACGAAATCTCATTTTGGCAGCTTGCATTCGCGATCTAGTTCTTTCGGTCATTACCCAAATTTTATGACCATAGGTTAGATATCATGAACATGTGGGTAGATTCGTCTCGTCGTTTAAATTTTGGCTGTCTCAAATTTGCATCAGGGTCTACGGAAAGCTGTTTGCAAGGAAGTGGACTTTAACTCCCACTCAGGAGTCCATAAGCCTGGTTAAGTCGATGTCAAGTCGGTTTTTTGAACCTATGACTTAATCGGTAGGTTGGACTCATTATCAATTTAAAAGTTTAAGATCATTTGCTATCATTTGTTCTTCTGTTTTCACTTTGTTTTGTAATTAATTTAGCCCGTATTATCCTACTGCCCAATTGGATGGCGTCGGCAAGCGATCGGGATAGGTGGAAGTGCTTGCTGCAGGAGGCCGGGACCGGACACCAGCTGTTGCGCCGATGATGATAACGTATTATCCTATTGTTTCATAAATGGATCGGTTCCTTTTTAATTCTTTTAAATTTTTATTTAAACATATTCACATTTTCAACGATAAGAAACAATGTCTACAGAGTCATATTTTTCCACTGTTCCATAATTGGACGATTCTTACGATCAAAAATTAAAAACTTAGTTGGTGTTTGGAGTTTTCTAATGTTTTCACAGCATTATGAATTTGAGCTGAGCCATTTCCTCGAAAACATATGCGTTAATTTCGCAGTACAAAATAGTTTTTTTTTAATATATCCGTCTAAAAATATATTTATTTGTCTTAATCGTTTTTTTTTTCCAAATAGTTTCGAAAATTACTTTGCTCAAAAAAAAAAAAAATTTCGAAAATTTTGCTGTATGCAGGCCAAATATAAGTTTCTTCTTTAGAATGCAATGAAATTGACAAAATTATACTTTTTTCCACGTACTATAGTTTTATTATAGTAGTTAGAGGAAACAGCGCATTTAATTACTTAAATTTTCCTAGACCTTGTTGATAGAATCGGTCTGTAGCTCACTGATTGCTTGGATGATATTGGCATTACGTGCTTGAACCATTTCCGGAATATCAGCATAACATCGGTCATTTACGATTCCTTACAAAAATGGCCAAAGGGCTCGAATGGCAGCTTCGAGCTGGTTAATAGACACCGCAAAGTCGGCTGATACCAAGATTTCTTAAAAAAAAGTTACTTTGAACAAAAGTTTTTAATATTTCCTAATGTTGGTCAAGCGTAAGGGATTCATTTCGTTATGCGGAGAGAAGATACTGACCTTCGAGCAGGACACAGCTGTCAATATCAAAACAATTAAATAGTTACAATAGCATCTTGTAAAGCTTTCGCAATTCGCCGTTCGGAACCGCCATTAAACAGTAGGTCCCCTCCACATGTGTCAAAATTATAACGCGTACAACATAAATGAAGCGCGAAAAGCTAGGCTCTGGCCCTTCGTGGGCTGTTACGCCACTGATGATGATGACAATAGCACCTTAAGAGGAGAATTCTCTTTGTTTTTGTGAGGATCATCTCTGGGGATCATCTTTACTTGAGGAATGACTCCTGGTCACAGAACTTGTTTAAAAAAGCCTCGAACTAAAATATTAAATACACATTTAAACTTTTGCTCTTCCATTTCACATCCATGCTTGAATTTAATCATCGTCACCAGTGCGTCGTTATCGAGTGCTCGAAGGCTCCGGGATGAAGCCATCAAAATATTCTCTTCAAAATTAAATTTCTTTTCTTAACATTTGGTAGCCACAGTCAATTAAAATTTTAGAACTGAAATTACTTCGAGTTGCTGGTAAGATGAATAAAAAAAGAACTTCGAGTGCAAAGATCTGAAGTCATTTTCAATTGCTCAAATAGAAAAATTTTGTCGTTTGTCGTATGCTGCAACGTGATCTGCGTCATCTCAGAGAAGCCGTGGTCTCTCCAAAAATTTCCCACACTTCGCTGAGAACTGCCAAAGGCCCTCGCACAAGTTCTCTGCGTTTCACACGACAAAACAAACATTTGTCACCATAAGGCGAACATTGTGCCAACTGACAGTTGCACATTCAAATCAGTTGTATTGTGTGACGTAAAAATCGAAAGCGATCCATCGCACATACCCGACAATTTGGAATGCCTACCAAAAAAAAAAAACTTTTTTTTTTTCTAGTTACTGTTGCTGTTTCTGTTTTTACTACAGTCAACTCAAGACTGTAAGACAACTTACAGTGCTGTTCGAAAATTTGTGTTGCGTGGTGATCGGATTCGGTTCTCTCCCTCTCAAATACGCACAACAGAGTAACTAGCCAAACTAAACACGGGTGGGTACTAAGCATCCAATTTCCGCATCTACACGCAGATAGATACACTTGTCTATAGTACATCATCACTTCGGCAAACAACACAAAAACAACAATGAAACTAGTTTTGGAGTTGAAAAGAATAACAATTTGAACAACAAGTGAAGTTGTTTTGTGTGCGCCTCCCTCATGAAAAACCATCGAACGTCTTATTTATGAGAAAAATACTCGTTTCAGATACAAGATTTGCATTCGAAAATCTTGCGCGTCGTTTAAAGTGGTGTCTGCAATTAGATTCGACGATGGATTGACGAAAACACAAAAAATCAACCGACTAATTGCGGTGATTACTTCGCCATTTGTCCCTACCGACGACGCGGCGGCGTATCTGCAGACAGACACGGTGGCGTACTTGACTGATCTACGGGTATTGGCATCTAGGTTGAATAATTGTCCGTTAATCGCGCTGTGCGCAGCCGTTAAACTACATCTTAGAGGTCACACAACGCGCGGGCTCTTTCTTCAACGTCGTCGTCGGCATAATTACAACAGGAAGACCGATCGGTCGCAAGTACCAAGCCGTCCTTTAGCATTGACTACGGTCACAAACACAAGCCACTTGTAGATACATTCCACCCGCATGCGGCCGTCAAGAGAGAGAATATTCAAATCCCAGCGTTTTGCAGTCGCTTTTGAGTGATTTTCTCTCAATACTCGTTTCGCGTGTGCATACGCGTCTCTGTGTGTGTGTTAAGTGATTTTTTTTTGCACAGCAGCAGTTTGAGTGGAAATCGAGAGTTGGAGAGGTCTCAATCTCAAACGGCGCAGTGGGTATAGGCAGTGGATATTAGCTAAAGTCACTTTGGGGGTATATATAAGAGCATTGCATCCCATTTTGTTGTTTTGTTAAACAGATGGTTCAATCAGTGTTCAATGCGTGAATCATAGATAAATAGATACATTTCTCAAAACAAAAAAAAAACTTAAATTATTCGTTCGTGATTGTGTAGTTTTTTTTTAAATTTTTTTCTAGCAAAAAACGTTTTTTTTGTCATCCGAGTGTCCGTTCTTGAGTCGTCGTAATGGCAAGCGGAAAGGAGATATCGTTCGAAAGTAATTTTTCTTTTTGTTTTTCAATCGTGAAAATGTGTCCTAAATCGAGTTTTCTCTTTTTTTTTTAGATGAAATAAGTGAATCAGGAATTCGAGAGTTTTTCAGAAATCAAAATGTGTTCCTTACTGGCGCCACAGGATTCCTTGGCAAAGGTACAGTGGTGTCTTTTTTCAAAAATAGACCTCTCAGTGTTTTATTTAATTTAAAAAAAAAATCAAATTAAAATTTCAGTGGTTATGGAAAAATTGCTGCGCACAACGGATGTGAAGATGGTTTACGTATTAATTCGAAAGAAACGAGATAAGGACATTAAGGAAAGAGTTGAAGATTTATTCGAAGATCCAGTAAGTGCATCAGTGTGTTTTGTGTTTTTTTTTTTTTTTAAATTTTCGTCCTTGTGAAAATCAAAATCAAAACAACAACAACATCAAAATCTTTGTAGCTGTTCCAAGTTCTACACAGAGAAAAACGCGATTTCCTGACGAAGGTCCATCCAATTGTTGGCGACTGTTCCTTACCACACTTGGGGATATCCAAGTGTGATCAGCAGCTGCTTAGGGAGAATATCAGTGTGGTTATACACAGTGCTGCAACGGTGAGATTCATTGAACCCCTTAAGAATGCTCTCGAGATAAATGTACGTGCGACACTGTCTCTGATAGAGCTGGCCAAGGAAATGGATAATTTGAAGGTGAGTTTTTTTTATGTCTGTCTGTGCTTGTGTTTAAAATAAATTTAATTGGTGCGATCCAGTGAAAGGATTTTTTTTTGTTCGTTATGTGATGAGTTTCTTTTGCGTCTCTTCCTTGTTTGGGTCTGGACCTTGTAGGGAATTTGTTTTTTTGTGTTTTAACATTTATCGCGCATCAGGACGTGGGAAGTGAAAGGAAGCGTGTTATTGCAGAAGACTGTGATGTTTAATGGATTTTTTATGTATTATTACATTTTAAGAAAGATTTACCTTCCTTAGCGTTTGGTACATCACTTGATATTGGATTGTGTAGTGCCTTTATCCCATTTGAATGCGATTTCTCTTTTTAAGGCAGTTAATTTTCGTATGTGAATTAGGGCAGATATTTTCAACTGACAAAAGTTTGATATACGATTATTGATGGAATTTTGAATTGAAAGAACTCATCCTCTTGCGCAGTAGAGCTTATTTTAAGATTTATTCCTCTACGGATATTTTTTCACTGCGTAGTAACAACTAAACTTTAAATGACACGAATCATCAAATTAAAAACCAAAAAATCACTTACAACGCACTGAAAATTATCCGAAAAATTATCTTTATAAAATAACAGTTCCTAGAAATATATTTGGTTTTACTGAATTGAAGCTACTAGAAAAAAAGAAAAAAATAAAAAAATAAAAAATAAAAAAAAAATATAAATATCAAACCACACACGTTTTACTGCAAAGAGTTAAATATGCCAACAACAGCGCCCTTGCGATTATCATCGCTGCATAGACCCGGTTGAATAATTAGGTAAATAATTGAGTTTTTATTAAGATTAGTAAAATGGCAAATAGTCAGATAGCAGTCATGAGGCGGACAGTGTTTTATTTGGTAGAACAGCAAGAGGTAGATTTCTGACTTTCGTTCTTCTCACTTCTTTTATTTGAAATACATAAAGCAAACTTTGTTAAATTCTAATGCAGTGAACTCTCAGTAATTCGAATTTCATCAGACTAGTGAAAAACTTTGAATTACAGAGGTTTTTGAGTTAGGAGGAGATTTCAAAACAAAATATTGCTGTTGTATGACTTTCGCAACTTGCGGATTTCAGCTAATGGTTGTTGAAGAAAAATAAAAAAAAATGTTGACTTCGAATTATAGAGCTAAAAAAAGGCATATTTTTCAAATTAGAGAGATTTTCATGTTGTTTAGCACAATTGTAAATTCCGATTAACGAGAGGGATAATTTGCACAGGTTATCTTTGATTTACAGAGTTTTCTTTTTCAGGGGACTGTGAGAATGTTTTTATTTACAAAGGTTATTGAATTATGAAGGTTCGAATTATCAGAAGTTTATTTCATGTATTCAAAAACCGGTTGATTGCCCTATAATTTATTTAATCAACGAACAGGACGGACTTAAGCAATTAAATATTTTTCTAGTTAGTTAAATTAAAACACTTAATTTTTACCGGGAAATTCAATTAAATGCAGCAAATGTAAAGTTAAAACTAGGAAAATTCTTGTAAATGAAATGATCTAACACTTTAAAATAATAATGAATTCAACCTCCAGAATTGGTTTCAAGTTCGAAAATTTGACTTGACACCAAATTAACCACGTGCTTGGACTCCTTAGCTGGAATTGAATTCTATTCCATTGTAACGTCCTTCCTTTGACCCTCCACCAAAGTTAATTTGCGATCGTTATCATAAACAGGACCAACAAAATTTTCCATCATGTTTTCTATAGGACTTAAGCCCGCTAAACATGCTAACCACTCTTAAAGCTGAATATTTTTGCCAAAAAAAAAAAAACACGATTTTCCTGCGACACGTGAGCTGCAACACTCTCTCGTCGAAAATGTAGATTTTAATCTGTTTTATGTTTAAAAAAATTCTGCCAAAACTACTTACTAAAGAGTAATACATATTTTTTTTTGATTCCATTTGGGCAAAAGTTGTGCATATTGGAGTCAAAGCTGAAAAGCACTTAAGTAAATTTGTACTGCAGTACTGAATAAGTAGCCAGTGCTCTGTACTTGTATTTGTGCATAAAAAAAAAATAAGTATAGTGCACTGAGTACTTGAAGGTTTACAGGTCTCATTGGAGTCCGGAAAGCGTTCGCACTTCGCTGTTCGGAACCGACATTAAATAGTAGGTCCCCTGCCCACACTTTTTGAAAATTTTTAAATTTAAGTGTCAAAGCACTTGGTATACCAAGTGCTTCCTTCTACCAATTGATTACAATATATACAAATTTGTAAGCAGACCACAAAATCGGATGTCTTTTTTTGCTCTTTGATTTTTCGAGTAAGAAGTTTTATTTTAAAAACCAGTCTTCCTCTCGTAGTAGAGTTCTTTTCTTAGTTAATTTCACAAAAAATCTATTTTTTTCAAATAGATTTCGTAATAAGTTGCTAACATTTCGTCTAGACGACTTTATTTGCATACATTTTCGCCTTTTGTATATCTCCCGCACATAAAAAAAAAAAAATATCTCTGACGCTCAACACAAAACACCAGGAAGTAATGGCATCTTTAAATGCTGTCTAAAAACTGTGACCATTTCATTTTTACTGCATCCAAAACCTGTCCGGTTGCTTTGTGCGCAAACTTCCTGGAGAAGGAGACCACCGTCCCATTGTCGCTTTGTAATTTTGTAAAAATATTTTTATCTCCACCGTCAGTCTCTTTTTAACTTAACTATCTCAAGTTTATGGGAGTGTGCGGAGTGTAGTAGCGCGGCTCCTAAAATGCGATTATACCCAGTTGCACCTCATTCACATTTAATCTGTAACTCCGACCATAAACGTGCGTTTTCATATTCATTCATTATTCATTTAAGCTAAAAACGGTCTTTTGCGTTGCCCAGTCCGCAATCGCATGTTTCAGGGCCAGAAAGTCGGAAGCGCACTGCAATCCCCTTTTTGAAGAGATCAATGAATTCCACACGTGCAAAAACAGAAGCCGATTGTCATGAAACCGATCGCGAGCGATTATCGGGCATTTCTTGAATTCGTCTCCATGCGTACGACGATCAGTCAAAAACTGCCGATGACAAGGTCACATCTTTTCTACCGCCTTTCAAAACAGAAAAAAAGACTCGAGCTTGATGCCTCAGGACGTCAATCAAGTCAAAGTTTAAAGCCGATGACACAATAACTACCAGATCAGGTGAAATTCCCAAAGCACAACCGTCGTCATGGGTTAAAAAGTTTTTGGATTTCTTTGTGGATACACGGCTACAATTACACGTAGCTGGTCGTTTCGATGTGCGCACACTGTCTCGTGCTGTTGAAATTGGTTTCTTTTTTTGCTCCCCACCTCTCCGAGGAATGGTATTAAGTTGTTAAACTTGAATTATAATAATATTTCTTCAAAGTAGTTTATTTTTGATTTCGAGAAGTACATAAAACCAAAAATCACGCACAAATTTTAAACCCGAGTGGGTTTTATGCAAAAATGTGTTTGGGGATTTCACAATAACAGTTGATTAGAAAGGAAAAATGCGGTTGGATTTGAAAAGAATTCCAAATTAATCTTCTGACAGATTGACGGAATTTGGATTCTTGCAATTTCCTCGATCGCAACCCGTACATGACCTTGGCATTTTATAATTTGTTGAATGATTACCACAATTGGGGGAAAATGGCACGCGATCGTTTATGAAATAGAATGACGAAAACCAAAAGAATCTTTGATCGATGATTCGACGGTTTTTTTTTTTTTGTAAGGGGGAGGTAGGTGTTCGTGACAAGAGACACATGCAGCTGTGGATGACTTGTTCCACGAGGCCGAGTGGAAAGTTTTTTTCTGAGATTTATCAAAAGACTTGTTATTGGGTTTTTAGTGTTTCAATTTGGACCGCCCATGTTGAGTCTGCAGAAGAAAAAGTTTGTATGGTGAGTCATTTTAATAACTGCAGTCACTTGAGTTAGCCCGTCCTTAAGTCAACCTTGACATTTCATGGTCAAAAGGGGTGGTTTCTCTGAAATGAATACTGATTTTTGTGTTCATAAATGATTCAGGCGTGTGTGAGGAAAGTTTTAAATAAAGTTCAGTATGCACATGCTCTTGTTCCCAACGAATTCTTAGACCTTCGTCCCTCCGTTAGAAATGAATGTAGTTTTGTTATTTTTAATGCGACGAACCTAACACAGTAAACACTCGAATATTTGAATTTCATGGGACGAGGAAAAAACTTCGAATTACAGAGGATTTCAAATTACGGAGGTTTTCAAATCACTCAAGTTTGTCACGTACGCATTACTAACGGTTGTTAAAGAAAAAGAAGTAAACTTGACTTCGAATTATAGAGGTAAACAAGCCATCATTTACGAATTAGAGAGGTTTTCATGTTGTTCTTACACAAAAATTAATGAAGTTTTCTTCGATTTACAGAGATTGTTTCCGGGGACTGTCAGAATGCTTCTATTTATAGAGGTTTTCATATTATAGAGGTTCGAATTATCGAGAGCTTACTGTAGTGAATGTTTTCCTTTTGTTACAATAAGTACTAATTACAGAAAAAGAACTAATGTCAGTAATTTTCAAAACTGTATGTCTCATATTTTGGAAGATATTTAAAAAAATGACTGCTAACTCCTGGTTACAAAAAAAAAACAAATTCGGGGGATAAATAAAGCTAAAAGAGAAATTTTGTCAAGGCTCTTAAAATTGTATCGGCGGTTTTAAATTTTAGTTTTACGATTTCTGTAACACAGCAGTAAACGTTGTAAATATAAAACATTCAAACGAACAAAAAACTGTAATTTGTAGCTCCTCCAAAGTCGGCCATATTTGGTGTGTCTAGGAAGTAACACATCAACTGTCAAACTTAAAAAAACACCCGCATTTTATAAAGCAATGTCTATTATGATTGATTTTTATCAAACCTAAAATTCATTATCTCCCATTGCCACTTAAATCAATCAAAACTATTAATTCAGGCAACAAAAAACAATCTTAACATCAACAAACGTATTTCGTCGCCTAAAAATATCTACAAATGCAATTAAATGTCAAAAATAATGGAGAGATTCTAGGAATGTTGCTGGTTCAACAATAAAAGACATTATTTATAAAGAAAAAAAAACTTTGTAGAAATTGTTTCCGATTGACGTCTTACAACAGATTCTCTATGACAAATGAATGAATTAATCGCGTGAAGTTCGTCATACAATTACAACGGTCGTAAATATTTTGAAAACGTAAACGATGTCGTGTACACGTTAAGGTGTTGTTAATGTTTCGGTAATTTTTTTTAAGCACAACACAAAGAGTTGGCAGTTCAATGCATAACTACATCTGACATTGCTTTAAGAAAAAAATAAAGTGGGAAAAAATCCACTGAGATGCCAAACTAGTTCATTATCGTTGGTATATCGGTGATTTAAGTGGAAGCACAAAGCACATAAAACCAGTGGAGATAATTAGCGAAGTAGATGTCATTGTTCGTTGCGAATTTGTGTAAACTTTAAAGTGTTTCAAGTTTTGCAGACTTGTCAACAGTTTGATATTTGAAATATTAAATGCCCTACGTGTGTGTATTAGGAAATGGAAACGATGATGGCGGAACTTTATGTGCAAAGTTATTCAATCTTCAATAAAGTACTAAAAGATTAGAAGCAAATAAAAATAAAGCACTCAAACTTCAATATTTTTGTTAATTTATTAAGCATGTCCTGGCTAGGTTTCTATTTCTCTTCGACGTACTCAATTCATACAAATTTGCTTTTTAAGGCGTGCACCGCCCTCGTCGTTTTAACGAACTTCGATTTTAGATTTTTGTCCACTACATCTATCACTTTCGAGTTGCTGATGGTTTTTGTTTTTTTTTTTTTGAGAATTTCATTGGAGAAACTAAGACCGAAAATCAATGTTTTGCACATATGCCAAATTCCGGCAAAGAGCCAAAAACAAAAAATAAGTCAACTCGATTTCTTGTTCCACGCAATGTAAGCTTGAAGTGGTGGGTCAAGGTTGCTCTTATTTTTCAGATGAATAACTCCAACCATTGTTGTTATTCTCTTTGAATTGAATTACTTAGAGTTCTTAATGCTTACCCAGAAGTCAACTTCTATGCAGGAGACTTTCTTTGTCTTTGCAACATTCTGCATACATAATTTATGCGGCAGCACATTCAGAGGTAGGGATTTTTTGTGTATGAAGTGGAAAAAATACGCAAAAAACCAAAATGAAAGGATGCGTCCAGTGAGAGTTAGTCCCTTGCTGCTGTTACTTTTGGTTTTTAGGAAATCTCTGAGGTTGTGTGTGGTGTAGTGTGAAAAATGACTTCACAACTTGTGTCTTCAGGTTAGTAGCACAAAATTTAGCTTATATTTGCAATTCTCTAAAGACGTTGGAATGTTTTAAACTTTGAGCAGAGCCATTTGCTACTTGCGAAGATTTTCAATTCTTTTGGGAGCTTAAAATGGGGATCGTTACTAACTGACTGCAGCTTACTGAATTACGTCAGTTACAGATATATTGGGTGTGCCATCTAGTGGTTTCTTTTTAATTCGTAGATGAATTCGACACCGACATCTGTATCCCGCTCCAAATTTTGGCAGAATGTCAATACGTGGAACGAAGAATGTTGTGAAAAATTAAAAACTTATTTTTAAAGTGAGTGCTGTGTAGTCCAAAGAGTTTTTTTTTATCAGCCGTCTTGGGGTCACTATTCAATCAATTCTCCGTCTCAGAGCTGCGATTTAGCCCCTTTCGACTTTTTTGTATGAGTAACCGTCAAGGATTGATGTTGTGTCAATAATCCGGAGAGGATTGAAGCACCGTAACCTACAGTCCGAAACTATCAACAAGGTTTTAGAAAATTGGAGTAAGAGAATGTGCTACTGCGAAGCCTGTCGAGGCAGCTACTTAAACGACGTTGTGTTGTATAAGTATTGGGAGTTTTCGCTCTTATTTATAAAGTCATAATACATGAAAAAAATGTTGTTCGTTTTAAAAGCAGATTTTGAAGATTGGAAAAATAATGCTTCTCCTGAAGTTTTCACTTACCGACCATCGTCGAAAAGTCAATTGAAACACACACAATGCTAATCTAAAAACTTGTATTCAAGTAATATTCAATCAAAAAGTTGGTCATAAAGATTGCTCCAGTCAAGACTTCAAAAAGAATGAGAGATTTCAATGGCGAACTCTAAGTCAATCAAATGAAGCCATTTGAATGAATAACAAATCATAAAATTCTTTCCTTGAATTCAGGGATTGCATTACAAAAAATTTCAGTCGTTTACAACTCTGCATTTCACATTCCGTATATAGGGAAAGGCAAACAAGTGATAATTTATGCTGGGTGGGGGCTTGACAAATTTTCAAAGTATAGCGTTAGTTTTTTACTCAATGATGTTCATTTTATTTTTACTAAACAGAACTTTTTCTGCTCGTGACCCCATTAGCGGAACACGCGGTCAAGAAGATGATGATAATGACTTTTTCTTAAAAAGAAACTTAAATTTGGCCCACCCTGTATTGCGATGCTAAAAGTTCCACTGCAAATCTGGCAACTCTCATCAAATCTACAATTTTTTCCGGTGAACGACTTCTTACCAAAAAAAAGAAAAATCCCTCAACATATTCGTTGTATCCGTAAACACCTCCCGGGAACCCCTCTAGAAAATCTGATCATTTATGCAAATCTGTACACCGCATCGTTCGTCATTTTGAATGATCGGGATCGTTCCTTATGTTCTTCTGTGGTTTTTTTTTTTTTTCAATTGTTTTTGACGCAATAGTCAACATGCACCACCTCGCAAATATCACCTGCAAAGAAGTTTCACGACCGCAATCTAAGGGAAATTCCCCTATTTACACTGCAATCACCATAAACGTATTCATCGCACGAAATTCTGCGTCAGTAAAGCAAAGAGAAGAAATATTTCCAAAAGAACTTTAACGCTGCTCGAGGAATATGTAATTCTATGGAATGTGGAGATATCTTATTTTAGATCCGCCATGAACAATTCAAGCCACTGCAAGTGGTCTCTCTTTGCTGCTAGATCTGATAAAGCGCGAAGTTTGCGTTTAGACAAAGACCACATGTGTAGTATGTGAGCTATTCAGCGGACAGCAGGAAGCTAAAGTTACCGAGTTTGTACTGAAAATTTCTCCATTGGACATGCCCCAAAAATAAGTTGGGCTTATTATGTAAATTTGCTGCGGTTGTGGAGTGCGCCATGTGCGTAAATTTTTGGTTTGAAATTGTTTAATTCGAATGCGATTTTCATCGGTGACGTGAAAATAGAACGGATAATGATGTGCGCTTGGTCGAGGGATCTTTACTCTTCTTTTAATAATAATGTAGCCAACATTCATTGATTAATAAATAAATACATAAGTAAAAGTACTTTGAAATCGAACCTTTCTGTTTGAGACGGTAAGGACTATTCGATTTTTACGTCTTTGATTGGAAAAATGTAACGAAGACAACGGACTACAACGCTATTAAAAACTTTTTTCCAACTTATACGTGACAAATTTGAAGTGAATTACATAACAACCTCCAATTGCTGACTAATTAAAAGGTTTAGACTCTCACGCACTGTTTCTAAAAGTTCCTGGGAATCTGAGCACATGTCACGTATCACCGCGGTCTTTGTCCTCCTTGCGCCTACTTATGCATAATTTACGACATTCAATTTGTCAGCATTCATTGCAATAGCTTGTCACACTAAGATATCTTTTTTTGTCTGCGAAATGTCAAAGTTGACTTCAATACGACCGCCTTCTAATGACAGACAGAATCGTGAACACGATCAATATTTTCTGGGTTCATTATTCAATCAGATGCATTTTCCTTCCATTCAAAAAAACTTAATAGATTCAATTCGTACAGAGCCGCATTCTCTTTGGCATAAATTTATGGGCCAACAGTTTTTTTCGCTTTTTCTTTTTCTGTGATAGAGCCAAAAATAAATTTATGCAAATTCCTTTAATCTTTATGCGATACATAATTAAGCTTAGAAGATTCTCCACAAAAACGAAAATAGAATCACAGTCGAGGCCTAATTCATTTCATTGTGGCGGCCTTGATGGTGGTGAGTTGGTCGTTGAACGTCGTGCATCCGAACATCTTTTGGCCCGTATTCGATTTGTAACCATTTAATCACGTATTTCACGATGTTTATGATCTGTAGACTAAATAAAGATCGTACTTGGCTTGTTCGAACGGAACTCACGTTGCAAATCAACTGACGTCATTCGTTGCAACGTCATGTTATTTATCAACGACAGTGGAAAACGTTTTTCGTGTGCTATTTGTGGAAATCATTTAAGTGTCTAATAAAATACTAATGATTATAATAATGTTTGCAAGAGCAATACATGAGTAGTCATTTCATAACTACGGTTGCTTATTAGAGATATATAGGGTTTTCCAATGAGAGGTGCTATTTTAAATAGCTCACTATTTCGGTAGATGCCACATTTAAAGGTACAATTTTTTGATATTTGACAAGTAGAAACTGGGCAATTAGCAAAAATGGTACGATAGACACTTCAACAACGTGAAATTATTAAAATTCACTATAAACATGGTGAAAATTTGGCAGAGACGATTCGTAAAGCTGGAACATTTTAAGGGTCGTCGTGAAGCATCTTGTCGGACCGCAATACAAAAACTCGAGCTATTGGGACAAGTTAGTTATGTGAGGAATAAAATCCGAGCACGTTGTTCCAGAACAAATAAGAATATTTTTCCTGTAGCCCAAGGCGTTGAAGAAAACTAGAAAACAGGTTTGTCCATTCCTCTTCTTTCTTTGAACGTCGTACTTTCAAAAGACGGCGGTATGTGCCACACAAGCAACAAAACCTTCGATCTCGCTCGAAGGGGTGATCACAATCTGCCACCGAGATCCTGATTTTTTTGATCAAATCAATCAATCAATCTTAGAGCAGTGTGGGAGCAGTCTGAAAGCAATCTGAGATCAATCTGAGAGCAATCTGAGAGTAATCTGAGAGCAATCTGAGAGTAGTCTGAGAGTAGTCTGAGAGTAATCTGAGCGCAATCTAAGAGCAATCTGAGAGCAGTCTGAGATCAATCTGAGAGCAATCTGAGAGTAATCTGAGAGCAATCTGAGAGTAATCTGAGAGCAATCTGAGAGCAATCTGTGAGCAATCTGAGAGTAATCTGAGAGCAATCTGAGAGCAATCTGAGGGCAATCTGAGAGCAGTCTGGGAGCAGTCTGAGAGCAATCTGAGAGTAATCTGAGAGCAATCTGAGAGTAGTCTGAGAGTAGTCTGAGAGTAATCTGAGAGTAATCTGAGAGCAATCTGAGAGTAATCTGAGAGCAATCTGAGAGCAATCTGAGAGTAATCTAAGAGCAGTCTGAGATCAATCTGAGAGCAATCTGAGAGTAATCTGAGAGCAATCTGAGAGTAATCTGAGAGCAATCTGAGAGCAATCTGAGGGCATTCTGAGAGCAGTCTGGGAGCAGTGTGGGAGCAATCTGAGAGTAATCTGAGAGCAATCTGAGAGTAGTCTGAGAGTAGTCTGAGAGTAATCTGAGCGCAATCTAAGAGCAATCTGAGAGCAGTCTGAGATCAATCTGAGAGCAATCTGAGAGTAATCTGAGAGCAATCTGAGAGTAATCTGAGAGCAATCTGAGAGCAATCTGAGAGCAATCTGTGAGCAATCTGAGAGTAATCTGAGAGCAATCTGAGAGCAATCTGAGGGCATTCTGAGAGCAGTCTGGGAGCAGTCTGAGAGCAATCTGAGAGCAGTCTAGGAGCAATCTTTGAGCAATCTGAGAGCTGTCTGAGAGCAATCTGAGAGCAATCTGAGATCAATCAGAGAGCAATCTGGGTTCAATCTGAGAGCAGTGTGAGAGCAATCTGAGAGCAGTGTGATTTAATACCTTGCGACTTTGGATCTACGTGAAAGATAAGGCTTACGCCAACAGCCCAGCGTCGATTCAAGACCTCAAAGATGAAATTCGTGAAGCTATTGAGGGCCAGCAGCAGGCACTTTGCGATTTAAAATAATAAATAAATAGTCGACGTAACAGCCCTTACAGGGCCAGAGCCTAGCTTTTTCGCGCCTCCACTGTGTTGTGCGCATTACAATTTTTACACCTTGCAATTTGGTGATGGAAAATGTATGAAAAGGATACGGTTCTGTAAGCGTAGCCGCGGCGGCCATTTGACTGATATTGTTTTCCATTATTAATGGCATACCTTCTTCTTTATATTAAAATAAACATTCGATCATATATCTCAAAAATGCTATTTTTCTTTGAATATCAAAATAACACCTCTTATTGGAAAACCCTGTTTTTGCTTTCACTTTTCCTGCTGTGAACATATTTATATGGTATTTAATGTGTCAGAAACAGAAAATATTTACGTTAATATAATTGATGTCTTTAATCAAATTTTTAAACGACAAATCGAAGTTCTTTGCAATTGTTTTGCCTTTTTATTATTAAAAATTAATGTCCTGAAGAAAAATAGGACTACTTCAAAGCCGCTCATTGCGTTCTTCTGATTTACATCGTTTCGAAGTTCCGTCATTTATAAATTATTGCCAATTATTGTATAAATTTAGTTACGTTGTTTTTATTTCAGTTCAGTTATTTCAGTTTCAATTTATTGAATAATAAATAGAGATCGTTAATTTTATTTGCGTCTTGTTTTTCTGGTCCGAATTAACGACGCAAAGCAAGTCTCTAGTGTATAATTAAATCACATCATTTAATGGTCCCTCGCTCAGTTTTAACTCGGTTTCATTAAGTTTCTGTAACTTATTAAACGAGATCTTTCGCTTAAAAATCAGACAGTGTTTTATCCTGAAAAATAATCCAAAGCCAATAAATACTTGACCTACCGATCTAAAAATAGTTTTGTAGATAAATCCCTTATCTCGGGAACTTGTGCCAATAATCTATTTTTAGGGTTTCGTTCCAAAGGAATAACAAAACCCTTATAGAATCACTTCGGTATCCGTCTGTCTGCCTGTCGCCTTTACATATTTTTTTTTCAATGGATCACCAACTTGAAAATGCAAAAACGCAAACTAAGCGAATGGGAGTATCCTCGAAAGTGCAACGTAGCAGAAATTAATCGCATAAAAATAACCTTTCTGAGATCTCGTAAATCCTCTGCGAGTGTTTTCTCAGAGCACACAGGCGTTAAAATAGTTTCCAACAAATTTGAGTATTCCAGACAGTCTTCGAGGCTCAAGCATATTTATCTTTCCTCCACCTTTAAAACTTTATCTTGATACTGCAATCATTGCAATTGTCTGGTGTATCGCTCTACCTCATTTACATTGTATTAATAAATTAATTCAGACAATAAAATATGCTAAACGCTTTATAGTTCGTAGATATGATTAGACAAATTACCACCTATCGTGACTCGTAGATACGACACGCTACTTTCAGGTTCATTCAGTCTCAGCCCACTGTTCTGCACTCCATAAATCATCTCACGCAAAACTACAAAGTTGAATAAATTTATGAGCTCTAACTAAGTTGACTTTAAATTAATAAACTTGGATTTAAATCAATAAACTTACTCATTACACCAATGGTTAGTCTATTATTGTTACGAGTAAATTGATATCAATTGTAATAGAAACCTGAAAGTTATGCAAATATCTCAAGATCCTTGCATGTAAGGTGTCGACAATTGACTTATGTCCCCGTTCGATCTATGGGAGTGTAGGCACAAAATCCAGTAGCCAGTCTCAACTCAAGTGGTAGCAAAACAAATTGAACAGACTTAATTTCCTTGTTTACATGAAATGACTACATCTCATGCCAAATGCTGTTTTATTTCACTCTCCTGCAGACATCCATTGCCACCAAGATTTCTAGGGAATGTATGTATCTTAGGATAATTTTTAATTAACGTATTCATAAGCACAGACCTTCGTGAAAGGTTGCACAATCTTTCTAAGAAATGAAAAAAAGAAAAATGAAAGTGATCTGCCATGGATAAGCCATTGCTTATGGTGGTCGTTCTAAAAATTACACATTGTGTCGTCTTGTTTAGTCATCAACAAAAAAGCCTTTTCTGGCCTCCATTCCACAGAAAACCCGTTCAGCAGCATGTTCATGTCAAAAATTTGAAGCACTCTTCACGCTGTCAGTGATGCATTTGTGATAAGTTATGGGCTTGGCTGAAAATCTAATTGAAAACACTTGAAACGCGAGCAAAATAAGCTGAGCCCGGTACGCAGATTTCGAGTTGACGCTGAGTACCACAATAATTGTTGATTGGCAGGTGATTTTGAGTCCTGGTGCTGCCGGGACAGTGTTTGTTTTTGAGTCAAGGTTGTAGTGAATTAACCGCGAAATGAAAAGGGGCTAGAAAGAATTTAAGTACCCAGGATTAGTTTTTGTTGTTTTATATTATGTTGGCTTTAAATGCAATGGCACTCTCGGTGGGCACTCTACTTTGCCACTGACATCTCTTATGCACTCGTATGATTTATTTGAATTGTGTTTTTTTTTGACATAGTTTGCTTTTGATTTGAATGGGCTGAGTGGAAAACATATGACATTATTATACTTGTTGCAGAAGAATCGACTTTGACTCGAAATCTTTTGATTAATTTTGTAAATATTTCAAATTAAAATTGAATTCCGAAAATTCAATTTCAACATTTTAAATATTTTTTTAATAAATTAAATGCATACGTACATTTTTTGACGTTTTTAAAATAAACTAGAAATGATTCACAATAGCACTCGATTTTCCATTCCGCCCTCAAATTATGACAATGAAATCGAAAAATTGATGAAATTTACTCAAAGTCGACCCTGCCAACCAACATTTGGAAATGACTTGTTTTGAAGATAGGGCCATTTAAGAAGCTTAACTGGAATTAGGTTCCAAATAAGATAGAGGAACGTGTTATTGTCGAAAACAAATCAAATTGTAAGAAATACAGTGAACCATAACCGAATAGCAACAATACCAAGAAATTTCTCTGGTTATCAGAGGTGTCCGCAACTGCCTACCTTGCTCCTGAATTTTTTTTTATAAATTTATCAGAAAATAAAAAATTCGAAAGCCAGTGGCCAAAACATCCACCTCATGCATTGGACAAGCACAAGCAAACCAAATAAATATTTTCGAATATCCCTATTTGCCAGTGGCAAATAGGATCTCATTTCTCGTATATCAATTTTGGTTCACTGATTTGTGGCTATCATTCACCAACCCAATTAAACAGCCTTTAAGCTTGCTTATTTTCTCCCCCACAGCCCCACAGTCCTCTGAGAAAGGGAAGTTAACTCATTTTGAGTAGCGGTTTGTTGTATCACCACTTTTTCGACGCACAAAGGGCTAATTGCAAAAATTCCCCCATGGCTGCCCATATTCAAATATTATTTATAATATTTTTTTTCCGGCAAAAAAGCAAGCTTGAACAAAAAAATGAGGAAATATGAAATGAAAACCGAAATTGGATTTCGGATTTTAAAAATTAAAGGGACACAACACCGCAGTGATGTGAAATAATCGCGATTTATATCCGCCCAATCTCGTTTTTTTCCGCTGGCATCGACATAAACTTAATTGAGAATCGTTTTCATTTCGTAACGAAGCGCCCCTTCGTTTTTCCATCCCCACAAAAGAGTGAAAGTCCAAACGATTCGAACTACACGTTTGACCGCCACTTGGAATGGCCCAAACCAACACCCACACCCACACCCATACGCCCAATCTCAATCGGTTTTCCGTCCATTTAAAGTCACACATACCAGATGCCATTTGTCATAAGGACTTCGTCCTTGTTTCCTATTTCAAACTTCTTCTCAGATTAAGTTTACACCCTCGGGATGTAGCGTGGATCGTTTTCCACTGTCTACGCATTCAATTGTTCCGCTCTCATGTAATCTTAGAACGTGCACATTCTCACACAGCCAAATTTATACACACACCCCCATCCGCTGACGCTCCGGTTCTCGTTACAGATGTGCCTCGCAGAGTTCTCCCTCTCCTAGGGGTATGACATTTCCACTTCTACTTCATCGTCATCGTGGCATAGTTTCTCAACTTATTTTCCCGGAGAGAGATTTTTTATTTTTCGAGAGGAAGTTCAATGATTTGGAGCACGTCCCTAGATGCAGGCGTTTTCACCCCCATTTTACTGGCACAATCAAAGTTAACCCTGAGCCAGTCAATTCTCAGCGCGCGCACAAAAAGGGCAAGGGGCAGTTTGTTCTAATCATGGAAAGGAGTCGTTATGTCTACATGGCGAAATAATAAATCTAGGCACGGGCTAGGCACCATCTCGCCAGAATTTATGATCTCATCAAACAAATATTTTATGAGAAAGCAAATTCGTAGTTTATGGCTGGCAGCCCTTGCCCGGGGAATACCGCACCGCATCAAAGTTCAAGAGTATCGGATGCTTGCGTCGCGCTGCTCGGATGCATTTACCTATGCAAATGTTTTCCCTATACGTGCTGCGCGCTAAACGAGCAAACAGCAAACAATTTTCTTTGCTTTCCTCTCGAGGAAAAGACACTCTTTGCGACGTCTCGCGGCTTTAAGATTTCGCGCGTAGCAGATATGTAAGTAGCACCAGCTAAATTACGTAACTTACGTACGGAACGTTAGAGAGTCGGACAACGCGACGACGTAATAGAGGTGTTCGGAGGAAAAGCTGCGCTATCTCAGGCACACCTGCTCCGTTGATTTGATGTTCTTCAATTCATGAAATCAAACGATTTTATGGCTGCAACAACATCGTACGCACCTGGCTGGGGGAGCGGGAACACAAATCCTAACACGGAAACAGAAATCGCAGCGCTGTCCGTCGATCGAAAACCTGCATTGGGGCTCTTCGCGGAAACTTATCTATCTTTTGGCGCTGAAAACAACCGACTTCCTGGATAGTTTCGTTATGATAGCAACCAGTAACCAGCTAGTCTTTCAGCTGGACGTGAACGAGTTTTGAGTCTTGGCCGGGCTACTTTGTAGCAGCAGCAGCAAAACAACCCGCCAAGACGGATGTGTGTGATGGCATCTCTGGGGATGGAATTAAAGTCCATGTGAGTTTGGGGATTGGTGGTGGCGTGTTTGAGTGCATAGTACACGGATGGATACTCCCCGCTAATGAGAGACAACAGCACGAGCACGAGCACGAGCACGAGTTACACAAGACATCAGCAGTTCTGATGATGGCGATGGCGATGCAGCAAATCGCAAACGCAAACGCAACGCCAACAGAATGCAAATAGTTATTCAATTGTTGACCGAAAAGCTGTCACTACCGGAATATTCTGCGGCTTTATTGACTAATTGACAGCTTGTGATCAATAAATGCACAGACTTGTGTTGTGTTGACTTGAGACTCGTCGAGAGGGGGAGCTAATGAATCTGGGCGGGTGTGTTGCTGACCACTTGTCTCGTTTCTCTCGGGGACGATCTCTGGGCTGCGGTTTTCAAGTGTATTCGATGCCGAGTAAACAGTCTGTGATTGCATTTTGTTTAAGATACACATTCCATTTGCACCTCATTGAGATGCGCCTTTAGGGGGATGGATTTAATTGACTTTGGTCAAAGGGTTAAAGGAAGTGAGGCTTGTCTGGTTATCTGGAAAAGCTGTTGGTTGGGCTTTTGAAAAGAGCATTCAAGTGACGTGTATCTTGTGGATTTTGTTGTTTCGTCTGTAATCAATCCATACAGGTACAATTGTGGTTTTTGATTTGATTTTGTGGAAAATAGACTTTTGTCGGAACGGAAGTGCACATGTTTCGTGCTCGCTTGTTGTTTTTTTTAAGCCTGTTGGACGTTAAAAACAAGAGCAAGTTCTTGACATAAAGTTTAACAAGCATTGTGTAAATAGAGATAGTTTTCCAACGGATATGGATGCATTTGTTTGACCCACTTGAAAAGAATATAACATTTAGGGAATTGGAAAATAAATCTAGGGAAGGACTTTACTTTACCTCCCAAAAAAATCTGAACCTTTTTTCTTTCCTTTCCTTTCTATACTGTAAAATGACCTGCACACAGAAAGCTTTCGAAAATTCGAATTTCATGGGACTAAGAAAAAACTTAGAATCACAGATGTTTACGATTACGAAGGTTTCAAAAAAAAAATGTTTCTCACTTTCGTAACGTATGCATTTTAACTAACGTCTGTTGAAGAAAGGGAAGGTGGTGCTCACCGGCGATAAGGTCCGGCAGGAGATCTACGGGGTATACTTCGAATTATAGAGGTGAATAAGCTATCGTTTTTGAATTTTAGAGGTTTTCATGTTGTTTTGCACAAAAATAGTTTGGAATTAAAAAGGGGGGACCAAATTGCATAGGTTTTCTTCGATTTACGAGGTTTTTTTCAGGGGACTGCGAGAATGCTTCGAGTTATAGAGGTTAATTGCATTTTGTGAAGAAATTAATATTTTTCAAGCTATGAGAAACTGAAGTTTATTTTTGTGCGGTTTTTAATTTGCAGTCGAATCGCCAAAACGAGTATTAAAATAAAAATCAATCAAACGAAAATCGCATTTTGAAGAATTGCTGGAACCTAAAGTTTTCAAACTTATCAAGCTTAGCTTAGGCAAAGGTTGCGATCGAGGGGCTACGACACGTCAAGATAGACACAATAACTAGAGAATTTGAATCTTATAGAGTTATGGTTTACTAGTGTAAGGGGCTGAAAATCTAACCAATAAAACAAAAACTTGTAATAAAACAATTCTTTTGGTATTCACACACACTTCATTTATCTTTCTCTTTTCTCTCTTTTCGACAGTTGCCCATTTTATTATATTCTCTTACACTAGAAAAAATGACAGTCATTTTAAGACAGCAGTAAATTCAACAAAAAGACTTATTTTATGAATCTTTTTACTTACTCAATGACTTTGGCCTCAAAACCTTGAATATTCTGACTAATAAATCAACTTAACTAGTCAACTGACTGTAAGGTAAATGACTTCAGTCCTTATTGACTGGTGCCAGCCTTTTTCGTCAGTAAGTCTTCCATAATTTTTAGTCAAAAATATTTTAGTAGTCCTTTTCCATCTGCTAAAATATTTTTTTAGAATTATTGCATTTTGGAATCAACCGACCAAGCGATCTGTCTAGTTATTCCTGCTTGCATAATATGAAGCGGCCTTAACTTTTATTGAAAGCATTTAGACGGCGCCTTATCTGACTGCACTCGTCATAACTCTGCTTGCCTTTGAAAGCTGACTTGATTTATGTTTCACTTGCAACCCTAAATGGATTGCAAATGAATGGTCTTACTTTAATTAGGCTTAAAGACAAGCATTTTGTTAAGTTGTACTTGTTAAAACAGTTTTTAAAGCAGTCTCTTGTTGACCATAGTTAAAATCAACCGTCTGAATGTTATCGTTCTGATTAAGGCCATTGTATCACTAGTTAACTTTCCCTCGTTTTACCAATGAAAGTTTAACCCCTGAGAAAAAAAGGCAATAAAATTTCATCCAATTTTGGGTAAACACTCAAAAAATTTCAATACTGGCAAATATGACTTATATTCAACGGCATCATCATAAAGTTTGATGTTTGTTAATGGTGCAAGTCCCTTGGACATTTTGAACATGAATATTTTGGCGTTTTCCACTGAGACCTAAGCTGAAATTTAACTGTGAATATTTTGATGGAAATAATTTTTATGATTCTTCATGTTGGATTACGAAATCACCATGTGTCGCTGGTTTTTAAACTCAGTTGTTGTCGTCGTGCAAAGTCCGTTGTTATGTCAGAAAACATCAACCAGCAGAAACTAAATCGAAAATCGTCATCTGACTTTTCGTGACATAGAGGGATGAATGGGCATTAGTTCCACAGACGTTTTATTTTCATGAACATTTGACCGCAAAAAAAAATTGTGACGTTGGATGGTGCACAACTGTTTGTGTTTTTAAGATGCTTGAGTGTTTTCTAAGAGTGGCTAAGTGTAGACGATTTAAAAAACTTCAAACAGTTGTGTGCAATAGACTGATTTCAGGATATCAACCGTGATTCAGGCGTTTTAGAATTTGAAGAAAAAACTAGGGTGGTTTTGAAAGTAGAGTGAACTCTCGATAATTTGAATTTCAACAGACGAGCGAAAACCTTCGAATATCAGAAGTTTTCGAGTTACGGAGGTTTCAGAAAAAAAAACATGGCTCATTTTCGTCATTTACGCATTTCAATTAATGGATTTTGAAGAAAGACAAATAAACTTGACTTCGAATTATGGAGATAAAGAAGCCATCATTTTCGAATTTAAGAGGTTTTCATGTTGTTTTGGACAATAGAAAATCCGAATTAACGAAAAAGACAAATCGGATGGGTTTTCTTCAATTTGCAGAGGATTATTGATGGCACAGAGATTTTCGAAAAGGTTCTATTAAAATTCAAAATAAAGTAAAGAAAGTAAAATTTTGCAACTTACTTATTCTTGGTTTAAAACACATTTTTTAAAAATTGTATTTGTTTATTGAAACGTTAGGTACTAACTGTCAACTGTTAAATTCTGCTTATCTTATTCTTTGAGCGTTCTTAATACTACCTAAGAGTAAAGGATCTAAAAAAAAAAACAACTAGTAAACTAAGTCTTAGGACATCCATGAATTCTCAGACGAATTCAATTAAAATAAAAACTAATTTAAATTTTAATGACATCCTCAATTTGCAGTGCGCTTCTTTTAAACGTTTTTAAACGGAATGAAATTCTTATCATTCGAATCAGATCGTTTAAATGTTTAAGAAAATGTAAGTTTCATTTAATTTGTTGATTCTTTAATCCCTCCTAGGCCCTGTACTTAACTTAACCATTTTTATTATATCAACTGTTCAAAACTGCCCTAACCTACCCTCCTACAACTTCTAAACTGTACCGAAATAAACACATAATTTAGCACAAAATCTCCACAATGTGTTTTTTATTTACGAGCACTTTTGGAATTAAAATAAAGCGCAACTAAATCACAACCTTAAACTTGCTAATTTCGGGTAATTTTATTCAAAGCACTCTTAAGCACCGTCGTAAACGTTTTTTAATGACCAACAGTAGTGGCTGTAGCACTTTTTAATTGTGAAGTAAAACAATTATTTCTCACAAAGAGATGTACTTTGTGGGCCTTGAAACATGCATAACATACGTAACGTGCGTAATCGATAATGGGGTTATTGGGGTTAAATCTTTTTAGTTCACATCTGTTGAAAGTTTGGTTGTTTTTGTTTTCATTTTTGAGTGTTAAATTCTAGTTAATGGGAGGTAGACAGTAAATGTTTCAGAGGAGGATATGAGGGCTGGTTTGGGCTGGTTTTAATAGCATAAACGTGGTCAAGGAAATTGTTTCATAATTCCTATCTAATTAGTACCCATCTTTGAAACATTATTTGAAAGTTGTACACAGAAAGGAATAGTTCTAATAAATTGTCGACAGAATGTAGCGTTTCCAATTCGTAAGCGAACCCTTATGAGTGGAATTTGTAAGAATTTCATGATATATAAGTTATTTAAAAAACTCAAAAAACTGGTTCAATCAAAATCTTGTGAGGACATAGCGTAATAGGAAAGCCACAATAAGACTCGAAAAACTTTTTTTTTTCACAAACAAAGGTTATTCTGCTATTATGCCTCTTATAGTGTCTTGAAGATTTATTTTAGCTGCAGAAACATACGTAACGTGCCTTGATGTCTTCAACTCGAAGCCTGTTGCTCCTGTGTAAATAAAACAGTGAATCTTTTACAATTAATATTTTTTTCTAGGCAGAAATAACGAAGACAAAACGAGGTATCAATTGAAAAGTTCTGGTTGATCAGGTCAATAGAAGAATTTAAATCTTTTAATTTTTTTTTTTTAAATGTTCAAGATAAATGCCTTAAGATTCTGATGCATATTCTTATTTTTTTTAAGGAATGTAATACAAAAAATTTTCATTTGACGCAAAATATGTAGATGAAAATTTAAATTGTTTGGTTAGTCGAAATGAGGGCCATCTAGGGTTTTTTTTTTTAATCCCTAGGCTATTTTGTCACTGAGAGCTGTTACCCGCTCAAAATTTTGACAGAAAGTCAGTATTATACCTCCGGGAACGGAATCTGTCGCTATACGCTTAGTGTTGGGAAATATTAAAAACTATTTTCCCAGTTGAGAGTTGTGTATGCCAGTCTGTTTTTTAAATAAATTTGTGTTGTCTTGACGATGTCAACTGGCCTCAGAGCTGGGATTTGTCCCTTTTAGACTTTTTTTGTGGGAACCGTAAGGAAACGATGTTATGCCAACAATCCGGAAATGATTTAATCCCTTTAGGACAAAATTATCCATACAAACCTTGAGCTACAAGCCGAACCTATAAACAAAGCCTTGGACCTTTGGTGTGTGAGAATGCGCCACTGGCACCAATTTAAAGATGTTATATTCCATAGTTAATGAAAACGTTTGCTGTTTACTTACAAAGCCATTATATATGGACATAAGTTGAACTTTGCTCATTTTATTGCATTAAAAAAAAACTTACGTTGGTCCGCCCTGTATATGGTACATTGGACTGTTTGATTAATCCAAATGGGAAACTCAAAAAAATCGATGCTACAAGTACGATTGTCGAGTGTATGAGTAGCATACCATTTAGAAGCTTTTAAAAAAAACAGCTGCGGGTTAAGCTTTTTTGAGTTTTTAATCGGACTTAATTAATAACCACCATCCTTAACAAAGGACGGTATCAGGATTAGCAGAGAGCTAGAGTTTTTCGAATCAAATCCTAATAAAATCAGTTTGGTTACACTAAAAAATTAGAGAGTTAAAATTCAATTCAATCATTCATTCATTTTGCCTACCTAGTAAGACCAAATAAAATGTTGTGCCCAAAGCCTACGCTAATTTAACGTGCAAAAAACGAAGCCCATTGAATCAGCATTTAAAAAAAATAAATCCAAAATTTTGTTTTTGTTTCACGTCAAAGTGATTTTCATTTGAAAAAAAAAAAAACAAATAAAAATAAATAAAAATCAACTGATGGAATTTGTGGTTTAAAATAATATTTGCCTGTAACAGGTGATTATTATGTCGTCTGTATTCAATTGAGCATGGAAAATTGAGTGAGTATTTTATTATTGGTTTAGAAACCGTAAGAAGATTGTCCTTGAAATTGTTTGCGTTTTAACCACGAAAATGCAATAACATGTTTAAATTATTATGATTTTCAGCCATTGTGGTTCTAATTGTTTTTGAAAACAAAACTTTTACAAATGGTTTATGAGTTAAAATAACAAATAAAAATAATAAATAATATATAACTTGTAGAATGGATCCTGGTGTATTGTTAGTTTCGATGGTTAATTGCAAAAACACACTTTCGACAGGTGTACTCTGTCAGCATTGATTGATGAAATGGGGAGTGACACTGACCCACTTGTCCTGCGACCTTAAAGAGCTTATGTACCCCATAAATTGCTCAGGATTGTATAAAATTATCAGTTACTGTAAAAGTGTGAGTTGTGAAAAAATGTTGGCATTTGGACTAACGCATTAAGCAAGACACCTATTCTAAAGTCTAAGAAAAAGCTTAAGAAATTCTACTGACTTTCTCTCCTTCTAGTTTTCTAAGCAGATTTCGTAACCAATTCAATTTGGGACGAGTACTGTGATTTTGGAGCCGAAAAATTGTAACGGTATTTTGTAGAGCGATCAAAAACAAGAATTTTCTGCCATAGTAGGTGGGGCGAGCTCGCGTTTAGGAGGTAGAGGCCATTTAAAAAAAAAATTAGAAAGCAACACCAGCATAACAGGCAGACGTAAGATAAATTCTAAGAAATTTTGTAAATGGGCACACGTGTACAACAAAAGAATCTCCGGCGACTGCTGTGAACCACAACCCAATTTGACTTCAGAGAGAAAGAGAGAAAGAACGATCACACTTTTCGTAACGCTTCACCAGAGTGCCCAGCGCGCCCAAAGAAGTTTTACTTCAAAAAAATCGTGAAAAAAGAATTTAAAAAACAACTGCTAAATGTGCAATGAAGTAAAAATCGAACAATTTTATCTCTTTTGGTTTTTGAGAAAATCGAAAATTCAAATTTTTGTTTTGTTTCTTTGCAATTTAACCGCTCGCTTGCATCTTTCGTCTAAGTGCATGTACTTTTAAGGAATATAAAATGAACTTGAAAAGTCTTTAGGTTTCTAGCGTTTCCATTCCGCTTCCATCCGTGTTTTTTCAAGTTCTAAAAAAAGTGAATAATTTTCAAAAACAGTCTTTGACTTCGGTTCATTCTGAAAATGGCTCTTCGAGTGGGAAGTATCTCAATGTCATTTTTTTAAACAACAATGGAAAAAGAAAATTGTGGGTAGAAAAAGTATAAAGCCCAAACCTTCAGATCTGAGAGCAAATGATTTTTATCGCCAATTACAGTCGTCTTGATTCTAGGGGGAGGCACTCGATGAACAGGGGGCGGACAGATGCCCATCAACTTCAAGACAAACTAATCAACACCTAATTACATCCGCTAATTTCCCGTGCTGACATTAAATTCATTTGCATTGTGTCGCTCATCTCCAACACCTGATTTGGTTGCTGGAAAATTACTTTTGAATCTCTCCAAAATGTTTTTGTGACCTCTCCTCACGCAAGAGCAAAAATGCTCACATGTGCGATTTCTCGCCAAGAGATTTTAATTGTGACACACGCGTTTCTCTTTGCATCTCTGTATCTTTTTGCATTCAATTACACTTACGATATTTATCTCGTGCGTTGTCACTCAAAATGCTCGCACTCACACCTGCATCGGAGTGCGGTTGGCGAAAAAACAAAAAAAAAAAAAAAACTCATTCACAACAACCAAAAGTATCTTTCTCCATCTCGCGACTAGAATCCACAGCTGAAGGTCATCATCATCTGAGTTTTTAGGTTAACATCAAGTTCTTATGATCAATTAAAGTCTCACGAGTATCTGTGTATCTAGCAAACTAATCATGTGTGTATTTGTCTGATTTTTTTTGCAGAGTTTTCTTCATGTCTCTTCAGCGTTTGCCAACTGCAACCGGCCGCACATCGACGAGGTTTACTATAGCGCCGGCATAAGCGGGGAGAATGCATGCCTCTTAGCCGAATTACTCAGCCCGGAGGTATTGGACAAGATAAGTTCAAAGCTGATTGGGAACTTTCCGAACACATACACCTACACAAAGGCACTGGCCGAGGAGATTATTCTAATCAATGGGAAGGAACTGCCACTCTGTGTGTTTCGGCCCGGAATCGGTAAGTACCACCGGAGAGGAGGCCGGAGAGAGACGATACATGCAAATGTATCGATGACCGCGGATCTCGTTCCGGATGACGATGATTGTCAACAATGATGATGATGATGTAATTATTTAATCATTATAGTTATTCCAACATATCAGGACCCGGTGCCCGGATGGATTGACAATTTGTACGGGCCAACGAGTATTCTAATTGGTGCCGCAACTGGAGTGCTACGAGTACTCTATGCAAGGATGCATCAGAATGCCTCTGTTGTTCCGGTGGATTATTGTGCGAATGCCATACTGGCTTGTAGCTGGCACACCGCTAAGAACCAGTGAGTAGTATGGGTCTCTGGGAACATAGGGTATCTGTGTGTTGAATAATTTATTGGAATGCAGCTGGTCGTTTGAGGAGGAGGGAGGGTGGCGACGCGACGCGACGGTTTGTTTGCACGAGAGACACGAGTCAAATTAATGGCATGTCGGTGTTTATAGATACAAATTGACTGTTTTCTATACGTGATTTTAGTTTATGAATTCGAGGCTATTAGTGCGCGCACGGGGGAGGATCTTTGTAAACGGCCGGTGCGTTGTTGCGCTCAGGCGGATGTTGGCTCTTGAACTTTTGAGTGTGTGCTTCACATGAGCTATTGTTTCAGTGGGAGTGGTGTTTACTTAGGCACTTTAGATCCCCTTTTCAGGACACATCCGCTTCGTCCTACAAAAGCACACACCACTCTCGTCCAGTGGCTGGGTGGGCCTTGTATGAGTGACACATTCATTCCATTGATTGGCATAGAGAATTCTATTCACGTCTGTCAAGAACAATAATCAAATCAATCCTCACCTCACAGCTGGCAGAGTGTAAGTAAGTCATCCCAGTTTCCACACGACACACGGAACACGGCACCCGGTACACACATGATGAAGAGGTAATTCGGAACAGAAATTGCCTTCGAAATCGATTCTTGACGGATGTGTGTGCTCCGCTCGCTCGCTCCGGTCGCCTTATGGAATCAATAACAGATGAGGCGTCAGGGCACATCATGATAGACAATCACTTCGAACAAGGGACACACTCAGAAGCAGATGTGCATCGGTAGATGATGAGGACGAGGAGGACGAGCGCGGAAAAAATAAAGGAGACTGAATTAGATGTAAAGTCGTTACAGATTGTTTTTGTCGATGCGGTGTTTGTTGGCCTTAAGCGGTGTGCTGCGGGTCATGGGGAGTTTTCTTTTTCTTCTGCCACGAAATGCCAGAGGTGGGGCTTTGATGGCTTCATTAGGACAGGTTCTTGAAGAAGATTCGTTGATGCGGAGGCGCAGTGAATGATACGAGCTTATTGCCGGCACGAAAATTGCTGATTTTTTTTCATTCGATGGTTTGGGGATGGCTGTTAAAGCGGATGGTTTTTGTGAACTTTAACGAGCTAGAGAATGGTTTGTGAGCAAAAAGAATTAAATCGGTTTATCATTTCGTTTGCTAATGATACGCTTGTGACATCTGAGAAGGTTTTTCAAGCATCAAATGCTCAGTCTACTTTTAATCTTCAAAAGAGTTTTGGGAATAGGTCGAAATAAGATTTTCTACTCAAAAGATGCATTGGATAGACCCAATAGAGTCTGGGTATTGCGACGGTTAAAGGACCGTCGTAATTAGGTCGCACTAAGCAGACGATGCACAAAACGAATTTAAATTGCGTTCATAGCAATTTGCATGTGAACCTTACATGATGTTATGATTCCTCTGTAGATCTATTTCGTCTTAAGGTTTAAAGTATGATTGCTACACAATTTCCATAGTCTTTTTAATGAAAATATTCGTTCCACTTGTGTGGTCCATAATGTGATTTCTTTATGTTCAAGTCATTTAGAAGTGTACGATTTTAGTGTTTGTTCTGAAATCGCCCACTGCCTTAATTTTATTTACGAAAGACATCAAGAAACATGTTTGAATATTTTTGGAAACACATTTTTGTGAAGTCAAAATTTAGGATTATCTCTAAACTAACAATTTGATCTCGAAAATTTCATGCAAATCCGTCTGATCGTTTTCAATTTATTAAAACACATCGAAGATGATCTCGTTATTCGAGCTTTTACATTTATAACCAAACAATTTTTTTATGACAGATTTTCGGTCATAATGCTTTGGAAAGGATAACAACAAAAAAGTGGACATTGAGAAAAAAATTTGTTTGGTACAGTAAGTTCTCGATAATTCGAACTCTCTATTATTCGAAAGCCTCTGTGAATAGAAGCATTTTCACAGTTCCCTGAAAAATCTCTGTAAATCGAAGAAAATCTATTCAATTTGATTGATTCGAATTTGTTTTTGTGCAACACAACATGAAAACCTCTGTAACTCGAAAATGATGGTTTGCCTCTATAATTCGACGTCAAGTTAGTTTCTTTTTCTTCAACAACCGTTAGTTGTTGCGTACGTGACGAAAGCAAGGTTCGGAAACAATAAAGCGAAAAATTCTACAATACACTCGCTCGCGAGCATTTAAATAAAAATCGCAATTGTAAATTGCTCGTGAACGAGTGTATTTTTGGTTTGAAATTTTGTAAAACTCTTGCTCGGGAGCGAGTCAATGAGTACTGTGCTTATTGTATTCGCTCGTGAGTGAATCGAAATCTCGAAAACTCTCGCTCGTGAGCGAGTCGATGAATACTGTGTTTATTCACT
Source organism: Syritta pipiens (assembly GCA_905187475.1). Lineage (NCBI taxonomy): Eukaryota > Metazoa > Arthropoda > Insecta > Diptera > Syrphidae > Syritta > Syritta pipiens. The sequence goes on along the minus strand of LR994572.1, from coordinate 5,000,014 downwards.
AAACCTTATTGTGG